>CM035840.1:249782949-252313866 GCA_020510985.1 Pholidichthys leucotaenia
AAAGGTGCAAACATTGATTATTCTGTAAATAAGAAATTTATAGATCACAATCAAGAAAGATCACTATTGGCTTCAATCCTAAGAAATCCTTGGATATCAAATATTCAAACAATTCACTTGTTTCTAATTTGTAAATATTTTAAACATTTAATGCTTCAACTGAATATAGGCTTTAACAAATAAAACCAAAGGAAAGCCTTAACTTTAAAAGAAAGTGGAAACTTATAATCCTAAATCTTGAAAGCATTTAGCCTCTTTTGCTTTTGGATTTCTTTTGTAAATAAAATCCTCACTTCCAAAGTGACATTTTGCAAAATCCCAAAGCTAGTTATTGATGACAAATTCCAATACTAGACTTTGAAAATCAAAGGAAAGAAGTCAATCCACACCATTGAAATTTCAGTTTTGTTTTGCGAAACAAATTCAAACCAATTTCAATTTAACTTTATTTAACAACATAGTTTCAACGAACAAATTATTTGAAGCATCTCTACATTTCTAAATAATTTCAAAATTCTATTTCCCATCCTGCAAGCCTACAAGTTGAAACAAATTCTAAAGGAACTTTCAACTATCACAGTTGTAAAATAAAACACTCAAGGTTAAACCTTGTTGAACAAATTTAAGAATAATCAACAAGTTGAATTTTTTTTTAAAAGGCTAAATAACAACGGTCAAACATGACGAGTCATCAGACAACCGACCAATTTACCAAACTGGATGACCTTCAAACAACATTGGAAGCATGGACTTCTAATTTAATTTCTAGCTTCACAACACGGGTCAAGGAAACACAGCCCGAAGAATTGGAGCAACTCACTGAAGAACTTTTGAATGGACACACTGAGAAACCACCAGAAGGCAAGGACCTCACCAGTGTGTTAAGTAAGTTTGCGCTAACATTAGTCGCAAGATTAAAAGTAGCCGAGAACGAGCTAGCAAATCAACAAACAACGATCCTATCTCTCCAAGAAGAGAATGAAACACTGAAAGAAAATTTGGAACAATCTCAAGAGGAGAATGACAAAACTCAAAACCAACTGGATGAAGCGGTACAAGATTTGGACCGTGCAGAGACACAAAAGGAACGGTTGATGCATAACAATGACGTGCTTCACCAAGACAACAATGAACTTGAAGATGCCCTTCAAGACACAAAGAAGGAACTCAGAAGAGTTGAAGGTCAACTTGAAAATGTGAAGAAGGATTACAAGGAATGTCAACTGCTCCTAAAGGAAAGACATGAACACCGGGACACCCACCGCGCTCCCTTGCCCGATTCCCGTTTCGAATACGGACGACCGCGTGGACAGCGTGCGTGTGCCCCTTCAGACCGCGACCTTGACAAGATCGCACGAAATATCACCAAATTTGATCCAGGACCTACGGGTTCACCTGATGCCAAAGTCTATTTACAGGACATTGATTACTACCTGCGTAAGTATCCTGATGCTACGACAGACGATCGCATCAATCTGATCAAACTAACATCTAACAGGTCAGTGTCAAAATTCATAGACAGACAGCCGACAAACATCAAAGCAGATTACATGCTGCTCCACGAAGCCATCGAAAAGGAGTTCTCTGACGACTGCCTACAAGCAGGGCTAACCGCAGCCCTAGCCGTAAAGCAAGGACGCTCAGAGCCAACACAAGCCTACTACCAGAGACTCCTACTTGCATATTTTGGATCTCAAAATACACCAGGGATGGAAGAAGACCACAATTTCAAGACCTTCTTCATCCAAAACCTCCATCCCACTGTGAGTCATTACCTAGGAGTTACAGCTAACCCAAGGTCAAACTCAATAAGTCAGCTGAGAGAGTTTGCACACTATGCGTTCCAAAAACAGCAACAAAGTCGCAACAAGCACGCTGAGCCTGCCACAGTGCTAGCTATTAGCGATACATCTAACACCTTGGAGTTGGAAGGAGCCCCTCGCTCTACTCCACCTCCTACACCGCGAGTACACCAACAGCCGAAGCATTTTCCCAAGCGACCTCAGCAAGGTCAAAACCAAACTAGGTCCTCTGGATACCACTTTGGACCAACTTTGCGAAAACCCGACTACCGTTGTAGACCATATCCGAGGGATAGGTCACGAGAACACGATACGGACTACCATGATGACAGATACCGATACGAAGACACGCGTAACCGCGACAAATGGTCTCCATCCCATCACAGAAGCTCAGAAGCAGAGACCTATCACAAACCTTGGAAGGAAGAAGAAACTCCTACATTCAGTCGAGAAGCTATTGAAATTGTCCAACACCTCCTAGCAGAGATTCAAAGCAACAAAGAGAATAAAACTGCTAACATTCTAGCCATATCAGCTGTGCCAACTCAAAACAAGCGTTCCAAACAAAGGAAATGCAAGAAGAAAATCCCTCATGCAAATGAGGAAGGACTAAAGGACTCAACGCAGTCCAGTGCTGTTATGGCAGCCCAACCACAGGTCACAGACCACTCCTCTAATGACATTTCGCAACTCTGTGTCGAACCACCGGTTCCACAATTCCTATGCGATTTAAACGAGAGGGGGGTGGCACGGAAATTCTACCTCCCACTGACCCTTGAAGACATGGTGTGTCAGGACGCTGTTTTAGACACCGCTGCTGACATCACTCTCATGTCACACACCCTTTTTGACAAACTACGTGTAGCCGCTAACCGCGCTAACAAACACTTGAAACTGGAACCCTGTTCATTAGCCGTGCGACCATATGCGCTCACTAAAACAACCCTGTTGGGCGTATCACTACTAAACATGTCCATTGGACCCATGACCTTGACACATCCGGTCTACGTGTCCAAACTTGACGCCATTCCATTACTTGTTGGCAAAGACCTACTGAATCGTTTTGAGCCACTGATTGATTTCAAGAACCTCAAACTATGGGCTCAAACGCAACACCCTCACCCATTTGACCCAACAAGAACAACTGAATCACAGTGCTTTGTTCTAAACACTTTGGACACCCCAAGTCTCACACAACTAGCACTGTTGGAACAACTGCAACCGAGTAAAAGCGACCGCCAAGACCAAGGTGAGTACTGTCCACGAGAAGTCAAAAGTCACCTTCAAATACAAGGTCAAGCCAAACACTCAAATGATCTTGAAAACTCAATGGACGAGCAGAAAACCCCAAATGGCCCTCTTAAAACCCTTGATACCCATAATTCTATGGTGGTGTCACACTTTGAAACCCACCCACCCGCCCATGAGGCCTGCATGGTCACAAGAGCCACACCAACTGGCTCTCTAGACCCTCTAAAACCTCAACTTTTTGCGACAACGAACCCAACTTTTGCAAACGCAAGGTGCACAGTCACTCAACCGTGCAACCAAATGATCCATAAAACCGTCAAACACCAGTCGGATAAAACGATACATGCGCTACCCGCATCTAAACCCTATGACATACCAAAACGGAAACCAATTCATGCGACACAATCTTCTCTGCAGCTATGCAATGGCACTCCTGATCATGCTTCCGACGAACCATCATCGCCACTGCTCAAAGTTCCTCGAAACCAGAGGGGGGTGATGACTGCCAATGCCCATAACACTCCAGCTGCAGAACACAAAAGCGTCAAAACGACATACGAAGCTCCCAAGGCTGTATTTCAAAACCATTCGGACCGAGTCGCTGAACGACACAAAGCGTACAACGATCAAAAACTCTTGCATGACAAACTGCGAAGGGGGGACAAGATCTTTCACCCCACATTTGTACCACAGACACCTGAAATAAATTTACAGGAAAGGAAAATCACTCCTAAATTCCTGCCCAAGTGGATGAATCCACACATTGTCACCAACAAACTTTGGCCACTCAAGAGCCAAACCCAGGACCCCATTTTCAAATGGGCTCACCAAAATCAGAGTAACCTTTACCAAAACCCCATGGGACTTGTCGGGTACAACACTGTCAAAGTAAGTCCATAAATAAGATTAAAACCAAACCTACGTCTGAGAAATAACTGTAGCTAACTACTAGCCTCAGGTACACTCAGTCAAATTTCTCCAATCAGTTAACTGCATCAAAACCTCCAGAAAGGAAAGGGTATATTAAAAACAAATTAGCCCTTAAACAAATTTCAAAGACCTCTGTAAAATCTAATAAACTTCAATCAACTTACTATTACCAAATAGTATACACAAGACATTCAACACCATTAGCTTGAGCTAATAATCTTAAAACTCCCATCAAAGGTGAAAAACAAGCACAAGGTTTAGAGTTCAATCTCTATCTCTACTCTGTAATTTCCCAGTTTTGGGATCAATAAAGTACATCCATCTAAAAGAAATCATTTCACCTCTAAGAGGAATTTTAATTTGCCAACCAGGTATCTAAAGAAAGATCAACAAGAAGATTAAGATCCAAAACCACACACTTTTGTTTGCTGAGATGATGGCCCTCCTGTTTATCAGTTTAGCCATCTGCCTAGCAATCACACCCACTGTTACCCAGTCAGAATTGGGCCAAGCCAAAATGAAAGGTCAAAGATCCTCGGATGGACTCTTAATAACAGCTTCATTGTTAGAGCCTCTAGTTAACCTTAGCATGCCCACTGTTAACTCGGTCAACACCGCTAAACCGATACGCCAGGTTGTCAAACCACAAATGGTTACCAAAATCTTACAAGACACTGTGTTGGTTTTGAATGCTTGCTCAGAAGCTTCAGTCAAACTCAACAAGGTCTTGAACTCTTTGCTCTTTGTGTTAAAGGTTGACTATGCTCACACACAGCCAATGTCTATGTTACTCTCAGAAGTAGCTAGAAACATTAGCTTTTCAGTTAACGCTTTAGCAATGAATATGCTCTCTCATCATATCCTTTTTGCAGTAAATCCAAATTTACTTCTCATTGCCATCCAAAGAATGATAACGACATGCTATGCCCACTCAGTTTTTCTGAACAAAAGCCTCAAACACCCTATGATTTGGACATCTATGGAACCATGGTTTAGTCTAACTAAACAAATTCAATTTGAACCTCCTTGAGTCACCTCAATATTGATTAGTCTGAATCTACCTCAAATATGAAAGAATTTTATTTTTGCTTTTGACTAAGATTTTTGGATACATGCTTGTGTATATACAAATAATCCTTTATACTTTTAGATTTTATGCACATTTAAACTGTTTTTGAAATTTTTACTAGATATTTTTCAGCAAACCCAAAACATTTATATCAAGTATGTCAAAACCCATATACTTCTAGTTCATTTTTTTTTACAGGCTTATACAGAACTTTAGTATATCCTAGACAATTATACAATGTTTATATTTGGTCATGCCAAAATTATTTTTGAAATTTCCAGAAGTTTTTCAAAAAAACCCAAATTTAAGAACCTACACTTTGGAATAGATACTGTTTACAAGCTTAAGAATTACTGACATCAGAACTTTAGTTCAGCATTTGGATCAAGCCTCGCCAAATTGGGATTTGATGCCTAGGATTGCTATCAACGCTGAATCAACGTCACCATTGCTACCAGAGGGGGGACTGTAGCATCATCTCACTTTGGCTCAGCAATAATTATTTTTCTGCTTAAAGACATTTTTATTTCATCCAGGAATAATGCAAAGAAATGGATTTTCTTCCCCCAGGCCACAGCTGAAATCCCCTTTTGTTAAAACCAGCCTAAGGAATTTCCCCAATGTCCGGCTGCACTTTTATTGCCCCCATAAAACCTACACAGATCCACGACTCAGTTAATTTCCTTAAACTGTGGACATGCTGGATTTAAACAACTTTAAAGTACATTATTACAAACTCAATTCTAAACCTTCATTCTTTTCAGAACTATGAAAATGCAGATGGACTCTGATGTTTTGATGTGGAAAATATGTGTGAAATGCATTAATCTGTGATTTTATATATATATATATATATATATATATATATATATATACTGTATATATATATATATATATATATATATATATATATATATATATATATATATATACTGTATATATATATATATATATATATATATATATATATATATATATATATATATATATATGCATGCCAATGTTAGATGAATGTTTATTCCTGCATGTTGATTTAGAAGCACTGCTTATAAGATACACTAAGGTTAGTTTAGTTATACATAAGTGTGTAACAGTACATTCCAATGTATTTAAAACTGTGTATTCCTGTGGACTGATATCATGTGTCACCAGTCTTCATAGAACCCCAGCTTCTTCATCCTATTGGTCCCTCACAGACAAGGCCTGTTCATTGGACTAAAAGTTCATCGAGCCCGCCCACGAAGGACGCTCATTGGCTGAGGTTCCGGTCAGGCCAGAATCCCGCAAAACTCAACAGAGCTTATAAAAAGGAGAGAGAGACTCGGCTTCAGCCTCTTTCGTCGCCTCTCTTTTCGTCGCTCTTCTGCTCCGGACCTCTTTTCCTCCCCGGATTTCTTTCCGGCTGCTCCCTTTTTTTTTCCTGATCTCCTCCATTGTCTACACACAGCAAGGAAGAACAAAGGACTGTCTGAGCACATGTCGTTTTTCTGAACACAGAGCAGATAATTTGTTTATGTAACTTTGTATTTTCTTCTTCTCTTAAATGCCTAGGAATTCCTTTTTCTTTGAGCTCAATTCTTAATCGGAGTCAAACTCCAATTCTTAATTTATCACTTTTTGTTAAACTTTCTGTAAAACCGCCGTTTGTTTAATTTTAAGGTAAACTTTAATCTTGACTTTATTTTTATAATATTTTTCTTGACCAAGCACCTCCCAAAACTATTTTTATCTAAAGTCCGAAAGTTTCTTTTCTAATTTGAAATCGGATTAGATATCTCTTAATTATTACCGAAGACCTCTTGAAGAAAGACGCAGCTCCCACATAACGTGCAGCTGTAGGATCAACATACAGCTGTCCCACATCACTCTGAAGAGACGTCGGCACCATCTGGCTAAGACCCGTTTCAACTGTGGGTCATGCAGCCCAGAATCCAGCCTCCTTCGACCGCTTGAATCTAAACGTCGAGCTGTGAACCCTTGAAATATCTGCTGGCAGATATTTCCCTCACATCCACAAAGTCTTGGGCTGAAAAAGGACGACAGAACTGCCATCACTGAGGATCACGTGAGCTGAAAAAAACTTTAATTCATCTGCTGAATTAAACTTGAGGTTCGGTACTAATTTATATATCTAATCAGATGCAAATTAAGAAGCCCTTAACATAACTCTCCTTTTCATTAAAATTCCGTTTTTATTTTCTTAAGATTAATTTAGGACTTTTTCATAATTAGCAAACTTTCTCCATAAATTTGCGTTGTTTTTGATAATCTGTTAACTCAAACTGATAGAAATTCGTTTCTCAGTTTAACCCTGGTTCCGAAAATATTGACATTGTTAATCTATCATTTACAAGATTGATTTTATGATTAATGAAATTATTTTGATGTCTATTAATCATTTCGTTTAATAAATATTTAAAAATGAGAAGTTGTTGGGAATTTATTTCATTCTGAGTCTGTTTCAAGCCCAGGTATCGAATTCACGAAAAATTTTTGAGACTGATTATTGATTAATTTACTGAGTGATCAAACGGGTATAAAGTGAAATTAAAGATCAAATTGCTTCTTAAAGATGGAAGCTGGTGCCCCTTACGAGTGTTATTAACTTTTCTGATGTATATGAAATGAGATTTGAGCTCAGATTCCAATACATCAATATAAATTAAATAATTCATACCTGATCATATTTATTATTTATTAATATTCCCATATTTTACGTTACATAGGACTACAGATGACGGTCACTTCTACATATATTCCAAATTTCATAACTCCAGGACCTTCCCAACCCTCCCCAAAAGATCACTGAATGGCGAGGAGGGCATGTCCATGGTAACAAAACTGGTGTCATGCTACATTTGATGTGCAGTTATGATCAACCCTTTGGTCTGATAAATCTCAGAAAATTTCACATCATTCTGGCAAGTGGCACGTGACTAATAAATAAAACAGTTTTCATCAATTTTTCCTTTTAACCACTAGGTGGCACTATATATTTTGTCATGTATTTTTATGTTGACATGTTCGGGGCGGGACAATCATTCTTTGTCAAAAATTTGGTGAAAGTCGATGAAGTTTGTCCGAGTTGCAACTTTTTGATGTTCCATGGCGAGGAGTCAACCTTCACCATGTCACCATGGCAACACTTCCCTGTCAGTTATGTGTTGTCCACCCATATAGGACTACATATGACAGTCACCTTTAAGGATGTTCCAGATTTCATGACTCCTGGTCTTTGCCAATCCTCTCAACAAGATCACAGATTGAATGGTGATGAGGGCATGTCCATGGTAAGAGCAGTGACACCATGCTAAAAGTGAGGTGCAGTTATGATCAACCACGTGGTCTGATAAACCTCAGAAAATTTCACGTCATTCTGGGAAGTGGCGTGTGAGTAATAAATAAAAGCTTTCAGCAATTCTTTCGTTAACCACTCGGTGGTGCTATATCTTTTGTCAATTCTTTTTATATGGACACATTTAAGGCGGGACTGTTATTCATCCTGGAAACATTGGTGGGCATTGGACAAGATTTGCTCGAGTTACAGCTCTCTGATATTGTAAGGGGCGGAGTCAAACTTCGCCATGGTGTCGTGGCCACACCTTTTGAGATTGTGACTCACATTTGATAACTTTCAATGGCCAATGCATATAGATGTCGCAATGTGAAAATGACTTCAATGGGATCAGGCCCCGAGGAGGAGTTCGTTCAAATGCGAGTGGCGCATTACTTCCCGTGAGCAGTAGGTGGTGCTATAAGTTTTTTCAAGCATTTTTACATAGGACCGTGCAAGGTCAGACTAATATCCATCTTAGAAAATTTGGTGAAAATCGGATGAAATTTGTTGAAGTTGCAACTTGTTGATATTCCATGGCGAGGAGTAAGCCTTTGCCATATCACCATGGTAAAACTTGCCTATCAGATATGTGTTGCTGACCCCATATAGGCCTACAGATGACAGTGACCTCTACCTGTGTTCCAAATTTCATGACTCCAGGACCTTCCCAACCCTCCCCACAAGCTCATGGGTTGAATGGCGAGGAGGGTGTGCCCATGGTAACAAGTGTGATGTCATGCTCAAGTTCATGTGCAGTTATGATCATTGCTGTGGTCTGATCAATCTCAGAAAATTTCAAGAAATTCTGGCAAGTGGAGCGTGAGTAATAAATAAAACAGTTTTCGGCAATTCTTTCTTTAACCACTAGGTGGTGCTATATATAATTTGTCAGGTATTTTAATGCAGACATATTTGGGGTGGGACTATTTTCCATCATGGAAATTTTGGTGGACATTGGACAAGTTTTGCCCGAGTTATAGCTGTTTGATGCTATATGGGGAGGAGTCAAACTTCGCCATGGCACTCTGGCCACACCTTTTGAGATTTTGACTCAAGTTATAGAACTTTTAATGGCCAATACCTATAGATGCCGCCATGTAGAAATGAGCTCAATCAGAGCATGCACCTAAGAGTAGTTCATTCAAACGCAAGGGGTGGTTTGTGGACAAATTGAAAGTGGGTTGACTTTGAGGCTAGATGGAGGCCTTCCTGTTGGCGGTGGGTAAGGGCAACATTTTTTTTTTTTTTTTTTTTTTTGCATGTCTTGAGGTGATACACACCTCACCCAAATTTTATGTCTCGACGGTCGCCAGTGTCCATAGACCTTGTACATTTGGCCCGCCCACAAAAATTAGGGGTGGCGGGGCATATTTCTTTTCCAGTTTATCGAATTTTTCACCGAGTCTGAGGGGTTTGCAAAAAAAAAAATTGTGTTTTGGTTAACGTTAAGATGGTGAAAAATGCGACTGTTTAGTTGGAAGAAAATAATAAACAGAACAATTACAATAGGGCTCTCGCCCACTGACATTGTCAGTGGCTCAGGTCCTATTAATAAATCTGGCATTGACAGCCCCTGAATAAATTTGTGACGGCAGAGCGTCGCCACTGTATGGTCTGGTAATTGAATATTATATTATATGTGTAAAAGGATTTATATTTGCAAATGTTAACATGTATTGGATTGTAAACATGCACATATAATTATAGAATGTGTTTTGACTGAATTGAATCCTTTTGTGAGATAATTGTTAATATTAATTATGCTAACTGGGTGAGACAATTGATTAATCTTGAAACCACGTACCTTTGCCAGCATGCTTCCTGGTGGCATCTGGGCAAAAGACTCTTCAGGAGTTTGAGGGCCTATAAGGATACCAGCAGGAGGTAGTATAGGGGGTATTTAATTTGTAAATAGGGGTTTGAATTATTTATTGTATCATTTATGGTGTTATTTTTTCTGTAAATATTGTGGGAAAATTATTTATGTATTTATGTCCTTTTTAGATATTATTGGTATATGTGGGAAGATGAAATGTTCATTGTCTTACCTGGGATTATGGTATGTGCCATTTAGGTTAATTATCTCACTGAGTATATTAAGAGGTGTTTTAATTTGGTTTGTGTGGGGTGTCGAATGTACATTGGAGTTATTGCCTGTGAAGATTGTTGGAATAAACAGAAATTGCTGATTGCAAACTTTGGAAGCCTCCGCTTTTTCTCTGGTACCTTAACCGCTCAGCTATCGCTCGTGACAAAGTTCCACTGGCAAATGGAAATATCCATAAATCAATCAATTTGACTCCATCTAAACCTGTATCATAGCCTTGTGTGTGAGAGCCACTTTGCACAGCATGGGATTTTTTTTGTGAAACGCCCACCTGCATTAACGCCCCCACTGCACTTTGAGATTCAATACGCCCCCACTGCACTTTGAGATTCAATACCAATAACAACTTAGCTTAAGATTTTGTTAAATGAAAAGTTAAGAATTGATTTAGAATTTCATGAACAATATTTGATCACTCTCATAATCTGGAAGCATAATTCTTGACACTGAGTAGTTGAAATCAAAATGGAATAATAGTAAAATAATGAAAATAATGGACAACAAGAAATGACAACCTTCTAACATTAGTAACCCCTCTTTATGCAAACAAAGAAATGGCACAAACCATAAAGCATTTAAGATCAACAGAATAAAACATGGTAATAATCAGGGTTTGCCAGATCATTTGAAATATGAAAAAAAACATGCACCTAAGATCACCACATTATCATCATATTAAGCTCTGGTACTTAAAGATTATTTTTTTAGAGTCATTCTCTGATGATAAAGAACACTTATACAGTTATACTGAAAAAGAAGTTACAAAAGTAGAGTGTAGAATTTGGATTCTAATGGATGTAATGAAAAGAGGGAGAGAGTGGAAGGATGTGCATAACCAGAAATGTATCGGAGAACAAGCACTATCTGGATTTGACCGACAGTGCTTGCACCTGCTTTTCTGATTAGGACAAATTAAAACAGAATGATTGCCACAAGAGATGAAATTTTAAAAGGAAGTGCCTACTGTGGATATGGAGTCCGGATAATGGTTGTTTCAGGCCAAGGGAATGTGATCCTTCTTGAGGCCTCGTTGGGATTCTGGACAGCAGAATCTATATGGACCCATTCCCCTCAGTCACTCGGGGCAAGGCTGACGCTCTAGTTGGCTTGCTTCAGAAAGAGGGGAGACCAAGTCCTGGATCTAAATCTGCCGATTTGCTGAAAGCTGCAGCAGGTCTTGATACAATGTTGGTGTGCACGTTCTCCCACTGATCGGCAGCTAGACTAGATAACCTCTAATAAAAAGAAACAAAAACTTCTCAGGATTTAATAACTAGGTTTTACAAAGCCAAACTCTATCAAAAAATGTGAACTACAAAAATCTACAAAACAAATTACTTGAAAAATGCAAGGCAATCGCCTAGGCAGAAAAACCTAACCCTTTAACTACCCTAGGTGCCATGTGGCACCTGGGGAAGTGTGAGGCAACTCAAGCCCCCCCCCCCCCATGGTCAAGAGTGGTAAAAAAAAAATGTCAATGAAATAGTTCAGATTTCCAATGCTATAACTTGAAAGTTACAAGAGATAATGATTCACTGTCAATTAGATGTAGAATATGATCCAAAGTTTCAGATAGGAATAAATTTACACATCTAATTTGCATAATGTTGCAGCAGCTATATAAATTACATAACAGTCAATAAGTTTTTCACGTGCAGTTGCTGTGCTGTTCCACTGGGGGCATGCAACCCGTCCATTTAATCTGGGCAGTTAAAGGGTTAAACAGAAGAGATGACGGACAAGACAGAAGAGGCTAAAAAAGAGGCACAGAAGAACCAAAAGAGAAGCACAGAAAAGGACAGAGCACAGAACAGAGTGAGCTTCTCTCTGCATCTGATTTAAACTCCCTCTCCACACGCTGAAAGGGAGGGGCTTAGGATTTCTCAACGAATCAGCGAGTAACTGCACAGAGGCTGGCTTTGTTACCATGGTTACCCAACATGAAATGGAGAAGACAAAAAAGCGGGAGGAGTGATTCCCTGAGGTTGGCAGAAAAAACAAACGCAGTAACTACATCATGATAACATTATGACTAATACTAAGGCACACTTTTAGAAATTAAGCAATTCTACTGGGTTAAATATCTAATTTAGCGAGAAAAAAAAATTATCATGAAGTATGCAGATATTTATTAAAGGCAGACATACAGTATGTGATGTATATTAGAAGTCCAGTAATGAGGATTAAAATTGTGATAATGCAGTCACAAGGTCACATGGAAAATACATGGATCAACATATACTCAGATCAGTTTGTCTTGGCTTGTCCTTGCCACTGATAATATCTCTATCTGCCAAGAATGTGTCGCTAGTCCAGCAAAAGCTACTGGTACTCAAATACTTTGCAAGCAGTTTCATGAAATGGTCAGTCAGAAAGCAACTCATACCGGCTCGGACGTTGCCTGGGTTTACAAGGTCAGGAGTTCCTGGCAGCAGAAGGTGAAGGACAGAGCTGCATAGAGGAATCTGATCAGACCTAAATGAAACACTCATTGTCGCCCCCGAAACACTGCTATGATGATGATGATGAGTCAATGACTCAGTTTATATAATACTGAATTCTTATTTGCTGTGGGAAGCAAGGCTTGATTTCTGAAAGAGTCCAAATGCACAGTGAAGTTTAAGATTGTTTTTATCTGAGAGAAACATCACCAGTCATCCTTTGGGCAATGTTTGGTGTTCCATGACAGTCTGAGTGTCCTGCTTTCCGGGGGAGAAGATGAGGGGTTCAATTATTTCTTACCAAGGTGTTGATGAGAATTAAAAAGAGTGCTGCCTTAATGCAAAGGCCACGTTGGATGTTGGGAGAGAAAAATAGGTATGAGTCGTTGTTCCTCATTGCTCAAAATTGGTTGTGAAGGAAGTATTGGGGGTTGGTTAATTCAAATCAAATCAAATCAAACTTTATTGTCATATTGCTGTCCATACAACTGTAGTACAGGCAAGATGAAATTGCGTTTCTCTCGGCATCCATATAAATAAAAGCAGCATGATTTAAGACAAACTCACACATAGCTTCACCCCCCACCCCACAACCCCCAACCATTCACACATCCCTGAGACATACTTGGGAAAAAGAAAAAAAAAAACTAACTAACTATAATATACAAATAATATACAAAATGTCCGTAGGTCCAGTAGTGTGTATGAGAGATTCCGGGTCAGCTGTTCAGCATCCTGACAGCTTGTGAAAGGAAGCTGTTGATCAGTCTGGTGGTTCTGCCTCTGATGTTCCGGAATCATTTACCAGATGGAAGAAGTTCAAAGTGTTTATGCAGAGGGTGAGAACGGTCCTTGACAATGTTCAGTGACCTGCTCCTACAACAGTTCTGAAAAAGTTCTTGGACAGAGGGGAGGGAGACTCCAATTACCCTCTCAGCCCCCTTGACTATCCTCTGCAGGGCTTTTTTGTCTGACATACTGCAGCTGGAGTACAATGTAGCAATGCAGTACGTCAGAACACTCTCCACCACACCTCTGTAGAAGGTCCTGAGGACGCAGATGGGGAGAGAGGCCTGTTTGAGTTTCCTCAAGAAGTGCAGTCTCTGCTGAGCCCGCTTCCTGATCCCCAAGGAATTCTTGCTCCAGGTCAGGTCCTGCGAGATCTGCACTCCGAGGAACTTGATGTTCTCCACTCTCTCCACTAAACGGCCGCCAATGCTGAGGGGGACGTGCTCAGGCTGTGACCGCCGGAAGTCGATAATCATCTCCTTCATTTTGTCCACGTTGAGCACCAGATTGTTCTCCCTGCACCAGCCCTCCAGGTCTCTCACTTCTTCCCTGTACATTGATTCCTCATCCCTCTGAATAAGTCCCACCACCGTGGTGTCGTCTGCAAACTTAATAATCTGGTTCCCCTCGTGTCTGGATACACAGTCATGTGTTAGAAGTGTAAACAACAGTGGACTGAGTACACGGCCTTGAGGGGATCCGGTGCTCAGCGTGACAGAGTTGGAGATGTTGTTTCCAACCCGGACAGACTGAGGTCTCTCAGTCAGGAAATCCAGGATCCAGAGACATGTGGCAGTGTTCAGACCGAGAAGGAGTAATTTCTCCATCAGTCTCTGGGGAATAATGGTGTTGAATGCTGAACTGAAATCAATGTACAGGAGTCTGGCGTAGGTGTCTTTCTGGTCCAGGTGGGTGATGACAGAGTGTAGGGTGGTGACTATAGCATCCTCCGTGGAGTGGTTTGAATGATATGCAAACTGGAGCAGGTCGTGTGATGCAGGGAGGCAGGCTGTAATGTGTGGTTTGACAAGCCGTTCAAAACACTTCATCACAATTGGTGTCAGTGCAACAGGACGATAGTCATTCAAACAGGACACAACTGGTTTCTTTGCCACCGGTACAATGATAGAGGTCTTGAAGCATCTGGGAACGATGGCCTGACTCAGGGAGATGTTATAAATGTCAGTCAGGACATCCGCCAACTCGCTCGCGCAGTCTCGGAGCACACGTCCCGTGATGTTGTCCGGACCTGCAGCTTTACGTGGGTTGACTCTGGTTAGGGTCCTCCGTGTGTCCGCTGTGTTGATGGTAAAAGCTGGTCCGACTGATGGTGGGGGTGGGCCAGCCCTCCCTCTGATTGTCAAGTTTGATGCTTCAAAATGTGCAAAGAAGTCGTTGAGCCTGTCTGGATGTGCAGCGTCATCATCATCGACCCCCTGCCTAGACTTATAGCCCGCCAGTGTCCGAACTCCCTGCCACATCTGCTTGGTGTTCCTAGTGTCACAGAGGTGTCCCTGGATTTTCTCCGCATAGGCGCGCTTCGCCGCCTTAATTTCCTTTGAGAGTGCAGACCTGGCTGAGAAGATGGCGATCCTCTCCTTTGCTCTGAAGGCTGCATCCCTGGCTGTAAGCAGCGAGCGCACCTCTGCAGTCATCCAGGGCTTATGGTTACCCCGCATAGTGATGGTCTTCACTGTAGTGACATCTTCTGTGCACTTCGCGATGTAGCTGGTGACCGTTTCAGCATATTCCTCCAAATCTGTCTTGTCTTCCTGGGAGGCTGCTATTTTGAAGACCTCCCAGTCTGTGTGCAGAAAACAGTCCTTCAGTGCAGAGGTTGCACTCTCTGGCCAAATTCTGATTTGTTTCACTGCTGGCCTGCTGCGCTTCAATAAAAGTTTGTAGGCAGGCAGCAGCATCACGGATATGTGGTCAGAAAGGCCGAGATGGGGGCGGGGTATAGCCTTATATGCATCTGTGTTTGTGTACACTAAGTCCAACATACTCTCTCCTCTGGTCTTAAAGTCTACACATTGTTTAAACTTGGGGAGCACAGTCTTTAAGCTGGTGTGGTTAAAATCCCCCGCAACCACCACAAAACTGTCCAGGTGTGAAATTTGGATTTCACTAATCGCATTGTGCAGTTCCCCGAGTGCCTTCTTAGCATTAGTGTTAGCGTTAGCGCTCGGCACTATGTAAACAGCCGCTACAAACACGTTGCTGAATTCCCTCGGCAGATAATATGGCCGACAATTTACAATAAGGAACTCCGCCAACGGAGAGCAGTGTTTAGACACTAACGTGGCATTAACGCACCGGTTCTTGTTAACATAGATGCATAGCCCCCCCCCCCCCCCCCCCCGGCTCTTACCGGAGCTCGCCGTTTCCCTGTCAGCACGGAACATCGCCATATCTTCCAGTTGAATGGCCTCGTCAGGGATGTTGTCGTGGAACCATGTCTCCGTGAACACAAGCACACAGCAGTTTTTCCACTCTCTCAGGGTTTCTCTCAGCAGATGCAGCTCGTCCAGCTTGTTGTCGAGGGAGCGGACGTTAGAGAGAATGAGCGATGGTACCGCTGGTCTGGAGGGGTTAGCCCTTAGCCTAGCATGGATCCCGGCCCTTTTTCCACACTTTTGCTTGCGTTCGCTCTGCTTACGCCTCCTCCTCTCTCGGGTAGCTTCCAGCGGGGACTCCGCCAGAATTCCATGCTGGCGTAGAATGTCCAAATCACAACCGATCACTGCGATTCTTGCAGCGTGCAGTACCTTGGTGTTTAATAAGGTCTCACGGTTGTAAGTTTTACAGAATGTACGTCTGGGATGATCAAAACACTCAAAACTCTCACACTCGCTGATGCCAAGAGGGGATGCTGTGTCCATGTGCACTGCCGCCATAATTGAAGGACAGTCAAAGTTCCTTTTGGGCCCTCCTGTTACTGAGTCTCCCAAAGTTTCTGAGTCCACCTGGTACTGATTCCGCTACAACCTCTTTTGTATATTTTCAGTATAAAAAAATTGTTTCAAACTGTAAGCAAAAGAGGACAGAAAATATAATTCCACACTACAGAATTCCTTTTAACTTTTTTGTTTATGTCATCAGTGTTTTTCTTTTTTTAACCTTGTCCGAGTCTGTTTCAGCAATATAGGGAGAGATGATGTGGATGTGTGGTACTCTTCATGTTCAGTAACACAGAGTAAATGATTTTTACATGATATCAGAGGGTCACAGAAACTGCCTCTATAATCAGCGTGATGTCTGCCAAACAAGGATGCAGTATCAGGTGAAGTGACCTCCCACTGCATCCCAGCATGGACTACTCTTGACAGATTTGCCAAGATGCGGAGGAGGTACGGGGATCTTCTGCCAACATACCCCCAGATAGACACAAATCAATGGAGGCAGCAAGAGTGGCTTTGGATACACAATTTCACAGCAGCACTTCATTCTATGGGTGGCAGCGCGGTGGCAGAGTGGTTTGTACTGCGGCAGCACAGCAACTCACCCTTAGCAGGGGGATCCTGTGTTCGATCCCAGCTCCAGACCAACAGTGATCTGTGTGGAGTCTGTGTGGGTTTACTCTGGGATTTCTCCAGTTTCCTGTGACATGCCAAAAACATGCAAGTTAGGTTAATTGGAGACTCTAAAGTGGCCCCAGGTGTGAATGTGAGTGGAGTGAGGTGGCCCGGCTGGCGTCCTGGTGCAGCCACAACAACCTGCAGCTGAACGCTCTGAAGACAGTGGAGATGATCGTGGACTTCAGAAAAGTCACAGCCCCTCTGCCCCCCCTTACCCTCACAGACTCTCCCATCACCATTGCGGATTCCTTCCGCTTCCTGGGCACCACCATCACCCGGGACCTCAAGTGGGAGCCGACCATCAGCTCCCTCATTAAAAAGGCCCAGCAGAGGATGTTCTTCCTGCGGCAGCTGAGGAAGCTCAAGCTACCCACCAAGATGTTGGTGCAGCTCTACACGGCCATCATCTAGTCCATCCTCACCACCTCCATCACCGTGTGGTACGCAGGAGCCACCGCCAGGGACAGACTAAGACTGCAGCGCGTTGTGCGCGCTGCTGAGAAGGTGATCGGCTGCAAGCTCCCATCCCTCCAGGACCTGTACATCTCCAGGACCCGGAGGCGTGCAAGTCGGATCATAGCCGACCCTTCACACCCTGGACACGCACTGTTTGCCCCCCTCCCCTCAGGCAGGAGGCTTCGGTCCATTCAGACTAAAACCTCCCGCTACATGAATAGCTTCTTCCCCTCTGCCATCAGACTGCTGAACATTAAGTGACTTATTAGACTCTCGTGCACTACGTACAGCAGCTCAACCGGTCTCATGACAATTATCACTTGTTTTCTTTTGCATTGCCGACTGCACTATGTGGAACTCCACAATATCTGCTGCTCTTGTTAATATATTTAAAAATTGCATAGATTAGCATTACTTATTCTACCTTTTATTGCATGCATAGTTTTTATCTTTAGTGTTACTCTGTGTTTAATGTTGCAGCATTGCACCGAGACAAATTCCTAGTTTGTGCACTACATGAACAATGGCAATAAATCTCATTCTGATTCTGATTCTGATTCTGATGTGTGTGTGTGTAAATGGTGAAAGGACTGAGCGACACACCAGTGGCTGCCTCATCCACACATGTGGCTGCCCTGTAATTTCCCCATTGTAGGACTAATAAAGGATTCTAGACACACCGGGAAAGAACTGTGGCTATCCACCTCATGTGATGCCTGTTACGAAAGGGGATTTTGCCTCCCTGTTCTGCTGAGATCACCCAAAATGTCAGACCATAAAATGTCCGGGCAGCCACCAACACAGTATTTCATTTCCACTTTTTTTTTCCATTCCATTAAAACAAAACATCCTTTTGTGTACAATTAATTGCATTTAATTTATTTATTGTTATTAATCACAATTAATTTTTGAAAATGAGTGTGATTAATTGGTTTAAATCTCTTAATTGATTTCCAGCACAAATATATATATATATATATACATATATAATTTAAGTTGCGTCTGCAGCAGAATCAAAGGACGAGCAAAAATGAAAGACTCCACTAGATTAGGGGAGATATTTCTTTGTGCTTGTTGCAGACATTCCTGTTAAAAGCATCCACCATGAAGACAGCTGAGTGCAGCGCACTTTAGTTAGTTGTCCCATCCATGAGCACTGCTTTGAAAACATCCCACCGTGCTGAGTCATACAACACATTTCAACAATTTGGTCTTAAAATGTGTGTGTTAGAAAAAAAAAATGCAAAAAAAATTTGATATTTGTTTATTTTCATAATACAATTTTTTTTTTTTGTTACTTATTTGTACCCGTAGGTAGATTTGGTTTGCAGTCTGGTGACAAGCCACCAGCTGCTGGTCGCTGCGTGTGCGAGCGCCCTAAACCTACATGTTTTTGGTATGCGGGAGGAAACCGGATAAATCCCGGAGTAAACCCACGCAACACGGGGAGAACATGCAAACTCCACACAGCTCACTGTTGGTCGGGGGCTGGGATCAAACCCACGATCTCATGATCCCCGCGATCCCCCGGCCGAGGGTAAAACTGTGCTGCCACAGTGCTAAACCACTGCGCCACCGTGCAGCCCAATACAATACAATGTTAGTTTATGAAAATATAACCTAGTTGTTGTTTTTTTTCTCAAAATCACTTATCAAAACAGACCCTCACCCAGAGGCAAAACCCACACCTCATATGAAAGCAGTAAAAATCAGAATGATATCCATGTGATTTGCATTGTGATATTAATAATTCACTTACTGACCAGCCTTACAGATGTCATGTTACAGATGTCACCCTCAGCATTGCGGGTGAGGAAGGTGGATGGAAGGACTTAGATCCAGGCAGGACTTATGTGCAAAAATTATTTATTAACCAAACTCAAATTCATAAAATAAACAACAGCATGGGGGCTGAAACACAAGAGAAATGAAAAGGCAAAACTCACTCACAGGGAAACTCAGAAAATAGCAAGGGAAAACATGACCCGGAATCACAAACAAAACATTTATGATATCACCAAGAACTGAGAACAACACAGACATAAATAGGGGAACTAATGATCGCAGATGCAGGACTGCTGGGAGAACAATCAATGGTTAAACAGTGCACACCTGAGGGAAAGTGACTACAGGTATGGAAACATGAGGGACTGAAGAAAATATGTGAAAACACACACACACACACACACACACACACACACACACACACGACCCAAAACAAGACAAAGGACAAGACCAAGGGCAGGGGGAACACAAAGACCACAATGAACACCATAAACATACAACGCAAAAGACCAAAAGACCATAGAGTGATGAATTTGTAAAGACTAAAGCTCCTGACCAGATAGAGTGATGATATAGAGTTACGTACATTGCAGCAATGCACCTGTAAGCTGGTTGCCAACTGCCAGTCAAATCTAAAAGAAGCAGAAGAAGAAGAACACAAAAGACAATGCAGGGGAAATCATAACAGAAGTCAATACTAAAATAGTAAACATGGTGACCATACTAAAACTAAGACAGAAATAATGATGACATAATGAAAACCTGAACAATGGACAAAGCATGATATTCCGAATAACATTAATAATGATGATAATCAAGGAAAAAAAAAAACACAACAACAAAGGACCTTCTAGTCTTCCCCTCAGTGTAGAAATAAAAGATAAAAAAGAACACAAAGAACATAAGAACTAAGGGCAGACAAGAGAGTGAAACCAGAATACACAACATATCCAAGTACAAAGGAACATCACTACTGACAATGAAACCAAAAAACAAAAGGAGTCCAAAAATAACAAAAAGTGTGGACATGGTTGTGAACCATGTCCAGAACATGATGACAATAAAGACAAACAGGGAATGAGCACAGCTGACCAGGAAAACACAGAAGACACACAATTCCAATGTCATGTTCGTGGACAGCAGCGGACAAATGAATTGACAAATGAAAAATGAACAAATGCATTCACTTCAGGTGAAGTGAATGCATTTATTACAAGAAAAGCAACAAACAAAGTGTCCATGAATACAGACTAAAATGAGTAATGATTAAGATGACCGGTGACAAACTCTGTTGGCTGGAGGAGGAAGCTTACGTCACGCCCCTGGGTAAGACTGACCACAGGGGGAAAAACTAGAAATGTAAACCAGTAAGAGAGGAGGACTTACATGAATGTTGGAGCACAATGGGGCTCTGGAAACAACAACTCCATAATAGTTCAAAAGGAGGAGAATCCAACTGTGAGTGAGCTGGACATCAAGGTTGACTTATGCCACCACACTGAGTGCTCACACTGTCACCCATAAATAACCTGTGTACCAATGAGTGACAAGCAGATGCAGGTGTGCAGCGGCAGCTGGTGCGTGAATGCGTGTCAGCGTATGTGAGTAAGAATGAATGTGTGTGTGTGTGTGTGTGTGTGTGTGTGTGTGTGTGTGTGTGTGTGTGTGTGTGAGTGTGCTGAATGATGCATGTTTTTGTGAGTGCAAATGAAAATGACAGACAGCTGGTGGATGCCAGCAGAGACGGAATGGCATGGCTGTAGGCTGGCAGGGAGCCCAGAACTCAGAGGCTCCAATAACCTGCCAGCTGAAAATTAAGAAACAACAACCAGAGAAACTACAGCCACAAATCATGAAAGGAGTTGGACACGTCAAACCCGGTTCATGACAGCCAATAATAATCATAACAACAAGGGAAAACAACATGTCTAGAGACAAGGGAACAAAAGGGCAATTTTTTTTTTATTTATTTATTTTTTTTTTTTAGATTTAGTATACTTTATTGATCCCCAGAGAGGAAATTGAGGGTCATCCACCACCTGGATGGATGAAGCAGCCACGATACGGCGCTATCCCTTAACCATTCACACACACATTCACACCTAGGGCCACATTAGAGTCTCCAATTAACCTATCCTGCATGTTTTTGGCAATAAGACTAATAATGAGACTAATAATGAAAATAAACCAAGGATTGTCACAAAGGAACACAAAAGACAATAAAAATAATACCAATGGAATACACAAGGAAACCACAATGAAAAAGCGTGGGCATTGTCCCACACAATTCCCTGATTACCATCACCTTGCCCCACTGTGCTGTGTTAAGGTGTGTGGCATATGACCCAAAAGCAGACACGGGAAGAAACAATAGTGACACAATAATCTTTATTAAAATAAATGTGCAAGGTAATGTACAGTGATGATAATCTCGGGGATCCGGCAACCTTTTGAAGAGAGAGCAGAGGGACATCTAACTGATGAACAGTATGATGTAGATTTAATCTTAGTTTTTGTGCTTACACTTCCACAGGGAGAGTGGCTGGGAGCAGGTGAAGGACCTCCACGCTGGGGTGAGCAGGTTGTCAGAGGGAGAGGTGCTGAGGTGTTGCAGGGATTTCCAGGGGGCTGTTGGAGACAGGCTGGCAAAGCCTGAGTGCTGGGGAGCAGTGGTGACAAGCGGTGGGAAGTCAACTTACTTCAGCCTTCTCATACAAATCTATAACAGAATGGAACAAGCTCCCCACTGCATTGAAGACCAGAACAAATTACAGAGACTTTTCCACAGAGACTAAAAAATGGATTTTAAGTAATCAAGCCTGCCAGCATTGACTCATAAATTGTTTTTATTGTGTGCTGTTTTCATCTTTTTTACCTTTCAAACTCACTCCCTGCTTGTTTCAGGGACAACAGATTCTGAAATCCAACCTGAATTGCTTTCGATATGTGACATTTTTCTTTTAATATATTTTTTATTTTGCCTGCCTCAGGGACTACAGATGGAAATTATTGAGAATGCTGTAATCTGGAAAAGAGCATTTTTACCCTGCATTTAATGTTTTTTTTCTTTACATGGTCCCTGACAAATAAACCAATAAACTATAACAATAACTTGGGGAAGGGATGGTGTGCACAGTCTGAGAACATCCAAATCGAATCTGTAAAGCAATAAAGAGCCTCAGTTATGCCCCATCTACTTCTGTAAATGGGACCTTAAATCAAAAAAAAAAAAAAAAATTCTCCATTGAAATGAATGCCAGGAGAAAAAATTTCTTTTGATCCCGATCGAATTTGGCCACAAGCTACACATATGATGTTTGTCAGTTTGAAAGATAATTTTTGACATAAATAATGGTGTAGGTTGTTGTCTAATTGTTAAGGTATAAGGTTATGAAATATGTGAATGAAAAAAAAACTACAAACACAGATGAATGGAGCTTATGTCATTTTTTTCAAAGCATGCCCAAGGTGAAGTTACTAACAGTCCTCTTGATCAGCTCCAGCTCTCATAATTCAAGACAATACCTTTGTGCTGTTTTTCTCCTCTTTGTGTCTTTCTTTCATTGGTCAGGAAACAGGAGGTGAGGTTTTACTAATTTCCCACCGTGATCATGTTCAGTGATGTGGGATGATGGGAGTTGTTGTCCGCTAATCCTTTAAACAAAAATTAAATATTACTCTGTTATTATACAACAGCTGACAACTTTAATTACGGGGAAAATTATCTTTTAAATTTGTAAACATCATATGTGTAACTCTTGGCAAAATTTGATCAGGATCAAAAGATAATGTCGCTCTTGCCTTTCATTTCAATGGAGATTTTTTTATTTTATTTATTTATTTATTTATTTATTTTATTTAAAGTCCCACATACGGAACTAGAGGGGGAGTGACTTAATTTCTCTAATCCATGAATCCAAAGGTAGGCAGGGGTCAGAGTATGTCAGTCTAGATCAAGGACGGCCGATAATTCCAATAGAGAAGGCAGTTTCAGATTCTAGGGCAAAGAAAAGATCAAAAGTGCACCAATGCAGAATAATAAAATGATGCTGAGCTCAGACAGGATCAAAGCTGTGTGCAGGTTAACGACACCAGACAGAGTGAATGGAGAGTGTCCTATTTAAACAGCCTTTCTGATTGGCAGCAAGTGGTGAACAAGGCTGGAGGGAGTTAGCCTAATCAGATTCTAGGGCAAAGAAAAGATCAAAAGTGCACCAATGCAGAATAATAAAATGATGCTGAGCTCAGACAGGATCAAAGCTGTGTGCAGGTTAACGACACCAGACAGAGTGAATGGAGAGTGTCCTATTTAAACAGCCTTTCTGATTGGCAGCAAGTGGTGAACAAGGCTGGAGGGAGTTAGCCTAATCAGATAGCGAGAGGGAGGCAGTGTACAAACACACAAACCATTACATGCTCTTCTCCACTATAAAGAATCCGGGTGTTGCCCCAACAACACTGCAATCTGGCAGTGACGTTTATAATCTCATATTTTGTTTATGATATGATTTGGCCATTGATGGAATTATATAATTTTATATTATTTTTTAACTATTTTAATTTTAATTGTAACTTCAATCAAAGTGTAAATTTATGGGGATTACACTGTTCTCCTTGATTCAAACAAGTAAAATATTGAGTCATTTAATGAAAACTAGCATTAGAAAAAAAAACATACATTTACATATAACTCTTAACTGGTTTGGACCACTCATAATTTTTGTCAGTAAACATACTAAATTTCCAGATACTAATTGATTGGTGAAGTCCAAAAGTTCACAAAAATTGATTGTGTAGCAGTGATGTAAAGATTTGGGTTCTCAGTTATATGGGTGTAATATGTTTTTAAAAATCTCTCTTTTTTATGGGCCCATAACTGCAGCAGCAGCACCATCCGAATCCATCATTGAATATGTCCATCATAAAGCATCCAAAAGTGTCCACCGTCCCTGATGATATGTTGCTGTCTAATCATTTTCAATATCTTCTGAGTACTGAAAGATGAAATTCTCCCAGTAATATGTACAGTATTACATTTAAAAATGAATAAACTACTTGCTCAACACATCAACCATAAGAGTTGGATCTTTAAACATCTATATGAATCAGCCAAAGCCTTCAGTTTTTTTTTTTTTTTTTCCTGTTAATTATTGGCAATGTTATAATTTTTTTCCATCCTCAAATATTTTCCTCTGATTTCCATGGGAGTCTCTCATGTCTATAACTAAAAATAAATTCTGCAGGTTGATTTTTCTGTTATCAGCATGCGAAGAGAGCATAAGGCTTATAAGGATTATAATGATTACCATCCATCCATATTCTTCCGCTTAATCCTTTTCGGGTCATGGGGAGCTGGAGCCTATCCCAGCATCTTTGGGTGAGAGGCAGGGTACACCCTGGACAGATTGTCAGTCCATCGCAGGACCAACACAGAGGGACGGACAACCATTTACTCTCAGTCATACCTAAGGACAATTTAGAATCCCCAGCTGATGCCAATTAACCTAAATTGCATGTTTTTGGCATGTGGGAGGAAACCGGAGAAATTCCAGAGTAAACCCACGAAGACACTGGGAGAACATGCAAACTCCACACAGATCACTGTTGGTCGGGGGCTGGTATCGAATCCAGGATCCCCCAGCCAAGGGTGAGTTGCTGTGCTGCCGCAGTGCTAACCACTCCGCCCCCGCGCTGCCCTTATATGATTATAATAATCTTAATCCTACCCATTTCTTTTGAAAAAATGACTTTCCCAGTTCACACAAGCATGTTTGTATGAATCTTGTAGGCAAAAATTACAATTAACTTCCTTGACATATTTCTCGGCCCAGGAAACACGCACGCAGGCTCAGGCAGATTTGAAAGCTTTATTTAACTAATAAAACGTGTTTGGATGTGTGTATGCGATATGTTAATGTGATGTGGGTGGAAGATGAAGGCAGAGACAGAACAGCACGCCGTGCAGCCAGGCAACCCTATGGAAGAGAGGAGAGCAAGGAATTAGCTGGGCAAACCACACGGGAGAGTAATAAAGCAATGTGCTTACTTGCAGTAACAGAGGTGGCTGGCGTTGGCAAGATCCCAAGCCTGGGAGACAGCGCCCTGCTGTGCGTCCAACAAGGAGAAGTGTTGATGATGGCGAAGGAGAGGTTGTCCACCGCCAGGGAATCCACCTGTGCACAGGGGAAGGCTGAGAGGACAGGTGACTGAATAGACAGCTTATGTGTCGTTGCGAAGGTCAGCAGGCCTGGAGGAAGGAATCTGCTGAGGGTTTGAGCATGTAGGAAGACAGACGGCTCCAGGCCGATGCTCAGGGCGAGGTGGAATAAATAGTTGCGCGCTAATGAGGTGCAGGTGTGCGCGCAGCTGAGGTGGATTCCCGAGAGCGGCGAGTGGTGACATTCCTATGCTGCTTTTGGTTAAGCTATGGTTACAAATACCTTTACGAACGGCTGTGAACACTGTGCAATTGATTTTTGGACTATTTCATACGGGCTTCTTAAGGCGGCCTTAGGAGAATTCAATGTTTGTAGACCATTCGTAAGTTCATGGCCAGGCCGATGGTCCTGTCCAAGATTTCCATGAACACCCCACAAATACCTTTCATTGTAGAGTGGCCATACAAATGCCATAGGAACAATGTAAGACCAACACAAAGAAAACAGATTTTTTCTTATAAAATTGTAGAAGACTGCGTGTTTGTACAAGTACATAAAAACAGACCACAGTCAAATACTGTTGCTTCCAGAAAATTACACTTACTTCTCACTTGTCTCGATGCAACACAAAGGTTTTGTACCTCATCCCCTGGAAATGCAAACACTGTGCACATTCAGCCTTCTACAGCTGTTCTGACTCAGCAGAAACCAGTATGAATCTGGTAAAAATTGCCAGAATAAACAGACAAAATTTTTATTCAAAGGGAATCTCTTCTCCCCTCTGGGAATTGATTTTCTCTGCGTGACTGAAATTAATTCCTACTCCAGGTATGTTCATGCATGTTTTATGAACTATTTTTGTCATTTATAAGTATTTCTTTTCTTAGGAAAGCATACTTTGAGAAAAAAAAATATTTAAACAAAATCATTACTATTTTTTTATTTTTTTGTATCCCACACTATCATTTTATTAAATTATAATATATGGAGGTAGTTGCAATTCAGTGGTGAAACTGCTCCTGTGGTGATTTATGGCATATTTTATTTTAAAAATGCACAGATATAATTAAATTTAAATACAACATTCAACATTAAATAATATATTCTGTTCATTTTGTTAGTTGGCAACCTTGAGTATAAGGATATATATATATATATATATATATATATATACAGTATCTCACAAAAGTTAGTACACCTCTAACATTTTTGTAAATATTTTATTAGTTCTTTTCATGGAAAATATTGAACATATGAAACTTTGATACAATGTAAAGTAGTCAGTGGACAGCTTGTATAACAGTGTAAATTTGCTGTCCCCTCAAAATAACTTAACACACAGCCATTTATGGAAAAACCGTTGCCAACAAGAGTGAGTACACCCCTAGTGAAAATGTCTAAATTTTGCCCAATTAGACATTTTCCCTCCCCGGCGTCATGTGACTCATTAATGTTACAAGGTCTCAGGTGTGAACTGGGAGCAGGTGTGTTAAATTTGGTGCTATTGCTCTCACACGCTCTCATACTGGTCACTGGAAGCTCAGCACGGCAAAGAACTCATTGTTGAGCTGAAAAAAAAAAATGTTGCTCTACATAGCGATGGCTGGGCTATAAGAAGATTGCCAACACACTGAAACTGAGCTGCAGCACGGTGACCAAGACCATTCACCGGTTTAAAAGGACAGGTTCCACTCAGAACAGGCCTTGCCATGGTCGACCAAAGAAATGTTGAGTGCACGTGCTCAGTGTCATACCCAGAGGTTGTCTTTTCAAAATAGACATATGAGTGGTGCCAGCATTGCTGCAGAGGTTGAAGGGGTGGGTGGGTGGGGGTGAGGGGGTCAGCCTGTCAGTGCTCAGACCGTACGACACACACTGCATCAAATTGGTCTGCATGGCTGTCATCTCAGAAGGAAGCCCCTTTTAAAGATGATGCACAAGAAAGCCCGCAAACAGTTTGCTGAAGACAAGCAGACTAAGGACATGGATTACTGGAACCATGTCATGTGGTCTGATGAGACCAACATAAATGTATATGGTTCAGATGGTATCAAGCATGTGTGGCGGCAGCCAGGTGAGGAGTACAAAGACAAGTGTGTCTTGCCTACAGTCAAGCATGGTGGTGGGAGTGTCATGGTTTGGGGCTGCATGAGTGCTGCTGGCACTGGGGAGCTACAGCTCACTGAGGGAACCATGAATGCCAACATGTACTGTGACATCCTGAAGCAGCTCTTCCGAAATTGGGCCACAAGGCAGTATTCCAACACGATAATGACCCCAAACACACCTCCAAGATGACCACTGCCTTGCTAAAGAAAACTCAGGGTAAAGGTGATGGCCAAGCATTTCTCCAGACCTAAACTCTATTGAGCATCTGTGGGGCATCCTCAAACAGAAGGTGGAGGAGCGCAAGGTCTATATCACCATGATGTCACCATGGAGGAGTGGAAGAGGATTCCAATAGCAACCTGTGAAGCTCTATTGAATTTCGTGCCCAAGAGAGTTAAGGCAGTGCTGGAAAATAATGGTGGCCACACAAAATATTGACACTTTGGCCATGATCGGGATATTTTCACTTGGGGTGTACTCACTTTTGTTGCCAGCGGTTTAGACATTAATTGCTGTGTTTTGAGTCATTTTGCGGGGACAGCAAATTTACACTGTTAGACAAGCTGTACACTGACTACTTTACATTGTATCAAAGTGCCATATCTTCAGTGTTGTCCCATGAAAAGATATAAAATATTTAGAAAAATGTGAGGGGTGTACTCACTTTTGTGAGATACTATCTATATATCTATATCTATATCTATCTATATCCATCTCTCTCTCTCTCTCTCTCTCTCTCTCTCTCTCTCTCTATATATATATATATATATATATATATATATATATATACCGTATATACCATATATATATATATATATATATATATATATATATATATATATATATATATATATATATATAGATAGATAGATAGATAGATAGATAGATAGATAGATATAGATATAGATATTCAATTAATTTATTAATTTATTAATAATACTAATACTTATTACAGCAACCACAAAATACAAGCAAAGCACAGTGGCAGCGTCGATGGCAAGCTAGCTAGCTAACTAGCTCGCTCATTGTCGCCATAAAGGAGAAACACTGATACCCTTGTTTGTTCAAAGGGAGCTTTTCACCAATGGGATAACATAGAATATGCTTAAAATCATAAAACACTCACCATCTTCCTCGTGAGAAGTCATCAGCTCGGAGTCCTTTTGGTATACTTTTTCATTTTGGGTCACTCTGCCGTCAATGGGGCTGAAAAGATCATAGGCTGAAAAGTGCATAGTTTATTTATTTATTTAGCGAATGCAAAGTCCTTAAGCCAAGCAGTTGCCTCCTGGCTTGCTGTATGGAGGGTGTGTAATCCTCCTTCCAGTCTTTGGAGCGGGCAAGCCTCTATGATGTGTTCCATAGTTTGCTCCTCTCCACATGCGCACAGTGGGCTAGGGCTACTGCCCCATCTGTGAAGGCTGGCCAAGCAGGGGCCATGTCCAGTCCTGAAGCGATTGAGTGTAGACCACTGTCTCCTTGGGAGGTTGGTGCCCGGGACCTGTTGGTTGGGGTTTATCACCAGCTGTTTGTTTGGGACCTCCTTGGTCTCCCATTCCTCTTGCCAAGCTGTCTGGATGGTAAAGTCAGCTGGGGGAGGGTTTTTCCAAATCGGCCGTCTGGATGAAAGTCGGGCAGTGGGTGGGGTGTAGATATCTGCATGGATTGGTAAGTGAGGAAAATCTTCAACTTTTTGGAGCATCCTTTGAGTTAATGCTGCTCGCCGGATGTGTGGAGGGGCTATGTTTGACAGTACAGAGAGCCAGGGGAGTGGTGTTGAGCGGATTGTTCCAGTTATAGTTCTCATGGTTGAGTTGAGCTGGGTGTCTACATGGTGTGTGTAAGATGACCTGGACCAGACAGGGGCACAATATTCTGCTACAGAGTATGAAAGGGCCAGTGCTGAGGTGCGCAGGGTGGAGACTGCCGCCCCCCATTTTGCACCAGCGAGCTTGCAGAGCAGGTTGTTTCGTACTTTCACCTTAGCAGCCATCCCCTTTAGATGTTCCTTGAAGGATAAGGTCCTATCAAGGGTCACTCCAAGATAAGTTGGATTTGGGGCATGCTTAAGCTTGAGTCCGCTCAGGTGGATGTTTAGTTCTCTGGCAGCTTTTGCATTGTGGAGATGAAATACACTGGAGACGGTTTTTGCTGGGCTTGGTTTTAGGCGCCAGATTTTGCAGAACTGGTCCAGTTTAGCAACATCTTCCGTGAGCACCCGTTCCAGTGGTTCAAAGTCTGGTGCTTGGAATGCCAAACAGATGTCGTCTGCATAGATGAATTTGCGGGATTTTGTAGTAGGCAGGTCGTTTATGTAGAGGTTGAACAGAGTTGGAGCTAGAACTGAGCCTTGTGGGAGTCCGTTTTTCTGCATTCTCCATGCACTTGTGTTCTGACTGAGGTGGACTCTGAACCTTCGGTTGGTCAGCAGGGTTTTTATAATTGCTGTTGCCCAAGCAGGGATCGCCTTTATAAGTTTCAGGAGGAGGCCTTTGTGCCAGACCGTATCATAGGCGGCTGTAAGATCGAGAAACACAGCCCCTGTCTTCAGTCTGCTCTCGAAGCCATTTTCAATGAAGGTGGTTAGGGCCAGTACTTGTTCTCCTGTACTGCGGTCCTTGCGGAAACCTGCTTGATCCACACTTAGAATATCCTCTATTTCTGGGGAAATGCGTTGCAGTATTAGGCGCTCCATGATTTTGTAAGGAACGCTGAGTAGGGAGATTGGGCGGTAGCTTGCTGGTAGTTTGTGGTCTTTGCCAGGTTTTGGGATGGCAATGACCTTTGCTGCCCGCCATTTCTTTGGGATCGAGTTCGTTTGTGTGATCCTTGTGTAGAATTGTGTCAACCAGGTTAGGGTTCGGGGGCCAAGATTTTTCATGAATTCTGGGAAGATGTTATCATATCCTGCTGCCTTTCCACATTTCAGGCCCTGTAGGACTTTCTCCAGTTCAGCAGCCTCGAAGGGTTCAGGGTTCGTTTCCTCTACAGGCATTTTTTGGTGTTTTTTTAGCTCAGTTGTAACTGCTCTTCTGGTGTCTTTGTCTTGGGGTGCTTTGGCGATAGTCAGTAGGTGGGATACAACTTGGTTGGGTGTGACGGATGCTCGGCTTTGGCTAGGGGGCTTCTGTGCAGCTCCTAGGCGACGGATGAGGCTCCAACATTTCCTGCTAGAGTGGGTAAAGCTCCGGTCAGCAACTGTCTCCTCCCATTTCTTTCGCCGGGCTGTATTTAGCGATTCAATGAGATGGTCTGCTATCTCTGGGTCCCCTGATGTTTGATAGGATTGTAGGAGGGCAGCACTTTCTCCGTCCAAACATGGGACATAGAGGGGTCGGTAGCCTCATGGGATTGCAGTATGGGCAGCCTTGAAGATTGCGCTGCAGAAGCGGTTGTATGCTTCATCTACAGTGATGGTGTGGAGTGGGATGGTAACAACGCTCCGGTCCAGAGTTTCACTGAATTTCTTCCAGTTGGCTTTGCGGAAGTTCCAGCGCATCTTCCTTGGGCTGTATATGACTGGAAGTTGTAGGCCAGTGTGTACAAGCAGGGGCCGGTGTTGGCTGTGTGGAAAATCATCAAGAATGAGGATCTGTGTAGGATATGGCTCCCCATTCAAAGAGCTGACCCAACACAGGTCAGGAGAATAGTCCTTCTTCCACCTAGCAGAGTGGAAGGTTCCTCTTTGTTTGGGGTCGTATATCAAAGCGAGGTCATTTCTGGATGCCCAGTCTGAAAGTGCCTCCCCATCACTGTCCACTGCTGGGTACCCCCAGTCAAGGTGATGGCTGTTAAAGTCCCCCACATAGATGGCAGGGTGGGGTAGGGTGGGTAAGACCTGCAGATCCCAGTTGGCATTAGGGGGCTTATACACATTGACAATATGGAAGCCACCAATGATTATGGTGTCTGAGAAATGTGCATAGTGGTCAGATTTGACCAGATATGTTTTATTTTTCAACCGCAGGGATCCAAGTGCAGCAACACCAAAGGAAGAAGTGTGGGGACCGATGGGGAGACTGTTGAAAAATAACCACATTTGGTCAAATTTGACCACAATAGCTCCCTCTGAATTCTCTCATCGGCCACCAACCACAGAAGAGTCTACACCTCGTCATTGGACACACAGCGTTGATTTTTGTGTAGCCATTTATTTCATTGATTATCACAGAAATAATAAAAAAAAAAACTCATGGCCGAATGTACAAATTGCAATTATGACTCTTGTGAAGACGTCACTCTCATCCAGTGACATTACGCTCTGGCCAATCAGTGGCCTGCAGTCTGCTGACATCGCATTTTCAGCTCGACTCAGCATGCTTGGAACCAAAAATGAGTAGATATGACAAAAGTACCTGGTACCAGGCACTAGGTACTAATGGAAATCCTTTCAAATCAAGCAGAGTTGAGATGAGACGAGCTGATTAAGTGCAAGTGGAAAAGGTGCTTTTATGTCCGTAGTGTTAAGCTTTAGGGCATCTGCTGAGAGCCCAGAACATTAAAAATACCTTAACTGTGTTCAACCTATCTTGCTGTTTTTGAGTCATTTCACTAACCTAATCCTGAAAGAATACCTACTGTGTACATAGTTGCTTATACTGGATCAAATCAACATTCTTCTCAAGACAAATGCCTCCAACAGGGAGCTCTGCCCACCCACAGATGCTGACATTTATTTGCAGCTGTCCAGTGTCCCTTAGCAACTATCACTTGCCAGAGCCATCAAAGGTAATGAAATAGTTGGGCAATGCAGTTACCACTGCTGTACTCTTCCACACATTCTTTACACCCAAAAGCACCCTGTAAGCTGATGTCATATTCCTGAATACTGCACATCAGTGCCTTTCATGCTTATCCCACAGAGGCCTGAGAGAGTGCTTGTATTCATTGCCACCGAGCACTGGAGCAGCCGGCTCAGCTTATTAACATGACCTCAACAAAAGCCAAGCAGTTAAATGGTGAAATGAGCTTCTTCAGAGTTTGAGGGGGAGACAGGATCTCCACAACACTTGGCCTCAGAGGCTCATGGCAGAGAAAACCTCTTGCGAGGGGAACCAGGCATTTCAAAGTGACTGCTTTATGCCATGAAAGCATTCACTGAATAATATGCAGCTTTGTAGTCCCAGAATCATCTAACTGCTTTATGCCACAATGTTGTTTGCGGATAATTAAAAGAAAATTATCAACAGTATGGATTTAAAACTTTAGTATTACATGATTAATAGGACCATTTTGTTACTGATTTTATGGCAGATCTGTCTGTTGGCTTCTGTGGCTTTTTTTTTTGTTTTGTTTTGTTTTTGCCTTTTTCCACTTTGGAAATCCACCCAATCACCTGTGCTGATCCTGTAAAGAATCGTGCTGTAGATGATTTGGTTAACATTAACTTTCCCCTGTTTTGTGAGATCCCTGCGAGGTAAGTTAACCTCCCATTTTTGGCTTCACGTGTTTCATTCATGGCTCAGAAATGTTTCCATTTGCATACATTTAGCTTATACCACATTTACACTGGGGCAGAGATCACCGAGAGATCACAGAGTGATTACAAAATGGCCAGATCTCTCAATGATCTGGCCATTTTGGGCTGACCTCCAAACGTCAATAAGATAGCTCCAGACAGCTGCAGCTGTTTGTTTTACCACACATTAAAATGCTCATGCTGCTGTCATGCCTTGAAGGCTTGTTATTTAAATTAACAAGTAGGCTCCAGCCCCCCGCAACCCAAAAAGGATTAAGCGGAAGAAGATGGATGGATGGAAGTACAGACCTTTTCTCACAATTGTTCAAATTTTTTTTGATCTATATTTTTTGATAATTTAAAAATTGATGCATGCTGAAGCTGCTAATACCAAGTCCATATTGTTCCAATGCAGTGCAACAAATGCAAAAAACCCTAAAAAAATATTTGTTGTCTTTCTTAAATCGTTAAGCCTAAGGAAGCAAACTGATAGAATAATTCTCTATTTTTTATCTTTTGGTAACGCAGCATCTGGGGGAAAATGTACAAAGACAAACAGACGGACATTTATATCTCTGGTTGTTCTCAAGTGAACATTCTGTGTTGTTATGATTATGTCTGAGGAAGGGAGACAGTCTTGAAGGAACCAGCCTTAACCACATATTCTCTCATAAACAGTTTTGAGATAACAGGATACCTAAAAACTGAAAGGTGTGTATGTGGGGCAGAGCAATTTCTATAGGCAGTTCTGAGTGTACCACTTAGTGTTCTCCACTAATCAAGCAGTAAAGTAAAATCAGTTCAACAGTTTTAAAGGAGGTTGTGATAATTGCAGTCTTTATTGCTTTTTTTGTTTGTTTTTGTTTGGGTTTTTTTTTGTTTTTTTTAGAAATTAATTCTTATTAATTAATCAGCTGTCAGCAAGACCCAGTATACCGATTAAGTTGAACGTGATTGGTGTATGCGGTTGCCTGGGGGACCTGGTGTCATTAAACACCCTTTTCAAGGGCAACATAGGACACAAAAGGCCATCTGTGATTTTGCATCATTTATTAACATAAAAACAAAAAACATACAACACTACAAATACATATAACGGGGAGATGGAGGTGCTGGGGGAGAGCGGGGCTCAACATCCACCGAAAGAGAGACTAGCCTGGTGGTTGATCAGCTGATGACTGATCAGCAAAGAGCCCAGATGAAGTGTCGGCTGACCAGCGGGGAAACCCGGCGAAGAGGGCTACCCACCAGGATAGCTGCCCGATGAGAAGACCAGGTGAGGAGAATGACTGCTCAGTGGGGACCTCCGATGAAGACGGGGAACTCACGATGTCCTCAGTCGACAGTGGGCAACCCTCAAAAACCTCAGGCGGAGACAGGCAACCCTCAACGACCTCAGAACGAGGGGGAGGTGAAGCACCCACGGTGGCCTCAGATGGAGGCGAAGCACCCACAGTGGCCTCGGACAGAGGTGGAGCACCCATGGAGACCTTGGACGGAGGTGGAGCACCCACGGAGACCTCAGGCAATGATGAAAGACCTGTGATGACCTCAGGCGGAGATGGAGGATGACCATCACTGGACCCAGCCAAAGACTCGAGCAGAGGACAAAAAACGTGCACCGGGTATCTACCAAAGGCAGCAGTGGAGTCTGGCAAGGAGAATTCAGGAACAGCCAGCGGCTGACACTGGTTCTCATCACCCAAAGCTAAGCAAGATTCCTCTAATATTGATAATGTGAAGACAAAGAAGAGAATTGGCCTTAGCTTGAGCTCCACCACCATCCAGGACTCCGGAGACTCTGACTGGGACGTCTTGACTCCATTCATCTGGTGCTTCCACCCTGGCTCAACCACCTCAGATGGGAAGGAAGAGAAAACCACCAGAACATAGTTGACATAACGCACGGCTCAGGAGACGCACACACACAGGCTTAGAGTAGTTCAAAGAGTTTATTAACAGCAGGAGTGAATGAGTGTGTGTCTGCGGGATGTAAATGTGTTGGTGATGGTGTCTGCTCCAGGCACAGAGGCAGGTGACCGTACAGCCGAGCAACCCTATGGAGAGAGCACAGGGAGAGGGTGACGGGCATACACCAACACAGGAGGGATTTATGGCGAGAGAAGGACTTACTTGGTGGGTCAGGACAGCTGGCACAACAAGGGGGCGAAGCCCGGAAGACAGCCACCTGGAGAGCTCTGTACAGCAGCGAGGATTGGGCGATGGAGTGGAGATGTCCGCCGCTGGGGAATCCACCTGTGCACAGGGGAGAAGACTGAAGAAAAGAGGTAAGCGATCTTCTTACCAAAATGGTGACGCTGAAGGGAAGTATGCTCACAACGGTGAGGGACGAAGTCTGACGGCTTCAGGCCGAGCCTCCGGGCGAGACGGCCTTTATCCCTCGCCGCTGATGATTGTCAGGTGCGTGAGCAGGTGGCGCCGCTGATGAATGGCGCGGCGTGACAGTACTCCCCCCTCTAGCAGCGCCTCCTGGCGATGGCTTATCCGGGTGCGCTCGGTGGAAGTCCGCGATGAGCGATGGGTCCAACACAAACAACGGGGGCACCCATTGTCGATGCTCGGGCCCATAGCCCTCCCAGTCCACCAGGTATTGCAACCCACGACCTCGGCGCCGGGAGTCCAGGATGGAGGAGACGGACCAGGCCGGATGGCCACCAATCATCCGGGGCGCGGGTTGCGCTGCAGGAGGAGGGCAAAGGGGGTCAGTGACTGCCAGTTTCACCTTCGACACATGGAAAGTGGAATGGATGCGGAGGGAGGGGGGAATAGCCACACGCACAGCCACCGGGTTGATGATCCGGGTGATGGGAAAGGGACCCATGAATCGCTGTGCCAGCTTCCTCCTCTCGCCTTTTAATGTGACGTCCTGGGTAGACACATATACGAGTTGCCCAACTCTGTACGCCGGGGCAGGTCTTCTGTGCCGGTCCGCCACGGTCCTGTTGCGCTCCGCCGTGCGTAAAAGCGCATGACGCGCGGCAGCCCAGGTGGAGCGGAACTGCCTAAGGTGCGCCCTAACAGAGGGGACAGTCACCTCGTTCTCCTGCGCTGGAAACAGCGGGGGGTCGTAACCCAGGGACGCCTTGAAGGGGGACATCCCCGTTGCAGAAGAGCGGGCGGTGTTGTGGGCATACTCCACCCAGGCGAGATGGTTGCTCCAGGACGTCGGCTTGGATCTGGTAACACAGCGGAGCGCAGCCTCCAGCTCCTGATTGGTCCTCTCACACTGCCCGTTAGACTGGGGGTGATGGCCGGAGGAGAGGCTCACCTTGGCTCCGATGGCATTACAAAAGGATCTCCAAACCTCGGATGAAAATTGGGGGCCCCGGTCCGAGACCACGTCCACCGGAATCCCGTGCAGCCTGACCACGTGTTGGACGAGGAGGCCCGCCATCTCCAGGGCAGTAGGGAGACCTCGCAGGGGAACGAAGTGCGCCGCCTTGGAGAAACGGTCCACAATGGTCAGGACGGTGTCAAAGGAGTTGGAAACGGGGAGTCCGGTGACGAAGTCCAGTGCGATGTGCGACCAGGGCCTGCCGGGGACGGGCAGAGGCTGGAGCAGACCCGCTGGGGGGGCATTTCCCGACTTGCTGGTGGCACAGATTGGGCAAGCCCGGGCGTAGCGGGCTGCATCCCTCCGCAGGCCTGGCCACCAAAAGGACCGCTGGAGGAGGCTGATCATCCGAGAGGTGCCGGGATGACAGGTGAGCCGGGAGGTGTGGAGCCAGTGGATGACCTCTCCTCGGACCGCAGATGGGACGAACAGTCTTCCCTCCGGTCCGCCGCCAGGATCAGGTTCCACCTCCTGCGCCTTCCGGATCTTGTCTTCAATGTCCCAAGAGATGGCACCGAGGACGCACGACCTGGGCAGGATAGTGTGGGGCGTCTCCTCAGCCTCCACGGGGGTGAACTGCCTAGAGAGGGCGTCAGGCAGGCCGTTTTTGGAGCCCGGCCTGAAGGTGATCGAGAAGCGGAACCTGGCGAAGAACAAAGACCAGCGCGCCTGGCGGGCATTCAGGCGCTTGGCAGATCGTAAATACTCTAAGTTCTTGTGGTCCGTCAGGACAACAAACGGCAGGTCCGCCCCCTCTAGCCAGTGGCGCCACTCCTGTAAGGCGAGTTTAATGGCCAGGAGCTCTCTGTCCCCCACATCGTAGTTCCTCTCCGCCGGGGACAGGCGCCGGGAGAAGAAGGCGCACGGCCGTTTGGCGCCATCGTCAGGTGACCGCTGGGATAACACTGCTCCCACTCCCGTGTCCGATGCGTCCACCTCCACAATGCACTGCAGCGCGGGGTCGACCTGGCGAAGGACCCGGGAGGAGGAGAACTCCGCCTTCAGCGCCCTAAAGGCAGCAGCGACCTCTTCAGTCCACCGGAACGGGACCTTCGGGGACGTGAGGCGGGTCAGCGGTCCGACGATCGAGCTGAAATTTGGGACAAAGCGGCGGTAAAAATTGGCGAAGCCAACAAACTGTTGCACCTGCTTCCGGGATGCGGGAGTAGGCCACTCCACCACCGCCTTCACCTTCTCTGGGTCTGGGAGCACCTGATCTTGAGCGATGATGAATCCCAGGAAGGATGTGGTCCTAGCGTAGAATTCGCATTTCTCAGCCTTCACGTACAGACGATTCTCCAGCAGTCTTTGGAGGACCCGCCTCACATGGACCTGGTGCTCGTCCCTGGACCTGGAGAAGATAAGGATGTCATCCAGGTAGACGAACACAAAAAGGCCGATGAAATCCCGGAGGACGTCATTAATGAGGCGCTGAAAGACGGCAGGAGCGTTGGTCAGCCCGAACGGCATGACGAGATACTCAAAGTGGCCGTTCGGGGTACGGAAGGCTGTCTTCCATTCATCTCCCTCCCGGATCCGGACGAGGTGGTAAGCGCTGCGTAAATCCAGCTTGGTAAACCAGGTCGCCCCCTGGAGGGAGTGAAAGGCAGTGTCCATGAGGGGCAGGGTGTAACGGTCCCTCTCAGTGATGTCATTCAGCGCTCGGTAGTCTATGCAGGGGCGGAGGGATCCGTCCTTTTTCCCGACAAAGAAAAACCCTGCCCCCACGGGTGACGACGATGGGCGAATAATCCCAGCGCTCAGTGATTCCTTCAGGTATGTATTCATGGTCTCCTTCTCCGGCGCCGACAGGCTGTAGAGCCGACCAGATGGCAGGGGAGCCCCCTGGCGGAGGTTGATGGCACAGTCATATGGTCGATGCGGGGGAAGAGACATAGCTTTCGATTTGCTAAATACCATACCCAGGTCGTGAAATTCTGGAGGCACCAGTGACAGGTCCGGAGGTGCTGTATCCGCCACAGGGGGAGCCGCGGATGGGGAGCAGGCAGCGGACTGAAGGCAGGTGCCCATACAGAAGGTACTCCATGCCGATACCCCAGCGGACCTCCAGTCCAGGACAGGGTTGTGGAGGCGTAGCCAGGGATACCCCAGGATGACGGGCGACACAGAGTTGGGCAGGACGTAAAATACCATCTCCTCCCGGTGGTTCCCTGAGATGATGACTGGGACAGGCATGGTTTGGTGAGAAACTCTCCCAAGGGAGGCACGGGAGAGATGGACCAGGGAGATGGGGTGTTTCAATGCCTGACAGCGGATGCCCAATCGGGTTGCCAGGCCTTGTGAAATGAAGCTGCCCTCTGCGCCCAAATCCACCAGTGCGTGGGTGAGGTGCCCAGTGGGATTGTGGCAAAAACGGATGGGCAGCTTTAATTGAGTGAGAGAGTCTAACCGGTTGGGATCCGCGAGGCTCCCTACAGCGATTCGCGGACCCCGCCGACTGGCTTTCCGCGGGCAACGCTCCACAGTGTGTTGGTCACCTCCGCAATACATGCAGAGGCCCAACTCACGGCGGCGTTGTTTCTCCGCAGGGGAAAGCTTGGTCCAGCCCGTCACCATCGGCTCCGACTCCTCGGGGCACAATGCTGGCGGCGCCGCCAGGGGGCGAGCTTGGAACAGGTGCGGCGAGACTCCACGAGGGCGAGAAGAAGAAGACTTCCGCCCCGAGGAGCGCTCGCGCAGCCTGTTATCCAAACTTATCGCTAAGGATGTCAGCTCCGCTAGCGTCCCAGGGATATCCCGTCCAGCCAGTTCATCCCTCAGATCACTATTGAGGCTGCGGAGGAACAGGCCACAGAGGGAGCGTTCCTCCCAGCCCAATTCCTCCGCCGCTACCCGGAAGTCGACCGAGTAGTCCGCTGCCGACCGGCCTCCCTGCTGGAGAGCGAGGAGCCGATCGACCTGGACCGTCTCGGTTTGAGAATGGTCAAAGACCTCCAGAAAGCGCCTCACGAACTGGTCATAGGTGAGGGTGGCATAACTGGGCCTCGCCATTACGGCGTAGGTCCAAGTTAACGCACGCCCCTCCAGAAGATTCCCTATGTAACCAATCCGACTGTGATCCGAGGGAAAATCTCCGGGCACACGGTGGAACACGGACTCACACTGCATAATGAACCCCCGCGCTCCGCCGAGCTTACCGCTAAAGCGGGCGGGGGTCGGAATCGGTGTGAGCCGAACCGGTGCCACCGGAGCCGGCTGGACGGCCGCTGGAACAGCAGGAGCCGCGCCACCCTGACGAGCCGGGGGGAACGGCTGTTGAGGATCCAAGCGGCCCAACCGGTTAGTTAAATTCAATAATTGATTAAAGATCACCTGTTGTTGATAAGCTATTTGATCCACTCTAGCCTCGAGAGTGGAAAACCGGTGTGCGAGCCCGCCGTCCGCCGAGCCGCTCTGCTGAAGCCGTACTGACATAACGCACGGCTCAGGAGACGCACACACACAGGCTTAGAGTAGTTCAAAGAGTTTATTAACAGCAGGAGTGAATGAGTGTGTGTCTGCGGGATGTAAATGTGTTGGTGATGGTGTCTGCTCCAGGCACAGAGGCAGGTGACCGTACAGCCGAGCAACCCTATGGAGAGAGCACAGGGAGAGGGTGACGGGCATACACCAACACAGGAGGGATTTATGGCGAGAGAAGGACTTACTTGGTGGGTCAGGACAGCTGGCACAACAAGGGGGCGAAGCCCGGAAGACAGCCACCTGGAGAGCTCTGTACAGCAGCGAGGATTGGGCGATGGAGTGGAGATGTCCGCCGCTGGGGAATCCACCTGTGCACAGGGGAGAAGACTGAAGAAAAGAGGTAAGCGATCTTCTTACCAAAATGGTGACGCTGAAGGGAAGTATGCTCACAACGGTGAGGGACGAAGTCTGACGGCTTCAGGCCGAGCCTCCGGGCGAGACGGCCTTTATCCCTCGCCGCTGATGATTGTCAGGTGCGTGAGCAGGTGGCGCCGCTGATGAATGGCGCGGCGTGACAATAGTTACTGGCTGTGGTGGAGCTCGGCAAGGAGAATTCAAGAGCAGAGGACATCTGCAGCTGGTTCTCCTCACCATGAGCCAAACAAGATTTCTCTAGATCTGCAGGTGTTTAAACAGAACAGAGTACTTGCCTGGACTTGAGCTCCATCGCCACCCAGGACTGTGGATGCAGCCCAAAACCCCAAGGTGTGGCGACCGATGCAGGTGGAACTCCTGGCATGGCGGCTCAAGCTAGAGGTTGCCTCACCAATGATGCCCGCTCCCGTGCTGCTTAAACCAGGGGACACTCTCCTGTCGGCTCAGGTTTCAGGATGCAGGTAGTGTTCTCCTCCCATCTGGGGTGTGGCTGTGTGGCTGGAACGGCATCTTCCGGGGCCGCAGCCTCCTCCGCCATCTGGCGACTCCATTTCAGGACTGGTGGACACTCAGGAAACACAGGAGGAGACATGGGAGAGGCAGGTGAGGAACTGGTGGCAGCAGCAGGCAGTGAGGACTCAGCTATCATGGACTGCAAATTCTTAGCCTCACCACCGGGAATAAGGCAAGATATTTAATTTTCCTGTGCAGAGAAATGAAAACACACTTGCCTTATCTTCCGGAGCGCGATGATATCTGCTGTTTGATGACCTCCAGACATGGCGACAGACACCGGTGGAGCTTCCAGCGTGGCAGCTGATGCTGGAGATTGCCTCACCGCTGGTGCAGAGACCCATGCAGCTGAAGTCAGGGGACCCTCCTTTGTCGGTTTAGACATCAGGGCACTGGGGGTGCTCTTCTTCTGTCCAGAAGGCTGTGGGGATCGACCAGGACTCTCCAATGCCGCAGGCCCCTCTGTCATCCGGCGGCTCTTTTCTGGGACCGGAGGACACCCAGGATACACAGGATACACGCCCTGGTGGCTCAACGATGCCGGCCATCCACCTGAAGGACTGGATCTCCCAGCCGCCCTCCCACCCGTTTCACCTGGCCTGGTGGCTGAAGAACCCTAGTCAGCCGCCCGAGAAACTGTACCATTGGGTTAGATGGCCAATTTTTCCAGGCAGACCACCCGACTCACTTTGCCTGGCGGTCCAGCTGGCATTGGACTTTGACTGGCCGCCTGGTCTGGTTCACATGACCGTTCGTGGGCTCTGGGACTTTGGCCGGCCCCCTGAACTAAGATAAGATAAGATAAGCGTTTATTAGTCCCACAACGGGGAAATTCCAGGATTGCAACAGCACAGAGATAGCAACACTCAGAGCAACAATCAGAAGGCAAGAAAAAAACAAGCAAGCAAGAGCGACTAATATACATATGTACATATTACTATAAAATAAATATATACACACACACACACAGACACACAGTGCAGAGCATTGTAGCTGGATGGAATAAATATATGAGTATACAGTATGAACACACAGTGCAGGGAAAAGCCAGTGTGAACACACAGTGCAGAGCATTGTAGCTAGATGGAATAAATATGTAAATATATAAACACCCACAGTACGGAGCATTGCAGCTAGGTGGAATAAATATGCAAGTATATAAACACACACAGTGCGGAGCAATGTAGCTAGATGGAATAATATGTAGATATATAAAAACAGTGCGGAGCATTGTAGCTAGATGGAATAAATATGTAAATATATAAACACACACAGTGCAGAGCATTGTTGCTAGATGGGATGAAACAGCATAACCGTCTACTTAGTTATCCTACATGGTATGATTATGTGCCCATACATATTCTCACCCTCCATAGCGACCGGTATGTTCCTAGTTGTATGCCGGAGGGGACCATTGTGTAAGTCTATTGCATCTTTTGCATTCAAAAAACTATTAGTTTGTTATGTCTTTTTGCTATCTCTGCGAGCAGCCCTGCTTAGGTTGTACAGTCTGACAGCCGTTGGTAGAAAGGACCTACGAAACCTCTCGGTTGTGCACCTGGGATGATGTAGTCTGCTGCTAAATGAGCTCCTCAGTGCATCCAGTATGTCCTGCATAGGGTGGAACTCGGACTCCAGCAGAGATGACAGTTTAGCCACCGTCCTTCTCTCTCCTATCTCCTCCATCGGATCAAGGCGCTGCCCCAGGACAGAGCTAGCTTTCTTAATCAGTTTGTTCAGTCTCTTCCTATCGGCTGCAGTAATGCCACTGCCCCAGCAGACCACTCCAAAAGTGATGGCTGATGCCACCACCGTGTCATAGAATGACTTCAGCAGCGCCCCTTGTACACCAAAAGACCTGAGTCTCCTCAGCAGGAACAGCCTGCGCTGTCCCTTCTTGTAGAGTGCGTCAGTATTGTGTGACCAGTCTAGTTTATTGTTCATATGAACACCCAGGTACTTATAGGATGTCACCATCTCGATGTCTGTTCCCTGTATATTTACTGGTGCTGTGAGGGGCTGCCCATTCCTGTGGCAGTCCACCACCAGCTCCTTAGTTTTCCTCGCGTTGATCTGGAGGCAGTTCCGATGGCACCAGTCCACGAAGTCCTGGATAAGCCCTCTGTACTCAGCTTCATCTCCATTGGAGATGAGGCCAACGATCGCAGAGTCATCACAGAACTTCTGTAGATGGCAGTGTGTTGTGTTGTGTGAGAAGTCTGCAGTATAAAGAGTGAACAGGAAGGGAGCCAGCACCGTTCCCTGGGGGGCCCCCGTGCTACTGATGATCGTGTCGGACACACAGTCCCGGGTTCTTACAAACTGAGGCCGGTTCGTGAGGTAGTCCAGGATCCATGATGACAGGTGCTGGTCCACCCCTGCTCGCAGCAGCTTGTCCTTCAGGATCATCGGTTGGATGGTGTTGAAAGCACTGGAGAAGTCAAAGAACATGATCCTCACCATATTCCCGGGCTTCTCCAGGTGGGACAGAGAATGATGAAGGAGGAAGATCACCGCATCCTCCACCCCAATGCCATGCTGGTAGGCGAACTGGAGTGGATCCATCGCTGGTTCCACCAGGGGGCGGAGGTGAGCAAGGAGCAGTCTCTCCAGGGTCTTCATCAAGTGGGACGTCAAGGCCACCGGTCTGTAGCTGTTCAGGTCTTTGGGGTGGGAAGTTTTTGGTACAGGTACCACACAAGATGTTTTCCACAGCTGTGGTACCCTCCCCAGTTTCAGGCTCATGTTGAAGATATACGTCACAATCCCACACAGCTGGTCTGCACAGGACTTGAGGAGCTTTGCGCTGATGCCGTCCGGTCCCGGCGCCTTCCTCGCTTTGATCTTCCTCAGCTCCGTCCTCACCTGGGTCTCGGTCAGGGTCAGGATGGGGGGCTGTGTGTTGGGAGTGGGGGGGTGTTGGTGGAGTGGGGAGTGGGCAGCAGGACTTGATTTCTTTAGAGGCAGCAGTGGTTGTTGTGCAGACAGGGGGGAGGGCGGTTGGTCAAATCTATTGAAAAACAGATTCAGGTTGTTCGCCCACTCCCTGCCCCCCGTGGCCTGGGGGGAGGTATTCTGGAGCCCCGAGATGGTTTTGAGGTTTCTCCAGACCCCGCTGATGTCACTCTGTTGCAGCTTGTCCTCCATCTTCTTCCTGAAGCTGTCCTTGCCTTCTCTGATCTTTCTCCTCAGCTCCCTCTGTACGGACTTCAGCATCTCCCTGTTCCCCGACCTGAAGATCCTCTTCTTCTCTCTCAGAAGTGTTTTTATCTCAGGGTTGATCCAGGGTTTGTTGTTTGAGTGACGCCGTATGGTCTTGGTGGGAACGGATTTGTCCACACAGAAGCTGAGATAGCCCGTGAAGGTGTGAATGAGGCCATCGATGTCCTCACCATGTGGATCGCAGAGCTGCTTCCAGGCGGTGGCTTCAAAACAGTCCTTTAGAGTGTCCATTGTCTCCTCAGACCATAACTCCACAGTGTGCATGGCCGGAGGTTGTCTGTGCACTAGGGGTTTGTACACCGGCCGGAGATGAACCAAGTTGTGATCCGATCTCCCGAGTGGGGGGAGTTGTGATGAGGTGTACGCCTCCTTAGTGTTTGCGTAGAATAAATCCAGTGTTTTATTGTCTCTAGTGTGGCATGTGACATACTGGGTGAACGTGGGTAGAATGGGAGATAGTGAAACATGGTTGAAATCGCCTGAGATGAGGAGAAGAGCATCTGGGTGTTCTGTCTGCAGCCTGCTGGTTACTGAATGGATGACGTCACGCGCTGTCCCAGCGTTCGCCGTCGGATTTGCATAAACAACAATGCAGATCACGTGTGAGTGTTCTCTCGGGAGATATGTAGGCCTCATGCTAACAGCTAGCAACTCAATGTCTTTGCTGCAGTGTCGTTGTTTAACAGTGATATGTCCCGGTCTGCACCAGTTGTTGTTAACATACATTATCACTCCACCGCCCCTAGTTTTGCCACTGTCTGGTGTTCGGTCAGCTCGTATCATGTGAAAACCCTCCAGCTCAATGTTAGCATCTGCTGCTAGTTCAGTTAGCCACGTCTCAGTAAACAAAAGGAGAGAGCACTCCCGGTACGTGCTATCATAACGGGAGATAGCCGCTTGCTCATCTAACTTTCCCAGTATCGACCGTACATTTCTAATGGCCGTTCTTGAAATCTGGGACACTTGGCCAGCTCCCAGAACTTGGGGACTCTTGGGTTTTGGGAAGGTTTTACAGTAGTTTTGGGGTTGGGATTTTTGTCCTTCCTTGTGTTGTTTTGGGTATGTTCTTCTTTGATTTAATCCCTGCTGACCTGTTCCTGCACCTTCTGCCCTGGATAGTTGTGTGTGCCCTCTGGATGTGGGGTGTGGTGCAGGTTTTCCCTTGTATTTTGCTTTTTTTCTGTGATGGTACGGTGGGTGTCTGGTATCAACCCCTTGGGGGGGCTCTTTCATGTGCAGGGCTGATGTTCAGCCCTGCCTATGATTGGTGGCTGTAGTTCCTGACTTATTGTTAATTGGTTTCAGCTGGAAGGTGATTAGAGCCTGAGCTGGGCTCCCTGCTAGCCTACAGTCACACCTCTCTCTCTATCCCCTTGCCAGACACTTACTAACTAACTAACTAACTAACTAACCTGCACTTATATAGCACTTTTACTTACCAGCTGCTGGTCATCACCACACACATTTACACACATGCATGCACACACACACATATTCATTCTTACTCACTTTTCCTGACACGCACTCATACACAGACTCGAGCTGCACACCTGCAACCACTTGTCACTCATTAGTCTGCCTAGTATTTATTGGGTGACGGGAAGGTGGGGGGGCATTCAGTGTTGAGGCGTAATTCAGCATTACACAGTTCAGCCTGAAGTCACCTGCCTATGTTGATATCCTGGAGCTGTTGGAACCCTTTTCCTTTTGGACTTCTTCAGTGTTGTCTTTTCAGAGCCAGCTGAGCTCCGACGACCTATGTAAGTCTCCCTCTTATTATTATTCGCCCTTCCTATCCTCTGCCCAGTTCTGCCCTGGGAGTGAGTGGGGCTTCCTCCCCTGCCAACTGAGCTCAGATATCCATTGCTTGTGTGCCAGACTGTTTTACTACTGAACATTTTCTTGTATGTTGTGTATTTTTGAGTTTCCCCGTTCTGTTAATAAACACAAACTCTTCACTTCCATTTTGGGCTCGAACTAATTCACTTATCTGTTGCAAAGTTACACAGTGGACATGACGGTGCGCCATGACCAACATAAGGAGCCCAAGCAGTGATGAGGCTTGCTGTTTTTCAACTGGCCTGTTCGGAGCATGATGTCCTCAAAAAGCCATTTCCACACTGTCAAAACTGGACGGGCAGTGGGACATCCAAGCGGAGGGGAGCAGGAGGCAGCCACATTAATCTGTGAGTCGTTGGAAGACACCTCAGAATCAGAATCAGAATCAGAATCAGGTTTATTGCCATTGTTCATGTAGTACACAAACTAGGAATTTGTCTCGGTACAATGCTGCAACATTAAACATGATAAGATAAGAGAAATAAACTATACATGTAATAAAGTGTAGGATAAGATTAAGTGATACTGGTCAACAGTTAAAATATATATTAGCCAGCAGCAGATACTGTGGAGAACTATATAGTGCAGTCGGTAATGCAGGAAGAAAACAGTGATGATTGACATGAGTCTGGTTGAGCTGCTGTACATGGTGCACGAGAGTCACTTAGTGTTCAGCAGTCTAATGGCAGAGGGGAAGAAGCTGTTCATGTGACGGGAGGTTTTAGTCTGGATGGACCGAAGTCTTCTACCAGAGGGGAGGGGGGCAAACAGTACGTGACCAGGGTGTGAGGGATCGGCTATGATCCGGCCAGCACGCCTCCGGGTCCTGGAGATGTACAGATCCTGGAGAGATGGGAGCTTGCAGCCGATCACCTTCTCAGCAGTGCGCACGATGCGCTGCAGCCTTAGTCTGTCCCTGGCAGTGGCTCCTGCGTACCACACGGTTATGGAGGTGGTGAGGATGGACTCGATGATGGCTGTGTAGAACTGCACTAACATCTTGGTGGGTAGCTTGAGCTTCCTCAGCTGCCGCAGGAAGAACATCCTCTGCTGGGCTTTTTTGATGAGTGAGCTGATGGTCAGCTCCCATTTGAGGTCCCTGGTGATGGTAGTGCCTAGGAAGCGGAAGGAATCAGCAGTGGTGATGGGAGAGCCTGAGAGGGTGAGGGGGGGCAGAGGAGTAGTGACTTTCCTGAAGTCTACAATCATCTCCACTGTCTTCAGAGCGTTCAGCTGCAGGTTGTTATTGCTGCACCAGGACGCCAGCTGGGCCACCTCTCTCCTGTAGGCGGACTCGTCGCCGTTGGAGATGAGCCCGATGAGGGTGGTGTCGTCCGCAAACTTGATCAACTTGACAGACTGGTGGCTGGAGGTGCAGGAGTTGGTGTAAAGGGAGAAGAGTAGGGGGGAAAGTACACAGCCCTGGGGTGATCCGGTGCTGATGCTAGTATAGTCTGAGACAGTCTTTCCCAGCCGCACATGCTGCCTCCGGTCCGTCAGGAAGTCGATGATCCACCTGCAGAGGGAGTAAGGCACGTTGAGCAGGGACAGCTTGTCCCGGAGCAGAGCAGGGCGGATGGTGTTGAATGCGGAGCTGAAGTCCACAAACAGGATCCTGGCGTAGGTTCCCGGGGAGTCCAGGTGCTGCAGGATGGAGTGGAGGGCCAGGTTGACTGCATCGTCTACAGACCTGTTGGCTTGGTAGGCAAACTGCAGCGGGTCCAGGAGAGGGGTGGTGATGGACTTGAGGTGGGACAGGACCAGGCGCTCAAAGGACTTCATGACTACAGAGGTGAGCGCTACAGGTCTGTAGTCATTAAGTCCAGTGATCCGTGGCTTCTTGGGGACAGGGATGATGGTGGAGGATTTGAGGCAGGATGGCACGTGGCATAACTTAAGGGAGGTGTTAAAAATGTCTGTGAATACAGGAGCCAGCTGTTTCGCACAGAGTCTCAGGGTGGAGGGAGACACGCCGTCTGGGCCGGGGGCCTTGCGCGGGTTCAGTCTGGAGAACTGTTTGAGCACATCCTGCTCACTGATGATAAGGGGAGGGGGGAGGTGGGGGGGGGGTGTGCCTTAAATGAAGTAGGGAATGTGGAGGCTGTGGAGCTGGAGGGAGGGGGGGAGTTGGACACAGATGACAAGGTGTCAAAACGGGCATAGTGTTGGGACAGTCTCTGACAAAGGGCTTTGTCATCCTGACCTTTAGGAGCCTGAGGCCGATAGTTGGTGATCTGCCTCAGTCCTCTCCACACGGAAGCCGAATCATTAGCAGTTAACTGCTGCTGGAGTCTCTCTGAATACACAGATTTAGCCCTCTTCAGCTCTCTGTTAAACCGGTATTTAACCTCCCTGTAGCAGTCCCTGTCTCCACTTTTCAGCGCTGCTTCCTTCTCCTTCCTGATCTGTCTGAGCTTAGCTGTGAACCAGGGTTTGTCATTAGAGTAACTCACCCTGGTGCGTGATGGAAGAATGTTCTCTTCACAAAAGTGGATATATGAGTTCACAGTGTCCGTGTACTCATCCAGATCATGCGTGGCTCCTTTAAGCATGCCCCAGTCAGATATTTCCATGCACGTTTCCAGCTTCTCCTCAGCATCACTGGTCCGTATCTTCGTAGTGCTCACAACAGGTTTAGTGAGCTTCAATCTCTGTCTGTATGTGGGAATGAGGTGAACCATCACGTGATCAGATAATCCCAGCGCAGCTCGAGAGACAGCGCGATATGCGTCTTTCACTGTGGTGTAACAGTGATCCAGTGTGTTTAATCCTCTGGTGGGGCATTTAATAAACTGTTTGTAGCGGGGGAGATCGTGGCTCAGATTGCACTGATTAAAGTCGCCAGCCACAATAATCAGCGAGTCTGGAAAACTCCGCTCTGTGTGTTGAATGTGATCCGCGAGCACGCGCTGAGCTTCGCGCGTGTCCGCGTTGGGAGGGGCGTACACAGCGATCATTATGAAAGAAGCAAACTCCCGCGGGGAATAGAAGGGCTTGCAATTGATAACAAGAAATTCCAAGGCAGGAGAACAGTGTTTGGAAATTACCGTTACATCAGAGCACCAGCTACAGTTGATGTAGAAGCAGACACCGCCTCCTGTGGTCTTGCCGGAAAGCTCTGTGTCACGATCAGCACGGAAGAGCTGGAAGCCGTCGAGGCGCAGCGCGCTGTCCGGTATATTTTCCCGGAGCCAGGTCTCAGTAAAGCAGAGGACAGCTGAGGAGGCGAGGTCCTTAAAACGCATCAGCAGTCTCAGTTCATCCACCTTGTTAGAGAGAGAGTTGGTATTGGACAGAAATATGCCAGGCAGCGCCGTTCGCGAGCCTCTCCTGCGAAGTCGTACGAGAGCGCCCGCTCGTCTTCCTCTCTTCCGCCGTCTCACTTTCCGAGCCAAACAATAAACCAGATCGGCGGCAGGGGCTAGAAAAACTGGGAGGAGGTCCGTGGGGGTCAAAGTCCTGATATTTAAAAGTTCTTCACGGGTATAAGTGCAAGCAGACACACAATTGACAAACAAAAACAAACAAAGAGCGCAGCGAAGCACCATGTCGACCGCTGTGGGCGCCATCTTGGATCAATCTTGGACACCTATGATGCCTACGGCCCCGGAGAATGACTGGACTTGCCTGAATGGGACGCTGAGGATCCTGGGGTCTTACTGGGGTCTCTGGAAATACCCCCAATACTCCAAACTGCGATCCCCTGTCTGCACACTAGAACAGGCTTTTCTTGACCTGAAGAGAAGGGCTTTCCGCACCAAGCCGAAGCAGAAACACTCTTCTCAGCCGGGGACCATCTTTTCTTCCACTCTGCCTCCAGCACCAAGATGGCCACCAGGTCAGCTGCATCGACATCATCTGGCCCCGGATTCCCGGAGGAATCATCTAGCCCCGCCAACTGCTCCTGTCCCTACACTGAGTCCTTTGGTGCAGGACGAGTCCGTGGATCCAGCCTCACCACTGGAGGTCATTGTTGCTGCTGCCGCTCCCATGGAGGTCGTTGTGGGTCCTGCCTCCCCTGCTGAGGAGGTTACTGTGGGTGCTCAGCTAAAGCCTAGGGTGCCCGTGGTCAATCACCTCCTTGCTTTGGTGCTTTTATAAGCGGCGTTGGGGTCAGCAGAGGCCAAGCCTTGTCCCACCACGGGTGCAGTAGGGGTCCAACCAGACTCCACCGTGGGTGCAACCATGGCTTGGTTGGGGTCCACCGTGGGTGCAACGCAGGCCCAGTCGGGGCTCAACACGGGAGCAATGAGGTCCCAGGAAAGGGCCACCACTGATGCAATGTTGTCCCAGGCCGGGACCACCGCGGGTGCAGCCATGGCCCAGCCCGGGTCCACCACGGGCGTGACAAAGTTCCACTTCCACGTCGGGACAACTGAGGGTGCTGCCAGCAAGCCCAAGGACACCAGGGTCTCTTTCCCCCTTCCAGAGGCCTGGTGGGTGATCCTTCTGTTACTGCTGGGCACTGTCATGGTCCATTGGGTCCTGCCACCAGTAACCACAGGAATCTCCCTTCCCTGGTCCGGCCGCCCACCTTCAAGCCTCCCGGTGTGTAGGCCGCTTCCTCACTCACCCCTCTGGCCCTGGTGGCTCAATGATGCCAGCTGTCCGCCTGAAGGATTGGGTCTCCTGGTGGGGGGACCGTCCTCCGGCTCATTTCACCTGGCCTGGTGGCTGAAGAACCCTTGTCAGCCGCCTGATAAACTGTACCGTTGGGTTAGGTGGCCAAGTTTTCCAGGCAGACCACCAGACTCACTTTGCCTGGTGGTCGAGCTGGTGTTGGACTTTGATTGGCCACCTGGCCTGGTTCACATTACTATTCGTAGGCTCTGGGACTTTGGCCAGCCCCCTGAACTAATGGCCATTTGTTGGCTCTGGGACTTTGGCTAGTCCCCTGAACTTATGGCCATTCATGGGCCTTGGGACTTTGGCCAGCTCCCAGAACTTGGGGACTCTTGGGTTTTGGGGAAGGGAAGTTTTTACTGTAGTTTGGGGGTTGGGATTTCTGTGCTTCCTTGTGTTGTTTTGTGTATGTTCTTCTTTGATTTAGTGTGTTCCTTGGATGTGGATTGATCAAAAACAGGAAAAATGCACTTGGCCCACAACATATAGACCACCACTCCGATACTCCTAAAAGTACAATACTGTGAAAAAAGCTACTTGAGATGAATATACTTGCGTCACTGTATTTCTATCCACCTCTGGGAGCCACGGCCAAGGCCGTGTACATTTTATTTTTAAATGAGCTTAGAATTTCAGAGAAAGCTCATTTCACCCACTTGTATCCGTGATCTCATTCTTTCGGTCATTACCCAAAGCAGATGACCATAGGTGAGGGTAGGAACGTGGATTGCCCACTAAATCTACAGCTTTGCCTTAGAGCTCAGCCTCAACTTCACCACAACAGACTGGCACAATGTCCACATCACTGTAGAGGCTGCTCCAATCCATCAGTCAATCTCTCGCTCCATTCTCCCCTCACTCGTGAATAATACCCCAAGATACTTAAACTCCTCCACTTGGGGCAGAAGCTTGTCCCCAACCCTGAGAGGACAATCCACCTTTTTTTGGCTGAGGACCATGGACTCGAACTTGGTGGTGCTGATTCTCATCCCAGCTGCTTCGCACTCAGCACCAAACTGTCCCAGTAAGACCTGTAGGTCATTGCTGGATGATGCCCACAGGACAACATCATCTGCAAATAGCAGAGATGAGATCGTTTGGTCACCAAGCGTGACAACCTCCCTTCCTTGGCTGCACCTAGAAATCCTGTCCATAAAAATTATGAACAGGATTGGTGACAAAGGGCAGCCCTGGTGGACTCCAACTCTCACTGGGAATGAGTCCAACCGAGTGTTGGCAATACAAACCAAACTCTCACAATGGTCCAATAGAGACCGGATAGCTCATAACAACAAGCCTGATACCCCATACTCCCGAAGCACCCCTCACAAAAAAACCCACAAGGGACGCAGTTGAATGCCTTCTCTAATTCCACAAAACACATGAGGACTGATTGGGCAAACTCCCACAAACCCTCGAGTATTTCTGAGATGGTCTAGAGCTCCTCCGATGTGTCACGGCAAGACAGAAAACCATATTGCTCCTCCTGAATCCAAGGAACGACCAGTGGCCGAACTGAACTGAAATAAGCTTTTTCCTTAGGACTGCTCGACTCATCCTTAGAGATAGGGTGAGGAGCTCAGTTTTCCGGGAGAGACTCAGAGTAGAACCGCTGCTCATTCACGTTGAAAGCAGCCATTTGAGGTGGTTTGGGCATCTGATCAGAATGTCTCATGGACGCCTCCAACTTAAGGTGTTTTCGGCACATCCCACTTGGAGGAGTCCCTGGGGCAGACCCAGGACTCGCTGGAGAGACTATGTTTCCCAGCTTGCCTGGGAACACCTTGGTATCGTCTCTAAAGAGCTAAAGCAGATGACTGGGAGAGGGAAGTCAGGGCTTCTCTGCTTGAACTGCTGATTCCACGACTCGGACCTCCTGAAAAGCGGTAGAAGATGGATGGATGGATGGAAGGATGGATGGATGGATTGATGGATGGAGCTTAGAATTTTCAACTCTCACTTAAGATTCACAAAATGCATTCACAGTTCATTGAAAAGCATGACTAGGCCACAAGGTAAATGAGCTATAGATACGTTCCTTCAGAATGTATTTACATCAGGTCATGAGTGAGATTAAATTGTGGTGAAAAACCAAACAGAAAATGAAACAATGGAGCATTACATTAACAACAAGATCTCACTAAAAAATGTATCAAATGAATGTAATCCACCCCTCAGAAAAGATGCATTTCTATGTAAAACAAAACAAAAAAAAAGAACTTATTTGGATACACAAGGTGGTGTGAAAAAGTGTTTGCCCTCTTCCTGATTTCTCATTTTTTTGCATGTTTGTCACACTTAAATGTTTCAGATCATCAAAAAAATTTAAATATTAGACAAAAAAACACAAGTATGCACATAATGCAGTTTTTAAATGATATTTATTATTAAGGAGAAAAAAATCCAAGCGTACATGTCCCTATGTGAAAAAGTGATTCCCCCCTATACCTAAAAGCTGGTTGGGTCACCCCTAGCAGCAGTGACTGCATTCAAGCATTTGCAATAAGTGGCAATGAGTCTTTTGTAGTGCTGTGGAGGAATTTTGGCCAACTCATCTTTGTAGAATTGTTGTAATTAAGCCACATTGGAGGGTTTTTGAGCATGAACCGACTTTTTAAGGTCATGCCATAACATCTCAATTGAATTCAGGTCAGGACTTTGACTAGGCCACTCCAAAGTCTTCATTTTGTTTTTCTTAAGCCATTCAGAGGTGAACTTGCTGGTGTGTTTTGGATCATGTCCTTCTGCAGAACCCAAGTGCGCTTCAACTTGACGTCACGAACAGATGGCCAGACATTTTCCTTCAGGATTTGTAGGTAGACAGCAGAATTCATCCATCTTCTTCCGCTTAATCCTTTTCGGGTTGTGGGGGGGCTGGAGCCTATCCCAGCATCTTTGGGCGAGAGGCAGGGTACACCCTGGACAGATCGCCAGTCCATCACAGGGCCAACACAGAGCGACAGAAAACCATTCACTCTCACAGTCATACCGAAGGACAATTTAGAATCCCCAGTTTTGATGCCAATTAACCTAACTTGCATGTTTTTGGCATGTGGGAGGAAACCGGAGAAATCCCGGAGTAAACCCACGCAGACACGGGGAGAACATGCAAACTCCACACAGATCACTGTTGGTCGGGGGGTGGGATCGAACCCAGGATCCCCCGGCATGGTTGCATTTACAACAGAAAGTCTTCCAGGTCCTGAAGCAGCAAAAAAGCCCCAGACAATCACACTAGCAATGTTTCACAGTATAGTTCCACTCAGACAGAATGGTCATGGGGGGTTGGTGTGTTGATGCGGGGGTTGGTGGGTTGATGTAAACAGTGACAAAGAGAATGGAAATTGCAATGGCTTTCATGTTAATGCAGCACCACAGGTGACTGAGCAAGTTCTATGATATAAAAAGGAGAGGTGCCTGCGACCTGGATTCTTTTTGATGTTTGTGATTCTGGTGGATGTGAGAGAGAGAAATTAATAAAGTCTGCTCTGCTCCGGAACCGCCTCGACTGAGTGTTCCTCTCGCCACACCACCACCATATTTTACTGTTGGTATGATGTTCCTTTTCTTAAATGCTCTGTTACTTTTATGCTGGATCTAATGGGACACACACCTTCCAAAATGTTCAGCTTTTGTCTTGTCAGTCCACAGAGTATTTTCCCAAAAGTCTTGGGGCTCATCAAGATGTTTTCTGGAAAATCTAAGACAAGCCTTTCTGTTCTTTTTGCTCATTAGTAGTTTTTGTCTTGGAGCTCTGCCATGCAGACCACTTTTGCCCAGTCTCTTTCTTAGAGTGGAGTCATGAACACTGACCTTAACCCTCCTGTTGTCCTCGGGTCAAAATCACCCGCCGCTGTGTTAAAAACCAAAAAAAAAAATCCCCCGAAACAATACTTTTTCAACTTAAAATTTTATGACTTTTCCTAGATTGACCCCAACATTAGGATACGTGAATTGTTGCCTTTATTCACATTTCCATGTAAGCTGTACAAAAAAAGGTACAAAGGTCGTCTTCGGGTCAAAATGACCCGACACTCAAATTGAGTTGAAATCACAGTCACTGAGTTATTTCCTCACTGTGGAATGTGCAAATGACAAGACAGATTTGTCTTAGGCAGTTTATTACACATCTTCAACATGAGCATCGTAGCAAGAGAGCATCTCAGAACAAACTCGTCCCTTATATACCCAGGTCTCCCCCCAGCTCACAAGTCACATTGCAATCACATCAAAGGTAACATTGCATTTCCTCTTTAATCCCTTAGCATCCCACTCACAGTCTTTGGCACACAAAGGATCCTCCAAGCAGCTTCTCACACACTAAAGATTACACTTTCACAGCTTCCTGTTATCTCCAAGGAAACTCTGCACTTTGTTCTTATCTAAGATGCTAGACATTATGTTCTCCCCATGAGCAGCCCATGTGCGGCCACACGACCCCCCCGAGCTTGTTGGATAGAACAAAAGAATAATAGTCCGTATGTTGTGACAGAACCATTAAACATCAGTCCACATGCTGCTTGGGCTTCAGTCTTCTCCCGTATCTGCTGTAACCAGGGTTCACCGCCTCCGCGGCGCTGTCCTGCTGGGGAGCTGATGTTTGGGGGTGAAAATCGTTTGACTGTCCCTGTGGGTGTTCTGGGGAAACTTTACTCTGGGAAGCTCCCCGTGGGGGTCTTCCATGCCGAGGGGCCCTCGCCAACAGCACTTGCTCGTCCGCCACCACAAAAGCGGGTTTGAGTCTGTTTATGCCAATCTTTTCCCTCCTACCCCCCAAGTCTAGCAAAAAATGCTCGTCCCCTGTTTCCAGCACTCTGAACAGTCCATCATAAGGTGGTCGCAGTGGGGGTCGGTGTGTATCGTGTCTGACAAAAACAAACTCTGCGTTTTTCAAAGTTTTAGGCACAAAAACATGCGGAAAACTGTGGTGAACGGGGCCCGGCAGCGTGCTTGTGTCTATGTTACTCTGCAACAGCTGAGACGGGGAGCTGCCTGGCGCAGGATAATCTGGGAGAAACTCCCCGGGCAACCGAAGCGGCTGCGCAAAAATGAATTCAGCCGGGGAAGCTTCCAGATCCTCTTTAGGCGCAGAACGTAACCCCAGTAAAACCCACGGTAGCTTGTCTACCTAATTTGCATCCGTCAGTGACGCCGTGAGAGCCGCTTTCAATGACCTATGAAAACGTTTGCATAACCCATTAGCCTGTGGATTGTATGCGGTTGTGCGGTGAATTGTGACACCCAGGTTGCGGGCCATTGTTGACCAAAGTTCGGAAACAAATTGAGGGCCTCTGTCGGACGTAATGTCCGACGGAACTCCAAAACGCGCCACCCATGCTGTTAAAAAAGCGCGCGCTACCTCCTCGGCTGTGGTTGACGCCAGTGGAACCACTTCCGGCCAGCGCCTGGTGCAGTCCACCATTGTCAGAAGGTGCGTGCGCCCCTGTGATGGCGGGAGGGGGCCCACGAGGTCCACGTGAACATGGTTGAACCTCTTAGCCGGGATGTGAAACGGCTCCAAAGGAGCTCTCGTGTGTCTGTGTACTTTGGCTCGTTGGCACGCCATACAGGCTGCTGACCACTCTTTCACTTGTTTGCGAAGGCTCGGCCACACAAATTTCTTTCCTACCATTTTGACCGACGCGCGCACTCCCGGGTGCGCCAAAGAATGAATCGAGTCAAAAACACGGCGGCGCCAAGCGGCCGGTACCATGGGACGCGGTCGCCCCGTGGAGACATCACAGATTAGGGGGTGCATACCATCTTGCAGCACCCTGCTCTCCAGCCTTAACCCTGTTGGTCCAGACTGGAGCGTGCACACATCCGCGTCACTAACCTTCTCCCCGGCCATGGCTGTGTAATCTATCCCCAGGCGGACTGGGGCCACCACTGTGCGCGAGAGACAGTCTGCCACTACATTCAATTTACCCGACACATGCTGAATATCGGTGGTAAACTCTGAGATGGTGGGCAGCTGCCTCTGCTGCCGGCCCGACCACGGTTCTGAAACCTTGGCCATCGCGAATGTTAGTGGCTTGTGGTCAACAAATGCGGTGAAACAGCGTCCTTCCAGCCAGAACTGGAAGTGGCGGATGGCCAAGTGGAGAGCCAGCAACTCCCTGTCGAACGTGCTGTATTTACGTTCACTATCGCGCAAAGTCCTGCTGAAAAAGGCGATAGGCTGCCAAGCCCCGGCTACATGTTGCTCCACGACCGCCCCTATGGCCACATCTGACGCGTCAGTAGTGAGCGCTATGCGGGCCATTGGGTCTGGATGTGCCAACAACCCAGTGTTTGCCAGGGCTGCCTTGACTTCCGAGAATGCTCGCTTTCGCTCCGGGGACCATTCGATCTTATTCATGGGTTTCTGTTTTTTGAGCGTGGCATACAGCGGTTGCATGAGCTGCCCTGCGCGGGGGAGGAAACGGTTATATAAATTCACCATTCCCAAAAACTCCTGTAACGCCCTGACTGTTTGCGGCCGGGGAAAATCTGCTACCGCGCGCACTTTGTCAGGCAGCGGAACCGCTCCTTCGGGAGAGACGTGGGCCCCCAAAAATCAATCTGCGTCACCCCGAACTGACACTTCGCTGGGTTGATTATTAAACCGTGCTCTCCCAACCTCCGGAAAACCGCTGTGAGGTGGGTTTCGTGTTCGTCTTCGGACGCACTTGCTACCAAGATATCGTCCAGGTAGATGAATACGAAAGGGAGATTGTGCAGCACTGCATCCATCATGCGTTGGAACGTCTGTGCAGTCCCTTTAAGCACGAATGGCATGCGCAAAAACTCGAATAGGCTAAACAGAGTTATCACCGCTGTTTTGGGTATGTCCTCAGTGCGCACTGGGACTTGATGGTAGCCCCGGACCAAGTCTATTTTAGAAAAAACGCACACTCCTGCCAAGTGAATGGAAAAATCCTGGATGTGGGGAATTGGAATTGGGTAGCGGTCGTGCGCTGTGGCGTTGTTCAACCTGCGGAAATCTCCGCAAGGTCGCCACGAACCGTCAGCTTTAGGGACCATGTGTAGCGGGAAAGCCCATGGGCTGTTTGAACGTCTGATGATGCCCAACCTCTCCAGGCTGGCGAACTCCTCGCACGCTATGGCCAGTTTAGCTGCATCCAAGTGCCGAGGTTTTGCAAAAACGGGCGGCCCGGTGGTGGTAATAAAATGTTCCACCCCGTGTTTAGCGACGGCTGCCGAAAATGTCGGGACCGTGAGTGCTGGGAGCTGAGTGAGCAGTGTGTGGAACTTACCGCTTGCAGCTGTGACGTTGGCTTGTGCTGTTGGCCGGGACGCTCGAGCTGTACAGGGGATAGAATCAAAAGATAGTGCATTAACCAGGCGCCTGTTAGCGACATCAACCAACAAACCATGTGAACACAAAAAATCAGCCCCCAATATATTGAAATTCAATGCTGCTATGACAAAAATCCACTCAAATGCACGGCCGTGAAACGACAGAAGTAGAGTCCTCTCACCAAAGGTTTTAATGTCCGAGCCGTTTGCTGCTGCCATATGGGGACCGCTGGAACCTGCCAGCCGGTCAGCGTAGGACGGCATGATGAAACTCAGCTGGGCGCCGGTGTCCACGAGGAAATGTCTCCCGGAGCGTGCGTCCGTCAAGTAGAGCAGCTTGTTCTCCTCCCCGAGGGTCGCAGCTGCTACCAACCCCCAGTCTTGGCGTTTTCCCGAGCGCTTGAACTGGCACGGTGGTATACATTTGCGTGCCTTCTCTGCAAAGCGGCGGTGATAGAAACAAAGGATGTCTCCTCCGCGTTCCTTGGCGCCCACCACCGCTGTCATCGGTGGTTCTGCTACCGCCGTCAATGGCTCCTCGCCCTCTCCGGCCGTCGCGCCGAGCTCCGTCACTGCCACCGTGGTCGTGAGCTCTCTGCTGGCCATGAGGATCCGGTATGCTTCTCGGGCCAGTGCGCGGTAGTCCCGCTTGTCCAGCCACGGCGAATTAGCCAGGGCCAGTCTCGTCGCTGACGGAAGGTTCCGGAGGAAGAGGTGGGTAAAAATAAAGTGGTCGTCGTTTGAGCCCTTCAATCTCAGCATCCTCTCCATCAGGTCAATAGCCATGCAATCTCCTAACCCGGTCCGCGTCAGGAGTCCCTCTGCTCTCTCCTCAACCGAGAGTGTGTTGTGCTGGATGAGTGCGGCTTTCAACGGGCCGTATTTGTCACTGGCTGGTGGCTGATCCTGCAGGCTCTCCACATGCTGAGCCATGTGGTTGTCGAGCTTTGCGACCACATGGTAGAATTTCGTGTCATCCACCAAAGTCCCCTGGAGGACGAACTGCGCCTCAACCAAGTGGAACCAGGAGCGTGGGTTGTGCTGCCAAAAATCCGGTAGCTGGATGGCAGCAGCATACACTTGGCTGGGGGCTCCCAACGAGGCTGGCTCCAGGGAACTCCTTTCGTGTTGCATGCTTCGTCTTGGGTCACCAGTGTGGAATGTGTAAATGACGAGACAGATTTGTCTTAGGCAGTTTATTACAGATCTCCAACATGAGCATCGTAGCAAGAGAGCATCTCAGAAAAAACTTGTCCCTTATATACCCAGGTCTCCCCCCAGCTCACAAGTCACATTGCAATCACATCAAAGGTAACATTGCATTTCCTCTTTAATCCCTTAGCATCCCACTCACAGTCTTTGGCACACAAAGGATCCTTCAAGCAGCTTCTCACACACAAAAGATTACACTTTCACAGCTTCCTGTTATCTCCAAGGAAACTCTGCACTTTGTTCTTATCTAAGATGCTAAACATTATGTTCTCCCCATGTGTGGCCCATGTGCGGCCACAACACCACAGAATGTGAGAATGTTTTAGTTCTGTCTCAGATCAATCAGTAGCAGATGTAAACAACACAATAGCAGACTTAAACAAGACAAGACAGGTGGCCTTCTTGCGGATTGCAGTGCCTTTGATCGGTCTCAGATCAATCAGTAGCAGATGTAAACAAGACAAGACAGGTGGATTTCCAGAGGTTATAAAGGTGCTGCAGATGACAGTACCCCGAATTCTCTCTGTGCTGAAGCCATGAGTGCGCGTTATACCATTGAACAGGCTATAGAGCTGATTTTTTTCAGATGTCCAGCAAGACAACTCTGATTCAGAAGAGGAAGTGGAGGATGTATCAGAAGAAGAAGATAGGGAGGAATACAAACCAGAGCATGATGAATCATCTTCAAAAGAAGAAGAAGAAAACCCTGAAGCTGAAAGAGAGACTTTCCTTTTTACAAACAAGAAACAAGAATGTAGTACTTCTGAGCACACGGCACAAAGACACTGCCATTAGCGATCGTGAGGACAGGAAGCCAGCCATCATCCTAGACTACAACTGCAACAAAGGAGGTGTGGACAACCTAGATAAGGTGATTGGGACATACAGCTGCAGAAGGATGACTGCCCGCTGGCCCCTGGTCATCTTCCACAACATCATTGATGTTTCCTCCTACAATGCCTTTGTGATTTGGAGAGAGCTCAACCCAACCTGGATGCCTCGTAAGCAGAACAAGAGGAGGGTGTTTCTGGAGCAGCTAGGAAAGGCACTTGTAACTCCACTCATTGAAAGAAGGAAGCATGTCCCCCGCACAGAAGCCTCTGCAGCAGTTGTGAAAGCTATTCAGAGTGCAGGAACTCCTGATCAACCTGAGGATCCAGCTGCCACAGCCACTGCCCCAGCTGGGGCAAGTAAGAGGAAGAGATGTCAGTTCTGCCAGCCAAAGAAGGACTGTAAAACACATACAGCGTGCTGCAGGTGTAAGAAAAATTATCTGCAAAGGCTGTGCACTTGCATACTGCCCTATATGTGCTAATTAGTTGAATGAGTTATGTTGTTTTTCACATTTTTGTATTGTATATTTTCTTACATTGTTCACTAGCAAAAAAAAAAAAAAAATCAAAACAAACTGAATCATTGGGATGAATAAAAATGCATTCACAACTCATTTTTGCACGTTTCTATGCTTTCTTATACAGGTGAAGAGGGAAAACTCAGGTATCCACACATTTTGTGGTGAATGACAAGTTGTTTCTTCAAGCAAAATAAAATTTGGTGTTTAAAATTCAATTAAGCTGCTTATATTGGGGGTTTAGTGAAGACGGGTCATTTTGACCCGGAGGACACATGGTGTATACAGAATATAAGGACAACAGGAGGGTTAACTGAGGCAACTGAGGCCGGCAGTTCTTTGGATGTTGTTGAGGGGTCTTTTGTGACCTCTTGGATGAGTCGTCGCTGCGCTCTTGAGGTCATTTTTGTTGGCCAGCCACTCCTGGGAAGGTTCAACACTGTTCCATGTTTTCACCATTTGTGGATAATGGCTCTCACTTTGGTTTGCTAGAATCCCAAAGCTTTAGAAATGGCTTTATAACCTTTTCCAGACTGATAGATTTCAATTACTTTGTTTCTCAAATTTTCCTGAATTTCTTTGGTTTGCAGACTGATGTCTAGCTTCTGAAGATCTTTTGGTCTACTTCACTTTGTCAAGGAGGTCCCATTTAAGTGATTTCTTGATTGAGAAAAGGTGTGGAAGTAATCAGGCCTAGGTGTGGCTAGCGAAATTGAACTCAGCTTTTCAAAGATGTGATAAACCATAGTTACTTTATCTTTTTAACAGGAGGGGCAATAACTTTTTCACACAGGGCCATATAGGTTTGGATTTTTTTTGCCCTTAATAATAAACACCTTCATTTAAAAACTGCATTTTGTGTTTACCTGTGCTATCTTTAATATTTAAATTTGTTTGATGATCTGAAACATTTAAGTGTGACACATATACAAAAAAGTGAGAAATCAGGAAGGGGGCAAACACTTTTTCAGAACACTGTATTACAAATGGAGCATATATGGAGTAATGTCTTCACTCACTGCACATGTGCGAATACATGCACAAAAAGAATGCACTGTATTCCATACGTATGTGCAAAACAACCACTGTTTGTTACGGTGCCGGCACACACGTTTCTTAAAGGCGTAAACACCACCCGTCTACTGTACATTGAAAATGTTTTTTCCATGCCTATTTTTTTTTTTTTTTTGTTACTTATTTGTACCCGTAGGTAGACTTGGTTTGCAGTCTGGTGACAAGCCGCCGGCTGCTGGTCGCTGCGTGCGCGAGCGCCCTAAACCTACATGTTTTTTTTGGTATGCGGGAGGAAACCGGATAAATCCCGGAGTAAACCCACGCAACACGGGGAGAACATGCAAACTCCACACAGCTCACTGTTGGTCGGGGGCTGGGATCGAACCCACGATCTCATGATCCCCGCGATCCCCCGGCCGAGGGTAAAACTGTGCTGCCACAGTGCTAAACCACTGCCCCACCGTGCCTATGCACGTTTTCTCGCAGTGAAAAATCATGCAATTGTATGTTTCTGGGTTTTTTTTTATTTTTTTGGTGAAACTGGGCTGACATTTTAAGGCCAAGACTACAATTCCAAACAAGAGAATTCTGATATTTCATTTTCAGACAGGGGATAAATTGAAGCGGTGCAACAAGGCTCAGAAGAAGATAAAGAATGAGAACACTGTCAAACAGAAAAACACTAAACACTGCCTGACTCCCTCTGCAGGTGGATCATCGACTTCCTGACGGACCGGAGGCAGCATGTGCGGCTGGGAAAGACTGTCTCAGACTATACTAGCATCAGCACCGGATCACCCCAGGGCTGTGTACTTTCCCCCCTACTCTTCTCCCTTTACACCAACTCCTGCACCTCCAGCCACCAGTCTGTCAAGTTGATCAAGTTTGCGGACGACACCACCCTCATCGGGCTCATCTCCAATGGCGACGAGTCCGCCTACAGGAGAGAGGTGGCCCAGCTGGCGTCCTGGTGCAGCAATAACAACCTGCAGCTGAACGCTCTGAAGACAGTGGAGATGATTGTAGACTTCAGGAAAGTCACAACCCCTCTGCCCCCCCTCACCCTCTCAGGCTCTCCCATCACCACTGCTGATTCCTTCCGCTTCCTAGGCACTACCATCACCAGGGACCTCAAATGGGAGCTGACCATCAGCTCACTCATCAAAAAAGCCCAGCAGAGGATGTTCTTCCTGCGGCAGCTGAGGAAGCTCAAGCTACCCACCAAGATGTTAGTGCAGTTCTACACAGCCATCATCGAGTCCATCCTCACCACCTCCATAACCGTGTGGTACGCAGGAGCCACTGCCAGGGACAGACTAAGGCTGCAGCGCGTCGTGCGCACTGCTGAGAAGGTGATCGGCTGCAAGCTCCCATCTCTCCAGGATCTGTACATCTCCAGGACCCGGAGGCGTGCTGGCCGGATCATAGCCGATCCCTCACACCCTGGTCACGTACTGTTTGCCCCCCTCCCCTCTGGTAGAAGACTTCGGTCCATCCAGACTAAAACCTCCCGTCACATGAACAGCTTCTTCCCCTCTGCCATTAGACTGCTGAACACTAAGTGACTCTCGTGCACCATGTACAGCAGCTCAACCAGACTCATGTTAATCATCACTGTTTTCTTCCTGCATTACCGACTGCACTATATAGTTCTCCACAGTATCTGCTGCTGGCTAATATATATTTTAACTGTTGACCAGTATCACTTAATCTTATCCTACACTTTATTACATGTATAGTTTATTTCTCTTATCTTATCATGTTTAATGTTGCAGCACTGTACCGAGACAAATTCCTAGTTTGTGTACTACATGAACAATGGCAATAAACCTGATTCTGATTCTGATTCTGACTAAGAGAGTGCATACCTCTGCCAAGGCTCCTTCCGTCCCTCATGGGTCACCTCAAAAAAAATGTAATGGGTTTGTATGTAGGCCATGAGCCAGTTCTGGTAAAAATTACAGCAAAGTCTATTCAGTTGTTCTGGAGCATTCTTGCTAACACACTGTGAGAAGATAAGAGCCTTGGCAGAGGTACAGTGGTGTGAAAAAGTGATGCCCCCCTTCCTGATTTCTCTTTTTTTTGTATGTTTGTCACACTTAAATGTTTCAGATCATCAAACAAATTTAAATATCCGACAAAAGATTACACAAGTAAACACAAATACAGTTTTTAAATGAAGGTGCTTATTATTAAGGGAAAAAAAATCCAAACCTACATGGCCCTGTGTGAAAAAGTGTTTGCCCCCTAAACCTAATAACTGGTTGGGCCACCCTTAGCAGCAACAACTGCAATCAAGCATTTGCGATAAATGACAATGAGTCTATTCCAGTGCTGTGGAGGAATTTTGGCGGACTAATCTTTGCAGAATTGTTGAAATTAAGCCTCATTGGAGGGTTTTTGAGCATGAACCACCTTTTTAAGGTCATGCCACAGCATCTCAATCGGATTCAGGACAGGACTTTTACTAGTCCACTCGAAAGTCTTCATTTTATTTTTCTTAAGCCATTCAGAGGTGGACTTGCTGATGTCTTTTGGATCATTGTCCTGCCTCAGAACCCAAGTGCACTTCAGTTTGAGGTCAGGAACAGATGGCCGAACATTCTCCTTTAGGATTTTTTGGTAGACAACAGAATTCATGGTTCCATTTACCACAGCAAATCTTCCAGGTCCTGAAGCAGCAAAAAAGCCCCAGACCATCATACTACCACCACCATATTTACCTCCGCCAGGCCGCAGGCCAGGAGGTTATGTTTGTGCCGGGACTTGTCTGTCTGTTTGTCTGTCTGTCTGTCTGTTTGTCTGTCTGTCTGTTGGTTAGCAAGATAACTCAAAAAGTTTTGGACGGATTTCAATGAAACTTTCAGGCGTTGTTGGAAATGGTACAAGGAAGAACTGATTAAATTTTGGGGATGATCCGGATCACCGTCTGGATCCAGGAATTTTTTAAAGCATTCTTTAACATTGTGAGATAGGGCCATTTTTAACATGTGTGCAGGCGCAATGGAGGGCGCTGGTCGTCGTGTCTGACGAACACGAACTCCGCGTTTTTCAAAGTTTTAGGCACAGATGACTTCCGGAAAGATGGCGGAGAGACATAACGCTTAAACAGAGAGCTCTCCCTAGTCGGATTAAAAATCATTGGTAAATGGCCAACTCGACATAAATGAACCAATAAACCAAGGGATGAAAACACGAAGAAGCCGGGCACACGGACAAAAGCAGGGTAAAACTGAGAAATCCCTCTTCGACAACGCAGGAGAAATCGCTGTGCACGAGGCCAAGGGAAACGAGGCAACTACAGCAGAGAAAATGGAGGACGCCAAACTCGAGGCTATGAACACTGGCATCGCCAATTTAGGTAAAGAATTAAAAAAAGACTTGGAAGACTTTAAGCAACATCTCCGACAGGATTTAACGGCTCTTAAGGAAGAACTGAAAAAAGAGATGAAGGAGGAAATTATGGGCCTCCGAAGAGAAATGGAGTGCAAACTATCAGAAAACATGGAGGAGCTGCGCTCTCAACGGGCGTGCATGACAGAAGTACAGGCCCGAATATTGGAGTTGGAAGACTGGAAGACCGAGGCAAACGAGCGGCTGCAGACCCTGACGACGCAAACACAGAGGATGCAGGAAAAAATAACCAACCTGGAGAGCAGGTCCAGACGGAGCAATATACGCATCTTCGGGATCCCGGAGGGCATTGAAGGCAACTTGATGACGAAATTCATGGATCATTTCTTAAAAAAGAGCTGGAGCTGCCCGGTGAAGCGGATCTGCAGATTCAACGAGCTCACAGAGCCTCGGCACAGAACCCGAATCCAAACTCTACACCCAGGTCAGTTGTGGTGAACTTTCTGAAATATGACATATAGGAAAGAATCCTGACACAAGCGTGGAAAAAAAAAGATACGAATCGGCGACAAACAGATATTCTTTGATCATGACTACCCAGCAAAAATTGTGCAGCAGCGAAAGAAATATGCCAACATTAAAAAAACGCTGAAAGAGAAAAAAATTAGATTCCAAACACCGCTAACGAAGATGAGGATTCATTGGGATGACGGCGTAAAAACGTACAACACGGCCAGAGAGGCAGCGTGGGACTTGACGGAGAGAGGCTTTGTGGTGAGCGTACCCGAGGAAGGAGCTGAAGCAGCGGCGGCACTGAACGCATCACGACAGCCGGAGTGGAGACAAGTGAGCGGCAGAAGACGGGGGAGAGACGTGGAGCAGCGGGCCCAGGAAAAGCTGCAAGGCTTTCAACTGAAAGCCTAGATCATAACAGAGATTAAGAAAGACACAGAAGAAATGAAGGCCAAGAAGACAAGGTAAAAGAGAAACAAACGGCTAGGAGAGGCTTAAATGATTTTTGTTGGACATTTCTAGACTAATGACTATTACTTGGATAGTAAATACAGGTCTAGGGAGGGCCCTTCACTCGGTGAGGACAATCCCTCCACCCACCAACAGGGACCAGTGGGCAGAAGAAAGGCCCAAAGTACGGAGGTCGAGATTTGTTAATGTGTTTTTATATAAATATGTGTTAGTTTTGCTGTTAAGGGGGTTAAGAGCACAAGTTAAAAAATGGAAAAACATGAATATGGGTAAAAATCTTAAGATAATGACACTAAACGTGAATGGTCTGAACTCACCTGTTAAAAGGGAAAGAATAATAAGAAAATTCAAGAAGGAAAAAGCCGAAATTATATTTATGCAAGAGACACATTTGAGCAAGACAGAACATGAGAAACTAAAGAGATTTGGCTATAAGAACTCCTACTACAGTTCATTTAAGGGAGGAACTAAAAGGGGGGTTATGATACTAATTTCAAATAAAATACAATTTGAAAGTGAACAAGAAATCCAGGATAAAGAAGGCAGGTATGTAATAATAAAGGGAAGAATAGATGGTATGCAGATAACATTAGTGAACATCTATGCCCCACCAGAAAGTGACAAGGGCTTTTTTCAACATCTGTTTGATCTCATAGCAACACACAGTGAAGGAGTCCTAATTTGTGGAGGAGACTTAAATGCTGTCATGGATCATGAAGTTGACACAACAAGTGTTAAGAAGACAAAAAAACATATAACAAAGTTCATAAGAACCTCACTGGCAGAAATGGGTATGGTAGACATATGGAGGGACCTGCACCCACTCGAAAAAGACTATGCACATTATTCAGCAGTCCATAAAATACACTCTAGAATAGATTACTTCCTTATGAATAAAGGTAACAGACACAGGGTGAGAAATTGTCGGATTGGAGGGGCAGAAATATCAGATCATAATCTTATATACATGGAAATATATTTAAACAATAGAAAACGACAAACAACATGGAAACTTAATGTAGGACTGTTAAATGATGAGAAAATGAAAGAAAGAATAAAAGTAAACATAAACGAGTATATCCAAGAGAATGACAATGAAGAAGTGGACCCAACAATACTATGGGATGCACTAAAAGCCGTGTTGAGAGGTAAATTAATTGTTGAAACAGGAAAAGCAAATAAGTCTAAACTGGAAACATATGAACAAAGATGTGAGAGACTGAGGGAACTAGAACGTAAACATCAAAGCACAAATGACCCAAAAATATACCAAGAAATTAAAGAAGAAAAAATAAAGATAAAAGAAGCACAAATAGATGAAATTGAAAGGAAAAATAGATATATAAAGCAAAAATATTATGAAACGGGGCCAAAAGCCACAAAACTGCTGGCAAAAAGGTTAAGAAAACAACAAACAGTGAATAATGTATATAAGATTAAAGACCCCATCACAAATAAAACCACAGTTAACCCAGAAAACATCGAAGAAAAATTCCATAATTTCTGTCAAGAACTATACTCGCAACCTGAAGAAACAAATACTAAGGATATTAAAAAATTTCTATGCACATTGGACTTGCCATCAATAGGAAATCAACAAAATGAAAAGCTAACAGCAGAAATAACAACACAAGAGATTAGAGATGTGATTAAGTCACTTAAAAACGGTAAATCACCAGGTAGTGATGGGTACCCGTCTGAGTTTTATAAACTGTTTTTAGAAGAACTCATGCCACAGCTCCTAAAGTCATTTAATTGGACATTGAACAACAACAAAATACCTCCATCATGGAACGAAGCAATTTTTTTCAGTTATTTTAAAGCCAGGGAAAGATAGAGAACAATGCGGAAACTATAGGCCAATCTCTTTATTAAATGTGGATTATAAAATATATATAATAATTATATGTAAACGAATAAAGACATTCTTGACGGAATTGATAGAAGATGATCAAACTGGTTTCATAGAGGGACGCCAAACACATGACAATATCAGGAGAACAATACATATAATTAATCAAATACATAAAGAAAAAGAAAAGCGCAGTAATAATGAGTTTGGACGCAGAAAAAGCATTTGATAGGGTTAACTGGAAATTCCTATATAGTGTGCTGGAACGCTTTGGATTTAATGAAAAATCAGTACAATGCATAAAGACGCTGTATCAAAAACCTGTGGCAAGAATCAAGATAAACGGTAGCTTAACAGACAAAGTAAATATACAAAGATCAACCAGGCAGGGATGCTGCCTATCGCCCACCTTGTTTGCTCTGTTCATAGAGCCACTGGCTCAAGCGATACGACAAAATAAGAAATTAAAAGGTGTAACAATAAAGGGAGTGGAACAGAAGATTGGGCTATTTGCAGACGATATTATAGTTTACCTTGAACAACCAGATGAATCAATAATGGAAATGATGAACTTGATAGAAAATTTTGGAAAATTATTAGGATACAAGATAAACATAACAAAAACACAAATACTGACATTCCACTATAACCCTCTAAACCAGATAACTGATAAGATCAAACTAAACTGGAAACAAAAAGAAATAAAATACCTTGGAGTGAGCATACCTAAAGATCTAAGCAAAATTTATAAAGCAAACTATGATAGGTTGGAACAAGAAATAAAAAAAGATATTGCTAGATGGTCAATCTTAAATATGGATCTGAATTCAAAAATTGAGACAGTCAAAATCAGCATACAACCTAGATTACTTTACCTCTTCCAGGCTCTACCAACAGAGATTCCAGGTGCCCAGTTCTCAAAGTGAGACAGGATGATATCGAGATTTGTTTGGGGAGGTAAAAAACCAAGAGTGAAATATAAAACTCTCCAGTTACCAAAAGAGAAAGGAGGCATGGGCCTACCGAGTCTAAAGGAATATTACTACTCAGCACAAATAAGATATATCATATGTTGGTGCGACGGAGGATATGAGGCAAAATGGAAAGAAATGGAAAAGGAAATTGAGGGACTCCCAGTACAAAACATAATAAGATATAAGGATGCATATAAGCAAATCAAACAAATAGACCCAATCACTAAATTTACTTTGGAACTGTGGTATAAAATAGTACAAAAGTATAATATAAAGGAAGACATAAAACTATTGAAATGGGTAGCATTTGACAGTCAATTTGAACCGGCAAAGCAAGATGGGGGATACAAAAATCTGGTGAACAAGGGAATCACAGCATGGGGCAATATCGGAAAAAACGATCTCGGGAGCTTTGAAAACATCAGAAGAAAATTTAAACTAGAAAAATCAGAATTCTTCAGATATCTGCAGATGAGAGACTATTATATGAAGAAGATTAGGCATAACCTCCAAACAGATGTGAGCGAGATTATACAATTCATTTTAAGCTCATATGCAGGAAACACAATAAGAATTATTTCAAAGCTATATCAGAAACGTATGGCAAACAAACATTCAAGTAACTATATAAAGGAGAAATGGGAGAAAGAGCTAAATTTAAGCATAACAGAAGAAAACTGGCAGGAAATATGGAAAACACAACACACATCAACAAATTCAAGGACATGGAGGGAATTTGGATGGAAAAACCTGATACGCTTTTTCATTACACCACAGATTCAAAGAAAATTTACAAATACCCAATCTTTATGCTGGAGGGGCTGTGGGGCTCAAAATGCAGACCACTCACATATGTTTTGGAAATGCTGCAAAATCTCATCATTCTGGAAATCTATACATGTGACAATACAGAGGATATTAGGATATAATATACCAATGAACTGTAACCCGATGTACTTATGTGATCTTAAAACAGACAATGTAATACAGGCTGAGGACAGATATCTAATTAAAATCTTGTTGATTGCATGTAAAAAAACAATCACAAAAAAATGGCGATCAGAAATTCTTCCTGACCAAGAACAATGGACTGACATTGTTGAGGATATACGTATGATGGAAAAACTAACATATCGACAAAGAATACAAGAAGGACTATATGAAAAAAAATGGCGGAAATGGACACACTACAAAGTGCAACAACGAGACAGAAATTGAAAGAATAACCAAAGACACTGGAAAAACCAGAAGAATTAAGAGATGGAAACTAAAAACTTGATGCTCCAACATTTCCCCCCCCCCTTTTCCTTTTTTTTTTCTTTCTTACTCTAGCTCCTTTTTTTAAATGTAGACGGTGATCTGAATGTAATATGTATGATGAAAAATGAATAAAAGTCTAAGTTACAAAAAAAAAAAAAAAAAGTTTTAGGCACAAAAGCACGCGGAAAACAGTGGTGGGCCAGGCCCGGCAGCGTGCCTGTGTTTGCGCTATGCTGCAAAAGCTGAGACGGGCAGCTGTCCAGCGCGGGATTATTTGGCAGAAATTCCCCGGGCAGCCATAGGGGCTGTGCAAAAACAAGCTCTCTGCCGGGGAAGCTTCCAAAGCCTCTTTTGGAGCCGAGCGCAAACCCAATAAAACCCACGGCAACCTGTCTACACAATTTGCATCCGTCCGTGAACCCCTGAGTGCTGCTTTCAGTGATCTATGAAAACGCTTGCATAACCCATTAGCCTGTGGGTTGTATGCGGTGGTGCAATGAATTGCAATGCCCACAGCCTGGGAGTTTGGAGATGGAGGAGATGGACACAACAGCAACACTTGAGTTTATTACCTCCGCCAAGGAGGTAATGCTTTTACTACCATTTGTCTGTTTGTCTGTCTGTCTGTCTGTTACCAACATAACTCAAAAAGTTCTGAACGGATTTTGACGAAATTTGCAGGAAAGGTGTGTAATGGCACAAGGAACAGATGGTTAGATTTTGGTGATGATCTGAGAGTGCATACCTCCGCCAAGGGCTTTGTTTGTATTTGTGCAGCAGGATTACACAAAAACTACTGGATGGATTTGGATGAAATTTTCACCAGAGGTGGTTCTTGGCCAAGAGAGGAACCCATTACATTTTGGGGATGATCTGGGAATGCATACCTCAGCCAAGGCTCTTCTCACAGTGTGTCAGCCACAAAACTCCAAAACTAATGCACAGACTTGGATGCAATTTTCACCACAAGTGGCGATAGGCCTACACACAAGCCCATTACATTTTGGAGGTGATCCATGAGAAACGGAAGGAGCCTTGGCCGAGGTATGCGCTCTATGAGTGCTTTTCCAGTTTACTGTTGGTATGATGTTCCTTTTCTGGAGTGCTGTGTTACTTTTACTCTGGCTGTGATAAGACACACACCTTCCAAAAAGTTTAACTTTTGTCTCGTCAGTCCACAGAGTATTTTCCCAAAAGTCTTGGGGTCATCAAGATTTTTTGGGGCAAAACTGAGATGAGCCTTTATGTTCTTTTTTCTCAGCAGTGGTTTTCGTCTTGGAACTGTGCTATACAGGCCATTTCTCTTTCTTATGGTGGGGTCATGAACACGGATCTAAACTGAGACAAGTGAGGCCAGGAATTCTTTGGATGTTGTTGTGGGGTCTTTGGTGACCTCTTGGATTAGTCCTTGCTGTGCTCTTCAGGTAATTTTGGTCGGCTGGCTCACACCTGGGAAGGTTCACCACTGTTCCATATTTTCGCCATTTGTGGATAATGGCTCTCACTGTGGTTTGCTTGAGTCCCAAAGCTTTAGAAATGGCTTTATGACCCTTTCCAGACTGATAGATCTGAATTTCTTTGGATTGCAGCATGATGTCTAGCTTTTGAGGATCTTTTCGTCTACTTCACTTTTTCAGGTAGGTCGTATTTAAGTGATTTCTTGATTGAGACCAGGTGGGGCAGTTATCAGGCCTGGGTGTGGCTAGAGAATGTCATGGTTTAATAAGCTGACAGCTCACGTGCACAATGCAACAGCACAGGAAGTCAACCACACGAAGGGGCACGTTTGAAAGTTTATTAATTTCCAAAATAAATGCACAGCTACGGAAACAGTCACTTGCCAGAGGAATCCACCTGTGGAGAGAAGACGAGCGCTGTGAGTGGAGGAACGGAGTAAGGTGAAATGGGCAAGCCAAATTGCCACTTACTTGGGTTCCGAGGAAGAACCGGAAGGACCCAAGAGGGAAATAGATGAACCAGTAGGGTGAGGGGAATGAGCTGATGGTTCCTGATTGGGTGGAGGTTGAAAGCCGAGGAATAGTGGAGATGTGGCAGGAGAGAGCATGCAGTCCTGAAGACACACCCGCACAGTGGCAGCAACCTGAGGAAGAGAGGAAAACAGGATTAGATGGCATGTCAAAACTCGTTAACAGATACTTGCTTGTCCTTTGATGGGCAGTATACCCAGACAAGCCAGCGCTGAATGCACAGAGAGACCCTCTTTAAGTTCGCTGGCTGATGAGCGGTGGCAGGTGCGTCTTCTGCCTCAGGTGCAGTGATGAGTTGGTGAATGTGAGGCAGGACGAGAGGGTCGCGCTCTCGCTGCCCATGACAGCCCCCCCCCCCCACTTCTAGGAGTGCCTCTTGGCGGTCCAGAGGGCTTCTCCGGGTGATCTTGATGGTAGACCTGGACCATCTCCTTGTCCAGGACCCGAGATGTAGGGACCCAGGAATGTTCCTCCGGGCCATAGCCCTCCCTGTCCACCAGATACTGAAGGCCCCGGACGTGATGGCAAACATCCAGGATATGGCGAACAGTGTAGGCGGGGTGGCCGTCGATGATTCGGGGAGGAGAAGGCGGTTTCGGGGGGGGGGGGGGACTGGCCGAGAGGGGCTTGATGTGGGAGACATGAAATGTCGGGCTCACCCGCAGGGTCAGTGGCAACTTCAGCTGGACCGACGCATCATTTATCACCCGTGAAATGGTGTATGGGCCCAGGAAGAAGGGGGACAGCTTCTTGGATCTTTCCTTAGTGGGAATCTGGCTCGCCGCCAGCCAGACCTGCTGCCCAACGACACACTTGGGAGCAGAGACACCCTTCCTGTCAGCAGCAGCCCGGGTGCATTCCATGGAGTGGGCAAGGGTGGCCCTGGTAGACCTCCAGACCAGCCGGTAGTGATGAGCATGAACCCCCACGGACGGAACCACGACCTCCCTCTCGGCCATGGGTAGCATTGGCGGCGTGTAACCTAGCGATACCTCAAATGGGGTGAGTCCAGTGGCAGTGGAGACAGCTGAGTTCATTGAATAGTCCACCCAGGTCAGGTGCGTGCTCCAAGATGAAGGGTAATAGGCTGCTACACACCGCAGGGCGGCCTCCAAGGACTGGGTGGCGCGCTCCGCCTGCCCATTGCTTTGTGGGTGGTTACCGGAAGAGGGGCTCACTGTAGTTCCCAGGGTCCGGAAAAAGGCACTCCAGACCTGGGACTTGAATTGAGGACCCTGGTCAGACACAATGTCAAGGGGATGCCGTGGATCCGGATAACGTGGTCGGTGAGCAGGACCGCAGTCTCAAAGGCCGAGGGGAGCTTTGGGAGAGGAACCAGATGCACTGTCTTGGAGAAGTGATCCACAATGGTGAGAATCACCATCTTGCCATGGGAGGGGGGATGTCCGTTGATGAAATCCATGGCAATATGTGACCATGGATGACTAGGGGTGGGGAGGGGTTGGAGGAGACCAGATAGGGGAGAGAATTCTGATTTCCCCCAGACTCAGGTCTGACAGGCCTTGACATATTCCCGTATGTCCCGCCGCAGCGTGGGCCATCAGAACACTCACCAGACAAGGTCCACAGGTCGAGAGATTCCAGGATGGCATGCGAAGCGACTGGTGTGCCTCCACTGGATGACATCACTGTGGAGGGTGGCGGGTGATGTACAGACGATTCCGGTGGCACCCTACTTGCACAGGGACTGGGCCTGGAGGACCCTCCACTCAAAATCCTAAGTAAGGGCTCCTAGGATGTGAGAAGGCGGTACGATGGTTGGGGGGGGCTACCTCCTCTGAATAAAACTGGTGCAATAGCATGTCCGGTTTGGTGTTCCGAGCGCCAGGCCGTTACGTGATGGAAAAGTTGAACCTCTGAAAAAACAGGGCCCAATGAGCCTGGCTGGCGTTAAGTTGGCGGGCCGACTGCAACTACTTTTCTACTACTTTCGTTTTTGTGGTCGGTCCACATGACGATGTGGTGAATAGCGCCCTCTAGCAAATGCCTCAATTCTTCCAATGCCAATTTAATGGCAAGCATCTCTTTGTCCTCTACGTCGTAATTCCTCTCGGCCGGCATAAGCCAACGAGAGAAATATGCACACGGGTGGGGCTTCTGATCGGGGGCTGTGCGCTGCGACAGCACAATGCCTACCCCGAGTCAGATGCGTCCACAACAAGGATGAACTGGAACTGCGTGTCAACCTGAGCCAAGATTGGTGTTTCCGTGAACAGGTGCTTTAATTTCACAAATGTCTGTTAAGCTGCCTCGATCCAGCAAAAGGGGACCTTAATGGAGGTCAGCTCCGTCAAGGGCAGTGCCACCCCACTGTAGTTTCTAATGAACCAGCGACAGAAATTCGCAAACCTGAGGAAGCGTTGAAGCTCCTTACGGGAGTGGGGAGTTGGCCAATCAAGCACTGCCCCCACCTTGGCCGGGTCGGCAGTCAGTCTCCCTTCAGCCACTATGAAGCCCAAGAAGGTGGTTGATGTTGTGGAGAACTCACACTTCTCGGCCTTGACGTAGAGCTGGTTCTCCAAAAGCCGTTGCAGGACGGCCCTGACATGGGCTTCGTGTTCCTCTGGTGAGCGGGAGAAAATAAAAATATCATCCAAGTAGATAAAAACGAATTGATAGAGCATATTGCGAAGGACGTCATTAATTAACCGCTGAAAGACAGCGGGGGCATTGGTGAGCCCGAATGGCATCACCAGATATTCAAACTGCCCCTGGTGGGTTTTAAATGCCATCTTCCGTTCATCTCCTTCGCGAATGCGGATCAAATGGTATGCGTTCCTTAAGTCTAACTTGGTAAAAACGTGAGCGCTGAAGGAGCTCAAACCCGGAATTAATCAAAGACAGAGGGTACTTGTCTTTGGTGGTAATGGCGTTGAGCTCCCGGTAGTCGATGCACGGGCGCAGTGAGCCATCCTTCTTTCCGATGAAGAATAACCCGGCTCCAAGTGGCGTCGAAGATGGCCAAATAAGGCTGGCGTTAAGTGATTTTTTCAATGTATTTCTCCATTGTCTCCCTCTCCTGACCAGAAATGCTGTATAGCCAACTGGACGGTAGCTTCACCCCCGGGATGAGGTCTAAAGCGCAATTGTAGGAGCGATGAGGCAGTAGCGACAACACCCTCGATTTGCTAAAGACCTCCCCCAAATTGTGGTATGCCCAGGGGACGAGGCTGAGGTCCAGCAGCTCAGCTGGAGGGAGAGAGACAGACAGAGATTAAGAACATTCCGCTGAAAGTGTGCAATTTGCCATACAAAAAGGGCTCCAGGAGGAGATAGTATTCTGTCCCCAATTAATAATCTGATTGTGCCTCCAGAGCCATGGGTAGCCAAGAACCACTGGGGAAGATGAAATAGGAAGAACCAGTAACGTGAGTTCCTCCCGGTGGTTCCCAGAAAGGATGATGGAGATCGGCACCGTGCTTTCAGTGACTACCACGACCTCCCGGCCCGATATGGTGGTAATTCTCTGGTTGTGGGGCAATTTGGGAGTGGGAATACCCACCTGCTGCACGAAATTGGCAGAGACAAAATTACCCTCAGACCCTGAATTAATCAGCGCCATAGTCCTCCTCTCAACCCCCAGCAATTGCACAAGGGCCGAAATTGAAAAATTACCAGGGGGAGCAGATTTGGTCCCACCCCCCAGACCCCCCATAGTTACTGACAGGCCGTGTCTTTTGGCCGCTGGTGGCATTCATCCAGACTGTGGTTCAGCAAACCGCAGTACGCGCACGTGCCAACCCTTCACCTTCGCCAGCGCTCATCATTGGTCAAGTGTTGAGAGAGCCCCATCGGCTAGGGCGGAGAGCCGGTGCCGCCAGTGTTAGTAACCATGGCGGGCGCGCACTCAACATGCGGGCGAGAGGAGGACTCGCGCTCCTTTGCGTGTTCACAGTACCCGTTTTCTAATCTTACAGCCTGATCTATAAGGCCGTAGAGAGTCTCAGGGACAGGGTGAACCGGCAGATCATCACGGAGTTGAGCGTTTAACCTGTGGAGGAATGCGCTGCACAAATCAATCTCATTCTACCCCAAATCAGCCGCAACAACCCGGAACTCCACCGAGTACTCGGCTGCTAATCGAGTGCCCTGGAGGAGCATCATCAGGCGGCTCATAACGTTGCCCTGACTCTCAGTATGGCCAAACGCAGAGGTGAAAGCATCCACGAATTGTTCAAACGTATACTGCCGCCCCTTGGGGTTATCAGTCATGGACCGTGCCCAATCAAGGGCTTGGTCTTTGAGCAATAGAGTGAAAAAATGAATTTTAGCCATGTCATCTGGGTACTGCTCCCCGACTTGCTCCAAATACATACGGACTTGGATAAGGAGCCCTTAGGAGCCTGAGGAGGGGCATTGTGCCAAAGCTGCATCATATTCTGAATTTGTTGAGTGAGAACGGCGAGTTGGTGCTCGGTCGCTGCTAAGCGATCCAAAGCGGACAGCTCTTGTGCCACAGCACCGGCTGAGATGAGGTCCTGGCTGGCTCATTCTGTCAAGTTTTAATAAGCTGACAGCTCATGTGCATGAGGCAACAGCACAGGAAATCTACCACACGAAGGGGCACGTTTGAAAGTTGATTAATTTCCAAAATAACTCGCCAGAGTCACTCGCCAGAGTCACTCGCCAGAGGAATTTACCTGTGGAGAGAAGACGAGAACTGTGAGTGGAGGAATGGAGTAAGGTGAAATGGGCGTGCCAAAATTGCCACTTACTTGGGTTCTGAGGAAGAACCGGCAGGACCCCAGCGGGAAATAGACAAACCAGAAGGGTGAGGGGAATGAGCTGATGGTGCCTGACCAGGTGGAGGTTGAAAGCTGAGGAATAGTGGAGATGTGACAGGAGAGCGCTCGTAATCCTGAAGACACACCCGCACGGTGGAAGCAACCTGAGGAAGAGAGGAAAACAGGATTAGACGGTGTGTCAAAACTTGTTAACATATACTTGCTTGTCATTTGACGGGCAGTATAGCCAGACAAGCCAGCATTGAATGCGCTGCGAAAGCCTCCTTAAGTTCGCTGGCTGATGAGCGGTGGCAGTGTGCGTCTTCTGTCTCAGGTGCAGTGATGAGTTGGTGAATGTGAGGCAGGATGGGAGGGGCGTGCTCTCGCTGCCCATGACAGAGAAATTGAACTCAGCTTTCCAAAGATGTGATAAACCACAGTTAATTTATGTTTTGTTTTTTGTTTTTTGTTTGGGGGGGGGGGGTCAATCACTTTTGCACACAGGGCCATGTAGGTTGGGATTTTTTTTTTACCCTTAATTATAAACATCTTCATTTAAGATAAGATAAGCTAAGATAAGCCTTTATTAGTCCCACAACGGGGAAATTCCAGGATTGCAACAGCACAGGGATAGCAACACCCAGAGCAACAATCAGAAGGCAAGAAAAAACAACAGCAGCTAGTATACATATGTACATATTAATATATATATATATATATATATATATATACACACACAGTGCGGAGCATTGTGGTTGGTGGATGTGCAGCAGAAAGTCTAAGCTCTCTCTCCGCGGATGCGGCGGGCCAGCTGGATGTCTTTGGACCTGATGGTGACCCTCTTGGCGTGGATGGCGCACAGGTTGGTGTCCTCGAAGAGACCCACCAGGTAGGCCTCGCTGGCCTCCTGCAGAGCCATGACGGCGGAGCTCTGGAAGCGCAGGTCGGTCTTGAAGTCCTGAGCGATCTCCCTCACCAGGCGCTGGAAGGGCAGCTTATGGATGAGCAGCTCCATGGATTTCTGGTAGTGATGGATCTCTCTCAGAGCCACGGTACCGGGCCTGTAACGGTGAGGCTTCTTCACTCCGCCGGTGGCCGGAGCGCTTTTTCGAGCAGCCTTGGTGGCTAGCTGCTTCCTGGGGGCTTTTCCTCCAGTAGATTTACGGGCAGTCTGCTTGGTTCTTGCCATCGCTCTTTATTATTCTGTCTTATATTTCTTGCACGCCGCCTAAACTCCAGCCTGGCACCCGCGTCGTTTTCTCTTCAGTTCCCCGGTATGTCGAGTTTCTCCCTTAGCACCGGGTGGCGGTTGAGTGCTAGCTAGCTCTTCCCTGCTGTATCGTCTCCTGCTGTAAACAGAGGCTCTGTCCGCCGACTCGGGAGACCTTTGGGGTGATCTGTGTGTCCGTGATATATATAGAGTGAAAGGTGTGCCGGATCAGAAAGTTATCACCGGATCAGAAAGAAGAAGAGAAAGAAGAAGAAAAACTGCATTTTGTGTTTACTTGTGTTTTCTTTGTCTAATATTTAAATTTGTTTGATGATCTGAAACATTTAAGGGTGACAAACATACAAAAAAAAAAAAAGAGAAATCAGGATGGGGGCAAACACTTTTTCACACCACTGTATGTGTTCTCAGATTATCACCAAAATGTAATGGATTCCTCTCTGAAGGGCCACCTCTTGTGAAAATTCCATCTAAATCCTTCCAGTAGTTTTTGTTTAATCCTGCTGAGAGACAAACAAAGACAAATGAAAACATCACCAATCCATCCATCTTTTACCACTCAATCCTTTTTGGGCTGTGGAGGGGCTGGAACCTATCCTAGCATATTTTGGCGAGAGGCAGGGTACACCCTGGACAGATGGCCAGTCCACCGCAGGGCCAACACAGAGAGACAGACAACCATTCACTCTCACAGTCATACCTAAGGACAATTTAGAATCCCCAGTTGATGCCAATTACCCTAACCTGCATGTTTTTGACCTGTGGGAGGAAACCGGAGTACCCTTAAGCCTCTTTTCCACTAGCTCAGCACACCTCGGTACGGCTCGATTCACTTCAGTACGGCTCGGCATGCTTCTGTCTCCATTAGCACGGTGTTTGGCATGGGTGTTGTGCTGGGGTGGGTGGGTTTATAACAGCGAGGCGGTGCCACACTCCCGTGACGTAACGCACGCAACCCAAGCAAAACATTTTTTTTCCAAAACTTTATTGAGAAGGCCCAAGCAAAACATAACACATAGCTGTACAAGGCCACTCCTCGGTCTGTGGCTTTTTTCACCGTAAACGCCAAAAAGGACCGCCAGACAAGGGTACAGGCAGCGAGATGAAATATGAATGAATATTTCAATTTAATACTATCCCACTTGTACTTACAAAAACGTGTGAATATTCATAAAAAGCACACACATGAAAGGTAGCACCACAAGCAGTGGGTCACAGCGGTTTTAGGCTACAGCAACACAATTGTGTATCCTTTGCCAATCTGTCTGCTGTTATTTAATGTTTAACAGTTAAGGGACAGATGATTATATGCTCCAAAACTGGAGAAACTCTCTGATAAAAAAAAGCTGCAACAACACAAGTCACTTTTGGTTTGAATTAACTACCAAATGACCTAGAAATAATGAGCTGAAACTTGTTTTTATTCGTATTAAATAATGAGACAGTGGCACACTGGCCAACACCAATTTGTATTATTTTTTACATCCTAGGGCATTTTGGATGTACTGAATAAAAAAAAAAAAAATCATGTTTTTCACCTTCAGGTCAACGTTTGGAACAACAGTATTATTATTTACCGTTTAGATGATGCTACACTCCTTCTAAAGTATTGTAATTCTCTGAATTTGGAATGCCGATACAACATTCAATTTACATATACTTACTTTTTGACTTGTAAGCTTGATCAGTCTCTCCTGCTGCATTTTAAAGTCCAACTGTGCAACTTCTTATAAGTTAACATAAAAAAAAATTACCCAAAGTTTAGAACTGTATCATGTGGTGCTAATTTTTCATGATATTTCAATAAAAAGAACAGAAAGCTTACAAAAACATTTGTTTTTTAGTCTAGTTAAAAATTACATTACCTTTACAATGGTTGACCCCTGACAGGATGATCAGCATCATTTTCATCAGACTAGGCAATGGAATTTCTATGCAATTATACTGTTTTATAATTCAGTGTTATAACAGACAAACCACACTTTCTAAAACAATTCCATTTTATTATATACAAAATATTAAAATTAAAAAAAAAAAACTTTGCAACACAACATGAAGGTTAATCAACATTTTATACACGCCGACCACTGAGTGCCTCTCCCAGCTTCCCAAACTGGGTCAGGAAGGCTCGGTTGAATGAAGCCGTCTCTGCCAGGTCCTGGGATACCCTCGCGTTTTCTGCAACCTCATTTAAATGTTGCAAATATTCATCATTGAATACATTTTGCGCCTGGTGGTGGGACAGATTCACATTGGAGAATCCGGGCGGGCTGGCGCGGCGGACACGTGGATTCTACAAGGAAAATGCACACAATAAAATACAGCATGAAAGTGCAAGATATACAGAAAAGACAATAGTTTTTAACAAAATTACATAAGCTTATTTCAGCGTATTGTTCACATGAATAATTAAAAGAAAAGTGAGTCCGCAGTGTGCTGCGATAAAGCAGCGATCATTATCCACAAATGAACAGCTTTTTTATTGCATAAATAAACTGAGTGTCTTACCGAATATATTTGCGAAAAAATGCACAATAAAAAAAAATTAAAACTCACCGTTAAAGGACTCCGATGTCGAGACCTCCCGGTATATTTTTTCATTCTGGGTGGCTCCGTCTAACTCGCGCTGGATACGTTCGTCTGACAATGCAGTGAGCAGACACTGCAGCTCCTTATTGGTCCATGGAACACCCTTATTACGTGAAGCCATTTTTGATAGAGAATAAATGAAAATAGCACAGCAATACACTGAAAATAAACCACCATCAGTGGTTGCGCGCTGAGTAATGGCGGTCGTCTAGATTCTTTTTTTTTTTTTTCAAAAACTTTATTGAGAAGGTCGTGAAGATTCGGTAGAAGAGGAGGAGGAGAGGGGCGGTTACAACCTGACCAATCAGCACCGGTTATGACCTGACCAATCAGCGGCGACCAGTCTGTTAACGTCACAACACGGCCCAGCTCAGCACTGCTGTACCCTGCCCTTCAGCGGGGCTGAGAATCGCAGCTGTTAAACCGTGTTGGGGCTTGTGGAAAAGCGTACAAAGCATGCTGAGCCGTCCCGTGTCGCGCTAAAGCGTGCTAGTGGAAAAGGCCCTTTAGAAAACCCAGGTCGACATAGGGAGAACATGCAAACTCCACACAGAAGGGTCACCCATGGTCAGGGGTGGGATCGATCCCGGGACCTTCTTGCTGTGCTGACACAGTGCTAACCACTGCACCACCAAGCTGCATAGCAAAATTGGACTGGCCTGGTTCTGGCCAACACAGGGCTCTTACACTCGGCCCACATCCTGCAAGGGATAAGGGATAAGGACCTGTACTTATATAGCACATTTTAGCGCAAGGAATGACAGCCCTTTGGTGTCTGGGCCACAAAATGGCTGTCATTCCTTGCTCATGTGGGCCGAGTCTCAACTTTGCAATGTGGGTTGGTGGAGGTAATTATGTAAAACCACTCTACTCGACTGCAGCGATACAAATATGGAAGTAGTCCTCTTTAAGATTTTTCCTCAACTGATAAAGTGATGTAAAACCACAGGAGTTGCTGTTTCCACTGAGGTGGCAGCAGAGGACTACTAACTAACTAACTAACCTGCACTTATATAGCGCTTTTCTAGTCACAAAGACCACTCAAAGCACTTTCATTAATACTAACCCTCTATTCTAAGGGCCTATAGGAAACAGATATCTAGGGACAATTTAGAACAGCCAATTAACCTAACATGCATGTTTTTGGCATGTGGGAGGAAACCGGAGAAATCCCGGAGTAAACCCACGCAACACGGGGAGAACATGCAAACTCCACACAGATCACTGTTGGTCGGGGGCTGGGATCGAACCCACGATCCCACCAATCCCCCGGCCAAGGGTAAACTGTGCTGCCGCAGTGCTAACCACTGCGCCACCGTGACAGGGCTTAAACTTCCAAGAATTGGAAATGCTAATTTAGGTATTTGAATTCAGAGTGCACACAGTGTTGGGTTAAAGCAGGACACTTAATGCTAAAAAACAGATTCTGTGTAGCATGTCCTTTAATGTAGGAGAAGAGGCATTCAAACCTCTTGGAGATTATGTCCTCAAGATGTGGACATTTTATTAAGTGTGCAGGCAGAATGCAGATTCAGCTTTTTTTTTTTTTTTCTAAAGAAACCTCAAAAACTCTAGAAAGACCAGCTCATTGTCATTCCTGATGTGTCCATTAGTGCCCTTCTGTCAGAGTCTCTGGTGTGTCCCATTAATGCAAGAGCAGTCCTTCCGCTGTAAGATGTAGAACACCGGGATGTAGCATTACTGAGACTATGTTGTTATCACCAATTTGTCACTCTTCACAGTGAAGGGAGGGGTCATCCTGTTAGTGGGCCATTGTTAAACCAGACCTCTGTAAATGTGTGTAAACACTTGTTTTCGTGTCAAAAGGCATGGTCAAATGAAAAGAGACTGGGGGGGGGGGGGGGTGCCCAAAACTCAGAAGGAAGAAATAACATAACACGTTAAATGTGCTATCGGAGTCATGACCACTGAGTCCACAGGGAATAACATCAAGTGTCTTGCTGTGGATGTCTGATTTCCACCAGTATAACTCACAAACTAATGGACAGATTTGTAGGAAAACTTTAGCTTACATGAGGGATGGCCGCATTTAGTAGTGATTTGATTTTTGCAATGAATGGCCGAAAGTTAAGGTCCCCAAACTATATATATACACATGTTCAAACAGGGAAATGAATTCCATCTCTGAAGGATCTACTGAGCTTTATTTCATCAAAGGCCACCTCCTTCCAGTCCAGCTCCAACAATCCTGATTGCATCTTCTGGGCTTTAGGGGCTCCAGGGTATTCAAAAAGGGGTCTCAGGTCCGACTTTTCCTTTAGAGCTGTCGAGAAAGTCTTGAGTGGGATGATACTCGTCACACTGTTCAACCACTGGTGCAAGGTGAGAGTTTTGTTTTCGGAAGTCCACAGTGTGAGAAAACATTTGGTGAGTACCTGTGTATAGAAGAATATGCAAAAGATTCATGTTCAAAAACTTAGTCGGTAGCTCATCAGTTAACCCCAACAAACAACCTGCCCCAACCTGAAAAGTGCATTTAAAATTCTGTTAAGTTGCTGGATAATTGTGTTCCAGTACTGATGGATATAAGCACAGCTCTACATACTGTATGTACAATGGATAAAAGAGCTCACTGCTGACTGACATTTAGTACAAAGAACTGAGAGACCTGGGCCGACTGTGTGTCTGGCTTCAGCACTATAGTCTGAGGACTATTTTTAATTGTCTCTCCCAGGCAGAATTGGAGACTAAAACTTTAAAAGATTGGCCACATAAAGTATCTCAGGCATCAGGAGTTATAGAGGACCCCAAATCAAGTTCCCATTTACCTTTAGTTTTATTGGAATTGTCCTCCATGAGGTCACAAAATACCTTGTAAAGCTTTTTAGTAATGAATCTCAGTTGTCTATTGTCAGTCAGCATAGCGTCTATAGAGGAAATGTAGTATCTGGGCTTGGCTCCTGGTCATGGCCAGCATTTTCTGTGTTTTATATATTATTATTTTTTTTTAAACAATGACAGCATAGATGTAGGCTGGAAAATCATTTACATAGAGGGCAAGCTGCAACCCACAGCCTTAATAAATTTATTCTCTCTCTCAGGGCTACAAGAACAAAATGACATCATTTTGCTCTTGTAGCCCTGGTTTGGGAGATCTTGCTGCTTGTTCTTGACACATAATCTGGGCATAACTTTTTTCCTTGTGTGGTGTCAAAGAACTATTGTGTGACTGATCAGAAAGTTGAATTACCCAGGAGTTCTGCACATGAGGTTTCTTGTGAAGTATGAAATATCCTGGCCAAAAAGAACTGTTCTTGTTCTTGCCACCTTAAGAAAAAAGAAAACATTTCATTTCTCTTTCAGACTATTTAAAGGCCTTTAGACCTCAAGTATTTTTCTCAGGATTCTTGCAAAGCTGAGTAGTCCTGCTTTTTGTAGGAGCTCTATCTTCATTTGGATCCCGATCTTTGGGAGATATTTGACAAGGTTTGTAGTGACCATGTCCAGAGATGCACTGGAATGATGCACATTTTGATGTTCCAAAAACTTCTGAGATCCTGGTACTTTTGGATTTTTTCTTGTTCTTTATCTGCAGTACTAGCATCAGCAGGAAAAGCAATGTCCATTATCAAGCACTCATTAGCCTCCCTTTTCACTACCACAATGTCTGGTCTGCTTGGATTTCATGATCCATCTGGACAGAAAAATCCCACAACATTTTAATGCCTTCATCTTCAATCACTGGTTCCAGTTTATGCTCATATCATCTTTCTCCAGCATCAAGGCCAAGCTATGTCAGGACTGGCCAATGCGCAATCCTGGCTAGATTGTCGTGTCGGTGTTTATACTGAGTCTGTGCGAGCTTAATGCATTCACACACTGAAGTAAATTTTATTATTATTATTATTATTATTATTATTATTATTATTATTATTATTATTATTATTATTATTATTGCTGAGAGTTTATCATAGTTTCTGTTTTGTTTTATTTTGAAATCATTCCTGTTTCACTTCCTATATTATTGTTGTAATCCCCCTTCCTGTTTGCCGTCATGATTTGCTTTTTACATTTCGTTTCATAACTCTCACCAGCTGTTTCTCATCTGCCCTCATTAGTGTTTGTATACAGATCCCCCTCATTCCTCTGTTCCTCGCTGTGAGATAAACTCACATTATATCTTGGTTTTTGTTTGCACGCTCCTGTCTGGTTTTCTTGGTTAGTACTTTTAATTATTGTTTTGTGTTTACAGCCAGTTGTGTTTACAGCCAGTTGTGTGTTTTCCAGTCCTTGAGATGTGTCCTTAGTTCGTTATGAAACTCTTGAAACTCATTTGCTGCTACCACTACAAAAACACAGACTCCAACAGCACCCCAATTACCAAGAGACTGAGTAAAAACCAGTGGGCACTCAGAGAGTGCAAACCCCCGCCAAGGCTCTGTCCCTCCATCCCTTTGTCCTCCCCTCTGTCCCCTTGTTCGTCCATATCACCACCTGTTATGATCCCTCGTGCGCCATTACGCGGTGCACAGAGAGCAGAATGAAAACGCACGCACAGGAGTAGATTCTGTGCACTTTATTAAACAAACCCCAAATATTAAGTCCAGCAAAACAGTCACACTAATAAAGAGCGGGTTGAAATGATGGAGCTTAAGGCCACCAGACATACAGGGATGCCACCTGGATGCTCTACAGCCCGGGTAGGGCAATGCCTAGTGCCACAGGGCTGCTGTCGGCACGGGGTGAATGGCAAACACAAACTTACAGTGCTGGAGCGATTCGGGGCAGTCCGTGCAGTCCAGTGGATGAGGATGAGGCAGGCAGACAGAGTAACGTAGGTAGTGATGACATGCATATACGGAGGTACACGTTGCCATGTATGAAGCTCAATGCTCCGGCGATATCTTCCTACACTCACAGCACTAAAGGGCTGATGACACGATTTTGACATTTTTTAGGATGTTGTGTAAACCCAAAAGTCATTGTCGATGATCAAGATAACATTTACAACTGCGCCTGCATAAACTAGTTATCATCAAAAACCAGCAGCCGGTGACTGGACTATGGTGCAGCCCACCGAATTAAGGGCGGCACCCCCATGACGTAAGCGGGAGAATGACTCCGGTGTTGTTGACTGGAATGACAGCAGCTTTGTAGCTCACAGTTTCTCTGGTTTCTTGTTTTAATTTTATGGCTGTCCCTTGGCGTTGTGTCGCAGGCTTAGATTAACATCAGACTGTGAAAGACCACATCACACGCTTCAGCTCCAACTGTTATTAAGTCTCGCTCTTATGCAGGAGGAGCGCACGAGGAGGGGAAGGATTAATGGATTTATGCGCAGCTTTGACCTACTGTCTGTGATCCCATGCTAACATCTCGCCGGTCCGGCCACGTCCCCTCTCTCATTATCACCAGCTGATTCAAACTCCTGCTGATCATGTTTCCCTGTCCTCACCCAGATGCTACTCATAACACCATCACCAGCAGTGTGTGTCCTTCGCTGCCGTTTGCCAGTCATGCACTAATGGTCCATAGTATTGTCATCTGTGCTGTTTGTCTGCCAGTATTTTCAGCACTCTGACAACGCGCTAGTCACACCATGTTCGCCGTGGCTCTCGTGTGTCCTTGAAGCGATGTTCTCTGGGGCGCACCTGTGGCAAACACGTCTCCTCTCATTCCTTCGCTGGGTGATGTCTGCCCCAGAACGCCATCAGTAAGTATGTCTGTTTCTTGTATGTCTTCACTTTTCAGGGAACTGTCTGTCTTTCTGTATTAAATGTGCTGTGATGAACCCTGCATGCAAATCCTCGTTATTTCATCCTCCCTCTCCCTGCCCTGCGTAAGAGCACACGGAGGTTCATGATAAATGAATTTAGGAGCAGAATTCACCACTGTTACGTATGGCCCTCACGAGCCACACAATGAGAGCCGAGGGCGAGCCAGTGAGTTTGCAATGTTTTATTGTAACAGGGAACAGGGGATAAGGAACACGGCCTCGTGGGGCCAAAAAGCACGAATACTCATACAGTGGTACACTTACAAATAATGTAGAATGACGAGCAGAGGACTGGCGCCGGGCGTAGGGGTTCCAGCCTTCGATGTGCGAAGTCACAGCCCCGAATGATCGGAGCTGCTCCTTTTTATGCTCATTAGCAGCGCCTCAGCTGATGAGGGTCAATTGGGCTCCAGCCGTCCCATAACTGACAGCTGGGAGCCCGGTGAGACGCTGTCACAGAAAGAACAGGGCTGAGGGGAATATGGTCTGAGCGCCGGATGACACGGCGTCTCATCCCAAGTGACACAGCCCCCCTTCACGGTCGGACTACGAACGACCTGTAACATCCAAGACACCACCACCCCCCCACCTAGGGTGGGCGGATGGGGTGCGGGTCAGGAGGGAGAGAATCAGAAAAAGGGGAGAAAAAAAACAAAACAACAATAAACCAATACAGAGTACAAAGGGAAAAACCCAAACACAATACTCCATACCACATGAGAAAAAAAAAAACCCAGAGAAAGGAAAGAAAACAGACAATAAACCAATACAGAGTACAAGGGAAAAACCCAAATACAATACTCCATAAAATACAACATGGGAGAAAACCCAGAGAAAGGAAAGAAAACACGATCGATAACAAACCAATACAGAGTACAAGGGAAAAACCCAAACACAATACTCCATAAGATACAACATGAGAGAAAAAACCCATACAGGCAGAGAATAAATGCAGAAATAACAGCCCAGCAAACTGGGAAGACAAAAAAAAAAACCCAACACAATACTCCATAACCATGTACAGGTCAACAACGAAAATCAACCCCGGAGCCCCCAAAATAAAAGGAGAACTCCCAAGGGCGAAAATAAACCATACAGCCATCCCTCACATAGGAGGGGACCCCCCCCCCCCCAAAAAAAATCACGCTACACACGGAACAATAATGACAGCTTAGCTGTACCCACCCAAACATAAGCACAGCAACAGATATTCAGTTCGGGGGGTCTCCCCACACCCAGGGTCCATACCGCTAGCAGGGGTGAAGGGAAAAGTTCTGGTGGCCTACTCGAACCCCAGGCCAGAAAACACAGTTCCTCGGGAGGCCGAACCAGATCGCCGAACAGAAAGTCTAGCGGGTCAAGCGGCTGCACAAGCGAGCCGAAAGGGCACGGCAGACCCTCCGACGGCCGACCCGCATCGCTCAACCACCAGGCCCGTAGGGGAGAGGAAGAGGTCCACAAGGGCCCTAGTGGAAGAGGCTTGGGAGAGAGCTGATGACGAGGTGGTCCAACGTCAGATGGCAGGAGATCAGCAGCTCCCTCACCGGACCTGGACACCGCTGGTGCAGAACCCACGTCGGACCCCGATTGGGTCTCGGGAGAATCCACGTCGGACCCCGATTGGGCCTCGGGCGAACCCATGTCGGACCCCGATTGGGCCTCAGGCGAACCCACGTCGGACCCCGATTGGGTCTCCGTTGAACCCGCGTCGGACCCCGATTGGGCCGGCGCCGCACCAGAACTGACCTCCGACATCGACCCTGGACCCTCTGGCACCACAAGTGATGGCAGCTCCTTGCCGGCGACCCTGGGAGAAGGCTCAGAAGAGAAAACAGAACCAGGATCAGGATCACCGGCAGCGCCAGAACCTGGTGAGATAAGCTCGGACGCAGCGGACGGCTGCACCCGGCTCATCTCCCCAGAGACAGGCTAAAGTGCTCTAAGGTAAAGAGAAGAAAGATAAGATAGAGCACTTGCCTGATGTCGGGTTCTGACGCCATCCAGGACTGCGAAGATCCGGGATCCAGCATCAGGAGGTCGTCGTCAGGCTCCCACTCAGTTGCGTCGGGCTCCGCAGCCGGCATGATGGACAGCGCAGCTTGTGATTCCTCCGGCACTGGTGCCCACGCCGACAGCCCACATGGCGTGGTGGCAGGAGAACCTCGTCCCGCTGGACCGGACTGCTCCTCCGTGGAGACCCGGGGACGCTTGGTCGTCGGCGCAGACTCCACGTAGCAATCCGTCTTCTTCCTCCGTCCACGGCGTAGCTGCGGAACCGGAACCAGGCTGTCCAGAACCGCAGGCCCCCTCCTCATCTCACGTCATTGGCCTGGCGCCAGGGACCGCTCAGCGGAGGGAGACACAGAGGGTGCAGAATTAATGACTAAAGCTACAGCAGGTGGTGGGAGTTCGGGGAGCTGCGAACTCCGAACTCCACCTCCAGGAGTTTGACAGAGCAAATTACAGGGTGAATGTGAAAAAACTGGGACTTGCCTGTCTCCTGGAGGCTGGATGGTGCCTGCTGTAGTGGACGTTGCTCCTCCCTTTCCCCGCCGGACGGTAACGGAGGACCCCCTGAGAGGATGTCGGGGAGCCACTCGTGTAGATTCCAGGAGGGAGCTCGCCAGGTCAGGACTCTGGACGCACACAGCAGCCGGGGAGCGTGTCGAGGAGGAGGGGGTGACAGCCGAGATGAGCCAGGCCCGAAGTGCTGGCGTGACAGTGGAGGGAGGAGGCTCAGGAAACGAGGCTGTGGGATCTCCTCTCAGACGAGGCGCAGGAGTGACAGCTGCGTGGGAGGATGAGACCTTGCGGCGACCTGGAACTGGATCCGGATGGGGTACATGCTTGCTAACTGAGGATGGGTGCACAGCAGAGCGAGCAGCAGCCACTGGGTCCCGGACCTTAATGGCTGTCAGCTGCAGATCCTCCGGGGGAATCCCGAGTGACGTCGTGCTGGTTGGGGAAAACCCCCTGGATGGCGTGAACTCCCGGGCCGGAGTGGAGGCAGGAACGGGATCCCGAAGCGAAGGGTGACGTCTCCTCCTCTTCGGCTTCCTGCCGGGATTTCCTTCCAACCCACGGAGTATTTCCCGCTGTGTGGCTATGTCTAATCTCCTCACGCTCACCTCAGGATGACAGGTGAAGCGGGGAAGATAATCGAGCACCTCCTCAGCCTGGTCTAAGTACCGGTGCACGTCGCTACTGAAGTTAAGGAGGGAAGCGGTGTTGAGGATGTCATTCACGCACTCAAGGGTGTCTGCGAGGACATCACTCGAACCCTGAGTGCGGGACCTCTGTGACGGCATGCTTCGGCGACGGTACCTAGACAGGTAAGAGCAACAGTCTAAGGCAGCAAACGCACGGCCGCCGGCAACTCGTCTGGCTGTGACTTACTGTTACGTGTGGCCCTCGCGAGCCACACAATGAGAGCCAAGGGCGAGCCAGTGAGTTTGCGATGTTTTATTGTAACAGGGAACAGGGGATAAGGAACACGGCCTCGTGGGGCCAAAAAGCACAAATACTCATACAGTGGTGCACTTACAAATAATGTAGAAAGACGAGCAGAGGACTGGCGCCGGGCGTAGGGGTTCCAGCCTTCGATGTGCTAAGTCACAGCCCCGAATGATCGGAGCTGCTCCTTTTTATGCTCATTAGCAGCGCCTCAGCTGATGAGGGTTAATTGGGCTCCAGTCATCCCGTAACTGACAGCTGGGAGCCCGCTGAGACGCTGTCACAGAAAGAACAGGGCTGAGGGGAATATGGTCTGAGCGCCGGATGACAAGGCGTCTCATCCCACGTGACAACCACAGCACATGTATTGAACATAAGAATGATGAAAACAGTTCCCAAAAAGGTGAAGACCCACAAAGTAAACAGAAACACTTACAGTAGGCGTTCGGGGCCGACATCTCCCAGCGAACATGGAGAGGAGAAGTATTAACCACGGCTGCGCCCCAGGGCTGACATCGCTTCAAGGGGCGCAACAGAACCACGGCTGTGTGGAGTGGCCAACACGTCATGATAGCACTGACAACACTGACTGGCTGACAACACAGCAGATGATGCACACAAACCATGAACAGCTGACTGTCAAAGAGAGAGGGCGTGTGTGTTCGGACTGGCAAATCTTGGACAGTGCCCACCTGAAAGTGGCTCAAAATGCACATAAAACACATGTACAAAACAAAAACAACAAGAACTCAAAATATAATCCATAATAAACCCGATGCCTGAGCCACAGAGAATACACTGCTATGATTTTATTGATAAATCGGGTTTAAATAAATTATATTTATGAACAAATAATTTGTTGCAATATGTGTAACAAAAGAATAACACTGGTGTTCCCCTGCTGTGTGTTTGTTGCTGCTGCTGCGGCGGCCATGTGTGCCTCTCCACCATCACTCTCTGAGTGTGACTCGCTTGGCACAATGCCCGCTTGGCACGGCTCAAACCTATACGGTCTGATGCCCTCAGATTCTTCATTGTCATCCCATTCTTCGGAACTATAATTGTTTGAAGATTGGACAACACAAACCAATTCCAGACTACATGTGCTGGAACCATCGTCATTGTTTTCTACCACTTCCATCCTGTGTGTTCAATGTGCAGCCAAACACCGTGTTCTCCCGATGACGTGACTACATGGCAGCGGGGTTTTCCAGCCACTGACGTAATTGGTGACATGGCGCTCATAAAAACTTTGGATATTCACGTGAAAAAAAGCCTGTTTGACTTAGAACTGCACAGACCAACCTATTTTGTCATATTGTATTATATGTTGAAAAATTAGAGGAAGTCAAAAACGTGTCATCAGCACTTTAAAGTAATCACAATACTAACGAGGGAAGAGACCGCCGGTGTGAATGAGCGTGAGCTGGACAAACTGAAAACATGTGTGCATGAGTGAGTGTCTGAGCATGTGAATAGATGTGAATGAGATTTGTGTGTGTGTGTGTGTGTGTGTGTGTGTGTGTGTGTGTGTGAACACCAATAATGAGATGCAGCTGATTACACTGAGAAGAGGAGGGGGTGTGCCCTAGCTGTCACGGAGTAAAGGACCCAAAGGGCTCCCTGAAGTGCCTGAAGGAAAATAAATAGAGAATGGGCCAAAATAGCGACAGTGTCAGAACTGGATTTGGAATCACCAAACCCAGATTCATGACAGAGTCCTCCCCCTCTTCCCCAAGGGGTGGATACTAGACACCCAAGTGCCACAAGCAGACAAACCCGCACACACACACACACACACACACACAAAAACAAAACAAAGCAAAAGAACCCCCTACAACGGACAACCACCACCCAGGGTGGGAGGTGGGAGGAAAACAGGTTAGGAGGGAAGCAACCAATACATTCTACCCAACAATAATATACAAATATAGTGCATAAACCCTCCTCATTACCCCAACATAAGGCACTAACCCCCCTCCCCAGATGTCCGAAGTTCAAGGGGCCGACCAGATTCCCAGGCCCCAGGCATGGCGAGGGGTGACTTATTGGGTGGCCTGCCCGAGTCCCAAGCCCAGCTGGCGGCTAGTGGCCTGCCAAAACCGATGGGCCACCCGACCTGAAAGCCAAGTCTTTTGGGTGGCCAACCAGAGTGGTTGAGCAACCAGGACCAGAGGGGCAGGAGAAGAGGTTTCCTACCCACCAGGGACCTTAGGGGTAAGTGGCCACACCAAGGGATAGGAGCCCCCCCCCGCCCTCTGAGGCTTGGAGAAGGGGGACTATATCACCCGCAATGGTCCCGGTCTGGGACGTGGATGCAACCATGATGGTCCCGGTCTGGGACGTGGATGCACCTGCGATGGAATCCGGCTGGAGCTCTGCTGCACTGGCTGCAGACTCCTGCTGGTGTTCTGCTGCACCGGCGGCGGACTCCGGCTGGAGTTCTGCTGCACCGGTGGTGGACTATGGCTGGAGCTCTGCTGCACCGGCAGTGGTCCCCATCAAGGACCTCATTGCTCCCGCGGTGGCCTCCCCAGCGAGGGAGGTAGGATTCTTCACGAACCCCGGTGCTGACCCCAGATCCTCGGCGGCCTCAGTTGGTGTTGGCAGCTCTCCAGCAACCCTGAGAGAGAGCTCAGAGACAGACAGAGGGGCAGGTGAAGAGGTTTCCTACCCACCACGGACCTTAGGGGTAAATGGCCACACTGAGGGACCGGAGCCCCCCCCCCCCCCCCCGCCCTGTGAGGCTTGACTGTATCACATGCAGTGGTCCCGGTCTGGGACGTGGCTGCACCAGTGGTGGACTCCGGCTGAGCTCTGCTGCACCAGCAGTGGACTCCGGCTGGAGTTCTGCTGCATCTGTGGTTGACTCCAGCTGGAGCACAGTTGCACCGGCGGTGGTCCCCATCGGGGACCTAATTGCTCCCGCGGTGGCCTCCCCAGCGAGGGAGGTAGAGTTCTTCATGAACTCCGGCACTGACCCCAGATCCTCGGTGTCCTCAGGTGGTGTTGGCAGCTCTCCGGCGACCCTGAGAGAGATCTCAGGGACAGGACAGAGAGACAAAGGGTCAGGTTTGCCGGGGTAAGGCGAGACCAGGTGCAGAGGGTGGCTGCATCCAGGTCTCCTTGCCAGGAGCCAGACAAGGTTGCTCTAATTCAGGAGAGAGAGAAGCAAACAAGAGCACTTGCCTGGGCTCGAGCTCCACCACTGTCCAGGACTCCGTCAATCCTGACGACGATGCTGGCCCGACCTCGAGGCGGTCTGGTTCAGGTTCCTCCTCCGCTGCGACAACCTCAGTAGCAGGTTGGGACTCCTCCAGGGCCACAGGCTTCTCCATCATCCAGGGGCTGTCCTCCTGGCCTCTGATGTTTACTGCTGCAGATGGCAGCCAGTCGTCTCCCTCGGTGCCCAAATTGGATTTGGGCCCCCTCGTGGAGAGTGGAGGAGCCGTCTCCATGGTGATGGAGGTAGATGAGACTGGTGGCAGGTCAGCAGAATTCTTGAGGTGTGCCCTCCAGGAACGGCGGCAATGAGAGGAGACAGGCGGTGGGAGCTCCACTCTCCCCGGTGACAGCCTTTCCTGCGTCTGGGGCTCATCTCCCGGCAACGATAATGGCACAGGAGAAACAGAAGAGACAGGTGGGAGAACACAATTGTCAGCTGACCGTTCATCAGGAATCAGGCTGGTGGTTTCAGGTGACAATAATTTCTGGTGGTTTCAGGTGACAATAAATGAGACTGAATATGCACTTGCCTGAATTCCTGGGAGGTGAAGACATCAGCTGTAGTCTCGAGGTCAGGGAGATGTGCAGGCTCCATGGTTAGAACATGCTCCTCCTCGGGCTGTGGCTCCCCTTTACTCAGGGAAAACTCCTTCAATCCCCCAGCCATCTCCAGGAGGAGCCACGGCTTCACCTCCAAGATGAGATCCCATCCGCCTGAAGAGCCAGTCTGCGTTCCTCCAACTCTTCCGGGGATGAAGCGGGCCACAGCTCGGGATGAGGAGACAGGGTTGTCATCGTCGAGGCTGGAAGCTTCTTTCTGCAGGAGTTCTTCCTCTTCTTCCTCATTGTAGACGGTTCAGAAATTGGAACATCCTCCACGATCAGCCCCTCACTAGGCGGTGTGTACCATATGTGGGGAAACTCCTCATTCGACTCCACGCATGGCTGGGGAAGGATGTCCTGGAGAATCTCCATCACCTCGGGATGATTCCAGAGGCTTTTTCTCTCTCCATTACACTCATCGCTGTGTCCTGAGCCTGTCGAATGGCCTGGGAGGAACAGGGCTTCTCTGTCCATGAAAGAATTACCTCCACGAGGCACAGTGAGCACTGCTCCCGCTCCGTCCGATCCACCATAGCACCTGGGAAAAAAGAAAAACAGTGTGAAAAAGAAAAAGAAAAAACGCATGTCTCCTCGCTAGGCTTTTTCTCGTTGGCCGGTGCATTCTGTTATGATCCCTCGTGCGCCATTACGCGGTGCACAAAGGGCAGAATGAAAACCCACACGCAGGAATAGATTCTGTGCACTTTATTAAACAAACCCCAAATATTAAGTCCAGCAAAACAGTCACACTAATAAAGAGCGGGTTGAAATGATGGAGCTTAAGGCCACCAGACATACAGGGATGCCACCTGGATGCTCTGCAGCCCAGGTAGGGGAATGCCTAGTTTCGCAGAGCTGCTGTCGGCACAGGGTGAAAGGCAAACATAAACTTACGGTGCTGGAGTGATCCGGGGCAGTCCGTGCAGTCCAGTGGATGAGGGTGAGGCAGGCAGACAGAGTAACTAGGTAGTGACGACTTGCATACACGGATGTACACGCTGCCGTGTATGAAGCTCAATCCTCCAGCGAGCTCTTCCTACACTCACGGCGTTAAAGTAATCACAATACTAACGAGGGAAGAGACCGCCGGTGTGAATGAGCGTGGGCTGGACAAATTGAAAACGTGTGCATGAGTGAGTGTCTAAGCATGTGAATAAAAGTGAATGAGATGTGTGTGTGTGTATGTGTGTGAACAGCAATAATGAGACACAGCTGATGACACTGACAGGAGGAGGGGGCGTGCCCGCGCTGTCAGGGAGCGAAGGACCCAAAGGGCTCCTGAAGCGCCTGAAGGAAAATAAACAGAGAACGGGCCAAAATAGCCACGGTGTCAGAACTGGGTTTGGAATCACCAAACCCAGATTGATGACACCACCCATCTGTACATTGCAAGATAGGGCCTTGGCGGAGGTTTGCACTCACAGATCCCCTCCAACATCTAATGAGTTCATCTCTGGGCTAAGAACCACCTCTGGGGAAAAAGTCATCCAAATCCATCCAGCAGTTTTTGTGTGATCCTGCTAACAGACAGAGAAATGGCAGCCAAAACAATATGACTACATTATATGACTACATAATAGTAATAATAAGACTGTCATAATTGTATTGACCATGCATTGGGGCTGGGCAATTCCACCTTAAATCAGCATCATGGTTTATTAAATCTTTCAGGCCGGTTATCTTTTTTTTTCCCTCCTCTCTGTTCCCTGACAGTTTACTGACAAAGTTCATAATTATTAAGCACTATTACACAACAGTGTGTTATCATATCACTGCGGTGAGTAGTGAACGAGCATAATAGAACAGACCTACTGTGATTTCACAAATGGAAAAATTAAACACTGTTACATTTGCACGCACTCCAAACTTTGTCTTAAACTGCACACTTTGCTTGCTTTTTCTTGGCGTCGTCAGATGAAAAAATGTCAGTCATCATATACTATGTGGATGGAGACCACATTTCTTTTTGTTTCAAGCCGTTTTACTTTTTCTGCAGTGTTTGGTGGCAAGACTGCACTGTTTCTGGGTTGCGGAGGTGTGTGGCTCTATGGCGTAGCTATGCATGTAACTCCATGGACACGTCTTAAAGGGGCAGTACATGAAAAGTGCAGTATTAATATATAAAATAATATAAAAACAAATCCTGGATCCAGATCGTGAGCTGGATCACCACCAAAATCTAATCATCTCTTCCCTGTGCCATCACACACCTTTCCTGAAAATTTCATCAAAATCTGTTCAGAACTTTTTCAGTAATGTTGCTAAGAGACAGACAAACAAACAAACAAACATCAGCAAAAACATCACGTCCTCCCTTGGTGGCTGTAATAAATATAAAACTTATCACCTTTGTCATTTGAATCAATAGTCTTATTGTAAATGTTGATAGAGATCACATGTGCTTTGTAGCTAGTTAGCGGCAATGTAGAAAAACAAAGAGAGAACACACACACTGCAAAAACGCCTAGTGAACAATCTTTTGCACATCAGTGTTGATTTTTGTCACAGCTGACTGACCGTCTGTTCCTCCAAAGCATACAGAGGCTTTCCACATCAGGGTTACCTCAGCTCCAGGCCACACTCCAGCTCAGTTCAGACAGCTCATGGGAATGAGTGACAAGCAGCGCCTAGACCATCTGAGCCTCACATGTACGCTGCATTTAGAACGGTGAAAAAATAGAACCTTGTAGCCCGAAAGAAAACATCACTGTGAAAGAAAGCGTGACGCTGCTGGAGGATGACACCTCACTTCACCAGAAACCCGTGACGACCTCATCCTTCTAATTTGTCATAATGAAGATGTCAGCGTGTAGAGCAGGTGGACACAAATGATTATTTACCTGTGTATTTTCCCCTCAGAGTACGGGAAGAAAAAATAATTATGTCTCTTCCTTTCAAGGCTAAGTTGGGTTCATCATTTTAGACGATAAGACAGCAGCTCATTTTTGAGCCCAAGAATAACACCATGATATTTCAGTTCAATTTTGATTCCGTTCAGCTTTTTGTAAATACTGCCAGTTCACAACAACAGTAATCTGGAAGCTCTTTGAATTTCAAACATCATGTAATGTAATAATAGTAAAATAATATAACAGCTATTTGACCATCCAATTAAAAATTATTCTACTTTTAAAGTTTTATGTATATAAATGTATATATTGTGCATGAAATAGAGTTTATGAATCATTTATGAATTCAAACTACAACAGTAAAGAAAACTGATGGAACTTTGCTATTGTGTTGAAACAAATATATTGAAAAATAACTACTTGTAGGCTATTCAGCAATTTTAGGGTGATGTTGATTTGTCTTTATTTAATCTTCAGCCATGTACAGCAATTAACCATCCTGCATGAACATTAAACAGAACTGGCTGTCCTTCCTTTACCTTGAAGATGTTTATTCAACATCTTCAGATGAATGAAGTCCACTGAGTGAAACTTTTCCAGCCAGTCTGTTTCTGTCACTTCGGGAAGCTCTGAAATCACTCTCTCTTGGTCATCTCCACTTTTTTTTATTTTTCAGGAAAAGTTTACAGGCCTATTTCTATTTTTCTTATTCTTATGATAGTATTTTTCTTTTTCTGGATTTTTCTATAGCTTAACAAGGGAGGGAGGATAAGCAGCCAGCTGGTGAGGACAGTGAATATTTCTGTGTATATGAGTCCTCTATTAAGTTTGGTTGGGTGTGATGCATATTTTAGTTGATAACATAATATTGAATATACATGTATGTATTAGTGGTGTTGGCATTATCACGTTAATCACCCGTTAACGCTTTGCCCCCTTTAACGACAGCAAATGTTGTGATTGTGGTTAACAGCAGGTAACGGCAGAAAGCACAAACAGTACTTTTTGGCCTAGTGGCTCTCCATACCAAAGCTGTTCTGGCCGCAGACACTGTGCACGCCATACAGACATTGCAATGTCAAACAAGATGGATTACAGCCATGGAATTCGTGCTGTCATGTTTAAGTTTACAACGTTAACTGTCGGAGCTTTCATGTGGATAATTGTTACAGCCTCCTCCAAAACTTCCCTGGATGTTGGGTTGTTCTTCTTCTGTTGAAGCTAGCTAGCTGGCTAGTAGCTACATGCTAGGTTATAGCTGACCTCCAGTAGCTGACACGGACAGAAATTCACCTGTTTTCGTTCTCATAGCTTTGGGTCCAACTGTTGGTGAGTACCAGTGTAAAAAAATCCTCCAGCTGTGTTTGTAATGTCCATTCACTCTCCCACAGTTTTTGCAGCACAGTGGGCTTTCATCACAGGTCAGATAGTTATTTGTTTATGTTTGCACTTTTTTTGTTAAAAGGGAAATTGTGTCTGTTGTGACACACAAGGTTTTGTGTTGATCTGCTAAAAAGCGTTGGATGTTTGCTATGGGGGAAAGAGCAAACTCCTTTTGTGGCTGCTGGTTGGATGTTGTTCACTGACATCACTGAGCCCTGGCATTATGTTGTTTTCACATGCAGTCTACTTCTGAGAATTTTCTGAGGAAATATTCTCAATAGTTTATGTCATTTTGGATATGTTGAGAGCTTTAATAAACCTGCAGGTGAAGACAGCAAGCATAATTGTCCACTCCAATGTCTCTAACAGTATGACAAACTTGAAAAATTACCAACTTAAGGTACACTATCTATAAGGAAAAACACATGATTAATGTGTTATTAATTGCGATTAACTCAACATTCTAGCTAGCTAGCTAGCTAGCTAGCTAGCTAGCTAGCTAGCTAGATAGATAGATAGATAGATAGATAGATAGATAGATGTAGTTTATTGTTCCCAAACTGGATTAATTGCGATTAAAATCACCTCTCACTTGAGGTGTTTCAGGTATGTCCCACTGGGAGGAGACCCCAGGGGAGACCTAGGATATGCTGGAGAGGCCGTGTCTCCAAGCTTTCCTAGGAAAACCTTGGTGTCCTCTCTGATGAGTTGGAGGAGGTGGCTGGGGAGAGGGAAGTCTCGGCCTCTGTACTTGAACTGTTCCCTCCATGACCTGGACCCCTGAAAAAAGTGGGGATGGATGGATGGATGGGTTAGATTTCCTAACAAAGACTCTGAGTGAAACTTCTTCCAATTTTGAGATAAGCAATTGTGATACCAGTGAATTTTAAGTTATGGTTAACTTGGAGTACATGTCAAAATGCATAATATACAGGAAGTTTCTTTTTAAAAAAGTGTAACTTTTTTTTTAATCTGTTCACCAAATCATATTGAAGTTACAGTTACGTATATAATCAATATAGGCTTAAAGATCAGACTCTCAGCTTTAATTTGAGGGTATTCACATCTAAATTGGATTTACGGTTTAGGAATTGCAACCATTTTTGTGCTAAGTCTTCTCATTTCTGGGGCTCAAAAGTAATTGGACAGTTGACTCAAAAGCTAGCTCATGGACTGCATGGGCTATTCCCTCATTAATCCATCATCAGTCAAGCTAGATGAAATGATGAAATTAAAAGATGAGATTTTGTAAAAAAACAATGGTTGCAATTCTAAACCGTTCCTCCAATTTGGATGTGATTACCCTCAAATGAAAGCTCAGTGTCTGAACTTTAAGCTCATATTTATTACATAATGGTACCTTGAATATGTTATGTTTTGGAGCTAAAATAACAAAACATGTGTCAGTGTACCTGTAACCATTAATCATCTGAAAGCAAGTAGAACTAGTTTATATTATCGTTAAGATTATCTAAATGACTCATTTTGCCTCAAGCTACATTTTAACTGTGGTCACAGATTTATTTCTTTGATCTCAAAGGCCTACAGGAAGGTTCTGCAGGATTTTGAAATATCACACACCAAGTGATACCTGGGTTTCTTGCCCAAAGACACTTCAGCTTTCATACCACTGGAGCTGGAGATAAAACTAACAAAATGTCTTGAGTAGTGAAGACCCGTAGTCTTTCTTGTCTTCCCCTGGAATAAATCAGTTTTAGACCATTCACATGATACCACCTCCTTAACTTCCAAAAGCTTTTACTGTGTTAAGTTTAACAGTGTCATAATCTTGATGTAAAGCCATTGTTGCTGACTTACCACAACTATGGGCGCATGCAATAAACCTGAAATATCTATCTCAGAATGGAAATTAAGTTTGCTGAAACTATGCTCCAGACATTGGCTATGCTATTGCTTCTCCTCTGCTGTTTATTGTTCTGCCTTCAGTTGTTCAGGTTTATAGTAGTTATAATTGAATCATATATGAGAAATGTGGCTGCTCTTTTCTACCTAGAACAAATGATGGTGTAAGCACACATTATCATTTGTAAGACCCTCATGTAAGATTTATAATTTTACATAACTTCTTCTATCACTGTTCCAATTACTAGCTATCGCATCTAGTACTCTGAGTTCATGCTAAGATTGTATCCTCTTTTCCATCTTTCAGCTGCTCTCTTTAGGGGTCGCCACAGCGGATCATCAGCATCCATCTCAAACTATCCCTTCATCTTCCTCTGTAACACCAACCCTCTCCATGTCCTCCTTCACTGCATCCATGAATCTTCTTTGTGGTCTTCCTGTTTTCCTCCAGCCTGGCAGCTCCATCATCAGTATCCACTATCCCTCCTCTGCACATGTCCAAACCATCTCAGCCTTTCCTCTCTTACTTTGTCACATAACCACTCCACCTGAGGTCTCTCTGATATACTCATTTCTAATCCTGTTCCTCCTACTCAGTCCCAATCTTCAACTCTACCACATCCAGCTCCACCTCCTGTCTTTTTGTCAGCACCACCATCTCCAAACTATATATCATGTCTTGTAAATCTTCTCTTTCACTCTAGCTGCTTTCCTTCTGTCACAAATCACCCCTGACTCTAATCTCCACCCACTCCACCCTGCCTGCACTTTCTTCTTCACCTCTCTCGTGCATTTTCCATCCCAATGGATGGTTGACCGCAGATATATAAACTCATCAACCTTCACTACCTCAACTCCTTGCATCTTCATCGTTACACCTGCCTCCCTCTCATTCACTCATGTATTCCATCTTGCTTCTACTGACATTGATTCCTTTTCTCTCCAGTGCAAACCTCCACCTCTCTGGGTTCTCCTCCCCCTGCTCCCTACTCTCACTTCAGATTATAATGTTGTCTGAAAACATCATGGTCCATGGATTCTCCTGCCTGACCTCGTCTGTCAGCCTATCCATCACCATGGCAAATAAAGAAGGGGCTCAGAGCCAATCCCTGATGTAATCCCACCCCCACCTTGACTCCATCTGTCACGCCTACAGTACACCTCTCCACCATCTTGCTGTCCTCATCCATGTCCTGTGCCACCCTCAAATACTTCTCTGCCACTTCAGACTTCCTCATACAGCACCAGACTTCCTCTCTTGGTACCCTATCATATGCTTTCTCTAGATCCACAAAGACACAGTCCAACTCCTTCTGACCTTCTCTATACTTCTCAATCAACACTCTTAGAGCAAACATTGCATCTGTAGTACTCTTTCTTGGCATGAAACCATACTGCTGCTCACGGATTGTCACCTCTCCTCTTAAACTGGTTTCAACAACTCTTTCCCCTATCTTCATAATGTGGCAGATCAACTTTTTGCCTCTGGAATTTCTCCATTGTGGGACTAATAAAGGCTTATCTTATCTTTGTTACTTCATCTCTGAGCATCATCTTTGTTCTTTAAAATTAGTACCAAAATACTTCTCCACTCCTCAGGCATCCTCTCACTCTCCAAGACTGTGTTAAACAATCTGGTTAAAAAGTCCACTGCCATCTCTCCTAAACATGTCCATTGCTCCACAGGTATGAGGGTGGCTGAAAAGTTCATAATGGTCAAATTTGACCGAACATGGTTTATTTTTCAACCGCAGAGATCCAAGTACTGCAACACCAATGGAAGAAGTGTGTGGACCCAGGGGAAGACTATGTTGAAAAATAAACCACATTTGGTCAAATTTGACCACTATAGACTATTCAGCCTGTGAACTTTTAAGCCCCCGTCATATGTCATCTGGACAAACCACCTTTCCATTCGTCATCCTCTTCAAGCTGCCCTCACTTCCACATTGCTAATCCTCGGGACTTCCTTGTTCACAGCTTTCCCTTCATCCATCCTCCTCTCTCTCTCATTTTCTTCATTCACCAGCTCCTCAAAGTACTCCTTTTATCTTCTCAACACACTCATCACCTGTTAGCACATTGCCATTTCTCTACTTAATTAACCTAACCTGCTGTACATCTTTTTTATTCTCTGTCGAGCTAATCAATAGAAGTCCTTTTCTCCTTCTCTCCATCATATCTGCCAACTCTCTGCCTTTACCAGTCATAGTCCCTACATTTAAAGTCCCTGCTCTAACCTCCACACTTCTACCTTTCCTTCTCTCTCTCTCTCTCTCTCCTAACACACCTCCCCCCTGTCCTCTCTCTCGATCTTTGACCAAAAGTAGCCCAATTTCCACCGGTACCTTGTCGGTTAACAGCACCAGTGGTGGTTGTTGTTAACCCGGGCCTCGACCGATCCAGTATGAAAGTTTCATTTGTCATTATTTGCATGTTTGATGTGGCAAAGGTTTTACGTCAGATGCCCTTCCTGATACAACCGTCCCATTTACACAGGCTTTGGACTGGGACAAGGAGTACACTGGCTTGTAGGATCTCCTTGTCATGCCAGTAACATTGGAAGCCATCAGGGCAGTCCATGTATTTTTTTTTTTTTTCTTGTCAGAGAAAAAAAAACTTCTTCCGCCTTTCAATGTCCCATATTTGCAAAGTCCAAATGGGCAAGTTTGTTACAAGGGATGAGATGTGGCCTATGAGGATGTTTTTTGTCCTTTAAGCCGTTCTTTTGTAGATGCCATCTTATTGTTATTGGGCTGCTGTCAGCATCAGTAAGGGCCTCAAGTTTGGTCGAGGATTGGCCTTTGTCTTTACAGACAGTTCATCAGATCCTTCAAACTTTTTGGGGGTCTACCACTTGGCTTTTTTACCCTATAACCCTCAGGATCTTTGAAGAAATTTAAAATGATTGTCTCTCTCTAACCTCAACAGCGATGGGGCATTGTGAGTAGCCTTACTTGTGAAGCTCAGCAATCTTGCCACGTTCAAAGAATGAATTCCTTTTTGCCTTTTCCATCAGTAGGTCATGACAGTGTGAATGCCTGACAGAAAATAACATGAAAACCAGATTTTTTGCAGAAATTCCTCCTTTTAAAGGCTATGGTCTTAAACATCTGCTAAACTGATGAACAGCCTGTTTGAGTTTAAAGGCAGTGTTCAATAAATTACCTACTATCTATTTTTTTCTCTTGCACCTGTTTCTTCTCCTTGCATTCTGCAGCTCTACTTATAACCTGGTTATGAGTCACCAGTGTGAAATGCAAATATTTGTAGTTTTTCCCCTGGTCCTAAGATTTTGTTCAGGAGTGTATATGCAGCTGTGGAAAAAATTTAGAGACCAAAGAATCAACTGGCCAAAACAACAAAATAAGATGTTGCTTGTAGATGTGCTTTTAGATGAATAATTCAAAGAAAACAAGTACATGTTCATTTTTAAACACTACAGTACTTAAGTTTCAGCTTATGAAGAACTCAGAAATCTGTATTTGTGTATCTATCAGATGATCACCTAATCAATACCTCCTTCCATAGACTGAGGTGCTCTTGTGTTGAAATTCAACAGATGCTCAAACTGAATGGCTGCCATGCATGCAGAGATGCTAATTTAGGACAGATTTTGCAGTGGTCTCTTATTTTTTCAAAGCCTCATGTACTGTGGGTAATGGCTACATATTGGAGGAAGAAAGCATGACTCCATGACCAATGTGTCAATTAGGGTAGTATCTTTGTGTGGCAAACGGTAATGATTGTGACAGTTTTTGTATTTGCCAACTTTTCTCACGACTGTTGGCAGAAATCAGGCAATAATCAAGCTAGTATCTCACAGAGCAGTGAATGCTGAGGAACATCATGAACGCTGCACCTTTTGGGTTTAGCCAAAGTTTGTAAAAGGCTACAGATACAGTTCAGACACAGTTTTTAAGGTTGCCAACAGTTTTGTCATAAAGGGTTTTAAACAGTTGCTAGTGTTTACTGTTATACAAACCAAAAAGAACTTTAGCGACACGCATTACAACCATTTGCCAATGTGCTACAAGCATTTACAAATGCTTACAACTGTTTCAAACGCTTACAACTGTTTTGCAACTGTTTGTGGAAAAATACATTTGCAAAAAATTTTGAGCATGTTCAAAATTTTTTGGTGAGAAAACTGTTGCCGATCTTAAAAATTGTTGGCAAAAAATGGAACATTCATGAACGTTCCTCAGCATTCACCACTCCGTGAGATATGGGAGTTACTCACATGGTCATGGTAGCAGGTTGCAAATTTTGTCACTGGCCTAAGGGTTAATGCTGCATCTCAGATCAAACTGTACATTTTTACCTCTGCCAATGAGGTAATGTGATCAGGTGGATTGTTTGGTTGTCTTTCTCATTGTTAGCAGAATTACACAAAAAAATACTGGATGGATTTTGAAAGGAACGAATGACCGGACAGATGGCTGGACAGACCTAGGGACATATAGAGGGAGTGTGGGACAGATGGATGGGAGGAGCCTTGGCAGAGGTATGCATATTTTTAGAGGTATTTTTTGTGATGTTGTTTAGGATGTTTTTAGTTCATTTGTCTTCTGCGTGTTTTCAATAATATTTGGATCTGTAAGGATATGATGGCTGGCATGCTTATAGAGCTTTTGTGACCAGTTAAAGAGCCAACATTGTGTGTTTTGGGAATTATTTCACACGTGCTCTACTTGATGACATAAACCCAAGGAACTCATGTGCAGCACGTCATTATGTGATGTAACAGGTATGAAACACCTGTCAGGTGGATGGATTATCTTGGCAAAGGACAAGTGTTTTATCTCTGCTGACGTGTCAAATATTTCTTTTTTTGGAAAGAAATGCTATATCATTGTAATGTAATAATGTCACTTCATAAATACACAACAACCTCTGTCCCATGGAATCTCAAGGACAACTGCTAGTACTGATGAGATTAAAGGTGATAATTGCCTTTTATATTCATCCCCTATTATATGTCAGAATTGTTGCTGTGTAATCACTCCATTATCATCCTCCTTACGACGAGGTTAAACATCACAGTTACTTAGATTTCCTATATTAAACATTACACCAGTAAATTCATAGTTTACTTGGCCACCAGATTGTCTGCATATAACATGTATGCAGTTAATGTCTCAAAGTCAAAATGCTGATTTTTGGCAAAAACGTGGAGATTAAGGCTATAGTCACAGCCAACCACACAATAAAACTGAAACAATCTAATTTGTAAATTAAATGAGTTCAGTGCTTAACCCACCAATGTGAGCGCTTAAACCACATGTAGCATCCAGAGCGTGTGAGTCGTGTTTCTATTGTGTCCACACCTGCCAGCGATATTGGCGGTGCTGCAGTGGATTTCAGAAGGTGACAGAAGCCCATCCTCATATGGGAGTCTGCTAATAGCTTTAGCCAAATCTGGCTTTGCAGGAAATGTGCCTGAACCATCATCAGCTCAGCCAGCTTGGAACAAACACTGGCAATAGTGTTTGTACAGCAGCCAGGCCACAGTGAAGCCAGGCTAAATAGGTCACGGGGCGCTCGCTGGTGGATCCCCATGGGGAGAGAGAGCGGGGTTTTGTTTTTTGATGAGTCTGGCTATCACGCTGAGGCCCTACTAAAAATGCCCTGGAATTCAGTTTGTAGGTGGATAAAATGCAGAAGGCTGGAAATTTGTGGCATGTAAGCAGCTGTTGATGAGAATGTGGACCATACTGGGGGAATGGATGAGTGCCTTTTCTGGTGCAGGGATGCTCACTGTAACCAATCTGCCTTTCTAAGCCGTAGTAAGCTCTGTTAAGCTGGTTTGGAAGTTTCTGCTGGTCTGCCACATGCCTGGAGCATCGGGTGACGTGTGTGAATGAGTCTGTGTCAAAATGCCGCAGAGGAGGTTGTTGGGCTGCAGCTAGGCCACATACAATGTTCCCATTTGAGATGGAGAGAGACGGGGCGGGCGAGATGAAGGAAAAACAGACAGAACAGGAGGGAAGAAGCAAATATTTTTGGGTCATGTGGGTTGCCCTATTTAGAGATTTTTGCCGACATCTCAAAGGCATGGCATGCACACATAAATACACACACTGTGGCACCTATTCCAATTTTTCTTTTTTCCTTTTTTTTGCTGAGTAACATCAAAAAGGCATGATTGCTTGTGCAGCTTTTCAATATTAGCTGTCATCAATAAATCATGCTGCTTTATTCTGCAGTTTCCTCAGTTGTGTACTGCAGGGCTGCACTGAGAGAAGATCAGAACACTGGAGCATGTGTAGAAACAGCAAGAAAACAAACCTTTTCATTCTCCACTGGAAGTAGTTCCCTTTTTTCCCTTATAACTATCATTTTTTACCTTATATCACAGTTCATCCGCGTTTGACTCCTTGACTAGGAAGTAAAATGGTAAAAATGGTAAATGGCATTCACTTATGTAACACTTTTATTCTCATCTCTAGATGACCAAAGCGCTTTACAGATCCTGCTATCCACACATTCACACACTGATGGCGGCATAACAGTAATTTTCGGCAGTTCCATTCCTGAAGTCAGTGGCAGATTGTGTATTTTCCACCCAGGCCTACCGTGGTGCCCTACCTGAGTGAGCGTGTCCACCGAGGCGTCGCCTCAGGGATCCATCAGGTCAGAAGCATGAATGGTGTGTAACTGCCGGAGCCACAACAAATGATCAACATATGTATCATGTGCTGCTTGGCAAAACACACCAGCTGCACCTCATTGGGCAACATGTCCTCCGGTGGGCAGTCTCCCCAAGTCTGTTCACCCACGTCCAACATGGCACCGGGACGGTAAACTTTCTCCTAGATCTTCAGAACTGCACGGCAAAACATGTTTCTGAAAACAATCAAGGGGAGAAATAAATGATGTAGGACAAATATGGGTTTACTTTTCACCAAGAACTGCTATTTTAAAAGTGAAACAATCACCTCCACGCACCTCTGATGCAAGCACAATGCATTGCCAGGCATCCAGCATAGAGAGTGAATTGGAAGCAGAAAGACGGGTGCCTGGGTGGACACGTGCCATCAGCGCAGGGCTGCATCAGCTGTAGCCATGTGGTCCGGAAACCAGCATTCATTTATAGAGATGGACCAATCTCATGTTTCATACTGGCAAAATGACTGGTTCGGTATCAGGGAGCAATATATAAATAATAAAAAAAGATCCAAATTACATATATTTTAAACCAAAAATTGCTGTACGTGTTGTACTGTTGTCCATACATCACATATTGTTGGGCGATACAGGGGAAGACATACAATAAGCAGACAACATATTTCTATGCTACAAAAGAAGAAGACAAACAAACAAACACAGATGAAAACATTATCTCCTTTGCAGAGGTAAAAAAAAAATGAATGAATGAATACAAAATCAGTGCAAGGTGTCATGCTCAAGATACATGTGTGCATGTAGCAATTGTTTGCCTTTATTAATTTCTCACTATCGTTGACCCACAGTGTGCCCACCCATTTATGATCTCCCAACATGCACATTCACGGCAACCCTATAAAGACATCATATGATGAGTGCAGAAGTCACGAGCAATGTGGGGAAAAGAGCAAATTATTTATCTGATGGGAAGTTTCAAGCCCTCTTTGGAGGCATCAGAGGAGGGAAAAAAATCAGAATGAAGAAGAAAAAGGCAGCGATGTGAGCCAAAGATGCGGGCCCCCACACCTAAACCAACAGCTGACTGCATGAAGTAAGTTTATAAAATCTTCAGCCGCGGGCCCTAGAATATGTACAGTATGTATAAAAATAAACACCCTATTCAGAATGATGTGATGAATCAAGCGCATTGCAAGGCACTGTTTTGCAACCTTTCATATTTCATTCAGATGTCATGGCTTTTCCTGTAAAATCAATTTTTTCAGAAAACGTTGCAGCTTTTTTTTAATAAATGTGCTACTTTTCTTGTAAATTTGAGGGCTTGTTTTCATAATTTAACTTTTTTGTCATAAGTATGCATTTTATATTAATTTGAAACTTTCCCCAAATTTGCAGCTTTTCTTGTATGTTTGGAGTTTTTTTTTTAACATAATTTTCCATTTGTCAAACAAATTTGAAGCTTTATTATTATATGCTATTTTCTCTGAATCTTTTGATGATTAGTGTTATGGACTGTAGGCTATGAAATCACGAAATTCTGTGCAATTGTATGTTGAGAAAGGTTGCTGACAAATGAACTAATGAACAGTCTACAAACGCTGGACTCTCCTATGGCCGCGTTAAGAAGGCTGCATGAAATGGTCCAAAAATTGTTCGTACAGTGTTTGCAGTTGCTCGTAAGGGTATTTGTGACCATAATTTAACTGAATAAAATATATTTTAAGCAGTAGTGCTAAACATATAGTGGGGAAAATAAGTATTTAACACGTTAACATTTTTCTCATCAAACATATTTGTGATGGAGCCATTGACCTGAGATTTTCACCGGATATCAGTAACAACCCAAGTAATCCATCCATGCAACGAAATCAAGGCAAGCGTATTCACAAAACAAGTTCTATTTAATAAAATGGAATGACACAGGGAATAAGTATTGAACACACTCAGTGAAATTCATTTAAAATGTAGTAGAAAAGCCTTTGTTGGTAATAATAGCTTCCAGATGCCTCCTGTATGGAGAAACTAGATACAGGCATTGCTCAGGAGGGATTTTAGTCCATTCTTCCACACAAACTGTCTTCAGATCTTGAAGGTTCCGTGGGTGTCTTCTATGAACTCTGATCTTCAGTTCATTCCATAGATTTTCAATTGGATTCAGGTCAGGTGACTGACTGGGCCATTCTAGCAGCTTTATTTTCCTTCTCTGGAGCCAGTTGAGAGTTTCCTTGGCTGTCTGTTTCGGATCATTGACCATGTATAATTGCTCATGAGTAAGCCAATTAAAATTGGCTTTCTGGAGTTACCCAAGTATTCAAACTGTCATGTAAACAGAATAATCTGATTGCCTTTATAAGTTAAAGGCTATTATTGGTTTATGAGAAAACAATTCAGCATATCTTGTTTATTTTCCGAATAAACCATTTACTCAGTGCATGTAAACACCATAAGCGGTTTATTACCTGTATCGCTTTACTCCAGTAATCAGTTTACTGGTGACCATGTAAACAGGATCATTGTCTTGCTGAAATATCCACCCTGGTTTCACCTTCAGCATTTTGGCAGATGGCCACAGGTTCTTATCATCGTTGTCTCTGTACATTAGTCCATTCATCTTTCCTTCAATAATATGAGGTCTGCCTGTACCGTGTGCTGAAAAACACCCCCACACCATGATGTAATGTGCAGTGCCATTTCTCCTCCAAACATTCTGGGTGTAGTGGCATCCAAAAAGTTCAATGTTGGTCTCATCTGATCAGATTATATTCTCCCAGTATTTTACTGGCTTGCTCAAATGTTGTGCAGCAAACATTAAACGAGCTTCGATAGGCTTTTGCTTCAGAAATGGAGTCTTGCAAGGTAAGTGAGCATAGAGCCCATTTTGGTTGAGTGCATTACTTATTGTTTTATTTGAAACAGCAGTACCTGCTAACTCTAAGTCTTTCTGGAGCTCTCCATGAGTGGTCTTTAGCTCTTAGATAACTCTTCTGATAATTCTTTTGACTCCTTTGTCAGAAATCTTGTGAGGAGCTCCTGGTGATGGCCGTTTTATGGTAAAATGATGTTCTTTCCACTTCTGAATGATGGCTCCAACAGTGCTGACTGGGACATTCAGCAGTTTTGAAATGCACCTGCAACCAATGTCATCATTATGTTTTGCACCAATAAGACTGTGAAGGTCTAGAGAGAGATCTTCGCTTCTTCCTATCATGAGTTATTTGTGGTGTGACAATCTGATATTCACAGACCATTTTTTTATCACAAATACCAGGGCTGTTTTAAAGAAGGCCCAGCAGTAACTTTATTTCCTAATGATTCTGAGAAGGAACAGACTGGAGAAGAAGCTGCTGGTGTCCTTCTATCGCACGGCCATCGAGAGTGCACTTATGTACTGAATTACAGTGTGGTTTGTGGGCAGTTCCGTTGCAGATAGGAAAGCTCTCCAGTGGGTGATTAGCACAGCACAGAACATTGTCATGGGCAGTGAGAACGCACCCCTCCCGTCCCGTCTCACCTTCACCAACTCATCACTACACCTGAGGAAGAAGACGCACCTGCTCCCGCTCATCAGCCAGCATACTTAAGGAGGCTCTCTCCGCACATTCAACGCTTGCTCGTCTGGGTATACTGCCCCGTTAAAGGACAAGCAAGTATTGTTTGACAAACTTTGACACATTGTCTAACTTTGTTCCTCTCTCTTCCTCAGGTTGCTGCCACTGTGCAGTTATGTCTCTGGGACTGCGTGCGCTCCTCTGCCACATCTCCACCATCCCTCAGCTTCCAATCTCCACCTGGTCAGGCACCACCAGCTCTTCCCCTTCACCTTACTGGTTCCTCTCTTTTCCACTGGGGCCCTGCTAGTTCTCCCTTGCAACCCAAGTAAGTGGCAATTTGACTCACCCATTTCCCCTTACTCCGTTCCTCCTCTCACAGCTCTCGTCTTTTCTCCGCAGAGTCCTCTGGCGACTGACTGTTTCCATAGCTGTGTGTTTATTTTGAAATCTAATAAATTCTCAAACGTGCCTCTTCGTGTGGTTGTTCTCCAGTTGCCGTTGCATCATGCACGTGAGCTGTCAGCTAATTAAAACCATGACAAAAAATCATTGGCTGCCTCCTCCCCCAGCTGGAGGAAATTGCCTCCTTCTTCTGCCTCAGAAGAGCCAAATCCATTCTGTGTGACTCTCCCCATCCAGACAACTACCTGTTCAACCTGCTCCCCTCTGGTAGACGACATAGGTCGATCAATGCCAGCACAGCCAGAATGTCAAATAGCTTTTTCTCCTGGACCATTAGAACACTGAAAATGCATCAACTGCCTTGATATTCTGATAAAATTCAGTAAAATCTTACAACCACGTCCTGTGCAATAACTTTACTACTCTTAAAGCAATATTACATTTGTGTAAATAACCTGGGCCTTTTTTCACTACTGCCCTTTTTTGCTGTATATTTTATTTACAGTGTTGTACAGTATGTAACCTGGGTCATTATTCTACTCCTGCCATTATTATATTGTATATCTATTCGGTATTTTTACTATGCTTATTCTTTTATCTATTTAGCATGGATGTGTGTGTGTGTGATGTATCTGAGTCAGAGTGTCATTAAGTCATTAACTAGAAACTGGAGATGCACCTTAATTTTGTTGTGCAAGTGTACTGTGCAATGACAATAAAGCTATTCTATTCTATTTTTAAAGGCTATCAGTCAGGACTTAACCAGCTGAAAGTAATTTGCACTGATGGGGATGGGATGGCTTCCTAAATTCTGATGGATTTCAGCTTGTTTCTTGGCTTTCTATGCCTTTCTGCAACTCTCTATCTTTATATGTTCAAAACGTATTCCCTGTGTAAATCCACTTTATTAAATACAGTTTGTTTTGTGATCACAGCTGCCTTGATTTCTTTGTGTGTATGGATTACTTGGGTTGTTACTGATATCTGGTGAAAATCTCAGGTCAATGGCTCCATCAGAAATATGTTTAATGAGGAAAATATTGATGTGTTCAATATTTATTTTCCCTGCTGTACATGCATTTTTTTCTTTAAAATGGGAGGCTTTTCTCTTGAATTACTAAATTCATTCATTCAGTTATTTATTATTTCATCTTCTTAACCATTTAATCCTTTTCTGGGATGGATGGGGACAGGGTACACCTTGGACAGATCACCAGTTCTCCACAGGGAAATTTACGACATTTATTTGAAAATTTACTTTTGTTTTCTTGTAAATAAACTGTTTTTAGGATGTTAAATTTAAAACTTTTCTTGTAAGTTTTTCACTTTGTTTCCCATAAATCCACTGCTTTTTGCATCTTGAAATTTTCATTAATTCTTTTTTTTTTACTTTTTTATTTAGAGCTTTTTCTATGACTTTTTTTGTAAATTTGCATATTTTTCTCATAAATCTGCAACCTTTTTCCCCAAAAGTGTACCTTTTTGTCTCATAAATCTGTGCCTGACTGCAATAATACTTACCGCTTCCCCTCGGTATTTACTCTGGAGAAAATGTTCTCTTTACTGCCCCCCACTTATGCACCATGTCGGCATTGTTCCAGGTCTTTGGCCCACTGGAAAAACAAATGTGGACGCTTCATAAAAAAGACTGAGCTCCCCTGATATCCACCCGCCTCATGCAGTACCTTTCAACCCTAACAAGCATCCACCGTTTCACTCCTTCGACTTCAGAATCCCTCATTATAAACGTCTTCTCCTCTCACTTCTCCCGCAAACACGCCCCCTGAGGTTTTCCTCTTTTAACCAATCCCCCCGTCACTTTCCCTCATCTTAAAGATTGCTACCTGAACCCTTTCTCCCTAAACATTTCTCCCTCTTCCTCATCCACTCCCTTGTTCTCCGTCAGACAAACAGCTACATTATTCGGCATGGGAATAAGAGTGAGCCCGAGGGGCACCATGGGATTAATCCATCCCTGTCATCCTCCAATCAAAGCCCTGCACCGCCCTTAACTCCAGTCCCTGATTGGGCCGTGTGGCCACCACTCAAACAATATCGGGGTACTCGGATGATTGTGCATGCAGACGAGCACTCGTGCAACAGCCTCTCCATCTCAATCACTGCGGGCTTGGCAAATGCTCCTGCGCACACACACACATATATAGTATGTATATATGTATATGTGTGAGCACACGGGCACTCACGCTTGCTTTCTTCCTGACTTGCAAACCCTCTGGAAGAGATTTGGGAAGCTAACAAGCATGTGACATTGAAAAGGGTGAACAATGAAACACACACACCTACACACACTCTCACACACTCCATCTGTATGCATAAATCAATAGGCGTTCTATGGCTGCATTTACTAAGGTCAAATGGGGCTGGGGCTGATGGGAAATAAGAGGACAGTGTGTGTGTGTGTGTGTGTGACAGTGTGTGGGTGGCATAACGGGCAGGCTGAAAGGGAAAAATGAAGGCATCGCTGAATGGAAAGGTTGGGGAGGCTGGGAGAGGAGCAGGGAAGATGAAAAGGGGACATGAGACACAGGTGGAGGAGGAGAGACAGAGAGGAAGACAAGGAAATGGCAGACACAGGTGGAGAAAAAGAGGCAAGGCTGGGGGGGGGGCAGCTAAATGGACCCTGTGGTGGGGTGGAGGTCAATCGGGGAGATGATGGAGAAATGAGAGGGAGGGGGTGGTGGTGGGGTGCCGTGAACCCATTTGCTGAGCTCAGGTATTTTAGCAGGACTGTCATGTCTCTGAAACAACACACCGCTTGATTTCTCGACGGCTCTGAGTGGCCGGTGCGGGCCGCGGAGCGTGACAGGCATTGATGATTCCACTCCGGGTGCTGTTTTCCTGTCACTAAAGGGGGAGAAAGATTATGCTACTGTGACTCTCGTCTTTGCCGGAGGTCATCAAGCTAAGGGGCTTTTTAAACTCTTTAACTGTCCACATTTCATGGACGGGTCACGCGCCACCAGTGGCACAGCGCAGCAACTGCGCCTGTCAACTCACTGACGTCCCCCGGCTATACTCAGAATTTGTACTGATCTGTACTGATCTGACAGTTCAGATGGTGGCAGACACGCGTTGGAGGAATCATGCCTTACACTGAATACAGCAAAGAAGAAGAAATCCTCATTATCCTTCTCCCTTTTTCTGCTTTGAGCTCACAACACCAATGTGGCCGCCACCACAATGGTCATGGTGGCGGTGATCCTGATATGAACTGCATCATACAGGAAAAATAGCCACAAAATACAAACGAGATTCACGTGGGATAATCATAAGAGTTTGTAGATGTGAAAGAGAGCGTAAATGACTGACCAAATGCAAAACAATGACCACGATGGGCAAAAAGGGACCGATCACACGAATGAGCGAGCCCCCCACGACCACTACCACCACCACCACCACAGGTAAGTGAGGAATTTATGTTGTTGTTTTGTTGTTGTTGTTTTTTTTTTACATTTTATTGATTTTCTGGTTCATTTACTTTGAAGATTAGATAAAAAAAAAAACATACCCCTGTAGACAAAACGGTGTAAAACAACAACAACAACAAAAAAAAAACATTCTTTTTGTAAATGTGTCCAAAGTCCACTTTTGACTGAGTTATGTAATTTATATAGCTGCCCTGACAATATGCAAATTAGATGCGTAAATTTATTCCTGTCTGAAACTTTGGATCATATTCTACATCTTTTTAATTGACAGTAAGCCATTATCTCTTGCAACTTTCAAGTTATAGCCTTGGAAATCTGAACTATTTTATTGACAAATTTTTTTTGCCACTCTTGACCACTAGGGGCCTTGACCACCCTTTAACTGTCACAGCCTCCATACGGCGACTGGGACAGCTAAAGAGTTAAGGGAAATGAAGTCATTCTGCTTTGTGTTTGGCCTTTTCGTAGACTAGTCAGCTGTAGTGCTTGTTCAGACTAATATGCACAAGCAGAGGAAAAATATAATAATTAAAGGGGTCAAAGCTTTTAAGTCAAACATCTAATGTCTTAAAAAAGTTCACATTCTCATTTCTGCAGCAGAATTTCACTGTCATGTATGAAGTTTCCTTTTTTCTTTAAAGAGGTCACTGACTGAAAACTGGTGTGTTTGTAGGTTTTAACCGTCTGAAATGAGTCTACTGGTCACCTCATTATCCAAAAATAATCAAAACAGTCAATTTGCTTAAAAAAAAAAAAAGTCATTTATTTCATTTTTCTCTCCCACACACGGCAGAAACATTTTTTACTCTTCTGGGTAAATTGTAAACATGATGATTTGACAAAGCCAACCCACTGCCGTCCTTGAGACCCGTCCACTGCTCGATTATTGGCCCACCTAGCTGTCTGTCATGTAGATGGAAGGGGTGCTAGAGGTAGCCTATTAGCCCCTGACCTATTTGACCCCAAGCTAACACTGCTTTATGAGGCTCGCACCAAGCACAGATTATATTATTTTCTTCAGATCTTAGTCACACTAATAGCCATCCATTTGACAATATACAGTACGTTGCTTCACTCTGGCCTATCTCCCAATAATATCGCTGTGATTCCACAGCAAATCGCCGTCACCTGTGCACCGGTCTCTGCAACCAACTTGGCTGGGACCCGAGGCTGCTGGCTGGAAGTGCTGGCTTTCATGGCCAGCACCTCCACCATTCTCTGGAGCACCACGCAGTTCCACTCCACTGCCACAGGCAGCGTAGGGCAGCCGGCTCGTGACGGGGCCTACCCCAGCTGGCCGTGGGAGTGGAGCGGGGTCGCACAGAGCAAGACACTGCTCCTTGAGATCCCGAGGCTTGGCAGCTCGGCAAGCTTCGGCTCAGCTCAGATAGCAGCCTCGGGTCTGGGGTAGCAATCGGGGGAAGAGGGGCGTGCCCGGCCTGTGGTGCTAGCGATTTGTTGTGGAATCGCTGCAAAAATATTGGGAGATGGGCCAGATTAACATGAGATACACAATCGACTGTGGATCAGTGAACCAGCGCTGCTCATCCGAGCAAGAAGAAGGCTAAAAGCTAAAGGCTAGAAGCTAGTCAGCTAATGCTAAATGCTAAGTGCCAGTAAAAATACAGGGAACAGACACTGAGATGGTGACATCCAACACATACCTGGGTGTTCACCTGAACAATAAACCGGACTGGTCACACAGCACCAACGTGCTCTACAAGAAGGGACAGCAAAGACTGTTCCTTCTGAGGAGACTCAGGTCTTTTGGAGTGCAAGGGGCACTCCTGAAGACCTTCTACGACTCGGTGGTGGCATCAGCCATCACATTTGGAGTGGGCTGCTGGGGCAACGGCATCACTGCAACCGACAGGAAGAGACTGAACAGAAAAACTGAACAAAAAGCTAGCTCTGTTCTGAGGCGGCGCCTTGACCCAGTGGAGGAGATAGGAGAAAGGAGGATGGTGGCTAAGCTGTCATCTCTTCTGGAGTCCATGTCCCACCCCATGCAGAATACACTGAATGCACTGAGGAGCTTGTTTAGCAGTGGGCTCTGCCATCCTAGGCACGCGATCGGGAGGTTCCGCAGGTCCTTCCTACCTACGGCTGTCAGACTTTATAACCTAACCAGGACTGCTTGTAGAGGTTGCACTGAATGCACAAAATGAAACAACATTGCACAATAAATGGTCCCCTCCATTATACAACTAGGCAATATCAATCATTACCAAGGGTGACAACACGGCTGATTCAAATATGAAATATACCGTATGGGTACATATTGATTTTCTGTAGGGTAACTTAATAGACTGTTATGTTGTGTATTCCATCCAGCTACAATGCTCCCGCACTATGTATGTATCTGTGTACATATGTGTATTCACTTTTTCTCATTATCTTATCTTTTTAATTATTGCTCTGAGTGTTGCTATCCATGTACTGCTGCAATTCCTGGAATTTCCCCTTGTAAGATAAGATAAGATAAGCCTTTATTAGTCCCACAACGGGGAAATTCCAGGATTGCAACAGCACAGGGATAGCAACACTCAGAGCAACAATCAGAAGGCAAGAAAAAAGCAAGCAAGCAAGAGCAGCTAATATACATATGTACATATTACTATAAATAAATATATATATATATATATATATATATATATATATATATATATATATATATATATATATATATATATATATATATATATATATATATATATATATATATATATATATATATATATATATATATATATATATATTTAGCTAGATGGAATAAATATGTAGATATATAAACACCCACAGTACGGAGCATTGTAGGACTAATAAAGGCTTATCTTATCTTATCTTTTCTTAATGGGTAACAGGCATAGGAGGGAGGACAGAGTTTAATAGGTGAAAGATGTTTCTTAAAGTGATAGGCTTTAGGTCTGAGCATTTCAAGAAAGTCATGAAAAATTTAAAAAAAATCCTTCAATAATTAAAAAATTAAAGAAAATTTGAACAAAATATGTTACAAACATTTCATTAAGACATGAGTGAGCTAAAATTTGGAAAAAGTGCAGCCAATGACCCCTTTAACATCGGTGGTACATGATGTGTAACAGTTAATGGTGAAACACTGAATGGCGTTTTTGTTGGTGTTCTGATTTTCCCTTTGGACCATACATACTATAGCATATTGCCTCTTCACTATCAGTATCTGTTTTGTCAGAGCAACCTGTTCTTATTCCAAGACTATAATAGATTGCAGTCATTATTTGAAATGGAATAACTGCTTTTAATGGAGCCATGAAGTCCTCATCATGAGGTCGGCTGGGCGGTGCCAGCATAAGTCAGCGGTCTGTCATGGAGGAGACACCGGTCTGTGCTTGTTGCTCCTTGTGATTGTACTGTAAAGTCCTATTCCAACCCAACCAGTCTGTTTGCTTTATGCAATAAGCAGTCCTTTTCTTAGATAAAACTAATTGGCTAGGGTTAGACAATAAAGCCAGTTAGATAGCGTTAGCATTTTTTTTCATGTTGGACACTAATATGCAAAATATAAATTACTTCTGCAAGGTTTACCATTATATGATGATGAATTTGGCTTGACAAACAAGACATGTTTTTGCAGTAAAGTTTTCCCTGTTGTGAGTTGCAGGAGGGAACATTTTACACCTGTGTACAATTCATTCCACCAAACAACTGCTTTCCACTTTTTATTTTAAACTTTAGTGCATTTATTGAATATGTAATGACTGCAATCTCCCATCGCTCCATAACTCTAACTGACATAAAGCCCTATATCATTACTGATTGTAGACATTTTCATGCTTTCTGCAGCAGCTATCTTCATCAGTTTCATTGAAACTGCACCAAACTACAGTTCAGTTAAGTTCAGTTAGCCATACAAATTTTAACTATAGAAAATAATTAAAGTTCACAAGTGTGCAAAGAGCAGAACATTCTCCATCGCTGTCAAACCTTCTGATTGGGTTATACAGTGACAAATTTAAGTCAAAATGTATGAAATTCTAAGAAAAGTCCTAAATACAGTGGTGAATGTGTCCTTGTGGGTGAAAATGCTTTACAATAATATTTTTAAAACCATCATGGAAGATGATAATCACTTGGGGATTAAGGATATCTTGTTATATAAAGTGAGACAGAAATATAGAATGGGCTGGGTCATCAGACTTACTGCATAATCCGTAGCGTGACAGGAAGCAGGATATTCTTCTTAGAGGCTTTGAGGGTAAACGTATGCATGGCTTGAGGGTGTGACATTACTTCCTTGAGATAGTGTGAAGGTTAACTTTCCACACTGTCTGTGGGAGTTCCAGCAAGTGTTGACTCTAGCAGCAGTCTGGCAGAGATGGGGACTAGAGTCTCAGACTTGGACTCCAGTTGCACTGTAGTAACATATTCAAGGACTTCAGACTTGACTTGGGAACAATCTTTTATTTTTTTAATGTTTTCGTTGAAACACCCAAAATGCTGAATTTCCTTTTGAAATAAAAGTCAGGTGATTTTCACTGCAAAAACAATGCCGATAACTGGATCCACGAAACAGCTGTTTCTTAAGAAAGGAAGTGTTATTTTTTTTTTTTGAAAAATGATGTTAAATGTAAAAGGGAAACTTTCACTTTGTTTTTGTGGCATTTTATCATCCTTTTTAAAGTAATGATGTAAACTGCTGACCATTTCTGTTGTGAAATGCTAACAAATAAAGGAGAATGTGGTTCAAATTTTAAATGTCTTCGATATTACAGCCAAGAAGTGACTTAAAGCTGGATTTACACTGACTCTGGGTACAGATGTTGCAGATCCAGTGCGGATGGAGCCTTGCTTCCATCAGTGCCAGCTCTGTTCATCTTTTGAAGCAGCATACATAAGAACGGGGTTTGAAAAACAAGATCGGGCGAGAATTATATGAAGTATATAAGATCTCGAGAAAGACTGGAGAAGGACCGATTGCAATCACATGATAACAACGAGGAAACATGGTGTACCGGCTCACCACCTGGATTTGTGTGCTCTAGGAACATGTAAGTATCCCGTTAATTTTAATTCTGTGAAGTGCTTGTATGTTGTGTCAAAGTTTGTAACCTTCTCTGACAGTGGTGGAGGAGCAGACCTCAGAAAATAACGGATGACACTTAAATAGCTTTTAATAAACAAACAGCTATTGAATACAGTAGACACCGGGGCTTTTCCTTGCCGACTGGATCCGGCATCCATCAAAAATAGACTTGTGTTTCATTAGTGAGCCGAATCCGATGAGCTGGATTTGTTCTGCAGTGATCTGGACCAGGTGGGGATTAGAACATCAATTAGAATGGGAACTACTTGCGGCAGACCAGATCGCAGCCATAAAGGACCAGATCCAGAGTCAGTGGAAATCCAGGGTAAGACTTGGCTTGGACTTGAACTTCAAGACTTCCAAAAAATGACTTGTGGACATCTCTGGCCTGTGGTGATTTATACTCCTTCAACAGAACATGTCTGGATGATGAGCCAGTTTTGATGTGGGGGAAAAATGATTAAGGGTATTTGGTCACCATTTCATTAGTGTCATTCTTTGAGGAAAGGAAATTAAAGCCTCAAGAACACGATACTGCCTCACAAAAGAATTGCTGTTGAGAGAAAAAAAAAGTTTTGGCATGAATATTAAACTCAGCATCCATGTTGTGAATGACTTTCTTAAGATTTTTTTTTTGGCTTTTTTCTCTTCTCTCTGCTGTATAACAGTTTGGTCTCATTAGCTCAGGTCCAACAGGGCACCCTTTGGCTTCACATAGTGTTGAGGCAATATGAAAGCTGTCAAAAGGTCAAATGTGGAGGGTTACTGAACAGTTGTAACAAGAAATGCTCAAAGCAAATTTGCAACATTTTGCTAACCCCTAAGATTTACTTTTATTATTATTTATAATTATTATTCTCTAAATAACACAGCCGTGCAAAAGGTCAAAACATAAGGGACCATTTTTTAATCAACCTGCTTTATTCATCTTACTGGTCTGACAACAGGAAATACAAAGAACTCAACAGAGCAACATATCCTGTTTCTACATCAAGGAATTTAAATAATGTGTGCAGAAACTGCCTGAGACACATTCATAATAGTTCTGGGTGTTGTGCCCTCAAAAACGTCAATGTTGGTAACACAGGGAGAACCATAACCACACTGAAACCTTGGTCCTTATGAAGAGCTTTTCTGTAGGGAGGAAGTATCTCCCTGTCCCATGTCCAGCTAGTGTAGGTGGCTCAAATCGCACATGTATAATAATATATGTCTCTATATGTCATGTGATATTTTGCAGCACTGAATACCAAAGTTTCTTTTTTACAGATGCTAAGATGGAGTAAGTTGTGATAATGGAGCCAGAAAGACTTTGCCAACATACTAATCACGCAGGATGAAACGTGGGTGCATCACTATGATCCAGAGACTAAAGGCCAGTTGAAGCAATGGGAGCATTATGATTCACCACCTCTGAAGAACACACGTGTCCAACTATCGGCAGGAAAATTCTCCTCACGGTCTTTTGGGAGCAGCATGAAGTCTTGATGATGGATTTCCTGGCAAAGGGTGCCACAATTACCAGGACTTACTCAGCTTCACTGCTGCAGAAATTGTGGAAGGCTATCAAAATCAAGTGGCGTGACGTGCTGGCCAAAGGTGTCCACCCCTGCAAGACAATGCTCAATTTCACAAATTGCATGTTTGCCTGATGGAAACATGATCCTGCAACAATGAAATCCTCCCTCAAGCCCCTTACTCTTCCACCTCTTTCCAATCATGTTCCGGTTCCGGCGCCACACAAGTTGGCTGCCTTTTGCAACTGCCTTTTTTTTTTTTTTTTTTTTTATCTTCCTTCCTCTTTCTACACCTTTCACTCTATATATATCACGGACACACAGATCACCCCAAAGGTCTCCCGATTCGGCGGACAGAGCCACTGTTTACAGCGGGAGACGATACAGCAGGGAAGAGCTAGCTAGCACTCAACCGCCACCCGGTGCTAACGGAGAAACTCGACATACCGTGAGAACTGAAGCGAAAACGACGCGGGTGCCGGGCTGGAGTTTAGGTGGCGTGCAAGAAATATAAGACAGAATAATAAAGAGCGATGGCAAGAACCAAGCAGACCGCCCGTAAATCTACTGGAGGAAAAGCCCCCAGGAAGCTCCGGCCACCGGCGGAGTGAAGAAGCCTCACCGTTACAGGCCCGGTACCGTGGCTCTGAGAGAGATCCATCACTACCAGAAATCCATGGAGCTGCTCATCCATAAGCTGCCCTTCCAGCGCCTGTTGAGGGAGATCTCTCAGGACTTCAAGACCGACCTGCGCTTCCAGAGCTCCGCCGTCATGGCTCTTAAGGAGACCAGCGAGGCCTACCTGGTGGGTTTCTTCGAGGACACCAACCTGTGCGCCATCCACGCCAAGAGGGTCATCATCATGCCCAAAGACATCCAGCTGGCCCGCCGCATCCGCGGAGAGAGAGCTTAGACTTTCTGCTGCACATCCACCAACCACAATGCTCCGCACTGTGTGTCTATATATATATATATTAGTGCTGTCCAGCGATTAAAATATTTAATCATAATTAATCACACGATCTCATAGTTAACTCATGATTAATCACATTTTAGTTGCGTATTTTTGTCTCATGAAAAACCATTGTAATTCTCTTAACAGCACAAAAAGTGAGTGGGCTTGCTTTGTACAAATGTTTTTTATTATTATTATCATTGCAAAACATCCATATCTTCCGTATTAGACCGAGAAAACAAAACAGGACATATTACTCTGAAAATAAAAAAAATGTTTTCTTTTTTTCCTTTTCATTAGTTTAGTAACCCTGCCACTGATATCTGCGATAAAAAAGATACATACAAATAAAAAATATATAGGCACAAAAGCAGCCCCTTAAATACAAAATGAAAACAAGAGGAGAGTGTCCCCTGAGAGGAGTAGTACAGTCTAATGACTGTATAGTAGCCCAACTGCTGCAGTTTTAAACTTACCAATACAGCCTCTTGAACATGAACATAATGTAACTGCTAGCACGTAACAGGTGAGTCAACCTAAAGGCCTACTTTCTGTCTTTGAGCCAGTTGCTCAAACAGACAAGTCTATTGACATTTTCAGACAACAGGGAAGATCGTTTTTTCTGAACGACATGTCCAGACAGTGAAAACAATCGTTCACATGGTACTGACGTGGCAGGCGTTGCTAAGTATTTGCATGCAAGGGAGGCCATCTCACTGTGTGACGCTTTATGTGTGGACCACCATTCCTGTGGAGAGTCTTCAATGCCAATCATAGGTTCTGCCTTGTAGCGCTCAATGCAGCGTTCCACGGTGTCCTCCTCTTCATCTGAGGAAGATTCTTGTGCAAACATGAGAGCTGGCTTCTTCTTCTCTGGCTCAGGCATGCTTTGGTCATCCAGTGCTGCTGGTCTCCCCTTCTCCTGCTGCTGGAGTAAGGCACGGATGGAATCCCACACGACAACCCGGTCAGGTTTGCTCAGACACTTGAGGTCCTTAAACCTTGAAATGAAATAATAAAAAATATCAACGTTATTGCCATACAAGCAAAGGCACTAGTAAAACAAAACATTGACCTAATCTCTATTCCAGATTCAGAAGAAAAAAATGGATATTGAAGAGAACCAACCCACAAAACAAAGTGGTGCTTAAGACAAACAAAATACTGAGAAGAATGTAGAATGAATATCTTACCTTGGGTCGAGTGCTGTAGCAACCCTGAGCCATGCGATGTTCAACTTCTCTTTGCGACCTTCCATATCCGCTGAAAAGGTTTCCTTGAACTTGATCAAGTACGCTGGGTCGTCCTCAGTGACTTCCATTACTCGGGACAGGTGGCATAATGCTGGCATCACCACAGAGCAAGAAACAAACTTCTCTCCACCCAGAAGATCTGTCACATATCTGCAACAATATACAAAAGCTCTTTCACAAAACTCTGTCACACACATACGGACACCTGATAGATAACCTACAGTTACAGTGATGGGAGGGGATATGAGGAATCACTTGTGTTCCTGCGCGCGCACACACACACACACATTACCCATTTACAGTGCTGTGCGGGACAAACACACACAGTTGAAGGGAGAGAGGTGATACCGACAGACAGACATTAGGGCCTGTGTCCACCAAATGCGTTTTTAGGGCGGAAAGTGCTGAAAACCTAGCCTCTTGGGCGCTTCCTGGCCTTCTCTGTTGTTAAGTTACACAGGGAATCATAGCTATTGAAACAGTCACTGATTATGTCAAAATACAGAAAAAATATACAGATAATCACGAGCTACACTTTGAGTAAAATGAAGCAAATAAACAGTCTACACATAGAGATGGCCCATCTAAAACATGCCACAGGGTGGTATTTTACGTTGGGTGAGACAGGTGCTAATGTTTCTGTCTTGACACAGATCTACTTTAATTGTTAAAGAATCAGATATAGGCTACAAGACATAATTAGGCCTACCTGCAATGCTCCAACGCAGCTTCGAGCTTCTTTGTTTTCTCCAGCTCCGTTGCTGTTGGCATGGTGACTTTGGTTGAGTGTAGGGCCAGGGCAGCTCTCAGAGGTTCAATATTCCGGTTGACACGCTTTATCATTTCAAGGGTACTATTCCATCTTGTTGCTACCTCCTGCGTGAGCGCTTCTTCTTTCTGGTAGTGTGCGATTTGCTGCCGCTCGAGTTCCAGGGCATTCGTTGGGCTGTGTTTAAAGTGTCCCACAAGTTTTCTGCATTTTGCCAATGCGCTGTCGAATGGGCTATTGTGCAGAGAAACCGTGACTGTTCGGTGCACGCTGTGTGCGATGCACGGCAGGTGTTCAAAGGGGAGCTCTCTGGCTGCAGCCATCATATTGCGTGCACTATCCGTGGTCAGTGAAACAACTTTCTTTTTGATGCCCCACTCTCTGGCTACATTCATGAAGTGCTCTGCAACATTATCAGCGAAGTGCCTCTCTTCTGTCTTCATAACAGTCAAAGCATGGAACTGAAGTTTCCACTGTGGGGTGAAATAATGTGCTGTGACCCCGAGGTAGCTGTCATTGCCAAGTGACGTCCAGTAATCTCCCATTAGCGCGACTATTTCTGTCTGCCCCAATGCCTGTTGTAACTGGGACTTCTCCGTTTCAAACAACGTTTCTATCCGGCGTGTGATAGTAGCTCTGGAAGGAGTTTCGTAGGTCCAGTCGTTGGATGCGATGCGAATTATCTCGGCCAGACCTTCATCCTCCACAATACTAACGGGCCTGCATGCCGTAGCCACCCACTTAGCTATGGCAGCTGTTAGCTTCATTTTAGTAGCAGCATCCATGGGCCGCTGTCGGAAGCCATCCAAACTTGTTTGGTTCTGACGCGGAGGAGGCGAAGCTACATCAGTGGTGTGTTTGGCCATCAAATGGTATTTTAAACTGGATGTGCTTCGATGGTAGCTAAGTTCACATCGACAATAAGTGCAAATAACTTTAGTTTTATCGATCGAACCATCCTTTCCTATTTTAAATGTAAACTTTCCGTTCAGAAGTGTCCCTGGTGCGTCCATTACTGTGGCTGACTAGTGCCGCCAGTGCCGTGCGCTTTAGTCGTTGGGTTCTTCTTTGTTTGATATTTGAAATCGTATCCTTCGTTCCGCCACCATGTGTACGTGCGTGGTATTACAGCCAGTACACTGTGCTTATGAAAAACTAGGGTCACAGCATTAATCTCGCGTTAAAAAAAATCTCGCCATTAAAAAGGCGCTTGAGTTAACGCGATAATAACGCGATATTTTGACAGCACTAATATATATACGTATATATATATATACTGTATATATATATATATATATATATATATATATATATATATATATATATATATATATATATATATATATATATATATATATATATATATATATATATTTATAGTAATATGTACATATGTATACTAGCTGCTCTTGTTTTTTCTTGCCTTCTGATTGTTGCTCTGAGTGTTGCTATCCCTGTGCTGTTGCAATCCTGGAATTTCCCCATTGTGGGACTAATAAAGGCTTATCTTATCTTATCTTATCATGAAGTCATTTTTGAAGAGCACGCACATCCAAGATGACAAAACTGTAATTTTCGTGGTCAAGTAATGACCTCAGATTAAACCTGCAGACTTCTACAGGTGAGGTCTCCACAGCTGCATCAAACAATGGGAAACGTGTGTGGCCCTGGTGGTACCTACTGTATATAGAGAAAGACTAATAACTGTGCCAATTTTGGTTCCTCTTAGTCCATGGGAAATTATTCAGGGAAAATCTTTCATGAACAGCCCTCATATTCTTGAAATGTGATATCTTCAACCGTTGATATGGATGAGATCAGCCTCACTTAGTCCAATATACAGCGGAGAAAATAAGAATTGAACTTGTCAACATTTTTCTCGAACTATTTCTGATGGAGCCACTGATCTGAGATTTTAACCAGAGATCAGTAACAACCCAAGTAATCCATACATACAAAGAAACCAAGGCAACTGTGTTAACAAAATAAGTTGTATTTAATAAAGTGGAATGATACAGGCAATAAGTATTGAACACATGAAGAAAAAGAGGTTCAAAAAGGCATAGAAAACCAAGAAACCAGCTGAAATCCATCAGGATTTAGGAAGCCATCCCATCCCCATCAGTGCAAGTTAATTTCAGCTGACTGATAGCCTTTAAAAAGGTCTGTGAATATTAGATTTTCACACCACAAAGAACTCATGATGGGTAGAAGCAAAGAGCTCTCTCTAGGCCTTTGCAACCTTATTATTGCAAAACATAATGATGGCATTGGTTACAGGCACATGTCTAAACTACTGAATGTTCCAGTCAGCACTGTTGGAGCCATCATTCGGAAATAGAAAGAATATCATTTTACCATAAACTGGCCATGACCAGGAGCTCCTCATAAAATTTCTGACATAACAGTCAAAAGAGTTATCAGAAGAGTTATCCAAGAGCCAAAGACTACTCGTGGAGAACTCCAGAATGACCCAGAGTTAGCAGGTACTGCTGTTTCAAATAAAATAGGTAATGCACTCAATTGACATGGGGTCTATGACCGCTCACCTTGCAAGACTCCATTTCTGAAGTAAAAGCATGCTGATGCTCATTTAAAGTTTGTTGCACAACATTTGGACAAGTCAGTAAAATACTGGGACAGTGTAATCTGGTCAGATGAGACCAAAATTGAACTTTTTGGATGCCACAACACACAGCATGTTTGGAGGAGAAATGGCACTGCACATCAGCCTAAAAACACCATACTAACAGTGAAGTTTGGAGGTGGGAGCATCATGGTGTGGGGGTGTTTTTCAGCACATGGTACAGGCAGACTTCCTATAATTGAAGGAAAGATGAATGGACAACTGTAGAGATACATCCATGATAAGAACCTGTTGCCATCTGCCAAGATGACACAAGGGTGAACATTTCATCAAGACAATGATCCCAAACACACAGCCAAGGAAACTCTCAACTGGCTCCAGAGAGGGACAATAAAGCTACTAGAATGGCCAAGTCAGTCATCTGACCTGAATCCAATTGAAAATCTGTGGAACAAGCTGAAGATCAGAGTTCCTAGAAGACACCCATGGGACCTCCAAGGTTTGAAGACAGGTTGTGTGGAAGAATGGGCTAAAAACACTCTTGAGCAATGCCTGCACCTAGTTTCTCCGTACAGGAGGTGTCCAAATGCTGTAATAATAATAATAATAATAATAATAATAATAATAATAATAATAATAATAATAATAATAATAATAATAATAATAATAACAATAATAACAATAATAATAATAGATTAGATTTGTATGGTGCTTTATATGTCAGATGATACCTCAAAGATACCTCAAATCATAATGGTCACCATCATGCCCAAAGACTTCCAGCTGGCCAGCCGCATCCGCAGAGAGAGAACTTAGACTTTCTGCTGCACATTCACCAACCATAATGCTCCGCACTGTGTGTCTATATATATATTTATAGTAATATGTACATATGTTTACGAGCTGTTCTTGTTTTTTTTCTTGCCTTCTGATTGTTGCTCTGAGTGTTGCTATCCCTGTGCTGTTGCAATCCTGGAATTTCCCCATTGTGGGACTAATAAAGGCTTATCTTATCTTATCTTATCTTAAAGTGCTTACAGTAAATCCATTCATTCACTCCAGACAGACATTTATAGTGGTAAGCTACTACTCTAGCCACAGCTGCCCTGGGACAGACTGATGGACAAAAAACCTGTGCCAGTGGCCTCTCCAACCATTTATACACATTCATACTCATTGTCATGGACACTTGAGGCAAGGTGGGTAAAGTGTCTTGCCCAGGGACGCAACAGCAGGATGGCTGAGGAGAGTGGGATTCAAACCACCAACCCTCTGGTTATTGGACAACCCACTCTACCTCCTGAGCCACTGCAACCCACATGTACCTCCTCTGTTCCATTTATGCTGAGCACCAAGCTGGACAGCAGGAAGTTCAATTTATATATGGTCTTTGGCGTGACCTGGCTGGGACTTGAACACCGACTTCCTGGTTGTGGGGAAAATGCTCTGCCTCTAGGCTACCACTCTGGTTATTACCAACAAAGGCCTTTCTACTAAATATTAAATGAATTTCATGAAGTTTGTTCAGTACTTATTGCCTGTGTCATTCCACTTTGTTAAATATAACTTCTGTGAACACAGTTGCCTTGATTTCTTTGTATGCATGGATTACTTGGGTTATTACTGATATCTCATGAAAATCTCAGGTCAATGGCTCCATCAGAAATATGTTTAATGAGAAAAATGTTGACGTGTTCAATACTTATTTTCCTCGCTGTAACTCCTGGGCTCTGGGGCAGTTGTCTACTCTGCACATTTGGTAAACTGTGCCAGATGTTGCACTCTTAGACTGTAAAAACAGCCATGTGTCTCCAAAGGAAGTCTATAAGTTTTGAGAAAATAATCCTGGTGATGCCATCAGGGTGGCCTTGGAGAACAACAGCAGTCGGCGCTTGTTTGATGAGGGAGGCACCCGGCCTGTCAGTCAGAATGTGAGCAGCCTGTTGCTCCTCTCTTCACATGTCTGAAGGACTGTGCAGCGCACACACAATCAAGCAGCAGCTGGTAATATACTCTGTTAAGTTTGTAGTTTAAATAATGGTTGCAGTGAGGAGAAGGTCGGTGCTTCCATCATGATGTCAGTGTTAATATAGGAGTCTTTCATGCTAATGTAATACTGGCTTCAAATATTGCCCATCAGCACAGTCTCCTCCTGCTAAAATCTCTCCCCCCTGCATGTTAGAATCCCCACACAGATCCCTGGCAGAGGTGGCTGAAAGAGACAGAAATTGTGTTCAGTAAAAGTAGGGCTACCTTGTGACATTAAAGGGGTCACTGACTGTACTTTTTCCACATTTTAACAGCTCACGTGTCATAATGAAAGGTTTGCAACATATTTTGTTCACATTTTCTTTTTTTAATCATTGAAGCATTTTTGTTGTGTATTTTTCCTGGCCTTTTTGAAACACTCTGATTTAGAGCCTATTACTTTAAGAAACATCCTTCTCCTATTCAGCTCCACCCTCCATCTTATGTCAGTTAGCCATTAGCAGACTAGCTCTGAGCCTTTATCTTTTAGCCTCCTTCAGGCTCAGATGAGCAGCGCTAGTTCACTGATTCACAGTTGATGGTGCAGCATGCACTCCCTCGACCCAACCCCTGCCAACCTCACTGTGACACCACAGCAAATCCCCAGCAACGCACACCATGTGGTCCCCCGGTCACCACAGGCCACTCGGGACATGAGGCTGCTGCCTAGAAGCTGAGCTGAGCAGAGCTACTGAGCCACAGGATTTCAAAGGGCAGCATCCCTCTCCGTGGGACTCCGCTCCCGTGGCAAGTCAGAGGACACCCCCTCACGAGGCAGCTACCTTGCGCTGTCGGCAAGAGCAGAGTCACGCTGAGCACCAGAGGATGGTGGGGAAGCTGGCTGAGTGAGCCAGCAGGCTCCAGCCAACGGTCTCTGGTCCTGGGCCAGGTTGGTTGCAGCTACCGGTGTGCCGGTGCAGGCGATCGGCCACAAAATCATGACAAAACAACTGGGAGATGGGCCGGAGCAATGTGAGATATACCGCAGACTGTGGACCAGCGAACCAGGTAACAGATAACAGGGATGGTTATTAGGAGGACTAAGAGCAAAAGAAAATGTTAGAATAATTTTGAGCTTTAATTATTCAAAATCAAATAATCAGGCGGAAAGTTGAATTTATGTACATTTATTACAAAAATATATGAGGAGTCACCCCAATGGCCACCTTGGGGGAGGAATTACAAAGCATGGCATTCAGACACGCTTAGAATCCTGTGGTGGAAATTTATTATTCGCTTGTTCATCATGGTGGAAATTTACTGCTATATACCAATCTGTTGTGTAATTTAGGTGATGTGCAGTTATGTTTAAATGTCTTTCCTCTTCTGAACAATTGCTGCTGAGCAGTGCAGTGGCGGAGTGGTTAGCACTGCGGCAGCACAGCAACTCACCCTTGGCCGGGGGATCCTGGGTTCGATCCCAGCCCCTGACCAACAGTGATCTGTGTGGAATTTGCATGTTCTCCCCATGTTTGCGTGGGTTTACTCCGGGATTTCTCCGGTTTCCTCCCACATCCCAAAAACATGCAAGTTAGGTTAATTGGCATCAAACTGGGGATTCTAAATGGTCCTTAGGTATGACTGTGAGAGTGAATTGTTGTCTGTCTCTCTGTGTTGGCCCTGTGATGGACTGGCGATCTGTCCAGGGTGTACCCTGCCTCTCGGCCAAAGACGCTGGGATACGCTCCAGCCCCCCTGCGACCAGAAAAGGATTAAGCAGAAGATGAATGAATGAATGAACATGCCCTGAGTGTAACTATGGTCAGTGGAAAGTCACTGTCAGAATGTTGTAGTACTTTCTCAGCCAGTTTCTATGTATCCATATAAGGTAATGTAGGGGAGCGCTCTGGGGGTGCCTATAAAAACCAGGAGCCTCCTTTGTTAGGCAGAGCAGTGCAGAAACTTCAGGTAGGCTGTTTCTTCGCTTCTCTCCTTCCGGCAGTAATACGGGGAATTCAGCATGGTAGATACGTGTGGTTATTTTCTCCAGGACCTTATAAGTGGACTAGGAAATATTTGGTTACAATCCCTAAAGCTTACATTCTTCTAAGTCTGATATATATATATATAGGTAGGAGAAAGCAGGGGGAGGATGGGAAAGGAGAGGGACAGACTGAAAGTCCTGATAACTGAGCTTATCCAGGCGGACGTCAGACACTCTGGAGACATGGGGTCATGGAGACATGAGATCCATAAAACTAACGGAATGTCCATCTACCACTGATCTATGTAGGCTAAGGAGTTCCTGTGCATTCCTGTGACCCAAAACAGGTTATGTCAAAGAGATTAAGGATAGCATAGATCATTCCTTATGCCCTGTACTGATCAGTCTGAACTCTCTGATATTGCTCACAGAAAAATGCCATGAATATATGAACTTATTCCACATGGAATGCACATATAAACATTAAACATGGCATATGAAAGGTATGATACTTCTTAAATATAATAATACATTATTAATATCAATAATAATGTAGATAATATGGAATTTTTCTATCAGAAAATAACTAAGCCACATTTAGAGCAGCCTCCTGGTACCAGTGTTAGCTGAGGCTACCTTTAGCCCCCCTTCATGTACCTGACAGACATCTAGGTGGGCCAGTAATAGAGCAGTGGATGTGTCTTTAGGACGGTGGCGGCTTGGCTTTTTCTAATCGTGACATATACGATTTACCCGGAAGAGTGAAAAATGTTTCAGTCTCTTTTGAAATTTTTTGATAATTAAGATAAGATAAGATAAGATAAGATAAGCCTTTATTAGTCCCACAACGGGGAAATTCCAGGATTGCAACAGCACAGGGATAGCAACACTCAGAGCAACAATCAGAAGGCAAGAAAAAAAACAAGCAAGCAAGAGCAGCTAATATACATATGTACATATTACTATAAAATATATATATACACACACACACACACAGACACACAGTGCAGAGCATTGTAGCTAGATGGAATAAATATGTAAATATATAAACACCCACAGTACGGAGCATTGCAGCTAGGTGGAATAAATATGCAAGTATATAAACACACACAGTGCGGAGCAATGTAGCTAGATGGAATAATATGTAGATATATAAAAACACAGTGCGGAGCATTGTAGCTAGATGGAATAAATATATAGATATATAAATATAAACACACCCAGTGCAGAGCATTGTAGCTAGATGGAATAAATATGTAAATATATAAACACACACAGTGCAGAGCATTGTTGCTAGGTGGGATGAAACAGCATAACCGTCTGTTTAGTTATCCTACATGGTATGATTATGTGCCCATACATATTCTCACCCTCCATAGCGACCGGTATGTTCCTAGTTGTATGCCGGAGAGGACCATTGTGTAAGTCTATTGCATCTTTTGCATTCAAAAAACTATTAGTTTGTTACGTCTTTTTGCTATCTCTGCGAGCAGCCCTGCTTAGGTTGTACAGTCTGACAGCCGTTGGTAGGAAGGACCTACGAAACCTCTCGGTTGTGCACCTGGGATGATGTAGTCTGCTGCTAAATGAGCTCCTCAGTGCATCCAGTATGTCCTGCATAGGGTGGAACTCGGACTCCAGCAGAGATGACAGTTTAGCCACCGTCCTTCTCTCTCCTATCTCCTCCATCGGATCAAGGCGTTGCCCCAGGACAGAGCTAGCTTTCTTAATCAGTTTGTTCAGTCTCTTCCTATTGGCTGCAGTAATGCCACTGCCCCAGCAGACCACTCCAAAAGTGATGGCTGATGCCACCACCGTGTCATAGAATGACTTCAGCAGCGCCCCTTGTACACCAAAAGACCTGAGTCTCCTCAGCAGGAACAGCCTGCGCTGTCCCTTCTTGTAGAGTGCGTCAGTATTGTGTGACCAGTCTAGTTTATTGTTCAGATGAATACCCAGGTACTTGTAGGATGTCACCATCTCGATGTCTGTTCCCTGTATATTTACTGGTGCTGTGAGGGGCTGCCCATGCCTGCGGCAGTCCACCACCAGCTCCTTAGTTTTCCTTGCGTTGATCTGGAGGCAGATCAACGCATTATGTGACCTGTAGACTCATTTCAGACAGTTAACACCTACAAACACACCAGTTTTCAGTCAATGACCTCTTTAATAGCAGAAAGTATCTACTAAGTTCACAAAAACAATCTAATTAACAGACAAACTAATGTGAAAGATTTTTCTCCTACATCTGTGACTCTTTTCATCAATTTACATTTTCTCCTCATGCATTTAGGACTTGTTTCTAATGAATCCATATAGTACAGCTATTTCCTTGTATACAGTATATAAAAATTTTCCCATAAATAGGATTTTTATGGCAAAAATTTGAAACTTTTGCTCATAATTTTTTTCCTCATAAACTTGTGACTTTTTCCATATAACACTGAGACTTTTCTATAAATTTGTGACTGTTTTTTTTAAACCTGGCAACCTTTAGCATTTTTTAGCAAGGCTTGAAACCAAACCGAGCGTAAATACAGCACTTTTGACAGGGAGCTGCTAGCGCTTCATTTATCCATCCGCCACTTCCAGTTCTGGTTAGAAGGGCGGCGTTTCACGGCTTTTGTAGACCACAAACCGCTCACTTTTGCGATGGCTAAAATTTCAGAACCATGGTCAGGTAGGCAACAAAGACAGCTAGCTGCAATTTCAGAGTTCACCACAGACATTCGACATGTGGCAGGCAAACTTAACGTGGTAGCAGACTGCCTCTCTCGCGCTGTGACATCGCCAGAGCACGAGGAGACAGATTATACTACCTCAGCCGCAGAACTCTTCGCCAACGCGAACGTGTACGCGGCCCCAATTCACGTAGGGATAGATTACGCAGCCATGGCAGAGGAGCAAAGCAGTGACGCGGACGTGCGCGCGCTCCTGTCTGGACCAACAGGGTTAAGACTGGAAGAAAGGGGTTTACGTGACGGTGTACCCCCCCTAATCTGCAACGTTTCAACCGGTCGACCTCGCCCGGTAGTCCCAGCTGCATGGCGCCGCCGCATTTTCGACTCGGTTCACTCCCTCGCGCGCCTCGGTTAAAATGGTCGCAGAAAAGTTTGTTTGGCCGGGCCTGCGCAAAAATGTAAAGGAATGGGCAAAAACTTGCATGGCTTGTCAGCACGCCAAAATACACAAACACACAAAACCTCCTCTAGAGCCTTTTCGAATCCCAGCCAGAAGGTTTGACCACGTTCATGTCGACCTCGTGGGACCACTACCTTCGTCTCAGGGTTTCACACACCTGTTAACAATGATAGACCGTACTACGCGCTGGCCTGAGGCGGTCCCTTTGGCGTCAACCACAGCTGCAGAAGTCGCTCGCGTTTTTTTAACAAACTGGGTGGCACGTTTCGGCGTCCCATCGGACATCACGTCCGATAGGGGGCCTCAATTTGTCTCAGAGCTTTGGTCAGCCATGGCCAGCAGCTTAGGGGCGACAATTCACCGCACCACCGCATATCACCCTCAGGCTAATGGGTTATGCGAGCGTTTTCACAGATCTTTAAAGGCCGCCCTCAGGGCCTCACTAACGGATACAGATTGGGTGATTAAACTTCCCTGGGTTTTATTGGGGTTGCGTTCTGCGCCTAAAGAGGATCTAGACGCCTCCCCAGCAGAATTAGTTTTTGCACAACCTCTCAGACTCCCAGGTGAGTTTTTACCAGAGCATCCAGAGCCTGGGCATCTTCCAGCCCTGAGGCCTTTAGGCAGCACCGGACCGGATGCTCTCCCCGGACCGGCACATCACTCTTTTCCACGGGTTTTTGTCCCCCAAGCTTTAAAAAACGCCGAGTTCGTTTTTGTTAGACACGAAGCTTTAAAATCAACCCTCCGTCCACCATACGACGGACCATTCAGAGTGCTGGAACCTGGTGATAAGCATTTTGTGCTTGATTTAGGGGACAGAAAAGAAACAGTCAGATTGACAGACTTAAACCTGCCTTCTTGTTGAGAGATGAACCTGCACGGGTGGCGAGAGCACCTCGGCGGGGTAGACCCCCCAAGAAAAAAAAACTCAGCCCCCCTGCAGGGAACAAATAACCACTCTCCTCCCCAAGCTGCAGATTCCTTACAGGAGGGTCCCACCAGGACGCTAAAGCGGACCTACAGCAGATACGGGAGAAGATTAAAACCCAGACAGCACAGGGACTGATGCAAATTGACCAAGAGTTGTTGAATGAATGAATGAATGAATTTATTTATTTCGGATAGTACATTACAGGTTAAAAGAAACTGTATAATATAACAACAAGGTCAAATTAGACAAAGACTCCTTCTACAATACAATTCCACGTGAGTTATCCGAAATGGGTGATGGCTGAAGCCGCAGCTTATATTGCCCACCCATATTCCATCCAAGAATTCAAAGGAGAAAAAAGAGAAAACAAGACAAGAGCGATTACAATTTAAAACAAGGCTAAGACAAAATGTGACTGAGACAAAAAGAAAACTGAGCTAGTCTAAGTTAAGCAGTTATTATTCAAAAACAAATCTAAGACATAGTGTCACAGAGAAAAAAAGAAAAAAAGAAAATCTAAGCTACAACACAACACAGGCTGGAAATGTCAATCCTTATGTGAGTTTACATGTCGTCTTGTAAATATGTTTGGAGTATTTCTTCCTTTAGTTTTTGTTTAAATTGTCCAAGCTTTGTACATGATTTTAATTCAGGTCCAAAATCGTTCCACAATCTGACTCCTTGCACTGAAATACAGTGTTGCTTGGTGGTTGTTCTCACTGTAGGCTTTTGAAATATACATGTTCCTCTGAAGTGATATCGTTTCTCCCTTGTTTGGAACAACTTTTGGATATTTGTGGGCAGTGATAGATTCTTCACTTTGAACATTATTATTGCAGTTTTAAAGTCAATCAGATCTTTCAACTTGAGAGTTTTTTGTTTAAGAAAAAGTGGGTTTGTTGGTTCCCTGTAAGCTGCTTTGTTGATTATTCTAATAGCTCTCTTTTGAAGCATAAAGAGTGGATATATGTTTGTTTTATATGTATTTCCCCATACTTCATTACAATATGTCATGTATGGGAGTATTAATGAATGGTACAAGGTGTATAGTGTGGGTTGATTCAGCAAATTTTTCACTCTGTGTAATATTGCAATTGATTTGGATACTTTACCTTTTATATAATTAATATGTGGCTTCCAACACAGTTTGTTATCAATTATTACTCCAAGGAATTTAGTTTCGGATACCCTTTCAATCTCTACACCATTTACACTGAGTTTGGGTACTGGGTAGTTGTGATGGTTGTTAAAGACTATAAATTTTGTCTTGCTTAAATTGAGCGTTAATTTGTTTGAATCAAACCACAGTTTCAGCTTTCCTAATTCCTTTCCGAGTGTATCCAGAAGTTGTTCCAAATTGTTTCCACTGCATAGTAGATTAGTGTCATCAGCAAACAATATTAAGTCCATTTTTTCTGAAACTTTACATATATCATTTATATACATATTGAATAATAATGGTCCCAAAACTGAACCCTGTGGGACTCCACAGGTGACCTTCAGTAACTCTGAGTTTTTGCTGTTAACACATGCAAACTGATATCTATTCTTTAAGTAACGACTTAACCAGGACAGTGCTACCCCTGTAATACCACAATTTTGTAGTTTCTTTAATAATAGATTGTGATCTACTGTATCAAATGCTTTTTTAAGATCCAGGAATACTCCAACTGAATACTCTTTATTTTCAATGGCTGTTGATATTTTTTCTGTAAATTCCATTAAGGCATATGCTGTTGTCCTTTTGTGTCTGAACCCATATTGCTGCTCACACAATAAATCATTTTTCAGTATGAAGTTGTCAATTCTCTCATAGAATATTTTTTCAAGTATCTTGGAAAATTGCGGTAATAGTGAAATTGGTCTGTAGTTGGAGAGTTCCCCTCTGTCGCCTGTCTTGTAAATCGGAATTACTTTAGCTATTTTCATTGCATTGGGAAATATACCTGATTGGAGAGACAGGTTACAGATATACGTCAGTGGTTTCACTATGCATTCGATAACAGTTTTGACTAGTAGCATGTCAATACCATCGCAGTCAGTAGATGTTTTACTTTTGAATGATTTAACAATTTCAATGACCTCTCTTTCGTCTGTGTTCTTTATGAAGATGGTATCTTTTACAGCAGTGTTATTGCATATTGTATCACCTGTAGGCGCCGTTGTGGGTATTTCTCGGGCCAGTTTAGGTCCAATGTTAACAAAAAAATTATTAAGTTCATCTGCAGGTGAAGCTATATTCACATTCGGAGTCGATTTATTATTTTTTGGAATATTAGTTGTCATATCCGGCTCTAGGGAGCCGGGCAATCAGAGCCAGGGACAAGCCAGTGAGTCGTGATATTTTATTCAGGGTAAAGGGGAAGGGATGAGGAGAGCACAGATACTCATGCAGACGTACACTCACAGGTTGCACAGCGCAGAGGTAAGCAGCTCGTACCGGACGTGGGGGTAACAAGACGTACATCCTCACAGCGGGATACAAACACAGGAATGCTGCAAGAGGAGTAAAAGCTGACACCAGACGAAGGGGCTTCAGCTTAGCGATGTGTTTATGTCGCAGCCCCGAGTCATCGAGGCTGCTCCTATTTATCCTCATTGGCAGCGCCCCAGCTGATGAAGACTAATTGGCCCCAGCCGTCCATAATGCTGCCAGCTGGGGACCAGCTGAGACGCTGCTCAATGGGAAGCAGGGATGAGGGAAAACATGGGCTGAGTGCCAAGACGGCATCTCAACCCATGGTGACAGAGCCCCTCCCTCAAGGTCGGGCTCCTGAACGACCAGGAACATCCCAGGCCCCCCCCCCCCCCACCTAGGGTGGGAGGAAGGGAGGCGGACCGGAGGGGAAGAAGCCAAGGGAAGGACAACACCAATGGGGCAATGTAGGGTAGCGGGAAAGAAAAACCAATACAATACTGACAACAGAATAATTAACCCAGGTACAGATGGGGAGAAGAACTGGGTCAGCACGCCGGTTACATACTACCCAGAGAGTACCAACCATGCGTGACCCAGAGCAAGGAAAAAAGAACCACCAAAAAGGTACAGGGCAAAAAATGCTGAGTACGGTTAAATAAAGGGGAACCTATACACAGTGCTAATTTAAGTACATACACACACAGTCACCAAGAAAAGTGAGGGTGACTGGAACAAATGACAATTATAGAGCATGGTGTTACGGAAAACAAGGCACATGACTCTATAATGAACCAACAGGACAAAAAAGAAATACTGAGTGCAGGCAAAGAAAAACCCACACACACGAATATATAAATACCCAGTCACCTAAAGAAATGAAAGTGACTGGAATAAATGGATAACTGCAGAGCATGGTGTTACGGAAAACAAAACAACTCTACAATACAAAAAACGAGGCTAAAAACATGGCACAAAAAGTAAAATGCTGAGCATGAGCGATGGAAAACACAGCACTATAAAAACAAATCCACCAACAGGACAGAACATTACACCCGAGTGACCTTAATAACAAAAGAAAAAGTGACACCCGAGGTGAATGGCAGGCAGAGTCCAAAAATGGCCGAGATGGCTCCGGAGATCTCCCCGCCCATCGTCCAGCTGGCGAATCAGGGAAAGAGAAGTGTTCGGACGGCGAACTCTGGACCCAGATCCCAGGAATCCAGTCCACCGGCAGCCGAACCAGGCTGCCCAGAGGGAAACAGACCAATGGGGGGAACCAGATCACCGAACCGAAAGTTCTGTGGGTCGGGTCGTCGACCCGCATCACTCAACCACCAGGACCGTTGAGACGGGCGAAGGATCAGAGCGGATCCCGGTGGAAGAGGCTCAGGGGAGAGCCGATGACGAGGGCGGCGGGCGTCAGGCCGCAGGAAAATGGCCACCTCCTCACCGGACCTGGACAATACTGGGGCAGCACCCACGTCGGACCCCGATCGGGCCTCAGGCGAACCCACGTTGGACCCCGACTGGGTCTCGGGCGAACCCACGTTGAATACTGCATCAGAACCAACCTCCAACGTTGAACCCGGACCCTCCAGCACCACGAGGAACAGCAACTCCTTGCCGGTGACCCTGGAAGAAGGCTCAGAAGAGAAAACAGAACCGGGATCAGGATCACCGGCAGCGCCAGAACCCGGCGAGACGAGTTCAGACGCAGCGGACGGCTGCACCCGGCTCGTCTCCCCTGGAGATAGGCTGAAGTGCTCGGGGATAAAAAGAGAGAAAAGAAAGGAGAGCACTCGCCTGATCTCGGGTTCTGACGCCGTCCAGGACTGCGAAGATCCAGGATCCGTCGTCAGGAGGTCGTTGTCAGGCTCCCATCTAGCCGCGTCGGGCCCCGCAGCCAGCACGATGGTCAGCGCAGCTTGAGATCCCTCCAGCGCAGGTAACCCCGCCGACGACCCACTCGGCGTGAAGCCAGAAGAATCTCGTCCCGCCGGACCGAACCGCTCCTCCGTGGAGACCCGGGGACGCTCAGTCGTCGGCGTAGACTCCACGCAGCAGTCAGTCCCCCTCCTCCGTCCGCAATGTAGCTGCGGAACCACAGGCCCTCTCCATATCCCACCACGTTGACCCGGAGCCGGGGACCGCTCGGCGGAGAGAGACACAGAGGATGCGGGATTAGGCATACAGGTTACAGCAGGTGGGGAGAGTTCAGGGAGCTGCGAACCCTGAACTTCTCCTCCAGGGATGTGACAGAGCAAATCATTAAGCAGGTGTGAAAAAACAATGACTTGCCTGCCCCCTGGAGGTTGAGTATCGCCTGCTGTAGTGGAATCTGCTTCTTCCTCTCCCCGCCCGGCGATAACGGAGGACCCCCCGGGAATTCGTCTGAGGGTCGCTCGCGTTGTCTCCAGCAGAGAGCTCACCAGGCCGGGATTCCAGGCACACACAGCGGTCAGGAAGCGCGTCGAGGAGGAGGGGGAAACAGCCGGGGTGAGCCAGCCCGAATGTCCAGGAATGACAGCGGGGGAACGAGGCTCAGGGGACGAGGCTGTAGAATCTCCACACTGACGAGGCGAAGGGATGACAGCTGCGTGGGAGGAACGGTCCTGACGATGACCCAGAACTGGATCCGGACGAGGTTCGTGCAGAGGTGACTCGGCAATGTGATGACGACTACTCCCAGGGGACGAAGCGAGGGGGAAACCCAGGATTCGCCGCTCCAGATCGGAGATCGAGACGAGGAAGGCGTCGAGCACGGGAAAGCTTCGTAGCCCTGAAGTCCTCACCATCAATCTCACTGCCGCCGCCACATGCCTGAAGGTGGTGACAGGAAACACAGTAGAGCTCGCGACAGCCACTCGACCCCGGACATAACTGCTGTCAGCTGCGGCTCCTTGAAGGGAATCCCGAGTGACGTGGCGCAGGTCGGGGGAAGTCCTCTGGTTGGCGCGAACTCCCGGACTGGAATTGCGGCAGGAACGGGACTCCGAAGCGGGGAAAGACGTCGCCCACTTCGACTCCCTGCCGGGATTTCCATCCACCCCGTGGAGCTTCTCTCGCTGTATACCTGCAGCGTCTATCCTGGCACTGTCCTCCCGATGGTACAGAGAGTGAGGGTGACAGTCCAGGAGTTCCTCAGCACGGCCCGGATGCCAGCGTCTCGCGTTGGAGGCGTCGTGCAGGGTGAAGAACGTCCCGTCGACAGCCTCCGAGATGGACCTCAGCTCGTCGCCCTGGCGCCGGAAGTGACTCCTGGGAAACGGCATGCTAGCAGCGCTGACACCCGGACAGAAAGGTACATTTCCACAGCGACTCACGGCCGCCGGCAACTCTTCTGGCTGCGACATACTGTCATATCCGGCTCTAGGGAGCCGGGCAATCAGAGCCAGGGACAAGCCAGTGAGTCGTGATATTTTATTCAGGGTAAAGGGGAAGGGATGAGGAGAGCACAGATACTCATGCAGACGTACACTCACAGGTTGCACAGCGCAGAGGTAAGCAGCTCGTACCGGACGTGGGGGTAGCAAGACGTACATCCTCACAGCGGGATACAAACACAGGAATGCTGCAAGAGGAGTAAAAGCTGACACCAGACGAAGGGGCTTCAGCTTAGCGATGTGTTTATGTCGCAGCCCCGAGTCATCGAGGCTGCTCCTATTTATCCTCATTGGCAGCGCCCCAGCTGATGAAGACTAATTGGCCCCAGCCGTCCATAATGCTGCCAGCTGGGGACCAGCTGAGACGCTGCTCAATGGGAAGCAGGGATGAGGGAAAACATGGGCTCAGTGCCGAGACGGCATCTCAACCCATGGTGACATTAGTTGGGTAGCTAGTATTTCTGCTTTTATTTCCAAGGATACTGTTGATTATTGTCCATGTATTTTTAATATTGTCTTTGTTTTTTTCCAGTTCTTTACTGTAATAGTCTCTTTTACTGCATCTTATTATATATGTTAACTTATTTTTGTATGTTTTATACCGTTGCTCTGCTTCTTTTGTCCTTTTCTTTATGAAAGCTTTATATAATAAATTTTTCTTTTTACACGCCTTTTGTAGTCCTTTGGTTAACCATGGTTTGTCAGCAAATTTGTGTTTAAGCTTTTTTTTAACTAATGGGCAGTTTTTTTCATAAAGAGTGGTTACAATGTTTATAAATGTGTCATAGGCTTCATTTACATCTGATACATAGACTTCTGTCCAGTCTTGCTTCAGCAAGTCCTCTTTAAAAGAACTGATTGCGTTTGGTGATTTGTGTCTGAACGATTTTGAGATTTTTTCTGGGTTGGGCCCCGTGTGGCCATGGATAAGTGCAAAGATTGGCAAGTGGTCGCTTATATCATTTATCAATAATCCACTTTCTATTTTCTTATCGAGAACATTGACAAACAGGTTGTCAATAAGTGTAGCAGAGTGAACTGTGATTCTACTGGGATGTGTTATTGTGGGATATAGACTCATGCTGTACATAGAGTTCATGAACTCTGTAACTACATTTTGTTGATGTGGATTAAGTAGGTCAATATTGAAATCTCCACAAATTGCTACCATTTTCTTACTAGTAATATTATTGTACAGCTCGACTAATTTATCTCTGAATGTCTCAATGCAAGTTTCCGGCGTTCTGTATATGCAGCTTATGATTAGATTTTTTGTTTTGTCTAGGTCAATCTCAACAGTAACACATTCCAAAATCCCTGGTAGTGCTGAGGACATTTCATTTACAAGCTTACATCTATATAGGTCATCAATATACAGTGCAACACCACCACCCTTTTTTTGAGATCTGTTAATGTTAAACATCTGATATCCCTCTATTGCCATCAGGGGAGCCTGGTCTTCATTAAGCCAGGTTTCCGAGACTGCAATAGCTGTGAATTTTCTGTTTAGCTGTTTTAAATAGTCCTGAATCTGTGAGAAGTTTTTGTTAAGACTTCTGCTATTGAAGTGTATTATTGACAGTTTACCATCTAATTGCACTTGACTTTTGAATTGCTTTTCAGTGTAATATTCACAGTGGTTATGAATATTATTGAAAAAGTGGTTATCAGGATCAATATCATTCTCCATCTCTTGTGGTTTATGTTCAGCATAGTGGCATATTTTTAGAGTTTGAGTTTCCTCACTCTGTGTTTCATAGTCAGTGTTCATTTGTATTTATCTAAGTCAGTAGCATCTCTGATCATTATACTTTTTGCTTGCTCAGGTGTTCCATTTAGTTTAATCCAAATTCTACAATTTCTTGTCCAGGTTGACTGTATCTTATTTTGTTTTTTTAGCATCCGTGCCTGCCGTGCTAATTCAGCGTTTTTTTTGTCAGGTGTTCATTTAGGTAAACTTGAGTTTCCTTTAGTTTTCTGGCCTGCCTCAGTATGTCATTTTTCACCCTTCTGTTCACAAAGCGCATCACAATTGATTTCTTTGTTTTGTTATCTTTCTTCGGTAAAGCATAACAGGCTGAGATCGCATTGGCTTCTACCTTAATGTCTTTATCATTAAGGAACTGAAGCACTTGGTTTTCTAGGGACATTGATTCACTTATGGAAGCGTGTTCACCACTCAGTCCTGTTGCGGCATGGGCGTAGGACTGATATCTGATGTCTAGTCCACTTATAACTATGTCATCAATGCGAGAACTTTGTTCAAGATCCTCGACGCGTTGCTCCAAAAGACGCCCGTGTTGCTCCAGGTCCATAATTTTTTTGTCTTTTTCTTTTATTATTGAATGTAGGGCTTGTACCTCTTCTATTAGGTTTATTATTTTGGCCTGTTGGTTAGTCATTTTGGCCAATTCTTCTAACACAAAGTTCAGAGATTTTTTAATTTCTTCCATTTCCTCTTTTTTGGGTGGCATTTTACTGACCTGTGGATAGAAATAAACAGAGAATCCGGCTAGGCTATCGCCGGCGCCTGCCTCCGTCTACCTGGCCAGTAATGTCGCACACCGCCGGCGCAGCCGGAATCCACCGATCACAGCCACTCGTCGCCGTCTGGCTGGGTGGCTCCTCCGCTGGGCCCCGTCACCGCCAGTTATGTCGCACTCCGCCGGCGTAGCTCTAATCCACCGATCACCTCCGCCGATCGGTGGCCGATCACCGTCGCTCGCTGTCGTCTGGCTGGGTGGCTCTTCCGCTAGGCCCCGTCACCGACCGCCATCAGTCTGGTAGTTCCTCGGCTGGGCCTCGCAAATTGGGCTCCGATTCAGGCCACTGTCCTGCTGAATCCAGGTGGCCCCCGTCTCTCACCAACGCAGCGCCCGAGCTCCCAATCGCTGAGCTCCCAATGTTAACTATGTTATCAGATTGTGCCGTGACAGTTTTAAGGCTGATTTGTGATATTACTATACTGTTGTGGTTACCACTGAATTCTCTACAGGAGCATGACTGCTGGAAAGATTTTTCCTTGTTTTCCCTGTCAAGAGGTTTAACAGTATAATATGTCATAGAGATTATCTTAAACTGTAAACTTAATTTGATTGTCCTTTTCTTAGTCGTTTGGGGGGGGGGGGGCTGTGGCTTATATTAAGATGAGATAAGATAAGATAAGATAAGATAAGCCTTTTTTAGTCCCACAACGGGGAAATTCCAGGAATGCAACAGCACAGGGATAGCAACACTCAGAGCAACAATCAGAAGGCAAGAAAAAAACAAGCAAGCAAGAGCAGCTAATATACATATGTACATATTACTATAAAATATATATATACACACATACAGACACACAGTGCAGAGCATTGTAGCTGGATGGAATAAATAAATGAATATATAAACACACAGTGCAGAGCATTGTAGCTAGATGGAATAAATATGTAAATATATAAACACCCACAGTACGGAGCATTGCAGCTAGGTGGAATAAATATGTAAGTATATAAACACACACAGTGCGGAGCAATGTAGCTAGATGGAATAATATGTAGATATATAAAAACACAGTGTAGAGCAATATAGCTAGATGGAATAAATATATAGATATATAAATATAAACATACCCAGTGCGGAGCATTGTAGCTAGATGGAATAAATATGTAAATATATAAACACACACAGTGCAGAGCATTGTTGCTAGATGGGATGAAACAGCATAACCGTCTACTTAGTTATCCTACATGATATGATTATGTGCCCATACATATTCTCACCCTCCATAGTGACCGGTATTTTCCTAGTTGTATGCCGGAGAGGACCATTGTGTAAGTCTATTGCATCTTTTGCATTCAAAAAACTATTAGTTTGTTACGTCTTTTTGCTATCTCTGCGAGCAGCCCTGCTTAGGTTGTACAGTCTGACAGCCGTTGGTAGGAAGGACCTACGAAACCTCTCGGTTGTGCACCTGGGATGATGTAGTCTGCTGCTAAATGAGCTCCTCAGTGCATCCAGTATGTCCTGCATAGGGTGGAACTCGGACTCCAGCAGAGATGACAGTTTAGCCACCGTCCTTCTCTCTCCTATCTCCTCCATCGGATCAAGGCGCTGCCCCAGGACAGAGCTAGCTTTCTTAATCAGTTTGTTCAGTCTCTTCCTATCGGCTGCAGTAATGCCACTGCCCCAGCAGACCACTCCAAAAGTGATGGCTGATGCCACCACCGTGTCATAGAATGTCTTCAGCAGCGCCCCTTGTACACCAAAAGACCTGAGTCTCCTCAGCAGGAACAGCCTGCGCTGTCCCTTCTTGTAGAGTGCGTCAGTATTGTGTGACCAGTCTAGTTTATTGTTCAGATGAACACCCAGGTACTTATAGGATGTCACCATCTCGATGTCTGTTCCCTGTATATTTACTGGTCCTGTGAGGGGCTGCCCATGCCTGCGGCAGTCCACCACCAGCTCCTTAGTTTTCCTCGCGTTGATCTGGAGGCAGTTCCGATGGCACTAGTCCACGAAGTCCTGGATAAGCCCTCTGTACTCAGCTTCATCTCCATTGGAGATGAGGCCAACGATCGCAGAGTCATCAGAGAACTTCTGTAGATGGCAGTGTGTTGTGTTGTGTGAGAAGTCCGCAGTATAAAGAGTGAACAGGAAGGGAGCCAGCACCGTTCCCTGGGGGGCCCCCGTGCTACTGATGATCGTGTCGGACACACAGTCCCGGGTTCTCACAAACTGAGGCCGGTTCGTGAGGTAGTCCAGGATCCATGATGACAGGTGCTGGTCCACCCCTGCACGCAGCAGCTTGTCCTATATTATTGTCCTATTTATATTAATCATATATTCCATACCTACATATGTATAGACATAGAAGGTTTAGTGATAACATATGTGGAATGACCTCACGCCTCAGAACAGGATAAGAGGTCTCAACCGCCAGCGAGGATCAAAGAGCAGACGGAGTCGCAGCGGTGGAGACCGGATCGATCTCCCTGACCACCCAGGGTCAGGTGGAGGAGACGGAGGACAATGGAGGGGGGATTATGTTAATGTGGGATGTCAGCTTTGATATGCAATGTCTTTTGTTGAGTGTGGGTATAAGTATGAAGGTCTGACTGTGCTCGACCTCTTATTCTGCTTCTGCACCGAGATGAGACTTGTTAGGGAGGTGAAGCTGATATTAAACTTTGGTTTATAAAATCATATCGCTTCTTCATTTCAAGCTCCCTACACAGTGGATATAAAAAGTCTACACACCCCTGTTCAAATGCCAGGTTTTTGTGATGTAAAAAAATGAGACCAAGATAAATTATTTCAAAACTTTTTTTCCACCATTAATGTGACCTATAAACTGTACAACCCAACTGAAAAATAAACTGAAATCTTCTAAGGAGAAAAATAAATAAATTTAAAAAATCCTTACTACAACCTTGTTGCATTAATATGCACACCCTTAAACTATTACTTTGCTGCAGCACCTTTGGCTTTTATTACAGCTCTCAGTCTTTTTGGGTAGGGGTCTATAAGCTTTGCACATCTTGATGTGGCAATACTTGCCCACTTTTCTTTGCAAAAACTCTCAAAATCTGTCAGATTGTGAGGGCATCTCCTGTGCACAGCCCTCTTTAGATCACCCCACAGATGTTCGATCAGATTCAGGTCTGCACTCTTGCTGGGCCATTCCAAAACCTTAATCTTCTTCTGGTGAAGCCATTCTTTTATTGATATGGATGTGTGTTTTGGGTCATTGTCACGCTGAAAGATGAAGTTCCTATTCATCTTCAGCTTTCTAGCAGAAGCCTTAAAGTTTTGTGCAAACACTGACTGGTATTTGGAACTGTTCATAATTCTCTCCACCTTGACAAAGGCCGCAGTTCAAGCTGAAGAAAAACAGCCCCAAAGCATGATGGTGCCATCACCATGCTTCACTGTAGGTATGATCTTCTTTTGGTGATGAGCAGTGTTGTGTTCGTGCCAAATATGCCTTTTCGAATTATGGCTAAAAAGTTCAACCTTGGTTTCATCAGCCCACAACACATTTTCCCACATGCGTTTGGGAGAGTACAAATGTGGTTTTGCAAAATGTAGCCAGGCTTTGAAGTTTTTCTTCGTAAGGTAAGGCTTCCGTCTTGCCACCCTAAACGGGAGATTGTTGTCACATGTACTTAACAGCCAGTACTTGCCAGAAACTCCTGCAGCTCCTGCAATGTTGCTTGCAGCCTCTTGGCAGCCTCCCTGACCTGTTTTCTTCTCCTCTTTTCATCAACTTTGGAGGGATGTCTAGTTCTTTTTAATGTCACTGTTGTGCCATACTTTCTCAATGATGATTATCTTCACTGTATTCCATGATATGTTTAATGCCTTGGAAATTCTTTTGTACCCTTATCCTGACTGATACCTTTGAGCAATGAGATCCCTCTGATGCCTTGGAAGCTCTCTGCAGACCATGGCTTGTGCTGTAAGATGTGACTACAAAAATGTCAGGAAAAGCCTACTAGAACAGCTGAACTTTATATGGGGCTAATTAGAGGCATGTTTAATGGTGGCAGGTGTGTGCTGACTGCCCGTAAAAGATTTCAGTTTCTTTTTTCAGTTGGGTTGTACAGGTTATAGGTCACATTAATGGGGGAAAAAGTTTTGAAATGATTTATCTTTGTCTCATTTTTTTTTTTTTTTTTACATTTCAAAAATCTGGCATTAGAACAGGGGTGTGTACACTTTTTACATCCGCTGACTGTTGAGCAGCATGTAGCCTGTTAGAGGTAATGCTTGTTTGTCGTGTGTTTCCTCTGTCAGAAGTGGTGTGTGGCCACTGTGCCAACACAATGTTGTACTTGCTACAGTTGTAACATTGTGATGATAAGGCCGATGGATAGTTAAACCTGTGGCACATTCAAGCAGGTATAGTTGGCTTATTTGATAGTCTGTGTGTTATGGGTTTTTTCCACTTGATTTTCTCTCAGCCCACCTATTTTTTTTTCTTCTGGTTATGCAAGGTTCTTCAGGTTTTAGGATTCTGTTATGTGGCCCAAAGAAACAAAACTGGAACTTTTTGGGTCTATGGATTAGTGGTATGTCTGGGGGAGGAAGAATGGAGCATTCACTGTGGCTGCTTCACTTGCTCTGACACTGGAAACCTGCAGTGTGTGGTGGGTAAGATGGATTCAGTCAAGATTGATGAAATCCTGGCAAAAAAATTGTCATGCTCTCTGTGAGGAAGCTGAAGCTTGGTTGTCATTGGACCTTCCAACAGCACAATGATCCCAAGCATGCGTCAAAGTCCAGAAGGCTTGGTATCAGAAGAAGTCCTGGAAGAAACTATCGTGACCATCACAGTCCCCTGACTTGAATCTCACTGAAAGTCTCCGGTGGGATTTGAAAAAGGTGGCTGCAGCACACAAACCCAAGAATATTAGTGAACTGGGGGCCTTTGCCCATGAGGAATGAATTGAGATTCATCAGAATGCTGCCAGAAGCTGGTCTGTGGTTATGTACCATTTTTGCAGCAGGCCATAACAGCAGAACGGTGCTCTTCTTTTTTTTTTTTTCTTCCTCCCCCCTTGTCCTGTCAGGCAGCTAGGCAAACAGAACAGGGATCTGTCACCCTTATTGTGGCAAAACAGATTTACTTTGCCAAGAAGAGCTTATACAGTACCTAACTGTGTATTGTATATTGTTGTAAACTCCTCCTGTAATAACTTTTAATACTTTACTTTAATTATTTTACCCATGGAAGACCCAACAGGATGGGGAAGAGGGAAAGGAAGTGTGTGGAGGGGGAAAGAAAAGGGAGGGGAACAGACAAAAAAAAAATCAAACAAACTAACAACTAAAACAAACAAAAGACAAACTGCTTCTTCCACCGAAGATGTCTCTATGCGAGTCTGGTTTCCGCACCTGTTAAAGGAGAGACACTTGTGCGTGTATGTCAGTGTGCATATATATGAGAACACATGCAAAATAAGTGTGTGCATGTGAGCGGTTTCTCAGGAAACATACAAAGCGGAGGGCCGGTCGCAGCAACTCTCCCCCCGGGAACCCCGAGCAGGCAAGGCAGCGCCACCAACCCCCACAGGGCACAAACATCCGAGGTCAGCAAGCCCCAGGAAAGCCAGGCATCCGTCCCCGGAGGGACGATCAAGGGAGGCCAGGCTGCTCGGTGGCCGGCGCGGCGAGCCCACACCTCCGGACCTGCCCGACCCCCACCCCCCCATTGGGGCCAACGTCCGCCCCCAGGCCCCAGGGACCAGGAGGCCAGTGACCCCACCCCCCGGTGCGAGCCCCCCCAGGCAACCCCACAGCGGGCCCGCCCCTCTGTCGCACACCCCGGGGACCCTCATGCCCAAAGAAGTCCCCCTGCCCAGGCACTACCCCCCTTAACCCAGCACCTCCCGACTCACAGAAACACCCCTCCTCACACCTTCACACCCACATGCTCCCATGCACACCCATTGCACTAACTCCCTTTCACTCACCCAGACCAACCCATTCTCTTTCACTCCTGTACCCATTCAAACTCACCCCTCATTCACCCTTGTTTCATAAGGCGGCTGCGAAGCAGATGCAGTGAGCTTGAACACGCACCAGTGCCCTGTAGTGACCAGGGAGACCACCAGCGCAGGCCACAGAAGCAGACCCCCACCCCCGGCGTCTACCTGAGCGACCAATCAGCAGACCACCGCAGGCGCCCTGAGATGCCACCTGACATGCAAAGCGCCACACAAAACCAGCCCACCATCACCACCTCCATTCATCACCCCATCACTCTCACTTACGCTCATATTCAGCCCTCCTCTCACTCCCTTGGTTGTATCTATACATTCAGTAGCACCCAGGGATTTTGACAACATGATCGGTCCCAGGCTCCCCACCAGGCCCCCACGCCCCCAGCAGGAGCAGGGCAACAGGGGTGGGGGAAGACCCCCCCCCTGCACAAAACATGGTGTGTGTGTGTTGGTTATATGATGTAATTGCGTGTAAATGTGTGGACTACCAAAGTGCAATTAAAATTGGGGGGATAGTGATTGGAGCACCGCTAGCTACTGCGATGGGCAGCAGGGCCCACATCCCCCCAAGCCCTCAGTGTCTAAAATGCAATTAAAACTGAGGTGAGTTCAGCCCCACCATGCAGCAAAGGTATCCCCTTCTCCGACATAGTTCGGCCCACCCCACCCCAAAGCCCTAAATGTAACAAAGAAGATATATATTCCGCCCAGAGTCAGTGGCAGGGGGAGGGCGGGAAATAAGACTGGGAGGTAGGTGGTCTAAAAGCGAGCCCCCCCCCCCACACACACACACCCACTGCCCCCAAATCCCAACCCAGGGCGAGGGCCGCCAGTGGAAGCAGCCCAGGACCCACCAGCATCACGTCCCGGCACTCCCAGCACCACTAACATGATGGGGCAGCCATATCAATTTCCACTCATCTTACACACACAAACATGGACAACAATAGTCACAATAGTGAACAATGGGCCGGACTCACATGGCGCCCAACATGCCAAGCAACACCCCCGAGCGCCCACACAGGCCCACGACCACCCACCCCAGACGCACACCGACAGCTGTAGGCCACCCTGCAACCACCACTACCCCGGAGCAACCCAATGGAAACACGGCCATCAACCCGTGCCAATGGCCCCCCAAACACCCTCAAGCACCAACACACACCCGCCGCCAATGACACCAGGGGCGATGCGACAAAGCGCTTCACCCTGCAACACAACAGCAGGGCGGCCGGGACAAGCAGGCCCCGAAACGCCAAACCCCAAGAACGGTGCTCTTCTAAGTACTAAAGATGCTTGCCAAGAAGGTGTTGAATACTTCTGATACTGCAGTAGTCATTAAAAGTGGGATTTTGTGTAGAATTTGGAGAAACCATTTGTAACATTAGTTGTGTTGAGCTATTTAAATTGTTCTTATTTGATTTGTTTATTGCAGCCAGCTTTCGAGTTTGTACATTTTGCCAGTAAACCTAATTTGCAGTGGGGGTTGAATGATTTTGATTGCAACTGTAGATTAAAAAAAAAAAAACATAATTAAAGTTTAGATTAAATTGTCATTTGGTTTAGAAAAAAATAATCAAGAAGAAAACTGTTTATTTCTGCCATAAATATTTCGAGCATCACCCCTTCCATACATTATGAAGCAGTGAACTCCAGACTTTAATAACAAAAGGAGGAACTCTCAGCCCATTCTCATCCCCTGGGTACCACAAACTGACACTTTCTGATAGCAGTTAGAGTTTAAAATATACCTACAACATGTCATTTTGTACCAATGTATAATGCACCAGTAAAGGAAATAATGAGGACACTCTGGACGGTCACTCCCACTGTATTCCATATAAAGGTTTACAAAATGATCTTTTTGCCTCACATTTATTTTGATTGGGTCAATGTGATTTGTCATATGTAGATTTATTTTTATATAAATTAAGTCATGCTTTACCAATTAGGTTTTAGTCCTTAAGACTGATAAAATAATCCTTATTCATATAGTGTTTTTCTAGTTAATCTTAGCGCCAACTCATAATTATATTCACAATCTATTCCATGGGCTTAGGAGAGATAAGCTGATACATATACAGTTGAAACCAGACTCTGCCTCCACTATGGAAGACATGTAAGTGGGATCAAGGAAATCCTCCACATACTCCTTCCACCCTCCAACAATGTCTCCAGTCGAAGTCAGCAGCTCTCCATCCACACGATACACATTCTGGAGAGGGAGCTGCTCCCCCCTTTTGAGTCACCTGATGGTTTGCCAGAATACCTTCGAGGCCAACTGAAAGTCTTGCTCCATGGACACACCAAACTCCTCCCACACCCAAGTTTGGGCTGCACGGTGGCGCAGTGGTTTAGCACTGTGGCAGCACAGTTTACCCTCGGCCGGGGGATTGCGGGGATCGTGAGATCGTGGGTTCGATCCCAGCCCCCGACCAACAGTGAGCTGTGTGGAGTTTGCATGTTCTCCCCGTGTTGCATGGGTTTACTCCGGGATTTCTCCGGTTTCCTCCCGCATACCAAAACATGTAGGGTTAGGGCGCTCGCGCACGCAGCGACCAGCAGCCGGTGGCTTGTCACCAGACTGCAGACCAAATCTACCTACGGGTACAAATAAGTAACCAAAAAAAAAAGTTTTAGCCCCAGTAACTGCTCGAGCTGCACTCTGCTAGGTCTGCCGGTATAACTCAGCTACTTCAGGAGTCCCACAAGCCAACTAAGCTTGATGATACTCATTCTTCAGCTTGATTGCACCCCTGCCCACTGGCATCCATCATTTGGTACAATGGCTGCTGCTACAAGAGGCACGGACAACCTTATGGCCACACCTTTGAGCAGCCAATTCAACAATGGAGGTGGGGAACATGGCCCATTCAGATTTCATGTCTCCGGTCTCCCTTGGAATGTGGTCAAAGTTCTTCTGGAGGTGGGAGTTGAAGATCAATCAGAAGGGGCCTCTTCTAGATGTTTCCAGTACACCCTCACTGTACATTTGGGTCGGCCGGGTCTGAATGGCATACTCCTCCGCCATCCGGTCGAACTCACCACATGGTGGTGATCGGTCTACAGCTCTGCGCCTCTCTTCACCAGTGTCCAAGACATATAGATAGATAGCTAGATAGATAGCTAGATAGATAGATAGATAGATAGATTTACTTTTTTTGATTCCAAACTGGGAAATTACAGAGTAGCAGTAGCATGACAGTAGACAACCAAAATGACAGAAACAGACACAGCATAAGAGAAAAAGGAATTACTCAGGGAAAGAAAAAACTGCCTAAATAACTTTATATACATCACCCATAAATAGATGATGACCCATATGAATACAAGAATCATACTCACTCTACAATGCAGGGCTATCGAGCACAGAGTGTAATGTGACGCACCAATTAGACTGCAAGGTTTCACTGATCTGATGACGATAACAAAATCGATCATCGACCTGCGACCTAGGGTGTCCTGGTGCCAAGTGCACACATAGACACTCTTATGCTTAAAAATGGTGTTTGTTATGGACAAACTGGTTAGCACAGAAGTCCAATAACTGAACATCAATTTGAATTCAGATCGGCAAGGCCGTTCCTCCCAATCACACCTGGCTTCCCACAGGACATGTCTCGAAAAATCCCTATGTGCATTTGCAAACTGTACTCTGTCTTTTTTGTGTTGCTTTTGGAATAATGGCTTCTTCCCCTCTGAGTGGCCTTTAAGTCCATGTTGGTACAGGACTCGTTTCACTGTAGATCATGACACTTTGGAGCAGCAGTGGCTCAGGAGAGCGGGATGCCCAGTAACCACAGGCATGGGGGTTTGATTCCTGCAGCCATCCTGCAGTTGTGTCTCTGGGAAAGACACTTTACCCTCCTTGTCTCCAGTGTCCATGACACTGTTGTATAAATGTTTGCTGGCATGGGTTGTCAGCCTCTCAGTCTGCCCTAGATGAGCTTTGGCTACAGCAGTAGCTTATCACTGTCTGTCTGTGAAGTGAATGAATAATGCATCTTTGAGTCTCCTTGAAAAGCACTGTTGAAATATGATGTATTATTTCTTTACTAGCTTCAGCCAGCATCTTCACAAGGTGTTTTGCTTTTGTTCTGGGGTTGATATGTACATTTAGCACCGAAACATGTTCATCACTGGAACACAGAAACATACTCCTTCCTGAGTCATACGACGGCTGGACATTTTTTTTTTTTTTTTACTCCCAGTGCTGGAGGAATGGCAGCCAGTAACAGCAGCTCCTGAACATTTTTCCTAACTTTGTGTCATTATTTACTATTTTCTGTCTCTAATGTTGTCATGGACCCTCCAGTGCACTTTTCCAATGTGCACGGTGAGGGGTGAAATAAGGAGGATTTAAGCGCAGGGTTGCACCACACACATTTATTAACGAATATCCAGGCCGTTCCAAAAGGGTGAAAACATACAAAGGGACAAAACACTTACATGGGATGTTCCTGGGCCGGCATCGCCCAGTGAACGCATGAGGAGAAGTGTTTAACCATCGGCGCTTCCCAGAGCCGACATCGCTCGATGGGCGCAAAGAACCACAGCTGCAGTGGAGGTGACTAATCCTTCGTGGCACTTCAGGTTACATACGACTAAACACATCAGTCGGTAATCCATACGTTAATGACCCAGCAATGCATGACTGGAGTAAGGCTCCTGAAGTACAGTGATCCCTCGCTACTTCGCGCTTCACCTTTCGCGCCCTCAGTGCATCGCGGATTTTTCAAAAATATTCATCAAAAATTCAAAATTGAGAAATAATGGGCGGGCGCTAGCAGAAGGCAGGGAGACTACATTAGACCATCAGGTATCAACACGGAGAGCCGCACAACTCAAAAAATCCACCTCGCTGTTCGCTGTTCTCGTGTTGGCTCAGCTCGGAAATATCGCAAGCTGATTGGCCGAGACGTTTCACCCCGCAAGCTGATTGGCCGAGACGTTTCACCCACCTCCTCTCCCTGCCGAGCGCCCATGAAGGGAAGGAAGACCGCATTCATTGCTCTTTATCGCTCGTGTTACTTTTAGTCTCGCCGTGTGGAACTTTTTGCTGTTCTCTTGTGCCATTTTGTGCGAAATAGTCTTCCCGTCGAGCCACTACGCCGCCTCCTGCAGCTTCTCCAGCTCTATCGGAAGCTGCCCTCGATGATCCTGCGCTTCTAGCACCTGACGATGAGGCGTCACCTGAGGAGCAGTAAAGCTCTCATTAACCTGTGCAGTAAATCATTTTCATCTTGAGTTACGTATCTTGTTATAAGAATAAAAGAGTTCTAAAAACATATTTATGTACACTTTATTTACATCTACGTATGTATGTACACGTACACACACACACACACGTATCATATGAGAGAGAGAGAGAGAGAGAATGAACATACATATTATTTATGGATGACGTCATTAGGGGTGACGCTACTTCGCGGTTTTTCTCTTTTCGCGGTCGGTTCTGGAACCCATTAACCGCGATAAGTGAGGGATCACTGTACATGCATTGCTGGCTCCACAAATTGAGCACACCTGGGCGAGGCGCGGGAAAGATGATTAACGGGGCTGGGAACATCTGATGGAAATTAGAGGGAGAGGGGGCGTGGCCGGACCGGCAGACTGTCAGCAGTGTTTACAGAAAGTAGGTCACAGCGGCTGTCTAACAGCTGCCAGTCAGGCAGTGGCTATGGGTATGGAAACACAGTGAAATACATACTAAACATACATACACAATGGCACCTAGACCCACAGAGAGATCAGGACCGAGCCGGGGGAAACCAAGCCGGCTCGGTTCCTGACAGAGCCCCTCCTTTAAGGGGTGGATTCCCAGACACCCAAGGTAACATCGTGAAGATCCCCCCCCCCCCAACAGGAGCAACAGCAGCAAACAACACAAACCCGGGTGGGAGGTAGGGGAACAGGAAAGGAAGGAACACAATACCCCACCCAAAGCCCACAATGAACCCCCCAAGTCGGGGTGGGGGGGGCTCAGGAGGCTGCCCAGAGTCCCAAGCCCATCTGACAGTCCGCTGAACTAAGTCCGGTGGCCTGCCAGAAACATCAGGCCCTCTGGCCCAGAAACTCAGTCCCTCTGGCGGTCGGCCAACATTGTACAAACCACCAGGATCGGGTGGGTGGCGCAGGAGGCAGCCTGCCCACCGGGAGGCTCAGTGGTTGGTGACCAGCCCATAGATAGGGGATCCTCCCGGCGTCAGGCTGGGAAGCAATGGGGACCACGACAGCATCTGGCTGAGGAGTGACGGTCCCGGCAACCCGAAACGCCCTCAATGGTCCCGATCTGGAACACAGCTGTACCCATGGTGGACTCCAGCGGAAGCCTAGCTGCACCCTCGGTGAACCCCAACCGGGCCATCGCCTCACCCTCAGTTGACCTGACCGGGCCATCGCCTCACCCTCGGTTGACCCCGACCGGGCCATCGCCTCACCCTCAGTTGACCCCGACCGGGCCATCACCACACCCGCAGCGGACTCCAGCAGGAGCCTTGCTGCACCCGTGGTAACCTCTGGCTGAGGCTCTGCAGTACCCTCAGTGACCTTCGACTGAGACTCTGCAGCACCCGCTGTGGACCCCGGCTGGGTCGATACTGCACCCACGGTTGACCCCGACCTGGGGTGTGGTGTCCATGATGGGTCTGGGCAGGAGCACAGCACCCACGTCAGCCTAATCCTTTGGCGCAGCCCCCATGAGGGTCCAAAGCCAGCCCGCTGCACCCACAGTGACACGGCCTGCGGAGGGGACCACACGACGACCTCAGACCTCAGGGGAGCTGAACCCGCGACATCATCAGGCGGTGAGACCGGCTCCACGAGGACCCCTGGAGATGGTTGTTCCTCTCCGGTGACCCAAGAAAATGGCTCAGGAGCGGGAGAAAAAACAAGGTCGTTAGGGTCGCCAGCAGCGGCGGAGCCTGGTGAGGGAAGTTCAGACACAGCTGTGTGCTGCGTCTGACTCTCCTCACCTAGAGCCAGACAAGATCTCTCTAAAATTGTCATAAGAAAAACAAGAGAGAACACTTGCCTGAGCTTGAGCTCCACCGCTGTCAAGGACTCCATCAATCCTGGTGATGAACACCCAGGCCTGGCCTCCAAGAGGTCCAGCTCTGGCTCCCAATCCACTGTGGATGCCTCCGCAGCTGGTGAGATGGTAATAGCAGTCCTATTGTCCTCCTGCAGCGGCTCCAACGCTGGGGATTCTACCGGTGTGGCTGCAGGAAAACGCCTCCGTGTAGGTCCCTGGGCAGGATCATCCAGGATCTTAACCTCCTCCACCATCTGGCGGCTCAGTTCTTGGACCCGCAGGCCCTCAGGAATTAAAGGAGAAGACACGGTTTCAGCGGCGTCCCGGGAGCGCCCTCCCCTGGGTACGAGCCCGGTCCTCCTCAGTGACTTCCTCTCCCTCTCGCAACTTGCGTCGTAGCGCTGCCAGCTGGGATATCCTTTCAGCTCCCTCGGGATGCTCGGAGAGCTGAGGGCATCACTGAACTTCTGCCTCTGCCAGCTTGACGTACCACATGACATCCGCTGGGGTGGAATAACCACTCGCCGTAAATATCAGGCCGTCGATGTCCATGAGAGCTCGGCAGCATTCCCAGCCAAGACTCATTGGATAACGCAGGTCCAAAGACATCTCCAAACCAGGTTAGTTCCAGCAAGCGATGCACAAAAAGGGGAAAAGGGGATGTGTGGGTGAACCCGCTAAATCCTTTGGACTGGCTGGGTCATTCTGTCATGGACCCTCCCGTGCGCTTTTCCAGTGCGCACGGCGAGAGGTGAAATAAGGAGGATTTAAGTGCAGGGTTGCACCACACACATTTATTAACGAATACACTACCGTTTAAAAGTTTGGGGTCACTTAGAAATTTCCTTATTTTTGAAAGAAAAGCACTGTTTTTTTTTCAATGAAGATAACTTTAAACTAATCAGAAATACACTCTAAGATCTAATATACATTGCTAATGTGGTAAATGACTATTCTAGCTGCAAATGTCTGGTTTTTGGTGCAATATCTACATAGGTGTATAGAGGCCCATTTCCAGCAACTATCACTCCAGTGTTCTAATGGTACAATGTGTTTGCTCATTGCATCAGAAGGCTAATGGATGATCAGAAAACCCTTGTGCAATCATGTTAGCACAGCTGAAAACAGTTTAGCTGGTTAGAAAAGCTATAAAACTGACCCTCCTTTGAGCATGTTGAGTATCTGGAAAAAATTATTATTTCAAATACAAATCATTATTTCTAACCTTGTCAATATCTTGACTATATTTTCTAATCATTTTACAACTCATGGTGGTAAATAAGTGTGACTTTTCATGTAAAACACAAAATAATTGTCTGGGTGACCCCAAACTTTTGAACGGTAGTGTATATAGGCAGTCCCAAAAGGGTGAAAACATACAAAGCGACAAAACATTTACATGGGGTGTTCCTGGGCCGGCATCGCCCAGTGAACGCATGAGGAGAAGTGATTAACCACCGGCGCTTCCCATAGCCGGCATCACTCGATGGGCACAAAGAACCACAGCTGCAGTGGAGGTGGCTAATCCTTCGTGGCACTTCAGGTTACATACGACTAAACACATCAGTCGGTAATGCATATGTTAACCCCTTGCACTCCAGGCAATTTTCCTAAAAATGCCAAAAAATAACGTGCCCAAAGTAAATCGAAAGCTGTTATTCAACCCTTTGCAGCATCATCACGGGGTTGGTCTCATTTAAAAGAAAACACTTTGAATGTTTTGGCAAAAAAAACATAATCTCTCTACATGCTCCGGCCACTGAGTTACAGTCATCTAAACATACTGAACTTGAAGAAAATAAATTTGGCCACGGTGTTTTTTTTGGATACAAATGCTTGCAAATAACACACAGCTGTCCGATCCGGCTGGAAAATGCAACAGAAATGTAGAACCAAGTGTTATCCAGCTGAGATGCAAATTTGGTAACAATACCACAAAAAAATGGATATTTTACACAGCTTTGTTCTCAGGCTGTTCCCAGGCATTTTGGAACTGTGCCAAATTGTGCCAAATGGCACAGTTTGGAAAAACGTCGGTAACTTTTGAATGATTCAATATAGAATCTTCATTTTGGGCTCTAATGAAAGGTCACATTCAGGGCTGTGTGTGTGTGTGTGTGGGGGGGGGGGGGGGTTGTCCCCCCCCGCTACAAAGGACGGAGTTCGGCCCTCACTACATGACGGATTACACTCCTTGCATGTTTTCACAGTGGCTTCCCCCCCCCCCCTCGCTACTGTGTGTGTGTGTGGGGGGGGGGGGGGGTTGTCCCCCCCCCCTCGCTACAGAGGACGGCCATCGCTACATGACGGAATAGACTCATATGCTTCCCCCCGCGGACCGGGGGGCATTCAGACAGTGAACGCCCCCCCCCCCCGTTCCTCTTCTGCAGCGGGGGGGGGGGGGGTGTTCACGGTCCGGACACGGCAAATGAACCGTTTATCACGGCGCACGCACTTCGTACTTTGTGCGCCGTACAGTTGTAATTTACCGATCGGTCAAAAGTCATTTTTTGATTACAATTTTCAGGGATAAATAATAAATTTAGCTTATAACACCTTACCTCTTCACAGCAGCAGAGTCCTGGCGAACTTCTCTTCCCCATTGTCAGACGAACGCGACGCTGGTCCGCTCGTGGATCCCGGTCAAAACATAATTCCATTATTGCCGTTTTGGCGAATGATTTACGACTTTTGTCGTCGGCCTCCGTCGGTCTATGATGACGGAAGAGAATCCTAAACGTCTATTCTGCTGGAATGAGTGCAGGTCCCACTTGTGGATGGTCTCCATGCTGCTGGGTCTGTAGCAAGTTCGTCCAGCGTCCTTTGTTTTCATCTGCTGCAACAGTAAATCTCTTTTCACCCAGCCCGAACTTCTGTGCTTCAATTGGCTCCTGCATTCACAGTAGGCGGGTCCTCCTTCCTAGGTTTTCATTCATTGGTTCTTCAAGGTTTCAGAAACCCAATTCAAGGCTCTTATTAGTCGAATGAGAGGTCAATCAGATGAACTAATCTGTTCGCGGCTGTGTCTGCAGCTTTTTTTTCCAGTGGCGCTTGGACGCCAACACCACCTACATCACCATAATCTGGACTATGTGTCCGAGTGCGCACGAGGGCGCAGGAGTGCGCCCTCGTGCGCCCTAGGACGCAGAGACTTGCCCGCCCGCGGAACAACGGAGCGCAAGTGGTTAATGACCCAGCAATGCATGACTGGAAAAAAGCTCCTGAAGTACATGCATTGAGGGTCAGAGAATTTTTCACGTTTGGACCAATGGAGTCATATGTGGATGCTGTCGAACTTCTTGCTAGCTACTTTGCCGACCACACATGTAACACGAAGCTGTGGGTTGAGATGCTAATGGTGCCAAAAGACACGATGCTAGCTAGCATGGTGGAGCTAATGTCCCAGGTAGAAGCAACGGAGAAGTTAGGCACAGAGCTAAATGTGCACCAAACACAGAGGTTACCCGGACCGACAGCAATAGCTAGCACGGTGAACACAGCAGAAGAGTGTGAACACAATCTTATACCTACATATAATCCTGACTTTGAAGAAAGTAGTAAAAAATTCTCTAAAAAAATCATTTAGAAAATAGAAATCATCTTGGTAATCCTAACTGATCTAAAACAGGAAAGGTTGAGTGTGATTTAATGTCAGACAGTGAGAGAAAAAAGGTTATGTGTCATTTTATCCAGTATATATAAAAGTCTGATGTCAGCTTGAGATACATTTCTACCTTTCATGTTTTTTAACTGTGGGATGAAACCAAAGCACCAGGAATCAAACCATGCAGGTTCACTTAGGACATACAAATGGTACACTGAAAGACCCCTGCGTACCAGGGGTTTCATACTTTAACTTTCTTTACAACTATGCTAATGCTTCACCAATGTGCTTAACCACATGGACTCTGAATTTGGTTGGGCATCCTGAGTGAGGGCAGGGAAACTGTCAAAACTCTACTGCAGCCGTTTTTCTGCTCTACTGGGCCACTCCAACACTGGCTGTATTGTTAGGTTTCCAGCAAAGGTTGGCCTACATACAGCGGGGAAATAAGTTTTGAACACGTCAACATTTTTCTCAATAAACATTTTTTTTTGATGGTGAACACAGTTGCCTTGATTTCTTGGTATGTATGGATTACTTGGGTTGTTACTGATATCTGGTGAAACTCTCAGCTCAATGGCTCCATCAGAAATGTGTTTAATGAGAAAAATGTTGATGTGTTCAATAGTTATTTTCCCTGCAGTATAAAGGCTGTAATTGGCCACCCTGTTAAACATATGCATATAGTGAATGTTTTCAAGGGGTATCCTATCAAGATGTGTATTTCTTAAACTTTAACAAATTCGGCCAGTTGTTTTTACCAAAGAGTAAAAGTGCAAAGCTTTCCAAAACTAGTCAGTTTTGTTCCACGTTAGAAACAAGGCACTTACCCTAAAGGAACATGTTTCGTGGCTCTTCAGGACATTAGTGGCAGCTAGTATTTTATGCTCTTGGTTTGCCACTGACTATTTAATTTTGTGGGTGAATGGGCATAATTATACTTATTAACTGTGTTGCTAAAAGTTCACTTGAAAACAGCAATTATAGTGGCTCTCATTCCTGCCTTCACTTGAAACTGGGTGAGATTTCATACAGCTTTAACTGATTGAGAATAATGTGAAAGGTGCCCTTACACAGTGGTGGCATTCAGTGACCTGTTGCCTACATAAGAGTTTTTAAAGCAGCAAAACTTACACATTACCTTTCCTGTGCCTACGAGCAGGAAGCTATGACTAATTTGAAAACAGAAAAAAACAAAGAATTTTGATGCCATGATGAGAAATGGTTTGAACAGTCTTGAAGAATGCAAAGGCATATCGTGAGGACCTCTTCAGCTCAGCAATGGGGCACCTACACATCAGCACAGAAAATCTCTTTGGCCCAGTTTGAGCATTATAATTTTAGATGCAGCACTGACTGCAGTGTGGTGCTAAAGTCAAAGGGCTCTTCAAGTACCGGTGAGAGGCAGATGAAAGAAATGCATCCAGCAGAAAACTAAAGATTACCTTGGAACAGGATTATAATAAATCTGACTTAGAATAAAAAAAAAAATAACATCTGTTTGCCCCATGAATAAGTTTTCTTTGAGGGAAATTTCAGGTTCCCTCTGCTGAACAGCACAGACACTGCAGTGATGATGAATACCAGCACTTCTGCATGCACCGTGAAATATGGAATAGCAACTCGAACACTGACTGCACCCTTAGTGACTTATTTGGCATATGGGGCCATTATTTTTTTTCAATTCGCAGCTTGCGGCACTTGAAGAGTTCATATATAATTCATCTGGATGGAGCACCTCAAACAAAAGTACTGGGGGCCATCCAAAAATCAAAGAACTGTCACTACATGTCACCATTAGTTTAAGCCTCCAAATTTGTTGTGCAATTTTGCAGTTACCCTGAAAGAAAATTAACTGTGAGATTAACTGTTCAAATGTCTCAGACTCATGACAGTCTGCAAGTTTGTGTGACCCACTGTACGGAATGTAGCTGGGGCAGTTTTAGCATGAAAACAATCAACACTAACACAATGAATTATCAAGAAAGAAACTATTCTACTATTTTAGAATAATAATGGTGCTGTACATTCCTTATTCTTTGATTGCTCATGGAAGTTCCAAAGACTACCATTAAATGGTTCTTAATTCACTTTATATTGGTACACTCTTCATCATCCTCCATGTTGTCTTGTCCATGAGTCATTTAAGATTGAGAACTGGCTGATACCAAGTCACAATCCAATAGATTTTCCCACAGCCGATTCAGGCAAATTATACGCCATTAAGTACATTAACATTATTATTTTTTTTTTTTTTAAATCAATACCATGGACAGCAATTGCCTGACATCTCAGCACTCAGAGAATATTTCACACAGCAGACATGAGACCTGTTTCTACAGCATGATCCAGAAACTCATTTTACAGGAACTTCCCCCATTGAGTGTGTCTCCACTAAAGGAACCTTCCTGAAGGGAGAGGTTTTCAGGAACTGAAATAAGGCCCTGGTCAAGGGTAGGTACTCCAGAGCAGCCCTGAAAACTGCTCGGTGGGGTTTGGGATTGACTTGGTGCTGACTGGATAAAACTGGCATCACAACTAGAACAACTGAAGAACAAAGCACAAGAAAATGAGAAATGCCAAATTTCTGCTGGTGTTCACTCAGCTATAATGTAAAATGCCTAAAAATTTAAACATTAGTATTATTTATTATACATCATATGCATCAGGGTAGCACAAACACAGCAGAGAGGTAATGCTGGCAGCTGAGGCCATGTGTGGCCAGAAAGTGGACACAGGCAGTCAGCAGGCCGGGAGTCGTCGCTGCTGCTGCTTACACAGTAATGCCGTATGATTGATCCGTTCCTCTCTGCAATTATTAACCATCCACAGTGGCAAGATGGCCCCATGCACTCCACTGGACATTAATTTCATTCATTAACATTTCTGTATGGTTTCAGCATATTTTAAACTCATTTTACTTTGCAGTGCTGCATCGTTGTCAAAGCAGTGAGATGGTATGTCACAGAAAATATTCTAGAGCAGGGGTGTCAAACTCATTTTAGCTCGGGGGCCACATACTGCCGGATTTAATGTCAAGTTGACCGGACAATGGCAACTCCAAATTCAGTACAAAGAAGTGCAAGTACATTATGAAATGTTTACATTTATTGAACCATTGATCTTTTGCAAAACATAAACAACCTGAATGAGTTGGAGTAATGACCCCAGTTAGATAGCCTTTATTGGGTTATTCTGTTTACATGGCCACTTGAATAATAACTGCAGGAGTCCAATCATAACCAGTTTATTAGTGTACATGTAAACCTGATCATTGACTATGTTTATATGCACATGAATACACTGGTTATGATTGGATTTCTGGAGTTTCAATCCACATTAAGACCCTAAATCAATTTTTGGCAGGAAAAATACAGAATTACTGTCCCTTGAGACTATTTCACAAGTGCGAGAGAGAAAGTTACAGTATAATAGTCACAATAATCCTGAACAAAATAAAATCATTTTTAAAGCATGCAAACTGGCTCAGTCAACATTAAGACCCATAATCAATTTTTGGCAGTTGAAATAACATATTAAAGCCCCTTTTCCACTAGTACCTACTCAGCCCGACTCGCCTCGACTCTACTCGACTCTACTTGGCTCAACATGGTGTGGTTGGTTTTCCCATTTCAACTGAGTACCACCTCAAGTGGTTGGGGTTGGGTTCACTACAGGAAGGTGGCCCGTTATGCCGTTATGTTCTTTACATGTTGACATTTTCACTGGCAAATAACATAAAAGATGCTTAAAATCACAAAACACTCACTATTTTCCCTGTCAGCAGCCATCAGCTCGGAGACCTCCTGGTATACTTTTTCATTTCAGGTCGCACCTCCACAGCAGGGCTGACGGGGCTGAAAAGTTAATAGTTGTCAAATTTGACCAAATGTACTTTATTTTTCAAGCACAGGGATCCAAGTGCTGCATCACTGAAGGAAGAACTATTCATATGAGTGGGGAGACTGTTGAAAAATGACCACATCTGATCAAACTTTACCACTGTATGAACTTTTCAGCGACGAAAATCGTAACGGTTAAACCGTGAGGACTTGGGTGGAAATGGCGAAAAACCGAAACAAGTAAAAAAAAGTAAAGCCAAGGTGATACTGGTGGAAATGGGGCTTAACAAGTCTCATCTAGGTGCAGCAGCAGAAGAAGTAAGAGAGCGAACACCTTCGGCTCTACGAACTTATACTCGCACATAACAAAAGACATTCATATCAAAAGCTGACATCCCTCACTATCTTAATCCCTTCTTTTGTCTTCGTACTCCTCCACCTGGCCCTGGGGGGTCAGGGCAACCCATCCGGTCTCCACCGCAGCGCCTGGGATGCTCTTTGATCTTCACTGGCGGTTGAGACCCTTTTTCCTGTTCTGAGGTGTGAAGTCGCTTTACATATGTAATCACTAAACACTCTCACATGCTTATACATATGTAGGTTATGGGATATATGATTAATATAGACCACATATATATAGTTCCATTGTAGCTGGATGGAATAAATATATGAGTATATAAACATACAGTGCGGAGCATTATAGCTAGATGGAATAAATATGTAAATATATAAACACACACAGTGTGGAGCATATATATACTGTATATGGGAACCCACTCAGTATGTCAGTATGTTTCCACTCAGGCGAAAGGACAAGGGGGATTGTCATGGGAGGTTTGTGTGTTGATGCAAACAGTGACAAAGAGAATGGGAATTGAAAAGTCTTTCATGTTACTGCAACACCACAGGTGACTGAGCGGGTTGTAGGCTATAAAAGGAGAGGTGACTGCGACCTGTGTCTTTTTTCTGATGCTTGTGATTCTGGATGATGTGACAAAGACAAATTAATAAAGCCTGCTTTGTTCTGCACCGCTCTGCCTGGTTATTCCTCTCTCCACACTGGTGACCCTTGACGCACAATGGAACTCAAGGCGAACACCCCGGAGACGACCCGGACTGGAGGTGCCGGCAACGCGTATGTCGTTTCGGTCAAACTCCTAGACTTTTGGCTACACAACCCGCAGTCTTGGTTCCTCCACACCGAGGCCCAGTTCGCGCTCCGGGGAATAATGGCAAATGACACCAGATACTACTACGTGGTCGCAGCGCTGGACGCACGCACAACTCAGCAGATGGTAAACCTGCTCCAACGGCCTCCAGCCCACTACAAATACGAGGCTCTCAAAACCGCGCTGACCCGGTGCTATACGCTCTCAGACTGCGAGAGAGCGGAAAGGCTCCTGACGCGCTCCGAGTTGGGAGACGGGTCGGCGATCGAGTTAATGGAGAAGATGTTGGCACTGATAGGCACAGAATAATGGGCATTTTCTCTTTGCCCACCTTTTCCTCCGGATCCTCCCGACGGCGACCAGGGTGGTCCTTGCCAATTCACTGCTGCTGGCCGCGTGCAACTACCGGGCGCTAGTGCAAGAGACGGATCAGATTATTCTCACCACCAGAGCCCTCGCAGTGAACGCAGTGGCGTCGGAACCCAGCGAGACAGCCCGTGGGGGTGAGAAGCCAATGACGGTGGCTGCAGCAGAAGCCAAGAAGCACCAGAGAGACACACTCTGCTTCTACCACCACCATTTTATGCATTTGAATTGGCATGGTGGCACGCCGATGCGTGCCACCATACCAATTCAAGCGCTTGAGAAATGCCAGGACCGGCAGTCAGTAGCACCTGCGACCGCCGGTGAAGCAAGCAAGCTACTCTATGTGACAGACTCACGCTTGGGGAGACGGTTCCTCGTGGACTCCGGCTCCCAAAAGAGTCTCATCCTACCGTCCTACGCAGACCGGCTGGTGGGAACTAGTGGCCCCGAGCTGACTGCTGCAAACGGCTCAGACATTAAGACTTTTGGTGAGAGGACGCTTACTGTATCCTTGCACGGCCGTAAATACCAATGGACATTCGTCATAGCGAATATTCATCATAGCGCCCATTTTGGGCACTGATTTTTTGTGTGCACATGCTCTACTAGTCGATGTGGCTAACAGATGCCTGATTAACACAATGTCTTTTGATTCTCTCCCCTGTACAGCTAGAGGAGCCGGGCCCACAACGCTAGCCAACATCACAGCTCCAGGGGGTAAGTTCCACACACTACTCACCCAGTTCCCAGCACTCACGGTCCCGACTTTTTCTGCGACCGTCACTAAACATGGGGTGGAGCACTTCATTATCACCACGGGGCCATCCGTTTTCACACGACCTCGGGACCTGGATGCAGCTAAAATGGCCATAGCGCGCGAGGAGTTTGCCAACTTGGAAAAGTTGGGCATCATCAGACGCTCAAACAGCCCATGGGCATCCCCGCTACATATGGTTCCTAAAGCCGAGTGATTGTGGCGACCGTGCGGAGATTTCCGCAGATTGAACAATTCCAAAGCGCGTGACCGCTATCCGATCCCCCATATTCAGGATTTTTCTGTTCACCACACCGGGCATGCATTTTTTCCAAGATAGACCTGGTCTGCAGTTACCACCAGGTCCCGGTGCGCGCTGAGGACATACCTAAGATGGCAGTAATAACCCTGTTTGGTCTTTTTGAGTTTTTACGCATGCCTTTCAGGTTAAAAGGCATGGCGCAGACATTCCAATGCATGATGGATGCGGTGTTGCGCGATCTGCCGTTTGTGTTCGTCTACCGGACGACATCCTGGTGGCCATCGCGTCCGAGGATGAACACATAGCTCACCTCAAGACAATTTTCCAGAGGTTGGAGAAGCATGGATTAATAATCAACCCTGTGAAGTGCCAGTTCGGGGTGACTAGAATTGATTTTTTGGGCCATCGCATCTCACCGGAGGGCTCAATACCGTTACCGGACAAAAAGCGTGCAGTGGTAGATTTTCCCCGGCCTCAGACCGTCAGGGCGCTGCAGGAGTTTTTGGGGATGGTTAACTTTTACAGCCGTTTCCTCCCCCACGCAGCCCAGCTCATGCAGCCATTGTACACCGCGCTTAAGAAACGGAAACGGGCTGACAGAGTCGACTGGACTCCTGAACTAGACCAGGCGTTTTCCAAGATTAAAGCAGCCCTGGCGAACGCCGCACTGCTGGTACACCCGGACCCGGCGGCTCGGATAGCGCTCACTACCGATTCATCGGACGTGGCGATAGGGGCCATCGTGGAGCAGCGCATCGCAGGTTCTTGCCGCTTGCTTTTTTTAGCAGGTCTTTGCGCGACAGTGACCGTAAATAAAGCGTGTTCGACAGGGGGTTATTGGCTCTCCACCTGGCCATATGCCACTTCCAGTTCTGGCTGGAAGGGTGCACCTTCACTGAGTTCATGGACCACAAGCCACTAATGTACGCTATGGCCAAGGTTTCGGATCCATGTTCGGACCGGCAGCAGAGACAGCTGGCCACAATCTCGGAGTTTAAGACCGACATTCAGTATGTGGCCAGTAAACTCAACGTGGTGGTCGACTGCCTCTCGCGTGCATTAGTGGCCCCAATCTATGTGGGGATAGATTACATGGCCATGACATCTCCACGGGCCGCCCGCGCCCGGTGGTCCCACATGCTTGGCGCCGCCGCGTTTTTGAGTCGGTTCACTCCCTGGCGCACCCAGGAGTGTGTGCATCACTCCAAATGGTGGGAGCAAAATTTGTCTGGCTGAGCCTGCGCAAACAGGTGAAACAGTGGGCTGCAGCCTGCATAGCGTGCCAGCGAGCCAAAGTGGACAGGCACACAAAGGCCCCTTTGGAACCGTTCCATATACCGGGAAAGAGGTTCGACCACTTTCACGTGGACCTCGTGGGCCCCCTCCTGCCATCGCAGGGGTTCACGCACCTCCTGACAGTGGTTGACCGCACCACGTGTTGGCCCGAAGCAGTCCCGCTAGCTTCCACTGCGTCCGCAGATGTTGCACGCCCTTTTTTGACAACATGGGTGGCACGTTTCGGCGCCCCTTCAGATATCACGTCCGATCGGGGCCCGCAGTTTGTTTCCGACCTCTCACACTTCATTGCACGACCGCGTACAGTCCCCAAGCCAATGGGTTATGTGAGTGTTTCCATAGGTCGCTTAAAGCAGCGCTCAGGGCTTCGCTTACGCATGCAAATTGGGTGGACCGGTTGCCGTGGGTTCTATTAGGGTTGCGTTCAGCACCGAAGGAGGATTTGGCATCCTCCCCAGCAGAGCTGTTTTTTTCCCAGCCACTGTGGCTCCCAGGGGAATTTTTGCCGGACAGCGTCGTGCCAAACACTGATCCATCCCCGCTTTCACTGCATAGCACAGTGTCAGGGATGGTACCCGGTCCGGTCCACCACTGTTTTCCATGCCTTTTTGTGCCAAAGGCCTTGAAGGACGCGATGTTCGTATTTGTGAGGCACGATGCCCACCGGACCCCCTTGCGCCCACCCTACGATGGCCCGTTCAGAGTGCAGGAACCCGGGGAGGAACATTTTGTGTAAGACTTGGGGGGACACAGGGAAACAGTCTGTATAGATAGGCTTAAGCCCGCTTTCGTTTTAGCAGACCAGCAGGTAGTGTTGGCCCGAGCTCCTCAACGTGGACGACCCCCACTGAGAATTCCCCAGGTAAATGACTCTTCAGATCAGTCACAATGGCATGCTAAAGATGTTTCAACCCCTCCCAATGTCCCCCCACAGACAGATGCACCCCCAAGAGCCCCCCACCGGCACAGCAGCGCCTCGGAGCCCCAGACCCCCCGTTACAGCCGCTACGGATGTAGGCTGAAGCTCAAAGGACGTGAGGGTTAAGGCTCGGTCTGAGTTTCTATCGTCATGGGGGGTTTGTGTGTTGATGCAAACAGTGACAAAGAGAATGGGAATTGCAAAGTCTTTCATGTTACTGCAGCACCACAGGTGACTGAGCCGGTCGTAGGCTATTAAAGGAGAGGTGCCTGTGACCTGTATCTTTTTCTGATGCTTGTGATTCTGGATGATGTGAGAGAGAAATTAATAAAGCCTGCTTTGTTCTGGACCGCTCTGCCTGGTTATTCCTCTCTCCACTATATATATATATATATATATATATATATATATACACTACCGTCAAAAGTTTGGGGTCACTTAGAAATTTCCTTATTTTTGAAAGAAAAGCACTTTTTTTCAATGAAGAAAACTTTCAACTAATCAGAAATACACTCTAATATCTAATATACATTGCTAATGTGGTAAATGACTATTATAGCTGCAAATGTCTGGTTTTTGGTGTAATATCTACATAGGTGTATAGAGGCCCGTTTCCAGCAACTATCACTCCAGTGTTCTAATGGTACAATGTGTTTGCTCATTGTGTCAGAAGGTTAATGGATGATTAGAAAACCCTTGTGCAATCATGTTAGGTCTGCAATGCTGTAATTGCTGCAAATGGAGGATTCTTTCACGAAAGCAAAGTTTGAAGGAAAACATTATTATTTCAAATACAAATCATTATTTCTAACCTTGTCAATGTCTTGACTATATTTTCTATTCATTTTACAACTCATGATGGTAAATAAGTGTGACTTTTCATGGAAAACACAAAATAATTGTCTGGGTGACCCCAAACTTTTGAACGGTAGTGCATATGTGTGTGTGTGTGTGTGTGTGTGTGTGTGCGCGCGCGCGCGCGCGTGTGTGTGTGTGTGTGTGTGTGTGTGTGTGTGTGGTGTGTTATTAAATGTTATTAAAAATACAACATTATTAAATAATATTATTAAAATAATATTATTTTCTGATGTTACTAACATATTTTATTCTGGAAATAATTATAAGGAACTAATCCATACTCTAAATAATGAATTAAATAAGCTAAAAAATGGATGGATAGTATCACTATATATAGATAAAACTAAGTTCATGATATTTGGTAATTGTAAAAATAAAGAAGATATACAAATTCATATAGATAATGTAGTTATTGAAAATGTTAAGGAGATCAAATTTTTGGGTGTAATACTAGATGATAAAATTAGCTGGAAACCACACATCAGATACATTCAAAACCAAGACGCAAAAAATATTGCAATTATGAAATTAAGCAAGTCCTAGATCACAAATCACTTCATATCTTGTATTGCTCATTAGTACCTCCATACTTGACCTATTGTATAGAGGTCTGGGGTAACAGTTATTAAAGTACACTTAATTAATTGCTAATATTACAAAAAAGGGAATTCCATGTTATACACAAAGTTGGGTATCCTAAGCATACTAATTTATTGCTTTTACATTCAAAGTTATTGAAATTACAGGATATAGTTGATTATTATACAGCACAGTTAATGTTTAAAGTCAGTAAAAACTTCTTTTGCCACACAATATACAAAATTGTTTTAGTCAGAGAGAAGGGAAATACAATTTCCGGGGGGAATAAAACATTTAAAATGCACCAAGTAAGATCTACTAGGAAAAGTTTGTGTGTCTGTGTGTGGGGTAAAATTGTGAAATGGGTTGGGGGAGAAACACAGGCTATGTCCAAACATCCATATATTTAAATCAACATATGAAGAAATGATTTTTGAACAATATAAAAATAAAGGACAGTAGTATTACAATGTGTCTTTAATGAAGAAAGGTTGTTATTGTTGTTATTGTTTAATATATATATGCTGAGTTATTCTTGAATATTTATGCTGAGTACTATTATCATTGATATCATTATTACAGAACATAACAATGGTATTATAGTATTATGATTGTTGTGTAGGATGGAATTATTTAAAGTATTATATAGACAAGGTGGTATTATTATTATTATTATTATTATTATTATTATTATTATTATTATTATTATTATTATTATTATTAGTAGTAGTAGTAGTAGTAGTAGTAGTAGTAGTAGTAGTAGTAGTGTTGTAACTACTATATGGCTACCTATTATTATGGTTATTATTATATGGTTAGTTATTGTGCCTTGTGCCTTGGTATTGTAAGCAGTGTAGGGGTATATGGGGGTATATATGGTGATTATGATGATGATAATATTGTCTATAATTATATTAAGCAAACCAGAAGTATTTACTTATTATTATTACAATTATTAATAGATGTTGGTATTATTGTCATTATAAACTATCATTGTATTATTTGTACTGCATAATTGAATTATTTGATGCATTATATATTATGGTATTGTACAATGAATTTAATTATTGGATGGTTAATGACTAGAAAAATTAGAAGAAAATTATAAACAAGTATTAAAAAAATTAAATATAATCAAAAAGGACATTTTTGGTTATGTTTATTTTTTGATTACTTGTTTATAATTTTCTTTTGTCTTGATGTTCAAATCAATCAATCAATCAATCAATCAATCAATCAAAGTTGAATTGAATTGAATTTATAAGTTTCATCAGCCCTGATACATCCATAATTGAGGCAATAACGAGTTCCAGTAAATGCTGTTTCCGGAGCTTTATTACAGATACTATATACAATACAACTTAGGCTTACGGCTGTCATGGTCTGAGCATTGATATTGTCCGCGCTCGGGTCATTCAGTATTTCCCTCCCGTTCTGTATTAGTTCTTTGTGGCCTCTCCGAGCTTTTATTCTGACAGTGTCTCAGAGGGGCTTCTGGCTGTCAGTGTCGAGCTCGGCAATGACAGCTGAATTACATTCAGCTGATGACATTCTCATCAGCTGATTAATCCTCTTGCCCTATTTAAGGGAGCAGCTTATGTTTCTCCGGGCTGCAACTTCACATATGTCAACGTTAGTCTCTCCGACGTTCAGCTGAAGCCCCTAACCCTGACTTCAGTCATTCCCTTGATCCTCCGTGTTCCCATTAAGTTTCTCCTTGTTCTCAGTATATCGTTAGTGTGTCTTAGTCATAGTCTTTATTTGTGTTTTGCTCCACAAGGCTCATTATTTTTTTCATTGTGTCAGTCCTTTAATAAATACGCAAACTCACTGGTTGCCTATAGCGCCTCATTAGTGGTCCGCCAGGACCGCACCGTGACTGTAGGTTGCAGCCAGAATGAGACGCCGGTGACCGTGAGTTTGCTTAATTTGGGCTTGTAGTTTTTCCCCTTTCTGCGTACCAGTGTGCTGGGAGATGGTTTTGCCACGCAAGGGGTACGCCATGAGCCTGGGCTACAAGCTGGCGATGGCCCTTATCGAGATTGACGGGATCATTTCCAGTGCTCGCCATTACACCGTTCCCAGTGCCTCATGCTGGTACCTGGACCTCGCTGAGGCGACTATTAACCGCCATCCTCGCTACACTGACCACCCTGAAATCACGGCGAGGATGGCGGACATCTCTGCATTCCGGGAGAAGCTCCGTGGGCTGAAGGGAAACTCTGGCAGGAAGCCGAATAGGAGGCATCTTTGCTCCTCTTCTCAGGATCTCATTCCTGTTTCCCGTCCAGTCCAGGAGTTCGCACCACCCAGGTTTCATCTCCAGTGGAGAAGGACGTCAGTCTGGATTCCCCCGGTGGAGATACAGCGGACCACTATCACCATCCTGGACCGAGTGGCTGCAGCTCACTCTGCCTCCCATCCAACCCAGATAATGAAGCATGTGATGGCGGCGGTCAGGCTGGTGGAGAGGAATCTGGAACATTATGATTACCCCGACTACGCCGACCTGCTCGCCTCTGTTTCTGTGCAGGAGCGGTGTTTCCCAGATCTCACCTTTGCCTCGCCCTCTGCTGGTAAACGTCATCACCATGCTTATTGCAAGCCTCAGCTAGAACCCCGTCTGGATCCAGTTCCGGGTAGCCGCACAAACTCTGTCTCCCAGCCAGCTGCAGCCTCTGTGTCTTGCCAGAGGGGTAAGACAGCCGCCGCCACCTCCAGATTGTATGTGCCTCGTCCCTGGCCCACCTCAGCTGTTCCTTCCTCCTCCTCTATGCTCTCTCCAGTGGCTAAGAACTCCACGAGTCCTGCTCCGGCTGTGCCTGTCATTGATCTGGCACGAGTAGCTCCTCCTCATCCTCCCGGGGGGGGGGGGGGGGGACTCCATCACCATCCACAGGGGAAGGGAGAAAACAAAGCCCACCGCAGCAGCTTCCATCGGCCCTCAGTGGATCAGATAAGTGCCTTTTCATTCTTTTCCTTCACTGGGTGAATTGCCTTGCTTGATCCCTGGGGGTGGAGTTTAGGGTTCTCAGTTCCCCGAGCTTCCTCCACCTGCTGTAATCATTAATTGTGAACCTGCTACCTGTGTGTCTCCTTCCCCTGAGCGTTCCCCGGTGCCAGGACTACACCGCCAGACGAAGAAGGATCCTGCGGCCCTGGAGTGCCTGGTTCCAGCCCTGAAGCCATGTCATGGGCAGAGGAGGAGGACGGACTGCCAACTGGAGCCTGTGCCGATGACTAAGCGTCCCCGGGTCTCCACGGAGGAGCGGTTCGACCCAGCAGGTCAAGGATCCCCTGCCACCTTGCCGTGGGGGTTTTCGGCGTGGACGTCAGCGTCAGAGAATCCCCAGACTGTGGACACCATCATGCCGGCTGCGGAGCCCACCACAGTCAAGTGGGAACCAGAGGTGGACCCTCAGCGCGCTGAACCCTGATCGTCGAAGTCCTGGGCTGTGGTAGAGCCCGAGATAGGGCAAGTGCTGTATTTTATCTTCCTTTCTTCTATTCTGGAGCATTTTTGCCTGTCTCTCGGGGAGACGAGCCGGGCGCAGCCATCCGCTATGTCCGAGCTTGCCTCGCTGGGCTCTGCCGCTGCCAGTGATTCTGATCCCGGTTCTCTTTTCTCCTTTGAGCCTTCTCCCAGGTTCACCGGTGACGAGCATGCTCCGGTTGTCGCCTTGAAGGTTCTGGGTTCATGGCTGGAGGTCATCCCTGGTGCTGCGCCGGCCCAGTCGGGCTCCGTCGTGGGTAGTGTTCCTGCCCAGTCGGGAGTCCAACGTGGGTGCTAGTTTGGCCCAATCGGGGTCCGATGTGGGTGCAACGCGGACCCAATCGGGGTCAGTCACGGACACTGTTCCAGCCCAGTTGGGGTCCGTCGTGGGTGCAGCACGGTTCCACTCGGGATCCGGCAAGGGCGCAGCGCCAGTCCGTGTGGAGTTCGGAGAAGGAGCTGCAGATCCTCCGTCGATCGACGCCGGACTGGTCCCTCATCTTTTCCCCATTTCCTTTTTCCCTCCATTGGGTGCCGCGGGGATTCCCCGTAACCGGCTCGGCTCTTCCTCATTATTCCTTGTTATAGGGAGGCCGTCTCTGAATTCTCCCCTGCGGTCCTAGTGGCCTTATGATGCGGGTCAGCCACCTGGGAACTGCTTCGCCGGTTTGGCGTTCTGGGTCGGCCACCCGACAAACTGGACTTTTCGTTCGGCGACCTGGTCCGGCCGCCAGAGGTACTGTTTCTCCGGGCCTGGGACTGGGATAGACCGCCCAAACTCATTCTTTTCCCCCTGCTAGTGATCTGGACGCTGGATGCAGGTAGAACGCCTGAACTTATTATTTTTCTTTATTATTTCTTTGTGCTCTGCCTGCTGTCATCCCTGTAGGTTTTTTTTTTTTTTTCCTCCCCTGTAGTTCTGGGATGTCCTTGTGTTTTTTGTTTCTATCAATTATATTATACTGTGTATTTTGCCGCTCTTTAGCGTGTTTTTTCATTTCCCCTTTAGTTTAGCATTATTAGGGTACATTGTATTTTGGCATGTGCCTGTATTTCAGTTTCTCCCTCCTCTGTTGTTTGAGAGACTCTTTTTGTTGCTTATGCCTGTTTATTTGTATTTATCTGTACTGTCTGTAGTTCACTGCTCTTCAGCGTGTTTTTTTTTCCTCTGTAGTCTGAGTTATCCTCTGTTGTTGCCTCTGTCAGTACATTTGGACTTATTGAACTATCTGTATTTTGCCGCTGTTAAGTGTTTTGTTTTTTTTTCTTCCTCTGTTTGAGAGATGCTCTGTGGTTGCCTTTTTTCTTGCGCCTGTGTATCATGGTCTTTAGGCATAGTATCTGTTATTTGCATCCATTGTTCTGTTTCTGTATTTTCACCTGTGCTTTATGGAGTATGTTTGTGGTTCTGTTTTTTTTTTTTTTTTTTTTTTTTTTTTTTTCATGCTCTGTTGTTGCACCATGTTATTTCTTTCTGTATTGGCCCTTGTCATTTTTTCCAGGTTCCATTCTTGGTATTTTTTTGTTTTTTTTTTGACTCTCGCCCTCCTGGTCATTTTTTTCCCCTCCTCCTGTCCTGGGTGGGCCGTTGTAGCCTTCCGGGTGGCGGGGAGGCTTGGATGTCACGCTATGCCCAGAGTGCATCGTTCAGGGGGGAGTACTGTCATGGTCTGATCATTGATATTGTCCGCGCTCGGGTCATGCAGTATTTCCCTCCCGTTCTTTTTTTTTTTTTTTTTTTGTACTTATTTTGTACCCGTAGGTAGATTTGTTTTGCAGTCTGGTGACAAGCCACCAGCTGCCGGTCACTGCGTGCGCAAGCACCCCGTATCCCTAACCTGCATGTTTTTGGCATGTGGGAGGAAACAGGAGAAATCCCGAAGTAAACCCACGCTACACGGGGAGAACATGCAAACTCCACACAGATCACTGTTGGCCGGGGGAAGGGATTGAACCCACGATCTCATGATCCCCGCGATCCCCCGGCCGAGGGTAAACTGTGCTGCCGCAGTGCTAACCACTGTGCCACCGTGCAGCCAAAATGCACCTGTTCTGTACTAGTTCCTTGTGGCCTCTCCGAGCTTTTATTCTGACAGTGTCTCGGAGGGGCTTCTGGCTGTCAATTACATTCAGCTGATGACATTCTCATCAGCTGATTAATCCTCTTGTCCTATTTAAGGGAGCAGCTTCTGTTACTCCGGGCTGTGACCTCACATATGTCAACGTTGGTCTCCCCGACATTCGGCTGAAGCCTCTAACCCTGGCTTCAGTCACTCCCTTGATCCTCCGTGTTCCCAGTAAGTTTCTCCTTGTTCTCAGTATATCGTTAGTGTGTCTTAGTGTTAGTCTTTATTTTTGTTTTGCCCCATGAGGCTCATGATTTTGTGCATTGTATCAGTCCTTTAATAAATACTCAAACTCACTGGTTGCCTATAGCATCTCATTAGTGGTCCGCCAGGACGACACCATGACAACGGCACTCTCCAGCAGGCCAGGTTGTTCCACGACGAAAGAAGACTGGCCCCTTCTGCCCACATCCTTTATACCTAAAGTGGTGTCACCACCGGAAACCGGCTGGTTTGAATCCACAATAGGAGGCTTAATGAATGTTTTGCAAATGAAGCACGCACTTTATTGATTATGAAGCAGTGAAAATAAGTAATGAACAGGTCAACATTTTTCCTCATTAAACACATTTCTGATGGAGCCATGGACCTGAGATTTTCACCAGATATCAGAAATAACCCAAGTAATCCATATATACAACAAAATAAAGGAAACTGTGTTCACAAAACAATTTATACTTAAAAAAGTGGAATGACTCAGGGAACACTTGTGGAAATTCATTTAATATTTAGTAGAAAAGCCTTTGCTGGTAATAACAGCTTCCAGATGCCTCCTGTATGGAGAACATAGGCGCAGACATTGCTCAGAAGTGATTTTAGCCCATTCTTGACAACAAACTGTTTTCAAATCTTGAAGGTTCGGTGGGTGTCTTCTATGAACTCTGATCTTCAGCTCATTCCATAGATTTTCAATTGGATTCAGGTCAGGTGACTGACTGGGCAATTCTAGCAGCTTTATTTTCCTTCTCTGGAGCAAGTTGAGAGTTTCCTTGGTTGTGTGTTTGGGATTGTTGTCTTGCTGAAATGTCCACTCTCATTTCATCTTCAGCATCTTGGCAGATGGCAACAGCTTCTTATCAAGGATGACTGTGTACATTTGTCAATCAATTATAGGAAGTCTGCCTGTACTATGTGCTGAAAACACCCCCACATCATGGTGCTCCCACCTCCAAGCTTCACTGTTGGTATGGTGTTTTGGGGCTAATGTGCAGTGCCATTTCTCCTACAAACATGCTGTGTGTTGTGGCATCCATAAAATTCAATTTTGGTCTCATCTGACCAGAACATATTCTCCCAGTATATTACTGGCTTGTCCAAATGTTGTGCAGCAAACTTTAAATGAGCTTCAACATGCTTTTTCTTCAGCAATGGAGTTTTGCGAGGTGAGTGGGAATACAGCCCATGTCGGTTGAGTGTATTACTTATTGCTTTCTTTGAAACAGCAGTATCGCCTAACTCCAGGTCTTTCCGGACCTCTTCATGAGTGGTCTTTTGCTCTTGGATAACTCAACTGATATTTCTTTTGACTCCTCTGTCAGAAATCTTGTGAGGAGCTCCTGGTTTTAGCTGGTTTATGGTAAAATGATGTTGTTTCCACTTCCGAATGATGGCTCCAACAGTCCGCACTGGAACACTCAGCAGTTTAGAAATGCACCTTTAACCAGTGCCATCATTATGTTTTGCAATAATAAGATTGCAAAGCTCAAGAGAGAGCTCTTTGCTTCTACCCATCATGAGTTCTTTTTGGTGTGACAATCTGGTTTTCACAGACCTTTATAAAGGCTATCAGTCAGGACTTTAGAAGCTGAAATTAATATGCACTGATGGGTGATGGCATGGCTTCCTAAATTCTGATGGATTTTGTCACGCCGCGCCATTCATCAGCGGCGCCACCTGCTCACGCACCTGCCAATCATCAGCGGCGAGGGATAAAGGCCGTCTCGCCCGGAGGCTCAGCCTGAAGCCGTCAGACTTCGTCCCTCACCGTTGTGAGCATACTTCCCTTCAGCGTAACCATTTTGGTAAGAAGATCGCTTACCTTTTCTCTTCAGTCTTCTCCCCTGTGCACAGGTGGATTTCCCAGCGGCGGACATCTCCTCTCCATCGCCCAATCCTCGCTGCTGCACGGAGCTCTCCAGGTGGCTGTCTTCCGGGCTTCACCCCCTTGTTGTGCCAGCTGTCCTGACCCACCAAGTAAGTCCTTCTCTCGCCATAAATTCCTCCTGTGTTGGTGTATGCCCGTCACCCTCTCCCTGTGCTCTCTCCATAGGGTTGCTCGGCTGTACGGTCACCTGCCTCTGTGCCTGGAGCAGACACCATCACCAACACATTTACATCCCGCAGACACGCACTCATTCACTCCTGTTGTTAATAAACTCTTTGAACTACTCTAAGCCTGTGTGTGTGCGTCTCCTGAGCCGTGCGTTATGTCAGTACGGCTTCAGCAGAGCGGCTCGGCGGACGGCGGGCTCGCACACCGGTTTTCCACTCTCGAGGCTAGAGTGGATCAAATAGCTTATCAACAACAGGTGATCTTTAATCAATTATTAAACTTAACTAACCGGTTGGGCCGCTTGGATCCTCAACAGCCGTTCCCCCCGGCTCGCCAGGGTGGCGCGGCTCCTGCTGTTCCAGCGGCCGTCCAGCCGGCTCCAGTGGCACCGGTTCGGCTCACACCGATTCCGACCCCCGCCCGCTTTAGCGGTAAGCTCGGCGGAGCGCGGGGGTTCATTATGCAGTGTGAGTCCGTGTTCCACCGTGTGCCCGGAGATTTTCCCTCGGATCACAGTCGGATTGGTTACATAGGGAATCTTCTGGAGGGGCGTGCGTTAACTTGGACCTACGCCGTAATGGCGAGGCCCAGTTATGCCACCCTCACCTATGACCAGTTCGTGAGGCGCTTCCTGGAGGTCTTTGACCATTCTCAAACCGAGACGGTCCAGGTCGATCGGCTCCTCGCTCTCCAGCAGGGAGGCCGGTCGGCAGCGGACTACTCGGTCGACTTCCGGGTAGCGGCGGAGGAATTGGGCTGGGAGGATCGCTCCCTCTGTGGCCTGTTCCTCCGCAGCCTCAATAGTGATCTGAGGGATGAACTGGCTGGACGGGATATCCCTGGGACGCTAGCGGAGCTGACATCCTTAGCGATAAGTTTGGATAACAGGCTGCGCGAGCGCTCCTCGGGGCGGAAGTCTTCTTCTTCTCGCCCTCGTGGAGTCTCGCCGCACCTGTTCCAAGCTCGCCCCCTGGCGGCGCCGCCAGCATTGTGCCCCGAGGAGTCGGAGCCGATGGTGACGGGCTGGACCAAGCTTTCCCCTGCGGAGAAACAACGCCGCCGTGAGTTGGGCCTCTGCATGTATTGCGGAGGTGACCAACACACTGTGGAGCGTTGCCCGCGGAAAGCCAGTCGGCGGGGTCCGCGAATCGCTGTAGGGAGCCTCGCGGATCCCAACCGGTTAGACTCTCTCACCCAATTAAAGCTGCCCATCCGTTTTTGCCACAATCCCACTGGGCACCTCACCCACGCACTGGTGGATTCGGGCGCAGAGGGCAGCTTCATTTCACAAGGCCTGGCAACCCGATTGGGCATCCGCTGTCAGGCATTAAAACACCCCATCTCCCTGGTCCATCTCTCCCGTGCCTCCCTTGGGAGAGTTTCTCACCAGACCATGCCTGTCCCAGTCATCATCTCAGGGAACCACCGGGAGGAGATGGTATTCTACGTCCTGCCCAACTCTGTGTCGCCCGTCATCCTGGGGTATCCCTGGCTACGCCTCCACAACCCTGTCCTGGACTGGAGGTCCGCTGGGGTATCGGCATGGAGTACCTTCTGTATGGGCACCTGCCTTCAGTCCGCTGCCTGCTCCCCATCCGCGGCTCCCCCTGTGGCGGATACAGCACCTCCGGACCTGTCACTGGTGCCTCCAGAATTTCACGACCTGGGTATGGTATTTAGCAAATCGAAAGCTATGTCTCTTCCCCCGCATCGACCATATGACTGTGCCATCAACCTCCGCCAGGGGGCTCCCCTGCCATCTGGTCGGCTCTACAGCCTGTCGGCGCCGGAGAAGGAGACCATGAATACATACCTAAAGGAATCTCTGAGCGCTGGGATTATTCGCCCATCGTCGTCACCCGTGGGGGCAGGGTTTTTCTTTGTCGGGAAAAAGGACGGATCCCTCCGCCCCTGCATAGACTACCGAGCGCTGAATGACATCACTGAGAGGGACCGTTACACCCTGCCCCTCATGGACACTGCCTTTCACTCCCTCCAGGGGGCGACCTGGTTTACCAAGCTGGATTTACGCAGCGCTTACCACCTCGTCCGGATCCGGGAGGGAGATGAATGGAAGACAGCCTTCCGTACCCCGAACGGCCACTTTGAGTATCTCGTCATGCCGTTCGGGCTGACCAACGCTCCTGCCGTCTTTCAGCGCCTCATTAATGACGTCCTCCGGGATTTCATCGGCCTTTTTGTGTTCGTCTACCTGGATGACATCCTTATCTTCTCCAGGTCCAGGGACGAGCACCAGGTCCATGTGAGGCGGGTCCTCCAAAGACTGCTGGAGAATCGTCTGTACGTGAAGGCTGAGAAATGCGAATTCTACGCTAGGACCACATCCTTCCTGGGATTCATCATCGCTCAAGATCAGGTGCTCCCAGACCCAGAGAAGGTGAAGGCGGTGGTGGAGTGGCCTACTCCCGCATCCCGGAAGCAGGTGCAACAGTTTGTTGGCTTCGCCAATTTTTACCGCCGCTTTGTCCCAAATTTCAGCTCGATCGTCGGACCGCTGACCCGCCTCACGTCCCCGAAGGTCCCGTTCCGGTGGACTGAAGAGGTCGCTGCTGCCTTTAGGGCGCTGAAGGCGGAGTTCTCCTCCTCCCGGGTCCTTCGCCAGGTCGACCCCGCGCTGCAGTGCATTGTGGAGGTGGACGCATCGGACACGGGAGTGGGAGCAGTGTTATCCCAGCGGTCACCTGACGATGGCGCCAAGCGGCCGTGCGCCTTCTTCTCCCGGCGCCTGTCCCCGGCGGAGAGGAACTACGATGTGGGGGACAGAGAGCTCCTGGCCATTAAACTCGCCTTACAGGAGTGGCGCCACTGGCTAGAGGGGGCGGACCTGCCGTTTGTGGTCCTGACGGACCACAAGAACTTAGAGTATTTACGATCTGCCAAGCGCCTGAATGCCCGCCAGGCGCGTTGGTCTTTGTTCTTCGCCAGGTTCCGCTTCTCGATCACCTTCAGGCCGGGCTCCAAAAACGGCCTGCCTGACGCCCTCTCTAGGCAGTTCACCCCCGTGGAGGCTGAGGAGACGCCCCACACTATCCTGCCCAGGTCGTGCGTCCTCGGTGCCATCTCTTGGGACATTGAAGACAAGATCCGGAAGGCGCAGGAGGTGGAACCTGATCCTGGCGGCGGACCGGAGGGAAGACTGTTCGTCCCATCTGCGGTCCGAGGAGAGGTCATCCACTGGCTCCACACCTCCCGGCTCACCTGTCATCCCGGCACCTCTCGGATGATCAGCCTCCTCCAGCGGTCCTTTTGGTGGCCAGGCCTGCGGAGGGATGCAGCCCGCTACGCCCGGGCTTGCCCAATCTGTGCCACCAGCAAGTCGGGAAATGCCCCCCCAGCGGGTCTGCTCCAGCCTCTGCCCGTCCCCGGCAGGCCCTGGTCGCACATCGCACTGGACTTCGTCACCGGACTCCCCGTTTCCAACTCCTTTGACACCGTCCTGACCATTGTGGACCGTTTCTCCAAGGCGGCGCACTTCATTCCCCTGCGGGGTCTCCCTACTGCCCTGGAGACGGCGGGCCTCCTCGTCCAACACGTGGTCAGGCTGCACGGGATTCCGGTGGACGTGGTCTCGGACCGGGGCCCCCAATTTTCGTCCGAGGTTTGGAGATCCTTCTGTAACGCCATCGGAGCCAAGGTGAGCCTCTCCTCCGGCCATCACCCCCAGTCTAACGGGCAGTGTGAGAGGACCAATCAGGAGCTGGAGGCTGCGCTCCGCTGTGTTACCAGATCCAAGCCGACGTCCTGGAGCAACCATCTCGCCTGGGTGGAGTATGCCCACAACACCGCCCGCTCTTCTGCAACGGGGATGTCCCCCTTCAAGGCGTCCCTGGGTTACGACCCCCCGCTGTTTCCAGCGCAGGAGAACGAGGTGACTGTCCCCTCCGTTAGGGCGCACCTTAGGCAGTTCCGCTCCACCTGGGCTGCCGCGCGTCATGCGCTTTTACGCACAGCGGAGCGCAACAGGACCGTGGCGGACCGGCACAGAAGACCTGCCCCGGCGTACAGAGTTGGGCAACTCGTGTATGTGTCTACCCAGGACGTCACATTAAAAGGCGAGAGGAGGAAGCTGGCACAGCGATTCATGGGTCCCTTTCCCGTCACCCGGATCATCAACCCGGTGGCTGTGCGCGTGGCTATCCCCCCCTCCCTCCGCATCCATCCCACTTTCCATGTGTCGAGGGTGAAACTGGCAGTCACTGACCCCCTTTGCCCTCCTCCTGCAGCGCAACCCGCGCCCCGGATGGTTGGTGGCCATCCGGCCTGGTCCGTCTCCTCCATCCTGGACTCCCGGCGCCGAGGCCGTGGGTTGCAATACCTGGTGGACTGGGAGGGCTATGGGCCCGAGCATCGGCAATGGGTGCCCCCGTCGTTTGTGTTGGACCCATCGCTCATCGCGGACTTCCACCGAGCGCACCCGGATAAGCCATCGCCAGGAGGCGCTGCTAGAGGGGGGAGTACTGTCACGCCGCGCCATTCATCAGCGGCGCCACCTGCTCACGCACCTGCCAATCATCAGCGGCGAGGGATAAAGGCCGTCTCGCCCGGAGGCTCAGCCTGAAGCCGTCAGACTTCGTCCCTCACCGTTGTGAGCATACTTCCCTTCAGCGTAACCATTTTGGTAAGAAGATCGCTTACCTTTTCTCTTCAGTCTTCTCCCCTGTGCACAGGTGGATTTCCCAGCGGCGGACATCTCCTCTCCATCGCCCAATCCTCGCTGCTGCACGGAGCTCTCCAGGTGGCTGTCTTCCGGGCTTCACCCCCTTGTTGTGCCAGCTGTCCTGACCCACCAAGTAAGTCCTTCTCTCGCCATAAATTCCTCCTGTGTTGGTGTATGCCCGTCACCCTCTCCCTGTGCTCTCTCCATAGGGTTGCTCGGCTGTACGGTCACCTGCCTCTGTGCCTGGAGCAGACACCATCACCAACACATTTACATCCCGCAGACACGCACTCATTCACTCCTGTTGTTAATAAACTCTTTGAACTACTCTAAGCCTGTGTGTGTGCGTCTCCTGAGCCGTGCGTTATGTCAGATTTCAGCTGGTGTCTTGGCTTTCTGTGCCTTTTTGAACTCTTGTTCTTCATGTGTTCAGCACTTATTACATGCGTCATCCCACTTTGTTAAATATAACTTGTTTTGTGAACACAGTTGCCTTGATTTCTTTGTATGTATGGATTACTTGCATTGTTACTGATAATTGGTGAAAATCTCAGGTCAGTGGCTCCATTAGAAATATGTTTAATGAGAACAATGTTGACGTGTTCAATTCTTATTTTCCCGGTTGTAATTATAGGAGATACATAGTGCACAAACACTTCTATTCACTGGAAAGAAAAGGGGTTTTTTTGTTTGTTTTTTTTTTTTTTTATTTTTGCATTGTTATAAATGGATTTTGTTAATTTCAGGACATTTTTATTAACATACAGTATAAGGCAAAACATTAAAAGCTGCTGCAGAATAAAATCTCATATCTGATTATTCTAACACAAGACTCATGGATCTAAAATTATGACTAATCCTTCCCTGCATTAAATATTCATAGACATACCTACGGTCATTGCATGGACAAAATGATACATCTGCTTTGTTCAAAATTAGCTGTCAGCCTCAGAATCAGAAGAGAAATGGCTGTAGCCGAGTGAGGTGTGCTCCCACAGCAAGCCGATCAGTTTCTGGTGGCCCATCACTTTTTGGGAAGACACCTACAACTTCTCTTGTTGTTCAAGAGTTGTTCAATGTTCAAAAAATTTTGTGACCAGAAAAGCTGGTTCTGAACTTATCCGGCAAAAGGCAGCAAACTGATGCCCACCACCCCACCAGCACCCGCTGAGTTGTGAGACATGGCTGTTAATATATTTTTAAAGAACAGCTATTAAATACAGTAAATACCATGACATTTCAGTGTATGCTGGATCCATCATCCAAAAAATAGATTTTTGCATATTTTTTTATCAATGGGAAAGAAGGGATCAAGCAGACACAGGTGGGAAAAGTTTGATTTGGAGACTTTCTGGAAGAAATCCTGTCCTCCCGACCTGCATAACAAACTCCCTCAATGTAAATCGCCCATCACTTTTGTGTCTGCTAACCCCAAATGGACAAATTGGGAATAGCAGTTAGTTTTTTTGTTTTTTTTTTGTTTTTTTTTTTTGGGGGGGGGGGGGGAAATGTGCCTCTCGGGTATTCTATTATTTAATTTTCACACTTTGCAAATTCATATTGCAGGCTGGTTTGGACTCTCTGGCAGGCTGGATTTGGCCCCCCAGGCTGTATCTTTGACACCTCTGTTCTACAGACTGATGGGTCCTACCCAACAATAGAGACACGTCAGGGGAAGAAGGCCAGATACAAGGCCTGTAGTCAAGTTGCTGTTCGCTAAATTGGTAAATGTAGTGAAAATGGGGAAATGTTGGCTACACATTTCCTGCTGCAACTCTATACAATTAAAATTAACTCAAGGCTTAAAAAAACAGACACTTGAATTGAGATGAACCCTGTGGCCATGATACCAACTGAGTCACAAAAGCCGTAAGTGGACATCCCTATTACACACATCTGAATGTATATCATCTTGTGTTTCCAATCAATCCTACCCAGCACCACCAAAGGTTACACCTGTCTCCTGGGTCCAATGTGGGTTTGTCCACAGGTTTCATGTTGGCCCAATCTGTGTTTGTCTACATAGACTTTACCTGTGGTAAAGTTAAACAGGTCATCTGTTTACCCACTAAAAACCCATCTGAGCAAGACATGGGTTTAGAATGGGAGAGAAGGTTTCAGTAACACTTATGTCACATGCAAAATTATGCAAAAAAGTGACAAATGTATGAGAAAAATGTGAACAAGGGAAAAAAAAATCTAAAGATACTTGAAAAGAATTACAAACTTGCAAGAAAATTTTAGAAAATTTAAAAAAAAATAAAGTCAAAAATTTATGAAGAAAAAAATTAGAAATTATTGCAAATTAACAAAAAAGTCCCAAATGTAAAAAAAAAAAAAAAAAAAAAAAGTTTTCAATTTACAGTAAAAAAAAAAAAAAAAAAAGTTGAAAATTTTTGTGAAAGTTCCAAATTTACAAGAAAATTGTCACAAATTTATGGGGACAAAAACCTCACAAATTTGCAAGAAAATAGCAGATTTACAAGGAAAACAGTACCAAATTTATGTGGAAAAAGTTGTGAGTTTAAAGTAAAAAACATTTGCAAATGCATGAGAAAGTTTCAAATTTTTGAGAATTATTTTCAACTCTGGGAAAAAAAGTCAGATATTTACAAGAAATTATCAAATTTATGAGACAACACAATGAAAACAGGTGAAGTCCATGTGGGTAAACACAGATGGGGCCAACATGGAACCCGTGGACCAACCCACATGGGACCCAGGAGACAGCCCAGGTCTAACCTTTGGTGGGACCCACTTGGACACACTGGCTGGGCAGCAGTCTTATTTTTTATAATGTGATGATTATTTTTGTTTAGTAATAGTTTTGCACAGTAGCTTCATCTTTATAATTCAGCATAAGGCCATGATAGATTTTTTTGAATTTTCTGTAGCAGACTGTACCAAACCCCAAAGCCTTCAGTGCAATTTAAACAAATGTAAATCTATGCAGGCAACTTCTGGAACTTTAAAACATTTGCAGCAGAACTCGAGTGCAGGAGATATGTTTATTTGCATTGAAGAGCACACTGAACCTTAACCTTGATTCGGCTACTTCTAGAACAAATGGGACACTGAGGTCACATCTAACCACCTCCACAAATGCCACTGTGTAGCTGAGAAGGTTGCTTGCATTTCCATTAAATGGAGGATATTTTCACACATTGGAACATGCATGATGATGAACCATCGTGGCTGAGTTCAGAACATTAATTTATATGGAAATTTGTCATTGGAATTGCTTTCCATACAACATGTGGGCCCCAAATGGATTATTTTTATCCCTCCCTATCAGGCATACACTTCCTGTCTTGATCTGACTCATTTCTTTAGGCACATAAAAATTGATTTCCTATTTTTTCTACATGGTGTACAGCCATAGAGAGTACATCATTTGGGCATTTGTACTTTTTTCCCCCTAGTTCTTCCACGGCATCATGCACATAAACACATGGACACAAACGACAGACTTGTAGTAGCTCATGTGGGTGACTCACAGTTACGTTCCTGCAATGTTCATTCATCCTCGTTTGGAATGAAAAGGCTGCGACAAGCATGTGCACACTTACTCAACGTAAACTGGCACATGCACATAACACTATAGGGGAATGCACACATGCTGCTGTATAGCTAAACACACACACACACGCACACAGACAGAGAGAGAGAAAACTACACACATTAGTATTTACACACAGACACTGAAGAGAAAGCACACAAGATTAGGCACATCACCGTCATGTTCGAGTATAACTGGGACAAAAAAAATGATTACGATGTAAGATTCATCATGCATGAAAGTGCTTCCCCAGGCTGTAAAGGGTAATAGTGCAGCAGTGGTGGAGACAGAAGGGCAGGCTTGAACATATGTTTTACTGTATGTCATCTGTGCATCTGTCTAGGATCCGTGGGTTAATGATAGCTCAATTATGGTTTATGCTCTCATACAGAATTCAGAGTTAACCTTTTCTTATTGTTTTTCAAGTGAAAATCTAATAAATAAAAGTTCAAAACCTTCTTTGGTCAAAGTAGAAAGCAGTGTTAGAAATAAACTACATGCTTCATTCCAACAGGGAGGAACTGCACTGATCAAACAGTTTGTATAATATGTAGTGAAATTAAAAGGTTTTATAGGTAATTTAATGCTGGTACACATGTTAGTGTAAATATGAATGTGAGTAGGAATGAAGATTTACTTTCATCACACTCAATTCCTCATTAGGGCACCATCCATGTTTTATAGAGGTGGAAACTCTTATGAACAAAGACTTAAGCTGAAGAATTTAGCAACTGGTGAGTTAAGCCTTAGTTAATAATTCTATTGATTTGATCAGTCTCATAATAAACCCTTGTGTGAGTTTTTGTCTCTGATGATCCAGGAGATGGACATGGATTCAAGCAATAACCCTCATACAGCCGTGGACAAAATTGTTGGTACCCGTCTGATAATGAAAGAAAAACCCACAATGGTCACAGAAATAACCTGAATCTGACAAAAGTGGTAATAAATAAAAATTCTATGAAAATTAACCAATGAAAATCAGACAATGCTTTTGAATTGTGGTTCAACAGAATTATTTTAAAAAACAAACTCATGAAACAGGCCTGGACAAAAATGATGGTACCCCTAGAAAAGATTGAAAATAATGTGGCCATAGGGACATGTTCAACCAAGATGTGTCATCTAATTAACATCACAGGAGTCTACAAACTTGTAATCAGTCAGTCGGCCTATTTAAAGGGTGACAAGTAGTCACTGTGCTGTTTGGTGACATGGTGTGTACCACACTAAACATGGACCAGAGGAAGCAAAGGAGGGAGTTGTCCCAGGAGATTAGAAAGAAAATTATAGACAAGCATTTTAAAGGTAAAGGCTATAAGACCATCTCCAAGCAGCTTAATGTTCCTGTGACTACAGTTGCACATATTATTCAGAAATTTAAGATCCACAGGATTGTAGCCAACCTCCCTGGATGTGGCCGCAGGAGGAGACGGATAATAGGAATGGTAACAAAAGAGCCCAGAACAACCTCTAAACACATTCATGGTGAACTCCAATATCAAGGTACATCAGTGTCAGATCGCACCATCCATCATTGTTTGAGCCAAAGTGGACTTCATGGGAGACGACCAAGGAGGACACCACTGTTGAAAACAAATCATAAAAAAGCCAGACTGGAATTTGCCAAACTGCATGTTGACAAGCCGCAAAGCTTCTGGGAGAATGTCCTATGGACAGACGAGACAAAACTGGAACTTTTTGGCAAGGCACATGAGCTCTATGTTCACAGACGCAAAAATGAAGCATAGCAAGAAAAGAACCCTGTCCCTACTGTGAAACATGGAGGAGGTTCTGTTATGTACTGGGGCTGCTTTGCTGCATCTGGCACAGGGTGTCTTGAATCTGTGCAGGGTACAATGAAATCTCAAGACTATCAAGGTATTCTAGAGAGAAATGTGCTGCCCAGTGTAAGACAGCTTGGTCTTAGTCACAGGTCATGGGTCTTGCAACAGGATAATGACACAAAACACACAGCTAAAAATACCCAAGAATGGCTAAGAGCGAAACATTGGACTATTCTAAAGTGGCCTTCTATGAGCCCTGATCTAAATCCTATTGAACATCTGTGAAAGGAGCTGAAACATGCCGTCTGGAGAAGGCACCCTTCAAACCTGAGACAACTGGAGAAGTTTGCTCATGAGGAGTGGGCCAAAATACCTGCTGAGAGGTGTAGAAGTCTCATTGACAGTTAATGAAATCGTTTGACTGTAGTGATTGCCTCAAAAGGTTATGCAACAAAATATTAAGTTAAGGATACCATCATTTTTGTCCAGGCCTGTTTCATCAGTTTGTTTTTTTTTTAAATAATTCTGTTGAACCACAATTCAAAAGCATTGTCTGATTTTCATTGGTAAATTTTCATAGAATTTTTATTTATTACCACTTTTGTCAGATTCAAGTTATTTCTGTGACCATTGTGGGTTTTCCTTTCATGAACAGAGGGGTACCAACAATTTTGCCCACGTGTGTATGTCTTTCAGTAATTTAATAAGAAATGCCAGAATAAGTTAGCATATTTGCATAACTTTAAAACAGAAAATTTACATGTATCATGAGCATCAAAGACTGTTACTGAGTTACTTATGAATCAAGCATTTGTGGAACCAAATGAAGCATAGTTTAATTTGTCAGTATACTGGAAATTGGAAAACCATGAAATAGCATTGGTTAGGAAAAGTGGATGCGATTTTTTTTGAAGAAAATGTTAATTAACTTTAAAAAACATAAGAAAATTTGTTTTACTCTGAAAAAGAATGTAAATTAATGAAAGATGACATGCATTTTGAGATTGTGATTGATGTTTGCATAAAATTAGGTTCAAAGAACTTATACCAGGAATACTGTATATTATGAAGACAAGTATAAATTACATAACAGACCATCAGTTGCAGAAACTTTGCATCCCTGTAGGTAGTAGGCAGGTCCACCTGATTCTGTTAAACTGGACCAGGAGGGGTTCTGTGGGGAGGCTGGCAGATAGACTCTTTACCACTGTTATGGCCTCCTCCAGGGATCACAAAGGCTGGTCTCCAGCAGGCTGGGAGAGGTCTTCTCTGATGCACTGAAGAAGGAATTAGTTTACGGTGCAAAGTCCCATCAGAAAATCAAATTACATCACAAACTCATTTCTTCCGATGTTGGTGGTTTAAATTAGTAGACTCTGAACAAAAAGCAAGAAAACTTAAGTTTTCTCTAGTGTTACAGGGTGGTCCCAAACTTTATGAGACCTGAGGTGGCCAAATTGTATTTGAGCTTCTTCCAACAAGGATCATAAACTTGACCTATAAAGGGAAATGCAATGAAGCTTTGAACTCTATTGGTCAGTTAAAGTGCAGCTATGGTCTCCAGAAGAATGAGGAAGGGAAGAGACATTTGATGTGAGAAGTGAGACCCCTTTTAAGACACATGTTGCTGAATAAAGCATAAATTCCTTAAACTTTAGTGACTAAGATATTCTACTCAATAAAGGAACATAAAATGCATCTGCATCTACTGTAATTAACTTGTGATAATAAGCATGCAAACATTAATTTCTTCCTGAAAACAGCAGAATATATCACAATAATATCAAATTGAATCATGTCAATAAACGCATTTGAAACCCATACTGTCCATCCCAGAGGTCAGCCAGGTCTTTGTTGGCAGATACTGTCTTAAGAAAAACAATTTGAGTTAGTTCATAGTCCATATGGCATAAATTCCACTGCAAAGGAAAAAGTTAAATATTCCTGATTTGTCCACCAGACGGCACTGTGAAACTGACTGGTTGTATACTGGTAAGTCTTGTCTTCAAAAATCTTGACTATGTCGATCATAAAACTGTCAATTAGAACATTCCTTTGCCAAAGGGTCTTGGAGAAAGGGATTAACTTCCACTTTTTGGCCATAATAAATTGGAACTCAAGGTCACGTTACATATCCCCCTCTGTAGCAATGGTGAGCTATGGTCAGCTTTGGTACACATCCTTGGCGGCTGGTTCCAATTGGCGGTTCTTGACTCAACTGCTGAGCTAAGAGTTCTGATGTTCATAAGCAATAGCTTTTATCTATCTATTCCTGAGTATAGATCTTTGAGTTTGGTTTACAAAAAACTTCTTGGAATTTTCAAAAATAATTTGAATATGGACAAATATAAACATTGTAAAATTGTCTAAAATATACTAAAATATAATGTATATGCCTGTAAAGACTCAAAAATTCTGGTTACAAAGTATAAAACTGAAAAATATGTAGTTTTGACATACCTTAGATAGATGTTTTTGGTTTACCATAAAATAGCTATTAAAATTTCCAAAAATAGTTTAGACGTGCACAAAAATCAAAATGGAGTGCAAAGAATATATCTATATTTGTATATGCGCATGCATATACTCAAAAATTCTAGGAGTCAAGATCAAAAAGAAAATTATGGCTCATATTTGAGGTAGAGGTTTAGGCTAAGCAATATTGAAATAACTCAAGGATGCTCAAATTGAATTGGTTTAGCTGGACTAAACCATGGTTCCACAGATGTCTGAGCCATAGGGTGTTTGAGACCTTTGGTCTGGAAAACTGGACAAACGTGGAATGATATCATTGTTTTTTGAATGGCAATGAAGAGTAAATTTGTGATCACTGAAAAAGGCTTACAATGAGGTAAAGTCATGCTCTTCGCTAAAGTGTTAACTTAAAAGATGTTTCTATCTACCTCTGGGAGTAACCTAGACACCAGCTGTGTGTGAGTATAGTCAACCTTTAACACAAAGAGCAACAAGTTCAAGACCAACACAGTATCTTGCAAAGTTTTGGTAACGGTTTGTGGTTCAGCGACCTGGCATTTTGGTTTAGCAGTGTTGACTTAGTTAACAGTGGATGTGCTAAGGCTAAACAGAGGCCCAAACGATGAGGACCTAGTTTGGTTTTGACCTTGTTGAGGTCAGTTGGGGTAACGGCTCAGATTTTCTTGTGATTGCGGTGTAGGAGATGGAGTAGGGCGAGGGGCTCCTTCCAACTCCAAGGTGTTAGAAGCAGTGCTGATAGCTAGCACGGTGGCAGGCTCAGCGTGCTTGTTGTGACTTTGTTGCTGTTTTTGGAATGCATAATATGCGAACTCTTGCAGCTGACTTATTGAGCTTGACCTTGGGTTAGCTGTAACTCCAAGGTGGTAGCTCACCATGGGATGGAGGTTCTGGATGAAGAGGGTCTTAAAATTGTGGTCTTCTTCCATCCCTGGTGTATTTTGAGATCCAAAATATGTGAGGAGAACTTGCTGGTAGTAGGCCTGTGGAGGCTTGGAGCGACCTTGCTTTATAGCCAGGGCTACCAAAAGCCCTGATTGTAGGCAGTCATTGGAGAATTCCTGTTCAATGGCTTCACAGAGTCACATGTAGTCTATCCTGATGTCTGTCGGCTGTCTGTCTATAAATCTTGATACCAACCTGTTAGATGTTAGTTTAATCAAATCGATGTGATCGTCGACCGTAGCATCAGGATACTTACGCAAGTAGTAGTCAATGTCTTGTAAATAGGCTCTGGCATCAGGAGAACCGATAGGACTTGGATCAAATTTTGTGAGATGTCGCACGATCTTGTCAAGGTCATGGTCTGAAGGGGAACACACATGCTGTCCACGCGATCGTCCATACTTGAATCAGTAGTTGGGCAATGGGGTGTGGTGGAAGTCCCTGTCTGGTGAGATGTGTTCTCCTTTCGGCCTACCCATCCTGTTTGCAGTTCGTGGCCTCGGTTGGAGATTAGCCAGAGTTTCTTTAGGTCGTGGAAGTGAATGTGGTCTTGCTTCATTTTGTTGTCGGTATTCCTCCATTTCTTTTAAAGGTTGGAACCTTTCTGTGTGGAGTTTGCATGTTCTCCCTGTGCTGCGTGGGCTTACTCCGGGGGCTCCGGTTTCCTCCCACAATCCAAAGACATGCATGTTAGGTTAACTGGCTGTTCTAAATTGTCCCTAGATATCTGTATTCTATAGGCCCTTAGAATAGAGGGTTAATACTAGTGAAAGCGTTTTGAGTAGTCTTTGTGTCTAGAAAATTGCAATATAAGTGCAGGTTAGTTAGTTAGTTAGTTAGTTAGTTAGTTAGTTAGTTAGTTAGTTAGTTAGTTAAATCTTCTAGATTTTGATGTGCTTCCTGTAGAAGCAGTTGACATTCTTCATACTCAGACTTTACATTTTCAAGTTGACCTTCAACTCTTCCAAGTTCCTTCTTTGTGTCCTGGAGGGCATCTTCAGGCTCACTGTTCTCTTGGTGAAGGAAGTCATTGTCATGAATCAACTGTCGCTTTTCTAGTTTTGCCTGGTTTAAATCCCGTAATGCATTATCAAGTTGAGCTTGAGTATCGTCATTTTCATTTTGAGATTGTTCCCAGGATGGGAACCACTGCTGTAAGCAATAGCTGGGAGAATCCTTATTTCAGCTCCAAACATACATTCAGATGATTTTAGGGCACCACTTCACAATAATACACAACAAGACTACACAGTCTATGTGTGGGCTATTAATTAGGTCATACATGCTTTACAAGTCATGAATAAGCAATTGAAACGTTAAAAGTCATTTTTCATATACCAACTCATGCTTACTACTTTTTGCCTGGCAATGCTTAGTGTGCTTAAATGTTAGAGAGAGGGATGTTAATGACTAATTGACTTTTGATTACTTGTCGATAAGAATTTAGCTGACTAAATTAAATTAGCTGTCAGTTAATTGATAACTCAGCAGTCCTTTTAAATGGGAGCTTATTCTATGAAATGTAGTGGTGTCGCCACGTTACGTCACAGAATCACAAGACGTTTCAGGGGCATACAAGCTTGAAGATCCATCCAGCTTTCTTGTCGCCATTTGCACCACAGGTTGCATTACTATACATAGACTGCTGTTGTTGTTGTTTTCTTTTTTCCAGCTTATTCCTTTGCTTTTTATATTATGCACACCACTGAAGAGAGAAACAAAACGCCATTTCAATTCACCTGTATGTCCTGCACGTATAGTAATATTGACAATAAAATCTTTGGATCTTGAACCGTTGAATCTGCTTTAAATCATCAGGGAAGAGAAACAGGCCAAAGCGAGGAAGAAACTACACAAGTGCAAAAACCCATCGCTGCTTCCTTCAACCCGCTGCTAGACAGGAAAGCAGACCGGACTAACGTTGCCGCTGAGGAAAAAGACAACAGAGGAGCCCAGATGGTTCTGGGTTTGTCTGGATTTTACTGTGATAATGTTTAAGATGTAACAGATTTGATTTTTTTTTTTTGATTTTGTATACTTTATTGATCCCCAGAGGGGAAATTGAGGGCATCCACCTGGATGGATGAAGCAGCCACGGTACGGCGCTATCCCTTCACCATTCACACACACATTCACACCTAGGGCCACTTAAGAGTCTCCACTTAACCTAACCTGCATGTTTTTGGCCTGTGGGAGGAAACCGGAGAAATCCTGGAGTAAACCCACACAGATATGGGGAGAACATGCAAACTCCACACAGATCACTGTTGGTCAGGGGCTGGGATCGAACCAGGGATCCCATGGCCAAGGGTGAGTTGCTGTGCTGCTGCAGTGCTAATGACTGCGCACCGCACCGCCAAGATGAAGCAGCTTACAATTTAGTTTCCTGTTAAAACCATCTACTAGTGCATCTCAGTAAATCGGAACAATGTGAAAGTTCTTCTTTTTTTTTTTTTTTTTGGTACTATAACCAAAAAAAAAAAAAAAAAGATACCTTTTAAGATATTGTTAATAGTTTTTTTTTTAATAAATAAAAAAAAATTATGACATGTCTATTTTACTGAGATGTACCAGCACATAGTGTCGTGATAGAAAGAATGATCAGCTCACGAGCAGGGTTCTTACACCAGCGAACACACACGACACAGAGAAGCTACTCTTAAACACAATTTTATTAATCAACAGGAGCACAAAGTTAGGGAAAGACACCACTCGCCAGAGGAGAACCAAGCCTTTAAGAGGGAGACAAGACCTGATTAGTGAGAGGAGGGAGGTCAGAATGGGAATCTCAAAAATGCAACTTATGAGAGATGAGCAGAAAACCCGGCACGAGAACCCAGCAAGAACAGGAGAACCAATGAGATGGAGCTGGCAGGGAGTGGGGAAGGCGTGGAGCTGAGTGAAGTGTCTGACTGGGTGGAGAGAAGCAGCCTTGAGCGATGACGAAGACGATGGAGCAGATGAGCGCACAACGAGCCCCAGAGACACATCACAAAGATGGCAGCAACCTGAGGAAGAGGAGGAGAACAGGGATTATAGTTGGGTTACTAGAAAAATGAACTATCACTTACTTGTTTGCTTATATGGCAGTATACCCAATGAGCCAGCGCTGGAGCATTCACGAACTTGTCCTTTTAAGCACTGGCAGCGAAGAGACAGCAGGTGCGTCCACTCATGCAGGTGTATTGATTACCTGCGGAGCCGAGGAAACTCTCACAGGAAGGGAGGGGGAGTGTGCGCTCACCTGATCATGACACAGTACACACTATACAGGACAAAATGTATTAAACTACACAAAATGCCATTGTCTGTGCTAAAAAATGCAAATGGTACAATAAATGATGCAAGAATATGATGTTTATGGTTTATTCAGTATATTAAAAACAGTAATTAACTTTTTGTATGTTAAAGATTGAAAGACTGGTTTGTACCAAGAAAAATTCAGATTCTCAGGAAAATTGCTGCTTATCAATTAATTGTGAATCAATCGATAAGGTAAACCCACTAATGATTAATGAATGAACTGATATCTTGCATCCCTAGTTAATAATATATTGGCAAATATCTGGTTGTGAAAAAGTCTAAATAACTGATATCAGAGGTTTGAGGAAACAGAAAGGCTCACTATTTGGCTGGGAATATGAACAGTAATGCAAGGAATTATGGTTGCCCAGTTAGTGGATTTTAAACCATCCGCCCCACAACCGGGAGATTGTGGGTTCAAATCCCAGCCGGGGAATACCAAAAAACATATAAAAATGATACTTTCCAGCTTCTTGCTTGGTGCTCAGCGTAATTGACTGGGGAAAGGAAAGTTAACACATGGAGCTACGACAGGACTGACCCCCCACTGTAGCTTTCACTACTGACTAGCTGTGTGGCCTGGGGTCAGAGAAACAGAGATAGGAGCTGCCCCATACACCACATGGTGGCCCACATGCTGTGGAAGGGATTAACTTAAACTTAATTAAAGGATTAAAAAATATTAATACAACAGCACTTCTTGTTATAGCGACAACTGAAATGTGCAACAACTAATTCTGTCGTGACATTTTTCACATGAGATGCGATGGGCTGCACGGTGGCGCAGTGGTTTAGCACTGTGGCAGCACAGTTTTACCCTCGGCTGGGGGATCGCGGGGATCATGAGGTCGTGGGTTCGATCCCAGCCCCCGACCAACAGTGAGCTGTGTGGAGTTTGCATGTTCTCCCCGTGTTGCGTGGGTTTACTCCGGGATTTCTCCGGTTTCCTCCTGCATACCAAAAACATGTAGGTTTAGGGCGCTCGCGCACGCAGCGACCAGCAGCCGGTGGCTTGTCACCAGACTGCAAACCAAATCTACCTATGGGTACAAATAAGTAACAAAAAAAAAAAAAAAAAAAAAAAATACAGCCATGTTCTGCAATCACAGATTTAACTTGCTATAACCACTCAGTGTGTGTAAGATAAGATAAGATAAGATAAGATAAACTTTATTGTCCCTCAAGGGGAAATTTGTCTTGGGCTTGTGTGTGTGTGTGTCTGTCTGTTACCAGCTTTTCAGCTCGCCCAGTCAGAATCAAGTGGAACTAAAGGCTTGCATCATTGCATCGCCATATTTTATCAACTTTTAATTTGCCAGAATTCCCAGATAAGTTTTTGTTTTCAAAATAAACACAAATTCAACTCACCTTTACGATCAATGGAGCTGGGATAAAAAAGTATTGTAATAACAATGCCGGGCCAGTAGAGGTGACAGTGCACCTTTTTTACAGCCCCTTCCCCCTTCCCCTCCAGGCCTCCATACCATAGGCACCGAAGCATCGGCACCATGGTGCTTTCATTTCATTCTGGATCTTCAAACAGGTTTGCTGGATTGTCGCTGGTATACCATATGGACATTGGTACTGTAGATTTAATCGTACACTGAAACAAGCTACCGTGGGGAATGAATCTAAGGGAGGGTGAAAAGCTAACCAGAAGTTAGCCAGTCATGGGTAACATTTTCCCAGTAAACAAAGGCACCATACTGAGCAAGTAATTGCCATTTTTGCAAATGTTTGTTGTATTAATGTAATCATATACAGTAAGTAAATTAGGTATAAGGAATGTGATGAACACAAATACAAGCTCTGTGCATTCTGTACTGCATTTATTTATTTATTTATAATCCTTTATTTGTCCCACAGTGGGAGAATTCAGGGCATCCATGTGGATGGATGAGGCAGCCACGGTGCGACGCCATCCCTTCACCATTCACACACAAATTCACACCTAGGGCCACCTTACAGTCTCCAATTAACCTAACCTGCAAGTTGTTGCCCTGTGGGAGGAAACAGGAGTGCCTGGGGTACACTCATGCAGACACGGAGAGAACATGCCAACTCCCCACAGAAGGGTCATCGATGGTCAGGGAGTGGGATGGAACCCACGACTGTCAGGGGTGGAACTGATCCCGTGACCTTCTTACTGTGCTGCCACAGTGCTAACCACTGCTCCACCGAGCTGCCCATTTTCTGAGCAATAATAATGAAAATAAAGATAATTATCAGCACATTGGTATTAAATGGGCATGGGCAGTTTAGTATGTTGTTTTTAGTAAAGATTAGGAAATTTAGAAAACATAAATACATTAGGCTTATGCTTGTAAGCAACACTACCTCAGTGTTGCCAAGTTTCACTCTTTTATTTGTCACTCCAAAATAAGGAATCTACTGTCAATATCATGTTGATTCCCTTTAAATTTTTACACAATAAGAGCTCTCAAAGCAGCACTGTCAAGTTACGGTCAAGGCTGATTGCCATGGCAGGAAGACTGAGCATGTTCCAGAATTTATTCTGAGGTAAAGAAGTGTATTGAAAGTGTTTATGTGTAGTTATTGTGCCTATGCACACTCACTCTACATCAATAAAGTTATTTTTGAAAAAAATACAAATGTAGAAGGATATGGTGACAAATTTACAGCAAGTAGTGAATTTACTAAAAATGTCATGTATTATGGAAAATGAATGTCAGACATAAAAGACCTCCAAAATAATGACATGAAGGGCTTCAAATTTAAAAGATTTATGAGGAAAGTGTTTGAATTTAATTTAATTTATGAACAATTTACATATTGTTGAGTTTTAAAAAAAGACTTTTCTTGACAGCTTATTATTTGGGCAAAAACATCTCAGTATGGCTCTTTCCATAGTCGAGGTTTCTGAACCCAAATTTAGAGCAAAGTTTAGTCAGTTTTAAATTCCCTGGACTGTATCTCTGACAGTCTTTGGTGCCTGGGCTATCGTAGCACGTTGTGTATCATTGCTGGTTAAGTCTGCTCGACTTCCAGTTATGTGCTCATGAACCGTCACATTGGTCTTTTACATTGGGAATGGTTTAAACACGTTGCCGTCCATGTGGTATGAGGCCCTCTGGTGTATAGGGATGCTGCCTTATCGCGGTGTGTGGACGCAGATGAAGATTTAATGGCAGAGGCCTATAGCAGGCCGTAACACCTTGCATGACGTGTTGTAATTTCATGTGTGTGCATCGCAGCCTGCTGTTTGAAAAAAAAAAACAACAACAACAACAGATTAAAGACCTTCATTACACAACACATGAGAGGACGTGCCGTGGCTCAGAGGAGACGTGCAGAGGGAATATGGAATGAATGAAAACGAGAGATGTTGTGTGAGGGAGTATACTGAAGGAACACAAATGTGAACTCTCTATTACAACGTGAAAATGGCATGTGCACCAAGGTCACGAGAGGAAAGTAGCGCGCACACACACACACACACACACACACACACACACACACACACACACAAGCGCACATGGATGTCGATGCAGAATAGCACAAACAGAGTGAGAGAGGCAGTGAGAGCAGTTGGAAGCTTGTATAATTCTCTCTGTGGGTGTCAATTAAATCTCTCAGCTCTGTCAACAGGACACACACACACACACACACACACACTCTCTTTCAAAAGCTCATGCTTCGTCAACACCGGCTGGCTTGGCAAGCGAGAGAGTGAGCAAGAGACAGAGAGAGAGAGAGATGGGAGATAGAGAGGTGGTAAGAGGAGAGCATGGAAGCAGTGCAGGTAAGGAAACACTGCAGCCACTCACCTCGCTCTCATTTCAGCTGGGGAGTGGGGAGTTTGCCAAATGGGCGGCTCGGGATTGCTAATTGATAAAGTTTTAATCCAGCGCCCCCTCCCAGTCACACACTCACACACACCAGACTGGATTCAATTCAATTCAGCTTTAGTTATATAGCACCATTTAACAACAACAGTCATCTCATAGCACTGTCAAACTGTAGGGGAAACCCCCACAGTTGCAGAAAGACCCCAGCAATCAGGCGATCCCCTGTGAGCAGCACTTGGCGACAGTGGAGAGGAAAAACTCCCTTTCACCAGGAAGAAACCTCGAGCAGAACCAGGCTCAGGGAGGGGCAGTCATCTGCTGCGACTGGCTGGGGGGTGAGGGGATACAGAAGAAGAAGAGAAGAACAGACATGTAGAGAGCAAACAGCACGATGGGGACTCAGTCTGTGGGAGAGAACATTAACTGGTCGTTAACCAGAGAACTGGTTAATGATTGGCAAAAATATTTCATTGAGAGTGAAGAAAGGAGTGAAGCCCAATGCATTGTTGGAGGTCCCCCAGCTGTCTAAGCCTATTAGCAGCATAACTAAGAGAGGGTTCAGGGTCACCTGATCCTACCCTAACAATAGGCTATATCAAAAAGGAAGGTTTTAACCCTATTCTTAAAAATAGAGATCGAGTCTGACTCCTGAATCCAGATTGGCAGCTGGTTCCAAAGGAGAGGAGCTGTTATGGTCCGGGCTATGACCACAGGCTCATGCCCCCTCCTGGAGTTGATTTCTGTTTCTTTGTGTTTAGTGCTGTTTGTATCTTGGGTTAATGTTCTGTATTATGATTCCTGTAATCATCGGTTTGGGTTTTTACTTTGACAGCGTTTTCTGTTCATGTCCAGGTTCTAGTTATGGCTTTAGTCTTGTATTATTTATCCCTGCTTTGACCTTTGTCTTTCATCATGTCTCCTGTACATTCCCCATCTGTGACTGTGAGATGACTGTTGTTGTGAAATGGCGCTATATAAATAAAGTTGAATTGAATTGAATTGTGTGTACTGCCCCAACAGTCCTGTTTTGTAGCTGCTCCCTTTTTGTCTTCAAAGTGATTCAGCTGTCATATGTTGAGTTAATTACCTGTTCCCACCTGTCCTGTGTTCTGGAATTATTTCCCCGTGTATATTTGTTGTTTATTTATTGGTGCACTCTGAGTCCTCTCTTTCCACCTGCATCTGCCCGGAGGCAGATCCCTGACAGGAGCCTGATGACTGAAAGCTCTGCCTCCCATTGTACTATTAGAGATTCTTAGTATTACAGTAATTCTGCATTTTGGAAGTGTAGTGCTCTGTTAGGATGATACAGAGGAAGACGATGCATGTGAGCCGACGTATTTTGGGGAGCTCCACAAACCTACCGGTATTTTGTATACTTTGACGGTGATTTAAAACATTACTGTAGCCTGGACTGACCTTATTTACCATCAAATCGCGCTGGAGGAACTTTTTAAACAGTAGCAGCGGCGGTGAAACTTTGCCAACCAGCCTGGCAAAGTGTGAAGCCGTCTGCTCTGCACCTGTTGTGGGAGACCAAGCAGCACCTCCGTTAGTGATGTGTGGTGGCACACTCGCACAACCCCCTCCTTCTACATCGGCCAGCGGATCGTCTGAGTTGCGGGACATCTTCACCGTGCGGTGGTAAGTGGCGGAGCTAATAGTGGAGAAGCTGACCGAGATTCCGGCCGGATCGGACGTCAACTGCGGCGGTGGAGCTCAGTGGAGGAGCTGGCTGGGGCTTCGGCTGGATCCGAGGTCGGCTGGACCAGATACTGGTAGCACCAGAAAATTATCCTGTTATCATCAGCTGCAGGATACACCGGGAGAGCTTTGGCTTTACTGGCAGATACCTGCTACCAGGCTACGACCCAAGCTAACGGTCTCTGTTAGGCATCGGGAGAGCTTCGGATTCACCGCCTGATAGAACAACGCTAGCTGGAGGCCTCCACTAGCAACCGAGGGAGCATTGGCCTCCCCGGCTTCACCGGCGGATCCAGTTACTTAATTGCTAGTCAACAGGTGAGCTTCTCCCTTGATTCTAATCAAATCAAATCAAAATCAAATTACTCATTATGCCTCCAAAAAAGAGTCAGACACATGGAGAGGAGCTGGAGGAGATTAAACTCTCCCTAAACTTTATGTCTGAGGAAATATCTAAAATAGCTAAACAACAAACGCTGCTTGTCAACCTTATGGAACAAGTGCGCGAGCTAAAGGCTGAAATTATGGACAAGGACAAGAAAATTAAATCCTTAGAAAAATGTGTGGATGAACTTGAACAATATACAAGAATGGATGACGTCATTGTGAGCGGTCTGAACACCAGACACCGCTCCTATGCGCATGTGGCAGCTGGAGTTGGTGATCAGGATGGGCAGGATGAGACACTGGCTGAGTCACACACTCTTGAGCAGCAGGTATTGACCTTTTTCAATTCTAATAACATTGTTGTGGACAATGAGACTATTTCGGCTTGCCACACATTATCCAATAAAAACAGTAAAGGAAAACCAGCGATTATCATCCGATTCGTCAGTAGGAAAGCAAAAATTGACCCTCTGCGACAAGCAAAAAAACTGAGAGGAACGGCTGTCTACATAAATGAACATTTAACAAAAAAGAACTCCGAAATAGCTAGACAAGCCAGGGCCCTCAGAAAACAAGAAAAAATACAGTCGACATGGACAAGAAACTGTAAGGTGTGGATAAAACTGCTTGACACTCCAGAAGACGCTAAAGTAATGATGATTAGAGAAATGGAGGAATTGGAAAGATTTAAACCTTAGCCCTGATTCAGGAATAACGGTGCAGTAATCATGAGTGGAAATTTTGTGTTCTTTTCCTTTTTTCTTCTTGGTGTACATGGTTGTCATAAATTATGTTTAGTATCTTAGTCAATCATCCTTCCTCATTTGATGATGGAGGTGTAGTGGGGCAAATTGAAGCTGGAAATTTTGTAAGTGCTGAACAGCAACCACATGACATTTTGGGAGGTGTTGACCCAGACAACAATTATTTTGGTCATATTAATAATAAGTGTGTTTATTATGAAGAACAACAATTAAATGGAATTATGAATTTGGATCAAACATTAACAATAATACATATTAATAGTAGGAGTCTCTATGCAAACTTTGATAGTATTAAGGAGTTTTTGAATCAATTTAATACACCATTTAGGATTATTGCAATAAGTGAAACATGGATTAATGAAGAAAAAGATGTAAACTTTGAACTAGATGGATATGAGATGTACACACAAAATAGGAAATGTAAAAGTGGTGGTGGGGTAGCACTGGATGTTGATAGAAAATTAAAAAGTAAAAAAGTAGACAGCATAAAATCAGCAGTGAATGAAAGTATGGAATGTTTAACAATTGAGATTACATGGAATATTATATGGAAAAAAGAAAAAATATAATTGTAAGTTGTATATATAGAGCACCGGGATCTGATATGGAAAAATTTAAAAATGGGATGGAAAAGATGTATACAAAAATAAGACAAAAAGATATCTTTATTTGTGGTGACTTTAATATAGATTTAATGAAAATAAAACAACACAAACCAACTGAAGATTTCTTAGATATAATGTATAGCTTAACCTTATTTCCAAAGATTACAAAACCTACAAGAATAATGACACACTGTGCTACCCTGATAGACAACATGTTTACCAATGTTATTGAATATAATATGGTGAGTGGTATAATAATAAATGATATTAGTGACAACTTGCCTGTATTTGTTTCTTTAGATGTTAATTATGGGGCTAATGAGAGTAAGAATAATAATAAACTATGAAAAAAAAAGATTATCTATAAAAGAATAGGAACAGAAGATAGAATCAGTGATTTAAAAGAAGACTTAATGTTACAGAATTGGGATGTTGTCTATAGAGAGAAAAATGTGGACTTGGCATATGATAAATTTATTGATATATTTAAATTATTATATGATAAAAACTGTCCAATTAAAGAAATTAATAAAAAAACACATATACAAAATTTTCCCATGGTTAACCAAAGGGTTACAAAATGCTTGTAAAAAGAAAAATTATCTCTATAAAAATTTTATTAAATTAAGAACTAAAGAATCTGAAAAAAGATATAAAACATATAAAAATAAATTAACTGAAATAATACGAACTAGTAAAAAATTATATTATAGGAAAATGTTAAATGAAAATAAAAATAATATAAAAGGAGTCTGGGATATATTAAACAAATTAAGGAAAAATGGAACTAAGAAAATGATATATCCAGAGTATTTTACTGATAATTGTGGTGATATTTATGATAAGGATATAGTAGTAAATAAAATTAATATTTTTTTTGTAAGTGTTGGGCCAGAGTTGGCAGCAAAGATTCCAAATCAAGGAAAAGACACTGTGAGTGAGACTTTAATTGGAAGTAACCCTCGGTCATTTTTTCTTACAACGGTGGATGAACTAGAGGTAAAATCTGTTGTTGAAAAGTGTAAAAATAAATTATCTACTGATTGTGATGGTATTGATATGGCACTAATAAAAAGAACTGTTGATGGTATATTAAAACCATTCACATATATTTGTAATTTATCATTTCAAACTGGTTCATTCCCGCAGAAAATGAAAATAGCAAAAGTAATTCCATTATTTAAGCAAGGAAATAAACACCAATACACAAACTACAGACCAGTATCACTTCTCCCACAATTTTCAAAAATTCTGGAAAAACTTTTAAACAACAGATTAGAAAACTTTTTAAATAAACAGGATGTGCTGAATCAGAACCAATATGGGTTTAGAGCCAAGAGTACAACATCATTGGCGATAAAGGACATAAGAACAACAACAGAACATCACAACAGAAGAAATAATAAATGCATTAGATCAAGGAAAATATGCAATTGGTGTGTTTATAGATTTTAGAAAAGCATTTGATACAATAAATCATTCAATACTTCTTAATAAATTGCAAATGTATGGTATTAGGGGAATTGCTCTGAAATGGGTTACAAGTTATCTATCTGAGAGACAACAATTTGTGAAAATGGGAGAATATCTTTCTGGGTGTATGGGAATTGCCTGTGGGGTCCCCCAAGGATCAGTATTGGGCCCCAAATTATTTAACATATATATACATGATATATTCCAAGTTTCTAAATTATTAAAAATAATATTATTTGCTGATGATACTAATATATTTTATTCTGGAAATAATTATAATCAACTAATCCATACTCTAAATAATGAATTAAATAAGCTAAAAAAATGGATGGATTGTAATAAACTATCACTAAATATAGAGAAAACTAAGGTAATGATATTTGGTAATTGTAAAAATAAAGAAGATATACACATTCATATAGATAATGTAGTTATTGAAAAAAGTTAAGGAGATCAAGTTTTTGGGTGTAGTACTGGATGATAAAATTAGTTGGAAAACACATGTCAGATACATACAAAATAAAGTTGCAAAAAATATTGCAATTATAAATAAAATTAAGCAGGTCCTAGATTATAAATCCCTTCGTATTTTGTATTGTTCATTAGTACTTCCATACTTGACTTATTGTATAGAGGTTTGGGGTAACAGTTATAAAAGTAAACTTAATTCATTGTTAATATTACAAAAAAGGGCAGTCCGTGTTATACACAAAGTCGGGTACCTCGAACATACTAATTTATTGTTTTTACATTCGAAGTTATTGAAATTATGGGATCTGGTTCATTATTACACAGCACAATTAATGTTTAAAGTTAGTAAAAACCTCTTGCCACACAATATACAGAATCTATTCAGGGAGAGAGAAGGGAAATATAATTTACGGGGGAATACAAAATTTAAAATGCACTTAGTAAGATCTACAAGGAAGAGTTTTTGTGTGTCTGTGTGTGGGGTAAAATTGTGGAATGGGTTGGGGGAGAAACACAGGCAATGTCCAAACATCCATATATTTAAATCAACATATAAAGAAATGATTTTTGAGCAGTATGAGAATGAAGGGCAGTGATGTTACATTGTGTCTTCAGTGAGGGAAGGTTGTTGTCTGTTATGGTGATTGTGAAGGTGATGGTGTTGTTTGTGTTTGCATTGAACATGCCAGAAGTGTATGTTTATTGTTGTTGCAATATTGTTGGATATGGGCTGTCATTGTTGTGTCATTTTTGTTGTATAATTTGACTATGGGTGTATTATGGTGAATGTGGTTGTGGGATAATGATGATTATGAGTAATACTGTAATTTGTTTGGTGTGGAGAAGGGGTGGGACTGTATAAGTGTTGGCTTCTTCCCACTCCTTTTGAACATTTTATTTTTGGTTTGTTTTTTGTTGTGCTTTGAACTCTCTTCTTTCTTTCTTTAACAATGTTCAAATAAAATCAATGTCAATAAGGTAGTATGGGTGCAAGATATAATGACATATATCAGTGATGCAAGAAAAAATGTCAATTTTTTCATATAAAAGTGTATTGTTTATACTGGAATTTAAAAGACACATTCCCCGTTTCTACTTATCACTGCCCACCTCTCTGCAGCAGTGTGTCAGGTCTGTGCAAGAGTGATGGGTTCTGGTGGTTAGCACAGCAGCTAACTGCAAGTTAATGTTTTGCCACTACTTCTGTAGAGCCGCTACTTCTGTTTGCCCATTATATAGGACTTTTTTTCACCATGCTGCATCAGAGAGGATAGTCCTCTCACCTCATTTTAATTGGAGATAACATTAACATCATCTCTCTTTATAAAACAGCAAATGCAAAATGATGATGCTAACTTGTCACTAATACGAAATATTATAATGTATAAGACCATCATTTATTTGGCTTAAATTACAGCTGAGTTTCTTAAGTTATCTGAAAAAAATTACTAAAGCTGCAAAAGTGTGTGACAGTGGCCCCATACACACTAAATAAATAAATAATAAATAAATAAATTAAAACTGGTCAGAGGAACAAACTTGCTCTTAATGTAACTTGATTTGCAATCATTTTTAATTAGTCAAGTAGTGATAATAAATAGCTTATGTCATCTCAAATGCACATTATTTTTTTTTTTATAACAACACTAAAAATTAATAGTGAAAGAGCTGCATAAAATTAATGACAGATGAATTTGTACAATTTATTTTTTTCACTATGTAATTTAAAATGTAGAAAAAGAGATGGTCCTTTCTCTTGGTTATGATAAATAAACTTTAGAATTTAAAGAAAAAGTATATCATCATATATATCATCAATTCTAAACTGTATATGAAGCCAGTGAAGGGAGGCCAGAATTAGAGAGATGTGATCACTCTTTCTAGTACCTGTTAAAGCTCTTGCTGCAGCACTTTGGATCAACTGAAGTCTTTTTAAAGATGTTTTATTACAGCCTGATAATAAAGAGTTACAATAATCTACTCTAGACCTAACAAAAGCGTGGATTAGTTTCTCAGTTTCACTCTGAGACAAGATGCTCATAATCTTGGCAACATTATGAAAATGATAGAAAGTACTATTAGAAACAAGTTTAATATGTGAATTAAAGAATAGATCTGTTAGGATAGAGTGTAACCCCATCCAAACTAAGAATTTGATTTGGAAAGGTATTTCTAGTTTGTTTTTTTTGTTTTTTTTTGACCAAATAGAATGACTTCAGTCTTATTTGAATTTAAAAGCAAGAAATTACAATATTTCCTTCAAACAAGCCTCTAATTTAGTTAACTGATTGTTGTTGTCTGATGTCATTGTCACCATTAGATCCCATCACATTTTTTGATTTCTCCAGTGCCTTTAATACCATCCAGCCATTGCTACTGGGTGAGAAGCTGTGAGTGATGGGGGTTGACAGTTCTGTGATCTCCTGGATTACTGACTACCTGACAGGCAGGCCACAGTTTTTCCGGCTTGGCAGTGTCTTATCTGACGTGGTGGTTAGTGATACGGGAACTCCACAGGGGACTGTGCTCTCTCCTTTTCTCTTCACCTTCGACACAACTGACTTTCAGTACAACACCAAGTCATGTCATCTGCAGAAATTCTCTTACAACTCAGCTGTTGTTGGGTGTATAGGAGGGGGAGAGGAGGGGGGGTACAGGGCACTGGTAGACAGATTTTGGTGAGTGGACCGAGCAGAATCACCTGAGGCTGAACGTCAGCAAGACAAGATAGATGGTGATTGACATCAGGAAGAAGAGGATGCCTTCTCAGCCATTGCAGATTGGGGGGGGGGGGGGGAGAGATGTGGAGGTGGTTGTGGACTACAAATACCTGGGTGTCATAATCAGCAACAGGCTGAACTGGAGATCAAAGACCGATGCTGCACACAGCAAGGAGGTGAGAAGACTTTACTTCCTGAGGAAGCTGAGATCCTTCAACGTGTGTAGCAGGATGCTGGAGCTTTTCTGCCAGACCGTTGTCGCCAGAGCCATCTTCTTTGCTGCTGTCTGTTGGGGTAGCAGTATCAGAGCCAGCAACAACAACAGACTTGACAAGATTATTAAGAGGGCTGGCTCTGTAATTGGTCTCAGGCTGGAGACCTTTGAGACTGTGGTGGAGAGGAGAACACTAAATAAACTGTGATCCATCATGGACAATCACCCCCTCCACCACACACTGGACAGACAGCTGAGCACTTTCTCCAGCAGACTGCTACAACTTCACTGTCGAACGGTTAGGTACAGGAAATCTTTTCTGCCATATGCCATGTCACTGTACAATAACTCACCATGATGTTGAATTCTGGTCATAACTACACTGCCATACTGCACCTTACAGTCTAATTGGTGCCTCACATCTCACTCTGCACCTGATAGTCCTGCATTGTCCAGCGGGTATGATTCATGTATCTACATAGGTCACCATCTATTCACCTATAATGTAGATAAGCTTTTGTAGTAGTTTTACTTTCCATTTGTAGTCCCTTTGTGTGTTTTTGTCATTTGGTTGCCGTCTGTCATGCTGCTGTTACACTGTAATTTCCCAGTTTTGGATCAACAAAGTACATCTATCTATCTATCTATCTATCTATCTATCTATCTATCTATCTATCTATCTATCTATCTATCTATCTATCTATCTATACCCTCATGCAACCCAACAGATTACATACAGTAAGAGATGATTCTACAGTCTCTTGGGGCCCTAGGCACAAATACACCGGGGGCCCCTCCAACCAGTCTTCACCACCGTATGTAATAAACAATCTGGCTGCTTGGCTGGACACAGTTTTTATTTGAAAACTAAATAAAAATTAAACTCCATGTCATGACCGTGGCACCACCAGGGACCGTGCCCACACTTAATGTTCATTTGGGGTTTTGGTTTTCCTTAATAGGATTTTTGTATTATCACTCTTATTACTGTTAAGTGCCCTTATGCCTCCCCAGTTGCTTGTTGTTGCATGTAGTCCTGTCTTCATCCTCTGTTGTTGTTTGTGGTTGTCTTTTTGTAATTTAGTTACATTGTATGATCCTTGTTTATTTTTACTGTCAGTATTATTGTCCTTGTTGTCCATTGTCATGTTGTGTTTTCCCCTGTCTAGGTTCATGGTTGTGTGTGTGTCTATTTACCTATTGTCCTCAGCATCTCATGTTTCCGTACCCATAGCCATTCCCTCATGTGTGCATTACTCAGCCCTTGATGGTCCTCAGCTGTCCTGCGTCTTGTTGATTGCCCTGCCCTTTACAGTGCATCCAGAAAGTATTCACAGCGGTTCACTTTTTCCACATTTTGTTATGTTACAGCTTCATTTCAGAAGGGATTAAAATATTTTTTTTCCTCAAAATTCTGCGCACAATACCTAATAATGACAACATGAAAAAAAGTTTGTTTTTTTAAGATTTTTGCAAATTTATTAAAAATAAAAAAAACAAAAATAAAAAATCACAAGTACATAAGTATTCATAGCTTTTGCCATGAAGCTCAGAAATGAGCTCAGGTGAATCCTTTTTACACTTATCATACTTGAGATTTTTCTACAGCTTAATTTGAGTCCACTTGTGGTAAATTCAGTTGATTGGACATGATTTGGAAAGGCACACTCCTGTCTATATAAGGTCCCACAGTTTACAGTGCATGTCAGAGCACAAACCAAGCATGAAGTAAAAGGAATTTTCTGTAGACCTCCGAGACAGGATTGTCTTCAGGCACAAATCTGGTGAAGGGTAAAGAAATATTTCTGCTGCTTTGAAGGTCCCAATGAGTACAGTGGCCTCCACCATCCATAAACGGAAGAATTTCGGAACCACCAGGACTCCTCCTAGGGAGAAGGGCCTTAGTCAGGAAGGTGACCAAGAACCCAATGGTCACTCTGTTAGAGCTACACCATTCTTCTGTGGAGAGAGGAGAACCTTCAAGAAGGTCAACCATCTCTGCTGCAATCCACCAATCAGGCCTGTATGGTAGAGTGGCCAGATGGAAGCCACTCCTTTGTTAAAAGCACATGGCAGCCAACCTGCAATTTGCCAAAAGGCACCTGGAGGACTCTCAGAACATGAGAAAAAAAAAAATTCTCTGGTCTGATGAGACAAAGATTGAAGTCTTTGGTTTGAATGACAGGCGTCATGTTTGGAGGAAACCAGACACCGTTCATAACCATGCCAGTGTTGGTAGCAGCATCATGCTGTGGGGATGTTTTTCAGGGGCAGGAACTGGGAGACTAGTCAGGATAGAGGGAAAAATGAAAGCAGCAATGTACAGAGACATCCTGGATGAAAACCTGCTCCAGAGCGCTGTTGACCTCAGACTGGGGTGACAATTCATCTTTCAGCAGGACAATGACTTTAAGCACACAGACAAGATATCAAAGGAGTGGCTTCAGGACAACTCTGTGAGTGTCCCAGCCAGAGCCCAGACTTTAATCCAATTGAACATCTGGAGAGATCTGAAAATGGCTGTGCACCGACACTTCCCATCAAACCTGATGGACCTTGAGAGGTGCTACAAAGAGGAATTGGCAAAACTGCCTAAGATAGATGTGCCAAGCTTGTGTTATCATATTCAAAAAAGACTTGAGGCTGTAATTGCTTCCAAAGGTGCATTAACAAAGTATTAAGCAATGGCTATCAATACTTATGTACATGTGAAGAGTTCTTTTGCAAAAACAGATAAGTCCAATTGGTTTAATATAGAGAAAAACAACATTTTCATCTGTTGGTTTATACAGTAGGTGTTAGTATTTCCAATTCAGCTTCTAAGACATGGTTGCTCGAAATATGGGTACCTCTGACATAATAAAGCAAAAAAACGCACATCAACTCATAGTTACTTTTAGGCAGTTTATTAGTACTTTTTTGTTTTTGCATAAACAGATAAGGCCACAAGCCATTCTTTTGCAAAAACAGACATGTCCCAAAAACCATGCTAGTTTGTCAGGAAAATACTTGAATGTCTATAAGCATCAATGTACTGTAGTGACTGACACACTGATTTAGGCATATCCTGTCAGCAATGGCCCTCGCAGACCATCAGTAAGATGGCGAAAGCCAGCTGATGAGTTTGCATATTTATTAGCAAAAGACAACGATGACAAAAGAATGAGCCACATGGGGCAAAAACACAACTATGACTATGACTAAGACTATGGACAAAGGAAAACAGACTTTGAAGGAATACACTTGCTGTGAGAAGAACACATCGTGAATCTAAGACGGAGGTTTGACGAGGTTGCAGTCCGGAGTAACCACAGCTGCTCCCTTAAATAGGGCACAACCAATAATGAGACAGTAATCAAAGGAATGTAGATCATCTGTCATGGCGCACTCAGCTCTGACAGCCAGAAGTCCCGCCATGACGCTGTCATAATAAAGGCCCTGGAAGGCCATAAGGAAAACACAGACTAACGGGGAAAATACTGGATGATCCGAGTGTGGACAATATCAGTGCTCAGACCATGACATATCCAGTCAGTAAAAGGGTATAATATAGCAATAATAAAGCAAAGATTCAAAGATTTTATTATCAATACTACTATACATACAGGACATACATGAGAATTGAAATGGTGTTTCTCTCTTTTTTCATTGGAGTGCACAGTGTAAAAAGAAAACAAATAAGGCTGGGAAAAAGATAAACAACAATAACAGCAGTCTAATATACAATATGTACTGTAAGTAAGTAAGTAAGTGAAATTTATTTATATAGCACTTTTCACAAAAAGGATCACAAAGTGCTGCACAAGAAAATAAAACACAACATCACAAATACAATAATAAAGACATAAAAACATTAAAAAAACATAAAAACCAAATCAAACTAAAAAGCCTGTTTAAACAAAAGTGTCTTCAGCTGCTTTTAAAAAGCCTCGACAGAGTCTACTGAGCACAAAGACAATGGTAGAGCATTCCACAATTTTGGTGCCACTGCCTGAAAGGCTCTATCACCTCGAGTTTTAAAATGGGTTTGAGGGAGAGCCAGTAAAAGTTGATCCAAGGATCTCAAAGACCGAGAGGGGTTATACACATTAAACAGCTCAGTGATGTATTTAGGAGCCTGATCATGAATAGCTTTAAAATCAAGAACTAAAATTTTAGACTGAATCCTATAACCAGCTGGGAGCCAGTGAAGTGCTGCCAAAACCGATGTAATGTGAGCCGTTTTTTTAGTGTGAGTTAAAAGTCTGGCAGCCAAATTTTGAACAACCTGGAGGTGTTGAAGGTGCTTTTGGCTCAGACAAGTAACTATTACAATAGTCTAAGTGAGAAGAAATTAAAGCATGAATAATCATCTCAAGTTCCGCTTTTGACACCAGGGTTCTCAACTTAGAAATATTCTTCAGATGGAAGAAACAATTTCTAATTCATTGATTAATGTGGTGCTCAAAAGACATAGCTGAGTCAAAACTGAAACCAAGATTCTGAAGACTCGCCTGGACAGAGGAACATAGTGTACCCATGTGGTGCTTATTAAATGGGAGCTTGTTTTCAGGAGCAATAATTAATGTCTCTGTCTTGTCTGAGTTAAGTTGTAAAAAGTGTGCACTTAACCACTGTTTGATATTAGACAAGCAGTTAGTTAAAGATGATAGCATGAAAAACTCAGACTCTTTAAAAGAGCAATACAACTGAATATCGTCAGCATAAAGATGATAAGAAATATCATTGAACTGGCTAATTATCCGTCCCAGTGGCAAAATGTAAATTAGAAATAAAATGGGTCCTAGAACTGATCCTTGTGTTACCCCACATGAATACTGTGCTATTTCAGAAAGTATCTGATTCACCGACACATTAAAGGTTCTTCCGGAGAGGATTGATGAAAACCATTTTAAAACAGAACCAGACAGCCCTAGCTCTTTGAGTCTGTTGATCATTATACAGTGATCAGCAGTATCAAAGGCAGAAGAAAGATCTAATAAAACCAAAACTGTGTATTTACCAGTATCAGCCGCCATCATAGTGTCACTGTAGACCAGGGGTGTCCAACCATGTGCCATGGAGAGCCAAGACCCTGCAGGTTTTACCTCCAACCAGTGTCTTCAACAGCAGATTTCAGTGAACTTCTTCCCACTGATTGCTGATAAGTGAAAACACCTGCTGAAGAGAATGGGTAGAAGAGAAAACCTGCAGGGTCTTGGCTCTCCATGGCACATGGTTGGACACCCCTGCTGTAGACTCTGACTAAAGCTGTTTCGGTAGAATGATTTTTCCCAAAGCCCAATGGAAATTTATCCATGATATTACAATTTGCCAAAAAAGACATTAGCTGCTCAGTCACTACCTTTTCAAGAATTTTTGATATGAAAGGGAGTTTAGAGATTGGCCTATAATTATTTGGCCGAGATGGATCCAAACTCAGCTTCTTAAGTATTGGTTCAACCACAGCATGTTTGAAAGGACTGGGAACCACACCAGCTGAAAGTGAAATGTTTATCAGTTCAACAACTGAAGGACCAATTGACTCAAAAACAGCTAAAAACAGCTTAATAGGGAGAACATCAGCAGGGGAAGAGGAAGATTCCATCTTCTGCAGCAGAGACGTGATGTCCTCAAGGGTCACTGGGTTAAAAGTGGACCAAGTACAAGGTGTGGGCATAACACTGGCACAGTTAAAAGAAGATGATGGTACAATGTTTTCCCTGATATCTCTGATCTTATCAACAAAGAAATTAAGAAATTTGTTACTGTCTGCTTTACAGAACACAGGAATTAGAGGGGCAGCAGGTGAGACAAGAGTGTTGTGTCAAATAAGACTAGGATTTTTCTTATTTGTGAAAATGATTTCTGAAGAATCCTGATTCCTGGCATCCCTCAGCAGGTCATTTAAGGAGGCTCTAAGTCCCCTTAGACGGAGTCTGTGATCCTCCAATTGGGTTGATTTCCATAAGCGTTCTATCTTACGACAATTTCTCCTAAAGGATCGAATGGAGTCATTTATCCAGGGATAAGGCTTTTTAGGAGAAGCAAAGACAGATTTCACTGGTGCCACTTTGTCTAAAATAGCCATACGGTGGCTGTTAAATGTCTGAGTGAAGGCATCAGGATCTTTAATTCCCATCAGTAAGTGTGGCTCAAACAAAGCAGAGAAGTCATTTGCTGCCTCTCGGTTAATAATCCGCATTTTTGCTGCCATTTTCAGAGGGAGAGGACTCACAGGGAAGTTAACATTAAAAAGCACACAGCTGTGATCACTGATCTGGAAGTCATCCACACACACATTTTCAATATTCAAGCCCAGAGAAAAGAACAAGGTCCAAGGTATGACCCTTAGTGTGCATAGGGCCTAAAACATGCTGGATCAGGTTATAAAAATGAGTGATGGATAAAAAGTCAGCAGCTGTGTTACATGAAACATCATTTTGAATGTTAGAATCACCAATTATTTAAACCCTCTCCAATTTAATAAGAGAAGAAAAAATGTCTGTAAAATCCTTAAGAAAGACACTTGCGGGGCCAGGAGGACGGTAAATTAAAACACAATAAAAGGCATTAAAGGTCCCGACTTTGATTATCTGAGACTCAAAGGAGGAGAAAGGCTCAGAGTTTACTAGTCTGCACAGGTGGCTGTCCCGGTATACCGCAGCAACCAGTTAGAGCATTTTAATACATATTTACTACAAATTACATGCAGGTATTCATTTTTTATTTATTTATTTATTTATTTTTTACCACTGTTAGTCTGTTACATTTTACTGTCTCACATGATGACGTCATTAACTGTGCAGCCAAAACAAGCCCAGTATTATCTGCAAGAGGTTAATTTTATTGTTACATTGAGTTTCCTGTATAGTCCACTATATCTAAATTCACTATATAACGAGTAGGGAGGGAATGAGTGAGTGAACATTCCAAACAAAGCCAGGGAAATCAGTCAGAGCAAGCAGACTGGGAAGGCAGCCAAGATGAGTCCCGTGACCCAAATACCAAGCGCTGATTTGCAGAATGGAGTTATCTGCTTTTGTAAAAAAAAAAAAAAAAAAAGAAGCTCCAGGCGTTTATCGGCTTTTGAAAAAAAAAAAAGAACAACAAAAAAAACAAAAAACAAACAATGAATCTGTAGTGTCTAAAACATAGGAAATATTGGATTTTGAGAAATAAAACAATCTGAACTCCCATAAGTAGGTAATGTTAACAGTTGTTTGATGTAAAGAGGGAAATTTTCACGGAAGTTTTTTGCAAACAATCTCTTCATACATTCATGCCTAATCTATAGACTCCAATGGTAAAGTCCTCAATTAAAATGACATTGTGGATGGATTAAAAAAATATTAAGTGTATCATCATATCATAATTAAAATGACAGGTGATTATATTACAACTGTTACAACTCTATCCATTAAAGTAACTGAAAATCCCAACTCATGTTGTGGTTACTCCTGAACTCCTGTCAGTATCACCTGCGTAATCTCAACACATGCCACTGAAATAGCATGAAACAATACGCTTCTGATGACAGACCTTTTTCCTGATCAAAATAGCGTTGTCATAAAAAGCACCATAATACCAATACACATGAGACTGAGCACCCAAGCACTTGTTGCCTTCCCTGCTATCATGCAGCACCTCTGCATACAGCGTGCAAAATAAAACAGTCTAGTTTTGTTTCCTATCAAAGCCAGAACATAGCTAGATCAGACCCAATAGCTGCAGTTTTTGAAAACATGAGGCTAAACAAACAACAGAACCAAAGGCAAAGCTATACACGCTGCACCGCCAGACCCGGTTTTTCTGTTATTTGAGACACATCATGAAGCATGGCACATTGCTGGGCTCATCTAGTGACTTAAAAGGCAAATTATTAAAATCGCCCTCAATGTCATCTCAAAGCCCCAGCTCGATAAACAAGGGAACAACAGAAGTCTGCTGAGCTCGCAGGCTTTGGAGCAGAGTGATCAGTGGCAGAATGCTCTCAGGTTTACTCCCTGCTGAGGAGTCCTGATAAAGATGTTAAACTCAGATTTACTCAGTGAGTGCAGAATTTACTCTCACATAAGGGATTCTGTTTGAATTTTGAAGCTTGTAAATAAATGGAAAAGCTCATTACAGATTAACAAGTAGAAGTGGTCTTCTTTTTTGCCAAAATACTAAATAAAAAAGGATATAGTAGACAGCAGTATGAAATCAACTTTAAAGGGTCATTAACTTCACTTTTTCCACATTTTACCGGCTCTCACATGTCTTAATGAAGTGTTTGTGACATATTTTGCTTACATTTTCTTTATTTTTTTTAATTATTGAGGATTTTTTTTAAAATTTTTTCTACCTCTCTAGAAACACTCTGATATAAAGCCTATCACTTTAAGAAACATCCTTCACCTGTTCATCTCTGCCCTCCCTCTTATGTCAGTTAGCCATTAGCTGACTAGCCTCTAGCCTTTGCTTTTAGCCTCTTTCTAGCTTAGACGAGTGACGCTGGATCACTGATCTACAGTTGGTATATCTCAAATCACTACAACCCATCTCCCAATAATTTTGCCTTGATTCCACAACTAATTGCTAGCACCGTGCACCCGGGAGCCCCCCCCCCCCCTCCCATCGCCGCAACCAACCTGGCCTGGGACCCGAGGCTGCTTGCCAAGCCGAGCTGCCAAGCCACAGGATCTCAGAGGCCAATGTCCCACCCCGTCACGAGGCGGCTCCCCTATGCTGTCCTTGAGAGTGGAGTCGCGTGGAGCCCTGGAGGATGGTGAGGGAGCTGGACATGAGAGCCAGCAGCCTTGGGTCCTGGTCAAGGCTGGTTACAGCAATGGGAGCGCTGGTGCTGACAATTCAATGTGGAATCACAGTGAAATTATTGGGAGACTGGATGGAGTGATTAATTGTGGACTGGTGAACCAGGTGGTAAAAGGGATGGCTATTAGGGGGACTGAGACATGAAGAAAATATAATATAAGCTGTACTTGATTTGAGCCTCATGGGACCAGTGTTAGCTTGGTGGCTAATAGGCTCCCTCTTGCATTTGCATGACAGACAGCTAGGCAGGCCAATAATAAAGCAATGGGTGGCTCTCAAGGACGGCGGTGGGTTGGCTTTGTCAAATCATAATGTATACAATTAACCGAGAGGAGTCTAAAACATTTCTGAGAGAAAAAAAAAATGAGATAAAGGTTGTGTGTTTTGAAGAGAATTGACTGTTTTGATTTTTTTATTTTTTTTATTTTTTTTTGTAATTAGTTGACCAAAAGACTCATTTTTTTCTTTCTTTTTTTTTTCTTTTAATTCTTTCTTCCAAATGGTGGTCATTTTTTTTTTCTTTCTTCCAAAAATGACCGATAGACTCATTTCAGACAGCTAAATCTACACACACACACGCACCATTTTTCAGTCAACTAAAGAGAGACTTTTAATAAGAGTGCCCAAACAACACATTCATGGGCACATTCATGCTTAAACTGCATATTTTTTGATGCTTACTGATCACAATAATGGGAAACATTTCCTGTATTAGATCTGGGCCAGGGATAGGCAACTGGCAGCCCATCACCTTTCCCTCATCAACTGCGGCCTGCCAGTCCATTTCCTAAAATCTATTATTTATCCATATGATGTTTGCAACCGCATTCTTAAAAGCAATTACAGAGTCTACCAGCAGAGGGAGCTCAAATCGAAACCTCAGTGCCGCTCTCTGCAATGTCAGCAATAAAAGTTCAGAGACTGGTCATTGTAATCTGCTGATTTTTTTTTATGCTAATCAAGGTATAAGATCAACGGTGGGGAGGAGCACTTCCTCTTGTGTCATGGGCAGCCTGATCGGCAGGGAGCGTCGAAAGCCTGTAGGGTCTCATTATATTGTGTTCAATAAAGGTTTTCTGTTTGGACGTCACGCCCTGTCTTCTTTGGGTCTATTTATGGATACAACACAACCATGGACTTCTGGAACAATGAGGAGCTGTGCGCACTGGACCGTCTGGAGGACTCTTTCTTGAGGACACTGGGGCTGTGTACTCCTGAGGACAGTCAAGCTGCTCAGGACACCACTGCGGAGGTATTGGAGTTGTGTCCCGACCTCCTGTTTTTCCCAGAGTCAGCCGACATCCTACAGTCCATCCTTGCTCTGCCGCATGAGGAGCCCAGGAGGGATTCTCCAACCCTGGAGCCATCTCCATCACAGAAGAGGTGCTCGCGACGCAGGAAGCCTTCCTCCTCCCACAGCTCTCCCGCTCCAGCCCTGCCGTCGGCCCCAGAGCTCGTGCCTGCTCCTTCCGCGGGGAATTGGAAGGAACACAGACTGGCGTGGCTGGCGGAAAGGAATCGCCGCTTGGAGGAGGAGAGATCAGCAGCCACCTCTTCTTCTTCAGTGCTGGTTTGGGAGGCTTCTCCACAGCCAGTGGAGGAGCCCAGACCCGCCACAGCCACGGAGAGGGACAGCACTTCACCAGCTGCAGGAGGAGACATCATTAACCAGCAGAGTAGGCAAGTTGTCTCCCTTTTTTTCCTCTAATACTGATGAAATATCTTACCTTATCCCTGGTAGAGAATCTCTGGGTGTGCAGTCCCCAGAGATCTCTCCACCTGTTGCAGTCACTTTCATCTCACCAACCGTCTCCATATCTCCTCCTTTCACCTCTGAGTGTCCACCAATCCAGGAGCTCCAGATGAAGGAGGAGCCTACAGAGCAGAAAGACTCTACCCCAGCCTCGCAGAGCTGCCGTAGCCAGAGAGAAGGCGCTGTGACCAACCTGGAGCCTGTGCCGATGAAGGAGCGTCCCCTGGCTTCAGTCACTTGGGGTCCAGCGCAATGTGAGACTCCACCTCCAGAATCCACACCGGCAGGGTCGCCTGTGTTGCAATCTTCTCTGGAGGAGGCCAAGACTGCTATGACCATCACGTCTGCTGCGGAAGCTGCCGCAGCAGTGTCAGCGCCCAAGCTGAACCTCCAGGAGGCCAAACTCGTGAGCACATCGCTTGAATCGTTGGAGTCAGGGCAGTGGTGGAGCTCGAGCTAAGGCAAGTGCTCTCATTTGTTTTTCTATTGTCTGTTCTAGAGCAATCTTGCCTAGCTCTAGGTGAGGAAAGCCAGGTGCAGCCACTTGCTGCACCTGAGCTCGCCTCGCCGGGCTCTGCCACTGCCAGCGACCCTGACCCTTCCTCTTCTCTGTTTCATTCCTCTTCTAGGGTCGACGGAGAGAGATCCGTGTCACCGGATGAGTCAGAGAATCCAGGCTCACCACTGTAGGTCATCATAGCCGCTGCCGCTCCCGTTGACGTGACCATGAGTCCAGCTCCACTCCTGCCTAAGGCCCTTGTCTGGGTTCCACCTCAGTTTGAGCCTCCTTTAGTCCTGTGTCCCGGCCTGGGGCCATTGTGGGTGCCATGCCCCAGCGTCAGTCCCCACATAGGTGCTCCGCTCCAGCCTTGGTTCGCCATGGGCACTGTGCCTCTGCCCGAGGTCCACTGAGGGTGCAGCGTTGGCCCAGCCAGGTCTCATCAAGGGGGCAGCAGTGACCCAGCCGGGTCCCACCGTGGGTGCAGCAGGGGCCCAGCCGGATTCCATCGAGGATGCAACCATTGCTCGGTAAGGGTCCACCGTGGGTGCAACCATGGTTTGGTTGGGGTCCACCGTGGGTACAACGCAGGCCCAGTCGGGGCTCACCGCGGGAACAATGAGGCCCCGGGAAGAAGTCACCGCTGGTGCAACATTGTCCCAGGCCAGGACCACCGCGGGTACAGCTCTGTCCCAAGCCGGGACCGCCACGAGTGGTGCAGCCTTGTCCTGGACCAAGACAGTCACGGGTGTTGCTGCCCTCCAGTTCCCTACCACTGGGAGAATAATGTTTCTTCCCCGGTCAGCCATGGGTCTCCCTATGGGGAGGCTACCACCCGGTCCGCTTGTCCCAAACTGGTGGCTGAAGTATCATGGCCGGTCGCGTGATGTTCTGTGCCATTGGGTTGTGTGGACAAATTTTCCTGGCAGACCACCTGATCCGTTTCTCCGGATGGTTCGGCTGGTCGGAGATGCTGGTAGGCCACCTTAATGACTCCATTATCTGGACCAGGGGGCCTGGGACTTTGGTCGACCCCCTGAACTTTGAACTCTTTAGACGTGATGGGCTTACCTTGGTTCTGGTGTGGGAGAATCATTGTGTTATGTGTTATTGTATGTTTGTTGTTTCCCTCCTGGCCTGTTCCTCCATCGCCCACCCTGGGAGGTTTAGTAGTGCCTCCACGGGGGTGGGGAGGGGGTCCCTTTTTTTTTTTGTACTGTGGTGTCTCCTTGTCTAGAAGCTACACATGTTGGGGGGGGGGGGCTCTGTCATGAGCGGAGGTTTTGGATTTCCTTTTCCAGGCCCCACTCCATGATGTGGCTGTCCTTCCTTTATTATTTTCTTTGTCTGTTTATTAGTTTGTGTCTTTATTTGTTGTCAGCCACGCTCTGGGCTCCTCTGGGTCTGCCCTGCTCTCTCACAGCTGACTGCCACGCCTCTTCCTCCTGTTAGTGAACAGCTGTTTGCCAATTGTCTTTTCACTCTGCACACTCACTCACTTACACAGCTGCATTCATTTTGTTCATCTACATTTTCTCATGCACACACACACACACACACACACACACACACACACACACACACACACACACACACACACACACACACACACACACACACACACATTTACATGCATCTTTCAGCACACGCGCTCATCTGTCCTCACTCTCCTCACACCGGTAGTCACTTTAGTTCATTATGTTTGAAGTATTTATATCCTGTCAGTGCTCCTGTTTCCCACCGGTTCATTGCAGATCATCCCCACTCCTGAGTAGGCAACTCAGTACAGTCATCATTTGTAAGTACTCTGCCCACCGTTCTGCCGGGAGCATTTCCTCCTCTCTATTTGCCCTTTTTCTCCGCTACTCAGTCCTTACCTGGGAGCGCGTGGGGCCAGCCCTCCTTCCTCCATTTTTATCCAATTAACCGGAGGGTGCAGTTGAGTAGTCCTGTGTTTTCTCTGTGTGTTCATTGGACCGTTATGACATGTTGTCTTCGTGAGCAAATAAATTACACTCAACACTTTCCTGCGTTGGATTTTCATCTTCTTTTTCTGCATGTGTTGCATTTTACTCATGCATATGACACAGAGGTGACATGAGGAGTAACAAGCAGCAGGTGCGGCCAGGAGCGGGCAGTGACCTAATTCCTATCAATCACTCACAGCTGAGATGGACTGGGGAAACAAGCTGTGAGAGGTGGGTGTGTCTGGAATGGAGGAATGGGGCTCAAATAACCCAAAGATCATAACAGAACTAATAGGGAAATAATAATGGAACAGAAAAACACTTAAAACTTCAAAGGGAGTGTGGGGACAGACACTCAGACATATGACACCTCTCACCCAAAGATGTTGGGATAAGGTCCAGCCCCCCCCCCCCCCCACACACACACACACTGCTCATTTTAAAACTTAGAAGACTAAAATACCTCAAAACGTTACCATCTTTAAAATTTAGCAATCAAATTACATAAAATTATTTTCCTTTGCATTCCAATTAAACACTCTGGGCACCGACTGAACACGAAAACTATTTACACAATGCCATTGGGTTAACCACTAAAATACACCTAAAATACCCAACAGTCATCTTTCACAGCCCAGGAAGGTCCTTTTGCCTGGATCATCGTCTGGGGGATCCCTCCCAGAGCTCCGCAGTCTTTTTGCATCAGGGGATGAGCCGCGCCGTCTGCTTCTCCCCACCACATGACGCAGGTCATTAGGATGTTTCCACGTTTCCTCGGACAAACCCAGACACACATCCTCTTGAGCAGCCTCAACCTGGACCCGTCTCCGGTCGTCACGTCGCTCTTGCGAACCATGGTGCCCTCTCATGCGGGCCTCATCCCTAGGCCGGACAAAATTACAAACCCGCAGGAAGGCCCTGCAATTCTTCTTGGAACCATTGTGTTGCAAGCTGTTTTCTCTTTCTGAACCGGTCGGCTTGTGGGTCCGGTCCAACGACCTCTTGGAAGGTCTCTGCTTGGAGTGTTTCAGAACAGCGCTCCTCGGTCTCACCCCCTTAGTCCTCAGCGCGGGCACCTCGGTCTATAAACTCCTACGGGGGTCCCGTCATGCTGCCCAGCTCCCACACCAAGGGCTGCTTGGGTTACGGCATCAGGTCCATCCCTAAGTGGCATTGCATGGTGCCGGGCTTGCTCTCCCCTGGCCACATCCAACCAGTCCGCATCCCACACCGACTCCTGCCCCTGGATCCAGTGGCGGGGAAGCAGTCTCTTGACTGTGGTCAAATTTAACACGGAGATCGCCGGTCCCATATCCAATAAGAGTGGGACCTCAATGCCATCAAAGTCAACTGTGCAGCCAATCCGGCCTGCGGTCTCCAGGGAGACCATGTGCACAATAGTGGAAGCCTTCTGCAGAGAATCCGCTCCATGCTGTCAATTCTTCCGCACAAAGTTGATACATGCCGTGGCGAAGTGATTTAACAGACCACACTTCCCACAATGCTTGATCTTCACCAGACACAACTTGGATTTACAGCGGTGTAAGGGGGACCCACAGCTACATCTTGGCATACTCAGGGTGGACCTTGTTGTCACAATGGAGGCAAACTCCTCTTCTCCGCTGTCCTCATCCTCAGTGTCCAACTGCAGCGCCATCACACGAGGCTCACCTTAGGACGGAGGTGAGCACTTCTCGAGGCCCCTTGCTATTGTTTCAGCTGCCTCAAATTGCTGCGCTAGCTTGATAGTGTCGTTCAATGTCAGCTCACCTGGGAGGGATAGGAGCCTCCTAACCCTAGAACTGCAAGGCACCGAACGTGCTTCGCCAGTTGGTCTCTAGTCATCTCACCCTCCAGGTTTCCAAAGTTGCAATCCCTCGCCAGCTCCCGGACGTCTCCAATAAATCTTCTCATGGACACATCCGTCTGCTGGTGGTGCTGTCCAAAGTGGATGTGCCAGACAGTGACGTTTCCCGTGGCGCAAATGTAGTACGCCATTAATTCCATGACTTCATCAAAACTATTGGCTCCACTGAGATTTTCCAACATTCCTTGCCTCTCCATGCCCAAATTATGCACTAACACTACTCTGGCATGAAGTTTTTTTAGGCTCACCAAGAGTTAAAACTACCACACAGTTTGTGAAGATGGTGAGCCATCCAGGCCATGCCACAGGAGGCTGGCATGGTTACTCTAGAAATGGCCAAGAGTTGGCAACTGACCTTTCAATAACCACTTTTACCTCGTCGCCAAATGTTGTATCCATAATTACACCCAAAGAAGACAGGGTGTGACGTCCAAACACAGAACCTTTATTGAACACAATATAACAAGACCCTACAGGTCTTTCGGTGTTCCCTGCCAATCAGGCTGCCCACGACGAAAGAGGAAGTGCTCCTCTCCGCCATTGCTCTTATACCCTGGTTGGCATCACTACCACAGGGTAGAGTGCCAACCCCCTCTAAACCATGACTGATTCCCCGGACCCCCATCTTGCCACTGTACAACCTATTTACATACATAACAGGTTGCACCGGGAATCAGGTAGGAAGTAAAAACACAGACAGATGAAAAAATGATGCACTCAACACTCACTGCGGATTGTCTTAATACGGCTGGTTCATGCTATCATATGCGTGCGTAAAACGCAACGCATGTAGAAAAAGAAGATGAAAATCCAACGCAGGAAAGTGTTGAGTGTAATCTATTTGCACACAAAGACAACATGGCATAATGGTCCAATGAACACACAGAGACAACACAGGACTACTCAACTGCACCCTCCGGTTCATTGGATAAAAATGGAGGAAGGAGGGCTGGTCCCATGCACTCCCAGGTAAGGACTGGGAGCGCGTGGGGGCAGAGAAAAAGGGCAAATAGAGATGAAGAAATGCCCCCGGCAGAACGGTAGGCAGAGTACTTACAAACGATAACTCTACTGAGAGGCCTACTTAGGAGTGGGGATGATATTCAATGAACCAGCGGATAACAGGAGCACTGACAGGATATAAATACTTCAAACATAATGAACTAAAGTGATTACCGGTGTGAGGAGAGTGAGGACAGATGAGCGCGTGTGCTGAAAGATGCATGTAAGTGTGTGTGTGTGTGTGTGTTTGTGTGTGTGTATGTGTGTGTGTGTGTGTGTGTGTGCATGTGCATGAGAAAATGTAGTTGAACTAAATGAATGCAGCTGTGTAAGTGAGTGGGCAGAGTGAAAAGACAACTGACAAGCAGCTGTTCACTGACAGGAGGAAGAGGCGTGGCAGTCAGCTGTCAGAGAGCAGGGCAGACCCAGAGGAGCCCAGAGCGTGGCTGACAACAAATAAAGACACAAACTAACAAACAGACAAAGAAAATAATAAAGGAAGGACAGCCACGTCATGAAGTGGGGCCTGGAAAAGGAAATCCAAAACCTCCGCTAATTACACGATGTATATTTAAGCTCTGCATTTTCTCTGTTTCATTGCTGCACGATTAGCTGTCTTCCTTGGTTCCAAGGTTGTCATAGCTAGGAGCGGCACTGGGGTTAAGCTCCCAGTGCTCATAAAATGCTCCTTATGGCGTGCGTCTTGAAAAGCCTCTGACAACTAAGTCCAACTCCTAGCCTGCCCGTTGGTTTAGTCTCTAAGCCCGGCGGAACTGCTTTTACTAATAGGAGAAGGGGTGAGGGCGGAGCTCTAGCACCTTAAAACCAGATGCTTCGGGTAGATGGTGGCTCGTCAACCTGGGAAGGTAGCCCATCTAGGGGAAGGTAAACCCTGATTTCAAACCTCCGCTGCATTGCAGCATACCCGGTCACGGGAAAGGCTTCGGGAGTCAACCCTGAGGAAAAATCTGGAGTCGGAGCTCCTAAGGCAGTTCTATGTTGTGCTCAACATCGTTCTGGCAGCTCCTGCAACGGTGCTGGTGCCAAACTGTAGCAGCCCTGCTGTTCCTTTGGATTCATCAGTGACGTGGAGAGGGGGGACATGCTGCATGGGCAACATCTTGTCCTCCATATCTTCCTGCCCAGGCTTGAATCCTACCAACGCCCAACGCTGGAAGGTAAACACCGGTTCACTGGAGAGGACACTCCAGCTTCGCCTTTGGCATAGACAAAACAGGGGGAATTACAGTTGCCGGTTATAAGCCACCACTCAATTGGCGTAGAGCGCGGTGCCAGGGGTTGTTCCCGACAGTGGGAGGGATCATCGGATCTCACTGGACAGCTACCGCCCGCCTCAAGCTGGGCAGCCCCCAGCCAAAAAGGTGTTGTCCTGCCACAGCTTGCTTTCCTCATTGGGTGCATGGGGATGAGGAGAAGTCCAAACAGCAGGCTGAGAACCTTCGCACCAGGCAAGACAATAAAACAAAAGAGACCAACTCTAAAACTGGGAACTTGGAACGTCCGCACTATGATGACAGGACTCGCTGCTAACCTCAAGGACATCAACGACACCAGGAAGACTGCCATCATCAATAATGAGCTGAAGAGACTGGGAGTGGATATTGCCACTCTCCAGGAAACACGGTTGGCTGACGCAGGCACACTGAGAGAGAAGGACTACACGTTCTACTGACAGGGAAAGGGCAGTGATGAACACAGGGAACATGGAGTGGGCTTCGCAGTGAAGAACACCTTGCTGAAGATGGTGAAACCGGGCAGCACTGGCTCTGCATGACTCCTCACCCTCCGCCTGAACACCACTCAAGGCCCAGTCACCCTCGTCAGTGTGTATGCCCCAACACTGACAGCCACACCAGAGGCAAAAGACGAGTTCTAAGAGAATCTCGCAACAACTGTCAGGATCATCCCCATCTCTGAACAACTCATTCTCCTTGGAGACTTCAATGCCAGAGTGGGTGCTGACCACGACTCCTGTCCCTCCTGTCTTGGACCTTTTGGCGTGGGCAGAATGAACGACAACGGACAGCGGCTGCTCGAGTTCTGCACATATCACGATCTGTGCATCACAAACTCGTTCTTCAAGACCAAGCCCCAACACAAGGTTTCCTGGCAACATCTGCGCTCAAAGCACTGGCACCAGCTGGACTTGATCCTGACCAGGCATACCTCACTGAAGAACGTGCTAATCACCCGTTCGTTCCAGAGTGCAGTTTGCGACACAGACCATTCATTGGTGTGTTGCAAGGTAAAGCTGCAGCTGAAGAAATTCCATCATGCTAGAAAGCCTGGAAAGGCACGGATTGACACCAGCAAGATGGCTCAACCAGAACTTGTTGAGCAGTTTGCCTCCACCTTTGAGAAGGAACTTGGTGTACCACAAGAAGGAGAATCTGCAAAGCAGAAGTGGGAAGAGCTGCGAAACACCATCCACTGCAGAGCCTTGGCTACCTTTGGGAGGAAGACCTCGAAGTCACAGGACTGGTTTGATGCCAAGTTGACCGAGATGACCCCCGTCATTGAAGCCAAGCGCTCAGCACTTGCTGAGTACAAGAAGTACCCAAACGAGAAGAATCTCCAGATTCTCAGCGCTGCGAGAAACAAAGTTCAGCAGACTGCTCTGCGCTGTGCCAACGAGTACTGGACTCAGCTCAGCCAAGACATTCAAACCGCTGCCATAACAAGGAACATCTGTGGTATGTACGATGGCATCAAGAAAGCACTTGGTCCGGCTCAGAGCAAGACGGCCCCCCTCAAATCTTCCACTGGGGAGATGATCACAGAAAAGAACAAGCAGATGGAGAGATGGGTGGAACACTACTCCGACCTCTACTCTAGACAGAACACCGTGACACCGTCAGCCCTTGATGCCATCGACTGCCTGCCATCCATGGATGAACTTGACGCCGAGCCAACCATCGACGAACTCAGCAAGGCCATTGATAGCTTGGCCACTGGCAAGGCACCCGGCAACGACGGCATACCCCCTGACCTGATCAAGCACAGCAAGACCGCCCTACTGCTGCCATTGCATGATGTCCTCTGCCAGTGTTGGAAGGAAGGTGCCGTACCACAGGACATGAGGGACGCCAAGATCATCACCCTCTACAAAAACAAAGGGGAGAGAAGCGACTGCAACAACTACAGGGGCATCTCCCTCCTCAGCGTTGTTGGCAATGTCTACTCACGAGTTGTTCTCGTTCGTCTACAGAAGCTTGCCGAACATGTCTACCCCAAGTCTCAGTGTGTCTTCCGCGCTGAGCGATCGACAGTAGACATGATATTCTCCATCCACCAACTCCAGGATAAATGCAGAGAACAGAACATGCCCCTCTACGTCGCCTTCATCGACCTCACCAAAGCGTTCGATCTGGTCAGCAGAGAGGACCTTTTCAAGATCCTGCCAAAGATAGGATGGCCACCAAAGTTGCAAAGCCTCATTGAATTGTTTCTCACCAACATGCAGGGGATAGTGCAGCACGATGTCAACGTCTCAGAGCCATTCAGCATACGCAGCGGAGTGAAACAGGGCTGGGTACTTGCACCAACCCTCTTTGGGATTTTCTTTGCTATGCTCCTGAGGCATGCCTTCAGCACAGCAACAGAGGGAATCTACCTGCACACAAGATCTGACGGTAGGCTTTTCAACCTCGCCCGCCTGAAAGCCAGAAGCAAAGTATGCGAGGCTCTAATCAGAGACATGCTGTTTGCAGACGAAGCAGCAGTTGCAACCAACACACAGCAGGAGCTACAGACCCTGATGGACCGCTTCTCCCAGGCATGCAAGGACTTCGGGCTTACCATAAGCCTGAAGAAGACTAACGTCTTGGCGCAAGGCACAGAAGCACCACCAACCATCACCATCGACAACTACGAGCTGGAGGTCATGAATCAGTTCACGTACCTTGGGTCCACGATCAGCAACAACCTCTCCCTTGATACAGAGATCAACAAGAGGATTGGAAAATCAGCCTTCACACTCGCTCGCCTCACCACACAAATGTGGGAGAATCCAAAACTCTCTGTCAAGATGAAGATGGCAGTGTGCAATGCCTGCGTCATCAGCACACTGCTCTATGGGAGTGAGACGTGGACAACATACGCCCAGCAGGAAAAGAGACTGAACTCCTTCCACTTGCACTGCATTCGCCACATCCTGGACATATCCTGGCAGGACAAAGTGCCCAACACAGAAGTTCTGTCCCGCGCCGGCCTTCCCTCCATGTTCACTCTACTCAGGCAGCGCAGGCTCCGCTGGCTAGGCCACGTTCACCGTATGGAGGATGGCAGAATCCCCAAAGATGTCCTCTACGGAGAACTGGCAACTGGCAGGAGAGACGTTGGCCGCCCACAGCTGCGCTTTAGAGACATCTGCAAGAGAGACATGAAGGCCCTGGAGATCAACACAGAGTGCTGGGAGGACCTTGCAACGGACCGCTCCAAATGGAGAGGAACCCTGACCAGACAGCTCAAGGCGGGTGAAGAGAGACTGACTGCTGCAGCAGATGAAAAAAGGACCCGCAGGAAGAACTGCCACAGACCCAGCAGCACGGAAACCACCCACAAGTGCAACCTGTGTGACAGGGACTGCCATTCACGAATCGGCCTGTTCAGCCACAGGCAGTGCTGTTCCAGCAGAGTAGACGTTTAGGATTCTCTTCCATGGTGATCATGGACCGACGGAGGCCGACGACAAGCTGTCTTCTGTGATTGTCTACTGTTATCCTAATCTGTGATTACCTCTAGATCTCCTGTGCATCCGCTGGGCTAAGTCAGCCCAGGGACGCCATTTGTAAATGTTCTTGTTATTTCATTTTTTTTTTTGCACAGTTTTTTGACTTTGTTCTTTCTTTTATTAAAATGTCACGAGTGTATGCAGTGCCATAGTCTGTCTCTCTGCTCTGTAGGGGCTAGTACCTGCCAGAATTGTGCATCCAGAATAGGACTATGCTGTGCATTCGTGCATTTTCTGCTTTTTGTGCTTTTTTCACCTACCTTGTCTGGAGTTCTCCATACACTAAGTGGAGCGGCTGTCAGTGCGCCTCCTGGATGACATATGGTCATAGACACGAGCCTCCCGTTCTCCAGAGAAGGTCCAGGAGAGCCGGGACAGCACAGTGCGAGTGATGCAGGCATTTCCCAACCTGTGGAGACATCCGAGGGCAATAAATATCATCTCCTCCATTTATTCCCTTCCAATTCCGGGTGAGGGGCCGGAGGTGATGGCTCCAATACCTGTACGGATCCCAGTACGCTTGTTGCCAGCTCCAGCATCTATACAACCGTGCCATCCCATTTCTGGTCATCGGAGGAATACTTCAACCTCTTTAGCAGCCCCTCTCCTGGCACCAAAGCTGAAGCCTCCCACAGCGGTACAGCCTTCAGTTCTTTTTTTCCCCAGCTGAATCATCAGCTTCTCTCCGCCCTGTACCTGCCTCTCCTCGCTTCCCTTCAGTGCACTGCTGAGAGGTCTCCTGCACATTCTCCAATGACACCCACTTCCATGTTTACAGGAACGGTCCTTCCACTATCCTCTGGGGGCCCAATGGACACGGAGAGGGATGACTGTTTACCGGCTGCAGCAGAAAACATCGAACATCAGGATTACAGGGAAGTGGCATTTATTTCCTCTTTTATTTTTGATAGTGTGCATTGCCTGTATCCTGGTAGAGAGGCTCAGGGTTTGCAGTCCCCTGAGCTCTCTCCGCCTGCTGCAGCCACCCCCTGCTCACCTGTCCTCTCCGTGTCTCCTCTATTTCCCCCTGAGAGTCCACCGGCCCCAGACCCAAGCCGCCGGATGGTGGAGAAGCCCATGGACCTGGAAGACTCTACACCAGTGCCAGCACAGAGTGGTCCTCCAGCCGCCATGCCAGAGAAGCAACCAGTGTGGGTTATTTCGCCTGGGTGCACCATGACTGCTATGACCATCATGCCTGTTGCAGACACCACCACAGCAGAGTGGGAACCCGAGGTGGATCTCCAAGAGGCCGGGCCCATGACATCACCATAGTCTGGATCGACGGAGTCCAGGATGGTGATGGAGCTCGAGCTCAGGCAAGTGCTCACTTTTGTCTTCCTTTTATTAGTGTTGGAGCAATCTTGCCTGGCTCTAGGTGAGGAGGCCAGCTGCCCGCTGCACCTGAGCTTGCCTCGCCTTGCTCCGCCGCTACCACCGCTGGCGACCCTGACCCCCTTTGTGTTTGTGCTGTGTCTGAGCTCTCTCCCAGGGTCACTGGAGAGGATCCTACACCACCAGAAGTCTCTGAAGATCCAGGTTCACCCCTAGAGGTCCTCTTGGGTGTCCTGTCCCAGCCCGGGACGACCATGGGTGCAGCCCTTCCTCTGCCTGAGGCCATAGTCTGGGTTCCTCCTCAGCCTGATTCTCCATGGATGCTGCGTCCTGCCTGGGGGCCCTTGTGGGGGCTACGCCCCAGCATTAGCCTTATGTGGGTGCTGCGCACCAGTGCAGGGCCACCATGGGGGCTGTGCCTCAGCCCAGGGGCAACCAAGGTTGCAGCTTTGGCCCAGCTGGGGTCAACCGAGGGTGCAGCAGTGCTCCAGCCCAGAGCCACCGAGGGTGCTGCAGTGCTCCAGCCCGGAGCCACTGCGGGTGCAACTTTTTTCCAGTCTGAGACAACTGAGGGCGTCATGGGCCCCTCTCCTTCCCAGCCAGATGCCATTGTGGTCCCTCTCCCTTCTCAGCCTGATGATGTCATGGTTCCCCCTCCTCAGCTCTCCTCTGTCCCAATGAGTCTCCCATTGGGGGAACCGCCTCCCGGGCTGTCTCTCCTGTTTAGGTGGCCTAAGCACTCGGGCCGTCTGCCAGAAAGACTGAACCGTCGGGTCAGGTGGCCCATTTTCTCTGGCAGGCCACCCAAACCCTGGAACTCTTGTACCGTGTGAACTTGGGGGTCTCTCAGGGTGCAGTTGTCTTAAGAGTGTTTGTTTTTTTTCCCCCTCCTAGCCGTGTTCCCCCCACCTCCCCTCCGAGTGTTTTTTTTTGCTGTACTCCATCTTTCTTTTTTTTTTTTTTTGGGGGGGGGGGATTTTGGTGTTACTTTGGGTGTCTGGAATCCACCCCTTGGGGAGGGGGGCTCTGTCATATGTCTGATCGTCTGTCCTCAGCGCTCAGACTGTCTTTGTAGTTTTAAGTGTTTTTTTCTGTTCATTATTATTTCCCTGTTAGTTCTGTTATGATGTTTGGGTTATTTGAGCCCCTTTCCTCTATTCCAGACACATCTACCTCTAACAGCCTGTATCCCCAGGCCATCTCAGCTGTGAGTGATTGATTGGAATTAGGTCATTGCCCGCTCTTGGCCACACCTGCTGCTTGTTACTTCTCATTTCACCTCTGTTTATTTAAGCTCTTCATTTTTTTCTGTTTCATTGCTGCACGATTAGTTGTCTTCTGTGATTGTCTACTGTTATCTAATCTGTGAATACCTCCAGATCTCCTCTGTGTCCACTGGGCTAAGTTGGCCCAGGGACGCCATTTGTAAGTGCTCTTGTTATTTCATATTTTGTTTTTTTTGCACAGTTTTTTGGACTTTGTTCTTTCTTTTATTAAAATGTCACGAGTGTATCCAGTGCCATAGTCTTTCTCCCTGCCCTGTAAGGGCTAGTACATGACAAGAGGAAGGGTTCATGCTGGACAGATTTCCAGACCATTGTAGAGCAGATATAATTTTATCAGTAATTTTAATTCTAGTGTGATAAAACAATGGGTAGCTTTAATTTTCATTTTCATTTTCTTTTTTAATTGTGAAACTTTTAACTTTGCAGGAAATAATACCCCCACCACCCCCCACTGGTAGGTTAACATGGAAATCAGTTTCTCGGGAAGTGAGAAAAAAGTTTTGCGGCCCTCACTACTCACCAACATTGTCCATCCCTGATCTAGGCTATTTATTGAGTCTGGTTTATGCTGTCATGCTAAGCTCAGTGTTAGTTTTTCCACATGTGGACCTTATGGACACAATGTCATGAAACAAGGTGAAATCAACTGCTCTGTGACCATCGAAAGTCATACATCTGGTCACACAGCAATCAGGACTGACAGCAGGTGTTATGTGGCTATTAAAAGACAGAAAGAATGTCTTGCTCTTTATAAACAACGTTAGTATCCACCCAGCATGTCCATGTGGGCCCCACCAAAGGTTAATTTGGACTGTCTTATGGGTCCAATGTGGGTTTTTCCATGGATTCCATGTTGGCCTCATCTGTGTTTGCCCACTAGTACTTTACCTGTTTACATAATTTCAACTTATTTTCTCAAAAATGTAAAATTTTCTTGTAAATTTGTGACTTTCTCATAAATTTGCAACTTTTTTCACTCTAAACTTGTAACTATTTCTCAAAATTTAGGACTTTTTCTCATGAATTTTCAATTATTTACTCATATATTTACTACATTTTTTGCTAGTTTGCTATATTTTGCAATTTTTTCATGATAAATGTCTGACTTTCTTGTGAATTTACTTAATTTTCTTGTAAGTTTGTAACTCTTTTCAAGTAATTTTACAATGCAAATTTGCAATGTTTTTCTCATAAATTTGTGACTTTTTTGTACATTTGTCACTTTTTTGTGACAAATTCATGTAAAAAAGTGAAAATTTATGACTTTGTTTTTTTAAAATTTTGTCTATAACACAGGTATTACTAAAACCTGTTCACCCATTCAGCTGGGAAAATAAGTATTGAACACGTCAACATTTTTCTCATCAAACATATTTCTGAAGGAGCGATTGACTGGAGATTTTCACCAGATATCAGTAACAACCGAAGTAAACCATACATACAACAGAATCAAGGCAACTTTGTTCACAAAACAAGTTATATTTAAGAAAGTGGAATGACACAGGGAATAAGTACTGAACACATGAAGAACAAGAGATGCAAAAAGGCACAGAAAGCCAAGAAACCAGCTAAAATCCATCAGAATTTAGGAAGCCATCCCATCCCCCATCAATGAAAATTAATTTCCACTGGTTAAGTCCTGACTGATAGCCTTTAAAAAAGTATATGAATATCAGATTTTCACATCATAAAGAACTCCTGATAGGCAGAAGCAAAGCGCTGTCTCTCGACCTTGAAAACCTTCTTCTTCTTCTTCTTCTTCTTCTTCTTCTTCTTCTTCTTCTTCTTCTTCTTCTTCTTCTTCTTCTTCTTCTTTTGGCTGCTCCCTTTAGGGGTCGCCACAGTGGATAATCTGTCTCCATCTCTCCCTATCCTTTATCCCTTCCTCTGTAACACCAACCCTTTTCATGGCCTCCTTCACTACATCGATGAATCCTCTCTGTGTTCTTCCAATTTTCCTCCTGTCTGGCTGCTCCATCTTCAACATCCTTTGTCCAATATCGCCACTATCCCTCCTCTGGATATGTCCAAACCATCTCAGCCTTGACTCTCTTATTTTCTTTCCGAACCGGTCAATGTGAGCTGTCGCTCTGATATACTCATTTCTAATCTTGTCCCTCCTAGTCACTCCCAGTGAAAATGCTAGCATTTTCAACTCCGCCACCTCCAGCTCCATCCCCTGTTGTTTTGTCAGTACCACTTTCTCCAAACCATACATTTGAGCAGGTCTCACAAATGTTGTAAATCTTCCCTTTACTCTTGCTGCTAAATGTTTGTCACAAATCACCCCTGACACTTGTCTACACCCACTCCACCCTGCCTGCACTTTCTTCTTCACGTCTGTTGTGCATTTTCCCTTGTTTTTGATGGTTGACTCCAGGTACTCATCTACTTTCAGATAAGATAAGGTAAGAAAAGATAAGCTTTTATTAGTCCCCTAATGGGGATATTCCAGGAAATTTCACTACTACTCCTTCAATCTTCATCATTACATCTGTCTCCCTCTTGTTCAAACTCATGTATTCTGTCTTTCTTCATCTGACTTTCATTCCTCTTCTCTCCAGAGCATACCTCCACTTTTAAGGTTCTCTTCCACCTGCTCTCTATCCTTTGCACAGATGACAATGTCGTCTGCAAACATCATGGTCCATGGAGACTCCTGCCTGACCTTGTCTGTCAGCCTTTCCATCACCACAGCAAACAAGAAGGGGGGTAAAGCTGATCCCTGATGTAATCCCACCCCTACCTTGAATCCATCCATCACTCCTACAGCGCACTTTACCACTGTCTCACTGTCCTTATACATGTCCTGCACCACCCTCACATAGTTCTCTGCCACCAGGGTGAATGAGTGTGGGTGAGTGTGTGGGGGAGAGCACGAATGGATGTGAATAGGTTGGACTGTGAATGAGAGTGTGTGTATGTGTGAACATGAGTGAGTGCGGGTGACTTTGAGGGCAAGTGAGAGTGGAAGCAAGATTGAGCAGGTACAGGAGTGGGAGAGAGTGGGTCTTTACACGAGTGCGACTGTGGGATTGTGTGGGGGAGAGGGTGAGCAAGAGTGAGTTAGTGCATGTGAGTGCATATGAGAGCATGAAGGTGTGAATGCGTGGGAATGGGTGTGTGTGTTGGTGGGGAGGTGCTGGATTGGCGGGGTATTGCCTCTTGGCTGCATGGGCTCCCCTGGATGGGGGGCCGCCTTCTTTGGGCATGGGGGTGCCTGGGGGTGCTCACGCTGGGGAAACAGGCTGGGAACTGGGTGGGGGCTCTGGCTTCCCAGCGCCTGGGGCCTGGGGGCTGGTGTTGGCCCCGCTGGGGGCGGGGGAATGGATGGTCCGGGGGCGTGGGCCAGCTTCGCCGGCTGCCTGGTGGCCTGGCCTCCCTCGGCTGTCCCTCCTGGGGCAGATGCCTGGCTCTCCTGGGGCTTGTCGGCCTCGGACATTTGTGCTCTGTGGAGGTTGGTGTCGTTGTCCTGCTTGCTCGGGGTTTCCCGGGGGGGGGGGGGGGGAAGGGGGTTGCTTTGAGCGGCTGCCCTCTTCGTATGTTTCCTGACAAACCACTCACATGCACACACTTGTTTTGCGTGCGTTTTCATACACACGCACACGGATGCTCACACACGTCTCTCCTTTAACAGGTGCAGATACCAGACTCGGGTTGAGACCTTTTCAGTGGAAGAATCAGTCTGTCTTTTGTTTGTTTTAGTTGTTGGTTTGTTTGTCTTCTTTGTCTGTTCCTCTCCCTTTTCTTTCCCCCTCCCCACACCTCCTCTCCCAATTCCCCTCCTGTCGGGTCCTTCATGGGTAAATTAATTTTAATAAATTATTAAAATTTCTTACTAGAGGAGTTTACAACAATATGCAGTACATAGATAGGTACAGTACAAAGCTCCTTTTGGCAAAGTGAATCTGTTTAGCACAATAAGGGCAGCAGATTTCTATTCTGCTCACCCAGCAGCCTGACAGGAAGAGGGGAAAATAAAAAAGCGGCCCTCACTTCCACCTTGCAAATACTCGGGACATCCTTGTTCACTATCTTCCCATCATCCATCCTCCTCTCTCTCTCATTTTCTTTATTCATCAGCACTTAAAACTACCCCTTCCACCTTCTCACATACTGTCGTCACTTGTTAGTACATTACCATTTCTGTCCTTAATCAACCTAACCTGCTGCACATCTTTTCCAGCTTGATCTCTCTGTCTAGCCAGTTGATGCAACTCCTTTTCTCCTTCCTTAGTGTTTAGCCTCTCATACAACTCACTGCCTTTGTCACCTCTGCGCCTAGATTCCAACTACTCCTGTCTACTTTCTTCATCTCCCTGACTATCCCACTTTTTCTTTGCTAATATCTCCCTTTGGATACTTTCCTGTACCTCCTCAATCCACCACAAAGTCTCCTTGTCTTCCTTCCTCTGTCCACTGAATACACCACATACCTTTCTACCAGTTTCCCTTAATACTTTTGCTACACTTTCCTAGTCATCTGGTAATTCTTCCCTACCACCCAGAGACTTTATCTCCTATTTTCTGAACTTTGTGTGACCTTCTTCCTTCTTTAACTTCCCCTACTTAATCTTTGGCTTTGCCTTCAATCCCTTCCTCTTCTTGTTCTGGAGAGTCATCCTACAGACTACTATCCGATGCAGTCTAGCTCCATTCTCCCCTGCCACCACTATGCAGTCTCCTACCTCTTTCAGATTTCTAAAGACCATGAAGTCTACATCTGCTCGGAACCCAATGATCACCACTTGCAGCTGTATTTATGATTTGGTAATTCAGTTTCAAAAACTACAACCACAGTCATCAAAATTAAATCAAAAAGGTTTTAAATATTTTGTTGTGCTTGTAATGTGTATTAAAATTGTTAAAGTTTATCATTTTGAATTCCAAACCTCAATTTGAATGAAGTTGGGACAATGTGAAAATGTAAATAAAAACAGAGAACAATGATTTATAAATTGTTTTCAACCAATATTCAATTAAACACATTACAAAGACGAGATATTTTTGCAAGGCCAGCTACGACCTTCTTGCTGTGAACATGACAACATGAACCTCTGCCAGCCCCAGCTTCCTACATCATTTGATCATTACATTTGGATAATGCAGTTCCACATTCATTTACTGAAATTCAAAATCCAGCTGTACTTTATTATTCCAGTGAGCCAAATGTGCTTGAGAATCTTCCAGTACCACAGGAAATGCTCTGTTAAAATACCAGAAGACTGACAGCAGTTTGTTTCTGCCGGGCCAACCATCACAGCAGGTGCCAGCTCAGTCTGTGCTCTGCAAATGAAACAAAGACACACAGAGAAACAAATGATGAATGCACAAAATACATTGTTGTATCCCAGCACCAGCAGAGTGAAGAGGGGCAGACCATGAAACATTTATAAAATAATGGGTTGGTATGAAAAATGTGTCCGTTCAATTACATTTCAGGTGACAATGTAAAATTCTTCTAGTTGTTCATCCAGTTACTGAGAATGATTCTGGTTAGGGACTTGGTACAAAAAGCTAAAGAGCTGGTTAATGATACACTTTTACCAAATACTAGTGAAATTAGATAGGTTAATTGTCATAAACCAAGACAACCTATAGCATCTAATCTGATTTACCATGCATGGACTGCATTGGAAATCCTAGATTTGAGAGAAACCTAAAGTTAATGCAACATTAACCTCAAGATTAACATCAATACATCATGAACCATAGCACAACATTCAGGGTCTTCTTTAAATAATGATAATAATAATAATAATAATAATAATACCTACAACCCAAAAAGGATTAAGTGGAAGATGAATGAATTAATTAATAATAATAATAATAATAATAATAATAATAATCGCCATTGTTGTTGGATGCAATACAGGTGGCTCTCACGTTTAGAAAGGATGCCGGTTTCTACCAAATGTGATTTTTAGAGTTCTGAATATTTGCTTGCAGTGAAGTAAGAATATTTATCCATTCAGTCTGTAAATTAAAACCAGACTGTCAGTGACCATGTTTACATGCACACACACACACACACACACACACACACACACACACACACACACACACAAATGGACTTCTGGTCTTACAGCAGGGAAAATAAGTATTGACCACGTCAAATTTTTTCTCATTAAAAATATTTCTGTTGGAGCCATTGACCTGAGATTTTCACCAGATATCAGTAACAATATCAGTAACAGATATCAGTAACAACCCAAGTAATCCATACATACAAAGAAGTCAAGGCAATTGTGTTCACAAAACAAGTTATATTTAATAAAGTGGAATAACACAGGGAATAAGTATTGAACACACTTGATGAAATTCATTTAATATTTACTACAAAAGCATTTGTTGGTAATAACAACTTACAGATACCTCCTGTGTGGAGAAACTAGGTGCAGGCATTGCTCAGGAATGATTTTAGCCCGTTCTTCAACACAAACTGTCTTCAATTCTGGAAGGTTCCATGGATGTCTTCCATGAACTCTGATCTTCAGTTCGTTACATAGATTTTCAATTGGATTCAGGTCAGGTGACAGACTGGGCAGTTCTAGCATCTTTATTTTCTTCTCTGGAGCCAGTTGAAAGCTTTCTTGGATGTGTGTTTGGGGTCATTAGCCATGTTTACATGGACACAAGTAACGAGATTAAAAGCCTGATCAGAATGAAAATGTTTCATGTAAACATGCCAATCTGAATATTCTGACCCGATCACGCTCATTCGGATCAAAATTTCCTTCCGATTGAGACGGGTGGGTCAATTGTTTATCCGAATGGTGCGCATATTACCACTTATTCCGAAGTTAGGGTAGAAAATATGTTTACTGCGCATGTCTGTATGTCACCCACACGTCAACGTGACATATTTCCACCTTTACAGCAGCTAGCGGAAGACATTGTGGGAGTTAAACAAAACTGGTCTGTATCATCCTGCTGCCTCCTGTTCGCCATATGCAGAACTATGTACTGCTGGACTTGTAGCTTCATTACAAAGACCAGCAGAAGAAAAAGTACAGTCTGAATAACACAATACAGGTCCATTTCAAAAAGAGAAAAACACATAACAGGGTTTGTTTACATCAGAAGTTCCTTCTTCTTCTACTATTTCCGGAATGTTGGATAATTGTGCTCAAGTAAAAATGATTTAGTCCGTTCAAACGTGTGACACATGGAAACACACGTCCTAATCAGATAACCATTTTTCACGATGCATGTAAACAGTAAAGTTCTAATCTGAATTGTAATCAGATTGAAGAAATTTTGCACATGTGATTGGCTATTGTCTTTCTGAAATGTCCACCCTTGTTTCATCTTCTGCAGCTTGACAAATGGCAACAGGTTCTTATCAACGATGTCTCTGTGCATTTGTCCATTAATGTTTCCTTCAATTATATGAAGTCTGCCTGTACCATGTGCTGAAAAAAAACCCACACCATGAAGGGATGTGCAGTGCCATTTCTCCTCCAAGCATTCTGTGTGTTGTGGCATCCAAAAAGTTACATTTTGGTCTCGTCTGACTAGACTATATTCTTCCAGAATTTTACTGGCTTGCCCAAATGTTGTGCAGCAAACTTTAAACAAGCTTCAACATGCTTTTTCTTCAGCAATGGAGTCTTGCAATTTGAGTGAGCATAGAGCCCATGTCGGTTGGGTGCATTACTTATTGTTGTCTTTGAAGCAGCAGTACCTGCTAACTCCAGGTCTTTCTGGAGCTCTTCACAAGTAACCTTTGGCTCTTGGATAACTTTTCTGATAATTCTTTTGACTCCTCTGTCAGAAATCTTGTGAGGAGGTCCTGGTCATGGACAGATAACGGTAAAATGTTGTTCTTTCCACTTCAGAATAATGGCTCCAACAGTGCTAACTAGACCATTCAGCAGTTTAGAAATGCACCTGTCACCAATGCCATCAGTATGTTTTGCAACAATAAGGTTGCAAAGGTCTAGAGAGAGCTCTTTGCTTCTACCCATCATGAGTTTTTTGTGGTGTGAAAATCTGATTTTCACAGACATTTTAAAGGCTGTCAATCAAGACTAACCAGCTGAAATTAATTTGCACTCATGGGGGTGGGATGGCTCCATAAATTCTGATGGACTTCAGCTGGTTTCTTGACTTTCTATTTGTTTTTGCACCTCTTTTTCTTCATGTGTTCAATATTCCCTGTGTCATTCCACTTTATTTAATATAACTTGTTTTGTGAACACAGTTGCCTTGATTTCTTTGTATGCATTGATTACGTGGGTTGTTACTGATATCTGATAAAAATCTCAGGTCAATGCTCCATCAGAAATGTTTAAGGAGAAAAATGTTGACGTGTTCAATAGTTATTTTCCCCGCTATATCTAATTATTAAAGTGGCCATGTAAACAGAATAATCTGATAAAGGCCATAGGACCAGAGTAATTAATTCAGGTTGTTTACTATTTATTCAGTGCATGTAAAAATGACTTTACTGATCACTGCCATTATTAGTTTGTTCCCAGTAATCAGTTTATTGTGATCATGTTACCGGGGGTCACAGATGCAGTAGCTCATTCTGGCCTAATAAAATCATTCCAAGTGCTCAGATCTCCTCACCACTCATCCTGACCTTAAGCACAACCTAGATGCTGACCCATCATTGTGCATGAGTTTGCCAAACACTGTGGCAATTATCTAGGAGGAGTAACAATTTTTGTGTAGTAAATGTTTACAACCTTTGACAAGGACCTTAATCTTGAGCTTGACCTGAATGCAGACCAATCATTGTGTGTGAGTTTGTTGAAAATTAGGGAAATTGTCTAGTAGGAGTTTTTATTTTTCTGAAATTACATATGTGCCCAGATCTCCTGACCTTTGTCCCTGACCTTGAACTCAACCTGAATGAAGACCAATCTGACGATCACTGAGAGTGTTTGGTGAGCATCAGGGGCAATTGCCTGGGAGGAGTAGACTGTCACGATCTGAGCACGGGGGATTCCACCGTGCTCAGTCTATTTGCTTTTTTTTTTTTCCATATTTGTATTGTGTTGTAGTCCCTGTTAATTTATGTTTGGTTGGTTTTACATATTCTGTATTGCTCATTACTCCCAGCTGACCCCAGCTGGTCGTAATTGTCATCTCCTGCCCGCTCATGTGATCCACACCTGCAACCATTTGTGTCTACTGGGTTTGTATCCAATTTAAGGTGACTGTTTCTTTCACTTTTTGCTGAAATCTAAAACGTAATTTGGCGTCGGAACCCTGTCCCCATTCTGATGCTTGTTTCTACATGTTACCTGTTCTCTTCTTGCCATCCTGCTTGTAAGTTTTGTTTTCTGCATTTTTTTTTTTGTGTGTGTGTGTGTGTGTGTGTGTGTGTGTGTGTGTGTGTGTGTGTGTGTGTGTGTGTGTGTGTGTGTGTGTGTACAGTTTGGACTTTTTATATCTTTTCAGTTAAAACTAGCAGTCCAGCATCTAGGTCTTCCTCTCTTCCCCACAGAGGCCAATCCAGTTGAGACCCAGCTGCTGCTAGTTTGTGTTTTTTTTTTTTTTTTTTGATGTTGTTGTTTCCACTCACCTGTTTGGTCCGGAGCATCATTATGTTCCCAGTACGCCGGCCTTCGGCAAGTAAAGGGAAATGGGTAGCTGGGGCCCCGAGCCTGGAGGAGGAATGGGCCACGGAGCTCATCCAAAGCTTCGTGGTTTAAGCTCTTGCCTCCTGAAGTCCTAACAAGACCTGGGAAGCCGTTAATGGAGCGGTGGTGATTGTTGAGGCACAACCCGGTTTAAGGAAGTATCCCCAGTTTGCAGAGCTGTTATCCACCATCTCCACCCTCCAGCTGTCCTTTCCTGTGCTGAAGATGGGTTCATTCTTGGCGGGACTGAAGCTGACGAGGAGGCATTCCCCTCGACAACTGTCTTCCTCCTCCCTCTGCTCACCAGCTAAGGCTCCGACTCCCGCATCTTCAGCAACAGGCCGTTGGAGGAACTCTTTCCCAGCCAACAGCAACCTCCCCGCCATATCGAGGAATTCCTGCAGCAGCTTCCACCTGTTGTTTTTCTTTACTGGCTGTCCTGTCATCCTTCTCCTCCTCCTCCATCACTGCTTCTCCCCTTTCCTCCATGGCATCTCCTCCTGCTGCTGGAAATCTGGCTGCTTCATCCCCAGCTCCACCCGACATTGAGTCTACAGGGGCGGGTCCTCCATGTTCTTGAGCGGGGCCCGTTACCGCTGCAGCCACCGAGAGGGAGGACGTTGGGCCTACTGCAGCAGAAACCATCAAGCCCTGGGAATGCAGGCAAGTGTTTTCTCATCCTCATTCACCTAAAGATGAATTCCCTTGCCTGATTGACGGTGGTGGGTCTCAGTTCATGCAGTTCACTGAGTCCTCACCACCTGCTGCAGACACTAATTTTTCTACTGCTACTTCCGTGTCTTCTCCTGTTCTGTCAGGGTGTCCGCCAATTCCTGGATTGAACCGTCGGACGATGGAGGAGCCTGCAGCCCTGGAGGTCCTTGTTCCAGCCCTGCAGCCATGTTCGGGATGGAGGGAGAGTGCTACCAGCGATCTTGAGCCTGCACCGATGATTGGGCGTCCCCAGGTTCCAGCTGTGAAGAATCCAGCGCAAGCAGAGAACCAACCTTCTGTTGCCACGTTGGGTGAGCAACCTGCATGGGTCACTTTGGTGGGGGGGTCCCAGGACTGCATCAGCCACCATGCCTGCTGCTGGGGCCACTGCAGCAGAGTCAGAGCTTGACCTCCAGAGGGCCGGGCCCGGGGCGTCATCGTCCTGATCATCAGAGTCCTGGATGGTGGACGAGCTCGAGCTCAGGCAAGTGCTCTCCTTTGTTTGCATTGCTTCCATTTTGGAGATATCTTGTCTGGCTCTTGATGGGGAGAGCCAAGTGCCACTGTCACCTCACCAAGCTCCACTGCCGCTGGTGACCCTGACCCTGTGTCTTTGTCTCTCTTTTCTGAGCCTTGCCCCAGGGTCACCGAGGAACGTCCAACTTTTCCAGAGGTCTCTGTGGGTCAAGCCTTCCTACCTGTGATCTCCGTGGGTCCAGCTCCTCCAGCTGAGGTCGTTGCAGGAGCTCCGTCCCAGTCCGGGGCCTCTGAGGGTGTTGCTTTCCAGGTAGCTGAGGTCGTCGCAGGTGCTCCATCAAAGCCCGGGACCTCTGTGGGTGTAGCTCCTCCTCAGTGCGGGTCTCCGTGGGTGCTGTGTTCAAGTTGGGGGCCATTGTGGGTGCTGCGTCTGAGCCTTAATCCATCATGGGTGCTGTGCTAAAGCTTGGGTTCACCATGGGTGCTACTCTCCAGCCCGGGGGCCACTGAGGGTGCAGCTCAGACCCAGCCTGGGTCCACCGAGGATGCAGCCTTGGCACAGTCCGGGTCCACTGAGGATGCAGCGTTGCTCCAGCCCGGAGCCACTGTGAGTGCACCGTTGCTTAAGCCTGGAGCTGATGTGGGTGCTGCCTTGCTCAAGCCTGGAGCCAATGCAAGTAATTCCTAGCTCCAGCCCGGAGCTGCCATGGGTGCTGCTTTACTCCAGCCCAGAGCCACCACAGGTGCTGCTTTGCTCCAGCCTGTAGCCGCCACGAGTGCTGCTTTGCTCCAACCTTGAGTTGCCGCGGGTGCTGCTTGGCTCCAGCATGGGGCCACCAGGGGTGCAGCTTTGCTTCAGCCTGGAGCCACTGTGGGTGTAGCTTTGCTCCAGATTGGAGCCACTGTGGGTGCTGTGATGCCCCAGTCTGGGACCACTGAGGGTGTTGCAGAGCAGTCTGAATGCATCGTTGTCCTTTCTCCTCTTCCAGAGGCTGTCGTGGTCCCCTCTCCTCTGCCAGTCACCGTCATGGTCCCCTCTCCTCTGCCCAAGGCCGTTGTGGCTCCCTCTCCTCTTCCTGTGGCTGTCAGGGGTTCCCCTATTCCTCTATCTTCCTCTTTGCTGGTTGTCCCTGCTGGGCAGCCACCCCTGGACCACCTTTTCTGTTTAGGTGATTAAAGAACTCTGGCAGACCACCTAACAGACTATGCTGTTGGGTTGGGTGGCCCACATTCTCCGGCAGGACACCCGACTCTTACCATCACACTGTCTGCCAGGTGTGGGATTTTAGCGGGCCACCTGAACTGTCTATCTTTTTGGTCCAGTGGGATTAGGTGCCTGGTTCTGCATGGGTGTGGGGTTTTTTTGTTTTTTGTTCCCTCCTAGTCTGGGTTTAGCTGGGGTGTGAGTTAGGAGAGTTTTTCCTATTTTCTCTTGTTTGTTACAGTCCCTCTGTGCCTGGGTCCCCCTCCTCCTGCGCCGGGTTGGGTTGTTTTATTGTTTTTGGTGGGGTGGGTTCTTTGTGTGGGTGAGTCCTTTTCTATCTTTTTGATTTGCCCGGGGTGTCTGGTTTCCACACCTTGGGGTGGGGGTGGGGAGGGCTCTGTCATGATCTGAGTTCTAATCCCTGTTATTTTATCTTTGGTTGGTTTTACATATTCTATATTGTTTCTTAGTACAATTGATTTTCCTGATTTTGTCCACTGTAGTTTTATTTACACATTTGGGTTTACTTGTTTCTATTTTGTCATCACACTGTATTTGTATTCTGTTGTGTTCTTTCTCTCCCTCTCCGGGGCTGCCGCTGTAAGTGGCACTTCTGGGCTTGTTGCTCCTGCCAGCTTGTCAGTCCCGTCTTCTCCCTGTCATTAGTCCCAGCTGACCCCGGTTGGTCATGATTGTCATCTCCTGCCCGCTCACGTAATCCACACCTGCAACCATTTGTGTCTAATGGTTGTGTATCCTATTTAAGGTGATTGTTTCTTTCACTTTTTGCTGAAGTCTAAAAGGTAATTTGGCGTCCAAACCCTGTCCCCATTCTGACACTCATTTCTACATGTTACCTGTTCTCTTCTTGCTGTCCTGCTCGTAAGTTTTGTGCACATTTTTTTTTTTTTTTTTTTTTTTTTGTGTGTGCATTAGTGCACATTTTGGACTTATTGTGTTTTCAAAAAACATCACAAACTAGCAGTCCAGCATCTGGGTCTTCCTCCTTACCCCACAGGGGCCAATCCATGACATAGACTTTAAATAGAAAAAAAAAAAAAAAAATATATATATATATATATATATATATATATATATATATATACTGTATATATATAAGAAAAAACGATGCCTGCTTCATGAAGAAACTATAGAACCCCAGGAAACTGAAGTTGTTTTAGACCAGTGGTCAGGGGCAGACTGGCAATTTGGAGAACCATGACATTTCCTGGTGCCCTGGCCTGCAGTAAGTGTAAAGCTATGGTCACAAAGATTCTTTCAAACAGTGGGTTTCTAAGAACCTCCCAGTTCCTATAAATTCTGGAGTTCACAGAGATTGGTTGAGGGGGGCATAGTTTCTTACAGCTGCTGTTAAATTTGCAAGAGCAACTGGAGGCATTCTTGAGAAATGAGGTGCTCTTCTGTCGTATGATGGCCCTAGAGTTCTTATGTTCTTCGTAAGGGAGCCTTGGGAACTTCCTACGGCCTACTTACTGCCATCATACAAAATATTTTGTGCAACTCATGGCACTCTCAAGTCATCAGCTGGAAGATCTTTCAGCTTTTGGCACATTTTGTTGGAACAAATGTTGCACAAATGACATACTTCCATCTTCTTAGTGGCTCACTACCACCTTATGCAAGGGAATTCATACGGTGTTTCATATGACTGCTGTAAGGTTTTCTCAAGAACAACTTCAGGTTGGCAGCACGGTGGTTCAGTGGTTAGCACTGTTGCCTTACAGCTAGAAGGTTCCTGGTTCAAATCCCCAGGTTGGCAGGGGCTGGAATCTTTCTGTGTGGAGTTGGCATGTTCTCCCTGTGCTGCGTGGGTTTACTCCGGGGGCTCCGGTTTCCTCCCACAATCCAAAGACATGCATGTTAGGTTAATTGGTTGTTCTAAATTGTCCCTAGATATCTGTTTCCTATAGGCCCTTAGAATAGAGGGTTAATATTAGTGAAAGCGCTTTGAGTGGTCTTTGTGACTAGAAAAGCGCTATATAAGTGCAGGTTAGTTAGTTAGTTAGTTAGGTGTTCTTGAGGCATACTTATGGCCAACATCTTGCGTTGTTTTTACGTTGTTCCTGTGACATCCTTACGGTCGCCTGACAATGAGGGGTTTTCATAGGGTGTTTGTAGAAATCTTGGACAAGGCCAATGACCTGGCCTCAAACTTACTAACAGTCTACAAACATTGGATTCAACTGCAGCCGCCTTAGGAAGGCCATCCAAAATGGTCCACAAATTGTTTGTACAGTGTTCACAGCTATTCGTAGGGGTATTTATGACCGTAGTTTAAAATAACCTAGACAAGCAGCAGGAGGTCTAATGCAGTCTCTACTAACAGAAGTTCAACTGTAGAAGTTTTATGTTTGAGGGGAATATCAGGCAGGTTGGACAGCATATATTCAGTATGATTAAAAATGGTGAAATAGTAGCTCTTTTGAATAACCCCACTCCATCCATGTTTTTATTTAGACCCTCTTCCTGACCCGATAACATACAGTACTAGACTAAATTAATTTAAAACATCAAAGGGGTCAAAACCCTCTGGTTCCCAACAGCATTAAAATGAGGAAAAAGACAGAAATAATGTAGTGACTGAGTGTTTGTGGTTATATTAAGGGTTTGACATTAACTTTCTTCCTCACCAGCAACTGTGGCTAGTGATTTTCCAAAATTACTAGCCACTCAGCCTTTTCACTAGCCACAATGTTGTAATTGGAAAATTATATTTTATGTGATCCAATCTGACTATTGGTGGTAGTCAAAATTGTTGGTACCCCTCTGTTAATAAAAGAAAAACCCACAATGGTCACAGAAATAACTTGAATCTGACAAAAGTCGTAATAAGTAAAAATTCTATGAAAATTAACCAATTAAAACCAGACAATGCTTTTAAATTGTGGTTCAACAGAATTACTTTAAAAAACAAACTCATGAAACAGGCCTGGACAAAAATGATGGTACCCCTTTGAAAATAATGTGACCATAGGGACATGTTCAACCAAGATGTGTCCTCTAATTAACATCACAGGTGTCTACAAACTTGTAATCAGTCAGTTGGCTTATTTAAAGGGTGACAAGTAGTCACTGTGCTGTTTGGTGACATGGTGTGTACCACAGTAAACATGGACAAGAGGAAGCAAAGGACAGAGTTGTCTCAGGAGATTAGAAAGAAAATTATAGACAAACATGTTAAAGGTAAAGGCTATAAGACCATCTCCAAGCAGCTTGATGTTCCTGTGACTACAGTTGCACATATTATTCAAAAATTTAAGATCCACGGGACTGTAGCCAACCTCCCTGGATGTGGCCGCAGGAGGAGACGGATAATACAAATGGTAACAAAAGAGCCCAGAACAACCTCTAAACACATTCATGGTGAACTCCAAGGTCAAGGTACATCAGTGTCAGATCACACCATCCGTCGTCCTTTGAGCCAAAGTGGACTTCATGGGAGATGACCAAGGAGGACACCACTGTTGAAAACAAATCATAAAAAAGCCAGACTGGAATTTGCCAAACTGCATGTTGACAAACCACAAAGCATCTGGGATAATGTCCTATAGACAGACGAGACAAAACTGGAACTTGTTGGCAAGGGACATCAGCTCTATTTTCACAGATGCAAAAATGAAGCATACCAAGAAAAGAACAGTCCCTACTGTGAAACATGGAGGAGGTTCTGTTATGTTCTGGGGCTGCTTTGCTGCATCTGACACAAGGTGTCTTGAATCTGTGCAGGGTACAATGAAATCTCAAGACTATCAAGGTATTCTAGAGAGAAATGTGCTGCCCAGTGTCAGACAGCTTGGTCTCAGTCGCAGGTCATGGGTCTTGCAACAGGATAATGACCCAAAACACAGCTAAAAACACCCAAGAATGGCTAAGAGCCAAACATTGGACTATTCTAAAGTGGCCTTCTATGAGCCCTGATCTAAATCCTATTGAACATCTGTGGAAGGAGGTGAAACATGCCGTCTGGAGAAGGCACCCTTCAAACCTGGGACAACTGGAGCAGTTTGCTCATGAGGAGTGGGCCAAAATACCTGCTGAGAGGTGCAGACGTCTCATTGAAAGTTACAGAAATCGTTTGATTGCAGTGATTGCCTCAAAAGTTTGTGCAACAAAATATTAAGTTAAGGGTACCATCATTTTTGTCCAGGCCTGTTTCATGAATTTGTTTTTTTTTTAAATAATTCTGTTGAACCACAATTCAAAAGCATTGTCTGATTTTCATTGGTTAATTTTCATAGACTTTTTATTTATTACCACTTTTGTCAGATTCAAGTTATTTCTGTGACCATTGTAGGTTTGTCTTTCATTAACAGAGGGGTACCAACAATTTTGTCCACTTGTGTATATCCATAAAACTAGCTAGAGAAATGCTGTTTAATTATTAACAGCAGTAAATACCGTAAAACAGTCGAGAAAAATATTTGCAATTTGAGAGTGAAGCACAGGTAAATTTGGGGTCTGTCCCTGTTCTCATTTGTTCCTCTTCCCCTTAGCCTACCCCCACCCCTTGGTCCTTGAAATCAAAGGCTATGGGAGAGAGGTTCAAAATGACCCATATAAATTGGGATCCCCCTTCAGAGCTGCCCGACATCATTAGTAATTGCTGATTAATTGAGTCTAAATGGAACCTACCTGTTTTTACTAAAAATAAAAGAAGTAAAAGAAGACTGATGAGAAAGAAATCTCATCTTAAGGAGAAAAATATCTCAAATTTACATGAACAATTCTAATCAATAGAAAAAGTCAGAAATTTACTAGAAAGAAAGCTGTAAATTCAAAGAAAAACTTGGACCCCCCACAAGTTTGACACCATTGGACCAGCACATTAAAAATACATAATTAGAGGTTTTGCTTCTATGAAATAGCTGCAAATCACAAATATCATAGATAATCACAGATAAATGAAAGTTCACCTCAAAAGAAGCTTCATTTGCTCTCTGCAGCAACATAAAGTTTAATAATATTTTGTCTGTGTCATACGAAAACTTAAATTTGCACAACTTGGCTTTCTCTACAAATAATCCTATTTAACCACAGAGGTAGGAGCTAATGTGGGGGAGAGCAGAGGTTTTTCTTACCGGTGGGACAACAACCGGTTCCGGTTGTTGTCCGGTTGGTTCCGGAACCGGTTGGTTCCGGTTCCGCCGGACCGGCGGCGCCACACGAGTCGGCTGCCTGTTGCAACAGCCTTTTTTTTTTATCTTCCTTCTTCTTTCTACACCTTTCACTCTGTATATATATCACGGACGCACGGATCGCCCCGGGGGTCTCCCGGGTCGGCGGACGGAGCCACGGTTTGCAGCGGGAGACGTTACAGCGGGGAGGAGCTAGTGCTAGCTAGCACTTGGCCGCCGCCCGGTGCTAATGGGAAACTCGACATACCGGGAGCTGTAGCGAAAAGGACGCGGGTGCCGGGCTGGAGTTTAGGCGGCGTGAAAGAAATATAAGACAGAATAATAAAGAGCGATGGCAAGAACCAAGCAGACCGCCCGTAAAATCTACTGGAGGAAGAAGCCCCCCAGGAGACAGCTAGCCACAGGGCTGCTCGGAGAGGCGCTCTGGCCACCAGAGTGAAGAGGCCTCGCCGTCACAGGCCCGTGGCTCTGAGAGAGATCCGTCGCTACCAGAAATCCACGGAGCTGCTCATCCGTAAGCTGCCCGTCCAGCGCCTGGTGAGGGAGATCGCTCAGGACTTCAAGACCGTCCTGCGTTTCCTGAGCTTCGCCGTCATGGCTCTGCAGGAGACCAGCGAGACCCACCTGGTGGTCTCTTCTTCGCTAAGGGGGTCACCATCATGCCCAAAGACTTCCAGCTGGCCCGCTGCATCCGCGGAGAGAGAGCTTAGACTTTCTGCTGCACATCCACCAGCCATAATGCTCTGCACTGTGTGTCTATATATATACATTTATAGTAATATGGACATATGTTTACTAGATGTTGTTTTTTCTTGCCTTCTGATTGTTGCTCTGAGTGTTGCTATCCCTATGCTGTTGCAATCCTGGAATTTCCCCATTGTGGGACTAATAAAGGCTTATCTTAACAACAAATCAGGGCAGTTGTCCCCATGATCTGATCACTGAGAGCGGCTGGTGTCTGGTCATTGCTGTTTCTCAGCTGGAAAGAAAATGGACAGACCTGCAGAGCCAGACTTCTGGACTGAAGCTGGCTGACACACACTGTGTATGTGCAGATAGTGCTCATGTCAGTGGTAGTTTTCTAGTCTCACCTTGCCATAGGTTTATTATTTAGATGTCATTTGAGAAAACTATAACCTGCCAAAGTGGCTAGTGGGAGTAGCTGTTTGACCCGCCACAGCTGAAATCTACCTACCACGAGAGGGTGGTTGTTAATGTTAAGCCCTGATTATATTATTCTGTAACAGCAACTCAGGTTTTCTGTTCTCTAGTGTAGCAAACGGGTTGTATTAACTAGGTATATTAGCTCCATGTCATATTCATAAGGCAATGTTTTCAGGATAATTCAGATATTTTAAGAAAAATCTGCATCATTTTCCAAACTACGGGCTACATATTGTATGAAGCACCAACTTTACTCTCATCTACTTGTGACTCTTCTGTCCTGAATTTATTTTTGTTTCACATTTTAAACGTCTTTTCATGAAGATACAATTTTTTTTGATAAATGTTTAACTGTTGTGGGGACAAATCTGTGACCTTTTTCATGCAAAATTGCAACTTTTTACAGAAAAATTTACATTTCTATGCCATTTAATTAAAACAATGTAGGTTAACTGTTGGTGTACCTGTCATAACGCGCCCGTTTTATGGGCGCAGAATACCACATCAAATGCTGACTGTAGGTTGGCACATTTATTAAAGCACAAACAAGAAACGTTTCAAACAAATACAACAAATGAAAGTGCAAGACGATAGTAAATACAAACGCTGGAGGAGAGTTGGGCTCAACGTCAGAAGTACAAAGTCAGGGAACGCCTGACGAGGGGAGAAGCTCAGCCGGAGGATCCTGATGGCTATGGGGGTCAACGGTGGAGACAACTGAGGGAAAAAAAGGCACTAAGACGGAACACTCCAACTCACCTTGACAGCGGAACCTAGACCCATGGGAGTAGCAGTCTGCAGGGCAGGAATACATGGAAGAAAAAGAAGAAGGACACGACATTGGCGGAGGTTGTCATGTCCCTTAAATACACACAAATAATCAGAGACAGGTGTAATCCAGGAGTAACAGAATGGACAGCAGCTGTGCAACCCCGAAGGAATTGATAGCCGGAAGCTGCACAGCGCTCTCAAAATAAACAAACAGGAAACCATAAGGAAACAAACACAAGAGAACTCAAAATAATCTTAATAATCTTCTAGATAATAGTAAGCAAACAGAAAAATGCTCACTGGGCAGGAAAACTGAATACAACTTTAACCCGTTCCCCAGGGTCATGACATCATCATCATCAGAAAGGCAACACAGTAACTTGTTCTTGTGTTTTTATTCCAAAAAGGTGAAAAATCAGAAGTGGCACTAAATATAAATTAAGATCAGTTTATCAAAATTTTAAAAAAAAATTATAAAAAAAAGTAAAAAATATTTAAAAACATTAAAAAGTAAAAAAAAAAAATAAAATAAAATTAATGAATAAAAAAGATTAGTTGACAATTATTTAATATTCAATAGATCCACTGACTGATTTACAATCTGACTATTTTTTTCTCCCAGACGAAGGTTGTAATTACATTTATAACTAGTTATACTAGTTACCTTTTTATTGCTCCAGCATTATAAAAATGAATGAATGAATGCTTAAAATCCACAAACATAGCAGCAGATTACTGGAACATTCATGATGTTAAAATCATTTTTTTTTTTTTTTTTTTAAAGTGAAACCTTTACAAACTGCTTAGCTGGCACCTGTCTAGGTGTTAGCACTGCAAGCTGTTAGCTTTATAACAACTAAAACCATAATTTCCCTGCAGCATATCACTGTATGTAAAATAGTGATTACAAATGTAATTGGTAGCTATTTTAAATGAAAGCCTAACAAACCACATAAAGAGTGTGAGCATTAATTGGGTGGTGTCAGGAGTCTGAGCTCCTTCAGCACCGTCCACATTACCACCAAAGCGGGCCCGCCACACGTCCTTGAGGGGTCACTTCATTAGTTAGGAGGAAAGCCCAATCTATCAGCATGACTGCGGAAGACTGTGGCTCATATTTCAGCTCAGGTACAGCAAAGAAGAGACGACAGATGTACACAGAGACGGCCAAACAAGGCTGATTGGCAGGTGGAGGAAGAAGGATGACTGCGGCTCTGACTAGAGACAGTTTAAGGCGGTACCTCAGGAGGCACGCGGCTGCTGTAGTCATTACACATCAGCTGTCAGTCAAACTGAAATCTGGCAGCACATTTTTTGCAGCAGAAATCCTGGATCCATGAAGAGTCAAAGACATTGCGACGAACGGAAACGTTTGTGCTGTATCAGGTGATAACAACCTTCAGACTGTGTGTCTGTTTGTTCTACATTAATTGGTTCTCTGCAGTATTCTCAGGTGGTGGTGGTGGCGGTGGTGGTGTGTGTGTGTGTGGGGGGGTGCTCCATGATGCAGTGTAAATTATTGATTGTGGGAAATCCTCTGATACCGCATCCTAGGATGTCCGCCGGAGGAAAGAATTCAGCCGCGCTCACAAACGAGCGTGTCTCAGCTGTGAGGCAGGTCCTTGATGTCCATCTGCTCTGCTCCCCTGCCTCCATTGATCTTTCATAGATCAATGTTATAAAACCAGAACAGGTGTAGCTTTGAACCCAGAGGAAATAGCGGTGCATTAATCACAGCTCTGCACCGATACACATGCAGCTGCTCTTCAACTCACATGGGTTGGTTCAACAATGATTTCCCAGGCTCATGTGTCCATTTCTAAGACCTTTAATGACCTGTGAGTCTTCTGGTGGCCTAAATGAGACCATTCCAAATGACTGTAGATTAAAGCTAAAGGGCCCTGTCACCATGGGGCAGTCCATAATCAGCTGTCTCAGGTTCAGGGCACTTTTACAGGTAGTTTCATTCATTTCATTATTACAGCAGAAACAGAGGCTGTCCTCATGCTCCGAAATATTCAGAGGTGTGTATGGGGCATAACAGGAAATATACCAATCATCTTTCATCTTATTCTTTAATAAACGGGCACAAGATCAAAAACTTTATACTAATACCTCCTTTACACGGGGTGGAGATCGTTGAGAGATTGCTGAGTGATGGCAAAATGGGCAGATCTCCAAATGATCTTTCAATGATCTCTCAGTGATCAACAAGATCTCTCAATGATCAACAAAGGGAAGTGATCTCCTAATGATTTTTCAACAATATCATTGATTTCCTAAGGATCTCCCAATGATCTCTCTGCAATATTTTAATGTTCTCTACTGGTCTTTTATCAAACACTCAGTAATGCCTTACTGATCTCTTGGCCATCTCTGCCTTCAGGGTTGAACCATTTAGCAGTCATCAAAAGGTCGCTGAGAGATCACTAGGAGAAAATTGTGCCATTCCCAAGCCCAGATAAAGGGGCAGGGTTGCATCACACTTGGCATCGAGGGTAAAAAATCCAGGGTAATCCAGGCGTCCAGGAATCCAGGGTAAAAATCCTTGCCAAATCAACATGCAGATCATTACAATATAAGGCAAGGATAGGTTGTGGTGACCCTAAAAGACAAAAAAGAATAAAGGTTTATAAAGCAACAAACATGTAATAATTCCTTTGATGGCCTGGTCCTCAGTATTGGGCATTTTACCAATTTTAGGTTAAAACCAATTTTATTTGCTGTAGTTTATCATCCTCCTACAGCATCCTCAGAGTTTATATCTGAATTCCATTATTATCTGACAGTGCTTAATTTAATCAGATAGAAAAAATCATAGCAGGGGACTTTAATGTACATCTAGATGTAGATGTGATTGCCTTAATATTGCATTTAATTCAATATTAGACTGGATAGGTTTTCCCAGGAAGTAGGAAGTCCTACCCACGATCTCCATCACACACTGGACCTTGGTAGTATCTCCTCATAACCCCTGTAGTGTCAGACCATTATCTGTTAACTGTGGATTGTACAGACTTGATCTCTGATTTTAAGAATATAGTTTCACACCTTAGCAATCTAGCCATTTTTCCCAAAAAATGTCAAAAGATGCAAAGTAAATAAAATTCTTTCTTCACTGAGAGGCAGTAGAAAATCTGAACTGTCCTGTGGGCGGAGTAGTGGAATCTGAAGAGGTTAAACCTTCCTTGTTGACATAGCCTATAGTTAGGGTGGGATCAGGTGACCCCGAACCCTCCTTTAGTTATGCTGTTAATAGGTTTAGACAGCAGGGGGACCTCCAACAATGCAATGGGTTTCATTCATCTCTTTACTCTCAATCTCATCTAGTCCCACTGTCCACTGCCCCCACCCCCTCATACATCCCCCACTGCTTTTTTCCCCCACAGACCCAACACCCCGCCCACAGCACCCCTGCCCCAACGTGATTCTCACTAAAACCCAGGTGAGAGCTGAGCTGAAGAAGATCAAGGGGAGGAAGGCTGCAGGTCCAGACAGCATTGGCTGTAGGCTCCTCAAGTCCTGCACAGACCAGCTGTGTGGGATCGTGGAGCACATCTTCAGTCTGAGCCTGAAGCTGGGGAGGGTACCACAGCTGTGGAAAAAAACCTGTGTGGTACCCGTACTGAAGACTCCGCACCTCATGGACCTGAACAGCTACAGACCAGTGGCCCTCACATCACACCTAATGAAGACCCTGGAGAAGCTGCTTACCGCCCACCTCCACCCCCTGGTGGGACAAGTGATAAACCCACTTCAGTTTTCCTACCAGCATGGCATCGGGGCGGAGGATTAAGTGATCTTCCTCCTACACCATTCTCTTTCCCACCTGGAGAAACCTGGGAGCACTGTTAGGATTGTGTTCTTTGATTTCTCCAGTGCTTTCAACACCAAGTAATGAGTTATCCTGAGAGATAAGCTGCTGTGTGCAGGGGTGGACCAACACCTGCAATTGTGGATCCTGGACTACCTCACAGACCGACGACAGTTTGTGAGGACCCAAGACTGTGTGTCTGATGCCATCTTCTGCAGTGCGGGGGACCCCCAGGGAACAGTTCTGGCTCCCTTCCTGTTCACCGTCTACACTGCTGACCTTTCACACAACACACCACACTGCCATCTACAGAAGTTCTCTGACAATTTTTCCTCATCTCTGATGGGGATGATGTGGAGTACAGAGGACTTATCCCGGACTTCATGGATTGGTACCTACGGAACTGCCTCCAGATCAATGTGAGGGAAACCAAGAAATGGGTGTTAGATTGCCACAGGCGAGGACCCCCCCCCCCCCCCACACACACACACACACACAGCACCAGTAAACATCCAGGGAACACACATTGAGAGGGTGACAGCTTACAAGTACCTGGGTGATCACCTGAACAATGAACTGGACTGGTCACACAACACCAACGCGCTCTACAAGAAGGGGCAGTGCAGGCTGTTCCTTCTGAGGAGACTCAGGCCTTTTGGAGTGCAAGGGGCCCTCCTGAATACCTTCTACGATTTGGTAGTGGCATCAGCCATCACATTTGGAGTGGTCTGCTGGGGCAGAGGTATCACGGCAGCTGACAGAAAGAGACTGAACAGATTGATCACAAAAGCTAGCTCTGTGATGGGGCAATGCTTCGACCCTATGGAAGAGATAAGAGAGAGGATGATGGTGGCTAAGCTGTCATCTCTGCTGGAGTCCGAGTCCCACCCCATGCAGGACACGTTGAATGCACTGAGGGGCTCATTTAGCCGTAGGCTGTTCCATCCTAGGTGCACAATGGAGAAATTCCACAGGTCCTTCCTACCTGCAGCTTACAGACTTTATAATCTAACCAGGTCTGCTCCTAGAGGTTGTATTGAATGTACTAAATGTAGCAACTTTGTACAATAGAGATCATCCCCTCTATTTTACAACTAGGACAATATCAATCATTACTGAGGGTGGCACTAACACTGTTGAATCAAATGTGAAATATACTGTATGGGTACGTATTCATATTCTGCAGGGTAACTTAAACTGTAATGCTGTTGATACAATCTAGCTGCAATGCTCCTGCACTGTGTGTGTGTGTGTGTATATATATATATATATATATATATATATATATATATATATACACTACCGTTCAAAAGTTTGGGGTCACCCAGACAGTTACTTTGTGTTTTCCATGAAAAGTCACACTTATTTACCACCATGAGTTGTAAAATGAATAGAAAATATAGTCAAGACATTGACAAGGTTAGAAATAATGATTTGTATTTGAAATAATAATTTTTTCCTTCAAACTCTGCTTTCGTCAAAGAATCCTCCATTTGCAGCAATTACAGCATTGCAGATCTAACATGATTGCACAAGGGTTTTCGAATCATACATTAGCCTTCTGACGCAATGAGCAAACACATTGTACCATTAGAACACCGGAGGGATAGTTGCTGGAAATGGGCCTCTATACACCTATGTAGATATTGCACCAAAAACCAGATATTTGCAGCTATAATAGTCATTTACCACATTAGCAATGTATAGAGTGTATTTCTGATTAGTTTAAAGTTATCTTCATTGAGAAACAGTGCTTTTCTTTCAAAAGTAAGGAAATTTCTAACTGACCCCAAACTTTTGAACGGTAGTGTATACATACATATATATACTATATATATATATATATATATATATATATATATATATATATATATAGAGAGAGAGAGAGAGAGAGAGAGAGAGAGAGAGAGAGAGAGAGAGAGAGAGAGAGAGATTTAGTATACTTTATTGATCCCCAGAGGGGAAATTGAGGGTCATCCACCACCTGGATGGATGAAGCAGCCACGATACGGCGCTATCCCTTAACCATTCACACACACATTCACACCTAGGGCCACTTTAGAGTCTCCAATTAATCTAACCTGCATGTTTTGTTTTTTTTGCATGTGGGAGGAAACCGGAGAAATCCCAGTGTAAACCCACGCATACACGGGGAGAACATGCAAACTCCACACAGATCACTGTTGGTCGGGGGCTGGGATGGAACCCACGATCCCACGATCCCCACGATCCCCCGGCCAAGGGTAAACTGTGCTGCCGCAGTGCTAACCACTGCGCCACCGTGCAGCCCAGTATATACAGCCCAGTATATATATATATATATATACAGTGGGGAAAAAAGTATTTAGTCAGCCACCAATTGCGCAAGTTCTCCCACTTAAAAGATGAGAGAGGTCTCCAATTTTCATCATAGGTATACCTCAACTATGAGAGACAAAATAAGAAAAAAAAAATCCAGAAAATCACATTGAAGGATTTTTAATGAATTAATTGGTAAATTCATGCTTTGGGGCTGTTTTTCTGCAAAGGGACCAGGACGACTGATCCGTGTAAAGGAAAGAATGAATGGGGCCATGTATCGTGAGATTTTGAGTGAAAACCTCCTTCCATCAGCAATGGCATTGAAGATGAAACGTGGCTGGGTCTTTCAGCATAACAATGATCCCAAACACACCGCCCGGGCAACGAAGGAGTGGCTTCATAAGAAGCATTTCAAGGTCCTGGAGTGGCCTAGCCAGTCACCAGATCTCAACCCCATAGAAAATCTTTGGAGGGAGTTGACAGTCCGTGTTGCCCAGTGACAGCCCCAAAACATCACTGCTCTAGAGGAGATCTGCATGGAGGAATGGGCCAAAATACCAGCAACAGTGTGTGAAAACCTTGTGAAGACTTACAGAAAACGTTTGACCTCTGTCATTGCCAACAAAGGGTATATAACAAAGTATTGAGATGAACTTTTGTTATTGACCAAATACTTATTTTACCGAGGAATTTACCAATTAATTCATTAAAAATCCTTCAATGTGATTTTCTGGATTTTTTTTTTTTTCTTATTTTGTCTCTCATAGTTGAGGTATACCTATGATGAAAATCGGAGACCTCTCTCATCTTTTAAGTAGGAGAACTTGCACAATTGGTGGCTGACTAAATACTTTTTTACCCCACTATATATATATATATATATATATATATATATATATATACGTATATCGTCATCGTCAGCTCCAGCTCGTGTCCGAGCATTGGTTTCATCTTAGTTTTCAGGACATTGCCATCTGTGATCGATGTCGATGGCGGATTTGGCTCTGAAGGCCCAGCCTATGATAGAACTGTCGTGGGCAGAAGTCACATTTTGTTGTGGGTGGGGGACGTGGTTGGTTTTGTTTTTCTTGTCTTCGTTTGTGTTTATTATCATCCTGTTGTTTTCTGTGCCTCTCAAATGAGTCTGTGCCTTCCCAAGTTCTTCTTCTCCAGGCTGCTCTGTCGGTGGCAAGTTGTTCCCAAGATCTTTTGTCTATGTTGGCTTGCTTCAGGGAACATTTTAGCTGGTCCTTGTAGCACCGTTTTGGCCTACCATGTGGTCTTTTTCCTGTCTCAAGCTCCCCCTGGAGCATGATTCGTGGTAGTCTGGTGGGGTCCATCCATACGACATGTCCTGTCCATCGAAGGCGGTGCTGCAAAATTGTAGCTTCCACACTAGGCAGCAGAGTACGCTTGAGAATCTCATTGTTTGAAAGTCGATCCTCCCAACGAATGCCAAGTATTTGTCTGAGCTTTGTCTGTTGGAAGTTCTCAAGGCGCTTGATATCGCAACGATACAAGGTCCAGGCTTCACAGGCGTAAAGAAGGGTGGAAAGAACAACGGCCCAAAAAACCATGATTTTGGTGCGGATGGTTATTGCGTGATTTTTGAAGACTCGATGACAAAGACGTCCATATGGGGAGTGTGCAGCTTTTATGCGGTTTTCGATGTCCTTTGCACAAGTTGGTATTTTTGAGAGGATGCTACCAAGGTAAGAGAAATGCTCCACTTCATTGACAGGATTTCCAATAATCTTAAGGTTGATCCTTGAGGAAGTTTGACCACGTTCTGATTGGTTGAGGATTTTGGTTTTGTCAGTGTTAACTTCCATTCCAAAATGTTCATAAGAGTCATTATAAATGGTAGCTATCCTCTGGAGGTCTTCAACAGTCTGAGCTGGTGTGGCATTATCGTCTGCAAACTGCAATTCATGAACACTGGTGACTGAGGTTTTGGATTTCACGCGAAAGTGAGCAAGATTAAAAAGCTCCCCATCCAAGTGGTATCGCAGATTGATACCAGGGGTTGTTGGTGGTATTTCATTTAGCATTGCAGCCATATACAACGAAAAGCAGGTTGGAGCAAGGACACATCCTTGCTTGAGACCACTAGTGATGGGAAAAGGGTCTGAGAGGGTATTCTGGTGGCAAACCCTACCAACCATGCCATTGTGGAGAGTGCGAACGAGAGAAATGAAATCATCTGGACATCCAAAACGAGCAAGAACAGCCCACATAGCAGGACGAGGAACTTGATCAAAGGCCTTCTTGAAGTCTCAGAAGATGAACATAAGTGGTTGTTGTTGTTCTTGGCTCTTTTCCTGGAGTTGTCGAGCACATAATATCATATCTACTGTACCACGAGAGGGTCTAAAGCCACATTGGGACTCAGGAAGTACATCCTCGGCTACTACAAGAAGACGGTTGAGAAGGATACGAGCAAAGATCTTGCTTGCAATGCTCAGTAGTGAGATGCCGCGGTAGTTACTGCAGTTCTCTCTATCTCCCTTCTTGAAAATGGTGACTATATTTGCATTTTTAAAGTCACTTGGTAATGTCTTGGTTTCCCATATTTTAAGTAGAAGCTGCTTTAAATAGTTTTTCACCTCGGGACCTCCATGAAGATAGAACTCCAGCGGGATGTTATCTGGTCCCGGTGCTTTGCCTGTCTTCATGTGCTTTAAAGCTTTATTTAGCTCATGTAGTGAAGGTGGTGTAGACATCCACTCGTGAGTGGGGTCTTGTGGGGTCTTGCAGAGGAGATCACTAGGTGTGCAAAAGTGATTATTTAATAGACTCTCAAAGTGGGACTTCCAACGGTCAAGGATCCCCTTGGTGTCTGTGATAATTGTGGAACCATTTGCATCTTTTAGGCTGCCCACAGACGATCTGGTGGGGGCAAAGATCTCCTTCATTGCAGCATAAAAACAGCGCATATCCCATTGGTCGGCATATTTTTGCAAATCTTCTGCTTTTTGCTGCCACCAAGTGTTTTGGGATTTACAAATCCCTCTCTGGCATGTCGCTTTTGCTTGCTGGTGTTTCTGTTGATTCTTTCCAGATGGGTCATTTTAAAACGCAAGTCGTGCATGGAGTTTAGCCTCTATGAGGTCGGCGATTGTTTCATCATTCTCGTTGAACCAGTCTTGGTTTTTCTTGTGTTTGCTTCTTTGGCGGCAGCAGTCAATGCATCACGGAGAGTGGTCCATCGGTCTTCACTTGAGGCATTGTCTGAGAGGCTCAGTTCATTCATGTTTCTACCAATGGCCTCTCTAAAGGACTGCAACATTTGGGGATTGCGGAGCTTGTCACAGTCAAAGCGATGGTGAGGAACGTTTGCCAAAATGCACTTTGGTAGTCGCCGGATTGTAATATTGAGTCAGGAGATCAGGAGGCGGTGATCTGTCCAGCAGTCATCTGCTCCAGGCATGGATCGCGTGATGCGGACATCATTTCGGTCTCTTGTTTTTGTGAGGACATAGTCAAGGGTGTGCCACTTTTTGGAGTGAGAGTGTTTCCAGGTCATCTTCTGGCGATGGGGGAGTTGGAAAGGGGTGTTTGTTACAATAAGATTGTGTTTGGCACAAAGGACAAGTAAAAGTTCCCCATTTGCTTTGCATTTTCCCATACCATGGTGGCCTATGATGCCTTTCCACAGCTGGTGGTCACTGCCAACTCTGGCATTGAAGTCACCCAGAATAACAAGCTGGTCGGATTCTGGGACTGTCAGAATGGTATGTGTGAGCTGTTCATAGAAGGAGGTCTTGCTTCCATTTTCAGATGTAAGTGTAGGCGCATACACTGAGATTAAAGTGAGGAAAGATTTTTGGGTGAGCGGGATTCGGATGGACATTATTCGCTCATTGATTGCAGTTGGGACAAGGTTGTGTTGGTCCACAAGCTGGGATCGGATGGCAAAGCCTACACCATGGATATGTGGATCTTCTGTATCCTTTCCCTTCCAGAAAATGGTGTAGTTTGATCCAGTTTCCTTGATGTTGCCTTCCTCAGCAAGTCTAGTCTCACTTAGAGCTGCTATGTCGATGTTAAAGCATGCAAGTTCTTTACATGCCAGAGCTGTATGACGTTCTGGATGCTCGCTGCTCCTCGTGCCCTGCAGTGTGCGGATGTTCCAAGCACCCAGGATGAAAGGTTTTGTAATGAGAGATCCAATCGGTGGTTGAGAATCCAGGCGATGGTCAAAAGCGGTTGAGTTTGAGTTTTTATTGTTTTGATATGTAGGTCGACCGCTGTGATGGGTAATCAGCCAGTTGCGGCATGCTAGTCAGATAAGTCTGACTAACTAACTATGTTGTCTAACTATGTTTGTCCCACTTTTTCTAGGGGCTTCCCCATATGTGGTGGGCTGCGGGAGTCCTAAATAGGCCAGCCCAGTTGCGGATCCAGCTACCGAAATCCAATGTCACTGCAGAGTTCATTGGAAGGCGAGCTAGAAGCTTCCAGTCATACCAAACATGCCCCCGTTACTCCCAGTTCCAATGCCATTGGGCTTGAAGGGATCGTCCGAGTTGAAGATGAAGGCCAATTGCTTGTGAATTTGTTTAGGGTGGTCGTGGCTGCGCGAGGGCCACGCACACGCTCTTGGCCATCAGCATGTCCAACACGGTTCGGCAGGCCGAAACGTGCTATTTTCATGAAGTTGGCTGCAACAGGCTGCCGGGTGCTTTGTTTATCAAGGCCCGCCTCTCTAGCACCTGCCTGCCAGACACCGCCCTCATCCGCCGAAGTAGTAGACTACTCGCCGTTGGGGACTCTCCTAACGGACTAGGTAGTCCGTATACTATTTAACCCATAGTTGGGGATTTGGTTCATGAGTATCAAGGCATGCCCACATGTTGGTGGGCACTGAGTACCACAAGTCTGGGGGCCAAACCTCCTCTGAGTCCCTGCATTTTAGCCTGGGGCCTCACGGTACCCAGTTTCCATCCATTACCACAAGGAGGTACGCATGGGGCTTTCTGTGGAGAGGCTATGTACTAGCAGAGGAGACTTACGCACTCGGCTCCCTTTTCGCTTGCTGTAAACAGCAGGCTCGCTAGGGACAGAAGTATACACTTCTATAACACACTAGACACATCACACAGCCTTTTAATGGACAACATAATATATACGTATATATATACTGTATATATATATATATATATATATATATATATATATATATATATATGAATATACTTATAGACATAAGTATATTCATTTACTGCTTTGGGTAACCAGTTCTTATCTTATTATCTTGTTAACTATTGCTCTGAGTGCTGCTATCCTTTGCTGCTGCAATCCTGTAATTTCCCCATTGTGGGACTAATAAAGGTTTATTTTATCTTGTCTTATCTTATCTAATCCTAATTTAACATCTGTTGGTTTTCTCCCCCATTGTGCTGTTTGCTCTCTACGTGTCTGTTCTTTCTTCTTCTTCTTCTCTACCCCCTCACCCCCCAGCCAGTCACAGCAGATGACTGGCCCCTCCCTGAGCCTGGTTCTGCTAAATGTTTCTTCCTACAAAAAGGGAGTTTTTCCTCTCCACCACTGCCAAGTTTATGCATGTTTTCTTGGCTCCATGGATTGACGTGTTCAGATATCATTAACATGATATCTGCTATCATGATTTCGCCACCTCTGAAGATGGTGGTGCACGTCTGCGCAGCTGCTCTTTGCTCCCTATATTTATTTGTATGTATGCTGTTTTTGGATATTGGACCGTGTGAAGCTGGATTTGTGTGCAGTTGTACTGAGCTGATAAACAATGGACTTCAACAAAAGTCTGCTGTTACAGCAGTTTTTGAGAACACACAAAACAAACCAGAGGCTATCTGTAGACCAGCAGGATCACCATGGATTGTTGTCGGTCCTGGGAAGCGACGCAGATGGAGGAGGGAGAGAAAGAAAAAGCGGGGATGCCAGTCGGGCCTGCTAGCGAGGCTAAAGATACAGCCGCATAGACCTCCGCTACCCAGCATTTTGCTCTCCAACTCCAGAAGCATCGTCCACAAGATGGATGATTTAGTGTTACAGCTGGCAACTAGTAAAACTGTGAGAGACTGCTGTGTGCTGTTGTTAATGGAAAGCTGGCTCCACCCGCTGATCAACGATGCTGCAGTGCAGCTACCAGGGTGCACACTTCACCATATGGACCGAACAGCGGAATCAGGGAAACGGAGAGGGGGAGGTCTCTGCATCTTTCTTCACAACACTTGGACTAACCACAGTCATATTATTAACACTTACTGCTCTCCTGATCTAGAAACAATGTCAGTTTTATGTCGCCCTTTTTATCTTCAGAGAGAGCTGACAGTGATTATTATAACAGAGGTCTATATTTCTCCTGATGCAAATACTAAAGCAGCCCTTAGTCAATTGTACAGTGTAATAAATAGACAGCAGCAGGCCTATCCCTAGGGTGTTCACATCATAGCTGGTGATTTTAATCAAGCATGCTTGAAAACTGTGCTGCCTAATTTCACACAGTATGTGAAATGTGCCACCAGGGGAAAGAATTGTCTTGATTGGGTGTATCTGAACCTGAAGCATGCTTATAGAGCTGTGCCGTGTCCACATCTTGGCCAATTATTGCTCCTCATCCTAGCATACACCCCCCTCAGGAGAACTGCTAGACCTACTATAAAGAACATCACAACATGGCCTGAGGGAGCTCTTTCTCAGCTTCAGGACTGTTTTTCAAACACTCTATGGGATTTTTTCAAGAATGAGGATCTGGAAATGTACACACAGACTGTATTATGCTACATCACCTACTGTATCAACCAGGTGACTGTGGAAAAACACATCAGGGTTTTCCTAACCAGAAGCCTTGGATGACAAAAGAAGTCCAGGCACTCCTCAGAGCCCGTGATACAGCCTTCAGGTCAGGGGATACAGATCTGTATAGCACTGTCCAGGCTAATCTGAAGAAAGGCATTAAGAAGGCTAAACAGGCCTATAAGAGGAAAGTTGAGGACCATTTTTCTGATAATGATTCGAGACGAGTATGGCAAGGCTTTCACCATATCACAGACTATAAGGGCAGCAGCATCATTTCCAGTGACATCAGTGCCTCACTGGTAGAAGAATTGAACTGCTTTTTCGCATGGTTTGAGGCAAATACACCTCGCCCAGACCCACTGACGTTATTGAATGCCAGCTCTGATGTGCTTACCCTGCAGGATCATGAGGTGAGACAGACACTGAGAGCAGTTCACCCGAGAAAGGCTACTGGTTCTGATGGAGTGCCAGGAAAGGTGCTCAGAGCATGTGCAGATCAGCTATGCTCTGTTTTGAGTGACATTTTTAATTTGTCTCTCAAGGCAGCCATTGTTCCACAGTGTTTAAAATCTGCAGTCATTATTCCTGTGCAAAAAAAAAAACATATTATCAGCAGTCTGAATGACTATCGACCAGTAGCATTAACACCCATTATTATGAAGTGCTTTGTGAAAATGGTATTGAAACATCTTTTGCCTAGTCTCCCCCCAGACTTTGATTGGTACCAGTTTGCCTACACGTGGAGCAGATCCACTGAAAATGCTATATTTTCATCTACTGAAAATGCTCTATTTCAGGGGTGTCCAACCAGGTGCCATGGAGAGCCAAGACCCTGCAGGTTTTCTCTTCTACCCAGTCTCTTCAGCAGGTGTTTTCACTTATCAGCAATCAGTGGGAAGAAGTTCACAGAAATCTGCTGTTGAAGACACTGGTTGGAGGTAAAACCTGCAGGGTCTTGGCTCTCCATGGCACATGGTTGGACACCCCTGCTCTATTTCCTTTAACCTCAAAGAATTTAATGGTAAATTCTGTAGGTTATTCCCCCTTTACACACTGGAGGAGATTGTTTAGAGATGGAAAAAAAAATGGTCAGATCTCTCAATGATCTTCAGTGATCTCCATTACTTCATACTTTTCATTGAGTGCAATCTGTCAAGGATCATCAAAGGGAAACAATCTCTAAACAACTCTGAATGAATCTCATGTAGTGCTCAAAGATCTCATTGCGCTCCCTTAGATCTCTTGGTGATCTCTGCTGAAGTCTTTCAATGAACTCTATTGGTCTTTCATTGAATTCGCAAATTTGCAACTTTTTTCTCCTAAATTTTCCTCTTTTTTTCTCTCAAATTTGGGCCTTTTTCTAGTAAATTTGTGACTTTTGTCTCTTTAATTTAACTTTTTTTTTCTCATAAGTTTGACTTTAATTTGTTTTTCTTACAAATTTATGAGAAAAAAATTGAAAATCTATTACCTTCTTTGCATAATTTTGTGTAAGGCACAAGTTTTACTGAAACACGCTCACACACCTTTAACCCATGTGGGTTTAAAGTGGGTAAACAGATTACCTCCTCATCTATATCACAGGTGAAGTTCATGTGGGAAAACACAGATGGGGCCAACTTGGAACCCACAGACAAACCCGCATGGGACCCATAAGACAGCCCGGTATTAGCTTTGGTGGGGCCCACATGGACATGGTGTCTGGGTTGTCTTTCAGAACTGCTCTGTGTGGTTGCTTCCTTAGAGCCGAGGGTTGTTCCTTTTCTATGTCTACACAGCCTTTCTGTTTTTATTGACCCCCATCCATGCTCTTTACTCAACAACCCCCTTTCTTCCATTCATGCATGCACCCACAGGGCAATAAAGGCATTACATAAGCCATTTCAGATGTCACATAGTGAGAAAGCGATGGATTCATCATACATTAGATAATGTCAAAGGACATACGGACTCAAACAGCCAAGGATCAAACCCCCCACCATGCTTGCTTGACTAGCTGGAGTATTTAGAGAGCAGAAACAACAACAAAACATTCATCAGCAATACATTCAAGCATAATACAATGAAAAAAGATGCATCTGAGTGTCATTTATAACAGTTTTCTTCACACATCACTAAAGAACTCATAGTATCACAAAGCATGAAACACCTGACAGGAGTATTCCTCTGTATTATAATAATATTGTGCTGTTGTCCAGAATTTGTTTTTTTAATGCATTTATTTTTTTGGTTTTATTAGCTTCACCTTGTCAAGGATGGGAACTTGAGTTACATGACCTGCAAAGTCAGATGCACTTGTGTAGTGTGCTATGTAGTTTTTTATATGGTTTATGTTCTGTGTTTTATTTGTGTGGCACGGCGTGGCGGCTCCGCTTTTCGGTCACGCCACCACCCGTAACTATAAAAGGGCTGCGGGCAGGGGGGACGGTCACTTGGTTATTTCTTTTGCCTGACAGCCGTGTGTGTTGCACCTGTGCCTCTTTCAGAAACGTGTGTTCTGTTTGACACCTGGCCTTGACCTTGGCTCCATATCCAGAAATAACATTTTGGCGACGAGGATTAAAGTGGAGAAAAGGTATTGAAGTGTGCGTTTCTTCAATTCGGCCGGTTTTGGAGCTCCCGGGTGGGCCACCTCTTCCCTGGACGAGATGGTGAACTGCCTTCCTGGATTACATGGTGGCACTGAACCCAGGGAGGATGGACAGGCTGAGGGTGAGCATGTTGTCGGTGCACAATTTGGGAACTGGAGGCCAGCGGATACCAAGCACGCTTGATTCTGATTCTTGGTGGCTCGGACAGCTTTGAGGACGTGGTCGAGCTGATGGCGTGCAATTTTCTCACCCTGGATGACGTCACCGTGCGGAGGAACAGGTTTCGACAGCGCTGCCAACAGGTGGGCAAACATATTCAGCGGTTCGTAGCCAACTTTAAACTACTGGTTAGTGTGTGTCGGTTCTGACCGTTGGAGGAGGAGTCGGTTCGCGACCTGCTGAGCTAGCGTTTGTCATGTCGACAGCTGGAGTTTTCTGTTGCCACACGAGTAGTGGACCCGAGCAGTGATGGGAGCATTAACAAAGATGTGGAAGAAGCCAACGCTGTGACATTGAGGTCTACCCTGGGGGAAGCCCATGTGTGTGCGTATTGGCTGTGGGTCCACAAAGTACCGCTCCAAGTCAAGAGACTGCACGGCGAGAGCGTAGCGCTGTTACAGGTGTGGAAGCTTAAACCACTATTCGAGGGTGTGCCGCATGTTTGAGCAAGGGAGCCCACAGAAGAAGTCAACGAAGAAGTCAACCTCTTCCGGTCTGAGGGTTGTCGACTTGAACACTGATGGGTACATGTTCTGCACGGTAGAGTTGGATGGTGTGGAGGTACCGTTGCTGACCGACGTGAAGGGGGGGGAGGCACTCTGCTTAACTGGGCTACAGCGAGACAACTCTCTTCACACTGCAGAGTGCAGGATGATGCAGTGTGGGATGAAGAGTTACCTATCATCCTGGAAAGTGGACAGGCCTTGTTGCGCTCAGGGTCACCGCAGGAGGGCTCTGGTGCCAGAGCCCAAGTTGCCCTGGATGAAGGTACTGGGCGGCACGGAGGGGCAACTGCAACGATGAGTGTCGCCGAGAGGATGGTCCCTGTTGTTCCCGGAGCTCGGCTAAAGTGGGCCGGCGAACTTGGGGCCATCTCGCCAAGGACCGCAGCGGATTTAGAAGAGGTCAGGGCAAGACCGATTGGCACTGAGAGAACTAGTGCCAGGCAGAAACACTGCAAGCCAAGCAAAACCCCTCTGGGAGTCGAGGACTGGATTTGAGCTCTGGATGAGGGGCGCCCATGGCGGGTATGGGCCAAACAGCAGGTGGAGGAGCACCAGGGATGGCTGTGCATTGTGGCCAGACGGAGGGATGCTTGTCTCCAACTGTTGGACGGCTCGTGGAGGCACCCGAACAAGCTGCGTCATGCCCGGGAGGAGACTGCGAGTGGTGGGCCTGGACAAGTGAAACATCTGATGATGAGGAAGAGGAGGCGCACCAGTGCCGTGGCAACTTGCTGAAGCCAAGGAGGCAGGCCACTTCCAGGGGCAGACTGATGAAAGGACGGTACGGGGGGGCCCACGGGGGGCCCACGGGCTTATTTATCCTTCAGCCGTGCGTATATAGTTTAATTGTTATGCATGTGTTTGGTGTATTATTGTGTATATAGTTTGGGATCATTTTATGTATTTTATTTTAGTTTAGGAACATGATAGTTTTTTTGTTTTTTTTTTGATGGACTGTTTTCTTTAGTACAGACAGCAGAAAAATCCGTCTTGCTGTGTGGGGATGGGATGGCAGTCTACCTGTCCTCCCCTAGATTTTAGTTGTTTTGTGCGACTGTGAGAAGCTACAAATTTATGTGAAAAACATTGTATTTTTACATGAAAATGTAACAAGTTTACAAAAAAGCAAAATTTATGAGAAAACCAGAAGAATATGTAAAATATATAAATTTGTAATTTCACTGGAAAAAATGTCACAGATGTTCCTGAAATAATATTTAATTTTACTCCACAGACATATTAAATTTGCACAACTTTATATAAAAAAGGCAGGACACATTTATGCAAAAAAAAAAAAACATTTTTTTTTGGAACAAAAACATTACAGTTTAATTAATGAGGTAAAATCCCAGACTTGTAGAGAAAAAAAAAGTCACAAACTGTTGTGCAGTCAAAAAAATTACTGTAAAAAGTTGTAATTTTATTTTAAAAAAGGTACAAAAAATTACAATTGCCAAAGCTATAAATTTAAGAGAAAAACTTAGCTATTAATTATTACAGAGGGAAATTAGTGAGAACGCTAAAATCTTGTACAGACCATCTTTACCCTGTGTTTAATGTTTTTTTTTTGTTTGTTTGTTTTTTTTCTGTACATCATCCCTGACAAATAAACCAATAGACTATATTAATTACAAAATTAGTAGTTGTGACTCTATTCAGATTTTATTTAGACAAAAATCACTTGTGTCTTTGTGCAGGAAAGGTTTCCAACCTTTTTTTAATTGGCTGATTGGCTGGGCATATATATATATATATGTATATATATATATATATATATATATATATATATATATATATATATATATATATATATATATACTGCCGTTCAAAAGTTTGGGGTCACCGAGACAATTATTTTGTGTTTTCCATGAAAAGTCACACTTATTTACCACCATGACTTGTGAAATGAATAGAAAATATAGTCAAGACATTGACAAGGTTAGAAATAATGATTTGTATCTGAAATAATATTTTTTTCCGGATACTCAACCTGCTCAAAGGAAGATCAGTTTTATAGCTTCTCTAACCAGCTAAACTGTTTTCAGCTGTGCAAACATGATTGCACAAGGGTTTTCTAATCATCCATTAACCTTCTGATGCAATGAGCAAACACATTGTACCATTAGAACACTTGAGGGATAGTTGCTGGAAATGGGCCTCTATACACCTATGTAGATATTACACCAAAAACCAGACATTTCCAGCTAGAATAGTCATTTACCACATTAGCAATGTATATCAGATGTTAGATTGTATTTCTGATTAGTTTAAAGTTATCTTCATTGAAAAAAAGTGCTTTCCTTTCAAAAATAAGGAAATTTTTTAGTGACCCCAAACTTTTGAACGGTAGTGTATATTCATATATATATATATATATTCATCTTCTTCCGCTTAATCCTTTTCAGGTCGCGGGGGGGCTGGAGCCAATCCCAGCATCTTTGGGCGAGAGGCAAGGTACACCCTGGACAGATCACCAGTCCATCGCAGGGCCAACACAGAGAGACAGACAACCATTCACTCTCACACTCATACCTAAGGACAATTTAGAATCCCCAGTTTTGATGCCATTTAACCTAACTTGCATGTTTTTGGCATGTGGGAGGAAACCGGAGAAATACCGAAGTAAACCCACGCAGACACGGGGAGAACATGCAAACTCCACACAGATCACTGTAGGTCGGGGACTGGGATCGAACCCAGGATCCCCCAGCCAAGGGCGAGTTGCTATGCTGCCGCAGTGCTAACCACTCCACCACCGCACCGCAGATATATATATATATATATATATATATATATATATATATATATATATATATATATATATATATATATATATGCAGACGTGGACAAAATTGTTGGTACCCCTCTGTTAATGAAAGAAAAACCCACAGTGGTCACAGAAATAACTTGAATCTGACAAAAGTGGTAATGAATAAAAATTCTATTAAAATTAACCAATGAAAATCAGACAATGCTTTTGAATTGTGGTTCAACAGAATTATTTTAAAAAACAAACTCATGAAACAGGCCTGGGCAAAAATGATGGTACCCTTAATTTAATATTTTGATGCACAACCTTTTGAGGCAATCACTGCAATCAAACGATTTCTGTAACTTTCAATGAGACTTCTGCACCTCTCAGCAGGTATTTTGGCCCACTCCTCATGAGCAAACCGCTCCATTTGTCTCAGGTTTGAAGGGTGCCTTCTCCACATGGCATGTTTCAGCTCCTTCCACAAATGTTCAATAGGATTTAGATCAGGGCTCATAGAAGGCCACTTTAGAATAGTCCAATGTTTGGCTCTTAGCCATTCTTGGGTGTTTTTAGCTGTGTGTTTTGGGTCATTATCCTGTTGCAAGACCCATGACATGCGACTGAGACCAAGCTGTCTGACACTGGGCAGCACATTTCTCTCTAGAGTACCTTGATAGTCTTGAGATTTCATTGTACCCTGCACAGATTCAAGACACCCTGTGCCAGATGAAGCAAAGCAGCCCCAGAACATAACAGAACCTCCTCCATGTTTCACAGTAGGGACAGTGTTCTTTTCTTGGTATGCTTCATTGTTGCATCTGTGAACATAGAGCTGATGTGCCTTGCCAAAAAGTTCCAATTTTGTCTCGTCTGTCCATAGGACATTCTCCCAGGAGCTTTGTGGCTTGTCAACATGCAGTTTGGCAAATTCCAGTCTGGCTTTTTTATGATTTGTTTTCAACAGTGGTGTCCTCCTTGGTCATCTCCCTTGAAGTCCACTTTGGCTCAAAGGACGACGGATGGTTTGATCTGACACTGATGTACCTTGACCTTGGAGTTCACCATGAATGTGTTTAGAGGTTGTTCTGGGCTCTTTTGTTACCATTTGTATTATCCGTCTCTTCCATTTTTCATCAAGTTTCCTCCTGTGGCCACGTCCAGGGAGGTTGGCTACAGTCCTGTGGATATTAAATTTCTGAATAATGTGTGCAACTGTAGTCACAGGAACATCAAGCTGCTTGGAGATGGTCTTATAGCCTTTACCTTTAACATGCTTGTCTATAATTTTCTTTCTATTCTCCTGAGACAACTCTCTCCTTTGCTTCCTCTGGTCCATGTTTAGTGTGGTACACACCATGTCACCAAACAGCACAGTGACTACTTGTCACCCTTTAAATAGGCCGACTGACTGATTACAAGTTTGTAGACACCTGTGATGTCAATTAGAGGACACATCTTGGTTGAACATGTCCCCATGGTCACATTATTTTCAATCTTTTCTAGGGGTACCATCATTTTTGTCCAGGCCTGTTTCATGAGTTTGTTTTTTAAAATAATTCTGTTGAACCACAATTCAAAAGCATTGTCTGATTTTCATTGGTTAATTTTCATAGAATTGTTATTTATTACCACTTTTGTCAGATTCAAGTTATTTCTGTCACCATTGTGGGTTTTTCTTTCATTACCAGAGGGGTACCAACAATATATATATATCATGTTGACAGGAAAAACAAACAACAAAATAAACAAACACAAACTTAATGTTGTAGGTTCGTTTTATCTAGTTTTTTTTGTTTGTTTGTTTGTTTTTTTAATCCTATTGAACTTTGCCAAACGGTGTTCATTTGTCCCTCTCATTGACACCCAGAGAATGTCCATCATATTGTTGTATTTTTCCATTATTCAATTCTCAGCTGTTATCATATCTTCGACACACACACATAGAGCAGAGAATGTTCATGACCCACTTACAGAGGTGGGGTTTTGTTACTCAGCAGTTCTTGAAGATGACTGCCACAAACAGAGCACACAGAGGAGGAGTCATGTTTGTCACTCAGCAGTTCTTGACTACAGGCAATTGGGACAAGCAAAGCAATACTGGCCTGTTGTTGTCTTCAGCTACCCACCGGTGACTTAGCAAGAGAGTTCTTCGTCTGTTGTGCCAGAGAGAAGCTTATTCAGGAAGTGTGCATGCTGGAGGTGTGGATGCTGTAGTACAGGTTCAGGTTCAGGTTCAGGTTACTTTATTTGTACCCGTAGGTAGATTTGTTTTGCAGTCTGGTGACATCCATATTTACAAGCCACTAATTACATTCAACATAGACACAAACACAGGCACACATGAAGCTGACTATAAACATGATAAAAATACTCAAGGCTCCATCAATCAGGGTATAAAAAGACAAAGAGATGAGGGAGAAACCAGAGGTAAGAGAGAAGGGTCATATTAAAAGTTAAAAACTAGTCAAAGAGGTTAAAAAACTCAAAGGTCTAAAACCCAATAAAATATTTTGAACCCAAGTGACATCCTACAAAAATAAGTAAATATAAAATGAAGTTAATAAATAGGTACGTAAATTATGTACAATATATTTTTACAGCTTGTTCAACTCTTTGACAGCAGCAGGGACAAAGCTGTTTTTGTAGCACTGGGTTCTACTTTTTGGGACAGCAAACCTCCGTCTTGAGGGAAGAAGCTGAAAGTGGCAGTGCAAAGGGTGGGAGTCATCATTTAAAATGGAGGTAGCCATCCTCTGTACTTGTCTGGTGTACAGGGATGTCAGGCTCAGCTGTGACTCACCAAGCAAACGACTGGACCATCTAACTACCTGATCCAAGGATTTCCTCTGTTTCAGTTTTATCTGACCAAACCATGACACTAAAGAAAAGGATAAAACAGATTCAATAAAAGCCCGATAAAACATTGTCATTATGGTTCGGTCAACTTGGAAGCGTGCAAGTTTTCTCAAGAAATGCAAATGTTGCTGACCCTTTTTGCACACCCTTTCACAGTTCACTTCAAAGTTTAAATTACTATCAATAATCGTCCCACGATATTTGTCCGATTGTACACATTCGGTGGTCTGGCCTTTTAGTATGGTGACTTTGAGCCTGAGATTTTTCCTCCTAAAGTCAATAATCATATCTTTAGTTTTTGTTGTATTCAGCTGCAGGTAGGAATCCTCACACCAGTGCACAAAATATTCAACTACTGGGCCGTGGCCACTCTCACCATGCTGGAGGAGACTGACAATAACTGAGTCATCAGCATACTTTATAATGTGTCTGTTGTCAGGTCTGCTCCGACACATGTTTGTGTACAGGATGAAGAGCCGTGGTGACAACACACACCCCTGAGGAGAGCCAGTAGAAGAGCACTTTTGGTCAGAAAATGTACCATTGACCCTTACTCTCTGCGTCCTGTTGGTTAAGAAATCCAGAATCCAACTCACCAGATTATTGCTCAAGTCAAATTGTTGCAGGAGCCTTTCAACTAAGATATGAGGTTGGATTGTATTAAAGGCCGAAGAAAAGTCGACAAATAAAAGCCTGGCATGTGCCCCATTAAAATCCAGATGTTTAAAAAGCATGTTAAACAGAGTGACAGTGGCATCCTCCACTCCTCTGTGAGGCCTATAGGCAAACTGCAGAGGATCCAATGCCTGCTCAGTCTGCCTTAGGACCTCACATCTGACCAGTTTTTCAAAAATTTTCATTAAAATTGAAGTCAAAGCAACTGGTCTAAAGTCGTTTACTGTTTTAGGGCAGCTGGATTATGGAACTTGAACAGCCACGGCTTCTTTCCAGATCTTAGGCACATGTTGTGTCTGTAAGGACTTATTGAAAATGTAATGAAATATAGGACTCAGTTCATGTGCACAGGACTTTACCAAGCACCCACATATATTATCAGGGTCCTGACTTTTGTTCACTTTTACAGCGCAGAACTCCCTTTTAACATCCTGCACCTCAATATTAAAGTGCTGATTATCTTTGAGTTTCTGTTTCAAATCTTGGATTTCTGTGCTGAAATCAAAGGAGTCAAAACGACCATAAAAACAATTAAGAGCATTAGCCAGCTCTGTGTCTGAATTAAAACCATCTAAAAACACACAATTACTGCGCTCTGTGCTCTGAAGGCCTGCAATAGTTTTCACACAGGCCCAGGCTGAACCAAGTTTCTTTATTGCCATCTTGCTTTCCAATTCTGATTTATAATTCTGTTTTGCTCTTAAAATTTCGGCCTTCAGCTCCTTTGTGGCAACCTGTAGCTCAGAAACAGACCCCTGTTTAAAGGCAAGTGCTTGCCTCTTTAAGCAGAATTTAACTGATTTTGTAACCCATGGTTTGTTGTTGGGATATATTTTGACACGTTTACATCGAACAATCTTATTTTTACAGAAAGACATGTATGAGCATGTGACGTCAGCCAGAGAGTCCAAATCATCCCCGCAGGCCAGTTTGATCATCTCCCAGTCTGTACAGTCAAAGCATTCCTGGAGGCTGTGCTCTGAATCTTCTGTCCACACATCAATGTCTCTCGTCTCCACCTTGCCTCTTCTGAGAGCAGTTTCATATGTGGGCAGCAAATGAACACAGTTGTGATCTGAGGATCCTACAGGAGGAAGGGGGAGTGATTTATAGGCCCTCTCTATGGATCCATAGCACAGGTCCAATGTCGTTTTTCGCCTGGTTGGGCAGGAGACATACTGATAAAAGTTTTTAAGTGTCTTCTTTAAAGAAACATGGTTAAAATCCCCAAGAATGAAGTTTGGCGCCTCTGGAGAAATTGATTGCAGCTGCTGGATCACATCAAAGATAGTGCTGCAGGCGGAGTCAGCGTCTGCCCTCAGATGAATGTACACGGTTGTGATGAAAAGTTGGGGGAACTCACGAGGCAAATAAAAGGGGTGTAGTGACACAGACAGCAGCTCCACATCGGGTGTACAGATGCGCTCTCTGACCGTGACAGATGTGCAGTACTGCTTATTAATATATAAACATACGCCGCCCCCCTGACGTTTCCCCGTTACCTCTTCCTGCCGATCCGAGCGCAGTGGGGCTCCAAAGCCGTCAATCCACAGGTCTGCATCTCGGTCATGCGCAGTAAGCCAAGATTCGGTGAAGGCCATGACGCAGCAGTTCTTAAAGGCCTTCTGGTAGCGTACATTCCCTTGAATTTCATCGACCTTGTTTCTCAGAGACTGTACATTCCCAAAAATTATTGAAGGAAGATGAATGTTACCAAACTGCCGTCTCCTAAGGCGCAATTTCACACCTCCACGCCTTCCGCGCTTCCATCTGCTGCCTCTCCCGCCTCTCTTTTCACCGCTATGTTCGTTTCTCAAAATAAAGTCCGGCAGTTGCGGCTTAGGCTCAATCACAGCTGCTGCATCAACCGTGTTTAAATGCAGCAACATGTCCCTGGAATAATGTATTCTGCCCGCCATTCTGCCCGCCATGGAGCCGAATGCATTTACTTCAGAGACAAAGAGCCAGAGCACAGATAGCAGCAGTGCAAGAAAGGGGAGGAAATCCATGTTGTAGATACCAGGGAGTTCTTCGCCATATAGTCCGCAAACACTCCAGGGCAGAAACGACACAGAGGATTTTGTAAAAACATATAAAAGTACATAAAAACAGATACACATACAGCACACTATTTCACCAGCTGCCGGTCGCTGCGTGCGCATGCGCCCCCCCAAAAAATAAAATGGATGGTTGATGGTTGATGGATGGATTTTGTGATGGCGTTGGTGTTGATACTGGGCGATGATGCTTGGGTGAGGGAAGCACTGAGACAATACAAATAGCACTGGTCTGCCATAGTTCAGTTCACCGCAAAAAAACAAAACAAAAAACAAAATACAAAGATTCCTTAAATGTACTGTATATCTGGTCACAAATCATTCACATGGACTTAAATAAAATGCCACTGTTTCTCTGTCGTGCGTGTCAGTGTGTGAGGTTATTGTCTTAATACAATTAAAATATGTGATTCCTTTAAAATGATTAAACAATTTGTAGAATTAAACGATTATTAAGTGCAATGAAAAAGGTAAACTAGGTCATAATATATACCTTGATAAATGATACTAATATGCTGTCAAATGTTTCCTCCCTGTTTTGTTATCCGCGCAAACTGCAGCTTGTAATGATGTTTCCTGGGTGTTAGTGAGCATGTGATGTGATAGTTGTTCTGTTTATGTCAAATGAAGAGATGCTGAGGCATGATTTCCTGTGTGACCTTGTGGGGGAAAAAAAAAATGTATTGACTTTCAGTGTATACTGTGAGTGCTTTTCCCTGCCTAATTGACAACCTTCAGTTAGAGCAACTAATTCAGCTGCTTGTGCAGAATAAAGTGATGGGAGTTTCATGTTTGCTTTATGAACCACAATGAACCTAAAATTAACAAAATAAAACAAAATAAAATAAAACATGTTTTCTTCTTAGATTCATAGGGCCATATGAATTTCTGCATCCTTGGACTTTAAATAAAGTCACAAGTTCAACAAAAAAATGGAAATAAAATGTAAAATGTGAGACACAGAATTATTCCTTAAGATTCAAACCAAAAAGGTATGTCAAGAAGAGAAAAATAAAAATCAAAAGAAGAAAACATATTCATTTAAAGAAAAATACATCCATAGGGCCCTAGTTTCAGTTTTTTTTCCTAATATTTATATATTTAATTATTTCAAATCCATCTGATTTTGCTCTAGTGCTTGGGGTCATACGAGCATTTTAATAGCCCACACCTTTAAATGATTCAAACCAGATACTGTTGGCAAAATTAATACCAACTATATAGTTAGCAAATACGCTTTTGTTTTCACTTTTACAACTTCTTGTGTACAAGTTGGCACATTGCCACATTCTCACACAATTTCCTTTGAAACTAATTTACTTTTCATGTACATAATGTCATAATTTATTTAGATGGAAGAAGCTCTCTTTTATTGATCAAACATTCTTATTTTCTGCTTTTTTGTCATGAATGCCCTTCGCGGCGAGAAGATGAGACCCACGCACTGAACTGTAAGCTTGGCCAATTTATTGAAAAAGAGAGAACAGAAAAAAAAAAAAAAATCAACACAGGGCTCAGAACACAAAAAACAAGCAAAGGAGAAAAAACAGATTTTGCACACCAGAGCGAGGCAGGGCTCTGGTGGAGATGAGACAAATTCAAACCAAGAGAGCAGCAGTGGGAAATGAAAATAACTCCCTTTATATAGGGATCAAACCCTTTACATAATTAATAACTGGTGTGGGTATCTGAATGGGCAGGAGAAAGCAATGACAATTAATTTGGACCAGCTGGGAAAAATGAGGAAGTCATCGATGCTGACAGCTGACAGGGCCACACCCAGCAAAACCCCTGAAAGCCATTGACAGCTGTAAGCCACGAGGGAGAGAACACACAGAATACAAATATAATGACATAACAAAAAATGGAGACAGGTAAACACAAAAATACAATAAACAGACTTTAATGAATGTAAATGGCAAAATAAATCATACTGAGAAACAAAATAGGATGACAACTCGAAAATGACAACACAGTACAAATATGAAAAAAAGGCAGACAACCTGAGCCCGCTGGAATCTCTCTGCACTCAGAACGTGACATTTTTTTCTCACCTAACTTTTCTTTCTGATAATGTAATTGATGGAGACTAAATGATCCTCATGCTGGAAAACCCATTTCAGACCAGATAGGCACCAGCCAGACTTCATTACCATTTTTTTTTTTTTTGACAAGACATTTATTCCTGCTGCGCAGACCATGCACCTGAAAATTCTATATGCCTACAGAAAGCCCCAACCCAAATAATTAAAAAAAAAAAAAAAAATCTTGCTCTGCTGGAAGATAATTTTACTTAAAATAAGAAAAAAAAAAAGTTCTGGCAATAGATAACGTAAGGTTAAAAAAAAAAAAATCCACCAACAAAGTAAGACTAAATTGCTTAACACAAGTAAACTATCATTAGGCTAGCAAAAATCCCACAGACAACGGCACAAGAGAAATCACTGTCAAAATTATCTTGAGATATCTAATGCATTTCATCTTACCAAAATCCCCAGTTCAGTGTGACAAATACTGCCTTCAGCACACAAGTTCGTCCTCTTTAACACACATACACACATACCATAGCAAGCCCAAATAAGCACACACACTTTAGAAAACAACCCCACATACCAAGCACCATCCTTATCTCTCCCGTGCACAAATCTGCCGTCCCAAGTCTTGTTCTCTTCGTGCATCTCGAGGTCTCTTCCTCTGCCGTGGCAGCTGCCCATTTTTCATCAAATCAAAACTGTAAAGACATTATTTATTAAAACACACATGCACAAACACATGAATGACCAGGCAAACAAACTGCAGTTATTTATTTTAATTTATTTAGTAATTTATCTTAGTTTAAAGGCTATTTTTTTTTCTATTATATGCTTTATTAAGTTATATATTATGGTATTTTAGTTATTGTTAAAGTTACTCCTTATTAGGCTATTTCTTATTATATCTATTTTTTTTCTGTTTTTCTCTATTTTGTTTTTTTTTTTCTATTTATTTTTTCTTTGGCCGCTCATATCACACCGCAGTACTCTGTATCCTTCCCCACGTTGCATCCTCTCTGATCACTTCCCAGATTAGTCTTGAACTAACATCAATAAAAATGCAATTTTCACCAATCGGGCTATACCGCCGGTACTTTTACCCGACCGGACTCGAACCTGCAGTACCTTTTTTCAACTTTTATGCGCAATTACAACAACCAGACTCGGACATGCCATGAGACATCTATAAACCATCAGTAAGTAAATTCATTCACTTCACTCTGCCTTTGTTCACCCTCTGGTCCGCTCCCAGCACATTTGGAACTTGCCTCACTTCCTGAAAGCCATTCCTTTGGTTCAGTGGGGGAGGTCTTCTCAGCAGCTTTGCACTAACTGTCTTGGTCCAAAAATGATGGAACCAGGAGGAGAGGGATATCTGGAGTCCCTTCTTCGGTGCACCAAGTATGTTGGAAAAATTCCTTCAACCAAAAAAATAGGAGAGGATTAAAGTTTCAGCAAATTTAATTTGCACTGGCCAGTGGAGAACAATAGGCAACAGCCTCAGTGTCTATCTCTGGTCTATCATTCTGATTCACATACTGTACACAACTTTCAGTTATTTAAGTATCCTGCTATCTCAAGACTGTCCACGAGAGAATATTTAGTTCAGGCTGGTTCTTCCAAGCTGTCTCCTTCTTAGACATACTCATAACAATACAGTACATGAAAACAAAAACAAGATAAATGTCCAGCTGCCACAACACAACCTTATACATTTCATACAGACTCTGAAGGCAAAAGCAGATGAAGAGTTCTTTTGCAAAAACAGATACAGTAAGTCCAGCTGAGTTCAAAATGAGAAAAAAAAAAAAAAAAACACTTTTTCATCTGTAGGTTTGTAGGTGTTAGTATTTACAAATCAGCTTCTAAGACACATGGTGACTTGAAATATGAGTATCTCAGACAAAATAAAGCAAAAAAAAAAAAAATCCAACATCAACTCATTGTTACTTTTTGGCAATTTATTAGTCCTTTTTTTTTTTTTTTTTTTGCAAAAACAGATAAGTCCCGAAAGCCATGCTATTTTGTCAGGAACATACTTGAATGTCTATAAGCATGAAAGGAGTGTGACTGACACACTGATTTAGGCATATCCACTCAGTAAAATGGTATAATATAGCTGCAGTATAATAAAGCTATAGTTCAAGATTCAAGATTCAAAGATTTTATTGTCAATACTACTATACTTACAGGACATACAGGAGAATTGAAATGGTATTTCTATATCTCTTCACTGGTGTGCACAGAATCAAAAGAAAAAGAATAAGGCTGGAAAAAAAGAAAGTTATTCCCCATATATTGTACTATATAGTGAATGTGTAGGCAATGGAGCAGTGAGAGGAGAGCTTCACATCACAATATAAAATACCTTAAGGTATTTATATTTAATAATTCAGCAAAAACTATTTGATTTAACATGTATTTACTACAAATTGCATGCAGGTATATATATATATATATATATATATATATATATATATATATATATATATATATATATATATATATATATATATATATATTTTTTTTTTTTTTTTTTTTTTTTTTTTTTTACCACCATTAGTCTGTTACAGTTTACTCTCACGTGATGACTTCATTAACTGTGATGCGAAAATAAGCCCAGTAGTGTCTGAAAGTGGTTTATTTTATTGTTATATTGAGTTTACTGTATAGTCCACAATATCTAAATTCACTATATAGCGAGTAGGGAGTGAGTGAATAAGTGAGTGAGTGAGTGAGTGAGTGAGTGAGTGAGTGAGTGAGTGAGTGAGTGAGTGAGTGAGTGAGTGAGTGAACATTCCAAACACAGCCAGGGAAATCAGTCAGAGGGAGCAGACCCGGAAGGCAGCCAAGATGAGTCACGTGACACAAATACCAAGTGCTGAGTGGCTCTGTGGAGTTATCTGCTTTTGTAAAAAAAAAAAAAATGTTTCCGGTGTTTACCGGCTTTTGAAAAAAAAACATGAATTTGTAGTGTCTATAACATAGGACACATTGGCTTTTGAGACTAAATGATTTGAACTTCTACAAGTAAGTAATGTTAACAGTTGTTTTATGTAAAGAGGGAAATTTTCATGGAAGTGGTGTTTATCAGTTTTTGCAAACAAACGATTCAGATACAAAATATTAAATTTTCCCCTCAGGAAGCCAAAGTAAAAGAGGTGTGGTGAGGTGTGCGCAGTGAGGACTTTGCAGGACTGTTTTGTACATGTGCAGTGAGTAAAGGCATGGACTCCCCAGGCATGCTATTTTTTTGGTTTAACGTGCAAATGTACAATTTTAGAGGAGTGGAAGTCACTGATTAGATATGTTTTTTTACTGAGATCAAGTTGATTATTTTAAAAAAAGATAAAATTTTCATTGTGGCAGTTAATTATTGAAAAAACATTAGTTTATTCATGCATATCATTGATAAAAAAAACTCCATTTTACTATGAATCTAGCATACAGTATATACTTACTGTATTTCTAAGTTTATAAATATTGTTACACTGTTTTTATCCTATTTATTATTGCTCTGAGAGCTGCTATCCCCTTGCTGTTGCAATCCTGTATTTTCCCCATTGTTGGAATAATAAAGGTTTATCTTATCATAGTATGCATATTTATTGTCACATATACAAGGAACGTGTATAGTGAAATTTGTTTCGATCTGTCAAGAATAAAAGAAAGAATAGATAACACATAGCTAAACAACAAGATGGCTCAAAGGACATCCTAATAAGATGGCTCAACAGATACACTGAACAACAGATAAAAGGATTATTCAACATAAGAAATGACATTTTAAACACAAACAGCAATGGGATAAAAACTATTCCTCAGGTGGACAGAAGTAGTCTTATCTGATCTAAAATTGGAACCAAAATATTTATGACTAGGCTGGAACAGGTGGTAAGCAGGATGATGAGCATCTCCCAAAATTTCTTGTGCTCATTTGAGTACTCAGTTATGGTATTGTTCATCCAGTGAGGGGAGAGAGCAACCAGCAACACCCTCTGAAGAGGACACAATGTGTTTGAGGTGTTTGTTTTGCTCTACAGTCACCTTACCATACCAGAAAAGGAACAACTGTGTCAAGATACTCTCAATCACTGCCCGATAAAAGGATACCAGCAGATGTTGACTGACATGAAACAACCTCAAGTGATGCATGAAGTAAAGCCGCTGATGAGCTTTCTTGTAAATCTGGTCCATATTGTACCCTCACTTCAAGTCCTCAGAAATATACGAACCAGGAAATTTGTGCTGCTGAGCAATTTCAACTTCAGCCACCATAATTATAAGAGGTTGAATCTCAGCTTGGCTCGTGTGAAGTCCAGGACAATCTCTTTTGTCTTCTGAACATTAAGCTCAAGATCATTGTCTGAAAACCACTGAACAAAAGATGAAACTTGGCTGTGATATTCAGATTCTGAATCACAGATTTTCCTAGCCACAGTAATGTCATCTGTGTACTTTGACACCTGGCAACTGTCATAAATGGATATACAGTCATGCATAAACAACAAGTACAATAAAGATAAGATCACACAGCCCTGTGGTGATCCTGTGTTGGTGATTATGATATCTGAGATATTACCTCCAATTTTCACTTGCTGAGAATGATCCAAGAGAAAGTCAAGGATCCAGTCACGCAATGAAACACTAATGTTCAGTGATTGTAGCTTATCATGCAATCAAAAAGGAGATATAGTGTTAAAAGCCAAGCTAAAATCTATAAATAAAATGCTAATGCAGTTGGGGAATTTAAAATCCCAAAACTTGACAATCTCAAGAAGGGTCAACATGATGGCCTTCCTCAACTGAATTGTTTTTCCAATGTGCAAACTGAAAGGGATCAAGTTTTGGTGATAAAACTAATTTCAGGTGTTGTACAATGAGATTCTAAAAAACTTTCATTACTGTGGAAGTGAGCACCACCGGACGATAATTGTTCAAACATGTAGCTGGTGAACACTTGGGTAATGAAAGAATTGAGGCATTGATCAAGTCATTGGTAATATACACAAGCTTGGTGAGTCACAATAATGAAAACAATCCAATTTGTACTCAAGGTTGTCAGTAAGAGCAGGACAATGGGAGGGTGCAAGTTCAACAATGAAAAACCTTATTGACACAACCATCCCCATGGCAACTGCAACACAAACAAGGAACTTGTATATGACTGAAAACAAGAGTGTATTCGGAATTTCATTTTATGTTGGAAAGAGGAAAAAACCTGAAGCCATTCCTTTGAAAAATTTATGGTTTAGGAATGGCTGTGAAGACTGTACCAATGGTTTTTGGACCAATTGTACAGCCTTCTAACAGCAGCCATAGGAGAATCCAGCATTTGTAGATCATTTGTAAGTTCGTGGCCAGGTTGATGGTCTTGTCCAATATTTCTACAAATGCCCCACAAAAACCCTCATCACAGGGCGACCATACAAATGCCATAGGACCAACATAAGAACTATGCAAGATGGTGGCTGTAAGTATGCCCCTTACAGTGGTTGTAGGAAGCACAGTACAAATCCCTGTTCATACGGAGATCCGTACAGCATGTGTAAGGCAATAGTGAGGTGCTCATAAGGCAGAAGTACATCATCCGTGTGACATTTGTGCCGACAAAATTGGGTGGAAGCCAAAAGCTCTTCCTATCAATGACTTGAGAGTGCCGTGAGTTGCACAAAATTTTTTGAAAGATGGCAGTAAGTATGCTGTAGGAAGATCCCAAGGCACCCTTACAAAGAACGTAAGAACTGTAGGGCCATCATGTGACAGGAAAGAGCCTCATTTCTCAAGAATGCCTAAAGTTGCTCTTGGGAATTATATGGCAGCCAAAAGAAATTATGCTCCCCTCCATGAATGTCTGCGGACTCCAGAATTTGTAGGAACTGGGAAATTCTAACGAACCCATCATTAGTAAAAATCTTTGTGACCATAGCTTAAATAACCAAGGAAAATGAATAACAGCAACAAAAAAAATGATGAAAAGCACATTTTAATAGCCCATGAATTAAAATGTGAAAATATTGAACTTCCATATAACAAGGAAATCAGGATATTCAAGAGTGACAAAATCAAAGCACCAAGGAAATAGAGAGGCTCATTACAGTTGCAACAAATTGAGACAAATTGTGGCTGGAAACAGTTTCAAGAAGTCCTTGAATTGACAAAAAAAAAGGAAAAGAAAAAAGCAATCTGGCATCTGTTTGTGAAGTTTAATTGACAGTGACTTCCCAAAGTCACAGCTTGAGCTTGTCATCTAAGTTGTTTGTATAACTGAAAATAGAACAGCATGCTATGAAAATCAGAGACTGTGAACAATGACTACTTAACATGTCTTCTTCTGATGCATTTTCCCTCCTCAGGAGCTCACATTTGTTTTACTCCATCACTTGCACACACTCTGAATTCTGTCCTGCTTCCAAAAAATCTGTACATTAGATGTTGAATAATTTTCATTGAACAATGATAAATGTTTGTCTCCAAAACTATGGTGGTATTAACTTTAAAATTTTCAGACATAATTATAGGGATAGCTGCACGAGTGCACTGGTAGAAGCACGAGCAGGGAAAAGTCTCCCGTTTATTTGGTTGCATGAGTTCACATCCTAGCAAAGCACAACAGTAGCTGCTGGTGTCACACACTGTGCTGAACTCCACACAGCAGTTTTCAGGGCCACTCTGAAAATCCACCCTAGACAAGGGCTACCATTCAGCAACTATGAGTTCCTTATGAAAAGGTTCAAGTCACGGAGACACACACCATGGGGGAAGTTCCTCTAAAAATTGTTTAGGCTGGAAATTACTCAGCTTTTATCAGCTATAATTACAGCATAACTACTGAATAATTTCAGTGAAAGTACATTCAAAAAACATCTTGAATAACATAAAGAACAGCATAACTACAGGTTAATTAAAGCAGAAGTATGAGGGGATAAATAGTGTTAATCTTTTGAGTGTGACTGTCGCCGAATTGTGACATAACCCCTAGTGGTGAAGAGTGGTAAATATTTTTTGTCAGTAAAATAGTTCAAATTTCCAAAGCTATAACTTGAAAGTGGTAAGAGATAATGCCTTACTGTCAAATAGAAAGATGTAAAATATGATTCAACGTTTCAGATAGGAGTGATTTTACACAGCTAATTTGCATAATGGTGCGGCAGCTATATTAAATTACATAACTCAGTCAAAAGCAGACTGGACATATTTACACAAAGAATGGTTCAGTAATTTGACACCATTTTTTTTAACAGAGGTACGTTATCATCTCATTTTCAAAGTATATCAATAAGAAATCAGTAAATGTAAAAAAAAAAACAACAAAAAACAACAAAAAAAGAAATTTGTCACCGGCGGATAAGGGGACTCGCTCGCTGCCGTGGTTAGTCCGTTTTAGTCCATCGTGGTCATTATTTTGCGTTCTGTTGGTCATTTACACTCTCTACCACATCTACAATGTCTTATGATTATTCCACATATATTTTGCTTGCATCCCACATCTTTTTTCCGTGTGCGAAGCCATCTAAGTGACGGTGCACGACAATGGACTGAAGCCATATTAGCTTTCTGGGCTTAAATGATGAAAATAGGAAAAGGAAATGAGGAGTTCTTCTTTGTTGGTGTATTACGTGTCATCCATTGAGTCCTCCAGTGCATGTCTGCCACCTTCTGAAACTGCCAGATCAGTACAAATCAGTACAAAACTCCAGTGCAGCTGGGGATGTAAGAGCAAGATGACAGGAGCAGCGCTGTGATCTGCCACTAGGGGAACGCAAAATCTCATACTCAGAAGTTTAAGTATGGGAAAGGAGTAATCTATACTTTCCAATAAAGCATGTTCTTTGCTTAAGCTACAGTCATAAAGATTCTTACGAACGATGGGCTCGTAAGAATCTTCCACTTCCGATGAATTCTGGAGTTTGCAGACATTGGTGTGTGGGGGGGGGGGGCATAGTTTCTTGCTGCTGCCATCCAATTTGCAAGAGAAACTTGAGGCATTCTTGAAAAATGAGGTGCTTTTCTGTCTTACCATGGCCCTAGAGTTCTTATGTTCGTCATAAAAGTGCCTTAGGCTCATCCTAGGGCATACTTACTGCCATTGTACGAATTTTTTTATACAACTCATAGCACTCTCAAGTCGTTTGTAGGAAGATGTTATGGCTTTTGGCATATTTTGTTGGGACAAATGTCACATGAATGACGTACTTCCGCCTTATGAGTGCCTCACTACCACCTTACACACTCTGCATGAAAAATCTGTATGAATCTGATATTCATATGGCGTTTCCTATTACCACTGTAAGGTGTTCTCAAGAACAACTTAAGGTGTTCTTGAGGCATACTTACAACCAACATCTTGTGTGGTTCTTATGTTGTTCTTAAGGCATTCATACAGCCGCCCTACGATGAGGGTTTTTGTGGGGCATTCGTAGGAATCTTGGACAAGACCACTGACCTGGCCACAGTGGCATATCCAAAAAATCTTTACTGGGGTGGCTAAGGTCGGACTCAGAGCTTTTTTGAAAAAAATTCAAACAAAAAAAAAAACAGGCAGACAATAGGGATCTCTATAAATAAATAATATAGGTCTGTAGCGCCCATAATGGTAACATTATGTAGCTCACATATTTCACTGCAGCGACCCAAGCATGGAAGGACTTTAAGCTTGCGGTGTGTATTGACATCACGCCTCAGATGGACAATGAGTCTGGACCACCTGCGGACTTGGGAGGAAGTCAGAGGATCTGGAGCGTGAGCCTGAAAGGACTGGCTGACCTCCTGGGGTCAGACAGAAGAGCAAAGAGCACTTTTGAAGTGATTAAGTGTAAATAGAAGGATGTGACTTGATTGTGTGATTCTGTGTTTGATGTGTGGGTATAAATGTATGTGGGTTTACCGCAGTTCTTCCTCTTTTTTTCCTGACTGAGAGAGAGCTGGGGAGTTGAGATGAATAAACCATACTGAGAAATTATCCAGTCTCATCATTTCATGATCCCCACATTGGTGACCAAGACGTACGATGCGGGGGGAACGTTACCCTGACCCGGATTCACCAGAGACCGACTGCACGAGCACAGGCTCGATTAAGCTCCCCGAGTTCTGGCAAGACGACCCGCACTCATGGTTCCAACACGTGGAATCGCGGTTCGTGCTGGGGGAATATCAGCAGATGACATCAAGTTTCATAATGTCATCGCAAGACTCGACAGCCGCACAGCTCGATGTGTGCGGAGCCTGGTGCAGCAGCCGCCCGCTGCTGGCAAGTACGACGCGCTGAAAGCCGCCCTCATCGAGAGTTTTGTGCCATCAGCCGAGGTGAGGGCCAGGCAGCTTCTGGACCTGCGCGACAGAGGAGGACGCAGAGCGACCGACCTCATGGAAGACATGCTGCAGTTGATCGGGACAGACAACGATGCATTTCTGTTCAAACACATCTTCTTGATGACCCTCCCAGCACACATGAGAGGTACCCTGTCTGGCATGAGGTGTGTGAACCAGCAAGACTTTCGCGCGCTGGCCAGGGAAGCGCAGCGGCTCCTCGACGCCTGCGACGAGCAGGAGACTACCGTGGCAGCAGCAGACCTCGGCGCGGTGGCCGGAGGCAGGGAGGAGCCGGAGGCAGCAGAAGCAACCCCAGCGACGACGGCAGAGACGCGATCACGAGGCAGAGGAGGGGACGACCTCTGTTTTTACCATCGACACTTCGCTGAGAAGGCGCACAGATGCATCCCGCCGTGCAGTTTCAAGAGACAGGGAAAAGCCCGGGCCGGGGGTCGTTAGCAGCTTCGACTCTCGGTGAACAGAACAAGCTGCTTTATCTAACAGACGCGGGCTCCGGGCGGCAATTCCTCGTGGACACCGGAGCCCAGAGGAGTTTCATCACCGCGACCTATGCGGATCGTGTGGCGGGGCCCCGCGGAGACGGAGCAACGGCGGCGAACGGCTCGTCGATCAAAACGTTCAGGGAAAGGACTCTACGCCTGTCCTTTCATGGCCGCACCTATGAATGGACCTTCATAGTAGCGGCGGTGAGTTTCAACATGTAAGGCGCTGACTTTTTGTGCTCACATGGCTTGTTAGTGGATCTGGTTAATAGACGCCTAGTAAATGCACTCTCCTTTTGTTCTATCCCTTGTGCAGCTCGAGTGTCCCCGCCGGCAGTACAGACCAACGTCACCACAGCAGGCGGTAAGTTTCACACTCTTCTAACCCAGTTCCCAGCACTCACAGTTCCCACGTTTTCAACTAAGGTTGCGAAGCACGGGGTGGAACACTTTATCACCACACGTGGCCCACCAGTTTTTGCGAAAGCTCGGCGCTTGGATGCAGCTAAGCTCTCCATAGCGCGCGAGGAGTTCGCCAACCTGGAAAGGTTGGGCATAATTCGCCGCTCGAAGAGCGCCTGGGCATCACCACTACATATGGTGCCTAAGGCTGACGGCTCGTGGAGACCTTGTGGTGATTACCGCAGGTTAAACAATGCCACAGCGCAGGACCGCTACCCAATTCCGCATATCCAGGATTTCTCAGTGCACTTGGCAAAGGCGCGCATTTTTTCTAAAATAGACCTGGTCCGCAGTTATCATCAGGTCCCGGTTCGACCAGAGGACATTCCCAAAACAGCGGTAATAAGCCCGTTCGGACTTTTTGAATTTTTACGCATGCCTTTTGGCCTTAAAGGTGCCGCGCAAACTTTCCAACGAATGATGGATGCCGTGTTGCGCGACCTCCCTTTCTTTTTTGTCTACTTGGACGATATGTTAGTCGCCAGTGCCTCCGAGAAGGAACACGAAAAACACCTCACCAAGGTTTTTCAGAGGTTGGGAATGCACGGGTTGATAATCAACCCAGCCAAGTGCCATTTTGGCGTAGTGCAAATCGATTTTTTAGGACACCGCGTCTCACCAGAGGGAGCAATCCCTCTGCCGGCCAAAGTACGCGCAGTGGCGGAGTTTCCCCAGCCACAAACGGTCAAAGCGTTGCAAGAGTTTTTAGGAATGGTAAATTTTTATAACCGTTTCATACCCCACGCAGCGCAGCTTATGCAACCGTTATATGCCGCGCTTAAAAAGCGGAAGCCCTCCAATGTGATCGAGTGGTCCCCGGAGCGGGAGCGCGCATTCACAGAGGTTAAAAAAGCACTGGCAGATGCAGCGCTGCTGGCTCACCCAGACCCATCAGCCCGCATAGCGCTAACCACCGACGCGTCAGATGTGGCCATAAGGGCCGTGGTAGAGCAGCAAGTCGCCGGGGTTTGGCAACCGCTCGCTTTTTTCAGCAGGTCCTTGCGCGATGCTGAGCGGAAATACAGCGTGATTGACAGCGAGCTGCTAGCGCTCCACCTGGCCATTCGCCATTTCCAGTTCTGGCTGGAGGGGCGACGTTTCACCGCGTTTGTCGACCACAAACCGTTCACTTTTGCAATGTCCAAAATTTCAGAACCGTGGTCAGGACGGCAGCAGAGACAGCTGGCCGCAATTTCGGAATTTACCACTGATATTCAGCACATAGCCGGTAAACTCAATGTAGTAGTGGACTGTCTCTCACGCACGGTAACAGCGCCTGTCAGCGTGGAAGCGGGTTGTACTACCGCAGATGCGGGGCGGGGTAACAGCGCGGACGCGCATGCGGCCCCTTTTCTCGTGGGGATAGATTATGCAGCCATGGCAGCGGAGCAGAGCGGAGACGCAGACGTGCGCGCGCTCCTATCTGGACCAACAGGGTTAAGGCTGGAGAGCAAAAGTTTACAAACCGGTTCGCCCCCTCTAATCTGCGACGTATCCACCGGGTGACCGCACCCGGTGGTACCGGCCGTGTGGCGCCGTTGTGTTTTTGACGCGGTGCACTCCCTGGCGCACCCGGGAGTATGCGCTTCGGTGAAAATGGTAGCGGAGAAGTTTGTTTGGCCGAGCCTGCGCAAGCACGTGAAAGAGTGGGCGAAAGCCTGCATGGCTTGCCAGCGGGCCAAAGTCCACAGGCACACTAAGGCCCCTTTAGAACCATTCCACATTCCGGCTAAGAGATTCGATCATGTGCACGTAGACCTAGTGGGCCCCCTGCCGCCGTCACAAGGGTTCACACATCTCTTGACAATGGTGGACTGAACCACACGTTGGCCGGAAGTGGTCCTGTTAACGTCGACCACAGCGGCAGAGGTGGCTCGCGCTTTTTTAACAGCCTGGGTAGCGCGGTTCGGGGTTCCGTCGGATATTATGTCCGATAGGGGACCTCAATTTGTGTCGGAACTGTGGTCAGCAATGGCCAGCGGCTTAGGAGCAGCAGTCCACTGCACTACCGCTTATCACCCACAGGCCAATGGTTTATGCGAGCGTTTTCACAGGTCTTTGAAGGCAGCCCTCAGAGCGTCGCTCACGGATGCAGATTGGGTAAACAAACTACCATGGGTTTTATTGGGGTTGCGTTCGGCACCCAAAGAGGACTTAGATGCCTCACCCGCAGAATTGGTTTTTGCACAACCTCTGAGGCTGCCCGGCGAGTTCCTACCAGCCCATGCGGCACCAGGGCGCCGCCCGGTGCGGGGACCTCTGATTGGCACGGGAGCAGAAATGCTCCCGGGCCCCACTCATCACACTTTTCCGCGTGTTTTTGTTCCCAAGGCTTTACAAAACGCTGAATTTGTTTTTGTCAGGCACAACGCTCAGCGACACAGTCTCCGCCCACCATATGATGGTCCATTTCAAGTGCTGGAAACCGGGGAGAAATATTTTGTGCTAGATTTGGCGGGCAGGAAAGAAACAATCAGTATTGATAGATTAAAGCCTGCCTTTGTGTTTCATGATGAATCTGTACGACCGGCGAGGACGCCTCGCAGACCACCCAGGGAACGGCCCCTGGAGCCCCCGCAGGGGACAAATAACCTTTCTCCCCCTCATTCCACAGATTCGCCCCAAGACGGCACAACACAGGCTGTGAAACCTGCGTACAGCAAGTTTGGGAGGAGGTTGAAGCCCAGACTACGGGCAGAGTGATGTGTGTTTCGATCAAACTGTGTAGGCCGTGCTGTAAATTCCGCAGGTGGGGGGTGACATATGCTGTATTGCCATTAGGATAAGGTTATCGGGTGTGTCCATTCTTTGGCGTTTGGGGGGGAGTGATGTAGCGCCCATAATGGTAACATTATGTAGCTCACATATTTCACTGCAGAGACCCAAGCATGGAAGGACTTTAAGCTTGCGGTGTGTATTGACATCACGCCTCAGATGGACAATGAGTCTGGACCACCTGCGGACTTGGGAGGAAGTCAGAGGATCTGGAGCGTGAGCCTGAAAGGACTGGCTGACCTCCTGGGGTCAGACAGAAGAGCAAAGAGGACTTTTGAAGTGATTAAGTGTAAATAGAAGGATGTGACTTGATTGTGTGATTCTGTGTTTGATGTGTGGGTATAAATGTATGTGGGTTTACCGCAGCTCTTCCTCTTTTTTTCCTGACTGAGAGAGAGAGAGCTGGGGAGTTGAGATGAATAAACCATACTGAGAAATTATCCAGTCTCATCATTTCATGATCCCCACAGGCCTTATTAAATTAAATTAAATTAAATTAAATATTTCAAATGTGGAAAATAATTTAAAAGTGATTTACAGCTCCTGCACACAGCGATGGTGATAATGGTTTAATGCATGTTCTTCAACAATATGTTGATCTTTCAATTTAAGAAACTGAATACTGTATGAAAGCTCTGGATTCAAGGATTTTCTTACTTCTGAAATGTTACACCTGTAGTGCATATATCCATATCTGCATATGTATAGACACAGGTAGATGTTTTGTGATTGCATGTGTGGAATGACCTCACGTCTCAGAAGAGGACAATAGGTCTGGACCACCTGCGGAGAACAACGAGGAGATGGAGGCATGGCGGTGAAGACCTGAAAAGACTTCCGGACCCCCTAGGGTCAGACGAAAGAACCGGAGGACATTGGAAGGAGACATGGGATGATGAGAAGGATATGACAAGGATGTGTGATGTTGGCTATTGTTGTGTGGTGTATAAGTATGGGGGTCTGACTGCGATCAGCCTCTTTCTGCTTTCTGCCTTGGGTGAGACATGTTGGGGAGGCGAAGCCGACATTAAATCTGAATTATAAAATCACTCAGCTTCTTCATTTCTCGCTCCCCACACACCATTCATAAAAATTCTATGGTGATACCAAGCAGCATAATTTTGAAAACTAAACAAAATCAGCACTATTTAAGTTCGTAAAATAATAGTGTAAAAATAATCAAATAAACAAATTAAAAAAAAACCCATTGTATTGTGAAAAAAAAATACACATGTATTCTGCTTGGTATTCCAATAGAACACAGGTGTCAAACTCATTCCACAGAGGGCCAAGACCCTGCAGGTTTTACCTCCACCCAGTGTCTTCAACAGGTGATCTCACTGAATTTCTTCCCACTGATTGCTGATCAGTGAAAACACCTGCTGAAGACACTGGGTAAAAGCAAAACATGCAGGGTCTTGGCCCTCCATGGAATGAGTTTGACACCCCTGCAATAGAATATGGATGAATGGTGAAGCATTTCAGAAGTAAAAAATACTTGAATCCAGTTGACTTGACTGAGCTTTTATACAGCATTCTTACCCACCTGGATGACTGAGAATCTTTACCAAATCAAGAAATTCAATTAATTCTGCATTCATTTTAAGTCTTTATTATTTTTTATTATAATTGAAAAATAAATGTACTTTTTTAATTTACTTTTCTCATTGTTCTATCTTATAATCATTTTATAAGCATTTTTTTTTTCCTTTAAAAGGCAAAAAAAGTATTGGTATTGAAGAAAAAGTCCCATAATTTAATGGCATTGTATGGAAAGGAAAAATGCGGGTATCGCCCATCCCTATCACAGAAAAACATTATTAGAGGTTTTGCATTGAATGTGTTTTCAGAATGTGGCAACATGAGGTTATTCACACACATCTCTCTCTCTCTCTCTCTCTCTCGTGCGCATGCGTGGGCGTTTGTGGGAGCAGGGGTGTGGAGTGGTGTCGAGTGAGTACGTTAAACTTTGTATTTTCTAACTTTTTCTCTATCTTGTGTGTTTGGGGTGTGTGTGTTTAATATAGTGGGTTGAGTGTGGGTGTGTTGGGGTGTGAGTGTTGGAGTGAGTGTGTCGGGGAACGGTAGCTTCTGCTGCCGGTTTTTCCCGGCCGGCATCATGCCGGTGATTGATGGTGGTGTGGAGTTTGAGCGCTTAACCCGGCGTCATGGCGTGAGAATCCTCCCGACAGTTCCCTGTTCTGTGGAGGAGGCCAGCTTCACTGTAGGACAGGTGGTTGGGCATGGCAGCATAAAATCAGCATCGAGGATGAACAGCGCAATTGTGATCTTTCTGGATTCGACTGAGAAAGCTGATCAGGTGGTGGCACAGGGAGTGGTCATAGGTGACACTTTTACTCCCGTTTTACCGCTGGCGAATCCGTCTAGGAGGATCACCATCTCAAACGCTCCTCCTTTCGTTAAAAATGATCAGCTGATTAGAGAGTTGTCCCGTTTTGGCCAGGTTGTGTCCCCTATCAGAATGGTCTCTCTGGGTAGTAAATCACCCCTGCTGAAGCATGTTGTATGTCACAGGAGGCAGTGTTTCATGGTGTTGAAAGACAGCTCTGCTGAACTGAACGCGTCTTTTAATTTCAGGATTGACGGCTTTAGCTACTTGGTGTTTGCAACATCTGAAACCATGAAGTGTTTTGCGTGTGGCGCAGAAGGCCATCTTATTAGGTCATGTCCTGAAAAGGCGAACACAAAGAGCACTGGCGGTAAGAAAGGTGACGCCGCTGTTTCTGGTGGTCCGGAGGGTAGCGCTACATGCGGTGCGGCGGATGCCGCCGCGGCGGCCGCTTCTGCTGGGGCGGTCGCGGCCGCAATCGCGGCCGCGTCCACTTCTACTTCTGCGGGGGTGTCCGCGTCCGCGTCCGCTTGTGCTGGGGCGGCCGCGGCCGCCTCTGCTGAGGTAGCCGCAGCGGGCGCGGTAGTTGCCCCCCCAAACATTGATGGTGGGAAATTTCTGTCTGGCGGCAGCTGTGATCATTGTGACGAGCCTGTCACCCGGAGTAAAGAGGCGGAGGGTGTAAGTAAGAGTGCAGTTAAACGAAGGAACGTGGGTGAGCAGACTTTGCAGGCGGGGGAGGAGCGGTTTGAGGCTGTAGCGGACACACAGAGCAAACACTGCATGACGAACGTTGCAGTTCACGAAGAAATGCAGGAATGTAGTTTTGTTGAAGAGGATCCTTTTAAAGCTGCACAAAAAAGAAAAAGTGCTGAAAACTTGCAGAGCTCTGCTAAATCTAGTAGGGTTGGGAAGTTAGATTTACTAGATGAGAGCGTCTCTGACGAAAGTGGAGCTGAGTCTGAAATGATGCAGACGCAGGAGGAGCAAAGCTCCTATTGTTTTACCAAAATTAGGCAATTTCTCCAGGTGACCAAGGGGAGCAGAGCTGTGAAAGTGGAAAATTACTTTCCAGATCTGGAGTTATTTGTGGCATCAGCTCGCAAGCTGATGAAACTGAATGATGGGAATGAGACTTTTACTGATCAGGAAATTTTTCGTTTAAAGAAACTGGTTGTCAAACTGAAATCACAAATTACTAACAGTCATGTTGACTCTTAGTTTGTTTCTTCCCTTTTATGCTATGTGTGTGTTTTTTTACTGTACCTTATTTTTATCCTTTTTAATGCCCCACCTTAGAATTGGCACTCTTAATATAAACGGGGCCAGGGATGATGTAAAAAGGGCCTCTTTATACAAGCTTTTTAATTTAAAGGCACTTGACGTGCTGATGGTCCAGGAGACTCACAGCACTGTAGACATTGAGTGCCGGTGGAGAAAAGAGTGGGATGGCTGCATTTTTTTTAGCCACAAATCCAATAATAGTGGAGGGGTGGCTGTACTTTTCTCTCGGGGTTGTGTGCCTGTCTCTTATGAGGTAGAAGAGGTGGTGAAAGGACATGTACTCTTGCTAAAGGTACAGTTTGAAAACGTAAACTTGGTTCTTATAAACGTGTATGTGCCAACCCAGAGAGCAGAAAGGATCAGGGTCTTTAATATGCTATCAGATACGGTTAGATCTTGTAATCCAAATAGTTTTTTATTTCTGGGGGGTGATTTTAACTGTACATTAAACCACAGACTGGACAGGAACCATCAGGAACCTCACCCTGCTTCTGCCAATAGACTGAGGGAACTAGTGAAGGCACATGAAATGGCCGATGTGTGGAGATCACATCATGGGGACCAGAGGCAGTACACCTGGAGCCATGCTAAAGATAACCTCTTATCTATGGCTAGGTTAGACCGTTTCTATGGTTTTAAACACCAAATGAGTGTTTTTAAAAATAGTTGTATCTGTCCTGTTGGTTTCACTGCCTGCTGATTTGTTCTGTTTTCATTGAAAATGTAAAGTGTAAGAGTGCTTTTTGGCATTTTAATAATACACTTTTAAATGATGTGTTTTTTAAGGGAGTTTTTCATGATGTATGGAAGTCACACAGGGAACAAAAATCTTCTTTTAGTTCTCTCCAAATGTGGTGGGATTTTGGTAAGGCACAGATAAAACAATTCTGCCAACAGTACACTCAAAATGTCACTCGTAGCTTGACCCAATCCTTGAAAGTTCTGGAGACTGAGGTGGTAGAGCTAGAGGAGTTACTCAGTTCTACCGGAAAACAGGAGCACTTAGAGGCTCTTAAGTCAAAAAGGTCAGCCTTGGCTAGCTTGCTAGGGGTCACCGCACAGGGTGCTCTGGTCCGCTCGCGCTACATGGATGTAGCTCTGATGGACTCGCCCTCCCAGTACTTTTTTGGACTGGAGGGGAAAAATGGACAGAAAGCTCATTCACTCCTTGTTGGGCGATGACGGGAGAACAATCTCCACAGCAGCAGAGATCAGGAAACAAGCTGCTAGCTTTTACAGTGAATTGTTTAGAGCAGAGTGGAGGGAGGACACGTCACTGGGCCAGGTTTTCCTTGATGGTCTTCCAGTGCTCTCAGAGGACCTTGTTGCCGGCTTGGATGCTCCACTGTCTCTGTCTGAGCTGCATACGGCGCTAATGAGCCTCCAGAATGGAAAATCACCAGGCATAGATGGTCTCTCTGTGGACTTTTTTAAGGAATTCTGGCCCCTGCTTGGTCCAGACCTGCTGGAGGTTCTCCAAGATAGCTTGGAAAGGGGGACCCTACCCACGACCTGCAGGAGGGCCATCATTACACTGTTGCCGAAAAAGGGGGACCTCCAGAGCCTAAAGAACTGGAGGCCAGTCTCTCTGCTCTGCACAGACTATAAGATTCTCTCAAAAGCTCTGGCCCGAAGACTGAGAAAGGTGATGAGCGAGCTCATTCATGTAGACCAGACTTACTGTGTGCCTGGCAGGCTGATTAGTGACAACGTCACTTTAATTCGGGATATTTTGGAGGTCTCTGGTTCATTGGCGGTAGAAACTGGTTTGATTTCAATTGACCAGGAAAAGGCGTTTGATCGGGTTGAACACCAATATTTATGGACAGTTTTAACAGTTTTTGGGTTCAGCCCAGGCTTCATAGCCAGGATACGGGTCTTGTACAGTGACATTGAGAGTGTACTGAAGATAAATGGGGGCCTGTCTGCCCCTTTAAAAGTCCAGAGGGGGGTTCGGCAGGGCTGCCCTCTCTCAGGGATGCTGTACTCCCTCGCCATAGAGCCTTTGCTTCACTGCCTGAGAAGGGATCTATCAGGAGTTACTTTTCCTGGCTGTGACACCACGTTCAAGCTGTCGGCCTATGCAGATGATGTAGTCATTCTGCTAAACAAGCAGAGTGACATTGACGTTCTGGTTAGGAGTGTCAATCTTTTTGGCCAACTTTCCTCTGCAAAGATAAACTGGGGAAAAAGCGAGGCTCTGATGGTGGGGGAGAAACTAGAAAATCAGCTTACGCTGCCGGGTGGGTTGATTTGGAAAAAAGGAGGTTTTAAGTATCTTGGTGTCTTTATTGGAAATCAGCAGTTTGAGCAAAAAAATTGGGATGGGGTCATAGAGAAGATTAACGGGAGACTAAACAAGTGGAAGTGGCTAATGCCAAGAATATCTTTTAGAGGAAGAGTGCTCATTTTAAATAATCTTGTTTCCTCATCCCTGTGGCACCGCCTCATGTGCATGGACCCCCCTGCTGGTTTGTTGTCCAAAATTCAGTCTGTTTTGGTGGACTTTTTTTGGGGGGGTGGACTCCACTGGGTTCCTCAAGCCCTGTTATTTCTTCCCAAAGAGGAGGGGGGGCAAGGAGTGATTCATTTAGCTAGTAGAGGTGCTGCTTTTAGACTGACTTTCATACAGAGACTGCTGACGGGCCCCCAGGACCTGGTATGGAGGCCTTTGGCCTGTGTTATTTTACAGAGAGTCCTTGGGCTTGGGCTAGACCTCCCTGTGTTTTTAATGGATTTTAAGAACTCTAATGCACTGTCTTTACCCAGTTTTTACCGCAGTCTCTTTTCAGTGTGGACTCTTTTTAAAAAACAAAGAGGGCCATGCGATTCCCTCTACTGGTTGTTGAGGGAGCCGCTGGTTTTTGGTGGTCGCCTTGGTGTCCTGCCGGGAGTTGGAAGGACCTTCCTTGATAGGCTGTGTTCCAGGAACGTTATCACTCTGAAGCAAGTGGTGGAACTGGCTGGTCCTGGCCTCAACAACGCCTCAGCTTTAGCAGCTCATCTTGGTGTCAGGTCGAATCGTTTCATCGATGGTCTTCTTGCACACTGGAAACAGGAGCTTCATGGACTTGAGCACTCCCTACTCTTGGACTTTAGCAATGGCACGCTGCAGCCGGAAAGCACGGACCCCTTTCCCTCTCTCACGCTCTATATGGACTTTGACGTCGCTCCTTGCTCCTTACTGGCATTCTGTGCTCCCACTGGTGTGGACTTTGGAGGAGCCAGTGGTAAGGCACTCTACAGACTGGTGGTGATGGCACTCAACAAGGACAGATTGAACACCTGTGTGGACACTCCTTGGAGAGCCTATTTTAAACTAGGAAAAGGGCATCGGCCTGCCTGGAGGGCTCTTTATAAAGCCCCTCTCCCTAAGAGACATGGAGACTTACAGTGGAGGGTCCTGCATGGTATTATAGCAGTCAATGCTTTTGTTTCTGTGATTAACAGCAGTGTCAGTGATCAGTGTGTTTTTTGTTCCTCTAGGGAGACTGTTTTTCATTGTTTTATTGAATGTCAGCGCCTGAGTGGCCTCTTTGAACTTCTCACAGAACTTTTTCATATTTTTAAGGAAGTTTTCTCTAAGCAGGTTTTCATTTGTGGTTTTATGTACAATTGTCGTTTTAAGCAGAAGTGTCAACTACTGAACTTTGTTTTAGGGCAGGCAAAGTTGGCTATCTATGTAAGCCGGAGAAGAAAACTTGAAAATGTTGAGAATGATGTTGATGTCAAAATTTTATTTGTGAGGCTACTTAAAGCCAGAATCAGGCTGGACTTTCAGTTTTTTATGGGGAATGGGGATGTGGAAGGTTTCAGGACCCTCTGGTCCCTGGAGAATGTCCTCTGTTCAGTTCATGATGGACAGCTTTTTTGGGGGCGTTTTTTGGGGGATTAATTTTCTGTGTAATATAGCATGACATAGAAATTGTATTGACTGATGGACAAGTGTGTTTATTAAAGATCCTTTAAAAATCAAATCTCTCTCTCTCTCTCTCTCTCTCTCTCTCTCTCTCTCTCTCTCTCTCTTTCTCATGTGTGTCTGTTTAATCCTGTTCCTCTGTCTTTAAAGTCACCTGTATCTTTTTCTTAAGTAACTATTTAAGAAAAATGGACTTGTATAACTGGAGTGGCAACCTGAATGAAAAAGAACATGACGTGTGTTTACCCAGGACACACAGAACCTGTCTGAACATAAGCTCCCATGTTGTGCAGACGGAGCGGACTGCTCTTCATCCCTACTGTCTCTAGGCTGCTCACTCCACTCTGACTCTCTTCTTTTCTAAAGAAGCTCTGAACGTCCCGACGCCGTTCCATGTCTATTTCTGTATTATGCCTGGAGAAAACAATACCAGTCATTAACAATCAACAATGCATACGGCAGGATTAAATTTAACTTTGGATAACCACTTGCGCTCCGTTGTTCCGCGGGCGGGCAAGTCTCTGCGTCCTAGGGCGCACGAGGGCGCACGAGAGCGCCCTCGTGCGCGCTCGGACGCATGACGCATGATAGAGATACTGATGGTGGTGATGTAGGTGGTGTGGCCTCCAAGCGCCACTGAAAAAAAAAGCTGCAGACACAGCTGCGAACAGATTAGTTAATCTGACTGACCTCTCATTCAACTAATAAGAGCCTTGATTTGGGTTTCTGAAACCTTGAAGAACCAATGAATGAAAACCTAGGAAAAAGGACCTGCCTACTGTGAATGCAGGAACCAATTGAAGCACAGAAGTTCGGGCTGGGTGAAAAGAGATTTACTGTTGCAGCTGACGAAAAAAAAAAGGACGCTGGACGAACCTGTTACAGACCCAGCAGCATGGAGAACACCCACAAGTGGGACCTGCACTCATTCCAGCAGAATAGACGTTTAGGATTCTCTTCCGTCATCATAGACCAACGGAGGCCGACGACAAAAGTCGTGAATCACTCGCCAAAATGGCAATAATGGAATTATGTTTTGACCGGGATCCACGAGCGGACCAGCATCGCGTTCGTTTGACATATGGGGAAGAGAAGTTCGCCAGGACTCTTCTGCTGTGAAGAGGTAAGGTGTTATAAGCTAAATTATTATTTCTCCGTGAAAATTGTAATCAAAAAATGACTTTTGACCTATCGGTAAATTACAACTGTACGGCGCACAAAGTACGAAGGGCGTGCGCCGCGATAAACGGTTCATTTGCCGTGTTCGGAACGTGAATGCCCCCCCCCCCACACACACACACAGTAGCGAGGGGGGGAAGCCACTGTGACAGCGTTGGTGTGGAAACATGCAGCGAGTGTAATCCGTCATGTAGCGAGGGACGAACTCCGTCCTTTGTAGCGAGGGGGGGGACAACCCCCCCCCCTCACACACACACAGACACAGCCCTGAATGTGACCTTGCATTCGAGCCCAAAATGAAGATTCTACATTGAATTATTCAAAAGTTACAGACGTTTGTTTCCAAACTGTGCCATTTGGCACAATTTGGCACAGTTCCAAAACGCCTGGGAACAGCCTGAGAACAAAGCTGTGTAAAATATTCATTTTTTGTGGTATTGTTACCAAATTTGGATCTCAGCTTGATAACACTTGGTTCTACATTTCTGTTGCATTTTCCAGCCGGATCGGACAGCTGTGTGTTATTTGCAAGCATTTGTATCCAAAAAAACACCGTGGCCAAATTTATTTTCTTCAAGTTCAGTATGTTTAGATGACTGTAACTCAGTGGCAGGCGCACGTAGAGAGATTATGGTTTTTTTTGCCAAAAAATTCAAAGTGTTTTCTTTTAAATGAGACCAACCCCATGAAGATGCTGCAAAGGGTTGAAGAACAGCTTTCGATTTACTTTTGGCACGTTATTTTTTGCCATTTTTAGGAAAATTGCCCGGAGTGCAAGGGGTTAATGGTCAGTGTGTGGAATACAGGGATTCTTGGCTGCCTGGAGGCCCTTAAATAACAGATTTAAGCCCAAATTAATGATTTAAAAAGCTCACTTTTACACAGGTTTGTTTTGCATAAGTTTTGGTAGCTTCAGTAACAGCCTTGATCATTTTTTTTTTAACATTGCATAACAAAAAGGGGAAAAATATTGCAGTAACACCATCTGGCATTTAAATCAAAAATTTAAAATGCCCTCTTGCTACTGCAGAACTAATTGGTATTACAAGCAAAAACTACTCAAGACAACTGCAGTTGGTCTTTGTTGTAGTTAGCTACTGGCTAAAATTGAGACGTGGATATTAATTAGTTAGATTTACTCAAGTACATAATACATTTGTGTAGAATTGTACTTTGATTAATTTCATTGTATGATACTTTTTACTCATACTTGATTACATTTTTGAAGAAAAAATTGTACTTTTTCGTCATTACATTTAATGATTCTGTGAGGAGCTTCATTTCCTGATTTGTAAACAGCTTAGACATGTTCTTCTTTATAAAGCAATTAATTATCCTTACCAGAAATGACTCCATCCTTAGTAAGGTTAGTGAAGTTTTAATTTTTGTTCAGTCAAATCAGAATGAAATTCAGGATCATCCAATATTATTTCTGTCTACTCCTTCTATGTCTAATTTGGTTTGATGTGGTACATGTGGACATGTTGCTCAGTTTTCCCAAGACTAACACATGGAACAACTTTCCAAATTGGTTCAGAGTAAAGTCACACATGTAACAAATATAGAACAAAACGTAGCAAGGTTTACTAAGAAATGATGAATTTATGGTAGAAAAATCTCACATTTTTGATTAGAAGTCACAAATTATTAAGAAATAAGTTAAAACTTTGCAAGGAAAATGTCTCAAATCAATGAGAAAGCCTCACAAATTCAATCAGAAACGTACAAGAAAAAAAGTCACATTTTGTGGCAAAAATGTGCACATTTAGAACAAGACTTGCAGATTTATGAGAGTAGTTAAAAGAAAAAGTTCAAAATTTATGCAAGCCACAAATTGAGAGCAAAAAAACCCAATAACTTTACAAGAACATAGTCAAAAAGAAAAAAAAAATCCTTACTGTCACGCCTCGCCGCCCATCTGCGGCGCCAACTGCACGCACACCTGCACCTCATCAGCGGCGAGGGATTTAAGTTGCCTCGCCCTGGGCTTCGGCCTGAAGCCGTCAGTCTTCACTCGCTACTCTTGCTGTAAGGAATCTCAACCGCTCAGCAAACATCCAAGTAAGAATCTCTTACCTCCTTCTTCTCCTAGTCTGCTCCCCTGTGCACAGGTGGATTTCCCGGCGGCGGACCACTCCTCTCTGCCACCATTCCCTCGCTGCTGCACCGGGCGCTCCAGGTCGCTGTCTTCCAGGCTTCACCCTTGCTGTGCCAGCCACCTGCCATTCCCAAGTAAGCCAGTCATCATTATCATATCTCCTGTGTTGGTGTGGTGCCCGTTACCCTTCTCCCTTTGCTTCTCCCATAGGGTTGTCTGGCTGTACGGCCTCCTGCCTCCGTGCCCGACGCAGACGCCACCACCAACACATTCACATCTCGCAGACACACACTCATACACACTTGTTGTTAATAAAGCTATTAGATCTACCCTGAGCCTGCGTGTGTATCTCCTGAGCCGTGCATTATGTCAGTACGGCTTCAGCAGAGCGGCTCAGCAGACGGCGGGCTCACACGCCGACTTTCCACCCTCGAAGCTCGAGCAGCAACAGGTGATTCTAAATCAATTATCCATCATCACTAACCGATTGGACCGCTTGGACCCCCAACAGCCGTTCCCCCCGGCTCGTCAGGGCGGCGTGGCTCCTGCTGCTCCAGCGGCCGTCCAGCCTACTCCGGTAGCACCGGTTCGGCTCACGCCCATTCTGACCCCCGCCCGCTTTAGCGGTAAGCTCGGCGGAGCACGGGGGTTTATAATGCAATGTGAGTCCGTGTTCCTCCCCAACTCTGTGTCGCCCGTCATCCTGGGATACCCCTGGCTTCGCCTCCATAACCCCGTCCTGGATTGGAAGTCCGCCAGGGTATCAGCATGGAGTTCCTTCTGCATGAGCACCTGCCTGCAATCCGCTGCCTGCTCTCCGTCCTCTTCTCCAACTCCTAAGGACGCTGCGCCCCCGGATCTCTCCCTGGTGCCATCAGAATTTCACGACCTGGGTATGGTTTTCAGCAAGTCCAAGGCGATGTCTCTTCCTCCACACAGGCCCTACGACTGTGCGATAAACATCCGCCAGGGGGCACCCTTACCCTCTGGGCGACTCTACAGCCTGTCGGCGCCAGAAAAGGAGGCTATGAATTCCTACCTCAAGGAATCGCTGAGTGCTGGAATTATCCGTCCCTCGTCATCACCATTAGGCGCAGGATTCTTCTTCGTGGGCAAGAAGGATGGTTCCCTCCGTCCTTGTATCGACTACCGCGCCCTGAATGATATCACGGAGAAGGATCGCTACACCCTGCCACTAATGGACACCGCCTTCCACTCCCTCCAGGGGGCGACTTGGTTCACCAAGCTGGATTTACGCAGCGCATACCACCTCGTCCGGATCCGGGAGGGAGATGAGTGGAAGACAGCCTTCCGTACCCCGAACGGCCATTTCGAGTACCTGGTGATGCCGTTCGGGTTGACCAATGCTCCAGCCGTCTTTCAGCGCCTAATAAATGACGTCCTCCGGGATTTCATCAGCCTGTTTGTGTTCGTCTACCTGGATGACATCCTCATCTTCTCCAAATCCAGGGACGAGCACCGGGTCCATGTGAGGCGGGTCCTCCAAAGGCTGCTGGAGAACCGGTTATATGTGAAGGCAGAAAAGTGTGAATTCTACGCTAAGACTACGTCCTTCCTCGGGTTCGTCATCTCCCACGACCAGGTGCTTCCAGACCCAGTGAAGGTGAAGGCGGTGGTGGAATGGCCTACACCTACATCAAGGAAACAGGTGCAACAATTTATTGGGTTTGCAAACTTCTACCGCCGCTTCGTCCCGAATTTTGGCACCGTCGTCGGCCCTCTTACCCGCCTCACGTCCCCTAAGGTCCCGTTCCGGTGGACCGAAGAGGCCGCAGCTGCTTTCCAGGCGCTGAAGGCGAAGTTCTCCTCCTCCCGGGTCCTCAGCCAAGTCGATCCGTCGCTGCAATGCATCGTGGAGGTGGATGCTTCGGATACGGGAGTGGGGGCAGTTCTATCTCAGCGGTCGCCTGATGATGGAGTCAAACGGCCCTGCGCTTTCTTCTCTCGGCGCTTGTCCCGGGCGGAACGGAACTACGACGTGGGGGACAGAGAGCTCCTCGCCATCAAGCTCGCGCTGCAGGAGTGGCGTCACTGGCTAGAAGGGGCGGACCTGCCGTTCGTGGTCCTGACTGACCACAAGAACTTGGAATACTTAAGATCTGCCAAGCGTCTGAACGCCCGCCAGGCGCGTTGGTCCTTGTTCTTTGCCAGGTTCCGTTTTAACATCACCTTCAGGCCTGGCTCCAAGAACAGCCTGCCCGACGCCCTCTCTAGGCAATTTGTCCCTGAGGCGTCTGAGGACACGGTCCACACCATCCTGCCCAGGTCGTGCATCGTGGGAGCCGTCACTTGGGACATAGAAAGTAAGATCCGGAAGGCGCAGGAATCGGAACCTGACCCTGGCGGCGGACCAGAGGGGAGGCTTTTTGTGCCATCCACGGTCCGGGGGGAGGTCATCCACTGGCTGCACACATCTAAGCTCACCTGCCACCCTGGTTCCTCCCGGATGATCGACCTTCTTCAACGGTCCTTCTGGTGGCCGGGCCTGCGGAAGGACGCTGCCCGCTACGCCCGGGCCTGCCCTGTATGTGCCACCAGTAAATCAGGTAATGCCCCTCCAGTGGGTCTGCTCCAGCCTCTGCCCGTCCCTGGCAGGCCCTGGTCGCATATCGCCCTGGATTTCGTCACCGGACTCCCAGTCTCTAACACCTTCGACACTGTCCTGACCATCGTAGACCGTTTCTCCAAGGTGGCGCACTTCATCCCGCTATGAGGTCTTCCATCTGCCCTGGAGACGGCGGACCTCCTAATCCAACACGTGGTCAGGCTGCACGGGATTCCGGTGGACGTGGTCTTGGACCGGGGCCCCCAATTTTCCTCAGAGGTTTGGAGGTCCTTTTGCAACGCCCTGGGAGCCAAGGTAAGCCTCTCCTCCGGCCATCACCCCCAAACCAACGGGCAGTGTGAGCGGACCAACCAGGAGCTGGAGGCTACGCTCCACTGCGTCACTGCATCCAAGCCTGCATCCTGGAGTAACCATCTCGCCTGGGTTGAGTAAGCCCACAACACTGCCCGCTCTTCTGCCACAGGGATGTCTCCCTTTAAGGCGTCCCTGGGCTACGACCCCCCTCTTTTCCCAGCGCAGGAGAGTGAGGTAACTGTCCCCTCAGTTCGGGCGCACCTCAGGCAGTGCCGTTCCATCTGGGCGTCAGCGCGCAATGCGCACGGCGGAGCACAACAAATCCACGGCGGACTGGCACAGAAGACCTGCCCCAGCGTACCAGGTGGGCCAGCGTGTCTATGTGTCTACCCAGGACGTCATTTTAAAGGGTGAGAGGAGGAAGCTGGCACAGCGTTTTATGGGCCCATACCCCATCACCAGGATTATCAACCCGGTGGCTGTGCGTGTAGCTATTCCCCCCTCCCTCCGCATCCATCCCACCTTCCACGTTTCCAAGGTGAAGCCGGCAGTCTCCGATCCCCTTTGCCCTCTTCCTGCTGCGCAGCCCGCGCCCCGGATGATTGATGGTCATCCGGCCTGGCCTGTCTCCTCTATCCTGGACTCCCGGCACCGGGGTCACGGGTTGCAGTACTTGGTGGACTGGGAGGGCTATGGGCCTGAACATCGGCAATGGGTACCCTCGTCATTTGTGTTGGACCCGTCCCTCATTACTGAGTTCCACCGAGCGCACCCGGAGAAACCATCGCCAGGAGGCGCTGCTAGAGGGGGGAGTACTGTCACACCTCGCCGCCCATCTGCGGCGCCAGCTGCACGCACACCTGCACCTCATCAGCGGCGAGGGATTTAAGCCGCCTCGCCCTGGGCTTCGGCCTGAAGCCGTCAGTCTTCACTCGCTACTCTTGCTGTAAGGAATCTCAACCGCTCAGCAAACATCCAAGTAAGAATCTCTTACCTCCTTCTTCTCCTAGTCTGCTCCCCTGTGCACAGGTGGATTTCCCGGCGGTGGACCACTCCTCTCTGCCACCATTCCCTCGCTGCTGCACCGGGTGCTAAAGGTCGCTGTCTTCCGGGCTTCACCCTTGCTGTGTCAGCCATCTGCCATTCCCAAGTAAGCCAGTCATCATTATCATATCTCCTGTGTTGGTGTGGTGCCCGTTACCTTTCTCCCTTTGCTTCTCCCATAGGGTTGTCCGGCTGTACGGCCTCCTGCCTCCGTGCCCGACGCAGACGCCACCACCAACACATTCACATCTCGCATACACACACTCATACACACTTGTTGTTAATAAAGCTATTAGATCTACCCTGAGCCTGCGTGTGTGTCTCCTGAGCCGTGCATTATGTCACTTACAAACTGGCAAATGTTGTTACTCACTACCTTTAACATTTCTAGATTACATTTTCTTCTAATATTTTTATGACTGCTCTTACTTTCAGTTGAGAAAAGAATATCACATCCTTTTACGTTTACTTGATTGAAATTTGATTACGCTGCTCACATTTGCTCCATTTTAAAGAGGTCATTAACTGCACTTTTTCCACATTTTAGCAACTTACTTAAGCCTTATTGAAGTGTTTGTGACATTTTTTGTTCACATTGTCTTTATTTTTTTAATTTTTGAAGCAAATTTGTCCCCCCCCCCCCTTGGCTTTCTTGAAAGCCTCTGATTTAAAGCCTGTCACTTTAAGAAACATTCTTCAGCTTTTCTACTCTGCCCTCCCTCTTACGTCAGTTAGCCATTAGCTGACTAGCTTTTAGTCTCCTTCTAGCTTGAATGAGCAGCGCTGGTTCACTGATCCACAGTCGTTCCTGTATCTCATTCCAGCCCATCTCCCAACAACCTCGACAGGATGCCACAACAAGTCGCCAGCACCGCATGCCGAGCCACCCACCAATCACCACAACCTGAGGCCGCTGGCCGAGCCAAGCTGTTGGATCTCAAAGTTCAGTGTCTCGCTCCACGGGACTTCGGTCCTCTCCCACAGCAAGCTGGGGGATGCACCGTCACGAAGCGACGCCCAAACTTTGCCTGCGAGAGTAGAGCAGAGTTGTGTGGAGCCCTGGAGGCTGGTGGGGGAGCTCGGGGGGAGCAGCCTAAGGTCGAGCAGTAGGCAGTTGCTGCGAATGGCACACTAGTACTGGTTGCGAAATAATGGCAAAACCACTGGGAGATGGGCTGTAGCAGCGTGAGGTATATTGTGGACTGTGGACCGATGAACCAGGCGGTAACAGGGATGGTTATTAGGGTGACTAAAATCTGAAGAAAATAACAATTTAAGCGGCACTTGGTTCAAGATTCCTGGTATTAGCTTGGAGAGTAATAGCTTGTGGGCTAATAGGCTACCTTTAGCACCCCTTCCATTTACATGACAGCTAGGCGGACCAATAACACAACATAACAATTTTTTTTTTTTTTTTTGTAAGTTGTGTGTGTTTTTACAACTGATTTAAGACAATTTTGCACCACTGAATCTGAAAATGACATCGATCAGGTCAGGTTTTTATGCTAAGTTGTAAGCAGTTGTACAGCAGTTGTACAGTTGTACTGTAAATTGAATAGTGAAGCGGCATGAAATAAAGCGGCGTTAGTGAAGGTTTTAAGTAGAGTTTATTGAATCATACCGCCTTCACAGGATCCCCGCTCCGGTGCAAGTGTGAGCAGACCGGAGCGGGATCCTCAGGCTCTCAGAGGAGGGGACACAAAGTGTGTGTCTGCAGCAGCAGCTGAAGAGTGAGTGAATGAAAGGGAGAGGATGAGCATGGATTACAGTGCAGTATATATACCCAACTACAACAATACATAAAAGAGCATTCCCCAGCAGTTGGTATGATCAAAGAGATTGCAGAACAGGCATGAGACATTTGCATTTGAGAGACATACATCACAATAGGCAGATTGCTGGCCTCTGCTCCAGCTGCAAGACAAAGAGGTTACAAGGCACATCTACATATTGATCTCAGTCTCTAGGTCACAGTAAGGACAGGACGCATGAACACAATGCATGAAAGGCACATTAACATCACAGTAGTGAGCCAGAAGAAGCGGGGCTGCCTGTAGACATTAATACACACATTTCACTGTTCTGTTAATTGCTCTAGCCGAGTGCTGTGTCTGCCCAGTCTGTTGTGGGGGTTACACCAACCCGCCACACGCTCCCTCCCAGAGGGCTCGGCAGGCGGCCGAGGTCTCGATCATGCAGCTTGGGCAGCGAGCAGGAGAAGCTCTGTGCAGGCGGCGGGTGGTGGTGGTGGTAAGTGCCGGCCGGGAGCGGTGAAATCGTCCTGGCCGCGCAAAAATTGCTTGTTGTTCCGCGATGTCGAGGGGCTGTCCCGTTTAACTTGCGGAGATCACAAGAAGAAAAATTAGTCTCTGACTCCTCTCGTGGCCATGAAGAAAAGCAGGAGCGGCTGTAAGAAAAAAGGAACAAAAGCAGAGGGACTTGGCGTGTTGACTTTAGATGCAGGCGCAACCCTAAAGCCTCGGGAACCGCAGACAGCTGAATTCCCCTTGTGTGCCGTGGCTTAGACCATAAAATCCAGTGAGCAAGCTGCGTGCCTCAGGTGTACGAGCAAGCCTGAAGGGCCAGTGTGCAGCAGAAGGAAGGCAGTCAGTGGAGCCGTATGTGTCCCGTGCGTGGTGCGCCGTCCTCGTAACTCCCCGGTGCGTGCACCAGGGTTCCGTGATGGGTGGGCCAGCTGGAGAGGAGAACCAGGGTCAGGAATCTTGGTGGAGATCGGCGCAGACGGTGCCGATAAACATCTATGATGAGCTGTGGCTGCAGATTAGTCATGGTGCGTTGGAGCGTTGAGGGGAGATAGACGATCTTTGTTCCTCAGGCTCGGGTAGATGAGTAGGATCGCTGAGAGGGAGGAGTAGCGGTGAGAGGGAGAAAACGTTCTGTGTCCCTCGGCCGGTCCAGCGTGGACGTCCCGATCTCAGGCGAGGGTCGGGCCATGACGTTTTCTGCAGTTTTCCCGGTCGTGGGTGATGTCCGGAGAGTAGCTTGCCTGTGTTGGCTCCGCGTCGAGGTCTCCCTGAAGCAGAAGGGAGGGCAGCTCGTTTGCGTCAGGATGCTGTGTTCGCTGGCAGCATGTTTTTTTCAGTGTCGGGTCGCCAGCGTGGCTGTCCAGACCAGAAGGTTGTGTTGCACAAAGCGTGTGCATTCTTGGGGTCGCCAGTGAAGCGGCATGACATAAAGCGGCGTTAGTGAAGGCTTTAAGTAGAGTTTATTGAATCATACCGCCTTCACAGGATCCCCGCTCTGGTGCAAGTGTGAGCAGACCGGAGCGGGATCCTCAGGCTCTCAGAGGAGGGGACACAAAGTGTGTGTCTGCAGCAGCAGCTGAAGAGTGAGTGAATGAGAGGGAGAGGATGAGCATGGATTACAGTGCAGTATATATACCCAACTACAACAATACATAAAAGAGCATTCCCCAGCAGTTGGTATGATCAAAGAGATTGCAGAACAGGCATGAGACATTTGCATTTGAGAGACATACATCACAATAGGCAGATTGCTGGCCTCTGCTCCAGCTGCAAGACAAAGAGGTTACAAGGCACATCTACATATTGATCTCAGTCTCTAGGTCACAGTAAGGACAGGACGCATGAACACAATGCATGAAAGGCACATTAACATCACAGTAGTGAGCCAGAAGAAGCGGGGCTGCCTGTAGACATTAATACACACATTTCACTGTTCTGTTAATTGCTCTAGCCGAGCGCTGTGTCTGTCCAGTCTGTTGTGGGGGTTACACCAACTTGCCACAATAGTAGACATTGATAAAGGTAAGCACATGTAGATTGAATGTTATATCATCATTGTTAAAAATTCAGAGAATTTCTAGAAATAAAAAAAGAATTTTGCATCATATAAAGCGAAAATACCCGTACATGAAAACAAAAATGAGAAAAAAAAAACATGTGACCATAGTTCAAAAAGTTGACCTGATTGAGCAAAACCAAATGTGAGTTTTGGATTCAGCACATCAAAATTGTCCTAAATCAGCTAAAAAAAACTTAGAGAATAAATCTGGTGTTGACCAGTGTAAGAGAGCAGTGTGTGGGTCTCATGGACTGCAGTGGGTGGACTTTTTGAACACCTGACGTTGAAAAATTATCAGGGACAGTCAAAAAATGTTTTGGGGAGTTTCTTGGAGAGAAAAATGAAATAAAGGCACTGTTTTTTTTTATTATTTTTTTTTTCAAAATGTTTACTGTTTGGAAAATTTTGGAGTTACGTGACCAGTTGACACATTTGAGACAGTTAAAACTTGGGCTGTGTGAAATGATGATATACAGTATATTGGATAAGATAAGCCTTTATTAGTCCCACAACGGGGAAATTCCAGGATTGCAACAGCACAGGGATAGCAACACTCAGAGCAACAATCAGAAGGCAAGAAAAAACAAGAGCAGCTAGTATACATATGTACTGTACATATATATATATATATATATATATATATATATATATATATAGAGAGAGAGAGAGAGAGAGAAAGAGAGAGAGAGAGAGAGAGAGAGAGAGAGAGAGAGAGAGAGACAGTGCGGAGCATTGTAGCTGGATGGAATAAATATATGGGTATATAAACACACAGTGTGCAGTATTGTAGCTAGATGGAATGAATATGTGAATATATAAACAGTGCGGAGCATTGTAGCTAGATGGAATAATATGTAGATATATAAACACACACAGTGAGGAGCATTGTTGCTAGATGGAATAAATATATATATATATATATATATATATATATATATATATATATATATATATATATATATATATATAAACACACAGTGCGGAGCATTGTAGCTAGATGGAAAAAAAAATATGTAAATATATAAACACACACAGTGCGGAGCATTGTGTGATGATGATATAAAAACTTCTATCATTTCATAGAATACAGTATCTTTTATATTGTGATTTAAAATGCACATACTCCTGGTTCTTCAGTTAAGCTCCTCACCAGCGCTTCACCTCTACCGCAGTGCGCGCAGTGGAACAGGTGTGTGGTGGATGGCTACAATTCAGTGCAATGGTTGCTAAGTCCAAACTACCAGTTTGGTCAAATAGCTTCTTCTCCTGTTTGCCAGGGCTGAGGGACTGTTTCCCATTGTGCTGCACCATACAGGACAGTCCACTAACCTGGTTTTAATAGGAGGTAACGTTAACACCATGTCTAATTATAAAACACCAAATGCTGAATGATGCTACCTTGTCGCTAACAGGAAACATAGTGTACGAGACCATTGTTTCTTTGGTTTAAATTACTGCTGAGTTTCTTAGTTTAGTCTGAAAAAAATTATTAAAGCTTCAAAAGGGCATGATGGTGCACATACACACAAACAAAATTAAAATGGGTCGGAGGAGCAAGTTGGCTCTTAATGTAATTTATTTGATTTCTAATAACTTTTATTTGTCAAGTAGTGATAATGAATAAAATTAAAGTCATAGCATGGCGTTACCTTTTGTGTCTTTGATTTTCAGAACATGACCAATCTGAAATATTTTAACTAAGAAGCAAACAGGTTAAATCAGGCCAGAATGGCAGGCTGCAGGGTTGCAGTTAAATTTTCACTGATTTAAACTAACAGCTAATTTATAAATGTAGATGGCAGTGATGGGTAATTTTCTCATTTTCAGACATTTTTTTATGTTATGTGTTTTTTTTTTGTTTTGTTTTGTTTTGTTTTGTTTTGCTATTCTCTGGCTCAGGAAATATTTAGCTTATTGATGTTTACTTTTTTATTCATAGGATATGATTTAGAAGAAAAACCTTAAATTTATGAGAATCAGATCTCAAATGCACATTAAAAACTATGACAACACTGCAAAATTATGAGGGGAAAGGGTGCATGAAAAAAGTAAATAAGAGATAAGATATGATAAGCCTTATAGTCCCACAATGGGGAAATTACAGGAGATGGTCCTTTTTATGTGATTAAGCCAGGGGTCACCAACTGGTGGACTCCGGTCCAGACACGCACCCCCAGAGTCTTCTGTCCAGACCCCGAAGCCAAAGAAAAAGGGAGACTTTGCTTTGATGGGGAAAAAGCATGGAAAAAAGTGGAACTGAACTGCTGTATTGGTGACCACCAGGACAGATTATGGCACGAGCCCTTGGGTGCTCTCCTGCTACAGACTCTCCTCTCAGCTGTCCAACAAATGCCACTAGACTCTGACTAGACTCTCCAAATGCTCCAGAGAATATGCAGCAGGTCACAAAATCATGGTTTGCTGCGGCGCCACAGACCCACAAGGCCGACAGCCAGGACATCCACCCCAGACAGACATGCTTCGTTTCAGGTCTGTATCCATGAAATGAAGTGCTGTTGTGAAATTGTGTATATTTACCAGGGCACTTTTTCCTCTATTCAGCCGAGAGTAGTCCATGCTGTAATGAAGAGGTGAGGTCACTGATTATGGAGGCCCTTTTCATAGCCTCCAATATCAAATAAAAACTCAGTAAAAGCTCCTTGTGTTACTGAACATTAAAAGTTTCACATCCCCTCTCCCTGTAATCATTGAGTTACAGCTCCATCCATGGTGGAACATAGTTTACTGTGGAGATAAAAATGAAATGTCTGAGGAATTCTGTAGTGTGGAATTATGGTTTTTTGTTTTTTGTTTTTTTTGTCTTACGGTTTGAAACTGTTTTTTTTCTGCACTGAAAATATTGTATAGACCTGGACTTTTTGTGAAATTTCGTTTTTTAGATATTCATCTTTTTTTTTTTCCAAAATGCAATACAATATAGTTTGTGTTCTGCTTTTAAACATTTTTTTGGATTTTAGTTGCAGATTTTAGAATTTTAGACCTATTTAATTGGAGTCAACACATGCATTTAGTGTTCTCCTGTATTATAAAATTGTATATTGCATGTTTTGTTTGAAATTGAACAAAGAATTCATATTATTTTTTTTTGTGTTTGTTTAAAAATTAATAAAAGGCTAAACGCATCAAAAACATGAGCTTAATAAAATAATGTGTGAAACCAAGTTAAATGATACTGGCCTGTCTGGAGGCAGCTGTGGTTTTCTGAAAGAATATCCATGAAAGGATGACAGTTCTTAAAAGCACATTCTGACATAAATTTGTCCAGGTGTCAGATTTCTCTTCCATTTCTTTTAATAAAAGATGTTGGAAGTAAAGTCATGGGTCATTGCAAATACTTCGCTTTAAAAGGACCAAGTCATCACACAGTGGGAGGGAAAAATCCTGAATTAAAAAAAAAACAAAACATCAAGATGCACTGAGAATGGTTGCAGAATCAAGTGAGAGTTCTGAATAATAATAGAGTCACGAGGTGCCTGAAGATTCCTACATCTAGTCCTGACCTCAGCTGGGGAGGAGGACCGACTTATTGGACCTCTTGCAGTTGTAGTTGGTGACCTCTGATATAAACTGTAGAATTTACAGAAAATGTATATTGTGATCTATATGGTTATCGTGATATAATATTACTTATATTGTGATATTAAATTTTGATCATATCTCACAGCCCTAGTTAAAACCTACAAAGATACCATTTTTTAGTCAATGACCCCTTTAAATTCACGCCCTGATTAGCCATAATGTTAGCCTTAGTGAACAAATGCATCTGTATTTTGGATAATTTTTATACACCTGTCATAATTTCATAAATCCAATTTTCAGATTTCTAAGTAATACCTAATCGGGGAAGCAGAAACAGACACTGTCATAAACTCCCCGTGCACTTCTCCAACAGCACATGGAGGAGGAGAAGGAAGAATAAGGATTTAAACTCAGGAGTTCACCACACACATATTTATTAACACCAAATGACACATACAACAGACACAACAGCTCAGGTATGCAGCAGAGCCGGCTGAGGCTGCACCCTCGGTGGAACCAGTGCTGGAGCGTGGCCTCCAGGACTGGTCCGAACAGGAGTCCAGCACCCATGTCGGGCTGATCCTGGAGAGTAGCCCCCACGATGGTCCCAGGCCAGCCTGCCGCACTCATGGAGATGCGGTCTAGGGAGGGACCCACACGACAGCCTTGGGCAGCGGGGATGCTGGACCCATGGGGTTGCTGTGTGGTGGACCTGGTTCCAGGACAACCTCCGGCGAAGACACCCCCTCTCTGGTGACCCTAGACGAAGGCTAAGAGGAAACAGGAGGAGAAAGATGGTTAGCGTCACCGGCGGCGGAGCCCAGTGAGGTGACTTCAGATGCAGCTGATGGCAGTACCTGAATCTCCCCCCCCCCCCAAGAGCCAGACAAGATCTCTTCAAAACTGACATGAGGAAAACAAAAGAGATAACTTGCCTGAGCTCAAGCTCCACCGCTGTCCAGGACTCCGTCGATCCTGGCGAAGAACACCCAGATCCAGCCTCCAAGAGGTCCATCTCTAGCTCCCAACCTGCTGCAGAAGCCTCCACCGCGGGTGAGGTGGTTGTAGCAGTCCTCGTGTCTTCCTGCAGCAGCTTCAATGCTGGGGATTCTTCCAGCGTGGCTGCAGGGGAACCTCTCCATCCTGGCTCCGGGAAGGATTCCTCTGAAGCCACTTGCTCCTCCATCGTCGAATGGCTCTGACCTTGGGCCAGCAGGTCCTCGGGGAGAATTGGAGGAGACACGGAGAGGGGAGAAAATGAGTTAATCAGGGCAGCTGGAGGAGAGAACCCAGCAGACTGCTTATGCTGGGCCCCTCCCTCGGGAGACAGGCAAGATTCAATGTCATTAGATGGTGTATAATGAAGAAATACTTGTCTGTCATCCCGGTCCATATTCTCCCCAGCTGCAGGCAGGAGACAGGCTTCCCTCTCCGTGTCTGTGGTGATGTGGGCTCCATCGGAAGCTCGTGGAGGAGTCGTCTCCATGGTGATGGAGGAGGGCGTTCCTGGGGTGAGCTCCGTGGACCTCATGACAGCTGGAAGGCAGAGGCCTGCCGAAGGTGGTGAGGTGTCCCCTAGCTGTCGGGATGGTGTTGCCAATCCTGGTCCCTTGACGCTCCCCCTCGACCCGGCAGTTGACAACGGCGAGCAGGTTCGCCCACACCTTGTCAGATGGTGACTCTGCAGACTGAGCAGGTTTAGGAGATGTGCCCCTCACAGCCAGGGAAGTGCGTCCTTGGACCTCCCCCACACAGCGCTCCTCCTCAGAATCAGAATCAGAATCAGAATCAGAATCAGATTTATTGCCATTGTTCATGTAGTACACAAACTAGGAATTTGTCTCGGTGCAATGCTGCAACATTAAACATGATAAAAATAAAAGATAGAAATAAAAAACTATACATGCAATAAAATGTAGAATATGAATAAGTAATACTAGACAAAGCAATTTTTAGATATATTAGCGAGCAGCAGATATTGTGGAGAGCGAGCAGCAGATATTGTGGACCCAGCGGTTGACAAAGGCGAGCAGGTTCGCCCTCTCCTCATCCGCTGGCATGACTGCTGAGGGACCTCTCCGTGCTGGGTCCGGGAAGGGATTGTCAGAAACCACCGGCTCCTCCATCTGGTAGCTTGGTTCTGAGATCGGAAGATGCTCAGGAAAAAACGGAGGAGACACAGAGTAGGGAGGAAAAGAGTTATTTGCTACAGCCGGTAGGGGGAGCCCAGCAAGTTGCTGTGACTGAGCCCCTTTCCCAGGAGACAGACAAGGCTTATTATTATTATTGTGAGGAGACGAATGAAAAAAACACTTGTCTGTCACCCCAGCCCTTGTTATTGGCTGCTGTAGCTGGCAGGCTGTCGTCCCTCTCTGTGTCCATGGTGAAGCGGTCCTCTTCTACAGGCGGAGGAGGGGCCGGCTCCATGGCAATGGAAGTGGGCGTATCCGGGATGACCTCGATGGACCTCACAGCTGCCAGAGGGATGATGGCGGCTGCCGGAGGAAAGGGCCTCTCCTGGAGCCTCCCCACGGAATGATGCTGTCCTTGCTTCACTGGGTTGGGTTTGGCATGAGCGGGAGCGCAGAGCTGGCGGGGAACAGTCTCAGCGGCGTCCTGGGAGAGCCCTCCCCTCGGTGCGAGCCCGGTCTTTTTTGGGGATTTCCTCTCCCTCTCGCCTTACTCACGTCGGAGCACTGCCAGCTGGGAAATCCGCTCAGCTCCCTCAGGATGTTTGGAGAGCTGGGGGCATCGCTGGACCACTGCCTCCGCCAGTTTGACATACCACATGACTTCTGCTGGAGTGGAATATTCATTCGCCATGGATATGAAGCCGTCAATGTCGATCAGAGCTCGGCAGCGTTCCCAGCCGAGACTCATTGGATATCGCCAGCCCTACGACATCTCCAAACCAGGTACGTCCCAATAAGCAATAAATAAAAGGGGGGAAAAACGGATGTGTGGGTGAACCCGCTAAATCCTTTTTATGGGCTCGTTCATTTTGTCATAAACTCCCCATGCGTTTCTCCAACAGCGCACGGAGGAGGAGAAGGAAGAATGAGGCTTTAAACGCAGGAGTTCAACACACACACATTTATTAACACAAAATGGCACATACAACAGACACGACAGCTCGGGTACGCTAAAGAGTCCGTCAGAACGCCCTACACACACACCGGAGGATAAACTGGGCAAACAGCCACAGCGTAGAACAATCAGCTAACGCACACAATGAACCAGCGGCGTCTGTACAGCAAATAGCTGCTTTTGTACAGATGCCACTAGTGTGGCAAATACAGAACACCTGTGCGAGGTGCGGAAAGGATGATTAGCGGGACTGGGAACAGCTGGTGGAATCAGAGGGGAGGCGGGGGAGCGTGGCTGGACCGGCAGCCTGTCAGCAGTGTGGGAGAAAGTAGGTCACCATGCTAACAGCTACCGGTCAGGGAGTGGCTAAGGATAAGAAAATATACAAAGTGCACACAAGTAGCGAAGTTAAACCCCACAAAGAGATCAGGACCGAGCCGGGAAAAGCCAAGCCAGCTCAGGCCATGACAGACACAATGCTAGCTGATTTTCACCAAGGCTTTGTGCTAATAGATAGATAGATAGATAGATAGATAGATAGATAGATAGATAGATAGACAGATAGATAGATAGATAGATAGATAGATAGATAGATAGATAGATAGATAGATAGATAGATAGATAGATAGATAGATAGATAGATAGATAGATAGATGTACTTTATTGATCCCAAATTGGCAAATTATAGTGCAACAGCAGCATGACACAGACAACCCAACCAACAGAAATAGACACAGCATAATAGAAAAGGAGTTACCTAGGGAAGTAAAGATGCGTACATAACTTTATATACAACATAGGCTACTACTAGGTTAAATAGATGATGATTCTTATGAGTCTATGGATATTACTGACTGAACAGAGAAGGATTATAAGGCACAGGGTGTGCCTTATAATCTATAATGCTAGTGATACTAGTAGTGTAATGCTGCTACTATTCATTAGCTTTATGACATAGATAGCTAAGCTAGTGTTTGTATATATACATCTATACAATCTTTATTTAGACTCGCAGGTTCAGTTTAAAAACAAACACACTTTTGCATACTGGAAAAAAGAACACTTTTTACATACAGACACACATACAGATGGAAGTTTGACACTGAATTACCCTGCCTGTCAGAGGACAGACTTCATCTTAAACTGACGGTGTAGACGTAGTGATGAGCGTCCTCTCCTGGTTTGAACCACAGGATGCTGGCAATCAATGGAGTATGAAATGCCAACCCAAAAGACCTTTAATACACACATCCAACTGACCAGAAATTAGCTCTCACAACTTCAGTTTGCATGTAGCTTTGAATGAAGCTGACCCCAAATCAGCGAATCACCTGAGCTGCCATGATTTGTTGATGGGTGTTTCCCTTTAGTTTTAAAAATGTGTCAAACTGCCTATCAAATCAAGGGTGGCCACAAGGGGGGCAATCAGATTTATAAAATGATCCAAAAATCAATGGCATGGTGCTGTCAGCTGTTTGTAAGGGTATTTGTGACTTTAGGCAGTTCTAAATGGCTCACCAGGATCATAACAGTAGATCATCAAGTTGATATCCAAAAATAAATAATGAAAATACTTGTAAATCACAAAAAGGTTAATTTAATTCCCATCTCAAAGGGATAGGCCTAACTATTTGAAGCACCTATTTGCCACAGAGGCAGCCATCATCTGTGTGTGTCTGTTATGTTCCCTCATCTGCCTACATTGGTTTGGCCAGAATTAGTGAGAAAATACTGAATTATCCTGCTGTCCTTCTCCTACCTGCAGCTTCTCAGGTCAGTTTGTTAAAATGCACAAGATAAATAATCCTTCATGACAGTATCGTTTGATACGCTGATGAATTTGAAAGCATTAAGTTTCAATTAAACTGGTCTGTGTGTTCTATTTAATAATGGGGGAAGTGTGGTGGGGGGGGGGGGGTGAAAAGTTTTTAGTTGTCAAATTTCACCAAACTCGGTTTATTGTTCAACTGCAGGGATCCAACTGCCGCAACACTGATGGAAGAAGTGTGTGGAGCAGAAAGGAGACTATAGTGAAAAATAAACCACCTTTGGTCAACTTTGACCACGATGAACTCTTCAGCCCCCCCCCCCCCCATAGTAGAGAAACCAGATCAATATGATGCATAAAGACACTGAATGTTTTCAGTCACATTTTGACTTTTAATGGTTAACTTTAAGAACAAGAATACAGATGAAACACTTGTTTCTGATTTCACAGATGATCAACACAATATTACAAGATAAAGTTAAAATAAAAATATTAAATGTGTAAAAGTGAACACACCCTGATCTCAATCGACTTTTTTCTTGTCTATGGGACTAAATTCAAATCTCCCTCCAGTGAGCACAGATGGGACGGGAACTACAGTTAAATACCATCAGTGCAATCCGTCAAAATATGGGCCACTCTGGAAATTTCCCTTGATTGCTAAAAATTACAGGTCAATAACAGAGAATTCTTGGTTAACACAACTTCAGTCTGGCACGTGAAAATGGAAAAACTGACAAGGGCCACACTTCCCGTACCGTCAAACCAGAAGTTTCATTCACAAAAATGGCTTCAAAGTCACAAAAAGACCCCCCCCCCCCAAAAAAAAAAAAAAAAAAAATATATATATATATATATATATATATATATATATATATATATATATATATATATATATATATATATATTGTGGAGCGTGTAAATGAAGAGGCAGATTTGTCTCAGACGATTTATTACACACTCTCACATCTCAAGCATAGACAGAATGACATTCCAGCAGAAACTCTTCTCTTAAATAACATGGCATTCTTCCAGCATTTTCTAACACACAAAAGATGACCTTTGCATCACATCACATTCAACCCCCTCATCCTTAACACCTCAACTGTTATCTCACTAGGAAACCCCTGCTCTTTGTTCACACAGTCTCCTGTCTGAGATGGTAGATAATCAGGCTCTCCCCAGGTGCCACACCACCACCCCCAGCATCTTAGATAGGACAATAAGATAACAGTCCACATGCTGTGATCGAACAATTAAACATCAGTCCACATGCTGCTTGGGCTTCAGTCTTCTCCCTTATCTGCTGTAACCGGAATTCCCCGCCTCGACGGCGCCGCCGTGCCTATGGGGGGTTGTTGTTTGGGGGGAAAACACTTCTGTCTGTCCGTGTGACTGCTCTGGTGAATCGTTTCCCTGGGGAGCTCTCCGTGGGGGTCTTCCACGCCGAGGGGCCCTCGCCAACAGCACCTGCTCATCTGCCACAACGAAAGCGGGTTTGAGTCTGTCTATGCCAATTTTTTCCCTCCTACCCCCCAAGTCTAGCAAAAAATGCTTATCCCCTGCTTCCGGCACTCTGAACGGTCCATCATACGGTGGGCGCAGCGGAGGGCGGTAGGCGTCGTGTCTGACAAACACAAACTCCGCGTTCTTCAAAGTTTTAGGCACAAAAACTCGCGGAAAACTGTGGTGGGCAGGGCCCGGCAGCGTGCCTGTGTCTGCGCTACGCTGCAAAAGCTGAGACGGGCAACTGTCCGGCGCGGGATTATCTGGCAGAAAATCCCCGGGCAGCCGAAGTGGCTGTGCAAAAACGAGTTGAGCCAGGGAAGCTTCCAGATCCTCTATAGGCATGGAGCACAACCCCAATAAAACCCACGGTAGCCTGTCTACCCAATTTGCATCCGTCAATGAAGCCCTGAATGTCGCTTTCAATGATCTATGAAAATGCTCGCATAACCCATTAGCCTGTGGGTTGTACGCGGTTGTACAGTGAATTGTAATACCCAGGCTGCGGGCCATCGTGGACCAGAGTTCGGAAACAAATTGAGGACCCCTGTGGGACGTGATGTCCGACGGGACTCCAAAACGCGCTACCCATGCTGTTAAAAAAGCGTTCGCCACCTCCTCGGACGTGGTTGTCGCCAGCGGAACTGCTTCTGGCCAGTGCGTGGTGCGGTCCACCATTGTCAGGAGGTGCGTGCACCCCTGTGATGGCGGGAGGGGGCCCACGAGGTCCACGTGAACATGGTCAAACCTCTTTGACGGAATACGAAACGGCTCCAAGGGGGCCTTCGTGTGTCTGTGTACTTTGGGTCGTTGGCACGCCACGCAGGCTGCAGCCCACTCTTTCACTTGTTTGCAAAGGCTTGGCCACACAAATTTCTCTCCTACCATTTTGACCGACACGCGCACTCCTGGGTGCACCAAAGAGTGAACAGACTCAAACACGCGGTGGCGCCACACGGCCGGGACCACGGGATGCGGGCGACCCGTGGAGACATCGCAGATTAGGGGGGGCATGCCGTCTTGCAGCACCCTGTTCTCCAGCCTTAAACCTGTTGGTCCAGACTGGAGCACGCGCACGTCTGCATCGCTAATTTGCTCCGCAGCTATGGCTGCGTAATCTATCCCCACGCAGGTCGGGGCCACCATGGCGCGCGAGAGGCAGTCCGCCACTACATTCAGTTTACCCGACACACGCTGAATATTGGTAGTAAACTCTGAGATTGCGGCCAGCTGTCTCTGCTGCCGGCCCGACCACGGTTCTGAAACCTTGGCCATCACGAATTTTAGCGGCTTGTGGTCCACGAAAGCGGTGAAACTGCGTCCTTCCAGCCAGAACTGGAAGTGGCGAATGGCCAGATGGAGAGCCAGCAACTCCCTGTCGAATGTGCTGTATTTACGTTCACTGTCGCGCAAAGTCCTGCTGAAAAAGGCGAGTGGCTGCCAAGCCCCGGCGATGAGCTGCTCCACAACAGCCCCTATGGCCACATCTGAAGCGTCAGTGGTGAGCGCTATGCGGGCCACCGAGTCTGGATGAGCCAGCAATGCAGCGTTTGCCAGGGCTGCTTTAACTTCCGAGAACGCCCGCTCTCGCTCCGGGGTCCATTCGACCCTATCCACGGGTTTCTGTTTTTTGAGCGCAGCGTATAATGGTTGCATGAGCTGCGCTGCGCGGGGAAGGAAACGATTATAAAAGTTCACCATTCCCAAAAATTCTTGTAGCGCCCTGACCGTTTGAGGCCGGGGAAAATCCGTCACGGCGCGCACCTTGTCGGGCAGCGGGACCGCGCCTTCTAGAGAGACGCGGTGCCCCAAAAACTCAATCTCCGTTACGCCGAACTGGCATTTCGCCGGGTTGATTATTAAGCCGTGCTCCTCCAACCTCCAGAAAACCGTCGTGAGGTGGGTTTCGTGTTCGTCTTCGGATGCGCTGGCTACCAAGATATCATCCAAGTAGACGAACAGGAAAGGGAGATCGCGCAGCACTGCATCCATCATGCGCTGGAACGTCTGTGCCGCTCCTTTTAACCCAAAAGGCATGCGCAGGAACTCGAATAGACCGAACGGAGTTATTACCGCTGATTTAGGTACATCCTCAGCGCGCACTGGGACCTGGTGGTAACCACGGACCAGGTCTATTTTGAAAAAAATGCATGCCCCGGAGAGGTGAACGGAAAAATCCTGTATGTGGGGAATCAGGTAACGGTCATGCGCCGTGGCGTTGTTCAACCTGTGGAAATCACCGCACGGCCGCCACGATCCCTCAGCCTTAGGGACCATGTGTAGCGGGGATGCCCAAGGGCTGTTTGAGCGCCTGATGATGCCTAACCTCTCCAGGTTGGCAAACTCCTCGCGCGCTATGGCCAGTTTAGCTGCATCCAAGCGCCGAGATCGTGCAAAAACGGGTGGCCTAGTGGTGGTGATAAAATGCTCCACCCCGTGTTTAGCGATGGCCGCCGAAAACGTCGGGACCGTGAGTGCTTGGAACAGAGTGAGCAGTGTGTGGAACTTACCGCCTGTAGCTGTGACGTTGGCTTGTGCTGTTGGCCGGGTCACTCAAGCTATACAGGGGAGAGAGTCAAAGGACAGTACATTAACTAGGCGCCTGTTAGCAACATCAACCAGTAAACCATGTGCACACAGAAAATCAGCCCCTAGTATATGGTAATTCAGTGCTGCTATGACAAAAGTCCACTGATATGTACGGCCGTGTAGAGATAAGAGCAGAGTCTTCTCACCAAAGGTCTTAATGTCCGAGCCGTTTGCTGCCAACATCTCGGGGCCGCTAGATCTTGCAAGCCGGTCAGTGTAGGTCGGCCGGATGAAGCTCTTCTGGGCTCCGGTGTCCAGGAGGAAATGCCTCCCCAAGCGTGCGTCTGTCAGATAGAGCAGCTTATTTTCCTCCCCGAGGGTCGCAGCTGCTACTGACCCCCCGGTCTTGGCGTTTCCCGAGCGCTTGAACTGGCATGGTGGCGTACATCTGCGTGCCTTCTAACCGAAGCGGCGGTGGTAGAAACAAAGCGTGTCTCCCTCGCGCTCCTTGGCCCCTGCTGTTGCTGTCGTCACTGGCTCCTCGCCTCCTCTGGTCGTCTCACTGGGCTCCGCCGCTGCCGCGATGACTGTGAACGTCCTGGTGGCGATGATGATCCGGTCTGCCTCCTGGGCTAGCGCACGAAAGTCCTGCTCAGCCAGCAACAGCGAATTGGAGAGGGCCGCTCTCGCCGGCGTCGGAAGGTTTCGGAGGAAGAGGTGGGCAAACAGAAAATTGTCGTCGTCCGTGCCCCTTAACGTCAGCATCTTCTCCATGAGGTCTATGGCCGAACCATCTCCCAACTCGGTCCGCGTCAGAAGCCTCTCTGCTCTCTCGCCGTCCGAGAGTGTGTAGCACTGGATGAGTGCAGCCTTGAGCGCCTCGTATCTGTTGCCGGCTGGTGGCTGATCGAGCAGGCTCGCTACGTGCTGAGCTGTGCGGGCGTCGAGCACTGTGACCACGTAGTAAAATTTGGTGTAATCTGCCGTTATTCCCTGGAGGGCGAACTGCACCTCGATGAGGTGGAACCAGGAGCATGGATTGTGCTGCCAAAAATCCGGTAGCTTGACTGCAACCGCACTTGCGTGGCTGGAGGTTCCCGTCGAGGTCGGCTCCGGGGATCTTGTCTCGTGTTCCATGATACGTCTTGGGTCACCAGTGTAGAGCGTGTAAATGAAGAGGCAGATTTGTCTCAGACGATTTATTACACACTCTCACATCTCAAGCATAGACAGAATGACATTCCAGCAGAAACTCCTCTCTTAAATAACATGGCATTCTTCCAGCATTTTCTAACACACAAAAGATGACCTTTGCGTCACATTACATTCAACCCCCTCATCCTTAACACCTCAACTGTTATCTCACTAGGAAACCCCTGCTCTTTGTTCACACAGTCTCCTGTCTGAGATGGTAGATAATCAGGCTCTCCCCAGGTGCCACAATATATATGATTTAGTGTCAGCTGTGGAATCAAAGGATGGGCAAGAATGAAAGAATCCATCAAATTACAGGAGCTATTTCAGGGTGTGGTGTTGCTGCAGATGTTCTTCTTAATGGCAGCCGACATGAAGACCTAGGTGAGCGCAGCACGCCATCACGTGCCACCCGTGCGTGTTGCACTAAAACCGTTCCCCACTTTGCTCTTTGACACACTTCAACAATTTGGCCTTAAAATGAAGTGTTTAAAACAAGCTGTAAAATTACATTTCACTGTATAATGTTAGTTTTTGACGAAAACACAGCCGCTGCTTCCGCAGCGGACCCTGGGCTGTCTGATGGATCCATGCGGGTTTCTCCATGGCTTCCATGTTGACTCGTCTGTGTTGGCCCAAATGGACTTTACCTATTTACTTGTTTTCAAGTCATTTTCTCATAAATTTGCCCTTTTCTTGTAAATTTGTGGCTTTTTTCACATAAATTGGATACATTTGTCTTGAAAATTTGAATCTTAAATACATTTTCACCTTTTTAAGGGTAAATTCCTGTTTTTTTATATAAATTTGTAACTTTTTTCTCATATATTTTCAATTTATTAACTTGTTTGCTACTTTTTGATCATTTGAAATGTTTTCTAATTTTTTCCTCTTAAATTGTCACTTTTTTTTGTAAATTCATTTTAGATTTTTCTCATCAATTTGTGCCTTTTTTCTCATTAAATTTCACGTTTCTCATAAATTTGTGACTTTCTTGTCATAAATTTTCACACTTTTTTTCTCAAAAATTTGCAAGTTTTTTCTCATAACTAACATTTTTTTCTCATAAATTTTAACATTTTTTCTCATATATTTGTGATTTTTTTCTCATAAATTTGTATTTTTTTCTAATAAATTTGTGACTTTTTAATAAATTTTAACTTTTTCTCATAAATTTTCAATTTTTTCTCATAAATTTGATTTTTTTTTCTCATAAATTTGTAACGTTTTTGAGAAATTTTCACATTTTTTGTCATAATTGTGACTTTTTTCAAAAATTTTCAGTTTTGTTCTCATAAATTTGCAACTTTTTTCTCACAAGTTTTCAAATTTTTTCTCATAAAATTTTACACATTCCTGATAAATTTGAAACTTTCTTCTCATAAATTTTCACATTTTTTCTAATGAATTTGTGAGTTTTTTCTCATAACTTTCACATTTGTTGTCATTAATTTTCACATTTTTGTCATAATTGTGACTTCTTTATTAATTTTTATTTTTTTCTCATAAATTTGCAACTTTTTTCTCATACGTTTTCAATCTTTTTTCTCATAAAATTTCACACATTTCTCATAAATTTGTGCCTTTTCTCATAATTTTAACACCGGTGTCACTGAAACCTGCTCAGTTGCCTAAAAGACGTAAGGGCCAGATGGGTTTGCTGCAGGTAAGCAGATCACCTGCTCACCCATGTCACACATAAAGTCCATGTGGAGGAGCACAGATGGGGCCAATATGGAACCTGAGGACAAACCCACATGGGACCCAAAAGACAGCCCCGATTTAACCTTTGGTAGGGCCCACATGGACACGCTGCCTGGGACACTTCATATGAAAGCACTAAAAGTCAGAATTCCATGCATGTGATCCTGTGTGCTTTACGTCATGGAAGCTGAAAAGTCACGTAGCGATCAGCCAGCAGTCACCGTCACCTTGTGTGAGGCATGTCCCCATTGTGCTCTTCTGCAGTGTAGCACAGTCTTTTACTGTCACAGGAACAACGTTTAGAATCTCATGTTTTGCATCTGATTTGATTTAGACGTTGATGGAATGACATTGTTTTCACTTCGTGACAACTCAGGTCAGAGTAACAGCAGACTAGTTACACAAAACTTTTACAGCTGCTGTGGACCGCTAGTAAAGGTTGGTAGTACCTGGACTAAATTTCAAGGTACTAACAGATTGGTGAATCCCACAAGTTCACATAAATAGATCCAACGTCACATTTAGGAACAAATCTGCTAGTACTAACGGTTCTTGCACTGATTTGATTTGAAGTGATTTCTGCTTATTTGAAAGCAACCAAGCATAAAAACCATTAATGTCACTGGACAAGAGGTGCATTGTAACAGATTTAGCCACTGGCTAATTTCCATCTGCAGTCCCTGCCCAGCCGGTATGTCCAAGTGGGCCCTGCTCCAGGTTGAACTGGGCTGTCTTATGGGTCCATGTGGGTTTGTGCCAAAGGTTCCATGTAGGCCCCATCTGTGTTCTCCCACTTGGACTTTACATGTGGCCCAGATAAGCAGGTAATCTGTTTACCTGCATTAAACCCACATGGGGCTGAGCAGCTTTCAGTAACACTGGTGCCATGAGCCAAATTATGAGGAAAAAACCTTACAGATATAGGAGGAAAAATGTGATTTTTTTTTTTTTGAGAAAAAAAATCACAAATTTACAAAAAAAAAATGGTAGCAAATGTATAGGAAAAAAAGTTTCAAATTTACTAGAAAAAAGTTGCAAATTTACAAGATAAAAAAAATGTAAAATTACTTGAGAAACATTACAAACTTACAAGAAAAATCTTGCAAATTAGTGAGAAAATGGTCACAAATTCAATTCAATTCAACTTTATACGTACACATACAGTGGTGTGAAAAAGTGTTTGCCCCCTTCCTGATTTGTAATTTTTTTTGTGTTTGTCAAAATTAAATGTTTCAGATCATCAAACAAATTTAAATATTAGACAAAGATAACACAAGTAAACACAAAATGCAGTTTTTAAATGAAGGTGTTTATGATTGGGGTGGGGGGGGGGGGCAAACCTACATGGCTCTGTGTGAAAAAGTGATTGCCCCCAAACCTAATAACTGGTTGGGCCACCTTTAGCAGCAACAACTGCAATCAAGCATTTGTGATAACTGGCAATGAGTCTTTCACAGCACTGTGGAGGAATTTTGGCCCACTCATCTTTGCAGAATTGTTGTAATTTAGCCACATTGGAGGGTTTTCGAGCATGAACCACCTTTTTAAGGTCATGCCACAGATCAATAGGATTCAGGTCAGGACATTTTTTAGGCCACTCCAAGTCTTCATTTTGTTTTTCTTAAGCCATTCAGAGGTGGACTTGCTGGTGTGTTTTGGATCACTGTCCTGCGGCAGAACCCAAGTGCGCTTCAGCTTGAGGTCACAAATAGATTGCCGGACATTCTCCTTCAGGATTTTTTGGTAGACAGCAGAATTCTTGGTTTCATTTACCACAGCAAGTCTTCCAGGACCACAAGCAGCAAAACAGCCCCAGACCATTACACTACCACCACCATATTTTGCTGTTGGTGTGATGTTCCTTTTCTGAAATGCTGTGTTACTTTTATGCTGGATGTAATGGATGTAATGGGACACACACCTTCAAAAAAGTTCAACTTTTGTCTCGTCAGTCAACAGAGTATTTTCTAAAAAGTCTTGGGGATTATCAAGATGTTTTCTGGCAAAACTGTGATGAGCCTTTATGTTCTTTTTGCTCAGCAGTGGTTTTTGTCTTGGAACTCTGTCATGCAGGCCTTTTTTGCCCAGTCTCTTTCTTATGGTGGAGTCATGACACTGACCTTAATTGAGGCAAGTGAGGCCTGCAGTTCTTTGAATGTTGTTGTGGGGTCTTTTGTGACCTCTTGGATGAGTCGTCGCTGAGCTCTTGGGGTAATTTTGGTCAGTCGGCCACTCCTGGGAATGTTCACCACTGTTTCATGTTTTCGCCATTTGTAGATAATGACTCTCACTGTGGTTCGCTGGAGTCCCAAAGCTTTAGAAATGGCTAGAAAATTGATCTCAACTTTCAAAGATGTGATAAACCACAGTAAATTTATGTTTTAGCAGGGGGCACCCATTTTTTACACAGGGCCATGTAGGTTTGGATTTTTATTTACTTTTTTTTTTTTATCCTTAATAATAAACACCTTCAAGTAAAAACTCCATTTTGCATTTACTTGTGTTATCTTTATCAAAAATTTAAATGTGTTTGATGATCTGAAGCATTTAAGTGTGACAAACATACAAAAAAGGAGAAATCAGGAAGGGGGCAAACACTTTTTCACACCACTGTATATAACGCCATGTCACAGCAACAGTCATCTCACAGCACTTTCAAGCTCTAAGGGAAATCCCCACAATTGAAGAAAGACTCCATTAATCAGGTCATCCCCTGTGAGCAGCACTTGGCAACGGTGGAGAGGAAAAACTCCCTTTTAGCAGGAAGAAGCTTGTTACATTTATGAGGAAAAAATTAGAAAAATTTACAAATGAACAAAAAAGTAGTAAATATATGAGTAAATTGAAAATTTTACATAAAAAATTTTGTGAGAATTTTGTGAGAAAAAGTTGCAAGTAAAAAAAGTTGAAAATTTTCTAGAAAGTTTCAAATTTACTGCCCCCAGAAAGTTTCAGATTTATGGGAAAAAGTCACAAATTAACAAGAAAATAGCAAATTTACGAGGAAAAGGTAAAAAAAAAAAAAAAAATAGGAAAAAAATGCAAGATCACAGTAAAAAAGTTTCAAATTTATGAGAAAGCTCCAAAATTACAACAAAATATTAGCAAACGTAAGAAAAAAGTCACAACTTTACAAAGAAAAACAATCACAAATTTATCAGAAAAAATTGCAAGTTTAGAAAGCTTCAAATTTCAAAGAAAAACACATCAAATGCATGTGAAAAATGTCACAAATTTACAAGAAAATTTCACATTTATAGGAAAAAAAGTTGAAACTATTAAACCTGTAAATTCCTTGTGGACCAACACAGATGGGACCAATATGGAACCCGCAGACAAACCCACATGGGCCCATAAGACAACCCAGGGTAACCTTTGATGGGGCCCACATGGACATGCTGAATGTGTGGGCAGGTCAACACAGTTACAAAAAAAATATAGATACATAAGCAATAATTGAATAGAGTTACTGGCTACAGTCACAGAGGCTCAAGTCATTCAGTCAATGGCAGATCCTCCTTTTCATCCATAATCAGTTGCTCCAGTACAGTACAATTAAATTCCATGTTCATATTTGAGACCGGCAACAAAACCCATTAAGTACGCCTCTGAATTAACAGTGGACGCAGTAGTGCACGTCACTCTTAACATAGTAAATTACATGTACCACAATGCTTGAAACAATAAGACAGCACTCATTTAAATGGCATTAGGCTCTTTAAAACCTTCACTGTGCCATGAAACAAGAACAAATGTAAATGTGAGTGTCAGCCCCACATAGGTACTAATAATAACATCATTACTGAATGAAGTGTGCTGGATACCTGGGATTAGTCAGGAGCACATTATCCCTGTCAGTCCAGCATGGTACACAGAAGTGAACAAAGACGTCCTTGGTTGAGAAGTGGAATTGCTTGCATGGTGTGGACTGGTGTGAATCCCAGTATCCGCCGCTGTAGGTGGTGCCAGTCAAGGCCAGTGACCTCGTTTAACCTGCTGCCTTTTCTAATGACGCATTCATGAGTCGGTGTGCAGCTGCTGCACTTACTGTTAACTCCAACCGAGACTGTTAAAAACTGAACCAATGAGATGTGGAGTCAGAACACGGCCCAGCCAGCATGTGGGTCCCACCAAAGGTTAACTGGGCTGTCTGATGGGTCCATGTGGGTTGGTCCATGTTGGCCCCAGCTGGGTTTGCCCAATTGGACTTCACTGATTTACAAATTTTCTCATAAACTTGGATTTTTTTTTTGTAAATTTGTGACTTTTTCCAATAAATTTGATACATTTTTCTTTAAAACTTGAAGCTTTCTTATAAATTTTCAACCTTTTTTTTTCAGAAAACTTGCAATTTTTTCTCATAAATTTGTGATATTGTTTCTTGTAAATTTGAAAATATTTGTCATAAATTTGTTTGTTTTTCTTATAAAATTAGTCCACGTACCAGAATGGTGGCCTAGAGGTAGAGCATCCGCCCCACAACCAGGAGGTCAAGGTTCAAGTCCCTGCCACGGTCATGCCAAAGACCATATAAAAATGGAACTTCCAGCCCTCCAGCTTGGTGCTCAGCAAAAATTGATTGGCGGAGGGAATTGTGGGCAGCAGCGGCTCAGGAGGTAGACCGGGTTGTCTAATAACCACAGGGTTGGCAGTTTGAATCCCACTCTACCCAGCCATCCTGCCGTTGTGTCCCTGGGCAAGACACTTTACCCACCTTGTCGCCAGTGTCCATGACACTCGGCATGAATGCACATAAAAACTCGGTAGTGGTTGGAGAGGCCATTGGTGTTGATTGGCTGCCACGTTTCCATCAGTCTGTCCCAGTGCAGCTGTGGCTACAGCAGTAGCTTACCACTACCAGCGTCTGTCTGGAGTGAATGAATAATGGACTCACTGTTAGTGCTTTGAACTGTCACGTGACATGTAAAGTGCCATATAAATCTAATCCATTATTATTATTATTATTATTATTATTATTATAAAACTGTGACTTTTTTTTTTCATATGGTACCAATATTGTCATAGAACCGCTGCTCCTCCACATTGAAAGCAACCATTTGAGGTGGTTTGGGCAACTGATCAGGATGCCTCTTGGACTCCTCCCACTTGAGGCGTTTCGGGTACATGCCGCTTTTCCGGAGGTCCAGAAAATATATATATATATATATATATATATATATATATATATATATGTGTGTGTGTGTGTGTGTGTGTGTGTGTGTGTGTGTTCTGACGTACTGCATTGCTACATGGTACTCCAGCTGCAGTATGTCAGACAAAAAAGCCCTGCAGAGGATAGTCAAGGGAGCTGAGAGGGTAATTGGACTCTCCCTCCCCTCTGTCCAACAACTTTTTTCAGAACTGTTGTAGGAGCAGGGCACTGAACATTGTCAAGGACCGTTCTCACCCTCTGCATAAACACTTTGAACTTCTTCCATCTGGTAAACGATTCCGGAGCATCAGAGGCAGAACCACCAGACTGATCAACAGCTTCCTTCCACAAGCTGTTAGGATGCTGAACAGTTGACCCGGAATCTCTCATACAGACTACTGCACCTACGGACATAATGTATATTATTTGTATATTATAGTTAGTTAGTTTTTCCCAAGTATGTCTCAGGGATGTGTGAATGGATGGGGGGTGGGGGAGGGGGGTGAAGATATGTGTGAGTGTGTCTTATGCTGCTTCTATTTATATGGATGCCAAGAGAAACGCAATTTCATCTTGCCTGCACTGCAGTTGTATGTACAGCAATATGACAAAAAACTTTGATTTGATTTGATTTGATATGATTTATATATATATATATACTGTATATAAAGATGTGGACAAAATTGTTGGTACCCCTCTGTTAATGAAAATAAACCCCACAATGGTCACAGAAATAACTTGAATCTGACAAAAGTGGTAATAAATAAAAATTCTATGAAAATTAACCAATGAAAATCAGACAATGCTTTTGAATTGTGGTTCAACAGAATTATTTTAAAAAACAAACTCATGAAACAGGCCTGGACAAAAATGATGGTACCCTTAACGTAATATTTTGTTGCACAACCTTTTGAGGCAATCACTACAATCAAACGATTTCAGTAACTGTCAATGAGACTTCTGCACCTCTCAGCAGGTATTTTGGCCCACTCCTCACCAGCAAACTGCTCCAGTTGTCTCAGGTTTGAAGGGTGCCTTCTCCAGACGGCATGTTTCAGCTCCTTCCACAGATGTTCAATAGGATTTAGATCAGGGCTCATAGAAGGCCACTTTATTGTGGCCCGCCTTTGTAGTGGTGGACGAGTAAGTGCTGCTGGCTCAGGCCCCTCGGCGTGGAAGACCCCCACTGAGAACTCCCCAGGCAAACGATTCACCAGGACAGCCACAAGGGCAGAGCAAATCCCCCCCCCCCCTCGCCTTGGCCCACTTGCAGTCAGACACACGTCACACTCCACCAGTGTGGAGAGTGTTGGAAATGAGGAGGCCGGTTTACGAGCAGACGAAATTTATTAACACTCTCTCATCAGACATACACATAAAAAGCATGAAACAGCCAAACCAAGTTTATCCTTATAAACTCAACAGATCATCTCACATCTGCATGACAGTTCACATCACACTGCATGACATCTAACCCCACAATACATTTCCCTTAAACCCCCAGCTCCCTCTTCCTGCCAATTCCCCATGACGTCCCTGTCTATTATTCTCTTATGTTGCTTATTATTCTCTTATGTTGCTGCACGGTGGCGCAGTGGTTAGCACTGCGGCAGCACAGTTTACCCTTGGCCGGGGGATTGCGGGGATCGTGGGATCGTGGGTTCGATCCCAGCCCCCGACCAACAGTGATCTGTGTGGAGTTTGCATGTTCTCCCCGTGTTGCGTGGGTTTACTCCGGGATTTCTCCGGTTTCCTCCCACATGCCAAAAAACATGCATGTTAGGTTAATTGGCTGTTCTAAATTGTCCCTAGATATTTGTTTCCTATAGGCCCTTAGAATAGAGGGTTAGTTATATTAATGAAAGCGCTTTGAGTGGTCTTTGTGACTAGAAAAGCGCTATATAAGTGCAGGTTAGTTAGTTAGTTAGTTAGTTAGTTATGTTTAATAACTGCATCCTGACTGAGATGCTGTCTAAGCCCAGACAGCATTTTGGGCTGGGCTGGGCTGAGACGCTGTCTGAGCCCAGACAGTGTCTTGTTCTGGGCTCTTTAAAAGAGCCTAGAACAACCTCTAAACACATTCATGGTGAACTCCGAGGTAAAGGTACATCAGTGTCAGATCGCACCATCCATCGTTGTTTGAGCCAAAATGGACTTCATGGGAGACGACCAAGGAGTACACCACTGTTGAAAACAAATCATAAAAAGGCCAGACTGGAATTTGCCAAACTGCATGTTGACAAGCCACAAAGCTTCTGGGAAAATGTCCTATGGACAGATGAGACAAAGCTGGAACTTTTTGGCAAGGCACATCAGCGCTATGTTCACATACGCAAAAATGAAGCATATCAAGAAAAGAACACTGTCCCTACTGTGAAACATGGAGGAGGTTCTGTTATGTTCTGGGGCTGCTTTGCTGCAAGTGGTACAGGGTGTCTTGAATATGTGAAGGGTACAATGAAATCTCAAGACTATCAAGGTACAGTATTCTAGAGAGAAATGTGCTGCCCAGTGTCAGACAGCTTGGTCTCAGTCACAGGTCATGGGTCTTGCAACAGGATAATGACCCAAAACACACAGCTAAAAACACCCAAGAATGGCTAAAAGCCAAACATTGGACTATCCTAAAGTGGCCTTCTATGAGCCCTGATCTAAATCCTATTGAACATCTGTGGAAGGAGCTGAATCATGTCGTCTGGAGAAGGCACCCTTCAAACCTGACACAACTGGAGCAGTTTGCTGATGAGGAATGGGCCAAAATACCTGCTGAGAGGTGCAGAAGTCTCATTGACAGTTACAGAAACATTTGATTGCAGTGATTGCCTCAAAAGGTTGTGCAACAAAATATTAAGTTAAGGGTACCATCATTTTTGTCCAGGCCTGTTTCATGAGTTTGTGTTTTAAAATAATTCTGTTGAACCACAATTCAAAAGCATTGTCTGATTTTTTGTCTGATTTTCATTTTATTTATTACCACTTTTGTCAGATTCAAGTTATTTCTGTGACTATTGTGGGTTTTTCTTTCATTAACAGAGGGGTACCATCAATTTTGTCCACACACACACACACACACACACACACACACACACACACACACACACACACACACACACACACATTATATATATATATATATATATATATATATATATATATATATATATACACATCATTATTTACACAAAAGAATTTTCAAGTAACACCATAGTCTCTGGGCAGCCACCAACTCCTATAAGCCACGGAGGGCCTGGGCACCCCCACAGCATCTCCAACTCCGGCCACCACCCCACAGGGTCAAAACATTCCTTTCTTGCCAGCTTATCTCCACCTCTCCAAACTGGCTTCTTCTCTCTGGGCCGAACCCCGCTGTCGACCCGCAGGGAAACCCGACCTGGTCTCCTGTGCCTGCCATGTCGTCTTCGGACCCTCATTCTGCGTTGCAGTGTCCCGCAGACCCGGTCCAAACTCTCTCTCTGACGATGGCATTTGGCGCTCAGTAAAACCGCACCAAAATGTCCCGCTCTGCTCTCTAGTCCTCCAGCCTCAAACACTCCGAATTCCTGTGGTTGTGCTACGGGGACCACCGAAACCCACCCGTCGGCGCCGCTCGCTGCCACCGTGCCCTGCGGCTGCTGTCGCTCACCTCCGGGGCCCACACCATCACCTTCACTGGGATCACTCACAGACCCGGGCTCCTCGCTGCTGCATCTAGCGCTCTCAGTCCCGGCGCTCCACTGCACCACCATCATATCGGGCTGCGGCTCTTCCCCAAAGTCCTCGGCCTGCACGGTCCCACAGCTTCCAACAGTGGGGCCAACTCCTGCTGCGTCGCTTCTGCGTCCTGCTGCACCACCTCTCCGGGGCTCTCGATGTCACTTCCACAGGATTGTCCTCCGACACGGGCTCCTGGTTGTCATTCCCAGCACCCCCGGTCCTGGTGCTCCTCTGTGCCGTTACCGTGTCAATGGCCAGGGGCTCCTCCACACGTGGCCCCGTTTCTGCCTCGAGGCCCAGTTTCGTGCCATTAGCCTCATTTAGGGCAAGAAACTAGCTTGTCAGCTAGCCTGTCCATAGGCTCCGACTGAGCCATTAGCTCTCCCAAGCTAACTAGCTCCTGCATGTCCAATGGCCCCGGCCTCTTCAACCGCAACTCTCTGGCCCTTGTCCGCTCCGCGAAGTGTGCCTCAATGAGCCCAACAGCCTCCACGTAGTCCTCACTCATGACCAGCGAGATGAGAATCCTTCGGCCCTCCACGCCAAGGTTACAGGCCAGGAGGGCCCGCCATTGTCTCCCGTCAAGCCGAGGGAAACCCAGCGAGGCGACGTACCCCACGAATTCCCGTCTCCCCTGTGGCCACAAAATCAACGGCTCAGTCACGCTCTCTAGAAATGGCCACAGCCACTACTCAAACCAGCACACACCCATTGTGCTCCTCGTCGCCAAATGTTGTGTTTGTAAAATGACGGAGAGGGAGGCGAGTCTTCATGCAGCAAACAACTCTAACTGTATTACACTGAACATGGTTTATACTGTATACAGAATGGGTCGTGCCCGCATGACGTCACCCTGTGGTTGGGCACGGCATCCCAGACACACATATTACACATTCATACACCACAGGTGGTTCGGGACTATGGCGTATCAGGAATGTTATTACGAGCTATCCGGTCTCTATATGACCGTTGTGAGAGTTTGGTTCGTATTGCCAACATTTGGTTTCACTCATTCCTAGTGAGGAGTTGGACTCTGCCAGGGCTGCCCTTTGTCACTGAACCTGTTCAAAATTTTTATGGACAGGATTTCTAGGCACAGCCAGCGAACGGAGGGTGTCATGCTTGGTGACCAGAGGATCTCATCTCTGTTGTTTGCAGACGATGTTGTCTTTTTTTGCTTCATCCAGCAATGACCTACAGGTCTTACTGGGATGGTTTGCCGCTGAGTGTGAAGTGTGTGGGATGAGAATCAGCACCTCCAAGTCCAAGTCCATGGTCCTCAGCCGGAAAAAGGTGGATTTTCCTCTCCTGGTTGGGGACAAGCTCCTGTCCAAAGTGGAGGAGTTTAAGTATCTTGGGCTCTTACGACCACTCTTCACGAGTGAGGGCAGACTGGAGCAAGAGATTGACAGACGGATCGGAGCAGCATCTGCAGTGATGTGGACATTGTACTGGTCTGTTGTGGTGAAGAAGGAGATAAGCTCTAAGGCAAAGCTGTTGATTTACCAGTCAATCTATGTTCCTACCCTCACCTGTGGTCACGAGCTTTGGGTAATGGCCGAAAGAATTAGACTGCGGATACAAGAGGCTGAAATGAGTTTCATTCAGAGGATTGCTGGACTCACCCTTAGAGACAGGATGAGGAGCTCAGTAATCTGGGAGAGGCTCAGAGTAGAACCGCTGATCCTCCACATTGAAAGGAGCCAGTTGAGGTGGTTTGGACATCTGATCAGGATGCCTCCTGGACGCCTCCCACTTGAGGTGTTTCGGGCATGTATCACTGTGAGGAGACCCTGTGGTAGACCCAGGACTCGCTGGAGAGACTATGTCTCCCAGCTGGTCTGGGAACACCTCTGTGTCCTCTCTGAAGAGCTGGTGCAGGTGACTGGGGAGAGGGAAGTCTGGGATTCTCTGCTTGAACTCCTTCTTCCATGACCTGGACCTCTGGAAAAGCGGTAGAAGATGGATGGATGGATGGATGGATAGTCTGCAATTAACCTTTTAACTGTAAGATTGCACGTGCCCCTAGTGGCACAGCACAGCAACTGTGCCTGTCAACTGAATCTTACATCCCTTTAACTCCCCTGCAGTACTGAGGATTTGTACTGATCTTCCAGTTCACAAGGTGGCAGACATGTGTTGGAGGAATCATGGCTGACACGGAACACACCAAAGAAGAAGAATTCCTTATTATTATTATTCCTTTTCCTTATTTGAGCTCAGAAAGCAAAAATGGCCGCCATGCATAGTCATGCATTGTCACATAAAAACGACTTCAAACATGAAAAATTGCTGTGGGATACAAACTAATTTGATGTGGGATAATCATTAGACTTTGTAGATGTGGGAGAGAGCGTAAATGACCGACAGAATGCAAAATAACGACCATGATGGACGAAAACAGAGCGACCACGGAACCCCCTTTGCCAACAGTAACTGATGAATTTCTGTTTCTTTACATTGTACTGATTTTCTGGTTCATATACTTTGAAAATAAGATAACAACATACCCTTATAGAAAAAAAAGGTGCCAAAAAACAGTTCCATTCTTTGTGTAAATATGTCCAAAGTCCACTTTTGACTGAGTTATGTAATTTGATATAGCTCCTGTGGCATTATGCAAATTAGATGCGTAAATTTATTCCTCTCTGAAAGTTTGGATCTTATTCTACTGTTTTCTAATTGACAGTACGCCATTATCTTTTGCAACTTTCAAGTTATAGCCTTGGAAATCTCACCAGAGGATCTGAATATTTCTTGACAAAAAAATCTATACCACTCTTGACCACTAGGGGTTATGGTGCCAAACGGTGTCTGGGACAGTTAGAGGGTTTTAATAAAAACACTGCTTGCACATCTTGGTGAGCTGTTGCACTCTGCTGATAAACACGAATCATGGCTTGAACGCAAGAAATGTCAGTTGAAACATTGATTATAAAACTTCTTCAAGAAGGTAAATCATCACAGAATGTCTCAAAGATGTGCGTTGTTCCCAGTCAGCTTTGTCTTAAATCTGGACCGTGTACAAACACAATGGGAGGGTTGTAAAAGGGAAGCATACTAGACCAAGGAAGACATAACAGCATCAAGATAAAAAAACTTAAAGCAATGTCTGGAAAACAGGAAATGCACACAAATGAGGAACAAAGGGGCATAAACTGGAGTCACTATCTGTGACCAAACTATAAGAACTCATCTAAAGGAAATGGCATTTACAAAGAGAAAAGCCAATTGAAAGCCATCATTTACACCTAAACAGAAAAAAAAAAAACAAGGTTACAGTGGGTGGAAGAAAAGCAATCATGGGCTGTGGATGACTAGATAAAAGTGATATTCAGTGACTAATCACAAATCTGCATTGGGCCAGGTGATGATGCTGGAGCATTAGTTTGGTGCTGATCCAATGAAATTTATGAAGATGACTGCCTGAAGAAAACAAGCAAATGTCCACAATCACTGTTGACACGGGGCTGCATGTCAGGTAGTTATGGTGGAGATGGCAGTCATTACATCTTCAATAAATGTATGAGTTTAGAATGAAATATTGGAAGTTTTTCTTATTCCATTTTCTTTTTCCTTCATGAAAGACATAAAAGGTCAATGGCATGACCGGAAAATATTCCCGACTTCAATCCCATCGAAAACCTATGGTGGAAATTGAATAAAATGATCCATGGCAATGCTCCAACCTGCACAGCTGATCTTCTGATTGAAGCTTTTTCTTCCAGCTGCTCCCTTCAGGGGTCTCCACAGTAGATCATCCGCCTCCATCTCACCCTCTCCCTTCATCTTCCTCTATAACACAAACCCTCTCCATGTCCTCCTTCACTACATCCAAAAATCTTCTCTGTGTTCTTCCTCTTCTCCTCCTGCCTTGCAGATCCATCTTCAACATCCTTTGTCCAATATCTTGACTTTCCCTCTTCTACACATGGCCAAACCATCTCAGCCTTGCCTTTCTTACTATGTCTCCAAACCACTCAACCTGAGCTGTCCCTCTGATATACTCATTTCTATTCCTGTCCCTCCCAATCACTTCCAATGAAAATCTTATCATCTTCAACTCTGCCACCTCCTGTCTTTTTGTCAGCGCCACTGTCTCCAAACCATGCATCATACTAGGTCTCACTCATCGTCGGCCTCCGTCGGTCTATGATGACCATGGAAGAGAATCCTAAACGTCTACTCTGCTGGAACAGCACCGCCTGTGGCTGAACAGGCCGATGCGCGAATGGCAGTCCCTGTCACACAGGTCGCACTTGTGGGTGGTCTCCGTGCTGCAGGAGCTGTGGCGGTTCTTCCTGCGAGTCCTTTTTTCATCTGCTGCAGCAGTCAGTCTCTCTTCACCCGCCTTGAGCTGTCTGGTCAGGGTGCCTCTCCATTTGGAGCGGTCCGTTGCAAGGTCCTGCCAGCGCTCTGTGTTGATCTCCAGAGCCTTCATGTCTCTCTTGCAGACGTCTCTAAAGCGCAGCTGTGGGCGGCCAAAGTCTCTCCTGCCAGTCATCAGTTCTCCGTAGAGGACGTCTTTGTGGATTCTGCTATCCTCCATACGGTGAACGTGGCCTAGCCAGCGGAGCCTGCGCTGCCTGAGTAGAGTCAACATGGAGGGAAGGCCGGCACGGGACAGAACTTCTGTGTTGGGCACTTTGTCCTGCCAGGATATGTCCAGGATACGGCGAATGCAGCGCAAGTGGAAGGAGTTCAGTCTCTTTTCCTGCCGGGCGTATGTTGTCCACTTCTCACTCCCATAGAGCAGTGTGCTGATGACGCAGGCGTTGTACACTGCCATCTTCGTCTTGACAGAGAGTTTGGGATTCTCCCACACTCGTGTGGTGAGGCGAGCGAGTGTGGAGGCTGATTTTCCAATCCTCTTGTCGATCTCTGTATCAAGGGAGAGGTTGCTGCTGATCGTGGACGCCAGGTACGTGAACTGTTTCACGACCTCCAGCTCGTAGTCATCAATGGTGATGGTTGGTGGTGCTTCCGTGCCTTGCGCCAAGACGTTAGTCTTCTTCAGGCTGATGGTAAGCCCGAAGTCCTTGCATGCCTGGGAGAAGCGGTCCATCAGGGTCTGAAGCTCCTGCTGTGTGTGGGTCGCGACTGCAGCGTCGTCTGCGAACAGCATGTCTCTGATTAGAGCCTCGCGTACTTTGGTTCTGGCTTCCAGGCTGGCGAGGTTGAAAAGCCTGCCGTCAGATCTTGTGTGCAGGTAGATTCCCTCTGTTGCTGTGCTGAAGGCATGCCTCAGGAGCATAGCAAAGAAAATCCCAAAGAGGGTTGGCGCAAGTACACAGCCCTGTTTCACTCCGCTGCGTATGTTGAATGGCTCTGAGACGTTGCCGTCGTGCTGCACTATCCCCTGCATGTTGATGTGAAATGATTCGATGAGGCTTTGCAACTTTGGTGGGCATCCTATCTTTGGCAGGATCTTGAAAAGGCCCTCTCTGCTGACCAGATCGAACGCTTTGGTGAGGTCAATGAAGGCGACGTACAGGGGCATGTTCTGTTCTCTGCATTTCTCCTGGAGTTGGCGGATGGAGGATATCATGTCTACCGTCGATCGCTCAGCGCGGAAGCCACACTGAGACTCGGGATAGACAAGTTCGGCAAGCTTCTGTAGACGAACGAGAACAACTCGTGTGTAGATTTTGCCAACAATGCTAAGGAGGGAGATGCCCCTGTAGTTGTTGCAGTCGCTTCTCTCCCCTTTGTTTTTGTAGAGGGTGATGATCTTGGCGTCCCTCACATCCTGTGGAACGACACCTTCCTTCCAGCACTGGCAGAGGACGTCATGCAATGGCAACAGTAGGGCGGTCTTGCAGTGCTTGATCAGGTCTGGGGGTATGCCATCATTGCCGGGTGCCTTGCCAGCGGCCAAGCTATCATTGGCCTTGCTGAGTTTGTCAATGGTTGGCTCGGTGTCAAGTTCGTCCATGGATGGCAGGCAATCGATGGCATCAAGGGCTAACGGTGTCACGGTGTTCTGTCTGGAGTAGAGGTCGGAGTAGTGCTCCACCCATCTCTCCGTCTGCTTGTTCTTTTCTGTGATCATCTCCCCAGTGGAGGATTTGAGGGGGGCCGTCTTGCTCTGAGCCGGACCAAGTGCTTTCTTGATGCCATCGTACATACCACGGATGTTCCCTGTTATGGCAGTGGTTTGAATGTCTTGGCTGAGCTGAGTCCAGTACTCGTTGGCACAGCGCCGAGCAGTCTGCTGAACTTTGCTTTTCGCAGCCCTAAGAATCTGGAGATTCTTCTCGTTTGGGTACTTCTTGTACTCGGCAAGAGCTGAGCACTTGGCTTCAATGACGGGGGTAATCTCGGTCAACTTGGCATCAATCCAGTCCTGTGACTTCGAGGTCTTCCTCCCAAAGGTAGCCAAGGCTGTGCGGTGGATGGTGTTTCGCATCTCTTCCCACTTCTGCTTTGCAGATTCTCCTTCTTGTGGTACACCAAGTTCCTTCTCAAAGGTGGAGGCAAACCGCTTAACAAGTTCTGGTTGGGCCATCTTGCTGGTGTCAATCCGTGCCTTTCCAGGCTGTCTAGCACGATGGAATTTCTTCAGCTGCAGCTTGACCTTGCAACACACCAATGAATGGTCTGTGTCGCAAACTGCACTCTGGAACAAATGGGTGATTAGCACGTTCTTCAGTGAGGTGCGCCTGGTCAGGATCAAGTCCAGCTGGTGCCAGTGCTTTGAGTGCGGATGTTGCCAGGAAACCTTGTGTTGGGGCTTGGTCTTGAAGAACGAGTTTGTGATGCACAGATCGTGATAAGTGCAGAACTCGAGCAGCCGCTGTCCGTTGTCATTCATTCTGCCCACGCCAAATGGTCCAAGACAGGAGGGCCAGGAGTCGTGGTCAGCACCCACTCTGGTATTGAAGTCTCCAAGGAGAATGAGTTGTTCAGAGTTGGGGATGATCCTGACAGTTGTTGCGAGATTCTCGTAGAACTCGTCTTTTGCCTCTGGTGTGGCTGTCAGTGTTGGGGCATACACACTGACGAGGGTGACTGGGCCTTGAGTGGTGTTGAGGCGGAGGGTGAGGAGTCGTGCAGAGCCATTGCTGCCCAGTTCTACCATCTTCAGCAAAGTGTTCTTAACTGCGAAGCCCACTCCGTGTTCCCTGTGTTCGTCACTGCTCTTTCCCTGCCAGAAGAACATGTAGTCCTTCTCTCTCAGTGTGCCTGCGTCACCCAACCGTGTTTCCTGGAGAGTGGTGATATCCACTTCCAGTCTCTTCAGCTCATTATTAATGATGGCAGTCTTCCTGGTGTTGTTGATGTCCTTGAGGTTAGCAGCGAGTCCTGTCATCATAGTGCGGACGTTCCAAGTTCCCAGTTTTAGAGTTGGTCTCTTTTGTTTTTTTGTCTTGCCTGGTGCGAAAGTTCTCAGCCTGCCGTTCGGACTTCTCCTCATCCCCATGCACCCAATGAGGAAAGCAAGCTGTGGCGGGACAACACCTTATTGGCTGGGGGCTGCCCAGCTTGAGACGGGCGGTAGCTGTCCAGTGAGATACGATGATCCCTCCCACTGTCGGGAACAACCCCTGGTGCCGCGCTCTATGCCAATTGAGCGGTGGCTTATAACCGGTAACTGTCATTCCCCGTGTTTTGTCTACGCCAAAGGCGAATTTGGAGTATCCTCTCCAGTGACCCGGTGTTCTACCTTCCAGCGTTGGGCGTTGGTAGGATTCAAGCCTGGGCAGGAAGATATGGAGGACAAGATGTTGCCCATGCAGCATGTCCCCCCTCTCCACGTCACTGATGAATCCAGTGGAACAGCAGGGCTGCTACAGTTTGGCACTAGCGCCATCGCAGGAGCTGCCAGAACGATGTTGAGCACAACAGAGAACTGCCTTAGGGACTCTGACTCCGGATTTTTCCTCAGGGTTGACTCCCAAAGCCTTTCCCGTGACCGGGTGTGCCGCAAGGCAGCAGAGGTTTGAAATCAGGGTTTACCTTCCCCTAGATGGGCTACCTTCCCAGGTTGGCGAGCCACCATCTATCCGAAGCATCTGGTTTTAAGGCACCAGAGAGCCGCCCTCGCCCCTTCTCCTATTAGTAAAAGCAGTTCCGCCGGACTTAGAGACTAAACCACACGGGCAGGCTAGGAGTTGGACTTAGTTGTCAGAGACTTTTCGAGACGCACACCATAAGGAGCATTTTATAAGCACTGGGAGCTTAACCCCAGTGCCGCTCCTGGCTATGACAACCTTGGAACCAAGGTCTCACTAGGTCTCACTAGGTCTAGGTCTAGGTCTCACTAGGTCTCACTACCATCTTGTAAATCTTCCTTTTCACTCTAGCTGCTATCTTTCTGTCACAGATCACCCCTGACACTCGTCACTACCAACTCCACCCTGCCTGCACTCTCTTCTTCACCTCTCTTGTGCATTCACATCCTGTGCATTGCCTTGGGTGATTAACCCCAGGTATTTAAACTTGTCTACCTTCATCACCTCAGCTCCTTGCATTTTTACCATTACACCTGTTTCTCTCTCATTTAGTACATATTCTGTCTTGCTTCTACTGACTTTCAATCCTTTTCTCTCCAGAGCATACCTCCACCTCTCCAAATTCTCTTCCACCTGCTCCCTACTCTCACTGCAGATCACAATGTCGTCTGCAAACACCATGGTCCACGAAGACTCTTGCCTCACCTTGTCTGTCAGCCTGTCCATCACCATGGCAAAAAAGAAGGGGCTCAGAGCTGATCCCTGATGTAACCCCATCCCCACCTTAAATCCATCTGTAACTCCTACAGCACACCTCATCACTGTCTTTCTTTCCTGACTCCAAGTAGTCCTCTCTACTTTCTTCATCTCCCTCACTATCCCACTATTTCTTTGCTAACCTCTTCCTTTAAATACTTTCCTGCACCTTCTCATTCCACCACCAAGTCTTTTTGTCTTTCTTCCTCTTTCCAGAGGATACATCGCATACCTTTCAAGTTATTTCCCACAATACTTTTGCTGTACTTTCCCAGTCATCTGGTAAGTCTTCCCTACCACCCAGAAACTGTCTCAACTCCTTCCTGAACTCTGTGTGACCTTCTTTCTTCTGTAACCTCTCTCATTCAATCCTTGGCTCTGCCTTCACTTGTGTCCTGTGCTTGCTTTCCAAAGTCACCCAACAGACTACCATCCAATGTGTCCTACCGACATCCTCTCCTAAAACCACCTTGCAGTCTCCTATCTCAGTTTGCTCTTTCTGCATAAGATGTAGTCCACCTGTGTACACCTTCCTTCACTCTTGTAAGTCACCCTTTGTCCCTCCATCTTCTCAAAGTACATGTTCACCACAGCCATTTCCATCCATTTAGCAAAATTCACAACCATCTGTCCTTCCACATTTCTCTCAAGACCATAATTACGCAGAACCTCCTCATCACCTCTAGTCCTTTCACCTACATGTCAGTTAAAGTCTGTTTCAATCACCACTCTGTCCCCATCAGGAACACTCTACCACTTCATCCAACTTTCTCCAGAATTCCTCATTCTCTTCTACCTGACATCATACTTGTGGGGCATACGCACTGACAGCATTCAACATCACACCTTTGAGATCCAGCTTCAAACTCATGAACCTGTCTGACTCCCTCTTTACCTCCTGAACACTCTTCACATACTCTTCCTAGACTGATGAAACTCGGTTGATGAAGAATACTGTTTGTCAGTAGTGAAGTCCATGTCTCAGCCAGAAGTGGTGCAGCAAAGTAGTAGTAGTGCAACATTTTTCATTTAAGAATCTATAATATTTTCTTCAGAATTGAGTGATTCCACTGAGTGATTCCTCTTAAAGCCGGAAGGTTTGCATAATGAATAATAATTGTTTTGTCATGGACTTCCGGTGGAGGGCAAGATGGAGTAGTAGCTTCTCTCCCACTCTCTCACTAATTCTTTGTCATTCAATATGTCTACTAGTCCAGCTACTTGTTAAAACCAAGTGTACATACTGTCTTGACCGAACAAATGGTCACTAAATGCTTCAATTATGTCAAATAGATCAAAACGGGACGAACTAAAGAAAGACGATGCAACCACAAGCTCCGTCTTGACCACACTAGCTACCACGCTAGCAGAGCACAAAGCATCCTTTCTGATGGAGTTCAGCACTACGTTTTCCAAGCTTGAAGTGAAACTGGACAATATTCAAGCTATAATCATACATAGATCACCAGCAGCACTTGTTGTCTCTTGAGCTCGCCACAAATTCCATAGCTCAAGACCTGAAGGCGATGGAAATGGTGCTAACAAAGGCACCCAAAGAGAATGCTAAGCTAAAGGCTAGGCTCATGGATTAGGAAAGCCGAAGCCGCTGGTGTAACATAAGAATTATAGGTCTCCCTGAGAACAATGAGGGCGCAAACCCAATTGTCTTCTTTCCCAGCTTCTGCTCAAAGTGTTTGGTGAACATGTGTTAGCAACAGCTCCGGGGCTGGATTGAGCTCCCAGCACACTAATGGCTAAGCCTAGCTCCAACCAGAGGCCTAGAGTGGTTATCATATGCTTCCACAAATGTCAAACCAAGGAGCCTGTGATCCATGAGGCCCACAAGCTGAGAGGCAAGCTGAAATATAAGGATACCCTGATTCAGATCTTTGAAGAATACTGTTGTGAAGTGATGGAGAAATGGCTGGCCTACCATGATGCCATGAAGGAGCTCTACAACCTGAACCTCAAGCCTGCACTCTACTACCCTGCTGTTTATTCATCACAACAATGGAGGGAAAACGTCTGCACCTAGCGTGCCCCAAGGATGCCCAAACTTTCATCAATTCCCATCAACAATGGGATTAGACACGCACATCAAGGTTGACTGACATGATCAGTTTGGAGCTTTTCACTTAAAGGCTAATATCTGCCATTTCTGTAAAGGCTATTTGTGTCTGTTAGTATGGCTAAACCAATCTCTGACCAGCTTTATGTTTCTACTGATCTCATTTTCTGAGGCTAGTAGTTCCTTGGTTATGAGCCTCTCTTACTTAGCAGCTAACATACATAAATTTTTGTATTGGGTGAAAGATGAAGATAGCTCTTTACCTGTGTGGGTGCTTTTGGAGAGAAAAACCTTGTCCTTTTCATTATGCACTGCTTTGTGCTCGGGGCTTCCCCTCTCCATTGCGGGATCAAACTCAATTGTCTCTACATCTTTCAAGATATGGAGCCAGATAAGGAAGAATCTTATTCTGCAGGGCCCTTCCATTTTGGCTCCATTGCTCCAAACCATACTTTTTTTTTTCTTTTTTTTTTTTTTACCTTCAACTATAGACCAAGCGTTTAAACTTTGAAACAGTCAAGGCCTCAAGTGTATTAAGGACCTCTATAACAACAGCATTTTTTCTTCTTTTGCAGAACTCTCTAACAATTACCGCCTGCCAAACACATCTTTTTTCACTCCTTTCAAATTAGAGACTTTGTTAAAAAAAACAGTTTCCTCATTTCCCAAATTGTCCTCCGGAAACTCTACTTCATACCATCTTCATTATGAATCCCACCAAAGGCAAATATGTCTCTCTTTTGTACAACACTATTCGCTCTACCATTCCTCAACCTTCACATTCAGTGAAAACCATCTGGGGAAATGATTTTGGAATGACCTTGATAGGCCAACAGTGGTACTCTGCTCTAAATCTGATCGACTCCGCCTCTATATGTGCTCATCACAGTTTAATCCAATGTAAATACTAAACTCATTACACAAATGCAAGACTGACAAATTTTGCCCAACTATTAGTGATACATATAACAGACGTAAACAATCTCCAGCTGATCATTTTCATAAGTTCTGGTCATGCCCTAAATTATTGACTCTCTGGGAAAGTATTTTTGACACAATAAGTGAAGCTTACAAATATTCGATCGCTCCTAAACCCGTTAACGGTAATCTTTGGAGTCACCCCTAGTTCTAACTATCCTAGTACTGTGAAATGCACTGTGGCTTTCTAAACTCTTCTAGCTCACTGTCTAATTCTATTAAACTGGAAACGCACCTCTCCCCTACATATACATGCTGGATAAGTGAGATCCTCTATAACCTCCAACCTGAAAAACTGAGATTTTCACTGTCAGGTTCAACATAGACATTCAAGGATACCTGGAACCCTTTCTTGACATTTGTTGACTCTGTTTGGCTACACCCTGGTATAGACAAGGTCTGATGCCCTCTGATATTAGTCTGTAACCGCTACAGTGGCCCTACTCCCTGTTATCACCAATATTTTTTCTTTTCCTCTTCTTTTTTCCTTTTTTTTTCTGTTGTTGTTTTACCTCACTTGGCCTGAGTGAGTTGGGATGAGGGTGGCTTGAAATGGGGTGTGGGATTGTCTTTGGTATACTTTTACTGTTCAAATGACATTTGCTTTTAAAATTTTGTCATGATGCTTAAATGCCAATAAAGAGTCGGATTAATAATAAAATTCTTTTGTGACATATCTATTATTATTATTATTATTATTATTATTATTATTATTCAAAATCAAACAGTGAACATCCTCCGAGAGTGTTAATTCCATATTTTTTATATATATATTTTCTTTATTAAAGTCATTTTACAAATTACAGTTACCCACACACATGTAAAAAGAAAAGAAGAACAATGAGGGTCAGTGCAAAATCCAAACATCATGGAGAAAGCAAAGAATCTTTTCCAAAACAGGTATAAGGTAGGTCAAAAAAGGTCAAATCTCTATTTATTATAATGAATATATATTAAACAATGTTGCCAGATTTTTTTAGGAAAGTATCATGTCTTTTTTTTCAGATTATATCTCATTTTTTCTAAAGGAATACAATCATTTAATTCAGAAAACCATTTTTCAATAAGAAGAGGGGAGTCAGATGTCCATGTTAGCTATACATTCCCTAGTGCCACAAAAATCACTTTCCATAAATTTTATTTGATATTTACTTAAATGTGTATCAATTTTTACAAAATCCTCCAGCAAACCAAATTAAGGGTCTAATGGGATCGTAGTTCCTCTGATGCTGGTTATAATATGACATAAATCAAGCGTAGAGTAAAAAAGAACCAGTTTCTATAGCACGTCTAGAAACATGTCTCTGAGAATTCAGGCTGAGCTTTGTGTATTTGCTGTGGGCTGATATGGCTGATTATAATGAACCAATCTGTATCAAGTATTAAGAGCAGCTGACACACTGTTTTGGCAGGACTTTGACCAGAGCTGCTCATCAGTTGTTGTATTGAGATGTGACTCTCACTCTAGATTTATGCAAACCTGGTTTATTAAATCCCACCATTGTTGCCAGGGATTGGATAAAAACAGGATTCTGATGGCTTTTTAATGATCTCTCTGTTTTCCATTTTTCATCTTTGCATATTTGCATTTATGAGATTTTTGCTGTCTACAACTTTCAGACTGATTTTTAGCAATTACTGAACAGTTTTGCCCTTGGTTTGGACTGTTTATATATTTGGCAAAGTTGAGACCAGGATAACTAAGGATGTAGAGTATGTCGTCTCAGCTTGGTCTTGGGAGACTCAAGTCTTGGTCTGATCTAAAACTATACTTAGCTGTTCTTTAATTCATGAGTGACACATCAGATCAAAACTATAAAAATACATGTCAGACTGCTGTTGGTGCAAATATGCCATACCAGAGTGGAAAGTTTGTTTGTGTTTTATGATCTTAGGTGCTGATGAAATCCACAAACCCACACAGATCATCTGTATAACAATAGGGAGGAACGCACAGAGTAATCCTTATCCAGCTTTTCCTTTATCACCTGCAAAGCCGGTTCTGAGGCTGCACTGGGCGGGCAGGTGAGTGTGACCAGCTTCCACCACGGTCGCCGAGAGCTGTGAAAGCAGCGGCCAGGAAATCACAATGAGAGAGTGGCGGTGGAGAATTTATCTACATTTAATGAGGCGGCTTGTGGGGAGGCACGGCATTGTTTCCCTCTCACTGGGGATGTGTCAGGTAATTTGCAGTTTCTGGGGATATTCACTCCTTTTTTTCATACCTTCTCAAATGGCTGTCTGGACTATGCGTGGGGGGGGGTGGGGGGTACCCATTCTTAAGCACATTGCTGGCATTCAGCGGATATGGGCCCCCACAGCCTAATAAGGTGTCAAAGAGGAAATAACAGTGTAATTAAGGCAAACAGCATATTAATGCAAACTGGAACCAGGAGGAAAGGATTTGGAATGATGTGTGCATAATTACACTGGGTTTTAGCATTCAGGCCTGACAATGGGCTGAATAATTTAATTGGTCTTTTAACTCATTTGACCCTCCCAGTTGGACCACTGGGACCATTATTACAGATGATGGGGAAAAACACACAAACTTTCATTATGAGGCTTGATATGCTATTAGATGCTATTTTACTTTATTATTTTGTATCAGCAGTGGCCTTCCTTTTCTTAGCCATTTCATATGTCAACCGTTGGTTTTAGCTGTGATCAATATACAGATTGGCTACCTGGCTTCAGAATGACGTTTATACCATTGAATGTGTCAATAATGACAGCTGTACATAGTGGACTACATGTGAAATTGAATTAGGGGGATATGGTACTGCAAATCTTAAGTAATAATAGTATCAGGACAGTATCGGAGCCTGACCCGAGTGTTATGTCGGTAAAGGAGAGACTGGAGTCTGTTGTGCCATGCAGTGAACTAAACAAACGGAACTTTATTAAGAACACCTCAGAATATATACAGGTGCTGCAGCCCGCCTGACGTCACCACCAGGGCCGCTACGGCAAGCCCTAAGGGTCACACACACACACACACCACATTCTACACACAACATCCTCCCCCCCGACAAAAGTCCAAAACACATAAACACACAATTCAGACCCCCCCCCCCCCCCCCCCCCCAGTGTTAGGACCTGAATCATGCACTTAAGAAAATAGCGGGGAACAATGAACTGTGACGGCCGAACACATTCACACAGAACAACTAAAATCTAGGTTGGTGGGTGGACTGGCATGCAAACCATACGGCACAGTGGATTATTCTGCCACTTATTAACTAAAAGAAAGTCCATTAACAACTAAAAATATCACTGTGTTGCTACACTAAACAAAAAACAAAAAAAAAATGAATCCCCAGACAACACACATTACATTCACATGTGCATCACACTCACACCAAACACTTATTTAGAACACATGCACATATGAATATATTATTTACACTCTATCAGCATATTTACACTTGGATTTATACGTTATACTACAGTCCATGGGCAGCCAAAGATAAACATGGCTCGGAGGCCCAGGGCAGCCCCAAGGCACGCGCACCCCTGGAAGCCGCCTGCCCCCCAGGGTCGAAGCTAACACCCCGGCAAGAATGTCTCTCCTCTCCACTGACCGCTTCGCCCGTCCGGACCCACCATCTGACACCTACTCTCAGGAAGACCGCAGCACGCCCGCACACCTCCTCGTGCCATCCGATCTGCAGTGCTGCTGCCTGGCACGTGCCTCTCAGTCCACCCCCGACTGTCTTCAGACCCGCTGCAGCTGCCACCGTTGTAGCCCCAGACACCAGACACTCTGGCCCCCCATGGCCAAGCTCCGGGTAAAACCTTAGCCCGCTCGTCGGCGTCACTCATCAACCCAGTTGCCTCGCCTCTGCGCCCAGCACCCTCATCCAAGGCGCTCCGCTGTGCTACCTCTGCGCCTGGCTGTTGCTGCTCTCTCCTGGGGCTCACAGCATCAGTCTCGCCAGCGTCCCTCATCAACCCAGTTGCCTCGCCTCTGCGCCCAGCACCCTCATCCAAGGCGCTCCGCTGCGCTGCCTCTGCGCCTGGCTGTTGCTGCTCTCTCCTGGGGCTCACAGCATCAGTCTCGCCAGCGTCCCTCATCAACCCAGGCGCCTCGCCGCTGTGCCCAGCACCCTGGTCCAAGGCACTCCACTGTGCTACCTCTGCGCCCAGCTGTCGCTGCTGTTTCCTGGGGTCTCCAGCCTGCTTGCTCCCACTCTCCCACTGCCCGGACTCTAGCTGCAGGGAAGACTCAGCTGAGTCTGGTCGCTGCTCTCCCTCTCTGCTGTCACTGCTCATGGTGCCGTCAACATCCCCAGCGATACGGTCATGCACCGTGCTGAGCTCCTCGGTTTGCTTGCCATCGTCAGTAACCAGGGGCTCTGATCTCCCCTGGATACCCAGTTTGTAACTTGCAGCTCGGTATTGGCGTTCACCTAGTGTTGTGGCTAACCATCCCATTGCCACAGACTGAGCCTTTAGCTCCTCCGAGCTATCTAGCTTAGCTCCTCTTGGCACCAAGAGTCTCGCTACCCACAACCCCAGCTTCTTGTCCCTTGGACGTTCGGCAAAATCTCCAGCTAGCCGCCCAACAGCATCCACATAGTGTTCTGTCTTTTCCAACATGCCGAGAATTCTACGACCCTCTGCACCGAGACTACGGACCAGCAGCGCCCATCCTCGAACTCCATCGAGTCTACCCAGGCCAAGTCCAGCAATGTATCCCCCAAGCATAGCCATCCAATCCAGACACAGGATTGCTGGATCCCCGGGGCACTCCAGAAATGACAGCCGAGGTGGAGGTAGCCCATATGACTCCATGGTTTTCTCTTGTCGCCAAAATGTTATGTCAGTAAATCAGAAACTGGAGTCTGTTTTGCCATGCAGCGAATTCAGTGAACTGAACTTTATTAAGAATGCAACAAAATATATACAGGTGCTGCAGCCCACCTGACGTCACCACGAGGGCTACTACGGCAAGCCCTAAGGGACACACACACACACACACACACACACACACACACACACACACACACACACACACACACACACCATGTTCTACACACAACAACAAGTAAACCAGTTGCATCTTATCATGAGCTCCCTTGTGATTTCCCCCCCTAACCTTTAGACAAGTAATCCTGCTTTTTTCACTGACACTTTTTTCTATTACATAGGCAGACCAGAGACGCAGAGGAAAAGCCAGCTGAGCTTGAATGAGAACCCTCCAACTTTGTTGTGCTCTACACATGAAAACAACAAAATGCTCGTCAAGGATTACATGCCATTTTCAGATTTTCAGATTCATACTGAAATTAAGAAATTTCAAATGAAAGAATTCCCAAATTCAAACACAGTGATTACAATACATTTAAATTAACATTATGCAGTCTTCAATGATATATATATATATATATATATATATATATATATATATATATATATATATATATATATATATATATATATATATATATATACTGTATATATATTTATTTTTTTTTTTTAATTTTTAATTTATTTTTTTTTAAAGTGGATTGACATAATCAGCATTCAGGCTGGATATTTATTATAAAATTTGCTGGTAATTTAGTTATCTATTTATTAATTTTTATTTTATATTTATTTATTTTTGTAGGTTTTTTTATTTGGGTTCCAAATCTTTTATTGAGTTTTAGACTTTTATTGAGTTTTTAATCTCTTTGACTTAGTTTTTAACTTTTTAATATGACCCTTCTCTCATATCTCTGTTTTTTTTCTCTTATTGCTTTGTCTTATGTTCTGATTGGTGGAGCCTTGAGTATCGTGTTTATAGTCAGCTTCATGTGTGCCTTTGTTTGTGTTCATTCATTCATTCATCTTCTTCCGCTTAATCCTTTTTGGGTCGCAGGGGGGCTGGAGCCTATCCCAGCATCTTTGGGCGAGAGACGGGGTACACCATGGACAGATCGCCAGTCCATCACAGGGCCAACACATGTTGAATATAACTGTGGTTTGTAAATATGTGTCTAAAAGGATGTCACCTGACTGCAAAACAAGTCTACCTACGGGTACAAATAAAGTAACTTGAACCTGAGCCTGAACGTGGTGCAAACAGGGTCTACTGCTGTGATCATATCAGGGGGAAACTTCATCATGCCTTCCTCATATTGTGAGTGGAAACTGAAGTGTACCAACAACAAGCATTTCAGCAGCAAGGACAAGTGCTCCCTTTGAATTCATAAATGAGAGGTTAGGATTCTTTGGAAAGAAAATATAGTTTGGAGTTATATTTGGTCTTAAAATATTGGACTGAGGTAATGCATCTGAAATGTTCTCATTGTCACTGAATGGTTTTTCCATTATGGAGTTTTATTATTATTTCTTTTTTTTTTGTATTTGTATTTTGTATATTTTATTAATCCCAGAGTGAAATTCAGGGAATCCACCTGGATGGATGAGGCAGCCACGGTATGGCGCCAATACCTTCACCATTCACACACACACATTAACACCTAGGTCCACTTTAGAATCTCCAATTAACATAACATGAGTGTTTTTGTCCTGTGGGAGGAAACCGGCGTACCTGGGGTAAACCCACACAGACACGGGGAGAACATGCAGACTCCACTCTGAAGGGTCACTGATGGTCAGGGGGTGGGATGGAACACGCAGTTGTCAGGTGTGGAATTGATCCTGTGACCTTCTTACTGTGCTGACACAGTGCAAACCACTGTTCCACCACGCTGCCTGTTATCAGATAGACACCAATTTATAACAATACTGTATTAAAACAGTAACATCCAAAACAATATATTAATGTGATTCTGCTTGAAAGTGGGTGATGAAGCAACACTGCAGAGGGCAATGGAGCTTCACTTGGAACAAACTAGATAAGGCAGATCAAACACTTTATTAAGCATGAGCAAATTTACTCTGTGGGGAAGAGGTTTCATATTATAATGTGAAATTTGTCTTTCCAGTTCTTCTGAAATAAGCGGGGGGGGGGGGGGGTGAAGAAAAGAGGAAAAATAATGAGACTCCAACAGTGAAAGAAAAGTTAAGGGAACATTTTAAATCAAAGAGATAGAAGGCTTAGATGGATGTAGCACAAATATAAAGAAGAAAACTCCAACATGTTTTGCTTTGTCATTGAAGAACTAACAGTTTTGCTTCTTATGATAGTACATTTAACATCAATAACTCTTGTAGCTTGAACCAGTCAGACAATTAGGGCTCACCCCACACCGTTTTTTTTTAGAATGAATGGAAACAGTTAGATATTGAGTCCTCTGCACCTACTATCGTCTTTCTTCTTGATTATGAGATGACTGATTTATGATTATGAGATGACTGTTGTTGTGAAATGGCGCTATATAAATAAAGCTGAATTGAATTGAATTGAACTGAAATGAATTAAATTGAACTGACTAGCCAAATGGAGGCAGATAATTTCCACAAGACAAATGACAATGGAGCCCTATTTATAAAAAGCGCGTAGAAATCGTCACACATTTGGGTGTAAATTTCATCATATGAAAAGGTCTGTGTGGTATTTATGAAACCATTCATGTCTGGTCCCTGTTCCAGAAATCAGGTTTAGTGGCATACCTGGGTAAGTTAACTCACAGTTTGTGGTAATTGAGTTTTTGGTTCCAAAAAGTCCTAGTATGTCTGTAACCATGGTAACAAAGGCTATGAACATCAGCTGCTCCTGACTAGGTTCTGTTCAGGTACTGTTACAATATTTAAACTTAAGAGGAACCACATCCACACACAGAGGTGTGATGACAGAGAATCAGAGAACTAATCACTCAAATTCACTTTTTATAAAGAACATCACTATTTTTTTAATGCACCTTCTTTATTTCCTGAACAAACATTGTTTTCACTCTATCTTTACATGCAGATATTTCATCTCCTAATCTCTTTTCTATTTTTTTTTTTTTTCTCCCACTGAGATAGATTTTGTCCAGATCCTTTGCTGGTAACTACAATAAAATTCTTACATTCAGTGATCTTAAAGGTAAAATATTTGTTTTTGTTTAGCAGTAATTTGTCTCACATTAAAATCAATAAAATCAGTTTCCTACATTGTCAAACTGCTGCCCAGGTTTAGGAGGAGGATCCACTCCACTTCCCTGTTCAGTCTCTGATGGAACAGAAATACGTTCTGCTGCAGAACTTCCGGTCTTCAAACTACCACAGTCACATACTGTCCATATGCAGAGCTTTGTGGACCCTCCAGACCATCTGTGTCCACCCCGGTTACAGCTGACATTGTTTGCTTCAGCCTTTGAATTGCATTAACAATCTCACGGCCTTTGGCCTAATGAAGGATAATTTGTCAAAAAGGCAACCCCCCCCCCCCCCCCCCATATTTAGATTCCAAGACGAGGACACCATCTTGGACTGTGACAGTGATAAAATTATAAAAAGTTAAAATAAAAGCCCACATACATTCAATGAAAAAAGAAGCTTGTGAGGGAAATTGGTTGAATAGAAAAACCCTTAAAAAGGTTTGTATAAATTAACAACATCAAGGCTTGTACAATGATGCCCTATTGTAACTGCAATATTGTAAATAAAAGTTAAAATCTATACTGTATAATATGATTAAGGTCTGTGGGCAAAGTTAAAAAGCCTCAACAGAGCTTCCAAAACTAAACAATGAAGGATAGAACAATCAGAGGTTCATACATTTTACCAGTGCAGAACCCAGACGTTCTCTGATCTGGATATGTGCTCATGACAGTGGGATTTAGTTTGTAAAAGTTGATATTTGCTCCTTCACCCAAACTGCTAAATTTTAATCATTCTAATTCTAATTTACTACATTAAAAAAGGTCACAAAATTACATGAATAAATTTAGAAATATAAAGAGAAAAGTTCAAATTCATGTGACAAAAATTGCAGATTTATGAATAAAAACTTTACATTTACAACAAAATCTGCAAAAAAAATCTTTGGGAAAATGATTTCAAATGACATAAAAACTGTATATTTACTATAAAAATAGCAATTTTAAAAAAAGGCTCTCAAATTTACAGGAAATGCTTTAAATTTATGAAAAAAGGTGCAAATTTCCATGAAAAAAATCTTTATATTAAACACCATTACATCTGAATGTAGTGATAAAGGCTGTAAAACACTGCAGTGCAATAGGATTTATAACATCACATTAATGTGAATACTTAGTTTTTGTTTTTTTTTATGGAAAATAAATGTGACCCAAGGGAGTTGGAACTCACAGCCTCTCACTGGCGCTCTCCTTACCTCACTCAGACGCTTCATCACTTGGTAAGTCAAGTAGAAATGTTCATATGAACTTGTGTAGATTGTCCTTTGCCTTTCTTTGCAGCTCAGCTCCCTGAATCTTTGGCTGATGTTTGCTTCTTGATTATATCTTTTCCACCCGTCATATGCCTCCAAGAGTGCCTCTAACTCTTCCTCAGATAAATAATTCTTTCTCTTTTCCTCAACTGCTTGTGGTCTCTTCTTCTTCTTCTTCTTCTTCTTCTTCTTCTTCTTCTTCTTCTTCTTCTTCTTCTTCTTCTTCTTCTTCTTCTTCTTCTTCTTCTTCTTCTTCTTCTTTTAGATTTGATTAGGGGTTGGCAACCAGCTTACAGGTGCATTACCTCCACAGACTTGATTATCATCTCTATATCTCTGCATAAGGAGTTCCTATAAGGACTTCTGAACAACTCCTTATGTGTGAAAAAAATTATCTGTTCCTGGACTGCCGTCCTTGGTCTGCCTAGGAGTTCAGATCAGAGCTGTCACTACATCACCCTTCGGATCTCTTCTTTCGACCTGGCCTGCTTGTGGTCTCTGTGTTCAACACGTGCTGTCTTACCGGAGTGGTGGCTCAGTTGGTAGAGCATCCGCCTCACACCCGGGAGGCAGGGGTTCAAATCCCAGCCGGGTCATGCCGAAGACCATATAAAAGTGGAACTTCCTGCCATCCAGCTTGGTGCTCAGCAATAAATGGAATGGAGGAGGGAACTCTGTGGCGGCGCCTTGCATGGCAGCGGCCCTCTGATTCTGCACTTGGGGTGTGTGTGATTTACACTGTAGATAGGTAAAACACAATCTCGTTCTACTGTACATGATTGGTTGTACGGTTGAATGACAATAAGGGTGATAAGAATAAGACATGCTGTCTTAGTAGGTTTACCGTGAACGCGCGCGTCTGGAGATCAGTCAACTTTGAGCTGCTCAAACACAGTCATAACTGGAGATCTGGAACCAGAAACTCAGAGTAAATTCTGGCAGGTTCATTTAACCCTGAGCTCAGGCTATGTTAAGCTTGTTTTCTGGAATACTCCCTGGTCCATCTCATATGATGGTTCTCTCACTGATAAATCTCAACAATGGCTCAAGTGTCATTTGAATTCCACACCCACGTCTCCCCCCAAGAAATTATGACACAGCAGAATGAAAAAGGGGAAAAGACAAACTTCTCCATCAAAGAAATTGACATCATTATAAGAGAAGGGAAAAACAAATAATTTAGTGTTGTTTGGCAATGCCAAAAGTCTCATTCAATGCAAAAGAGCGGCTGCAACACCACTGGTTTGACCAGCTGATATTCAGCCAAGGGTTAAAATTTAAATCTGTACAGACAGGATTTATTTGTGTATTTCAGTCATATTACCGATATAATAACAATCCTTCTTATTAAGGAGAAAAAGTGGTCAGATTCAATACAGAGGATAAAAATGGGGATAAATGAATAAAGTTTCTGACTAAATGGAGTTCACTTGGCCATTTTAACACATCCTTGTCAAACATAAGAATGTATTACTTACATTGAAGAAGTGCGGGAGTCTCGCATCTCTCTGGGACAGCTGTGCTCTCTGCATACAGCCACACACACAACTCTGGTACCCAGCATTATTGTGCAAACACACAGAGGAAATAAAATAATTTGCAGACATTTTGTAGTGCATCACGGCCTGTTCCTGTGCTCTTAAGTTCTGTTGCAGTTTAACCAGCAGCGTTGACAAAAATCTGTGAGGGATGGCCATTATCAAATCCTACATAACACATATCTCAAGGCATGTGTGTGTGTGTGTGTGTGTGTGTTCCTTGCATATCTCTGAAACCGTTTGTCAGACAGACCTCAGAATTTATGTGTTTTGCTGAGGTTACGAGGGTGTGCTTCACAGAGTATGGAGTTGTTTAGACAAAATAAGTAATTATCATTAATAAAAGTTTAGCCACCACTCTGTCTCCTCATGCCCAGTCAATACTAACCCTTATTGTGGCAATATTTCATGGACAGATAGCGCCCCCACAGGCACAGGCGCAGTGTGGTGCCTGTCATGTGATGTTATATGACGTGACCAAAAACTCCCCAGTTGATTTAAGTTGTACAAAGTATTCCACCGTACAAGGTGGCAGACACATATAACTTATTGCTCTTGCCTTGGAGGACTTATGGCGGACATAGAACCATCCTGAAACCTCACCAGAGAAGAAGCATTTGTAAACAAATCTAGATCTTATTCAATCGGAAGACTGAGGAAGCATTTGCTCCCAAAGTTGCCAACTATGATTCTAAAAAAAGATTGTTTAGCTTATGAAGCTAAATATCTACATTTTGTTAAAACAGAGGGTGGGCAAAGCTGGTTGATGTTCACCTGCTATCGACGCCATCACCATGTGACCAGGTAGAACAATCGCACTGGTTCCATGTTGTCATATACGATAAATAGAGGCGGAATAAAAGCGAAATTGAGGTGGAATAATCGTAACAGTTTATGGATATGAGGGGGAAAAATAAAATGACCGACAGAAGAGAAAATAATGACCAGGATGTAGCAAAAGGACAAAGCGAGTGAGCCACCCGGCCAGTGGTAAGTCTGATGAATTTCTTTGTCTGTTGAAATTCTACTAATGTTCTGGTTCATATACTTTGAAGAGAAGATAACAAAAAAACAAAACAACAAACAGTGACAAAAAGCAAAACCATTCTTTGTGTAAATATGTCCAATAGTCCATTTTTGACTGAATGTTATGTAATTTAATATGGCTGCAGTGGTATTATGCAAATTAGATGCATAAATTTACTCCTATCACAAACTTTGGATCATATTCTACATCTTTCTAATAAACAGTAAGCCATTATCTCTTACCACTTTCAAGTTATAACCTTGGAAATCTCTGACATCTGAACTGAATATATTTGACCACTAGTGGCATATGGCACAACAGAGTGCCTGTGCCAGTCATTGGGCTAATAATCATAACTATTAATACTAATCATAAATAAACTACTACGACTACTACAACTACAAATACTACTACTAATAACACACACACACACACACACACACACACACACACACACACACACACACACACATACACACACATAGTAGTTCATAGTTCATAAAGTTCATAGGTTGACCATGATGCAGTGGTCAAATTTGACCAAATGTGGTTTATTTTTCAACATAGTTTCCAATGTCAGTGTATCTGAAATGAAACAATGTCATTAGTATCACAAAAGGTTGAATTTAGTGCATGACTAGTTTTGTTGCTGTAGCACAGGGGTCACCAACTAAAAGTGCAAGCGGTCCGATGAGTCAGTCCTAACTACTACCCCAGCTGAGGTCTGAATTAGGGCTAGGGGTCTTTAGGCACCCCATGATGTAATCATGATTCAGGGTCTCTGATTTGATTCTAAAACGATTCTTGATGCAGATTTTTGTTTTTTCAGGATTTTTTCCTCTCACTGTGTGACAGCTTGGTACTTGTAAAGCCAAGTGTTTGCAATGACCCATGAATTTACTTCAAAGATCTTTTAATAAAAGAAATGGAAGAGAATTGTAACAAGTCACATGGACAAATTTATCTGAAAATGTGCTTTTCTGAACTGTCGTCTTTTCTTGGACGTTCTTTCAGAAGACCACAGCTGTCTCCAGCAGGACAATAGCATTTGATTTTACACATTATTTTATTAAGCTGATGTTTTAGTTGCTTTTAGTTCTGTATTCTTTAAACAATAAATAAATAAATAAATAAATTATTTGCTCAATTTCAAATAAAATATAATAATTTCATCATAATAATACAGGAGAACACTAAATGTGTTTTTGACTCCAGATAAATAGCTCTAAAATTCAATAGTCTACAACGCCTATTGTCGCGAATTTGCATCAATCAAAAAAAAAACAACAAAAAAAAAAACAATGATTTTCAATTATGAAAAAAATAAAAAATAAAAAAAAATTGTGAACAATTGGAAATAAATTCAGGCGTCAAGAGGTTAATCCCTAAAAATGGAAAGTTTTAAAGAAGAACACAAACTAAATTACATACATTTAAAAAGATTAATATTTAAAAAAAACTCCCTCTATACTGTATTTTCAGTATTGAAAAACATTTCAAACTGTCAGCCTTTAAAAGGGAAAGAAAATATAATTAATTCCACACTACAGAATGTTTTTTTTTTTTTTTTTTTAATGTCAACAGTGTTTTTATCTTTCTAACCTTGTCTGTGTCTGTCTGGGTAACACTCTGCCGTGGGGACAGAGGAGGTGCGTGTGTGCAACTTTTCATGTTCAGTAACAGAGGAAATGATTGTTTTGACATGATATCAGAGGGTAGTGGAAATGACCTCCATAAACAATATTGTGCAGCCCAACGGGGATGCTGTCCCGGGAAGGTATGGAGGAACCGTGGGGACCTTCTGTCAACAGACCCCCAGATGGACCCGCACCATCGCAGGCGGCCAGAGTGGTGGTGGACACAATTTCACAGCAGTGTTTCATTCTGCGGGTTACACCAGGAAGGAGGCGTGCCTGTCCACCCAAAGCTAACGATGATTTTACCTCCTGCTGTATCACACGGCGAATGTCCAAGGTCCCTCGCCATAAAATGTCCGGGTCGGCGGCGCCGATACAGCATTTCAGTTCTGCTTTTTCATTTGGCTAAAAAAAACAAAACAGTATAATTTTTCCCCTAATTGAATTAAAAAAGCTTTGGAGTCCGGACGGAGGAGTGCTTGGATCGGGACCAGAGTCCACCAGTTGGTGACCACTGCTGTAGCATAACTCCTTTTTAGTCAGCCTATGAACTTTTAAGCCTCCAAATACAGCCGTGGACAAAATTGTTGGTACCCCACTGTTAATGAAAGAAAAACCCACAATGGTCACAGAAATAACTTGAATCTGACAAAAGTGGTAATAAATAAAAATTCTATGAAAATTAACCAATGAAAATCAGACAATGCTTTTAAATTGTGGTTCAACAGAATTACTTTAAAAAACAAACTCATGAAACAGGCCTGGAAAAAAATGATGGCACCCCTAGAAAAGATTGAAAACAATGTGACCATAGGGTCATGTTCAACCAAGATGTGTCCTCTAATTAACATCACAGGTGTCTATAAACTTATAATCAGTCAGTCAGCCTATTTAAAGGGTGACAAATAGTCACTGTGCTGTTTGGTGACATGGTGTATACCACACTAAACCTGGACCAGAGGAAGGATTAGAAAGAAAATTACAGACAACCATGTTAAAGGTAAAGGCTGTAAGACCATCTCCAAGCAGTTTGATGTTCCTGTGACTACAGTTGCACATATTATTCAGAAATTTAAGATCCACGGGACTGTAGCCAACCTCCCTGGACGTGGCCGCAGGAGGAGACGGATAATGCGAATGGTAACAAAAGAGCCCAGAACAACCTCTAAACACGTTCATGGTGAACTCCAAGGTCAAGGTACATCAATGTCAGATCGCACCATCCGTCGTTGTTTGAGCCAAAGTGGACTTCATGGGAGATGACCAAGGAGGACACCACTGTTGAAAACAAATCATAAAAAAGCCAGACTGGAATTTGACAAACTGCATGTTGACAAGCCACAAAGCTTCTGGGAGAATGTCCTATGGACAGACAAGATAGAACTGGAGCTTTTTGGCAAGGCACATCAGCTCTATGTTCACAGACACAAAAATGAAACATACCAAGAAAAGAACCCTGTCCCTACTGTGAAACATGGAGGAGGTTCTGTTATGTACTGGGGCTGCTTTGCTGCATCTGGCACAGGGTGTCTTGAATCTGTGAAGGGTATAATGAAATCTCAACACTATCAAGGTATTCTAGAGAGAAATGTGCTGCCCATTGTCAGACAGCTTGGTCTCAGTCGCAGGTCATGGGTCTTGCAACAGGATAATGACCCAAAACACACAGATAAAAACACCCAAGAATGGCTAAGAGCAAAACACTGGACAATTCTAAAGTGGCCTTCTATGAGCCCTGATCTAAATCCTATTGAACATCTGTGGAAGGAGCTGAAACATGCCATCTGGAGAAGGCACCCTTCAAACCTGAGACAACTGGAGCAGTTTGCTGATGAGGAGTGGGCCAAAATACCTGCTGAGAGGTGCAAAAGTTTCATTGACAGTTACAGAAATCGTTTGATTGCAATGATTGCCTCAAAAGGTTGTGCAACACAATATTAAGTTAAGGGTACCATCATTTTTGTCCAGGCCTGTTTCATGAGTTTGTTTTTTAAAGTAATTCTGTTGAACCACAATTCAAAAGCATTGTCTGATTTTCATTGGTTTATTTTCATAGAATTTTTATTTATTACCACTTTTATCAGATTCAAGTTATTTCTGTGACCATTGTGGGTTTTTCTTTCATTAACAGTGGGGTACCAGCAATTTTGTCCACATATATATTAGTATATATACGTATATATATGGAGAGTCTATGTCTCCCAGCTGGTCTGGGAACGCCTTGGTATCCTCTCTGAAGAGCTGGAGCAGGTGGCTGGGGAGAGGGAAGTCTGGGCTTCTCTGCTTGAACTGCTGCCTCCGTGACCCGGACCTCCGGAAAAGCGGTAGAAGATGGATGGATGGATGGGTATATATACACACACACACACACACACACTCAAGGTCATATGTCATTAATCAGTATTTTCACTGGCCGCCATTGAAAATACTGATTAATACCGTATGACCTCGAGTGTAATATTGCTTATATATAAGATTCAACGTACAGAACATACAGGAGAATAGAAATGCCATTTCTCTCTCTTCAGTGGTGTGCACAATATGAAAAACAAAATAAGGCTGGAAAAACAACAACAGCAGTCCATTTACAGTAATGCTACCTGTAGTGCAAATAACAACAAAAGATAGACCCAGACATCCCGTAGTGCAAATAATGATAAACAATGAAACCCATCCATCCTATTTACAGAAAAAGGTAGAACATTAATACTCATAGTTGCAAGTTCAATGCGGTAGTGTAGGTGCAGACAGTGACAAACTAAAATGCACATTATCAATATTGCAGTAACAGACAGCAGCGGATATGGTATTTGTACAAATGGCTGCAGTAAAGTGCAGAGACATACAGCAGCAGATGTATCACTGTTGGTGTGCCAGTCTTTCTGTGCCAACAGCTGAGGTAGTTATTGTGCAGGTGAATGCATTACAGTCCAGGGGTGGCGGGGGGAGGGGGGATTGGACAGAGTTCACGGTCCTGATGGCCTGGTCAACAAAGCTGTTTAGCAGTCTTGTGGAGTGAGCCTGGAGGCTCCAGTACCTTTTCCCCGAGGGCAGAAGGCTGAAGTGGGAGTGTGAGTGGTGGGAGGTGTCACCTGCAATGTTGATGGCTCTGTGGGTGAGGTGGGTGAGTTAGATGTCTGACAAGTGGGGCAGAGGGGAACCAATGATCTTTATGGCTGCTTTCACTGTGTGTTGTAGTGTCTTCCGGCAGGAGGCAGTGCAGTTTCCATACCACACCATGATGCAGCTGGTGAGGATGCTCTCAATGGTACACCAGTAGAATGAGCACATGATGGGGGGTGGGACAAAAATTACATTTTAACCCCTTGAACTCTGGTCAATTTCCCTAAAAACAACTAAAAATAACATACCCAAAGTAAATCAAAAGCTGTTCTTCAACCCTTTGCAGCATCTTCATGGGGTTGGTCTCATTTAAAAGAAAACACTTTGAATTTTTTGGCAAAACAGTCATAATCTCTCTAAGTGCTCCTGCCACTGAGTAACAGTCATCTAAACATACTGAATTTGAAGAAAATAAAGTTCGCCTGGGTGGTTTTTTTTTAGATACAAATGCTTGCAAATAACACACAGCTGTCAGATACTGGCTGGAACATGCAACAGAAATGTAGAACCAAGTGTTATCAAGCTGAGGTCAAAATTTTGAAACAATACCACAAAAAATGAATATATTACACAGCTTTTTTCTCAGGTTTTTCCCAGGCGTTTTTGAGCTGTGCCAAATTGTGCCAAATGGCACAGTTTGGAAAAATGTCTATAACTTTTGAATGCTTCAACATAGAAGCTTCATCTTGGGCTATAATGAAAGGTGACACTCAGGGCTGTGTGTGTGTTTGTGTGTGTGTGGGGGGGTTGTTCATTCATGAATGAATGAATGAACAACAAGCCCCCCACACACAAAGAAACATACCACGTAAAAAATGTGTGGCCTTTTTTTACAAAAAAAATAACCTATAGTGCAATAAAAATTATACTAAAATATCTGCAATGTAGAGGATAACAACTCCCCCCCCCCCCCCCCCCCCCGCTACAGAGGAGCTCGGCGCACAAAAAAACTTGTGGCCATGACGCACCGTTGTAATTACCGATCGGTCAAAAGTCATTTTTATTACTATTTTCATTGATAAAGAATAATTTAGCTTATAACACTTACCTGTCCACAACAGCAGTGTCGTTGGCGAACATCTGTTCCTCATTGTCAGATGAACATGAAGCTGGTTTGGTTGTTACGGACTCGTGGTTCTGGTCACCCGACCCGGTCAAACCATCTCCGCTTCCATGATTGCGGTTTCGATGAACGATTTTTCAAAACAAATAAGAACAGTAGTAATAAAAAAAGACTGGCTCATGCTACCGTTACACACAGGTCTCAATGCGTGTCACCCAGCGGCTTAGACAAAACAGATTTTACGCACGGGACACATGCGTTTCAATCGTCGAACTTCTCTGCTTCAATTGGCTCGTTGTATTCGAGGTCGTTGGTAGGCAGGTCCTTCTTGCTAGGTTTTCAGTCATTGGTTCTTCAAGGTTACAGAAACCCAATTCAAGGCTCTTATTAGTCGAATGAGAGGTCAATCAAATCTAAACCAATCAAACACTCCTTTGGCTTTTTGTTCGTGGCTGTGTCTGTACTGGAAGAACGGAAATGCAGCTTTTTTTTTTTTCAGTGAGCACTGAGGCACACTATGACACAGAGACGTGACCGCCCGCGGAATCCTGGAGTTCAAGGGGTTAATAAATGACCACAATACAGGACAAAATATTATAATTTGCTTGTTTCACCAGTTATTTTGCGCAGCTGAGAAAAAAAAAAAAAGTCCCTTTGAAATGTAGCCCGTAACTGTTGCTAAACATCTCAATCAGCATGAAGATGGTATCAGAATCAGAATCAGAATCAGAATCAGGTTTATTGCCATTGTTCATGTAGTACACAAACTAGGAATTTGTCTCTGTACAATGCTGCAACATTAAACATGATAAGATAAGAGAAATAAACTATACATGTAATAAAGTGTAGGATAAGATTAAGTGATACTGGTCAACAGTTAAAATATATATTAGCCAGCAGCAGATACTGTGGAGAACTATATAGTGCAGTCGGTAATGCAGGAAGAAAACAGTTATTGCCATTTCACACACATGTAAACAAATTAAATATTGTCAAGTGCAAAAGTCAGTGTTTATAAAACATACTGGTCACATGTTGAGCTGGTACCGCATAAGACTTGAGATAAAAACACGGCCAATGCCAGTGGCTAGTTAGCATGAAAAAAGCAGAAATGATTTCTGTAACTGTCAATGAGACTTCTGCACCTCTCAGCAGATATTTTGGCCCACTCCTCATCAGCAAACTGCTCCAGTTGTCTCAGGTTTGAAGGGTGCCTTCTCCAGACGGCATGATTCAGCTCCTTCCACAGATGTTCAATAGGATTTAGATCAGGGCTCATAGAAGGCCACTTTAGAATTGTCCAGTGTTTTGCTCTTAGCCATTCTTGGGTGTTTTTATCTGTGTGTTTTGGGTCATTATCCTGTTGCAAGACCCATGACCTGCGACTGAGACCAAGCTGTCTGACACTGGACAGCACATTTCTCTCTAGAATACCTTGATAGTCTTGAGATTTTATTGTACCCTGCACAGATTCAAGACACCCTGTACCAGATGCAGCAAAGCAGCCCCAGAACATAACAGAACCTCCTCCATGTTTCACCGTAGGGACAGTGTTCTTTTCTTGGTATGCTTCATTTTTGTGTCTGTGAAAATAGTGCTGATGTGCCTTGCCAAAAAGTTCAAGTATTGTCTCGTCTGTCCATAGGACATTCTCCCAGAAGCTTTGTGGCTTGTCAACATGCAGTTTGGCAAATTCCAGTCTGGCTTTTTTATGATTTGTTTTCAACAGTGGTGTCCTGCTTGGTCGTCTCCCATGAAGTCCACTTTGGCTCAAACAACGATGGATGGTGTGATCTGACACTGATGTACCTTGACCTTGGAGTTCACCATGAATGTGTTTAGAGGTTGTTCTGGGCTCTTTTGTTACCATTCGCATTATCCGTCTCCTCCTGCGGCCACGTCCAGGGAGGTTGGCTACAGTCCCGTGGATCTTAAATTTCTGAATAATATGTGCAACTGTAGTCACAGGAACATCAAGCCGCTTGGAGATGGTCTTATAGCCTTTACCTTTAACATGCTTGTCTATAACTGTCTTTCTAAACTCCTGAGACAACTCTCTCCTTTGCTTCCTCTGGTCCATGTCAACAAACAGCACAGTGACTACTTGTCACCCTTTAAATAGGCCGACTGACTGATTACAAGTTTGTTGACACCTGTGATGTTAATTAGAGGACACATCTTGGTTGAACATGTCCCTATGGTCACATTATTTTCAATCTTTTCTAGGGGTGCCATCATTTTTGTCCAGGCCTGTTTCATGAGTTTGTTTTTTAAAATAATTCTGTTGAACCACAATTCAAAAGCATTGTCTGCTTTTCATTGGTTAATTTTCATAGAATTTTTATTTATTACCACTTTTGTCAGATTCAAGTTATTTCTGTGACCATTGTGGGTTTTTCTGTCATTAACAGAGGGGTACCAACAATTTTGTCCATGTCTGTATATATAAATGAAGGTGTTTATGATTAAGTGAAAAAAAATCCAAAGCTACATGGCCCTGTGTGAAAAAAACATTGCCCCCTAAACCTAATAACTGGTTGGGCCACCCTTAGCAGCAACAACCGCAACCAAGCATTTGTGATAACTGGCAATGAGTCTTTTACAGTGCTGTGGAGGAACTTTGGCCCACTCATCTTTGCAGAATTGTTGTAATTCAGACACATTGGAGGGTTTTCAAGCATTAACTGCATTTTTAAGGTCATGCCACAGCATTTTCAATCAGATTAAGGTTAGGACATTGATTAGGCCACTCCAAAGTCTTCATGTTGTTTTTCTTAAGCCATTCAGAGGTGGACTTGCTGGTGTGTTGTGGATCATTGTCCTGCTGCAGAACCCAAGTGCGCTTCAGTTTGAGGTCACGAACAGATGGCTGGACAGTCTCCTTCAGGATTTTTTGGTAGACATCAGAATTCTTGTTTCCTTTAACCACAGCAAGTATTCCAGGTCTGCAAGCAGCAAAACAGCCTCAGATCATCACACTACCACCGCCATATTTTACTGTTGGTACTGAATGATGTTCCTTTTCTGAAATGTTGTGTTACTTTTACGCCATATGTAATGGGACACACACTTTCCAAAGAGTTCAACTTTTGTCTCGTCAGTCCACAGAGTATTTTCCCAGAAGTCTTGGGGACCATCAAGATGTTTTCTGGCAAAAATGAGATGAGCCTTTATGTTCATTTTGCTCATCAGTGGTTTTCATCTTGGAATTCTGCCATGCAGGCCATTTTTGCTGAATCTCTTTCTTATGCTGGAGTCATGAACACTGACTTTAGCTGAGACAAGTGAGGCCTGCAGTTCTTTGGATGTTGTTGTGGGGTATTTTTTGACCTCTTGGATGAGTGGTCACTGTGTTCTTGGGGTAATTTTTGTCGGGCGGCCACTCCTGGGAAGGTTCACCACTGTTCCATGTTTTTGCCATTTGTGGACAATAGCTCTCACTGTGGTTCGCTGCAGTCCCAAAGCTTTAGAAATGGCTAGAAAATGGAGCCCAGCTTTCAAAGATCTGATAAACCACAGTTAATTTGTGCTTTAACGGGGGGGGGGGGGGGGGGGGGGGGGAATCACTTTTTCACACAGGGCCATGTAGGTTTGGATTTTTTTTACCCTTAATAATAAACACCTTCAAATAAAGATGGCATTTTGTGTTTACTTGTGTTATCTTTGTCTAATATTTAAATTTGTTTGACGATCTGAAACATTTAAGTGTGACAAACGTACAAAAAAAATGAGAAATCAGGAAGGGGGCAAACACTTTTTTCACACCACTGTATATGTCTGAGCACATTTTGTGAATGTGTGTCTATTTCTTAGATTGCTTGCATGTCTGCATCTATGTGTCCATGACTGTCTCAATAGAGGGTATGCACAAGATGTTACTAAACAGACCTTATGGCAGTTACAAAGCACTGAGGGGCAAAAATGAGTGGCAGCAATAGGGTGTATGCAGTAAAACACAAAAAATACACATGGTATTCAGTCACAGCAGTACACAGAGAACCTGTTTGCATTGTGGGGAGGTAATCATATCATTCCACCTTGTATTAATTGACAAAAAATAGAAAAAATAAATAATTACAGGTCCAGAATCAGTTCTTCACTAATGTGTGCTCTTACCCACACATCACTACAGTCAACTAAACAGTGTGGGATTGACATCTAAAGTAGAAATGGCACTCAATGTACTGCTGTGACTAAATATGTTGTGTAATTTTTACGTTTTGCAGCATACAAACTAAAGCTGCCACATGTGTTTTGAGTGGCAAACACATGTGGCAGCTTGTGTAACTATGGTAACTGTTCTGTATCTGCTGTGAGATCTGTTCCAATGCATCCCCTCTGTAAGTATACAGTATATGGTCTGTTTAGAAGTGACTACATGTGTGATTTTCTACATGTACTCCTCTGTTCCACTTTCAAACAAAGCCATTTGTGCATGTAAACACTAGTTGGCTTACCTCTTTTCTACCAGATTACTTGCTTTCTACAGGCAGTGCACTAGTCTCGGTCAAATAAATATTTTTTAGCACATTAATGTAATGCAGCAGTTACTCACCCTACAATGCAAATATATTTATATAGCCTAAATATAACTAATTAAATGATTTGTCGAAAAACCCTGAGCTCAATCACTACCATAAAAATATCTTGGAAGCTGAAAGGTTAATTCAGTTTTCTCCATTCCATCAAATAACTACAGTTTTTGTTTTTTTTTGCTTTTGTTTTTTTTTTAATTTATCTGCTTAAATCTGTTTTATCACAGTGACAACTGTGTAAAGGACTTTTATAATTAGTAAAACAGCCTCATTAATTGTTAAAACTCTCATCTAAATATAACACAAGTCAAACATTTCATCTGAAAGGTTGCACTGCTCAGTAAGCCAATCAAATAAGGTTTCTCCGCTGCACTTACACACAGACTTGAACATTAGCACAGGGTACATGATCTCAGAGCTGTCGTGAGATTTGAGCGTATGCTACCATCACGTCCAGATTTCAACTTGGAAATGATCGCATGACCACTTTTCTGTCTTAAGCATGTTTGATAAATGAGGGCAATTGTCATAGCATGCTGTGATGTTGGAGTTTCGTGTGCATGAGACTGAAGGTTTAATGCACTATGTGGGAACAAATGGAAGCTTTAGCTTTAGTCACACCTTTGGCTGAAAATACACAATTGTCCAAAATTTGAAAGACCTTCCAGACACAAAACAGCCTACTTCACAATGCTTCTGTTGTTCCATCACCAATAAAGGTAGCGCCAATAACTTTTCCAGTTTTCCACCATATTAGTTTAAATAAAATAAATCATGTTAGAAATGTAATTTATATAATATTCTTAACAACAAAATTGGCATTCGGATTGGATGGCTGCTGTATCAATGTTCTCTAACACCTGCGTCATTTTCTGTAGCAAACTTGATTATTTGATTGAGATTGGTTGATCTCGTGAAAAAAATTCCAGCACATCACCATTATAAGGTAGGAAAAATATATCATCAGGAATATGAAAACAGGAGCTATGGCAAAGAAGAAAACCACAGTCCTGTGTAGGTTTTTAGTGTCATAGATAGGCAACCAGGAAACAAAAATGATGCAATAAGGCAATGCTTGAAACATAAGAGGAAGTTAGAGACTCGGAAGATATCAGTGTTGCCTTTAACCATCAGTAATAACAGATATTCTAAGGATTTTTAATGCTTAGCCTACATCTTTAAATTTTGTTCATGGAAACTGGACTGAACAACAACAACTTCTTGACAACCATTATCTGGATTGTAAAGACTGAAGTGTTTTATACAGACTTTTTTTTTAACCAGATACACTTCTCTCACCCGACTTCCTGCCTGACCTGTCTGCTCTCAGCCAGTAATTAGCATTACTGTTGGAAATGAAGCCTGCAAGCTAGCTAGCCAAAATGAATAAAAAAATAGTCATTGTAAGAGAGTTTCTTTGTAAAGAGGAAAAGGTCCACTGATGAGACAGCAGAGGGGCATGTGAGTGCCAAGAAAAACAATGGTGCGTGTAGGAAGGACGGGAGTCCTATTTAAAATACGGCTTTATTGGCACAGGTGACACCTGTGCTCCCAACCTGCTCTTCATAACATGTGGTGCCAAGCAATCATACAAGTCCATGAAGCCTTCAGAACTGCTTCAGCATATGGAAATCAAGCACCCAGCACAGAAACCTATTTGGTTCAAACCAAGATGGAATGCTGAAAACTCTGCTCCCGTTTCCACCCTCCTGTGTTTGTGAAGTGGGATTTTCAGCAATAAACTGCAACCAAAACAAGCTGCTGGAATGAACGGGACATCAGGAACACACTCCAGGTGTGACTGTCTCCTATCATCTCAGGATGGGACTGTCTCCATGCAGAGTCAAGCTCCGGGATGCCTCTGAGGGGGGGAGTTTTAATCACACACTTTATCGTCACTGTCGGGAGCAGACCTTGCAACTCCATATTTTCTGTTTTGCACTTGGTCTACATATCATTTATACAAAGACAAATGCAATGCACATAAATCTCCCTCCAGTGCAATTTGTGACAGATGGAAAGATCACTGAACCAGTGAAAGACTTTTACTGTCTTGGCTATGTGATCAGCTTGCTCCTCAGTGATCTACGATGAAGAAGAGGCAACATTCTGGAAGTTGGAAAAGATCTGGAGCTCAAAGGATATCCCACTTCCAAGGCTGTATGACAGGCTAATACTGTCTGTAATTCTTTATGGTTGTCAGGCATGGCACTGAACATGGACAGGAAACAGCTGCTAGACAGCTTTGCAACAAGCTGCTACCGCATAATGGTCGGAGTCAAGAGGCCAGATCAAGTCCAGAACGTCACCATCACAATAACAGTACAGTGCCCTAACTTACATCAGACAGCTAAGGTTCCAAGAGCACACTTTAACATCAGTGCATCCCACACGACTTTGGATCAAGCTCTGTATGGCACAAAACAAGCCTCAAACAACTTCTGACAACACAAGAACATGAAGACTGGGCGGTGCGGTGGCACAGTGGTTAGCACTGCGCCAGCACAGCAACTCACCCTTTGGCCATGGGATCCCTGGCTCGATCCTAGCCCCTGACCAACAGTGATCTGTGTGGAGTTTGCATGTTCTCCCCGTATCTGCGTGGGTTTACTCCGGGATTTCTCCGGTTTCCTCCCACAGGCCAAAAACATGCAGGTTAGGTTAACTGGAGACTCTAAAGTGGCCCTAAGTGTGAATGTGTGTGTGAATGGCTAAGGGATAGTGCCGTACCGTGGCTGCTTCATCCATCCAGGTGGATGCCCTCAATTTCCCCTCTGGGGATCAGTAAAGTATACAAAATCAAAAAAAAAAAAAAATCAAAAAGACTCCCCGACTAATGATGAATGATGATGAACTCATTCTATTGGTCACCTTTTATGCCTTTTGATGTTTTTGTAAATAATAAACCATTTATAAGCATTAGAAAAGCCAAATGAATTCATTCCATCACCTAATGGTCAGGACGTGGACTGGTGACCAGCAGGATCAGATCTGGGTGGGACAGATAATGTAGCGTGTCCCCACCCTCCTTAATCCCACTGTGGTGCCCTTGAGCAAGGTGCTTCACCCCAACTGCTGCAGTGGAGCTGCTCAGTGGCCACAGGTCAGTCAGTGGTTGGACTGGGCAGCATCCTGGCAGCATCACTCATTATGTGAGTGTGAACAGGGCATCCTTGAAAAAGGGAGGGTGCCTCTCAGTGGATCTCCTCTGTATAAATAAAGGGTAAGTTTAAAAAAAAATAAATAAATAAATTAAAAAAAAAAAAAAAATATATATATATATATACTGCTGAAAAAAAATAAAGGGAACACTTTGAAAACACATCAGATTTTAACCAAAGCTTACTAGCTCAGTAAGCTAGTCCAACTTACTGAGTAAGCTGGACTAGCCTGCCACAATTTCAATATCCAGCTTATTTTTTCCCATTAAAATCTGATGTGATTTCAAAGTGTTCCCTTTATTTTTTTGAGCAGTATATACACTACCGTTCAAAAGTTTGGGGTCACTTAGAAATTTCCTTATTTTTGAAAGAAAAGCACTTTTTTTCAATGAAGATAACTTTAAACTAATCAGAAATACACTCTATACATTGCTAATGTGGTAAATGACTATTCTAGCTGCAAATGTCTGGTTTTTGGTGCAATATCTAGATAGGTGTATAGAGGCCCATTTCCAGCAACTATCACTCCAGTGTCCTAATGGTACAATGTGTTTGCTCATTGCATCAGAAGGCTAATGGATGATTAGAAAACCCTTGTGCAATCATGTTAGGTCTGCAATGCTGTAATTGCTGCAAATGGAGGATTCTTTGACGAAAGCAAAGTTGAAAGGAAAAAAATATTATTTCAAATACAAATCATTATTTCTAACCTTGTCAATGTCTTGACTATATTTTGTATTCATTTTACAACTCATGGTGGTAAATAAGTGTGACTTTTCATGGAAAACACAAAATAATTGTCTGGGTGACCCCAAACTTTTGAACGGTAGTGTATATATATATATATATATATATATATATATATATATATATATATATATATATATATATATATATATATATATATATATTCAATTCAATTCAATTCAACTTTATTTATATAGCGCCATTTCACAACAACAGTCATCTCATAGCACTATCAACTGTAGGGGGAACCCCCACAGTTGCAGAAAGACCCCAGCAATCAGGCGATCCCCTGTGAGCAAGCACTTGGCGACAGTGGAGAGGAAAAACTCCCTTTTAACAGGAAGAAACCTCCAGCAGAACCAGGCTCAGGGAGGGGCAGTCATCTGCTGCGACTGGCTGGGGGGTGAGGGGATAGAGAAGAAGAAAAGAACAGACATGTAGAGAGCAAACAGCACGATGGGGACTCAATCTATGGGAGAGAACAAACAAATGTTAAATTTGTTTGTTATATGTTATATATGTTAATGTTATATATATATATATATATATATATATATATATATATATATATATATATATATATATATATATATATATATATATATATATATATATATATATATACACACTACCGTTCAAAAGTTTGGGGTCACTTAGAAATTTCCTTATTTTTGAAAGAAAAGCACTGTTTTTTTCAATGAAGATAACTTTAAACTAATCAGAAATACACTCTAATATCTAATATACATTGCTAATGTGGTAAATGACTATTCTAGCTGCAAATGTCTGGTTTTTGGTGCAATATCTACATAGGTGAATAGAGGCCCATTTCCAGCAACTATCACTCCAGTGTTCTAATGGTACAATGTGTTTGCTCATTGCGTCAGAAGGCTAATGGATGATTAGAAAACCCTTGTGCAATCATGTTAGCACAGCTGAAAACAGTTTAGCTGGCTAGAGAAGCTATAAAACTGACCTTCCTTTGAGCAGGTTGAGTATCTGGAAAAAATTATTATTTCAAATACAAATCATTATTTCTAACCTTGTCAATGTCTTGACTATATTTTCTATTCATTTTACAACTCATGGTGGTAAATAAGTGTGACTTTTCATGGAAAACACAAAATAATTGTCTGGGTGACCCCAAACTTTTGAACGGTAGTGTGTATATATATATATATATATATATATATATATATATACAGTATATATATATATATATATATATATATATATATATATATATATATATATAATTTTACTCAGTTCTCCTTAGTTTCTCCAAAACTTTATAAATTAGTTAGTTTCAGTGTTAATTTTCTAGGGTTTATCTATGAAATAATTGATTTTTACTTTGAATGTAAATTATCATATACAAATAAACTTCACCTCTAAATTATTACAGATTTAATGCATTTAGCATATGCACTGCCATTTTCTTCAGGGCAATGTACACAAATTGTTGTCAAGCCATATGAAGAAATACAGCAGGGAAAATAATGATTGAACACATGAACATTTTCCTCATTAAACATATTTCTGATAGAGCCATTGACCTGAGATTTCCACCAGATATCAGTAACAACCCAAGTAATCCATACATACGAAGAAATCAAGGAAACTGGATTCATAAAACAAGTTATAAATAACAAAGTGGAATGACACAGGGAATCAGTTTTGAACATGCTTAGTGAAATTCCTTTAATATTTAGCAGAAAAGCCTTTGTTGCTAAAAACAGCTTCCAGACACCCCCCCACCCCCACCCCGTATGGAGAAACTAGGCTATGAATGTCTGCTTAAGCTCCACCTGCCCAAATAAAGAGTGTTTTTAGCTATGTCCATATTGCTGCTTACCCTTATTGGTTATAACATTAATCAGTCAGACAGATACTCTTGGCTATCTCTGGAGAAGAGGGAGGAGCCGAGGAGCAGCAAGATTGAGTCAGAGGGGGATGAAGGTGTCCGTTTTGCATAGCAAAGCAGTGGAGATGGAGGCAACCAATCACATGCAGGGGTAGCAGCAGAGAGAAAGAGAGTGGAGAGTGGCAGAGAGATGGGACAGGGTCTCACACAGCCACATTCAAACCGGGCTTCTCTCAGCTCACTTTGCCAGTGGACGGGTGTTGCCCTGTGAGCTGAGAGCAGCCACATTCAAAAGCCCCCCCCCCCCCCCCCCCGCTCAGTTGCCAGCAGACGGGGGACTGGTTGTTAGTAAAAAGTAAACACATATTTGGCAACTACACATTTATGTCTTGCCTCGACTGTTTTCAGAAAAAATGTTTCACTTTTTTCTTTTGAAGATATAGGCAAAATTTTAATATCTGGAAGCATCTTGAACACACTAGCAGCCCACCCACCAGGAGTCGCAGCAACCATTCACATGCAAGCCCTGCAGGCCACTAATTAGAATAATTAATTCTTGCACCTTAAGTACGTGCAAGAATTGAAATCTCTTTCCAAGCATTTCTAAGGCAATGAAAGGGGTTTTTTTTGTAGGTAAAAAGCCACAGTATACTATTTTGGGCAAAACACATTTGTTTTTGAGGTGTTTTAGAGCCAAGTGCACCTTTAAAAGTAACATTTGTATGAAGAAATAAGTATACAAAATTACTATCAAAGATCAAGTAAGACATCAAATTAAAAGTGATATTTTAAATAAAAACATTAAAATGATCATTCTACATAAAATAAAAAAAGAAACAATGCAATAATTACAAAGTCAAGAAGCCATTTTTTCAGTGTAGGGTGGGAACCTTTATTCGGCACCTCACGATTCAGCCGATTATGATTCAGGGGGCTGTGATTCCAGCTGAATACCATTCTCAGTGCATCTTGACGCAAGTTTTTTTCTAACATATAAATACTAGGAAAAGGAGTTTCTCCACTTCATATCAAAGAAAGTGTAGCTGTAGCAAGGACATGACAGTCACAGAGGAAAAGAGAGTGGAGCCCACTGTCAGATGTATTGACAGTAGGCTAACATGCACACATCCTCTTCAGTCGCCTCAGCTCCAACATGTTTGCTATACACGTCTTAACTGTTCTTATTCATGAGGCAGGGAGTGGAAGACGCCAGGAAAACTGATCAAGTCTGTAATATAAAAGGTTTCAACACGTCTTCTTCAGAGTTAGACACAAAAGTCTTGAAACATTCATCTTAGCACCAACAAAGGCGGTAGATTTGACTCCACGGTTTCTATTTCTCTATGATATAAATATGACACTTCGAATGAAAAATACAAGCATTCCTACTTGCTGTTTTTGGTCTCTCCACGTTTTGGTGTAGCCACGGCTGTGCAGGTCAGGTGACCCTCCCACTTCACTGTTGGGTACTGGAGCCGCCTGCCACACAGCTGTGTTTAACACACAGGCATTAAATGTGATCTACGCTCCATATGACAGTGATGCTCCAGCAAACTCATGTGAACATACAGATGCTTCTGCTCGTGCTGTGCCCACAGTTATGAACATGTATATGTGCCGCGACAAAGACTATCCAGGCTGGCACCACCTTCTGCATGTAAAAGAGTCAGTCTGTCAATATTAAATACATGATTAATCTATATGTTCATACAGCATGGCAGTGACACCCTAGAAACCTGACCAAAACCACCAGACCCAAACAAAATGGAGATTCTCTGCCGGCCGGCTGCCAACTTCCATGTGTATGTTCTGCTTCTTTCATGCCATTAAAATTAATTTTGTTAAAAAGGAACATTTAAGAAACAGTATCTTGACATTTGTGCGTTGATTCAGTATTGAGATGCCTCAGGCATCCAATCATCCCCTACCCTACCACTGAGCCGATGCCTCCCTGTCTACGGCTAGGATTAAAACCATTTTACATATCAAAGCCCCCAAACAACTGACTGGTTGTATCTGTCATGTGTAAACTGGCTGGATGTGGAAAAATGATGAAAGAACCTCTCCAACTGAAATTAGGACTATTTAACCTCTTAAAATTCTGTGGTGCACCAGTGCGCCCATCAGCGTCCCCCCTCTGTTGGCCAGGTTTTTTTGAAGCAAATATTCAGTTTGGATATCAGATATTCCAAAGGCTCTAACTTGAAAGTGGTAAGAGATAATGGTTTACTGTCAATTAGAAAGATGTAAAATATGATCCAAAGTTTGAGATAGGAGTAAATTTACGCATCTAATTACCTCCGCCAGGCCGAAAAGGCCAGGAGGAGGTAATGTTTTTGCCGGGGTTTGTCTGTTTGTTTGTCTGTTTGTCTGTCTGTCTGTCTGTCTGTTGGTTAGCAAGATAACTCAAAAAATCTTGGACGCATTTCTATGAAACTTTCAGGCGTTGTTGGAAATGGTACAAGGAAGAACTGATTACATTTTGGGGATGATCCGCATCACCGTCTGCATACAGGAATTTTTTAAAGCATTTTTCCACACTGTGACATATGGCCATTTCCAACATGTGCGCAGGCGCAATGGACGGCGCTGGGCGTCGTGTCTGACCAACACAAACTCCGCCTTCTTCAACGTTTTAGCCAGAAAAGCATGCGGAAAACACTGGTAGCCTGGGCCCGCCAGCCATAGGCGCTGCGCACATTGCGCTGCTTGTCGTGTCTGACCAACACAAACTCCGCGTTCTTCAATGTTTTAGGCACAAAAGCACGCGGAAAACACTGCTGGCCTGGGCCCGCCAGCGTGCCCGCTTTTTCCGCGACGCTGCAAAACCTGACACAGCCACCTGTCCGCCGCCCGATTATTTGCCACAAATTCCCCGCCCAGCTATAGGCGCTGCGTAAAAACGACCTCTCTGCCGGGGAAAATTCTAAATTCTGTTTTGCCGCCGAGCGCAACCCCAATATAATATAAAACCCACGGCAACCTGTCTAACCAATCTGCATCCGTCAGTGGAGGAGATGGACACACCAACACTTCAGTTTATTACCTCCGCCAAGGAGGCAATGCTTTTACAACCGTAAAACGGGGCTATAAGGGACGGCGGGATAATATGGGACACTTTTCTAAATGTAATTCTGCTTTTTTAATTTTGCTTCCGCCTACATTTGATGAAGGATTCATGGATATTTGACAATAAAAACACAACTCAGCGTCCTTCTCAAAATAAAAAAAGCACAATTACATTTAAAACATTTCCCAGAAAAGTGTCCCTTATCAACCCGCCGTCCCTTATAGCCCCGTTTTACACTACTGAACCACTAATCCTATCACTATCACATTGATTGTCATTCATTAATTGTCTGTTTATTGCACTGTCCATGTCAAATAAACAAATAATCATTGTGAATCCAATTGCTAGTCATATCTTTTCATGCTCAGGGAATCTGAAAACGTACACACAAACACTGTATGGGGGGAACTGTGCCGCTTGGCGGAGGTCTGCGCTCTCCGAGTGCTTTTCTAGTTTGCATAATGTGACGGCAGTCATATCGAATTATGTAACTTTTGGTCAAAAGTGGACTTTGGACATATTTACACAAAGGATGGTTTTGTTTTTTTGTCTCCGTTTTTGTTTTTGTTTTTTGTTGTCTTATCTTCAAAGTATATGAACCAGAAAATCAGTAGAATGTACACAAATCAATAAAAAACGGTCAGACCTACCGCTCGTTGTCTTCATTTGTCCATTGTCATCATCCACGGTCCTTATTTCATCTTCTGCCGGTTATTTTCGCTTTTTCTCCCACATCCAGAAACTGTCACATGTATGTTATGAATTATTCCACCTCAATTTTGGTTACATTACACCGCCAAACCGGTGCTATTGTTCTCTGTCGTCATGTGCAGCTCTGTCGATCGCAGGCAAAAGTGTACATGCTCCAGACCATCTTCTCCTGTCACAAAAGGTAAATATTTCCCTTCAGAAGCTAAATAATCTCTTTTTTGAATCATAGTTGGCAAAATTTGGAGCAAACACTTCCTCCGTGTGGAAACATACATTGGGATGGAGCCTTTGTTTCACATTACCGGAAATGATGTTTGTGACAGTTCGTTGGGTGAAGTCCTCCAGTCCTCCAGTGAAGAGCAGTAAGCTATACGTGTCTGACATCTTGTGATGTGAAATGCTTGGTACAACTGGGTTTTCTGTGCTTTTGGGACACATCACGTGACAGGCGCAGAACTGCACCAGGGACAGCAGGTGACGCTGATGTCTTATGAAAGCGGAACATGAAAGAGTTAATATTTCATCGGCCTTTTTTTTTACAAACACCAGTGTATTGAATACATCCTGAGACTTCAAGAAGTGCCTGCAGATACGCTGGTTTGTTCTCACTGAAAACCTTAAAGCCATCATCGATGACATCATTGTTATAGATCGGCTCAGATTCATTTTCATTTGTGGTCAAATTTATTCCCATGTTATGTATTAAAACCACAATCAAACCTATTTTTAAGCTCATCTTCAGGATAATAGAAACTGCACCAGTGAAAGAGTGGAAATGTTCAGTAACCATGGCAACCTTCTTTTCTTTTTAACAACTCCACCATAAGTGAACTGCAGCCCATTTTCTCCATTAATATCACAGCCTCAACTGTTTGGGCTGCAGATTTGATCTGCAGGATTTTACACAATCTGCATCTCATTCTTGACCGTGAATTTAATCAACATTCTCTTTTTTCACTTTTATTATCATTTTTTTTTCTCTTTTAGTTTTATTTTCAGTACAAGCTTGCACTTACTGCACAAAAATGATGTCAGAGTCTTAAATCATAAAATTTCCTTTTAGTGAAGAAAAGTTTGTAGTTAGTTAAAAAAAAATCCCTTTATTAAATGTCTTTAATATGTAAAAACAATATTGGAGGTTTATTCTGTTTCATTTCTCCTTTCCAGCATGTCCATGTGGGCCCCATCCAACATTAAACCTGGGCTTTCTTATGGGTCCATGTGGGTTTGTCCACGGGTTCCATGTTGGCCCATCTGTGTTTGTCCACATGGACATTACCTGTGGCACGGGTGAGCAGGTTTCAGCAACACTGACGCTACAGGAAAAATAATAAGAACCAAGTCACCAATTCATGAGGAAAAGTCAACAATTTATGAGAAAAAAAATTTAGAAAAATTTGCAAATTAACAAAAAAAATGAAAATTTACAAAAAAAAATTTAAGTTTACAGCAAAAAAAAAAGAAAAAAATTGTGAAAGTTCCAAATTTGAAAAAAAAAAAAAAATCATCAATTTATGGAAAAAAAAATGTAAATTTATGAGAAAAAAAGTTGAAATTTTACAAGAAAAAATAGTGAAATTACTTGAAAAAAGTTACAAACTTAAAAGAGAAATTTAGCAAATTTACAAGAAAAAAGTCACAAATTTATGGGGAAAAAATGAGAAAAATTGCAAATTAACAAAAAAGTAGCAAATACACGAGTAAACAAAATGTAAAAAATGTTGCAAATTTATCAGAAAAAGTTGCAAGTTTAGAGTAAGAAAAAGTTGAAAATTTTTGAGAAAGCTCCAAATTTACAAAACAAAAAAGTTGCCAATTCATGGGAAAAACTTACAATTTAAAAAAAGTCACAATTTTTAAAGAAAAACAGACAAATTTAGAAGGAAAATGTTGCAAGTTTAGAGAGTTTCAAATTTTCAAGATAAATGCATCAAATTTATGCCAAAAAAGTCACAAATTTAGAAGAAAATTGTGCATTTATAAGAAAATCAGTTGAAAACAGGTAACTAGGTAAAGTCCATGTGGGCAAACACAGATGCGGCCAACATGGAACCCACATGGCACCCATATAACTGGGGATTCTAAACTGTCCTTAGGTTTGACTGTGAGAGTGAATGGTTGTCTGTCTCTCTGTGTTGGCCCTGCCATGGACTGGCGATCTGTCCAGAGCGGACCCTGCCTCTCGCCCAAAGATGCTGGGATAGGCTCCAGCCCCCCCGCGACCCGAAAAGGATTAAGCAGAAGAAGATGGATGGATGGAAAAAAGTTGCCAATTCATGGGAAAAAAAACTCACAAATTTACAAGAAAATAGCAAATTTATGAATAAAATGTAACAAGTTTATGAAAAAGTTCCATCCTTACAGTAAAAAAGTGGCAAATTTGCAAGAAAAAAAGTCACAATTTTAAAAGAAAAACAGACAAATTTGGAAGGAAAATGTTGCAAGTTTAGAGAGTTTCAATTTTTCAAGATAAATGTGTCAAATTTATGCCAAAAAAGCCACAAATTTAGAAGAAAATTGTGCATTTATAAGAAAATCAGTTGAAAATAGGTAAGTAGGTGAAGTCCATGTGGGCAAACACAGATGGGGCCAACATGGAACCCACATGGCACCCATATAACTGCCCAGGTCATCTTTGTGGGGCCCACATGGACAGCCGTCTTTACGCGCAGCAGCATTTCGGTTCTGCTGGTTGACCACAGCTCTCTGTGAAGCGCCTTGTTTTTCTGCTGCTCTGTGATCTCACAACCATCACTCGCCGCATAAATGTCGGGTAACATAAAGCCAGGAGCTGCTGTCCCTTCTTCAGTCGTCCTGCAGTCCCCCTCTCTGCTGCATTCTTAGCTCGTAGCGCCCCCTGTGGTCAGGCCCAGAACGGTCTCCCGGTGAAAGCGTGCTCACAGACAGGCCTGCATTCAGCAGAGCGGCGCCGGCGGGGCAGAGAAGAAGCGCAGCAGCGTGCAGAGGCAGAGGAGCTTTTACGTTTAGCATGCAGCGCTCAGACTGCAGCACTGTCACCGCGGCGGGAGCAGCATCGCAGCAGCACAGAGGAAGAGCAGCAACCCGTTGTCTTAATGAGTTAAATGACAGCAGAAATAGAAAGTTCCTCGCTTTTCCACTCAATGCCACTGTGGCCCTGTGCTTCTAGGAACAAACCGTGCACACGAGCCAAGTCACGGCAGACACTACATCAGAACTCTGGACTGAAGCGACACTCTTCCAGCCAGTTTTGCTGGTTTCCCCTCTCTGGTGTCCAGATGATAGTTCTGCCGGAACCGCTAGTGTGGCAGGGAGTTTGGAGGAGAGACCGATCCCATCCCTGCCCCCATCTCTGCTCACCCCCTTTTTTAGCTCCCAACTGCCATGGGTATTAATCATTAATGAGCACAATTCTCTGGCGTCTGCATGAGTCAGACTTTCAGTTGCTTGGTTTTCCAAAAGCACAAAAGGTTGAATTAACACAGAATCTGGGAGTCTGCATGTTTTCAACCCTAAAATGGAGGCGGTCTGAATAGGGAAGAACGTCTGATACCTGTTAGAATCCAGCTGGCAGAGGAAGGAAATAAAGAGAAGTGAATAAGTGCTGTTTGGGGTTGGATAACAGCGTGTTAAATGACCCTGCATGACCCGTGTTGCCAGTGATGAGGCTGACCACTGAATCTGCTTGAACCTGAAATGCACTGGCAGTAATGTCAGCGATGGGCTTTGGGTTGATGGCAGCAGCCCTGACCGGGCGGCTTTAAACCACCGTCCACGCAGACGCACCACACTGCTGCCAGCCTCCTGCGGCCTGACGGCAGCCAGCATCAGATCGTGCTTTCCCACCCTTCACCACGGAGCACAAAGACATCGCAACTTCTCACTGCTACAGTCTGTCCACACTGACTTGCCTGAAAACTGAAAACCTGGCTGTTTCAGCTCTGAGCAGAACCCTCATGGCTGATCCTAGCCAGCAGGTCCAGGTGCCCCCCCCCCCCCCCCCCCACCATGTATAAAACTGGGCCCCAGTCTGCTTACCCACTTTAACCCCATCCGGACCCCACATGGGATTAATGCAGGCGGGACGATTTCAGTAATACTGAGGCCAGAGGCAGAATCACAAGACAAAAGGTTGCCAGTTTATCAGGGAACATGTGAAAATTTATGAGGAAAATGTCACAAATTTGTGAGAAATTTTTTGAGAAAAAGTGAAAAATGTATCAAGAAAAAGTCACAAATTTATTAGAAAAAAGTGAAAAAATTTGAGAAAAATGTGAAAATTTGAGAAAAAATGTGAAAATTTACAAGTCACCAATTTATGAGGAAGAAGTGTGAACATTTATGAGAAAAAAATAGAAAATTTGAGACAAGTCACATATTTAAGAGAAAATATGTGAAAATTTATGAGAAAAAAGTCACGAATGTATGAGAACAATGTAAAAACTTGAGAAAAAAATGTGAAAGTCTACAACAAAAGTCACAAATTTATGAAAAAAACGAAAATTTACAAAAAAGTAGAAACATTTGAGAAAATAGTCAAATTTATCAGAAAAAAAGATGAAAATTTATGAGGAAAAAGTCACAAATGAGAAAAATTTGAAAATGTATAAAAAAATGTAAAAATTTATGAGAAAAGTCACAAATTTATGACAACAAACACTGCAAACTCATCAGTAAAAAATGTGAAAACTGCCAAAAAATAGTGAATTTATGAGAAAAATTTGCAAATTTACTAGACAAAAGTCGCAAATTTATGAGAAAAATATGTGTGAATTTATGAGAAAGCAGAGGCAAATTTATGTGAAAAAAAAGTCATAAATTCACAAAAAATAGCAAATTTATGCAATTAAAAGTTGAAAGGTAAATAGTTTAGTCAAGTCCATGTGGGCAGTCACAGATGGGGCCACCCGCAGACAAACCCACATGGACCCATCAGACAGCCCAGTTTAAGCTGTGGTCGGGCCCACATGGAGCTGCTGGCTGGGCCGTAGCAGACTGGTCCTGGGTGAAGGGCCAGACTCAGATGGTCCTGGAGTTTCCAGTGTCAAACCTTCCAACCAGCACCCGGTGCATGACCCCCACCTGCAGGAGGGACCACGGGGATCATGGTGCTGTCTGAACCCAGGGACAGCCTGGGCTTCTCTGCTTGGACTGCGGCCCGCGACCCAGACCCTGGATAAGCAGTAGCTGATGGATGGGTGGAAACGATTAAAAAAAAAGTAACCTTAGTCAAAGCGAAAGTGGGCCACTGACTGCTCTGTAGAGGCACAAAGGATCAAAAATTACCTTAAACTTGCTAATAAAGTCAGTTTGGTGTTTGCAAAAGGAACATCAACTTCTGACATGCATTAAAAAAATGCCTTAAGTGTAACAAGCAACAGTTTGCTCAGCTCGCACAGCCAGTTCTCTCACGTTCAGTCATGATATATTATGCTGAAGGGCAGCCAGTGTTTTCACATGAACAAAAACGAAGCACGACATCCTGTCACTGCGAGCTGTCAGACAATCCAACTGGCTGTGTGAGAGGAGGCCGGACAGCGTGTGGAAGCGTTCGCCAAACGCTCAGCGAGTGGAGGAACAACAAGAGAGAAGTAGGGCACACAGTGCAAACAGGTGCTGCCTTTAATGCCTTCATTTCAGCAGGATTATACAAGAGGAACTGAAGCCGTTTACAGGAGAGCTCGGCCATAGAAACCCGCAGCTAGGAGACGTTCAGAGACACTCCGGTCACCTGCAAGGGCAAGAAACACTCACAATGTTAACGCAACCGTTCTTTAAACAAGCACCCGCTATTACATTCAGGAGAAGAATAATTCCCCAAAACACAAGCGTCCCACCCGCGTGTCCATGTGGGCCCCACAAAGCCGTCTGATGGCTCCATGTGGGTTTGCACACATGCACTTCCCTGCTGCTCTCGTTTCCACTGAGGTCCTCATAAAGTGGTGATTTTCTGCTACAGTTCTCATCTCTTCCCACAAATTTGATCCATTTACTTCAAATATTGATCCTTTCTCATGAAATTCTTTTTTTTTTTTTTTTACTGTAAACTGGCAACTTTTCCTCATAATTTTGTGTTTTTCCTCCTAACTTTGTGACCCACAGGACAGCCCAGGTTTAACCTTTGGTGGGGCCCACATGGACATGCTCACGGAGTTTTTAACAACAAAATCTCAAAACTAAATAAGTTAATAGAAACATCTGAAGCCATCATGACTTAGCATTTTTACCAGTATTGCACATGGTGTTTTCATGATATGCTTCTAGTCCTGATCTGACAATTTAGAGCTTTACTATTGGTGCTTTCCCTGCAACCTCGGACATGTCTCCCATTGGTCCCCAGTCCCCAACAACCCCAGAAGCGTGTCAAAGTTTAATGCACATTTATTTTGGTTGCATAATGTCAATAATAATAAGAAACCTTTTACAAGATACTGTGGGAGATAGAGGACTCAGGAAAGGGCCTGGAACATCACACTCTTATCGGGCCTCAGCTCGTTCTGCCACACAATGGAAAGGAAACATCACAGATCACAACCTTTTCCCATCCCTCCAGCGTAAAAAGAGAAAAAAAAAACCAACCAGTCACTCGGATGCATCATTCTATCAAGTCCTTTCCCCCTCATTATATTTATTCATTTTAAATAATACCAATGACTCGTTAAATAACCCTGCATAGAAAAATAAATGAACTATGTAGATATTTTTGAACTACGAATTAAGAGCTGACAAAGGGGGGAGGCGGGTTGAACCATCTTGAAGGTTGTGGGTGACGATGCTCCGTTGTACAGTATGAGCGACTGAGCGTGTTCCTCAGTAGATGTTTGTCTTTCCTTGTAATTTACAAACCAGTCCCACAGATACAAATAATGTAAGACTTACAAAATAAATTCCAGGTTACGCTTACATGGCAAGCAGCTTTGTATTTTTTACCCCTTTTTTTCTGATTTTTTTGCCCCCCCACCACCCAAAAAAAAAAATTAAAAAAAGAAAAAAGTCCTCTGACAATGTATGTGCCGTTAAGATTTCACCCGAAAACATACATTTCACGGTTAAGTAGCAAGTTCGAAGAGAAACACAACTCCATTCAGAAGACACTATATTTAACATGGCTCTTTACACAAAGAAACAAGTCATCAAATTATTCCCCAAAAACAAAAAAAAGTTTTTTCTGTTTTTATTCCGTCTTTTTTTTTTTTTTTCCAGTGCCTCCTGATTTTTTCTAGCACAAGTGGAAAAGCAGGAGCCCGTGTTTTAGCCTCCCGGCAAAAGAGCAGGTGTACTGCAACTGGAGTGTAATCCAGACAAGATGGCAGAGTCAGTGGCCGACTCCAGAGAGCATCCACAAGAACAGACAAACATCCCAGCGGGAGGGGGGAAAAATGCCAAAACCAACTCAAATAAAGCAAAGTGGCATCCGTAAAGTCACTGATTGTGTTAGCTTTGTGAAGATGGCAAGGGTATACTCTGGAGCTGTGCGAGGTTCATGACCCTTGGATTTGGTTGTGAAAACAGGAGAGGAAAAAAAGAACAGGCGGAACAAAAACGAAGATACCCATTAGAGTAGCAGCAAAAATTACTATGACTGTCTGGTTGGTTTGTTTTTCCTTTTCTTTAAGGTGTCCTGCGGTATGTTAGCGGGATTCATATGTGTAGCGAGTGGCATGGATAATCCAAAATGTCTTTTACTGTGAAATATATCCACGCTGATTCTAGTAATAGCTTTGTAGTGTGGAGCCATTTTGTCCATCTCTGCACTGGTCATTAAGGATTTCCAGAAGGCACTTTTTTGCATTGTGTGTGTGTGTGTGTGTGTGTGTGTGTGTGTGTGTGTGTGTGTGTGTGTGTGTGTGTGTGTGTGTGTGTGTGAAGGAAGAGATATGGGGGCTGAATGCAGCTGTGAGCGTGGTTAGAGAGGAGAAACAAAGGATGGAGAGAGGCAGATGTGTTTGGCTGTCTGTCTTCCCGTATGCGTCTGACTTCATCATGAGTGTGTGTGTGTGTGTAATCAATGCACCAGATCAAACACAGCAATCCCTACATTTTACTCAGTGCAGTCTGCTCCTCGAGCACCTGCAGGTAATCAGGCGTTCCCTGGAGCTTGGCTTTAAGCTCATAGTACTCACTTTTCCTCTGCTCCACCACAATCTTACTGTGGTTCCCTCCTATCAGTGACGACTTCTTCATCTTCTTATCCAGCGTTTTGTCGGGGTAACGGATTTCGTACCCGCCCATCCCTATGCTGTTGAAGTCTCTTTTGCTGTCCAGGAAGTTGTGGATGAACATGCTGGGCTCCCGGTGGGGCAGGAACTCCTCAAGTTCATCAATCGTGCTGAGGCGCTTGTTACGTTCCAGGGTGGAAAGTGAGTCTTTATCCTTGTCGGCGCAGTTCCGCAGGATGATCTTCTGCCGCTGCGAGTCCGCAAACTTGAAGCCGGCGTCCAAGTCCGAGGAGCGTCCAATCCCACAGGTGTGGCTTTTGCCAATGTGCTCAATGGTCTGGGGGATGAAGGTTTCGCCTCCCAAGTCATCTCCAGGGATGGAGCCTTTTTTGCCAGATTTGTGGCTGTGACGGCGAAGGTGCAAAGCCATGGAGCCACACTCCTGATTACCCAGCCCCTCCTGCCGGCCCACTGGTTTCTTATTCCTCCGCAGGACGAAGACTAGCAGGCAGAAGGCTATGAACACAGTGAGAATAAGCACTACAAGGATGCTCAAGATCATAATTGAGAGAGGCACAGGCCCTCCCGGCGGTGCTTTGCCAACACCAGCAGGTGACACTGAAGTCAAAGTAGGAGTGGCACCAGTCAAAATAAATGGTGGCCTTGCCATCCTGGGGCACAGAATCTCATTTTTTAAGAGTCGCAACTCAATGTTGGCAAACTGCACCGGGGAGGCACACTTCACCTCTTTGGCAGCCACACCATCACCCAGCTTCTGGAGCCAGAGTTTGAGGGCGACCAGGTCACAGGAACAATCCCACGGGTTCCCCTCTAGGTCTATCTGGGTCAGTGATCGCAGCTGGTCTAAGACACCACTCACTGGCAGGGTCATGAAGTGGTTGTTTTTCAGATTCAGTCGTGCTAATGAAACACCCGCAAAGACATAGGCGGGGAGACTCCGCAGGACGTTGTTGTTGAGATAAAGGAGCTGCAGGTTTGGCATGGAGTCAAACGTGCCCGCTAGAATTTCCTTTATGGCATTGTATTCCAAATACAGGTACTGTAGGTTTGTGAGGCCTAAAAACATTTCTGGGTGCAACTGTTCCAGCTGATTTCCATTTAAATACAGTCTCCTCAGGTTGGTGAGATTAGCAAACACACCTTTCTGCACTGTGACAATTTGATTGCTGCCAAGATGTAACAAATCTAAACCCTCAAACCCTTGGAAGTCCATCGGACTGATATCACGGATATAATTCCCACTCAGATGAAGTTTCTTGGCATTTGGTGGTTTGGGAATGAGATCAGCTAGATTTTTAATGTTCCTCTCCTGACAGCTGACACTAATGCCAAAATCAGAAGGGTGGGCTTTGCAGCTGCAAGGCTGTGGACACAACAAAGGAGGGGTACGAGTCTGAAAGGAAACAATCGGAGTATTTATTCTGAAAGGTGGTAAACCAGCCACAATACCGTTCCCATAAATCTTGGATGAGTCTGTAGTTTTTGGCGATTTTGTGGCTATCGGCGCCACGGTGGTTGGGGACATTTTGGAGGGTGACTGCCCTGGATCGGGCTGCACGGGAGGCATCCGCACATCAAATTCACTTCCAGTTCCCATGGGGCAAAGCTCCTGTTTGTTGGTTTCTTTCAGAAGCCGCCCGTACAAGTCACTAGGTGTTTCACATATGGCCTCTCCAATAAAAATATTATAGGGCATGTTTTCTAGCCAGGCTTTGAGAGGTGCTAAGTCACAGGTACAATTCCAGGGGTTGTCGTCCAGCTGCAGCTCGACAATCCGTCCGATATGCTCCAGAACCCCCAAATATGGCAGCTTCTGAATCCTGTTGCCCCTTATATCCAGGTGCGTGAGTGAGGCAAAGCGAAATATATTGTCAGGAAGAGCCTGTATAAGATTATCATTCAGGATGACTACTTTGAGTTTGTGCAGTTTGTTAAAGGCTCCCCTCTCTATGTATTTTATCAAATTGTAGTCAGCCTGAAGGTATTCCAAGTTCTCTATTCCTAGGAAAGTATCTGCTCGCAACACTTTCAGCTCGTTGTTGTTCAGGTGCAGCTGCTTCAATGCACTCATCCCCATGAATGCGCCCCCTTCGATGTTCTGCAGCTTGTTGTTCCCCAGGTGCAGCGAAACAGCGTGGGTGAAATTAGGGAAAGAGTTGGGGTACAGTATGATCAAGAAGTTGTACTGGAAGTTCAGGTGGTAGAGGGACGACGGCGGAGGGCTGAGCTGCGTGGGCCGGTAGACCGTCACCTTCTCGCAGTTGACGTACAGCACGTTCTCCACCGACATGCAGGAGCAGGCGCTGCAGGTCTCGGCCCGCAAGTCCGAGGCGGAGGGGTCAGCCATGGGCAGTCCGTCCGCTGCGGCGGGGGAAGAGATGGAGGAGGAGGACAGGGCACTGGAGATTGAGGAGGAAAAGGCTGCCAGCAGGAGTACGAGCAGCATCTCGACGGCTAGAAATCCTCCCCCAGAAAACCATTTAGTAACCTTCGGAGAAAGAACAGATAGAGAGGGGGGGCACGCACAGGCATCCACACGTGCACACGCACATACACGTGCACACACACACACACACACACACACACACACACACACACACACACACACAGAAACAAACCATGAACGTCCAGTTCCACTATTCAGTCCACTGAATTAGCACATGCATGTATTTCTTTAACCTTGGACTCTACTAAAACAATTAGATTTTATTTTATTCTTACTTTTCTCCCTCTGACTCTCTGCATTGAGGCTTTCAGCTGTGAATATTGTGGATTTTGCACGTCACTGCATGTTTGATGCAGATTTATTCAGTACTGCAGGAAAAGTACCACATGCTCTATAAAGCGACTCCTACCCCAGTGAACTGCTGCACATCTATGCATCTTATTCTGACACCCAGCAGGACAACTACACCCCCTCACCCTCCACCTCCTCCCTCCAGCACATTCAGCCTAATCAAAGTCAAATGGCTGCAGTTCTCCTACAGTCGGGCTCTCATCTGAAGCCACAACTAAGCAGCACATTTGGGGCTTATCTGCTGAGCAGCACCGTTCTGATTCCCGCAATCCCATTTAGTTTTACAGCAATGGCATCCAGCAGGAGCGAAGACTTACCCACAGCTGAGGCGGTGATGAGCGCTGCTCCCTGCGGAGGTGCGGGGCAGCATCGGTGAGTCTGCGCTCCTCCCGGCTTCAGCGGACAGTTTGGAGGGGCGCAACAAGCTTGGTCCAGCGGCTAGATCCCCATCCTGTAGATCACCACCAGCCAAGAAAACTGGGAGGGGGGGGGGGGGGTGCTGAGGAGAAGCAGATAAGGCGCAGGAGGAGGTGGAGGAGGTCCGATTTCAGCCGATGCGTCTCTTGCTGATGGGCTCCTCTTGCTTGGAAAAATCGCCCCGTTCGTCGTTGGGATCCCAGGGTGGCTGTACTGCCTCCATGGGTGAGCGGTGCTTCACTTTCAGGAGAACATGTATGTATCCTGATACATGCACGGAGCAGAGACGAGGAGAGACACGCAGCTTTTTTCAGAGACCCTGACGCCGCGTCCGGAGACTCCAAAGCGTGAAAAAAGGCGAACGGCGGACGGTGATGCGGAGAAATAAGTCCATTATTATTATTGTTATTATTATTATTATTGTTGTTGCTGTTTTCCTGGAGGAGCGGGGGGTTAAAATTTCTTCTTGGAACAATAGAGCGCCAGCACGCACGCGGGCTGCTCAGCGCTGCGCTCCGGCTTCAGCTGCGCGCGGCACCTCCAGCCAATAAACGCCGCTCTGTCTCCACACAAGTTGCGCACCGGGATCAGCCTCAGCGCAGCAGATGCGGTCCAAACGCTTTCATCGGGCGATCCCGGTCGGTCCGTTATCTTCCATTAATCCACTTCTTGTCCAAAAATTGCTCATTTTGCTCTTCCGTATCTGCAGGCGGAGGAAGATTAGATCATTTTAGCCCATCTGAAACAAAATGTTCAAGGAAAGGACACATGATCTGGATTCGTTTTTGTTTAAGGGCGGCGTTAAAGCTCCAGGGGGAAAAAAACAACAACAAAAAAAACAACAGAGAAATAAGAGAGACAATTGAGGAAAAGAGGAGCCGCTGCGTAAAGATGAATAATGCAGATTAGTGAGGGTTCAGTCGGCCGCCGCGCCACCGAGGAGCTGCCAAAGTCCGCGCATTCTTCCACTGAAACCCAGCACGGAAATAAACTTCAGACGAGGATATGATCCAGACTGGAGCAAAACGGAAGGAGGAGAAGGGGAGGTGGGCTCCCCTCCCTCCTGTAAAATAAAACATAAATTAACAACAAAAAAAAGACAGCGGGAGGGGGACAACAATCCGTGTCAGGCTGAGAGAAATGGACTGACTGCTGCTGCAGCCGCATTCACAGAGCTTCCCACGCGACTGAAGAGAGGAGGATGCGGAGATGGGGGGGGAGGGGGGGGGAGGGAAGGAGAGAGAGAGAGAGAGAGAGGGAGGGAGGGAGGGAGGGAGGGAGGGAGAGAGAGAAGGAGTGAGGGAGGGTGGGGGGGGGGCGGATGGTGGGGTGTCTCACTTAAACCAAAAACTAAAGGCAATAAAGCGCCTTGTTGAGACCAGGAAGCAGCTGCTGATCAGGTGATGGTCCGCTGATGACCGCGATGACTGTCACGATCAAAGCTGAAGCAGCAGCACCAGCTGCGAGCATCCTTCCACGACACGCCGGATCAAAGATGGAGGACAACACGGGCAGCGTGTGCGCCTTTTTTTGGGCTGACGCTTTCACCTGTCCAAACAAGGATTGCATTTGACACGACTTGCGCAATGGGAGCAGCGCTCGGTGCGTGCACGCTTTGAACGGGAGCGCGCCTGTATTCAAAATGTGTGTGTGTGTGTGTGTGTGTGTGTGTTGAGGGGGGTATTATTCAAGAGTGCTGCAGTCAGACAGGCTGGGAGAGATGGAGAGAAAGCAGGAGATAGATAAGGTGGAAATCAGTCAATTAGGAGAGCGCGCTTCTGTTTTTATTTGGTGCGACTTTTGGGAAGGAGAGAACGGATCAGAGCGGAGAGGGAAAGACTATCTATCTATCTATCTATCTATCTATCTATCTATCTATCTACCTGGATTTTCGTTCCTACAGCTGACACACTTTGGAGAAGAAAAAAAAAATGTGCCAAACACACACACACACACACACACGCACACACACACACACACACACACACACACACACACTGAAACCTGACTGGCCTCACCGGAAGCCTCACCTCTGGTTTCCTCTTGCAACAGGTGGCAGAGCCAAGTGACGCACAAATAAAAGCCCGGGTGGAGAAAGGGAAGACGGGAAGTATGGATTTCAGCTGCACCACAGGCCGTGAAACTCAAGTGTGGAGGAGGATGGAAGCGGTGGAGCTGCTGAAGTGGTCGGTGGTGGTGGATGTGATTAAAAGATTCCATGATGAGCTGGGAATGGGCTGATGTTGGCAGCGCTACACCCATGTGTTATGTTCAACACACCTGAGAGGTGACCGTCCCCATACAGCCATGACTTTACTTATGACATTCAACACATGAATCTCAAAGAAATTAATAAGACATTGATGTGGAACGAGGCCAAAATGGACTGGGCCCCTGTCCAGCCTTCCACCAAGCTTCACTGACACTAGGGAACAGAACAACAAAATCCTAACCTCCTGGTACATGTTATCATGCTAGTAATTTCAACCCTGACCTTGAACTCTTTCCACCCACCCCGACCGTAACACACTCACCCACACAATAACTAGCTCAGCTGTTGGTACAGAAAGACTGGCACACCAACAGTAATACATCTGCTGCTGTATTTCTCTGCACTTTACTGCAGCCATTTGCACAAGTGTCATACCTGCTGCTGTCTGTCATTGCAGTATTTATCATGTGCAGTCCTGTCCTATCTGTCACTGTCTTCACCTACACTACCACACTGAACTTGATATTACAGGTATTACAGCTCTACTTTCCTTTATATAAGATTGCTGGGTCTCATCATTTATCGTTTATCTTCATTTGCACTAGGGGAGGTCTGGGTCTATCGTTTGTTGCCATTTGCACCGCAGGTAGCACTGCTGTACATAGACTGCTGTTGTTTTTCCTGCCTTATTCCTTTTTTCTTCTTTTTTTAATTGGGCACACCACTGAAGAGAGAGAGAGACCATTTCAACTCTCCTATTTGTCCTCTACGTGTAGTAGTACGACAAATAAAATCTTTGAATCTTCAATCTTGAATCAAACTCCCTTTGAACTGTTCTCTGTCTTTTCATTATCTATTCCGTTTCCCAGCCAGCATGTCCTTGTGGGCCCCATCAAAGACTAAATCTGGGCTGTCTTAGGGGCCATGGATTCCAGTTGGCCCTATCTTTTTTGCCCAAATGAACTTTACCTGTTTATCTATTTTCAACTTATTTTTTCATAAATTAGCTGTTTTCTTGTAAATTTGTGACTTTTTTCCCCAATTTAATATTTTTTTTCATGAAAATTTGCAACTTTCTCATCAATTTGCAGGTGTTTTTTTTTTTGTTTTTTTTACTGTAAACCTGCAATGTTTTCTCATAAATTTGGGACTTTTTTCTCGTAAATTTTCAATTCATTTTTTTATTTAACTTTTCTTTATACAAGGTAGTTCCACTAAGAGGCCACCTCTCTTTTTCAAGGACGCCCAGTTCACACTTGTAGACACACGTTCGCACCAGGAAGCTTGCCAGTCCAACCACAGACGGACCTGTGGCCGTGGAGCAGCTCCACTGGAGCAGCTGGGGTTCAGGGTCTTGCTGAAGGGTGCCACAGTGGGGTTAGGAGGGTGGGGAAACACTGCTACATTATCTGTCGCACCCAGATCTGATCCTGCTGGTCCAGGGGTCCAACCCACGATCCTCCGCTCACCAGTCCACATTCCTAACCATTAGGCCACCACTGACTCATATCTTTACTACTTTTTTGTTAATTTGCAATATTTTTTCTCGTAAATTTGTGACTTTTTTCCTGGTAATTTTCCCTCTGGCACCAGTGTTGCTGAAATCTGCTCAGCCATGTTCACCCGGCGGGGGGGGGGGGGGGCCTCAGCGGGTGAAGACATCACCTGCTCACCTGCACCACAGCTAAAGTCCAAGTGGGCAAACACAGATGGGGCCAACATGGAACCTGCAGACAAACCCACATGGGACCCATAAGACAGCCCCGGTTTTAACCTATGGTGGGGCCCACATGGACATGCTGGCTGGGTTATTCCAAATTTGAATAATATCACTTTAATTCTTTTAATGTGATGCAATATTACATTAAACTGAATTTACAATATTGATCATGCATTTCTCTGCATCATAAAACAGAGTAGTCTATACAGTCACTGAACTGAAATCATCAGTGCTGAAGAATTTATTAATGTTTTTCTTCAATGTTGTTGAATAAAAACCCTTTTAACAGAGTATTACATGACTTTGAAACAGAAATATCAACATTGCAGAAAATCTTTGAATTTTACTCAGTAATAAGTCTTTTGTTTCGACTGAATTACTCTCCTCCCTACATGGCTCCCATTTTACTTTGTTATTCATTTATATCTTGTGTTTTTCTGTCGTCACTGTTCCATACCTCATCAATTTTAATGTTCTTTGTAGTTTGCAGTAGATTTCTTTGCAATATTTCAATGCCTTTCATAAATTTAAAATAATTTTGTGCAGCCGTTGAGTAAAAATAAAAAAGCAGTCCTTCTCATAATTGTTTTCCTGCACTTAACTGTCTGAAGTTATATGAAGTCATTTGTGGCGGGTTTGGGAAAACCCCCACAACAGACTAAGGACAGACAGCTCACTACTCCTGGTTTTTTCCACTGCACTACTGAGATGTAATTTGCCATTCATGCATTGTGATGTTAATGTGCCATTCATGCATTGTGTTCATGCGTCCTGTCCTTACTGTGACCTAGAGTCTGAGATCAATAACCATACCAACTGCTGTGAATGCTCTTTCATGTATTGTTGTAACTGGGTATATATGCTGCACGATCCTGTAACTCTCTCTCTCACTCCTGCATCTGCTGCTGACACGCACATGCTGTGTCTCTTCTCTGAGAGCCTGAGGATCCCGCTCCGATCTGCTCACACTTGGGCTGGAGCGGGGATCCTGTGACGGCGGTGTGATTTAATAAACTCTACTTAAAACTCTCAGTCCGCAGTTTATTATTTCTTTGCCGCCGCACTGGTTACCCCAAACATGCACACGTTTTGTGCAAAGCAACCTTCTGGTCTGGACAGCTACACTGGTGACCCGTTCTTCATGATGAGATCTGCACGTCTGAGATCTGCTCATCCACGCTGGACCGGCCGCGCTCGCAGCTCCCCCACACGAGAGCGCATGCACCTCGTCCCCTCTCCACGACGGTGACCTCCAGGGCCAGCGGAGAACGCAGCGCGTGGACCTGAACGCACCATGGCCGAGCGGTGACAAAGATCGTCTCCTCCCTCTCACCGCTCCAACGCATCTGCACGAGCCCGAGGGACAAAGATCGTCTCCTCCCTCTCACCACTCCAACGCATCTGCACGAGCCCGAGGGACAAAGATCGTCTATTCCCTCTCACCGCTCCAACGCACCATGGCCAATCTGCAGCCACAGCTCAACTTGGATAGTATTGGCGCCGATTGCGCTGATCTCCACCAAGATTCTGGACCCTGACTCGCCTCCCCCAGCGGCCCACCCACCCACGGAACCCCGGCACACGCACCGGGGAGATACCAGGACGGCGCACCACGCACGGGACAAATACGGCTCTTCAGACCGCCATCGTCCTTCGCCGCTGCACACAGAACCTTCAGGGCTGCTCGCACACCTGAAGCAAGCATGCAGCTCGCTCACAGGATTCTCTAACGGTCTCAGCCACGGCGCACAAGGGGATTCAGCCGTCAGCTTTTCCTGAAGGCTTTAGGGCTGCGCCCGCACCTAAAGTCAACATGCCAAGTCCCTCTGCTTTTGTTTCTTTTTTTCTTACAGCCGCTACGCAGCCTCGCCGCTCCTGTTTTTCTTCATGGCCGCGAGAGGAGTCAGAGACTAATTTTTCTTCTTGTGACCTCCGCATGTTCAACGGGACAGCCCCTCGACATCGCGGAACAGCAAGCAATTTTTGCACGGCCCAGACGATTTCGCCGTCCCCGGCCGGCATTTACTACCCCCCACCCCCCTCCACCTTCGCCGGCACAGAGCTTTTCCTGCTCGCTGCCAAGCTGCACTACCGAGGTCTCGGCCCCCTGCCGAGCCCTCTGGGGGGGAGCAGTGTGGCGGGTTTGGGAAAACCCCCACAACAGACTAAGGACAGACAGCTCGCTACTCCTGTTTTTTTCCGCTGCACTACTGAGATGTAATGTGCCATTCATGCATTGTGATGTTAATGTGCCATTCATGCATTGTGTTCATGCGTCCTGTCCTTACTGTGACCTAGAGTCTGAGATCAATAACCATACCAACTGCTGTGAATGCTCTTTCATGTATTGTTGTAACTGGGTATATATGCTGCACGATCCTGTAACTCTCTCTCTCACTCCTGCATCTGCTGCTGACACGCACACGCTGTGTCTCTTCTCTGAGAGCCTGAGGATCCCGCTCCGATCTGCTCACACTTGGGCTGGAGCGGGGATCCTGTGACGGCGGTGTGATTTAATAAACTCTACTTAAAACTCTCAGTCCGCAGTTTATTATTTCTTTGCCGCCGCACATTATCTTTTTCCTGTTCATAAGTCCAAGTAATTTTAGCTTAGGTACATAAATATTTGGGTGCTTACTCAAGTTTTGTTATTTTAGCTTTTTACCAAAACATGTTTAAAATACAGTTATATTATCAATATTGGTTTAAAGTGGCGACCCTCAGCTTTAAGTTGAGGGTGTTCACATCAAAATTTGAGTCACAGTTTAGGAATTATAACCATTTCTATACAAAAACTCCTCACTTCAGAGGCTCACATTTAATTGGACAATTGACTCTAAAGCTATTTCATGGGCTACATGGGCTGTTCCATCAATAATTCATCATCAGTAAAGAAGAAAAAGGTCTGGAGTTGATTTCAAGTGTGGGATTTGTATTTGGAGGCTGTTGCTGTGAGCCCACGACATGTGGTCAGAGGAGCTCTCAGTGGAAGTGAAACAGACCATCCTTAGGCTGGAAAACAGAAGAAATCCATCAGATAGATGGTGGAAATGTTACGTGGGGTCAAATCAACAGTTTAGTACTTTCTGAATAAATAAATAAATAAATACATAAAATAGAGTGCACTGGTGAGCTTGGGAACTGAAAAAGGCCTGGACGTCCACAGAAGACAACAATGGTATGATCATAAAATCCTCTCAGTGGTGAAGAAAAACCCCTTCACAACATCCACCCAAGTGAAGGACACTCTCCAGAAAGTAGGCAGCTGGCTTCCAGACTTCAGGCAGTCATTGCCTGCAAAGGATTCTCAACAAAGTATTGATCTTAATCTCCTCTTTTCCGTTGTTATTTGATAAACAAAAACACACCATAAACACAAATCACTCTGCACACTGGCTGGCATCCATTTTGGCAATGGAACAACACATTAAAAAAATTAAAAAACCACCAATCACATCAATGTTCAGCAAACTTGTGCATAATGACCCACAGGTGGGTATGCATCTAGGCTGTGCTTCAGGTCAGGGTCAGCGGTCGGGAGGTCTGAGCACTCTCAATGCAAATTCATGAGGCCAGGATGAGCTACTCGGTAACTGATGGTCTGGTGTTTTTTGTCATGAACACATTAATGCTTGCATAATTTTATCTAGAATTAGGAGAAACTCATTGGTGGTGTGTTTATGTCTTTAAATAATAGAAACTCAATTTGACCCTTAATGTTCTTCAAGTCAAGGCCAAACACATGGACAAAATTGTGTGTGGACATTTCCAAATGTCATTCCAACGTAATGACATCATTTCTCTGCACTTGGTGATACTCCGACATTGGCCTTTGACCTAAAAATTAATGTATATCTAGAATGTAGAATCAAATATTCTTTGACCAAGTATGGCATTAACATCTTTAATTTTTGTTTAAAAAAAAAAAAAAGACAAAAAACAAAAAGAATAGGCAGCACATCATAGATGTGAAATTTATTTGGAAAGATAATGCAGAACTCATTCCTGATTCTTTGAATTTCCCTTTTATCCAGAATTGCTAAAATGTTTTCAGATGACAAGTCTGAAGAGGCTTTGTTGAGTTTAATAAGTCACAATTCCCCAAAATCAACTTTAATTATCTACAGTATATTCATAAAACCCAAAGTAGACACTGAATGACTTTACAGCCATGTTTTGTTTTGTTTTTTGTTTATTTAGGCTGGAGTATTGTATCTTTTCCTATTTTGTTTGTTTGTTTGTTTGTTTGTTTGTTGTTGCTGTTGTTGTTGTTGTTTTGTATGCATATACAGTGGGTGAAATGAGTCTTTGATCCCCTACTGAATTTTTAAGTTTACCCCATTACAAAGAAATGAACAGTCCATAATTTTTATGGTCAGTTTATTTTAACCGATAGAGACAGAAGATAAAAAAACAAACAAAAAAAATCCAGAAAAAAATAAATAAAGGTTATAAATTAATTTGCATTTGATCAAGGGAAATAAGTATTTGATCCTCAAGCAACACGTGACTTAATACTTGGTGGAGAAACCCTTGTAGCCTCACAGAGGTCAGACGTTACTTGCAGTTGGTCACCAGGTTTGTACACATCTCAGGAGGGATTTTGGTCCACTCCTCTTTACAGATACTCTTCAAGTCCTGAAAGTTTCCAGACTGTCACTTGGCAGCTACAAGTTTCAGCTCCCTCCACAGATTTTCTATGGGATTAAGGTCCGGAGACTGGCTAGGCCACTCCAGGACCTTAATGTGCTACTTCTTGAGCCACTCCTTTGTTGCCTTGGCTGTATGTTTTGGTTCTCTGTCATAATGGAAGACACATCCATGACCCATCATCAGTGTTCTGTCTGAGGTCAGGTGGTTCTCATCCAAAATTCTACAGTACATGGCCCCGTTTATCAGCGCCTCAATGTGGTGATATCTTCCTGTACCCTTAGCAGAGAAACAACCCCAAAGCAGAATGTTTCCACCTCCATGTTTGACAGTGCAGATGGTGTTATTGGGGTCATGTTCAGCATTTCTCTGCTTCCAAACATGACAAGTTGACTTGATACCAAAGAACTCAATTTTGGTCTCATCTGACCACACCACATTCTCCCAAGCCTCCTCTGAATAATTTATGTTCCTCATGGATACATAACCAGCTGTGTGGGTCAGAATTCTTGCTGATTTGCAGGGGATCAAATTCCTATTTCCCTTGATCAAAAGCAAATTAATTTTATAACCATTACTTCATATTTTTTTTATTTTTTTTTTAAATTGATATTCTTTTGCCCTCTGTTAAAATAAACCTACCATAAGACTGGACTGGACTGTTCATTTCCTTGCAATTATTTCTCCCACTGTACCTAGTCAACAGACTGCATGTTAGATTCCCCTGTGGTAAATGTTCAAGATCCAAAGATTCAAAGGTTTTATTTGTCAGTACTACTATACATACAGGACATACAGGAGAACTGAAATGCTGTTTTTCTCTCTTCAGTGGTGTGCACAATATAAAAAAAGAGGAACAAAAGGAATAAGGCTGGAAAAACAACAACAGCAGTCTATGTACAGTAATGCTACCCGTAGTGCAAATAGCAGTAAAAGATAAAACCCAGACATCCCATACTGCAAATAAGGATAAACAATAAGACCCAGCAATCCCATATACAGAAAAGGTAGAGCAGATATACTCATAGTCCAAAGCTCAGTGCAGTAGTGAAGGTGCAGACAGTGACAGATAGGACTGCACATGATCAGTACTGAAATGACAGACATCAGCATATGTGGCATTTGTGCAAATAGTTGCAGTAAAGCGCAGACATACAGCAGCAATGAATTGCTGTTGGTGTAACAGTCTTTCTGTGGCAACAGCTGAGGTAATTATTGTGGGGGGTGTTACGGTCCAGGGGTGGGGGTGGGGTGGGTGGGTGGGTGGGCAGAGTTCAGGGTCCTGATGGCCTGGTGAACAAAGCTGTTTAGCAGTCTTGTGGAGCAGGCCCGGAGGCTCCGGTACCTTTTCCCCAATGGCAGGGGGCTGAAGAGGGTGTTTGAGCGGTGGAAGGTGTTGCCTTCAATGTTGATGGCTCTGCGGGTGAAGTAGATGTCCAAGAGAGGGGTGGTGGGGGTGGGGGCAGATGGCCACCGATGATCTTGCTGGTAGCTTTCACTGTGTGTTGTAGAGTCTTCCGGCAGGAGGCGGTGCAGCTTCCATACCACACTGTGACACAGCTGGTGAGGATGCTCTCAATGGTGCCGCAGTAGAATAAGCACATTCTGGGGTGTGTGACTTATGCTCTCCTCAGTTTGCGGAGGAAATAGAGGAAAGTTTGAGCCTTCTTGGCCAGTGATGGGATGTTGTTGGACCAGGAGAGGTCCTCAGAGATGTGCACCCAAAGGACCTTGGTGCTGCTCACCCTCTCCACAGTTTCTCCATCGATGATCAGAGGGGAATGCTGTGTGTGTCCGCTCCTGAAGTCGACCACAATCTCCTTGGTTTTTCCCACATTTAGGAAGCCATTCTTGTCTTTACACCACTGGACCAGTTGGTTCACATCCTTTCTATAGTTGGCCTCCTCGTTGATGGTGATGAGGCCCACCACCGTTGTGTCATCTGCAAACTTGACAATGTGGTTGGTATTGTAGACTGGTACACAGTTATGGGTCAGCAGGGTGTAGAGCAGTGGGCTGAGCACACACCCTTGTGGGGCCCCTGTGCTCAGTATCATGGTCTTGGATGTGTTGCTGCCGCCTCGCACATTCTATGGCCTCCCTGTGAGAAAGTCCAGCACCCAGTTACAGAGAAAGGTTTTGAGTCCCAAGTGTCTGAGTTTTTGTATTGGTGCTGGGGGATGATTATATTGAATGCTGAACTGAAGTCCAAGAACAGCATTCACACATAGGAGTTCTTTGAGTCCAGGTGGGTGAGGGCCTGATTGAGAACAGCTGAGATGGCATCTTCTCTTGATCTGTTTTACCGGTATGGAAACTGAGATAGGTCGTGGGAGGGAGGGAGGATGGACTTGATGTTCTGCATGACCAGCCGCTCTAATCACTTCATTATGATGGGGGTCAGTGCTACAGGCCGGCAATCATTGTAGCTGGATAGGACAGGCTTCTTTGGGACTGGTATTATGGTGGCTTTGGGACTGGTAATTTTGAAACATGGGGACAACAGCTTGACTCAGAAGAGTCAAGCTGTTAACATATAGCTTGTATTTTTTCATAAAAAAGATATTATAAACCACATTTAAAGTAATGCAGCATCATGGATTGAAACTGTTAGTTTCAACAGTTAAGGGTTCAGTTGATGACACTGTATTACCTGTAAATGAATTTCTTGGTCTTTTGATACCCTTTTCTACAGTACATCAAACAGTACTCACCAGGGTTTGAAAATTTAGTTTATCTCCCCATAACTTTCAGTCCACAGTAGGTACAAAAATAAACCACTTCATATTGTGACACTGGCAGTGATATACCATTCAAACATGTGAGGGGACACTGCTTTCTTTCCACCTGCACTTGAAGAGCGAGGCGAGTGCTCCTCCCTGTGCAGATGAATGTGAGTGTGCTGATATTTGACAGCGTTGGACATGTTCCTGTGCTGGCTGTGAGCGGCCCCAGGGAAGCAGGCCTACAACCAGAGTGAGCCAGACAGTTGGCAGAGGGCCCTGCTTCCGTCTCAGCTGTCATTGGTAGTCTGGCCATGTGGCCCAAATGCAGCTTCCTGTGTCCAAATGCTCTTGAAAACCTTAAACCTCATGTGCTCTAATCCCATTTGTGGGATTAACATAAAGTGTACTGATATGTCTTTTAAAGAGAGTGACACACCACGCTCTTGATTTTCACTCTTGTTTTCTCCCTTCTGCTGGGAAATATTCCTGTGCTGCAGCGTTTTTAACTGTTTGATGTGTCGCCCTCATCTGGAGAGAAGAGGCACTGCCCCAGCGCGGGGAAGCCGGCAGGTGGGGGCTGTTTACTGCACGCCTCTTCATTTGAACGATGTTAAACCAAAATCAATGAATGATGTTTCATTGATTTTAATCTGTTTGCTCTGCTTAAAAAGACATTGTGCTTTGAATAAGTTGCATGCCAAAATTCCAAGAAAATCTCAAGTGTTCATTCTGGCATTCTTTTTTTTTTTTTTTCTTTTTTTTTAAATTTTGGGTGTCAATTTTGATTGGAATTCTGTAGTAACTCGAGTTAGATGATAAGAATTTTATGTAATTATTGCTAGAATAATGAGCAACATTTTTCATGAGAGCAGAAGAAATACAATCTAAAGAAGGCAATCCAGACTCTTGAGCTTTAAGGACTACTTTTAAAATAAGCTGTAATGGACAAATGAGGAGCACACTGGGATGACTTCCTCTACAGTCTGTCACACGACCATAAATCTACTGCCATAACAGCAGACATGTCACACTAGCAGGGTTAGGCCTGCGGAGCCTCACTCTGGGTCCTGCTCTATGGTTTAATATAAGCAGTAAAAGGATGCTGAGCACAAAGTGGTCTGTTAATGTCAGTGAGATTTTACTGGCTGCAGTGGCAGACTGCAGACCCGAGGAGGGATAATATTGCTCAGATGTGAATCCAGCGAGGAGACAGTTTATGACTGCTAAACCATGTGTATAGTATGTGTTAGAGGTTTTAAATTTATTGTAATTAAAATACTGAAACCTGTGTTGAAATGTAACACCCTGCATTCCTTGGATTTCATATACATATAAAAACGAATATTTAAAAATGTGGAAAATATATACAGTCACGATTATTAAAACAGTCTTGAATGCACTGAAATCATGAACCTCTTCCTGGTTTGGTAGCTTTCTAATGCCATCTAAAATTAGACCAATTGTCATATTTCTGCCTTCCAGGCAGAAGAAGGTTGAAAGGAGGACTCCAAGTGCATGCAGGATTATGGCGCCACATGATAATGTCCATCCATCTTCTTCCGCTTAATCCTTTTCGTGTCATGGGGGGAATGGAGCCTATCCCAGCATCTTTAGGCGAGAGGCAGGGTACACCCTGGACAGATCGCCAGTCCATTACAGGGACAACACAGAGAAACAGACAACCATTCACTCTCACAGTCATACCTAAGGACAATTTTGAATCACCAGTTTGATGCCAATTAACCTAACTTGCATGTTTTTGGCATGTGGGAGGAAACTGTGGAAATCCCAGAGTAAACCCACACAGACAGGGGAAGAACATGCAAACTCCACATAGATCACTGTTGGTCGGAGGCTGGGATCGAACCCACAATCCCCAGGCCAAGGGTGAATTGCTTTGCTGCCGCAATGCTAACCACTCTGCTACCACGCTGGCCACATGATAATGTATTAAACAAAACTCAGGAACAAAACAAAAGTAGCACGAGGTTTGAAAACAGACTAAACTAGGCAAGGCACTCACACGGCATGGCTTGGCAAGGTCAAGTCAAAAAACTTAAAGCTAGAATAACACCAAGCACAGGGATAACGACAGGAGATTACAGACGAGGACACAACACAGAGCACAAAAAAGACTGACTTAAATAGGGAACTCATAATTGCAGACACCAGACAGCTGGGAACAATCAAGGGCTACATGGTAACACATGAGGAAGTGGCTAGATATATGGAAACATGAAGGACTGAGAACAATAGGTTAACAAATACACACACGCATGCGCACGCAACGACCGACAGCGGGTGAAAAAAGTTTGACATCTGTGTCTTTGTTTTTATGCACTTTAATGTGTTTCAACGTAATTCTCTGTGCCGTTTTTGTCCTTGAATGTTTGTGGACTATATACCGAAGAGCTCCCTGGTTCCATCAGTATGGATTTCCTTCTTGTTTTTTTCCTACCAGCTCTTTGTCTTGGAGGTAAGCGCGATCGCGATCATGCCGGGAAGAATACAGCATTCCAGAGACATGTTACTGCATTTAAACATGGATAATGCGGCATCTGTGTTTGAGTCCGTGCCGCAACTGCCGGACTTTATTTTAAGAGATTTTCATGGACACAGCAATGAAAAGAGAGACAAGAGGAGGAAACGCGGAAAGCGTGGAGGTGTAAGATTAAACCTGAGGAGGCGTCAGCTTAACCGCATTCCTCTTCCTTCCATTATTATGGGGAACGTACAATCCCTGAGAAATAAAGTGGATGAAATTCAAGGGAATGTACGATATCAGAAGGATTTCAAGAACTGCTGTGTCATGGCTTACACGGAGACGTGGCTTACGGCGCATGACCAGGATGCAGACCTGTGGATTGATGGCTTTGGAGCCCCACTTCGCTCGGATCGGCAGGAAGAGGTAATGGGGAAACATCAGGGGGGCAGCGTATGTTTATATATTAATAAACAGTACTGTACATCTGTCACGGTCAGAGAGCGCATCTGTACACCAGATGTGGAGCTTCTGTCCATATCGCTATGCCCCTTTAATCTGCCCCGCGAGTTCCCCCAACTTTTCATAACGACTGTGTACATTCACCCGAGGGCTGATGCTGCCTCCGCCTCCAGCACCGTCTTTGATGTGGTACAGCGGTTGCAGTCGATTTCCCCAGAGGCTCCAAATTTTATCCTTGGGGATTTTAATCATGTTTCTTTAAAGAAGACACTTAAAAACTTTTATCATTATGTCTCCTGCCCAACCAGGTGAAAAAAGACATTGGACCTGTGCTATGGAACCATAGAGAGGGCCTTTAAATCTATTCCCCTTCCTCCTTTAGGATCCTCAGATCACAACTGTGTACATTTGCTGCCCACATATAAAACTGCTCTCAGAAGAGACAAGGCAAAGACCAGAGACATAAACGTGTGGACAGAGGATTCAGTGCACTGCCTCCAGGAATGCTTTAACTGTACGGACTGGGAGGTGTTCACACTGGCCTGCGGAGAAGATTTGGACTCTTTAGTGGACGTGACATGCTCATACATGGCTTTCTGTAGAGATGTGATCGTTCCATGTAAACGTGCCAAAATATATCCCAACAACAAGCCATGGGTTACAAAATCAGTTAAATCCTGCTTACAGAGGAAAACACTTTCCTTTAAACAGGGGGTTGTTTCTGAGTTGTAGGTTGCCACAAAAGAGCTGAAGTCCAAAATTTTAAGAGCAAAACAGAATTATAAATATAAATCAGAGTTGGAAAGCAAGATGGCAACAAAGAAACTTGGTTCAGCCTGGGCCAGTATGAAAACTATTGCAGGCCTTCAGAGCACAGAGCGCAGTAATTGTGTGTTTTTAGATGGTTTTAGTTCAGACACAGAGCTGGCTAATGCTCTTAATTGTTTTTATGGTCGTTTTGACTCCTTTGATTTTAGCACAGAAACCCAAGGATTGAAACAGAAACTCAAAGACAATCAGCACTTTAATATTGAGGTGCAGGATGTTAAAAGGGCATTCTGTGCTGTAAAAGTGAACAAAAGTCAGGGCCCTGATAATATATGTAGGTTTTTTATTTGGGTTCTAAATCTTTTATTGGGTTTTAGACTTTTGAGTTTTTAACCTCTTTGACTAGTCTTTAACTTTTAAATATAACCCTTCTCTCTTATCTCTTTGTTTTTTCTCTTATCTCTTTGTCCTATGTCCTGATTGATGGAGCCTTGAGCACTTTTATCATGTTTATTGTCAGCTTCATGTGTGCCTGTGTTAGGGTTCATGTTGAATGTAACTGTGGTTTGTAAATATGGATGGTTTGTAAATATGGATGTCACCTGACTGCAAAACAAATCTACCTACGGGTACAAATAAAGTAACTTGAACCTGAACACTCAACCCAGAACTAGACAAAGAACAAAACTAAGGGCACTAAGACAACCAAGAAATAAACAAGAAACTTATCAAAACAAAAGCTAGACCTTAACTGAAAATAATGACAGGACTAATAATAATAATGATAACCAAAATAAAGGACAATGTAAGGATAATTATGATACCAGAACATAATAACAATAATACTAATGAACAGAATGATGGGAAATTAAATTTAGACTAAGGCAGGGATAAATATAACATGAACAGTAACAGAATCATGACACACATAAGACAATCAAGGACTACAGATAAAGCATGGGAAATAAGAAGACTAGACTAACCCCATAATCATAATAATTCTCCTAATTTTAGTACTGCAAATAATAATACTAATCAAAGGGAAAATAAAACAAGGAAACCTAAGTGAATATAAAGTCTGGGCATGGTCCCAAACCATGCCCAGACACTGATATAATTCACCTTTAAGGGGTGGATTCCAGACACCCCTAAATGACAAATACAGGGACATCAACACAGGCAGGAGGAGGGGGGCAAGGCATGGTGGAAAAACAAACATTGGAATCACACAGGAAAAGAGAAAAAGAAAACAAAAATGTACTTCAAGTCATCTCCAAAAGTCCCAGTACCAATGGACCGGAGATCAAGGCAGGTCAGGGCCCCTACCAACATCTATGGGACCCCAGACCGGTCTATAAGGTAGATCAGGTGGCCTGCTTTAGACTCTAGGCCACCAGATCTGAGAACAATGGGGGTCAGAGGGCCTATCCAAGTCCACAGGGACCCTGATCAGAGGACAAGGTGGCTCAGGGGCCCTACCCACATCTATGGGTCCCCAGACTGGAGTACAAGTGGGATTGAGTGGCCTGCCAAGGTCCCTAGGCCACCAGATTGTGAAAAAGGCGTGTCAGGGGGCCTCCCAAAGTTCGTGGGCCCCCAGACCAGAAGACAAGGGGGAATAGGGGGCCAGCCAGTGTCAGTACCAAACAATGATGGTTGACCAGCTGCGAAACCAGATGATGACTGCTGACCAGCAGCAAAACCAGGTGACTGCTGACCAGTGGTGAAACCAGATGATGACTGCTGACCTGCAGTGAAACCAGACGATAACTGCTGACCAGCGATGAGACCAGACAATGAGTGCTGACCAGCAGTGAAACCAGACGATGACTGCTGACCAGACACAGCAGGCCAATCAGCAGTAAGCCCAGACAACACAGGCTGGTGAATCTGAAGCCCAGATGCCTGGGGATCTATTCCTGACTCAGCCACCTCAGACGGGGAGGAAGAGACAACACATGGGTCACTATAACTGGTGGCAGTGGAGCATGGTGGGGAGAGCTCAGGAGCAGATGGCAGCTGCAACTGGGTCTCCCCGCCAAGAATAAGGCATGACCTCTCTAATACTGATATAGTAAATACAAAAAAGAAGACTCGTCTTAACTCTTGCTCTACCGCCGATAAGGACACCAGTTACTCTGCTGCTGCAGCCCAAGCAGCAAGCGTAGGGACAGGCGAAACTTCAGGCATGATGACTGGGAAAACTGCAGGCATGGCAAGAAGTGAGGCTGCAGGCGAGGCTGCAGGTGTGGTGACAGGCAAAACTATAGGCATTATGACAGGCTAAACTGGAGGTGTGGTGACCTGCAAAACTGCAGGTGTGGTGACTGGCATTGCAGCTACCATGGAAACTGGTGTGGCAGCTGCAGTGGTAGCCAGCATTGGAGAGTGCTTCGGGTCTGATGAGCACCACAGCACTGGATGGTAACATGAAGAAGTGGCTACAAGTATGGAAACATGAAGGACTGAGAACAATGGGTAAACAAATGCACACACCAGACCCAGAACTAGACAAAGGGCAAAACCAAGGGCAGGGGGAACACAAACACCACAATTATGAAAATAAGATAACCCAGAAATTAACAAGATGCTTTTCAAAAAAAAAAAAAAAAAGCTAGACTAGAATTGAAAATAGTGACAGGACTAATAATAATAGTGAAAACCAAAATACAGGACAATGGAAGGATAACTATGAAAACAGAACATAATAAAAAAATAATAACACTAAGGAACTGGATGATGAGAAATTAAACTTAGGCTAAGGCAGGGATAAATATAACAGGAACAGGAACAGAATCATGACACCCATAAGACAATCAAGGACTATGGATAAAGCATGGAAAATAACAAGACTAACCCCATAATGATGATAATACTACTAATGAAAAGAAAAAACAAACAAAAAAAACAAAAAAACCCCCAAGAAAACCTAAATGAGCATAAGGCACGGGCATGGTCCCAAACCATGCCCAGACTCTGACACCAATGCCACCTTTAAATCAAAACTGAAATCAGCAGCAGATATTGCCCAAAGACTCTTAATTGCAGTCAAAATTTTCATGAAAAAAAAAGTATGACTGCACGGAACATAGCCAGCATGTCCATGTGGGCCCCACCAAGGGTTTAACTGGGCTGTCTTATGTGTCCCCACTGGGTTTGCCAACATTCACTTTACCTGTTTATGCAGTGGTTTGGGCTGCACATGCACACACTCTCTCTCTCATCCTAATTAACCACTCATTCCTTAAAGCTGCACCTACCACCTGTGAGCATTGAGGAAGCCCTTTAAATAGGGCCAGTCTCCTTGTGGTTGTAAGGAGCACATCAAGACATCCTCCATGTTTGACTCTGGAGGCACTTGTCCCAGTGTGCAGCCTTTAGCCCATTGACCATCCCCTCTATGAAGACTGCCTCCAGCCCCCCAGTTGACCTGTGGAGATGTAAGGGCAATTACTTCCAATCATCCCCTTTGTATCACCTCAGGAAACTGCAGACTGGTGGACCTGGACTCACACCTGGTGGATCTCCTATCCAGGATCTCACCTACAACAGCCCAGCTCTTTGAGTCACTCCTGAACTAACACCCAACCTGCTCCCCCTCAGTCCCAGCACAAGTGCATCACATTGTAAATATGCACCATATGAATCACTCTGCAACGCCGTATGAATCACTCTGCCACGTTAAGAGGCGGCTGCCTCCCTGCTTCCCGGTTGAAAGATCGCCAAAATCTATATAAAAGACAAATAATAACTGGGTGCTGGACTTTCTTACAGGGAGGCCACAGAATGTACGGGTTGGCAGCAACACACCCAAGACCATCACACTGAGCACAGGGGCCCCACAAGGGTGCATGCTTAGCCCGCTGCTCTTGACCTTGTTGACTCATGACTCTGTTCAAGCCTACAACATCAACCACATCATCAAGTTTGCTGACGACACAATGGTAGTGGGCCTCATCACCAACAACAAGGAGGCCAACTACAGAAATGAGGTAAGCCAACTGGTCAAGTGGTGTAAAGACAATAACCTCTTCCTGAACGTAGGAAAAACCAAGTAGATTGTGGTCAACTTCAGGACAGGACACGCACAGCATCCCCCTCTCATCATCTATGAAGCAGCTGTGGAGAGGGTGAGCAGCACCAAGTTCCTGGGGGTGCACATCTCTTAACCATTTGAGTGTGAGAATTTGCGTGACCCTAGTGGCAGAGCGTGGCACTGCGCCTGCCTTCTCACTCTGACATGATCGCCTGCACTGGGAATTTGTACTGATTGTACAGATTTGCCAGTTTCAAAAGGTGGCAGACATCCATTGGAGGACTCAGTGGATGACACGTTATACACCAAAGAAGAAGAACTCGTCATTTCTTATTCATGTTTGTAGCAGTTAGCCCAGAAAGCTAATATGGCCACGATCGTCACCATCACTTTTTCGGCACTGTACACGGAAAATAGCCATGGGATACAAGTAAAATTTATGTGGGATAATCATAAGACTTTGTAGATGTAGTAGAGATTTTAAATTACCGGCAGAACGCAAAATATGGACCATAATGGATGAAAACGCAGCGGCCTCACCACCCAGCCATCCAGCCAGCCCCCCCCTTTGTCAAAAGTAAGTGAGAAAATTCTGTTTTTTTTAATGTACTGATTTCTTGTTCATATACTTTGAAGATAAGATGATGAGGTACCTCTGTACAAAAAACGATGTCAAAAGACCAAGCCATTTTTTTGTGTAAATACATCCAAAGTCCAGTTTTGACTGAGTTATGGAATTTAAAGAGGTGCCTCAACATTATGCAAATTAGATGCGTAAATTTATTCCTAACTGAAACTTTGAATCATATTGTACATCTTTCTTGTTGACAGTAAGCCATTATCTCTTACCACTTTCAAGTTATAGCCTTGGAAATCTGAACTATTTCATTGACAAAAAATATTTACCACTCTTGACCACTAGAGGTTTTGTCGCAGTTTGGGAACATACACACTCATAGAGTTAAGACCTCTCCTGGTCCAACAACACCACATCACTGGCCAAGAAGGGTCACAATTGCCTCCATTTCCTCCACAAACTGAGGCAAGCACTAGTCCCCACCCCCATCATGTGCTCATTCTACTGGGGCACCATTGAGAGCATCCTGAACAGTTGCATCACGGTGTGGTATGGAAGCTGCACCAGAAGACCCTACAACGCACAGTGAAAGCTGCCAGCAATGTCATCAGTGCCCCTCTGCCCCCCCCCCCCCTCTCGGATATCTACCTCACTCCCCTCACCCGCAGAGCCATCAGCATTGCAGGTGACACCTCCCACCCCTCACACTCCCTCTTCAGCCCCCTGCCCTCAGGGAAAAGGTACCGAAGTCTCCGAGCCCACTCCACAAGACTGCTAAACAGCTTTGTTCATCAGGCAATCAAGACCCTGAACTCTGTCCACCCCCCAACCCCCACCCCCCACCTGGATCATAATGAACTCACGTGCACAATAACTTCCTCAGCTGTTGGCACAGAAAACTGGCACACCAACGGTAATTCATTGCTGCTATATGACTCGGCACTTTATTGCAACCATTTGCACAAATGCCATACCTGCGGCTGTCTGTTTTTTTTTTTGTTTTTTTTTTTGTTACTTGTTTTGTACCCGTAGATAGACTTGTTTTGCAGTCTGGTGACAAGCCACCAGCTACCGGTCTCTGCGTGCGCAAGCGCCCTGTATCCCTAACCTGCATGTTTTTGGCATGTGGGAGGGAACCGGAAAAATCCCGGAGTAAACCCACACAACACGGGGAGAACATGCAAACTCCACACAGATCACTGTTGGTCGGGGGCAGGGATCGAACCCACGATCTTACGATCCCCGCGATCCCCCGGCCGAGGGTAAACTGTGCTGCCACAGTGCTAACCACTGCGCCACCGTGCAGCCCATATTGCAATACTGATCATGTGCAGTCCAATCTGTCACTGTCTGCACCTACACTACCACCATGAACTTGGTACTATGAGTATTACTGCTCTACTTTTCTTTACATAAGATTGCTGGGTCTCATCGTTTATCGTTTATCTTTATTTGCACTATGGGATTTCTGGGTCTACCTTTTGTCGCCATTTGCACTACAGGTAGCATTAATGTACATAGACTGCTGTTGTTGTTTTTCCTGCCTTATTCCTTTTTCTATATTGTGCTATAGCATCAACCCCCTTTGTTCCAATCTATAAAATCATTCTTTATTTATCTTTTGTTCTTATTAAAGACAAGAATAGAAAGGAGATGTATTTACCTTCTTAACATGTTTCGACTGTACACTGCAGCCTTCGTCAGAAGAGTCAGCTGATTGCTGCTAGGTGACATTTATCGGCTGATTTTCGTAGGCGGGGTCAGCTCAGCAGATCTGTCAGATCCACCGAGCCGGCCCCGCCTTCTGCCATCAGACGGTCTCTGGAGAATGTGATCCCAGGTGTGGGAAAGCATAAAGGCCCACTCATCTCGGTTTATGCTATCTTTTCCCCGCTTCCTGATTTCTATGGCCTCATTGATCCAGCGTTTGTGTCTGTTGCTCTCTGATCCAATAATTTTTGTGCTGTCCCAGTCCATGATGTGATTATTTCTTTTGCAGTGATCTGATATTGCTGATTTTAATGTTTCTTGTTCTGCCTTTTCTTTTTGTGATCTTGTGAGTCGTCCTTGTGTTTCCTTCTCACATTCCTTCTGGTGTTCTTTTTTTCTTGTGGTGAAAGATCTTCCAGTTTCTCCAATGTAGGTTTTGTTGCATGATCTACATGATATTTCATATATTACATTGCATTTTTTGTCTTGTTTTATTCTGTCCTTGGGGTGTACTATTTTGTATTTTTTCATGATCCTTTGAATTGGTTCTGTGATCCCTCGTATGTATGGTATGTTTATGGTGTCCTTGCTTTTCATTTCGGCTTTTGTTCTGTGTCTTATTTCCTGTTTGTTTTCATTGTTTTTGACTTGCTGTTTCCCTTTGTTTATGGCCCATACTGGATATTGGCAGCATATGAGTGCATGTTTTATTTGATTTTCCTCCTCCTGTCGGTCTTCTTGGTCTGTGATGATGGTGGCCCGTTCATATAACGTCCTGACAACTGATAGCTTGTGTGCTGTGGGGTGTTCCGATGTCCATAGTAGGTATTGATCTGTGTGGGTTGGTTTCCTGTAGACTGTGATTTTTATGCTGCCGTCATCGTTGTGGTGGATTTTCATGTTCAGAAAGGCTATGGTGCCATTTTCCTCCTCTTCGTGTGTGAATTTCATATTTCCAGAGCTGTCCGTGCTGTTCAGATGGTCAGTGAGTTCTTGTGTGTGTCCTTTCCTTATTTTTCCAGAATGTCATCCACGTATCTCTTCCAAAGGGTGGGTTTACATTGTGTAGGTGCTGTGTTGATGGCTTTGTCTTCCAGATCCTCCATGAAAAAGCTGCTCATAATGGCTGATAGTGGGTCTCCCATTGCAAATCCTTCTTTATGTCTGTAAATTTTTCCTCTGTATTGAAAATAGGTGGATTTTGCAACAAATTGTAATAGTTCGGATATGTCATGAACTGTGAGATTGGTGCGTCTTTTAAGGGTATGGTCATTATTGAGGCGTTCTTGCACTATATGTAGTGTGACATCAACAGGGGTCTTTGTGAATAATGAAATGACGTCATGTGAAATGAGAATCTCGTCCGATTCTATTTTCATATTTTTGAATTCTTGTGCCAGTTCTTTCGAGTTTTTGCAGTGGAAATCTGATAGTCCAAGGAGGGGTTTGATGATTTCAACCAGGGGTTTTGATAAATTGTACGAGACTGATCCAATACTGTCTATTATTGGCCGCAGTGGGATATCCTTTATGTGTATTTTTGGGGTTCCATAGATCCGGGGGTTGATGCTGGCTGTGGGTATCAGGTGATCATATGAGTCCTTTGTGATTTTTTTTACTTTCTAATAGGGGTTTGAGAAGGGCTTTTAGCATTTTTTTTCTTTTCTTCTGTGGGGTTTGTTTTAATGATTTCGTATGTGCTTTCATCTGCCAACATGGTTTCCATCTGTTTTTCATATGTTTCCGTGTCCAATTTTACTGTCTTTCTGCCTTTATCTGATGGGAGGATTGTGATTGTATTATCTATATTGAGTGAGTTTAATGCTTTTTCTTCTTCTCTTGTAGCGTTGCGTTGTGGTAATTTCGCCGTTTTGAGGATTCCTGCGACTGCGTTCCAGAGTGCTGCTTTTTCCGCTTGGTCCTGGATTTTTTCACATGCGAGTTCTGTTGTAAGGATATATTCATCATGAGGTATTCTGGCTGGTGTGATGGCGAAGTTCAGTCCTCTGCTCAGCACTGTTTTCTCCGTGTCCATGAGTGTATGTTTTGATAAGTTTTTGACCCACTTAGCGTTCGTTTCCATGTGTGTTTGTCTTCGTCCGTTCTTCCTTTCTGTAAGTTTTTGTTTTTTTAATTGGCAGTTTTTCATTTTAATGAATTCTTGTTCGTGTGCGTGTTTTAATTGTGCTTCTATCTGCTCCTGCGTTTCCTGGTCGGTCGGGTAGTGTTTCTTGAAAATGCCCATTTTCTCCTTGATCTGGTTGTTAATTCTGTTCATGTTGTTTTTCGTAATTCTTATCCGCTCTTTGATCAGGTCTTTCCGTGCTTTATTGATAATTTTCTCTGTGTTTTTGGTCGGGATTGGATTTCTTATGTTGAGGCTTGCTGGTGTGACATCCTCCTCTCTGCAATGGAGGTTAAATCTCAGGTGGTTTCTGAAGCTTGCCCATGTTTTCTCCAATTTCTCCAGCCGGCGGAAGTCTTTGATACAATTTTGTCCATAACTTCCACGTAATAGCTCAAGTAGGTTCATTTTGTCTTCTTTTAATTATTTATCTTTTGTTCTTATTAAAGACAAGAATAGAAAGAAAATGTGTTTACCTTCTTAACATGTTTCGACTGTACACTGCAGCCTTTGTCAGAAGAGTCAGCTGATTGCTGCCAGGTGACATTTATCAGCTGATTTTCGTAGGCGGGGCCAGCTCAGCAGATCTGTCAGATCCACCGAGCCGGCCCCGCCTTCCGCCGTCAGATGGTCTCTGGAGAATGTGATCCCAGGTGTGGGAAAGCATAAAGGCCCCCTCATCTCAGTTCATGGAAAAAAGAAAAGGGAGAACAAGAAACATTAAAATCAGCAATATCAGATCATTGCAAAAGAAATAATCACATCATGGACTGGGACAACGCAAAAATTATTGGATCAGAGAGCAACAAACACAGACACAAACGTTGGATCAAGGAGGCCTTAGAAATCAGGAAGGGGGGAAAAAACATCATGAACGCCTTTTTTCTTTCCCACACCTGGGATCACATTCTCCAGAGACAATCTGACGGCGGAAGGCGGGGCCGGCTTGGTGGATCTGACAGATCTGCTGAGCTGACCCCGCCTACGAAAATCAGCTGATAAATGTCACCTGGCAGCAATCAGCTGACTCTTCTGATGAAGGCTGCAGTGTACAGTCGAAACATGTTAAGAAGGTAAATACATCTCCTTTCTATTCTTGTCTTTAATTAGAACAAAAGATAAATAATTAAAAGAAGACAAAATGAATCTACTTGAGCTAAAATCATTCTTTGCTGAAGAAAATGATTTCAAATCAAAAGTCTGGTCATGAACTGTTTCTCTCACCCAAGGACCAGTGTTTTAACATGACCCATGTGCCATAAAGTGGAAGTTAATCCCTTCTCCAGGACTTTGTCATTCTCCCTTTTCTCTGTTTGGCAAAGGAATGCCCCAAATGACAGATTTATGGTTGAAATAGTCCAGGTGAGGAAGTAAGGTTATTCAATAAACAACCAGACAGTTTCACAGTGTCATCTGGTGGACGAATAAGGGACACACACACACACACACACATACATATATATATATATATATATATATATATATATATATATATATATATATATATATATATATATATATCTTTGCAGTGGAATTTATGGATTAGGGAAAAATAAATTAATTCATATTCGTTTCCTCAAGACAGTGTTCACTACTGAAGACTTGGTTGAACTCTGGAATGGACAATTGTGGTTTGAAATGCTTTTATTGATATGATTTGATATATGTTGCTTTTTTTCAGGAAGAAATTAATTTTTGCATGCTTACTATCACAAATTAATCACAATTACACATTGTTTGTTTTCTTATTATCAAGTAAGGTAAGTTAATCACTAAAGTTTAAAAAAAATATGCTTTATTCAGCAGCATATATGTGTGCAGGAGGATTTCACTTTCCATACCAAGTTTCTCTCATCTCAGATATCCCCCTCCTCTTTCTGCTGGGGGACCCACATAGCCCTGAACTTTTAAATTTCCAATGGGCCTCCAGGCTCCACTGCATTTCCCTTTTTGGCTTAGTTTATGACTTCTGTTGAACAGGAAACTCCTTTTAATTGATTCAGCTCAGTTTTTATTAAAGCCAGTGAAATTCTGCCACACCTGAAAAAAAAAAAAAAATCTTCCCTTTGTTTCAGTTTTTGGGTGGTGATCAAGCTGTAAGGAGCAGACTCCTCTGCTCTCCCATTTTTCTGTCTTTTTGAGCAGGCCTAGCATATTCCATGCTCTGCAAAAATTCTTTTTCTTTTCTTTAAAGTTCACTTTTTCCTTATTTTAATACTTTTCTTTAAATTACCGTGCAAGAAGATTTTGTTTGATTTTTTTTTTTTTTTTTTTTTTTTTTTTTTCAGCCATGATACATCAGAGGAAATGGATCTGTGGGATGTTTTTGTCCCAGTTTGACTCTCTGATGGGACATTGTACAATAAATGAATTCCTTCTTCAGTGCATAAGAAGAGACCTTGCCAAGGCTTGCTGGAAAACTCAGTTCCCATTTCTGATCTCAGGAGCATGGTCTTGTAGAACCAGTCTACCAGTCTATCTCTCGGCAGACTCCACAGACATCCAGCTTAATCAAAGTTGGCACGTGGTGGCCCTGCTGTCAACAGGATGCACTCTGACTCTTTGCTGACAGTCTGTTGTTCAATTTAAATTTAATTCTGCAGAATATTCCTGGTGTAAGTTCTTTAAACTTAATTTCATGCAACTCATATCAGAATTTGAAAATGCATTTTGTCCTTTCATTAATTTACGTTCTTTTTCAGGCTAACACCAATTTTTCTTTTTTCTAGATAGTTTACTCATCATTTTCTTCATAAAATTGTATCCACTTTTCTTGACCAATGCTATTTTATGGTTTTCCAATTTCCAGTTTATTGTCAAGTTAAACTATGGTTTATTTGGTTCCAAAACAGTTTGATTCACATGTGATACTCAGTAATTCAAGAACCATCTATGATGCCCATGATCCATGTTGAATTATCTGTTTTAAAATCATCCAAATGTGTTAACCTATTTTGAAATTTCTTATTAAACTATTGAAAGACATATGGGAGTTATTGTTTGATTTCATGTCCATCTTCTTGATTATAAGAAGACAAGAACTCACAAGGGTTTTTTTTTTTTTAGAATGGCGCGGTGGAGGAGTGGTTAGCACTGCGGCAGCACAGCAACTCACCCTTGGCCGGGGGATCTTGGGTTCGATCCCAGCCCCCGACCAACAGTGATCTGTGTGGAGTTTGCATGTTCTCCCCGTGTCTGCGTGGGTTTACTCTGGGATTTCTCCGGTTTCCTCCCACATGCCAAAAACATGCAAGTTAGGTTAATTGGCATCAAACTGGGGATTCTAAATTGTCCTTAGGTATGAATGTGAGAGTGAATGGTTGTCTGTCTCTCTGTGTTGGCCCTGCGATGGACTGGTGATCTGTCCAGGGTGTACCCTGCCTCTTGCCCAAAAGATGCTGGGATAGGCTCCAGCCTCCCCGCGACCCGAAAAGGATTAAGCGGAAGAAGATGAATGAATGAATGATTCATAATTTGTACGAATAAAGAATTGTTAATAAAATTGTCCATTATCTGGATGGTGCCCTATGAGGATATGAGTGTGTAATGAAAGGAAATCTTCATTTCTACTCACATTCATGTTTACATTAATACTTGTACCAACAATAAAACACCTATAAACCATTTAACCTAAATCCACAACAATGCACACCGCTGAAGAGAGAGAAAAACACCATTTCAATTATCCTGTATGTCCTATACATATAGTAGTATTGATAAATAAAATTCTTTGAATCTTGGAATCTCTAACAACATTATCAAATTGTTGTTATCTCCATACCTACCCGTTCTCTCCTCCCTCCTTCCTACAGGGTGGCCAGACTCTCCGCACACATTAATTATTTATTTTGTGTACTTTATTGATACCCATACAGGAAATTCAGGGCATCCACCTAGATGGATGAAGCAGTCACGGTACGGTGCCATCTCTTCACCATTCACACACATATTCACACCTAGGTCCACTTTAGAGTCTCCAATTAATCTAATGTGAATGTTTTTGTCCTCTGGGAGGAAACCGGAGTACCTGGGGTAAACCCACACAGACACGGGGATAACATGGAAACTCCACACAGAAGGATCACTATTGATCAGGGAGTGGTATTGAACCCACGATTGTCAGGGGTGGAATCGATCCCATGATCTTCTTACTGTGCTGGCACAGTGCTAAGCACTGCCCTACCAAACTGCCCTTACCATCATTACTGTAATAAAGATAATTGTTTCACTCACCTTTGGTCTCTTTGCTGCCTGCTTTTGGTTCTGTCATCTGGTATTTCCCCACTGTGGGATTAATAAAGGCTTATCTTTTCTTATCTTATCTTATCTTATAAATCATGTCAGTTTACCTATTTTTAACTTTTTTCTATAAAATTTGTGATTTTTTTCTTGAAAATTTGCATCTTTTTTCTCATAAATGTGTTAGCTTTTCTTATAAAATTGTGACTTTTCTTGCAAATTTGCTAACTTTCTTTTAATTTTGGATCTTTCTTATAAATTTACCACTTTTTTTACTGTAATCTAGCAACTTTTTTCTCATAAATTTGATACTTTTTCTTTTAAATTTGCTATTTTCTTGTAAAATTGTCATTTCTTCCCATAAATGTAATAATAATAATAATAATAATAATAATAATAATAATAATAATAATAATAATAATGCATTGGGCTCATATGTTGCTTTTTTCATGGACTCAACATTTTTATTGTCAATTTTGAACTTTCTCAAAACTGTTCAACTTTTTTTTACTGGAAACTTTTTTTCATAAATTTGTGACTTTTTTGTAAACTTGATTTTTTTTCTTAAGAAATTTGCAAATATTTGTTTTTTGTAAATTTGCCACTTCTTTTCTTAAAAATTTTCACACATTTTTACTCATAAATTTGTGATTTTTTAATGTAAAGTTGCAACTTTTTTCTCAGAAATTTGTTAGTTTTTCTTATAAAGTTGTGACTTTTCTTGCAAATTTGCTAACGTTTTCTTGTAATTTTTGGACTTTTAATAAATTTACCACTTTTTGCTGTAATCATGAAACTTTTTCTCATAGATTTGATACTTTTTTTCCTTTTTAATTTGCTATTTTCTTGAGAGTTTGTGACTTCTTCCCATAAAATTAACAACAACAACAACAACAACAATAATAATAATAATAATAATAATAATAATAATAATAATAATAATAATGCATTGGATTTCATGGACAGTCATTTACAAAATTTTTCTTGTAAATTTTCAACTTTCTCAAAAATGTTCAACTTTTTTTACTGGAAACTTTTTCTCATAAATTTGTGACTTTTTTTGTAAATGTGTGAGTTTTTTCCTCAGAAATTTGCAAATATTTGTTTTTGTAAATTTGTCACTTCTTTTCTTAAAATTTTTCACATATTTTTATTCATAAATTAGTGATTTTTCTTGTAAAGTTGCAACTTTTTTCTCATAAATTTGTTAGTTTTTCTTATAAAATTGTGACTTTTCTTGCAAATTTGATAACTTTTTCTTGTAATTTTTTGGACTTTTAATAAATTTACCACTTTTTTACTATAATCATGCAACTTTTTCTCATAGATTTGATATTATTTCCTATTTTTTCCTATACCATGACCGCGCCGCTCTCCTGCGGCGCGGTCATGGTGGCCCGTTCTGCCTCTGCGCGTGGTGGAGTTTGACCGGGCGCGAGAGACAATCTGCTACTACATTGAATTTGCCTGCAGCGTGCCTAATGTCAGTGGTAAATTCCGAGATCGCGACCTCGCGATCGCGCAGGCAGCAGCTGCCTCTGCTGCCTGCCTGACCACGGGTCTGAAATTTTGGCCATGGCGTATGTGAGCGGCTTGTGGTCCACATAAGCGGTGAAGCACTGTCCTTCCAGCCAGAACTGGAAATGACGAATAGCCAAATGCAGCGCCAACAGTTCTCTGTCGAACGTGCTGTATTTTCGCTCAGCCGCGCTTAAGGATTTGCTAAAGAAAGCCAACGGCTGCCAAACTCCGGCGACCTGTTGCTCAATAACGGCCCCTATGGCTAAATCTGAAGCGTCTGTCGTCAGCGCGATACGTGCTGCTGGGTCTGGGTGGGCCAGGAGCGCAGCGTCAGCCAAGGCTTTTTTAACCTCTGTGAACGCGCGCTCCCGCTCCGGGGACCATTCAACCGCCTGGGTTGGTTTTTGCTTTTTGAGCGCGGCATATAACGGTTGCATGATTTGAGCTGCGTGGGGCAGGAATCGGTTATAAAAATTCACCATCCCCAAGAATTCCTGCAGTGATTTGACCGTTTGTGGCCGGGGAAAATCCGCTACCGCGCGTACTTTATCTGGTAACGGAACTGCTCCCTCTGGGGAGACACAGTGACCCAAAAAATCGATCTGCTCGACGCTGAATTGGCACTTGGTTCGGTTAATTATTAAGCCGTGCTCCCCCAGCCTCCTAAAAACTGCTGTGAGGTGCGTTTCGTGTTCGTCCTCTGAAGTACTCGAGACCAAAATGTCGTCGAGGTACACAAACACGAAAGGGAGATCGCGTAACACGGCATCCATCATCCGCTGAAACGTTTGCGCCGCCCCTTTGAGACCAAACGGCATGCGTAAAAATTCGAAAAGTCCGAACGGGGTTATTACCGCTGTTTTAGGAATGTCCTCTGATTGGACTGGGACTTGGTGATAGCCGCGAACCAGATCAATCTTTGAAAAAATGCGCGCCCCCGCCAGGTGCACCGAAAAGTCCTGAATGTGCGGGATGGGATAACGATCGTGCGCCGTAGCATTGTTTAGCCTGCGGTAATCGCCACACGGTCTCCAGGAGCCATCGGCTTTCGGGACCATGTGCAGCAGCGAAGCCCACGGGCTTTTTGACCTACGAACGATGCCCAGCCTCTCTAGGCTGGCGAACTCCTCGCGCGCAATGGCGAGCTTAACTGCATCCAAGCGCCGAGCCTTTGCAAACACGGGAGGGCCAGATGTAGGGATAAAATGCTCCACCCCGTGTTTCGCGACCGTCGCTGAAAAAGTGGGCACAGTGAGTGCTGGAAATTGGGTGAGGAGTGTGTGAAACGTACCACTTGCTGTAGCGACGTGGGTCTGTACTGGTGGCAGGGACACTCGAGCTGACCAGGGGAGAGAGTAAAAAGATAGTGCATTTACCAGCCGTCTATTAGCAAGATCAACTAACAGATTGTGTGAGCACAAAAAATCTGCGCCCAACATGTTGAAACTCACCGCCGCTATTACAAAAGTCCATTCATATGTGGGGCCATGTAAGCATAAAGGCAAGGTCCTTTTCCCGTAGGTGTTGATGCTCGAGCCATTTGCCGCCGTAGCTCCACTACCGCGGGGTCCAGCCACCCGGTCCGCGTATGTTGGGGTGATGAAGCTCACTTGGGCTCCGGTGTCTATGAGGAACTCTCGTCCGAAGCTCGTATCCGTGATGTAGAGCAGCTTGTTGCCTTCTCTGAGAGTCGAAGCTGCTAGCGACCCCCGGTCTTGCCGTTTCCCGAACTCTTGAAGTTGCAGGGCGGCACGCACCTGTGTGCCCTATCAGCGAACCTCCGATGGTAAAAGCAAAGATCCTCTCCTCCGCTGTGTCGGGGCCGCGCCTCTGCCACCGGACCATTGGCTCCACCTCGTCGCGGCCGTGCTGCCGCCGTCGTCGGCCAGCCTGGGTCTGCCGCCTCTGGCTCCCCGCTGTCTTGGGTCGCCGCTGTGGTTGCCTGCCCGCCGCAGGCATCCAGAATCCCGTCTGCTTCCTTGGCCAGCTCCCGGAACTCCTCCAGGGTGTGACACTTCTTGCCGGCCAGCGTGCTTCTCGCATGCGTTGGGAGGTTGGAGAGGAAGATGAACTGGAAGAGGAAATCATCGTTGTCCGACCCTCTCAGCTGTATCATATCCTCCATCAGGGCGCTCGGCCTGTGTCCTCCTTGGTCTAGCAAAGACAGGATCCTCCTCGCCCTCACTTCGGCCGAGGGGGTGAAAAACTTAATAAGGGTGGATTTCAGCTTGTCGTACCTGCCGGTCGCGGGTGGCTGCTCCACCAAGCCCTGCACGCACCGAGCTGTGCTGTTATCCAGTTTAGCGATGACATGGTGGAACTTAGTGTCATCCACCGTTACTCCTGCGAGCGCGAACTGCGACTCCGCTTGCAGGAACCACGACCGTGGGTTATCCTGCCAGAAATCAGGCAGCTTGACGGCCACTGTGCTCGCCAGAACTGAACTCTGTGAGTCCGGGACCCTGAGACCTTCTCCGGTCATTCTCAACGTCGTCGGTCACCAATTGTGGGGAGCCTTGAATAACGAAACTGAATTGCATTTAATTCAAGTTTATTTCAAGCAACCATTCCCACAGTCTGCTCTCATTCTTGAGCAGCGAAGAGGAGGAAACACACCAAAGTCCTCACCTTTAAACATTCTCACATAAAGGAATCTCCCTCGCAGGGGAGGTCACACATCTCCATCATAATCCCTTTATTCACATTCATAATCCCTTTATTTACATTACTCCCCCCTCTCTCCTCTCGAGCCTCAGAGGTCAGGGAGTTTTCTGTCCACACCTATGTCTTCTCTCGCTGTCCACCGCAGGGGTCCTAGACTCTGCGTCTCCTTCATCGTGAGGTTAAATCCATATGCATATGTCCAACATGTACATGCACAACTACACAGCCATATAGATAACATTATATATTTGAGTAAAGTTGATGATAAATAATTGTGCTTTCTTCATACTTTCACATTAAATGTACTGCACAAGTTAAATAAATTTGAAGTGTCTATACTTCAGAACATCAACAGTTAGCATTACAACTGCAGAAAAAAATTGTAAAGATCCAATAAAAATATTTTAAATTTACATTTTAAATGTAGTTCTATATTTTAAAATAATATTCTAAAAAGGAATATGCATGATTTTTTTGTGTCTGCAGACAAGATTACAAGCTTTCCTACCTCTCAGCACTGGTGGTTTTACAATTCAACCTGCATTCATCAGATGAGCCAGGAAATGCAAATGAGCTCTGTTTGGACCGCTAGAAAGATAAGCAGTCGGGTTGTGAGTCATGAGGATGGAGACATCCTGAGATATTTACAGTCGAGGTCAGCACTAATCACAGAAAAATGCTCCCACAGATCCCTCACTACGTACAGTACCTCTGATTGATCACTATGTAGAACGAGCTCTGAAGAGGTCACCTTTCTGAACTCACTCATATATGTACAGCATTGCCACATGTTCATGTAAATGGACAGTGTGAAAAATGCCAGAAAAGAAAAAGACAAAAACAAACCATTCAGACTTTTATAAGCTACATAGTGTGTCATGATACGGGGTTGTGTCAGTGCCCTTGGCAAAGGTCAGTTATACCTCTGTAATATCAACACTAATGCCGGCAAATACATAAAGAACAATATGTTGACATCAAGATAGTATCCTTTTCAGTGATATAAATCTAAGACAACAATGGCAAGCCACATTCTGCTCATAAGTACAAAGGCATAGCCGTGCAAGATGATGGTACTGGTGTTGGACTGGCCTGTCTGCAGTCCTGAAGTACCCCCAATAGAGAATGTGTGGAGAAGTTTCAAATGGATAAAATGTGGAAAAGAGGACAAGAGAGGAAGAAGAAGATGACTGTTGCACACCTTAAGACAGGGGTGTCCAATCATGTGCCATGGAGGGCCAAGACCCTGCAGGTTTTCCCTCCAACCAGTGTCTTCAACAGCAGATTTCACTGAACTTCTTCCCACTGATTGCTGATCAGTGAAAACACCTGCTGAAGAGACTTGGTAGAAGAGAAAACCTGCAGGGTCTCGGACCTCCATGGCACGTGATTGGACACACCTGCCTTAAGATGTGCATGCAAGAGGAAAGTGACAAAATAACACCTAAAATGCTCACATGCTCAATATCGTCAGGTGTTCATCATCTTCTGAATATAATATAGAATTTGATTTGATTTTGTATACTTTATTGATCCCCAGAGGGGAAATGCTCATCATCATTACAGCTTAATTTTTGAATTGTCAGGTTCATGCTGCCTGCAATAACCTTAATTTAAAACATATCAGATAGATGGTTATTTGGAAAAACTTAATCTCTAATAGTGTCATACTCAACCTTGTAATTTTAGCCTAATCTGCTTAAAGTAACATTACACATTTGTCATAATGAATCAAAATGTTAATGATACAGTGGTTCTGATTATTAGTGCAACATATTATGGGAACATATACATATTTTTCCTTCAGCAAGGATGTTAGGACTGTTAAATTTGAAATAATCTTGTGCAATTAGGGTTTGAACTTCTGATAAGGATGCTTTCTGGACACCTCCCAATTGAGGTGTTTCAGACATGTCCCACTGGGAGGAGACCCCAGGGCAGACCCAGGACATCCTGGAGAGACTACGGGCGCATTCACACAGCCACTGTTTGGTCCGGACCAGAGTTCTTCCACTTCCGTGGATAGTTCTGTTTGTTTGGTGCTGTCTGAACACGCATTAGAAGTCTGGTGCACACCAAACTAGTGAAGTCTGGTGCACTTCGCTTGTGGTGGGAATCCAAACCGATTATCCAGCAGACCAAAGAGCGGAAGTGCCCCTCGCTGTTTGTGTAACCATAGCAACATGTAGTCTTAGAAGGGGAAGCGTTGTTTACCATTGTACATTATGGGTAGAAAATAACAATAAAGACAACCACATGTATCCAAGCAATCCTTTTACTGGAGAAAGCCAAGGAGAAAAGTTAAAAAAAATGTCTTGTTTGTGGTGGACAAACAACCAGGCTGGAGGAAACAGATTTCCGTTTTCAGTCCTGGCCAATTGATGAGCAAAATTTTTCTTCTTCACCAAGATTTTTTCTTCTTGGTCAGTGGTGGTTTTGGCTACAGCACCCCAAATGAGCAGTTGTTGTAACTACATGACATTGTCCAGGCAGTTTGGTCTGCTACAGTGTGGATGCAAACCAAACAAAATGAAGGTGCAAAAGTTCTCGGCAGTCCCAATCGAACCAAGACCCCAGACTATCCTGGTGTGAATGCAGCCTAGGTCTCCCAGCTGGTCGGGGAAAAGCGTGGCCTTCTTGCTGAAGAGCTGGAGAAGGTGGCTGGGGAGACGGAAGTCTGGGCTTCTCTGCTTGGACTGTTGCCTCCATCACCCGGATCCCTGGAAAAGCAGTAGGAAATGAATGAATGGATGGGTTTCACAGAAAATTATATGTGGCTATACGGTATTTCAAATAGATATTAATCTTGAGATGACTTATAGGGCCATGTTATCAAATTAATTAATACATAGATCAGAAAAAGCTGGAAAACTATCCAAATTCTTGTAATTATCAAGTGTGTAGAAAACTTGTAAAAAAACATGACAGCATGTCCATGTGGGTCCTAACAAAGGTTACGTCTGGGTTTTCTCACATTTCCCACATGGGTTTGTCTGTGGTTTCAGTGTTGGCCCCATCTGTGTTTGCCTGCTTGTTACTTGTTTTCCACATATTTTTTTTCATAAATTTGCAATTTTCTTGTAAATTTTGGACATTTTCAACTACTTTGAGAAAATTTTCTTCAAAATTTAAAACTTTCTCATAAATTTGTGATTTTTTTCTTCAAAATTTGCAACTTTTTCTCATCAATTTGGTAGTTTTTCTTGAAAAATTGTGACTTTTTAATTGTGGATTTGATAACTTTGTCTTTTAATTTTGGAACTTTCTCAAAAGTTTGCCACATTTATACTGTAATCCTAGAGCCTTTTCTCACAAATTTATTACTATTTTCTTGTAAATTTGTGACTTTTTTGCATAAATTTGCAACATTTTGCTTATAAATTCATAACTTTCTCAAAAATTTACAACTTTTTTTTACTTTGAACTTGCAACTTGTTTTCATGAATATGTGACTTTTTTCTTGGAAATTTTCAAGTTATTTACTAATTTTATTTGCTACTTTTCTGTTAACTCGCAACATTTTCTTATTTTTTTCCTCATAAATCTGTGACTTTGCTAAATTTTTCTTGTAGGTTTCTAAATTTTTCCAAGTATTGGTGGGGGTGTGTGTGTGAAAAGTTCAGTGGACCACTAGCAACTTTTAAGCCCCCCCCCCACCCTTGTAATTTAACTTTTTTCTTGTAAATTTGTAATTTTTTCAACTATATTTTCATTTTGTTCTCATAAATTTCAGACTTTTTCTCATAAATTTCACTTTTTTCTCAGTTTTTACCTGTGGTGCCAGTGTGACTGAAACATGCTCACCTGTAGAGACTGGAACTGAGAACCGGTTGGGGACCGGTGAAGTCCATGTGGGCAAGCATGTGTGGGTCCAGCATGGAACATGTGGACAAACCCACATGGACCCATAAGACAGCCCAGGTTTAACCATTGGTGGGGCCCACAGGGACATGCTGGTTGGAATACAGTACACAAAGATGTCTATTGACTACATGATCCACTCCAGATCTAACAGTCATTTAATTTCACTTTTACCATTTTTGGATATCAGCAGGGGTTTGGTGTGGGTATGTGCTTTGTGATCACTTTTTATCCATATACAGTATGTGATGCAAAAGGCATACATAACAAGAAAGTATCAAATGCTGTGCAAAGGCCAAACAAAATCAGCATTCAGTGACATTTTCAATTATTTTGTTTTAAATGATTTCTGGTGCTTTACACCCATTTTGTCATGTGTACCTAAAATAACCATAACTTCACATTAAAAAGGGTGCAGTTATTATTATTATTATTATTATTATTATTATTATTATTATTATTATTATTATTATTATTATGATGATGAAGTTTTTTTTTTTTTTTCAGATAGTCTCTCCAAAGACTGACTTCTGTATTTAAATTGCTGACCAAAAGCCATACCAAGCCATTGGGGGGGGGGGGGGGGGGTAGATGTTGTGATCGCGAGACATTCCGAGACTGTTGTGCAATAATCCAAAATGTCTAATAATCAAAAATGTCGACTCCCGTCGATCGAGCATAAACAGAGTTTTCTATAGGTAGTTTTTTTTCTTCTCTTTTTGTAATTAGTCCATTAACTGATTGTCTGTGTCTATCTTTCTTTTTTCATACTGAGCTGGAGGAACTAGAGAACTATATTGAGTTTTAATACCGTTGCTGTCATGGAGCAGGCGAGTGAGTCCTGTCCCTGCTTCTCAGTCTAAACAACTGAGACCTGCAGACTAGCCAAAAATAACTCCAGAGAAATCACAGGAGGGCATTGAGGTTAGTGACATCCTTTTCTCTACTGACAATAAACTTACCAGCATGGATGATAGACTAGCGTTGGTTGAGCTGCTTCATAAAGAGTTCCAGGGCTTGCGTGACAGTTTGGAGTTCAGTCAAGCACAGCTCGTCTGTCGCGTAGAGGAGAATAACAGCTTAACAAAGTCAGTAAACACACTAACCACGAGGCTTGGCACTGCTGAGGGAGAAAACCAAAAAATGAAGGAAACAGTTTTCAATTTGCTGTCACGCAGCATGAGAGATAACCTTGTTTTTTTTTTTGTTTTTTTTTTTCTGGAATCGCTGAAAAGAAAATGAAAATCCAGAACAGCTGGACCGTAAATTTATGTCAACACAACTGAAACTATCCCCCGAAGTCACAAAATCAATTACCTTCCACCGAGTCCACCGAATTGGGCAAAAAAAAAAAAAATAAAAAATAAAATCCCAGAATAAACGTCCCAGGCCTATTGTTGCCAAATTTGAGTATATCAAGCCAAAAAATTTGGTACAGAGGCAGGGCAGGCAGCATAAAAACACCAATTTTGGACTAAATGATCAATTTCCACAGGAAATCTTTGAAAGGATAAGGAAGCTTTTTCCCATTAGGAAACAAAATATCCAAGAAGGTAAAGGAGCTATTGTCTCTGCGGATAGAGTGTATATAGATGGCAAGTTGTTTATGGATGAAACTATAACGCCCTGGTTATTCTAGAGCATATTTTGTTTTCTTAGCTACTGTCATGAAAGGGGTTGTTGTCTATACACCGTTCCATGTTCTGTGGCTGTAGTTCCTGATTGATTGTTATTATTTCCAGCTGGCAGGTTATTAGAGCCTCTGAACCTGGGCTCACTGCCAGCCTACTGCCACGCCTCTCCCTCTCTGTTGGCATCCACCAAGCTGTCGTCATTTTCATTTGTCCATGCACACTGTCTCATATATGCACACCTGCCTGCACTCACAATTCTTACGCATGCTATTACACGTACACACACTCATGTACTCTCATTACACACCAGTCTCCACTCACACTCACATGCACGCACTCGCACATACACATGCACTCACACACGCTGACACTCAACCACGCACCAGCGGCCGCCGCACAGCTGTCTCCACTTGTCACTCATTGGCACTCAAAGTATTTATGGATGGCAGTGTGAATGGTTGTCGTGGCGGCGTAAGTCAATACTAGTCTTTGTCAATCATCTAGTCAAGCCTTTTCCTCTTCAAGTCTACACTCTGTTCACATTGATGTCCTGGAGCTGGTTGGTTTTCCTTGTTGTTTGGACTGTGCACAGTATTGTTATTTCCAGAGCCAGTAGCGTTCCGACCCAGCTCGCAAGTCTTCTTCCTTATTATTTTGCCCTTCCTCTCCACTCCAGACACATCTGGGAGCATGTGGGGCTCATCCTCCTCCAACCTAGTAGCTTGTTCATCCGTGCTTTGTGTTTCAGACTGTGTTCCATGGACATTTTTGTATATTATTTCTGTTAAAAAAACACGTTCACTTCACCTGCATTTCGGGCTCATATTAACCCTTTGAGTGTGTGAATTTGCGTGCCCCTAGTTGCAGAGTACGGCACTGCGCCTTTCGTCTCACTCTCACATGATCACCTGCATTGGGGATTTTTACTATTTGTACTGATTTGCCAGTTTCAAAAGGTGGCAGACATCAGTTGGAGGACTCAGTGGATGACACGTAATAAACCACAGAAGAAGAACTCCTCATTTCCTTTGCCTGTTTTTAGCATTTTAGCCCAGAAAGCTAATATGTTCGCAATCGGTCACCATCATTTTTTCAGCTTTGTACACAGAAAATAGCCACGGGATACGAGCAAAATTTATGTGGGATAATCATAAGACTTTCTAGATGTGGTAGAGACTTTAAATGACCAACAGAACACGAAATATGGACCATGGTGGGTGACAACGCAGCGACCACGCCAGCCAGCCAGCCAGCAAGCCAGCCCCCCTTTGTCAAAAGTAAGTGAGAATTTTTTTTTTTTGTACTGATTTCTTGTTCAGGTTTTCACTGTCGTTGCCCACGTGCGCAAAATGAAATGAAATGAGCTTTCTCCGTAGGATTGCTGGACTCACCCTCAGAGATAAGGTGAGGAGCTCAGTCATCCGGGAGAGGCTCAGAGTAGAACCGCTGGTCCTCCACATTGAAAGGAGTCAGTTGAGGTGGTATGGGCATCTGATTAGGATGCCTCCTGGACGCCTCCCACTTGAGGTGTTTTAGGTACGTCCCACTGGGAGGAGACCCCGGGGCAGACCCAGGACTCGGTGGAGAGACTATGTCTCCCAGCTGGTCTGGGAACGCCTTGGTATCCCCTCTGAAGAGCTGGAGCAGGTGGCTGGGGAGAGGGAAGTCTGGGCTTCTCTGCTTGAACTGCTGCCTCCGCGACCCGGACCTCCGGAAAAGCGGTAGAAGATGGATGGATGGATGGATTTCTTGTTCTTATACTTTGAAGGTAAGATGATGAGGTACCTCTGTACAAAAAACGGTGTCAAAAGATTGAACCATTATTTGTTTAAATACATCAAAAGTCCAGTTTTGACTTAGTTATGGAATTTAAAGAGGTTTCACGACATTATGCAAATTAGATGCATAAATTTATTCATATCTGAAACTTTGGGTCATATTTTACATCTTTATAATAGACAGTAAGCAATTATCTCTTACCACTTTCAAGTTATAGCCTTGGAAATCTGAACTATTTTATTGACAAAAAATATTTACCACTCTTGGCCACTAGAGGTTATGTCGCAATTCGGCGACAAACACACTCAAAGAGTTAACTCATTTGTGCGCTGCTCAATTACGCAGCATACATGACAGCTATAGATGGAAAAAGAGCGCAATTGTGTGCAGGTCTCTGATTCAATCTCAGTTTAATTTATTAACATTTCAAAAATGTTTTTTTCTTTGTTGCTGAGGTTGTTGATTGTTTGTTTGTCTGTTGTAGTTAATTTTGTTGAAGTTGTTAGGTTGTTGGTGTATGTTATTGGCATTTTTTCCACCACTTACTAACCTTCATGTCTGTTTACTCTCATACTTCTGGTTTCTAGAAAATAACTTTCAGTACATGCACCCCAAGTCCATTCACCCCATTTGCTTGCAATTGCAGGCAAATGGAACAGAGATATCATGCGCGCACACCGAATCATACATGCGTGGGTGTATATTTTACACACAACATATCAGACGTGGACAAAATTGTTGATACCACTCTGTTAATGAAAGAAAAACCCACAATGGTCACAGAAATAACTTGAATCTGACAAAAGTGGTAATAAATAATAATAAAAAAAATATATGAAAATTAACCAATGAAAATCAGACAATACTTTTGAATTGTGGTTCAACACAATTATTTTAAAAAACAAACTCATGAAACAGGCCTGGACAAAAATGATGGTACGTACCCCTAGAAAAGACTGAAAATAATGTGACCATAGGGACATGTTCAACCAAGATGTGTCCTCTAATTAACATCACAGGTGTCTACAAACTTGTAATCAGTCAGTCGGCCTATTTAAAGGGTGACAAGTAGTCACTGTGCTGTTTGCTGACATGGTGTGTACCACACTGAACATGGACCAGAGGAAGCAAAGGAGAGAGTTGTCTCAGGAGATTAGAAAGAAAATTACAGACAAGCATGTTAAAGGTAAAGGCTATAAGACCATCTCCAAGCAGCTTGATGTTCCTGTGACTACAGTTGCACAGATTATTCAGAAATTTAAGATCCACGGGACTGTAGCTATCCCTCCTGGACGTAGCCACAGGAGCAGACGGATAATACCAATGGTAACAAAAGAGCCCAGAACAACCTCTAAACTCTTGGTGAACTCCAAGGTCAAGGTACATCAGTGTCAGATCGCACCAACCGTCGTTGTTTGAGCCAAAGTGGACTTCATGGGAGACGACCAAGGAGGACACCACTGTTGAAAACAAATCATAAAAGAGCCAGACTGGAATTTGCCAAACTGCATGTTGACAAGCCACAAAGCTTCTGGGAGAATGTCCTATGGACAGACGAGACAAAACTGCAACTTTTTGGCAAGGCACATCAGCTCTATGTTCACAGAAGCAAAAATGAAGCATACCAAGAAAAGAACACTGTCCCTACTGTGAAACATGGATGAGGTTTTGTTATGTTCTGGGGCTTCTTTGCTGCATCTGGCACAGGGTGTCTTGAATCTGTGCAGGGTACAATGAAATCTCAAGACTATCAAGGTATTCTAGAGAGAAATGTGCTGCCCAGTGTCAAACAGCTTGGTCTTAGTCGGAGGTCATGGGTCTTGCAACAGGATAATGACCCAAAACGCACAGCTAAAAACACCCAAGAATGGCTAAGAGTGAAACATTGGACTATTCTAAAGTGGCCTTCTATGAGCCCTGATCTAAATCCTATTGAACATCTGTGGAAGGAGCTGAAACATGCCGTCTGGAGAAAGCACCCTTCAAACCTGAGACAACTGGAGCAGTTTGCTCATGAGGAGTCGGCCAAAATACCTGCTGAGACGTGCAGAAGTCTCATTGACAGTTACAGAAATCGTTTGATTGCAGTGATTGCCTCAATAGGTTGTGCAGCAAAATATTAAGTTCAGGGCACCATCATTTTTGTCCAGGCCTTTTTCATGAGTTTGTTTATTGAAATAATTCTGTTGATCCACAATTCAAAAGCATTGTCTGATTTTCATTGGTTAATTTTCATAGACTTTTTATTTATTACCACTTTTGTCAGATTCAAGTTATTTCTGTGACCATTGTGGGTTTTTCTTTCATTAACAGAGGGGTACCAACAATTTTGTCCACGGCTGTATACAGACATATTCAAACATTACAGACATATAATCACATAGGCACATTTAGTTAACCCTTAGCAAATAACCAGTTAGTGAAAACATGTCCACATTTAAGTTTGTCATGTGGAACATACGTGAAATTGGTACCAGGGAGAAGAGGCTCAAAGTTTTTAACCGGCTGAAGGATCTACAGGCAGACTATGTCTTATTACAGGTAACACATGTCTCTAAGTCATCTGTAGATGCGCTCACCTCCCCGGAATTCCCCCACATGTACTCAGCTGGCTTTAATTCTAAACAAAGGGGGGTAGCTATATTGGTAAACACAAGAATATGTTTTGTTGTTAATAACATCATAACAGATCAAGAAGGTAGATTTATAATACTAAAAATCTCAGTTCAAAATTTGGATGTATTTATTGCAAGCATTTATGGCCCAAATGTTTATGACCCATCCTAATTTCACACTTTTTTCACTTCTCTTTCTGAGCATTTGGACACTACACTCATAAAACAAGGAGACTTCAACCTTGTATTAAATCCTGCAATCAACAGGCTTAGTGCATCGGGGAATTACCGAAAATGGCAGGCTACTGACATTCTCAAAAAAATACATGAATGATTTTGGTCGTTGCTATGAATGGCGTTCTCTTCACCCAACTCTTCGGGAAAACACTTTTTTTTTTTCATCAGTTCATAGTTCACATTCGCGTCTAGATTTCTTTTTAGCCAGTAACTCTATTGTGAGGGAAATCACAGACACTGAAATATGTTAAAATCAAAATATTAGTGATCACCATCCAGTATCTCTTACAATAGTAAATAGGAAAGCTACAACGGAAACCAGGAGCTGGAAATTTAATATATCCCTTTTAAAAGACAAAGATTTTATTAACTACTTTTATAAAAAAGTGGGAATCATATCTGGAATATAATGGTGTGTGTTAGAATAATTCTGATCAAAAATTATTCAAAGTCAAAAATCAGGCGGAATATTGGATTTAGGTACATTTATTATAAAAAATAAATAAAAAGAAATGAAAAGAAAAGTTACAGTTCAAAGTAAACCTCAAATGGCCATTTTTGAGGGAAAGATTACAGAAAGAGTGGCCTCAGCACACCCACCAAATCTTTGGAGCATTCATTCTCTATTCTTGGTATTTATGGGTAACACAGAAGGGAGGGGTAAGAGGAGAAAGGGGGAGAGAAAGACATCTCAGAGACAGCTCAAATGCCTATCACAGTCCTGGTATCCTAGCAGGTCAGTATGACATGAGAGCTTTTCCTGGGTGATGAACAAAGGAAGAGATGCCACAGACATCCTGGAGACAGGGTGCCTAATCTACACGAACTAGGAGATTCAGTGCATTCCTGGGACACAACGTAAAGCAGGGCATGTCAAAGAGATTATCAGTGTAGCTTAGAACATTCTGTAATTTCCCAGCTTGGGATCAATAAAGTACATCTATCTATCTATCTATCTATCTATCTATCTATCATCTTTACACTTGTACTGACCCTCAGTCAGTGCTTGCACACATCTTCTGAAGACCAATAATTGCTCACAGAAACATGCCAAGAATATATCAGACATATTACATGAAATATAATATGAAAAAATAATATAAAGGAATATATGAACTTATCCTTCATGGAATGCACATATAAACATTAAACATGGCATAGGAGAGGCACGATGTGTCTTAAGTATAATAATACATTATTAATAACAATAATAATGTGGATAATATTTTTTTCTATCATATCCCCCCTTGATGCTTAATAAAGCATCATAACTAAAAGAAAAATAAAGTGGCAGTAAAATAAAGTGAATGAAATAATATAAGGATGCATGTGTAAGATTTTTTTTACCGGAGTGGTGGCTCAGTTGGTAGAGCATCCGCCCCACACCCGGGAGGCAGGGGTTCAAATCCCGGCCGGGTCATACCAAAGACCATATAAAAATGGTACTTTCTGCCTTCTAGCGTGGTGCTCCGCATAATGGAACGGGGAAAGTAAAGTTACGCACAGAGCTACCAGAGGACTGACCCCCCACTGTAGCTTTCACTACTTACAGTAGCTGTGTGGCCTAGGGTCAGAGAAACGGAGATGGGCGCCACCCCATGCGCCTTCATGGCGTGAAGGGAATTAACTAACTAACTGTGTAAGATTTTACATGTTGTTCTATTATGAGGTGGTTTAAAACGTGTGTAGAATATGTCATTAAGAGTCAACATGTGTAATGTGATCAAAATTAATCTTAGTCTGTAGAAAATGATATGGAGATACTCAAAACATACTTAAATTATATTGCAACCTTCATACTTTTCAGGTTAGTATTACCCCTTTCACCATCCTTATCATCTGCAGCAGTTGTATGAAGACATATCGCTAAGTTTACAATAACCAGCCTCATTATCATATTAAGGACTCACACAAGAAAAGTCCAAAGTAATCACTATAAAAATCATTACCAAGTTCTTGATGAGACTTCTTCATTAAGAGAATCACTAACTTCATCAGTTTTGTTATCATTGTCTGCAAAGCAATGAAGCTATGTGTATCCAAAGTATTAATATGACCATTTGCATCATTTTCATGGATAGAAGTACACAAATAACCTCCTACAATAGGGCATACACCCCTATGGGTGGCAATTAGTTGACCAAGAACCATTCTATCCTTTATAATTTTATGAATAATTGTAGCCTATAATTAAGTGTTTTAATCCCTAAGGTGTCTGTACCCACTCTCACTCAAAGAAACAGTGAACAAAAAAAACCTCACTCCTGTACTTTCAATCTGAAATGACATTCATGCTCCAAAAATGGCATCATGTGTTAGAAAAGCATCTCTCTTCATCCTGCACACCTGCCCTGCCGACATGATGAGGGTACGGTCAGTTGCCAAAATGGGGTACACAAGCCTGCCTAGTGTCCTGGCCAGGTGCGAATATGCACAATGACCTTTAACGCCGTAGATCCTTAGTATAACACTTGCTTGCTTCGTTGGTCAAGCAGGGTAGCAGTACAGGGGAGAGACGCACTGTAAGCTGTTGCACACTTAGAGACTGTTAAGCTGCTGGAAAGGGACATCACCACTTCAAAAAGAGGAGTTCCCTGGTGAAATTAACCTTGCATTTGCAGAGTAAGGAGTGTCATCATGTTTCTGATCAGTGGAGTGACAAGTGTTGTGACAGATATGATTCAAAGTGAAGTTTACTATGTTATTTCTGTATATAGCCTCTTTCAAGAAACCAAACAGCCTGTAGTAGCTGCATCATTTTAGCAATAGCAGATAATTTGTCCAACTGTTAGTGTTATTAAGGAGTAAACATAACAATACAGTGTACATATAGTGTATAGGCAATGAAACAACTTAATAACAACCAACACTAAGCATTACTACGAGGATGATGAGGATGATATGGTAACAACACTAACCACACTTTTCTTTCCCTTGTATTTTTGTCTCGTCATGATAAACAAAAAGCCTGCTTTTCTATAGCAAATGTCATTGCTGGACGGCAGCGCCATCAGCTGACACTTGTATAGAGAAACAGTTAAATAGTCATTTGATGCTTTTCTTTTTTTTTTTTTTTTTAATAAGTATGCAATGTATATTAAACAGTCTCTTGCTGAGGGTTTCAAGTGAGGTAAAACATTAAATGCATCCAAGTGCCACGTCCTTCATTTTCTGCGGCTGTTTAGGTTGGCAGGATAACCTTTGTGCTGTCCTTGCCAGGGAATTTCGGTCCAGTTTCCTTTGATGACCAGATCCCCTGGTTTGCCCAAAAGATGGGTGCACCTCACATAGTTTCTTCATTACATTGTCCCTCCTGAGAAAGGCAGTATGGATAACATCTCAATCAGTTTTCATTCTTTTCATGTAATCACCCAGAAACTCTTCCTCATCACCTAAGTTAAATGGTTTCAATAGTAGGGTTTGCAATTCACAATTTCCCTATTCTTCTTATTTGTGTATTATCAGAATCAGAATCAGAATAAGTTTATTGCCAAGCACATTTACAAGTAACAGGTAAATATACGAGGAATTTGACTTGACACTGAAAACGTCATAAATGACATTCTCAATGACGCGGCGAGCCGTGGAGGCGCCTGTCAGTGTCACGCCTCGCCGCTCATCTGCGGCGTCAGCTGCACGCACACCTGCACCTCATCAGTGGCGAGGGATTTAAGTCGCCTCGCCCTGGGCTTTGGCCTGAAGCCGTCAGTCTTCACTCGCTACTCTTGCTGTAAGGAATCTCAACCGCTCAGCAAAACATCCAAGTAAGAATCTCTTACCTCATTCTTCTCCTAGTCTGCTCCCCTGTGCACAGGTGGATTTCCCGGCGGCGGACAACTCCTCTCTGCCACCATTCCCTCGCTGTTGCACCGGGCGCTCCAGGTTGCTGTCTTCCGGGCTTCACCCTTGCTGTGCCAGCCACCTGCCATTCCCAAGTAAGCCAGTCATCATTTTTATATCTCCTGTGTTGGTGTGGTGCCCGTTACCCTTCTCCCTCTGCTTCTCCCATAGGGTTGTCCGGCTGTACGGCCTCCTGCCTCCATGCCCGACGCAGACGCCACCACCAACACATTCACATCCCGCAGACACACACTCATACACACTTGTTGTTAATAAAGCTATTAGATCTACCCTGAGCCTGCGTGTGTGTCTCCTGAGCCGTGCACTATGTCAGTACGGCTTCAGCCGAGCAGCTCGGCAGACGGCGGGCTCACACGCCGACTTTCCACCCTCGAGGCTCGAGTTGACCTAATAGCCTACCAGCAACAGGTGATTCTAAATCAATTATCCATCATCACTAACCGATTGGACCGCTTGGACCCCCAACAGCCGTTCCCCCCGGCTCGTCAGGGCGGCGCGGCTCCTGCTGCTCCAGCGGCCGTCCAGCCTGCTCCGGTAGCACCGGTTCGGCTCACACCCATTCCGACCCCCGCCCGCTTTAGCGGTAAGCTCGGCGGAGCACGGGGGTTTATAATGCAATGTGAGTCCGTGTTCCACCGTGTGCCCGGAGATTTTCCCTCAGACCATAGCCGAATTGGCTACATAGGGAATCTCCTGGAGGGGCGAGCGCTTACTTGGGCTTACGCCGTAATGGTGAGGCCCAGTTACGCCACCCTCACCTATGGCCAATTCGTGAGACAGTTCCTGGAGGTCTTTGATCATTCTCGTACTGAGAGCGTTCAGGTCGATCGGCTTCTCAGCCTCCAGCAGGGAAGCCGGTCGGCAGCTGATTACGCGATCGACTTCCGGGTAGTGGCGGAGGAGGTTGGCTGGCATGAACGTTCATTCTGCGGCCTCTTCCTCCGCAGTCTCAATGATAGTCTGAGGGACGAACTGGCTGGGCGGGACATCCCGGAGACTTTAGCGGAGCTAACGTCCCTAGCCATCAGCCTGGATAACAGGTTGCGTGAGCGCACCTCGGAGCGGAAGTCGTCTTCTTCTCGCTCTCGTGGTGCCTCGTCGCGCCTGTCCCAGGCTCGCCCCCTGGCGTTGCAGCCACCATCGCGCCCCGAGGAGTCGGAGCCGATGGTGACGGGCTGGACAAAGCTCCCCCCTGCGGAGAGACAACGCCGCCGTGAGTTGGGTCTCTGCATGTATTGCGGAGACAGCCAACACACGGTGGAGCTTTGCCCACAGAAGCCAAAACGGCGGGGTCCTCGAGTCACTGTAGGGGGCCTCACGGACGTCAATTGGTTAAATCCCCTCTCCCAATTGAAGCTGCCCGTCCGGTTTTGTCACAACCCCACTGGGCACCTCACCCACTCACTGGTGGATTCGGGCGCGGAGGGCAGCTTTATTTCACAAAGCCTGGCAACCCAATTGGGCATCCGTTGCCAAGCCCTCAAATCCCCTCTCGCCCTGGTCAACCTCTCCCATGTCTCCCTGGGGAGAGTCACACACCAGACCGTCCCTGTACCTGTGATCATCTCTGGGAACCACCGGGAGGAAATCACTTTCTACGTCCTCCCCAACTCTGTGTCGCCCGTCATCCTGGGGTATCCCTGGCTTCACCTCCATAACCCCGTCCTGGATTGGAAGTCTGCCAGGGTATCGGCATGGAGTTCCTTCTGCATGAGCACCTGCCTGCAATCTGCTGCCTGCTCTCCGTCCTCTTCTCCAACTCCTATGGACGCTGCACCCCCGGATCTCTCCCTGGTGCCATCAGAATTTCACGACCTGGGTATGGTTTTCAGTAAGTCCAAGGCGATGTCTCTTCCTCCACACAGGCCCTACGACTGTGCGATAAACATCCGCCAGGGGGCACCCTTACCCTCTGGGCGTCTCTACAGCCTGTCGGCACCGGAGAAGGAGGCTATGAATTCCTACCTCAAGGAATCGCTGAGTGCTGGAATTATCCGTCCCTCGTCATCACCATTAGGCGCAGGATTCTTCTTCGTGGGCAAGAAGGACGGTTCCCTCCGTCCTTGTATCGACTACCGCGCCCTGAATGATATCACGGAGAAGGATCGCTACACCCTGCCACTTATGGACACCGCCTTCCACTCCCTCCAGGGGGCGACTTGGTTCACCAAGCTGGATTTAAGCAGTGCATACCACCTCGTCCGGATCCGGGAGGGAGATGAGTGGAAGACAGCCTTCCGTACCCCAAATGGCCATTTCGAGTACCTGGTGATGCCGTTCGGGTTGACCAATGCTCCAGCCGTCTTTCAGCGCCTAATAAATGACGTCCTCCGGGATTTCATCGGCCTATTTGTGTTCGTCTACCTGGATGACATCCTCATCTTCTCCAAATCCAGGGACGAGCACCGGGTCCATGTGAGGCGGGTCCTCCAAAGGCTGCTGGAGAACCGGTTGTATGTGAAGGCAGAAAAGTGTGAATTCTACGCTAAGACTACGTCCTTCCTCGGGTTCGTCATCTCCCACGACCAGGTGCTCCCGGACCCAGTGAAGGTGAAGGCGGTGGTGGAATGGCCTACACCAACATCAAGGAAACAGGTGCAACAATTTATTGGGTTTGCAAACTTCTACCGCCGCTTCGTCCCGAATTTTGGCACCGTCGTCGGCCCTCTGACCCACCTCACGTCCCCTAAGGTCCCGTTCCGGTGGACCGAAGAGGCCGCAGCTACCTTCCAGGTGCTGAAGGCGGAGTTCTCCTCCTCCCGGGTCCTTAGCCAAGTCGACCCGTCGCTGCAATGCATCGTGGAAGTTGATGCTTCAGACACGGGAGTGGGGGCGGTTCTATCTCAGCGGTCGCCAGATGATGGAGTCAAACGGCCCTGCACTTTCTTCTCTCGGCGCTTGTCCCCGGCGGAACGGAACTACGACGTGGGGAACAGAGAGCTCCTCGCCATCAAGCTCGCGCTGCAGGAGTGGCGTCACTGGCTAGAGGGGGCGGACCTGCCGTTCGTGGTCCTGACTGACCACAAGAACTTGGAATACTTAAGATCTGCCAAGCGTCTGAACGCCCGCCAGGCGCGTTGGTCCTTGTTCTTTGCCAGGTTCCGTTTTAACATCACCTTCAGGCCTGGCTCCAAGAACGGCCTGCCCGACGCCCTCTCTAGGCAATTTGCCCCTGAGGCGTCTGAGGACACGGTCCCCACCATCCTGCCCAGGTCGTGCATCGTGGGAGCCGTCACTTGGGACATAGAAAGTAAGATCCGGAAGGCGCAGGAATTGGAACCTGACCCTGGCGGCGGACCGGAGGGGAGGCTTTTTGTGCCATCCACGGTTCGGGAGGAGGTCATCCACTGGCTGCACACATCTAAGCTCACCTGCCACCCTGGTTCCTCCCGGATCGACCTTCTTCAACGGTCCTTCTGGTGGCCGGGCCTGCGGAAGGACGCTGCCCGCTACGCCCGGGCCTGCCCTGTATGTGCCACCAGTAAATCAGGTAATGCCCCTCCAGCGGGTTTGCTCCAGCCTCTGCCCGTTCCTGGCAGGCCCTGGTCGCATATCGCCCTGGATTTCGTCACCGGACTCCCAGTCTCTAACACCTTCGACACTGTCCTGACCATCGTAGACCGTTTCTCCAAGGCGGCGCACTTCATCCCGCTACGAGGTCTTCCATCTGCCCTGAAGACGGCGGACCTCCTAGTCCAACATGTGGTCAGGCTGCACGGGATTCCGGTGGACGTGGTCTCGGACCGGGGGCCCCAATTTTCCTCAGAGGTTTGGAGGTCCTTTTGCAACGCCCTGGGAGCCAAAGTAAGCCTCTCCTCCGGCCATCACCCCCAAACCAACGGGCAGTGTGAACGGACCAACCAGGAGCTGGAGGCTGCGCTCCGCTGCGTCACTGCATCCAAGCCTGCGTCCTGGAGTAACCATCTCGCCTGGGTTGAGTACGCCCACAACACCGCCCGCTCTTCTGCCACAGGGATGTCTCTCTTTAAGGCGTCCCTGGGCTACAACCCCCCTCTTTTCCCAGCGCAGGAGAGTGAGGTAACTGTCCCCTCAGTTCGGGCACACCTCAGGCAGTTCTGTTCCATCTGGGCGTCAGCGCGCAATGCGCTTTTACGCACGGCGGAGTGCAACAGATCCACGGCGGACCGGCACAGAAGACCTGCCCCAGCGTACCAGGTGGGTCAGCGTGTCTATGTGTCTACCCAGGACGTCATTTTAAAGGGTGAGAGGAGGAAGCTGGCACAGCGTTTTATGGGCCCATACCCCATCACCAGGATTATCAACCCCGTGGCTGTGCGTGTAGCTATTCCCCCCTCCCTCCACATCCATCCCACCTTCCACATTTCCAAGGTGAAGCCGGCAGTCTCCGATCCCCTTTGCCCTCCTCCTGCGGCGCAGCCCGCGCCCTTGATGATTGATGGCCATCCGGCCTGGCCTGTCTCCTCTATCCTGGACTCCCGGCACTGGGGTCGCGGGTTGCAGTACTTGGTGGACTGGGAGGGTTATGGGCCTGAACATCGGCAATGGGTACCCTCGTCATTTGTGTTGGACCCGTCCCTCATTACTGAGTTCCACCGAGCGCACCCGGAGAAACCATCGCCAGGAGGCGCTGCTAGAGGGGGGAGTACTGTCACGCCTCGCCGCCCATCTGCGGCGCCAGCTGCACGCACACCTGCACCTCATCAGCGGCGAGGGATTTAAGCCGCCTCGCCCTGGGCTTCGGCCTGAAGCCGTCAGTCTTCACTCGCTACTCTTGCTGTAAGGAATCTCAACCGCTCAGCAAAACATCCAAGTAAGAATCTCTTACCTCATTCTTCTCCTAGTCTGCTCCCCTGTGCACAGGTGGATTTCCCGGCGGCGGACAACTCCTCTCTGCCACCATTCCCTCGCTGTTGCACCGGGCGCTCCAGGTTGCTGTCTTCCGGGCTTCACCCTTGCTGTGCCAGCCACCTGCCATTCCCAAGTAAGCCAGTCATCATTTATATATCTCCTGTGTTGGTGTGGTGCCCGTTACCCTTCTCCCTCTGCTTCTCCCATAGGGTTGTCCGGCTGTACGGCCTCCTGCCTCCGTGCCCGACGCAGACGCCACCACCAACACATTCACATCCCGCAGACACACACTCATACACACTTGTTGTTAATAAAGCTATTAGATCTACCCTGAGCCTGCGTGTGTGTCTCCTGAGCCGTGCACTATGTCAGTCAGCAGGAGGGGAACAGTAGGCAGAGGGGGAGGATGGACAAGGTAGGAGAGAGAAAAAAAGCATTGTTTATCAGAAAAAAGTTCATATATGACCGATATTATGATTACAAGAAAAAAACTCTCAATGCACAATTAGCAAGACACAGACAAAAACGCAACATTGCAAAGCTGGGAATAGGTCAGGAAGGCAGGATAGGGAGCTGGGAAGAAAAGTGTCTGCTCTCTTTGGAGGGCGGAAGTGAAGAGTATGCTACAGGATTATGCTAAACCTGTAGATTGTTGATGGTATGCTAAATGGTTTCCTAGGTAAATGTTTGGTACTAAAAATTCATGTACCTAAATGTGACATGATTTGATTTACAAAGTGCATTCCATTAAATGTTTTCCTTATTTAAGTAAATCATTTTAGCTCTTTTAAATCTTGATATTGTTTCAGTTAAGGGTTTCAGTGTCACCATAGCAGTATTCAGATTAGTGCAGGGGAAAGCCTTTGTATATTCAATAAGTATGTCAATAATTCTAAACAACATTTTTACCTTCACTCTTATTTAGCTCAATGAGATCCATGCAAAGGTTTTGAAAAGACTAAGTTTATGCAGGGAAGGTCAAATTATTTTTCCTTTAAGCTCCCTAATGCATTGTTCTCTTTTTACATAATTGAGTAAGAGTCTGTATTGTCTTTGTAGTAGATTCAAAATTAAGTCCCACAGTAAGCCTAAATTCACCATTTAAGGACAACAGTCACATTTCCCGTTGCCTTGTCATACTGTTGCTTCCTCAGAGTGACCAGCTGTAACTCTGAGTGAAAGTGTTTTTTTTTTGTTGTTTTTTTTTTTTTTTTGCCACATAAGTGAACAATTGCACTCTGTCCTGGTATTATTCCCCTTTTCCCAGTTCCCCAGGCGTGAGCCCTGTTTCTTTTCAGGTGTGACTCTTTCTGTTTTTTGTCTCTTTTCCCCGGTGTGTCTGAGAGCCTCAGCCTGGGTCCGTCCAGGCTGTTCTCTGTTCCCATCAGACATGAGCCCTGTTCTCCTCCAGTGGTCCTCTCACAGCTCCTTATTTGTTAGTGTTGTTTAGTGTTTGTATTTACGTTAATAAATGTTGCAAACTCACAGATGGCATTTGGTGTCGTCTGCCTGTCCTTGAAAAAGGTGATTTATGACATTTTATGGCTGATTTATTTTATGTGTTCAGCATATTTTAAAAATTATGTATGCACTCAGTAGCAGTTTTACATTACTATTGTCTTGATGTCCTTGTAAATTTGTAAATAAAGTGTTTTTGTAAAATTCTTCTTCTTCTTCTTCTTCGTCTTCTGGCTGCTTCCTTCAGAGGTTGCCACAGCGGATCATCTGTCTCCATCTCACCCTATCCCTTCATCTTCTTTTGTAGCACCAACCCTCTCCATGTCCTCCTTCACTACATCCATGAATCTTCTCTGTGGTCTTCCTCTTTTCCTCCTGCCTGGCAGGTCCATCTTCAACATCCCTTGTCCAATATCCCCACTATTCTTCCTCTGCACATGTGCAAACCATCTCAGCCTTGCCTCTCTTACTTTGTCTCCAAACCGCTCAACCTGAGCAGTCCCCCTGATATACTCATTTCTAATCCTGTCCCTCCTAGTCAATCCCATTGAGAATCTTAGCAACTCCAGTTCTGGCTACTGTTTTTTTGTCAGCACCACCATCTCCAAACCATACATCATCCCAGGTCTCACTACCGTCTTATAAATCTTCCCTTTCACTCTTACTGCTACCCTTTTTTCACAAATGACCTCTGACACCAATCTCCATCCACTCCACCCTGTCTGCACTCTCAATATTTATTTTATTAGTATACTGCATGTAGCATTGTCTGTTAAAACCTACTGTATGTGTACTGAAATGTGGCTATTGCACAACAGATGTAATTATATGACTTTTTCAGATATTTTACTTTCCTTTGTACAACCCCAATTCCGGTGAAGTTGGGATGTTGCGTAAAACATAAAAAAGTAAATAAATAAAATTAAATAAAATGATTTAAAGATTCATTTCAAACTATAGTGACTTGAATACACTATAAAGACAAGATACTTAATGTTCAAACTAGTAAACTTTATTTATTTATTTATTGCAAATACTGACTTGTTTTGAATTTGCAACACATTCCGAAAAAATTGGGAAGGGATATCAAAAGACTTGGAAAGTTGAGGAATGCTCAAATACCTTTTTGGAACAGTCTACAGGTGAACAGGTTAATTGCAAACAGGTGAGTGTTAGCACTGGGTAGAAATGGAGCATCCCCAAATAACTCAGGTGTTCCCAAACAAGGAAAGATCTAGGTTTACCACTTTGTGAACAACAACACAGGCAAATAGTCCAACAATTTAAGAACATTTTTTCTCAATGTACAACTGCAAGGAATTCAGGGATTTCATCATCTACAGTCCGTAATATCATGAAAAGATTCAGAGAATCCTTAAAGATGTCTGCATCTAAGTAGCAAGGCCAAAAACCAACAGTGAATGCATATGACCGTCAATCCTTAAGGCAAGACTGCATTAAAAACTGACATCATATTACCACATAGGCTCAGGAACACTTTGGAAAACCATTTTCATTTAATACAGTTAATCCCTACATCCACATGTGCAAGTTCTAAAGTGAAAGATATATATCAACAACACCCAGAAATACCACCGGTTACTCTGGGCCAGAGCTCATCTGAAATGGACTGAAGCAAAGTGGAAAAGTGTGCTGTGGTCTGATGAGTCCACATTTCAGATTGTTTTTGTGTATCATTCTTTCATTCATGTTCTCCGGGCTAAAGAGGAAAATGGCCAGTCAGATTGTGATCAACATTAAGATAAAAAGCCAGCATCTGTGACGGTATGGGGTGTGTTAGTGCCCCTGGCATGGGTAACTTGCACATCTGTGAAAGCGCCATTGAAGCTGAACAGTACATGCAGGTTGTGGAGCAACATTTGCTGCAATCCAAGCAATGTCTTTTTCCAGGAACGTCCCTGCTTATTTCAACAAGAAATACCAAGCCACATTCTGCAGGTTTTACAACAACATGTCTTTATAGTAAAAGTGTGCTGGTACTACACTGGCCTGCCTGCAGTCCAGACCTGTCTCCCATTGAAAATGTGTGGAACATTATGAAGGGCAAAATACCACAACGAAGAACCCGGCTGGTTGAGCAACTGAAGTTGTACATCAAGCAAGAATGAGAAAGAATTCCTGTTACAAAGCTTCAACAATTAGTGTCCTCATTTCCTAAAGCTTATTGAGTGTTGTTAAAAGGAAAGGTAAAACATGATATGTTGTGGAAAAGATCAGGCTCACCACAGTGCATTACTAAATATATGCAAAGAGTACATTTTTGATGGATGCTGTATCTAGCACACAAGGAAATGGAAAATGCAACTGTATCCACTGCATTTAATAACTGCTTACCCATTATAAGGCATTTAAAGGACTCATCACACAATTATGGACATTTTAACGGCTCAGACGTCTTAACCTTTTGAGTGTGTCTGTCGACGAATTGCGACATAACCCCTAGTAGTCAAGAGTGGTAAATATTTTTTGTCAATAAAATAGTTCAGATTTCCAAGGCTATAACTTGAAAGTGGTAAGAGATAATGGCTTACTGTCAATTAGAAAGATGTAAAATATGATCCAAAGTTTCAGATAGGAATAAACTTACAAATCTAATTTGCATAATGTTGCAGCACCTCTTTAAATTCCATAACTCAGTCAAAACCGGACTTTGGACATATTTAAACAAAGAATGGTTCAGTCTTTTGACACTGTTTTTTGTACAGAGGTACCTCATCATCTTATCTTCAAAGTATTTGAACAAGAAAACAATACATAAAAAAAAAAAAAATAAAAAAAAAAAATAAGTCACTTTCTGTTGAGGGGGGCTGGCTGGCTTGCTGGCTGGTGTGGTCACTGCGTTTTCACCCATCATGGTCCATATTTTGCATTCTGTCGGTCATTAAGTCTGTGCCACATCTACAAAGTCTTATGATAATCCCACACAAATTTCGCTTGCATCCCATGGCTATTTTCCGTGTACAAAGCCAAAAAATTGACGGTGACCGATCATGGCCATATTAGCTTTCTGGGCTAAATGCTAAAAACAGGAAAAGGAAATGAGGAGTTCTTCTTCTTTTGTGTATTACGTGTCAACCACTGAGTCCTCCAACAGATGTCTGCCACCTTTTGAAACTGGCAAATTAGTACAATTCAGTACAAATCTTCAATGCAGGCGATCACATACCTGTCAAGGCATACCTCATGCCTCCCTTATTGGGGGGGCTTTCACACCTGTACTGAGTACTTAAAAACTGTATTTATCGGCAGATGAAAGAAAACTGAAGCAAAAAAAAAAAACAAACAAAAAAACAAAAAAACAAACAACAACAATTGCAACATGAACTATTTCAAACATATTTATTCAAATGTACACTTATATGGACACAATCTTGAGCCATAACTTTTTGGTAATGTGAAAATAATAAGCCAAGTAGCACAAAAAAAAAAATAAATAAAAAAATAAAAAATAAATAAACTTAAAAAATGATAATATTAATAATAAACAAATAAAAATAAATAAAAAAAAACAATATTTTTCAAATTTACATTAGCACAAGGTAGATTGCTTAATTTGAAAGTACACAATAAGAATAATTCTGAATATAGTTCTTAATTGTCAGCTAGATATATACACTTGGAATTAAAGAGTTTTTAATTGTCAGCTTTGTTACACTAATGCACTTGGATGAACTTGGTTAGGTGCGCTCAATTTCACCAGGCATCGAATTACTGTTCAGTTGATTTTAGGTTCTCTTGTGGAGGAACAAAATAAGTGCAGGTGGACACGACAAACTGAAGTTTAAAAGGGTGCTTTATTCATCCTCCATCACGAGGCTCGCTCAGCGCTGTGTGCTGGAGCGAGCCCTGCTTCTCAAAGTCAGCAACAAACAATGCCAGTGATCAAAAAGAGAGAGAGCAAGAGATATGCAGTCAACTTATATACCCAGCTCAGACAATGCATACATGGCACATTAGCATCACAGTATACAGCAGGAAAGCATGGACATTTGCATTAGAGTCACACATATCAGCCGCAGGATTACTGTCGCTGGGATTCCTCTCTGTTCCGGAGTTGCAGGACAAAAGAGGGTGCGAGGCGCATCTGCATAATGATCAGTCCATACCTCTCACTGTTCTGATAATTGCTCACGCTGAGCGCTCTGCCAGCCCCGTACGCTGTGGGGGTCACACACGAGGTGTTCCTCCACACTCTCAATATTTTTTTTTCCCATATATTTTTCTTTTTGGTATACAGAAATGGCAATAGGCCCATATTTGCTAAAATTGCATTTTCCCCGTATTAAAATACGACAAAACCGTATCACTTGACAGGTATGCCATCATGTCAGAGTGAGAAGACAGGCACAGTGCCACGTTCTGCCACTAGGGGCACACAAAATTATCACACTCAAAGGGTGAAAAAAATATTGAGTCTGACTCCAGAATCCTTATTGGTAGCTGGTTGCAAAGGAGAGGAGCCTGATAACTGAAAGCTCTTCCTACCATTTAACTTTTAGAGATTTACAAGTGATCCTGCACTTTTGGAGTGTAGTGTTCTGTTAGGATGATGAGGTAGTACTTTTGCACTGTTATGTACATTGTTCCACCCGTGAAGCCACTACCGTACCTGTGTATATACCTATGGGCTTTTTTTTTAACTTTTATTTTTATTTTAGTCATATGGCTAATTGTGTGTTCTGTAACTGTGTTTTATTCAAATTCTTCTCTCTCACATTATTGCACAGTTGCCTGGTGGAGCACCCACAATTTTGTTGTGCTGTACAACTGTACAATGACAATGAAGCCTATTCTATTCTAGTATCAGATCTTTTAAATAACAAAGAGCCTGATTATTTAGAGCTTTGTAAGTTAGGAGAAGGATTTTAAACTTAATTCTAAATTCTATGGGAAGCCAATGAAGGGAGACCAGAGCCAGAGAGATTTGAGCTCTGTTAAAACTCTTTGGTGATGACCACCCCAAGTGGAGTGACGGTCGTGGTTGTCTTTAGCTGGGTGTCCATGAAGTAGAGAAGAGTATGTGTCTTGTCATGTTTTCTGTTGATGATCATTTCCTCTGTCTTGCTTGCATTCAAGGTAATACACCAGTAAAAGGCCCACTTCTGAATAACATACAAGTCTCGCTGCAGACTATCAGAGCAAATTTAGGAAGGATTGGTCGACGATAGATTGATCTATAGTTGGATGGATATTGTTCATTTCCTTTTTTGGGAACAGATACACCGTGAGCTCAGAATCAGAATCAGAATCAGAATCAGGTTTATTGCCATTGTTCATGTAGTACACAAACTAGGAATTTGTCTCGGTACAATGCTGCAACATTAAACATGATAAGATAAGAGAAATAAACTATACATGTAATAAAGTGTAGGATAAGATTAAGTGATACTGGTCAACAGTTAAAATATATATTAGCCAGCAGCAGATACTGTGGAGAACTATATAGTGCAGTCGGTAATGCAGGAAGAAAACAGTGATGATTGACATGAGTCTGGTTGAGCTGCTGTACATGGTGCACGAGAGTCACTTAGTGTTCAGTAGTCTAATGGCAGAGGGGAAGAAGCTGTTCATGTGACGGGAGGTTTTAGTCTGGATGGACCGAAGTCTTCTACCAGAGGGGAGGGGGGCAAACAGTACATGACCAGGGTGTGAGGGATCGGCTATGATCCGGCCAGCACGCCTCCGGGTCCTGGAGATGTACAGATCCTGGAGAGATGGGAGCTTGCAGCTGTTTTCCATTCAGCAGAAACTGTCTTGCTTGTAAGCGAGATGTAAAATACCTGGCTTGGTGAGAACCGGAGCAGGTTCAGGAGCACAATTCTTCAGTACTGTGGCTAAGATGCCATCTGTCCCACTTGCCTTGGATGTATCCAGGTAACGTTATTTCTTGGTAACAATCTTGGGCCAGAACTTAAGGGAGGATTGTCTCATGGGTTCTAGGTTATAATGTTGGTGGATCCTTTGCCAGGTGGTGGCATTATAATTTTAATTTTTATTATTAAAAAGTTTAAACCACAAACTACTGGATTTATTTTTGATATTTTTTCAGCTTGTCAAAGACAAACTAAAGTTTTAAAATAACTTTTCTTACTCCAATTGTTAGCGCTGCTGAGTTTCCATTTAGGGGTGCTGCACCACCTCTTAAAAGGGGCTAAGCTCTCCCATGTTGTCCAAGGAAACCACAAACCCCTGCCAAGCAGTGATGGATTATTCCTTTCATTCTTTCAGACAAATTTACTTTAGCTGGCTCCAAGCTAGGCAGCCACCAGCAGCTAATGGTAGTAATCATAAGAGGGAGGGCAGAGTTGAATGAGATCAGGGATTTCTTAAAGTGAAAGCATTGAAACAAAGTGTTCTCAAAATGGTTGGAAAACAAAAGAAAAAATAAATAAATAAAATAAAAATGCTGTATTAAATATTTAAAGAAAATCTGAACAAAAACATGCTACAAACATTTCATTAAGAGTAGGGTTATAACCTTACTTTTTGACATAGCCTATAGTTAGGGTGGGAACATGTTACCCTGTACTGTCCTCACTAAGTTGTAAGAACTAGCTAGACAGCAAGTTAAACTTTTCTTCATTGGTGATTTATTTCTTGACAAGCAGACTTCAACATCACAGCTTCAGAAGATAAAGTGAAACTAAAAATGAAACAAGTAGGAGACTAATTAAATTCTGTAACGTTTCTACATAAGCTAGCACTTAAAACACAACCTAGAAAAGGTAACTAATGACCTTGGCATTCATAACAGTGGTTAAGCTATGCTATTGCTAACATTTAGCTACCATTAACATATGTTCAAAAAATCGTTTTTTCTACATTTACTTTTAACAGTTTCTAAACAACATAAACCATGAAATTATCTTCCATAACAAATACTAAGAACATAAAGAATGAATACATACAAGGGATGCATCTGCTGGGGCTATGAAAGCGATTTTTTTAGGAACTCCTTCCTCTGAATGGCAACATGACTTTGCCCTTGGTCCAACTGACATTTTACTTCCTACTTCCTGTTTCTAACGTTGTGACATTACTAGTCAAATTAAAAGTACTTCCTATTGCATGAACTTACATTGAATAAAAGTCCCAAATTCTGCCAGAAGGCAGCACACTCCCCGTCTGACCTTAAAGGTCACTACCCACCAATAAATGTCTCTGGCCTGAAGTTTCAGTCTTTTGGTAGCAGAAGAATTACTTCTGACACCGGCCTCTGGAACAGCTTGGATTCCTTGCCTGCTGTCTTCAGCTCGACCTTCCTTACTCTGCCGTCCCTGCCAGGGACGACCGCTGTAATCCTCGCCATGGGCCACGCATTACGTGGAACTTGACGGTCCTTCAGGAGCACAATGTCTCCTTCTTTGACATCCCGTCGTGTCTCCCTCCACTTCCGTCGGGGCTGAAGACTGGGAAGGTACTCCTGTCGCCAGCGACGCCAGAAACAGTCCGCAAGGGCTTGCACCTGTCTCCATTGTCTGCTGAGAAGATCCTTTCCCGCGAATTCCCCGTATGGTGGAGGAACTCCCACCTTCTGGGTGAGAATCATCGCAGGAGAGAGCACGAAGGGTGACTCTGGGTCTGTGGAGACCGGAACAAGGGGTCTGGCATTGAATATTGCAACCACCTCAGCCATGAGAGTGTTCAAGACGTCGTGAGTTAGCTGGACATTCTCCTGCAGCAGGATGGCATCCAGAATCCTTCTTGAGAGGCCTATTAAACGCTCCCACGACCCTCCCATGTGTGACGAGTGAGGTGGGTTGAACACCCCAAAACACCCTTGCTGGCTCAAGAACTGCTGGACCGAAGTGTTTTGACTGAGTCCCAATTCCTTTGCAGCGGCAACAAAGTTTGTTCCGCAGTCTGATCTTATTTGCTTAGCAGGCGATTCTTATCGCGAAGAATCTCCTTAGTGCATTGACACAACTGGAAGTGTCCAGGGAGTCGATGAGCTCAATATGCACGGCTCGGGAGCTCATGCAACAGAAGAGCATCACCCATCTCTTGCTTTGGGCCTGTCCACCTCGCGTGCGCCTTGAGATGACTGGCCAAGGTCCGAACACATCCACTCCTACATAGGTGAAGGGTGGGCATGTGTGTAGTCGTTCCGGAGGTAAGTTGGCCATGAGTTGTTCCTCTGTTCTGCCGCATAACTTTCAGCAAACAAAGCACTTGTGCAGCTCTGAGGCGATAAGCTTTTTTCCGCCTATGACCCAAAGGCCTGCAGCTCTCAGGGCCCCTTCTGTAAAGTGTCGTCCTTGATGCTTGACATCTTCATGACACTGGCGCACTAGCAGCAGGGAAACATGACTGTTCTTGGGCAAGATGATAGGGTTCTTTTCCTGACTGCTCAAGTCAGCATGCTTTAGTCTGCCGCCAACGCAAATCAGGTTTTCTTCAAGAACAGGTCTGAGTTTCTGAAGAGAACTGTCCTTGGCTACAGTTTTTCCATTTTCAAGTGCTGTTAATTCCTTAGAGTAGGCCTCTTCCTGCGCTGCTCTGATGATGATGTGTCTAACTTGGGACAGCTCATCTGGAGTACGCGGGAGGTTGCAGTAGTGCCATCCTTTGCACTGACTGGACTTGTGCTTGTAAGATCTAGCGATGTGGATGAGTAGAGCAATTGCCCTAGTGAGAGAGCGCATTGATGAGAACCGCTGGGAACGTGCGGCATTGAGGCTTCTGTTTAGACTGTGAGTCAAGAGGCTGCTCACTTCAGGGCGTATCTCTCCATCCAATTCTGGGTTGAGAAGCTCAAAGACTTCCTTTGAGTCTTCATCAGGTGGACTGGGTTTGTACAGAAGGTCTGGTCCGGTGAACCATGTGGTCTGTGCCAGATGTGATGCCGCAACTGCCCGCGAAGCGTGGTCTGCGGGGTTGTCTTCCGTACTGACATAGTGCCACTGGTCAGGTGTTGAGAACTGACGTATTCTGCGAACTCGGTTATGGACGTATACATAGAAACGTTTCGTTTGATTGTAGATATAGCCAAGAACTACCCTGCTGTCACAGTAGAACCTGACCTCATCAGGCTTCAGGTCCAGCTCGTCTTGTATGAGCTCAGCAACTTCCACAGCTAATACTGCGGCACACAGCTCTAGCCGGGGAATTGTTGGTTCTGACTGTGGAGCCAGTTTAGCTTTCCCTAGGATGAATCCAACTTGGATTTCTCCATCAGCTTGTGTAGTCTTCAGATATGCCACCACTCCAATGGCCTTGGTGCTTGCGTTGGAGAACACACATAGCTCTGTGTGCTCACCCTTGGAGAGGGATGTCGTAGTGTATGCGCGTGGGATGTGCAGCTGGCTTAGATCATGCAATGACGTTCGCCATGATTCCCATTGTTTCAGCTTTTGTTCTGGGAGCGGTGCATCCCAGTCACACATGTCAACACTGAGTTCTCTGAGCAGACTTTTGCCTTCAATGGTCACTGGCGCAACCATGCCTAGCGGATCAAAGATACTGTTCACCGTAGACAACACTCCTCTGCGAGTGAAGGGCTTCTTCTCTTGTGAGACAGTGAATGTGAATGTGTCTGTTGTGGTCTCCCACAATAGTCCCAAGCTCCGTTGCACAGGTGTAGCTTCGCCACTGAAGTCAAGGCTCTTTAGGACTGCCCTGTCTTCTCGTGCGAAGGCTTGAAGGACGACGTCGCTATTTGAAGCGAACTTGTGGAGCCTCAGGTTTGATTCGCTGAGTGAGGCCTGCGTTCTACACAGGAGGCTGATGGCGTCAGCGTCGGTGGGTAGGCTGATGAGTCCGTCATCGACGTAGAAATGATGTTCCACAAATTGTACAGTGTCCGCTCCATGTTTGTCCGCACCTTCTTGGATGGCCCTCCTCAGACCGTAGATGGCCACAGATGGGGACGGACTGTTGCCAAAAACATGGACTCTCATCCTATAGTCGATTACGTCCTTGGACATGTCATTGTCTCTGTACCACAAGAAACGCAGGTACTTCCTATGGTCGTTGCGAACTAGGAAGCAGTGGAACATCTGCTGTATGTCGGCGATCACTGCAACTTGTTCCTTCCGAAAGCGGATCAGAACCCCAATGAGTGAGTTATTGAGGTCAGGTCCCGTCAGGAGAACGTCGTTCAAAGATGTTCCTGAATACTTCGCACTGGAGTCGAATACAACGCGAATGTTCCCAGGCTTTTGTGGGTGGTAGACTCCGAAGGTTGGGAGGTACCAACATTCTTCATTGTCTTCCAGTGGCGGAGCCACTTCTGCATGTTTCTTCTCTAATATTTTCCCCATGAATTCCAGGAACTGTTGTTTCATCTCCGGTTTCCTTCGTAGCGTCTTCTCCAGAGCGGCGAAGCGGGTGAATACTTGTTCACGGTTGTTAGATAAGCGCTGCCGAGGGACCCTAAAAGGTAGCGGAGCGACCCAGTTGTTTGACTCGTCTCTGTAGACTTCTTGGTCCATAATCTCCAGGAAGATGGTGTCCTCCATGGACGGGGCAGGTCTGTTATCATACTCGGTCTCTTTGAAGACTTTCCTTCCAAGGCTATCCAGTGATGGCTTTGTGGACTTACTCCTCTGCTCCCCGCCATGAGACACAGTCTGAGTTAGCTTTATGGAGGCCTTGCAACGTGTGAGCATAGAGGGACGGCCATTCTCCAGCACATTGGTCTTGAATGTCCCCACGACTGGTTTATGTGCACCCCCTAAGCACACATCTCCGACAAGCACCCAGCCTAGCTCCAACTTTTGTGCGAAAGGAGCGTCTGGGGGTCCGCTTACTTGTTGCCAGACCTTGTGCACTCTGACGAGATCTCTGCCGAGCAGGATAAGTATCTCCGCATTGTGGTCAAGCTCAGGTATGTATGGTGCTACACCTCTGAGGTGTGGATGGTGGCGGGCCGCGTCAGGTGTCGGTATTTCAGTGCGATCATTGAGTATTTCATTGCACTCAATTAGAGGTGGAAGTGGTAGGCTGGTTTGGCCATCCAGAGATTCGACCTGGAATCCTTCAGCCTTCCGGCCTGACGTCTCCACCAGCCCCGCACAGGTCTTTAGTGAGTAAGGGAAGGACTGGCCTTTGATGTTAAAGAGCTCAAAGAAGTCAGACCTGACCAATGAACGATTGCTTTGGTCGTCCAGGATTACGTACATGTTAGTTGCCCTCTCACGTTGACCTTCGGGATATACTCGAACCAGACAAATCTTTGAGCAGGATCTTGCTGTTCGGCCTGGACCACAAATCTGTGTGCAGCTAGAATTGATGACTGTGCTGTCACCGGCTGGCACATCTTCCTCCCCGCCATTGTCTGATGGTGGTGGAGGCCCTTTCGCAGCTTGAGGTGGTGGACCTGGGTGCATGGCAGCATGGTGACGGTCACTACCACACTCTGTGCACTTCACAGTTGCTTTACAGTCTTTAGCGAGATGACTTGCGGACGTGCAGCATTTGAAACACATCCCGTTGTCTTTGAGAATACTCTTCCTCTCTTCCAGCATCTTTCCTCTGAATGTTCTGCACTTCCTGAGTGGGTGTGGTTTGTTGTGAATGGGACAATTTTTCTCTGACCCTTCAACTTTTTTCTCAGGTATATCTGCTGGCGGATCTTTACCTGATGAAACCTCTGTCTTATGAACTGATATCTGGATTTGTTCTACGCAAACACTAAGGAGGCGTACACCTCATCACAACTCCCCCCACTTGGGAGATCGGATCACAACTTGGTTCATCTCCGACCGGTGTACAAACCCCTAGTGCACAGACAACCTCCGGCCATGCACACTGTGGAGTTATGGTCTGAGGAGACAATGGACACTCTAAAGGACTGTTTTGAAGCCACTGCCTGGAAGCAGCTCTGCGATCCACATGGTGAGGACATCGATGGCCTCATTCACACCTTCACGGGCTACCTCAGCTTCTGTGTGGACAAATCCGTTCCCACCAAGACCATACGGCGTCACTCAAACAACAAACCCTGGATCAACCCTGAGATAAAAACACTTCTGAGAGAGAAGAAGAGGATCTTCAGGTCGGGGAACAGGGAGATGCCGAAGTCCGTACAGAGGGAGCTGAGGAGAAAGATCAGAGAAGGCAAGGACAGCTTCAGGAAGAAGATGGAGGACAAGCTGCAACAGAGCGACATCAGCGGGGTCTGGAGAAACCTCAAAACCATCTCGGGGCTCCAGAATACCTCCCCCCAGGCCACGGGGGGCAGGGAGTGGGCGAACAACCTGAATCTGTTTTTCAATAGATTTGACCAACCGCCCTCCCCCCTGTCTGCACAACAACCACTGCTGCCTCTAAGAAATCAAGTCCTGCTGCCCACTCCCCACTCCACCGACACCCCCACCACTCCCAACACACAGCCCCCCATCCTGACCCTGACCAAGACCCAGGTGAGGACGGAGCTGAGGAAGATCAAGGCGAGGAAGGCGTCGGGACCGGACGGCATCAGCGCAAAGCTCCTCAAGTCCTGTGCAGACCAGCTGTGTGGGATTGTGACGTATATCTTCAACATGAGCCTGAAACTGGGGAGGGTACCACAGCTGTGGAAAACATCTTGTGTGGTACCTGTACCAAAAACTTCCCACCCCAAAGACCTGAACAGCTACAGACCGGTGGCCTTGACGTCCCACTTGATGAAGACCCTGGAGAGACTGCTCCTTGCTCATCTCCGCCCCCTGGTGGAACCAGCGATGGATCCACTCCAGTTCGCCTACCAGCATGGCATTGGGGTGGAGGATGCGGTGATCTTCCTCCTTCACCGTTCTCTGTCCCACCTGGAGAAGCCCGGGAATATGGTGAGGATCATGTTCTTTGACTTCTCCAGTGCTTTCAACACCATCCAACCGATGATCCTGAAGGACAAGCTGCTGCGCGCAGGGGTGGACCAGCACCTGTCATCATGGATCCTGGACTACCTCACGAACCGGCCTCAGTTTGTGAGAACCCGGGACTGTGTTTCCGACATGATCATCAGTAGCACGGGGGCCCCCCAGGGAACGGTGCTGGCTCCCTTCCTGTTCACTCTTTATACTGCGGACTTCTCACACAACACAACACATTGCCATCTACAGAAGTTCTCTGATGACTCTGCGATCGTTGGTCTCATCTCCAACGGAGATGAAGCTGAGTACAGAGGGCTTATCCAGGACTTTGTGGACTGGTGCCATCGGAACTGCCTCCAGATCAACGCGAGGAAAACTAAGGAGCTGGTGGTGGACTGCCGCAGGCATGGGCAGCCCCTCACAGCACCAGTAAATATACAGGGAACAGACATCGAGATGGTGACATCCTATAAGTACCTGGGTATTCATCTGAACAATAAACTAGACTGGTCACACAATACTGATGCACTCTACAAGAAGGGACAGCTCAGGCTGTTCCTGCTGAGGAGACTCAGGTCTTTTGGTGTACAAGGGGCGCTGCTGAAGTCATTCTATGACACGGTGGTGGCATCAGCCATCACTTTTGGAGTGGTCTGCTGGGGCAGTGGCATTACTGCAGCCGATAGGAAGAGACTGAACAAACTGATTAAGAAAGCTAGCTCTGTCCTGGGGCAGCGCCTTGATCCGATGGAGGAGATAGGAGAGAGAAGGACGGTGGCTAAACTGTCATCTCTGCTGGAGTCCGAGTTCCACCCTATGCAGGACATACTGGATGCACTGAGGAGCTCATTTAGCAGCAGACTACATCATCCCAGGTGCACAACCGAGAGGTTTCGTAGGTCCTTCCTACCAACGGCTGTCAGACTGTACAACCTAAGCAGGGCTGCTCGCAGAGATAGCAAAAAGACGTAACAAACTAATAGTTTTTTTGAATGCAAAAGATGCAATAGACTTACACTATGGTCCTCTCCGGCATACAACTAGGAACATACCGGTCGCTATGGAGGGTGAGAATATGTATGGGCACATAATCATACCATGTAAGATAACTAAATAGACGGTTATGCTGTTTCATCCCACCTAGCAACAATGCTCTGCACTGTGTGTGTTTATATATTTACATATTTATTCCATCTAGCTACAATGCTCAGCACTGGGTGTGTTTATATTTATATATCTATATATTTATTCCATCTAGCTACAATGCTCCGCACTGTGTTTTTATATATCTACATATTATTCCATCTAGCTACATTGCTCCGCACTGTGTGTGTTTATATACTTGCATATTTATTCCACCTAGCTGCAATGCTCCGTACTGTGGGTGTTTATATATTTACATATTTATTCCATCTAGCTACAATGCTCTGCACTGTGTGTTCATATATTCATATATTTATTCCATCCAGCTACAATGCTCTGCACTGTGTGTCTGTGTGTGTGTGTGTATATATATATATTTTATAGTAATATGTACATATGTATATTAGCTGCTCTTGCTTGCTTGTTTTTTTTTTTTTCTTGCCTTCTGATTTTTGCTCTGAGTGTTGCTATCCCTGTGCTGTTGCAATCCTGGAATTTCCCCGTTGTGGGACTAATAAAGGCTTATCTTATCTTATCTTATCTTGCTTCCTAAGTTGCGTGAGGGTGCCTTGTCTGATTTCAAACTGCTGCTGCTAGCAGATGGTAGGGCGAAGCTGGGATCATTCCTTCTCCGTGCTTCGTGACAGATGAAATCGGCAAAGACATCAAATGGAGGGAAATAGCCTTTGTTCTTTTCTTTAAACCTTGAGCCTATTGCGAGCCATTTCTCTTGAAGCCCATAGGGGAGTTTTTCAACAATGGGCCCAATTCCCCTGGCTGTATCCAGGTATGCCAGTCCTGTGAGGTAACCTTCTCCTCTAGCGCCCTGTAGCTCCATGAGGAGATCGCCTAGGTCCCTCAGTTTCCCGTAGTCTTTTGCAGATATTTTTGGGAATTCGTCCAGTCGTTTAAACAGAGACTTCTCCATGACTTCAGGTGCAGCGTAACACTGCTGGAGGCGCTCCCAGGCCTTCTCTAGTGCTACGTCTGGGCGCCCTACATGCACAGAGCGAATGCGTTTTATGTGCTTTACTGACTCTGGCCCGAGCCACTTAATGAGCAGATCCAGCATTTCAGTGCCTGTGAGTCCCAGGCCAGCAGTTGCATTATCGAATGATGACTGCCATGCCATGTAATTTTCGGGTTTGTCATCAAATTGGTAGAGGCTGGTACTCACTAGATTGCGGCGAGCCAGGTATCGTGCCAGGTGTTCTGTTTCAGGTGCCACGCTTGGGGTGGTTGGGACATTGCGAGGAAAGTATGATGGTGCCATTGGGCTTAGTGCTGGTTTCTGAGGGATATATGCTTTCTTAGGCACATCGGGATGTCCACTTTCTCGATTTGGAATTGTTTGGTTCCCAGTATGAGGTGCGCTCTGATTTGATGCCATGCTGAGAAGGGGTTGCCTTTGGGGGGCCTCACCCTGTTGGCGTACATCATCCTCGTTCGGGCCTATTGCTGACAAAGGATGCCATGTAATGTAGCTCTCTTCAGACGCTGCTGCATCGTGCGCTGGGCTAGGGGGAGACACTGGAATGCCTGTTCGGCGCAGTTCAGTTTGTGCTGCAACGTACTCTTTAGTACGTGTTGCAATTTCCTCTTGGAGGACCTCATGTGAAGATGAACTAGACTTAACTGAATTCTCTTGATATTCAGCTGCTTCTAATGCTTCAGCCTGTGCTTCAGCTGCTGCTGCCTCTTTTTGTTGTTCTAGTGCGCTTAATTCAGCTTCCAGCTTTGCTTTTCCCAACTCTAGATCAGCTCTAACTCGTCCCAGCTCTGCTTCTGTAGTAGCTTTCTCAACTTTTAGCCTTGCTTCTTTTTTTGCATAAGCAGCTCGTACTTTTGCAGCCTCTGCTGCTGCACGCGCCTTGACTGCGGCACTAGATGAAGATGAGCGAGAGCTCCTTGACTTGTGTGTGTGCACTGATGCAGACTTCTCACTCTTTCTTTCTTCCATCTTTCTTGCTAGGTTTTGCTTCTTTCTACTTTAGTTGTTGCGCTCCAGCTGAATCACCCTTTTTCACTGTACTGTCCTCACTAAGTTGTAAGAACTAGCTAGACAGCAAGTTAAACTTTTCTTCATTGGTGATTTATTTCTTGACAAGCAGACTTCAACATCACAGCTTCAGAAGATAAAGTGAAACTAAAAATGAAACAAGTAGGAGACTAATTAAATTCTGTAACGTTTCTACATAAGCTAGCACTTAAAACACAACCTAGAAAAGGTAACTAATGACCTTGGCATTCATTACAGTGGTTAAGCTATGCTATTGCTAACATTTAGCTACCATTAACATATGTTCAAAAGATCGTTTTTTCTACAATTACTTTTAACAGTTTCTAAACAACATAAACCGTGAAATTATCTTCCATAACAAATACTAAGAACATAAAGAATGAATACATACAAGGGATGCATCTGCTGGGGCTATGAAAGCGAATTTTTTAGGAACTCCTTCCTCTGAATGGCAACATCACTTTGCCCTTGGTCCAACTGACATTTTACTTCCTACTTCCTGTTTCTAACGTTATGACATTACTAGTCAAATTAAAAGTACTTCCTATTGCATGAACTTACATTGAATAAAAGTCCCAAATTCTGCCAGAAGGCAGCACATACCCTGAACCCTCCCTTCGTTATACTTTTAATAGGTTTAGACAGCTGGGGGACCTCCAGCAATGCACTGGGCTTCACTTGTTCTTCACTCACAAAGAAATATTTTTGCTGGTGAGTAACATCTGCTGCTCTTGTTTTTTTTTTTGTTTGTTTTTTTTTTCTTGCCTTCTGATTGTTGCTCTGAGTGTTGCTATCCCTGTGCTGTTGCAATCCTGGAATTTCCCCATTGTGGGACTAATAAAGGCTTATCTTGACATAACGCACGGCTCAGGAGACGCACACACACAGGCTTAGAGTAGTTCAAATAGTTTATTAACAACAGGCGTGAATGAGTGCGTGTCTGCGGGATGTAAATGTGTTGGTGGCGGCGTCTGCTTCAGGCACAGAGGCAGGTGACCGTACAGCCGGGCAACCCTATGGAGAAAGCACAGGGAGAGGGTGACGGGCATACACCAACACAGGAGGGATTATGGCAAGAGAAGGACTTACTTGGATGACAGGATAGCTGGCACAGCAAGGGGCGAAACCCGGGAGACAGCCACCTGGAGGGCTCGGTGCAGCAGCGAGGAATAGGCGTTGGAGGGAAGACGTCCACCGCCGGGAAATCCACCTGTGCACAGGGGAGCAGACTGGAGAGAGAAGGTAAGGCTTCTTACCCAAATAATTGTGCTGAAGATTGTAGATGACTCACAACGGTGAGGAACGAAGTCTGACGGCTTCAGGCCGAAGCTCCGGGCGAGACGGCCTTTATCCCTCGCCGCTGATGATGATCAGGTGCGTGAGCAGGTGGCGCCGCTGATGAATGGCGCGGCGTGACAGTACTCCCCCCTCTAGCAGCGCCTCCTGGCGATGGCTTATCCGGGTGCGCTCGGTGGAAGTCCGCGATGAGCGATGGGTCCAACACGAACGACGGGGGCACCCACTGTCGATGCTCGGGCCCATAGCCCTCCCAGTCCACCAAGTATTGCAACCCACGACCCCGGCGCCGGGAGTCCAGGATGGAGGAGACGGACCAGGCCGGATGGCCACCAATCATCCGGGGCGTGGGTTGCGCTGCAGGAGGAGGGCAAAGGGGGTCGGTGACTGCCAGCTTCACCTTTGACACGTGGAAGGTGGGATGGATGCGGAGGGAGGGGGGAATAGCCACGCGCACAGCCACCGGGTTGATGATCCGGGTGATGGGATAGGGACCCATGAACCGCTGTGCCAGCTTCCTCCTCTCGCCCTTCAATGTAACGTCCTGGGTAGACACATAAACTCGTTGCCCAACTCTGTACGCCGGGGCAGGTCGTCTGTGCCGGTCCGCCACGGTCCTGTTGCGCTCCGCTATGCATAAAAGCGCATGACGCGCGGCAGCCCAGATAGAGCGGAACTGCCTGAGATGCGCCCTAACTGAGGGGACAGTTACCTCGCTCTCCTGCGCTGGAAGCAGCGGGGGGTCGTAACCCAGGGACGCCTTGAAGGGGGACATCCCTATGGCAGAAGAGCGGGCGGTGTTGTGGGCGTACTCAACCCAGGCGAGATGGTTGCTCCAGGACGTAGGTTTGGACCTGGTCACACAGCGGAGCGCAGCCTCCAGCTCCTTGTTGGTCCTCTCACACTGCCCGTTAGATTGGGGGTGATGGCCGGAGGAGAGGCTCACCTTGGCTCCGATGGCGTTACAGAAAGATCTCCAAATCTCGGATGAAAATTGGGGGCCCCGGTCCGAGACCACGTCCACCGGAATCCCGTGCAGCCTGACCACGTGTTGGACGAGGAGATCCGCCGTCTCCAGGGCGGTAGGGAGACCTCGCAGGGGAACGAAGTGTGCAGCCTTGGAGAAACGGTCCACGATGGTCAGGATGGTGTCAAAAGAGTTGGAAACGGGGAGTCCGGTGACGAAATCCAATGCGATGTGCGACCAGGGCCTGCCAGGAACTGGCAGGGGCTGGAGCAGACCTGCTGGAGGGGCATTTCCCGACTTGCTGGTGGCACAGATTGGGCAAGCCCGGGCGTAGCGGGCTGCGTCCCTCCGCAGGCCTGGCCACCAAAAGGACCGTTGGAGGAGGCTGATCATCCGGGAGGTGCCGGGATGACAGGTGAGCCGGGAGGTGTGGAGCCAGTGGATGACCTCTCCTCGGACCGCAGATGGAACGAACAGTTTTCCCTCCGGTCCGCCGCCAGGATCAGGTTCCACCTCCTGCGCCTTCCGGATCTTGTTCTCGATGTCCCAGGAGATGGCTCCCACGACGCACGACCTGGGCAGGATAGTGTGGGGCGTCTCCTCAGCCTCCACAGGGGTGAAATGCCTAGAGAGGGCGTCAGGCAGGCCGTTTTTGGAGCCTGGCCTGAAGGTGATAGAAAAGCGGAACCTGGCGAAGAACAAAGACCAGCGCGCCTGGCGGGCATTCAGGCGCTTGGCAGATCGTAAATATTCTAGGTTCTTGTGGTCCGTCAGGACCACGAACGGCAGGTCCGCCCCCTCTAGCCAGTGGTGCCACTCCTGTAAGGCGAGTTTAATGGCCAGGAGCTCTCTGTCCCCCACATCGTCATTCCTCTCTGCCGGGGACAGGCGCCGGGAGAAGAAGGCGCAGGGTCGTTTGGCGCCATCGTCAGGCGACCGCTGGGATAGTACTGCTCCCACTCCCGTGTCCGAGGCGTCCACCTCCACAATGCACTGCAGCGCGGGGTCGACCTGGCGAAGGACCCGGGAGGAGGAGAACTCCGCCTTCAGCGCCTTAAAGGCAGCAGCGACCTCTTCGGTCCACCGGAACGGGACCTTCGGGGACGTGAGGCGGGTCAGTGGTCCGACGATCGAGCTGAAATTTGGGACAAAGCGGAGGTAAAAATTGGCGAAGCCAACAAACTGTTGCACCTGCTTCCGGGATGCGGGAATAGGCCACTCCACCACCGCCTTCACCTTCTCTGGGTCTGGGAGCACCTGGTCTTGAGAGATGATGAATCCCAGGAAGGATGTGGTCCTAGCGTAGAATTTGCACTTTTCAGCCTTCACGTAGAGCCGATTCTCCAGCAGTCTTTGGAGGACCCGCCTCACATGGACCTGGTGCTCGTCCCTGGACCTGGAGAAGATAAGAATGTCGTCCAGGTAGACGAACACGAAGAGGCCGATGAAATCCCGGAGGACGTCATTGATGAGGCGCTGAAAGACGGCAGGAGCGTTGGTCAACCCGAATGGCATGACCAGGTATTCAAAGTGGCCGTTCGGGGTACGGAAGGCTGTTTTCCATTCATCTCCCTCCCGGATCCGGACGAGGTGGTATGCGCTGCGTAGATCCAGCTTGGTAAACCAGGTCGCCCCCTGGAGGGAGTGGAAGGCAGTGTCCATGAGGGGCAGGGTGTAACGGTCCCTCTCAGTGATGTCATTGAGCGCTCGGTAGTCTATGCAGGGGCGGAGGGATCCGTCCTTTTTCCCAACGAAGAAAAACCCTGCCCCCACGGGTGATGACGATGGGTGAATAATCCCAGCGCTCAGTGATTCTTTCAGGTAGGTATTCATCGTCTCCTTCTCCGGCGCAGACAGGCTGTAGAGCCGACCAGAAGGTAGGGGAGCCCCCTGGCGGAGGTTGATAGTACAGTCATAGGGCCGATGCGGGGGAAGAGACATAGCTTTCGTCTTGCTAAATACCATACCCAGGTCGTGAAATTCTGGCGGTACCAGAGACAGGTCCGGAGGTGCTGTGTCCGTCACAGGGGGAGCAGCGGACGGGGAGCAGGCAGCAGACTGAAGGCAGGTGCCCATGCAAAATGTACTCCATGCCGATACCCCAGCTGATCTCCAGTCCAGGACAGGGTTGTGGAGGCGTAGCCAGGGATACCCCAGGATGACGGGCGACACAGAGATGGGCAGGACGTAAAAAAACATCTCCTCCCGGTGGTTCCCTGAGATGATGACTGGGATGGGAATGGTCTGATGAGAAACTCTCCCAAGGGAGGCACGGGAGAGATGGACCAGGGAGATGGGGTGTTTTAGTGCCTGACAGCGGATGCCCAATCGGGTTGCCAGGCTGTGTGAAATGAAGCTGCCTTCTGCGCCCGAATCCACCAGTGCGTGGGTGAGGTGCCCAGTGGGATTGTGGCAGAAACGGATGGGCAGCTTCAATTGGGTGAGGGGACTTTGCCGATTGACGTCCGCGAGGACCCCTACAGTGACTCGCGGACCCCGCTGTTTGGCTTCTGTGGGCAAAGCTCTACCGTGTGTTGACTGTCTCCGCAATACATGCAGAGACCCAACTCACGGCGGCGCTGTCTCTCCGCCGGGGAGAGCTTTGCCCAGCCCGTCACCATCGGCTCCGACTCCTCGGGGCGCGATGGTGGCGGCGTCGCCAGGGAGCGAGCTTGGGGCAGGCGCAGCGAGGCTTCCCGAGGGCGAGAAGCAGATGGCTTCCGTCCTGAGGAGCGCTCGCGCAGCCTGTTGTCCAAGCTGATGGCCAGTGAAGTTAGCTCCGCTAGCGTTCCGGGGATATCCCGTCCAGCCAGTTCATCCCTCAGATCACTATTGAGGCTGCGGAGGAACAGGCCGCAGAGGGAGCGTTCCTCCCAGCCCAGTTCCTCCGCCGCTACCCGGTATTCGATAGCATAGTCCGCGGCCGACCGGCTTCCCTGCTGGAGAGCGAGAAGCCGATCGACCTGGACCATCTCGGAGTGAGAATGATCGAACACCTCCAGGAAGCGCCTCACAAACTCGGCATAGGTGAGGGTGGCATAACTGGGTCTCACCATTATAGCGTAGGCCCAAGTTAAAGCGCGCCCCTCCAGGGGATTCCCTATGTAGCCGATTCGGCTGTGATCTGAGGGGAAGTCTCCGGGCACACGGTCGAACACGGACTCACACTGCATCACAAACCCCCGCGCTCCGCCGAGCTTTCCGCTAAAGCGAGCGGGGGTCGGAATTGGTGTGAGCCGGGCCGGTGCCACCGGAGCTGGCTGGACGGCCGCAGGAACAGCAGGAGCTGCGCCACCCTGAGGAGCCGGGGGGAACGGCTGCTGGGGGTCCAGGCGGTCCAATCGGTTAGTAATTATTACCAATTGATTTAGGATCACCTGTTGTTGATAAGCAATCTGATCCACTCTAGCCTCGAGAGTGGTAAGCCGGTGTGCGAGCCCGCCGTCTGCCGAGCCACTCTGCTGAAGCCGTACTGACATAACGCACAGCTCAGGAGACGCACACACACAGGCTTAGAGTAGTTCAAATAGTCTATTAACAACAGGCGTGAATGAGTGCGTGTCTGCGGGATGTAAATGTGTTGGTGGCGGCGTCTGCTTCAGGCACAGAGGCAGGTGACCGTACAGCCGGGCAACCCTATGGAGAAAGCACAGGGAGAGGGTGACGGGCATACACCAACACAGGAGGGATTATGGCAAGAGAAGGACTTACTTGGATGACAGGATAGCTGGCACAGCAAGGGGCGAAACCCGGGAGACAGCCACCTGGAGGGCTCGGTGCAGCAGCGAGGAATAGGCGTTGGAGGGAAGACGTCCGCCGCCGGGAAATCCACCTGTGCACAGGGGAGCAGACTGGAGAGAGAAGGTAAGGCTTCTTACCCAAATAATTGTGCTGAAGATTGTAGATGACTCACAACGGTGAGGAACGAAGTCTGACGGCTTCAGGCCGAAGCTCCGGGCGAGACGGCCTTTATCCCTCGCCGCTGATGATGATCAGGTGCGTGAGCAGGTGGCGCCGCTGATGAATGGCGCGGCGTGACATATCTTATCTGTTTGGTCTCCCCCATAGACTGAGTCCCTGTCATGCTGTTTTCTCTCTACAAGTCTGTTCTTGTAATGACCGAAAGAACGAGATCGCGGATACAAGTGGCTGAAATGAGCTTTCTCCGTAGGATTGCTGGACTCACCCTCAGAGATAGGGTGAGGAGCTCAGTAATCCAGGAGAGGCTCAGAGTAGAACCGCTGCTCCTTCACATTGAAAGGAGTCAGTTGAGGTGGTATGGGCATCTGATTAGGATGCCTCCTGGACGCCTTCCACTTGAGGTGTTTCAGGCACGTCCCACTGGGAGGAGACCCCGGGGCAGACCGAGGACTCGGTGGAGAGACTATGTCTCCCAGCTGGTCTGGGAACGCCTTGGTATCCCCTCTGAAGAGCTGGAACAGGTGTCTGGGGAGAGGGAAGTCTGGGCTTCTCTGCTTGAACTGCTGCCTCCGCGACCTGGACCTCCGAGAAAAGCGGTAGAAGATGGATGGATGGATGGATGGAAGTCTGTTCTTTTCTTCTTCTTCTCTATCCCCTCACCCCTCAGCCAGTCACAGCAGATGACTGCCCCTCCCTGAGCCTGGTTCTGCTGGAGGTTTCTTCCTGCTAAAAGGGAGATTTTCCTCACCACCATCACCAAGTGCTGCTCACAGGGGATCACCTGATTGCTGGGGTCTTTCTGCAATTGTGGGGTTTTTCCCAACAGTTTAACAGTGCTATGAGATGACTGTTGTGAAATGGCGCGATATAATTAACCCCTTGCACTCTGGTCAATTTCCCTAAAAACGCCAAAAAATAACGTGCCCAAAGTAAATCGAAAGCTGTTCTTCAACCCTTTGCAGCATCTTCATGGGGTTGGTCTCATTTAAAAGAAAACACTTTGAATTTTCTGGCAAAAGAGTCATAATCTCTCTAAGTGCTCCGTCCATTGAGTTACAGTCATCTAAACATACTGAACTTGAAGAAAATAAATTTGGCCTGGGTGTTTTTTCGGATACAAATGCTTGCAAATAACACACAGCTTGAGATCCGGGCTGGAAAATGCAACAGAAATGTAGAACCAAGTGTTATCCAGCTGAGGTCCAAATTTTGTAACAATACCATAAAAAATGAATATATTACACAACTTTTTCCTTAGGTAGTTCCCAGGCATTTTTGAACTGTGCCAAATTGAACCAAATGGCACAGTTTGGAAAAACGTCTGTAACTTTTGAATGATTCAATATAGAAACTTCATCTTGGGCTCTAATGAAAGCTGATACTCAGGGCTGTGTGTGTGTGCATGTGTGAGTGGGGGGGGTTTCCCCCCCTCGCTACAGAGGATGGACATCGGCCATTGCTACATGACGGATTAGACTCGTGGCGATGTGGCGACCGCGACGCAGTCACAGCGGCTTCCCCCCCCCTCGCTACAGAAGAATAGCGGGGGGGGGCATTCATGGTCCGGACGCGGCGAATGAACCGTGTACCGCGGCGCACGCACTTCGGACTTCGTGCGCCGCACAGATGTAATTTACCGATCGGTCAAAAGTCATTTTGATTACAATTTTCAGGGATAAAGAATAATTTAGCTTAGAACACTTACCTCTTCACAGCAGAAGCAGAGCTGGTGAACTTCTTCCTCATTGTCAGACGAACGCGATGCTGGTCTCGCAACCTGATCAAAACATAATTCCATTATTGCAGTTTTGCGCTTCCATGATTGCGGTTTTTGGCGAACGATTTTTCAAAACAAGTAACAGTAGTAATTAAAAATAGACTGGCAAACGCGTGTGTGTCACTCAGCCTTCGTCGTCGGCCTCCGTCGGTCTATGATGACCATGGAAGACAATCCTAATGTCTTTTCTGCTGGGACAAAAACAAAAAAAGCACCGCCTGGCCGAACATGCCGATGCGCGAATGGCAGTCGCTGTCACACAGGTTGCACTTGTGGATGGTCTCCGTGCTGCTGGGTCTGTGGGGTTCTTCCTGCGGGTCCTTTTTTTCATCTGCTGCAGCAGTCAGTCTCTCTTCACCCAGCCTTACACAAAAATGCTCGTGAACTTCTGTGCTTCAATTGGCTCTCTGCATTCACAGCGTTGGTAGGCAGGTCCTTCTTGCTAGGTTTTCAGTCATTGGTTCTTCAAGGTTTCAGAAACCCAATTCAAGGCTCTTATTAGTCGAATGAGAGGTCAGTCAGATGAACTAATCTGTTCGCGGCTGTGTCTGCAGTGGAAGAACGGAAATGGAGCTTTTATTTTCAGTGCGCGCTTGGACGAAGCTCCATCATCCGTCCTAGAGCACACGAGGGCGCACGAGAGTGCCCTCGTGCGCTCTGGGACGCAGAGACTTGCCCGCCCGCGGTACAACGGAGTGCAAGAGATTAAAGTTGAATTGAATTAATTTTTTGTTGTTAGTGTTGATAGTGGATGAGTCCTGTGAGTGGCATGAACTCAGCAGCCACTACTCTGCTTGGCTTTAACACATATACAGTTTATTTAATTTATTCTAGAAATATTATTTTATTTGTAAATGAAATATATCTTTGGCTTTTGTCGACTGATTTTTATTTTAAATGATGCCAACATCACCTCTTGTAATAAGATTAAAAAAAAAATGTTATGACCCTCTTCTCATAAGCTATCGCTCCCCTGTGTAATGTGCACTACAGCCAGCGTGACACTCACACACACGTACAGAGTGAGAGTGAGGTAGATCCAGTAAGCAGCTCAAACGATGTCTCAGATTTCTTACGTTTACCCATCATTACCAACACTATAATTATTACTAGTTCTCATTTTGGTGCACCAAACAAAGACATTGCGTTTCATATTAATAACAGTTAGCTAAGGTAGATGATATATATATATATATATATATATATATATATATATATATATATATATATATATATATATATATATTATGGCAAGCCGTTCAGGAAAAAAAAAATATATATATTGCAAAGAAAATCTCGGAATATATTGAATGAACTTCAGAATATATTGAATGAACTTCCGAATATACTGAATGAATTTCCGAATATATTGAATGAAACTGGGAATATATAGAATGAACTTTGGAATATATTGAATGAACTTCAGAATATATTGAATGAAACTGGGAATATATTGAATGAACTTCCGAATATATTGAATGAACTTCAGAATATATTGAATGAAACTTGAAATGTATTGAATGAATTACAGAATATATTGAATGAAAATGGGAATATATTGAATGAACTGTAGAATATATTGAATCAACTACATTTCCCATCAGCCTTTGGGGCTCCAGTTTCATTCAATATATTCCGAAGTGTTTTGTATATATATATATATATATATCAGCGTTTCATTCAATATATTCTGTGTTTTGTATGTATGTGATCAGGACCATTTGGACGTTTAGCATTGTTTTCCGTTTGTGTTCTATGTAATGAACGGAGATGGAAGAAGTGCAGCTGTGAGTGAATCAGCAGAAAAGTTAGTTGCAGCCATCCTCAGTAATGCAGAGTTGGTTAACATCCTGGCAAATGTATGTAGTGGCCAAAATTCTACCGATGAAGAAATGTATTCACTGTGTTTCACCGTGGGGGACACTTCAGTAAAGGTGGCAACATTTGGAAACATATTCTGACTTTGCGCATCAATAATTGGTGAACAAAACACTGTTAAAACACAAACCACACCAATCTAATACATTGGTAAAGTGGACAACGAGCTACAACCTCATTTTCATCAAACAGAGCCGTTCTCTGAGCTCCAGCAGCTACACTGGAGTCTACGAGCTGCCATGGGGAAAACGAATGAGCAGGGACCGTCTGCAAATTGCAACCCCGAATTAAAAAAAAAACAAAAACAAACAAATAAAAACCCTTAAATTTAAATACTGTCATGATCATAAGGTGTAACGTCACCAGAATCAATTCATACGTCGATTGTGTCGTTTTGTTCAGACTTGCTGAAGCAAGACTGGACAGAAGTCTATGTATCAGATGTAAATGAAGCCTATGACACATTTACAAACATTGTAACCACTCTTTATGAAAAAAACTGCCCATTAGTTAAAAAAAAGCTTAAACACAAATTTACTGACAAACCATGGCTAACCAAAGGACTACAAAAGGCGTGTAAAAAGAAAAATTTATTATATAAAGCTTTCATAAAGAAAAGGACAAAAGAAGCAGAGCAGCGGTATAAAACATACAAAAATAAGTTAACATATATAATAAGATGTAGTAAAAGAGACTATTACAGTAAAGAACTGGAAAAAAACAAAGACAATATTAAAAATACATGGACAATAATCAACAGTAGAATCAGAATCAGAATCAGAAAAGGATTTATTGCCAAGTACATTAACAGAACACTGATAACATACGAGAGAATTTGACTTGACACAGTAATGACCTGCATTTCCGTGCCGCGGCGCATCTGAAACGCGCCTATCAGCAGGAGGATACAGGAAGCATAAAGATAATACAATGGGAAGGAGCAAAAAAATCATTGATTCAAAATACTGGTTACATACTTAATCAATATTAAGAGTTCAAGGAAAAAAAAAGCTCTCATGCACATACATTCGCTACACTCAGAATTTCACAAGACACAAGAGAGCAGTGTACAGTATATCTTTATTCAGTTCATGAATCAATGTGTGTGCGGTGTTGAGCAGTGTTGATGATAATAAGAGAGACCCAAGGACCCTTGGCAGAAGATGTTTTGTCTGTCTGGCGCCCAGTCTTATCTGGCGCTGCAGCTGGCTGTCCAAGGCCTTGTGCTCATGATTTTGAAAAAACACAGTCTGCAGACAGCCAGGAGGAATTTTCATGGGGAATAATAATGCCAAATAGGACTGATCACAGAGAAGACTTGTATTTCTTCTGTAGATTCAGTACATTAATCCTTCATTGCGCAGCTTTGAATTCGTCGTGGTAAGACCTGAGCGAACTCATGATGTAATCCACCTTACGAGACAGTTCTCCAGTAGTCGCTATCAGGGTCTTCTCCAGTTTTTCAATTTGTTGGATGCACCTCGCCTGGCCAGCATTTTGATAGGTTGAATCCATCTTCAGCAATTTGCGGTAAACCAAGACAATTCCCGTCCCAATCAGAATTATCCCAATCACCAAGATTACGAAGATAAACAAATCTTCAATATCTTCGATAGAGAGATTAGAGAGACACAGCATTTTCCAATTACCTGTGTCACATAAATAGCCCACTGGAGCCGTTCCAGCGGGGCAGACAGCTTCCCCCGGAGCACTTTTCCTTGTTGAAAAAATAGTGTCAATTGTGTTCAAAGCCCAGCTTATTAACTCCATAATTTCTTTTCGGCGGTCGCAGTTAGACGCAGACAGACAACAGCAAGCTGGGATCCAGTAGTAGGAGGGGAGGAAAAAGTCAGCAGGAGAGAAGAAAAAAGCGTCTACTCTCTTGGGAGGGCGGAAGTGAAGACAGTATCCTTGGAAATAAAAGCAGAAATACCAGCTACCCAACTAACATTCCAAAAAATAATAAATCGACTCCGAATGTGAATATAGCTTCACCTGCAGATGAATTTAATAATTTTTTTGTTAACATTGGACCTAAACTGGCCCGAGAAATACCCACTACGGTGCCAACAGGTGATTCAATATGCAATAACACTGCTGTAAAAGACACCATCTTCATAAAGAACACAGATGAAAGAGAGGTCATTGAAATTGTTAAATCGTTCAAAAGTAAAACATCTACTGACTGCGATGGTATTGATATGCTACTAGTCAAAACTGTTATCGAATGCATAGTGAAACCACTGACGTATATCTGTAACCTGTCTCTCCAATCAGGTATATTTCCCAATGCAATGAAAATAGCTAAAGTAATTCCGATTTACAAGACAGGCGACAGAGGGGAACTCTCCAACTACAGACCAATTTCACTATTACCGCAATTTTCCAAGATACTTGAAAAAATATTCTATGAGAGAATTGACAACTTCATACTGAAGAATGATTTATTGTGTGAGCAGCAATATGGGTTCAGACACAAAAGGACAACAGCATATGCCTTAATGGAATTTACAGAAAAAATATCAACAGCCATTGAAAATAAAGAGTATTCAGTTGGAGTATTCCTGGATCTTAAAAAAGCATTTGATACAGTAGATCACAATCTATTATTAAAGAAACTACAAAATTGTGGTATCAGAGGGGTAGCACTGTCCTGGTTAAGAAGTTACTTAAAGAATAGATATCAGTTTGTATGTGTTAACAACAAAAACTCAGAGCTACTGAAGGTCACCTGTGGAGTCCCACAGGGTTCAGTTTTGGGACCATTATTATTCAATATGTATATAAATGATATATGTAAAGTTTCAGAAAAAATGGACTTAATATTGTTTGCTGATGACACTAACCTGCTATGCAGTGGAAACAATTTGGAACAACTTCTGGATACACTCGGAAAGGAATTAGGAAAGCTGAAACTGTGGTTTGATTCAAACAAATTAACGCTCAATTTAAGCAAGACAAAATTTATAGTCTTTAACAACCATCACAACTACCCAGTACCCAAACTCAGTGTAAATGGTGTAGAGATTGAAAGGGTATCCGAAACTAAATTCCTTGGAGTAATAATTGATAATAAACTGTGTTGGAAGCCACATATTAATTATATAAAAGGTAAAGTATCCAAATCAATTGCAATATTACACAGAGTGAAAAATTTGCTGAATCAACCCACACTATACACCTTGTATCATTCATTAATACTCCCATACATGACATATTGTAATGAAGTATGGGGAAATACATATAAAACAAACATATATCCACTCTTTATGCTTCAAAAGAGAGCTATTAGAATAATCAACAAAGCAGCTTACAGGGAACCAACAAACGCACTTTTTCTTAAACAAAAAACTCTCAAGTTGAAAGATCTGATCGACTTTAAAACCGCAATAATAATGTTCAAAGTGAAGAATCTATCACTGCCCGCAAATATCCAAAAGTTGTTCCAAACAAGGGAGAAACGATATCACTTCAGAGGAACATGTATATTTCAAAAGCCTACAGTGAGAACAACTACCAAGCAACACTGTATTTCAGTGCAAGGTGTCAGATTATGGAACGATTTTGGACCTGAATTAAAATCATGTACAAAGCTTGGACAATTTAAACAAAAACTAAAGGAAGAAATACTCCAAACATATTTACAAGACGACATGTAAACTCACATAAGGATTGACATTTCCAGCCTGTGTTGTGTTATAGCTTAGTTTTTCTTTTTTCTCTGTGACACTATGTCTTAGATTTGTTTTTGAATAGTAACCGCTTAACTTAGACTAGCTCAGTTTTCTTTTCTCTCAGTCATATTTTGTCTTAGCCTTGTTTTAAATTGTAATCGCTCTTGTCTTGTTTTCTCCTTTTTCTCCTTTGAATTCTTGGATGGAATATGGGTGGGCAATATAAGCTGCGGCTTCAGCCATCACCCATTTCGGATAACTCACGTGGAATTGTATAGTAGAAGGAGTCTTTGTCTAATTTGACCTTGTTGTTATATTATACAGTTTGTTTTAACCTGTAATGTACTATCCGAAATAAATAAATTCATTCATTCATTCATTCATTCAAATTCATTCACTAAAATGCTTAGTGTGCATAAATTTTATTTTTCATAGTTTGGGGAAATATTTATTTAAAAAATAAGATAAGATAAGATAAGCCTTTATTAGTCCCACAACGGGGAAATTCCAGGATTGCAACAGCACAGGGATAGCAACACTCAGAGCAACAATCAGAAGGCAAGAAAAAAACAAGAGCAGCGAGTATACATATGTACATTTTGTGGCACATATATTGGCACGTATATTGAGTTCATATCTCCCACAAATGTATGGCTGTATGTGTATTGGGGGCTTCACGTCTTGCAGGACAAAGAAGGTCTGGGTCTGCAGAGATCTACAGGAGATGATGAGGAGGTGCGAGTTTTGGCCTTTGTCTCAGAGAGGATGCCCCAGAAGGATTCCAGGAACATCGAGGGATAAGAGACAGACATCAACGAGTTGCATTGTGACTGGGAATTAAGTACCATGTGATTGTATGTTTGCTAAAGCACCATGTGACTTAGGCAGTATAAGAGTGTGGTATTTCATTGCTCGGTCTCTTTTCTTGTTGAGAGATTGCTAGAGAATGTGTTCTCATAATGAAGCTGAACCTGACAAATAAACTCAGCCTCATCCTTGAATGCATTCTCTACAATATAAACATGAATATATAGACACACGGTGTGGAGCATTGCAGCTAGATGGAATAAATATATAGATATATAAACACACAGTGCGGAGCATTGTAGCTAGATGGACTAAATAAATGAATAAATACCCAATAAATATCCAATAAATACCCATAAATACCCAATAACTTGAAAACTACAAAGTGTGGCTTCACCAAAATCACCTCACATGCAATCCATCTTCTTCTAGTCAGACTACAACACATAGTTTGGATTAAAAGAAATGTTTTCATAGCTTTGGGAATATTTATTAGGATTAAATTTCAGCATCATCAAGGTTAGTGCCACTAAATGCTGCCCAGCCACTAGGGTCTCCTGTTAGTAACTCTTGTAAGTTGGACAGAAAAAAAATATCATAGGTTAGGGAAATATTTATTAGAAATGATAGTTAAAAACTTCTACTAAATAACTGAGTGCAGCTTCACCAAAATGACCTCACATATCATCCTTCATCTGATGATCATATTATATCACCAGCTACAATGCTCCGCACTGTGTCTATATATATATATATATATATATATATATATATATATATATATATATATATATATATATATACAGTGATCCCTCGCTACTTCGCGCCTCACCTTTCGCGCCCTCAGTGCATCGCGGATTTTTCCAAAATATTCATCAAAAATTCAAAATTGAGAAAAAAGTTGCCCGGGCGCTAGCAGAAGGCAGGGAGACTACACGGAGAGCCGGCACAACTCAAAATCCACCTCTCTGATTCGCTGGCCAGCATCCCCGCCCCCAAGAGATTTTGTTCTCGTGTTGGCTCGGCTCAGGAATCTCGCAAGCTGATTGGCCGAGACGTTGCTGCTGCCTCTACGCCTTCCCGTCGAGAGAGAGAGTGAGAGAATGAACATACGTATTATTTATATTATTTATACATTATTTTATGTATATTATTTATATTATTAATATTTTATTTACATGTTTCAAACTATTCTTTAATGTTCTAATGATAACATATGCATTTATAGGGTTAATATACACATTGATATTATATATACACAAAAAAAAATGTATGTAAAAAATGGGAGGGTGATGCTACTTCACGGTTTTTCACTTTTCGCGGTCGGTTCTGGACCCCATTAACCGCGATAAGTGAGGGATCACTGTATATATATATATATATATATATATATATATATATATATATATATATATATATATATATATATATATATAGTTCTCCCTCCGGAAGAACTTCAACCACATTCCGAGGGAGTCTGGAGACATGGAGTCTGAATGGGCCATGTTCTCCACCTCTGTTGTTGAAGCGGCAGCCCAGAGCTGCGGCCGCAAGGTGGTCGGTGCATCTCGTGGTGGCAACCCCCGAACCAAGTGGTGGACACCAGTGGTGAGGGGGGCCATTAAGCTGAAGAAGGAGTCCTATCAAGCTTGGTTGGCTTGTGGGACTCCCGAAGCAGCTGAGGTGTACCGGCAGGCCAAGCGGAGTGCAGCTCGGGTGGTTGCTGAAGCAAAAACCCGGGTATGGGAGGAGTTCGGTGAGGCCATGGAACAAGACTTTCGGTCGGCTTCAAAGAGATTCTGGCAAACTGTTCGGCGGCTCAGGAGGGGAAAGCAGCTCCCCGTCCACACTGTGTATGGTGCGGATGGGACACTGTTGACTTCAACTGGGGATATCGTCGGGCGGTGGAAGGAATACTTCGAGGATCTCCTCAATCCCACTGATACGCCTTCCACAGAGGAAGCAGGGTTTGGGGACGAGGGGGATGACTCGCCTATCACAGGGGCTGAGGTCGCCAAGGTGGTTAAAAATCTCCTTGGTGGCCGGGCCCCGGGGGTGGACGAGATTCGCCCCGAGTACCTCAAGGCCCTGGATGTTGTTGGGTTGTCATGGTTGACACGCCTCTGCAACATTGCGTGGAGGTCGGGGGCAGTGCCTTTGGCATGGCAAACCGGGGTGGTGGTTCCTCTCTTCAAAAAAGGGGACCGGAGGGTGTGCTCCAACTTTAGAGGGATCACACTCCTCAGCCTCCCTGGGAAGGTCTATGCCAAGGTACTGGAGAGGAGAGTCCGGCCGTTGGTCGAACCTCGGATTCAGGAGGAGCAATGTGGTTTTCGTCCTGGCCGTGGCACATCGGACCAGCTCTTTACCCTCTCGAGAATTCTTGAGGGTTTGTGGGAGTTTGCCCAACCAGTTTACATGTGTTTTGTGGACTTGGAGAAGGCATTTGACCGCGTCCCTCGTGGATTTTTGTGGGGGGTGCTTCGGGAGTATGGGGTATCGGGCTTGTTGTTACGAGCTATTCGGTCTCTGTACGACCGTTGTGAGAGTTTAGTTCGCATTGCCAACACTCGGTCGGAGTCATTCCCAGTGAGAGTTGGACTCCGCCAGGGCTGCCCTTTGTCACCGGTCCTGTTCATAATTTTTATGGACAGGATTTCTAGGCGCAGCCAGGGAATGGAGGGTGTCATGCTTGGTGACCACAGGATCTCATCTCTGTTGTTTGCAGATGATGTTGTCCTGTTGGCTTCATCCAGCAATGACCTACAGCTCTTGCTGGGACGGTTTGCCGCTGAGTGTGAAGCGGCTGGGATGAGAATCAGCACCTCCAAGTCCGAGTCCATGGTCCTCAGCCGGAAAAAGGTGGATTGTCCTCTCCGGGTTGGGGACAGGCTCCTGCCCCAAGTGGAGGAGTTTAAGTATCTTGGGGTCTTGTTCACGAGTGAGGGGAAAATGGAGCGAGAGATCGACAGACGGATTGGAGCAGCATCTGCAGTGATGCGGACGTTGTACCGGTCTGTTGTGGTGAAGAGGGAGCTTAGTTCTAAGGCAAAGCTGTCGATTTACCAGTCAATCTACGTTCCTACTCCCACCTATGGTCACGAGCTTTGGGTAATGACCGAAAGAACGAGATCGCGGATACAAGCGGCTGAAATGAGCTTTCTCCGTAGGATTGCTGGACTCACCCTCAGAGATAGGGTGAGGAGCTCAGTCATCCGGGAGAGGCTCAGAGTAGAACCGCTGCTCCTCCACATTGAAAGGAGTCAGTTGAGGTGGTATGGGCATCTGATTAGGATGCCTCCTGGACGCCTCCCACTTGAGGTGTTTCAGGCACGTCCCACTGGGAGGAGACCCCGGGGCAGACCCAGGACTCGGTGGAGAGACTATGTCTCCCAGCTAGTCTGGGAACGCCTTGGTATCCCCTCTGAAGAGCTGGAGCAGGTGGCTGGGGAGAGGGAAGTCTGGGCTTCTCTGCTTGAACTGCTGCCTCCGCGACCCGGACCTCCGGAAAAGCGGTAGAAGATGGATGGATGGATGGATGGATATATATATATATATATATATATATATATATACTTAATGCTCTTGTTTTTTTTCTCTTGCCTTCTGATTGTTGCTTTGAGTGTTGCTATCCCTGTGCTGTTGCAATCCTGGAATTTCCCCATTGTGGGACTAATAAAGACTTATCTTATTTAATTTGGGTAGAAAACATGTTTTCATATTTTTTTGGAAATATTTATTTGAAATAAAATTCAATACCTTCTCAGGTATTAAGTGCAGCTTCATAAAAATCACCTCACACATCATCTATTATCTACTAGTCAGACTACATCAGTAGACCATTTATTGACACAGTAAAGCACCAAATTCTTATAGGACTGACTCCTGCACTGACAAATAAATCACAAGGATTAATTTTAGCCTGACATAGCCTGCTCTGGACCAGGCTAGCTGTAGAGAATAAATCTCAGTAGCAACTTGACTGGGCTGAATTTATCCTACTTTTATACAACCAAGTCAAGTATTGATTAAGCACAAATTATTTAAAAATCCTGGCTTAATCCTTTATCTTGGTTTCATGGGATATGCATCTGAGGTGACCTAATTAATCTGCTGCACACAGAGCAGTCCTAACACTTTCAACCAGTCAAATAGCTAAGACATGGGGCTGGTGACGAAGTCACTAGCCAATCAGTAGACATTTCCAATTAGTCCTCCCCGCAGCTGTGGTTTTGGTCTCCAAAACGATTCTCATGTTGAAGATTACTCTAATACTGGATGTGTTCATTGTCATATCTGGACAAAGTTTCCAACCATATCCACATTTTCTGTTGGTTTTGAACTGTTGTGCCTTTATTTTGTTATCATTAGTTTGTTGGGTGATGCTCGAGTTCTTGGTTCAGTTATGTTTTCTCCCGGATTTGGTTTATTTATGATTATTGTTTGCATTATTTGTCCTCTGTGTTCTCCAGTGTCCTCCTTCTGCACAGCTCTGCCCATTCTGTTTGTAGCTGTTCCCCTGTTATCTCTTAAGTAGTGCAAGCTGTCTCATGCTAGTGCAATTATCTCTCACCTACAGTGGTGTGAAAAAGTGTTTGCCCCCATCCTCATTTTTCATTTTTTTCTATGGCCGTCACACTTAAATGTTTCAGATCATCAAACAAATTTAAATATTAGACAAAGAAAACACAAGTAAACACAAAATCCAGTTTTTATATTAAGGTGTTTATTACTAAGGGTAAAAAAAAAAAAAAAATCCAAACCCACATGGCCCTGTGTAAAAAAAAAAAAAAAAAAAAATCTCCCACCCCATTAAAACATAAATTAACTGTGGTTTATCACATCTTTGGAAAGCTGAGTTACATTTCTCTAGTCACACCCAAGCCTGCTTACTGCCACATCTGTTCTCAATCAAGAAATCACTTTAATTGGACCTACCTGACACAGTGAAGTAGACCAAAATATCCTCAAAAGCTAGACATCATGCTACGATCCAAAGAAATTCAGGAACAAATGAGAAACAAAGTAATTGAGATCTATCAGTCTGGAAGAGGTTATAAAGCCATTTCTAAAACTTTGGGACTCCAACAAACCACAGTGAGAGCCATTATCCACAAATGGCGAAAACATGGAACAGTGGTGAACCTTCCCAGGAGTGGCTGGCCGACCAAAATTACCCAGAGAGCACAGCAACAACTCATTCAAGGGGTCACAAAAGACCCCATAACAACATCCAAAGAACTGCAGGCCTCATTTGCCTCAGTTAAGGTCAGTGTTCATAACTCCACCTTAAGAAAGAGACTGGGCAAAAATGGCCTGCATGGCAGAGTTCCAAGATGAAAATCACTGCTGAGCAAAAAGGGCATAAAGGCTCGTTTAAGTTTTGCCAAAAAACATCTTGAGGATCCCCAAGACTTTTAGGAAAATACTTTGTGGACTGACGAGACAAAAGTTGAGCTTTTTTGGAAGGTGTGTGTCCCATTGCATCCGGGGTAAATGTATCACTGCATTTCAGAAAAGGGACATCATAAAGGGACATCATACCAACAGTGAAACATGGTGGTGGTAGTGTGATGGTCTGGGGCTGTTTTACTGCTTCAGGACCTGGAAGACTTACTGTGGTAAATGGAACCATGAATTCTGCTGTCTACCAAAAAATCCTGAAGGAGCATGTCCACACTTGGATTCTACCGCAGGACAATGATCCAAAACACATAAGCCAGTCCAGCTCTGAACGGCTTAAGAAAAACAAAATGAAGACTTTGGAGTGGCCTACTCAAAGACCAGACCTAAATCCGATTGAGATGCTGTGGCATGACCTTTAAAAATTGGTTCATGCTCAAAACCCTCTAATGTGGCTGAATTACAACAATTCTGCAAAGATGAGTGGGCAAAAATTTCTCCACAGCACTGTAAAAGACTCATTGCAAGTTATTGCAAATGCTTGTTTGCAGTTGTTGCTGCTACAGGTGGTCCAAACAGTTATTAGGTTTAGGGGGCAATCACTTTTTCACACAGGGCCATGTAGGTTTGGATTTTTTTCCTCTTAATAATAAACACCTTCATTTAAAAACTGCATTTTGTGTTTACTTGTGTTACCTTTATATATTTAAATCAACATATAAAGAAATTATTTTTGAGCAATATAAAAATAAAGGACAGTAATATTACAATGCGTCTCCAATGAAGAAAGATTGTTATTCTTGTATATATGCTGAGTACTATTATTATTGATATTATTACTAGAATATTACAACAGTATTATAGTATTAGGATTGTTGTTAGAATGGAATTATTTGAAGTATTATATACTGTATATAGGCCAGGTGGTATTATTATTATTATTATTATTATTATTATTATTATTATTATTATTATTATTAATAATAATAATAATAATAATAATAATAATAATAATAATAATAATAATAATAATAATAATAATAATATTGTTTTTGTAACTACTGTAGGGCTACCTATTATTATGGTTATTATTATTATATGGTTACTTATTGTGCCTACATATTGTAAGCCATGTGGAAGTATATGGTGGTATATATGGTGATTATGATTATGATAATATCATGTATAATTATTTTAAACATACCAGAAGCATGTATTTATTAATATTACAATTATTATTAGATGTTGGTATTATTGTCAATATAAACTATCATTGGTGTATCATTTCTATTGCACAATTTAATTAGAAGATGTATTATATATTATGGTATTGTATAATGAATGTAATTGTGGGATGAATAATGACTAGAATGATATTATAATTTATTGGGTATGGAGAAGGGGTGGGACTATATAAGCGGTGGCTTCTTCCCACTTCTTTTAATCAAGGCATTCTTCTTTTGTAATTTTATTTTTTTGGCTTTGATTTTTGTTTTATGTTGTTTTTTTTTTTTTTTTGGGTCTGGATGTTCAAATAAAATCAATCAATCTATCAATCAGTCAATCAAGCAATCAATCTTTGTTTAATATTTCAATTTGTTTGATGATCTGAAACATTTAAGTGTGACAAACATACCAAAAAAATGAGAAACCAGGAAGGGGGCAAACACTTTATATATATATATAGATATAGATAGATAGATAGATAGATAGATAGATAGATAGATAGATAGATAGATAGATAGATAGATAGATAGATAGATAGATAGATAGATAGATAGATAGATAGATAGATAGATAGATAGATAGATAGATAGATATAGACACACAGTGCGGAGCATTGTAGCTGGTGATATAATATGATCATCAGATGAAGGATGATATGTGAGGTCATTTTGGTGAAGCTGCTCTCAGTTATTTAGAAGTTTTTAGATTAGATTAGATTCAACTTTATTGTCATTACACATGTATGAATACAAGGTAACGAAACACAGTTTAGCATCCAATCAGAAGTGCAAAGGACAGCAGTGCAGTATATATGGTAATTAACAGTATGTGCAATTTAAGCAAATATATGCAAATATATGCAGCAGTGCAGAAAGTTAAGAGTACTGTTATGTGCAAATAATGTACAATAAATTAGATGGGCAGTTATGTATAGTTGAGGATGGTAAGAGATGATGGTAAGAGAGTCAGCGGGGAACTAAGTTCAATAACGTGACAGCTGCTGGAAAGAAACTGTTCCTAAACCTGCTGGTTCTAGTCTGAAGGCTTTTGAAACACCTTCTGGAGGGGAGAAGCTGGAACAGTCCATGAGCAGGATGGTTGGAGTCCCTAAGAATGCTGTGTGCCCGGCACAGACATCTTTTCCTGTAGACGTCCTCTATAACTGGAAGTGGAGTCCCTGTGATGCGTTGGGCGGTTTTCATCAACCGCTGCAGCGCGTTACGGTCAGCGACAGAGCAGCTCCTATACCAGACTGTGACACAGTTGGTCAGGGTACTCTCTATCACGCAGCGGTAGAAGTTGCCCAGGATGTCAGTTGACAGATGGTTCTTCTTCAGTGTCCTTAAGAAGAAGAGGCGCTGATGGGCCTTCTTGATCAGGCTGGTGGTGTTAACTGACCAGGACAGGTCCTCCGAGATGTGGGTCCCCAGGAATTTGAAGCTGGGGACACGTTCAACAGCTATGCCATTGATATGGATGGGGTCATGTGTCTCTCCCCTCTCCTTCCTGTAGTCCACTATGAGCTCCTTGGTTTTGCTGGTGTTAAGGAGCAGGTTATTGTCAGTGCACCAAGTAGCCAAGTGCTCAACCTCTGCCCTGTAATCTGACTCATCGTTGTCCCTGATGAGTCCAATTACCGTGGTGTCATCTGCGAACTTTATGATGGAATTGGATCCATACATTGGCCTGCAGTCGTGGGTGAAGAGGGAGTAGAGGAATGGGCTGAGCACACAGCCCTGTGGTAAACCAGTGTTGAGTGTGATGACGGAAGAACGGTTGGGGCCTGACCTAACATGCTGGTGTCTGTTGGTGAGAAAATCCATGATCCAGTTGCAGGTGGAGGTACTGATTCCCAGGTCCCCATGTTTAGTGAGCAACTTGGAGGGGATAACTGTGTTGAATGCCGAGCTGAAGTCAACAAACAGCATTCTTGCGTAGGTGTTCTTGTCATCCAGGTGTGAGAGTACATAGTGCAGCACTGTAGAAACCGCATCCTCTGTACTCCTGTTGCTCCGGTAGGAAAACTGGTGAGGGTCCAGTGTAGGGGGCAGGCATTTTTTGAGCTGTGCCAAGACCAGTCGCTCAAAGCACTTCATGACTATGGGCGTCAGTGCCACAGGGCACTGTTTTAACTATAATTTCTAATAAATATTTCCCTAACCTATGATTTTTTTTTTTGTCCAACTAACAAGAGTTACTAACAGGAGACCCTAGTGGCTGGGCAGCATTTAGTGGCACTAACCTTGATGATGCTGAAATTTAATCCATCCATCCATCCATCCATCTTCTTCTGCTTTTCCAGAGGCCCGGGTCGCGGAGGCAGCAGTTCAAGCAGAGAAGCCCAGACTTCCCTCTCCCCCGTCACCTGCTCCAGCTCTTCAGAGAGGATACCAAGGCGTTCCCAGACCAGCTGGGAGACATAGTCTCCCCACCGTGTCCTGGGTCTGCCCCGGGGTCTCCTCCCAGTGGGACGTGCCTGAAACACCTCAAGTGGAAGGTGTCCAGGAGGCATCCTAATCAGATGCCCATACCACCTCAACTGACTCCTTTCAATGTGGAGGAGCAGCGGTTCTACTCTGAGCCTCTCCCGGATTACTGAGCTCCTCACCCTATCTCTGAGGGTGAGTCCAGCAATCCTACGGAGAAAGCTCATTTCAGCCGCTTGTATCGCGATCTCGTTCTTTCGGTCATTACCCAAAGCTCGTGACCATAGGTGAGAGTAGGAACGTAGATTGACTGGTAAATCGACAGCTTTGCCTTAGAACTCGGCTCCCTCTTCACCACAACAGACCGATACAACGTCCGCATCACTGCAGATGCTGCTCCAATCCGTCTGTCGATCTCTCACTCCATTTTCCCCTCACTCGTGAACAAGACCCCAAGATACTTAAACTCCTCCACTTGGGGCAGGAGCCTGTCCCCAACCCAGAGAGGACAATCCACCTTTTTCCGGCTGAGGACCATGGACTTGCACTTGGAGGTGCTGATTCTCATCCCAGCCGCTTCACACTCAGTGGAAAACCATCCCAGCAAGAGCTGTAGGTCATTGCTGGATGAAGCCAACAGGACAACATCATCTGCAAACAACAGAGATGAGATCCTGTGGTCACCAAGCATGACACCCTCCATTCCCTGGCTGCGCCTAGAAATCCTGTCCATAAAAATTATGAACAGGATCAGTGACAAAGGGCAGCCCTGGCGGAGTCCAACTCTCACTGGGAATGACTCCGACCGAGTGTTGGCAATACGAACTAAACTCTCACAACGGTCGTACAGAGACCGAATAGCTCGTAACAACAAGCCCAACACCCCATACTCCCGAAGCACCCCCCCACAAAAATCCACGAGGGACACGGTCAAATGCCTTCTCCAAGTAAAAAAAAAAACATGTAAACTGGTAAGGCAAACTCCCACGAACCCTCAAGAATTCTCGAGAGGGTAAAGAGCTGGTCCGATGTGCCACGGCCAGGACAAAAACCACATTGCTCCTCCTGAAGCTGAGGTTCGACCAACGGCCGGACTCTCCTCTCCAGTACCTTGGCATAGACCTTCCCAGGGAGGCTGAGGAGTGTGATCCCTCTAAAGTTGGAGCAAACCCTCCGGTCCCCTTTTTTGAAGAGAGGAACCACCACCCCGGTTTGCCATGCCAAAGGCACTTCCCCCGACCTCCACGCAATGTTGCAGAGGCGTGTCAACCATGACAGCCTGACAACATCCAGGGCCTTGAGGTACTCAGGGCGAATCTCGTCCACCCCCGGGGCTCGGCCACCAAGTAGATTTTTAACCACCTTGGCGACCTCAGCCTCTGTGATAGGCGAGTTATCCCCCTCATCCCCAAATCCTGCTTCCTCTGTGGAAGGCGTATCAGTGGGATTGAGGAGATCCTCGAAGTATTCCTTCCACCGCCCGACGATATCCCCAGTCGAAGTCAACAGTGTCCCATCCTCACCATACACAGTGTGGACGGGGAGCTGCTTTCCCCCTCCTGAGACGCTGGATAGTTTGCCAGAATCTCTTTGAGGCCAACCGAAAGTCTTGTTCCATGGCCTCACCGAACTCCTCCCATACCCGCGTTTTTGATTCAGCAACCACCCGAGTTGCACTCCGCTTGGCCTGCCAGTACACCTCAGCTGCTTCAGGAGTCCCACAAGCCAGCCAAGCTTGATAGGACTCCTTCTTCAGCTTAATGGCCCCCTCACCACTGGTGTCCACCACTTGGTTTGGGGGTTGCCACCACAAGATGCACCAACCACCTTGCGGCCGCAGCTCTGGGCCGCCGCTTCAACAACAGAGGTGGAGAACATGGCCCATTCAGACTCCATGTCTCCAGACTCCCTCGGAATGTGGTTGAAGTTCTTCCGGAGGTGGGAGTTGAAGACCTCCCAGACAGGGGCCTCAGCCAGACGCTCCCAGCACACCTCTCACTATACGTTTGGGTCTACCAGGTCTGAATGGCTTCCTCCCCTGCCATCGGATCCAACTCACCACCAGGTGGTGATCAGTTGACAGCTCTGCACCTCTCTTTACTCGGGTGTCCAAGACATACGGTCGCAGGTCTGATGATACGATAACAAAATCGATCATTGACCTGTGACCTAGGGTGTCCTGGTGCCAGGTGCACATATGGACACCCTTATGCTTGAACATGGTGTTCGTTATGGACAAACTGTGGTTAGCACAGAAGTCCAATAACTGAACACCACTCTGGTTCAGATCGGGCAGGCCGTTCCTCCCAATCACCCCCCTCCAGGTTTCACTGTTGTTGCCCACGTGCGCATTGAAGTCCCCCAGTAGGACAATGGAGTCTCCAAGAGGAGCACCCTCCAGCACCCCAGTCACAGACTCCAAAAAGGGTGGGTACTCTGAAACATCATTTGGTGCATAGGCACAAATGATGGTCAGGACCCATTTCCCAACCCGAAGGCACAGGGAAGCAACCCTTTCGTCCACCGGGGAAAACTCCAATATAGAGGCAGCAAGGTGGGGCGGTACAAGAATACAAACCCCTGGTCATCACCTCTCGCCCGGGGCAACTCCAGAAAAGGCCAAGCTCCAGCCCCTCTCCAGGAGACTGGTTCCAGAACCGGAGCTGTGTGTTGAGGTGAGACCGAGGCGGTATCTCTCAACCTCGTACACCAGCTCAGGCTCTTCCCCACCAGAGAGGTGACATTCCACGTACCAAAAGCCAGTTTAGAAAGCTTGGGATCAGTACGTCAAGGTGTCTGCCTTTGACCGCCACCTAATCCACATAGCACCGGACCCCCATGATCCCTCCTGCAGGTGGTGAGCCCACTGGAGGGCGGACCCATGTAACTCCTTTGGGCTGAGCCAGGCCGGGTCCCATGGGTGGAAACCCGGCCACCAGATGCTAGCCTTCGAGCCCCTCCCCCATGCCTGGCTCCAGGGTGGGGCCCCAGTAACCCCATACCTGGCGAGGTACACTGAATCCTTGATATACAATTTACCATGAGATTCTGTTGGATCGTTCTTAGTCTGGCCCTTCACCCAGGACCAGTTTGTCTTGGGAGACCCTACAGAGGCAAATTGCCCCGGACAACATAGTTCCTGGGATCACTGGGGCACGCAACCCCCCCACCACGATAAGGTGACGATCCATGAGGGGAATTTAATCCTAATAAATATTCCCAAAGCTATGAAAACATTTCTTTTAATCCAAACTATGTGTTGTAGTCTGACTAGAAGAAGATGGATTGCATGTGAGGTGATTTTGGTGAAGCCACACTTTGTAGTTTTCAAGTTTTTGGGTATTTATGGGTATTTATTGGGTATTTATTCATATATTTAGTCCATCTAGCTACAATGCTCCGCACTGTGTGTTTATATATCTATATATTTATTCCATCTAGCTGCAATGCTCCGCATCGTGTGTCTATATATTTATGTTTATATGTACATATGTATACTTGCTGCTCTTGTTTTTTTCTTGCCTTCTGATTGTTGCTCTGAGTGTTGCTATCCCTGTGCTGTTGCAATCCTGGAATTTCCCTGTTGTGGGACTAATAAAGGCTTATCTTATCTTATCTTATCTTATCTTATTTTTTAAATAAATATTTCCCCAAACTATGAAAAATAAAATTTATGCACACTAAGCATTTTAGTCTGAACAAAATGACACAATCGACGTATGAATTGATTCTGGTGACATTATACCTGATGATCATGACAGTAATTAATTTTAAGGGTTTTTTTTTTGTTTTTTTGTTTTTTTTCCTCGGAGTTGCAATTTGCAGACGGTCCCTGAACATTCGTCTCCTCTATCGCAGCTCAGACTCCAATCTAACTGCTGGAGCTCAGAGAACGGCTCTGTTTATTGAAAATGAGGTTGTAGCTCGTTGTCCACTTTACCAATGTATTAGATTGGTGTGGTTTGTGTTTTAACAGCGTTTTGTTCACCAATTATTGATGCGCAAAGTCAGAATCTGTTTCCAAATGTTGCCACCTTTACTGAAGTGTCCCCCACGGTGAAACACAGTGAATACATTTCTTCATCGGTAGAATTTTGGCCACTACATACATTTGCCAGGATGTTAACCAGCTCTGCATTACTGAGGATGGCTGCAACTAACTTTTCTGCTGATTCACTCACAGCTGCACTTCTTCCATCTCCGTTCATTACACAGAACACAAACGGAAAACAATGCTAAACGTCCAAATGGTCCTGATCACATACGTACAAAACACAGAATATATTGAATGAAACGCTGAAATATATATACAAAACACTTCGGAGTATATTGACTGTATATATATATATATATATATATATATATATATATATATATATATATATATATATATATATATATATATATACACACACACACATATATATATATATATATATATATATATATATATATATATATATATATATATATATATATATATATATATATATATATATATATACAGTATATATATATATATATATATATATATATATATATATATATATATATATATATATATATATATATATATATATATATCAGAGTTTCATTCAATATATTCCAAAGTGTTTTGTGTATATACTGTATATACTTATATACAGTATATATATATATATATCAGAGTTTCATATATATATATATATATATATATATATATATATATATATATATATACACACACACACACACACACACATATATATATATATATATATATATATATATATACAGAACACTTCGGAATATATTGAATGAAACTGGAGCCCCAAAGGCTGATGGGAAATGTAGTTCATTCAATATATTCTGCAGTTCATTCAATATATTCCCAGTTTCATTCAATATATTCTGCAATTCATTTAATACATTTCAAGTTTCATTCAATATATTCTGAAGTTCATTCAATATATTCCCAGTTTCATTCAATATATTCGGAAGTTCATTCAATATATTCAGAAGTTTATTCAATATATTCCCAGTTTCATTCAATATATTCGGAAGTTCATTCAATATATTCCCAGTTTCATTCAATATATTCTGAAGTTCATTAAATATATTCCAAAGTTCATTCTATATATTCCCAGTTTCATTCAATATATTCGGAAATTCATTCAATATATTCGGAAGTTCATTCAATATATTCGGAAGTTCATTCAATATATTCCCAGTTTCATTCAATATATTGGGAAGTTCATTCAATATATTCCCAGTTTCATTCAATATATTCCGAAGTTCATTCAATATATTCCGAGCTTTTCTTTGTAATATATATATATATATATATTTTTCCTGAACGGCTTGCCATAATATATATATATATATATATATATATATATATATATATATATATATATATATATATATATATATATATATATATATATATATATATATATATATATGCATTTTTTTTTTTTTAATTTTATTTTTTTTAATTTAGCATTGTCAGTCAACCACTGTGGACTGTTGGAATTTGAAAGAGAGTCTGTTGTTGTTTTGGTATACAAGAAAAATAATAAAGCCAAGGTGTCACTGCTTTTATGCATCATCATGTACCACGTCCACTAACTAGAAGCCAGGGATGAGATGTATGAAAATCGTTGTGTATGGCCTGACAGTCACCCATCTTCATGGACTTAAGAAGCTTTTTTTTCAGAGGAAAAGAGCTAGGTTTAAGTGAGACACTCAGGTCAAAATGAAGTGACTTCACTGTCCACAGTACACAGCTGTTTCCTCCATAGGACAAAGTACACAAATGCCCCCAGCTGCTGATGGATCTCCCAAGCTATTGGGTGAAAGTAACTGTGTCAGTAAAGTCAATTCATTGACTAAGTAAAATTTTCTCTGTTAATGTCCCACCAGGAGGCAGTGTGCCTCTCACACAGCGCAACGAAGGCTTGTCTATCTCTGCTATACCATTAATACTAATGGTGGTAAAAATTGATAAAAGTTACAAATTCCCAAAAGAAACAGCTTTGACATATGCACAGCACTAACACACATTAAACTGACAGTCCAACTAAGGAGAACATGCTTTTTTTCAAACGTCTCCTATTTCCCATCTGCTCTTGTGGCTGCATTCACCCAGAAGGCTGCAATAGGGATTCAGGAACAAAAAATGAGCAGATTTGAAGAGCTCAGTAGTTGATTTTTTTTTCACTTCAATCCAATTTATTTCTATCTATCCATCTATTTTCTACTGCTTTCTGGGGATCCAATCACGGAGGCAGCAGTCCAAGTAGAGAAGTCCACACTTCCCTGCCCCAGCCACCTGCTCTAGCTCTTCACATTATATACCAAGGTGTTCTCAGAGCATTTAGGAGACATACTGTCTCCAGCATCTTCTTGGTCTTCCCCATGGTCTCCTCCCAGTGGGACATGCCCAAAACACTTCAAGTGGGAGGTGTCCAGGGGGCATCTTGATCAGATGCCCAAACCACCTCAGCTGGCTCCTTTCACTGTGGAAGAACAGCAGCTCAACACTGAGTCTTTCCCTCCCAGACGACTGAACTCCTCACCCTGTCTCTAAGGGTGAGTCCATTGACCCTATAGGGAAAGCTCATTTCAGCCACTTGTATCCATGAGATTGTTTTACTCAGTTTTATGTGCTGCATATTTTTTTTAAATCCCCACTAAGCTTTTCCAAAGATTAAGCCCATTAAATAAAAAAAATAATGCAGCAAAGTACAAAGCATTATATCGAATTGGTATATTGTTGATACGTATATTGTGACACTGTTTTTTATACTAATACACTGCATAAATATTTGCATTAATGAAAATAATTAAATTCTTTGATTTCCAAGTGATTGTTTGAGTGATAGGAAAAAAAGTTAGCAAAACCTAAAATGAACACGTCTGTGCAATAGCACAAATGGACACAGATTAGTCTGTCTTCAGCCAGTCCAATGATATCTCACATAAAGCATGCGGTGTGTGAGCAGCTGAAGTCTGATCACAGACCCTTTTACTGCTGATGTGTGTCACACGTGTGATGAGGTTTGAAGAACTGGCCTCAGAGCGGTCGCTCTTGATGAAGTAATGGCTCTTAAACATCATCTTGATGCAAAGACATAAATCTGAACACCTCTATCACAGGTGTACCAATATTTCTTTCTTACTGGCAGCCTAGGGCTCAGAAATCTCTTAGGAGGTCATGACATACACTGTATGTGACACATCTGGTATGAATGCTGAGATGAGACAAAGAAAAAAAATAGAGGCAACATGTTACTAGTATTCTCATAAATGTTCTAGAATTAACAGTTGTACATTAACAATTAACTCTAGTGTAGTCCTGCTATAGTGGCCAAATTTTGAAACATATTAATGGCTTTAGAGCATAGCTAAAATGTTAAAACAGTTTCTTTTTGGTGTTGGTAAAGACAACGCGATAATGTATGGAGTAGCTTCTATAAATGGGTGTTTTGAATGCAAGCCCAAGATCATTTTCAAACCCCAAGCAGTCTTAATGCCTAAACATACTGATTTTTTTATTTAAGGACTAAACCTAAGCCAGAGGTGTCCAATCATGTGCCATGGAGGGCCAAGACCCTGGAGGCTTTACCTCCAACCAGCATCTTCAGTAGCAGATTTCACTGAACTTCTTCCTACTGATAGCTGATCAGTGAAAACACCTTCTGAAGCGACTGGGTAGAAGAGGAAACCTGCAGGGTCTTGGCCTTCCATTGCACATGATTGGACACCCCTGACCTAAGCTGTAATTGAAAATATAATCCTAAAGTCAAAAAGTAACAAAATGCAAATATTTTGGGGCACAAATGTGTACCTCCTATCTAACAGACTGAGTCACGCTACCACCCACCCAACCTCTATGGGTGGACTTTGTTGCTCTATTAAAAGCAGATATTTCTCTACAAAGAGTGTACCGGAGTAGTGGTCTAGAGGTAGAGCATGGGGCTGGGGTTCAACTCCTGTCCGGGTCATGCCAAAGACCATATAAAAATGGAACTTCCTGCCTTTCAGCTCCATGCTCAGAGAAATGGAACAGAGGAGGGAAATGTCGGTTACCCAGCCACAGATGGTGTACAAGCCAGTGTACACCCTGTTCCAGTCCCAAGGCCGGATAAAAATGGGCAGGGTTGTGTTAGGAAGGGCATCCAGTGTAAAACTCAGCTTCAACCTGTGGATATGGCAAATATATCAATGTCTGCCAAAGTGGCCCCTCCAGAACGTGGGAATAAAGCTAGAGAAGAAGATTTTTCTCTAAAAATAGTGACACAACCAGCAAATGGAGACTAAATGGCAACACCATATATTTCACATGTCAATATTTTACATGAGAACACAGTATGTTGGTGTTGTTGCAGCATTATCATGGAGATTTTGGGATACAAGGTCTTCTGGGCTTTGTCCAAATGTGATGAGAGGGGGAGATATTCATTCATCTTCTTCCACTTAATCCTTTTCAGGTCGTGGGGGGGCTGAAGCCTATCCCAGCATCTTTAGGCGAAAGGCAGGGTACACCCTGGACAGATCGCCAGTCCATCGCAGGGCCAACACAGAGACACACAACAATTCACTCTCACAGTCATACCTAAGGACAATTTAGAATCCCCAGTTTGATGCCAATTAACCTAACTTGCATGTTTTTGGCATGTGGGAGGAAACCAGAGAAATCCCAGAGTAAACCCACGCAGACACTGGGAGAACATGCAAATTCCCCACAGATCACTGTTGGTCGGGGGCTGGGATTGAACCCAGGATCCCCCGGCCAAGGGTGAGTTACTGTGCTGCCGCAGTGCTAACCACTCCCCCACCGTGCCGCCCAGAGGGGGAGATATGCTGGAGATATTAAGTTACAGTCACAAATACCCTTACGAATGGCTGTGAACACAGTACAAACGGTTTTTTGACCATTTTGTATGGCCTTCTTAAGGCGGCCATGAGAGAATCCAGGACTTTTACACCATTCGTAAGTTCATGGCCAGGTCAATGGTCTTGTCAAAGATTTCTACAAACACCCCATGAAAACCCCTCATCGTAGGGTGACAGTACAAATACCATAGGAACAACATAAGAACTATGCAAGATGTTGGCCGCAAGTGTTATCTGTGTATGTTAGACATTAATGGCTGTGTGTTGAGTTATTTTGAGGGGACAACAAATTTACACTGTTATACAAGCTGTACACTGACTACTTTACATTGTATCAAAGTGTCATATCTTCAGTGTTATCCCATGAAAAGATGTAATAAAATATTTACAAAAATGTGAGGGGTGTACTCACTTTTGTAAGATACTGTAAGAACTCTAGGGCCATCGTATGACAGAAAAGCACCTCATTTCAAAAGAATGCCTCAAGCTGCTCTTGCAAATTGAATTACAGCCGTAAGAAACTATGTGCCCCTCCACGAATGTCTGCGAACTCCAGAATTCATAGGAACTGGGAGATTCTTACAAACCCATCATTTGTAAGAATCTTTATGACCGTAGGTAAACTGTGTTTCTTTCAGCTGAACAGAAGGACATGAGATGGTATTTGGGGAAAGGGAGGTACACCCTCCAAGATCTGGACCAAGAAAAACATCCAAAAATGAATGGATTGGAAGATGGCTCAAAGGTTGGGTTGAAGGTTTTTGCATTTTCTTTGTAAGCAAAATGTTATAAGAAAATTATTCTGGAAATCTGTTCCTCTAAACTATGCTATTGTGGACTGGAAGTGTTTAAAATGTACAACAACAACAAAGCAAAACTATTCCAAGTTCAATTTATGTATTCAAAATCATGACCAAAATTACAACACCCAGTGGTCTTTAGAAATTTCTACTGACATGTTACTTTGTTGTTTATTTTATAATTGCTGATTATCAAGATGTCCGAGGTGTGCATTTTTTATTTCCAGGGGCCGTAGCTTAAATATTAAATATTAATGAATTTCGGGCTCTGGCCTCCCTTCATTGGCTTCCCATAGAGTTTAGAATTTAGTTTAAAATCCTTCTTCTTACTTACTAAGCTCTAAACAATCAGGCTCCTTTTTCTTTAAAAGATCTGATACTACCATATTATCCTAACAGAGCACTACGCTCCCAAAATGCTGGATTACTTGTAATACCTAGAATCTCCAAAAGTACAATGGGAGGCAGAGCCTTCAGTCATCAAGCTCCTCTCCTGTGGAACAAGCTGCCAATCTGGATTCGGGAGTCAGACTCGATCTCTGTTTTTAAGAATAGGGTTAAAACCTTCCTTTTTGACATAGCCTACAATTAGGGAGGGATCATGTGTTTCTGAACCCTCCCTTAGTTATGCTGCAAATAGATTTAGTCAGCCTGGGGACCTCCAATAATGCACTGGGCCTCACTCCTTTCTTCACTCTCAATGAAATATTTTTTTTTGCTGGTCATTAACATCTGTTTGTTCTCTCCCATAGATTGAGTCCCCATTGTGCTGTTTGCTCTCTACATGTCTGTTCTTTTCTTCTTCTCTGTCCCCTCACCCCCCAGCCAGTCGCAGCAGGTGACTGCCCCTCCCTGAGCCTGGTTCTGCTGGAGGTTTCTTCCTGTTAAAAGGGAGTTTTTCCTCTCCACCATCGCCAAGCACTTGCTCACAGGGGATCGCCTGATTGCTGGGGTCTTTCTGCAACTGTCGGGGTTCCCCTACAGTTGAAAGTGCTATGAGATGACTGTTGTTGTGAAATGGCGCTATATAAATAAAGTTGAATTGAATTGAATTGAATTAAATACTGTAAGTGATGACTAAAAATATGAATACATGTGCATTGTAAATAGTTCTGCTTTTAAGAAAAAAAGCCCCCTAGTTTACCAAATTCAACATTTTGAATTTAATACCTATTTTGGTATACTGCACATCACTGCACAGTTCACTAATGGACTGAATGTGCTCTACCAGGTGTAATTGTATTATCACTGATATGTATCCTAACCATTGACATTAGTGCTGTCAGGCTATTCAAATATTTTACCATAATTAATCATTTTTTCCCCACAGTTACTCATGATACTCAGCTACAATGCTCCGCACTGTTTGTATATATATATATATATATATATATATATATATATATATATATATATATATATATATATATATATATATATATATGTATACTCGCTGCTCTTGTTTTTCTCTTGCCTTCTGATTGTTGCTCTGAGTGTTGCTATCCCTTTGCTGTTGCAATCCTGGAATTGCCCCATTGTGGGACTAATAAAGGCTTATCTTATCTCATCTTATCTTATCTTATCTTATGATTAATTACATTTTAATCAGATTTTTTTTTTTCAGTACTAAAAATCAGTATCAGTGCTAACTGTTATTTACCAAAAAGAGAACAACAAAGAGTTCTTTTTTTAGGCAATGCTATGGTTTGTACACAGATTATCTCAAAAGCACTTCTGTTTTTATTGTCTTAATCATTTCACTATGGAGGATGACAGAAGATGAGACACGGGCTGACGACACAGATCTTTATTTCTCCTCCAACACAGAACAGACTAACTGGGTGCCAAAGTGAACTGCTTTATACATTTTCTTCCCGCCTCTGCCCCTAAGGGCAAACACATTAACATACCAGTTATGAAGTGTGAACACACATCAACATACACATTAACATGCATGCCACAGAGCAAGGCTTAGTACAATACATTCGTGCCCCTGCGTCCTCAGGTGTGAGCCTGGCACAGTGGAGGTGAAAGGCACATCTTTATTTACTTCATACCCCCCAGCGCTCTGGCGCCCTTGGCTGGCCCCCCAATGCCCTGAAGTACAGGGTGGAGTGTCATCTCCTTTGTGTCACCACACAGCACCCCCCCTTCCCCCCAACCGAACAACCAGAAGGGGTCCTATCTCCCTCGGCCTTTGGACTTGAGCAAGCACCCGTAGTGCCTGTAACGTGGGCTGGTCGAAGTGCCTTCCTGTCGAGGCGGGTAATAATAATAATAATAATAATAATAATAATAATAATAATAATAATAATAAGTTTATTTATAGAGCACCTTTCACAGACAGAGTCACAAAGTGCTTAACATGGTACAAAACAAAATAAAAACACAGGCACATAAAACAGTAAAAAAAAAAAAAATGTAGACAGTAAAAGCACATAAAAATACAATCGGCACATAGTTAAAAAGCCAGGCTAAAAAGGTTGGTCTTTAGTTGCTTCTTAAATACACCAATGGAAGGTGCAGATCTAAGTTCAAAAGGCAAGGAGTTCCACAGTCTGGGAGCAACAGCAGCAAAGGCTCTATCGCCTTTGGTTCTGAGCCTAGTACTAGGGACTACCAATAGATTCTGATGAGAAGACCTGAGAGACCTGCAGGGCTGGTGTAGAGAGAGCAGGTCACTAATATAAAAAAATGCCTCTTTATGAATGGCTTTGTAAGTAAGAACAAGAACTTTAAAATCAATTCTATAATTTACAGGAAGCCAGTGCAAGGAGGCCAAAACAGGAGTGATATGACAGAATCTACTGGACCTAGTTAGTAATCTTGCAGCAGTGTTTTGGACTAACTGTAGGCGGTGTAAAGAGGATTTGCTAAGACATGTAAAAAGAGCATTACAGTAGTCCAAACATGAATAAACAAAGGCATGAATAATGATTTCTAACTGAGTGTAGGAACGCAATGACCTAATTTTAGATATATTCCTAAGGTAGGGTAGGAGAAAGACTTGGTCTCTTGAGGGGGAAAGGGTGGGGAGGGGAAAAAAGTTAGTTTCTTTAAAACAGTCTCCTGTAGGGGGAACACTAACTTGTGGACCCACTGTAGGTGGGCGCCTGCGCCGGGGAGCTTGAGCCAACACCACCTGCTCGTCTGCCAACACATAAGCAGGCTTCCCTGTCAATGCAGATGGTTTCCTTATGCCTCCTGAAGTCTAATACAAATTTTTTCTCCCCAGTTTTCAACACTGAACGGGCTGTCGTACGGTGGACACAGCGGGGTTCTGTGGGCGTCGTGCCTGATGAAAACGAATTTGGCGTTCTCTAATCACTTTTGAACAAAAGTAGGGGGAAAACAATGGTGCACTGGGCGTGGAACACTGGCAGCCCCTGTACCTGAAAGAAAGATGTGCAGGCGGATTGGTACAGGGCACAGGGTTCTCTGGCAAAAATTCCCCCAGGATCGGCAACGGCTGAGAAAAAATGAGTTCTGCAGGGGAAGCTGCCAAATCTTATGTAGGTACGGACCGCAACCCCAATTGGACCCAAGGCAGGTGGTCAAACCAATTTGCATCTGTTAGACAGGCTCTGAGCGCTGCTTTAAGCGACCTGTGAAAGCAGTCGCACAAACCGCTTGCCTGTGGGTTTTACATGGAGATGCAATGGATTTTGACCCCCAGGCTGTCGGCCATCTCGGACCAAAGTTCCAAAATAAATTGTGGACCCCTGTCAGAAGTGATGTCTGACGGGGATCTGAACCGTGCGACCCAAGCTGACAAAAACATGCGGGCTACCTTGGCAGACATGGTGGAATTCAGCGGAACCACCTCTGGCCAACGCATAGTGCGGTCTACGATTGTTAAAAGGTCTGTGAACCCCTGCGACGGCAGAAGGGGATTCACTAGATCCATCTAGCTAGCATCTGTGCTACCCGGGGGAGAAAACGGTTGTAAAAATTAACCTTCCCCAAAAATTCCTGCAACACCCTTATGGTCTGTGGACATGGAAAATCCTACACTGTGCGCACTTTATCCAGCAGAAGGATTGCGCCATCTGGCGAGATACGGTGGCCCAAAAAGTCGATTACCGGCAGCCCAAACTGACACTTCGCTGGGTTAACAATCAGTCCGTGCACTTCCAAATGTTGGAAAACTTGTTTGAGATGGGTGAAGTGCTCCTCCTCTGACACCCTAGCCACCAAAATGTCATCAAGTAGACAAAAATAAATGGTAAGTCACGAACCACCGCATCCAACATCCTTTGGAAAGTTTGTTAGCTCGAATGGCATGCGCAAAAACTCAAAAAGACCGAAGGGAGTTATTACAGCCATTTTGGGGGCGTCCTCTGTGCACCCCAGCACCTGGTGGTAATTGTGGACCAGATCTACTTTTGAAAAAATGCACGTCCCAGCCAGATGCACGGAAAAGTCTTGGATGTGCGGGATGGGGTAACGATCGTGTTTTGTGGTGTTGTTTAATCGCTGCACAGCTGCCACGATCCGTCGGACTTGGGCACCATGTGCAGCGGGGATAGCCAAAGACTGTTGGAGCTCCTAACATTGACTAAGCATTCTAAGTTAGCAAACTCCTCGCTTGCGATGGCTAGTTTAGCAGCATCCAGGCGGCGAGGGTGCCAAAACATTGGTGGACCTTTCGTGGTGATAAAATACTCAACCCCATGCTTGGATACCGTAGCAGAAAAAGTGGGCACCGTGAGTGCTAGGAATTCGGAAAACAAAAACTGGTACTTAACCCCTGGAGCTATAATATTTGCTTGTGTTTGAGGCCCAACACCCCAAGCTGTGCAGGGCAAGGAGGAAAAAGATACAGCGTCCACTAAATGCCTTCTGGCAACATCAACAAGTAGTCCATGAGCCCACAGAAAATCAGCACCTAAGATGGGGACCGACCATGCAGGTATCACAAAGTCCCACTGGTAATTGCGTCCATGTAAAATACAGTCACCGTCCTTTCTCCAAATGTCCTTATGCAAGATCAGCTTGCGGCCGTTAAAGACAGCCCAAAGCCTTCTGCCAGTCTGTCTGTGCTGACTGGTAAAACGAGGCTGTTCTGGGAGCTAGAGTCTACCAGAAAGTGTCTCCCCGAATGTGTGTCCATGATGAAAAGCAGCTTCTCTCTGTCACCAGTGGTTGCAGCTGCTACTGACTGTGGGCTGTCCTGTTTCCCAGCTTCTTGAAGTGCCACGGCGGCAGACAACGTTGAGCTTCCTTGCCAAAATGGCAGTGATAAAAACACAGCATCCCAGTCCTATTTCTCCGGGTGGCCGTCCCAGCCACCACCATCAGCTCCTCAACCTCGCTGGGCTCTGCCAGAGATCCCGGTCTCACTGCCTGAAGGCTGAAAGCCTTGTTTTTTTTTACTTATTTGTACCCGTAGGTAGATTTGGTTTGCAGTCTGGTGACAAGCCACCGGCTGCTGGTCGCTGCGTGCGCGAGCGCCCTAAACCTACATGTTTTTGGTATGCGGGAGGAAACCGGAGAAATCCCGGAGTAAACCCACGCAACACGGGGAGAACATGCAAACTCCACACAGCTCACTGTTGGTCGGGGGCTGGGATCGAACCCACGATCTCATGATCCCCGCGATCCCCCGGCCGAGGGTAAAACTGTGCTGCCACAGTGCTAAACCACTGCGCCACCGTGCAGCCCAGGATGCTGCACGGTGATGCCAGGATGATGTGGTTTACCTCCTCTGCTAGCATGCGGTAGTCCCTGGCTGCCAGCAGCGGTGAGTTAGCAAGAATTGTTCTCGCAGAAGCGGTAGGTTTCTGAGGAAGAGGTGGACAAAAAGGAAAGATCCGTCATCCGTGCCCATCAATGCAAGAATGCTGTCCATCAGGTCCACAGCCGATCTGTCTCCTAGCTCCGAGCAGGAGAGGAGCTTTTCTGCCCTCTCTGCATCTGAAAGGGTATAACGGTGCAGCAGCAGTCACTTGAGAGTGTCATATTTTCCTTGGGCTGGTGGGGCTTAGAGTAGACTTGTGGCGCGCTGCATGGCACGTGCATCCAGCGATGGTGCCATGCAGGTAGTTTGAGTCGTCATCCACAACTCTGCGTAGGGCGAACTGGGCTTCCACATGAATAAACCAAGCAGCCGAGTCGTGAAGCCAAAAGTCCCGGAGTCTGATAGCAGCGGCGTATGCAGCGGTGGGAGACACCAGCGGGAGTGTCTCCGTGGTGGTGCTTGGTCCATTTTCCATTTCATGTCTCTAGGTCACCAATGTGGAGGATTAAAGCCGACGAGACACAAGCTGACGACATAGATCTTTATTTCTCCTCCAACACAGAACAGAATAAGTCTGAGTGCCAAAGCAAACTGCTTAATATATTTTCTTCCCGCTTCTGGCACTCTGGGTAAACACATTAACATACCAGTTACGAAGCATGAACACACATCAACAAACACATTAATGTGCATGTCACTGTGCAAGGCTTAGTTCAATACATCCGTGCCCCTGCGTCCTCATGTGTGAGCCTGGCACGGCGGGGGCGAAAGGCACATCTTTATTTACTTCATACCCCCCAGTACTCTAGCGCCGTTGGTTGGCCCCCCAACACCCCGAAGTACTGGGTGGAGTATCATCTCTTTTGTGTCACCTCATCACAATATTTCAATACAAATACACTTTTTTTTACACATAGACACTTCTGAATTTCTCACTCAGATTTATTTTTCCAGGGTAACCCCCCCCCACACACACACACACACACATTATTTTCAACTACAAACACTGAAATTATTTGAATCTTAATGTATGAGTTCAAAATATACTGCTCAAAAAAAAATAAAGGGAACACTTTGAAAACACATCAGATTTTAATGGGAAAAAAATAAGCTGGATATCGAAATTGTGGCAGTCTAGTCCAGTTTATTCAGATTAAAGGAACACTTTTTAATCTGAGTAAGCTGGACTAGCCTGCCACAATTTTGAGCAGTATATTTTTGACACTGACTAACTCCAAATACCCTGGACCTGATTGGTATGGCAGCAGGCAACTTTCACACATTTTTCACTTGGTCAAACCACTTCTTTGTGCTATATAAGTATAGGTCCTTATCCCCCTTATCCCTTCTATCCTCCAGGATATGTGCGGTTTGGAGCTGGTGAGTAGTGAACAGAGCAGTTTTGAAATAGCTGATGGCTGTGTGTTTTCTGTGGGCAGGGATTGCAGAACATGCTTGTGTTTTTAAATAGTATGGTTACGGCGACTCATTAACATATTAACAGTGGCAGCACTAATTAACATTCGTCAAAATTCTTATTTACAAAATCAAAAATTCTCTTTTGTCTAACGCAGTCAGAATGGGCCTGTGATGTAAGGTGAACTGCCATTATGGTTTAGGACTTACCTCAGAGGTAAGATCAGATGTGTGCTGGTGAAAGGATGTGCTTCTTTGCAAACTGAAAATGCATGTTAACATCTTCCATCTGTGCTGCTTGGCATTAGGCCAAGCATTCATTACAGTTAAAGCCCAGGGAGTTTTTTCATGGAAGAGGAGGAGGAGGAGGAGATGACTGAACTGGACATACGTTAAATAATTTCAAGTTTAGCGCAGCAGGCATTCACATGCCAAACTCATTCCTTTCTTGACTGGGCAACACTCAGACATGGATGGGAAGGATCCACTGAATAATTTCATGAACTCATACACAACAGACCCTTCCTTCTGTCCACATACTGACAAAGCCTATTACAATATGTCTTGGCTAAGTGGGTTTTAATGTATATTATTTACAATAAAATAAATATGAAATACAAAATGATCATTAATCCTCCTAAATTCAGGAAAAGTCAAACGTCAGCATGGTGTTTTCATTGTCTCCCTTCATTGGCTTCCCACAGAGTTTAGAATTAAGTTTAAAATCCTTCTTCTTACTTACAAAGCTCTAAACAATCAGGCTCCTTTTTATTTAAAAGATCTGATACTACCATATTATCCTAACAGAGCACTATGCTCCCAAAATGCTGGATTACTTGTAATACCTAGAATCTCCAAAAGTACAATGGGAGGCAGAGCCTTCAGTTATCAAGCTCCTCTCCTGTGGAACAAGCTGCCAATCTGGATTCGGGAGTCAAACTCGATCACTGTTTTTAAGAATAGGTTTAAAACCTTCCTTTTTGATATAGCCTACAATTAGGGAGGGATCATGTGTTTCTGAACCCTCCCTTAGTTATGCTGCTAATAGGTTTAGTCAGCCGGGGGACCTCCAATAATGCACTGGGCCTCACTCCTTTCTTCACTCTCAATGAAATATATTTTTTTTGCTGGTCATTAACATCTGTTTGTTTGCTCCCATAGATTGAGTCCTCATCGTGCTGTTTGCTCTCTACATGTCTGTTCTTTTCATCTTCTCTGTCCCCTCACCCCCCAGCCAGTCGCAGCAGATGACTGCCCCTCCCTGAGCCTGGATCTGCTGGAGGTTTCTTCCTGTTAAAAGGGAGTTTTTCCTCTCCACCGTTGCCAAGTGTTTGCTCACAGGGGATCGCCTGATTGCTGGGGTCTTTCTGCAACTGTCGGGGTCCCCCCTACAGTTGAAAGTGCTATGAGATGACTGTTGTTGTGAAATGGCGCTATATAAATAAAGTTGAATTGAATTGTTTTAGGGAAGCTAGGTTCAACCCAGTCAGAGTTTCTCATGCACATGAAATTAAACACTGATTCAGGCACCACCAATTTTCTTTCTGCCTATGCTCCAACCTTGACTTCTGGCTCTGACGCTAAGGATGCCTTCTACAACCAACTTGATGAGGCTATCAAAAATATCCCAAAGAACAAAGTGCTTTTTCTTCTTGGTGATTTCAACGCAAGAGTGGGCAATAACCAAGGCTCTTGGTCCAACTGCCTAGGTCATTTTGGTGTCGGCAAATGTAACAAGAATGAACAACGTCTGCTGGAGCGCTGTACTTACCATCATCTCTGCATTATTAATACATTCTTTTCCACAAAGATGCGACAAAGATTCTCGTGGATGCACCCCAGATCCAAAAGCTGACATCAGCTGGACCTCATCATCTCACGACGGGAGCATCTCAACAACATTTGCATCACAAGAGCATACCATAGTGCTGATTATGACACTGATCACTCCCTTGTCTGCACGAAGGTCCAGATGAGTCCAAAGAAATTTCATCGTGCTAAGCAACTTGCCAAATCTTGAATCAATACTGCCTCCACTGCCATCCCTTAAAAAGTCTCACTATTCAAAGACATCCTGAGCACGAAACTAGAGGATTGCAAAGAGCTCGGTACAGATCACTGGCAACATATCAGGGACACGACTTATGCTGCAGCACTGCAGGCTTTTGGTAAGAAGGAACCCAAAAGCCAGGATTGGTTTAACGCAAGTATCGCAATCCTCCAATCTCTAATTGAAGAAAAGATGGATGCCTTGCAGAACTACCAGTGTAACCCCTCACCACACTCTCTGGAAGCACTCCATGAGGCCAGAAGCCATGCAAAAGAAAAATGCAAGAACTGTGCTAACAACTACTGGATGAGTCTTTGTGCTGAGATCCAGTCAGCTGGTGACACCTGAAATGCCAGGGGCATGTTCGAGGGTATCAAGAAGGCAATTGAACCTACACAGTTAAAGTGCGCCCCACTGAAGACATCAGCCGGGGAGACCATTACTGCAAAGCCAAAATTGATGGAGTGCTGTTTGGAGCATTACGGTGAGCTATATGGTGGTACGAACTTTGTCTCACGCTCTGCCCTTGACAAACTTGAGAGGCTTCCCAAATTGCTTGAGTTAGATGACCCTCCTACCAAAGAGGAGCTCTCAAAGGCAATCATGGAGTTGTTGTCTGGCAAGGCCACAGGACAGGATGGCATCCCTGCTGAAGTGTTCAAATATGGTGGAAGCCAGTTGCTTGAAATTCTCTACCAGCTGCTCTGCAGATGGTGGGAGGAGGGATCAGTCCCACAGGACATGAGAGACTCTACTATCAAAACCCTGTACAAGAACAAGGGTGACCACAGAAACCGCAATAACTGTCAAGGCATCTCACTACAATGCATTGCTGGAAAGCTGTTTGCCTGAGTAGCACTACATTGCCTACAACAGCTCGCTGAGAGGGTGAACCCTGAATCCCAATTTTGTTTCTGCTTCAGATGGTCGACAGTGGACAGGATCTTCTCACTGAGGCAACTCCAGGAGAAGTGCCGAGAGCAACAACAACCCCTCTTCATCACATTTATGGATTTAAAAAAGGCTTTTGACTTGGTCAGTAGAGATGACCTTTTAAAGATCCTGACATTAATTGCTTCCCCTCCAAAACTCCTGAGCTTCATCAAATAATTTCATGATGGGACACGAGGGGCAAATGCGCATGTAGTGGGGGTGCATGCGCACGCAGCGTCCGGCAGTGGGTGAAAAAGTTTGGCTTCTTATTCTCTGTTTTTATGCACTTTAATGTGTTTTAATGTAATTCTCTGTGCAGTTTTTGTCCTTGAATTGTTTGTGGACTAAAAAATGAAGAGGTATTTGGTTCCATCAGTATATATTTACTTCTTGTTATTGCACTGTGGCTCCTTTCTTACCGGCTTTTTGTCTGGGACATCAGCACGGTCACGATGGTAAGAATGCAGTACTCCAGAGACATGTTACTGCAGCTAAACATGGATAATCCAGCGTTTGTGTTTGAGTTTGTGCCCCAACTGCCTGACTTTATTTTAAGAGACTTTCATGGATACAGCAATGAAAAGAGAGACAAAAGGAGGAAACGCGGAAAGTGTGGAGGCATAAAATTAAACCTGAGGAGATGTCAGCTTAACCGCATTCCTCTTCCTTCCATTATTATGGGGAAAGTACAATCTCTGAGAAACAAAGTGGATGAAATTCAAGGAAATGTCAGATATCAGAAGGATTTCAAGAACTGCTGTGTCATGGCTTACACAGAGACGTGGCTTACAGATCATGACCGGGACCAGGACTTGTGTATTGACGGTTTTGGAGCCCCTCTTCACTTGGATGGGCGGGAAGAGGTAATGGGGAAATGTCAGGGAGATGGCGTAAGTTTGTATATTAATAAACAGTACTGTACATCTGTCACAATCATAGAGTACATCTGTACACCAGATGTGGAGCTTCTGTCTGTATTACTACACTCCTTTTATCTGCCCTCGAGTTCCCCAAACTTTTCATAACGACTGTGTACATTCACCCGAGGGCAGATGCTGCCTCCGCCTCCAGCACTGTCTTTGATGTGGTACGGCGATTACAGTCGATTTCCCCAGAGGCTCCAAATTTTATCCTTGGGGATTTTAACCATGTGTCTCTAAAGAGGACACTTAAAATGTTTTTATCAGTACATCTCCTGCCCAACCAGGCGAGAAAAGACATTGGATTTGTGCTACGGATCTATAGAGGGGGCCTATAAATCTCTTCCCCTTCCTCCTTTAGGATCCTCAGATCACAGCTGTGTACATTTGTTGCCCACGTATAAAGCTGCTCTCAAAAGAGAGAAGACAAAGACCAGGGACATAAACGTTTGGACAGATGATTCAGTGCTCTGCCTCCAAGAATATTTTAACTGTACAGACTGGGAGGTGTTCACACTGTCCTGCGGGGATGATTTGGACTCTTTGGTGGACGTCACATGTTCTTCCATGGCTTTTTGCAGGGATATGATTGTTCCATGTAAACGTGTCAAAATATATCCCAACCATAAGCCGTAGGTTACTAAATCAGTTAAATCCTGCTTACAGAGGAAAGCACTTGCCTTTAAACAGGGGGTTGTTTCTGAGCTGCAGGTTGCCACAAAAGAGCTGAAGTCTGAAATTTTAAGAGCAAAACAGAATTATAAACATGAATCACAATTGGAAAGCAATATGACATCAAAGAAGATTGTTTCAGCCTGGGCTAGTATGAAATGGTTCATTGTCTGACCAAAAGTGTTCTTCTACTGGCTCTCCTCAGGGGTGTGTGTTTTCACCACTACTCTTCATCCTGTACACAAACATGTGTCAGAGCAGACATGGCAACAGACACATTATAAAGTATGCTGATGATTCAGTTATTGTCAGTCTCCTTCAAGATGGTGAGAGTGGCCACGGCCCAGTAGTTGGTAATTTTGTTCACTGGTGTGAGGATTCCTACCTGCAGCTGAATACGACAAAAACTAAAGATATGATTTTTGACTTTAGGAGGAAAACGCCCAGGCACAAAGTCACTGTACCTAACCATAATGTCAATGTTTGTCGGGCTTTTATTGAATCTGTTTTATCCTTTTCTTTAGTGTCATGGTTTGGTTAGATAAAACTGAAACAGAGGAAATCCTTAGATCAGGTAGTTAGATGGTCCAGTCGTTTGCTTGGTGAGTCACAGCTGAGCCTGACATCCCTGTACACCAGACAGGTACCGAGGATTGCTACCTCCATTTTAAATGATGACTCCCACCCTTTGCATTGCCACTTTCAGCTTCTTCCCTCCAGACGGAGGTTTGTTGTCCCAAAATGTAAAGTCCAGCACTCCAATAACAGCTTTGTTCCTGCTGCTGTCAAAGAGTTGAACAAGATGTAGCAATATATTGCACATAATTTAGTTATCTATTTATCAATTTTTATTTTATATTTATTTGTTTTTGTAGGTTTTTGTTTGGGTTTCAAATCCTTTATTGGGTTTTAGACTTTTATTGAGTTTTTAATCTCTTTGACTTAGTTTTTAACTTTTTTAATATGACCCTTCTCCCTTCTCACTTTGTTTTTTCTCTTATCTCTTTGTCTTATGTCCTGATTGGTGGAGCCTTGAGTACTTTTATCGTGTTTATAGTCAGCTTCATGTGTGCCTGTGTTTGTGGTCATGTTGAATGTAATTGTGGTTTGTAAATATGTGTCTAAAAGGATGTCACCAGACTGCAAAACAAATCTACCTATGGGTACAAAAAAAGTAACCTGAACCTGAACCTGGGGCACTGTACAATATGATGGATGCATGTCTGAGGCATTCAACATAAACAGAGGCGTGAAACAGGGCTGTGTACTAGCTCCAACACTTTTCAGTATCTTCTTTTCTGTCCTCCTGGAACATGCATTTGGGTCAGCTGATGAAGGCGTCCTGTTACATGTGCGATCCGATGGGAAACTTTTCAACCCTGCACGCCTTGGAGCAAAGACCAATGTTCGCAAAATAATGCTGCACAACTTTCTCTTTGCTGACGATGCTGCCCTTGTCGTACACAGTGAAGAACAGCTCCAGAATCTTCTCGACCGGTTCTCCAATGCATGTGAGGCTTTCAGACTTAGCATTAGTCTGAAGAAGACGAAAGTCATGTGTCTGAAGTTACGCCTGCTCTAACCATCAAAGACTACACCTTGGATGCTGTCTTGCAGTTTACCTATCTTGGCTCTACTACTTCTGACAATGCCTCTCTTGATGTGGAAAGAGAATCGGAAAGGCTGCAACCAACATGGCCAATCTTTCTGCTCGAGTTTGGGAAAACAAGAAACTTACTACCTAAACTAAAATTGCTATCTATTGTGCCTGCATCGTGAGGACGTTACTTTAAGGCAGTGAGTCCTGGACAACCTATGCTGGGCAGAAGAAGTGCTTGCACACCTTCCACATGAGATGTCTTCGCCGCATCCTGTCCATTTTGTGGACGGATAAGGTCTCCAACAATGCCATAATTGAAAGAACAGGTAATCCCTTAATGTACACCCTCCTCAGACAATGTAGACTGAGGTAGTTAGGCCATCTCTGCCAAATGGAAGATGGTTGAATCCCTAAGGATTTTTTGTATGGGGAGCTGGAACTTGGGTCGAGGACAGTTAACAGACCTAAGCTACCCTTCAAGGATGTCTGCTAGAGAGACATGCTTGCGACTGGTCTGCCAGCTGACAACTGGGAACCACTTGCTGCAGACTGAGGCAAATGGAAGACCATGTGTAGTCAGGCACTCTGAGAAGGGGAGACAAAGCTGAAAGCCGAAGCCGACACAGAAGAGAGCAACGAGGAAAGCTGCTGCAAAGGCAGCAGTACCAGCACCAGCAGCATCAGGATTTGTCTGTGGGGGCTTTGGTCATGTCTGCCATTCACGGATTGGATTAATTAATCATGATCATCCAATAATCATCCTTGAAGGGTAGCTTAGGTCTGCCAACTGTCCTCGACCCAAGTTCCAGCTCCCCATACAAAAAATCCTTAGGGATTCAACCATCTTCCATTTCCTCAGGAGCTGCTGGTTGTCTTCTACACCGCCATCATCCAATCTGTCCTCTGCTTTTCCATCACTGTCTGGTTTGGATCTGCCACTAAACAGGAAAAGACCAGACTGCAGCGGATCATTAAGTCTGCGGGGAGGATCATTGGTACCGACCTACCCTCCATTGAGAACTTATATCGGTCCATAACCAGGAAACGGGCGGGAAACATCTGTGCTGACCCATCACACCCCGGCCACAAACTGTTTGAACTTCTATCTTCTGGTCGTCGTTACAGATCACTGAAGGTCAAAACCACCCGTCACAGGAACAGTTTCTTTCCTCAAGCCATCACTCTGATGAACTCCTAACATTCACCTAGTCCTACCTGTTGCTGTACTCATGACTTTTCATCCATTATTACATTGCACATAACTCTCACACTGCTTTTTACTTCATTCACATTATATCACTGAATCTGAGTTCACATTGAAATACTGTGTGACTGTATATTTTTTCATATATTTCTGCAAAGTGTGGTTAGTCTGAGTAAATAACTGCATATATTCCTGTATATATTTGCATCCTTTTATAGAAACGTGGACAGACTGTAATTTACTGTACATACTCTGTTGTCATTGAATCCTTATTTAAATCCTCCACCTGAACAACGAGAGCAAGTTTTTAGCCAAAGTCAAATTCCTTGTATGTGTTGTGCATACTTGGCCAATAAAGCTGATTCTGATTCTGATTCTGATTCTGATGAAAGGAAATGTTTGCAAATGCGCTAGGTCATGGAAAGCAGTCCAACGACTGCCTACTACTACGAGGCTAAGTGGATTTAAATGTATTTTAGTTATTTACAATCTATGTGTCTGCATACATAAGCTCAGGAAATACTATCATTTCTTTTGTTTTTACTGCCTACTGTTTTGTTGTAAGTTTTGGATTATAAAACTTCAGGGTACTATGATAGGCGAGGAAGGCGCCGGGACCGGACGGCATCAGCGCAAAGCTCCTCAAGTCCTGTGCAGACCAGCTGTGTGGGATTGTGACGTATATCTTCAACATGAGCCTGAAACTGGGGAGGGTACCACAGCGGTGGAAAACATCTTGTGTGGTACCTGTACCAAAAACTTCCCACCCCAAAGACCTGAACAGCTACAGACCGGTGGCCTTGACGTCCCACTTGATGAAGACCCTGGAGAGACTGCTCCTTGCTCACCTCCGCCCCCTGGTGGAACCAGCGATGGATCCACTCCAGTTCGCCTACCAGCATGGCATTGGGGTGGAGGATGCGGTGATCTTCCTCCTTCACCGTTCTCTGTCCCACCTGGAGAAGCCCGGGAATATGGTGAGGATCATGTTCTTTGACTTCTCCAGTGCTTTCAACACCATCCAACCGATGATCCTGAAGGACAAGCTGCTGCGCGCAGGGGTGGACCAGCACCTGTCATCATGGATCCTGGACTACCTCACGAACCGGCCTCAGTTTGTGAGAACCCGGGACTGTGTGTCCGACACGATCATCAGTAGCACGGGGGCCCCCCAGGGAACGGTGCTGGCTCCCTTCCTGTTCACTCTTTATACTGCGGACTTCTCACACAACACAACACACTGCCATCTACAGAAGTTCTCTGATGACTCTGCGATCGTTGGCCTCATCTCCAATGGAGATGAAGCTGAGTACAGAGGGCTTATCCAGGACTTCGTGGACTGGTGCCATCGGAACTGCCTCCAGATCAACGCGAGGAAAACTAAGGAGCTGGTGGTGGACTGCCGCAGGCATGGGCAGCCCCTCACAGTACCAGTAAATATACAGGGAACAGACATCGAGATGGTGACATCCTATAAGTACCTGGGTATTCATCTGAACAATAAACTAGACTGGTCACACAATACTGATGCACTCTACAAGAAGGGACAGCGCAGGCTGTTCCTGCTGAGGAGACTCAGGTCTTTTGGTGTACAAGGGGCGCTGCTGAAGTCATTCTATGACACGGTGGTGGCATCAGCCATCACTTTTGGAGTGGTCTGCTGGGGCAGTGGCATTACTGCAGCCGATAGGAAGAGACTGAACAAACTGATTAAGAAAGCTAGCTCTGTCCTGGGGCAGCGCCTTGATCCGATGGAGGAGATAGGAGAGAGAAGGACGGTGGCTAAACTGTCATCTCTGCTGGAGTCCGAGTTCCACCCTATGCAGGACATACTGAATGCACTGAGGAGCTCATTTAGCAGCAGACTACATCATCCCAGGTGCACAACCGAGAGGTTTCGTAGGTCCTTCCTACCAACGGCTGTCAGACTGTACAACCTAAGCAGGGCTGCTCGCAGAGATAGCAAAAAGACGTAACAAACTAATAGTTTTTTGAATGCAAAAGATGCAATAGACTTACACAATGGTCCCCTCCGGCATACAACTAGGAACTTACCGGTCGCTATGGAGGGTGAGAATATGTATGGGCACATAATCATACCATGTAGGATAACTAAGTAGACGGTTATGCTGTTTCATTCCATCTAGCAACAATGCTCTGCACTGTGTGTGTTTATATATTTACATATTTATTCCATCTAGCTACAATGCTCAGCACTGGGTGTGTTTATATATTTATATATCTACATATTATTCCATCTAGCTACATTGCTCCGCATTGTGTGTGTTTATATACTTGCATATTTATTCCACCTAGCTGCAATGCTCCGTACTGTGGGTGTTTATATATTTACATATTTATTCCATCTAGCTACAATGCTCTGCACTGTGTGTTCATATATTCATATATTTATTCCATCCAGCTACAATGCTCTGCACTGTGTGTCTGTGTGTGTGTGTATATATATATATTTTATAGTAATACGTACATATGTATATTAGCTGCTCTTGCTTGCTTGTTTTTTTTTTTTTTTTTTTTTTTTTTCTTGCCTTCTGATTGTTGCTCTGAGTGTTGCTATCCCTGTGCTGTTGCAATCCTGGAATTTCCCCGTTGTGGGACTAATAAAGGCTTATCTTATCTTATCTTATCTTATATGTACCCTGTACATATGTACCCTGAAGTACATATGTACAGGGTACATATGTACCCTGTACATAGAATAGTTTTTATTTAATTGCCCTCAGGTTAACACAATTAAGAGAACAAAAGCCGGGTGTATAATCTCAGAGGAGAGATGATGAAAAAAGCAACATGGTGTGGTTAACAAGGAATTGCAGCCCACCAAGCCACTGGCACTTATGGGCACAACAAATATTGTCCTGGGCTGTCCACCACCATCCACCAACAACCACAAAGGCCGCACTAGCTGGAGTATCAATGGAGAGTGGTGGCTGGTGGATCTGCATGGATTTTCTTGTTGCCGCGCCACTCCTGAATGAAAAAAGTGAAACATTTTTTCCATTAATTCACTTACGAGAAAAAAAAAAAAAATCTGAATTAAATGTGGATTAAAATCATATCAGATGAAAATTAAATTGACAGTTAACAATACTTTATAATTAGATTATAAAGATAAGCCTTTATAAGATAAGATAAGATTAGATGAGATAAGATAAGATAAGATGAGATAATATAAGCCTTTATTAGTCCCACAATGGGGAAATTCCAGGATAGCTGCAGCAAAGCCGAAGCAGTATTTACAACTGAAGTATTTATTTATATAGTATTTACAGCCGAAGCAGTAAATATATATAGTATGTATACAGTTATATACACGGTGCAGGAGCATTGCAGCTAGATGGTATGAACAGCATTACAGTTAGTTAAATTACTAGGCAGAATGTAAATATGGACCCAGACAGTATAAGTCACGTTTGAATCAACAGTGTTGTTGCCACCCTCAATAATACTGAAATTGTAATTGTCCTAGGTGTGTATTGGAAGGGACAATCTCTTTTGTGCAAAGATGTGACATTTAGTACATTTAATATGACCTCTACGAGCAGCCCCGGTTAGGTTTTAAAGTCTGACAGCCGTAGGTAGAAAGGACCTGCGGAACCACTCCCTCGAGCACTTAGGGTGGCACAGCCTACCACTAAATGAGCTCCTCAGTGCATTCAGCGTGTCCTGCATGGGGTGGGACTTAGACCTAAGCAGAGATGATGGCTTAGCCACCATCCTGCTCTCTCCTATCTCCTCCACTGGGTCGAGGTGTCGACCCAGAACAAAGCTAACTTTTTTTGATCAGCCTATTCAGTCTCTTCCTGTCAGCTGCCATGATGCCGCTGCCCCAGCAGACCACTACAAATGTGATGGCTGATGCTACCACCATATAGTAGAAAGTCTTCAGGAGTGTCCCTTGCACTCCAATAGACCTGAGTCTCCTCAGGAGGAACAGCCTGTGCTGCCCCTTCTTGTAGAGCGCATTGGTGTTGTGTGACCAGTCCAGTTTATTGTTCAGGTGAACACCCAGGTACTTGTAAGATGTCACCATCTCAGTGTCTGTTCCCTGGATGTTTACCAGTGCTGTGGGGGGTTGTCCTTGCCTGTGGCAAACCACCAGTTCCTTGGTTTTCCTCGCATTGATCTGGAGGCAGTTCCACTCCACCAGTCCACAAAGTCCTTGATAATTCCTCTGTTATCCATATCATCCCCATCAGAGATGAGGCCAATGATCACACAGTTATCAGAAAATTTCTGTAGATGGCAGTGTGGTGTGTTGTGTGAAAAGTCAGCAGTGTAGAGGATGAACAGGAAGGGAGCAAGAACTGTTCCCTGGGTGGCCCCCGTACTGCAGATGATGGTGTCAGACACACAGTCCTGGGTTCTCACAAACTGTGGTCGGTCTGTGAGGTAGTCCAGGATCCACTATGACAGGTACTGGGCCACCCCTGCGCAAAGCAGCTTGTCCCTTAGGATCACTGGTTGTATGGTGTTGAAAGCACTGGAGAAATCAAAGAACATGATCCTCACAATGCTCCCAGGTTATTACAGGTTGAACAGCAAACAATGTAGGGGGAAGATCACTGCATCCTCCACCCTGATGCCATGCTGGTAGGCAAACTGAAGTGGGTCCATTACTGGTCCTAACAGGGTGCTGAGGTGAGCAACGAGCAGCTTCTTCAGGGTCTTCATTAGGTGTAATGTGAGGGCCACTGGTCTGTAGCTGTTCAGGTCCTTGGGGTGCGGGTTCTTAGGTACGGGGACCACACAGGATGCTTGAAATGTTGATTCAAAGATGAAAATTATATTTACAGTTAACAATACTTTATAATTACATTATATTCTTTCCCACTGTTTATTAAAGGGGACATTGACTGAAAAAATAGTGTGTTTGTAGGTTTTAACTGTCTCAAATGTGTCAACTGGTCATGTAATTAGCCAAAAAATTTCCAGTCAATGATCTGAAAAAAGGACACTGCCTTTATCTCATTTTTCTTTCAGAGAAACTCCCCAAAACATACATATATACACTACCGTTCAAAAGTTTGGGATCACCCAGACAATTATTTTGTGTTTTCCATGAAAAGTCACACTTATTTGCCACCATGAGTTGTAAAATGAATAGAAAATATAGTCAAGACATTGACAAGGTTAGAAATAATGATTTGTATTTGAAATAATAATTTTTTCCTTCAAACTTTGCTTTCGTCAAAGAATCCTCCATTTGCAGCAATTACAGCATTGCAGACCTAACATGATTGCACAAGGGTTTTCTAATCATCCATTAGCCTTCTGACGCAATGAGCAAACACATTGTACCATTAGAACACTGGAGTGATAGTTGCTGGAAATGGGCCTCTATACACCTATGTAGATATTGCACCAAAAACCAGACATTTGCAGCTAGAATAGTCATTTACCACATTAGCAATGTATAGAGTGTATTTCTGATTAGTTTAAAGTTATCTTCATTGAAAAAAGTGCTTTTCTTTCAAAAATAAGGACATTTCTAAGTGACCCCAAACTTTTGAACGGTAGTGTATATATATATATATATATATATATATATATATATATATATATATATATATATATATATATATACACTACCGTTCAAAAGTTTGGAGTCACCTAGACAATTATTTTGTGTTTTCCATGAAAAGTCACACTTATTTACCACCATGAGTTGTAAAATGAATAGAACATATAGTCAAGATATTGACAAGGTTAGAAATAATGATTTGTATTTGAAATAATATTTTTTTTTTCCAGATACTCAACCTGCTCAAAGGAAGGTCAGTTTTATAGCCTCTCTAACCAGCTAAACTGTTTTCAGCTCTGCTAACATGATTGCACAAGAGTTTTCTAATCATCCATTAGCCTTCTGACGCAATGAGCAAACACATTGTACCATTAGAACACTGGAGTGATAGTTGCTGGAAATGGGCCTCTATACACCTATGTAGATATTGCACCAAAAACCAGACATTTGCAGCTAGCATAGTCATTTACCACATTAGCAATGCATATTAGATATTAGAGTGTATTTCTGATTAGTTTAAAGTTATCTTCATTGAAAAAAACAATGCTTTTCTTTCAAAAATAAGGAAATTTCTAAGTGACCCCAAACTTTTGAATGGTATTGTATATATATACAGTGGGGTAAAAAAGTATTTAGTCAGCCACCAATTGTGCAAGTTCTCCCACTTAAAATATGAGAGAGGTCTCCAATTTTCATCATAGGTATACCTCAACTATGAGAGACAAAATAAGAAAAAAAAAATCCAGAAAAACACATTGAAGGATTTTTAATGAATTAATTGGTAAATTCCTTGGTAAAATAAGTATTTGGTCAATAACAAAAGTTCATCTCAATACTTTGTTATATACCCGTTGTTGGCAATGACAGAGGTCAAACGTTTTCTGTAAGTTTTCACAAGGTTTTCACACACTGTTGCTGGTATTTTAGTCCATTCCTCCATGCAGATCTCCTCTAGAGCAATGATGTTTTGGGGCTGTCGCTGGGCAACACAGACTTTCAACTCCCTCCAAAGATTTTCTATAGGGTTGAGATCTGGTGACTGGCTTGGCCACTCCAGGACCTTGAAATGCTTCTTACGAAGCCACTCCTTCATTGCCCGGGCAGTGTGTTTGGCATCATTGTCATGCTGAAAGACCCAGCCACGTTTCATCTTCAATGCCCTTGCTGGTGGAAGGAGGTTTTCACTCAAAATCTCACGATACATGGCCCCATTCATTCTTTCCTTTACACAGATCAGTTGTCCTGGTCCCTTTGCAGAAAAACAGCCCCAAAGTATGATGTTTCCACCCCCATGCTTCACAGTAGGTATGGTGTTCTTTCTCCTCCAAACACGACAAGTTGAGTTTTTACCAAAAAGTTCTATTTTGGTTTCATCTGACCATATGACATTCTCCCAATCCTCTTCTGGATCATCCAAATGCTCTCTAGCAAACTTCAGACGGGCCTGGACATGTACTGGCTTAAGCAGGGGGACACGTCTGGCACTGCAGGATTTGAGTCCCTGGCGGCGTAGTGTGTTTCTGATGTAGCCTTTGTTACTTTGGTCCCAGCCCTCTTCAGGTCATTCATTAGGTCCCCCCATGTGGTTCTGGGATTTTTGTTCACCGTTCTCATGATAATTTTGACCCCACGGGGTGAGATCTTGCGTGGAGCCCCAGATCGAGGGAGATTATCAGTGGTCTTGTATGTCTTCCATTTTCTAATAATTGCTCCCACAGTTGATTTCTCCACACCAAGCTGCTTACCTATTGCAGATTCAGTCTTCCCAGCCTGGTGCAGGTCTACAATTTTGTTTCTGGTGTCCTTTGACAGCTCTTTGGTCTTGGCCATAGTGGAGTTACCATTAATACAGGTAACAAGTGGAAGACAGAGGAGCTTCTTAAAGAAGAAGTTACAGGTCTGTGAGAGCCAGAAATCTTGCTTGTTTGTAGGTGACCAAATACTTATTTTACTGAGGAATTTACCAATTGATTCATTAAAAATCCTTCAATGTAATTTTCTGTTGTTTTTTTTTTCTCATTTTGTCTCTCATAGTTGAGGTATACCTATGATGAAAATTGGAGACCTCCCTCATCTTTTAAGTGGGAGAACTTGCACAATTGGTGGCTGACTAAATACTTTTTTTCCCCACTGTATATACACTACCATTCAAAAGTTTGGGGTAAAGTTTGGCTGTATGTAGATGGAAGGGTGCTAAAGGTAGCCTATTACCCCCTAAGCTATTAGTCCCCAAGCTAATACCAGGAAACTTGAACCAAGTGCAGCTTATATTGTTATTTTCTTCAGATCTTAGTCACCCTAATAACCATCCCTGTTACCATCTGGTTCACCGGTCCACATTCCACAATATACCCCGCAGCGTCCCTTCCATGACTCCGCAGCCAGTGTTATTGCACCGGTCGTGGCAGCCACCTACAGCGCAACCCAAAGCTGCACCCCCAGAGCTCCCCAACCATCCTCTGGGGCCCCGCACGACTCTGCTTCACCCCCACAGGCAATGTTGGGGAGCAGCTTTGTGACGACGCATCCCCCAGCTAGCTGTGGGAGAGGAGCGAAGTCCCCGTGGAGCGAGACACTGCACTTTGAGATCGAGCAGCTCGGCTTGGGTTGCGGTGATCAGTGGGATCTGTTGTGGCATCCTGCCGAGACCGATGGGAACGGGCTGGGATGATGCAAAACATACAACTGACTGCGGATCCATGAACCAGCACTGTTCATCCAAGATAGAAGGAGACTAGAAGCTACTCAGCTAATGGCTAACTGATATATGAGGGAGGGTGGAGTTGAAAAGCTGAAAGATGTTTCTTAAAGGTCTGATGACATGATTTTGACATTTTTTAGCATGTTGTAAACCCAAAAGTCATTGTCGATGATCAATATAATATTTACAACTGCGCCTGCATAAACTAGTTATCATCAAAAAACCGCAGCTGCTGACTGGATTGTGGTGCTGCCCACCAAATGAAGGGCGGCACCACCATGACGTAAGCAACAGAACGGATGCCGGTGTTGTTGACTGGAATGAAAGCAGCTTTGTAGCTCACAGTTTCTCTGGTTTCTTGTTTTAATTATACCGCTATGCCTTCGCGTTGTTGCAGGCTTAGATAAACAGCAGGCCGTGAAAGACCACATCACACGCTTCAGCTCCAACTGTCATAAGCCTCCTCGTGCGCTCCTCCTGCGTAAAGCGATTTACGAGCAGCTTTGACCTACTTTCTGTGATCGCATGCTGACGCTTGCCAGTCTGGCAACGTCCCCTCTCTCATCATCACCAACTGATAAAAATCCCGCTGATCATGTTTCCCGGTCCTCGCACAGGTGCTTCTCATCACACCGTCACCAGCAGTGCGTGTCCTTAGCGGCCATTTGCCAGTCAAGCACTGCTGGTCCATAGTATTGTCTTCTGTGCTGTTAGTCTGCCATTACTTTCAGCACACTCACAACATGTTAGTCACTCCATGTTTGCCATGGTTCTCGTGCATCCTTGAAGTGATGTCGGCTCTGGGGCGCACCTGTGGCTAGCACGTCTTCTCTCATTTGTTCTTTGGGTGATGTCGGTCCCCGAACGCCATCAGTAAGTGTGTTTGTGTTTTTTGTACGTCTTCACCTTTTTGAGAATTGTCTGTCTTTCTGTATTAAATGTGTTGTAGTGAACCCTGCATGTAAATCCTCGTTATTTCATCCTCCCTCTCCATGACCTGCGTAATAGCACACAGAGGGTCATGATGAATGGATTTATGAGCAGGATTCACCAGATAATACATAATACATAAATACATAAAGATAATACATAATAAACTCGATGCCTGAGCCACAGAGAATACACTGCTATGATTTTATTGAAAAATCAGGTTTAAATAAGTATATATTTATGAACAAATAGTTTGTTGCAATATGTGTAACAAAAGAATAACACTGGTGTTCCCCTGCCGTGTGTTTGCTGCTGCTGCTGCGGTGGCCATGTGTGCCTCTTTACTGTCACTCTCTGAGTCTGACTCGCTAGGCACGATGCCCACTTGGCACGGCTCAAACCTATATTGTCTGATGCCCCCAGATTCTTCATTGTCATCCCATTTTTCGGAACTATAATCGTCTGAAGATTGGATGACACAAACCAATTCCAGACTACATGTGCTGGAACCATCATCAATGTTTTCTACTGCTTCCATCCTGTGTGTACAATGGTCAGCCAAGTGCTGTGTTCTGTCGATGACATAACAACATGGCCGGGGGGTTTTCCAGCCACTGATGCAATTGGTGATGTGGTGCTCATGAAAACGTTGGATCTTTGCGTGAAAAAAAGCCTGTTTGACTTAGAACTGCACAGACGAACCTATTTCGTCATATTGTATTATGTGTTGAAAAATTAGATGAAGTCAAAAACGTGTCGTCAGATCTTTAAAGTGATAAATTGGAGCATTTCAAGAAAGCCGGGAATAATTAAAAAAAATAAATAAATAATTTGCTTTAGTAATTAAAAAATAAAAAAAGTGAACAAAATATGTTGCAAACATGTGTGAGCTATTAAAATTTGGAAAAATTGCAGTCAATTACCATTTTTAGTTAATAGAAAATTCTAGTGAACCCTGTATTTCTATGTGCTTGTTTCAGATTTTAAAATGTGTTTTTTAATTAGCAACTGACAATGAACCACTAGCTGGAGATGTGCTTTCACTTGATCAAAGGCCCAGTTCCAGAAAAAGCCCAAAAATCAACATGCACCAGGATTCTTCCCATGGCGTACTCTCTTCAAATGAATCCTCACCTTTGATCTTAAAGAACAGTGAAGTAAAAAAGTATTTCAACAGTGAGGGCACAAAGCCTGAAAAACCTTCCACTGGTGCAACACACAAAGCGTGGCACAAAAGCAAACTTTAGATAATCAAAATAGGGCCCATAATGAAGGATATGGTATATACTGTAAATTGGTAGTGTTTGAGAGCTCTTGATTAATTTAGCGGCATGCATGATTTCATTGTGTGTGTGTGTGGGGGGGGGGGTCCTAATTCTCACAATCAGCTGAAATGTACAAAGTGATAATTATGTACATGGAGATTTTCACATGAAAGTGGGAGGAGAGGTGCTGGGACACAGCTTGAATGTAAAGGACACAACCTGTCACATCCAACCTCCGGCAGGCAGGAAAAATGACTCCTTCAGGCGGGTAGAACTACAGTGCAACATATTTTAATAACAGGGGTCAAAATAACTTACAGCACTGGGGCTTTTGAAAAAAAACAAGATGAGCAGGTAGGGCTAAACACTGACAAAAGGTGAGGTTAACACGATTAAGATCCAGAACAAAAACTCTGAAAATGATGCCATAAACAGAAATGAAACCCGTGGGTAAATATAGAGACAGAGAAATTAACAAACACAGGACAGCTGGGTAGCTAATTAGGGTCAAATGAAAACATATGTGAGTGGCTGGAGGAATGGGAGGATGATGGGAGAGACTAGACAACAATAACTGAACTCAGAAGCTGAGGATAACCCAACAAACTAATGATAACAGAATTGTGCCATATTAAAAAAAATAACAAAGTGTGGACAATATGTCCAGCTCATAACAGTGACCCCCCCCCCTTAAGGGCAAATTCCAGATGCCCAAAAACAAAACAAAGAACACCCCAATCGGGCGGGAGGAGGATGACAAAGGCACTGCAAGGCAAAACAAGGACACAAACAACAACAGAAAAATGTTCATCAAGTGGCTGGCCAGAGTCCCAGGACCACCAGCAGGATTATGGCGCATCTGGTGGCCTACCAGAGTCCATGGACCACCAGATGGAGATACATGCTGTATTGGGTGGCCTACCTGAGTCCCAAGGCCACCAGACCGGGGAGTGAGGTGGGTCAGGAGGCCTACCAAAGTCCATAAAGCCACCTGACGGATGAATACAATGTGTTAGGAGGCCTACCAAAGTCCATGAGCTTCCAGATGGGAGAAAACATGGGAGCCTTCTGCTCCCAAGATAACACAGAAGCTTCCAGCTCTGAAGATGAAGATAACAATATGGGAACTTTTTGCTTTGAAAAGAGTACCTGAGGGACCTTTGGCGCAGTGGTGTTAGGCTCAGGAACCAGTAGCTGCAGAGTTTTGACTTCAGGAAGATATGGTGGAGCCCCACCGGCCTCTGGGACTAATGGTTGGGGTGTGCTGGTCATTGAGACTGCAGAGGTTTTAATATTCTCCTCCATCCCTGATGCTGCCACCTAAGACAAAGAGGAAGAAATACTGGTCCAAATCCCAACCGCCAGCAGAAGAGCTCAGCCGGGAGAGCTCAGAGGCAGATGAGAACTGCAACTAGGTCTCCCCTCCAGCAGCAAGACAAGACTATAAAATAGGTACAGATGAAATAAAGAGGACTTTCCTTAACTCCTGCTCCTCCGCTGGCGAGGGTCCTGATGGCAGCACTGCTGGTGGCGCATCAGATGTGGACACAGAAAATGGAGCATGTCATGGAGATTGCACTGGAGGTAGAGAGTGACGTGGAGCTGGAACTGGAGTCACAGAGCAACGTGGAGCCGGTACTGGAGCTGATGGGCTAGCGGGTGTGGCCACCCATGTAGCAGATGTGGGAGCCTGCACTGGAGGTGGAGAATGACATGGAGATAGCGTGACAGCTGAGAAGAGAGGCAGAAGCTCAACAGCGGGTGCTGATGCAGTTGAGGAGAGGTGGACAGCAGCAACAGAGGGGGAGAAAGAAGGAGCTGATGGGACAGCCGATGAAGAACAACGCTGGGATGAAGAGGAGGCTGCTACTGTGATTTTCTGGAGTGGCGAAGGAGCTGCTGCTGGAGGAGTGGAGCTGAATTCCTGTTCCGCTGCCGTTGAAGTCGCCACTGCTTCTAGGACTGTCCGGGGAAAACCAGATGAAATGCTCTGTGTGGCAGCAAAGTTCATCTGGCAGAGAGCAGCTGGGAGGCAGCAAGGAGCTGGCATTGGAAAACAGAGAGGAGTGGGGGCTGGAACTGGTGGAAGGCGGAGAGGAGGCACCAAAGTTGGAGGGGGGCATGGAGAGAATCCTGGAGCTGGCGAGTGGCGAGAAGCTGAAGGCATCTGCACGAGGGCACACGTCTTCGTTGGCACAAGAAAAGATGGGGGAGTGCTTCTCACCAGCCAGTGGAGCATATGCTGGAGATTGGGAATGGGGATGAGAAGACCCGGGAGTCCCAGATAGCTTCCCAGGCTTGGGTTTGCCTATATTACCTTCGCTGTACCATCCAGAAAACTCAGGGCTGCCACAGGAGTGTAGGAAGTGCGAGCATCTGAGATAAAGTCCTTCACTAATCCTGCAGCCTAACACTCCTCCTTGTCCAGGCCGTAAACACTAAAGTCCATATCCGCAGAGTCTCGTCGTGGCATCATCCTGCCAAATCCAACCTCCAGCAGGCAGGAAAAATGACTCCTTCAGGAGGGTAGAACTACAGTGCAACATATTTTAATAACAGGGTGCAAAATAACTTACAGCACATGGGCTGTTGAAAAACACGATGAGCCAGTAGGGCTAAACATTTACAAAAGGTGAGGTTAAAGACAATGACGAACTGGAGGGAAAACTTTGATAATGACGCCACAAAGAGAAATGAAAACTGCTGGTATATATAGAGACAGAGAAATTAACAAACACAGGACAGCTGGGTAACTAATTATGGTCAAATGAAAACACATGTGAGTGGCTGGAGGAATGGGAGGATGATGGGAGAGACTAGACAACAATAACTGAACTCAGAAACTGAGGATAACCCAACAAACTAATGATAACAGAGTTGCGCCATATTAAAAAAAAAAAAAATAACAGAAAGTGTGGACAATACGTCCAGCTCATAACGCAACCACCGCTACAAAGTAAAGATAAAAAAAGTCAAACATTTTACTTTATGCATTCATTACAGGGTGTTGCATTCACCATGTGAACCCGTCCTGGTTCAGTATAGAGGTCATCCAAGTAGAAACATGAGGATATGGACAGAGGTTAATTGGGCTCATATGCACCTCAGCGTCCCAGTGGGCTTGGCCTGCTGCTAAGCTATCAGTCCAAACCTCAGTTTCTGCACAGAAGGCACAGAAGGCTTTGTTCACATTTGCACTCTAAACTGATGAGTCACTGTCTTGTTACTTTTTGTATTTGTATTTTCTATACTTTATTAATCTCAGAGTTAAATTCAGGGCATCCACCTGCAAGAATGAGGCAGCCACAGTGCGGCGCCAATCCCTTTACCATTCACACACACATTCACACCTAGGGCCACTTTAGAGTCTCCAGTTAGCCTAACTTGCATGTTTTTTGGCTGTGGGAGGAAATGGGAGTACCCGAGGTAAGCCCATGCAGACACGAGGAAAACATGCAGACTCCACACAGAAGGGTCACTGATGGTCAGGGGGTGGGATCGAACCCACGATGGTCACGGCTGGAATTGATCCCATGACCTTCTCACTGTGCTGCCACAGTGCTGTCTTTCCCAATAAGTTTTGTTTTTTTTTTCATTAGACCCAAAAGCAAATATGGAGATCAGACATTTCATTATTTATTCCATATCCTGTGTCTAAATGAACAAATGTTTTCAAAGTGTTTTGTTTGCAACGTTAGGGTTGCCTTTTGCAATGCCAAATACTTTTTGAAATGTTAACCCCCTTATTAACTACAAGAAGTTATTTTGTGGCACTTCTGCTAACATTGCTTTTAAAAATAATTCTTTTCTCAGGGTGCGCACAATATTTTATGGGAAAATTACGTAATGCCATGAAATCATTGCTAATTGCTATGAGTACCTGTATTCTATATAATGACGTGCAGCTGGAGAGAATCAGACTGTTGAAAACAGCTAATCTCTTGAAGTCAGTTTTTGAAAAATTTGTTTCAGCCAACAGTAGCCAGAAAGGCATCCTCTTCTGCCCTAAACATTACAACACTTACTGACCTACATTTACGGCAGCACAGTGGTGGAGTGGTTAGCTCTCCGGCAGCATAGCAACTCACCCTTGGCCGGGGGCTCCTGGGTTCGATCCCAGCCCCCGACCAACAGTGATCTGTGTGGAGTTTGCATGTTCTCCCCATGTCTGCGTGGGTTTACTCCGGGATTTCTCCGGTTTCCTCCCACATGCCAAAAACATGCACGTTAGGTTAATTGGCATCAAACTGGGGATTCTAAATTGTCCTTAGGTCTGACTGTGAGAGTGAATGGTTGTCTGTCTCTCTGTGTTGGCCCTGCAATGGACTGGCGATCTGTCCAGGGTGTGCCCTGCCTCTCGCCCAAAGATGCTGGGTTAGGCTCCAGCCTCCCCGTGACCCGAAAAGGATTAAGCAGAAGAAGATGGATGTATGAATGAATGAATGAATGAATGAATGATTCACATATTTGTTCCATGAGTATGTATTTAATTATTCCCTATAGTCTATTCTCATCATTTCGTGCATCTTTTCTTAGCTGCACTAGTTCTGATGGTGTGCGGGTATGGTGGAGTTTTTGTCCAATCATCTTTCACCCATAATGTGTTGCCGGGGTCAAGGACCTTGAGACCTTCATGTGCAACAGTGCTGGCGTCTGTAGCTTAAAATGAATGGTAATTAGACTATTGCTTTAATGATTCCGATTTTGACCAGGCATACGAAAGCATTAGCATTTTAATTTCCTTTGATTTGGTGGTCATGGTACGTGTCCACTGGTCCATTTATTTATTTATTTATTTTTACTAAAGGAATTGGGTTATTGTGTGACGAGGTGAGTGACAGAAAATAATTGACACTGTGGAAAACCAATAGTCAACGTGCTGTGTCCTGGGGGCAAGACTGTCATTGGTTCTGTGGCTGAAAACACAAAGGCTGCACCTGATTGGTCAAAGCAACCACTCATGGGGGGTCTTTTACCAGACTTCAGCTGCTGGAAAAGATGGTGAGTAAAGGGAAGTGAACTTTGACATCTTCAAAACAAGCCAACGAAAGGAGTTTCTAACAACATTTGGGATGAGAACTAGTATAGGTGCAGTTAATGAATCCATTGTTATTTGACATCAACAACCACTGGTTTAAATGTTTAGCATCAAATCCCGGGTGGATTGATGGTACGTGTCCATGTAGGTGTGCGTTTTTCCACTTCCAATTCATTGTCTACATAATCCAATGCATTCAAGGAGGTGACTGCTTCACGGACCTTGTACTGAACTTTTAGAATAATGTTCGTAAAATGTAAATGCATATTGAGCAACTACACCATTTATTTCTCATGTTGACTGTTTGCAGAAACAGGTTCCACAGTTTAGTTTTGAAGATATAGGAGAAAGTTTACCTTCTCGGTACCACCTTAAATGTTGGTGAACAGACTTGAAGAGACCCCCCACTGGAGGATGCATCAACCAATGAGGTGCAGCTCCTGTGTTTTCCCAAGCTCATGTGTGGCTCACAGACTTATCTAGTTACAGTTACAGAGCAAACAGCACGATGGGGAGTCAGTCTATGGGAGACAACAAACAGATGTTAATGACCAGCAAAAATATTTCATTGAGAGTGAAGAAAGGAGTGAAGGCCAGTGCATTATTGGAGGTCCCCCGGCTGTCTAAACCTATTTGCAGCATAACTAAGGGAGGGTTCAGGGTCATATGATCCCTCCCTATTTATAGGCAATATCAAAAAGGAAGGTTTTAACCCTATTAAATAAGAGACAAAGTACATACTGCTGCGGCTGCAGCATGAAGGGCTAGACAATGAATTAGAAGTATGTACGTGGCCTCTGAACCGTAGAACCGCTGCTCCTCCGCATTGAAAGGAGTCAGTTGAGGTGGTATGGGCATCTGATTAGGATGCCTCCTGGACGCCTCCCACTTGAGGTGTTTCAGGTACGTCCCACTGGGAGGAGACCCCGGGGCAGACCCAGGACTCGGTGGAGAGACTATGTCTCCCAGCTGGTCTGGGAACGCCTCGGTATCCCCTCTGAAGAGCTGGAGCAGGTGGCTGGGGAGAGGGAAGTCTGGGCTTCTCTGCTTGAACTGCTGCCTCTGCGACCCGGACCTCCGGAAAAGCGGTAGAAGATGGATGGATGGATGGACGTGGCCTCTGAATCCCTGAAGCTCAGGCAGCACAGGGATTTAGTGGCAAAACATGCCTAGCTGGACAAGTATGGGTAGGATACCACTGATGACCCAGATGTGAAATAAAACCCCAAGTCAAGTGAAGTTGAGACATTGTATAGACTTAGACTTAGACTTAGACTTAGACTTAGACTTAACTTTATTAATCCCTTTGGGATGACTCCCTCTGGGAAATTTATCAGCTTCATCTCCACTGGAGATGAGGCCGGCAATCGCAGAGTCGTCAGAGAACTTCTGTAGATGGCAGTGGGTTGTATATTAAACTGAATACACTACAAAGACAAGATAATTTATGTTCAAAATAGAGATGCACAACATCAGCATGCTATCGGCCATTGGCAAAAAATTAATATTTAAAGTCAATAGACTATTACAGTTAAGAGTCTCAAGTGACGCTCTGCTGCTTTTCCCTCGGCACACAGGACTAACATCATTACGTTAGGCGAGTTTGCCTGCCCCCACAAACCCAAACCCAGCAAACTGCACATCGGGAGAATATTCTGATAAATAAGTTCCGATAACGGCACCTGTGTTGACATATGACAGCATAAACACAAGAAGGTTAATCAGTCCTTCTACTTGGCTCAGCTAAAAGGGCTCTGAACAGACCAACTCTGCCTAGCCTTTTTGGCTCAAATGTCCGGTCCCTTGGAAAACAAGACTGATGAACTAAAACTGGAAATATAACCCGACCAACCACAGGAGACAGCTCTGTGATGATTATCATTAAAAGCTGGCTGTACACCAAGATCATAGATGCCATGGGTCAGCTAGTGTGCTGCTAACTACACAAAGCCATAGAACAGAGGAATCTGGTAAGAGTTGTAGAAGTGGTCATTGATAAGTACTGCTCAGCAGACCTCTAGCTGCTGGCAGCTACATTTCTGTCTGCCATGGGAATTTCCTCTTGCCGTGGTAGCAGTGGTCCAGATACTGATGCTGATTTAGCACTTGGCTTTGAGCTAGCAGTCATTGACAAGCAGCAGACCCAGTATTGAACAAATTAAGTGCATAACACGATGAAATAACACACTGGAGTGTGCATATTCTAATATTATAAAATCACATTTATTTTCATATTATGTTGAGGCAGTTGTTTTATTTTCCTTGGGGGATGTGTCTTTGTATACCAGTTAATAATCACTGTAAGACAAATGAGATGTAAATACAAAAAAAAAGTGCATGTAGGGAGTTAGAAATGAAGAAGTGATGTGACTTTATAAATCAAAGTTTAATATCAGCTTCACCTCCCTAACATGTCTCATGTCGGTGCAGAAGCAGAATAAGAGGTCGAGCGCAGTCAGACCTTCATACTTATACCCACACTCAACAAAAGACATTGCATATCAAAGCTGACATCCCACGTTAACATAATCCCCCCTCCATTGTCCTCCGTCTCCTCCACCTGACCCTGGGTGGTCAGGGAGATCGATCTGGTCTCCACCGCTGCGACTCTGTCTGCTCTTTGATCCTTGCTGGCGGTTGAGACCTCTTGTCCTGTTCATAGGCGTGAGGTCATTCCACATATGTAATCACTAAACATTCTAATATGTCTATAAATATGTAGGTATGGAATATATGATTAATATAAGCCACAGCCCCCCCCCCCCAAACGACTAAGAAAAGGACAATCAAATTAAGTTTACAGTTTAAGATAATCTCTATGACATATTATACTGTTAAACCTCTTGACAGGGAAAATGAGGAAAAATCTTTCCAGCAGTCATGCTCCTGTAGAGAATTCAGTGGTAACAACAACAGTATAGTAATATCACAAATCAGCCTTAAAACTGTCACGGCACAATTTGATAACATAGTTAACAACTCTTGGTCAATTTGTATCAGTCCCTGTGCCGTCTGGGTTTTAATCTTCTCCCGAATCTGCTGTGGGTCCGCTTTGGCGTCGTGGTGGGACCCTCCTGTAAGGAATCTGCAGCTTGGGGAGGAGAGTGGTTATTTGTTCCCTGCAGGGGGGCTGAGTTTTTTTTCTTGGAGGGTCTACCCCGCCGAGGTGCTCTCGCCACCCGTGCAGGTTTGTCTCTCAACAAGAAGGCAGGTTTAAGTCTGTCAGTGCTGACTGTTTCTTTTCTGTCCCCTAAATCAAGCACAAAATGCTTATCACCAGGTTCCAGCACTCTGAATGGTCCGTCGTATGGTGGACGGAGGGTTGATTTTAAAGCTTCATGACTAACAAAAACGAACTCGGCGTTTTTTAAAGCTTGGGGGACAAAAACCCGTGGGAAAGAGTGATGTGCCGGTCCGGGGAGAGTGTCCGGTCCGGTGCTGCCTAAAGGCCTCAGGGCTGGAAGATGCCCGGGCTCTGGGTTCTCTGGTAAAAACTCACCTGGGAGACTGAGAGGTTGTGCAAAAACTAGTTCTGCTGGGGAGGCGTCTAGATCCTCTTTAGGCGCAGAACGCAACCCTAATTAGGTGAACTGTGAAAGGGTGTGCAAAAAGGGTCAGCAAAATTTGCATTGTTTGAGGAAACTTGCACGCTTCCAAATTGACCGAACCATAATGACTATGTTCTATCGGGCTTTTATTGAATCTGTTTTATCCTTTTCTTTAATGTCATGGTTTGGTCAGATAAAACTGAAACAGAGGAAATCCTTGGATCAGGTAGTCAGATGGTCCAGTCGTTTGCTTGGTGAGTCACAGCTGAGCCTGACATCCCTGTACACCAGACAAGTACAGAGGATGGCCGACTCGATTTTAAATGATGACTCCCACCCTTTGCACTGCAACTTTCAGCTTCTTCCCTCCAGACGGAGGTTTGCTGTCCCAAAAAGTAGAACCCAGCGCTACAAAAACAGCTTTGTCCCTGCTGCTGTCAAAGAGTTGAACAAGCTATAAAAATTATATTGTACATATTTTATATTTACCTATTTTGTAAGATGTGTGCCTGTGTTTGTGTCTATGTTGAATGTAATTGTGGCTTGTAAATATGGATGTCACCAACTGCAAAACAAATCTACCTACGGGTACAAATAAAGTAACCTGAACCTGAACCTGAACCTAATAAAACCCAGGGAAGTTTATTCACCCAATCTGTATCCGTTAGTGAGGCCCTGAGGGCGGCCTTTAAAGATCTGTGAAAACGCTCGCATAACCCATTAGCCTGAGGGTGATATGCCGTGGTGCGGTGAATTGTCGCCCCTAAGCTGCTGGCCATGGCTGACCAAAGCTCTGAGACAAATTGAGGCCCCCTATCGGACGTGATGTCCGATGGGACGCCGAAACGTGCCACCCAGTTTGTTAAAAAAACGCGAGCGACTTCCGCAGCTGTGGTTGACGCCAAAGGGACCGCCTCAGGCCAGCGCGTAGTACGGTCTATCATCGTTAACAGGTGTGTGAAACCCTGAGATGAAGGTAGTGGTCCCACGAGGTCGACATGAACGTGGTCAAACCTTCTGGCTGGGATTCAAAAAGGCTCTAGAGGAGCTCTTGTGTGTTTGTGTATTTTGGCGCGCTGACAAGACATGCAAGTTTTTGCCCATTCCTTTACATTTTTGCGCAGGCCCGGCCAAACAAACTTTTCTGCGACCATTTTAACCGAGGCGCGCACCCCTGGGTGCGCGAGGGAGTGAACTGAGTCGAAAATGCGGCGGCGCCATGCAGCTGGGACTACCGGGCGAGGTCGGCCGGTTGAAACGTCGCAGATTAGGGGGGGTACACCGTCACGTAAACCCCTTTCCTCCAGTCTTAACCCTGTTGGTCCAGACAGGAGCGCGCGCATGTCCGCGTCGCTGCCTTGTTCCTCTGCCATGGCTGCGTAATCTATCCCTACGTGAATTGGGGCCGCGTACGCGTTGGGGAAGAGTTCTGCGGCTGAGGTAGTGTAATCTGTCTCCTCATGCTCTGGCGATGTCACAGCGCGAGAGAGGCAGTCTGCTACCACGTTAAGTTTGCCTGCCACATGTCGAATGTCTGTGGTGAACTCTGAAATTGCAGCTAGCTGTCTTTGTTGCCTGCCTGACCATGGTTCTGAAATTTTAGCCATCGCAAAAGTGAGCGGTTTGCGGTCTACAGCGGTTTGTGGTGAAGCGCCGCCCTTCTAACCAGAACTGGAAGTGGCGGATGGATAAATGAAGCGCTAGCAGCTCCCTGTCAAAAGTGCTGTATTTACGCTCGGTTTGGTTTAAAGATTTGCTAAAAAATGCTAAAGGTTGCCAGGTTCCGCCAACATGTTGTTCCACGACTGCCCCTATGGCCAGGTCTGAAGCGTCTGTGGTTAACGCTATGCGGGCCGAGGGATCGGGGTGAACCAACAATGTGGCATTCGCTAGAGCACTTTTTACTTCCGCGAAGGCGTGTTCGCGCTCCGGGGTCCATTCGACCGCGTTGGAAGGCTTTTGTTTTCTGAGCACGGCATACAGGGGCTGCATGAGTTGAGCTGCGCGGGGGAGGAAACGGTTGTAAAAATTCACCATTCCCAAAAATTCTTGCAGCGATTTGACCGTTTGTGGCCGTGGAAAATTTTTTACCGCGCGGACTTTGTCTGGCAATGGGACTGCCCCCTTCGGTGAAACTCTGTGTCCCAAAAAATCAATTTGTGACACGCCAAATTTGCATTTGGCTGGGTTGATTATTAACCCGTGCTCTTCTAGTCTCTGAAAAACTGTAGTGAGGTGTTGTTCGTGTTCTTCCTCTGACAGGCTGGCTACCAGCATATTGTCGAGGTAGACGAACACGAAGGGGAGGTTGCGTAATACCGCGTCCATTATACACTGAAAGGTTTGAGCAGCGCCTTTGAGGCCGAACGGCATCCGCAAAAATTCAAAAAGACAGAAAGGGGTTATTACAGCCATTTTAGGAATGTCTTCCGCTTGAACGGGGACTTGGTGATAGCCGCGGACCAGGTCTATTTTAGAAAAAATGCGCGCACCCGCCAGATGTAGTGAAAAATCTTGGATGTGAGGAATTGGGTAGCGGTCATGCGCTGTTGCATTGTTTAATCTGCGGTAATCGCCACAAGGTCTCCAAGAACCGTCGGTTTTCGGGACCATGTGGAGTGGCGATGCCCAGGGGCTTCTCGAGCGTCTAATAATGCCTAATTTTTCCAGGGTGGTAAACTCGTCCCGTGCTATGGCGAGCTTGGTCGCGTCTAAGCACCGAGCTTTAGCGAACACGGGTGGGCCTGTTGTGGGGATGAAGTGTTCAACCCCGTGTTTCGCTACTGTTGCTGAAAATTTTGGAACTGTGAGTGCTGGAAATTGGGTGAGGAGTTGGTCAAACTTACCTCCTGCTGTTGTGACGCTGGCCTGCACGGGTGGTGGAGAAACTCGAGCTGAGCAGGGGATAGAAGAAAATGACAGTGCATTAACCAAGCGCCTATTTGCTAGATCGACTAGCAACCCATGTGCACACAAAAAATCAGCGCCCAACAAGTTAAAACTCACCGCCGCTACAAAAAAGGCCCTTTTCCACTTGGGTCAGTTTGGCACGGTTTGGTACGGAACGGGACAGTACAGTTCGGCCCGCTTTGTTTTTCCACTGCACTAGGTCCCATTTGAAGTGGGTGGGAAATAGTTACAGGGAGGTGGCGCAACCCTCTCCCTCCTGCTACGTAAAACAAGCGTAACTGGTGTAAATCAAGCGTAACGTTACGCAAAACACAAGTTGGCAGGATATGATGCGTCTGCATTCTCTGGCTGTTTTTGCCAGAATAAAGGCAAAAACGGAGAACAGAAGGCAAACCCGCAATACGACACACTCTGGAAAGGTACTGGAGCATTTAGAAGACATGACGATACCAACTACATTATGTATGACGGTAAGCTAATGACTGCTAATGCTACTTTGCTTTTAAGTCCGCCTTACAACATTGTAATGTCGGCAAGTTATCAATATTAGGTACTAAAATATGTATTCTGTGTGTGTTTCAGATGGCTCTCTTGTGGCAAAAATATCGCTTCAGATGTTGGGCGTTAACGTTCAACACAGTGATGTGACCCCAACTTCACGAACGCGAAGTGGTTATAATGTCTGTCGAAATGTTTAGCTTCTGATCTGTGTCAAAATCATGGAGAGACTGTTGAGATGTCATGGAATTTATCTGCTCCAGCCATGGAGCATGGAGAAATACGTGGATTAACTGGAAATATATCGTATTGAGTATTGCTGACTATATGTAGATACTGTATAAATATATATTCTCTGCATCAACTGCATATATCTCTGCATATATTCTCTGCATCAACAGTGAACAATACATGTATTCATGTAGTATTGCCCTGGGAATTTTGACAATAAACCTTTGTACTTTTGCAGATGTCTCTATTTTGTTTTACAGTCTTCAGCAAATAATTGTTTTGGTTACTTTTCTTAAAAATGAGCCATTATTTTAAAAGTCACTGTTAAATGGTTCGTACTGTTGACTCTTTTCCCATGGTGTCTGAACAGACAAAATAGAAAATCATGATGCAAACACATAAATCACTAAATTGTTTATTCCAATCAGCAGCAAATTACAGATTATTTAGAATGAGCAAAATTCAAACTGTAAAAAAAAAGAAAGAAACTGGAATGGGTCACACACACCAGCCACGCTGCCTCACTGAGAAGCAACTGGTCGGCCCCTCATACTGGTCCCGGTTCAGCAGATCTTCAGCCTGCATCTCTGTAAATAGTGAGTCAAGGTCTGGTTTGGGTAGATCGTTTTCCTCTTGCCTAGATGAAAGACAGAAATGGGTGGTGGATAATTAAAGAAAGTTTAAAACATATTTGCGAAATGAATGAATGAATGAATTTTTATTTCAGACAGATTAGATAAAAAGAAAGGAACAGAATAATAGAACAAAGAGGACAAAATCCAATAAGGTCAAATTAAACAGCAACTCCTCAGATTATACAATCCAACATAACTTATCCGAAATAGGTGATGGTTGAAGCCGCAGCTTATATTGCCCACCCATGTTCCAGCTAAGAATTCAAAAATAAAATAAAATAAGAGTGATTACAAATCAGAACAAAGCCAAGACAAAACGTGACAAAAACTAAGCAACAGCACAGCACAGACTGGATATGATAATCCTTATGTGATTTTACATGTCGTTTTGTATATACAGCCATGGACAAAATTGTTGGTACCCCTCTGTTAATGAAAGAAAAACCCACAATGGTCACAGAAACAACTTGAATCTGACAAAAGTGGTAATAAATAAAAATTCTATGAAAATTAACCAATGAAAATCAGACAATGCTTTTGAACTGTGGTTCAACAGAATTATTTTAAAAAACAAACTCATGAAACAGACCTGGACAAAAATGATGGTACCCCTAGAAAAGATTGAAAATAATGTGACCATAGGGACATGTTCAACCAAGATGTGTCCTCTAATTAACATCACAGGTGTCTACAAACTTGTAATCAGTCAATCGACCTATTTAAAGGGTGACAAGTAGTCACTGTGCTGTGACCATTGTGGGTTTTTCTTTCATTAACAGAGGGGTACCAACAATTTTGTCCATGTGTGCATGTTTGGAGTATTTCTTCCTTTAGTTTTTGTTTAAATTGGCCAAGCGTTGTACATTATTTTAATTCAGGTCCAAAAGCGTTCCAGTCTGACCCCTTGCACTGTGACACAGTGTTGCTTGGTGGTAGTTCTCACTGAAGGTTTTTGAGATATACATGTTCCTCTGAAATGATATTGTTTCTCCTTTATTTGGAACAACTTTTGGATATTTGCGGGCAGTGATAGATTCTTAGCTTTAAACATTATTACCGCAGTTTTAAAGGCAACCAGATCTTTCAACCTGAGAGCTTTTAATTTAAGAAAAAGTGGGTTTGTTGGTTCCCTGTAAGCAGCTTTGTTTATTATTCTAATAGCTTTCTTCTGAAGCATAAAGACTGGATACATGTTTTATATGTGTTTCCCCATACTTCAGTACAATATGTCATGTATGGGTATTGGTATCCTCTGAAGAGCTGGAGCAGGTGGCTGGGGAGAGGGAAGTCTGGGCTTCTCTAACTGCTGCCTCCGCGACCTGGACCTCCGGAAAAGCGGTAGAAGATGGATGGATGGATGTCATGTATGGGAGTATTAATGAATGATACAAAGTCTATAGTGTGGGTTGATTCAGCAAATATTTCACTCTGTGCAGTATTGCGATTGATTTGCATATTTTACCTTTAATATAATTAATGTGCCTTCCAACACAGTTTTTTATTGATTATTATGCCAAGGATTTTAATCTTGGATACCCTTTCAATCTCTACACCATTTAAACTGAGTTGTTGTGATGGTGTGAAATAACGTTATCAATAAAAGTTTAGCCACCGCTGTGTCGCCCTGGTTTCAAGTGTGGGTGGTGTTTTGTGCATATATTACTAAAATATAAAAGGAAGCACTACAATGGGTCTCAAATATTTGTAATGTGTTCTTTTACTGGATGAGTTTAAAGATGAAATACTATAGACTACACATATAAACTAAATTCTAATGATGACTGAACAACTCCCATTCCCCAAGGTGCAAGATACACTATTATGACTACAACTCATAAAGGATCACAGAAGTGATCTGATAAAAATAAATAAACAAGTGGTTTATTTTATGGTGGCTACTATTGGATGTGCCATTCATTTTCAATTACTCTGTAATTAATATTCACACAAATAAATCTCAATTCAGTCCCTTCCATATTAAGTGGAAATTGTGCTACTTTAAATTTGGCACTTTACCTAAACTTTAACTTAAAAAGAAAAAGATTTGACTATAAATATGATGTGTTGTTTACCTGTCACAATACATTGGTGTCAAAACGTCACAATTCCAAGCAGATCCTGTTTGGACTCTACAATGAAATACACACAAATTAAGTACATACACAGCACGGATGTGCAACATGTAAAAAAAACAAAAAACAAAAAACAAAAAAAACCCACCTTTTTAACCAGGATTACAACTAGCTTATTTCATCAGATATTGTCAACACAAAAATGCAACATACAAGGACAGAGGTAGCATTGAGCTAGGTCATCGTTTAAACACAATTAAGTTTTCGTCTGTTCTAAGTGAACTTTCCACTGCTGGAAAAAATAACGTAAAACTTGAATATCGCATCACTCACTGTCCTGTATAATACAATATCACGGCTTCAACTGCTGAAGTTTGGTGCGTCGCGGCTGTACATTCAATTCAATTCGGGTGTCTGGGTCTAATTCCCGGTGCGTCTCCGTGTATTTTCTAGTGCGTCTGCTTGTGCTCCCCACTGCAAGCTCAGTCTGCTTCCCTCTGCATTCTCTCATCAGCCAAAATGCACAGAAAACTCTGCTGGACCGCTGTGTTGATTTCTGCTGATTTCTGTTAAGCCATTCTTTCGTTGTTTATAATATCACTTGTTTGCGGGCTCACGGACAAAAAATTGCAAATGGCGGCCAGCTAGCGATTCTGGAAAGTCAGTGTAACGCCCACTCTCATGACGCTATGCCCGGACCAATCAGTGGCCAGCAGTGGGTTGACGTAACAGTGCCGGTACCCTTCGGACCGACTCTCGGTCGGGGCTGATAAAACTGGCATAGTTCCAGAAAAACAGAACTGTTACGACATCGGGTGCCGAATGGAAAAGCAGACAAAGGGTGCCGAATCGTACCAAACCATGCCAAACTGGCCCAAGTGGAAAAGGGCCTTAAATGTCCATCTATAGTTGCGGCCATGGATGCAAAGAGGCAGGTTCCTTTCACCGAAAGTGTCGATGATCGAGCCGTTGGCTGCCATCGCTCCATTTCCCCGGGGACCCATGGCCCGGTCTGCGTGGGAAGGGGTGATAAAACTCAGCTGAGCTCCGGTGTCGATCAGGAACTGTCTCCCGGTGTGTCCATCAGTCACATAAAGCAGCTTATTTGTCTCGCCGAGAGCCGCAGCTGTTAACGGTTCTCGGCTTTGGCGTTTCCCGAACTTTTGAATTTGCAGGGGGGCACGCATTTGTACGCCCTCTCGGCGAAATGGTGGTGGTAATAGCAGAGGTCATTCCGCCTGCTGCGCCTTGGTCGTGCTGCCGCCATGGTGGGCGGGCTCTGCTCGGTTGTCTGTGGTTCTCCGCTGCTCTGGGCTTCCGCGCTGAGATCTACGGATGCCGCTGTGGCCATCTGTTCGCCGCAGGCGTTGATGAGCCGCTGCGCTTCTCGGGCCAGCGCGCGGAAGTCCTGCTGGGTGCTGCACCGCATGTTGACCAGCGTCCCTCTCATGTGTGGCGGCAGAGTGCTGAGGAAGATATGTTGGAAGAGGAAGTTGTCGTTGTCCTCTTCTTTAAGCTGCAGCATGTCATCCATGAGGGCCTTGGGTCTGCATCCTCTGTGGCCGTAGATTGCCAGGATCTTCTCTGCTCTCTCCTCGGCTGAGGGGACGAAGTTCTCGACGATGGTCGCCTTAAGTTCTTTGTATTTGTCATGGGCGGGCGGCTGTTGGATTATGCTCCGCGCACATCTTGACGTGGCAGCGTCGAGTTTGGCGACGATGTGATAAAATTTTGTCTCATCCGCCGTTATGCCCGCTAGTGCAAACTGAGCCTCAGCTTGCTGGAACCACGAGCTCGGGTCGTCTTGCCAGAATTCTGGCAGCTTGACGGTGACGGCACTTGTGTGGGCCGTCCCTGATGTGTCCGCCGGGTGAGAGCGCCTTTCTTCTGCTCTCACGGCGGGGCTGGGAATGGTGCTCGGTTGAGCCCTCTCTGTAGCTTCTGCCGTGGGGGAACATCCTCCATCCGTTCCCCTGTCTGCATGGGCGCCGGCGCTTGCCTGGGTCGCCTCTGATGAGTTAATCGCGGGAGAACGTCTCTGTTCCATCCTCACGTCTGGTCACCAGTGTAGGGAGTTAGAAATGAAGAAGTGATGTGACTTTATAAATCAAAGTTTAATATCAGCTTCACCTCCCTAACATGTCTCATCTCGGTGCAGAAGCAGAATAAGAGGTCGAGTGCAGTCAGACCTTCATACTTATACCCACACTCAACAAAAGACATTGCATATCAAAGCTGACATCCCGCATTAACATAATCCCCCCTCCATTGTCCTCCGTCTCCTCCACCTGACCCTGGGTGGTCAGGGAGATCGATCCGGTCTCCACCGCTGAGAATCTGTCTGCTCTTTGATCCTCGCTGGCAGTTGAGACCTCTTGTCCTGTTCATAGGCGTGAGGTCATTCCACATATGTAATCACTAAACATTCTAATATGTCTATACATATGTAGGTATGGAATATATGATTAATATAAGCCACAGTGCATACATTATATTGGTATTCGCATCAGCAATGTGAGAAAATTGTTTTTTAACTATCGTCATATTGACTATCAGCAAAAATTTTACTATGCTGCATCCCTAGTTCAAAGGGATAAACTTTATTGTTTTGTTTTGTTTTATTTTTGCAAAAACTCATTTTGAATATGATGCTTGCAACACATTCCAAAAAAAACTGGGACACTGGAAAGAAAAAATTGGGGATGTTGAGGAATGCTCAACAAACACCTATTTGGGACATTCTATATGTGAACAAGTTAACTGGAAAATGGTGAGTGTCATTATTGGGCATAAAAGGAGTATCCTGTTCACTAGCAAGGACGGGTCGAGGTTCACCACTTTGTGAAAAATTGCATGGGCAAATAGTCCAACAGTTTAAGAGCAACGTTTGTCGATGTAAAGTTTCAGGGAATTTAGGGATTTCATCATCTACAGTAAATCCATATATATATATATATATATATATATATATATATATATATATATATATATATATATATATATATATATATATATATATATATATATATATATATAAGAGATTCTGCGGTGTGGGTATGTATGTATTTATGTATGTATGTATGTGGCAGAAAATTTGTCCCCAGACTATCTCAGAAGCTTGGCACTAGATCACAGGGTCTCATCTCTTGCCTGGCGATGCTACAACACCTGAAGAGTTGGAACAATCACAAACAGTTTGCAGAGTTTAGGATCCACAGGTCTCTCTCCACAATACAGGCGATGTGGACTGATGGGGAGACAGAGGTACAAGTTACCTCTGGGTGCTGGGACACCAAAACTATATTTACATCTAACTATATTGACATTTATTTCTTTAATTTGCTCCTATAACCCATATTGAGGTGAACACAGGTGATAGAATCGAGCATACCCTGGTCATTTGTGTCAGCTGTGTCTGGAAGCTGGAAACAGGGACACTGAACCTACATATAACCCACTCATTTCTATTTGTGCACTGCTTTGAATGTGTCTGTTCGTTACTAAAATGCCTTTCTGCTGTGTCCACTAACTTCTGTTCAAATAGTGTCAAGAGCGGAGAATGGACAAGAGCAAAGAACAGCTTCTAATGAAATTACTGACATGACACAAATCAGTATGTACACCTGCTGTCGTCATCTAATTTAACAGTGTATATAATTATTAGGGCTAGGATGAGTTATACAAATGTTCTGTGTGTGCGAAGTTCCTCGATATTCTTTTGAATTAACCCTTTGAGTGTGAGAATTTGCGTGCCCTAGTGGCAGAGTGTGGCACTGTGCCTGCCTTCTCACTCTGACATGATCACCTGCATTGGGAATTTGTACTGATTTGCCAGTTTCAAAAGGTGACGGACATCTGTTGGAGGACTCAGTGGATGACACGTAATACACCAAAGAAGGAGAACTCCTCACTTCCTTTTCCTGTTTGTAGCAGTTAGCCTAGAAAGCTAATATGGCCATGATCATCACCATCACTTTTTCAGCTTTGTACGTGGAAAATAGCCACGGGATACAAGAGAAATTTATGTGGGATAATCATAAGACTTTACTGTAGATGTGGTAGAGACTTTAAATTACCAGCAGAATGCAAAATATGGACCATGATGGGTGAAAACGCAGCGGCCTCGCCAGCCAGCCAGCCAGCCCCCACTTTGTCAGAAGTAAGAAATTTCTTTTTTTTTTTTTTATGTACTGATTTATTTTTCATATACTTTGAAGATAAGATGATGAGGTGCCTCTGTACAAACAACGGTGTCAACAGACTGAACTGTTTTTTGTGTAAACACGTCCAAAGTCCAGTTTTGACTGAGTTATGGAATTTAAAGAGGTGCCATGACATTGTGCAAATTAGATGCGTAAATTTATCCCTATCTGAAACTTTGGATCATATTTTACATTTTTCTAATTGACAGTAAGCCATTATGTCTTACCACTTTCACGTTATAGCCTTGGAAATCTGAACTACTTTTTTGACAAAAAGTATTTACCACTCTTGACCACTAGGGGTTATGTCACAGTTTGGCAACATAAACACTCATAGGGTTAATCTTTAAGCTGTGTGATTTCTTTTGTCCCTAGAACCACATGGTTGGCGGTTCGAATCCCGCTCTCCCCGGATATCCTGCCATTGTGTCCCTGGGCAAGACACTTCACCCCCAATTGCTCCTGGTGGGCCTGGAAGCATCATATTAGGTAGCATGACGCCATCAGTGTGTGAATGGGTGAATAGCAGGATCTGCAAAGCGCTTTGGTCATCAAGAGATGAGAATAAAAGCGCTATATAAGTGAATGCCATTTACCATTTACCATTTAGTGGCACAGCGGAGCGCTGCACCTGTCAACTGATATGACGTGCAGAAACACTATTCAGCTGTACTGAATATTTGTACTGATAATGCCAGTTCACAAGGTGGCAGACACACGTTTGAGGACTCATGGATGACACATAATACACCAAAGACACCAAATACTCCTTCTTCTTCTTCGTCTTTGAGATTACAAAGCAAAATTGATGGCACCCATCGTTGGGGACATATGTGATCGCAGACGGAGGAGCAAATTCGGAGGATTTGGCCCCGAATTTTCCTACTATGATTCTAAAAAGAGATTATTTAGTTTATGAAGGTAGATGTTTACATGTTCTTATAACACAGGGATCGTGAAACTCATTGATTTCACCTTCCAGCACCCAGAGCACCATGTGACTGTAGAGCAATCGCCAGTTGCATGTCTTCAAATAAGGGAAATTGCCATGGAATAAAAGTGAAAATAAGGTGGAATAATCAGTAACAGTTTCTGGATGTAGGACAGAAAGCTAAAATGACTGGGAGAGGACAAAATTACGACCAGAATGCCGCAAAAGGATGCCGCCTTGCCAGTGGTAAATGATGAATGTCTTTGTTTGTTTGTATGCAAATTAGATGTGCAAATTTACTCCTATCTGAAACTTTGGAACATATTCTACATCTTTCTAATTGACAGTAAGCCATTATCTCTTACCACTTTCAAGTTATAGCCTTGGAAAGTTCTGACATCTGATCTCAATATTTTCTTGAAAAAAATCTTTACCACTGTTGACCACTAGGGGTTATGTTGCAGTTTTGCGACATACACAGTTAAGAGGATAAGACTTGTTTATTATTACATGCCAAGAGAGCTCATTTGTGCCATTGTAATTGCTGTTTACATTCCTCCGTCAGCTGGTGCAGCGGTAGCATGTGACACCATTAGTTCCTCTACTGCCACTTTACTGGCACAGCATCCTGACACATTTATGACCATCATGGGAGATTTTAACCATGTCTCACTGGACAAAACATTATCAAACTTCCGCCAGATTGTTGAATGTCCCACCAGAGAAAATAAAATGTTTGATCTCCTATAGGCCAATGTCAGAGATGCATACAGCACCACAGCTCTACCCGCTTGGCAGATTCAGTCACAATCTGGTTCTGTAAACCCCCAGGTATGTTTCTTTTGTGCAAAGGCAGTCTGCTCACACAAGGACTGTTAGAAGGTGGACACAGGAGGCTGCTGATGCACTACAGGACTGCTTCGAGATGATAGGACTGGGATGCACTCTGTAAACCACACAGGGAGGACAGAGACAACATGACTGACTGCATCACAGAATACATCAAAATTCTGTGAAAACAAAACCATGCAAGCTTAGACCTGCACTGTTTCCCCAACACTAAACCACGGATCACCAGTGACCTGAAAGCAATTCTTAACATGAAGAAGAGAGCTTTTAGGTCTTGAGACAGGGAGGAACTGAGGACGGTGCAGTGTGAACTCAGAGAGATGATGAAGATTTGTAAAGACAATTAAAGTTGGAGGATAAACTACAGCAGAAAAAAATGTGAGGTATGTGTGGACTACAATGAAGCACATCACTGGGTGTAATGGGAGGGACAGGCAGACATCAGGGAGCCTTGAGACAGCTGATGAATTGAACCTATTATTTAATAGGTTCAACTTACCTCTGTCAACTCCACAACATAGCCAGAACCCCACACACCCCTCCCACCTCACTCTCTTGTGCAGCACCTCTCTCCCTCCTCACTTCCCCTCCTCTCCACTGAAGATATCAGCACCAACCCCAACATCACTGTGACTACAGGCTAGGTGAGGAAACAGCTGGAGAGACTTCACCAGTGGAAGGCTGCGGGGCCCTGATGGCATCTCCGCCTGGATCCTGAGGACCTGTGCCAACCAGCTAGCTCTGGTACTGAAGCACCTATACAACCTGAGCTTGAGTCTGGAGAGAGTACCGGTGCTGTAGAAAACATCCTGAATGTTTCCTGTCCCCAAGAAGTCATCTCCATCTGACCTGAATGACGATCGACCAGTTGCCCTTACATCTCATGTGATGAAAGTCCTGGAGAGACTGATCTTAGCCCACCTGAGGCCACAGGTGAAGACATGGCTGGACCCATTGCAGTTTACATATCAGTGCCATTTAGGAGTTGAAGATGCAGTCATCTACCTGCTGCAATGAGTTCATTTGCACCTGGATGGAGGAGGAGACACGGTGAGAATCACGTTCTTCGATTTCTCCAGTTCATTGATTCACATTGATTCACTGCTGCTGGGTGACAAGCTGGGTGTGATAGGGGTCGACAGTTCTGTGATCTCCTGGGTTACTGACTTCCTGACAGGCAGGCCACAGTTTGTCCGGCTGGGCAGTGTCTTGTCTGATGTGGTGATTAGTGAAAGGGGAGCTCCACAGGGGACTGTGGTTTCTCCTTTTCTCTTCACCTTATACACCAATGACTTTCAATACAACTCTGAGTCATGTCATCTGCAGAAATTCTCTGATGATTTGGGCATTGCTAGGTGTATAAGAGGGGGACATAGTTGGTGGAGTACAGAGCACTTGAAGATAGATTTTTGGACTGGACTGAGCAGAACCACTTGAGGCTGAACATCAGCAAGACCAGAAAGATGGTGATTGACTTCAGGAAGAGGAAGACACCTTCGCAACCATTTGGCTTGTTTAGTAGACCCAGGGAACAGACACAGGCTCAAGGTGGATTCAGTTATCTTTATTAATAGAAAGTATGGTGCATGAGTGCGTGTGTGTGTAGTGTATGTGAATGTGACTGGATTCGTCTGCAGTGGCATTGTAGCTGGGGGTGAGCTGAGCACCGTTCGACCTGGCAACCCTATAACAAAGCAGAGGCACAGATGTTAGCACTGTCCAACTGAAGGAGTGTATTGGAATTGACTGAGGCTTACTTCACAGATGGGAGAGACGCTCTCAGGCTACAGCCAGGACGACAGCGTCTGCTGTCACGTCGCCGCTGGTGAACAGGTGGACCGCTGGGACGAGGGAGGCTTGTTTCATCGCCGAGGAGGAATGATTCCGCCGCCAAGGGATTCCGCCTTTGCACAGGAAATAATGTTGGAGAAGGTGAGTAAGAATTGGCTAACTTGGCTAATGAGGCTGAATCCTTCCAAAGGATGAAGCAGGGACAAGGAGGGCTTAGGCAGGAACAAAGAAAACAGGATCATGGGCTTCGAAGACGAGAGTCGGGCTTCTGCAGCCAAGGAGACAGACGGCTCCGTGCCAGTCTGAAGGCAGAGCAGGCTAAATAGCCCGAGTGTAACTGAGAACCAGTGTGCGCGCAGCTGTGGGAGATAATGACACAGAGCGAGCCATCACAGTACTCCCCCCCCCCCCAAGAGGTGCCTCCCGGCACCTGATCCAGCCTACCTGGGTGCAACGGTGGAAGTCCCTGATGAGTTGTTTATCCAACACAAAGGACGGACGCACCCAGGATCTCCACTCAGGATCATACCCCTCCCAGTCCACCAGATACTACAGGCCGCGACCCCAGCGGCGGACGTCCAGGATGGTGTTGACCTTCCACGCCGGGTCACTGTCGATCACCACTGGTGGAGGTGGAGACCGGGGGGGGGGGGCAGAGAGGGCTGGAAAAGAATGGTTTAATCTGGGAGACATGAAACATTGGGCAAATATGGAGGGTGGGGGGGAGGGCCAGGCACACAGCCACGGGATTAATAATTCGGAAAATGGAAAAAAGGCCGATGAAGCATTGGGCCAACTTCTTCTTTTCTGCCGTAAGATTAATGTGTTGGGTGGAAAGCCAAACCTGTTGGCCCACCCAGTAGAGTGGGGCCGGCCTCCTGCGGTGATTAGCGATCCTGAAGTTGCGCTCAGCTGTGCGTTGAAGAGCCGTGCGGGTCGCCTTCCACAGCCAACGACAGCGCCTCAGGTGGACATGGACAAATGGCACGGCAATGTCCCCCTCCTCCTCGGGAAAAAGCGGGGATTATAACCCAGGGAAGCCTTGAAAGAAGACATTCCGATCGCCGAAGAGACGGTGGAGTTGTTAGCGTATTTGATCCATGGGAGGTGAGCGCTCCATGACACAGGGTTGGAAGCGATGACACAGCACAGCGCAGTTCCAGCTCCTGATTTGCTCGCTCACATTGTCCATTACTCTGTGGGTGGTAGCCATAGGACAGGATCACCGTGGCCCCCAGAGCGTTACAGAATGACCTCCATACCTGGGATACGAATTGGGGACCCCGATCGGAGGCGATGTCCACGGGTATTTCAGAGAATCATTGTCTGCTCCCTCAAAAGTAAATAAAAATATAATATATAAGCCTCCCAAAGTGATTAAGAAAAATATTGGTAAAACTCAAATTAAACATAAAGTCTCTAAATTGAATGATTTGGCCTCTGTTCCTCCTCATAATTTAAAAATTAAATGTGGTTTATTAAATATTAGGTCTCTAACTCCCAAGTCTCTGTTAGTCCATGATCTGTTAATTGATCATCAGATTGATTTAATTTCCCTTACAGAGACTTGGTTAGGGCAAGAGGATTATGTTGGTTTAAATGAATCAACTACCTCTGGTTATTTAAACTGTCAAAATCCCAGAAGTTCTGGTTGTGGAGGAGGAGTAGCAACAATTTACCATTCCAAATTACTAGTTAATGTAAAGCAAAAAACATGTTATAATTCCTTTGAGGGCCTGGTCCTCAGTTTTGGGCACTTTAGCAATTTTAGGTTAAACCCAATTTTATTTGCCATAGTTTATCGTCCCCCATCAACCTACTTAGAATTTTTATCTGAATTTGCTGATTTCTTAGCTGATTTAGTGCTGAAATCTGATAGAATAATTATAGTAGGGGACTTTAATATACATGTGGATGTAGATAGTGACTGCCTTAATGTGGCATTTAATTCAATATTAGACTCGATTGGGTTTTCTCAGAAAGTAGGAGATTCTACTCATTACCTCCACCATACATTGGACCTTGTTCTGACATATGGCATAGAAATCGAAAATCTTGTATTGTCTCCTCATAACCCTGTACTGTCAGACCATTGTCTGTTAACCTTTGATTTTACTATTTCTGACTATTTGGCTCCTAAAGAAAAATATTATTACAGTAGATGCCTCTCAGATGATGCTGTTACCAAATTTATGCAGATTGTTTCCTCTATGCCATGTGTCAACACAACAGAAATAAGCTATAGACAGCTTCCTCCTTCTGTAATTGATAATATGGTTGATAGTGTTACAGCTTCTCTCCATCAGACTCTAGACTTGGTGGCCCCCTTAAAAAAGAAAAAGTCTAATCAGAGATTTCGAACTCCTTGGTTCAACACAGAAACTCATAGCTTAAAACAGAAGACTCGTCAATTAGAAAGAAAATGGCGCTCCACTAATTTAGATGACATCTATTTAGCTTGGAGAAATCATCTTTAATTTTTAAAAAATCTCTTAGAAAAGCTAGAACGAGTTATTAATCTGCATTAATAGAAGAGAACAAGAATAATCCCAGGTTTCTCTTCAGCCCTGTAGCGAGGTTGACAAAGAGTCAGGACTCTGTCAATCCTAGCATTCCCTTAGAGATTTCTAGTCAGGACTTAATGAACTTTTTCAATAATAAAATTTCATCCATAAGAGAAAAAATCAATCAGATTCTTCCCACAGTTAACCTAAATACTGTAACTACTACAACTCCTTCAACTGATGTCTGTCTTGATGAGATTACTCCAATCGACCTTTGTGAGTCAGACAAAATAGTTTCCTCATCCAAACCTTCAACTTGTCTTTTAGACCCTATTCCTACCAGGTTATTTAAAGAAGTCTTCCCAGTTATTGGTAGCTTTATTCTTCATATAATCAATTCTTCATAAACTTTAGGCCATGTACCGCAGGTTTTTAAAACGGCTGTAATTAAACTCTTACTCAAAAAGCCAACGCTAGATCCAGGAGCTTTAGCTAACTATAGACCAATCTCTAATCTCCCTTTCATTTCAAAAATCTTAGAAAGAGTTGTTGCTACGCAATTATTTGACCACCTGCAGGGAAATGGTTTACTTGAAGAGTTTCAATCTGGGTTCAGAATCCATCATAGTACTGAAACAGCCTTAGCGAAGGCCACTAACGACCTCCTCATCGCATCTGATAATGGACTTGTTTCTGTACTTGTCCTTTTAGACCTTAGTGCAGCTTTTGATACTATCGATCATAATATTCTACTTGATAGATTAGAACACTATGTTGGACTTAATGGAACTTCGTTGCAGTGGTTTAGATCTTATTTATCTGATAGGTTCCAGTTTGTTCATGTAAATAATGAGTTTTCTTTCAACTCAAAGCTTAGTCATGGAGTTCCACAGGGATCTGTGCTAGGCCCTACTCTTTTTAGTTTATATATGCTTCCTTTAGTCAACATTATTAGAAAGCACTGTATACATTTTCATTGTTATGCAGATGACACACAATTATACATGTCAATGAAGCCAGATGATAGTAATCAATTAGCCAAGTTAGAAGCCTGTCTTAAGGAAATCAAAGCTTGGATGACTTATAATTTCCTGCTATTAAATTCAGATAAGACTGAAGTCATTCTTGTTGGTCCAAAAAACCTTAGAAATACCTTTCCAAATCAAACTTTCAGTTTGGATGCGGTTACTCTTTCTCTTAATAGCTCTGTGAGGAACCTTGGAATTATTTTTGATCAAGCTCTGTCCTTCAGTTCACATATTAAATTTGTTTCTAAGACTGCCTTCTATCATTTGCGTAATATTGCCAAGATTTGGAGCATCTTGTCTCAGAGTGATGCTGAGAAACTGATTCACACTTTTGTTAGCTCGAGATTAGATTATTGTAATTCTTTTTTATCAGGCTGTCCTAAAACATCTTTAAAAAGTCTTCAGCTTATCCAAAATGCTGCAGCAAGAGTTTTAACAGGTACTAGAAAGAGAGATCATATCTCTCTGGTTCTGGCCTCCCTTCATTGGCTTCCCATAGAGTTTAGAATTAAGTTTAAAATCCTTCTTCTTACTTACAAAGCTCTAAACAATCAGGCTCCTTTTTATTTAAAAGATCTGATACTACCGTATTATCCTAACAGAGAACTACGCTCCCAAAATGCAGGATTACTTGTAATACCTAGAATCTCCAAAAGTACAATGGGAGGCAGAGCCTTCAGTTATCAAGCTCCTCTCCTGTGGAACCAGCTGCCAATCTGGATTCGGGAGTCAGACTCGATCTCTGTTTTTAAGAATAGGGCTAAAACCTACCTTTTTGATATAGCCTACAATTAGGGAGGGATCATGTGTTTCTGAACCCTCCCTTCGTTATGCTGCTAATAGGTTTAGTCTGCCGGGGGACCTCCAGTAATGCACTGGGCCTCACTCCTTTCCTCACTCTCAATGGATTTTTTTTTTTTTTTTTTTTTTGCTGGTCATTAACATTTGTTTGTTCTCTCCCATAGATTGAGTCCCCATCGTGCTGTTTGCTCTCTACATGTCTGTTCTTTTCATCTTCTCTATCCCCTCATCCCCCAGCCAGTCGCAGCAGATAACTGCCCCTCCCTGAGCCTTGTTCTGCTGGAGGTTTCTTCCTGTTAAAATGGAGTTTTTCCTCTCCACCGTTGCCAAGTGCTTGCTCACAGGGGATCGCCTGATTGCTGGGGTCTTTCTGCAACTGTGGGGGTTCCCCCTACAGTTGATAGTGCTATGAGATGACTGTTGTTGTGAAATGGCGCTATATAAATAAAGTTGAATTGAATTGAATTGAATTATTTCATGCAGTCTCACTACGTGTTGCACCAGCAGGTCTGCCGTGTCTCTTGCTGTAGGCAGCCCCTGCAGAGGGACAAAGTGGGCGTCCTTGGAGAAGTGGTCAACAATCGTGAGAATGGTGGTATGCTGATTAGATGGGGTAAGGCTGGTGACGAAGTCTAGGGCAATATGGGACCAAGGTCTGCTGGGGGTCGGAAGCAGGTGGAGTAATCCTGCTGGAGGAGAGGATGGTGTGTTGCTGGTGGCGAACTGGGAACAGGCGCGGATGTATTCGGCAACGTCCTTTCGGAGCGACGGCCACTAGAACGTCCTCCGGAGAATCTCCACTGTGCGAGCCCCCCCCCCCCCCCCCCGGATGGCATGAAAGTCTGGAGGAGTGAGCTCAGTGGATTACCTTGCCCCGAACAGAAGAAGGGACGAACAGCCTCCCCACAGGCCCCCGCCCGGGTCTGGTTCAGTCTCCTGCGCCCTCAAGACCTTCTCCCTGATGCCCCACAAGAGGGCGCCCACTATGCATGATGAAGGAAGGATGGTATGCTCAGATACCTCTGCAACAACTGAGGCAAAATGCCTGGACAAGGCGTCCGGTTTCGCGTTCTTGGCCCCAGGGCGGTAGGTGATAGTGAAATTGAAGCGCCCGAAAAACAAGGACCAATGGACTTGGCGGGCATTCAGGCGTTTGGCTGTCCTAAGTTACTCCAAATTCTTGTCATCTGTCCACACAATGAAGGGTTGGGCAGCCCCCTCCAGCCAGTGACGCCACTCCTCCAGCACGAGCTTCACCACCAGGAGCTCCCTGTCACCAATGTCATAATTCTTCTCCACTGGGGACAGTCAGTGGGAGAAAAACGCACAAGGGTGGACCACCCCGTCCACCGGGGAGCGCTGGGATAGCACCGCCTCTACCCCTGAGTCTGAAGCGTCCACCTCGACCAGGCACTGAAGAGTAGGGTCCACCTGTGTCAAGACTGGCGAAGAAGAGAATTCAGTCTTGAGTGTGGCGAACGCCGCTGCAGCCTCCTCCGTCCACCGGAAAGTCACCTTTGGGGAAGTGAGACGGGTCAGGGGAGAGCAACGACGCTGTAATTTTTAACAAAACAGCGGTAGAAATTGGCGAACCCCAGGAATTGTTGGAGCTGTTTCCTAGAAGGGTGGGGTGGGGGGCAATCCACCACCACCTTAACCACTTGCACTCCGGGCAATTTTCCTAAAAATGCCAAAAAATAACGTGCCCAAAGTAAATCGAAAGCTGTTCTTCAATCCTTTGCAGCATCTTCATGGGGTTGGTCTCATTTAAAAGAAAACACTTTGAATTTTTTGGCAAAAAAACCATAATCTCTCTACGTGTTCCGGCCACTGAGTTACAGTCATCTAAACATACTGAACTTGAAGAAAAAAAATTTGGACACAGAGTTTTTTTGGATACAAATGCTTGTAAATAACACACAGCTGTCCGATCCGGCTGGAAAATGCAACAGAAAGGTAGAACCAAGTGTTATCCAGCTGAGATCCAAATTTGGTAACAATACCACAAAAAAATGAATATTTTACACAGCTTTGTTCTCAGGCTGTTCCCAGGCGTTTTGGAACTGTGCCAAATTGTGCTAAATGGCACAGTTTAGAAAAACGTCTGTAACTTTTGAATGATTCAATGTAGAAGCTTCATTTTAGGCTCAAAGGAAAGGTTACACTCAGGGCTGTGTCTGTGTGTGTGTGTGGGGGGGGGGGTCGTCCCCCCCCCCCGCTATCAAGGACAGAGTTCGGCCCTCGCTACATGACAGATTACACCCGTTGCATGTTTCCACAGCAACGCTGTCACAACGCCCCCCCCTCGCTACTGTGTGTGTGTGGGGGGGGGGTTGTCCCCCCCCCCCCGCTCGCTACAGAGGATGGACTTTAGCCATCGCTACACAACGGATTAGCCTTATGTGGTGATGTAGGACAGCAGTGCAGTCACCGCGCCCCCCCCCCCTCGCTGCAGAAGAATAGCGGGGGTGGGGGGGGGCGTTCACAGCCTGTACACTGCGAGCAACCCCTTGTACCGCGGCGCACGAACTTCAGACTTCGTGAACCGCACAGCTGTAATTTACTGATCAGTCAAAAGTCATTTTGGATTACAATTTTCAGGGATAGAGAATAATTTAGCTTATAACACCTTACCTCTTCACAGCGGAGTCTTGGCGAACTTGTCTTCCTCATTGTCAGACGAACGCGACGCTGGTCCGCTCTGGTTCTGGTCTCGCGACTCGATCAAAACATAATTCCATTATTGCGGTTTTGTGCTTCCATGATTGCGGTTTTTGGCGAACGATTTTTCAAAACAAATAACAGTAGTAATTAAAAAAAGACTGGCGAAGGCGTGTGTTTCACTCAGCCTTCGTCGTCAGCCTCCGTCGGTCTATAATGACCATGGAAGAAATCATAACATCTACTCTGCTGGAACCAATACAAAATGAGCACCGCCCTTGGCCGAACATGCCGATCCACGAATGGCACTCCCTGTCACACAGGTTGCATTTGTGGATGGTCTCCATGCTGCTGGGCCTGTGGAGCTCTTCCTGTGTCCTTTTTTGATCCGCTGCAGCAGCCAGTCTTCACCCAGCCTTAAAAAAAAAACAGCTCACGAACTTCTCTGCTTCAATTGGCTCACTGCATTCAAAGCGTTGGGAGGCGGGTCCTCCTTCCTAGGTTTTCATTCATTGGTTCTTCAAGGTTTCAGAAACCCAATTCAAGGCTCTTATTAGTCGAATGAGAGGTCAATCAGATGAACTAATCTGTTCGCGGCTGTGTTTGCAGATTTTTTTTTCAGTGGCGCTTGGAGGCCACACCACCTACACCACCACCATCAATATCCTTATCATGCGTCATGTGCACGAGGGCGCACGAGTGCGCTCTCGTGCGCCCTCGTGCGCCCTAGGACGCAGAGACTTGCCCGCCCGCGGAACAACGGAGTGCAAGTGGTTAACCTTCCCGGGGTCAGGGATGATTTGGTTATGTGAGATGACGAAACCGAGAAATGAAGTCTTGGAGGCGTGGAATTCACATTTCTCAGCTTTCACAAATAGCTTGTTCTCCAAGAGCCATTGCAGGACCCGTCTCACGTGTACCCCATGTTCGTCCAGCGATTGGAAGAAGTTCAGAATGTTGTCCAGGTACACAAAGACGAATGACCCTAAGAAATCCCAGAGAACATCATTAATCAGGAGCTGGAAGACGGCTGGGGCGTTAGTCAACCCAAACAGCATCACAAGGTACTCAAAGTGTCCGCTTGGGGTCCGGAAACCCGTCTTCCACTTGTATCCCTCCCTGATCCACACAAGGTGGTATGCGTTGCAGAGGTCCAGTTTGGTGAACCATGAGGCCCCCGGAAGGAGTCAAACGGCGTGTCCATCAGAGGAAGAGTGTTACTTATCTTTGATGGTGATGTCATTAAGAGCCCGGAAGCCGATACACAGCCTCAGGGAGCCATCCTTTTTCCCAATGAAGAAAACCCCCTCCCCCACCACCGAGGACAAAGGCCGGATGATGCCCGAGCTGAGCGATTCCTTGATATAGGCTTCCATTGCCTCCCGCTCCGGAGCCGATAGACTGTAGTGGTGGCTCAACGGCAGTGGGGCACCAGCCCAGAGATTAATGGCGCAATCATATGGGCGGGGGGGGGGGGGGCAGTGCCTGGGACTTACTAAACACTGCCCCCAGGTCGTGATATTCAGGTGGCACCCTGGACAGATCAGGAGGGGGGTGGCGGGGGTGGACAGGGGCACAGACGGCGAACATTCTGCGGACTGCAAGCAAGCACTGAGGCAAAAGGAGCTCCAAGAGATAACATTCCCCGCACGCTAGTTAATGGTGGGGTTGTGGAGCTGGAGCCAGGGGTAGCCCAGGATGACAGGAGAGGCCGATACAGGCAAGACAAACAGGCTCAAGTCCTCCCGATGGTTGCCGGATATGATGACTGACACCGGGGTGGTTTGCTGCAATACCATTGCCAGGGGGGCTTTGGACAGGGCAATGAGCTTCAGGGTGGTCTTAAGTAGTCGGCAGGGAAGCCCCAGTTGGGTTGCCAGTTCCCCCGAGATGAAGCTCTGCTCAGCCCCCGAGTCAATCAAAGCATGTGTGAGGAATTCAGTGTGTTTATAAATAAATCTAATGGGCAGAAGGCACTTGGAGAGAAGATTAGGCTGAGGCGAGTGCGTGAGTACCCCTACTGCAATGCATGCACTCCCTCTTTTGGCCGGATGGGGCAGGATGCCACCTTATGCTCCTCACTACCACAGTACTGACACAGGCCAAGCTCCCGGCGGCATTGCTTCTCCGCCAATGGTAGCTTAGTCTGCCCTACAATCATAGGCTCCGGGGCATCTGACAGGTCTAGGGAAGGTACGGCCAATAAAGGAGACTGGGAGGAGCGGTGAAACTGGGCGTCCGAGCGACTAGAAGTCCTGCACTTGGCTGCCCGCTCCCTCAGCCTGTTATCTAGATTGATGGCTAAGGAAATTAGCTCCGTTAGCCTTTTGGGCTTCTCTAAGAGGGCCAGCTCATCCTGCAGGCTAGGGCTAAGACTCCTAGTGAATACACTGCATAACGAGTTGTCCTCCCATCCCACCTTCACAGCAACCACCCGGAAATCAATGGCATAGTCTGCTACGGACCTGCTTCCCTGTCTCAGATTTAATAACAGGGTGGCAAGCACATTATCGCGGTCGGAATGGTTGAACACCTTGTTGAATTCGCTAACGAACTGGCTGTAGGTTTGGTTAGTGTAACTAGCCCTACATTAACCTAGCCTAACATTAACCGCATAGGCCCAAGCTAGAGCTTGCCCTTCTAGCAGATTGGCTACAAACCCTATGCGGCTGTGATCAGTGGGAAAGTCACCCGGGACCCGCTGGAAAACCATCTCACATTGAAGTAAGAACCCCCGAGCCTCCCCGAGCTTACCGCTAAAACGCGAGGGGGTAGGAACTGGTGTTAGCTGGGATAAAGGGACCTGACTAGCCTGGCTAGGTGGTGAGCTAACGGGAGCCGGGGCACTACTTGGAGCCGGTGGAAACGCCTGCTGCCCCACAAGACAATCCAACCGACCGTTAATTTGGACTAACTGGTTCAAGATGACCTGTTGTTGGTACGCTATGTAGCATCATCTCACTTTGGCTCAGCAACAATTATTTTTCTGCTTAAAGACATTTTTGTTTCATCCAGGAATAATGCAAAGAAATGGATTTTCTTCCCCAGGCCACAGCTGAAATCCCCTTTTGTTAAAACCAGCTTAAGGAATTTCCCCAATGTCCTGCCGCACTTTTATTGCCCCCATAAAACATGCAACAGATCCACACTCAGCTAATTTCCTTAAACTGTGAAAACGCTGGATTTAAACAACTTTAAAGTACATTATTACAAACTCAATTCTAAACCTTCATTCTTTTCAGAACTATGAAAATGCAGATGGACTCTGATGTTTTTGATGTGGAAAATCAATAATATGTGTGAAATGCATTAATCTGTGATTTTATATATATATGCATGGTAATGTTAAATGAATGTTTATTCCTGCATGTTGATTTAGAAGCACTGCTTACAAGATACACTAAGGTTAGTTTAGTTATACATAAGTGTGTAACAGTACATTCCAATGTATTTAAAACTGTGTATTCCTGTGGACTGATATCATGTATCAAAGTTTGCCTCTAAAACCATGTGACTCCCACAGCCAATCGCTGCACGACAGCTCTTCACCCCAAAGGACTCCGAACAATAGACTGTTTGTTCATTGGACTAAAAGTTCATCGAGCCCGCCCACGAAGGATGCTCATTGGCTGAGACTCCGGTCAGGCCAGAATCCCGCGAAACTCAACAGAGCTTATAAAAAGGAGAGAGACTCTTTTTCCAGTCTCTTCTGCTCCGGACCTCTTTTCCTCCCCGGATTTCTTTCCGGCTGCTCCCTTTTTTCTGATCTCCTCCATTGTCTACACACAGCAAGGAAGAACAAAGGACTGTCTGAGCACATGTCGTTTTTCTGAACACAGAGCAGATAATTTGTTTATGTAACTTTGTATTTTTTTCTTCTCTTAAATGCCTAGGAATTCCTTTTTCTTTGAGCTCAATTCTTAATCGGAGTAAAACTCCAATTCTTAATTTATCACTTTTTGTTAAACTTTCTGTAAAACCGCCGTTTGTTTAATTTTAAGGTAAACTTTAATCTTGACTTTATTTTTATAATATTTTTCTTGACCAACCACACACCAGAAGCTATAATTTTTATCTAAAGTCTGAAAGTTTTCTTTTCTAATTTGAAATCGGATTAGATATCTTCAATTATTCCCGAAAACCTCTGCAGCCGTTTGTCTACCAGGAAGAAAAACGCAACTCCCACATCGCGCAGCTGAGCAATCAGCGCGTTTCTGCAGGATTTCAACCATCGAGATCCAACTTACGATCTCATGAATATCATTCATCGTCAAGAGAATATTTGCGGGACAAATATTCTGGGTTTTGCCCCTGAACAACACTTCAAAACTTCATGAGGACGACGCCAGAACCATCATCACTGAGGATCACGTGAGCTGAAAAAACTTTAATTCATCTGCTGAATTAAACTTGAGGTTCGGTAATAATTGTATATCTAATCAGATGCAAATTAAGAAGCCCTTCACATAACTCTTCTTTTCATTAAAATTCCGTTTTTATTTTCTTAAGATTAATTTAGGACTTTTTCATAATTGGCAAACTTTCTCCATAAATTTGCGTTGTTTTTAATAATCTGTTAACTCAAACTGATAGAAATTCGTTTCTCAGTTTAACCCTGGTTCCGAAAATATTGACATTGTTAATCTATCATTTACAAGATTGAAATAATTTCATTAATAATTATAAAATCAATGTCTGTTAATCATTTCGTTTAATAAATATTTAAAAATGAGAAGTTGTTGGGAATTTATTTCATTCTGAGTCTGTTTCAAGCCCAGGTATCGAATTCACGGAACATTTTTGAGACTGATTATTGATTAATTTAGTGAGTGATCAAACAGGTATAAAGTGAAATTAAAGATCAAATTGCTTCTTAAAGATAGAAGCTGGTGCCCCTTACGAGTGTTATTAACTTTTCTGATGTATATGAAATGAGATTTGAGCTCAGATTCCAATACATCAATATAAATTAAATAATTCATACCTGATCATATTTATTATTTATTAATATTCCTATTTCACGTTACAGCTAACTGGTCCACTTGAGCCTCTAAGTTGTTAATTTGGCACGCGAGCGCGCTGTTTGCTGGGTCATTCTGATGGAGCCGTACTGACATGTTTAGTAGACCCAGGGAAACAACATAGGCTCAAGGTGGATTCAATTATCTTTATTAATAGAAAGTATGGTGTGTGTGTGCATGTGTGTGTAGTGTATGTGGATGTGACTGGATTCGTCTGCAGTGGCGTCGTAGCTGGGGGTGAGCAGAGCGCTGTTCGTCCTGGCAACCCTATAACAAAGCAGAGGCACAGGTGTTAGCACTGTCCAACTGAAGGAGTGTAGATGAATTGACTGAGGCTTACTTCACAGATGGGAGAGAAGCTCTCAGGTTGGCCCGGAGGCTACAGCCAGGAAGACAGCGTCTGCTGTCATGCCGCCGCTGGTGAACAGGTGGACCGCTGGGACAAGGGAGGCTTGTTCCGCCGCCTAGAAGGAATGATTCCACCACCAGGTGATTCCGCCTGTGCACAGGGGATAATGTTGGAGAAGGTGAGTAAGAATTGGCTTACTTGGCTGATGAGGCTGAATCCTCCCAAAGGATGAAGCAGGGACAAGGAGGGCTTAGACAGGAACAAAGAAAACAGGATCATGGGCTTCGAAGACGAGAGGTGGCTTCTGCAGCAAGGGAGACAGATGGCTCCATGCTAGTCTGAAGGCAGAGAGGGTTAAATAGCCCGAGTGTGATTGAGAACTGGTGTGTGCGCAGCTGTGGGAGATAATGACACAGAGCGAGCCATCACACCATTGTGGATTGGGGGGGGAGGATGTGGAGGTAGTGGAGGACTACAAATATGTGGGTGTCATGATCAGCAGCAGACTGGACTGGAAATTTAACACCAATGTTTTGTACAAGAAGGGGATGGGCAGACTCTACTTTATGAGGAAGCTGAGATCCTTCAATGCGTGCAACAAGTTGCTGGAACCTTTACACCAGACGGTCATTGCCAGCACCATCTTCTTTGCTGCCGTCTGTTGGAAAGAAAACACATGAACATAAGATTCCTAATTAGCAATCCTTGAAGCTCATCAGTGCAAACACCTGCTGAAGAGACTGAGTGGAACAGAACACCTGCAGTGGAATGGTGCTCACTACCCATCCCTGATCCAGATTGTCAACAGCATTAAGTTCAAAAGCCAGCATCTGTGATGGTTTGGGGGTATGTTAGTGCCCATGGCATGGGTAACTTGCACATCTGTGAAGGCACCATTAATGCTGAATGGTACATACTGGTTTAAGAGCAGCATATGCTGCCATTCGAGCAATGTCTTTTTCAGTGACATCCCTGCTTATTTCAGTAAGACGATGCCAAGCCACATTCTGCATGTGTTATAGCAGCGTGGCTTTGTTCTGGAAAGTCCTGCCTGCAGTGCAGACCTATCCCCAACTGAAATGGTGTGGCGCATAATGAGGAGCACGATACAACAATGGAGAGCACCTGCAGTCATACATCAAGAAAAAATGGGAAAGAATTTCACCTACAAAATTGCAACAGTTGCAATAGTGTCCTCAGTTCCTAAAATGCTTATTGAGTGTAAAAGGAAAGGAGATGCAACGAAGTGGTAAACATTTCCCTGTCCTAGCTTTTTTGAAACATGTTGCAGGCATCAAATTTAAAGCGATTAAATATTTGAAAAAAAAAAGTTAATCAGTTTGAACATTAAGTGACAGATTTATTAATGTTCTGTGCCATCTCAAAACCCTGTTTTGGCGTTCAAAATAAAAAAATCTACTGTTGAGATTTAGTAAAGGGCGCAGGGCAAAATTAGCGGTGGAAAAGTGTGGCCTATGTTAATTTTGTGCCTGGCCTCATTGCATATGTGTTTGTGGGAGTTGTTATGTCAAGGCATTTTTATTAATGACCTGCCATTACACTGCTCAGCTGCAACATGTCAACTTTATGCAGATGATGCAGTTATTTACACAGCTGCCAAGACTCCAGCACAGGCTGCAGACGTACTGTCTTCAAATATGGTTGATGTCCAAGAGTGGCTCATCCACAACCATCTATTGCTGAACCTTCAGAAAACAGTTTCAATGTGCTTTTCAATCAAAAAAGGTAACCTGCAACATTTTAGAGTTAATATACATAATCAAGACATCAGTTCAGTTACAGAATTCAAATACCTTGGCATTGTACTAGATCCTCAATTCAAATTTAATCTTCACATAAAGAAGATTTCTAAAACAGTAAAAAAAAAATCTGAACTGCTTTAAATTAATTAGATATTACATATCATACCAAGCAGCTGTACTGTATATGCATTCTATGGTTTTTTCTCATATATCATACTGTCTGACAGTCTGGGCTCAAGCAGCTCCTTCTACTAACTAACTAACTAACTAACCTGCACTTATATAGTGCTTTTCTAGTCACAAAGACCACTCAAAGCGCTTTCATTAATACTAACCCTCTATTCTAAGGGCCTATAGGAAACAGATATCTAGGGACAATTTAGAACAGCCAATTAACCTAACATGCATGTTTTTGGCATGTGGGAGGAAACCGGAGAAATCCCGGAGTAAACCCACGCAACACGGGGAGAACATGCAAACTCCACACAGATCACTGTTGGTCGGGGGCTGGGATCGAACCCACGATCCCCACAATCCCCCGGCCAAGGGTAAACTGTGCTGCCGCAGTGCTAACCACTGCGCCACCGTGCAGCCCATTCTACAATAAAACATATAGGTTCATTATATAATCAAACTTTAAAAATTTTGGATAAAAAGCCCATTAGGTGGCATCATTCATAATCATCATCATCATCGGGCTGCACGGTGGCGCAGTGGTTAGCACCGCGGTAGCACAGTTTACCCTCGGCCGGGGGATCGCGGGGATCATGAGATCGTGGGTTCGATCCCTGCCCCCAGCCAACAGTGATCTGTGTGGAGTTTGCATGTTCTCCCTGTGTTTGCGTGGGTTTACTTCGGGATTACTCCGGTTTCCTCCCTCATGCTAAAAACATGCATGTTAGGGAGTTAAGGGGCGCTTGCGCACACAGCGACCGGCAGCTGGTGGCTTGTCACCGGACTGCAGAACAAATCTACCTACGGGTACAAGATAAGTCAAAAAAAAAAAAAGCAAAAACATTGTTATATTCTAAAAAAAATATAATTTTGAGAGTTTCATTGACCTCTGTGTTCTGAAATTAATTTTCAAATGTTTCTATAAATCAGCACCAGAGCCACTTGTTGGATTCATCCAAAGACAGGACAGCACCAGAGCCACCAGGAGTTCTGTTAACAACCACTGTAAAATATCCCACCGCAGAACCACATTTGGACAAACAGCTTTCTCTATAAAGGGTAGTTATATTTGGAATACAATTCCAAATGAAATCAAAATAATAATAGATTTTAAAACATTTACTTCAAAGGTTAAAAACTGGCTGAAAAATAAACAAGAATGTACCCATGTATGAAATGATTGTCTGCAGGGTGTGAGTGAATGAAGGGAAGGAATGAATGTGTTTGTTTATAGTGAGTGATGAAGGGAGGGAGACCTGAAATAGGCAAATGTGAATTAGGTTTTTATATTGTGTATTTATAATTTTGTTTGCATTGATGTATGTGGATATTGTTTATACTGTTTTCATTTTGTTTGTTCCTCATCTTTTTCTCTTTTTATCTGTTTCTTTTCTCTAAAGCTCATCCAGGGACAAGAGTTGCAATTTAGCGTAATGCTATACACTCTCTGTACAACACATCAGATTTTTTTTGTCTGTTTATTGCACTGTCTCTGACAAATAAACAAATAAATAAATAAAGTGCAAATTTGGGGGAGGAGAGTATTTAACCCCTTGCACTCTGGTCAATTTCCCTAAAAACGCCTAAAAATAACGTACCCAAAGTAAATCAAAAGCTGTTCTTCAACCCTTTGCAGCATCTTCATGGGGTTGGTCTCATTTAAAAGAAAACACTTTTGAATTTTTTGGCAAAACAGTCGTAATCTCTCTAAGTACTCCTGCCACTGAATAACAGTCATCTAAACATACTGAACTTGAAGAAAATAAATTTTGCCTGGTTGTTTTTTTTTCGATACAAATGCTTGCAAATAACACACAGCTGTTAGATACTGGCTGGAAAATGCAACAGAAATGTAGAACCAAGTGTTATCCAGCTGAGGTCAAAATTTTGTAACAATACCTCAAAAAGTGAATATATTACATAGCTTTTTTGTCAGGTTGTTCCCAGGTGTTTTTGAACTGTGCCAAATTGTGCCAAATGGCACAGTTTGGAAAAACGTCTGTAACTTTTGAATGATTCAATATAGAAGCTTCATCTTGGGCTCTAATGAAAGGTGAAGGGCTGTGTGTGTGTGGGGGGGTGGGGGGTGTTTATTCATTCATGAATGAATGAATGAACAAACAAGCCCCCACACACAAAGAAGCATGCCACGTAAAAAAAAAAAAAAATGTCTGGCTTTTTTTTTTTTTTACAAGAAAAAATAACCTACAGTGCACTAAAAATTATACTAAAATATCTGTAATGTAGAAGATAACAACTCCCACCCTCCACCCACCCCCCGCTACAGAGGATGGACATCGCCCATCGCTACATGACGGACCGCGGGGACGGTGCACCGCGGTCTACTATGCACAATTGTACTAAAATATCTGCAATAATATCTGCAATCCGCTACAGAAGAGTAGCGGGGGGGGGGGGGCTTCACTGTCTGGACACGGCACACTGACCGTGTCCAGTCCGTGCGCCGCGGTCTTCATGTTGCGATGACACACAGTTGTAATTTACCGATCGGTCAAAAGTCATTTTGATTACAATTTTCAGGGATAAAGAATAATTTAGCTTATAACACTTACCTGTCCACAACAGCAGTGTCGCTGGCGAACTTCTCTTCCTCATTGTCGGACGAACATGACGCTGGTCCGCTTGTTACGGACTCGTGGTTCTGGTCACGCGATCCGGTCAAACCATGATTCCATTATTGCGGTTTTGCGCTTCCGTGATTGCGGTTTTGACGAACGATTTTTCAAAACAAATAAGAACAGTAGTAAGAAAAAAAGACTGGCGAATGCGTGTGTGTCACCCAGCTGCTTACACAAAACAGATTTTACGCACGGGACGTACGCTTTCAATCGTCGAAGTTCTCTGCTTCAATTGGCTTGCTGCATTCGCAGCCGTTGGTAGGCGTGTCCTTCTTGCTAGGTTTTCAGTCATTGGTTCTTCAAGGTTTCAGAAACCCAATTCAAGGCTCTTATTAGTCGAATGAGAGGTCAATCAAATCTAAACCAATCAAAGCACTCCTTTGGCTTTCTGTTTGCGGCTGTGTCTGCAGCTTTTTTTCTTTCAGTGCGCTCTAGGACGCACACTGTGCGTCCTAGGGCGCCTTTGTGTGCCCTAGGACGCAGAGACGTGACCGCCCGCGGTATCCCGGAGTGCAAGAGGTTAAATAAGTGGCGCAAGGTGATTTACTAAGGTTTGTAGTTGTCGATTTAAAAGCCTGTCTTAATTCATCTGTGCCTGACATGACAATGATCGTTGCCAGGAGGAGACACTGGTGAGAACCGAGGGTGGTGGCTGAAGAGACAGAAGCTTCTCTCTGCAGTGACTTTATTTGGCATGACAGAACAACGGACTATAAAGTACATATATAGACGGTCTGACAGAGACTGATGTTATGCTGAACTGGATATCAGCCGGCAGGTTTTTTGTTTTATTACATTTGTTCATATATAGCCTACTAAATGAATTTGTATCCATAAAATAGGATACAGGATAGTCCTTCCAACCTAGAGGGGACATAGAGACATGTCAGCGGACAGTGACTTTTTTTCTCTTTTCTGTGGAGGTTCACACTTGGACTCTGGAGTTTTCTTCTCCTCTCCATCCATCAGACTCCCCCTCACTCTTGCAACAAAAGCTCTTCCATGTTGTCAATTATCTTCATTTTTTTCTCTATCCATATTTCTATATTAGTTTCTTTTTGCTGTACACAAAATGATAATTCAGTTCCCACTTCTTCTCTTTAATGCTCTCTCCCTGTTCAGGATACACAATATAGGAGGAAAACAACAATGAGAGTATTAACAAAAAGAGCGCACAGATCCATAGAAATGTCCCTCAAAACTGCAAAACCACTTAGTAACTCACTGACAGCAGACTCTACCGTGGTGGTCCTAGAAAAAAGTGAAATTGTGTGTGTTTAATTTTATTACGTTCCAGACTTCAGAAAACATAAAATGCACATTTATAAAAAGTCATGAACTGGGAGACCTTTAGATTTTGTTAAAACACAGTGATTCACATTAAAAAATAAATAAATAAATAAATAAATAGAAAACAGAGTCTCCATCAGACCATCTTGATGGTTCTAGTGTTAATAAAATAAACACTTTGTTCAAATAATCAATTTATTCATGACTAGTCCTTTTTTTTAAATTAGATTAAAAAAACAACTTAATTTATACATATTAAACAAAGGAGTTCTGCCATGTTAAATAAAAATCAAAACTTTGAAATATCATAAACAAAAATAAACTATTTTACATGGTTTTGCGGTGAAACAAAAACTTAAAAAAACAACAACTTTATATATTATGCTCCTCCGAACTGGCTGTGCCTGTGCTGATGACCCGCTTCCTCAGCTGTGCCTGTGCACAGTTTTGCGGTGATCTTGGTGGATGGCTGGTCATTATTGAAATGAAGTGTCTGTGTTCATAATTTTGCGTGTTGTTAGTAGATCACTGGCAAAAAAATTGGCCACGCCCTTAGACACTCTAATTTGTGCTCTCGCTAATTTGCCCTGCCTTACTAAATCTGCCCCCAAATATCTCTTCTTTGGAATGTAGTCAATTCAATATAGGCTGAAAAGAATTTTTTGAATCACTGTATTTTGTTTTTATTTACATTTTACACAACATCCCAACCCCACCAGAACTGGGGTTGTACTATTGCCGATAGTGAACCTCATCCTCAGTGACTGTAGTGTGACATCACAACCCCAATCACCTCCGATGGAACATGGTAGTGTTTGAGTGGGATTTAGATCAGTTGGTGAGGCACATTAGGATAGGCCTAACCATATAACTGAGAGCATGCCATTATTGCACTTGGTTTGCTTGATGATTTGAGCAATCAGTGGCATTTTAAGGTGGCACAGTAATGTTTTTGCGTTAAGAAATCTTAAAGGGGGCATTATCTGCAACTTCTCCTCTTTTTCAATGCTACTAATGCTAATCAGTAGCATAACCCATCAGTCGTGTTTCTTGTTAATCTGCATCCATCCATTATATTAACACACACAGAGGTTGAGTGACAGTGTAAGATACCTGAGTGGAGTTCACAGACTGTTTTGTCTTCTTACCCTCTCCATCTTTTCAACGTCATTTTGTCTCTTTCTTCCCTCTCTTTCCTCATTGCCTGAGCGCCTTTTGATATGCTAAGCAGCAGCCTATTTATAAGTCATTGTGAGAGAAAACATAGTTGATTAGGGGACAAATAACAAATGCCCCATGTCTGCTGAGGGAAAACAGTGGGATAAAAAGAAGCGGAGAGTGTTTGGGTGAGAAGAGAGGGGGATTGTCTGCTCAGCAGCTCCCTGTGAGGCATGTCACCCAGGTTGAATAGATGTACATATCATTATTTTTCTGGGGTACACAGCAGTAATGATATGAGACAGAGCACAGGAGTGAGGGGACAAATAAAAAGCAGTCATTGTGCAGTGAAGTTGTGAGCCAGTCTGGGTGGCTCCAAGCCCATTCTCTGGTTCTGTAGTGTAGCCAGACAAGGAATTTCACTAAGGCTGCATAATATGGGGATTGGAATATCTAGCTTCTGCATTTCTATATAGATCTCCAGTTTTACCATCATTGTTTAAATTGCTTTTTATTGTTTTTTATTTTTATTACATCTAGAGTCAACCTCAGGACAGTATTAACAACATGGTTTCATCTTGGTATTGACCACTGGATCAACTCAGTACTCTCTCAAGTGTGACTGAGAGTGAGTAAAGTTTTCCCGACAGGGCCACATGTAATTTGCAAAGTTGGAGATTTTTTTGGCAAAGTTTTTTTTTTTTTTTTTCTTTCAAGCAGTAAGTCAAACTCAGATGAGAGTTGCCACTCTGTCACTTTGTCCCCTTAGTTTCAAATTCTTATCATCTTTCCTTTTCTTTTTGTAGACATATTGCATTTGATTTCAAAATCTGTGTATTCATTACAGCAGTCACAGCCTATACTGCCCCAACACTAGTTTGTGTTACTAGGCTAATAGTACCCCACCCCAACACACTGCACATTGTGCCATTGTTAATCCGATGTACCAAGTTTACATGGGGAATGCTTCTTATAGCTGCTATTTGCACACTGGCAAGATGTCAGCATTAGGTCAGAGACCTAAAATTTCAATCATTCAGCTGCTCCCTTTCGAGGTCACCACAATGTATCATCATTTCATATTGCAATGGTGTACATCTTAGTTGGTCTTTGGTATGACAAAGTCGTGAACCCACAACCTTCTGGCTGTAGGGCCGATACTCTACCACTAATCATAATTTAATAGTAGTGTTAGCTTGAATATCAAAATAGATGCAGTCTTAAAGATCTGACCTAAATAATTAAAGGTTGTTATTAACATTGTCTGCAGAATACTGGAGTGGTGGTCTAGTGGAAGAGCGTCTGCCCCACAGATAGAAGGTTGTGGGTCGGTGACAGGGTCAAGTAGGGCGTCCAGCGTAAAACCCTTGCTAAATCAAATATGTGGATCATCGCAATATCAGAAGATGATATGCTGTGATGATCCCAAAAGGGAATACAGTGCATCCAGAAAGTATTGACAGCACTTCACTTTTTCCACATTTTGTTATGTTACAACCTTATTCCACAATGGATTAAATTCATTTTTTTTCCTCAAAATTCTACACACAATACCCCATAATGACAACATGAAAAAAGTTTTTTTGAGATTTTTGTAAATTTATTAAAAATAAAAAACCTTAGAAATCACATGTACATAAGTATTCACAGCCTTTGCCATGAAGCTCAAAATTGAGCTCAGGTGCATCCTGTTTCCACTGAACATCCTTGAGATGTTTCTACAGCTTAACTGGAGTCCACCTGTGGTAAATTCAGTTGATTGGACATGATTTTAAACGGAACACACCTATCTATATAAGGTCCCACAGTTGACAATGGATGTCAGAGCACAAACCAAGCATGAAGTCAAAGGAATTGTCTGTAGACCTCTGAGACAGGATTGCTTCGAGGCACAAATCCGGGGAAGGATAAAGAAAAATTTCTGCTGCTTTGAAGGTCCCAGTGAGCACAGTGGTCTCCATCATCCATAAATGGAAGAAGTTCAGAACCACCAGGACTCTTCCTAGAGCTGGCCGGCCTTCTAAACTGAGCTATCAGGGGAGAAGGACCTTAGTCAGGGAGGTGACCAAGAACTAAATGGTCATTCTTTCAGAGCACCAGCATTCCTCTGTGGAGAGAGGATAACCTTCCAGAAGGACAACCGTCTCTGCAGCAATCCACCAATCAGGTCTGTATGATAGAGTGGCCAGACGGAAGCCACTCCTTGGTAAAAGGCACATGACAGCCCACCTGGAGTTTGCCAAAAGGCTCCTGAAGGACTCTCAGACCATGAGAAACCAAATTCTCTGGTCTGATGAGACAAAGATTGAACTCTTTGGCATGAATGCCAGGCGTCATGTTTGGAGGAAACCAGGCACCGCTCATCACCAGGTCAATTCCATCCCTACGGTGAAGTATGATGGTGGCAGCATCATGCTGTGGGGATGTTTTTCAGCGGCAGGAACTGGGAGACTGGTCAGGATAGAAGGAAAGATGAATGCAGCAATGTACAGAGACATCCTGGATGAAAACCTGCTGCAGAACGCTCTTGACCTTGGACTGGGGTGACAGTTAATCTTTCAGCAGGGCAACGACCCTAGGCACAAAGCCAAGATATCAAAGGAGTGGCTTCAGGACAACTCTGTGAATGTCCTTGAGTGGCCTAGCCAGAGCCCAGACTTTAATCCAATTGAACATCTCTGGAGAGATCTGAAAATGGCTGTGTATGATGGTACTTCCCATCCAAACTGATGGAGCTTGATAGGTAAAATGGTAAAATGGTAAATGGCATTCATTTCTATTCTCATCCCTTGATGACCAAAGCGCTTTACAGATCCTGCTATCCACCCATTCGCACACACATTCACACACTGGTGTTGCAAAGAGGAATTGGCCAAACTGCCCAATGAGTAGGTGTGCAAAGCTTGTGGCATCATATTCAAAAAGATCTGAGGCTATATTTGTTGCCAAAGGTGGATCAACAAAGTATTGAGAAAAGGCTGTGATTACTTAGGTACATGTGATTTCTTAGTTTTTTTTATTTTTAATAAATTTGCAAAAATCTAAAAAAAAACAAAAAAACTTTTTTCATGTCATGAGGATTTGTGTGTAGAATTTTGAGGAAAAAAATGAATTTATTCCATTTTGGAATAAGGCTGTAACATAACAAAATGTGGAAGAAGGGAAGCACTGTGAAAACTTTCGTGATGCACTGTATGTGGAAGAAGATGAACATGTGGCTGTAGCCACTATAGCTTTGGTATGCCATTTAAACGTTGGCTGATGGTCTTCTTTGGTGTAAATGTTTATGCTATAGAGAGCCTAAGTCACACTACCTCTGTTTCAACATATGGGACCTTAAATCGGAAAAGTGAAAGGCAAGAGAGAAATTATGTTTTGATCCCAGTTGAACTTTGACAGCGAGTTACACATTTGATGTTTGTCAATTTAAAAGATAATTTTCCACATAAAAAGGATTTAGGTTTTTAAAAATATGTAAATTTAAAGGCTACAAACCAAAATGTAACTTTCATCATTGCTTTCAATGAGCACCATTAAAGATGGACTTCGGTGGCTATACATTTCCTATAAAAACAAATCTACATTATCTTAAATGGTATCTTATGACCTTCTTTGTACAAAAAAACTTTCATTGTCTTACAGTTTCATGTCACCCCCCCCACCCACCCACCCTAGTAATCACTGATTCACCAGAATCAGTGATTACTAGGCCCAGCCACTTACCACAAGGCAAACAGGGGCTAGCATGACAACTAGGCCACCGGAGTGGGGGGCTAGTTGATAGAGCATCCGCACCACAACCAGGAGGTTGGGGGTTCAAGTCCCGTCTGGGTCATACCAAAGACAATATAAAAATGGTACTTCCCTCCTTCTAGGTTGGTGCTCAGCATAATAGAATGGAGGAAGGAGAAGTTGTTTGCGGTGGGGCCTTGCATGAGAGCGACCCTTCATATTCTACAGTGGTGTGAAAAAGTGTTTGCCCCCTTCCTGATTTCTCATTTTCTGTATGTTTGTCACACTTATATGTTTCAGATCAAACAAATTTAAATATTAGACAAAGAAAACACAAGTAAACACAAATTGCAGTTTTTAAATGAAGGTGTTTATTATAAAGGGTAAAAAAAAATAAAAATCCATACCTACATGGCCCTGTGTGAAAAAGTGATTGCCACCTAAACATAACAAATGTTTGGGCCACCCTTAGCAGCAACAACTGCAATCAAACATTTGCAGTATCTGGCAATGAGTCTTTTATAGCACTGTGGAGAAATTTTGGCCCTCTCATCTTTGCAGAATTGTTGTAATTCAGCCACATTGGAGGGTTTTTGAGCATGAACCACCTTTTTAAGGTCATGCCACATCATCTCAATCGGATTCATGTCAGGACTTTGATTAGGCCTCTCCAAAGTCTTCATTTTTTTTTTTCTTAAGCTATTCAGAGGTGGACCTGCTGGTGTGTTTTGGATCATTGTCCTGCTACAGAACCCAAGTGTGCTTCAGATTGAAGTAACGAACAGATGGCCGGACATTCTCCTTCAGGAATTTTTGGACGACAACAGAATTCATGGTTCCATGTACCACAGCAAGTCGTCCATGTCCTGAAGCAGCAAAACAGCCCCAGACCATCACACTACCACCACCATATTTTTTACTGTTGGTATGATGTTGCTTTTCTGAAATGCTGTTACTTTTCAACCGGATATAATGGGACACACACCTTCCAAAAAGTTTAACTATTGTCTCATCAGCCACAAAGTATTTTCCCAAAAGTCTTGGGTCTCATCAAGACTTTTTTCTGGTGACACTGAGACAAGCCTTTATTTTTCTTTTTGCTCAGCAGTGGTTTTTCTCTTGGAACTGTGCCATACACGCCATTTTTGCCCAGTCTCATTCTTGTTATAGTGTTATCTTTGTCTAATATTTCAATTTGTTTGATTATCTGAAACACTTAAGTTTGACAAACTCACAAAAAACTGAGAAATCAGGAAGGGGGAAAACACTTTCTCACACCACTGTACATGTGATTAGCATTGTAGATAGGAGAAACATGTCATGCGGTGGCTCTCGCGAGCCACCATAAGACGCCACACCATCACCAGAGAGTTGTGCAAGAGTTTTTTATTAACGGTGAAGTAATGATAATACAAGCTGCTGAGGCAATGACACATACAAGTCTACACACACCGGGAGGCGTAAGGCTAACAGCTCACTTACAGGTCCACAGGATGCGATGGTCATACCACAGACAGGCAAGGTAGAAACAGTCCAAAGCATACGTAGCTCCGACGATAAGAGACGGACACTGCTGCAAGGATGCGGCCACTAGCATGGGTTTAAGAAGTCCGTCGCTAACGACCGCAAATGCAGAACAGCTGTTCAGGACTTGATAGCTGAGCGGAAGCCTCCCCGAGCGCTGTCACAATAAGAGCTCGGAGAGCCAGGATAACAACGCCACTGTCAAGCCCCGACAGGAATAGCCCGAGCACAAATAACATAGTGCTCGGGTCACAACAGTAGCACCCCCTCAAAAGGCGGGCTCCGAACGTCTTGTAACACCCAGCCCCCCCACCCCCCCCAACCACAGGGCGAGTGAATGGAGGAACAGGCAAGGAGGGAGCCAAACAAAACCCAACAAGGCCTCAGACAAAAAGGAAAAAGGACACATCCTCCGACACATCCATCAAATTCCACCAGAACAATGAAGAAAAAAACAAAAAAAACAAGGAAAGAATTACAACACAAGGGGTACAAACCATACAGAGCACAATTACCTGACACCGAAAGCTTTCCCACAGAGACCACAGACAACCTGTCTAACTCCAGAGTACATAACCCCACGTGGTTTAGAACTCATCAAAGTAAAGATCTTTTCACACACAAACTTTGAAATGCCACAATTATACCCCCAAATTACCCATGTACATGAAACCCAGCCACAATTAAATCCAAAACAACAGCCTCAAACACTACGGTATCTATGAAAAAACAAGAAATACATGCTATAGCCCCTCAAGTAGAAGAGGGGAGGAAAACAAAACAAAACAAAACAAAAAACAAACAAAAAAAAAAGCATTCTGCAAACATACACGAGGCAATCTCAGTTGTTCCAAATAACCTTACACCGTATGGTCCCAAACAGAAGATGATCGGCGGAGATCAAACGCCCCAGGCAGAGCTCCGGCGACCTCCCTGCATCCAATGGCCCACAGATAGTCACAAAAAACAGTACATGGTCAGGCGGCCTGCCCCAGTCCCAGGCCCCAAGAAACAAGTCCTCCGGTGGCCGTACCAGGCCACCCAGTAGCAAACACAGTTTATCGAGTGACCGACCGAAGGCGCCAAACCAGTGGAGCAGTTCCTTGGGTGGCCGACCCGCATCCCTCAGCCACCAGAACCATGGAGGAATAGCGTGCGGCGGCCTGCCAGATGGAGAAACTACATGAGAGCATCAGCCTGCAAGACAAAAATCTCCAACGGCCCCCAGCGCTAACGACCCCAGCTGGTGGCTCCTGAGAGGGGAATAAACAAGACAATGGGTCCACATCATATCAGGCGGCAAAGGGTCTGCGGCTCCTCCACCGATCTCGGTCCAGACCGATGCGATCGTCGCAGCTCCGCCTATATCGGATCCCGATTGGATCACAGCTGCACCCGTGTTGGACCCCGATTGGGTCACAGCAGCGCCAACGTCGGACCCCCACTGGACCTCGCCAGACCCCGATTGGGTCACTGCCGCACCAGCGTCAGACCCCGATTGGACCTCCTCGAACCCCAATTGGGTTGCAGCTGCACCTGCGTTGGACCCCCACTGGACCTCGCCGGACCCCGATTGGGTCACTGCCGCACCAGCGTCAGACCCCGACTGGACCTCGTCGGACCCCGATTGGGTCGCAGCTGCACCTGCATTGGACCCCCACTGGACCTCGTCAGGCCCTGATTGGGTCACCGCTGCACCCGCGTCGGACCCCGATTGGATCACAGCAGCACCTGCGTTGGACCCCCACTGGATCTCGGCAGGTCCCGATTGGGTCACCTCAGTCCACGCGTCGGACCCCGACTGGGTCTGGACGGACCCCAATTGGGTCACCGCTGCACCCGTGTCGGACCCCGACTGGGTCACCTCAGCCCACGCGTCAGACCCCAACTGGGTCTGGACGGACCCTGACTGGGTCGGTACTGCACCGGCGACGACCTCCATCCCAGAACTTGGGACCTCCAGCCCTGCGACCTCGACAGACTCCAAACCGGTTACGCTGTGGAGAGGCTCAGAGGACAGGACAGGACCGGGATCAGTATCACCGGCAGCGTCAGAGCCCAGCGAGACGAGCTTGGGCGCAGCAGACGGCTGCCCCTCGCTCGCCTCCCCACGAGGCAGGAAAAAATGCTCTAACACACCACAAAGAAAAACAAAGAAGAGCACTTGCCTGCACTCGGGCTCTGGAGCCGTCCAGGACTTCGTCGATCCAGGTTCACAGGTAGAAGCTCGTCGTCGGGCTCCCACTCAGCTGCGTTGGGTTCCACAGCCGGCCTGATGGTCTCTGCAGCTGGATCCTCTCGCGCTGATGTCCACACCAATAACCCGCACGGCGTGGTGGCAGGGGACCCTCGACCCGCTGGCTCGGGCTGCTCCTCTGTGGAGACCTTGGGACGCTTGCTCGTCGGCTCAGGCTCCACACCGCAGTCCGCTCTCCTCCTCTGTCCAAAACAAGGCTGCGGGGCCGTGATTATTCCCAGAGTCGCAGGCCTCCCCCTCGTTCGACGGCGTGGACCTAACACCGAGGTCCGCTCAGCAGGAGGAAACACAGAGGCAGCAGGTTCAGTACAGGTAACTACAGCTGGAGGAGGAAACTCGGGGGGCTGCAAACCACGAGCTTCACCCCCAGGAGTCAGACAACACAGATCACCAAGATAAGTAGGGAAGTGAATTTGAACTTGCCTGTCTCCCGGAGGGAGGATGGTGCCAGCTGTAGAGGACATTGCTCCTTCCCTCGCTCGCTGGATGGTAGGAAAGGACCAATGGATGGAGCTCGCCGGCGCAGGACTCTGATCACACACAGCAGCTGGAGAGGGCGTTGAGGACGAGGGAGCGGCAGCCGAAGCAGGCCGGGCACAACATGCTGACCGTACAGCAGGGGGTGGTGGCCCGAGAAAAGGGGCTGCAGGAATTCCCTCCTCATGTGACACCGAAGAGATAGCTGACTGGTTGACTGGGTCATTCCGGCGGCCCGGAACTGGATCCGGAACAGGAGCTTGCTGAAGATGTGCTCGGCCGCGGCACCAACGCCTACGCCGGTCCCCAGATGGTGCGAACTCCAGAAATGGATCGAGGACAGGATCGGGATCCGTAGGCAAAGAGCAGGAGTGCCTCCTCCTCTGCTTCTTACTGTGCTCCTCCTCCAGCATAAGGAATATCTTGCGTTGTGCGGCGATATCAACCCTCCTTGCGTCGACTTCCGGGTGGTCGGCATAGTGGGGAGAGAGATGATGAAGAGCGTCTTCAGCAGAGTCCAGGTACCAGTGTATGCCGTGATCGTAATCCAGGAGGGAAGCGGAGATAAGCATCTCATCCATGAATTCAAGGACGCCCGTCAGCTCGTGGCTCGGACTTCGAGCGCGGCCCCTCCGCGACGGCATTCCTCACACACACCGTACCCAGACAGGAAAAGCAAATGTCCAAAAAAAACACCAACTCACTGGTGAAAGGCGTCTCGGGTTGGCATCACCGTAAACGCTGTTTTTTGGCAGCAGTGTACTGTCATGCGGTGGCTCTCGTGAGCCACCATAAGACGCCACACCTTCACCAGATAGTTGTGCAAGAGTTTTTTATTAACGGTGAAGTAATGATAATACAAGCTGCTGTGGCACTGACACATACAAGTCTACACACACCGGGAGGCGTAAGGCTAACAGCTCACTTACAGGTCCACAGGAGGCGACGGTCATACCACAGACAGGCAAGGTAGAAACAGTCCAAAGCACACGTACCTCCGACGATAAGAGACGGACACTGCTGCAAGGATGTGGCCGCTAGCGTGGGTTTAAGAAGTCCGTTGCTAACAACCGCAAATGCAGAACAGCTGTTCAGGACTTGACAGCTGAGCCGAAGCCTCCCCGAGCCCTGTCACAAAAAGAGCTCAGAAAGCCAGGATAACAATGCCACTGTCAAGCCCCGACAGGAATAGCCCGAGCACAAATAACATAGTGCTTGGGTCACAACAAAACATAATTAATTATGTTCTACTATTCAGTACATGGTTTCCTGTATGGACTGAATGACAATGGAGATAGCTTTTCTCATAATCAGAATAAATCCTGTTATAAAAAAGACTTACTCGTTGAAGAACATGCACAGTTGTGTTCACTGTGGCCCAGGTTAATGACTGAAACTACAGTGGTCCTTAAAAGCAGTATATTGGTAAAACCCATCTCAATTTGAATCACGTTTTCAAAGCAGTTTGTTCAAAAATGCTAACTGGCCTGGAGGATAATGTCACTTAGGCAAGAGATGTCATGACTTTGGTGGAATTTTGAGGAGCTTTAAGTGCAGGACAACCACTTCAGAAGAACACAGATGCAGATGAAAAGTTTACACCACTTTAATGAAAACCCAAACCCTATACAAAACATGCTAATCTCAAGGAATAAATTAACACACCACAATTAATAAAACTCTTGACCAAAACGTCATACTATGTACAGGAAAACAGTTGCACGCTGGAGCCACATGCAGCCTAGGAGAAAAGAGGGGAGAGGAGTGATTAATGAGGGATAAGGCACACAAAGAAATGACACTGAGATTAAGGCCTTACGATAATGGCAGAGAACACCAGTGTAGAAAATGTGAAAGGAATCTGAAGACTGCAGGGTAGGAAGAGGATGGGCTGAGATACCTGGGTGGACAACCCGTGGTCTTTGAGATGAGATGGTTCAGGCGAGCGTGCACACACAGATCCAGAGACGGACTACTAGAGGCGGCAGCAAACCTGAGAGGTGAAGAGAAGAGATGTAAGACAACTTCAGGAAGATAATTAGTTCACCACACAACAACAGCTACAGTTGTGAAGTGGCACAAACCCAACGATCCAATGGAGAGCTCTTCACACACTGGCCCTTAAATAGGCTGGTGAATCAGGAGGCAGCAGGTGTGTAATAACGCAGGTGCGCTGATGAGCTCCAGAGCCATGAAAAGAGAAACAGGAAGGGAGGGGGGAGACATGCTTTCCTGATCATGACCGTGCCCCCCTCCCCCCCAAGGGATACCTCATGGAGTACCCCCGGGCTTTTGTGGATGGGCCATGTGAAATGCCCGGACCATTCCCTTGTCATGGAAGTGGGACTGTGGAATCCATGATCTCTCCTCCGGACCGTAACCCATCCAATGCATCAGATACTGCAGCCCCTGGTCTCAACTGCATACGTCCAGAATCCGCTAGACGGTATAGGTGGTATGTTCATCGATGATCCGGGGGGATGGAGGGGGTTCTGGAGGCGGAGACAAGGGACTGACGAAGAGAGGTTTGATCTGTGAAACGTGGAAGGTAGGATTGATGCGAAGAAATGGGGGCAACTTCAGCTGGACAGTGACATCATTGATGATGCGGGATATCGGAAATGGACCCAGAAAGTGAGGGGACAGCTTCCGAGAGTCCGTCTTCAGCGGTACCTTCTCAGCGGATAATCAGACCTTCTGGCCCACGGAGTATTGAGGCGCTGCTGCAATCCTACGGTTGGCATACAAGCAATTCCACTTGGACGATCATTGAAGGGCCACCCGAGTTGACCTCCAGAGGCGGTGACAGTGACAGGCGTGGGCCTCCACCGAAGGTACTGAGGTCACTCTCTCCATCATGGGTTGAAGCGGTGGTATCTATTCCATGGCGGCTTCAAAGGGTGTCAGTCTCATGGCGGAGGAGACGGCCGAGTTGAGAGAATATTCCACCCAGGTCAGGTGGGAGCTCCAGGTTGACGGGTTACAGGATGCTACACACCTCAGGGTGGCCTCCAAGGACTGGTTTGCACGCTCAGCCTGACCGCTAATCTGGGGATGATATCCAGATGTGAGGCTGACGGAGGTGCACAGGGACTGATATAATGCTCTGCAGACCCATCATATAAACTGTGGTCCTCGATCTGAAACACTGACCATGTTTGGAATAAAAATGCTTTATGTAAACATGTCAATCTGAATATTCTGACCCAATCACGCTCGTTCGGATCAAAATTTCATTCCGATTGAGGCGAGTCAGTTATGCCGATTGTTAATCCGAATGGCATGCATGAAAACACTTATTCTGAAGGTTGGGCAGAAAATATGTTTACTGTGCATGTCTGTATGTCAGCCACATGTCGACGTGACGTACGAGGGTCATTCAGTTAATAAGGTGAATTTTTCGGTATAAGGACTTCTAATACAGATAGAAGCTTACTTCTTTTTTTTTTATTTTTCAACGTAGTCTCCCAGCAATGTCACACACTTTCCCCATCTGTGCACAAGCTTCCGTATTCCCTCAGCGTAAAAATCTTTGGACTGATGTCTCAGCCAGTCTCTCAAAACACTTTTGACTTCATCGTCACTTTCAAACTTCGTGCCTCTCGTGAACGCTTTCCAGGGACCAAACAGGTGAAAGTCTGAAGGGGCAACTCATCACCATCCTTCTCATAGCGGGAGAGACACTGCTGGGACAACTCGACCCTCCTCTGTTTGTGCTCTGCAGTAAGCATCTTCATCTTTGGCGTCCACTGGCAGCTGACCTTTGAGTAGCCAAGGTCATCATGGACAATTTTGTGTACTGTCCCAACAGATAAGCTCAAAGTCCTTGCAATGTCATCCACTATTCTTCTTCTGTCAGACTGAATGAGGTCATTGACTGAATCGATCACCTCAGGAGACCTCACTTCTGTAGGCCTCCCAGGCCTGTTTTCATCCTCAACACTTCTCTGTCCTTCTTTAAACAATATAACCCACTTGTAGACATTTTTTCGGCTGAAACATGTGGCATCATACACAGTTGACATTCTGCTATGAATTTCAACTGGTTTGCACCCTTCAGCAACCAAAAACTCGATAACTGACCGCTGTTCAATCCTGGAGCATGCTTCTTGGTCGGCCATCTTTGTTAATCGCCAAAAACTCTCAAAGTTTTTCTTGAATCTGCAAAAGAAAGTAAATCCATGTGAGAAAAAAGTAAAACAAAAAAAATAAATAAAAAAAAAAAGTAAGCTTAAATGTGTATTAGAAGTCCTTATACCAAAAATTCACCTTATTTATTGAATGACCCTCGTATTTCCGCCTTTACAGCAGCTAGCAGAAGACATAGCGGGAGTAAAACAAAATTGCTCTGTATCATCCTGCTGTCACCCTCTGTTCCTCATTTACTGAGGTTTATACTTATAGCTTCATTAAGGAGACCAGCAGAAGCAAAAATACAGTCTGAATATCAAAATACAGGTCCGTTTCAAAAAGAGAGACACGAAGAGGGGCTTGCTAACACCGGAAGTTGTTTCTTCTTCTACTATTTTCGGAATGTCGAAATGTCAACTTGCGCATGTCAAAATGATTTAGTCCGTTCAAACGTGTGACACATGGAAACGCACATCCTAATCAGATCAGCTTTTTCAGGATCCATGTAAACAGTAATGTTCTGATCTGAATTGTAATCAGATTGAAGAAATTTTGCCCATGTAACCGTGGGTAATGTCTATAGAGATTCCGTGAAGCCTGATGACATGGGTGCATAGGAGATTTGCCGTCTCGGCAGCAGAAGGGAGACCAGAAAAGGGAACAAGGTGAGCGGCCTTAGAGAAGCAATCAGTAAGAATGAAAATGACGGTGTTACCTTGGGATGGAGGGAGGCCCGAGATATAGTCAATAGCAATATGGGACCAGGGCTGGGAAGGAATGGGGAGTGGATGGAGGAGACCGGCTGAGAAAGAAGAGTTGGATATATTGGCAACGCATGTGTAGCAGGCCTTCACATAGTCCTTCACATCCTTCCTGAGGGAAGGTCACCAAAACACACACTGAATGAGTTCTGTTGTACGGGTGATGCCGGGATGACGCATGGGATGACCCTGGGCGGTATCTGATGGAGAGATTAAATCTCAGAAAAAACAGGGCCCACCGAGCCTGCCGAGCATTCAAGCAATCTGGCCGATCTGAGGTATTATAAATTTTTGTGATCAGTCCAGACAAACACCGGTTGATTGGTTTCCTCCAGCCAGTGTCGCCAATCCTCCAGGGCCAATTTAAAGGTCAGCAGTTCATGGTCCCCCATGTCATAATTTCTCTCGGCTGGGGACAGCCGCCAAGAGAAAAACGTGCATGGGTGGAGCTTCTGGTCGGTGCCGGAACACTGTGACAGCACAGTGCCCACGCCCGAATCAGAAGCATCCACCTCAACCACGAACTGAGCTTTGGAGTCTACCTGTGCCAAGATGGGTTCGGTGGTAAATTTTTCTTTGAGTGTAGCAAAAGCCCACCCAGCGATCTGAGACCACTTGAATGGGCTCCTGGTCAAGATCAGCTGGGTGAGGGGCAAAGCGATTTTGCTATAATCACTGATGAACCGGTGGTAGAAATTGGCAAAACCCAGTGAGCTCCTTGCTGGTTTGGGGAGTAGGCCAGTCTACTACGGCCTGGATCTTCTCTGGGTCGTGCCCCCACCCACGGTAAACCCGAAGAAAGAAGTGGAGCAGGTGGAAAACACTTCTCAGCTGTCACAAAAAGCTTGTTTTTGAGCAGCCACTGCAGGACTGTCTGGACGTGAACCACATGTTCCTCCAGCGTGCGAGGGAAAATCAAAATGTCATCCATCCATCCATCCATCCATCCATCAATCTTCTACCGCTTCTCCGGAGGTCCAGGTCGCGGAGGCAGCAGTTCAAGCAGAGAAGCCTAGACTTCCCTCTCCCCAGCCACCTGCTTCAACACTTCAAAGAAGATGCCAAGGTGTTCCCAGACCAGCTGGGAGATATAGTCTCTCCACCGAGTCCTGGGTCTGCCCCTGGGTCTTCTCCAAGAGGGGCGTGCCCAAAACACCTCAAGTGGGGGTGTCAAGGAGGCATCCTTATCAGATGCCCATACCACCTCAACTGGCTCCTTTCAATGTGGAGGAGCAGCAGTTCTACTCTGAATGTCTCGTGGATGACTGAGCTCCTCATCTTATCTCTGAGGGTGAGTGCAGCAATCCAATGAAGAAAGCTCATTTCAGCTGCTTGTATCCGCAATCTCATTCTTTCGGTCATTACCCAAAGCTCATGATCATAGGTGAGGGTAGGAACTTAAATTGACTGGTAAATCAACAGCTTTGCCTTAGAGCTTTGCTCACTCTTCACCACAACAGACTGGTACAACATCCACAACACTGCAGATGCTGATCTGATCCGTCTGTCAATCTCTTGCTCCATTCTCCCCTCACTCGTGAATAAAGATCCCAAGATACTTAAACTCCTCCTTCTGGGGCAGGAGCTTGTCACCAAACTGGAGAGGACAATACACCCTTTTCCGGCTGAGGACCTCGGACTCAGACTTGGAGGTCCTTATTCTCATCCCAGCCACTTCACACTCAGTGGAAAACAGTCCCAGTAAGAAATGTAGGTCTTTGCTGGATGAAGCCAGCAGGACAACATCTGCAAACAACAGAGGTGTGATCCTGTGGTCACCAAGCATGACAGCCTCCGTTCCCTGGCTGCGCCTAGAAATCCAGTACTTAAAAATTATGAACAGGATTGGTGACAAAGGGCAGCCCTGGTGGAGTCCAACTCTCACTGGGAATGAGTCCGACCGAGTGTTGGCAATACGAACCAAACTCTCACAACGGTCGTATAGAGACCGGATAGCTCATAACAACAAGTCCGATACCCCATACTCCCGAAGGAACCTCCACCAAAAACCAAGCGGGACACAGTCGAATGCCTTCCCCAAGTCCAAAAAACATATGTAAACTGGTTGGGCAAACTCCCATGAACCCTCGAGGATTCTCGAGAGTGTAAAGAGCTGGTCCAATGTGCCACAGCCAAGACAAAAACCACATTGCTCCTCCTGAATCCGAGGTTTGACTAACGGTCTGACTCTCCTCTCCAGTGCCTTGGCATAGACCTTCCCAGGGAGGCTGAGGAGTGTGAACCCTCTAAATTTGGAGCACACCCTCTGGCCCCCTTTTTTTGAAGAGAGGAACCGCCATCCCGGTTTGCCATACCAAAGGCACTTCCCCCGACCTCCACGCAATGTTACAGAGGCGTGTCAAACATGACAGCCCTACAACATCCAGAACCTTGAGGTACTCAGGGCGAATCTCGTCCACCCCCAGGGTCCGGCCATCAAAGAGATTTTTAACAACCGTTGCGACCTCAGCCCCTGTGATAGGCGAGTCTTCCCTCTTGTCCACAATCCCTGCTTCCTCTGTGGAAGGCGTGTCGGTGGGATTGAGGAGATCCTCAAAGTATTCCTTCCACCGCCCGACGATATCCCCAGTCGAAGACAGCAGTGCCCCATCCGCATCATACATAGTGTGGACAGGGACTTGCATCCCTCTCCTGAGCTGCCGGACAGTTTGCACAAATCTCTCCGAGGCCCACCGAAAATCTTGTTCCATGGCCTCACTGAACTCCCCCCATACCAGAGTTTTTGCTTCAGCAACTACCCGAGCTGCACTCCACTTGACCTGCTAGTACACCTCAGCTGCTTCGGGAGTCCCACATGCCAACCAAGCTTGAGAGGACTCCTTCTTCAGCTTAATGACCCGCCTCACCACTGGTGTCCACCACTTGTTTCCGGGTTTGCCACCACGAGATGACCCGACAACCTTGCAGCCACAGCTCTGGGCAGCTGTTTCAACAATGAAGGTGGAGAACATGGCCCATTCAGACAACATATCTCCAGACTCCCTCGGAATGTGGTTGAAATTCTTCCGGAGGTGGGAGTTGAAGACCTCCCAGACAGGGGCCTCAGCCAGATGTTCCCAGCACACCCTCACTATAGGTTTGGGTCTACCAGGTCTGAATGGCGTCCTCCCCTGCCATTGGATCCAACTCACCACCAGGTGGTGATCAGTTGACAGCTCTGCACCTCTCTTTACCCAAGTGTCCAAGACATATGGTCACAGGTGTGATGACACGATAACAAAATGATCATTGACCTGCGACCTAGGGTCAATATGTCATCTAACTAAACAAAAACAAAATTGTTCACCATGTCCCGGAGGACCCCATTGATTAATCACTGGAAGATGGCGGGGGCGTTAGTTAGGCCAAAGGGCATGACCAAATATTCAAAATGACCCAACTGTGTTTTTAACGCTGTCTTCCATTCCTTCCCCTCGAGGATATGTACCAAGTGATACGCATTCTGGAGATCGAGCTTGTTGGAGGCGTTCAACGGCCAAATTAATGAGCGGCAATGGGTATTTATCCTTAACGGTGATGGAAATTAACTGGCGATAATCAGTGCAAGGCTGCAGAGTCCCATCCTTTTTGCCTACAAAAAAGAACTCCACGTCAAGTGGAGTGGATGATGGACGAATAAGGCCGACTCTAAGGGAGTCTTTAATGTAGCTCTCCATCGCTTCCCTCTCTGGCCCAGATAAACTGTAGAGCCAGGTGGATGGCAGCCATGCACCCAGAAGGTGGTTGATAGCACAGTCATAGGACCAATGAGGTGGCAAAGATCGGGCCCTTGACTTGCTAAAGACCTCCACTAGGTCATGATAGATCTCGGGCACGTGGCTAAGATCCGTCAGCTCAGCCGAAAGGGAGGAGAGAGGGAGAGAGGGTGAGCAAGCAGCTAAACGGAGACATGAAGACAAACAGAATGAGCTTCAGGAGGAGATAGAACCCTGGGCCGAGTTAATTATTGGATTATGTTTGTGAAACAATGGATGCTCCAAAATCATGGAGGCGGAAGATTGTGGCAGCACAAAAACCTGAATTGTCTCGCGATGGTTTCCAGACAAAATGACTGAAATGGGCTCAGTTTGCTTGGTCACCGCCACGAGACTACAGCCAGATAAGGCGGAAACATTAACAGGTGTCAGGAGGTTCCTGGTGGGGATCTGAAACTTCTGAACCAATTCCAGGTGAATGAAGCTTTGCTCTGCCCTGGAATTCACCAGAGCAGAGGTTTTACACTCGGCTCCCGGTAACTGGACAAGAGCTGGAAGTGAAAAACAGCTGGGGGGATTTCGAGAAGAACCTCCCGCCAGACTCCCCGCAGTTACCGACAGGCCAGTTCTTTTGGGCTGAACTGGGCATTTAGGCATGATATGATCAGTGGCCCTGCAATATATGCACGCCCCCACCCTCTCTCGGTGTCAGCGCACCTCCAGAGTCATACCAGTCCTTGCCAGGACCATTTGCTCCAGAGGCGGTGTCTTGGGATCTGCGCCAGAGGGTGGGGGGACCAGCCGTGGGCCAGACGAGGAAGCAGCGGTCCTCTGCTCCCTAGGGTGCTTCTGGAACCAGTTATCTATGGCCAATGACTGTGTGATCAATTCATCCAAAAAGGAGGGATTCACCCGGATAGCCAGTTCATCGCGGGGATTGGCATTCAAAGTCCAGAGGAAGACATTATGTGGTGCAGCATCATTCCACCCGGAGTCTGCCACGGACACCCAAAACTCGAAGGAGTAGTCGGCTACTGACCAACTCCCCTGCTGCAGCCCCAGCAACTGGCAGGCGATGTTACCCTCGCACTCTGTGTGATCAAAAGCCTGGGTGAATTACTGAACAAAACGTTAAAAAGTGTATTGGGCCCCCTCCCGACAACTCAATATGGACTGAGCCCACTTGAGTGCCCGTTCGTGGAGTAATAGGGTCATGAACTGGATCTTGGCCAAATCATCCCTGTGTTCTCCCTCCACTTGCTGCATATACATCTGACAGTGTAACAACAACCCTTTACATTCCCCCACCTCTCCCCCATAGGGGGCAGACGCAGGCATGGAAATGGTCCTGCGGAAAGCGGGACCTGTCGGGACAGCAGGTGCAGGAGGGAGAGCGGCCACACTAGGAAGCCGACAGAAATGCTCCTTGACCGTGGTCAGTTGTTGAGTGATTGTTTGGAGCTGCTAAGACAAAAACATGACCTGGTGCTCCGTGGCTTCCAAATGCGAGAGTGCTGACGGTTAACCTGAGGCAGCGCCCGTTAAGCCTCGATCCTGGCAGGATCATTCTGTTATGATTTTGGTTGAATTTTTGAGGAGGCTTAAGTGCAGGGCAACCACTTCAGAAGAACACAGACACAGATGAAAAATTTACACCACTTTAATGAAAACCCAAACCCTGAACAAAACACTCTAATCTTAAGGAATAAATTCACACACCAAAATTAATGAAACCCACAACTTAAAAAACATACTATGTACAGGAAAACAGTTGCACACTGGAGCCACATGCAGCCGAGGAGAAAAGAGAGGAGAGGAGTGATAAATGAGGGATAAGTCACACAAGGAAATTACAACTGAGATTATGGCCTTACAATACTGGCAGAAAGCTCGACATAGACCTCCAACGTTGGAAAGGCCAACAGGATATGGAGATTGCAGGGTAGGAAGAGGATGGGCTGAGAGACCTGGGTGGAGAGCCCGTTGTTTTTCAGGTGAGATGGTTCAGGTGAGCGTACACACACAGCTTCGGACACGCACCACTGGAGGCGGCAGCAAACCTGAGAAGAGAAGAGAAGATAGGTAACATAACTTCGGGAAGATAATTAATTTACTACACAACAAGAGCTACAGTTGTGAAGCAGCACAAACCCAGCGATCCAGCAGAGAGCTCTTAACACACTGGCCCTTAAATACACTGGTGAATCAGGAGGCAGCAGGTGTGTAATCACGGAGGTGCGCTGATGAGTTCCAGAGCCGGGAGAAGAGAAACAGGAAGGGAAGGGGGAGGCACGCTTGCCTGATCATGACAAGAGAGTCTTGATTGTCTCAAAACTACCCACATGCCAGCACCACAAATAGGTATGTCATTAAAAATGTTCTGTCTCAACTTGCCTTTTTGCCGGGGGCAGGGCTTAATTGAAACTTTACACCAAAAAAACAAAGATATGAGACATTTGAGTGATTTGGCTCTTGATATGTCTTGTAAATCACAAAAACATGCTACAAATATGTTAACCTCTTACACTTCAGTGTACCGCAAATGGACATGTCTCTGCATCCTAGAGCGCACGAGGGCACCCTCACTGTGCATCCTAGTGCGCACTGGAAAAAAAAGCTGCATTTCCGTTCTTCCACTACAGACATAGCTGTGAACAGAAAGCCAAAGGAGTGCTTCGATTGGCTTAGATGTGATTGACCTCTCATTCGACTAATAAGAGCCTTGAATTAGGTTTCTGAAACCTTCAAGAACCAATGACTGAAAACCTAGCAAGAAGGACCCGCCTACCAACGGCTGTGAATACAGCCAGCCTTGAAGCACAGAAGTTCGAAAGCGTGCCTCCCTTGCCTAAAATCTGTTTTGTATAAGGCTGGGTGACACACAGGCATTCGCCAGTCTTTTTTTCTTACTACTGTTCTTATTTGTTTTGAAAAATTGTTCGCCAAAACCTCAATCATGGAAGCGCAAAACCGCAATAATGGAATTATGGTTTGACCGGGTCGCGTGACCAGAACCACGAGTCTGTGACAAGCGGACCAGTGTCATGTTCGTCTGACAATGAGGAAGAGAAGTTTGCCAGCGACACTGCTGTTGTGGACAGGTAAGTGTTATAAGCTAAATTATTCTTTATCCCTGAAAATTGTAATCAAAAATGACTTTTGACCGATCGGTAAATTACAACTGTGCGTAGTAGACTGCGGTGCACCGTGACCGCGGCTCACCGGGCAATGTCCGTCCTCTGTAGCGGGAGGGGGTGAGTTGTTATCTTCTACATTACAGATATTTTAGAATAATTTTTAGTGCACTGTAGGTTAATTTTACTTGTAAAAAAAGCCACACATTTTTTACGTGGTATGCTTCTTTGTGTGTGGGGGCTTGTTTGTTCATTCATTCATTCATGAATAAATAAACACCCCCCCCCCCCCACACACACACACACACAGCCCTGAGTGTCACCTTTCATTAGAGCCCAATATGAAGCTTCTATATTGAATCATTCAAAAGTTACAGATATTTTTCCAAACTGTGCCATTTGGCACAGAGCAACCTAAGAAAAAAGCTGTGTAATATATTCATTTTTTGTGGTATTGTTACAAAATTTTGACCTCAGCTGGATAACAATTGGTTCTACATTTCTGTTGTATTTTCCATCCCGGATCTGACAGCTGTGTGTTATTTGCAAGCATTTGTATCCAAAAAAACACCCAGGCGAAATTTATTTTCTTCAAGTTCAGTATGTTTAGATGACTGTTACTCAGTGGCCGGAGCACTTAGAGAGATTATGACTATTTTGCCAAAAAATTCAAAGTGTTTTCTTTTAAATGAGACCAACCCCATGAAGATGCTGCAAAGGGTTGAAGAACAGCTTTTGATTTACTTTGGGTACGTTATTTTTTGGCGTTTTTAGGGAAATTGACCAGAGTGCAAGGGGTTAACTAGAAATTTTTTTTTTTTTTTTTTTTTTTCAGTGTGTCACTATAAATGTAATGGCCCTTTTCCACTAGCATCTACTAAGCTCGACTCACCTGGATCCTTCTTGCCCCAACACAGTTTCAGTCATTTTCCATTACAACTGAGTACCACCTCAAAGTGGATGGGTTCATTGTAGCAAGATGGCCCGTTATGTTATTGACAGGCTTATGTTTTGGTCTCAGAAGTGAATACTTAAATGACAGCAAGTGCAAAATACAAGCAGAGCACAGATTTAGCATTAATGGCTAGCAAGCTCATTGTCTGCATACAGGAGACAATGGTGATGTCCTTGTTTGTTCAAACTGAACTTGCCACCAATGGGATAAATAGCGTAAAAGATGCTTAATATCACAGAACACTCACCATCTTCTATCACGGTTTCCAATGATGTTGTGGCTGAGGTTTTAACCACTTGCGCTCCGTTGTTCCGCGGGCGGGCAAGTCTCTGCATCCTAGGACGCACGAGGGCGCAGGAGTGTGCCCTCGTGCGCACTCGGACACATAGTCCAGATTGTGGTGATTTAGGTGGTGTTGGCGTCCAAGCGCCACTGAAAAAAAAAGCTGCAGACACAGCCACGAACAGATTAGTTCATCTGATTGACCTCTCATTCGACTAATAAGAGCCTTGAATTGGGTTTCTGAAACCTTGAAGAGCCAAAGAATGAAAACCTAGGAAGGAGGACCCGCCTACTGTGAATGCAGGAGCCAATTGAAGCACAGAAGTTCAGGCTGGGTGAAGAGAGACTTACTGCTGCAGCAGATGAAAACAAAGGACGCTGGACGAATCTGCTACAGACCCCGCAGCATGGAGACCACCCACAAGTGGGACCTGCATTCATTCCAGCAGAATAGACGTTTAGGATTCTCTTCCGTCATCATAGACCGACGGAGGCCGACGACAAAGGTCGTAAATCATTCACCAAAACCGCAATATTGGAATTATGTTTTGATCGGGATCCACGAGCGGACCAGCGTCGCGTTCGTCTGACAATGGGGAAGAGAAATTCGCCAGGACTCTGCTGCTGTGAAGAGGTAAGGTGTTATAAGCTAAATTATTATTTATCCCTGAAAATTGTAATCAAAAAATGACTTTTGACCGATCGGTAAATTACAACTGTACGGCGCACGCACTTCGTACTTCATGCGCCGCGATAAACGGTTCATTTGCCGTGTTCGGACCGTGAACGCCCCCCCCCCCCGCTGCAGAAGAGGAGCGGGGGGTGGCGTTCACGATCCGAACGCCCCCGGTCCGCGGGGGGAAGCCGCTCTGACTGCCCAGCGGTTGTCACATAGACATATGAGTCTATTTCTTCATGTAGCGATGGCCGTCCTCTGTAGCGAGGGGGGGGCACCACCCACACACACACACACAGTAGCGAGGGGGGTAGCTGCTGTGACAGCGTTGCTGTGGAAACATGCAACGAGTGTAATCCGTCATGTAGTGAGGGCCGAACTCCGTCCTTGGTAGCGGGGGCCCCCCCACACACAGACACAGCCCTGAGTGTGACCTTTCATTAGAGCCTAAAATGAAGATTCTACATTGAATTATTCAAAAGTTACAGAGTTTTTCCAAACTGTGCCATTTGGCACAATTTGGCACAGTTCCAAAATGCCTGGGAACAGCCTGAGAACAAAGCTGTGTAAAATATTCATTTTTTGTGGTATTGTTACCAAATTTGGATCTCAGCTTGATAACCCTTGGTTCTACATTTCTGTTGCATTTTCCAGCCGGATCGGACAGCTGTGTGTTATTTGCAAGCATTTGTATCCAAAAAAACACCGTGTCCAAATTTATTTTCTTCAAGTTCAGTATGTTTAGAGGACTGTAACTCAGTGGCCGGAGCACATAAAGAGATTATGTTTTTTTTGCCAAAAAATTCAAAGTGTTTTCTTTTAAATGAGACCAACCCCATGAAGATGCTGCAAAGGGTTGAATAACAGCTTTTGATTTACTTTGGGCACGTTATTTTTTGGCATTTTTAGGAAAATTGCCCGGAGTGCAAGGGGTTAAATGATGCCCTGGTCGAGTCGAGGTCATTCTCCCTCCCGTTGCTCACTGGTCGGTGCCTATAAATGGTGTCTGTTTGGTTGAACCATTTCAAGTCATTTCTGTTCAACACATTTCGGCCATTGTGGTCCTTGATGGTCCGATAATAAGCTTTTAATGTCTGGTGGTACCCGTGAGTGGCAATCAGCTTGGAGACCTCCTGGTATACCTTTTCATTTCAGGTCGCTGTGTCTAGCTCCCTCTTGATTCTCTCGTCAGCCACCAAGCACAAAAAAGTCTAAACCTCGTCATTGGACCATGGTGTTGATTTGTATGAAGACAATTATTTCATTGATTATCACAGAAAAAAATAAAAACTAATGCTCGCTGTTGCCAAATTTTACAAATGGCGGGTTTGATTCTTTTGAAGACATTGCTTTCATGACTCCTCCAGTGATGATACGCCCTGACCAATCAGTGGCCTGCAGTCTGTTGACATCACATTTTCAGCTCAACTCAGCTCGCTTTGAACCCTGGCTGAGTAGGTATTAAAAATGTATGTAGTACCAGGTAGTACCACCTAGTGGAAAGCCCTCCAAACTGAGTCTAGTCAAGTCAAGTTGAGTCTGGCTGAGTAGGTACTAGTGAAAAAACACTATAAGTGTGTTTGGAGTGTAGTGTTGATGGATGTTTGCTCCACTGGTGAATTTTAGATGAAAAATGACAATATCTAAAGAAAAAATATTCATTGCAGTGCAAGAAAATTCAAACCATACAATATCAAACAATACTATAAAATATAGTCACAGGCAGCAATCATTGGGTACCAAGCTGCAGTAGATGTCAAGGTCTTGTACTTTTTAGCAACAACATTTACAGCTACACGTTTATTTTTTAAGCAGCACTATGCAACTTTCTTCTTCCTGGTAAGAATACTGAAAAGACTACAACTGTGGAGACTATGATCTCAGTCTCAACAATCAGTCACAGGGTGCTAAACTTATGTCCTGTGATTGGCTGTAGGGACTGAGGTCATAGGTTCACTCATCCTACCAAAAAAAAAAAGAGCTGTTGCAGGCAATGCAGCTCCACTCAGGCTATGGGGGAAGTGACATTCACTTGGTCAAAGGTTGATGTACCATGGGAAATAATTTTGTAAACATTATTTTAAGGTGTTATATTGTTGCGGGTTTTTTTTGTTTGTTTGTTTTTTGGGAGGGGGGGTCACTGAGTGTACTTTTTTCACATTTTAACAGCTCACATAGGACTTAATGAAATACCTGGTTATATATTTTTGTCAAATTTTCTTTAATTATTCAATAATTGCAGCATCTTTATGATTCCTAATTCCGGCATTTCTTAAAACACCTGACAAAAGTTGTGGAAAATTTCAAAGAATAGAATGATGAAAAAATTGTGAGTTTAGGCTCAGCTGTTCTAAAGACATTTGCAGTAGCATGGAACTGATAATAATAGTGTCATCTTTGGACACAGTACCTGGATTTTTTGACTCTGAGAAGTGGGAAGAATTTCTGACCAGGGTATGAAATTTATTGTTTCTATGTATTACCGTTCTTTTGCCTTCCATGCACTTTTAGTTGAAATTAATAATAATAATAATAATAGCCTATATTTCTGAGAATTCCCATAGTGGTGCTCCTTGAAACAGTAAAAGTAAAAATGTCATTCTTTCTGAATGTATGTAGACGATACATTTATTTCCCAATAAGTTCATGTAACAGTTTTTAACAGTAATGAAGTATGTGGAAGCCAACGGATGAGAGTCTGGGTTCTGAAATTTTTCTTGTCTTTTCATGTGTAGTCTACATAGACCAACAGTTAGGCTTTTCTTAATTACCGCTGATGATAACAAATCTTACCCGGGATATCTGCTCCACACAAAAAAAGTACCCTAACACAATTGCTCATTGAGTCATGAGGCTGAAATCTCAGGATAAACTACCCAACATTCAACCTCCATGTAACAAACAAGTACATACTGTATGAAGGCTAACAATGGCCGACAAAATCTTTGCAAAAGAATAATGGAAGCAAAACTCACAGCAAGGAATATGGTACTTTGCAAACAATCTCAGATAATCCAGAACATATAAACATGTTAAGCAAATGAATCAGTAAATGACAAAAATATGCCATACAGATGTCAATCTGGAACATATTACTGCAAATTGTACTGCATATATGAGTTAGCAATAAGTTGGACAGAGTTTATTTTGTGTTTCTGTGAAGGTCACAGTGGCCAAAGAAGAAAGGGTTACATCTAAAGCTACCATCACAAATACCATTACAAATGGCTGCGAACACCGTTCAAACAATTTTTGAACAATTTGTATGGCCTTTTTAAGGTGGCTGTAGAAGAATCCAGCATCCGTAGACCATTCGTAAGTTCGTTGCCAGGTCGATGGTCTTGTCTGCAGCATTATCATGAGGTGGAGACAGCATTGACATGTATATGATTATTAATAATTAATAACTGGAATTAATAATTATTAATAACTCTTGCATTACCTCATTTGTAACACTAGCTGGGGCACCATCCACATTTTATAGAGGTTTAAACTCTAATGAGCCAAGACTTAAACTTAAGAATTTGGAAATTGGTAAGTCAAGCCTTAGTTAATAATTCTATTTACAATATTTGATCAGTCTGATAATCTGGGCATCAGTTCTTAACACTGTAATATTCTTAAAATCTGGACAGAGAGGACACCAATGAAAAGGTAAGTAAATTTATTACAGAAAAATCCAAAATGACAATAGACATCTGTATAGCTTGTAGAATGGGAAGATAACCAAATTAGCATGAAAAGTGGTAATTTTGCATATATGAAGAAACACCAATATTTAAATATTTAAAGGTCTTGCACATGTGGAATAAGGTTGAAGTGAAAACAGTGGTTAAAATTAAGTGGAGCACAAATTTAAGGAAAAAGGAATTGAAATGAAAAAGAAAACAGATTCCCAGGCGTTCCCAGCTAGTCTGGGAACGCCTTGGTATCCCCTCTGAAGAGCTGGAGCAGGTGGCTGGGGAGAGGGAAGTCTGGGCTTCTCTGCTTGAACTGCTGCCTCCGCGACCCGGACCTCCGGAAAAGCGGTAGAAGATGGATGGATGGAAGAAAACAGATTTACTTTACCTTGTGTTCAAAAAGGGACGGTCGTTATAGAAAAAGGTTATGGTTTTCCTTGAAGCTAATGCTGTTAACTGCCTTACTGTGTTGGTGTTGCTTGGTTCCCAAGAGGCTTGGAACAGGACAAAATGGTCGAGCCTTAGGAGGGGTCAGAGGCATGGGAGGAATGACTCTGGGTAGCCCGGCTTTGGTCCAACCTGGGCTGGAGATGAGCCTTGGCGGCAATGGTTCTCCCTGCTGTCCTGTGCCCCGGGGTCTCTACCTGGAAATCCTCAGTGAGGTGGGGCCTTGTTCAGGCCCAGAGTTTGCATTTGCTGGAGGTGGCTGGAACAATGTATCTCCTCTAGGCCTGCATTTGGCAGTACAGGACAGCCAGAAGGAACCCTTAAAAATGGAATAAGCTCTAAAAAGTGTGATCACGCTTGACTTAGAGAAAAAATAAGATTTAAGAAGAAAATCATGGCTTGGTTGGCTTTAGAAAAGATAAAAATTTAAGATTATTTCCACTAGTCATGAATTTCTAGAGAAGGTGATGCAGTTAAAAAAAAAAAAAAAAAAAAAAATCCAAAAAAGTATCAAAGTTTAGGTAGTTAAGGCATGCTAGAAAAAGTGAAAGCTTCAAGTGTTACCTTCAGTCAGATAAGAGCTGGATTAGAGGCCTTCAGGCCTCTGAGGAGAGACAGAGGGCCAACAACCTCTCTCCTCAGAAAAAAGCAGCAAAGGAGAGCGAATTCTGGTCTTGACATTAAAATGGCACATAACCACAGGGCGGTCCTGAGGGGTCAGCCAATCAGGGCTTTGCATGACTATCTCACTGCCCCTCTGGTAAACTTGCTCGTCCCAATGGGAAGTGAAATGTTCAGCTTCTTATCACAAACTAGACACACATTATCAAAATACTTCCATCTGAATTTTCTAATCTATGAGGATTCATAAGTAAGAAAAGCATGCATAAATGAAACATTTAGTACAACAGATAATGCAGCAACATTGTAAGCACATTTAGGAAGTGTTTAGGAAAAATTCCAGTTCTGCAGGAATTTTGCTGCCATGGTCGTAAAATAATGTCTCAGTGAGGGAGTTTGTTTCCTGCTTCTCTCTTCTCCATGTCAAGGATCTGTGTTGAAAGGAAGAAAGAGAGGGGATGGGATGCTGCATAAGGTCCTCCATCACAGCTGGATCCTGTTGAGGGTGATGAAACTAGGATGGGGTTAAACAGTTTGTTCATACATGAAGCAAAGTTCCAATTTTAGTGTTCAATCCAGCTTGAGTCTGCTACATGTCCAAGATTTCTACGAATGCCCGACAAAAACCCCTCATTGTAGGGCAACTGTACAAATGCCATACGAACAACATAAGAACTATGCAAGATGTTGGCCATAAGTATGCCTCAAGAACACCTTAAGTTGTTTTGGAGAACACATTAAGTTGTTCTTGGGGGCCCGTTACGGCAGTTATAGGAAATTCTGTATGTACGCTGTTTGTACGAAGATTCATACAGCATGCATAAGGCAATAGTGAGGCGCTCATGAGTTAGAAGTTCATCATTCATGCAACATTTGTGCCGACAAAATATGGTGAAAGCCGTAAGATCTTCCTACCAACAACATGAGAGTCCAGGGATGGATGATTTTTTTCGCATGTTGGGAGTTTTTCGGAACTCCTTGTAGTAGCTCCTTGTGCAGGGGGGTGAAGTGATGATAATCAAGTCAGTGGTGGTAATGCACCTGTAAGCTGTTTGCCAACAGCCAATCAAATCTAAAAAGAAGAAGAAGGAAAAAAAGTAAAACCAGTCTCTAATGTTACACTTATTAGTGTGTTTTTCATTGCAGGATGAAACAGCTGTTAAAAAAGACCCATTCCCTGTCCTAGCCTACAGGGTTTTCTCTTTTCTATCTTATTTGACAGTTGAATCAAATGTTTTGGCAGCATACACAGACTGTAGCTTTAACCTAATAAGACTTTTTTTTTTTTTTTTTGTTTTGTTTTTTTTCCTAGTTAAAAGCCATGAACACTTCCTCAACCAAAATAAATGAATAAACAACATCTAGCAACTCCTTTCAATCTTCCACCAGCCCAGCATGTGTCTGTGCAGCACTTCTTTCCATCAGCAATCTCACCGATTCTTTTGTTAAAAGCCCTAAAAACCATGTTCTCTTCTGACAAGGGCTGAAAACTGATATGATGATTTTGTTTCAGTAATGTAGAACTACATCAAACTTGAACAAAGTTATTTTTTTTTAACTTGGATGCAGTGATCATCTTTTACATAATATTCAACTTTATTTATATAGTGCCATTGCACAGCAGTCTTTTTCAGCATTGATTTAATTACACTGATTTTGAAAGCCTGTGGTATGTGGCCTAATATTGCTGATGAATCAGTGATTTGAAGAATATAGTATTGAAAAGTACAAAGTTCATAAAGTCCTTTCTGATAAGCTTCAAACCTAACCTTAGGTTTGACAGAGACCTAACTCTTTGTCAGCCTGGCTACAGCACTGAAAAAAAGCCTGGGATTATTCTTGTTCTCTTCTATTAATGCAGAATAACAAGTTGTTCTGGCTTTCCTAAAACATTTTTAATAAATAAAAGTCTATTTCTCCAAGCTAAAATTCATTAATTTAGTGGAGCACCATTTTCTTTCTAATTGACAAGTCTTCTGTTCTGAGCTGCAAGTTTCTGTGTTGAAGCAAGGAGTCAGAAATCTCTGATTAGACTTTTTTTTTTCTTTTTTTTTTTTTTAAAGGAGCCACCATGTCTAGAGTCTGATGCAGAGAAGCTGTAACACTGGTGTTATGGGTCCACCCTAACCCTAACTGGTAACTCAGTCTACACGTTTTGTTTCTTACGACTATGTTCATCAGTGACTTTGTGTCTGAACAGAGCCATCAGCATCACAAAGCATCAGGAAACTTTGAACCTGCATAGGGATCTGATTTTTAGATACGGTCATGAGCATGTGTAACTGTTTCACTAATGTGACTTGTTTTTTTCCTGTTTTAGCTGCAGTGTTGTTTTCCCAATGTGTTATTCTTGACAACATTTTTTCATTTTTTCCAATGTTCTGTTTGACTTCCAGTTACATCCCAACCCCCACCCCCCACTGCCTCTTGTGCTGGAATATGTATTTGGACTATATCAGGTCCGTTGGTCCAAGCCTTAATTTAGCCCACAAAAAGACACTGAAAACTGGGTTGTGCTTAGTCCATCTACCACAGACCACGTTTAATCATGTAAAATTGGGCAAAAATAGTTCAATATTTGTACTGTTTAGTCGACAGGATTTGGCCCAAATTTATCCACAAAATATGTTTTGCTAATTGGTGATGGTGTGGGGGGTCTTTCTCCCAAAAGTCAAATATTGTTTTACAACCAGTGGGAGACTTTGTTAAAAGTGGTTCATAAAATGCATATTTTAACAGCTTTTTTTTAAGTTCAACATTTGGCATAATGCTTGTTACATAACATCTGAAACAATCTGAAATCAGTGCTAGTGCTATTGCTGTACACTTAAATAGCACTGTTAGAATACATGTGCATTCTACAAATTTCTCTCTATGTTGTGTCTTTTTATTGAGATCCAAACCTCGGACCTTGGGTGTCCCCAGATATGCCTGGTCTTGTTTGATCTTGAAAGCTAAGCAGAGTCTACCTTGGTTAGTACTTGGGAATACCAGGTTCTGTGATGGACTACTAATCTGTCCAGGATGTACTCCGCATCTTGCCCAGAGTTGCTGGTGTAGGCTCCCCACCACACACAAATCAAAAAAGATCAGATTACTGGTGACTATATGTACTTAGTTTTTTTCAGCAACCTTAAAAGATGGGTTTTCATCTTTCACTTTTCAACCAAATCTGTATGCTTTTTTAGATGATTGGCAAGCCCGTCTTTTCAACATTTTTTTCAACCAATTTGTGCTGGGAGGGAATATTGTTATAAATGAGCTATGCTTGTGTATTAGCTGTAGTAAAATAAGTCCACTTTTAGGAAGTTTACTGAATAAATTCATAGCTGTTAATTGTAGGCGTGAAGTAAGTTTTAGCCAGCCCTGCAAAGTAAGTTGTGGTTGTGATTATGGCACTGAATATGTAATTGGTTTGGACAAAATACTGCCTTAACATTTTCATTAACTTTTGTGATTTTTTTAACAATGCCTCTCATGTTCCTTTACAAAGTGAATAAATAGAGGTACATCAGCTGTCTCAGAGCGGCCAGAGTTCTTTAAACCTTTTCTGTTAAAGCCCAATCTATCTGAAGCAGAGGCCATCTCATCTATTCTCAGGCTGGGGACACACCATAAGATTATCAGGCCATTTCATATCCTGGCATTTGAAAGGGAAATGCTGATCTGAGGCTCTGCTGGGGTCGATGGTCTGAAAAGATTATCTGGTGCTGATGTGTGACAGGCTTACAGATTTGGAATAAAAAAGACTTATGTGAGCAGAGGAAAAAGAAATCCTGATCCTGTGATTGCTGAACAAGTTCAGACACACAACAGTAGATCTGTGCCTAGTTTAGTGATGTGATTTAATTCTTCAGTTTTAGGTTCTTTATAAGAAATACTATTACACACAGTCTAAAGAAACCTTAAAGTTTACTTTGCATTATCCAGGACTTTCACTGGAAGCTCACTGAAAGATCATTGAGATCTCTTGGTGATTTCTGAGAGATCATTGAAAGATGGTTCAGAGGTTAATAGAGATTACTATTTCTTTTTCCCATCTATCAATGATCTTGCAACGATCTCCATCCCTGGGTAAATGGGGGAGAAGTGTACTAGAAATCTCTGGCTGCCCAACAAACTCTTAATGATCCCTCAGTGATCAGATCTGGGCTCTCAGTGACCTCTCAAGGATCTTTGAAAGATGTGTTCTCATGCAGCATTTTTGTAGATATTCATTTTAGTTTAGGGTCAAACTTCTGGCCTTGAGCAGTGTGTCTTTGGTGTTTTTCCTCTAATAAAGTGTTTGGTTTTGCAACAGTCTCATATGCATGGGTCTGCTCTTGGGTCCTTTGCATTTTGTATTATTTTCTTAATATAATGGTAAACCCCCGCCCCTCCAGACTATTAAAAAATGTCTGGTTAAATCTGCACTATATCTTATTTCCCCATCCTACTTGACCATTCACAAAGCTTAAATCAAGCTCATGAAAATTAGCAGTTACCCCTTGTTCTGCTAAATTCTACATGGCACCAAGGGCTCTGTTCATAAAACTGCTCATACTTTTTCCCCTCTTAATTAAATGGTAGTGTTCTTAAGGTCAGACCTCTAATAACTACTAATGAATACACGGAGCATTCCTTTTAATTTTTGATAAGACAAGATATACTTTATTGATCCACACTGGAGAATTCCTTTGTTACTTCAGTAGAGCTGAGATAAATGAAGAGACAGTTTAGATTAAAGATGAACATTAAGAACACAAGAAAAAGTGTTTGTCCCCTTCCTGATTTTAATTTTTTTTGTATGTTTGTCACACTTAAATGTTTCAGATCATCAAACAAATTAAAATTTTAGACAAAGATAACACAAGTAAACACAAAATGTAATTTTTAAATGAAGGTGTTTATTATTAAGGGGAAACAAATCCAAACCTACGTGGCCCTGTGTGAAAAAGTGATTGTCCCCTAAACCAAATAACAGGTTGAGCCACCCTTAGCAGCAACAACTGCAATCAAGTGTTTGCGATAACTGGCAATGAGTCCTTTACAGCGCTGTGGAGGAATTTTGGCCCACTCATCTTTGCAGAATTGTTGTAATTTAGTCACATTGCAGGGTTTTTGACCATGAACCGCCTTATTAAGGTCATGCCACAGCATCTCAATCGGATTCAAGTCAGAACTTTGAATAGGCTACTCCAAAGTCTTCATTTTGTTTTTCTTAAGCTATTCAGAGGTGGACTTGCTGGTGTGTTTTGCATCATTTTCCTGCTGCACAACCCAAGTGCGCTTCAGCTTGAGGTCAGGAACAGATGGTCAGACAGTCTCTTTCAGGATTTTTTGGTAGACTGCAGAATTAATGGTTACATTTACCACAGCAAAACTTCCAGGTCCTGAAGCAGCAAAACAGCCCCAGACCATCACACTACCACCACCATATTTTACTGTTGGTATGATGTTCCTTTTCTGAAATGCTTTGTTACTTTTACACCAGATGTAATGGGACAAAAAGTTCAACTTTTTTTTCGTCAGTCCACAGAGTATTTTCTCAAAAGTCTTGGGGATCATCAAGATGTTTTCTCGCAAAAGTGAGACGAGCCTTTATGTTCTTTTTGGTCAGGAGTGGTTTTCGTCTTGGAACTCTGCCATGCAGGCCATTTTTGCCCAGTCTCTTTCTATGGTGGAGTCATGAACACTGACCTTAACTGAAGCAAGTGATGCCTGCAATATCAAACAATCAAACAATATCCTTCTTTGGATATTGTTGTGGGGTCTTTTGTGACCTCTTGGATGAGTTGTTGCTGTGCTCTTGGGGTAATTTTGGTGAGCTAGCAGTTCCTGGGAAGGTTCACCACTATTCCATGTTTTTGCCATTTGTGGATAATGGCTTTCAGTGAGGTTCGCTGGAGTCCCAAAGCTTTAGAAATGGTTTTATTGTGGTGGACACACACATGGGACCTGTTTTGTGACTCACATTTTAGGTCAGAACAAAAGCAGGAAGCTGCAGGAATCTTAGCCTTGGTATGCAAGGCTTGAGACTGTGGCGGGTTCAATTAAAGGATTAAGGAAGGGATGCATTGGAGACAGTGGAAGTGATATCATGGAGAGAAATGCATTGTGACTGTCTTTATAGTGCAAGGTGGTCTGTGTGACATGTGATCTGTGAAGTGTGAAGTTCCTGATATTTAAGGACGAGAGTTTACTGTGTCATTCTCTTTCTCTGCTTTGAGATGATGGTGTTGTGAATAAAACTGACTTTGAGAGAGAACTCTGCCTCATCATTTTCACATCACCACACTGGTGACCCGAGACGTATCATGCAAGAACAAAATTCCCCCGGGCCAGCCGCGTCAAGAGCCCCCAGCCAAGCGAATGCCGCTACAGTCCAGCTACCGGACTTCTGGCAGAACAATCCGTGCTCCTGGTTCAACGCAGTTGAGGCGCAGTTCAACCTCCGGGGGATATCGGTAGATGCCACGAAATTCTACCACGTAGTCGCAAAGCTGGACAACAACACGGCCCAGCATGTGGACAGCCTGACCGACCAGCTGCCGGATAGCGACAAATATGACACGTTGAAGGCTGCACTCATAAAGCAATTCACCCCCTCGGTGGAGGAGCGAGCAGAGAGGCTCCTGGTGCTGATGGAGGGGGAAAACGACATGCCCGTGAGCCTGATGGAGAAGTTGTTGAGGTTGATAGACTCTGACGACGATCACTTCATTTTCACCCACCTCTTCCTCAGGACTCTACCGTCAGCAGCGAGAGCGACCCTGGCCAGTTTGCCACTGTTGGCCCTACGGGACTACCGCTCGCTGGGCCGAGAGGAGCAGCGGATTGTCAACGCCACCAAGCGGCGCGCAGCCACGGCCGCTGCAGCGGAACTCGGCGCGACGACCGGAGACGACAGGGGGCCAGAGGCAGCGGTGCCAGACTCACCGACGACGGCAGCAGCAGGGGCCAGGGAACGTGGACTGGACGTCCTTTGTTTCTACCATCGCCGCTTCGCAGAGAGGGCATGCAAGTGTGTACCGCCGTGCCAGTTCGGGCTTTCGGGAAATGCCAAGACCAGGGGTCGGTAGCAGCCGCAGCCCTCGGGGAAGAGAACAAGCTGCTCTACTTGTCGGACGCATGCTCGGGGAGGCAGTTCCTCATCGACACAGGCTCTCAGTTGAGTTTCATCACGCCTTCCTACGCGGGCAGACTGGCTTGTTCCGGAGGTCCCCGGGTGACGGCAACGAACGGCTCGGAGATTAAGTCCTTTGGTGAGAAGACTCTGCTTCTGTCTCTACACGGCCGTACATTTGAGTGGACTTTTGTTGTAGCAGGAGTAAATTTTAATATGTTGGGGGCTGATTTTTTGTGCTCACATGGTTTGTTGGTTGATCTCGCTAACAGGCGCCTGGTTAATGCACTTTCTTTTGATTCTATCCCCTGTACAGCCTGAGTGGCCCCGCCAACAGCACAAGCCAATGTCACGGCAGCAAGCGGTAAGTTCCACACACTGCTCACTGAGTTCCCAGCACTCACGGTCCCCACATTTTTGGCAACAGTCGCTAAGCACGGGGTGGAGCATTTTATTACCACTACCGGACCACCCGTTTTTGCAAAAGCTCAGCGCTTGGACGCAGTTAAACTGGCCATAGCGCGCGAGGAGTTCGCCAACCTGGAGAGGTTGGGCATTATCCGACATTCAAACAGTCCGTGGGCTTCCCCCCTACACATGGTCCCGAAAGCTGACAGATCATGGCGCCCTTGCGGGGATTTCCGCAGGTTAAACAACGCTACAGCGCACGACCACTACCCAATCCCACATATCCAAGATTTTTCCGTTCATTTGGCAGGGGCGCGCATTTTTTCTAAAATAGACTTGGTCCACGGTTACCACCAAGTCCCAGTGAGCGCTGAGGACATACCCAAAACAGCGGTAATAACTCCGTTTGGCCTATTCGAGTTTTTACGCATGCCATTCGGACTTAAAAGGGGCTGCTCAGACATTCCAACGCATGATGGATGCGGTGCTTCGCGATTTCTCTTTCGTGTTCGTCTACCTGGACGATATTTTAGTAGCCAGCGTGTCCGAAGACGAACACGAAAAACACCTGGCCACAGTTTTCCGAAGGTTGGGAGATCACGGGTTAATAATCAACCCAGCGAAGTGTCAGTTCGGGGTGGAGCGGATCGATTTTTTAGGACACCGCGTCTCCCCCGAAGGAGCAGTTCCGCTGCCTGGCAAAGTGCGCGCGGTGGCAGATTTTCCCCGGCCGCAGACAGTCAGGGCGTTGCAGGAGTTTTTGGGAATGGTGAATTTTTATAACCATTTTCTCCCCCGCGCGGCGCAACTCATGCAGCCGTTGTATGCCGCGCTCAAAAAAAAGAAACCCGCGGATAAGATCGAGTGGCCCCCGAAGCGGGACCAAGCGTTCTCGGAGGTGAAAGCAGCCTTGGCAAAGGCTGCGTTGTTGGCACACCCAGACCCAACGGCCCGCATAGCGCTCACCACTGACGCATCAGAGGTGGCCATAGGGGCGGTCGTGGAGCAACATGCAGCTGGGGTTTGGCAGCCCCTCGCCTTTTTCAGCAGGACCTTGCGCGATAGCGAACGCAAATACAGTGCGTTCGACAGGGAGCTGCTCGCTCTCCATTTGGCCATCCGCCACTTTCAGTTCTGGCTGGAAGGACGCGCTTTCACCGCGTTCGTTGGCCACAAACTGCTAACATTCGTGATGGCCAAGGTCTCTGAACTGTGGTCAGGCCGGCAGCAGAGACAGCTGGCCGCGATATCAGAGTTTACCACTGATATTCAGCATGTGGCGGGCAAACTCAATGTAGTGGCAGATTGCCTCTCGCGTGCCGTGGCGGTCCCAGTCAGCGTAGGGGTAGATTATGCAGCCATGGCTGCGGAGCAGGTTAATGACGCGGACGTGCGCGCGCTTCAGTCTGGACCAACAGGGTTAAGGCTGGAGAGCAGGGTGCTGCAAGACAGTATGCCCCCCCTAATCTGTGATGTCTCCACTGGACGGCCGCGTCCAGTAGTACTGGCCACGTGGCACCGCCGTGTCTTTGACTCGGTTCATTCTTTGGCACACCCTGGAGTGCGCGCGTCGGTCAAAATGGTGGGAGAGAAATTTGTGTGGCCGAGCCTCAGCAAACAAGTCAAAGAGTGGGCAGCAGCCTGCATGGCATGTCAACGAGCCAAAGTACACAGGCACACGAGGGCTCCTTTGGAACCATTTCACATTCCGGCCACGAGGTTCGATCACGTTCATGTGGACCTCGTGGGCCCCCTTCCACTGTCACAGGGGTGCACACACCTTCTGACAATGGTGGACCGCACCACGCGCTGTCCTGAAGTGGTCCCGCTGGCATCAACCACAGCCGAGGAGGTGGCACGCGCATTTTTAACAGCTTGGGTGGCGCGCTTCGGCGTTCTGTCGGACATTACGTCCGAGAGAGGCCCTCAATTTGTGTCCGAGCTTTGGTCGACAATGGCCCACAGCCTGGGTGTCACAATTCACCGCACAACTGCGTACAATCCGCAGGTTAACGGGTTATGCGAACGTTTTCATAGGTCATTGAAAGCTGCTCTCAGAGCATCACTGACGGATACAAATTGGGTTGACAAGTTGCCGTGGGTGTTATTGGGGTTGCGTTCTGTGCCTAAAGAGGATCTAGAAGCCTCCCCAGCGGAGCTCGTGTTTGCGCAGCCACTCAGGCTGCCTGGGGAGTTTCTCCCAGATAACCCTGTGCCAAACGCCTCCCCGTCTCAGCTGTTGCGGACTAACATAGAATCAAGCATGCTGCCCGGCCCCCCGCACCACAGTTTTCAGCACGTTTTTGTGCCTAAAATTTTGAAGGACGCAGAGTTTGTTTTTGTTAGACACGATGCACATCAAACCCCGCTGCGACCGCCTTACGATGGACCATTCAGAGTGCTAGAAACAGGGGACAAGCAGTTTTTGATAGATTTGGGGGGTAGGAAAGAGAGAATTGGCATAAACAGACTCAAACCCGCTTTTGTTGTGGCAGATGAGCAGGTGCTGTTGGCAAAGGCTCCGCGGCGAGGTAGACCACCGCGGGGGGCTTCACAGAGTAATGTTTCCCCAGAACACCCACAGGTGCTGACAAAAGGTTTCCACAGCCAGACGGCAAACCCCCAGGACAGCCCCGCAGAGACGTTGAATCCCAGCTACAGCAGATACGGCAGGAGGCTGAAGCCTATACAGCATGTGGACTGATGTGTATTGATACTATCACGGCATGCATGTGGTTATTCTCTTGTTGTTCTGTTTGTCTGAAATGTTGGAGGGGGGCTTGGTGTGGTGGACACACACATGGGACCTGTTTTGTGACTCACATTTTAGGTCAGAACAAAGGCAGGAAGCCTCAGGAATCTTAGCCTTGGTATGCAAGGCTTGAAACTGTGGGGGGTTCAATTAAAGGATTAAGGAAGGGATGCATTGGAGACAGTGGAAGTGATATCATGGAGAGAAATGCATTGTGACTGTCTTTATAGTGCAAGGTGGTCTGTGTGACATGTGATCTGTGAAGTGTGAAGTTCCGGATATTTAAGGATGAGAGTTTACTGTGTCATTCTCTTTCTCTGCTTTGAGATGATGGTGTTGTGAATAAAACTGACTTTGAGAGAGAACTCTGCCTCGTCATTTTCACATCACCACATTATAACCTTTTCCAGACTGATATATCTCAATTACTTTCTTTCTCATTTGTTCCTGAATTTCTTTGGATCGGAGCATGATGTCTTGCTTTGGAGGACCTTTTTAGTCTACTTCACTTTGTCAGGCAGGTCCTTTTTAAGGGATTTCTTGATTGAGAACAGGTGTGGCAGTTATCAGACCTGGGTGTGGCTAGAGAAATTAACTCAGCTTTCCAATGATGTGATAAACCACAGTAAATTTATGTTTTAATGGGGGGCAATCACTTTTTCACTCAGGACCATGTAGGTTTGGACTTTTTTTTACCCTTAATAATAAACACCTTCATTTAAAAACTGCATTTTGTGTTTACTTCTGTTATCTTTGTCTAATATTTATTTATTTTTTTTATTATTATTATTATTTTTTTATCTGAAACATTTGTGTGACAAACAAACAAAAAAATGAGAAATTGGGAATGAGGCAAATATTTTTTTCACATCAGTGTACATACATCTTTTACCCAGCCAGCATGTCCACATGGGCCCCACCAGTGTTTTAAGTGGGCTGTCTTATTGGCCCCATGTGGGTTTGTCTGCAGGTTCCATGTTTGCCAAATCTGTGTTTGTCCACACGGACTTTACCTGTGGTACAGGTGAGCAGGTAATCGCCCCACATGGGTTTAAAAAGGGTGAGCAGGTTTCAGTAACACTGGCGCCATGGGTAAAATTATGAGAAAAAAAGTCACAAATTTATGAGAAAGAAATGAGAATATTTGTAAGAAAAAAGTGACAAATTTACAAAAAGAGCAGCAAATTAATGAGAAAAATTCGCAAATCTATGAAAAAAGTCACAAATTTATAAGAAAAAAGGTGAAAATTTAGGAGAAAAAAATTGCAAATTTTCAAGAAAAAAAAATAAAATTACTTGAAAAGAGAAACTTACAAGAAAAATGTTGCAAATTTATGAGCAAAAATCATAAATTTATGAGGAAAATTTTGAACAAAGTTGCAAATTTAAAAAAAATAAATTTATGAGTAAATAAATATAAAATTTACGAGAAAAAGTTCAAATTTACAAGAAAAATTTTGCAAATATATCGGAAAAGTCACAGATTTACAAGAAAATAACAAATTACTACTGAAAAAAGTCACAATTTTACAAGAAAAACAAATTTATGGGAAAAAAGTTACAAATTTACAAGAAAAGAAATCACAAATTTACGAGAACGTATCAAATTTTCAAGAAAAATTCATCAAATTAGGGGCAAAAGTTACAAATTTAGAAGAAAACAGCAAATTTTTGATAAAAATACATTGAAAAAAGGTAGACAGGAAAAGTCCATGTGGGCAAACACAGATGGGGACAACATGGAACCTGCAAACAAACCCACATGGACCCATAAGACAGCCCGGCTTCAGCTTTGGTGGGACCCACATGGACATGCTGGCTGGGTATTTCCAGCCAAAACCAGAATGTTCTCCTGTCCCTTTGACTTGGGTTTCTATGTGCGTTTTTGTTTTGTTTCCACTTCCATTATTCATCTTCTTTCTGAAGTAATACATGAATCAGTTCTTATCCCTAAGTATCTCCATAACTTTTCCAAGATTTGAATTACATCATAAATTGAGACAATATCCTTACAGTCATTAAAGGCACTGATTGTGAAAGAAAAGCTAAAAAACATACCCAGAGGAAAAACCATGGAGATGATGAGTCTGACACCCCTCGTGGCTTTAAGAATTTCCAACATGGATATCAGCTGTGCTCTATTTCCAGGGTAAAATTTTAGGAAAGATTGGGGAGAAAGCAAAACAACGAGTACACCAACAGGCCTTGTCAGTCACAGGATAGGCACCAGTCAGACCTTATCTTAGACCCTCCCGTCGCTGAAATGACATAGGGCTCTTTATTCCCACCAGTCAGAAATAAAGAGCAATGTCTGGCAGTTTTATAGATTTCTGTTCTTTGTTTGTGAAGAAACTGGGGAAGAAAAGGATGGACCAGACTCATACAAGAGTGTCTTGTCTTTGGTCAAAGCAATGCTTCTGCTGAACCTATCCGACTGAACCCCGACCACAGATTTGCAGACTGAAGGAACTCTGCTGTGGACTCTCTTTTCAGAGTGGAAACCTTCCCCATGGCTGCACCAAGGCCTGCTGTAAAATGAAGAGTGAAAGCTATGCTGCTAGAGTCCAAAAATAAGAATATTGATCTGTAATTGAGCATAATAAGTCTGTAACGTTATTAGTGGGCTGCCTGGTATTTCCCATGGGGACCTCCTCGTACTCAGTGTGAGAGCTGCTACATGGCGCCTTCTGTCCAGGAATTTAGAGTGAAATACGATTAATTTTGCCCTAAATGTCTCAGTTAAATATCATCACCATTCACCAGTGTCCTGAATCCATCAGTTAAGCGCTCATAACCTATATTTCTCAGTCAAGTGTGTCTGTCACTTGTTAATTACCCTATCACTCCCACGCCTCTTATCCTTCCCTTATCAAGCTCTGTTGTATTAAAATCAAATTTATGTTATCTCTTGTTACTCACCCCATTTACTGGAAGTGACTGGCACCTTTCTTCCTAATGCTTCTGTCCCCATAAATGGTTCCTAGTTTGGCCCAGATCAATTTTACATCATCTGCCTGCACCATAATCACTGTGGCCATGCTGCTCTCTCAACCCAACCAGCTGCAGCAGCTTCACAATGACGGTGTTGCTTTTATGCCCGAGAGGTGGCGCGACCCATCAAATATTAACAACACGCCCACTGGAGAGGAGTAGGAGCTGTTTTTGTAGTTGCGACCCGACATCATGAGTGTGGAAATTGAATTGGAAGGGGTATGTTGTTGTCTCTTTGACGGGGTGGGGTGGGCCGGTAATCAGTGTCTGGCTTGGTTAGGGTGAGATGAGCTGATGATGAATCACCAGTCACAAAGCAGTGAATGGTGGGGCAGAGATCATTTCACCATTTCCATGACATCATCACACCTGCGCATGCATTCATGCATGCAAAACAGCTGTGATTTGATAATGAAGAGAAGCTAAATGATGTCTGGGGAAGAAAACGGTGATAGGGCTCAACTTGTTAGATGTGTTGGATTGTTTCATCTATCATTCTCTTTGGTGCTTCTCTAATTCAGGGTCATGGAGAGGCTGGGTCCTATCAAAATTTTTAAGGGCAAGAGTGAAGTATTACCTGCTTTGTATATTTCATTTCCAGCACCTGAATTTGATTCATAACTCAATCAAATGTTAATTTGGGGTTCACTGGATATCTTCAGCATGTCCAAATGAGTTTTGATGTATTTTTACCTCCACCAGGCTGCAGGCCAGGAGGTAATGTTTTTGCCGGGGTTTGTCTGTCTGTCTGTTGGTTAGCAAGATAACTCAAAATTTTTTCGACGGATTTCAATGAAACTTTCAGACATTGTTGGAAATGGTACAAGGAAGAACTGATTAAATTTTGGGGATGATCCGGATCACCGTCTGGATCCAGGAATTTTTTAAAGGATTCTTTAACATTGTGAGATACGGCCATTTTCAACATGTGTGCAGGCGCAATGGAGGGTGCTGGTCGTCGTGTCTGACAAACACAAACTCCGCGTTCTTCAAAGTTTTAGGCACATAAGCACACGGAAAACAATGGTGGGCCGGGCCCGGCAGCGTGCCTGTGTTTGCGCTACGCTGCAAAAGCTGAGACGGGCAGCTGTCCGACGCAGGATTTGCCAGATATTCCCAGGGCAGCCATAAGGGCTGCACAAAAACAAGCTCTCTGCCGGGGAAGCTTCCAAATCCTCTTTTGCCGCGGAGCGCAACCCCAATAAAACCCACAGCAACCTGTCTACCCAATTTGCATCCGTCAGTGAACCCCTGAGTGCTGCTTTCAGTGATCTATGAAAACGCTCGCATAACCCATTGGCCTGTGGGTTGTACGCGGTTGTGCGATGAATTGCACCGCCCGCAGCCTGGGAGTTTGGAGATGGAGGAGATGGACACAACAGCAACACTTCAGTTTATTACCTCCGCCAAGGAGGTAATGCTTTTACTGCCATTTGTCTGTTTGTCTGTCTGTCTGTTACCAACATAACTCAAAAAGTTATGAACGGATTTTGATGAAATTTTCAGGAAAGGTGTGTAATGGCACAGGGAACAGATGATTAGATTTTGGTGATGATCTGAGAGTGCATACCTCCACCAAGGGCTTTGTTTGTATTTGTGCAGCAGGATTACACAAAAACTACTGGATGGATTTGGATGAAATTTTCACCAGAGGTGGTTCTTGGCCTAGAGAGGAACCTATTACATTTTGGGGATGATCTGGGAATGCATAACTCAGCCAAGGCTCTTCTCACAGTGTGTCAGCCACAAAACTCCAAAACTAATGGACAGACTTGGATGCAATTTTCACCACAAGTGGCGATAGGCCTACACACAAGCCCATTACATTTTGGAGGTGATCCATGAGAAACGGAAGGAGCCTTGGCAGAGGTATGTGCTCTATGAGTGCTTTTCTTTTTTCCACAATATCTTTATTGAACCTTTTTTTTTTTTTTTAACAAACACGATACAAACAATCAAACACTAACACTAAAGTACTACAAAAAAAAAAAAAATGCACTAAAAACACCAACAACCACCAACAAAATCAAGTCTTCAACAATGCTCCTCTGTTTAGTCTAGACAATCCAATACATAAGTATACATATTATGTTCACCAGTTTGGAATTTACAAGGTCCACACACATCATTCACCTTCTTCTTCAAGAGTTATGTTTAAATTTTTTACATAATCAATAAAAGGTCTCCATATATTCTCAAACACAATTTCCTTTGATTTCAGTATATATGTTATTCTTTCTAATGGAAGGTTTGTTAACATCTGTCTTAACCACTGAGTCACATCTGGTCTATGAGTCTTTTTCCATAATAGTGCAATACATTTTTTGGCATTAAGCAAACTGAGGTCTATGAATGTTCTTTCACTTTTATTGAAATTATGCTTTTCTGGGTACAGACCCAACAAAACCAGTTTAGGATTCAATATGATTTGTTTTGAGATTATTTTTTCAATTGTTACCCTCACCTCTTCCCAAAACATTCTTATTAATCTACATTCCCATAAACAATGAAATAGGGTTCCTTTACTTTCCATGCATTTTGTGCATGTATCTGGTATATTTTTGTTATATCTATTTAACTCCTCCGGTGTAACATACATCCGCATTAACCATTTGAAATGTATCAATTTAAGGCGTGCATTTATTGATTTGGTTTGAGCTTCTGTACAAGCCAATTCCCATTGTTCCTCTGAAATTTCAATTTGCAGATCTTCTTTCCAGTAGTTTAATCTTTTCAGTGAATTTTCACTTGAAGATAGTGTCAATGAGTTATAAAACTCTGAAATAATACCCTTTCTTTTACTATCTTTCATCATCATTTTTTCCAAGGATGAATAAATAGGTCGAGTGAGAGCTTTATTTTGATTTGATCGAATAAAGTTTCTAAGTTGAAGATATTTAAAAAAATGTGTTCTATTGAGATTAAATTTGATCCTCAGCTCTTCAAAAGACATTATGTTGTCTGCACATGGCAAATATAAATCCTGAATCTTTTGTATCCCTTTTAAATTCCATACTTTAAATACAGCGTCCGCTCTCCCTGGTTTAAAATATTGATTACCCCATATTGGACTAAATTGTGACAATAACTGTGGTTCTTTTAAATAGTTTTTAGCTTCACACCATATTTTGATCATATGCTTTACAAATGGATTTTTAACTTGTTTTTGTAATTTTTTTGCCGAATCTGAGTATATGAATATGGGAAGAGGTAAAGGTAAATTGTATGATTCCATTTCAGTCCAGTGAGGGAGATCATTTGATGAAAAATAATATGTCATAGACCTCAGTTGTGCCGACCAATAATACAACATAAAATTTGGACATTTCAGACCTCCACGATCAAATGGTAAATATAATAAAGACAGACGTAATCTAGCCCTCCTGTTGTTCCATATAAATTCCACTAACTTTTTTTTTATTCTTGAGAATAGATCTAAAGGTGGTGATAAGGGAATGTATTGAAATAAATAAAGTATTTTAGGTAAAATATTACTTTTAAGTATATTGATTCTCCCGATCATCGACATTGGTAGTGACATCCATCTCTGAGTTAACTCACTGATATCTGACATTAAGGCTTCATAGTTGACACTGGCGACTGATTCTAGCTTAGGCATAATTTGGATTCCTAAATATTTAAACTGATTTACAACATTGAATTGATTTACCTCAGGGGCTGGGTAATTTCTCTGGGTCTCATTTAGCATTAATATTGAAGATTTAGTTTTATTTATTTTATATCCTGATATTTCCCCAAAATTCTTTATTAAATTCAACAAGGTTGGAATTGATTTTTTTAGATTCGACATAAACAAAATTATATCATCGGCGTACAGGGAGATTTTATGTTCTGTTGGTCCAACTTTAATTCCATATATTTGTGAATGTAAACGTATCGCTATCGCTAAAGGTTCAATTGCCATAGTAAACAGTAAAGGTGAGAGTGGACAGCCTTGTCGACATCCTCTATTGATTTTTATTGGTTTTGAAATATTGTTATTTGTTAGGATTTCTGCTGTAGCATTATTGTATATTATTTGAACCCATTTTATGAAATTATTTCCAAGTCCAAACCTTTGTAGGACTTCAAAAAGAAAGGGCCATTCAACTCTATCAAAGGCCTTTTCGGCGTCCAATGATAGGAGAGCTGTATCCGGTGCTTCTTTATTAAAATAGATAATATTAAATAGTCTTCTTACATTATGGAAGCCTTGTCTACCCTTTATAAAGCCATTCTGATCTCGATTAATAATATTTGGTAAAATTTCTTGTATTCGTCTTGCTAAAATTTTACAGATTATCTTAAGGTCGGCGTTTAATAGGCTTATTGGTCTCATATTTTCACATTTATTAGAGGGCTTACCTGGTTTTGGCAGCAGTATAATTAAGGCATTATTTATGTATGATGGTAAATTATTATTTTGAAATGCTTCTAAAACCATTTCCAAAAAAGGTTTTATTAATTTATTCTTAAATTTTTTATAAAGGTCAACTGGAAGACCATCTGGTCCTGCACTTTTTCCTGATTTCATATTATCAATGGCTAGCCCAACTTCTTCTTGACTAATTTTAGACTCCAATATCTCCCTGTTTTCATTTGGAATACACGGTATAGATAGTTCGTTCAAAAACCCATTTAGTTTTGTTAAATCAGGTTCATTTTTGGTATCATATAATTTTTCATAGTAATCTCTAAAGGCTCTATTAATTTCTAAAGGATCTATAACTACCTGTCCGTTACTTATAATACTGGTAATTGGTGTTTTAATTTCCAATTGTTTAATCTGCCATGCTAATAATTTTCCTGATTTTTCACCTTGTTCATAAAAAGATTGTTTCAATCTTAGAAGACTCGAGGCAGCTCTATTCGCTGATTTTTTGTCGTATTCAGCTCTCAAAATCAGTAATTCATTCTCCAACCTTGGGTCACTTCCTGCATACACTTTTTCCTGAAGATTTTTTATTTTATGTTCCAATTTAGCTCTCTCCTCTCGAGTCTTCTTAGATTTTGATCCTGTATAACTAATAATATGCCCCCTAATAAAAGCTTTGAAAGCCTCCCACTTTACACATGCTGATGTTTGTGTAGTATTGATGTCAAAGAACTCGTCTATCTGTTTTTCTATATACTTGACAAATTCCTCATCCTGAAGCCATTTATGCTGAAATTGCCATCTACCTGATTCCTTTGTCAATTTTTTATCTACATATATTAGACAACAGGGTGCATGATCAGAGATCACGATGTTATCATAAAAGCAGTTTTGAATCTTGGACCTTAATTCTGTGGAAATCAAAAAATAATCAATACGTGAGAATGTCTTGTAGGTACTGGAATAACAAGAATAGGCTTTAACTTGTGGTTTCATTTCTCTCCATATATCTAACAATCTCAATTCTTTCATAAAATGATTAATAGTCATCCTACATCCAATGTGCGTACAATCCAGTCCTGTTGATCTATCCACACCTGGATTCAATGTACAATTAAAATCCCCTGCTATTATATGTTGCCCTGTAAGTGATGATAAGATGAGAAATAAATTAGCAAAGAACTTCTGATCATCTATATTGGGACCATATAAGTTCACAAGATTTATATTTTCTAATAGCAAAGAACCTTGAATGATTACATATCTTCCAAATTTGTCTCCAATTACATTTTTCACTTGAAAAGGAACTGATTTATGTATGAGAGTCATAACTCCCCTGGCTCGGGATGAAAATGAAGAGGTGAATACACTTCCCTGCCATCTACTCCTAATTCTTTTAACATCCTCCTCTATCAGATGAGTTTCTTGTAAAAACACAATTCTTGAACCCATGTCCTTTATTTTATTCATAACTTGTTTAAGTTTTTTTAAATTTTGTAGACCTCTGCAATTCCATGAAGTTAAATTAAGATTAACACTTTGGTCCATGATCAATAGAGAGTTTGGGATTACCTTGCAGTGTAAACATGCTCATACAGAGAAGCAAAAACATGAGTGGTTGAACATTCATCCTACAAACTACACACAAACAAATTTCCCCTTCCCACACTTGTGGCAAACCCCCCAAAATCAAAAGAAAAATTCTGTCTCCCGATATAGCCATCGACCGTTCCACACCCACGGGGAACAGCCTAAGCCACTCCTTCTTCATCCTCCCAATCACCCTAACTCTACTGCTTTTAATGACGTAACATTAACTCTCCTCTGTAGTTTTCCAACTTAACTCCAAAATTTTTAACAACTTTGTACATCATAGTTTTTGTTTTTTTTTGTTTTTGTTTTGTTTTTTTTTTTAATATATAATACAATCTATATTTTGTAAACTTACTATTTACTTCAAGTCAGTCAGATGCCTGTGCAAATGCTTAATTATTCTACCTTATATTTTGTTCATGCTTAGCTCCCACCAGTCTCTTCTTCTTCTTTGATCTTCTTGATGAACTCCTGCGCCTCCTCTGGGGTCTTGAAGATGTGGGTTCTGCCCTCATACGTGGTCAACAGTCTCGCAGGATAGATTACACCATGACGAATCCCAAGGTTGCGCAGCTCCTTACGTACGGGATCAAACTGCTTCCTCAGTTGCTGGATTCCTGTGGCCAAATCTGGGTAGAACCGCACCTGCTGGTCCTGGTGTTTAATCTCTCCTTTTTTAGCTCGTGCAGCGTTGAAGATCTTCATCCTGTCTCTGTTGTTAAGAAACTTCATAATTAAGGTCCTCGGCGGTCCCTTATCTCTCCGTGGGCCAATGCGATGTGCTTTTTCCAGAACCACTGCTGATTGCAACTCCTCGCTGCCCAGCACCTCCGGAATCCACTTTTCCAGAAAGGAACATACGTCCCGACCTTCTGATTCCTCTGGAAGACCCACCAGCCTCAAATTATTCTGTCTCGACCGAGATTCCAAATCCAAAATATTATCTTCCAGAGATTTATTTTTTTTTTTCCAAAGTGCGCACCTTTAATTGAAGACGGGTGACGTCATCTTCAGCACTAGCGAGACGGAGCTCCATCTGCGCCGTTCGTTCTACACAGTCACCCAATTCCTTTCTTATTCCTTCCAACGCTGTCATAATCCCATCAAATCTAGAGGAAAAGTCCGCTCTCATTGAACTCATGGCAGCCATCAGCGCATCTGCGCCATTCCCCGCAGAAATCGCAGCGTTGCCAGCCTCCTCCGCCATATATGGAGCCCTGTTTGCTGCGTCACAGACCTGAAAGTCCGTTAATTTGGACTGTTTCGGCGGCTCGCTTTTTCCTTTTCCTGGTTTTCCAGCCTTAGGCTTCGCCGACATATCCTCGCCCAAACGCTGGGATACGTTCTGTCCCAAATGAGAGAGTTATTTGCCGATTTTTTTTCTCCAGGAGCAGAGCAGAGCGAGACACGTCCGTCCTACGTGGCAGCCATAACCGGAAGTGATGAGTGCTTTTCTAGTTAAGTATTGTGAAAAGTAAAAGCCCCAAATAAAGACAAATGTTGTGAACAAATTGTGTCATTCACCACACCAATAAAAATATTCTGCACCATTTACAGTCATGTCAAAAAAATTAGGACACCCTGTATTAGCCTGTGTATTTTTTGCGTGTTTTTTTTACATATTTGGACATATGGATATTTAATATCAATGTTAAAAATGCTGGGAGATTCACCTAATACAACTAAACAATTAAAAATTAATTAAAGACTTTTTTTTCCAAATTTTTTTTAAAATGTAATTCTAAACAAATAATGTGGAATAAATTAGGACACCCTCATCTTTTTTTGGATACCCCTACATTCATTCCCACTTACAATGGCTAAAATAATTGCAAAAACAAATGCAAAAATGCAAATAAAAACAAAAACAACTTTAGACATAGATATCTGAACAATTTCTTAATTAAGAACTGAGTATTTAAAGGGGTGTCCAAATTTTTTCACATGACTACTTAAAACGATACCAAGTCATGCCACCTGTAGAAATGTTCTGATGACTTGGCTGTTGCTGGGTGTATAGGACGGGGAAAGGAGAGATGGTACAGGGCACTGGTAGACAGATCTGTGGAGCGCACGGAGTAGAATGACCTGAGGCTGAACATCAGCAAGACCAGAAAGATCGTGATTGACTTCAGGAGGAAGAGGACACCTTCACAGCCATTGTGGATTAGGGGGGAGTCTGTGGAGGTAGTGGAGGACTACAAATAGCTGGGTGCCATGATCAGCAACAGACTGGACTGGAAATCTTACACTGATGCTAGTATAAGAAGAGGATGAGCAGACTCTTCTTTCTGAGGAACCTGAGGTCCTTCAACGTGTGCAGCAGGATGTTGGAGCTTTTCTATCAGGCCGTTGTCGCCAGCATCATTTTCTTTGCTGCTGTCTGTTGGGGTAGCAGTATCAGAGCCAGTGTAACCCCGTATTCGGTAATAACACCTGTAGCATATATTAACAACCACGGGTATGTAACTTATGTGTATGATTTGTTTCACTCATTATAAATAAGTGATTAGCCAATACAAGTTACTCAATTGGACCAGTAGGTTCGGCTGCTGGAGCAAAGTGGAGCATTCAAATGAGACTAGGAGACAGCAATATAAAGTTGAATAATTGCCAGTTTTAGTGAATAAATGAAAAAAAAATGGACAAGAATTAAAAAAAAATAAAAAGCAAAAAAGTCATTTAACAACATACAACTGAAATGGATATAACATGCACAATGTCAATGGTCAAAACCAAACCAAACGTTTGATACCTTTGTTTCGCTTCTAATCACAATCTCAAGTAAGTTAAGTCTGATCTCGGGTGTACTCTTGTTACCTCAATTTGGAGTCTAACTTAAATCCAAGTTATCTAATTTGGTTCTAGGTTCACAGTTAACTGTACAAATCAGTAACAAACACCATTCAGACAGGGACAATACCCTGCACTTCAGCACCGGTATACAATTTTAGCATTTAGCAATCAGTAGTTGAAATAAGTCCAAAATATTAGAAACAGTCAAAAACACAAATACAAGTCCACAGTTCCCAGGAAATGAAAAAAAAAATAGAGAAAAATTGTCAGTGGTGTCCAGAGTCCAAGGGAAAAAGGGGGAAATGTGTGTGTGATGTTGGGGAAAAAAGGGAAATTGTGTAATGTGCTGAGTGTGAAGGCGTCTGCAGATACTGGGCCTACCACACTGAGGAGTGCAGCAGAACTGGCCCAGCATGCAGTGATATCCTGTAGATCCTTAGACGATTCTATTGGGACGGCTCACCATCAAGGTCAAAGCGTGGCTCCTCACAGGACAGATTCACACAGGACAATCATCGTAGAATCAAGGCACATTAAAAAACAAAAAACAAAAAAACAAAAACAAAACCCTTACCTGTCAACAGACAGGGTCAGAGAAATATCTTAAGTCAAATATCTAAATAGTTCTCTTTTTAACGGCAGTCACATCATGAAATCTGTACTGACTTCTTTTTAACAATAAAATAAAATGAATGAATGAATGAATGAATGAATGAATGAATTTATTTCGGATAATACAGTACAGGTTAAAGAAACTGTATAATATAACAACAAGGTCAAATTAGACAAAGACTCCTTCTACTAAACAATTCCACGTGAGTTATCCGAAATGGGTGATGGCTGAAGCCGCAGCTTATATTGCCCACCCATATTCATGGGTGGGCAATATAAGGCAAATGCATCAATTAACATGAAATGTTTCACTGATTACATTTCCTTAAAATGCTTCACCATGGAATCAATGCATATGGCAATTTAATTACCATAAATTAACTTTTTCCTTTAACAAGAAGAAAAATGCAATAGCTTATATTCACTGAACAACATGACAAATAAACCTTATATTCAATAGCTATAAATTCAGTAGAAAAATCCAGAATTATGTAATAAATAGCTTAACAAGGTGCAAACTGAATGAAATCCCTCTATGGGAAAGTAAAACTCGTGCTCACTGATCTCTCTGGGGGGTTTTGCACAGAGCGCGTAATGGAGGCACTGGTGTGAAATGGAGGCACCAAGCTAAACCACAGGCCTCTAAACAAACATACAGCAGTGCAATCTTTTATTTTCCAGAAAAGGTAGCTTACACTGACGACTAAATTAAACAACTGCATTAATTGAATGTCATATATGTATACCTTTTGGCTTCAGGCAGTAAAGAACAAGTTTTAGAAAACCACTGGGAAGCTTCACTCTTTCGCTGCACGAGGGGCGGCAGTTAAATGGAGACTGAGCTTAGCATTTAGTGCTTATCGGTATCTACTTGTCATGGACTGGGGTGGATTTCCAGCCCAGTTCCATGGCACAGTGGCTGCTCTGCCTTTAAGTGTATTTTGGTCCCTTATTTTCCGCCAGGTGCCTCTCTGGGAGCCTCTGAGTTCTGCTTGGCTCTCTGACAGCTCTCAGCCACGCCCCCTCCCCTGCCAGTGATACCAGCTGATTGTCATTACCACTGTGTTCATTCTCTGTTCATTCATTCACGCACATGCACACGTACATGCCTGCACACAATCATCCTGCACTCACTCATGAACACTCTTGCACGCACACACACACACACACACACACATACACACACACTCATCCCCACTCACACATCCTGGCTGACCACCTGACCCTCTTGGCTGGGCCGTCCAACTGACCTTGGACTGGGACAGGCCACCTTGCCGGCCTCCTTTTGCCGCTCCTTGGGCACGAGACTTTGGTCATCCCCCTGAACTCTTGGACTGCTGGGAAATGGTTGGGGGGGGGCTGTTCTAGGATTTTGGGGTAATTCACTGTGTTTTCACCTATAATATTCTTGTGTTATGTTGCTTGCTGGTTCCCTCCTGACCTGTTTCCCCCACCAACCGCCCTGGTTGTTGTGGTAGTTCCCCCATCGGTCGGAGGGGAGGGATTTTTGTTTTTCTTTTGGTGGTACTGTGGGGTGTCTGGTATCCACACCTTGGGGCTGGAGGGGCTCTGTCACGGTCCCTTATTTTCCACCAGGCACCTCTCTGGGAGCCTCTGTGGTCTGCTCAGCCCTCTGACAGCTTTCAGCCATGCCCCCTCTCCTGCCAGCGATACCAGCTGATTGTAATTATCATTGTGTTAATTCTCTGTTCATTCATGCATGCACATACACACGTACATGCCTGCACACATTCATCCTGCACTCACCCATGCACATGCTTGCACACACACACACACACACACACACACACACACACACACACACACACACACACACACACACACACACACACACACACACATCCCCACTCACATGCTCAGTGAGATTCACTCATACATCTGTTCCCTCTCAGTTCAGCCCACGCACTCACGCACCGACATTCACTTACCTCATTATGCTTGGCATTATCTAAGCCCTGTGCCTGCTCGAGTGAATTGCTGGATTATTGCACTCTCAGTGTTTCTTGTTTGTCTGTCCTTTGATGCATGCATTACTAGATGCCCTGCCTGTTTTTGGTACCGCTTCGCTCCCCATGTCATCTGTGTCTTCCTCTTCTGTTTTTGCAGGTCGGCTCTGGGATTCCATGCATGGATGTCCCTGTTCCTGGCTCCAGTGAGTATTTTGGTACCTGCCACTTCCAGTCCTGCCTAGGAAGCGCTCAGGTGTCCAGGTTTCCTTTCCCCCGCTGTCCAGCTGTCCTGCAGTGCTTTGGGTCCCCTGGGCTTACTCACTGGTGAGCTGAGGAGCATCTCGTGAGCTTCCCAGAGCCTCCTCGCCATTTTGTGTTTTTCTGTTGTTAGCTGGACTGTTTGTTTGAACTCTTTTTCCACAATAAATACACACAACTACCACCTGCATTTGGGTTTTAATTCTCCCTGCCTTAAATAGGCAGGAAATCACAACACTACTGAGCTGATTTAGCTCACTTATATGGTTACTTTTTTACAAGACACTGCTTTAGTAAAAGTAATTTACCTTCAGTATATTGTAGGTTTATCTCGTTTCACTCTCACTCCGCTTCTTATCGTGTACTCCCGCTGATGTACACTATGATCACGTACTCTGCTGCTGAAATCCAAACGTCTCTCTGACCCAACAACAGCATTACCCACTCTCCTAGCAGGTGAGAGGGACTAACTGCAGCGGGAAACATCTCGGATTAGCCAAGTCAATCTTGTAACTACATTCTGAACTGTTCATTGGGTGAAAATGTGCCACTTCACATTTGACAAATAACGGCAACAAAAATGATATAAAAATATATTCTTTCCATCTTAGCGCAATAATTGATATCTTTCACTTAGCAAAAATTGAAAAGAGTAACTAATTTTAAACTATTTTATCTTTTATGTTCTTCATGTTTAGTGTCTCATATGTAAGTCTGTGACACCAGACTTGACGAGATTACACAACATAAAAATATTTTTTTGGGAAGTTGTCTGTGTTTTTTCAACTGATTTAAGACAATTTTGCACTGCTGAATCTGAAAATGACATTTGTTTCTCTCGATCAGGTCAGGTTTTTATGCTACGTTTTAAGCAGTTGTACAGCAGTTGTACAGTTGTACTGTAAATTGAATAGTAGACATTAATAAAGGTAAGTACATGTAAATTGAATGTTACATCATCATTGTTCAAAATTCAGAGATTTTCAAGATATAAAAAAGAATTTTGCATCATATAAAGCGAAAATACATGTACATGTAAACAAAAACGTAAGAAAACATGTGGCCATAGTTCAAAAAGTTGACCTGATTGAGCAAAACAATTGTGATTTTTGGATTCAGCACATCAAAATTGTCCTATATCAGCTAAAAAAAACTTAGACAAGAAATTTGGTGTTGACCAGTGTTATCAAGATGCCTGGCTCTGTAATTGGTCTCAGGCTGGAGACCTTTGAGACTGCGGTGGGGTGGAAGACACTAAACAAACTGTGATGCATCATAGTCAATCCTGATCACACCCTCCACCACACACTGGACAGACAGCGGAGCACTTTCTCCACCAGACTGCTACAGCTTTGCTGCCAAACGATAAGATGCAGGAAATCTTTTCTGCCACATGCCATTTCACTGTACAATAACTCACTCTGATGTTGAATTCTGGTCATGGCGATGATGCCATACTGCACCTTACAGTCTAATTGGTACCTCACATTTCACCCTGTGCCTGATAGTTTTGCATTGTATAGTGGGTACGATTCATGTATCTATACGGGTCATCATCTTTTCATCTACAATGTATATACGTTATCTATGCAGTTTTACTTTCCATGAGTAATCCCTTTGTCTTTTATGCTGTGTGTGTTTCTGTTGTTTTGGTTGTCTACTGTCATCCTGCTGTTACACTGTAATTTCCCAGTTTGGGATCAATGAAGTAACATCTATCTATCTATCTATCTATCTATCTATCTATCTATCTATCTATCTATCTATCTATCTATCTATCTATCTATCTATCTATCTAGCTACAGTTGGGCAAAAAAGTATTTAGTCAGCCACCAGTTGTGCAAGTTCTCCCACTTAAAAGATGAGAGAGGTCTCCAATTTTCATCATAGGTATACCGCAACTATGAGAGACAAAATGAGAAAAAAAAAAAAAAAAATCCAGAAAATCACATTGAAGGATTTTTAATGAATTAATTGGTAAATTCCTCAGTAAAATAAGTATTTGGTCACCTACAAACAAGCACGATTTCTGGCTCTCACAGACCTGTAACTTCTTCTTTAAGAGGCCCCTCTGTCCTCCACTCGTTACCTGTATTAATGGCACCTGTTTGAACTCGTTATCAGTATAAAAGACACCTGTCCACAACCTCAAACAGTCAGACTCCAAACTCCACTATGGCCAAGAGCAAAGAGCTGTCTAAGGACACCAGAAACAAAATTGTAGACCTGCACCGGGCTGGGAAGACTGAATCTGCAATGGGTAAGCAGCTTGGTGTGAAGAAATCAACTGTGGGAGCAATTATTAGAAAATGGAAGACATACAAGACCACTGATAATCTTCCTCGATCTGGGGCTCCATGCAAGCTCTCACCCCGTGGGGTCAAAATGATCATGAGAACAGTGAGCAAAAATCCCAGAACCACATGGGGGGACCTAGTGAATGACCTGCAGAGAGCTGGGACCAAAGTAACAAAGGCTACATCAGAAACACACTACGCCGCCAGGGACTCAAATCCTGCAGTGCCAGACGTGTCCCCCTGCTTAAGCCAGTACATGTCCATGCCCATCTGAAGTTTGCTAGAGAGCATTTGGATGATACAGAAGAGGATTGGGAGAATGTCATATGGTCAGATGAAACCAAAATAGAACTTTTTGGTAAAAACTCAACTCGTCATGTTTGGAGGAGAAAGACCACCATACCTACTGTGAAACATGGGGGTGGAAACATCATACTTTGGGGCTGTTTTTCTGCAAAGGGACCAGGACGACTGATCCGTGTAAAGGAAAGAATGAATGGGGCCATGTATCGTGAGATTTTGAGTGAAAACCTCCTTCCACCAGCAAGGGCATTGAAGATGAAACGTGGCTGGGTCTTTCAGCATGACAATGATCCCAAACACACCACCCGGGCAATGAAGGAGTGGCTTCGTAAGAAGCATTTCAAGGTCCAGGAGTGGCCTAGCCAGTCTCCAGATCTCAACCCCTTAGAAAATCTTTGGAGGGAGTTGAAAGTTTGTGTTGCCAAGCGACAGCCCCAAAACATCACTGCTCTAGAGGAGATCTGCATGGAGGAATGGGCCAACATACCAGCAACAGTGTGTGAAAACCTTGTGAAAACTTACAGAAAAGGTTTGACCTCTGTCATTGCCAACAAAGGGTATATAACAAAGTATTGAGATGAACTTTTGTTATTGACCAAATACTTATTTTACCGAGGAATTTACCAATTAATTCATTAAAAATCCTTCAATGTGATTTTCTGGATTTTTTTTTTCTTATTTTGTCTCTCATAGTTGAGGTATACCTATGATGAAAATTGGAGACCTCTCTCATCTTTTAAGTGGGAGAACTTGCACAATTGGTGGCTGACTGAATACTTTTTTACCCCACTCTATCTATCTATCTATCTATCTATCTATCTATCTATCTATCTATCTATAAAAATTAAGGCAACTTTTTGCATAAGACAATTATGTAGATTAAGCAAGACTGCTCCTTATAAAAACTACTTATATTTTTGTACACGAAAAGCACATTTTCCAGTAAAGACAAGTAGACATTTTAAGTAAAATCATCTTGATCTTGCAAGTAAAAGTAACTTAATGTTTCAAGTTTACAAATTCACAAAATTAGTTTGATTTTACTTTAATGCTTTAACTGACTTTACTTGTAAAATGTTTTTCATGCAATCAAAAAATTAAATAGGTCATACAAAGACCAGTCCTGATAATCTCCAAAAATATCTTATGCAAAAAGTTGCCTTAATTTTTCAATGTACATCAAGTAAAGTATTTTTCAGTAAAAGGTCATAGCAAGTATTATATAACATCTTGTACCTTTTGTAATTAGCTGGCATTTCAGTCATGAAATACTGAAAATTAAGAGGGTTTAATAACTGTCCCACAGATTTTGAGCTAATACAGATGTGGACAAAATTGTTGGTACCCCTCTGTTAATAGGGCTGTTTCACGAGTTTGCTTTTTAAAATAATTCTGTTGAACCACAATTCAAAAGCACTGTTTGATTTTCATTGGTTAATTTTCATAGAATTTTTATTCATTACCACTTTTGTCAGATTCAAGTTATTTCTGTGACCATTGTGGGTTTTTCCTTCATTAACAGAGGGGTACCAACAATTTTGTCCACGTCTGTATGTACTTGAAAAAATTGCGCTTCATGGTGGTGCTAAATGGAGAAGTCAAAGTCACCAAAATTGTCTTTTATTAGCTATATCATGTGGTCACAAAAAGCAAACCACATTTGTTGCTGCCATTGAGCCAAGAATTTGCTACAAAGATAAGTGGACATGACCATCTATGGCTCTTCCTGAAACTTGGCAATATTCTGAACAAAAACCATTTTGGGCAAACTGTTCCTTTCCAAGTATAGAGCACTATAACAGAAAGTATACACCAGCATCAAAAATCAAAAGGCACTTATAGTGAAGCCTTAAAAGGTACATTGAGAACCTGAGAAAGTGAATTGCAAGTAAGAACTGCAGCACTAGACAATTAACTCTTGACCTTCAATAACACCTGACTCTGACTTAGTAAAAATGAACAACTGTACAAGAAGAAGAAGAAGAAGAAGAAGAAGAAGAAGAAGAAGAAGAAGAAGAAGAAGAAGAAGAAGCCAACATTATTGTCATTCAATCCTTACAGCCAATCATGTACAGTAGAACAAAATTACATTTCTCCTATCTACTATGTTAATCACGTCTAGAATCAGAGGGACATGAAATAAGAAGGTGTCAGAAAGTTCACTTAAATGTTTTTTTTTAAAGACACATTTAATCCTACTTACCCATTTATGTTTCTGTGTCTGTTGAATCATCTTGGTGGGACAGATTATATATAAAAATGGACAACCAATTCTGTTTTGTAAAAATAATACTTTGTGGGGGACCCATGCTGTAGAGTTCAATAGTTTTCCGCTCAGACTGAGAGAGCATGGAGATCAAAGGGCTGGGGGCTAAGGGGAATTGTCTTGGGAGAGTGAATGGTGAATGCAAGACCTCAGGTAGCAGGGAGGTGTGAGTTTTGGGAAATAAAAGAGAGAGTCCCTGCTTCACGAGATTAATGTTCTTATTCTGGAAGATGTGAGAGTGAAATAAAGTTCATCTGCTCGGAAAGTCTGGTTATTTCATCTCCACAACTTAGACTTTAAAATGTAAACATCCAGCTGTCACACTGACATCTTACTGCACTGTCTTTTCATTTTACAAACATTGTCACATACAGAGGTACATTTTCTTCACGTGGTAGACTTGGATGAACTCCAACATAGAGAATGAGGCCCCTGATCACACCTTCTCTTCAGGACTCTGTTGTTGTCCTTCAAAAATATAAAGTATGAGATAATGTGAGGTACAGACATGAGAATGCTACTACACAAAATGAGCTGCTACAGTATCCTAAGTACATGCCTCATTTAACATGTTGAGCATCTCATTAAGTTTCTTCCCTACAGCTCCTCGCTTCCTCCTGTACAGGCTCAGCAGTTTGGCCGTATATTGGTCAAACTTCTCTATGAAAGTTGACAGTAGTGGCTTGATTTTGACCCTCCGGAATTCCTCCTCAATCTGTGAGGGAGATCAAGTGAGATATGGAGATTCATCGGCCTCCGTCGGTCTATGATGACCATGGAAGAGAATCCTAAACGTCTACTCTGCTGGAACAGCACCGCCTGTGGCTGAACAGGCCGATGCGCACCGGTGTTCTAACTTCCAGCATTGGGCGTTGGTAGGATTCAAGCCTGGGCAGGAAGATATGGAGGACAAGATGTTACCCATGCTGCATGTCCCCCCTCTCCACGTCACTGATAAATCCAAAGGAACAGCAGGGCTGCTATAGTTTGGCACCAGCGCCGTCGCAGGAGCTGCCAGAATGATGTTGAGCACAACAGAGAACTGCCTTAGGGGCTCCGACTCCGGATTTTTCCTCAGGGTTGACTCCCGAAGCCTTTCCCGTGACCGGGTGTGCCGCAAGGTAGCAGAGGTTTGAAATCAGGGCTTTCCTTCCCCTAGATGGGCTACCTTCCCAGGTTGATGAGCAACCATCTACCCGAAGCATCTGGTTTTAAGGCGCCAGAGATCCGCCCTCGCCCCTTCTCCTATTAGTAAAAGCAGTTCCGCCGGGCTTAGAGACTAAACCACACGGGCAGGCTAGGAGTTGGACTTGGTTGTCAGAGGCTTTTCGAGACACATGCCATAAGGAGCATTTTATGAGCACTGGGTGCTTAACCCCAGTGCCGCTCCTGGCTATGACAACCTGGCTATGATATGGAGAAATAATACAAGATATAGAAAAAAAAATGGAGACAAAGATCACAAGATAAGAAACTGCTCGTTTGTTTTTACAGGAAATGCAGTCAGAATATTTATTTAACTGCTTAGTTTCAGCATATACCAGTCTCACTATTTAGTCTCGTAAGCTAACACTAAGCAGATACCTAAGTATCTAAGGCCTACTTTCCTTGAAGTTCAGTCCATGCACAGACCGATGTATAAGATGGCAGACTTCCACACCTTGCATTTGACAGGAAATCACTGGACTTCGCCCACTGTGAAAAGTAAATACTACAATAAAATGTTTGTTGGATGAGTGCGTGCAAGAAGATTGGCTGGGATTACATAAATACATCTTGTTACGGAAAAAAAATGCACAGTTTCTTGTCTTTTAAATAAATGCCAATTGAGTTCAGGGAAAGATTTTTTTTTTTTTTTTTGAGAAACAAACATACAAGTTTGATGTTACATTGTTTGGTTTCAACAGCACCAGGTTGGAACTGGGTCCATGGCCAATAAACCACATCAAGGACAAGCATGTGTCACCACCCTGGAGCAAGACTGGTCATGCTGTAGTACCTCTGAGATCAGTTCCACACAAACACCTCCATGGCCCAGGAAATATCCAGGGAGACGCCAGCCAAGTATCTCGGCCAATAGCGTGAGAAGGCACCTCAGGTGTCAGGACCCATGATACTGAAAACCATTTTGAGGGATTATCCTGATGGCAAGAGTGGGTTCATCAACACAACACGTGGACCCTAGGGTGGTGGAAAACTGTTCTTTTCTCTGATGAATCCCGATTTTGCCACTCCAGGGTTAGAGTTAGGGTGAACTGTTGGAGTGGCTCTGGAGTCATGGCATTGTTTAGTTTAATGTTTATTTGAAATGGATATTACATTCATCATCATTCATTCATTCATCTTCTTCCGCTTAATCCTTTTCGGGTCGCGGGGGGGCTGGAGCCTATCCCAGCATCTTTGGGCGAGAGGCAGGGTACACCCTGGACAGATCGCCAGTCCATCATTGAACATTAATACAAATGTAAGTATGCCAGATTTAGCAAAACTGATAATTTGCATCTGATTTTGCATAATTTGCAAAACTAATAATTTGCATCTGTTTTTGTGACCCAGCGGGGTCACAAAACACACAAACAAACAATCATACATGAGTAGAACAACTGCAGTGAAACTGTACAAAGTGGATATGCTTAAGTGCAAGAGTTAAGGTGTTACAAAGCAAAACATTCAAATGTCACACGAGTGAAGTACCCAAGCACCTCACAGCAACAAACAAGAGGTAGGGCATATGTGTGTGACACACAGGCACGCACACACACACACACACACACACACACACACACACACACACACACACACACATATATATATACTGTATATATATATATATATATATATATATATATATATATATATGCATATGCTGCAGAGCAACCACTAGTTATGGTAACAGTTTTGGTTGTTTGAAAGCCAATTTTTAAAATGTATCTTAAATATGTTTAGTGTGGTATGTCCTCTGATTGCAGGTGGTATATTATTCCAGATCTTGGCTCACTGATTTTGGCTCACTGATAACACAGATTGAGCAAATGTGGTGCACCTGTGGGGGACCTCACAGTCTCCTCTAGTGATTGCTCTGGTGGTTGAACCGGTGACAGTTCTCAGTTTAACATATTCTCCTGGGGGGGCGGGGACATAGCCATTTAATATTTTATAGATTGAACAGGAAAATTTGAGAGTTTTATAGTTTTAAAAAGAAAGAAAATTGTATTTCTTGAAAATGTGACAGCAATGATATGTCGGCTCTTACTTATCAAAGGTTTTTATGGCTTTTTTGTATAAAGAATCTATTGGTTTGATTATGGTTATACCAGTCAATGACCAGTTGGTTAAACAGTAATCGATGTGTGAGAAGTTCATCGTATGCAGAAATATTTTGACCGCACTAACTGTCAGTGATGGTTTAATGTGTTTCAAATTTCTTAGATTGAATTTGATTATGTTAAGAGATTTTTTGATGTGTTTTTTTAAAGGTTAGTGAGAAGTCTAAAATCACACCGAGGTACTTAACTCTTTGACTGTGAGAATTTCCGTGCCCCTAGGTGGCAGAGTGTGGCACTGTGCCTGTCTTCTCACTCTGACATGATCGCCTGCCTTGGGGATTTGTACTGATTGTACTGATTTGCCGGTTTCAAAAGGTGGCAGACATCCATTGGAGGACTCAGTGGATGACACGTAAAACACCAAAGAAGAAGAACTCCTCATTTACTTTTCCTGTTTTAGCATTTAGCCCAGAAAGCTAATGTGTCCGCGATCATCACCGTCATTTTTTCGGCTTTGTACGCCACAAATAGCTGCGGGATACAAGCAAAATTGATGTGGGATAGTCATAAGACTTTGTAGATGTGGTACATACTTTAAATTACCAACAGAACACAAAATATGGACCATGATGTGTGAAAACGCAGCAACCACGCCAGCCACCTATCCACCCAGCCAGCCAGCCCCCCTTTGTCAACAGTAAGTGACTTATTTCATTTTTTTTTAAATGTATTGATTTCTTGTTCATATACTCTGAAGATAAGATGATGAGGTACCTCTGTAAAAAAAAAAAAAAAAAATAGTGTCAAAAGACTGAACCATTCTTTGTGTAAATACTTCCAATGTTCAGTTGTGACTGAGTTATGGAATTTAAAGGGGTGCCGTGACATAATGCAAATTAGTTGTGTAAATTTATTCCTATCTGAAACTTTGGATTATATTTTACATCTTTCTAATTGACAGTAAGCCTTTATCTCTTGCAACTTTCAAGTATAACTTGAAAGTAGCCTTGGAAATCTGAACTATTTTACTGACAAAAAATATTTACCACTCTTGACCACTAGGGGTTATGTTGCAGTTTGGCAACATACACACTCATAGGATTCCTCAACTAGTTGCAGCTCCTCCCCTTTTAAGAAAATGTTTGAGTTTGTATTATTTGATTGTTGTTTGGTAAACATCATGCAAATAGTTTTGTTAGTGTTAAGTAGGAGAAATGAATAATTCAAGGAGTCATAGATTTGGGTCATCGCTGTTGTAAGAATACAGGTGGCTTCTTGTATGCTTTTTGCACACAAAGAAGCCATTACGATGCCATTTGGATACAATTGTATATTAATGTTTCTGCATGCATTTTGTAAATCATTTATTTACAGTATAAGGAGAATAATACTGGTCCAAGTATGGAGCCTTGTGAGACACCAATTTGACATTTCAAATATGGCAATTTGACACTGTTGACCATTACACATTGCTGTCTGTTGGTTTAATAGGATTCTATCCATTTGATAGCATTTTCTGAAAAAAAAATAAAAAATAAAATGAGTAAGTTTGGTTAAAAGGACGTTGTGGCCAATGGTGTCAAATGCCTTCTTCACATCTAAAAACAGCACCGACACAATTGCACTTATCAAACAAAGATTCAGTTTTTTTCTAAAAACAAGCTTATTGCAGACTCTGTTGAGTGGTGGGCATGGAATCCAAACTGTGTGTTGAAGGAAGAGTGGTTAAATATCCCCAAGGACAATATTAGACAGCTTGTGGGATCCATGCAGAGGCATATTATTGCCTGCATTAAGGCAAATTGAAGCCATGTTCCATACTGAACTTTGTTTTTTAGAGTTTTCTTCTAACTCAAAGCTCAACCCCAGAGTTTGAAGGGGATCTGTCATAGGCCCTATTATAGCACAATGGGAGGCAGAGCTTTCAGTTATCAGGCTGCTCTCCTTTGGAACCAGCTTCCAATCTGGATTTGGAGGTCATACTCAATTTCTGATTTTAAGAATAGGGTAAAATCCTTCCTTTTTGACGTAGTTAGAGTGGGATCATGTAACCTGAACCCTCCCTCAGTTATGCTGTTAATAGGTTTAGACAGCCATGGGACCTCCAACAATGCATGGGCTTCACTCCTTTCTTCACTCTGAATGAATTTTTTTTGCTGGTCATTAACATCTGTTTGTTCTCTCCCATAGATTGAGTCCCCATCGTGCTGTTTGCTCTCTACTTGTCTGTTCTTTTCTTCTTCCGTCACAGGAACAGTTTCTTTCCTCAAGCCAACACTCTGATGAACTCCTAACATTCACCTAGTCCTACCTGTTGCTGTACTCATGACTTTTCATCCATTATTACATTGCACATAACTCTCACACTGCTTTTTACTTCATTCACATTATATCACTGAATCTGAGTTCACATTGAAATACTGTGTGACTGCATATTTTTTCATATATTTCTGCAAAGTGTGGTTAGTCTGAGTAAATAACTGCATATATTCCTGTATATATTTGCATCCTTTTATAGAAATGTGGACAGACTGTAATTTACTGTACATACTCTGTTGTCATTGAATCCTTATTTAAATCCTCCACCTGAACAATGAGAGCAAGTTTTTAGCCAAAGTCAAATTCCTTGTATGTGTTGTGCATACTTGGCCAATAAAGCTGATTCTGATTCTGATTCTGATTCTTCTTGATCCCCTCACCCCCCAGCCAGTCGCAGCAGAAGACTGCTCCTCCCTGAGCCTGATCCTGCTGGAAGTTTCTTCCTGCTAAATGGGAGTTTTTCCTTTCCACCATCACTAAGTGCTGCTCACAGGGGATCACCTGAATGCTGGGGTCTTTCTGCAATTGTGAAATTTTCCCCTACAGTTGAAAGGGAGTAAAACGGAATGGAGGTGAGGTGGAGTTGCTGGGCTGCTCATGACAAGTCAGCGGATTGTGCTGGGTTTGGTGGCTGCAGCTGGAGGTGAATTTGGCAGCAGTGCTGAGAAAGGAAATGAAAGAAGTGGGAGAACTGGTGGACATACACCTACCAGACAACGACTCTAGCTGGATGCACCCACTTGGACTGAAGGAGCTTTGGCTTCAGTGCTGGAGGCCTGCAATCAGGCTGCGACACCAGCTGGTGGTCTCCATTAGCAAGCAGGAGAGCTTTGGCTTCATTGCCAGAAACCCGCTACTAGGCTACAACCCAAGCAAACGGTCACCGTTAGCCACCTGGAGAGCTTCGGATTCACCTCCAGATAAGATGACGCTAGCTAGAGACCGCCACTAGCTGCCGAGGTAGACTTGGCTAATTAGATGACAAAGCCAGCTTATGGCCTCAATTAGCCATCGAGCGTACTTCGGCTCCTGTACTAGCCAACAGGTGAGCCTTTCCTTTGATCACAATCAGACTAGTCATTATGCCTCCGAAAAAGAATCAAACAAATGGAGAGGAGTTGGAGGAGATCAAACTCACACTAAATTTTATGTCTGAAGAAATATCTATGATAGCAAAACAACAAACTCTGCATATTGACCTTAAGAAACAAATGCGTGAATTAAAGGCAGTAATTATGGAAAAAGACAAGAAAATTAATTTCTTAGAAAGACCTGTGGATGAGTTTGAACAATATACAAGAATGGGTGATGTCATTGTGAGTGGTCTTAACACCAGAAACCGCTCCTGTGCACGTGTGACAGCTGGAGTTGATAACCAGGATGGGGAGGATGAGACATTGGAAGAATCACACACTCTTAAGCAGCAGGTATTAAATTTTTTGAACTCTAAAAACATTGTTTTGGACAATAAGACTATTTTGGCTTGCCACACGTTACCTAGAAAAGACAGTAAAGGAAAACCAGCAATTATCATCCGATTTGTCAACAGAAAAGCAAAAACTGATCTTCTGCAACAAGCAAGAAAAATAAGAGGAACGGTTGTCTATGTAAATGAACATTTAACAAAAGAACTCTGAAATAGCTAGACAAGCCAGGGCTCACAGAAAAAAAGGGGAAAAATACAATCAACATGGGCAAAGAACTGCAAGGTGAGGATAAAACTGCTTGGCACTCCAGAAGAAGCTAAAGTAATAATGATTAGAGAAATGGAGGATTTAGACAAATTTAAACCTTAGCTCTTATGCACGAATAACAGTACAGTTAGTTTATGAGTTGAATTTTTTTTCCTCGTTTTTTTTTTCTTTTTTCTTTTTGGTGTACATTGTTGACACAACTTATGATCAGCACTGTAACCAATCATCCTTCCTCATTTAATAATGGAAGTGTATTAGGTCAAATTGAAGCTGAAACCTTTGTAAACACTGAACAGGGACCACAAGATATTTTAGGTGATATTGACCCAGATAATAACTACTTTAATCATATGAACAATAACTGTACTTATTATGATGAACAATAATTAAATGGAATTATGAAGATGGATCAGACATTGACAATAATACATGTTTATAGTAGGAGTCTCTATGCCAACTTTGATAGTATTAAGGAGTTTTTAAATCAATTAAAGACCCCATTTAGGATTATTGTAGAGAATGTGGAAAGACGAGGCTGAGTTTATTTCACAAGTCAAGTTTATTCACATTCTCCAACATCATCCAAAAACAGTGAAAGAGAGTGAATCCCCCAACATCTGCCCCTTTTATACCTCAGGACATCAAAGCTCACAGTCACATTGTCTTTTAATCCCAAATCACAATGCATCCCCCTCCAGGCCTTCTCGACTCCACCTAAAGTCCTGGTGGTCAGGAATATCCCTCAAGGCCATGTCTTTGCATACAAAAGGCCAGATTTCACATCCTCCTGTTACCCCTAGGAGGTCCAGTCCTTTTGTTCCTCTGAGACGTGAAGCACTCAATAAGCATATAGCAATATACATGTGAAGCATATGAAACCCACATATGTGCACCACATGACCCCCCCCCCCCAAATGTCTAAGATGGAACAACATAACCACAGATTGCATGTCATAATAAAATCACTACAGTCCACGTGCCGCTTGGGTCTCAGCCTTCTTCCGTATTTGCTGTAAGCAGGCTGTACCACCTCCGTGGCGTCTTCCTGCTGTGGAGCTGCTGCTTGAGGGTGAGAACTGTTAGTCAACCTCTGTGGGTGTTCTGGGGAATGCTCTCTAGGGTGTCTGCCATGCCGAGGAGCCTTCGCCAACTGCACAACTTCGTCAGCTACCACAAAAGCGGGTTTGAGCCTGTTTAAGCCAATCATTTCTTTTCTGCCCCCCAAATCCAGCAAAAAATGATTATCCCCTGTTTCCAGCACTCTATATGGTCCATCATAAGGTGGGCGTAAAGGTGGGCGATGGGCATCATGTCTGACAAAAACAAACTCCACATTTTTTAAAGCCTTCGGCACAAAACACGCAGAAAACTGTGGTGAACGGGGCCAGGTAGCGTGCTCGGGCCCGTGCTATTCTGTAACCGCTGAGCCGGGGAGCACTCTGGCGCTGGATTATCTGGGAGAAATTCCCCGGGCAGCCGAAGTGGCTGCACAAAAACTAACTCAGCTGGGGAGGCTTCTAAGTCCTCTTCAGGTGCAGCACGCAACCCCAATAAAACCCATGGTAGCCTGTCCACCCAATTTGCATCCGTAAGCGACGCTCTGAGGGCCGCCTTCAATGACCTATGGAAACGTTCGCATAACCTATTAGCCTGCGGGTTGTACGCGGTAGTACGGTGGATCGTTACCCCAAGGCTGGGGGCCATCGCTGACCAAAGCTCGGAAACAAATTGAGGACTTCTGTCGGACGTAATGTCCGACGGAACTCCAAAGCGCGCTACCCATACTGTTAAAAACGCACGCGCCACCTCCTCGGCTGTGGTTGATGACAGTGGGACCACTTCAGGCCAGCGCGTGGTGCGGTCTACCATTGTCAGAAGGTGTGTGCACCCCTGCGATGGCGGAAGGGGGCCTACGAGGTCCACGTGAACGTGGCCGAACCTCTTAGCCGGGATGTGAAACGGCTCCAAGGGAGCTCTCGTGTGTTTGTGTACCTTGGCTCGTTGACAAGCCAAGCAGGCTACCGCCCACTCTCTAACTTGCTTGCGCAGGCTTGGCCATACAAATTTCTCTCCTACCATTTTGACCGATGCGCGCACCCCCGAGTGCGCCAGAGAATGAATCGAGTCAAAAACGCGGCGGCGCCACGCAGTCGGCACCACCGGGTGCGGTCGTCCCGTGGAGACATCGCAGATTAGGGGGGGGCATACCATTTGTCAGCACCCTGCTCTCCAGCCTTAACCCTGTTGGTCCAGACTGGAGCGCACGCACGTCCGCGTCGCTAACTTGATCCGCGGCCATGGCTGCGTAATCTATCCCTACGCGGACTGGGGCCGGGTGGACTTCCGCGCCGCTAGCCTGTTCTGTGGCCATGGCTGCATAATCTGTTCCTACGTGGACTGGAGTCGCTATGGCGCACGAGAGACAGTCTGTCACTACATTTAGTTTACCCGCGACATGCTGAATATCTGTAGTAAACTCTGAGATTGCAGCCAGCTGCCTCTGCTGCCGGCCTGACCACGGTTCTGAAACCTTGGCCATCATGAAAGTCAGAGGCTTGTGGTCGACGAACGCGGTGAAACGGCGTCCCTCCAGCCAGAACTGGAAGTGGCAGATGGCCAAGTGGAGAGCTAACAACTCCCTGTCGAATGCGCTGTATTTTCGCTCGCTATCGCGCAAGGTCCTGCTGAAAAAGGCAAGTGGCTGCCAAGCCCCGGCTACATGCTGCTCCACGACCGCCCCTATGGCCACATCTGACGCGTCAGTAGTGAGCGCTATGCGGGCCGTTGGGTCCGGATGTGCCAACAATGCAGCGTTTGCCAGGGCTGTTTTGACCTCCAAGAATGCTCGCTCTCGTTCCGGAGACCATTCGATTTTGTTTGTGGGTTTTTGTTTTTTTAGCGCGGCATACAATGGTTGCATGAGCTGCGCTGTGTGGGGGAGGAAACGGTTATAAAAATTCACCATTCCCAAAAACTCCTGTAACGCTTTAACCGTTTGTAGCTGGGGAAAATTTGTTCCTGCGTGCACTTTGTCAGGCAGAGGAACCGCTCCTTCTGGAGAGACACGATGCCCCAAAAAATCAATCTGCGTCACCCCAAACTGGCACTTCGCTGGGTTGATTATTAACCCGTGCTCTCCCAACCTCCGGAAAACTGCCGTGAGGTGATTTTCATGTTCATCTTCGGACGCGCTGGCTACCAATATGTCGTCCAGGTAGACGAACACGAAGGGGAGATCGCGCAACACCGGGTCCATCATGCGTTGGAACGTCTGTGCCACGCCTTTAAGCCCAAACGGCATGCGCAAAAACTCGAATAGGCCAAACGGAGTTATTACCGCTGTTTTGGGTATATCCTCAGCGCGCACTTGGACTTGGTGGTACCCGCGGACTAAGTCTATCTTAGAAAAAACGCGCGCCCCCCCCCCCAAATGGATGGAAAAATCTTGGATATGCGGGATTGGGTAGCGGTCGTGCACTGTAACGTTATTCAACCTGCGGAAATCACCGCAAGGTCGCCACAAGCCGTCAGCTTTAGGAACCATGTGCAGCGGGGAAGCCCATGGGCTCTTCGAAAGCCTGATGATGCCTAACTTTTCCAGGTTGGCGAACTCCTCATGCGCTATGGTCAGTTTAGCTACATCCAAGCGCCGAGCTTTTGCAAAAACGGGCGGTCTGGTGGTAGTAATAAAATGCTCCATCCCGTGTTTGGCGACTGCTGCTGAAAATATGGGAACCTTGAGTGCTGGGAACTGAGTGAGCAGTGTGTGGAACTTACCGCTTGCCCTTGCGACGTTGGCTTGTGCTGTGGGCGTGGTCACTCGGGCTGCACAGGGAATAGAATAAAAAGAGAGTGCATTAACCAGGCGCCTATTAGCAAGATCAACCAACAAACCATGTGAGCACAGAAAATCAGCCCCTAATACATTGAAGCTCACTTCAGCTATAACAAAAGTCCACTCAAATGTACAGCCGTGTAGGGACAGAAGCAGAGTCTTCTCACCGAAGGTCTTAATCCTCGAGCCGTTCGCTGCTGATGCTCCCTGACTTCCAGGGCCCGCCAGCCGGTCAGCATAGGTAGGCATGATGAAACTCACTTGGGAGCCTGTGTCCACAAGGAATTGCTTCCCTGAATGTGCATCCGTCAAGTAGAGCAGCTTGTTCTCTTCCCCGAGGGCCGCGGCTGCTACTGACCCCCGGCTTTGGCGTTTCCCGAGCTCTTGAACTGGCACGGTGGTATACACTTGCGCGCCCTCTCTGCGAAACGGCGATGGTAGAAACAGAGGTCGTCTCATCCACGATCCCTGGCCCTCGCTGCAGCCGTTGTCGGTGGGTCTGCTACTGCCGCCTCTGGCCCCCTGCCATCTCCAGCCGTCGCGCTGAGTTCCATCGCTGCTGCGGTGGCCGCGCGCTGTCTGCTGGCGTTGAGAATCCGCTGTGCCTCCTGGGCCAGCGGGTGGAAGTCCCGCTGGGTCAACAACGATGAACCGGCCAGGGTAGCTCTCGTGGCCGACGGTAGGGTTCTCAGGAAAATGTGGGTGAAAAGGAAGTCGTCATCGTCTGAGCCCCTCAGCCTCAGCATGTCCTCCATCAGGTCGACGGGCGTGTTATCTCCCAAGTCGTTCAGAGCCAGGAGCCTCTCAGCTCTCTCCTGGACTGAGGGAGTGAAACGCCGGATGAGCGCAGCCTTCAACCCGCTGTATTTGTCGTCGGCTGGTGGGCGCTCCAACAGGCTCTGCACATGTCGAGCTGTGTGGTTGTCGAGCTTGGCAATGACGTGGTAGAATTTCGTGTCATCTGCCGTTATCCCCCGGAGGGCGAACTGTGCTTCGGCCAGGTGGAACCAGGATCACGGGTTATCTTGCCGAAGTCTGGTAGCATGACTGTGGCTGCGTTCGCCTTGCTGGATCCTGACGAGCTCAGCTCGGGGGAATCTTCTCCGCTCATGATACGTCTTAGGGTCACCAGTGTAGAGAATGTGGAAGGACGAGGCTGAGTTTATTTCACAAGTCAAGTTTATTCACATTCTCCAACATCATCCAAAAACAGTGAAAGAGAGTGAATCCCCCAGCATCTACCCCTTTTATACCTCAGGACATCAAAGCTCACAGTCACATTGTCTTTTAATTCCAAATCACAATGCATCCCCTCCAGGCCTTCTCGACTCCACCTAAAGTCCTGGTTGTCAGGAAATCCCTCAAGGCCATGTCTTTGCATACAAAAGGCCAGATTTCACATCCTCCTGTTACCCCTAGGAGGTCCAGTCCTTTTGTTCCTCTGAGACGTGAAGCACACAATAAGCATATAGCAATATACATGTGAAGCATATGAAACCCACATATGTCCACCACTTATAGCAATAACTGAAACGTGGATTAATGAAGAAAAAGATATAAATGTTGAATTACATGGATATGAGATGTGCATACAAAATAGGAAATGTAAAAATGGGGGGGGGAGCACTGTATGTTGATAGAATTTTAAAAAGTAAAAAAGTGCACAGCATGACATCAACAGTGAATGAAATTATGGAATATTAAACAATTGAATTACGATGGAAAATAGAGAAAAAAAACCAAAAACAAAACACAATTGCAAGTTGTATATATACTGTATATACTGTATACTGTATATATATATATATATATATATATATATATATACAACAGTTGTATATATATACAGTGGGGTAAAAAAGTAGTTAGTCAGCCACCAATTGCGCAAGTTCTCCCACTTAAAAGATGAGAGAGGTCTCCAATTTTCATCATAGGTATACTTCAACTATGAGAGACAAAATGAGGAAAAAAAAATCCAGAAAATCACATTGAAGGGTTTTTAATGAATTAATTGGTAAATTCCTCGGTAAAATAAGTATTTGGTCAATAACAAAAGTTCATCTCAATACTTTGTTATATACCCTTTGTTGGCAATGACAGAGGTCAAACGTTTTCTGTAAGTTTTCACAAGGTTTTCACACACTGTTGCTGGTATTTTGGCCCATTCCTCCATGCAGATCTCCTCTAGAGCAATGATGTTTTGGGGCTGTCGCTGGGCAACACAGACTTCCAACTCCCTCCAAAGATTTTCTATGGGGGTGAGATCTGGAGACTGGCTGGGCCACTCCAGGACTTTGAAATGCTTCTTACGAAGCCACTCCTTCATTGCCCGGGTGGTGTGTTTGGGATCATTGTCATGCTGAAAGACCCAGCCACGTTTCATCTTCAATGCCCTTGCTGGTGGAAGGAGGTTTTCACTCAAAATCTCACGATACATGGCCCCATTCATTCTTTCCTTTACACGGATCAGTCGTCCTGGTCCCTTTGCAGAAAAACAGCCCCAAAGTATGATGTTTCCACCCCCATGCTTCACAGTAGGTATGGTGTTCTTTCTCCTCCAAACACGACAAGTTGAGTTTTTACCAAAAAATTCTATTTTGGTTTCATCTGACCATATGACATTCTCCCAATCCTCTTCTGGATCAGCCAAATGCTCTCTAGCAAACTTCAGACGGGCCTGGACATGTACTGGCTTAAGCAGGGGGCCACGTCTGCCACTGCAGGATTTGAGTCCCTGGCGGCGTAGTGTGTTTCTGATGTAGCCTTTGTTACTTTGGTCCCAGCTCTCTGCAGGTCATTCACTAGGTCCCCCCGTGTGGTTCTGGGATTTTTGCTCACCGTTCTCATGATAATTTTGACCCCACGGGGTGAGATCTTGCGTGGAGCCCCAGATCGAGGGAGATTATCAGTGGTCTTGTATGTCTTCCATTTTCTAATAATTGCTCCCACAGTTGATTTCTTCACACCAAGCTGCTTACCTATTGCAGATTCAGTCTTCCCAGCCCGGTGCAGGTCTACAATTTTGTTTCTGGTGTCCTTTGACAGCTCTTTGGTCTTGGCCATAGTGGAGTTTGGAGTCTGACTGTTTGAGGTTGTGGACAGGTGTCTTTTATACTGATAACGAGTTCAAACAGGTGCCATTAATACAGGTAACGAGTGGAGGACAGAGGAGCCTCTTAAAGAAGAAGTTACAGGTCTGTGAGAGGCAGAAATCTTCCTTGTTTGTAGGTGACGAAATACTTATTTTACTGAGGAATTTACCAATTAATTCATTAAAAATCTTTCAATGTGATTTTCTGGATTTTTTTTTCTCATTTTGTCTCTAATAGTTGAGGTATACCTATGATGAAAATTGGAGACCTTTCTCATCTTTTAAGTGGGAGAACTTGCACAATTGGTGGCTGACTAAACACTTTTTTACCCCACTGTATATACATATATACATATATATATATATATATATACAGTATATATATATACACTTTTTTTTTTTTCCGGTTCCGGTTCCGCCGGACCGGTGGCGCCACACGAGTAGGCTGCCCGTTGCAACAGCCTTTTTTTTATCTTCCTTCTTCTTTCTACACCTTTCACTCTGTATATATATCACGGACGCTCGGATCGCCCCGAGGGTCTCCCGGGTCGGCGGATGGAGCCACGGTTTGCAGCAGGAGATGCTACAGCGGGGAGGAGCTAGTGCTAGCTAGCACTTGGCCGCCGCCCGGTGCTAATGGGAAACTCGACATACCGGGAGCTGTAGCGAAAACGACGCGGGTGCCGTGCTGGAGTTTAGGCGGCGTGCAAGAAATATAAGACAGAATAATAAAGAGCGATGGCAAGAACCAAGCAGACCGCCCGTAAAATCTACTGGAGGAAGAAGCCCCCCAGGAGACAGCTAGGCCAAGGAAGAGACACCGTGAGTGACAGAAGAAGAGAAGGAAGAGAAACCAAGGAAGAGACACCGTGAGTGAAACATTGATTGGAAATAACCCTCGGTCAATCATTCTCTCAGCGGTGGATGAACTAGAGGTAAAATTTGTTGTTGAAAAGTGTAAAAACAAATTATCTACTGATTGTGATGGTATTGATATGGCACTTGTAAAAAGAACTGTTGATGACATATTAAAACCATTTACAAATTCTTGTAATCTATCATTTCAAACTGGCTCATCAAGTTTCAAAATGAAAATAGCAAAAGTAATACCATTATTCAAGCAAGGAAATAAACACCACTGCACAAACTACAGACCAGTATCCTCCCACAATTTTCAAAGATTCTGGAAAAAAGTTTCAACAACAAATTAGAAAATGCTTTAAATAAATATTCATCTTCTTCCGCTTAATCCTTTTCGGGTCGCGGGGGGGCTGGAGCCTATCCCAGCATCTTTGGGCGAGACCCAGGATCCCCCGGCCAAGGGTGAGTTGCTGTGCTGCCGCAGTGCTAACCACTTCACCACCGCTCCACCTGAAATAAATATGATCTGCTTAATCAGAATCAATATGGATTTAGAGCAAAGAGTAAAACATCATTACTAATAGTAAAAGCAACAAAGGAAAAAATAAATGTATTAGATCAAGGAAAATATACAATTGATGTATTTATAGATTTAAGAAAAGGATTTGATACAATAAATCATTCAATACTTCTCGATAAATTGTAATTGTACTGTATTAGAGAGTGACAATGAATGGGGTTACAAGTTATTTATCTGAGAGAAAACAGAGACGGGAGAATATCTTTCTGGATGTATGGGAATTGCTTGTGGGGTCCCCCAAGGGTCAGTATTTGGCCCCAAATTTTATATATATATATATATATATATATATATATATATATATATATATATATATATATATATATATATATATTCTAAGTCTCTATATTATTAAAAAATAGTATGAGACTAATATATTTTATTCTGGAAATAATTATAAGGAACTAATCTATACTTGAAAAAAATAATTAAATAAGCTAAAAAAATGGATGGATAGTAATAAATTTTCACTAAATATATACTACCGCTTAAAAGTTTGGGGTCACCTCAGACAATTTTGTGTTTTCCATGAAAAGTCACACTTTTATTTACCACCATGAGTTGTAAAATGAATAGAAAATATAGTCAAGACACTGACAAGGTTAGAAATAATGATTTGTATTTGAAATAATAATTTTTTCCTTCAAACTTTGTTTTCGTCAAAGAATCCTCCATTTGCAGCAATTACAGCATTGTAGACCTAACATGATTGCACAAGGGTTTTTTAATCATCCATTAGCCTTCTGACGCAATGAGCAAACACATTGTACCATTAGAACACTGGAGTGATAGTTGCTGGAAATGGGCCTCTATACACCTATGTAGATATTGCTCCAAAAACCAGACATTTGCAGCTAGAATAGTCATTTACCACATTAGCAATGTATAGAGTGTATTTCTGATTAGTTTAAAGTTATCTTCATTGAAAAAAAGTGCTTTTCTTTCAAAAATACGGAAATTTCTAAGTGACCCCAAACTTTTGAACGGTAGTGTAGATAAAACTAAGGTAGTGATATTTGTTATTTGTTGTTGCAAAAATAAAGAAGATACACATATTCATAAAGATAATGTAATTATTGAAAATGTTAAGGAGCTCAAATTTTTCGGTGTAAAACTAGATGATAACATTATATGGAACCCATACACCAGATACATAAAAAAAACAAAGTGCCAAAAAATATTGCAATTATAAATAAAATTATGCATGTCCTAGATTAAAAATCCCTTCATATATTGTGTTGCTCATTAGTACTTCCATACTTGATCTATTGTATAGAGGTTTTGGGTAACAATTATAAAAGTGCACTTAATTCTTTATTAATATTACAAAAAAGGGCAATCCATGTTATACACAAAATTGGGTATCTTGAACAAACAAATTTATTTTTTTACTTTCAAAATTATTGAAATTACAGGATCTGGTTGATTATTGTACAGCACAGATAATGTTTAACGTCAGAAAAAAAAAAAAAAAAAAACGTTTTGCCACACAATATACAAAATCTTTTTAGTCAGCTAGAAGGGAAATACATTTTACGTGGGTATACAAAATTTTAAATGCACCTAGTAAGATCTACCAGGAAAAGTTTTTGTGTTTCTACGTGTGGGGTAAAATTGTGGAATGGGTTGGGGGAGAAACACAGGCAATGTCCAAACATCCATATATTTAAATCAACAAAGAAATTATTTTTAAACAATATAAAAAATAAAGGACAGTAATATTACAATGTGTCTTTAATGAAGAAAGTGTCATGCACTGGCCCTCACGAGCCAGCATAAGACGCACACAGTCACCAGTGAGTTTTTAGTGAGTTTATTACGGTGAGAAATATAACAACACAAGATGCAGGGGCAATGACACATAAGTCAACACACTTCCGGAGGCGTAAGGCTAGACAGCTCATTTACGAGTCCATAGGAGGAGACGGTCATACACAGGCAAAGGTTGTTTAGTAATTGGCTACACAGGCTGCTGAGGCAAAGACACACAAGGTCTACTCTCACCGGGAGGAGTAAGGCTAACAGCTAACTTACTGGTGCCGGAGAAGCGACGGTCAACCACAAGCATACGAGGTAGATAATGGTCCAAGTCATCCGTAGCTCAGACGTATAACGACTGACACTGTTGCGTCTTACCGTCGCCAGTGCTGGGCTTATATGGCGAAACACTAACGACGGTAATGACACTCAGCTGGCCGACCGTTGACAGGCGGAAACCCCACCGAGCACCTTCACAATAAGAGCCCGGTGAGGCCAGAATACAGCCCGGAGCTGTCAAGGCTGGCAGCGAGACATAACTTTAACCCGAGCGCGATCAGAACCGGAGCTCGGGTCATAACAGTACCCTCCCTCCACGGGCGGACTCTGAACGCCCCAAGGAACCACCCTGCCCCCCCCCCCCCGCCCCCCCAGGGTGGGAGGTGGGAGGACAGGTGCGGAGGGAGAGAAACCAACCCCTGAACAAGACCATGACCAGACCAAAAAAAAAAAAACATACGAAAACTATGGAAACAAGGAAATAAATACAAACACATTACTCTGGAAAAAAGCATACATGACTGTAAGAAAAGATATACGTGCTAACACGATGACCATGAAAAAACAAAACACACGAAACCAAGAAATACATGTAAATACCTGGAAACAAAGAACAAAATCCCCATACAATGGCCCCTCAAGGAAAGAGGGGAAAACAAAAACAAAGACAAGACTTGACCATAGCCCCTCAAAAAAGAGGGGAGGAAAAAAAAACAATTAGCAAAACAAGACCAAACTATGGATACAAAACACAAAAGGCAATATAGATTGCTTTACCTTACTATGGCTTTCAAAACACGAACAAAACAAAAAATACATATCAACACACAGGGAGCAATCCAAAATTGCTTTGCCTTGGCTATGACTATGACTATGGCTTTCCAAAAAAAAAAAAAAGAACATGAGGCAATCTAAAAATTGCTCTGACTTGACTGTGACTATGACTGTGGCTTACAAAGAAAAGAACAAGAGGCAATCAAAAATTGCTCAGACTTGACTAAGACTATGACTGTGGCTCACAAGAAAAAGAAACAAGCGGCAATCTAAAATTGCTCAGACTTGACTAAGACTATGACTTCGGTTTACAAGGAAAAAAAACAAGAGGCAATCTAAAATTGCTCAGACTTGACTAAGACTATGACTTCGAGAAACAACAAAAAATCTCTAGACATACTTAACATGACCAGGCCCCGTATGGGCCCACAGATAGTCCCACAGTACATGATAATCATGTGGCCTTCCCCAGTCCCAGGCCCCCAGAAACAAGTCCTCTGGTGGCCGAACCAGGTCACCCCGTAACACACACAGTTTATTGGGTGGCCAACCCAAGACGCCGAACGCTCCAAGCAGTTCCTCAGGTGGCCGACCCGCATCCCACAACCACCAGGACCGTGGAGGGATTGCATGCAGCCGCTCACCTGAACATGACAAGACAGGGGAGCGCCAGACCGTCAAAAAAAAACCTCTCACGGCCCCCAGCTGGTGGCTCCTGAGAGGGGGACAACCAAAAACTTGGGCCCCCTCGAATTCTGATTGGGTCGCAGCCGCACCTGCGCTGGACCCCCACTGGACCTCGTCGGACCCCGATTGGGTTACAGCCACACCTGAGTCGGACCCCGACTGAACCTCGTTGGACCCCGATTGGGTAATCGCTGCACCCACGTTGGACCCCGACTGGGTCAACTCAGCCCATGCGTCGGACCCCGACTGGGTCAGGACGGGCCCCGATTGAGTCACCGCTGCACCCACGTTGGACCCCGACTGGGTCACCTCGACCCACGCGTTGGACCCCGACTGGGTCACCTCGGCCCACGCGTCGGACCCCGACTGGGTCACCTCGGCCCACACGTCGGACCCCGACTGGGTCAGGACTGCTCCGGCGACGACCTCCATCTCCGAACCTGGAACCCCCAGTCCCGTGACCTTGACTGGCTCCGGACCGGTAACACTGTGGAGGTGCTCAGAAAACAAGAGAGGACCGGGATCAGTTCCACCGGCAGCGCCAGAGCCCAGCGAGACGAGCTCGGATGCAGCGGACGGCTGCCCCTCACTCGCCTCCCCATGAGGCAGGCAAAAATGCTCTAATACACCATGCAGGAAAACAAGAAAGAGCACTTGCCTGCACTCGGGCTCTGGAGCCGTCCAGGACTTTGCCGGTCCAGGTTCAAAAAGCAGCTCGTCGTCGGGCTCCCACTCGGCTGCGTCGGGTTCCACAGCCGGCCTGATGGTCTCTGCAGCTGGATCCTCACGCGCTGGCGTCCACGCCAATGACCCGTATGGCGTGGGGGCAGAGGATCCTGGACCTGCTGACTCGGGCTGCATCCCCGAGGAACCCTGGGGACGCTCTCTCGTCGGCTCTGGCTCCTCACTGCAGTCCGTTCTTCTCTGTCCAAAGCTAGGCTGCAGGGCCGGGATATTTCCCAGAGCTGCAAGCCTCCCCCTCGTTTAATGGCGTGGGACTGACGCCGGGGACCGCTCCACAGGAGGAGACACAGAGGCAGCAGGTTTAATATAAATGGCTACAGCTGGGGAAAGAAACTCAGGGAGCTGCGAACCCCGAGCTTCACCCCGAGGAGTCAGACAAGACAGATCACTATGATCGATAGGTAAGTGAACTTGAACTTTCCTGTCTCCCGGGGGGAGGATGGTATCAGCTGTAGCGGACATCGCTCCTTCCCTCGCTCGCTGGGTGGTAGAAACGGACCCATGGACGGAGCCCACCGGCACAGGACTCAGCTCACTCACAGCAGCCGGCTGGTTGAGGGGGTCATCCCGGTGGCCCGGAACTGGATCCGGAGCAGGAGCTTGCCGAAGATGCACCCGGCTGCGGCGCCGACGCCTTCGCCGGCCCCCAGATGGTGCGAACTCCCGGAACGGATCGAGGACAGGATCAGGATCCATGAGCAAAGAGCAGGAGTGCCTCTTCTCCTGCTTCATGCCGCGTTCCTCCTCCATCATCAGGTAGATTTCGCGTTGCGCAGCGATGTCCTCCCTCCTCGCGTCGACTTCCGGGTGGTCAGCGTAGCGGGGAGAGAGATGACAAAGTATATCCTCGGCGGCATCCAGGTACCAGTGTATGCCGTGGTCATAATCTAGCAGAGAAGCGGAGATGAGCAGCTCATCCACAACTTCCAGCACATCAGTCAGCTCGTGGCTCAGACTCCACACGCGGTTCCTCCGCGACGGCATTCTTCACATACACTGTACCCGGACAGGAAAGAGCAAATGTCCAAAAAACTCAAAACCCACTGGTGAATAGCGTCCCGGGTTGGCGTCACCGTAAACGCTGTTTTGGCAGCAGTGTACTGTCATGCGCTGGCCCTCACGAGCCAGCATAAGACGCACAGAGTCACCAGTGAGTTTACAGTGAGTTTATTACGGTGAGAAATATAACAACACAAGATGCAGGGGCAATGACACATAAGTCAACACACTTCCGGAGGCGTAAGGCTAGACAGCTCACTTACTAGTCCATAGGAGGAGACGGTCATACACAGGCAAAGGTTGTTTAGTAATTGGCTACACAGGCTGCTGAGGCAAAGACACACAAGGTCTACTCTCACCGGGAGGAGTAAGGCTAACAGCTAACTTACTGGTGCCGGAGAAGCGACGGTCAACCACAAGCATACGAGGTAGATAATGGTCCAAGTCATCCGTAGCTCAGACGTATAACGACTGACACTGCTGCGTCTTACCGTCGCCAGTGCTGGGCTTATATGGCGAAACACTAACGGCGGTAATGACACTCAGCTGGCCGACCGTTGACAGGCGGAAACCCCACCGAGCACCTTCACAATAAGAGCCCGGTGAGGCCAGAATACAGCCCGCAGCTGTCAAGGCCGGCAGCGAGACATAACTTTAACCCAAGCGCGATCAGAACCGGCGCTCGGGTCATAACAGAAAGGTTTTAATTGTTGTTATTAGTGAATATATATATGGTGAGTTATTGTTGAATATATATGCTGAGTATGATCATCATTGATATCATTATTGCTAGAATATAACAACGGTATTATAGTTTTTGTTTTTATGATTGTTGTTTAGGAGGGTAATATTTAAAGTATTATATAGGCAAGGTGGTATTCTTCTTCTTCTTCTTCTTCTTCTTCTTCTTCTTCTTCTTCTTCTTCTTCTTCTTCTTCTTCTTCTTCTTCTTCTTCTTCTTCTTATTATTATTATTATTATTATTATTATTATTATTATTATTATTATTGTAACTACTATATGGCTACCTATTATTATGGTTATTATTATATTGTTACTTATTGTGCCTAGGAATTGTAAGCCATGTGGGGGTATATGGTGGCGTATATGGTGATTATTATGATGATGATAATATTGTCAATAATTATATTAAACATACCAGAAGTATTTACTTATTATTATAACTATTATTATTATATACTGGTATTATTGTGAGTATAAACTATCATAGTTGTTTTATTTCTATTGCATAATTTAATTTTAAGATGCATTATATATTATGGCATTGTATAATGAATGTAATTATGGGATGGATAATGACTAGAATGATATAATTTATTGGAAATGGAGAAGGGGTGGGACTATAAGCGTTGGCCTCTTCACACTCCTTTTGAAGGACATTTTTTGTTATGTTTATTTTTTTTGGTTTTGATTCCTTGTTTTTAATTTTATTTGTCTTGAGGTTCAGATCAATCAATCAGTCAATCAATCAATCAATCAATCAATCAATCAATCAATCAATCAATCAATCAAAGTGCTATGAGATGGCTGCTGTTTTGAAATGGTGCAATATAAATAAAGTTGAATTGAACTGAACTGATTTGAGTGTCACGGTGGTGGAGTGGTTAGCACTGCGGCAGCACAGCAACTCACCCTTGGCCGGGGGATCCTGGGTTCGATCCCAGCCCCCGACCAACAGTGATCTGTGTGGAGTTTTCATGTTCTCCCCGTGTCTGCATGGGTTTACTCCGGGATTTCTCCGGTTTCCTCCCACATGCCAAAAATATGCAGGTTAGGTTAATTGGCATCAAACTGGATATTCTAAATTGTCCTTGGGTATGACTGTGAGAGTGAATGGTTGTGTGTCTCTCTGTGTTGGCCCTGCGATGGACTGGCGATCTGTCCAGGGTGTACCCATTCAAAAAAACTATTATTTAATGCTTGTTCTAAAGGCTGACAAAAGTGCATTTATGTTGTTTTCAAATGCTAGATTAAAAGCCAAAACCCATCCACAAATTTTCACCTTGCATGGTACTCAGATTAAAGCTGTAATGAAATACAAATATCTGAGTAGCTGGATTGACAAATCTCTTTCTTTTTTTTCCATATTCAACAGATGGTAAAGAAGTAAAACTTAAACTTGGCCTTTTATTTCAGATTTAGGGCCTTCCTCTCTTTCGAGGCCAGAAAAAGACTTATTACTGCCACTTTTCTCTGCATTGGACTATGGTGATGTCATCTACATGCATGGCTCTACTCAGAGCTTACACACTCTGGAAACTGTATCTGTCATGGGCAGCGAGAGCGTGACCCTCCCATCCCGTCTCACCTTCACCAACTCATCACTACACCTGAGGCAGAAGACTCACCTGCTCCCACTCATCAGCCAGCATACTTAAGGAGGCTTTCTCCACACATTCAACGCTGGCTGGTCTGGGTATACTGCCCTGTTAAAGGACAAGCAAGTATTGTTTGACAAACTTGGACACATCGTCTAACTTTTTTCCTCTCTCTTCCTCAGGTTGCTACCACCATGCAGGTGTGTCTCTGGGACTGCTCATGCTCCTCTGCCATATCTTCACCATCCCTCAGCTTCCAACCTCCACCCGGTAAGGCACCACCAGCTCTTCCAGTTCACCCTACTGGTTCATCTATTTCCCGCTGGGGCCCAGCCGGGTCTCCCTTGGAACCCAAGTAAAGTAAGTGGCAATTTTGCTCGCCCATTTTCCCTTACGCCGTTCCTCTTCTCACAGCTCTCGTCTTCTCTCTGCAGGTTGATTCCTCTGGTGAGTGACTGTTTCCATTGCTGTGTGTTTATTTTGAAATCTAATAAATTCTTAAACGTGCCTCTTCGTATGGTTGTTCTCCTGTTGCTGTTGCATCGTGCACGTGAGCTGTCAGCTAATTTATACCATGACAGAACGAGCCAGCCAGGACCTCAGTTCAGCCGGTGCAGCGGTGTTGGAGCTCTCCGCCTTGGATCGCTTTTCAACGACCGAGCACCAGCTGGCTGTGTTGACTCAGCAAATTCAGAATATGATGCAGCTTTGGCCCAATGCATCTTCCCAGGCATCTCCTCCTCAGCCTGCTCCCCGCACTATGGTGCGTCAAACCACCTCCGTTCCCACGCCTGCCCCATATGAGGGGGAGGTGGGGAAATTCAAAGGTTTCCTTATTCAAGTATGAATGTATTTGGAGCAGGTCGGGGAGGAGTACCCAGGGTACGTGGCAAAAATTCAGTTTTTCACTCTTTTCCTTAAAGACCGAACCTTGATTGGGCACAGTCCACGAAAGATAACCCCGGGGGGTGGCAATACATATTTGAGCAATTCGTGGATGCTTTCTCCCGCGTGTTTGACCATACTGAGAGTCAGGGCAACGAAATGAGCCGCCTGATGATGCGCCACCAGGGCACTCGGTCAGGAGTTGAGTACTTGGTGGAGTTCCGGGTTGAAGCGGCTGACTCGGGGTGGAATAAGGTTTCTTTACGAAGCCCGTTCCTCCACGGGTTGAACGCTCTTCTCCATGACGATCAGGCGGTTCACCCTGTCCCTGAGACCCTCGACTGTCTGATAGACCAGGCTTGGTTAGATAACCGTTTTCGTGAGCACGCAAAGGAGCGTGAGTGCTCTTCTTGCCCACTCGCCAAGAACACGCCCGCCATGGTTACTAACACTGGTGGCATCGGCTCCCCGCCTGAGCCGATGGAGGTCTCTCAGCACTTGACTGATGACAAGAGCCGGAGAAGGCGAAGGCCTGCTGCATGCGCATACTGTGGTTTGGTGAACCACAGTCAGGACGAATGCCGCCAGCGGCCAAAAGACGCAGCCCATCAGAAACCATGGGGGGTCTGGCGGGCGGGACCAAATCTACTCCCCTGGTAACTTTTCAATTTCGGACCTTGTGCAGTTGCCGGGGGTCGAGAAGAGGACTATGGCGTTGGTTGACTCGGGGTCTGAGGGTTATTTCGTTTCTGCCCAGTTCGTCCGGCAGGTGGGTATTCCCACACCAAATTACCTCACAATCAGAGAATCACCACCATTTCTGGCCAGGAGGTTGCGGTAGTCACCGATAGCATGGTACCGATCTCCATCCTCCTTTCCGGGAACCACTGGGAACCACCGGGAGGAACTCTCATTCCTGGTTCTTCCTATTTCATCTTCCCTGGTGGTTCTTTACTACCCATGGCTCCGGAGGCATAATCCAATAATTTGGATTCAATAACTTTCAGTGGAGTGCTCCCCATCTCCATCTGTCTCCCTCCCTCCGATCGAGCCGCCGGACCTCAGCCTCATTCCCCGGGCGTACAACAATTTGGGGGAGGTCTTTAGCAAATCGAGAGCATTGTTGCTACCACCTCATCGCTCTTATGATTGCGGTATAGACCTCATCCCAGGGTCAAAGCTGCCGTCTTGTCAGCAATATAGCATTTCTGGTCTGGAGAGGGAGGCGATGGAGAAGTACATCAAAGAATTGCTGAATGCTGGCCTTATTCTGCCATCTTTGGCTCCGCTCTGAGCCGGATTCTTCTTTGTTGGAAAGAAGGATGGCTCATTGCGCCGAGCTCAATGCAATTACCACCAAAGACAAGTACCCTCTGCTTTTGATTAATTCTGCATTTCAGCTCCTTCAGCACTCATGGGTCTTCACCAAGTTAGATTTAGGAACGAGTACCATTTGATCCGCATTTGCGAAGGAGATGAATGGAAGATGGCTTTCAAAACCCATCAGGAGCAGTTTGAGTATTTGGTGATGCCATTTGGGCTCACCAACGCCCCCGCTGTCTTCCAGCGGCTAATCAACGACATCCTTTGTGATATGCTCTATCAATTAGTCTTTGTCTACTTGGATGATATTTTGATTTTCTCGCTCGCCAGAAGAACACAAAGACCATATCAGATCCAATCTTCAACGGCTCTTGGAGAACCAGCTCTACGTTAAGGCCGAGAAGTCTGAGTTCTCCACCACCACGACCACCTTCTTGGGATTCATAGTGGCTGAGGGGAGACTGATCGCCGATCCGGCCAAGGTGAGGGCAGTGCTCAATTGGTGAACTCCCCACCCCCGTAAGGAGCTTCAATGCTTCTTCGAGTTTGTTAACTTTAATCGCCACTTCATCATGAACTACAGTGGGGTGGCACTGCCCCTGATGCAGCTGACCTCCATTAAGGTCCCCTTTCATTGGACCAAGGCAGCTGAACAGGCGTTTGCTAATTAAAGTGCCTGTTCACTGAAACACCAATCTTGGCCCAGGTCGACACACAGCTCCAGTTCATCCTCGAGGTGGACACATCTGATTCAGGGGTAGGCACTGTGCTGTCGCAGCGCATACCGTCCGATCAGAAGCTCCGCCCGTGCGCTTATTTCTCACGTCGGCTTATGCTGGCTGAGAGGAACTAAGACACTGGGGACAGAGAGCTGCTTGCCATTAAGTTGGCGTTGCAGGAATGGAGGCATTGGTTAGAGGGGGCTATTCACCCCATTGTTGTGTGGACCGACCACAAAAACATTGAGTATTTGTGGTCAGCCCACCGACTTAACGCCAGGCAGGCTCGCTGGGCCCTGTTTTTTCAGATTTTCAACTTTTTCATCACTTACCAGCCTGGCACTCGGAACACCAAACTGGACGCGCTATCACGCCAGTTTGATTCCGAGGAGGTAGCGCCCCCTTCCCCCCCCAAACCATCATACTGCCTTCTCGCGTCCTCGGAGCCCTTACTTTGGACATCAAGCGGAGGGTCCACCATTCCCAGTCACAGGAGCCTGTGCCAGTAGGGTGTCTCCGGAACCATCTGTATGTCCCGGGCACCCTCTGCAGCGATGTCATCCAGTGGGCCCAGACCAGTCGCTTTGCGTCCCATCCTTGGATTACTGGGACTGTGGACCTCGTCCAGTGAGCGTTCTGGTGGCCAACGCTGCGGCGGGACATACGGGAATACGTCAAGGCCTGTCAGACCTGCGTCCGGGGGGAGTGGGACTCCTCCCCCCCAGGGGGTCTCCTCCATCCCCTCCCCACCCCTGGCCGTCCGTGGTCCAACATTGCCATGGACTTCATTACTGGATCCCCCCCACCCCCCCGTGGCAAGATAGTAATCCCCACCATTGTGGATCGCTTCTCTAAGGCTGTGAATCTGGTTGCTCTCCCGAAGATCCCCTCAGCCTTGGAGACGGCGGTCCTCCTCACCAACCATGTCATCAGGATCCACGGCATCCCCATGGACATTGTGTCTGACCGGGGTCTACAGTTCACATCCAAGGTCTGGAGGGCCTTTTGCCAGACTCTGGGCATGACAGTGAGTCTCTCCTCAGGTAACCATACCCAGAGCAACGGGCAGGCAGAGCGCGCCAACCAGTCCTTGGAGGCCATCCTGCAGTGCGTAGCAGCCGACAACCTGTCTTCCTGGAGCTCATGCCTGACCTGGGTGGAATACTCGATGAACTCGGCTGTCTCCACCGCCACCGGACTCACCCCTTTTCAGGCATCCCTGGGGTACATGCCACCACTCGTTCCCATGGCCGAGAGGGAGATCATGGTTCCATCAGTGGGGGTCCATGCCCGTCGCTGCCGCCATGTCTGGAGAACCATGCGGGCCACCCTCGCCCGCCTCACTGAACGCACCTGGGCTGCAGCAGACAGGAAGCGGATGCTCGCCCCCAAGTACATCGCAGGTCAGCAGGTCTGGCCAGTGGTGAGCCAGATCCCTCTCAAGGAGAGGTCCAAGAAGCTGTCCCCCACTTCCTGGGCCCTTTTTCCATTTGTCATGTGATTAACGATGCGTCAGTTCAGTGTAAATTGCCGCCGACCCTGTGGGTGAACCCAACTATCCACATTTCACACATCAAGCCCCTCTTAGCCAGTCCTCTCTGCCCCCCCCCAAAGCCCCCCCCCCCCAGATCATCGATGGTCACCGCGCCCACATGGTCTGCCGAATCTTGGATGTTTGCCACCGTGGCCGGGGCCTTCAGTACCTGGTTGGCTGGGAGGGCTACGGTCAGGAGGAACATTCCTGGGTCCCGTCTGCACAGGTCCTGGGCAAAGGAATGCTCCTGACTTCAGCCAAGCTCACCCGGAGAAGCTCTCTGGACCGCCAGGAGGCACTCCTAGAAGGGGGGGCCCTGTCATGGGCAGCGAGAGTGGGCCCCTCCCATCCCGTCTCACCTTCACCAACTCATCACTACACCTGAGGCAGAAGACGCACCTGCTCCCACTCATCAGCCAGCATACTTAAAGAGGCTCTCTCCGCGCATTCAACGCTGACTCGTCTGGGTATACTGCCCCGTTAAAGGACAAGCAAGTATTGTCTGACAAACTTGGACATGTCGTCTAACATTGTTCCGCTCTCTTCCTCATGTTTCTGCCACTGTGCAGGTGTGTCTCTGGGACTGCATGTGCTCCTCTGCCACATCTCCACCATCCCTCAGCTTCCAACCTCCACCCGGTCAGGCACCACCAACTCTTCCCCTTCACCCTACTGGTTCGTCTATTTCCCGCTGGGGCCCAGACAGATCTCGCTTGAAACCCAAGTAAGTGGCAATTTTGCTCGCCCATTTCCCCTTACGCCGTTCCTCCTCTCATAGCTCTTGTCTTCTCTCTGCAGGTTGATTCCTCTGGTGAGTGACTATTTCCATAGCTGGGCATTTATTTTGAAATCTAATAAATTCTTAAACGTTCCTCTTCGTGTGGTTGTTCTCCTGTTGCTGTTTCATCGTGCACATGAGCTGTCAGCTAATTTAAACCATGACAGTATCATGGTGCTCTGAAGTTCATAACTAACTCCAAAGCTTTGACTCATCATTTTTTATTATATGCTAGTGTTGGATGGTCTGCTTTATCAACTCGTACACTTAAACATTGGCATTTTCTTATTTATGAGTGTATTTTAAGTTTGGATCCTTTATATCTTCATTTGTCAGAAAACTGTGGGCAGCTACAATCTTCCATCACAGAATCTGCTGTGATTGTCAGTTCCAATGGTTTGTACTGAACTGGGTAAAAAAAAAAAAAAAAAAAAAAAAAAAAAGCCTTTAATTTTTCTGCTCCTTCTGCCTTGAACCAATTATAAAATAACCTTTAACTCAAGAAGCTGGTCTTTCAAAAAAAGAAAAATAAAGTATTTTTTTAAATTATTTGGTTTCACAAGAATCTAGCTGTAGATGCTTTGCGTTAAATTTATTGTATTTCAGTTTTAGTGTTTCTTTTGTGATTTTTTTACTATTTTTTAGATGATTATGTACTACATACAGTGGGGTAAAAAAGTATTTAGTCAGCCGCCAATTGTGCAAGTTCTCCCACTTAAAAAATGAGAGAGGTCTCCAATTTTCATCATAGGTATACCTCAACTATGAGAGACAAAATAAGAAAAAAAAAATCCAGAAAATCACACTGAAGGATTTTTAATGAATTAATTGGTAAATTCCTCGGTAAAATAAGTATTTGGTCAATAACAAAAGTTCATCTCAATACTTTGTTATATACCCTTTGTTGGCAATGACAGAGGTCAAACGTTTTCTGTAAGTTTTCATAAGGTTTTCTCACACTGTTGCTGGTATTTTGGCCCATTCCTCCATGCAGCTCTCCTCTAGAGCAATGATGTTTTGGGGCTGTCACTGGGCAACACAGACTTTCAACTCCCTCCAAAGATTTTCTATAGGGTTGAGATCTGGAGACTGGCTAGGCCACTCCAGGACCTTGAAATGCTTCTTACAAAGCCACTCCTTCATTGCCCGGGCGGAGTGTTTGGGATCATTGTCATGCTGAAAGACCCAGCCACGTTTCATCTTCAATGCCCTTGCTGGTGGAAGGAGGTTTTCACTCAAAATCTCACGATACATGGCCCCATTCATTCTTTCCTTTACACGGATCAGTCGTCCTGGTCCCTTTGCAGAAAAACAGCCCCAAAGTATGATATTTCCACTCCCATGTTTCACAGTAGGTATGGTGTTCTTTCTCCTCCAAACACGACAAGTTGAGTTTTTACCAAAAAGTTCTATTTTGGTTTCATCTGACCATATGACATTCTCCCAATCCTCTTCTGGATCATCCAAATGCTCTCTAACAAACTTCAGATGGGCCTGGACATGTACTGGCTTAAGCAGGGGGACACGTCTGGCACTGCAGGATTTGAGTCCCTGGCGGCGTAGTGTGTTTCTGATGTAGCCTTTGTTACTTTGGTCCCAGCTTTGTGTAGGTCATTCACTAGGTCCCCCCATGTGGTTCTGGGATTTTTGCTCACCGTTCTTGTGATAATTTTGACCCCATGGGGTGAGATCTTGCGTGGAGCCCCAGATCGAGGGAAATTATCAGTGGTCTTGTATGTCTTCCATTTTCTAATAATTGCTCCCACAGTTGATTTCTTCACACCAAGCTGCTTACCTATTGCAGATTCAGTCTTCCCAGCCTGGTGCAGGTCTACAATTTTGTTTCTGGTGTCCTTTGAGAGCTCTTTGGTCTTGGCCATAGTGGAGTTTGGAGTCTGACTGTTTGAGGTTGTGGACAGGTGTCTTTTATACTGATAACGAGTTCGAACAGGTGCCATTAATACAGGTAACGAGTGGAGGACAGAGGAGCCTCTTAAAGAAGAAGTTACAGGTCTGTGAGAGCCAGAAATCTTGCTTGTTTGTAGGTGACCAAATATTTATTTTACTGAGGAATTTACCAATTAATTCATTAAAAATCCTTCAATGTGATTTTCTGGATTTTTTTTTCTCATTTTGTCTCTCATAGTTGAGGTACACCTATGATGAAAATTGGAGACCTCTCTCATCTTTTAAGTGGGAGAACTTGCACAACTGGTGGTTGACTAAAAACTTTTTTGCCCCACTGTATGTATTGTGTTTTTAATGTCTATTGTATGTAAGAAAGCTTGGTTTTTACTGTCTGTGTTTGAGACTGTGCTTGCCATGGCTCTCTAGTCTTCAGGCCATGTTTACCTTTATTCTGCTTATATATTTAAGATAAGATAAGATAAGATAAGATAAGATAAGCCTTTATTAGTCCCACAATGGGGAAATTCCTGGATTGCAACAGCACAGGGATAGCAACACTCAGAGCAACAATCAGAAGGCAAGAAAAAAAACAACATCTAGTAAACATATGTCCATATTACTATAAATGTATATATATAGACACACAGTGCAGAGCATTATGGTTGGTTGGTGAATGTGCAGCAGACAGTCTAAGCTCTCTCTCCGCAGATGCGGCGGGCCAGCTGGAAGTCTTTGGGCATGATGGTGACCCCCTTAGCGAAGAAGAGACCACCAGGTGGGCCTCGCTGGTCTCCTGCAGAGCCATGACGGCGAAGCTCAGGAAACGCAGGACGGTCTTGAAGTCCTGAGCGATCTCCCTCACCATGCGCTGGACGGGCAGCTTACGGATGAGCAGCTCCGTGGATTTCTGGTAGCGACGGATCTCTCTCAGAGCCACGGGCCTGTGAGGCGAGGCCTCTTCACTCTGCCGGTGGCCGGAGCGCCTCTCCGAGCAGCCCTGGTGGCTAGCTGTCTCCTGGGGGGCTTCTTCCTCCAGTAGATTTTATGGGCGGTCTGCTTGGTTCTTTCCATCGCTCTTTATTATTCTGTCTTATATTTCTTGCACGCCGCCTAAACTCCAGCCCAGCACCCGCGTCGTTTTCGCTACAGCTCCCGGTATGTCGAGTTTCCCATTAGCACCGGGCGGCGGCCAAGTTCTAGCTAGCACTAGCTCCTCCCTGCTGTAACGTCTCCCGCTGCAAACCGTGGCTCCATCCGCCGACCCGGGAGACCCCCGGGGCGATCCGTGCATCCGTGATATATATACAGAGTGAAAGGTGTAGAAAGAAGAAGGAAGATAAACAAAAAGGCTGTTGCAACGGGCAGCCTACTCGTGTGGCGCCACCGGTCCGGCGGAACCGGAACCGGAAATGGTTCCGGAATTTCCTGACATATAGACTCTTCATCCTGTCTTGTTTGTATCATGCTTGAGTTTGACACTGACACTGACCCCTCTTTTTTTTTGAATGCAAAAGATGCAATAGACTTACACAATGGTCCTCTCCGGCATACAACTAGGAACATACCGGTCGCTATGGAGGGTGAGAATATGTATGGGCACATAATCATACCATGTAGGATAACTAAGTAGACGGTTATGCTGTTTCATTCCATCTAGCAACAATGCTCTGCACTGTGTGTGTTTATATATTTGCATATTTATTCCATCTAGCTACAATGCTCCGTACTGTGGGTGTTTATATATTTATATATCTACATATTATTCCATCTAGCTACATTGCTCCGCACTGTGTGTGTTTATATACTTGCATATTTATTCCACCTAGCTGCAATGCTCCGTACTGTGGGTGTTTATATATTTACATATTTATTCCATCTAGCTACAATGCTCTGCACTGTGTGTTCATATATTCATATATTTATTCCATCCAGCTACAATGCTCTGCACTGTGTGTCTGTGTGTGTGTGTATATATATATATTTTATAGTAATACGTACATATGTTTATTAGCTGCTCTTGCTTGCTTGTTTTTTTTCTTGCCTTCTGATTGTTGCTCTGAGTGTTGCTATCCCTGTGCTGTTGCAATCCTGGAATTTCCCCGTTGTGGGACTAATAAAGGCTTATCTTATCTTATCTTATCTTATCTTATCTTATCTTGTCTTTTCAGAGTCCCTGCTCCCTGGTTTCTCTCCTCACTGATTACCTGCTGTGTACAGATCTGCTTCACCTGTGTCCCACTGAAAGTTTTCTTCGTCCCTGATTTTCCTTCACCCCTTGTCCAGTTCATTTTTTTTTTTTGTAGCAAGCGTACCAGCCTTTGTTTCTCCCCAGAGTATAACCTTATCTTAATTATTTTCTTCCAGCATTTTTACCTCTTTTGCTTCATCTGTGCTATCTTATCTGCTAAAAAAGGAGCCAGACTTACCCTGCTGTTTGAGTCATGCATTTGACGTGTGATGCTCTTGGAAAAGAGATTTTTAATCTCAACCAGTCTCTCCTGGTTAAATAAAGATTAAATAAAATAAATAAATGATTAAATTCCAGTACTTATCATGTAGCCTTAAACTAAATATTACATATGTAAGCTTGATCAGCCTGTACTGGAAAAAAAAAAAAAAAAGCATTGATCAGTAAATTATATAATAAGTAAAAAGGTATGAGGAAGACATGTTAAGATCCTTATATTTTGGACACAGATGGTTCAAGGGAAAGAGCTTCCCCTTCCATAAATCCAATATTACCATCCTCTCTCTGAATATTATCCCGAAATATTTAAACCTCTAACCTCTCAGCTGTTAAGTGCTTGCAAAGCAATCTGCTACTTCCAACCCTTTGCTGTAGCTGATGCAGGTGCTCCATCTGTGAATGCATAAGCAAGGGCAGGAGTGGATCTGTATATAAAAACAAACCAACCATATCCAGGATGGTGCAGTTTAGATTAGCTGACTCAAGAATATTATTCCCTTTACAATTTACCATATGCTTCTCCTTGGCAAGTGGATATGGGCTATTACTGTTTATTAGCAGTGTTGGAGTGCAACTCTGGGCTCTGCAATTCATGTTTACACAAACCCCTTACTACAGAAATTCCTCATGAAATGCTTTCAAACTGAAAGAAATGGAAGCCAAATGTCCATCCACACCAACTGGGAGACAACAAGGCCAAAAGCAGCAGAGTTAAGCAGAATACACAGAGAATAGAAGCAATCTGTGGTCACCATTGGTTGCTTTTCCATCAAAATGTACACGTAAAAGTGCATAATTTCCCTACTGAATTGCATAACTAGGTCCATCTAGTGATTTTTTGGGGAATTGTGAATTTTGATTATATCAATAAATTAATTCAATAGACTCTCTAAATAACGGTTTGTGCAAAATAATTTGTAAATACTGTGAAACTGAGCTTCAGGCTAAAAGTAATGTGATGAGAGAAACAAACTCGAAGTATTTAAATTGGGTTCAGCTTGCACCATTGCACCAATGTTTGGCTATGTACAGGATCATGACATTGTAATTCTGCAATCCTGACAATCTGACAGTATAAATATCAATCTAATATATTTCATTTGCAAATATAACTCATGCTTCCATCAAGTGCAGTACATTTCAGAGATGTTTCTGAGACAGTGAAGGACTTCAGAAAGGTTCATTACCATCTCAACTGACAGAAAATTCCTCATTGCAAACATGTGCTCTTTGACTGTGTTTAGTAATGCAGACTTTATGACATTAGTACCAGGATTTCACATAACATCTAGCAGCGCTGGTGTTGGAGCAGTACATTTTGAACCCAAAATATATCTTCCCTTAACCTCCATCAAGTAAGAAACTAATAAAATTTTAAAAATTGACAGAAAACAAAAGTGCATGCTGTATTTCTGCCAACACTGAAGTGCTCAAACCAATCTCCTTCCATTCCACAGTATCTGGATCCACACCAGATTGTGATTAATGTCTGGATCCAAAGCATATTCAACACATTCTAAGATACCAACTGCTGATCTTCAGCTGGATTTTACCTTCAAGATCTGTGTATCATTCATTCATTCATTCATCTTCCTCCGCTTAATCCTTTTCGGGTTGCAGGGGGACTGGAGCCTATCCCAGCATCTTTGGGCGAGAGGCAGGGTACACCCTAGACAGATTGCCAGTCCATCACAGGGCCAACACAGAGAGACAGATAACCATTCACTCTCACAGTCATACCTAAGGACAATTTAGAATCCCCAGTTTTGATGCCATTTAACCTAACCTGCATGCTTTTGGCATGTGGGAGGAAACCGGAGAAATCCCGGAGTAAACCCACGCAGACACGGGGTGAACATGCAAACTCCACACAGATCACTGTTGGTTGGGGGTTGGGATCGAACCCAGGATCCCCCGGCCAAGGGTGAGTTGCTGTGCTGCCGCAGTGCTAACCACTCCGCCACCGTGCCGCCCGATCTGTGTATCATTTTCTGAAAAATGAATGAAAATGTAAAAGAAATCTTGTAATATTTAAGAAAAAAATCCAGGGTAATCCTGTATCCTAGAATGTGATAGATTCTTCCCTGGGCCAGGCTTCAGTCTTCTAAAAATTTGAGTGAAACTGGGTCAGTAATTTATGTATCTTGCTGCTGACAGACAGATAAATGGCAGAGGTAACTGGCCATGGCAAAAAGCAAGAAAAGTACAGCTCTACTGTCCTTGGTGACTAATGTAGCACTGTCACAGCAGCCTCCTTATGTGGACAGTGTGAAGATCTAAAGGATTAGGAGGCCTCTCGGGGGCCTATATTGCTACACTGGGTGTGTCGGATCACCAACAGCAAAGGACACCCTCTGCAAAAAACAATCATATTACATCAGCAATCCTGACAAGCAAATACAATGTTAAAAAAAAAACAATGAAAACCCATCAATACTGCAAAGTACTGGCAAATAACTATATATATATATATATATATATATATATATATATATATATATATATATATATATATATATATGTAGAGGATGCGTTCAATGATGAGGCTGAGTTTTATTTCTCAGGTTCAGCTTTATTGACAGAACACATAATCTAGCATTCTCAAAGCAGGAAGAAGAGGAAGAACTATATCACATCACCTCTTTATATGTTTCCAGCATCAGAACTCAAGTCACAAGGTGCTTCAGTAAACATAAAGTCACAATGCAACCCTTTGAACTTTCACCATTGTCTCTTATTCATTGATGAACCGGAAATCTCTCTGGGGCATCTTCTCCGAGACAAAGGCCAAATCTCACACCTCCTCGTCATCTTCTGCAGATTCGAGCCTTTTGTCCTTCGAGCTGTGAAGCCTCCAATAAACATGCAGTCATACCTTTGTGGAAAATGTGACCCCAATATATGTGCCACAACCCCCCCCCCCCCAAACGTCTATTAAAGGACAAAACATGCATGGCATAAAAAAGAACAAAACACTCCACATATCACAAATCAATCCACCAGATGCCTGGGTCTTAACCTTCTGCCGAATCTGCTGTAACCCGGCTTTGCTACCCCTGCAGCGTCTTTCTGCCCCTGTGGATTAAAGCTGTTAGCACGTCTCTGTGAAGGTTCTGGAGAATGTCATCTCGGAGGCCTGCCACAGCGGGGGGGGGGGGGGGGGGGGGCTCGCCAGCTACACTTGGTCATCAGCCAAAACAAAAGCGGGTTTGAGTCTGTTTATGCAAATCAACTCCTTTCTGCCCCCTAAATCTAGCAGAAAATGCTTCTCCCCGGTCTCCAGCACTCTGAACTGTCCGTCATAAAACGGTCGCAAACTTGGGCGCTGAGCATCATGTCTAACAAAAACAAACTCCACATTTTTTAAATCCTTCGGCACAAAAAACGCGTGGGAAACTGTGATAAACTGGGCCAGGGAGTGTGTTTGATCCTGTGTCGCTCTGCAACGGCTGAGCGGTGGGGGGGGGCAATTTGGTGCGGGATTGTCGTGGAGAAATTCCCCCGGCAAACGGAGAGGTTGTGCAAAAACTAACTCAGCCGGGGAAGCCTGCAAATCTTCCTTAGGTGCAGAACGCAACCCCAATAAAACCCATGGAAGTTTGTCCACCCAATTTGTATCCGTCAGCGACGCTCTGAGGTCTGCTTTTAACGACCTGTGAAAGCGTTCGCATAACCCATTAGCCTGGGGTTTATACGTGGTAGTGCGATGAATCTTCACCCCTAAGCTGCGGGCCATCGATGACCATAGTTCGGAAATAAATTGGGGACCCCTGTAGGACGTTATGTCCGACGGGACTCCGAAACGCGCAACCCACGCTGTTAAAAATGCTCGCGCAACTTCTTCCGCTGTAATTGATGTCAGAGGGATCGCCTCTGGCCAACCCGTGGGGCGATCCACCATCATCAAAAGATGTGTGCACCCGTGTGATGGCGGAGGGGGGCCCACCAAGTCAACATGCACGTGATCAAAACGCTTAGTGGGGATGTGAAAAGGTTCCAACGGAGCCCTAGTGTGCTTGTGTATTTTGGCTCGCTGACACGCTATGCAGGCTGCTGCCCATTCCTTGACCTGTTTGCGCAACCCGGGCCAAACTAATTTCTCCCCCACTATTTTAATCGATGCGCGCACCCCTGGGTGCGCCAGAGAATTGACCGAGTCAAAAACGCAGCGACGCCATGCAGCTGGAACCACGGGGCAAGGCCGTCCCGTGGAGACATCGCAGATTAGGGGGGGGGCATACCAATTTGCTGCACCCTGTGCTCCAGCCTTAACCCTGTTGGTCCAGACTGGAGCGCGCGCACGTCTGCATCATTAACCTGCTCCGCGGCCATGGCTGCATAATCTAAACCTACACGGACCGGGGCTGCGCGCGCTTCCGCGTCGCTGCCCTGGCCCGCGGCCATGGCTACAGAGTCTGCCCCCACGTGGCCTGGCGTTGCTACCGCACGCGAGAGACAGTCTGCCACTACATTGTGTTTACCCGTGACATGCTGGATATCGGTGGTGAACTCCGATATCGCGGCTAGTTGCCTTTGTTGCCGGCCTGACCAGGGTTCTGAAATCTTGGCCATCGCAAATGTTAGCGGTTTGTGATCCACAAATGCGGTGAAACGTCGCCCTTCAAGCCAGAACTGGAAATGGTGGATGGCCAAGTGTAGGGCCAAGAGCTCCCTGTCCAACGCGCTGTATTTACGCTCGCTATCGTGCAAGGTTTTGCTGAAAAATGCGAGGGGTTGCCAGGTACCTGCCACAAACTGTTCAATGACCGCCCCCACTGCTAAATCGGAAGCGTCAGCGGTGAGCGCCATGCGGGCCGTTGGAACTGGGTGCGCTAACAAAAATGCATTTGCCAGGGCTGATTTGACCTGGGCAAAAGCGCGCTCCCGCTCCGGAGACCATTCAACCTTATTTGCGGGCTTTTGTTTTTTTAACGCAGTGTATAATGGTTGCATGAGCCGCGCTGCGCTTGGGAGGAACCGGTTGTAAAAATTAACCATTCCCAAAAACTCCTGTAGTGCCTTGACCGTTTAAGGTTGTGGAAAATCTGTTATTGCGTGCACCTTATCGGGCAGAGGAACCGCTCCTTCTGGCGAAACGCGATGCCCCAAAAAATCAATTTGCGCCACCCCAAAATGGCACTTCGCTGGGTTAATTATTAACCCGTGCTCTGTCAGCCTCCGAAAAACTGCTGTGAGGTGACTTTCGTGTTCGCCTTCGGACGTGCTGGCTACTAAAATGTCATCCAAGTAAACGAACACGAAAGGGAGGTGGCGTAAAACTGCATCCATCATGCGTTGGAAAGTCTGTGCGGCCCCCTTGAAACCAAACGGCATGCGCAAAAACTCAAAAAGGCCGAAAGGAGTTATAACCACTGTTTTGGGTATATCCTGAGCGCGCACTGGAACTTGGTGGTAACCGCGCACCAAATCTATTTTAGAAAAAATGCGTGCCCCCGCCAAATGAACTGAGAAATCCTGAATGTGCGGAATCGGGTAGCGGTCGTGTGCTGAAACGTTGTTCAACCTGCGGAAATCGCCGCAAGGTCGCCACGAGCCATCAGCTTTTGGGACCATGTGTAGCGGCGAAGCCCAGGGGCTTTTGGAGCGTCTAATAATGCCCAGTTTTTTCAGGTTGGCGAACTCCTCGCGCGCGATGGCCAGTTTAGCTGAGTCCAAGCGCCGAGCTTTTGCAAAAACTGGCGGCCCGGTGGTGGTGATAAAATGCTCCACCCCATGCTTAGCCACTGTCGCCGAAAACGTGGGGACTGTGAGTGCTGGGAACTGAGCGAGCAATGCCTGAAACTTACCACCCGCAGCTGTGATGCTGGCATGTGCAGTCGGCGGGGCCACCCGAGCTGTGCAGGGAATAGAATGGAAAGACAGTGAATTAACCAAACGTCTATTAGCAAGGTCAACCAATAAACAATGTGAGCACAAAAAATCAGCCCCTAACATGTTGAAACTGACTGCTGCTACAATAAAAGTCCACTCAAATGAACGGCCTTGTAAGGACAGAAGCATAGGCCTCTCACCAAAAGTTTTAATCGTTAAGCCGTTCGCTGCTGACACCAACACCCAGGGAGTTTTGGACGGCATCAGCCGTTCTGCGTAGGTGGGTGTGACGAAACTCAGCTGGGAGCCCGTGTCCACGAGGAATTGTTTCCCCGAGTGTGCATCCGTCAGGTAAAGCCGCTTGTTCTCCTCGCCAAGGGTCGCAGCTGCTACCGGCCCTCGGTCTTGGCGTTTCCCGGGCGCTTGAAGTGGCACGGTGGGACACACTTGTGTGCTCTCTCTGCAAAACGGCGATGGTAGAAGCACAGGCCGTCATCCGCTCCGCGCCGCCTGGTCCCCGTCGCCGCCGTCGTCGGTGTGTCTGGCGCCGCGACCACTGGCTCCAAGCCGTCTCCAGACGTCATTCCTGGGCTAGCTGCCGCGGCCGAAACTGCGCTCCCCTTGTGGGCATCGACAAGCCGCTGCGCCTCCTTGCTCAGCCCATGGTAGTCTCGCCTGGCCAATCGGGGTGACTCTGCCAGGGCTACTCTCACTGCTGGCGGCAGGGTTCGGAGGAAAAGGTGGGCGAAAATAAATTTGCCATCCTAGGAGTCTTTCAACCTCAGCATCTTCACCATCAGGTCTGCAGGTCTGTCATTCTCCGACTCCGTCAACGTCAACCTCTGCTCTCTGTTTGACCGAAGGGGTGAAATGGCTAATCAGCGCGTCCTTCAATGCGCTGTACTTGTCGCTGTCTGGTGGATGATTAACCAGATCTTCCACCCTCTGGACCGTGTGGCTGTCCAGCTTCGCTACCACATGGTAGAATCTTGTGTCGTTGTTTGAAATTCTCCAGAGGTTGAACTGCGCCTCGACCACGCTAAACCATGAGCGCGGGCTGTGCTGCCAGAAATCGGGCAGCCGGAGTGTGGAGGCGGCCATCAGGCTGGCTTCCGTCGAGCCCCGCTCGGGAGAATTCTGTCTGCTCATTCTTTGTCGTAGGTCACCAGTGTAGAGGATGCGTTCAATGATGAGGCTGAGTTTTATTTCTCAGGTTCAGCTTTATTGACAGAACACATACTCTAGCATTCTCAAAGCAGGAAGAAGAGGAAGAACTATATCACATCACCTCTTTATATGTTTCCAGCATCAGAACTCAAGTCACATGGTGCTTCAGTAAACATACAGTCACAATGCAACCCTTTGAACTTTCACCATTGTCTCTTATTCATTGATGAACCGGAAATCTCTCTGGGACATCTTCTCCAAGACAAAGGCCAAATCTCACACCTCCTCGTCATCTTCTGCAGATTCGAGCCTTTTGTCCTTCGAGATGTGAAACCTCCAATAAACATGCAGTCATACCTTTGTGGAAAATGTGACCCCAACATATGTGCCACACACACACACACACACACACACACACACACACACACACACACACACACATATATACTGTATATATATATATATATATATATATATATATATATATATTCTTCTTTCTTCTTTCTTCTTCTTCTGTATGATCTTTATATTTGTCATACAAGAATGTAATGTAATGTGCTTAATGAGGCTTAGGCCTTCAGGGGAGCCAAGAAGAAGAACAGACTGTTCTCTGTAATTAGAATGTTTTTGACATGTTAAGGCCTCGTGTTCAAGTCATGCAGTACAGATAAACATTGTCATCTGCTTGCAGTGTGCGTCTGTAAGATAACACTTATCTGGTGTTGAATAGACGTTGTGTCAGACCTATAATAGTTGCACACATGCTCATCACTCAGGCTGTGTTGACTGTGTGTCTCTTTTTGCCAAAAAGATTAACTCATTTTCTGTCTATGGCACACCAGTGTGCCCATCAGCTCATCACCCTCTGGCAATCAAGTTTTTTTCAAGAAAATATTCAGTTTAAATATCACAAATTCCAAATTTGTTTCTTTTGTCTTCATTTTTGTTTTTGTTGTCTTATCTCCAAAGCACATGAACCAGAAAATCAGTAGAATGTACACAGAAAAATAAATAAATCGAACCTACTGTGCACCTTGCGTCTTTATGAGTCCATTTCCTCATCCCCGCTCCTTATTTCATCTTCAGCCAGTCATGTTCGCTTTCTCTCCCACATCCAGATACTTTCACATTTATCTTATGATTTATTCCACCTCAATTTCGGTTACATAACGGCGCCGAACTGGCGCTATTGTTCTCTCTCGTCACGTGCAGCTCCGTCAATGGCAGACGAAAATGTACATACTCCAGGCCATTTTCTGCTGTCACAAAAGGTAAATATTTCCCTTCAGAAGCTAAATAATCTCTTTTTAGAATCATAGTTGGCAAAATTTGGAGGAAATGCTTCCTCTGTGTGGAAATATATGTTCAAGATTCAAGATTTCTTTATTGTCATTTAGTATGTGCATGCACATATAAAAACAAAATTATGATCCCCCAGCATAACAAAGTACCACAATATATATAGAAAATAAGTTTAAAAACAACAACATAAAAAATAAAATACAACAACAACAAATCAGTTAAACATTATGGTCAAACCAACCTTACAGAATACAAGTTTAGCAGAGCTGAGGGGTAGGAAAAGCAATTGACAGGGGAATAGGGCACAGTCCATTGATAATCCTGACTGACTGTGGAAAAAAACTGTTCAACATTATGGCTGTCCTGGCCTGAAGACACCTGTACCTCTTCCCTGATGGCAGAAGAGAAAACAAACTGTTAGAAGGATTGTAGCAGTCTGTAATGATGTTAACAGCCCTGTTAGCACAGCATTTATTGTAAATCTCCAAAGAGACACCAAGGAAACATTGTTGATCTTACTGGCTATTTTTACAACCCTATTCAGCTGGTGCTTCTCAAAAGCTGTGCAATTACCAAACCAGGTAGTCAGGCCATATGAAAGGACAGATTCCAGGGTGGCTCTGTAAAAAGTGGTGAGGAGCTGAGTTGGAAGACCTGCCTTTTTTAGCCACCTGAGAGGGTAGAGTCGCTGATGAGCCTTTCTAATAATGGCTGTGGTGTTGGTTTTAAAGGTCATGTCATCTGCCAGGTAAGTCCCCATAAACTTAACATTGTTCACCCTCTCCACAAAAGTGCCCCCAATAGACAGCGGAGTGTGATGGTACTTGCTTGCCTTCCTTCAGTCCTGCAGTTTGTTGCAATGGAGCCTTTGTTTACATTCTCTTCTTCGCATGATGTTTGAGGCGGTTCATTTGGGTGAAGTCCTCCTGTACCCCTGTGAAGAGCAGTAGTCTATATGTGTCTGACATCTTGTGATGTGAAATGCTTTGTACAACTGGGTTTTCTGTGCTTTTTGGACACATCACGTGACAGGCACGGTACTGTGCCAGGGACAGCAGGTGACACTGATGTCTTATGACAGCCGACAATAAAAGGGTTAAATAATCATTTTGCTCAGACTTAGCTGTCTTTTCTCGTTTTATCAACTTGCCGTCACACTCAGCATTTTTCCTACACTTTGTTTCTTTGAACTGGATATGCAGCAGTCTGTGTCAGTAATCTGCCTTGATGAAATTTTATGACCAAGTACTTTCAGAATGTAAAATATTCATTAATTTTTACAAAACCACATGTCCCTAAACATGACTCAATAGATGACAGTGATGATTTTACAGACTCTTAAAAGAATAGTTGTGTTAAAATGTATTCTGGTGCAAGTCTGTAATGACCTGCAGTTTTTGCTGTTGGGGATTTTGCTGTTCACATACTACATTAAGACAATAAATCTTCTTTTATACTGGTTTAGGTAGCTAAAAATCTTTTTTTTAATTATTATTATTTTAGGGAAAAATGTATATATAAAGTAAAAGAAAAATTATATTTGCCTCTAAAGCTGACACTGTCTAGAAAATATGATTATACAAAAACATCCTTCGAGTGACAAAACTCACCAGTGGCTTTTCCAACTAATACAAGAAGCCAGAGGCTTAATTTAGATAAAATAAAAGCTATAGTGATCTCTTTGTGTTTTTCACCCTAAACTTATGAAGCATTTTCTTCACAGCTACGTGTCTGGATGATGATATACTCCTGTGCTGTACTGATCTGTTTGCGCTGGATTTTATGCAAGGGATCTTTCACCTCTGTTTCTAATTTGTTGTTCATGTTAGTCTGAAGTGTGTTTTTTTCTGAGTGAGGCAGAATGACAGCCCTCAGTCAAAGTAGAATTCCGAAAAAGTAGAAGTAAGTTAAAACAATTACACAGTAGTGTAGAGAAGCACTTGAGAGGAAGGCCACAGGGTGATGGTTTATTTTCCTTTAGCAGTCATCAGACTTTGTTGAGGCTTTTTTTTGGCATGAATTACTGCTTCAGTGCAGCATGGCATGGAGGCAATCACCCCCATGCCACACCGCTGTGATGCAATAATTCTGGCAAAAGGAGCCCTGACCAAGTATCGAGTGTGTACATGGACATACTTTTCAGTCTGCCAACATTTTGATGAAAAATCTTTTTTTTTTTTAAATTAATTTAATGTCCATCCATCCATCCATCTTCTACCGCTTTTCCAGAGGTCCGGGTCGCGGAGGCAGCAGTTCAAGCAGAGAAGCCCAGACTTCCCTCTCCCCAGCCACCTGCTCCAGCTCTTCAGAGAGGATACCAAGGCGTTCCCAGACCAGCTGGGAGACATAGTCTCTCCAATGAGTCCTGGGTCTGCCCCGGGGTCTCCTCCCAGTGGGACGTGCCTGAAACACCTCAAGTGGGAGGCGTCCAGGAGGCATACTAATCAGATGCCCATACCACCTCAACTGACTCCTTTCAATGTGGAGGAGCAGTGGTTCTACTCTGAGCCTCTCCCGGATGACTGAGCTCCTCACCCTATCTCTGAGGGTGAGTCCAGCAATCCTACGGAGAAAGCTCATTTCAGCCGCTTGTATCCGCGATCTCGTTCTTTCGGTCATTACCCAAAGCTCGTGACCATAGGTGAGAGTAGGAAAGTAGATTGACTGGTAAATCGACAGCTTTGCTTTAGAACTCAGCTCCCTCTTCACCACAACAGACCGGTACAACGTCTGCATCACTGCAGATGGTGCTCCAATCCGTCTGTCGATCTCTCACTCCATTCTCCCCTCACTCGTGAACAAGACCCCGAGATACTTAAACTCCTCAACTTGGGGCAGGAGCCTGCCCCCAACCTGGAGAGGACAATCCACCTTTTTCCGGCTGAGGACCATGGACTCGGACTTGGAGGTGCTGATTCTCATCCCAGCCGCTTCACACTCAGCGGTAAACCGCTGAGAAAAAATAATTTAATGTATTATTCTAATTTTTGGAGAAACTGAATTAGGGATTTTCATTTGCTCTAAGCAATAATCATCAAAATTAGAAATAAACACTTGAAATATATAACTCTGTGTGTAATAAATCTATGTAATATGAGTTTCATTTTTTTGAATTGAATTACTTAAATAAACTAAGTTTTCAGTGTCACTCTAATTGATTGAGATGCATCTGTAAGTAAGAGCCTACTTAGTTAGATTAATACATTTTCACTTACCGTCAGAGCTCCAAATACTTTCCCTCTCCTCTCTGTTTCTACAGCAGCCATTTCCTGGCACTGCAGCAAACAATAACTCGTGTATATAGTTCATCCTCTTGCCTCAGTTGGTGTCCTCTTGTGTCGTGTCCTGCTTCTGACTCCAAACCTTGGTATTTAATGCCTCTTAAGACTAAATTCAAGACAGTGAGACCCAACCTTAAGCTGACCTGTGTAAACTTTAATACCACCTGAGAAGCCCAATTAATCACTGTTTTGATGACTGTGAGAACTCGTACTGGTAATGTAGTGAATTTGTATACATTTTCATAAAGCTTTACTGTTAATTTTATAAATGCCAGCTTTAGTGCTATTAGAAAAATACTGCATAATCGTTTGAAACAAATGTCACTGACCTGATGAAAGTCTTCGAATTATAACTTGTGCCTACTCAGAAATGAACAGAGAATTTGATGCAAAGGCATCAAAGGCAGATGAAAACAAATAGGAACTTGATTGTTGTAGCCCGGCTCTCTATATTACAAATTAAGTTATTTTTGACAGTTGAGTTTGTAATTACAGCTCCTTGTTTGGCATAAGGCTCCCCATTGCAGAAAACAACTGATCATTTCTGTCAGAAGAGCTTCATTGTGACTATATGATATGATATGATATATATATATATATATATATATATATATATATATATATATATATATATATATATATATATATATATATATATATATATATATATATACACTACCGTTCAAAAGTTTGGGGTCACCCAGACAATTATTTTGTGTTTTCCATGAAAAGTCACACTTATTTACCACCATGAGTTGTAAAATGAAAAGAAAATATAGTCAAGACATTGACAAGGTTAGAAATAATGATTTGTATTTGAAATAATAATTTTTTTCCTTCAAACTTTGCTTTCGTCAAAGAATCCTCCATTTGCAGCAATTACAGCATTGCAGACCTAACATGATTGCACAAGGGTTTTCTAATCATCCATTAGCCTTCTGACGCAATGAGCAAACAAATTGTACCATTAGAACACTGGAGTGATAGTTGCTGGAAATGGGCCTCTATACACCTATCTAGATATTGCACCAAAAACCAGACATTTGCTGCTAGAATAGTCATTTACCACATTAGCAATGTATAGAGTGTATTTCTGATTAGTTTAAAGTTATCTTCATTGAAAAAAAGTGCTTTTCTTTCAAAAATAAGGAAATTTCTAAGTGACCCCAAACTTTTGAACGGTAGTGTATATATACAGTATATATACAGTGTATACTGTATATATATATATATATATATATATATATATGAGCTATGTAGTCCGGTGCAATTTGCCTCTGATAGGGTCACCCAAGACAAACTGGTCCTGGGTGAAGGGCCAGACTAAGAACGATCCAACAGACTCTCATGATAAATTCTATATCAAGGATTCAGTGTACCCCGCCCGGTATGGGGTTCCCGGGGCCCCACCCTGGAGGCAGGCCTGGGGGAGAGACTCGATGGCTAGCCTCTGGTGGCCGGGTTTCCACCCATGTGACCTGGCCGGGCTCAGCCTGAAGGAGTTACATGGGTCCGCCCTCCAGTGGGCTCACCACCTGCAGAAGGGATCATGGGGGTCCGGTGCTATGTGGATTAGGTGGGGGTCAAAGGCGGAGACCTTGGCGGACTGATCCCAAGCTTTCTAAACTGGCTTTTGGTACGTGGGATGTCACCTTTCTGGTGGGAAAGGAGCCTGAGCTGGTGAACGAGGTTGAGAGATACCAGCTAGATATAGTCGGCCTCACCTCAACACACAGCTCTGGTTCCGGAACCAGTCCCCTCGAGAGGGGCTGGAGCTTGGCCTTTTCTGGAGTTGCCCCGGGCGAGAGGCAACGAGCAGGGGTGGGTATTCTTGTATCCTCCCACCTTGCTGTCTCTATATTGGAGTTTTCCCCGGTGGATAAAAGGGTTGCTTCCCTGTGCCTTCAGGTTGGGAAATGGGTTCTGACCATCATTTGTGCCTATGCATCAAATGATGTTTCAGAGTACCCACCCATTTTGGAGTCTGTGACTTGGATGTTGGAGGGTGCTCCTCTTGGAGACTCCATTGTCCTACTGGGGGACTTCAATGCGCACGTGGGCAACAAAGTGAATCCTAGAGGGGGATGATTGGGAGGAACGGCCTGCCCGATCTGAACCCGAGTGGTGTTCAGTTATTGGACTTCTGTGCTAACCACAGTTTGTCCAAAACGAACACCATGTTCAAGCATAAGGGTGTCCATATGTGCACCTGGCACCAGGACACCCTAGGTCACAGGTTGATGATCGATTTTGTTATCGTGTCATCAGACCTGCGACCGTATGTCTTGGACACCCGGGTAAAGAGAGATGCAGAGCTGTCAACTGACCACCACCTGGTGGTGAGTTGGATCCGATGGCAGGGGAGGAAGCCATTCAGACCTGGTAGACCCAAACGTATAGCGAGGGTGTGCTGGGAATGTCTGGCTGAGGCCCCTGTCCGGGAGGTCTTCAACTCCCAACTCTGGAAGAGCTTCAACCACATTCCGAGGGAGTCTGGAGACATGGAGTCTGAATGGGCCATGTTCTCCACCTCTGTTGTTGAAGCGGCAGCCCAGAGCTGCGTCCGTAAGGTGGTCGGTGCATCTCGTGGTGGCAACCCCCTAACCAAGTGGTGGTCACCAGTGGTGAGGGGGGCCATTAAGCTGAAGAAGGAGTCCTATCAAGCTTGGCTGGCTTGTGGGACTCCTGAAGCAGCTGAGGTGTACTGGCAGGCCAAGCGGAGTGCAGCTTGGGTGGTTGCTGAAGCAAAAACTCGGGTATGGGGGGCGTTCGGTGAGGCCATGGAACAAGACTTTCGGTCGGCCTCGAAGAGATTCTGGCAAACTGTCCGGCAGCTCAGGAGGGGAAAGCAGTTCCCTGTCCACACTGTGTATGGTGCGGATGGGGCACTGTTGACTTCAACTGGGGATATCATTGGGCAGTGGAAGGAATACTTCGAGGATCTCCTCAATCCCACTGATACACCTTCCCCAGAGGAAGCAGGGTTTGGGGACGAGGGGGATGACTCGCCTATCACAGAGGCTGAGGTTGTCAAGGTGGTTAAAAATCTCCTTGGTGGTCGTGCCCCGGGGGTGGACGAGATTTGCCCTGGGTACCTCAAGGCCCTGGATGTGGTTTGGCTGTCATTGTTGACACGCCTCTGCAACATTGCGTGGAGGTCAGGGGCAGTGCCTTTGGCACGGCAAACTGGGGTGGTGGCTCCTCTCTTCAAAAAAGGGGACTGGAGGGTGTGCTCCAACTTTAGAGGGATCACACTCCTCAGCCTCCCTGGGAAGGTCTATGTCAAGGTACTGGAGAGGAGAGTACGGCCGTTGGTCAAACCTCAGATTCAGGAGGAGCAATGTGGTTTTCGTCCTTGCCGTGGCACATCCTACCAGCTCTTTACCCTCTCGAGAATTCTCGAGGGTTCGTGGGAGTGTGCCCAACCAGTTTACATGTGTTTTGTGGACTTGGAGAAGGCATTTGACCGCATCCCTCTTGGTTTTTTGTGGGGGGTGCTTCGGGAGTGTGGGGTGTCGGGCTTGTTGTTATGAGCTATTCGGTCTCTGTACGACCGTTGTGAGAGTTTGGTTTGTATTGCCAACACTTGGTTGGAGTCATTCCCAGTGAGAGTTGGACTCCGCCAGGGCTGCCCGTTGTCACCGATCCTGTTCATAATTTTTATGGACAGGATTTCTAAGCGCAGCCAGGGAATGAGGGGTGTCATGCTTGGTGACCACAGGATCTCATCTCTGTTGTTTGCAGATGATGTTGTCCTGTTGGCTTCATCCAGCAATGACCTACAGCTCTTGCTGGGATGGTTTGCTGCTGAGTGTGAAGCGGCTGGGATGAGAATCAGCACCTCCAAGTCCGAGTCCATGGTCCTCTGCTGGAAAAAGGTGTATTGTCCTCTTCGGTTTGGGGACAGGCTCCTGCCCCAAGTAGAGGAGTTTAGGTTTCTTGGGGTCTTATTCATGAGTGAGGGGAAAATGGAGCGAGAGATTGACAGACGGATCGGCGCAGCATCTGCAGTGATGCGGACATTGTACTTGTCTGTTGTGGTGAAGAGGGAGCTGAGTTCTAAGGCAATGCTGTTTATTTACCAGTCACTCTATGTTCCTACTCTCACCTATGGTCACGAGCTTTGTTTAATGACCAAAAGAAAAAAATTGCGGATACAAGCGGCTGAAATGAACTTTCTCCGTAGGATTGCTGGACTCACCCTCAGAGATAGGGTGAGGAGCTCAGTCATCCGAGAGAGGCTCAGAGTAGAACCGCTGTTCCTCCACATTGAAAGGAGTCAGTTGAGGTGGTATGGGCATCTGATTAGGATGCCTCCTGGACGCCTCCCACTTGAGGTGTTTCAGGCACGTCCCACTGGGAGGAGACCCCGGGGCAGACCCAGGACTCAGTGGAGAGACTATGTCTCCCAGCTGGTCTGGGAACGCCTTGGTATCCTCTCTGAAGAGCTGGAGCAGGTGGCTGGGGAGAGGGAAGTCTGGGTTTCTCTGCTTGAACTGCTTCCTCCGCGACCCGTACCTCCGGAAAAGCGGTAGAAGATGGATGTGTATATATATATATATATATAATTCAAGTCTCTATCTTATTAAAATAGGATTATTTGCTGATGATGCTAATATATTTTATTCCGGAAATAATTATAAGGAACTAATCCATACTCGAAAAAATTAATTAAATAAGCTAAAAAAAAAATGGATGATAGTAATAAATTTTCACTTAATATAGATAAAACTAAGGTTGTGATGTCTGTTTACTGCAAAAATAAAGAAGATACACATATTCATATAGATAATGTAATTATTGAAAATGTTAAGGAGGTCAAATTTCTCGGTGTAAAACTAGATTATAAAATTATTTGGAACCCACACATCAGATACTTAAAAAAAAATAATATATATATACTGTATATATATATATATATATATATAAAGGCTCTGTAGGCACAAGCATACGTGGCGGCTACAGATCGGCACCCCGCCGCCACTTCAGACAGTCAGATCACATCTCACTGTTTATGTACCCAGCCTACAGACAAAAGCGGAAACAAACAAACCCTGTAATTAAGCACATTAATCTGCAAAGTATGGACTGAGAAAGGCTATAGAAACAGCCAAGAGGCAGTACCGAGAAAATCTGGACAGGCTCTACTCCACTCCTGACCCGGGGCACATGTGGCAAGGCCTGCAACACATCACAGACTACAAGTAGGTCTTTTCCACCAAAATTGTTCCAGTGCTTAACTGGAGCCAGAGCCTGATTGGATCCAGTTCTTTGGTTTTCCACCGCTTGAAGCACCATTCCCAGGCTCTCAAAAGTGGGGCTATTGTAGCCCCAGCTCCTACCTGGGCCAGCGGAAGCACCAGTTTACGTTGGGTACGTCCACAGCCATGGGCCTGGTTAACTGACCAGCTTCAAAACAGTACGGACCGCCATGTTGCATTCCAAACAGTCGAGCAAGTGATGAATTCCAAAACCAAACAGATTTAGAGCAAAGAGGAGACACATTTCTTGGCTCTATGGACATGAGCAGAAGTACAAGATAAGCTGGAGGGGGCCACTCATCTGATGAAGTGTTTTGGAGGACAGGCCAGCCAGCCGGACCATCGTCACTGCCGTGGTTTAGTCCGTACAACAAACTGCTCAAAACACACAGGTAAGTGTATTGTCTTTAAAATTCCAAAAGTTAACAAATATATATACAGTATATACTATATTCATATACATAAATATATCCGCTTGTATTGATATGCAATGGCTAAAGGGCGGATATTTTTTTACTCACTCTTGTGACTATAGTGTTTTTGGTTAGCTATGCTAACAAGCTAACGGTGCTTTTACTTCGACCAAACGTTTGTCCTCGCCATAAAGAAATGAACAGGCCGTCTCTGCTGACAAATGTATATCGCTTGTATTGATATGTAACGGCCAAAGTACGGATATTTTTTTAGTCACCCTTGTGCCCATAGTATTTTCGGTTAGCAATGCTAACAGGCTAACAGTATTTTTACCACAAGCGTTTGTCCTCGCCATAAAGAAATGCGCGTTTGAGAAACTAGAACAAAAATCTTAGCATCTTACAGAATACTTTGTTAGATATCCAGTGCAAAATATGCTGTTTGTGTAGTATCAATACTGCTTATTGTTGTCTCAAATGACGCTAGTGGTGTCACCATATATCTTGAAAAGCTCATTTGAGAGAAAACGACAACAGAAATCTTAGTGTCTTACAGAATACTTCTTTTTATAAAGATATCCAGCACAAAATATGTTTTTTGTGGTATCAATACTGTGTATGAATGGCTGTCTTGTATTGTGTTATGGGAGATTTTTCAATCAAAGACACTAGTAACGTCGTCTTTTTTACTATTTTGGTAATATTTCCATAATCTTGGGCCATTTTTTAAAATTTCACTCATGTTTAATTGTGTGTTGTGTAACTGTATTTTATCTTATCCTTCTCTAACTTTATTGCACAGTAGCCTGGTGGAGCACCAACAATGTCATTGTACTGTACAATTGTACAGTGACAATAAAGCCTATTCTATTCCTATCCTTCTATTCCATAAACAGACATGTAAGTTTGCTAATATTGATATTGAATAAATTGCCTTCTATGTCTGCACATTTAATGGAAGGCTTAAGTTGTTCACTGCACAAACTACAGCACTTTTTTGTATTTACAGATTTATCACAGCTGGATGATGAGGGAGAACCAGCCAGACCTGTGGTGTCCAGCTCACCTTCAGCAGCACCAAGCTTGTCCTCCTCCTGGCCTTCCTCTTCTCATCAGACCAGATTAGGTCATATATGTTCACATCATGACCCATTCACGCAAAGGAGGGAGTGAATTAAACCAATTATACACTTGAACTGAATGTTGTGATGCCACTTACAGTAAATGGATGTTGAACAGACACATTCAATCTTGTACTGACAATTCCGGCATTTTTCAGTGTGTGGTTATTTTATATTGCATATTTTTGTACTTTAAAACAGGGAAACAGAAGTGGGACACAAACATGGACCTCCTTCTTGACTACCTGGAGAGGTCAGAGGAGAGACAGCAGGAGCAGAGCAGGAGGGAGGAGCAGCTGACCTCCGCTTTGCTGCAAAGCATCCAGAAGATTGAGGACAGGACCAACACCCTTGTTGGACTGATGGGACACGTTGTCTGTGCTTGAGGGACTGCAAACAAATTAACTATCACAGCACTGATACTTTTGGCTGTGTGTACATAATATTTCATATGTAACAGTCTTTAAGTTTTTGCACATTTTGTAAATAAAAGCTTTCTTTCCTTAAGTGTTTTTCTGCTTCTACATCAATTGTTATCCTCACACCAAACATATGCATGAAATGTAAAGCTGTTTACTAACTAACCTGCACTTATATAGCGCTTTTCTAGTCACAAAGACCACTCAAAGCGCTTTCACTAATACTAACCCTCTATTCTAAGGGCCTATAGGAAACAGATATCTAGGGACAATTTAGAACAGCCAATTAACCTAACATGCATGTCTTTGGATTGTGGGAGGAAACCGGAGCCCCCGGAGTAAACCCACGCAGCACAGGGAGAACATGCAAACTCCACACAGAAAGGTTCCAACCCCTGCCAACCTGGGGATTTGAACCAGGAACCTTCTAGCTGTAAGGCAACAGTGCTAACCACTGCACCACCGTGCTGCCCAAACATTGTTTAGAACAAACAATGCAAATCACTATAACGTTATAGTGGTGGGAAGTGAAAGTACAAGTACTGAATTACTGCACTTAAGTTCATTTTTTCAGGTATTGGACAATATATCAGGTTTTTGTGGACTTACTCATATTTTTGACAACTTTTTCACATTTCCTAAAGAACAAGCAGCAACAAACAAACTTTAAATCTATGCACTTTTTCAGTGGAAAATGTTCCAAGCTGCCAGCTTCAAAAATGATAATGAGTTTATATTCTTTTGACAACGTCCCACATGACATTCTATCAGCTCTGGACAAGATCATTTCTGGGGAACATACTTTTAACTTGTACACTTTACAGTCTGTCTCTGGTTACCCCTACATGAAAAAAAAAAACTTGGATCAGTACTTTAACCAGAATAGATGACATACAAGTACAGAAGGGTATATCTTTCACAACTCTGTAAATGTGCCTATAAAATATATAAACACTTTAAAACAGAGTACACTGAGGACTGATTGTCAGCTGAATGTTTTATTCATTAATTATTTTGAACTTCATCACATACGTTACATTTTGTAAATGATATGACAGGCATTTAACAGGTTATTGCGCCCCACTGTTAAAATACTCAATTAAAGCTGTCCTGATGTCATTCTACACTGGCATGGTCAGGTAGTGGTTGAACTGGAGGCTGACTGTGATCAGGTGAGTCTGGGGTTGTCACCATGTTCCTCACAAATATTATCAAGTATGCAGCGGCTTAGCACCATTTTCTTGCTCCGCTCCAGTTTGCAGTCATTCCTTGTCAGGAGGACCTCCATCGTCCTTTCAAGCTGCCAAAAGCCATTTCCACAACTGAACGTGCACGGCTCATTCGGGAGTATAGTTACGTTGTTTAGGGGTAAGTCTGACTGTGTCCCAAAAGGGTTTCATCAGCCACTTCTGCGTGGGGTCGGCTGGGTGGTGAAATCTGGTGTTGTGCCAAAAACTGATCACGTCTCCAGGAGCCAGGAGCGCCCGCTTGTTAAAGGTGTTCTGCCTGGTCTCAGTCCACCGCCAATGTGTCTAAATGTTTTGAGGTTTTATCACATCTGAAAAATTATAGTGTTGGCCAAAGTGTTGCAGTTTGGAAAACAACATATAGAATTTATCGGATTGCAATATTTATGCACAAAAATATTGTTGTTTGGAGGTACATAGAATATATATTTATACAGTATCTTCATGTATATATGCAGTAAATCTATGCATTTTTCCATGAAACCTTGTGACTGCATTATTCTTGTTGCTTTTAATCCTAGATCAAGTTTGTTTCGCGTCCAAAATGCATCATAAGTGTTAAATATATCTTATTATACCTAACTAAGCACTCTTCATCTGTTGAAATATATATTTAACGGCTAATATAAACCCATAGCAATATGGCCCCTGGCGATCATTTTTTGGGAAGCTGGTCATTTTTTGGCATGACATAACAGGCGACCTCTGTCTCGTAATGCGCCGTATCACCACCTATTACAGAACTGACATAAATATTATGTTTAAAAGTGTAGTCAATGCTCGCACTACAGACTTGATCAAACAATGGCTGATAACTGAAATATTGATAATTACCGCTCTCCTTTATTGAAGCCGCCGTTCTCTGCCATTATGAATAAAACTGTTTTTTGGTGGTAATACAGGTTTGGAATAATAAATGCAGCGCTCCCAAAGATACAACAAACTCCTCCTGTTGACAAGCTGTAGACAAGCTAGTGCTGATACTTCTTCTTCTGTGGTGTTCTGCAGGGTTGCATAAAGGCGCTTCACACTACGTAATGACGTGGCCCTGACATAATCCCCGACTAGCTCCATATCGGTGGAAAACCAACTGGTTCTTATGAGGCACTACAGTTGAACTGGTTAAGCACTGGCACCAGCCCCAAAACCAAACTAGCACTGGCTCTTATTTTGGTGGAAATGAGCCCAAGATGACCAACAGCAGCACCACTAGCTCTACAGACAGCCTGGCTGATGATCTCAACATCTTTTACACCTGCTTTGAAACCACCACCCACAGCACAGAGAAGAGACACAGACCCCCCCCCCCCGCCCCCCCCACCTGCTCAGAGTCTCACCAGGCCAGGTAAGCAAAGCACTGAGGAATATCAATCCCCCCCCAAGGCATGAGGACTAAACAACATACCTGGGCGGGCCCTCAGAGCATGCGCTGCAGAGCTGACTAACATTCTCAGAGCAATCTTCAACCTTTCACTCAACCAGAACACAGTCCTCTCCTGCTTCAAAATGACAACCATCATCCCCCTCCCTAAAAGGAGCCCGCTGACCTGTCTGAATGATTACAGACCAGTAGCTCTCATTCCAATCATCATGAAGTACTTTGAGAGAGTGGTGCTGCTCCTCATTCAGGACAGCAAACCGGGCACCCTGGACCCCCTGCAGTATGCCTACCAGCCCAACAGGTCCACCTCCGATGCCATTGCTGCAGCACTCCATTATTCTCTATCCCACCTGGAAGATAAAGACTCCTACATCAGGATGCTCTTTGTAGACTACAGCTCCGCCTTCAACACGGTCATCCCCTACAAACTCTCCGACAAACCGTCTTCACTTGCCCTGCACCCCACCCTCTGCAACTGGTTACTGGACATTCTAACTGGCAGGCCCCAGTCAGTCAGGATGGGTAACAGGACCTCAGTCAGCATCATCACAAACACAGGTGTCCCACAGGGTTGTGTTCTCAGCCCAATCCTCTACAGCCTCTTCACCAATGACTGTGTTGCCTCCCACAAGGACAATATCATTCTAAAGTCTCCAGATGACACAGCAGTGATAGGACGCATTACTAGTGATGACGAAACATCCTACAGGAGGGAAGTGGCCAACCTGGTGTCATGGTGTGAGGATAACAACTTCACCTTCAACACAGATAAGACAAAGGAGATGATAGTGTACATGAGGAAAAGGAGGAGGAGACCCCATCAGCCGCTGTTCATCCAGAAGCTTGAGGTGGGGAGGGTGAGCAGCTTTAAATACCTGGACATCCATCTCAGCGAGGACCTTAAGTGGACACACAACACCACAGAGCTGGTTAAGAGAGCTCAACAGTGACTGTACTTTCTGAGGAGGCTGAGGAAGTTTGAGGTGTCTTCCAGGATCCTCAACAATTTCTACAGCTGCATCATCGAGAGTATCCTGACCAACTGTATCACTGCGAGGTACGGCAGCACCACTGCCCTGGACCACAAACGCCCGCAGAGAGTTGTGAAGACAGTGGACAAGATCATCAGGACTCCATTCCCCTCTCTGCAGAGCATCTACCACCGCAGAGTCCAAATGAGAACTGAAACCATCCTCTGGGACCCCACCACCCCCAGCACTGACTCTTCACACTTCTACCCTCAGGCCGGAGGTACAGAAGTGTGAAATGCAAGACAACCTAGATTGAAGAACTCCATCTTTCCCACTGCCATAAGAATCCTGAAAAGATAACAACTCCCAAAACCGTGTAACACAGCTTTGCATATAGGAACTCACACACCAGCTGCTAAATTTTCACACTGCTCACCTGTATAGTTGATATAGTTTCACCCGTCTGATGTCCATGTCATCTGTACTGCTAATTATCATCTCTGCTGCTACTTATCATGCACAGTCTACTGGTACTACTGTTACAGAAATTAGCACCGGTTGCTAATTTGTAATTATTAATTATACACTGCTCGTTGCACAAAGCCCATTTGCACACTGTACATAAGTCTACGCCATCTCAGGTTCACATCATCTTTGATATCAATATATCACTTTAGTCATCCAGTGAATTTTCAGTTTCATTCCTCTTGTCTGACCGCTTTAACTACTTCAACTGCCTAAACTGCCTAGTGTGTGTTATTAGTACTCATTAGTTTTAGTACTCAGTATCAAGGTGGGATTTAGGAGTCCTAACTGCCTTACTGTGTGTTGGTGTGTCTGTTATTAGCATCCATTAGTATTAGGATTGAGTTACTGTGTTAGTGTATCATGGACTTAATAGAATTGCTGTTTCTGTACCGTTTTCCTTGGCATTCGTTCGGAGAGCAAAGTTAGCATTTCATTGCTCAAGAAATGTAGCATTTCTTAACTGTGCACATAATAATAAAGCCTTTGAATCTTGAATCTTGAATAGTAATATATAAATTATTATTTTTGGTGAGAACCGTTGATCGTGCCAAGTGAAACATACAGTATATACAGTGCTAAGTAAACAAAGTGTAAGGACAATTACCACAACAGACAAATAATATATATTCCTGGTGCCGGAGGATGGCAGCCAGTAACAGCAGCTATTGTTAACATTTTTCCTAACTTTGTTTCTTTATTTAGTATATTCTGTTTCTAGTGTGTTCTTTTTTATCAAGGCTGGGTAATAAGACTTGAGTAATAATGACTGGACAAAGTTTTACTATTTTTTCTGCTGGTTTTCTTGCTATTTTTCTTCCTTGTGGTGATGGAGAACAGTGGAGTACAAAGGATTGTTTACACATGCGACCAGCTGTTTGTGCTTAACGGGATACCTGGAGCAAAGCCCCTTATCCCAAACAAACTGAGGAGGAGTTGCAGGGGGCAAACAGCTGGCCGAAAGGTTAGAATGAGGAGGAGAAAGTTCAAGCCAACCCTACCAGTGTTAATCACGGGTAACATGAGATCTCTGGGAAATAAGATGGATGAGCTCACAGTGCTGATCAGGATGCAGAGAGAATACAGGGAGAGCAGCATCATGTGTTTTACAGAGATGTGGCTTCGCTCACACATTCTGGAGAACAATGTTGTGCTTCCCGGCTTCAAGACTATCCAGGCGGGCAGGGACGTTATAGCAAGTGGTTAATGAAAGGGACGAGGACTTGCGCATTTTGTGAATAAAAGATTAGTTTAATCCCAGCTATAGTTACATGAAAGAATGTCTCTGCAACCCAGACATTGAACTGCTCGCCGTGAGTATGCAACCTTATTACATACTGAGAGAGTTCATGTGCACGATTGTAATCACTGTTTACATTCATCCATCAGTTGATGCAGCAGTGGCATGTGATGTCATCAGCTCAACTGCTGCCACTCTATTGGGCCAGCATCCTGATGCATTTATTGCCATCACGGGAGATTTTAACCACGTCTCACTGGACAAAACATTATCAAACTTCCACCAGTTTGTTTAGTGTCCCACTCAAGGGAAAATAAAACACTGGATCTGTTGTATGCAAATGTCAGAGATGCATAAGGTGCCACAGCTCTACCCCACCTGGGCAGATCTGATTACAACCTGGTTCTGCTACCACCCAAGTACAATCTTCTTGTGCAAAGGTAGCCTGCTCACACACAGACTGTGAGGAGGTGGATACAGGAGGCTGCTGATGCAGTACAGGACTGCTTAGAGACAACGGACTGGGATGTACTCTGCGGGCAACACGGGGAGGACAAAGACATCATGATTGACTGCATCACAGAATACATCAGATTCTGTGAAAACACAGCCATGCCAGCCCAGTCTGTACACTGTTTCCCCAACAACAAACCATGGATCACCAGTGACCTGAAAGCACTTCTTAACAAGAAGAAGAATGCTTTTAGGTCTGGAGACAGAGAGGAGCTGAGGAAAGTGCAGTGTGAACTAAGAGAGATTCTGAGGAGGTGTAAAGACAATTACAGGAGAAAGTTGGAGGATTAACTACAACAGACGAACATGAGAGAGGTGTGGTCTTGAATGAAAAACATCACTGGGAGTAAGGGACTTGACCGAGCAGTATCACCTGAGACTGAACATCAGCAAGACCAGAGAGATGGTGATTGACTTCAGGAAGAAGAGGATGCCTTCTCAACCATTGCGGATTGGGGGTGGGTGGGTAGTGTAGGACTAAAAATATATGGGTGTCGCGATCAGCAGTGGACTGGACTGGAAATCTAAAACCAATGCAGTGTAAAAGAAGGGGATCAGCAGACGCTACTTTCTGAGGAAGCTGAGATTATTCAACTTGTGCAACAAGATGATGAAGCTTTTCTACCAGGCCATTGTTTCCAGCTCCATCTTTGCTTCGGTCTGTTGGGGTAGCAGTATCAGAACCAGCAACACTAACAGACTTGAAAAGATTATCAAAAAGGCTGGCTCTGTTATTGGTATCAGGCTTGGGACCTGTGAATCTGTGGTGGAGAAGAGGACACTGAACAAACTGTGATACATCATAGACAATCCTGATCATCACCTCCACCAAACACTGGAAAGACAGTGGAGCACTTCTCCAGCAGACTGCAAAACTTCACTGCTGCACAGTAAGGTACAGGAAATATTTTCTGCTACATGCCATTTCACTGTACAATAACTCACTCTGAGGTTGAATTTTGGTCATAACAATGCTTCCATACTGCACCTTACCATGTAACTGGTACCTCATATCTCACCCTGTGCCTTATAATCCTTCTCTGTACACTCAGTAGTATCCATTGACTCATAAGGATTATCATCTATTTAACCTAGTAGTAGCCTATGTTGTATATAAAGTTATCTAAGCATTTTTTTACTTTACTTCCCTGGGTAACTCTTTTTCTGTTATGCTGTTTGCATTCTGTTGGTTGGGTTGTATATGTACCAAAAGCCAGTTTAGAAAGCTTGGGATCAGTCCGCCAAGGTCTCCGCCTTTGACTGCCACCTAATCCACATAGCACCGGACCCCCATGATCCCTCCTGCAGGTGGTGAACCCACTGGAGGGCGGACCCATGTAACTCCTTCGGGCTGAGCCCGGCCGGGTCCCATGGGTGGAAACCCGGCTACCAGACGCTAGCCTTCGAGCCCCTCCCCCAGGCCTGGCTCCAGGGTGGGGCCCCGGTAACCCCATACCGGGCGGGGTACACTGAATCCTTGATATACAATTTATCATGAGAGTCTGTTGGATCGTTCTTAGTCTGGCCCTTCACCCAGGACCAGTTTGCCTTGGGAGACCCTATCAGAGGCAAATTGCCCTGGACAACATAGCTCCTGGGATCACTGGGGCACGCAAACCCCCCCACCACAATAAAGTGACGATCCATCAGACCTGCGACCGTATGTCTTGGACACCCGAGTAAAGAGAGGTGCAGAGCTGTCAACTGATCACCACCTGGTGGTGAGTTGGATCCGATGGCAGGGGAGGAAGCCATTCAGACCTGGTAGACCCAAACGTATAGTGAGGGTGTGCTGGGAGCATCTGGCTGAGGCCCCTGTCCGGGAGGTCTTCTACTCCCACCTCCGGAAGAACTTCAACCACATTCCGAGGGAGTCTGGAGACATGGAGTCTGAATGGGCCATGTTCTCCACCTCTGTAGTTGAAGCGGCGGCCCAGAGCTGCGGCCGCAAGGTGGTCGGTGCATCTCGTGGTGGCAACCCCCAAACCAAGTGGTGGACACCAGTGGTGAGGGGGGCCATTAAACTGAAGAAAGAGTCCTATCAAGCTTGGTTGGCTTGTGGGACTCCCGAAGCAGCTGAGGTGTACCGGCAGGCCAAGCGGAGTGCAGCTCGGGTGGTTGCTGAAGCAAAAACCCGGGTATGGGAGGAGTTCGGTGAGGCCATGGAACAAGACTTTCGGTCGGCTTCAAAGAGATTCTGGCAAACTGTTCGGCGGCTCAGGAGGGGAAAGCAGCTCCCCGTCCACACTGTGTATGGTGCGGATGGGACACTGTTGACTTCAACTGGGGATATCGTCGGGCGGTGGAAGGAATACTTCGAGGATCTCCTCAATCCCACTGATACGCCTTCCACAGAGGAAGCAGGGTTTGGGGACGAGGGGAATGACTCGCCTATCACAGGGGCTGAGGTCGCCAAGGTGGTTAAAAATCTCCTTGGTGGCCGGGCCCCGGGGATGGACGAGATTCGCCCCAAGTACCTCAAGGCCCTGGATGATGTTGGGTTGTCATGGTTGACACGCCTCTGCAACATTGCGTGGAGGTCGGGGGCAGTGCCTTTGGCATGGCAAACCGGGGTAGTGGTTCCTTTCTTCAAAAAAGGGGACTGGAGGGTGTGCTCCAACTTTAGAGGGATCACACTCCTCAGCCTCCCTGGGAAGGTCTATGCCAAGGTACTGGAGAGGAGAGTCTGGCCGTTGGTCGGACCTCGGATTCAGGAGGAGCAATGTGGTTTTCATCCTGGCCATGGCACATCGGACCAGCTCTTTACCCTCTCGAGAATTCTTGAGGGTTCGTGGGAGTTTGCCCAACCAGTTTACATGTGTTTTGTGGACTTGGAGAAGGCATTTGACCGCGTCCCTTGTGGATTTTTGTGGGGGGTGCTTCGGGAGTATGGGGTATCGGGCTTGTTGTTATGAGCTATTTGGTCTCTGTACGACCGTTGTGAGAGTTTAGTTCGTATTGCCAACACTCGGTCGGAGTCATTCCCAGTGAGAGTTGGACTCCGCCGGGGCTGCCCTTTGTCACCGATCCTGTTCATAATTTTTATGGACAGGATTTCTAGGCGCAGCCAGGGAATGGAGGGTGTCATGCTTGGTGATGACAGGATCTTATCTCTGTTGTTTGCAGATGATGTTGTCCTGTTGGCTTCATCCAGCAATGACCTACAGCTCTTGCTGGGATGGTTTTTCTCAGCGGTTTACCGCTGAGTGTGAAGCGGCTGGGATGAGAATCAGCACCTCCAAGTCCGAGTCCATGGTCCTCAGCCGGAAAAAGGTGTATTGTCCTCTCCGGGTTGGGGACAGGTTCCTGCCCCAAGTGGAGGAGTTTAAGTATCTTGGGGTCTTGTTCACGAGTGAGGGGAAAATGGAGCGAGAGATCGACAGACGGATTGGAGCAGCATCTGCAGTGATGCGGACGTTGTACCGGTCTGTTGTGGTGAAGAGGGAGCTTAGTTCTAAGGCAAAGCTGTCGATTTACCAGTCAATCTACGTTCCTACTCTCACCTATGGTCACAAGCTTTGGGTAATGACCGAAAGAACGAGATTGCGTATACAAGCGGCTGAAATGAGCTTTCTCCGTAGGATTGCTGGACTCACCCTCAGAGATAGGGTGAGGAGCTCAGTCATCCGGGAGAGGCTCAGAGTAGAACCGCTACTCCTCCACATTGAAAGGAGTCAGTTGAGGTGGTATGGGCATCTGAATAGGATGCTTCCTGGATGCCTTCCACTTGAAGTGTTTAAGGCACGTCCCACTGGGAGGAGACCCCGGGGCAGACCCAGGACTCGGTGGAGAGACTATGTCTCCCAGCTGGTCTGGGAACACCTTGGTATCCCCTCTGAAGAGCTGGAGCAGGTGGCTGGGGAGAGGGAAGTCTGGGCTTCTCTGCTTGAACTGCTGCCTCCGCGACCCGGACCTCCGGAAAAGCGGTAGAAGATGGATGGATGGATGGATGGGTTGTATATGTCATGCTGCTGTTAAACTGTAATTTCCCAGTTTGGGATCAATAATGTATATGCATCTCTCTCTGTCAGTGAACTTGAGGACACTGTCAAGAGGCTGGAGGACAGTTTGAGGACACTGTCAAGAGGCTGGAGGACAGTTTGGTTACGGGTCAGGATTCTACCGCTGGTCCTTTGCTGCAGGAGAAGAAATCGGCCCTGCGCACATTCATGCAGGAAAGAGTGAAGGGGGTGCTAGTGAGGTCACGCTTCACTCGCCTGCAGGACATGGATGTCTCAACGTCTTTCTTCTTCAATCTGGAGAAGTCTGCTGCCAAAAAGAAGTTGATGGCTTTCTTGACGCTCCCAGATGGTCGAGTGACTACAAATCCATCCGAGATGCGGCGCCATGCAGTGGATTACTACGGGGCCCTGTTTGCTTCGGGACCGTGTTGCATGGAATCTCAAAACCAGCTCTTCGAAGGTATTCCGGTGCTCAGCCCGGAGGACAGGGCCGCTCTGGACTGTGCCCTGACTTTGGATGAGTTAACTGTGGCTGTTAATCAGATGGCTCTGGGACGTGCACCTGGACTTGATGGTCTTTATATCTTTATATCTTTATATCACTGTTTTCTTTTGCACTACCGACTCACTATGTGGAACTCCACAATATCTGCTGCTTGTTAATATATTTAAAAATTGCATAGATTAGTATTACTCATTCATATTCTACATTTTATTGCATGCATAGTTTTCTATTTTTATATTTAGTGCTACTCATGTTTAATGTTGCAGCATTGCACCGAGACAAATTCCTAGTTTGTGTACTACATTGTGTACTACATTTATTCCACCTAGCTGCAATGCTCCGTACTGTGGGTGTTTATATATTTACATATTTATTCCATCTAGCTACAATCCTCTGCACTGTGTGTTTATATATTCATATATTTATTCCATCCAGCTACAATGCTCTGCACTGTCTGTGTGTGTGTATATATATATTTTATAGTAATATGTACATATGTATATTAGCTGCTCTTGCTTGCTTGTTTTTTTTTTTTTTTCTTGCCTTCTGATTGTTGCTCTGAGTGTTGCTATCCCTGTGCTGTTGCAATCCTGGAATTTCCCCGTTGTGGGACTAATAAAGGCTTATCTTATCTTATCTTATCTTATCTTATCTTACATGAACAATGGCAATAAATCTCATTCTGATTCTGATTTGTTCTGACTTCTTTAAGCATTTTTGGACTATTATTGGATCAGACTTCTATGACGTTCTAACTGCCTGTTACAGAAGGGGAACCTTACCTGTCTCCTGCCGCCATGCAGTGCTATCTCTGTTGCCTAAGCAGGGGGACTTTGCCCTGCTGAAAAACTGGAGGCCTGTGGCTCTTCTTTGCACGGACTACAAGGTGCTTTCAAAAGCCCTGGCAAACAGATTGAACAATGTCTTGGGTTTGATCGTAGATAGGGATCAAACATATTGTATTCCATTATGGACAATATTTTTCTCATACGTGACATCCTCCAGCTCAGTAAATGTTATGACTTACAGTTCGGTATTATGTCTTTGGACCAAGAAAAGGCTTTTGATAGGGTTGACCATTCCTATTTATTTTCCACACTGAAGGGGTTCGGTTTTGGCAATATGTTTTTGAGGTGGGTCAATCTGTTATATACTGGAGCTGAGTGTTTGGCAAAGATGGGGGCAGGGCTGAGTCGGCCAATCCCTGTACACTGGGGAATACACTTACAATTACACTTTATTACATGTATAGTTTATTTCTCTTATCCTATCATGTTTAATGTTGCAGCATTGTACCGAGACAAATTCCTAGTTTGTGTACTACATGAACAATGGCAATAAACCTGATTCTGATTCTGATTCTGATTCTGAATACGCCAGGGATGTCCACTCTCGGGTCAGCTGTACAGCTTGGCTATTGAGCCTTTGCTGTGCAGGTTGCGCACTCGGCTGGGTGGTCTGGTTCTGCCGGGGCCATCAAGCTGTTGCCACCCAATCGTCTTGTTTGCTTACGCGGATGACGTCAGCGTTTTCATCACATCCCACGGGGATGTGCAGCGTCTGGTGGACACTTTGTCAGTTTATGAAAGGGTATCTTCTGCCCGGGTGAATTGGGCCAAGAGTGAGGGTCTATTGGTGGGCCAGTGGTCGCATCAAGACGTCCCTCGGCTACCCGGCGGTCTTCAGTGGGGGACGGCCGGTCTCAAAGTGTTGGGGTTTTTTCTGGGTTCGGAGGCGTTTGAACGAAAGAACTGGGAGGGTGTTAAGGACAAGGTTTTCTCGCTTTTCAAAATGGAAATGGTTGCTACCACAGCTGTCATGTAGGGGCAGGGTTCTGGTTGCCAATAATCTGGTTGCCTCAGCTCTTTGGCATATGCTTGTTGCTTTGACACCGCCCAGGAGCCTCGTGGAGGAGGTTCAGAAGATCATCGTGGACTTCTTTTGGTCTGGTCAGCACTGGGTCCATGCGCCTGTTCTCTACCTGCCTGTGGCCGAGGGGGGACAGGGCCTGGTGGACATACACTCCAAGATCGCCTGCTTCAGGCTTCGAACTGCACAACGCCTCCTTTACGGATGCGGACCCTGCTGGATGCACACTGCTAAACTGCTCCTGAGGAGAGTTGGTTGCTTGGGCTATGATAAGCAGCTCTTCCTTGTGACATCTGGGGAGGTGGACCTTACTGGACTTTCTGCTTTTTACAAGTCCGTCTTGCATGCATGGCGAGTCTTCACCGTAGCCCGCTTCCGTGACGAGACACCGGGCACGTGGCTGTTCGAGGAACCATTGTTTTTCAATCGATTCATCAAAGCTAAGGTGCTGCAGTCGGTCAGTCTGCGGACTTGTTTGCGAGAGGCACGCTGTACCAAGCTTGGTCATCTTATGAAGATGTCGACCACATCGATGGAAACGCTGAGGCGGAGTGCCAACATTACATCTGTCAGACTGCTGCAAAGGGTGGTGGGGGAAGTGTGCGCTGCCCTGCCACAACCGCTTCGAGCGTTTGCGACAAACCACACTCTTTCCAATCAATGGGACGACGACACTGTGTCCAACTTTCCTGCCATTTCCATAAGTCAAGCTGTGGGGGAGTAGCAGGGAGGAGAGGATCACCTGTTGACCTTCAGAAATCCTCCCCTGGGCAGGTTCCAGTTTGTCGGGACGAGGACGGTGTATCACATCTGTGTGAAGGTTCTGAATCTGCGCTCTCTGATGGACATGAGAGTCGAGGTGGGCGGGTTTTTTGGGGCCAGAGGTCACCCCGAAAGGCAGCTGGCGGTGCATGTACAAGCTCCCTATTGAGAAACGGACAGTAGATCTCCAGTGGAGGATTGTTCATGGGGCAATAGCTACAAATAAATACAGAGCACGCCTGGATCCAACTGTGGGGGGGGGGATGTTTGTTTTGTTCCCAAGTTGAGACCCTGGAGCATTTGTTTGTTCAATGTTTTTGTTTATCTGGCCTTTTTGATCTTTTGCGGGAGTGGTTTCAGGCTTTGGGTGAACGTTTCTCTTTTGGTTTGTTCATTTACGGTCCAAAGTATAAAGTGGCAAGGAAGTCTGCGCACACTTTGATGAACTTCCTATCTGGTACTGCTAAACTTGCCATCTGGCTGACAAGAAAAAATCGGACTACCAACGCTGGCAATGTGGATCCTGTGTCTGCTTTCAAGGCCTTGTTGAAAGTCAGACTCCAGGTGGAGTTCTCTTACTACCAAATGGTGGACAATTTGGAGGCATTCACCAATAGATGGACTGTAGGGAACGTTTTGTGTTCTGTGGGTCAGAGGGATGAGTTATGTTTGCACTTTTGAGATGTGAGACACTTGGGGCCGTGATATTGGTGTTCTTGCGTTTTTGAATTGTACAATAAAGCCTTTTATTAACACTAGAAGTCCCAGAGAGGGGCCATTTGGCCTTTTTGGCTAGAAAACCCATAGGGGGACCATCAAGTGGCCACAAGAGGGCTAATGTCTGGGTCTTCTAGTGTTAAAAGTCAAAGAGACTCTCTCTCTCTCTCTCTCTCTCTCTCTCTCTCTCTCTGAGTGGGTGTGGTCGTGAGTGCGAGCTGAGAGCGTGTGACAGCGTGAGTGAATTATTTCAAACTTTTCTCTATCTTTTGGTGTTTAAGGTGTTTTTTTGTTAAATAATCTTAATTTTTGTTGTCTTCTGTAGCTGGGGTGGGGTAGGCGTTTTGGGAGGGGGGTTTCTGCTGCCAGCTCTGCTGGTCAGCATGGTTTTGGAGCGAGGCTCCAGCTTTGAGCAGCTGACACGCCGCCATGCTGTCAAACTGACACCGGCTGTCAGCTGCTCAGTGGAGGAATGTAGTCTGGCTGTGGGGGAGCTGGTCGGTTATGAAAGCATTAGATCAGCTTCTAGAATGAATAGTGCCGTGGTGATTTTCCTGGATAGTATTGAAAAAGTTAACCGGGTAGTGGAGAGCGGGGTTGTGATTAAAGACACACTGGTTCCTGTTCTGTCTCTGGTGAATCCCGCGAAGAGAATTACCATCTCAAATGTCCCACCATTTTTAAAGAATGAGCTGTTGGAGAAGGAGCTGTCGAGACACGGGCAGCTTTTGTCCCCGATTAAGCACATCCCTCTTGGTTGTAAGTCCCCGCGTTTAAAGCATGTCATGTCTTTTAGGCGACAGGTGCTCATGATTTTAAAGAATAGCGAGGAAAGCCTCAACCTCGTGTTTAAATACCGGATTGACGGCTTTGATTATACCATCCACGTCACCTCCGATAATATGAAGTGTTTCGGCTGCGGAATGGAGGGACATTTGATTCGATCATGCCCTCAGGGAGTGGGGGGTGATCACTCGGGGGAGGCCGCTAGTGCGGCCTCGGGGCCGTCTGGTGACGGAGCGGCTTTGCCGCCCACCGAGGCTGACGGCGCTGCCGCGCCGTCGGGCATTTCAGCCAAGGCCGCGAGACTGTCTGGCGGCGGGGCGGCTTCGCCGCCCTCCGCAGCCAGCCTGTCGATCATAACTGAAACAGCAACAACAGTTAAAGCACATCGCGGGGCTGCTGCACAGACCAACATTGCAGACAAGGGTGAGATTACCGAGAGGGATCGCGCTGAGGATCAGACAGAGGAGCCAAATGAGGCCCAGGTAGATGGTGGGACCAGAAAGATAAATATAAAAGCACAGCACAGGGTGAGCGAGAAGCAGGAAGAGACAGCTACCAGGGTGGCTGAGTCAGTGTTGGAGGATGAGGATGACATCGAATTAGATGAAGAGTTATGTAAAATCCCCATCAAGCGGAAGAATTTGGAAACCAAACAGCAGAGGGTCAAAGTAAAAAGGGTTGTCAAAGACAGTTCTGAGGTTTCTCTATCTCAGCCAGATTCTTATGCTGGGTCTGAGATAGAGAGTGATGGTGAAAGCAGTGATGATGTGGCCAGTGGAGGCGGTTACCCCTTCACAAAAATACAGAAGTTTTTGCAGGACACTAAGGGGGTCAGAATGGTTAAAGTTGAAAGCTTCTTCCCTGATCTAAAATGCTTTGTTGACTCTGCTCGGGCCTACATGAAAAATAGGGGAGAGCTTGAGCAGGAAAGTTTTACTGATCAGGAGATCTACAGACTAAAAAAGCTTGTACTAAAAGTTAAGAACCAAATTGCCCAGGATGATTAGTCTTTTATCGCTCATTCTTTCTTTTCTGTTTTTGTATTGGCTTTGCCCTCTTATACACATGTGTAGTTTTAATTTTGGCACACTCAACATCAATGGAGCAAGAGAAATGTCCAAGCGAGCGAGTGTTTTTACTCTTGCAGAATGCAAGAAAATTAATGTTCTGTTTGTTCAGGAGACTCATAGTTCTGAGGACAATGCTGCTGACTGGAGGAGGGAATTTCGGGGTGAAATTATTCTTAGTCATAGAAGCAGCAAATGTGGTGGGGTGGGTATTTTATTTTCTCGAGATTTTATTCCACTTTCTTATGACATTGATGAGATAATTGCAGGCCACATTTTAAAAGTTCGAGCGGTTTTTGAGAATGTGAAAGTTGTTTTTTATAAATGTGTATGCTCCAACCGTAGGCACAGAAAGATTGGCCTTTTTAAATATTTTAGATGATACGATCAAAAATTGCAGTAATGATGACTTTTTATTTGTGGGAGGTGATTTTAATTGTACAGAAAATCCTCTTATGGATAGGAATCACCCAGAGCCACATGCTGCATCCCAAAGAGTTTTAAAAGGTTTCATAGGAGCTCATGATCTGTGTGATGTGTGGAGAAATTTTCATGGCAAGGCTAGACAGTACACGTGGAGCCATAGAAAGGACAATATTTTGTCCTTAGCTAGACTGGATAGGGTTTACAGTTTTAAGCACCATTTTAGCATTTTTAAAAGTGCTTTTATAGTCCCTGTTGGCTTCACAGATCATTCCCTGGTTCAGTGTTGTGTTTTTATCAAGAATATAAAGTGCAGTAGTGCATACTGGCATTTTAACACGTCACTTTTATCGGATAACAGTTTTAAAACTGCTTTTATGTTTTTTTGGAGTAATTTTAAATTGACAAAATCAAATTTTAGTTCTTTGCAGCAGTGGTGGGATGTAGGGAAGAGCCAAATAAAGAATCTGTGCCTACAGTATACTCGCAATGTCTCTGGAGACTTGGCCAGGTCTGTCAGGGACCTGGAGAGAGAAGTCGTGGAGCTGCAGTCTTTGGCAGGCTCCACAGGAGAAAGAGGACATTTTGAGGCCCTCAATGGCAAAAAGTCTGTTTTAACTGACCTACTGGGTGTGGCTGCCAGGGGCGCTGTGGTACGCAGTAAGTTCCAGAACATCGCACTAATGGACGCTCCATCTCATTTTTTCTTTGGTCTGGAGAGGAAGAATGGTCAGAGGAGGATGATCCACTCTCTCAGCTCCGAGGACGGGCGGCCGATCCATGAGTCTGCGGAGATCCGTCGCTTTGCAGTTGCTTTCTACAAGGATCTCTTTAAGAAAGAATTTGTTGAGAATCCACATGCACTGAGTCATTTTTTGACGGACTTGCCAAAAGTGATGGCTAGCGTGAATGCGGAGCTGGGGAGCGGGATCACTCTGCAAGAACTGGCAGTGGCTGTCCAGTCTCTTCAGTGTGGAAAAGCCCCAGGGATAGATGGCCTACCAGCGGAGTTCTACAAGGCGTTCTGGTCTGAGATCTGTGAGGACTTGCTGGAAGTACTGTCTGACAGTCTGCGGAAGGGTCACCTGCCCCTAAGTTGTAGGAGAGCAGTCCTCACCCTCCTTCCAAAAAAAGGCGACTTGAAAGACATTAAGAACTGGCGTCCGGTGGCCCTCCTCTGTACTGACTACAAAATTCTCTCCAAAGTGTTGGCTACCAGACTGAGGAAGGCGATGGAGCAGGTCATCCATGTAGACCAGACCTACTGTGTACCTGGTAGGTTGGTTACAGACAACATTTTTTTAATTCGTGATGTTTTGGACCTCTCCAGCTCATTGGTCAAAGAACTTGGTCTTATTTCAATAGACCAAGAAAAGGCGTTTGACCGAGTTGAACATCCATACCTTTGGCAGACATTAGAGGCCTTTGGTTTCAGCTCAGGGTTCATCGCCATGATCCAGGCTTTGTATAGAGACATTGAGAGTATTCTTAAGATTAATGGTGGTTTGAGTGCTCCTTTCAAAGTTGAGAGGGGTGTCCGACAGGGCTGCCCCCTCTCAGGTATGCTGTACTCTCTTGCCATTGAGCCCCTCCTTTGTAAACTGAGGCAAGGCCTCACTGGTTTTAAAGTCCCCAACTCTGACTCTGTTTTTAAAGTGTCTGCCTATGCTGATGACGTTGTTGTTTTTACAAGAAATCAAAATGATGTAGACTACCTTTTAAGAACTGTTAATCTTTTTGGTGAGTGCTCCTCAGCGAGAGTGAATTGGGGTAAGAGTGAAGCTGTTGTGGTGGGGGGGAGACCACAAAAAATTGCCCTACCTGGTGGCCTCTCGTGGACACAAGGTGGTTTTAAATATCTTGGTGTGTTTTTAGGAAATCAGACTTTTACTGAGAAAAATTGGGAGTGTTTTTTAGAAAAAACTGAAGGAAGACTAAAAAAATGGAAATGGATTCTGCCAAACTTGTCCTTCAGAGGTCGTGTTTTAATTATCAACAACTTGATTGCTTCAATGCTGTGGCATCGACTGTCTTGTCTGGACCCTCCACCCAATTTGCTGGCCAGAGTGCAATCTATAGTCGTCGACTTTTTCTGGGACCGTCTTCACTGGGTTCCACAGAGTATCCTGTTTTTACCGAGGGAAGAAGGTGGTCAAAGGCTCATCCATCTGGCCAGCAGGGGGGCTGTCTTTCGCATGCAGTTCATTCAGCGACTGCTGAGTGGCCCCCTTGACCTTGTGTGGAGACCTATTGCCAGGGCTGTCCTGGCTCGCTGTGGAGGGCTTGGACTAGAGGAGTCGCTGCTTTTAATGGATTTAAGGGGCCAAAAACTCCCAGAACTTCCCCAGTTTTACCAAAGTGCTTTTAAAATCTGGGGACTTTTTAAAAAGAACTCTCCCCAGGCTTCCTTGTCGCCTTTCTGGCTTTTAAAGGAACCACTTGTGTTTGGGACCCGTTTTGATGTGGGCAATGTTTTAGGACCTTCTGTTTTAAAAAAGTTTATTTTTTCAAAGGTTACAACGCTGGGACATTTGGTGAATTTATGTGGTCCTAACTTGGACAATGCTGTTGCCCTGTGCTCGGCTCTTGGCATCTCTTCAGTCAGAGTTATAATGAACTTGTTGAAAGATTGGAGAGACTGCCTGTCTGCAGAAGAACACTCTACTATTGTTTTACACTGCGAAAACTCTGTACAAACTGCTGATGAACCTTTTCCTTTTAGTATTTTATCTCCTGATTTTAAAGATGGCACTGGTGTGTTTTTAAACTCTGAGCACATTAACATTTGTGACTCTCCTGGTAAAAAAATGTATGGACTTTTGGTGAAAATTCTAAATGTGAATAAGTTAAAAGGTCGAGCTGATACACCATGGAGGAAACACTTGGGTCTGGTTCCTGAGGTGAGGCCTGCCTGGAGAGCACTCTATAAACCACCATTAACTAAGAAGGTTGGAAACCTACAATGGCGAGTTTTACATGGTGCTGTGGCTGTAAATGCTTTTATCTCTCTTTTAAACCCAAATGTTGTTGAGGTTTGTCCATTTTGTCCTCAGAAAGAAACTGTGTTCCATTGTTTTCTGGACTGTAACAGACTGCAATTGTTGTTTGTTTTTTTGGGGAAGCTGTTTTATCTGTTTGGAGAAGTCTTTTCCCAGCAGATTTTTATCTTGGGCTTTCCATATAGACAGAGGACTAAGAAAAAGAGTGAACTCTTAAATTTCATCCTGGGTCAGGCTAAAATGGCTATTTATGTTAGTAGGAAAAGAAAAATTGAACAACTGCTGGATTGTAATGTAAAAGACATGCTGGTTGGCATGATTAAGGCTCGAATAGTGATTGATTACAATTACTATCATCTGATGCAGAATGTTGAAACCTTTGAGGCTATGTGGTGCTTTAAGCACATCCTGTGTTGTGTTAAGGAGGGGAAAATTATCTATGGTATAATCCTGATGTAAGAAGCAAGTTTTTTGTTTTAGTTTTCCTTGTTTGGTTACTTGTGTCTTTGATTTCTTGTCAGTGAGACATTTTTCTTTTCCATTGCTTCTTTTAGTTGTTTTAGTTGTTGTGTTTTTCTGTTGAATTTGTGACAATAAAGGTGTGTTGAAAAATCAAATCTCTCTCTCTCTCTCTCTCTCTCTCTCTCTCTCTCTCTCTCTCTCTCTCTCTCTCTCTCTCTCTATCTATCTATCTATCTATGTGTCTGTCTAAAGCATATACAGTGGGGAAAATAATTATTTAACACCTCAACATTTTTCTCATTAAACATATTTCTGATGGAGCCATTGGCCTGAGAATTTCACAAGGTATCAGTCACAACCCAAGTAATCCATACATACAAAGAAATCAAGGCAACTGTGTTCACAAAACAAGTTATATTTTATAAAGGGAAATGAGACTGGGGATAAGTATTGAACACACTTGGTGAAATTCTTTTAATATTTAGTAGAAAAGCCTTTGTTGGTAATAACAGCTTCCATACACCTCCTGTATGAAGAAACTAGGCGCAGACATTGCTAAGGAGTGATTTTACCACATTCTTCCACACAAACTGTCTTCAGATCTTGAAAGTTTAGATAGATTTACAATTGGATTCATGTCAGGTGACTGACTGGGCCATTCTAGCAGCTTTATTTTCCTTCTCTGGAGCCAGTTGAGAGTTTTCTCTTCTGTGTGTTTGGGATTGTTGTCTTTATGAAATGTTTACCCCTGTTTTATCTTCAGCACCTTGGGAGATGGCAAAAGGTTCTCATCAAGGACGTCTCTGTACATTTGTCCATTCATCTTTCCTTCAATTACATGAAGTCTGCCTGTACCTCATGCTGAAAAACACCTCCACACCATGATGGGATGTACAGTGCCATTTCTCCTCCAAACATGCTGTGTGCTTAGCATTCAAAAAATTAAATTTAGGTCTCATCTGTAATGGATTATATTCTCCCAGTATTTTACTGGCTTGCCCAAATATTGTGCAGCAAACTTTAAACAAGCTTTAGCATGCTTATTCTTCAGCAATGGAGTCTTCCGAGGTGAGCAGGCATATAGCACATTTCGGATGAGTGCATTTCTTATTGTTTTCTTTGAAATAGTAGTACCTGCTCAATCCAGGTCTTTCTGGAGCTCTCCACTTGTGATCTTTGGCTGTTGGATAACTCTTCTGATAATTCTTTTAACTCTTCTGTCAGAAATTTCGTAAGGAGCTTCTGGTTGTTGCCAGTTTATGGTAAAATGATCTTCTTTCCATTTCTGAACCACAGCTCCAACAGTGCTCACTGGAACATTCAGCAGTTTAGAAATGCACCTGTACTCAATCCCATCATTATGTTTTGCAACAATAAGGTGGGAGAGGTCTAGAGAGATTTCTTTGCTTCTACCCATCATGAGTTCATGGTGGTTTGACAATCTGATATTCACAGGCCTTTTTAAAGGCTATCAGTCAGGACTAAACCAGCTGAAATTATTTTGCACTGATGGAGAATGAGATGGCTTCTTAAATTTTGAACCAGGATTTACACTGACTCTGGATGCAGTATGTTGCAGATGCAGCGCGGATGGCCTCTTACGTGCATTCCTACCAACTCTGTTTGTGTTTTGCACCAGCATGGATGAGAACAGAGTTTGAAATACAAGATCACGAGAGAATTATACAAAATAACACAAGCTCTCTAAAAACCCGAGAGTGACCAAGATGAACCAACTGTGATCATGTAATAACAACATGGATTTATGGCGTAGAGAGTCCCCACTTTATTTTAGGACTATAAATAAAACGTAAGTAGCCCATTAATTTTAATTCTATGGAGTGTTTTTATGTTATGTCAAGTTTTTACCTTCTCTGACACAGTGGTGGAGGAGTGGATCTCAGAATATAATGGACAATCCTTATGTCGTTTTTAATGATCAAACGGCTATTAAACACCATGAGATATGGCTTGATTTCCTTGCGGATTGTATCTGGCATCCATCAAAAATAGACTTGTTGCATTTCATTAGCAAACCATATTTGATGAGCAGGATTAATTTCACAGTTTCCAGACCAGGTGGGGATGAGAAAATTCACCAGAATGAGAACAGTTTTCAGTGGAGACCTGATTGCAGCCCCAACGTATTACATACGTACTCAGTGTAAATCCAGGGTGATGGATTTCTGCTGTTTTCTTGGCTTTCTATGTCTTTTTGCATATCTTTTTCCTTTATGTGTTCAATACTTATTCCCTGTGTCATTCCACTTTATTAAATATAGCTTGTTTTGTAAACACAGTTGCCTTGATTTCTTTGTATGTAAGGATTACTTGGGTTGCTACTGATATCTGTTGAAAATTTCAGGTCAGTGGTTCCATCAGATATATGTCGGATATGTTGGAGGAGGGGACCAATGTTGTGATCGCGAGATGTTTCGAGACTTTTGCGCAATAATCCAAAATGGTGACTCCAGTAGACCGAGCTTAAACAAACTTTTCCACAGGTAGTTTTTTTTTTTTTTTCTCTTTTTGTTTTTAATTCATTAACTGACTGTCTGTGTCTATCTTTCTTTTTTTGTACAGAGCTGGAGGAACTAGAGAACTATATCAACGGGTTTTATTACCGTTGCTGTGTCATGGAGCAGGCGAGTGTGTGTCCTGTCCCTGCTTCACAGTCTAACCAACTGAGATCCACAGACTCACCAAAAATAACACCCGAGAAATCATGGGACGGCACTGAGGTTAGTGACATCTTTTCTTTCTATTGAGAATAAACTTACCAGCATGGATGGTAGACTGGCGTTGGTCGAGCTGTTTCATAAAGAATTCCAGGGCTTGCATGAGAGTTTGGAGTTCAGTCAAGCACAGCTTGTCTCTCTTGAAGAGGAAAATATTAGTGTAAAAAAGTCAGTAAACACACTAACCACGCGGCTTGGCATTGTAGAGAAAGAAAACCGAAAAATGAAGGAAACAGTTCTTAATTTGCCGTCACACAGCATGAGAGATAACCTTGTTTTTTTCTGGAATCACTGAAAAAACTAATGAAAATCATGAACAGCTGGTCCGTGAATTTATATCAACACAACTGAAACTATCCCCCAAAGTCACAAATTCAATTACCTTCCACCAAGTCCACTGAATTTGGCAAAAAAAATTCCCACAATAAATGTCCCTGACCTATCGATGAGAAATTTGACCATTTCAAACAAAAAATTTTGGTACAGAGGCAGGGCAGTAAAAACACCAATTATGGTCTAAACGATCAATTTCCGCAGGAAATCTTGTAAAGGAGAAGGAAGCTGTTTCGCATTAGGAAACAAAACATCCAAGAAGGTAAACAAACTATTGTTTCTGTGGATAAACTGTATATAGATGGCAAGCTGTTAATGCATGAAACTATAATGCCCTGGTTATTCTAGAGCCTATTTTGATTTTTTTAGTTAAAGGTGAAAAAAAGTGCGATTGTGCGCAGGTCTCTTATTCAATCTCAGTATAATTTAACATTTGACAAAATGTTTTTTCTTTGTTGCTGAGGTTGTTGTTTGTTTGTCTGTTGTAGTCAATTTTGTTGAACTTGTTAGGTTGTTGTTTTGTGCTATCTGCATTTTTTCATAACTTACTAACCTTTTTGCCTGTTTTCTCTCATACTTCTGGTTTATAGGAAATAACTTTAAGTACATGCACCCCATTTGCTTGCAATTGCAGGCAAATGGAACAGAGACATCATGCGCTCACACCCAATCATATATGTGTAGGTGTATATGTTACACACAACATATACAGTATATACACACATATGCATACATTACAGACATATCACATAGGCACATTTAGTTAGCCATTAGCACATAACCAGTTAGTGAAAACATGTCCACATTTAAGTTTGTTGTGTGGAACATACGTGGAATTGGTCCCAGGGAGAAGAGGCTAAAAGTTTTTAATCGACTGAATGATCTACAGGCAGACTTTGTCTTATTGCATGAGACCCATGTCTCTAAGTCATCTGTAGATTCGCTGACCTCCCCGGAATCCCCCCACATGTACTCAGCTGGCTTTAATTCTAAACAAAGGGGGGTTGCTATACTGGTAAACAGAAGAATACTCGTTGTTGTGAATAATACCATAACAGATCCCGAAGGTAGATTTATAATACTAAAAATCTCAGTTCAAAATTTTGATCTATGTATTGCAAGTGTTTATGGCCAAAATATTGATGACCCATCCTATTTTCACGCTTTTTTCACTTCTCTTTCTGAGCACTTGGACACTACATTCATAATAGGAGGAGACTTCAACCTTGTATTAAACCCTGCAATCGACAGGCTCAGTGCATCGAGAATTTACCGAAAATGGCAGGCTACTGGCACTTTCAAACAATACATGAATGATTTTGGTCTTTGCGATGAATGGCATTCTCTTCACCCAACTCTTCAGGAATACACTTTGTTTTCATCAGTTCATAGTTCACATTCACATCTAGATTTCTTTTTAGCCAGTAACTCTATTGTGAGGGACATCACAGACACTGAAATACGTTCATATAAAGCTATAAAGTGATTACCATCCAGTATCTCTTACACTAGTTAATAGGAAGGCGACAAGGAAAACTACGAGCTGAAAATTTAATATATCCCTACTAAAAGACTAAAACTTTATTAACTACTTTAATAAAGAGTCAGAATCATATGTGGAATATAATGATGTGCCAGAAATATCCCCATGTGTTCTTTGGGAAGCAGCAAAAGCGGTCATGCAAGGTAAAATAATCTCTTATTGTTCATATAAGAATAAAAAAGAAAATGCACTGGTATTGGAGTTAGAAAAGAAAATTAAATCACTGGAGACGGCCTGTGCCATTTGTCCACAGGAACAGACACTTAACGATTTGAGAAAATTAAAGCTGGAATTAAAAGAAATTACAAACAAACGAGCACAGTTTTTAATACAAAGACTGCTTCTTGAGAAGTTTGAACACAGTAATAAATTGGGACGATATCTTGCAAACCAGCTTAGACTGAATAAAGAAAAAACAACTATCCACTCTATTATCCACTCTATATGACTGGAAATATTAACCATGAGCCTGAAGAAATAAATTACTCCTTCAGAAAGTTTTATGAAATCCTCTACTCATCTCAGATTAACCCATCTGACTCAGAGATAAATAAATGTTTGGATGATATTAACTTACCACCATTAAGTAATGAACAGACTGCAGTGAGAGAGGTACTAGGGAGGGTTTTGCACTCTCTCCCTCACTTTTTACAATCTTTATTGAACCATTAGCAGCAGCCATACAACAAAATGTTGACATCAGAAGTATCCAAACTGGAGAAAAAGAACACAAGATAAGTCTTTATGCTGATGATGTATTGATTTTCCTTGAAAACTCACAAAGATCTCTTCTTGAGACAGTGGTGCTCATTGACACATTTTCATCATTATCAGAATACTCTGTTAAGTGGGGTAAATCAATAGTCCTCTCTATAAATTGTAATTTCTCAAATATATCTACTATTTCAATACAATCAGGTAATATTAAATATTTAAGAATAGATATTTCCCCCAGGCTTTCAGGGTTATTGCAACTAAATCACATTCCACTTTTTAAAACAATAAAAGATTACCTTAAGTGCTGGATGACGCTATCTACATCATTAATGCGAAGAGTCACATCCGTTATAATGATGGTCCTTCCTAAAATCACTTATTTGTTCTCTATGATTCCTACCCAACCATCAATGACCTGGTTTAAGTCTCTAGACTCAAATATAAGTAAAATTTTATGGAAGGATAAACCATCACGAAGTACCTTAAAAACTTTTCAAAAAGCAAAAGAGTGTGGAGGCTTAGATCTACCAAATTTATTTAATTACTTTTTAGCCAAAAAACTGCAGTTTGTTTCAAAATGGACAGAATCAACCTCACTAGGAAACCCATGGTTAGATGCTGAACAGGCTCTCTGTGGGTCACTAAATATCTCTGACTTACCTTTAATAAGTCCCTGTATTAAACACCATGACTGTTGTAAAAGCATTAATATGGTGGCCCCCGCCCTGGCTTTAGATTTGGGGACAGTGAGTGGCCTTATGAACCAGTTTGCAAGGTGGCTTGAAGAGGGGTGTCACTTTTAGACCGCCTCCCTCCATGTCTTATCTCCCCCACCCCCTCCACTCTGGGTGGAATATACATCTTCTTGGATACATTAAGGGCTTTTGGGGTTGGGGTGCTCCGCACTGTGTCGGCGAAGGGGATACCTTTGCTGCGTGGTGGGGCTGCCCTCACCTCAATTTTAATTGCATTTTAGACACTGAGGGATTGGGGGAATGGGGGCCCCGCTGCCCATCGCAATGGCTAGTAGTGCTCCAATCACCATCCCCCCAATTTTAATTGCACTTTGACCTGGCCTCCCTTGATCGTCCCTCCGGGGGTGGATGGCTGGCTCTCCTGGGGCTTGCTGACCTCGGACGCTTTTGCCCTGTGGGGGTTGGTGTTGCTGCCTTGTCTTCTCAGGGTTCCCAGGGGGAGAGGTGCTGCAAACGGCCCCCCGCTTCATATGTTCCTGACAAACCACTCACATGCACACACTTATTTTACACGCGTTCTCATATATACGCACGCAGACGTACATGCACAAGTTTCTCCCCTTCAACAGGTGCGGAAACCAGACTCGTGTTGAGACATCTTCGGTGGAAGAAGCAGTTTGTCTTTTGTTTGTTTTAGTTGTTGGTCTGTTTGTCTTTTTGGCTGTTCCCCTCCCTTTTCTTCTCCCCCTCCACACACTTCCTTTCCCTCTTTCCCATCCTGTCTGGTCCTCCATGGGCAAAATAATTAAAATAAAGTATTCAAAGTTATTACAGGAGGAGTTTACAACAATATGCTATACATAGCTAGGTACTGTATAAGCTCCTCTTGGCAAACAAATCTGTTTTGGCAAAATAAGGGTGACAGATCCCTGTTCTGCTTTCCTAGCTGCCTGACAGGACAAGGAGAAAAAAAAAAAAAAAAGAAATATGGTGGATGAGATGTTGACATGCTCGATACTTATTTTCCCCACTGTACAATGTGTGTGCATGTGCATGCTGGGGTCTGTGTGAGCCTACACAAAAACTTATGTACAAATGTAAATGAGTATATGCATACACCTATATTGAATATATAACGGGGGGGGGGGGGGGTAGAAAAGTTCATAGTGGTCAAATTTGACCAAATGCAATTTATTTTTCAACATAGTCTCCCCTTCAGTCCACAGACTTCTTCCACTGGTGTTGCAGTGCTTGGATCCCTGCGATTTAAAAATAAACTATATTTGGTCAAATCTGATGTCTATGAACTTTCCAGCCCCCCTCGTACTTATTGACCTAGCTACACAAAGCTTTGCTACACAAAGCCTGGTTCCAAGGTTGTCATAGCCAGGAGCGGCACTGGGGTTAAGCTCCCAGTGCTCATAAAATGCTCCTTACGGCGTGCGTCTCGAAAGGCCTCTGACAACTAAGTCCAACTCCTAGCCTGCCCGTGTGGTTTAGTCTCTTAGCTCGGCGGAACTGCTTTTACTAATAGGAGAAGAGGCGAGGGCGGATCTCTGGCACCTTAAAACCAGATGCTTCAGGTAGATGGTGGTTCATCAACCTGGTAAGGTGGTCCATCTAGCGGAAGGTAAACCCTGATTTCAAACCTCCGCTGCCTTGCGGCACACCCGGTCACAGGAAAGGCTTCGGGAGTCAACCCTGAGGAAAAATCCGGAGTTGGAGCCCCTAAGGCAGTTCTCTGTTGTGCTCAACATCGTTCTGGCAGCTCCTGCAATGGCGCCGGTGCCAAACTATAGCAGCCCTGCTGTTCCTTTGGATTCATCAGTGACGTGGAGAGGGGGGACATGATGCATGGGTAACATCTTGTCCTCCATATCTTCCTGCTCAGGCTTGAATCCTACCAACGTCCAACGCTGGAAGGAAGAACACCGGTGCGCATCGGCCTGTTCAGCCACAGCTGGTGCTGTTCCAGCAGAGTAGACGTTTAGGATTTTCTTCCATGGTCATCATAGACCGACGGAGGCCGACGACGACACAAAGCCAACACTGCACTTATTTTAACCAAGTATCTATCAACAAGCATAAGAAAGGTAATAATAACAACATAAACAACTACAAAAGCACTCACAGAATGCATACCTTCCCCAATACTCCTTCTGTCCCTCAAGGATCACTTCGAAAATGTAATGGTTTCGTGTGAAGACCACAAGACTGTTCTGGTGAAAATTGAATAAATGACTATCCACTAGTTTTGGAGGATTCATGCTAATGCACTGTGAGAAGTTAAGAGCCTTGGTGGAGGTATGCATTCTCAGATCATCACCAACATGTTATGGGTGTGTCTCTAGTCCAAGGACCACCTCTGGTGAAAATTTCATCCAAATCCATCCAATAGTTTTAGAGTATTCTTGCTAACAGTCTGTGAGAAGGTAAGAGCCTTGGTGGAGATATGCGTTCTTGGATCATGACAAAAATGTAATTGGTTTCTCTCTAGGCCAAGGACCACCTCTGCTGAAAATTTCATCCAAATCCATCCATTAGTTTTTGTGTAATCTTTGTGCACAAAGTAGCTTTTGCTTAATCCTGCTAAAAAACAGACAGACAAACGAACAAACAGACAAACCACCCCAATTACTTAATCTCCTTGAAAGAGGCAATAAAGCAGCAACCCCTTGGCCCAGGAGGTCGGGGAGAATGACCCTGCGTCAGCAATGCCAGCAGCCAAGCAATCCACCCCAATCAAGTCCCCTTTCCCCCAAACCGGAAGCCACCCAGTGAAACAGGAAGGAACCAGCAAGCCACCCCAATGAAAAACCAAGCACAGCACCAAAGAATCCCCACAACCCACCAGGGGAGCGTGGCCAAAACTCCAGGGGCCCCGCACGGAGAAACCAACCCCTATTAATGCCCCCGTTGTCATGAACCGAGCCCGTATTTCCTGTGGGCTCGGTTCCGATCGTTCCTGGTGGCTCAGGCATTGGGTTTATCATGCTGTGTTATGCTTTGATTTCTCGTTGTCTGCATGTCTGTGCATTATTTCTGTTCATGCCAGTAGCTGCCGCTCTGGCCTGTCTGGCCACGCCCCCTCTTTCTCTGACAATCAGCTGTTCGCCCCTGTAAACATCTTTCCTGCCCCTTGCCCAGGTGTTCCCAATTTCTTTGGCCAGCGGTGTTTGTACTTAAGAAGCTCTTTGCTAGACAAACACCACTAGACCATTGTACGTGTTAGATAGTTGTTCTCCACCTTCTGACTGTCACGTCTCCAAGGACTGTTCATGTATGCGCTCGCTGGGAGACTTGGACTACCCGGACTGCCCCGTCACTGTGAGTAACTGTCAGTGTTTCTGTGCGTAGTTGTGCTGCTACGCTTTCTGTAGCGTTTCCCCCCGTGCAGCACAACTACTACACTTTGGCTGTGCCCAGTTATTTCCTTTCGTGTCTGTTGGGCGTCCTGGATTACTCTTAAGTGTAACCCGAGCTGTCTATGACTACTTTCTGTTTTTGTGTCAATAAATGTGTGTTTGGTGAACCTGCACTTAAATCCATTCATCCTTTTTCCCCTCCTCCGTGCACCGTGGAAAAGCACATGGAGAGCTCATGACAGAATGGTCAAGCCGTCAAAAAAGGATTTAGCGGGTTACACCGACACATACCTTTTTTCTTTTTTTGTATTAACGTCTGCCTATCTGTTTTGGAGATATGTAGGACTTGACTGGTGCCCGGAGTTATGTGTTTGGGTTGGGAGTGCTGCTGGGCCCTTATGTAAATAGACGGGCTCATTGCCTCGGCGAGCACATTTTCCACCCTGGGGGATGTACTTTGGTATGTGGACCTGGCAGACGCAGCTGTGCAGCGGTGCCCTCAGCTCGTGGAGCATCTGAAAGGCACCAAGATGATAACCCGGTTGTCAGCGCTGCGGCAAGAGTTCAGCAAAAGGGTGAGGAAGTCCCCTTGGAAGACTGGGCTCGCACTGAAGGGAGGGCGCTCCCGGGGATCTGGTGATCCTGCTTCACGCCAGAGCTCAGTGCCTGTTCCTGCTTAAACTAAACCAGCTCCAGCCCCCCGCAGACAGCGTCATCCCGCATCAAAGCGCCAGGAGAAGCCCTCCTCATCGGCAGCAACCGAGATCACCCCAGCTGCAGTGAGGTCTGCTGAGCTCTCCTCGGCTACGCCCGCCTCCGTCGTCATGGAGACAGTTCCTCCACAAGTCCCCAGAGGGGCCTACGTCATCGCTGACACAGAGAGGAATTGCTGTCAGCGGCCTGCAGCTGTTAACACCAATGACCGGGATGACAGGCAAGCATTTTTCCTTTTATTCCATCTAATTGTATTGAATCTTGCCTGTCTCCTGAGGGAGAGGCCCAGTTTAAGCAGTCCTCTGGGTCCTCTCCTCCAGCTGCAAATGCTAATTCATTTTTCCCCCTCTCTGTGTCTCCACCAATTCTCCCTGAGGACCTGTCGGCCCAAGATCAGGGCCATCAGATGATGGAGGAGCCAGTGGCTTCGGACTAGTCCTTCCCGGAGCCAGCATGGACATGTCCCCCTGCAGCCATGCCGGAGGATTTCCCAGCATTGGAGCCACTGCAGGGGGAGACTAGGACTGTTGTGACCATCTCGCCTGCTGTGGAGGATGTTGCAGCGGAGGGGGGGCAGGAGATGGATCTTCTTGAGGACGGACCCAGGTTGTCAACATCAAGTTCAAAGGAATCCTTGATGGCGGTGGAGCTCCAGCTCAGGCAAGTTTTCTCTCTGGTTTTTCTTATGTCAGTATTGGAGAGTTCTTGCCTGGCTCTGGGTGAGGAGAGTCAGGTGCAGCGTGCTGCTGCATCTGAGCTCCCCTTGCCGGGCTCCACCGCTGCCGGCAACCGTAACCCCCCTTTTTCTCCTGCTATCTCTGAGCATTCATCTAGGGTGGCCGGAGAGGGTGTGGCTTCACTGGAGGTCGTCGTGGGTCTGGTCCGTCCAGTGGAGGAGGCCATTGCTCCTTCTGCTCCTGCAGGGGTCACCTTTGAACCGGTTCTGCCGCTTAACAACACTGTGGGTCCAGCTTCCCTGCTGCCTGAGGCCGTCATGTGGGTTCCTCCACAGGCTGCATCCCTCTGGGGGCGGCAGGCTGGCTCTGGACCAATGTCGGGGCTACGCTCCAGGATTAGCCCAACGTGGATGCTGCACTCTTGCGTGGACCCGTCATGGAAGCCACCCTCCAGCACGGGTTCCACTGAAGGTTCAGCCTTAGCTTGGTTGGGGTCCACCGTGGGTGCTACAGAGCCTCAGCCAGAGGTCACTGGGGGTGCTGCAGAGCCTCAGCCAGACGTCATTGCGGGTACAGCAAGGCTCCTGCTGGAGTCCATTGTGGGTGCAGCTGGGTCCCAAGCCGGGATCACCGAGGGCACTGTGGATCGCCATGAGTATGCCGTGGTCCCCTTCTCCTCCTGGGGGTTCCCTCCCTTTGGTCCGGTCACCCACCAGCGAGCTTCCCAGTAGGCAGGCCGCCTCCTTCCTCATCCCGCCAGCCCTGGTGGATTTACAATGCTGGCTGACCGCCTGAGGGACTGAGTCTCTGGGCCAGATGGCCCGTGTTTTCCAGCAGGCCACCAGACTGGGTTCGCCGAACTGCCTGCTGGTCCTGGGTCTCTGGGCATCCTCCCGAGCCTCCATGTCTTTGGACTTGGGGGGTTTAATTGTGGACCCTGGGTGGGGTATTGTGTTCCCTCCTTTCCTGTTCCCCCTACCTCCCACCCGGGTTGGTGTGTTATTGTTGTGCCTGTTGGGGTTGGTGGGGAATGGGGGAGTTCTTTCCTTATGATGTTACCGTGGGTGTCTGGTATCCACCCCTAGAATGAGGGGCTCTGTCATGAACCGAGCCCGTGGTTCCTGTGGGCTCGATTCTGATCGTTCCTGGTGACACAGGCATTGGGTTTATCATGTTGTGTTATGTTTTCATTTCTCGTTGTTTGCATGTCTGTGTATTGTTTCTGTTAATGACTGTAGCTGCCACTCTGGCCTGTGCAGCCATGCCCCTCTTTCTCTGACAATCAGCTGTTTGCCCAGGTAATCATCTTTCCTGCCCAGGTGTTCCCAATTTGTTAGGCCAGCGGTGTTTGTACTTAAGCAGCTCTTTGCTAGACAAACACCACTAGACCATTGTACGTGGTAGATGGTTGTTCTCCATCTTCTGACCATCACGTCTTCAAGGACTGTTCATGTATGCGCTCGCTGGGAGACCTGGATTACCCGGACTGCCCCGTCACTGTGAGTAACTGTCAGCGTTTCTATGCGTAGTTGTGCTGCTACGCTTTCTGTAGCGTTTCTCCCCCGTGCAGCACAACTACTATGCTTTGGCTGTTACCCAGTTATTTTCTTCTATGTCTGTTGGGCGTCCTGGAGGACTCTTAAGTGTAACCCGAGCTGTCTATGTCTACTTTCTGTTTTCAATAAATGTTCAATAAATGTGTGTTTGGTGAACCTGCACTTAAATCCATTCGTCCTTTTTCCCCTACTCCATGCACTGTGGAAAAGCACACGGGGAGCTCATCACACCCACTAGCTGTTACTGGAACACAACCTACCACTATGCAAGTAACATAGCCAAGACAGCCCCCAAGATAACCCTGCACCACCACAGCCAACCCCCCACCCTTCCCCCCAGCCACCCTGGCGCCAGGAGGGGAAAGAGAGGGTGAGAGCAGAGTCCCCTAGTGGCACCTCCCCCCCCTCCAAAGGGAGAGACAAGGGAGGGGAGATGCACCACAACAGTGGCAAGCCACCACCCCACACCCACAGCAGCAGGCACATCCAGCCCATGCCAAATCCTGGAGAGCATGCATCCAGTGCCAGCACATATGAGGGGAGGTGATCGGAAACACAAAGCAAAAAAGGCCCCACGGGGAAGGGGGGCACACAGGGGGCCAGCAGATGTACAAGGTCAGGTAAACTTGTTCTATGGTTCTTAAACATCACTGTATGTGTGTGAATGTATGTACACTGGATATAAAAAGTCTACACACCCGTGTTCAAATGCCATGTTTTTGTGTTGTAAAACAATGAGACCAAGACAAATCATTTCAAAACTTTTTTTTTTTTTTTTTCCACCATTAATGCAGCACAGCAACTCACCCTTGGCCCGGGGATCCAGGGTTCGACCCCACCCCCCGACCAACAGTGATCTGTGTGGAGTTTGCATGTTCTTCCCCTGTCTGCATGGGTTTACTCCGGGATTTCTCCGGTTTCCTCCCACATGCCAAAAAACATGCAAGTTAGGTTAATTGGCATCAAACTGAGGATTCTAAATTGTCCTTAGGTATGACTGTGAGAGTGAATGGTTGTCTGTCTCTCTGTGTTGGCCCTGCGATGGACTGGCTATCTGTCCAGGGTGCACCCTGTCTCTCGCCCAAAGATGCTGGGATAGGCTCCAGGCCCCCTGCAACCCGAAAAGGATTAAGCAGAAGAAGATGGATGGATTATTGTGACCTATAACCTGTACAAACCAATTGAAAAGAAAAATTGAATATTTTAAGGGGAAAATTAAAAAATGAAAAAAAAAACTTACAATGACCAGATTGACCCAATGTCAAGTCAAATTTCAATTCTCCTGTATGTATTACGTATGGTAGTATTGACAATAAACCTTATAAAAAATAAAAAAAATTGCATAAATATGCACACCCCGTTATAACTGGGGTTGTGGCTGTGTTCAGAATTAATCAATCACATTAAAACTGTCATGATCCTGGGGCACGGGGGTGGGGGTGGGGGGTGTTGTGCCCACTTTCTGGTCTACTTTAATGTTTTCTTTCCGCTGTCGTCCCCTCAAACCAATCCAGAAGATCACTTTCATCCATTCTACAGGGATTTTGCCTTTCTTCATTCTACAGGAATCTCACTTGTTTTCATATTATAACAAGTCTCACTCAAGGCCTGACCAAGAAAGCTTTTCCCAGGACCCCAGTGTAAACAGTTGCCTCTTGCAGAGATGGTAAGGATCAGAATTTCCTTTTAAAGGCTTAAAGGGACCAAAAAAACTCAGAGTCCAGATCCCCAATGTTGACAGTTCATGTGGATAGCATCGGCCTTACAAGAAACTAATGCTCTTAAAAGGTCATAAACGTCTTAACCACACAGGTATATGGCTTTTGACAAATACCAGAGACTTAAGAAGTTATTTACAGCTCAACAGTACCTCCTAGTGGATACCTAAGGAATGTGTTTCATTATGTATAATTCGACTGTCAGTTCTTACTAAACATTGTATTTTTCAGCTTATCATCTCCCCCGGATCCTAATGACACTGAAAATCATTCTTTTCATCACCGACCAGGGTTTGCAGTACTTCATTAATCCTTGATCTAAATATGACTGCATGTATTATAAACATGTATAAGAAATGTTATGTTCATGAGTGTTAGTCAAACGAATGTTAATATTAGTAGTAATGGTATAAATGCATGATCACTGAATGTTAACCAAGTCACTTACATTAGTTAGATCTTACAGTATATTGAGCACCTAGTTTTATGAGAACTGAATGGGTATTAATTCTTGTCCGCTATCATTCCTGGCCCCCGGCTTTCTCTCCCTTCCATGGGATGGTGCCCTGTTCATTTGATTGGCTGCTCCCAAACAAAGAAATCTTTTCAAATTGGATAACGGCCCTTTCGAACTCCTCTTTATGAAAGTTGATTGGTCTGTCTTGTAACCGGCCCCTTTTTTATGACCCAATGACACGCTCAGTTAAAAAAGTGAGGAGCTGCCCTGCGTGTTAGAATAAGAAGTAGAATAAAGAACAAGAAAAAGGACAGAGAGGAACACGAAGAAAGAAATGAAAAGAGAATAAGGAAAGAATTGAGAGAATATAGAAAGAAAAGAGAAGAAGTTTAAGATTAAGATTAAAGAAGCAGAATAGCAATCTAGATCTCAGAGGAAAGTTTTGTTCCACCTTTTCAAAGTTCTGTGTAGTTTTCTTTTATCTAAATTGTTCTGTGTGAAGTTTGTCAAATCCTGCGTTAGTTTTATCATTTTTCTGGTTACTGAGGAGAAACCATCTTTTTCTTACGAGCCCGTCTTAAATAGAGAGTCAAACGTTTCTTTTTTTTCTTCACCACAGAAGCCATTCTTATCCTAGCAAATGTTTTTCTCAGATTTTCTGACCTTTCACACCATTTAAGTGGACCTTTAATTTTCCTAATTTAAAGTGAACAGATATTGTGTTTTTGGACTCTCTTTCCGGCCTCATACCCGCCTGACTGAGAAGTTTCTCCTTCAGTTTTTTTTTTTTTTTTTTTGGTCTATTCTGCGGCCCGAGACCTCACAAATTTGGACTCATTGCCAAGGACCTTTCATGCCAATCTGAGACAGCCTCCACTGCTGCCGCTGTTCTTTACGAGCCCCCAGCTGAGTCTGCACTTCTTACGGTTGGTTGTGAACATCAAGGAGCCTTGCAGTGGTTGCTCCATCTCTGTGTCCCAATGGTCAAAAACAAGCAGGCATCGACTCGCTGAACATGTGGACCTTCAGCTGTTTGTAAGTGAGACTCCCATTTTCCTATCTGCTGGGTTAAACGTGATGTCCTAACATTCAAATTACAATTGAACATAACCAGTGTTTCATGGTACAATTAGTCTCTCAGCCATAGGATAAAGCTATAAACTGAAAGAAGACTCTTAGTCATTTTTAGTTAACTTCCCTTCATTTTTGTAGATTAATTCAGAAGTTCATTTTTAGATAATCAGCTTATGAATTTTCCCCATAAAATTGCATTCTGTTTTGTTAGACATTTCAGCCTCCATTACCGTTGAAACATAAGTCTGGTTTCTCCTTGGTTCTACAAAGGTTTAACGCTAGATTTTATGTTCAGGAATCCACTAACAGTTGATGTGATATTAGACACTTGTTACCATTTGAATCTGTTTATCCATCATTTGAATGCCATATCATGTAACCTGAATGAGTTTAATAAAAGGGTGAATGAGAGAAGTTGAAGCGTTTTCCTTTTGCATATACGTATATGTTTCTTAGATCACGGCAGGAGAAGAACTCCCTTAAATTTTGAGACTGATCCATTAAAGAAACCTCAAAACCATCTCGGGGCTCCAGAATACCTCCCCCCAGGCCACGGGGGGCAGGGAGTGGGCGAACAACCTGAATCTGTTTTTCAATAGATTTGACCAACCGCCCTCCCCCCTGTCTGCACAACAACCACTGCTGCCTCTAAGAAATCAAGTCCTGCTGCCCACTCTCCACTCCACCGACACCCCCCCCCACTCCCAACACACAGCCCCCCATCCTGACCCTGACCAAGACCCAGGTGAGGACGGAGCTGAGGAAGATCAAGGCGAGGAAGGCGTCGGGTCCGGACGGCATCAGCGCAAAGCTCTTCAAGTCCTGTGCAGACCAGCTGTGTGGGATTGTGACGTATATCTTCAACATGAGCCTGAAACTGGGGAGGGTACCACAGCTGTGGAAAACATCTTGTGTGGTACCTGTACCAAAAACTTCCCACCCCAAAGACCTGAACAGCTTCAGACCGGTGGCCTTGACGTCCCACTTGATGAAGACCCTGGAGAGACTGCTCCTTGCTCATCTCCGCCCCCTGGTGGAACCAGCGATGGATCCGCTCCAGTTCGCCTGCCAGCATGGCATTGGGGTGGAGGATGCGGTGATCTTCCTCCTTCACCGTTCTCTGTCCCACCTGGAGAAGCCCGGGAATATGGTGAGGATCATGTTCTTTGACTTCTCCAGTACTTTCAACACCATACAACCGATGATCCTGAAGGACAAGCTGCTGCGCGCAGGGGTGGACCAGCACCTGTCATCATGGATCCTGGACTACCTCACGAACCGGCCTCAGTTTGTGAGAACCCGGGACTGTGTTTCCGACACGATCATCAGTAGCACAGGGGCCCCCCAGGGAACGGTGCTGGCTCCCTTCCTGTTCACTCTTTATACTGCGGACTTCTCACACAACACAACACATTGCCATCTACAGAAGTTCTCTGATGACTCTGCGATCGTTGGTCTCATCTCCAGCGGAGATGAAGCTGAGTACAGAGGGCTTATCCAGGACTTTGTGGACTGGTGCCATCGGAACTGCCTCCAGATCAACGCGAGGAAAACTAAGGAGCTGGTGGTGGACTGCCGCAGGCATGGGCAGCCCCTCACAGCACCAGTAAATATACAGGGAACAGACATCGAGATGGTGACATCCTATAAGTACCTGGGTATTCATCTGAACAATAAACTAGACTGGTCACACAATACTGACGCACTCTACAAGAAGGGACAGCGCAGGCTTTTCCTGCTGAGGAGACTCAGGTCTTTTGGTGTACAAGGGGCGCTGCTGGAGTCATTCTATGACACGGTGGTGGCATCAGCCATCACTTTTGGAGTGGTCTGCTGGGGCAGTGGCATTACTGCAGCCGATAGGAAGAGACTGAACAAACTGATTAAGAAAGCTAGCTCTGTCCTGGGGCAGCGCCTTGATCCAATGGAGGAGATAGGAGAGAGAAGGACGGTGGCTAAACTGTCATCTCTGCTGGAGTCTGAGTTCCACCCTATGCAGGACATACTGGATGCACTGAGGAGCTCATTTAGCAGCAGACTACATCATCCCAGGTGCACAACCGAGAGGTTTCGTAGGTCCTTCCTACCAACGGCTGTCAGACTGTACAACCTAAGCAGGGCTGCTCGCAGAGATAGCAAAAAGACGTAACAAACTAATAGTTTTTTTTGAATGCAAAAGATGCAATAGACTTACACAATGGTCCTCTCCGGCATACAACTAGGAACATACCGGTCGCTATGGAGGGTGAGAATATGTATGGGCACATAATCATACCATGTAGGATAACTAAATAGACGGTTATGCTGTTTCATCCCACCTAGCAACAATGCTCTGCACTGTGTGTGTTTATATATTTACATATTTATTCCATCTAGCTACAATGCTCAGCACTGGGTGTGTTTATATTTATATATCTACCCCTACCCCTGGACGTTGAGCTCCACTCTCCTCCAGCATTTACCATCTTGTACTTGTTTGTTAGCACCATACACCTTATAATTTAGTTCTTGTATGCTGACATTTGTGTCTGTCTTTATGTTAATAAATGTGCAGAAACCACAGTGTGCATTTGGTGCCCTTCAATTGCCCTTGAAAGGGCAATTTATGACACAAACTCATGTTAGATGCGAGTCAGCACACACCTGCCACCATTTACAGTGCCTATGATTAACCTCAAATAAAGTTCAGCTGTTCTAGAAGGCTTTTTCTGACATTTTTGTAGTCACATCTTACAGCACAAGCCATGGTCCACAGAGAGCTTCCAAAGCATCAGAGGGATCTCATTGTTCAAAGGTATCAGTCAGGAGAAGGGTGCAAATGAATTTCCAAGGCATTAAATAGACCAAGGAACACAGTGAAGATAGTCATCATCAAGTGGAGAAAATATGGCACAACAGTGACATTACCAAGAATGGGACGCCCCTCCAAAATTGAAGAAAAGATAAGAAGAAAACTGGTCAGGGAATCTGCCAAGAGACCGACAGCAGCATTGAAGGAGCTGCAGGAATTTCTGGCAAGTACTTGCTGTTTAGTACATGTGACAACAATCTCCCGTCTTCTTCATACAGTATGTCTGGGCTATAGGGTAGGGTGGCAAGACGGAAGCTTTATCTTATGGAGAACAACATCCAAGCCCAGCTAAATTTTGCAGAAAAACATTTGAAATCTCCCAAACCCATGTGGGAAAATGTGTTCAGAACTCAGAACTCAGAAAGGATTTATTGCCAAGTACATTAACAAATATGAAAACTGATAACATACGAGGGATTTGACTTGACACAGAAAACGACCTGCATTTCCGGTGACACGGCAGCATCTGCGAACGCGCCTGTCATCAGATGGGTACAGGATGCATAGGGAAGAAAAGGATAATACAATAGGAAGGAGCATAAAACCACTGATTGTCAGAATACTGGTCATATATGATCAATATTATGATTACAAGAAAAAAAGCCCTCAATGCACAGTTAGCAGACAAAAAAGTACACAAGGACACAAAGAGAGCAGTGAGTGAGTGATCTTTTTCATCAGTTTTTTGAGTCAGTGTGGGTGTAGTGTTGAGTGTAGGTGTTTGTATCAGTTAAGAACAACAAGGTCTCTTTGGCAGGAGATGTTTTGTCTAGCTGCTGGCATTGTCCTTGGGCCATGCAGCTGGCTGTCCGTGAAGGCCGTGAAGCTCAAATGTTTTGAAAACAAAAAACTACAGATAATCTGGAGGACTTGTGTGAGGGGAGTCAGATTAGTCGAATAGTACTGATCCCAGAGAAAGAAACTTTATATCCTCTTACAGATTCAGTACTTAATCCTTCATTGCTGGACGTTGAATCTTTCATGGACGGCTCTCAGCGTGATCATGATGTAATCCATTTTCCTAGACAGTTCTCCATTTGCCGCTGTCAGAGTCCTCTCCATTTTTTCAAATTGATGGTTAAACCTCGCTTGGCCAGCATTTTGATAGGTTGTGTCCATCTTCATCAATTTACGGTACACCAGGACAATCCCAGATCCAATCAGAACGATCCCGATTACCAATACTACGAAGACGTACAAATCTTCGACATCTTCGATAGAAAGATCAGACAGGCACAAGAGTTTCCAATTACTTGTGTCCCTCAAATAGCCCGCAGCAGCCGTTCCTGCGGGGCAAACAACCTCCCCCGGGGCACTTTTCCTCGTTGAAAAAATAGTGTCAATTGCGTTCAAAGCCCAGCTTATTAATTCCATAATTTCTTTCGATAATCAGCAGTAGAGACACGCAGACAGACGATAGCAAGCTGGGATCCAGTTAGTTAGGGGAGGAAGGAGCTAAGTCAGGCAGGAGAGAAGAAAAAGGCGTCTGCTCTCTTCGGAGGGCGGAAGTGAAGTGGTTCAATGAAACAAAGGTTGAACTTTTTGGCCATAATTCCCAAAAGGAACATTTGGCACAAACGCAACACTACTCATCACCAAAAGAACACCATACTTACAAGAACACTACACCATACAGCAGGATGGTTGCAGCATCATGCTTTGGGGCTGTTTTTCTTCAGCTTAGTCAAGGTGGAGGGAATTATGATCAGTTCCAAATACCATTCAGTGTGGGCACAAAACCTTCAGGCTTCTCCTCGAAAGATGAAGATTTTTTTTTTTTTATTGTTTACTTTATTAATGCTAGAGGTAGATTCAGGGCATCCACGTGAATGGATCATTTAGCCACATTGTGGCACCAATCCCTTTACCATTCACAAACACATTCACAGCTAGGGCCACTTTAGAGCCTCCAAATAAGAGATGAGGAACTTCATTTTTAAGAACGGCAATGACCCAAAGCATACCTTCAAATCAACAAATGATTGGCTTCACCAAAAGAAGATTAAGATTTTGGAATGGCCAAGCCATAGTCAAGACCTGAATCAAAAGAAAGAAAACTCCAGCAGAAATAAGCTCAGGGAGGGGCAATAATCTTCTTCAACTTGCTCGAGGGTGAGGGGATAGAGAAAAAGAAGAAAAGAACAGACATGGAGAGAGCAAACAGCACGAAAGGGACTCAATCTACAGGAGAGAACAAACAGATGTTAATGACCAGCAAATATATTTCATTGAGACTGAAGAAAGGGGTTAAGCCCCATGTATTGTTGGAGGTCTCCCGCCTGTCTGAATCTATGAGCAGCATAACTAAGAGAGGGTTCAGGGTTACCTTATCCTACCCTAACTATGTCAAAAAGGAAGGTGTTTAACCCTATTCTTAAAAAAAACAGAGATTGAGTCTGACTCCCAGATCCAGATTGGCAGCTGGATCCAAAGGAGAGGAGCCTGATAACTGAAAGCTTTGCCTCCCATTGTACTCTTAGAGATTCTAGGTAGTACAAAGAATTATGCATTTTGAGAGTGTAGTGGTCTGTTAGGATGATAAGGAACTATCAGATCTTTTTAAAAACAAGGAGCCTGATTATTTAAAGCTTTGTAAGTGAGGAGAAGGCTTTTAAACCTAATTCTAAATTCTATGGGAAGCCAATGAATGGAGACCCGAACCGGAGAGATGTGCTCTCGCCTTCTAGTACCTATTGAAACTCTAGCTGCAGCATTTTGTATCAGGTGAAGACTTAAATAAATAAATAAATAAATAGGACAGTATGGCACACATTTAGGGCGCATATATGGTATTCATATTCCCCGCATATACCTAGTAGGCATGACGGTGCATATTCTGGAAGCTTCACGTCTTAATGGCCAAAGAGGACCTGACCCTGCAGAGACCTACGGGAGGTGTGAAGTTGCTCTTGCAGGAGAAGGGAAGTTGGAGAGAATGTCCCAGCAGGAGCCCCGGAGGCTAGAAGGATGAGAGACAATGGAGACGCCAAGGAGCCTCGGGGGCTGTATGTTTACTAAAGGACTGTGGGTTGGGGGTGTGTCATTTGATGTTGGGGGTTTGTGACTTTGGAGAGTATAAGAACTGTGAAGGATGATTGTTCTGCCTCTTTTCTGAGATTCTGTGCTTGTTAGAGGATGTGACCTCTCAATAAACCAACCCTGAGAAATAAACTCAGTCTCGTCTGTGAAAGGCATCCTCTACACTGGTGACCTACGACAAACTATGGCCGGTGGCGACGATCTTCCCGCACCGGATTCTTCAGGAGCCAACCAGGTTAACGCAGCTACCACACTACAGCTGCCCGATTTCTGGCAACATAACCCGCGCTCCTGGTTTACCACTGTGGAGGCGCAGTTCCACCTTCGGGGAATCTCAGCAGACGCAACGAGGTTCTACCATGTCGTCACGAAGCTGGACAGCCTCACAGTGCAGCGGGTGGAGAGCCTGACCAAGCACCCGCCCCAGGACGACAAGTATGGCACACTGAAAGCCGCCCTCATTCGAGCTTTCACTCCCTCGCAGGGAGAGCGAGCAGAGAGACTTCTGGCGCTAACAGAAGGGGAAGCAGACAGGCCGGCAGATCTGATGGCGAGGATGATGATCCTGAGAGGCGAATATGACAACAGTTTTATCTTCGCCTACCTCTTTCTCAGAACACTACCGCCAGCAGTGAGAGTCACCCTGGCCAGCTCACAGCTGCTCAACGACCGTGACTACCATGGGCTGGGCCAGGAGGCGCAGCGGCTCGTCGATGCCCATAGACGACACGCAGCCATGACGGTGGCAACGGAGCTGAACGCACCCCCGCGAGACGAGGGGAGACCAGAGGCCGCAGCACCGGACCCACTGACGTCAGCAGCGGCAGAGACCAGGAGAAGCGGAGCGGATGGCACCCTCTGCTTTTACCATCGACGTTTCGCCGAGAGGGCGCGCAGATGCATCTCACCGTGCCGATACAAGTGCCAGGGAAACGCCAAGACCGAGAGTCAGTAGCAGCTGCTGCTCTCGGCGCGAAGAACAAGCTGCTTTTCGTGACGGACGCAAATTCAGGAAAGGATTTCCTGGTGGACACAGGCTCCTAGCTGAGTTTTGTCAAGCCTTCCTACGCGGACCTGCTGGCGCCTTCCAGCGGACCCCTGATGCTAGCGGCAAATGGCTCGACGATCAAAACCTATGGGGAGAAGACGCTCCTCCTATCCTTCCACGGTCGCACCTTCGAGTGGACTTTCGTCGTAGCTGCAGTTAGCAACAACATGCTAGGTGCTGATTTTTTATGCTCAAACAGTTTATTAGTTGATCTTACTAATAGACGTATGGTAAATGTACTGTCTTTCCACTCTATCTCCTGTACAGCTCGGGTGGCCCTGCCTTCTGCACATCCCAATGTCACAGCTGAAGGTGATAAGTTTCATGCACTACTCAATCAGTTCCCAGCACTCACGGTCCCAACATTTTCAGCGTCAGTAGCCAAACACGGGGTCGAGCACTTCATAACTACCTCTGGCCCCCTTGTTTTTGCAAAAGCTCGGCACTTGGACCCAGCTAAACTGGCCATCGTGCGCGAGGAATTCGCCAACTTGGAAAAACTGGGCATTGTTAGACGCTCTAACAGCCCTTGGTCGTCACCCCTGCATATGGTTCCCAAGGCTGACGGCTCGTGGTGGCCTTGCGGTGATTTCCGCAGGTTAAATAATGCTTCAGCACACGACCGCTACCCGATTCCGCACATCCAGGATTTTTCGGCACATTTGGCTGGGGCGCGCATCTTTTCCAAAATAGATTTGGTGCGCGGTTATCACCAAGTCCCAGTCCGTGCTCAAGACATATCCAAAACGGCAGTAATAACCCCCTTTGGGCTTTTTGAGTTTTTGTGCATGCCTTTCGGCCTCAAGGGCGCCGCACAGACGTTCCAACGCATGATGGATGCGGTGTTGCGCGGCCTCCCTTTCGTGTTCGTCTACTTGGATGATATTTTAGTAGCCAGTACATCAGAGGACGAACACGAACGCCATCTCACAGCAGTTTTTCAGAGGCTGACAGAGCATGGGTTAATAATTAACCCAACGAAATGCCAGTTCGGGGTAGCGCAAATTGATTTTTTGGGGCACCGCGCTTCTCCAGAAGGAGCGGTCTCACTGCCCGATAAAGTACGTGCGATAACGGAGTTTCCCCAACCGCAGACAGTTAAAGCATTGCAAGAATTTTTGGGGATGGTCAATTTTTATAACCGCTTCCTCCCCAGCGCGGCACAGCTCATGCACCCACTGTACGCGGCACTAAAGAAACAAAAATCTGCAAATAAGGTCGAGTGGTCCCCGGAACGGGAGCACGCTTTCTCCCAGGTCAAGTCGGCCCTGGCGAACGCTGCGTTATTGGCACACCCGGAACCAGCAGCTCGCATGGCACTAACCACGGACGCTTCCAACGTAGCAGTTGGGGCTGTTGTAGAGCAACTGGTAGCAGGGAGCTGGCAACCGCTTGCGTTTTTCAGCAAAACATTGCGCGATAATGAGGGGAAATACAGCGCGTTCGATAGGGAACTTTTAGCCCTGCATCTGGCCATCCGCCACTTCCAGTTCTGGCTGGAAGGGCGCTGTTTCACCGCGTTTGTAGACCACAAACCATTAACAATTGCAATGGCCAAGATTTCAGAGCCTTGGTCGGGCGGGCAGCAGAGACAGCTGGCAGCGATTTCAGAGTTTACCACCGACATTCAACACGTGGCGGGCAAACACAATGTAGTGGCAGATTGTCTCTCGCGTGCAGTTGCAACGCCAGGCCCCCAGGGGGCAGACACGGTGGCCGTGGACGCGAGCCAGGCTTGCGGCGCGGAAGCGCTCGCAGCCCCGGTCTGCGTGGGCTTAGATTATGCAGCCATGGCTGCCGAGCAGGTTAGCAATGCGGATGTGCGCGTGCTCCAGTCTGGGCCAACAGAGCTAAGGCTGGAGCACAGGGTGCAACAGATAGGTGTGCCTCCTCTAATTTGCGATGCCCGTGGTCCCAGCTGCGTGGCGCTGCCACGTTTTTGATTTAATCCATTCGCTGGCACATCCGGGGGTTCGCGCATCGATCAAAATGGTGGGAGAAAAATTCGTTTGGCCGGGGCTGCGTAAACAGGTCAAAGAGTGGGCCGCAGCCTGAGCAGTGTGTCAAAGAGCAAAGATACACAAGCACATGCGGGCTCCCTTAGAACCTTTTCACATCCTGGCCAAACGCTTCGACCACGTGCATATCGACTTGGTGGGACCCCTCCCGCAGTCACAGGGGTTCACACACCTTCTAACCATGGTGGACCGCACCACGTGCTGGCCAGAAGCGGTCCCCCTGGCATCAACTACAGCAGCAGAAGTTGCGCGCGCGTTTTTAACGGTTTGGGTCGCGCGTTATGGAGTCCCGTCAGACATAACGTCTGACAGGGGTCCCCAATTTGTTTCCGAGCTCTGGTCATCCATGGCACTCAGTCTGGGGGTGAAAATTCACCGCACTACCGCTTATAATCCCCAAGCCAACGGTTTGTGCGAACGCCTTCACAGGTCATTGAAAGCAGCCCTCAGAGCGGCCCTCACGGACAAAAATTGGGTTGATAAACTTCCATGGGTTTTATTAGGGTTGCGTTCAGCACCTAAGGAAGATTTACAAGCCTCCCCGGCTGAGCTAGTTTTTGCCCAACCCCTCCGGTTACCGGGCGAATTCCTTCCAGAGAACCCCACACCAAACCACCCACCCGCTCAGCTGCTGCAGAGCGACAGGGGATCAAACACCCTCCCCGGCCCAGTTCATGACAGTTTCCCACCCATTTTTGTGCCTAAGACCTTAAAGAACGCAGAATTTGTCTTTGTCAGACACGACGCTCAGAGGCCAGGTTTAAGACCGCCTTATGATGGACCATTCAGAGTGTTGGAAACTGGGGAAAAACATTTTTTGCTCGATTTGGGTGACAGGAGGGAATTAGTCTGCATTAACAGACTCAAACCTGCTTTTGTGTTGGCTGATGAACAAGTGCAGTTAGCCAGGACCCCCCGCCGCGGCAGGCCGCCGGGGAGACACTGTTCTAAGCTTTCACAAGGATGTGCTAATGACTCTAATCCACAGATGCAAGAAACAGCTACAGGCAGATCGGAACCTGCTTACAGCAGATATGGCAGGAGGTTGAAGCCCAAGCAGTTGGGAGTGTGATATGTTGTGCCATTTTGCTGTTCTGTGTGATATGACATGATTCTATGCATATTGGGGTGTACTTTGTCCTTATTAAGACATTTGGGGGGGGGGGGTATATGGCGCACATTTAGGGTGCATATATGGTATTCATATTCCCCGCATATACCTAGTAGGCATGACGGTGCATATTCTGGAAGCTTCACGTCTTAATGGCCAAAGAGGGCCTGACCATGCAGAGAGCTACAGGAGGTGTGAAGGTGCTCTTGCAGGAGACGGGAAGTTGGAGAGAATGTCCCAGCAGGAGCCCCGGAGGCTAGAAGGATGAGAGACAATGGAGACGCCAAGGAGCCTCGGGGGCTGTATGTTTACTAAAGGACTGTGGGTTGGGGGTGTGTCATTTGATGTTGGGGGTTTGTGACTTTGGAGAGTATAAGAACTGTGAAGGACGATTGTTCTGCCTCTTTTCTGAGATTCTGTGCTTGTTAGAGGATGTGACCTCTCAATAAACCAACCCTGAGAAATAAACTCAGTCTCGTCTGTGAAAGGCATCCTCTACAACAGCCTGATAATGAAGAATTACAATAATCTAATCTAGAGCTAACAAAAACGTGGATTAGTTTATCAGCATCACTCTGAGACAAGATGCTCCTAATCATGACAATATTATGAAAATGATAGAAGGCAGTCTTGGACAAAAAATTTAACCCCTTGCACTCTGGTCAGTTTCCCTAAAAACGCCTAAAAATAACATACCCAAAGTAAATCAAAAGCTGTTCTTCAACCCTTTGCAGCATCTTCATGGGGTTGGTCTCATTTAAAAGAAAACACTTTGAATTTTTTGGCAAAACAGTAATAATCTCTCTAAGTGCTCTTGCCACTGAGTAACAGTCATCTAAACATACTGAATATGAAGAAAATAAAGTTTGCCTGGGTGTTTTTTTAGATACAAATGCTTGCAAATAACACACAGCTGTCAGATACTGGCTGGAAAATGCAACAGAAATGTAAACCAAGTGTTATCAAGCTGAGGTCAAAATTTTGTAGCAATACCACAAAAAAATGAATATATTACAGAGCTTTTTTCTTAGGTTGTTCCCAGGCATTTTTGAACTGTGACAAATTGTGCCAAATGGCACAGTTTGGAAAAACGTCTATAACTTTTGAATGATTCAACATAGAAGCTTCATCTTGGGCTCTAATGAAAAGTAACACTCAGGGCTGTGTGTGTGTGTGTGTGGGGGGGGTGTTTATTCATTCATGAATGAATGACTGAACAAACAAGCCCCCCACACACAAAGAAGCATGCCACATAAAAAATGTTTGGCCTTTTTTTTACAAGAAAAAATAAGCTACAGTGCAATAAAAATTATGCTAAAATATCTGCAGTGTAGAGGATAACAACTCCCCCCCGCTACAGAGGAGCTCGGTGCACAAAAAACGGTCTGTCAATGGTCCGTCATGTGGCCATGACGCACCGTTGTAATTATCGATCGGTCAAAAGTCATTTTTATTACTATTTTCATTGATAAAGAATAATTTAGCTTATAACACTTACCTGTCCACAACAGCAGTATCGTTGGCGAACATCTGTTCCTCATTGTCAGACGAACATGAAGCTGGTCCGCTTGTTACGGACTCATGGTTCTGGTCACCCGACCCGAAGCGGTCATCTCCGCTTCCATGATTGCGGTTTTGGCGAACGATTTTTCAAAACAAATAAACAGTAGTAATAAAAAAAGACTGGCTAACGCTACCGTTACACACAGGTCTCAATGTGTGTCACCCAGCGGCTTAGACAAAACAGATTTTACGCACGGGACGCACGGGTTTCAATCTTTGAACTTCTCTGCTTCAATTGGCTCGTTGTATTTGCGGTCGTTGGTAGGCAGGTCCTTCTTGCTAGGTTTTCAGTCATTGATTCTTTAAGGTTTCAGAAACCCAATTCAAGGCTCTTATTAGTCGAATGAGAGGTCAATCGAATCTAAACCAATCAAAACACTCCTTTGGCTTTCTGTTCGCGGCTGTGTCTGTACTGGAAGAACGGAAATGCAGCTTTTTTTTTTTTCAGTGTGCACTGAGATGCACAGTGCGCACTGAGACGCACTAGGACGCAGAGACGTGACCGCCCGCGGTATCCCGGGGTGCAACAGGTTAATATGTTAATTAAAGAACAGCTCTGGATCAAAAATAAATCCATTGTTCTACACAGTACTATTAAGAGAAAGAGTAACCCCATTCAAAGTAAAAGTTTTATTTGGGAAAGTATTTCTAAGGTGTTGTGGACCAACTAAAATTACTTCAGTTTTATCTGAACTTAATAGCAAGAACAGATAGAGAGTGATGATAATCATGTCACTGGCGGTAATGCACCTGTAAGGTGGTTGCAAACCGCCAATACAATCTCAAAGAAAAAGTAGAAGAAATTACAGGTCATCCAAACTCTGATTTCCTTAAGACAAGCCTCTAATTTGGTTAATTGATTACTGTCATCTGCAAAACAATGAAAATGTATGCAGTGCTTTCTAATAATGTTACCTAGCAGAAGCATATATAAACTAAAAAGAAAAGGGTCCCTGTGGAACTCTGTAGTTGAGTTTTGAGTTTGAAGAAAACTCATTATTGACATGAATAAGCTGGAACCTACCAGATAAGTAAGATTTAAACAACTGCAACAAAGTTCCACTAAGTCCAATATGGTGTTCTAATCTATCAAGTAAAATATTATGATCGATAGTATCAAAAGCTGCACTAAGGTCCAAAAGTACAAGTCGAGAACAAGTCCATAATCAGATGCAATAAGGAGGTCATTAGTGACCTTCACTAAAGCAGGTCGCTCCATCATCCAACAATTCAATTCAATTCAACTTTATTTATATAACACCATATCACAGCAATAGTCATCTCATAGCACTTTCAAATGTAGGGGAAACCCCACAGTTGCAGAAAGACCCCAGCAATCAGGTGATCCCCTGTGAGCAAACACTTGGTTACGGTGGAGAGGAAAAACTCCCTTTTAACAGGAAGAAACCTCTAGCAGAACCAGGTTCAGGGAGGGGCAGTCATCTGCTGCAACTGGCTGGGGGGTGAGGGGATATTTAAGATGAAAAGAACAGACATAAAGAGAGCAAACTTTAAAGGAGTGAAGCCAAGTACATTATTGGAGGTCACCCGGCAGTCTAAATCTATAAACAGCTAAACAAAGGGAGGCTTAAGAGACACATAATCCCTCCTGAATCATAGGCTATATTGAAGAGGAAGGTTTTTACCCTATTCTTAAAAACAGGGATCGAGTCTGACTCCAGAACCCAGATTGGTAACTGGTTCCACAGGGAAGGAGCTTCATAGCTGAAGGCTTTGCCTCCCATTGTACTTTTGGAGATTCTAGGTATAACAAGGAATCCAGCATTTTGGGAGCGTAGTGCTTTGTTAGGATGATAGGGTAATATCAGATCTTTTATATAAAAAGGGGCCTGGTTATTAAGAGCTTTGTAAGTAAGAAGAAGGATTTTAAACTTAACCCCTTGCACTCCGGGCAATTTTCCTAAAAATGCCAAAAAATAACATGCCCAAAGTAAATCGAAAGCTGTTATTCAACCCTTTGCAGCATCTTCATGGGGTTGGTCTCATTTAAAAGAAAACACTCTGAATTTTTTGGCAAAAAAAACCCATAATCTCTCTACATGCTCCGGCCACTGAGTTCCAGTCATCTAAACATACTGAACTTGAAGAAAATAAATTTGGACACAGTGTTTTTTTGGATACAAATGCTTGCAAATAACACTCAGCTGTCCGATCCGGCTGGAAAATGCAACAGAAATGTAAAACCAAGTGTTATCAAGCTGAGATCCAAATTTAGTAACAATACCACAAAAAATGAATATTTTACACAGCTTTGTTCCCAGGCGTTTTGGAACTGTGCCAAATTGTGCCAAATGGCACAGTTTGGAAAAACGTCTGTAACTTTTGAATAATTCAATGTAGAATCTTCATTTTAGGCTCTAATGAAAGGTCACACTCAGGGCTGTGTCTGTGTGTGTGTGGGGGGGGGGGGTCGTCCCCCCCCGCTACCAAGGACGGAGTTCGGCCCTCGCTACATGACGGATTACACTGGTTGCATGTTTCCACAGCAACGCTGTCACAGCTGCTTCCCCCCCCTCGCTACTGTGTGTGTGTGTGTGGGGGGGGGGTTGTTCCCCCCCTCGCTACAGAGGACAGCCATCGCTACATGAAGGAATAGACTCATATGTCTATGTGACGACCGCTGCGCAGTCAGCGCGGCTTCCCCCCGCGGACTGGGGACGTTCGGACCGTGAACGCCCCCCCCCCGCTCCTCTTCTGCAGCGGGGGGGGGGGGCATTCACGGTCCGAACATGGCAAATGAACTGTTTATCGTGGCGCACGAAGTACGAAGTGCGTGCGCCGTACAGTTGTAATTTACCGATCGGTCAAAAGTCATTTTTGGATTACAGTTTTCAGGGAGAAATAATAATTTAGCTTATAACACCTTACCTCTTCACAGCAGCAGAGTCCTGGCGAACTTCTCTTCCCCATTGTCAGACGAACGCGATGCTGGTCCGCTCGTGGATCCCGATCAAAACATAATTCCAATATTGCGGTTTTGGTGAATGATTTACAACCTTTGTCGTCGGCCTCCGTCGGTCTATGATGACGGAAGAGAATCCTAAACGTCTATTCTGCTGGAATGAGTGAAGGTCCCACTTGTGGGTGTTCTCCATGCTGCGGGGTCTGTAGCAGATTCGTCCAGCATCCTTTGTTTTCATCTGCTGCAGCAGTAAGTCTCTCTTCACCCAGCCTGAATTTCTGTGCTTCAATTAGCTCCTGCATTCACAGTAGGCGGGTCCTCCTTCCTAGGTTTTCATTCATTGGCTCTTCAAGGTTTCAGAAACCCAATTCAAGGCTCTTATTAGTCGAATGAGAGGTCAGTCAGATAAACTAATCAGTTCGCGGCTGTGTCTGCAGCTTTTTTTTCAGTGGCGCTTGGACGCCAACACCACCTACATCACCACAATCTGGACTATGCGTCCGAGTGCATCCTAGGACGCAGAGACTTGCCCGCCCGCGGAACAACGGAGCGCAAGTGGTTAATTCTAAACTCTATAGGAAGCCAGTGAAGGGAGGCCAGAACCAGAGAGATATGATCTCTCTTTCTAGTAGCTGTTAAAACTCTTGCTGCAGCATTTTGGATCAACTGAAAACTTTTTAAAGATATTTTAGGACAACCTGATAATAACGAACTACAATAATCTAATCTAGAGCTAACAAAGCGTGGATCAGTTTCTCAGCATCACTCAGAGACAAGATGCTCCTGATCTTGGCAATATTACGCAAATGATAGAAGGCAGTCTTAGAAACAGATTTAATATGTGAATTAAAAAACACATCTTGATCAAAAACAACTCCATTCATTGACAGGTATAATTGTGTGTCATCTGCATAACAATGAACATGTATACAGTGCTTTCTAATGATGTTGCCTAACAGAAGCATATATAAACTAAAAAGAGTAGGGCTTAGCACAGATCCCTGTGGAGCTCCATGACTGAGCTTAGAGTTGGAAGAAAACTCATTATTGATATGAACAAACTGAAGCCTATCTGACAAATAAGATCTAAACCACTGCAGTGAAGTTCCATTTACTCCAACATAGTGTTCTAATCTATCAAGTAGAATATCATGGTCGACAGTATCAAAGGCTCCACTATGACCTAAAAGGACAAGTACAGAAACAAGTCCATTATCAAATGCGATAAGGAGGTCATTAGTGAACTTCACTAAGGCTGTTTCAGTACTATGATGGATTCTGAACCCAGATTGAAGCTCTTCAAATAAACCATTTCCCTGCAAGTGGTCAAATAATTGCGTTGCAACAACTCTTTCTAAGATTTTTGAAATGAAAAGAAGATTAGAGATTGGTTGATAGTTAGCTAAAACTCCTGGATGGAGTGTTGGCTTTTTGAGTAAGGGTTTAATTACAGCAATTTCAAAAGCCTGCGGAACATGACCTACAGTTAAAAAAGAATTTAATTTTTGAAGAATACGGCTACCAATAAAGGGGAAGACTTTTTTAAATAACCTGGTAGGAATAGGGTCTAAAAGACAAGTTAAAGGCTTGGATGATGAGATTATTTAATCTATCTCTAAAAGGTCAATTGGAGTAGACTTATCCAAACAGATATCAATTGAAGGAGTTGTAGTAGTTACTGTACTTAAGTTTACGGTGGGAAGAATCTGAATGATTTTATCTCTAATAGATACATTTTTATGATTGAAAAAGTTTAAAAAGTCTTGACTAGTAAGCTCTAGGGGGATGCGAGGATTGACAGAGTCCTGACTCTTTATCAGCCTGGCTACAGTGCTGAAAAGAAACCTAGGATTATTCTTGTTCTCTTCTATTAATGTAGAGTAATAGCTTGTTCTTGCTTTCCAAAGATATATATATATATATATATATATATTATAAATTAAGAGATGATTTCTCCAAGCTAAATAGATTTCATCTAAATTAGTGGAACACCATTTTCTTTCTAATTGACCACTCTTCTGTTTTAAGCTACAAGTTTCTGTGTTAAACCAAGGGGTTAGAAATCTCTGATTGGACTTTTTCTTTTTTAAAGGGTCACCAAGTCTAGATTCTGATGCAGAGAGGCTGTAACACTATCTACCATGCAATCAATTACGGAGGGAGCAAGCTCTCCATCTTATATTTCTGTTGTGTTGACACATGGCATAGAGGAGACAATCTGCGTAAATTTGGTAACAACATCATCTGAAAGACATCTGCTTTAGTAGCATTTTTCTTTAGAAGTCAAATAGTCAGGAATAGTGAAATCAAAGGTTAACGGACAATGGTCTGACAGTACAGGATTATGAGGAGACACTACCAGATTTTCTCCTTCTATGCCATAAGTCAGACAAAGGTCCAATGTGTGGTGGAGATAATGGGTAGAATTTTCTACTTTCTCGGAAAACCCCATTGAGTCTAATATTGAATTGAATGCCTTATTAAGACAGTCACTATCTACATCAACATGTATATTAAAATCCCCTACTATAAATATAATCTGATTTCGGCACTAAATCAGCTAAGAATTCGTCAAATTTTGATAAAAACTCTGAGTAGGCTGAGGGAGGACGGTAAACTATGGCAAAGAAAATTGGGTTTAAGCTAAGAATGCTAACATGCCCCATACTGAAGACCAGGCCTTCAAAGGAATTAAAACATGTTTTTTGCTTTACATTAACTAGTAATTTAGAATGGTAAATTGCCTCTACTCCACCTCCATGACCAGAACTTCTGGGATTATGATAGTTTAGATAACCAGAGGGAGTTGATTCATTTAAACCAACATAATCCTCTTGCCCTAACCAAGTCTCTGTAAGGGATATTAAATCAATCTGATGATCAATTAACATATCATGGACTCGTAGAGACTTGGGAGTTAGATATCTAATATTTAACAAACCACTTTTAATTTTTAAATTATGAGGAGGAAGAGAGGCCAAATCATTAAATTTAGAGACTTGATGTTTAATTTGAGTTTTACCAACTTTTTGTTTAATCACTATGGGGTGTTTATGCATTATATTTTTATTTACTTTCAGGTGAGTAGACAAAGGCTCTCTGAAGGGGAAGACAGGGGCTAAGTTGAGGGGTGGCGGATGAGGAGTAGCTGCAGAAAGGTGTGTATTTATCAAGTCATGTTGTATTTGTCTTGGGTTATAATATTTTGGGTAATGGGAGACAGAAACAATCTCTATGGGTTTATAAATTGAAGACTGATCTAAACAGTGAGGATAATTTGGATTAATAGGATTAATATGAGAAGCGGAAACAAAGAAGGGCTGTTTGGCAGACCCAGGAACTTCGGGGTGAGTTAACACACCAGATTTCAGTCACTGTACTAAAAAACACTGAATGGAATAGAACAGATTGTCCTTTAAAACATGTGCATCAAGTCTATTTGGATGGATGCCATCTGGCCTCATAAATGATAGGCGGTTCCAAAACAGGTTGAAATTGTCTACAAAACCAATGTTAAGATAAGATAAGATAAGCCTTTATTAGTCCCACAACGGGGAAATTCCAGGATTGCAACAGCACAGGGATAGCAACACTCAGAGCAACAATCAGAAGGCAAGAAAAAAAAAAAAAAAAAAAAAAAAAACAAGCAAGCAAGAGCAGCTAATATACATATGTACGTATTACTATAAAATATATATATATATACACACACACACAGACACACAGTGCAGAGCATTGTAGCTGGATGGAATAAATATATGAATATATGAACACACAGTGCAGAGCATTGTAGCTAGATGGAATAAATATGTAAATATATAAACACCCACAGTACGGAGCATTGCAGCTAGGTGGAATAAATATGCAAGTATATAAACACACACAGTGCGGAGCAATGTAGCTAGATGGAATAATATGTAGATATATAAATATATAAACACACCCAGTGCTGAGCATTGTAGCTAGATGGAATAAATATGTAAATATATAAACACACACAGTGCAGAGCATTGTTGCTAGATGGAATGAAACAGCATAACCGTCTACTTAGTTATCCTACATAGTATGATTATGTGCCCATACATATTCTCACCCTCCATAGCGACCGGTAAGTTCCTAGTTGTATGCCGGAGGGGACCATTGTGTAAGTCTATTGCATCTTTTGCATTCAAAAAACTATTAGTTTGTTACGTCTTTTTGCTATCTCTGCGAGCAGCCCTGCTTAGGTTGTACAGTCTGACAGCCGTTGGTAGGAAGGACCTACGAAACCTCTCGGTTGTGCACCTGGGATGATGTAGTCTGCTGCTAAATGAGCTCCTCAGTGCATTCAGTATGTCCTGCATAGGGTGGAACTCGGACTCCAGCAGAGATGACAGTTTAGCCACCGTCCTTCTCTCTCCTATCTCCTCCATCGGATCAAGGCGCAACAACTTTTACCAAAGTTGTTGTGATGGCGGGGTAATGGGCTCTCTTCTTTTTGGAGCTGGTGGATAGTTTGGCACACCTAAAGTAGTTTTAATCTGGGGCTTGCAGGTTTGGGCTGCTGATGAAGGAGGAGGGGCAGCCATGGGAGGATGATCGACGTCCATGCAGGGAAAATCTTCCAGGGAAAGGATGTCAAATCTGTTTTCCAGCACCAGGGGAAGAGAGGAAGCGCGGCTATGTCTGGTCAATCCTCGATGTTTGCTAGTTGGTCCAACCAAGGTCCAGGGCGCGCATTGAGGATGTGAAAAACCACCCAAAGCTTTGGGTTTAGCTCTGAGCTGGAGCCAGTGTTTATTGCTGGGGTCCTGGACAGCTGAGGAGACTGGAGCAGGGGTGGAAGTGCATGGCGATGTGCTAAATTCACCCAGATAAGTAGCCGTCTCTGCTAGCTGCGAGTCAGTTGCTGGAGCTGATCTTCCCCTGAGAATTATAGTATCTAGGTGGTCTTCAGCCTCCCAAATCTTTTTAGAGGTTGGTGAGTCTCAATTCCAACTCAGAAACCTTCTAAAGGAGGGACACACAGCTGACACACATCGGGGATGGAGTCATGGCGAGAAGTGGATAGCTAGCTAGACTTTAAACAGTGAGGGAGAAACCTGATGCTGAGACTGGAGTCAGACGTGGGGACTCCAGCCTGAAAGGGTGTGAGTTCGCAGCTGGGATGAGTGCAGGCCAGAAGCCACACACCCACAGACACACCCCAGGGCAGCAGTGGCAAAGCAGCGAAGCAGACCACCATCCCCAATGACCACCTAAGTGACTGATCAGTAGACCACCGCAGGCGCTCCACGGTGCCACCCAACATGCAAAGCGCCACAGAAAACCACCCCACCATCACCATCTCCACTCATCACTCCCTCACTCTTGCTTAGTCTCTTGTTAAATTACTCTCTCACTTCCCTGCTTGCATCTATTCATTTGGCAGAACCCAGGGATTGTGAAAACGAGACAGATCCAAGGCCCCTCGCCGGGCCCTCAGGCCCCAGGCATATGGAGAGCAAAAGGGGTGTGGGAAGACCCCCACACCCCTTCCCCATGCACAAATCATGATGTGTGTGTTTCAGTTGTGCGAAGTGATTGTGTGAAGGTGTGTGAACTACCAGAGTGCAGATAAAATTGGGGGCATGGTGGTTGGTGCACCACTAGCCACAGCAATAGGCAGTGCAGCTCCCATCCCCGCAAGCCCTCAGTGTCTAAAATGCAACTATAATTTAGGTGAGGGCAGCCGCACTGCACAGCAGACAGAAGTATCCCCTTCACTGACTCAGTGTGGCACAGCCCCACCATAAAACCCTAAGTGTACACAAGGAGATGTATGTTCCACCAAGAATAAAAGGGATGGGGGGGGGTAAGACTGGGAGGGAGGTGGTCCAAATGGAGCCCGTCCCCCCCAGAAGCCAGCTCACAAACTGGTTAAGGTGGCCACACACTGTCTCCAGATCCCAACCCAGGGCAAGAGTCACCAGGCCGAGCAACCCAGGACCCACCAACATTGCACCTCAGTGCTCCCAGCACCACAAGCATGATGGAGCAGCCACACCCACACCCATTCCCACACATGAACATACACAACAACAATAATCAGAATAATGGATGATGGGCCAGACCAATAGAGTGCCCCACATGCAATGCCAAACCCCAGTCACCTATCACAAGCCCACCAACCACCCACCCCAGACACACACCGAAAGTGGCAGGTAGCCCTTTAGCTACAGCTGCTCTGGAGCAAACTGACGGCCACATGGCCATCCACCCATGCCAATGCCCCCCCCCCCCCCCGCCAACCACCCCTGAGGATCCACACACACCTGGCGTCAAGGACACCTGAAGCAATGTGACAAAGCACCCCGCCTCATGACACAATGGGCAGCTGTGGCCGGGAAAAGCAGGCCCTGAACCACAAACCCCCAGGCCACAAGATGGCCCACCCAACCCCCGGCACCGAATGAGGTTCTCCCACCCACACACATCCTCCATCCCCGCACGTCCACCCACAAGTACCCACACCCGCACACACACGCACCCATGCCTTACCCTCACGTGCACACACAAAGTCACCATCACACATGCCCACCTACACCCACACACAATCCCACATACCAACATACAGCACACATGCAGACGCACCCACATCCACACCCGCATACACCCACGAACCCTCACACACTCAAACTCGCGCAAACCTGCACACATGCATGCACATGCACTAAGCCACACCCGCAGGTCCCTGAGCATGGGGGGGTGACCCCCCCCCCCCCCCCGGGATGCAGGCACCAGTCCCCAGAGTGCTACCAGGGCCCTGGGGAGGGCACGATCCCGCTGCACAAGGATGCGCTATGACTGGCTCGCAGCAACAGCACACCCGACCCCAACCCAGAGGGGGAACGCCCACCCCAGCACCAGGGTCCAAGGCCCAGACCCAGCCACACCCATGAGGCAAGACCAGCCAGCCCTGGGCCATCTCCCACCCTCCCGGCCAACCCCACAGCCCCCACCCCATCAACCCCCCAGGCCAGACACACAGCCACTCCGGAACAGGCTCCCCAGAAACTGGCTCCAGTTGGTCAATGAAACCCCTCATGGTCAGAGCACAGCCAGCCTCCACAGGTGTCAAGGAGAGCAAGCCGCTTCCCACCACCCCTCAGGTTATAGAATTATTAAGCAGCGACCAGAGAGAATATAATTCAGCCAATTGGTTATTTGAGGAGGAAGACATTCTCTCCAGGCTAATATGATCTGATAGTAAGTTATTATAGTGAGTTGTACACAAATTATTTCTTGATTTCCAATTCACAAGGATAGTTTTCTTTGCAATGCATAAGGCAGTGAGAAGAATGTGTGCCGTCCTTGCCTCTATATTTATTTCACTTAAATCATCTAATATGTAAAGTGTGGGTGAGGATGGGCTATGATACTGTTTAAACCCCCTATCCTTTGATTGAAAGGTCCAAGAATAAGCCGGAGAATTCTACAGTTCAAAGATGCAACATTTATTCAGAGGTCACATGTAAAGCAAGCAATGTTGTGTTCAGTGGGACGCAGCTCCCTTGGGAACATTGTCAGACTGACCCCAACTTCTGGGTGCAACTTACATTTAACTTCTTGGGTTGGACCAACCCCATACAATAGGAAGGACTTGCACACAACCGTCTGATTGGCCTAGTTTAATTCTGACATGAACATGCCATCAGCTATTCACGTTAACTGTCCCCTAAGATGTATTGTGAAATATGCGTGTGTGAGTGTTTATTTGGGTCTGTAACTAATGTAATAGACCTGACTAATAGAATGGAGAAAGAAAAGAGGGCTCTGAGATTGTGATTGCTTTACACTTCAGTTTGTAGTTTAACACTTTTGACATATTTGTTCATAAGACTGCAAACAAAACATGTGTAGAGCATAATGGGAGATTACCTACAGAATTATTATTTTGTCACTCTAACTGTTTATGACCCTTTCAATACCCAAGCCATACCGATAAGTCTTCACACGTCTTCTGCCAGAACTTTTGGACAGGTGCACAGGACAACATAGCATGCATATAACTATCCAGGACATTGCTGGTGCAGTGGGGGCAGATATTTGTTTAACTCAGGCCCATTTTGAACATCCATTGTCCTGTTTAATGGGTTCAATGTAGAACTTTGTACTGTATGAGTTGTAAATTAGAGTTTTTTGTCATCTTAAAAGTGTTAAAACATATTTGTGTCCAGAAGCTTTCATCTTTATTGATTGATAGATCGGTCTCCCATTTTGATTTTGGAAGAGACACTGACTCATCCAGTTATTACAATAGTCCGAGTATTTTCGATATCAACTTTGCGGAACAAAAATTTAGAAACTGGCCTCTCAACTGGTACCTCTAAATCTGTCTGATTGAAATTGAATCTTGCTTTAATTATGCATTTAGTCTGTAGGTATTCAAGAAATGTTTTATTACTGATGTCATACTGTGACACTCGTACCTGAAATTGGATAAAATTTCCACCTTGAATAAGAAGTTCTAAGTTTTTTATTCCTTTCTTATACCACAGTAGGAAAATTTAACATCCTCATTTGTTGCAGGATATCAGGATTATCTCAAATGGGTGTGAGTTTGTAAGGGAAAAGTGATGACCCCTTTATTTTTTAAAATTTCCACCAAGCTTTCAAAGAGGAGCTGATATTAATGCTTTTTAAACAGTCATGGCATTTGATACTGGGGCTCATGAAAGAAAAGTCAAAGATTTTTAGCAACCTACACAAAACCTGTTCATCATCTAACCATGGGATTCCTAGTGGGGTTGATTTTGTCCATTTTGAAACAAACTTCAGTCTATCGGCTAAGAAGTAATTAAATTAAAAAAGTAAATCTAAACCTCCACTCTTTTTTGCTTTTTGAAGAGTTTTTAAACTGATCCGTGATGGTTTATCCTTCCATAAAAATGTACTTATATTTGAGTCTAGAGACTTAAACTAGGCTATAGATGGTTGGGTAGATATCATTGAAAACTAGAAAAGCACTGGGAGAGCGCAGACCTCCGCCAAGTGCCACAGTTCCCCCATACAGTGTTTGTGTGTATGTTTTCAGATTCCTTGACCACGAAAACATATGACTAGCAATTGGATTGACAATGATAGGATTAGTGGTTCAGTGGTTATTCACGAAAATGTCATTTTCCGTAAAGGCGGCCACAGTTCCCCCCATACAGTGTTTGTGTGTACGTTTTCAGATTCCTTGACCACAAAAACATATGACTAGCAATTGGATTGTCAATGATAGGATTAGTGGTTCAGTAGTTATTCACGAAAATGGCATTTTCCGTAATGGCGGCCACAGCTCCCCCCATACAGTGTTTGTGTGTACGTTTTCAGATTCCTTGACCACGAAAACGTATGACTAGCAATTAGATTGACAATGATAGGATTAGTGGTTCAGTGGTTATTCATGAAAATGGCATTTTCCGTAATGGCGGCCACAGTTCCCCCCATACAGTGTTTGTGTGTATGTTTTCAGATTCCTTGACCATGAAAACATATGACTAGCACTTGGATTGACAATGATAGGATTAGTGGTTCAGTGGTTATTCACGAAAATGGCATTTTCCGTAATGGCGGCCACAGTTCCCCCCATACAGTGTTTGTGTGTACGTTTTCAGATTCCTTGACCACAAAAACATATGACTAGCAATTGGATTGACAATGATAGGATTAGTGGTTCAGTAGTTATTCACGAAAATGGCATTTTCCATAATGGCGGTTTTCTTCTGGACGGTGATCCAGATCACCACCAAAATGTAATTATCTGTAGGATACCCCATTTCTGACAATCTGTGAAAATTTCATGAAAATCCGTCCATAAGTGTTTGAGTTATCTTGCTAACAAACAGACAAACAAACAGACAAACCAACCACGATGATCACATAACCTCCCCCTTTGGCGGAGGTAATAAATAGTTGTTATAGGAAGGACCATGATTTTAACAGTTGCTACTTTTCCCATTAGTGATATTGGTAATGTCCTCAAACAAACAAGGTCATCTTGTATTGTTTTTAGAAGGGGAATGTTATTTAATCGCAGTAACTCTGGGAGCCTGTGGGAAATATCTTTTCCTAAATATTTAATATTACCTGACTGTATTGGAGGAAACCGGAGAAATCCCAGAGTAAACCCACGCAGACACGGGGACAACATGCAAACTCCACACAGATCATTGTTGGTCAGGGGCTGGGATCGAACCCAGGATGCCAAAAACATGCAAGTTAGGTTAATTGGCATCAAAACTGGGGATTCTAAATTGTCCTTAGGTATGAATGTGAGAGTGAATGGTTGTCTGTCTGGCCCTGCGATGGACTGGCGATCAGTCCAGGGTGTACCCTGCCTCTCGCCCAAAGATGCTGGGATAGGCTCCAGCCCCCCGTGACCCAAAAAAGGATTAAGCGGAAGAAGATGAATGAATGAATGAATGATTGTATTGGAATAAGATAAAATAAGATAAGATAAGATAAGCCTTTATTAGTCCCACAACGGGGAAATTCCAGGATTGCAAGAGCACAGGGATAGCAACACTCAGAGCAACAATCAGAAGGCAAGAAAAAAAAAACAAGCAAGCAAGAGCAGCTAATATACATATGTACATATTACTATAAAATATATATATACACACACACACACACACACAGACACACAGTGCAGAGCATTGTAGCTGGATGGAATAAATATATGAATATATGAACACACAGTGCAGAGCATTGTAGCTAGATGGAATAAATATGTAAATATATAAACACCCACAGTACGGAGCATTGCAGCTAGGTGGAATAAATATGCAAGTATATAAACACACACAGTGCGGAGCAATGTAGCTAGATGGAATAATATGTAGATATATAAAAACACAGTGCGGAGCATTGTAGCTAGATGGAATAAATATATAGATATATAAATATAAACACACCCAGTGCTGAGCATTGTAGCTAGATGGAATAAATATATAGATATATAAATATAAACACACCCAGTGCTGAGCATTGTAGCTAGATGGAATAAATATGTAAATATATAAACACACACAGTGCAGAGCATTGTTGCTAGGTGGGATGAAACAGCATAACCGTCTATTTAGTTATCCTACATGGTATGATTATGTGCCCATACATATTCTCACCCTCCATAGCGACCGGTATGTTCCTAGTTGTATGCCGGAGAGGACCATTGTGTAAGTCTATTGCATCTTTTGCATTCAAAAAAAAAACTATTAGTTTGTTACGTCTTTTTGCTATCTCTGCGAGCAGCCCTGCTTAGGTTGTACAGTCTGACAGCCGTTGGTAGGAAGGACCTACGAAACCTCTCGGTTGTGCACCTGGGATGATGTAGTCTGCTGCTAAATGAGCTCCTCAGTGCATCCAGTATGTCCTGCATAGGGTGGAACTCGGACTCCAGCAGAGATGACAGTTTAGCCACCGTCCTTCTCTCTCCTATCTCCTCCATCGGATCAAGGCGTTGCCCCAGGACAGAGCTAGCTTTCTTAATCAGTTTGTTCAGTCTCTTCCTATCGGCTGCAGTAATGCCACTGCCCCAGCAGACCACTCCAAAAGTGATGGCTGATGCCACCACCGTGTCCATATATCCACCGAATAGTGGATATATTTAAAAAAAAAAATTACAATTTATAGGTAAGACTGTTGATTTAACCCAGTTAATAGAGTAGTCTTATAATGATGAAAATGTATCAGTGTGCGCCACTGTGTGATGAAGAGGTCTCTGTGAGTTTTCAAGGAAAATCAATACATCATCAGCATATAGACTTATCTTGTGTTCTTTTTCTCCAGTCTGGATACCTCTAATATCAACATTTTGTCATATGGCTGCTGCTAATGATTCAATAAAGATGGTAAAAAGTGAAGGAGAGAGTGAACAACCCTACCTGGTGCCTCTATGGAAATTAAAGCTTCGACAAGTTTGATCATTTGTTCGGACAGATGCAGTTGGACAGCTATATCGTGTTTTAATCCAGTTTATAAAAGATGAACCATACCCAAAAAATTTTAACACCATAAAAAGAAATTTCCAATTATCACAATCAAAGGCTTTCTCTGCATCTAGCGATGAAACTGTGGCTTCTGAGTTATTAATCTTACAGTAGTCTATTAAATTAAATAGCCTGCATGGATTATTAGCAGAGTTCCTACCCTTGATAAAACCTGTTTGATCTGGGTGTATAATTAACAGACTTATCCTTTCCAGTCTTTTGGCAAGAGCTTTTCAAATTATTTTAAGATCGACATTCATAAGTGAGATGGGATGGTAGCTGGATGGAAACATAGGTTCTTTTTTGGGTTTAAGGAGCAGGATATTGCTGGCCAAGTTCATATTTTGATCGGTTACATTAGCTTCTTTAATTTGGTTCACCATTTTAAAGATAGTAGTTGCCATCACAGGCCTGAATTCTTTTTAGAATTCTACTGGAAAACCATCTGGTACTGGAGCTTTGTTGTTTGGGATGTGCTTAAGTGCCTCCTTGAGTTTGGACATTAGAAGAGGTGAATCCAGAGCTGTAATCTGTTTATTATTTAATTGTGGTAAATTAACATTGCCCAGGATTTCAATTATCTATGAGACAGACAGATTCATCTGAAATGAGTAGAGGTTTTGATTAAACTTTCTGAAGGTGTAATTTATTTCTTCAGGCTCATGGGTGATATTTCCAGCCGTATCCATAATAGAGTGGATGATTGTTTGTTTCTTTATTTATTCTTAGCTGATTAGAAAGATATCTCCCCAATTTAATACTGTGTTCAAACTTCTCAAGATGCAGTCTTTGTATTAAAAACTTTGCTCTTTTGTTTGTAATTTCTTTTAATTCCAGCTTTAATTTTCTCAGATTGTTAAGTGCCTGTTCCTGTAGAGAAACGGCACAGGTCATCTTCAATGATTTAATTTTCTGTTCTAACTCCAGTACCAGTGCTTTTTCTTTTTTATTCTATGAACAGTAAGAGATTATTTTACCTCGTATGACAACTTTTGCTGCTTTCCAGAGAAAACACGCTGATATTGCTGGCTCGTCATTGCATTCCAGATATAATCCCTGCTCTCTATTAAAGTCATTAATAAAGTAAAGTCTTTGTCTTTGAGTAATGATGTATTAAATTTCCAGTTCCTAGTTTTCCTTGTAGCATTTTTATTTACCATTGTAAGAAATAGTGGATGGTGATCTCTTATAGCTTGATTTGAGCAAGTTTCGGTGTCTTTGACATGCCTCACAATGGAGTTAGTGGCTAAAAAATAAATTTAAAAAAATAAATTAATAAATTCTAAATGGGAATATGAACTTTGCACTAATGAAAAAAAGTGTAATCCCTCAGAGTTGGGTGAAGAGAACACCATTCATCGCAAAGGCCAAACTCATTCATGCTTTGATTGAGAGTGCCTGCCATTTTTGATAATTCCCTGATGTACTGAGCCTGTCGGTTGAAGGGTTTAATACCAGGTTGGACTCTCCTCCTACTATGAGTGTGGTGTCAAAGTGCTCAGAAAGAGAAGTGAAGAAAGTGTAAAAATAGGATGAGTCATCAACATTTGGGCCATAAACGCTTGAAATACGTATTGTATAGATCTAGATTTTGATCTGAGATTTTTAATATTATAAATCTGCCTTCTGGATTTGCAAGGGTGTTATTTACAACAAATCATATTCTTCTGTTTACCAATGTAGCTACCACCCCCCCCCCCTTGTTTTGAATTAAAGAAGGCTGAGCACGTGGGAAAAATTCAGGGGGGGTGAGTGCATCTACAGTCAACTTAGAAAAATCTGTTTCCTGTAATAAGACAAAGTCTGCCTGTTGGTCCTTCAGTCGATTAAAAACTTTAAGCATCTACTCTCTGGTGCCGATTCCACATATGTCACATGTGACAAACTTTAATGTGGACATGTTTTCACTAACTGGATCTGTGCTAAAGGCTAGAATAGTGGGCCTATGCGTTTATATGTCCGTAATGTGTGTGTGTGTGTGTGTGTGTGTGTGTGTGTGTGTGTGTGTGTGTGTGTGTCCTGTGTATGCTGTATGGCCACATGTACACATGTATGCAACACACATGTATGTGTGTTGTGTGTAAAATATCTACCTATATGTGTGTGCTTGGGTGTGCATATGATGTCTCCGTTGCATTTGCTTGCATTTGCAAGCGTGAGTGGGGTGCATGTACAGTGGTGTGAAAAATTATTTGCACCCTTCCTGATTTATCATTTTTTTGTATGCTTGACACACTTAAATGTTTCAGATCATCAAACAAATTTAAATATTAGACAAAGATAACACAAGTAAACACAAAATTCAGTTTTTAAATGAAGGTTTTTAAGATTAAGGGGAAGAAAAAATCCCAACCTACATTGCCCTGTGTGAAAAAAAATGATTGCCTCCTAAACCTAATAACCGGTTGGGCCACTCTTAGCAGGAACAACTGCAATCAAGCATTTGCGATAACTGGCAATGAGTTTTTTACAGTGCTTTGGAGGAATTTTGGCCTACTCATAGATGCAGAATTGTTGTAATTCAGCCACATTGGAGGGTTTTCGAGCATGAACCGCCTTTTTAAAGTCATGCCATAGCATTTCAATCAGATTCAGGTCAGGACTTAGATTAGGCCTCTCCAGAGTCTTCTTTTTGATTTTCTTAAGCTATTCAGAAGTGGACTCTGCAGGTTGGTTTTCAATCACTGCCCTGCTGCAGAACTAAAGTGCACTTAAGCTCGAGATCATGAACAGATGGCCGGACATTCTCCTTCAGGGTTTTTTGGTAGACAGCAGAATTCATGGTTCCATTTACCACAGCAAGTCTCCCAGGTCCTGAAGCAGCTAAACAGCACCAGATTATGATGTTCCTTTTCTGAAATGCTTTGTTACTTTTTCGCCAGATGTAATGGGACAAACACCTTCCAAAAAGTTCAGCTTTTGTTTCTTCAGTCTACAGAGTATTTTCCCAAAAGTCTTGAGGATCATCAAAATGTTTTCTGGCAAAACTGAAATAAGCCTTTATGTTCTTTTTGCTCAGGAATGGTTTTCATCTTGTAACTCTGCAATGCAGGCCATTTTTTCCCAGTCGCTTTCTTATGGTGGTGCCATGAACACCGACCTTAACTGAGGCAAGCGAGGCCTTCAGTTCTTTGGATGTTGTTGTGGGGTTGTTTGTGACCTCTTGGATGAGCGCCACTGCAATCTTGGGGTAATTTTGGTCAGTCAACCACTCCTGGGAAGGTTCACACTGTTCCATGTTTGCGCCATTTGTGGATAATGGCTCTCACTGTGGTTCACTGGAGTCCCAAAGCTTTAGAAATTGCTAGAAAATTCAACTCAACTTTCAAAGATGTGATAAACCATAGATAATTTATGTTTTAACAGGGGGGCATTAACTTTTCACACATGGCCATGTAGGTTTGCATTTTTTTTAGCCTCCATAATAAATACCTTCAATTAAAAACTGCATTTTGTGTTTATTTGTGTTATCGTTACCTAATATATAAATTTGTTTGATGATCTGAAACATTTTAGTGTGACAAACATAAATGAAAATGGTCAGTTGTTTAATTTGCACCATTATGAGGTCATATTTACTGAAATCAAAACCTATTTCAATCAAAAACATCCTAACGGGCAGAGTTACATGTAAACATAGCACCCCTTCTTTGCAATGTTTATCTAATTTGTCAGAAACTATTTTAATGTATTCATCCAGTAAAGAAACCTTCCAGATAACTAAATTGAATCACTAAATTAAGCACTGGACAAACTCATCTTTACCATTCTTTCCACCATTAAATGCTAAATAAATAACCTTTCCTCTTTAATTGGGATCAATTTGCTACACAAAGACACATAATTGATTCAAACCACCACCAGCAAAAGTACTTGAATTAAACACACCTGCAACCTCAATTATGCCATTATATAAACTGAAATTGCACACTTTTCCTCATGTTACATTTAGTGATATTAAGCTCGACACCACCCTCTCGACACTGATTCGAGCAATATAAAGCTGAAGTGTCATGAGCAGTACATCAAGGGCTGTTTCAGCATGCCCACAGTCATGTGACTGTAGCAAGCGAGGCCTTGTTATGTCAGTCACATCACGTGACTCCAGGGCTTTTGACAGTAGTACAGCAATTTAGATGCAAGCTGCCATTAAAACCCAAAGACGAAGAAGAAGAAGACTCGAGGGATCTTGAGAAGTATTACACAGAGAACATGCATACACACTCATTCACACAAACACACTAGAATATAGATAGATAGATAGATAGATAGATAGATAGATAGATAGATAGATAGATAGATAGATAGATAGATAGATGAGGATGGAGAGGACAATACCATCAACATAACCAGTAGTGTACCATTTATTATTCAATATTATAATCGTGTTTTCCAAACCTCTCTAGCAACATGTATTAAAATGTTCTCAACTCCATCAGTCAGCAGCAGAGGAAGAACCTGGTCCTTCAGCAGAAGACAACTTGTGAGACCTTCTGGATAGCAGAGTTGGTTTGTATTATGTCATTACTTTAAGCATCCTTTTATTATTATAAACAATTGCTAATTACATTTGCTTTTCTTTTTTTTTTTTTTTTAGGTGAAACAGCACTCTCAAAGTGCAATAGCAGATTCCATAGTGGAAGTTCAACAATATTTGTCTGAGCCCTACCTCTCCAGGGGAGAAGACCCACCCTGTTACTGGGCAAAACACAAAACCATATAGCCAAACATTTACAAGATGACAAAAAAGTATGTCCACATGCCAGCAACATCAGTGCCACGTGAGAGGGTGTTCTCCAAAGCTGGAGAGGTAGTAAGCCACAAGAGGAGCAGACAAACCACTCACTGTTGAAATGCTTCTTTTTATCAATTAAAATCTTTAAACACTCCCCATTTAACAACAGTCCCCAGTTGCAGAAGCAACAGCAAGTTCCCCAATGTTCCACAACATAGATTTTCCCATCTCCCTCTACATACTATATATATACAGTATATCTCGGAGGTTTCATTCACTGAAAATCGTCATTTGACAGTTTTCCCAGCAATGACTAAAAATTCTGAAAGTTGTCATTTGAAAGATTACATGGAGGGTGATCTAATTAAAGTCAGTTGAAATGATAGATAACAGATTGACCAAATTTTTACAAGCCTGTCTGAGAAAATGACATAAAAAAAAGTGTAGTACAACCTCTTTATTTAGGGTTTTTCAGGTCTTCCACTCAGATGCAGTTCTGACACTCAGTCAGCAGACGGCACTCTTTATTAAATGTTTCATAACACTGTGTTGATCATGAAGCAATTGTCTCAGAGTTGTTCATTATTTCATAAGGCCTCAGTTTTACCATCACTAGTTACATTACCACTGTCAAAATTATCTTAAATAAAACATAAACCTCACGAGTTGTGTCTCTCTGGTCATCCAAGCATTGAGGAACCCCACTCTCTGCAAAACAACAAACAAGCACCAGCTTCTCAGGTGAACAGCCTCATGAAACCTCTGCACGATGAGCCGCCACACCTTAAAACCAAAACTGCTCCACACTGCCCTCTTGACCTCTTACTGTTGAAGCAACCTTCTCCTTATAAACAATTACTAAAATAAGATAAGATAAGATAAGACAAGATAAGATAAGATAAACCTTTATTAGTCCCACAATGGGGAAATTCCAGGATTGCAACATCACAGGGGTAGCAACACTCAGAGCAATAATTTAGAAGATAAGAAAAAAAGAGCAGTGAATATACATATGTACACATAAGTATATAAATATATACACACAGTGCGGAGCATTGTAGCTAGATGGAATAAACAGCATAACCATCTATTTAGTTACCCTACATGTTATGAATATGTACCCATACATATTGTCACCCTCCATAGTGACTGATATTGTTCGAGTTGTATACTGGAGGGGACCAGTTTGTGTAAGTCTGTTGCGTCTTTTGCATTCAATACTATTAGGTCATCACATTTTTTTGCTATCTCTGCGAGCAGCCTTGCTTAGGTTATACAGTCTGACAGCCGTAGGTAGGAAGGACCTGCAAAACCTCTCGGTCACGCACCTAGGATGATGTAGTCTACTGCTAAATGAGCTCCTCAGTGCATTCAGTATGTCCTGCATAGGGTGGGATTCGGACTACAGCAGAGATGACAGTTTAGCCACCATCCTTCTCTCTCTTATCTTCTCCACTGGGTCAAGACGTTGCCCAAGGACAGAGCTAGCTTTCTTGATTAGTTTGTTCAGTCTCTTCCTATGGGCTGCTGTAATGCCGTTGCCCCAGCAGACCACTCCAAAAGTGATGGCTGATTCGACCACCGTGTCATAGAATGTCTTCAAGAGCACCCCTTGTACAACAAAATACCTGAGCCTCCTCAGTAGGAACAGCCTGCGCTGTCCCTTCTTGTAGAGTGCGTCGGTATTGTGTGACCAGTCTAGTTTATTGTTCAGATGAACATCCAGGTACTTGTAGGACGTCACCATCTCAATGTCTGTTCCCTGTATATTTACTGGTGCTGTGAGGGGTTGTCCTTGCCTGTGGCAATCCACCACCAGCTCCTTAGTTTTCCTTGCGTTGATCTGGAGGCAGTTCCGATGGCACCAGTCCACGAAGTCCTGGATAAGTCCTCTGTACTCAGCTTCATCTCTGTTGGAGATGAGGCCGTCGATCGCAGAGTCGTCAGACAACTTCTGTAGATGGTAGTGTGTTGTGTTGTGTGAGAAGTCCGCAGTATAAAGGGTGAACAGGAAGGCAGCCAAAACCGTTCCCTGGGGGGCCCCCATGCTACCGATGATAGTGTCGGACACACAATCCCGGTTTCTCACAAACTGTGGCCAGTTAGTGAGGTAGACCAGGATCCATGATGACAGGTGCTGGTCCACCCCTGCGCACAGCAGCTTGTCCTTCAGGATCATCAGTTGGGTGGTGTTGAAAGCACTGGATAAGTCAAAGAACATGATCCTTACCGCGTTCCCGGGCTTCTCCAGGTGGGACAGGGAACGGGGAAGGAGGAAGATGACTGCATCCTCCACCCCAATGCCATGCTGGTAGGCAAACTGGAGTGGATCCATCACTGGTCCCACCAGGGATTGCAGGTGAGCAAGGAGCAGTCACTCCAGGGTCTTCATCATGTGAGACGTCAGGGCCACTGGTCTGTAGCTGTTCAGGTCTTTGGGGTGGGAAGTCTTTGGTACAGGTACCATACAAGATGTTTTCCACAACTGTGGTACCCTCCCCAGCTTCAGGCTCAGGTTGAAGATGTGCTCCACAATCCCACACATCTGGTCTGCACAGGACTTGAGGAGCTTCGCGGTGATACCGTCCAGTCCCGAGGCCTTCCTCACCTTGATCTTCCTCAGCTCCGTCCTCACCTGGGCCTTAGTGAGGGTCAGGTTGGGGGGCTTTGTGCTGGGAGTGGGGGGGGGGGGGTTGGTGGACTGGGGTGTGGACAGCAGGTCTCAATGACAGTAGAGGCAGCAGTGGTTGGTGTGCAGTTGGGGGGGAGGGCGGTTGGTCAAACCTATTAAAAAACAGGTTCAGATTGTTCACCGACTCCCTGCCCCCTGTGGCCTGGGAGGGGGTATTCTGGAGCCCAGAGATGGTTTTAAGGTTTCTCCAGACCCCACCAATGTCGCTGTGTTGCAGCTTGTCCTCCATCTTCTTCCTGAAGCTGTCCTTGCCTTCTCTGATCTTCCTCCTCAGCTCCCTCTGTACGGACTTCAGCATCTCCCTGTTCCCCGAACTGAAGATCCTCTTCTTCTCTCTCAGAAGTGTTTTAATCTCAGGGTTGATCCAGGGTTTGTTGTTCGAGCAACACCGTATGGTCTTGGTGGGTATGGTGTTGTCTACACAGAAGTTGATGTAGTCCGTGATGGTGTGAGTGAGGCCATCGATGTCCTCACCATGTGGATCACAGAGCTGCTCCCAGGCAGTGGTTTCAAAACAGTCCTTTAGTGCGTCCATTGCCTCCTCAGACCATAACTTCACCGTGCACATAACCGGAAGTTGTCTGTGTACTAGGGGTTTGTACACCGGCAGGAGATGAACCAAGTTGTTATCCGATCTCCCGAGTGGGGGAGTGGTGATGAGGTGTATGCCTCCTTAGTGTTTGCATAGAATAAGTCCAGTGTTTTATTGTCTCTAGTGTGGCATGTGACATTCTGGGTGAAAGTGGGCAGAATGGGGGACAGTGAAATATGGTTGAAATCACCTGAGATGAGGAGAAGAGCATCTGGGTGTTCTGTCAGCAGCCTGCCAGTTACTGAGTGAATGGCGTCACGCGCTGAAACTGTTTCAGCGCTGAAACCGCATTCGCCGTCCGATTTGCATAAAAAAAACAATGCAGATCACGTGTGAGTATTCCCTCGGGAGATACGTAAGTAGGCCGCATGCTAACAGCTAGGAATTCAATGTCTTTGTTGCAGTGTTGTTGTTTAACCATGATATGTCCCGGTCTGCACCAGCTGTTATTGACATACATTATCACTCCTCCGCCCCTTGCCTTCCCACTGTCTGGTGTCCGGTCTGCCCGTATTGCGTGGGAACCCTCCAGTTCAATGTTAGCATCTGTTGCTAGTTCTGTTAGCCATGTCTCAGTAAACAACATCATGCTAAACTCTCTGAAGATGCTCTCATTGCGGGAGATAGCAGCTAGCTCATCAGTCTTATTGAGTAGTGATCGTACATTCCCCATAATAACGGATGGAAGGACAGGTCTGTACCTTATATTTCTAGCCCACTGTCTTGCTCCAGCACTACATCCATGTCGTTTCTGTCTTATTTCACCCGGTATGTCAAAGTCTTGCGGTAGCATCTTGGTCCAGTTAAGTGCTAACAGCTGGTCTCTGCTGTAATGTATCCTGCTAAAAACAGTAGCTCCGTCTGCCAGCTCAGGAGACATTTGGGCGATCCGTGTCCATCCGTGATGGATAAGGTGTCGCCGGATCCGAAAGATTAGCAAGAGAAGCCAGATAGTAAATAGAAATAGGGAGAAATTGATACGCTGTTGCAAAAAGGCAGCCTACTCGTGTGGCACTGGAAGTAAAAAGGGAAATGCACCAAATAAAAGTAGGGCAGAAAAATTAAAGGCTGAGAAAAAAAAAATATCTCAGTAAGTGGCCTAACAACAACCTTCACAATTCTTGCATCCATTGAACTTGTGAGTTTTTTGAGAGTTTCTGCTTTAATTTCTTTGTAAGATGTCAGAATGGCCTCCCACAGCAGCTGTTTTGATGTGAAGTGTGTCCCACCATCATAGATCTTTTGCTTGAGGATGCTCCAAATGTTCTCAGTAGGGCTGAGGTCAGGGGAGTATTGGGGCCATACCATGAGCTTCTCTCTTTTTATGCCCAAAAGCAGCCAGTGACACAGAGGTATTCTTTGCAGCACGAGATGGTGCATTGTCATGCATGAAGAAAATTTTGCTATGAAAGGCATGGTTCTTCTTTTTGTACCATGGAAGAAAGTGGTCAATCAGAAACTCTATATACTTTGCCAAGGTCATTTTCACACCTTCAGGGACTCTTAAGGGGCCTACCAGCTCACTCCCCATGATTCCACCCTGAAACATGACTCCACCACCTCCTTGATGACGTCACACCCTTGTTGGGACATGGTGGCCATCCACCAACCATCCACTACTCCATCCATCTGGACCATCCAGGGTTGCACAGCACTTATCAGTAAACAAGACTGAAGATTAGTCTTCATGTATTTCTGGGCCCACTGCAACTGTTTCTGCAAGTGAGCATTGGTTAGGGGTGGCCGAATGATGGTTTATGCACAACTGCAAGCCTCTGGATGATCCTACACCTTGAGATTTGTGGGACTCAAGAGGCACCAGCAGCTTCAAATACCTGTTTGCTGCTTTGTAGTGACATTTTATCAGCTGCTCTCAAAATCCGACAAATTTGTCTGGCAAAAACCTTCCTCATTATGTGTTTAGCTCCACAAATCCATCTGTGCTCTGAATCAGACACATATTTATTCAAAGTCCAATGTTCATGCTTAAGTTTTCTTGAAATATCTGTTTTCTTACCTTGTCCAAGGCATTGCACTATTTGATGCTTTTTAGCAGCAGAGAGATCCTTTTTCTTTCCCATATTGCTTGAAACCTTGAGCATGCTTAATAATATGCAGCATCCTTCTTAAATAGTTTTCCTTTAATTGCCACCATCAGTGTGTGAATGTGTGTGTGAATGGGTGGATAGCAGGATCTGTAAAGTGCTTTGGTCATCTAGAGGTGAGAATAAAAGTGTTATATAAGTGAATGCCATTTACCATTTTATCATTTTAAATTGGGCTCGCCTGGCAAACTATTTATGACAGGTGTCTGAGATGGATATCAATGATCCAAAGAGCCACAAGAGGCACAATACCGTCCATGAGTTTAATTGAAAAACAAAAAAATGAATGTTTATGACACTAAAATCCCATTTGCATAATCATTTGGAATGCGGTGTAGTAAAATCAAAAGGTACCAGATAATGATCTGACAGTATAGGGTTACGTGGAGACACTACCAGATTTTCTATGTCATATGTTAGAACAATGTCCACCTTGTGGTGGAGATATTGGGTAGAATTTCCTACATTCTGAGAAAACCCTATCAAGTCTAATATTGAGTTAAATGCCATATCAAGGAAATCACTATCTGCATCTACATATATATTAAAGTCCCCTACTATCCTCAGCATCCTCTCAGTGTGTGAATGTGTGTGTGAATGGGTGGATTGCAGGATCTGTAAAGCGCTTTGGTCATCAAGAGATGAGAATAAAAGTGCTATATAAGTGAATGCCATTTAACATTTACCATTTTACTATAATTATTCTATCCCATTTAAGCACTAAATCTGCTAAGAGCTCTGAAAATTCAATTAAAAAGTAAGTTGTTGGAGGTTTATAAACTATGGAAAATAAAATTACTTTTAACCTAAATGCTTAATACTGAGGACCAGGCCCTCAAAGGAATTATAACATGTTTTTTTCTTTACATTAACTAGTAATTTGGAATGGTAAATTGTTGCAACTCCTCCTCCACGACTAGAACTTCTGGGATTTTGACAGTTTAAATAACCAGAGGTAGTTGATTCATTTAAAACAACATAATCGTCTTGCCCTAACCAAGTCTCTTTAAGGGATGGTAAATCAGTCTTATTATCAATTAACTGATCATGGACCAGGAGATATTTGGGAGATAGAGACCTAATATTTAATAAACCACAATTATTTTTTTTTAATTATGGCGACAAACAGAGGCCGCCATTAGATTTAGAGGTTACATGATTAATTTGGGTTTTATCAGCTTTTTGTTTAATCACTTCGGGATGCTTATACATTATATTTTTATTTACTTTAGAGGGAGCAGACAATGGTTCTCTGGTGGGGAAGACAGGGGCTAAGTTGAGGGGTCGCGGAGGAAAAGAAGCTGCAGAGAGGTGTGTAAGACTGCCACTCTGCTTCCTGGTCGAAACTCTGAGTGGTAATCAGGGCTCTGGAACCTTGGATAAAAATAATGCCAGATTGTTAGATAAATGAGAGGCACTGTCCAAAGTGGGATGGAGGCCGTCTCACCTAACAAGACAATTTTTTCCCCAAAATGAGTTCAAATTGTCTATGTAGGCCACATCGTTTGCAGGACACCACACAGACAGCCAGCAGTTGAAGGGTGAAATGCAGCTAAACATGTCATCACTAGTCAGGTTGGGGAGGGGACCAGAGAATACTATAGATGCCTACATTGTTTTGTCAAAGTTACACACTGATTCCACACAAAGTTTTGTGATTTCCGACTTGCCCAAGTCAGATGTTGTTAATGCCGATGTGGATAACAATTGTTGAGTATTTACAATTATTTTTAGCCAGCATTTTCACTCGATGTCGCCTTCTCTGGGTCTAGGAATGCATTTGACTATTGCCGCTGGAGTCTCTAGGTTCACATTTCTGACTAAAGAGTCACCAATGATGAGAATTTTTTTCTCAGTGGGTGTGTCGCTGAGCAGGGAATATCAATTAGAAACGTGAACAGGTTGGTAGTGAACCAGGGGCTTGCGACTATGCTCCCTTCTCACTGTCACCTACCCGTTCTCCCCTGCCTGCTCAGGAGAGGTGGATGCCGGGGGACGGCTAGCAGGCCCTATGCTACGACGCTCCACTGCAGCTAATGGGAAGCCTTCATTATTAACTGATGCTGATGGTGTTTCAATGCAGCAAAGCCGGGATTCCAACTCGCACAACCTCGCCTCGAGTGCCTCAAAAAGACAATATTAATTACATTTACCATTATCACTAAAAGAGGCAGAGGTGTTGCTAAACATCTGACACAAAGAGCACACCAGAGAAGAAGGGGAAGAAGAGCTAGTAGCCATAGCTAGTGGCTAACCCAAAGCTAACACAAATGACGATGAAAGGTGAACAGATGGCTAAAGATGGTGATTAGGTGACTGAGTGCCCACACAAATGCAACAGGCTTTGTAAACAGCAGTGAGAGGTGACAGTAGATGAGAACAGGCCATTAAAATGCATTTAAAGGCAATAATCCAGCCCCCCCACGACCTGAAAAGGATTAAGCAGAAGAAGATGAATGAATGAATGAATGAATCCTCAGGAGAAGGAAAGCATATAGCAAAGTGTAGCAGCCACACTAACAGCCAGCAAAATAGGAGGTGAGAATATGTTACCACAAGAAATGTCAATCACATCTGTCCAGTAGCTGGTTACGTCCTGACTGATAGGCTTTAAAAAGGTCTGTGAATATCAGATTGTCACATCACAAAGAACTCATGCTGGGTGAAGAAAAGACCTTTCTCTAGACCTTAACAACCTCATTGATGCAAAACATAATGATGGCATTGTTGTTGTTTTTTTTTGTACTTATTTTGTACCCGTAGGTAGATTTGTTTTGCAGTCTGGTGACAAGCCACCAGCTGCCGGTCGCTGCGTGCGCAAGCGCCCCGTATCCCAAACCTGCATGTTTTTGGCATGCGGGAGGAAACCGGAAAATCCCGGAGTAAACCCACGCAACACGGGGAGAACATGCAAACTCCACACAGATCACTGTTGGCCGGGGGCAGGGATCAAACCCACGATCTCATGATCCCCGCGATCCCCCGGCCGAGGGTAAAACTGTGCTGCCACAGTGCTGCTGCAGTGCTAAACACTGCGCCACACATTTCTAAACTGCTGATCGTTCCAGTGAGCACTGTTGAAGCCATCATTCAGAAGTGTCACAATCTGAGTGCAGGGGATTCCACCGGGCTCAGTCTTTTAGCCTTTGTTCATGTTTGTACAGTGTTGTCATTTTGAGTTGCAATTCCTGTTATATTTTCCTTGGTTGATTTGTCACGTATTCTGTATTGTTTCTTAGTATGATTTATTTTCCTGTTTACGTTCATTATCATTTGTTAATTGTGTAATGAAAATGTGTTCTCCCTCTGGGTTGACAGCTGTCGGTGATGTTTCCAAGTTTTTGCTCTGTGTGTGCGGGGTCCCTGTCAGCTGTCAACACGTTCTCTCCTCTTTCAATGCTCCCAGCTTGTCTAAATTCTATCTTTTTTCATCTCCTGCCCACTAAAATGACCCACACCTGTTGTCATTTGTTTCATTTGTTTACGGCCTTATTTAAGGGCTGTTATTTTCATTTCTGGTTGTCACAGTGTTGAGTTTCTCTTTCCTTTGTCTACACCAGAGCCCAGCCCTTGCTCTGGTGCTCTTTATCCATAAGTTTCATCGTTTGTTTGAATTTTATGTTAGAGCACTGTTTGAACTTTGTGTTCGTTGTTTTCAATAAATCTCACAAACTGCAGTCAAGCGCATGGGTCTCTCCTCTCTGCCCCGAGAGGCATTCATGACAAGAAGTGGAAAGAACATAATTTTACCATAAACAGGCCACAACAGGAAATCCTTGCATGATTTCTGAAAGAATAGTCCAAACAATTATCAGAGAGTTATCCAAGAGCAAATGACCACTCGTAGAGAGCACCAAAAGGACCTGGAGTTAGCAGGTACTGATGTTTCAAAGAAAACAATGAAGCACTCAACCGATATGGGTTCTGTGCCCACTCACCTCACAAGACTCCATTGCTGAAGAAAAAGCATGTTTAATTTCATTTAAAGTTTGCTGCAAAAAAAATTGGGAAAGCAAGTAAAATACTGGGCAAATATAGTCTGGACAGATTAGACCAAAACTGAACTTATTGGATGTCACAACAAACAGTATGTTTGAAGGAGAAATGGCACTCCACATCGCCTCATTGTGTGGAGGTATTTTACAGCGCATGGTACAGGCAGACTTTAAATAATAAAACATAATATAATTAAAGGAAAGATGAATGGAGAAATGTACAAAGACATCCTTAATAAGAATCTGTTGCCATCTGCCAAGATGCTGAAAATGAAATGAGGGTGGACATTTCAGTAAGACAATGATCCCAAACACACAGCCAAGGAAACTTTCAAATGGCTCCAGAGAAGGAAAATAAAGCTGCTAGAATGGCCAAGTCAGCCTCATGACCTGAATCCAATTGAAAATCTATGGAACAAACTGAAGATCAGACTTCAAAGAAGACACCCACGAAACCCTCAAGATTTGAAGACAGTTTGTGGGGAGGAATGGGATAATCATCATTCTTGAGCAATGCCTGTGCCTAGCTTCTCCATACCGGAGGCTTCTGGAAGCTGTAATTACCAACAAATGCTTTTCTACTAAATATTAAATGAATTTCTACAAGCATGTACAATATTTATTCCCTCTGTCATTCCACTATATTAAATATAACTTGTTTTCTGAACACAATTGCCTTGATTTCTTTTCATGTATGGATTAATTGGTTTGTTACTGATATCTGGTGAAACTCTCAGGTCAGTGACTTAATGTTTAATGAGAAAAAAAATGTTGATGTGTTCAATACTTATTTTTCTCCCTGTATGTATGCATGGGTTTGTATATATTTATATATACATATATACAAATTTGCAAGTAAGGAGCAAACAGGAAGACAACTGAGAGTTAACAATGTCTAAATAGTGCAGGGGGGTATGATTTTTTTTAATTTTTTTTTTTTTTAAAAGCTTTGCATCTTCCTACTCCTTTTCAGGAATGTAAAGGAAATATTGTTGTGTGCTGTTTTGTTTTGATTGTGTCAGAGAAGTATTTTCTCATCCGGGGCAACGAAGCAGAGGACCCATTCGCCAGGTGAATCTGGTAAACCAAACTTTATTATAAACAAAATATAAACCCTACTACTCGTGGGCAGAAATGAAAAGAAATAATAATCCAGACAACGTGAACAGAAACAATAAATCCAAACAGCATGGTGAAATAAACGGGCTGTTAACATAACGAAGCAGCAAAGAACACAGACTGAAAACGTATATACATAGACAGGGCAGCAATCAGCACAAAACAGAACAGGTGAGCACCATCAAGGCCATCGGGCAGCACAGGACAGGTGGGGCTGTACAAACACAGAGAGAAAATATGATAAATGGTTCAAAAGGGAACATAAAGCATGGACAGGGGCTGCAGTCCTGTCCAGAACACTGCAGTAACCCCCTCCCCCCCTTAAGGGTCAGACCCTAGACAACCTGAGGGTAACACCCACAAGAGGAAAAAAAAGAAAACCGAAAAAATCGTGACAGGGTAGGTGGGGGGGGGGCAGGTGGGCAAAAACAAACTCCCTCCCCCAGCAAAGTCCAACATAAGCGGGTCAGGCCGTCTGCCAGAGTCACAGGACCACCGAACCGGAAAGCCAGGAAGGTCAGGGGGCCTATTAAAGTCCATGGGTCCCAAAACTGGAGTATATAATTAGTCTGTTGGCCTTCTAAAATCCAACGGCATCAGGAAAAATGAACATGGGGCGTCAGGCTGCCTACCAAAGACCATGGGCCATCAGACGAAAAAACACAAGTCCCATGCTCAAAAAATAACACACAAACCTTTTGCACTGAAAATAACCCCCGAGCCCTCAACTCTGTGAAAAACACAGGATCTTCTTGCTCAAAAGAAAACAAAGTATAAGTTTTAACTTCAGATGACATAGAACCCCGACACTCAGAAAATGAAAACATAGAATTTTTAAACTCAGATGTTAATACCATAGAGGCTCTGAACCCAGGATCTAACATGGGAACCTTCAGCTCTAGGGATAATAACATTTAGAGTCTCTTGCTCATAAACTGATGACTGAGGCGCGATGACCTCTGAATCAGTTGGTTGGGATGCGTTGACTCCTGGGTGAGACGATTGGGGTGCGCTGACCTCTGATGAGATGGCTAGGGAGCACTGATCTCTGAATCAGATGACTTAAGTGCGCAGACCTCATGAGCTGATGGTTTGGGTGCACTGACCTCTGGCTGAGACGGCAGGGGTGGATCTGGTCCAGATGCCCAGGAGTCTTCCTCCAACGCTGCCACCTCGGACAGGTAGGAAGAGCAGGAACCACACCCAAACAGTCAGCAGAAAAGCTCGGTGAGTAGACCTCAGAAGCTGATAGAGACTGCAACTGTGTCTCCTCACCAAGAGTAAGACAAGACCTCTTTAATAGAAATATTAGGAAAACAAAAACAAAAAGGATGCGCCTTCATTCCTGCTCTTCCTCTGGTGAGGAACCCAGTGACTGTGCAGCTGGAGAGGCAATGACCACCACAGAAGACACTGAAGGAACAGCAGATGAGAAGGTCAGAGGTGCAGCAGCGGACGTGGGCACCAGCACTGGAGATGTTGGTGCCGGCACCTCAGCCATGATGACAGGCGAAGCTGGTGGAGCTCGAGCTGGAGCATGCGCCGAGGAGAGAGCTGGAGCTGTGGTGTGCTCCTCAGGAGCAGCAGGAGCTGCTGTGCGCACCTTGGGCTGAGCAGGAGCAGGATCGGAGCAAGGAGACGTATGCAACAGAGCCAAAGAATTTCTTCCAGGTGGCACTGGATGCCAAAGTGCGAAACCAGGGGACTCTGTCGTCGGCACTAGCTCTGGTGCCCCACATGACTTCCTCACCAACCTGCAATATGTCCAGTGGAGGCTGGAAATGATGCCGAGTAGTCCCGCCAGCTCTGGAAATCTTTGCAGACCGGGGTGCACCTCCACAATCCCAGCCATGGCATCCAGGCACTTAAGGGCCTCCTCTGGCATGTGGGAGGTACGAGCTTCTGAAACAAAATACTGGAGGAACTTGGCTTCCCATTACTCATCCCCATTGGGAACGCTGGTTACAGACCTTCTTTTGCCCACTGAGTCCATTACTGATTGAGTCCAACTGTATTCCTCACACTCAGCAGGTGACAAGGATGGAGGTGGCAGTGATGGTAGCTGGGGAAGATGGAGATTCTGCACCTGACGGTGGAAATGCAGGCTTTGTGGGGCCTCTAGCAGATTGGTGACACCACCCTAGCAATGCATCTTATCTTCCTGGGAAGAGCAGTTCCGAGTAGTGGCCTCTTAATCCTCAATCGCCTGGACACACTGCTTCTCTTCCCGACTCCACCTCATCCTCCTCTTACCAGACTCGCCCGCATGGTTCATTATTGACTGCATCATATTGTTAGAGAAGCGTTTGCTCCTCCAGGGCAAAGAAGGAGAGGACCCACTCGCCAGGTGAATCTTGTAAACTATCCTTTATTATAAACAGAAAATAAACCCTGCTTGTGGGCAGAAAGGAAAGGAAATAATAATCGAGACAAGGTGGACACAAATAATAGATCCAAACAATGTCGTGAAATAAACAAGATGTTAACATAATGATGCAGCAAAGAACAGACTGAAAATGCACATACAGTGAATAGATATGGGAGCAATCAGGACAAAACAGAACAGGTGAGCACTATCAAGGCCATCGGGCAGCACAGGATAGGCAGGGCTGTACAAACACAGAGGGAGAACATGACAAATGGGTCAAAGGGGAACATATAGCGTGGGCAGTGGCTGCAGTCCTTTCAAGAACACTACAGATTGTGTGTTATTTTTATTTATCCTTTTCTACTCTCACATGTTCAAAACAAAGGTTTCTTTATTCATTCATTCATTCAAACTCATTTGGCACAAAACCTCGCTACGGAAGTGCACTTATGATATTGTTTACATTATTTTCTTGCAATTTTCAACAAAGAACAAAAAAAAAAAAAGAAACATTTGAAACTCAACCTGATCCGCTGCCAACAAACTGGAGAAATAGAATTTTTTAATTTTGATTTTAAAATGCACATTGAAGGCAAACAACACTGATCTACAAAACCACTCTCCACAATTCAAAAAGAAAAAAAAAAGTTTGTGCTATCATGAACAAAATCGTTATCATGAAAACTGGAAAAACAAAACAAAACACTGTGATAGCACCTTCAGGCCATATCGCCCACCCAATATCACCTTAAGGCCCACTCATGCCTCTCAGGGACATCCTCACAAAGTGATTTCATCCCCACCTCAGAGCCCCAGACACACACCCCTGGAGCCATCAGGCACCCACACCCAGGTGAGCTAGCAGTGAACAACCCCCACAATTCCAGAGGCAACCCTCGAAAAACCGCACCTGTCTCTCCAGCACCCCCGACCAGTACTCACTCACTCACTCACTCACTCACTCACTCACTCACTCACTCACTCACTCACTCACATTCCAGGTCACCAACCAGGCCTCAAGACCATGGCAGAAGGAGGGCAACAAGGTGGAGGAAGAACACCAGTCAATCAGTCTATCAGAGCGGCCTTAGCCGAGTTGCACGCCTAGCGGTCAAGTCTTCATGGTCTAGCATATAGGTGGCAAGCTTGCCAGTGTTGGCCGCCCCAGTGTCTCTCTTCAGAGTGCCCACGAATGATGTTAATTGCTGTCCTGGGTGGCAAAAGTCATGCATCGGTTCCTAGAGTACCAGGTGGCCTGCTGGGAGCTCTTGGTGATGGTAACAGTGCCCAGCGAGGCCAAGTCTTCGCCAAGCCACCATGTCTGATATTCTAGGAAGGTGCCTACAGAGATCTTCATTGGAGATATGGTCTTGACAGTTTACATTGAGGACAGTGGACACCATCCGGGTGTAGGAGCTGTCCCATGACCTCTGAAGGGAGACGTTTAATGACCAGCATTCCCTTCCACATAGCAGTATGGATTCCATTCTTGGACAGAATAATATAACTTTTAGCTCTCTTGATATGTTTGAGTGCCATATAGCATGCATGTCATTGAGAGCACCCTACGTTAGTGCCTTGCACACCTTCATATCATGACTAGTAGATCCTATCCAGAAACCAAGGTACTTGAAGTTGTTGACAGGCCACTGGCCACTGGCCAGTTGTTGACAACTTCCAAAGGGTTGCTGATACTCATCAACAATGGAGATATAGCATTAGAACCATCTCCGGGGGTCATCACTTTTTTCTTCTGGTCATTAATGGTGAGGCCGATACAAGAGCATTCCAACTCCACAAGTGACAACAATCTCTATTCCTGTAAGATGTTGTTTGACAGCAAAACAATTTCATTTGCATAATCCAGATCTGCAATTGCTGTCACCAGTATTCTTCAGGATCTACGAGGTGCTAACATTAAACCCAGCTCTGCTTCTCTTCCATCAATAGCTTTCCACAGGGCATAGTCTAGGACAATAACAAACAGGAACTGGACCAAAGTATTTCCTTAGAGTACTCCTGAAGTGATACTCCTGAAGTGATCTCAAATTCATCCAACTCACCGTCTGCAGTGACAACCTTGGTGCGTGTGTTGGTATACATCACCCAAAAAGAATTAAACAGCCTTGATGGAATACTCTGAGTCTTTAGTATCTTGAACATAATTTCACAGTTAATTGAATCGAAGGCTTTCCTAAAGTCAAGGAATGTCAGAACTGCAGGGAGGCTGTTTTTCTGTACCTTCGCTAGAATCGGGTGCAGGGCAAGAATGTGACTAGTGGTGGACCTATTTTGGCGGAACCCATTTTGATGCAATCAGAGGTGAGAATCTAGAGGTCCTCAGATTCAGTTTAGTATCATCCGATTATACTTCCTAGCTATGACATATTTGAGGCGTTTTGCCCTGTAGTTATCAGTGCATGAGAGACTGCCTTACTTAGGTAGTGGAATGATATTAGAAAGCGACCAGTTTTGGTTTTTTTTTTTGTTTTTTTGTTTTTTTCCATCATTCATGAGTGCAAGATTGCAGAGGGCCACAATAATATCATCCAGGTCACAGGTTTTAAAGACCTGTGGGGGTTCTTCTCCAGGAAGATCCCCCACCCCTCCTTTTATCCCTTATGTACAGCTAGAGTGCTGTCTTTCATCAACAACCAAACAAGGTTTGTTAATAGTTAAAAAAAAAAAAAAAAAATGTTTTCTGTCAGTGGTGTTGGATACATTATGCAAACTATTTTTACTAAAGCCTCGAAATTTGCCAGATGGTTGTATGTCTACTTGGTGTGTCTCCAACCTAAAGTACCAAACTAAATTACTTAAGACATTTTACCACCTTTGGTGTTATTTCTCCATATTTTTCAGTGTTTGCTAATGTGTGGACTCACTAAACGGATCGGAAGATAAGCTTAAGCAATTGTCCCAAAGTTGTGCCCCCCACTCACATTTCTCATTTCCATGAAGTATCCGTAACTCTCTTGATGCAGTCTTTTTTGGCAGAATGAAGTCACACTTGAGGAGCACAAGAAGACAGAAAGCTGCTCAAAGGCACTTCAGTGTTTAATGCCGATGCTTGATTCGACATTTCACTTACTGTGATACATTGGGGGAAGAGGAGCAGTAGGAGATTGGGGCAATCTTGTGCATTGGATGTTGCAATGCCTCTCCATCACTGTCAGTGGTTTTCTGAAGCATCATATTTTAATATAGCAAATAATTAAAATAGTGAAACAGCCAACACATTATAGACACTCTCTACAGGCTTGCTGCATTGTTGCAGCATTTTCTTCATCCTTGAAGAGAAAGCTTGAACAGTCTAGAATTTTCAGGCTGGATAGTGATCCAGATAATTTACAGGCAAGGTGATGCACAAACTGTATATAATTAGAGCAAATTTTCTGTCTCAGTACAGGTTGTGATTGTGTGTCTGGAAATATGTGTCCTAATACATGTGCATTTAAGAGCACGTGTATAGATTGACTCTGTGTACCTGAATGGGTGCCATAATCCATATGTTTTCACTAATACTCCACAGAAAATGTCAGCAAGTCAAAGCTATTAGAGCACTGTGCCAACCTTTCATCCATCTAGCTTTAATGTTGTATGTGTGATCTGCATTCCTATTCTGCCATCCATTTGTACATAAATGCTTACATGGGTGAAATAAGAGAAACAGTGTACATAATGGAGAGAGAGAAATTATTTCAGAGACATATGGCAAAAGGCACTAGCCCATCTCGGATATTCCAGAGCAAGAACTTTAAAGTAATAAAGCAACAAAACTGACAAAGACATCTGCTTAGAGAAACTATTATATTCTGTGTTAAAAAAAAAAAAAAAACAACTAAAAAACAAAAAAAAACAACTTTCAACCAGGCCAGATATTTTGGTCCCTTCATGGTCATTGTGATCATTAAAGGTGCACAGCCTGCCCCTGGCCTCAAGAGGTGTTTGGCCATTTCCAACTGGGAAGAGATCAAATATCATAACCCAGACACACTTACAAAGTCTACTACAGTGGATATAAAAAGTCTACACGTCCCTGTTCAAATGCCAGCTTTTTCTGATGTAACAAAAATGAAGGTCTCACGGAAAACTGTGGATGATCATCCTAATATGGCTCTGAATGTTAATTTAGGATTCTAATTTCAATCTCTTGTAAAAGGAAAATGGTATTTGTATAAATACATATTTTTTTAAATCCCTGGAGGATCAAAGAGCTTACAGATTTGACTGTCTATTCAACACATATCACATACTCACAACAGTGCAAAAACAGCGGGTGGCGACAGCGGGAGATGAACCACTCACTGTTTGATCACAAGTAACTACAAGTAGACCACTTCACCCCTACACTACAGCAGCAGCAGTTGTGAGCTGATCTAAAAAGGTTTTGTCGGACTGTTCAACTCTTCCATAGCAATAGGCAATGCGGATCGGGCTATGGCCTCCACATTCATAGGCACTCCCATTTTTTTTTTTTCCTCTAAGGGCCCCTGTGTTGTTGTGCCACAGTTTCCAGTCTTTCCAGTATTTTTCCTTTGTTGCTGTTATAAAGCTGTGATAGTAGAGTCATGAATTTTACAGTGTAACATTTTGGGTAATTGACACTGCTTTGTGATGTCATGTTTCTTCACTGATTCTAATGTTGCCATGTTTGACTGACAAAATTAGATGATAGTCATTGCTGTACATATCGATAGATAGATAGATAGATAGATAGATAGATAGACAGCAGTGGAAATACATATTGAACATGTCAACATTTTTCTCATTGAACATAATCCTGATGGAGCCACTGACCTGAGATTTTCACCAGATAATCAGTAACAACCAGAGTAATCCATACATACAAAGAAATCAAGACAACTGTGTTCATTAAACAAGTTATATTTAATAAAATGAATGACACAGGGAATAAGTATTGTAAACATTTGGTGAAATTTATTCAGTATTCAGTAGAAAAGCCTTTGTTGGTAATAATAATAATGCATCAATTTTATACAGCGCTTTATCATATATACTCAAAGATGCTTTAAAAATAGGTACATTATTCATTCACTCCAGACAGACAATGGTAGTGGCAAGCTACTTCTGCAGCCACAGCTGCCCTGGGGCAGGCTGACGGAAACGTGGCAGCCAATCTGCGCCAACGGCCTTTCCGGCCACCACCGAACATTTTTATACATTCATACCCAGTGTTATGGACACTGGAGGAAATGCAGGTGAAGTGTTTTGCCCAGGGACACAACGACAGGATATCTGGGGAGAGTGGGATTTGAACCGCCAACCATTTGGTTAATAGACGACCTGCTCAACCTCCTGAGCCACTGCTGCCCCAAACAATAACAGTTTCCAGACAGTTCCCGTATGGAGAAACTACGTGCAGGCATTGCTCAGGAGGGAATTTATCACATTTTTTTCCACACAAACTGTCTCCAAATTTGAAGGTTCCGTTGGTTTCTTCAGTAAACTCTGATCTTCAGTTCGTTACATAGATTTTCAATTGGATTCAGGTCAAGTGGCTGACTGGGCCATTCTAGCATCTTTTCTTAGTTGTCTTGAGCCAGTTGAAAGTTTCCTTGGTATTGTGGTTGGGATCATTGTCTTGCTGAAATGTCCACCCTTGTTTCATCTTCAGCATCTTGGCAGATGGCAACAAGTTCTCGTGAAGGCTGTCTCTGTGCAATTGTCCTTTCAACTTTCCTTCAATTATATGAAGTCTTCCTGTACCATGTGCTAAAAACACCCCAAAACCATGAAGGGGTGTACAGTGTCATTTCTCCTCCAAACATGCTGTGTGTTGTGGTATCCAAAAAGTTAAATTTTGGTCTTATGTGACCAAACTAGAAAGTTTGGGATCAGTTCGCCAAGGTCTCCGCCTTTGACCGCCACCTAATCCACATAGCACCGGACCCCCATGATCCCTCCTGCAGGTGGTAGAACCGCTGCTCCTCCACATTGAAAAGAGTCAGTCAAGGTGGTATGGGCATCTGATTAGGATGCCTCCTGGACGCCTCCCACTTGGGGTGTTTCGGGCACGTCCCATTGGGAGGAGACCCCGGGGCAGACCCAGGACTCGGTGGAGAGACTATGTCTCCCAGCTGGTCTGGGTCTGGCCTTGGTATCCTCTCTGAAGAGCTGGAGCAGGTGGCTGGGGAGAGGGAAGTATGGGTTTCTCTGCTTGAACTGCTGCCTCCGCGACCCGGACCTCCGGAAAAGCGGTAGAAGATGGATGGATGGATGGATGGATGGATGGATGTGACCAAGCTATATTCTCTAAGTATTTTACTGGCTTGCCCAAATGTTGTGCAGCAAATTTTAAATAACCTTAACTCTTTAGATGTCCAAGTCGCCGTATGGTGACTGGAATGGTTAAAGGGTGGTCAAGGCCCCTAGTGGTCAAGAGTGGTAAAAAATTTTTGTTAATAAAATAATTCAGATTTCCAAGGCTATAACTTGAAAATTGCAAGAGATAATGGCTTACTGTCAATTAGAACGATGTAGAATATGATCCAAAGTTTCAGATAGGAATGAATTTACGCATCTAATTTGCATAATGTTGTGGCAGCTATATAAATTCTTCTCGCAAGACTCCATTGCTGAAGAAAAAGTGTGTTTAATGACATCTCCAACAGTGCTCACGGGAACATTCAGCAGTTTAGAAATGCACCTGTTACTATTGCCATCTTTATGTTTTGCAACAATAAGATTGCAAAGGTCTAGAGATAGATATTTGCTTCTACCCATCATGAGTTTGTTGTGGTGTGACAATCTGATATTCACAGACCTTTTTAAAGGCTATCAGTTAGGACTTATCCAGCTGAAATTAATTTTCACTGATGTGGATGGGATGGCTTCTGAAATTCTGATGGATTTTAGCTGGTTTCTTTGCTTTCTATGCCTTTTTGCACCTCTTTTTTTTCATGCGTTTAATACTTATACCCTGTGTCATTCCAATTTATTAAATAAAACTTGCTTTGTGAAAACAGTTGGCTTGATTTCTTTGTATGAATGGATTATTTGGGTTGTTACTGATATATGTTGAAAATCTCAGTCAATGGCTTCATCAGAAATATGTTTAATGAGAAAAAATGTTGATTCAGTGTACCCCGCCCAGTATGGGGTTACCGGGGCCCCACCCTGGAGCTAGGCCTGGGGGAAGGGCTCGAAGGCTAGCGTCTGGTGGTCGGGTTTCCACCCATGGGACCCGGCCGGGCTCAGCGCAAAGGAGTTACATGGGTTCGCCCTTCAGTGGGCTCACCACCTGCAGGAGGGATCATGGGGGTCCATTGCTATGTGGATTAGGTGGCAGTCAAAGGCGGAGAACTTGGCGGACTGATCCCAAGCTTTCTAAACTGGCTTTTGGTACGTGGAATGTCACCTATCTGGTGGGGAAAGAGCCTGAGCTGGCGTATGAGGTTGAGAGATAAAGGATAGATATAATCGGCCTCACCTCAGCACACAGCTCCAGTTCCGGAACCAGTCTCCTGGAAAGTGGCTGGAGCTTGGCCTTTTCTGGAGTTGCCCCGGGTGAGAGGCGACAAGCAGGGGTGCGTATTCTTGTATCGCCCCACCTTGCTGCCTCTATATTGGAGTTTTCCCCGGTGGATGAAAGGGTTGCTTCCCTGCTCCTTCGGGTTGGAAAATGGGTCCAGACCATCATTTGCGCCTATGCACCAAATGATGTTTCAGAGTACCCACCCTTTTTGGAGTCTGTGACTGGGGTGCTGGAGGGTGCTCTTCTTGGAGAATCCATTGTCCTACTGGGGGACTTCAATGCGCACATGGGCAACGACAGTGAAACCTGGAGGGGGGTGATTGGGAGGAACGGCCTGCCCGATCTGAACCCGAGTGGTGTTCAGTTATTGGACTTCTGTGCTAACCACAGTTTGACCATAACGAACACCATGTTGAAGCATAACGGTGTCCATATATGCACTTGACACCAGGACACCCTAGGTCGCAGGTTGATGATCGATTTTGTTATCGTGTCATCAGACCTGCGACCGTATGTCTTGGACACCTGGGTAAAGAGAGGTGCAGAGCTGTCAACTGATCACCACCTGGTGGTGAGTTGGATCCGATGGCAGGGGAGGAAGCCATTCAGACCTGGTAGACCCAAATGTATAGTGAGGGTGTGCTGGGAATGTCTGGCTGAGGCCCCTGTCCGGGAGGTCTTCAACTCCCACCTCCGGAAGAACTTCAACCACATTCCGAGGAAGTCTGGAGACATGGAGTCTGAATGGGCCATGTTCTCCACCTCTGTTGTTGAAGCGGCAGCCCAGAGCTGCGTCCGTAAGGTGGTCGGTGCATCTCGTGGTGGCAACCCCTGAACCAAGTGGTGGACACCAGGGGTGAGGGGGGCAATTAAGCTGAAGAAGGAGTCCTATCAAGCTTGGTTGGCTTCTGGGACTCCCGAAGCAGCTGAGGTGTACCGGCAGGCCAAGCGGAGTGCAGCTCGGGTGGTTGCTGAACCAAAAACCCGGGTATGGGAGGAGTTCGGTGAGGCCATGGAACAAGACTTTTGGTCGGCTTCGAAGAGATTCTGGCAAACTGTCCGGCGCCTCAGGAGGGGAAAGCAACTCCCTGTCCACACTGTGTATGGTGCAGATGGGACACTGTTGACTTCGACTGGGGATATCATCGGGAGGTGGAAGGAATACTTCGAGGATCTCCTCAATCCCACTGATATGCCTTCCCCAGAGGAAGCAGGGTTTGGGGACAAGGGGGATGACTCGCCTGTCACAGGGGATGAGGTCGCCAAGGTGGTTAAAAATCTCCTTAGTGGTCGGGCCCCGGGGGTGGACGAGATTCGCCCTGAGGGCATTCGGCCGTTGGTCGAACCTCGGATTCAGGAGGAGCAATGTGGTTTTCGTCCTGGCAGTGGCACATTGGACCAGCTCTTTACCCTCTCGAGAATTCTTGAGGGTTCGTGGGAGTTTGCCCAACCAGTTAACATGTGTTTTGTGGACTTGGAGAAGACATTTGACCACGTCCATCGTGGTTTTTTGTGGGGGGTGCTTTGGGAGTATGGGCCATCAGGCTTGTTTTTACGAGCTATTCAGTCTCTGTACCACAGTTGTGAGAGTTTGGTTTGTATTACCAACACTCGGACGGAGTCATTCCCAGTGAGAGTTGGCATTTGACCGCGTCCCTCGTGGATTTTTGTGGGGGGTGCTTCGGGAGTATGGGGTATCGGGCTTGTTGTTACAAGCTATTCGGTCTCTGTACGACCGTTGTGAGAGTTTAGTTCGTATTGCCAACACTCGGTCGGAGTCATTCCCAGTGAGAGTTGGACTCCGCCAGGGCTGCCCTTTGTCACCGATCCTGTTCATAATTTTTATGGACAGGATTTCTAGGCGCAGCCAGGGAATGGAGGGTGTCATGCTTGGTGACCACAGGATCTCATCTCTGTTGTTTGCAGATGATGTTGTCCTGTTGGCTTCATCCAGCAATGATCTACAGCTCTTGCTGGGACGGTTTGCCGCTGAGTGTGAAGTGGCTGGGATGAGAATCAGCACCTCCAAGTCCGAGTCCATTGTCCTCTGCTGGAAAAAGGTGGATTGTCCTCTCTGGGTTGGGGACAGGCTCCTGCCCCAAGTGGAGGAGTTTAAATATCTTGGGGTCTTGTTCATGAGTGAGAGGAAAATGGAGCGAGAAATTGACAGACGGATTGGAGCAGCATCTGCAGTGATGCGGACGTTGTACCGGTCTGTTGTGGTGAAGAGGGAACTTAGTTCTAAGGCAAAGCTGTCGATTTACCAGTCAATCTACGTTCCTACTCCTATGGTCACGAGCTTTGGGTAATGACCGAAAGAACAAGATCGCAGATGCAAGCGGCTGAAATGAGCTTTCTCCGTAGGATTGCTGGACTCACCCTCAGAGATAGGGTGAGGAGCTCAGTCATCTGGGAGAGGCTCAGAGTAGAACCGCTGCTCCTCCACATTGAAAGGAGTCAGTTGAGGCGGTATGGGCATCTGATTACGATGCCTTCTGGACACCCCCACTTGAGGTGTTTCAGGCATGTCCCACTGGGAGGAGACCCCGGGGCAGACCCAGGACTCGGTGGAGAGACTATGTCTCCCAGCTGGTCTGAGAACGCCTTGGTTTCCTCTCTGAAGAGCTGGAGCAGGTGGCTGGGGAGAGGGAAGTCTGGGCTTCTCTGCTTGAACTGCTGCCTCCGCGACCCGGACCTCCAGAAAAGCGGTAGAAGATGGATGGATGGATGGATGGATGGATGGAGAAAAATGTTGACACGTTCAGTACTTATTTCCCCCACTGTGTGTCTATACTGTATATACACACAGTGGGAGAAATAAGTATTTGATCCCCTGCTTAATTTGTGAGTTCACCACTTTACAAAGAAATAAACAGTCCATATTTTTTATGGTTGGTGTATTTTAACAGAGAGAGACAGAAGATGAACAAAAACAAATCCTGAATAAGATAAATTAAGGTTATGAATTAATTTGCATTTGATTGAGGGAAGTAAATACTTGATCTCAAAGCAAAACGTTACTTAGTACTTGGTGGAGAAAGGCTTGCTGGCATCACAGAGGTCAGACGTTTCTTGTAGTTTGCCACCAGGTTTCCTTACACCTCAGGAGGGATTTCGGTCCACTCCTCTTTACAGATACTCTCTAAATCTTGAAGGTTGCCAGGCTGTTGCTTAGCAACTCAAAGTTTCAGTTCCCTCCACAGATTTTTTTGTGGGATTAAAATTCAAGATTGAAAGATTTTTATTTGTCAATACATCTATACGTACAGGACATACAGGAGAATTGAAATGCCATTTCTCTCTCTCTTAGTGGTGTGTGCAATATATGAGAAAAGAAGGAATAAGGATGAAAAACAACAACAGCAGTCTATGTACAGCAGTGCTACCAGTAGTGCAAATAAAGATAAATGATAATAGCCAGCAATTCTTCTTCTTCTTTTAGATTTGATTGGTGGTTGGCAACCACCTTACAGATGCATTATTGCCATGTACTTCACTCTGTAACATCACTCTATGCTCATGTTCACTGGGTGTGAAGCCAGCAATCCTATATACAAAAAAATGTGGACCCGTAATACCAGTAGTTCCAAGTTCAATGCTGTAGTGTAGGTGCAGACAGTGACATTTTGGACTGCACATGATTAGTATTGCAATAACAGACAGCAGCAGGTATGACATTTGTGCAAATTGTTGCAGTAAGGTGCAGAGACATACAGCACCAGAGTTAGTACTGTTGGTGGGCCCAGTCTTTCTGTGCCAACAGCTGAGGTAGTTGTTGTGTGAGTGAGTGTGTTACAGTCCAGAGGAGTGGGGGGTGGGCGGTGGGGGGCCAGAGTTCAGGGTCCCGATGGCTTGGTGAACAAAGCTGTTTAGCAGTCATTTGGAGCGGGTTGGGAGGCTAGAGTACCTTTTACCGAGGGCAGGGGGCTGAAGAGGGAGTGTGAGGGTTGTGTGGTGTCACCTGCAATGTTGATGGATCTGCGGGTGAGGCGGGTGTGGTAGATGTCTGGGGGTGGGGGTGGGGGTGGCAGAGGGGCACTGATGATCTTGCTGGCTGCTTTCACTGTGGGTTGTAGAGTCTTCCAGCAGGAGGAGGTGCAGCTTCCATACTACTGTTATGAAGGTTCAGCAACCGGCTAGGCCTCTCCAGAACCTTAATGTCCTTCTTCTTGAGCCACTCCTTTGTTTCCTTGGCCATATGTTTTGGGCCATTGTCATTCTGGAAGACCCATCCGCAACCCATCATCAGTGTTCTGACTGAGGCCAGGAGGTTCTCATCCAAGATTCTATGGCACATGGTCCCGTTCATCGGCCCCTTAATGTGGGGAAGGTTTCCTTTACCCTTAGCAGAGAAACAGCCCCAAAGCAGAACGTTTCCACCTCCGTGTTTGACAATGGGGATGGTGTTCTTTGTGTCATATTCAGCATTTCTCTGCCTCCAAACATGGCAAGTTGAGCTGATGCCAAAGAGCTCAATTTTGGTCCCATCTGACCACACCACATTCTCCCAAGCCTAGTCGGAATAATTCAGGTGTTCACTGACAAACTTCAGATGTGCCACCCTGAACAGAGGGACATTGTGGGCACTGCAGGATCTCAATCCATTATGGCAAGCTGTGTTACCAATGGTTTTCTTGGTGATTGTGGTCCCTGCTCCCTTGAGAACATTAACAAGCTCCTCCCATGTAATTCCGGGCTGGACCCTCACCTTTCTCAGAATCATCCTTACCCCACAAGGTGGAATTGTGTATGTAGATCCAGAGCGAGGGCGATTGACTGTTATCTTATATTTCTTCCACTTTTGAATTATTGTACCAACAGTGGTCTCTTACTCACCTAGCTTTTTGCTGATGGCCTTGTAGCCCATCCCAGTCTTGGGCTGGTCTACAATATTGTCTCTGACATCCTTTGATAGCTCTTTGGTCTTGCCCATGGTGTTGGAGAAGTTTGAGTTGAAGAGATTGATTCTGTGACAGGAGTCTTTAAAATACATAACAATTTGTGATTAGGAGTACTTTCCTAAAGGAACAGGGCTAATTTGTGTGCCTCATGGATACATAACCATCTGTGTGGGTCAGAATTCTTACTGGTTGGTAGGGGATCAAATACTGATTTCCCTTGATCATATGCAAATTAATTTACAACCCTTATTTGAAGTTTTTGGGTTTTTTTTCAGGATGTTTTTGTTGATATTCTGTCTCTATGTTAAAATAAACCTGTAACATATAAGTTTGGGAGAGTTTGAACTACGGGGCTTTCCGTAGATGATGTCTGGCGTCAGGTAGTATGACGTCAGGTTGGCTACTGCCTGTGAATATATGTTTGGGTGAATGTGAAAATACAGGGCGTTCATTGGTCGCAATATGATGGCTCACATCTCATTATTTTCAGATGTAACATTTGGCGACAAGTAAAACCATGGGAGCGTGTGTGGGACCACCACCTCTGTTTCTGGAGTAACCAGGCATGCAACCTACACCGTTGTGCTGCTGGTTTGACTTATTTGCCAACTTTATCGACACGACTGGCCTGGGTGATGCTGACGAAGAGAGATGTAAGAATGTCCTGATTCACTGTGTAGGCGAGGAAAGACAACGGGTTCTCCCTACCCTGGGCCAAACAGACTCTCTCGACAACTGTGTGAGCCTAATGGACACATTTTTGGCGAGAGGTGCAATGAGACGATGTGAAAATACAGATTCTTCGACTGCTGCCAAAAAGCAGGTGAGTCAACCAAGCATTATCTTACAGAGCTCCAAACCTTAGCATGCATGTGCGCCTTTAGGCCTTTGGAAAATGAACTAATCCGTGACAAGCTAGTATACGGCACAAACAATGAGTGGCTAAAGGAGAAGCTACTGCTAGCCACAGACAATTTTCTGCTAAGCCAGGTGACACAGATGGCTAGCCTAATGGAATCCGCTGCCCAACTAGCAAGCCAGCTAATAGCCAATGAACGACTATCTCCCAAAGCAACCCCTCAACAACAGGCCAATAACAGCACTGCTAACTGGTTAGGGCGGAGTTTCACACAGAAGCGGAATATGGCATGGGCAGGAGCAGGAGAACAGATGCTGTGTTGCAGCTGGGGTTCACCTAAACACCGGATGGGCTCATTCGCCTGCCCCGCTAAAGGAAGAAAATGCTACTGCTGCAAACGTGCTAACCATTTGGCTAGGGTTTGCGAAAACCCTGTGAAGACCAGTGCACACTCAACAGACTTAGCCATGGTACGTGTAGCAGGCGCCAAAAACTGGCCACTAAAATGGCACATTGTCCAGCTTGACGGGGACGACATGCAGCTTCTGGTGGACTTGGATGATGCATGGTCCCTGCTGAGCTTGACCACGGAAAGGAGACTTTTCCCCAAAAAGACTATTGTTGCAAAGGCTGAAAACATGTTTGGTTATGGACATGTGAGAAATGGCATGATGGGGAGGATTAGTTTTTTGTGGTGTGTTGCCCAAAGACAATAGTGGCATTAACTTTCCAGGATTTGTGCAAAAGGGATGACTTGTTGGGTATCTACTTACTGGGTGAGTTGGGGTTTTCCATTACAGACCCAATGGGCTCTGCTGTGCTAACTGTTTTGTCAGCCTGGCAATACCGCTGGCTGGTGCTCTTCGTGGGCCTGAGTTGAATAACTGTGTTTAACCACCGGCTGCTCATCGACCTAAAAGTGACACCTAAAATCCAACATCTTCGCCAGCTACGCCTCGCTCTGCGGGATGGCATCATGGTTGAGCTTAAGAAACTATTGGACACCAGCATCATTGAGAAGGTGGATGCCTCACCATGGATCTCCAACATAGTAGTGACAAAGATAAAAAAAACGTCTGCATACGACCATGCATCAACCTCAGGATGGTTAACAAGGCTATCATCCCTGATTAATACCCCCTGCCCATGATGGAAGAGCTCACAGCAGTTTTCAGTGGTTCAAAGCTGTTATCACAGCTGGACCTCTGCCAAGGCTATCTAAAGGTACCCCTTCACCCGGCTATCCGGAACCTGAAGGCGTTTGTGACTCACATGGGGGTTTTCAGATACACATGCATGCCCATTGGCCTCAGCTCGGCCCAGAGTTGCTTTCAGAAAATCATGGCTACAAATCTTGGGGGCCTCAAGGATGTGGTAATGTATCTTGATGACATTGTGGGACAAGGTGCGTCACGAGATGCCCACGATGAGCACCTTGGGATGATGATGGAGGTAGTGTTGAACCAGGGTGTCATGCTCCAACGAGGAAAAATACATTTTTGCAACAGAAGCCATCGAGTTTGTGGGGTTTCGACTGACCACTGAAGGCCTGACCCCCTTCACTCAAATGTGGAGGTGGTTCTACAGCTTTCAGATCCTACGACTCCCACACAAATTTCATCTTTCTGAGCATGGCAGACTAATGTGGGTGTTCCATTCCCTGTTACTCTGAAACAATAGAGCCACTGCGAGCCCTTCTGAAGCAGGATGCACCGTGGGAATGGACTCAAGCCTGCTCAGCCACCATCTCTAAACTGAAGTCTCAGCTCACTTATCCATCGGTGCTGGCACACTTTGACCGATGATGCCCCACCTTCGTGACCTGCGATGTGTCAGGCTTTGCGGTGCGTGCCATCATATCTCAACTTCAGGATGGAACGGAACACCCAGTGGCGTTCGCGTCAAGGTTCCTAACATCGGTGTAGCAGAGGTATGCACTGGGTGAAAGGGAGGCTCTCGCATGTGTGTGGGAATGCAAATGGTGGCACATATACCTCTACGGGTGACACTTCACATTATGGATGGACCACAGGGCCCTGACAACACTGCTGGAGACATCTGGGTGAGGACGCACACCCCTTTGCATCCACAGATGGACCGAAAGGCTGCGAGCATACAAATTCACCACCCAGTTAATTCCAGGCAGAGAAAATGTAGTGGCAGGTCTCCTGTCCAGTGCCATGCCCAGTACCAGAAAAACTGGTGATTGCGACCCCCTGGAGGCAGAGCTCATAAACACATTACATGACCCTCTTTGGAATATTGTATCTCTCCAGGAACTTCAGGTGGCATCATAGCATGATCCGACTCCAACACTGCTACATTCATTCATCCGGAAGGGATGACTCAATAAGGCACCGGGTGAGCTGGCGTCTTTCCACAGGGTCAAGGATTACCAGTGCTGCTGGAATGATGTCTGCACAGTGAGATAACATTGTACAACAGTCCCGGAGTCGTTGAGAGGCAACCATATGTCCATACTTCACAAGGGTCATCTGGGGGTGGTCAGAATGAAACAGCACTGCAGGGATTCGGTCTGGTGGCCGGGCATCGACAAGGATATAGAAATCATGGTGAAGGACTGTGTGCCCTGTCTTGAGATCAGAAAAACTGGGACACCACCACCCCCGCCACTACAACCGCTACAGTACCCAGCGACCTCCCTGGAAACACATTCATCTGGACATCTCCGGTGAACCGCACATGGCCCAATGAATGGACGATTCCTCCTGGTAGCCATGATCTGCACTCAAAGTGGCCGGAGGTGATGCCCACCGGCTAGGTCACAACCAACGTGGGCATTGGCTTCCTCACCTCGTTGTTCGCTAGTTGGGGTGTGCCGGACGCCACTGCGAGAGACAATGGCCCACAATTCATCTCAGGGGGTTTCAAGGCGTTTTTGAGTGAGGGGGTGTCAAGCATAAAAAGAATGCCTTCTACCACCCACAGGTGAATGGTGTGTGTGTGTGTGGAATGATTCAATAAGACCCTGAAAAATGGGCCGAAGGCACACCTGGTGGAGGGACTTTGGTTCTCCGATGCTCTTCAAAGTATGCTGCTTCATTATAGGATGACTCCTCATGCCACGACGGGGCGCTCACCGGCGATGCTAATGTTGGGGCATGAACTGCATCCTTCTCTGGACCGTTTGCCACCCACCAAAGCAACTTCTCCGGCAGACAGATCATCACCGAGGGGGCAGGTGCTCGAACAGCAACGCTAAATGAAGCAGCGGTTTGACAGGAAACATCGGGTTAAGGGGCATGGGCTTGCAGTATCGGACTGGGTCAGGATTAGGTGCCCCAAATGCACACACAAGCTACAGTCATTCTGGACGATACCACTACAGATCATGGCAGAGCTGGGTCCTGCTACATTTTGCCTCTCCGGCGGATCACAGTGGCATGCTAGCCGCCTCAGAAAATCACCACCAATCCAGGGTCAGAAGGCGTCAAAGGGAGTGATGGACGCAAGTTTGGACTTTGCTGACATAGAACAAGAGGATGTTCAGGAGCAGGTGACGGGACCAGTGGCTGAGCAACAGCCTGTGAGACGCTCATCCAGGGCTTGGTAGAGGCCACACCATCAGAGTGACTTTGTTGTGGGATTTGGCTAGCTAGGACGTGTTGGCTCAATGGTGGCAGAATACTCTTCCACAACACGTGGGCACCTTGGTAGTCCACCCAAGTTCTCAGATTTTGAAAAAAAAAAAGTCAGGGGAGTAATAGTTAATGCTAAAATGGGGGGAGGGATTCTGATTTTGATTTTTTCGGGGGGGGGGGCATGCAAGTTTGGGATGGTTTGAACTACAGGGCTTTCTGTAGCCGGTATCTGATGTCAGGTGTTATGACGTCAGGCGGGCTACTGTCTGAGTATATATGTTTGGTGAAAGTGAAAATAAAGGTTCTTTATTGTTTACAGTATGACAGCTCACATCTCGCTATTTCAGACATAAAACCTACCATAAAAAAATCATGGCCTGTTCATTTCTTTGTAAGGGGGTAAACTTACAAATTCAGCAGAGAATCAAATAATTATTTCCCCCGCTGTACATATACCGTATATGGGGGGGGTGTGTGTGTGAAAAGTTCATAAACTGATCATAATGTAGAGGTCAAATTTGACCAAATGTGGTTTATTGAACCCATACTCTTGACCCATACTCTTAGCAGTTTCTGCACTCTCAGCTCTGCTCTGCCCTCTTGTTCCTCAGCCACTGAAGCACAAATACTACTGGTTCAGCTTCTTTGAGCAAAACTCCTTCTTAGTGAGCCTATGAGCTTCTCAGCCCACCCCCCTCGTATATACATATAGTATATATATGGGTTCTACATGTTTGCACGTACCATATCTCAGTAATTTAGAATGTAAGAATGATTTTCTGCAATACAATTCAAAAAAGAAAGTTTCATCTCTTTAATACTGATTATGCACACATATATTTCATGCCATTTTTGTTTTAATTTTAATTGTGGTATTATTTTCTTTAATTAAATTTCAAATCATGATATTCTAATCAAAACAGTAATTGTAGAGTAGCTCACACATTATACTGAGCAATTGAAGCATCAGAATCACAACAGTGCCATTTCTTGAGGGCAGAGATTATTTTGTCAGTAATGCCATGTCATCTGCTGGTAGGAAATTTTAGAGCACTACATGCTTCCCTTTGCTGACAAGCTGATGTTATTTTCCAGCAGGACTTGGCTGCCGAAACTACTAAAACCTGGTTTAATAACCATGCTGTTACTGAGCTTGTTTGGCCAGCAAACTGGCCTAACTTCCATCCATCCATCCATCTTCTTCCGCTTAATCCTTTTCGGGTCGCAGGGGGGCTGGAGCCTATCCCAGCATCTTTTGGGCGAGAGGCAGGGTACACCATGGACAGATCGCCATTCCATCGCAGGGCCAACACAGAGAGAGAGACAACCATTCACTCTCACAGTCATACTTAAGGACAATTTAGAATCCCCAGTTTTGATGCCAATTAACCTAACTTGCATGTTTTTGGCGTGTGGGAGGAAACCGGAGAAATCCCGGAGTAAACCCACGCAGGCACAGGGAGAACATGCAAACTCTTCACAGATCACTGTTGGTTGGGGGCTGGAATCGAACCCAGGATCCCCCGGCCAAGGGTGAGTTGCTGTGCTGCCGCAGTGCTAACCACTCCGCCACCGCGCTGCCCACTGGCCTAACTTAAACCCCGTAAAGAATCAGTGGAGTATTGTCAAAAGGAAGATGAGAAACCAGACTCAACAATGCAGACAAGCGGAAGGCTGCTATCAAAGAAACCTGGGTTTCCATAACACCTCAGCAGCATCACAGGCTGATCACCTTCATGCTACGCCACATTGATGCAGTAATTGATGCAAAAAAAAGCCCCATGTCTTGTATCTGTGTCTCAAAAGGTGAGGATGAAAATAGGACTCCAAAGTGCAGGCAGGGATGCAGCGCAACAAGGATGATTTAATGGACAGAAGACAAGACAATGGACATGCAGGACAACAGAAATAAACAGTGAACATAAACAAGGATCATAGAATATAACCAAAAACAAAAGACAACCATAAGACACAGACAACAAAGAATGACAAGGCAAACAATAATCAGGGAACATGGGGCACTTAATAAGGATGACACTCATAATCCTAAATAATAATAATAATAATAATAATAATAATAATAATAATAATAATAATAATAATAATAATTAGATTAGATTAGATTAGATTCAACTTTATTGTCATTACACATGTATGAATACAAGGTAACGAAACACAGTTTAGCATCCAATCAGAAGTGCAATGGACAGCAGTGCAGTATATACGGTAATTAACAGTATGTGCAATTTAAGCAAATATATGCAAATATATGCAGCAGTGCAGAAAGTTAAAAGTACTGTTATGTGCAAATAATGTGCCATAAGTTAGATGTAGTTATGTAGTTATGCAGTTATGTACAGGTGAGGATGGTAAAAGATGATTGTAAGAGAGTCAGCGGGGAACTAAGTTCAATAACGTGACAGCTGTTGGAAAGAAACTGTTCCTAAACCTGCTGGTTCTAGTCCGAAGGCTTCTGAAACGTCTTCTGGAGGGGAGAAGCTGGAACAGTCCATGAGCAGGATGGTTGGAGTCCCTAAGAATGCTGCGTGCCCGGCGCAGACATCTTTTCCTGTAGACGTCCTCTATAGCTGGAAGTGGAGTCCCTGTGATGCGTTGGGCGGTTTTCACCACCTGCTGCAGCGCCTTGCGGTCAGCTACAGAGCAGCTCCCATACCAGAGTGTGATACAGTTGGTCAGGGTGCTCTCTATCACGCAGCGGTAGAAGTTGCCCAGGATGTCAGTTGACAGATGGTTCTTCTTCAATGTCCTCAAGAAGAAGAGGCGCTGATGGGCCTTCTTGATCAGGCTGGTGGTGTTAACTGACCAGGACAGGTCCTCCGAGATGTGGGTCCCCAGGAATTTGAAGCTGGGGACACATTCAACAGCTATGCCATTGATATGGATGGGGTCATGTGTCTCTTCCCTCTCCTTCCTGTAGTCCACTATGAGCTCCTTGGTTTTGCTGGTGTTAAGGAGCAGGTTATTGTCAGCGCACCAATTAGCCAAGTGCTCAACCTCTGCCCTGTAATCTGACTCGTCGTTGTCCCTGATGAGTCCAATCACCGTGGTGTCATCTGCGAACTTTATGATGGAATTGGATCCATACATAGGCCTGCAGTCATGGGTGTAGAGGGAGTAGAGGAATGGGCTGAGCACACAGCCCTGTGGTACACCAGTGTTGAGTGTGATGACGGAAGAACGGTTGGGGCCTGATCTAACATGCTGGGGTCTGTTGGTCAGAAAATCCATGATCCAGTTGCAGGTGGAGGTACTGATTCCCAGGTCCCCAAGTTTGGTGAGCAACTTGGAGGGGATAACTGTGTTGAATGCTGAGCTGAAGTCAATAAACAGCATTCTTGCGTAGGTGTTCTTGTCATCTAGGTGTGAGAGTACATAGTGCAGCGCTGTAGAAACCGCATCTTCTGTACTCCTGTTGCTCCGGTAGGCAAACTGATGAGGGTCCAGTGTAGGGGGCAGGCCTTTTTTGAGCTGTGCCAAGACCAGTCGCTCAAAGCACTTCATGACTATGGGCGTCAGTGCCACAGGGCGATAATCATTTAGGCACGATGGTGTTGAATGTTTCGGCACTGGTACTATTGAAGTGGTCTTGAAGCACGCTGGTACCACGGCCTGGGCCAGGGACAGATTGAAGATGTCTGTGAAGACCCCTGCCAGCTGCTCAGCGCATGCCCTCAGCACACGCCCAGGAATGCCGTCAGGGCCAGCAGCCTTACGTACATTGACATGACTCAGTGCATTACGGACGTCGGTGTGGGTGAGTGTGAGGTGGTGGAGGTCATCAGAGGGTGGGAAATTGATGTTCTTTTCATTGTTGTCCTTGTCAAAACGAGCATAGAAGTTATTTAGCTCATTGAGAAAGGGCACAGTCATGGCTATAGGTATGGAGTTGCTGGGCTTATAATCAGAGATAGCTTGAATGCCCTGCCACATACGTCGGGGGTCAGAGTCCCCAAAATGTTCCTCCACCTTCAGCTTGTAGCTGTGCTTGGCCTTCTTGATGCCCCTCTTCAGATCTGCCCTGGATGAACTGTAGGCCTGTGCATCACCAGATCTAAAGGCATTGTTACGTGCTTTTAGCAGAAGTCGCACTTCTCTGTTCATCCACGGCTTCTGATGTGGGTACGTGGTGATCTGTCTTTCCGTGGTGACACTGTCAATAGTGGTGTTGATATGGTCCAGGACTGAGTGGGTGTAAGAGTTGATGTTTATGTGGGAGCCACACGTAGCCTGAGAGGTGAACATACTCCAGTCTGTGTTCCTAAACTTCTCCTGGAGTACAGAGTCAACCCCATCTGGCCACACTTTGATGGTCCTCACTGATGGCTTCACCCGGTTGATGAGCGGTACATACTTGGGGGTAAGGAACAAGGATAAATGATCAGACTGACCTAGGTGGGGGAGGGGAGTTGCTGTGTAGGCTCCCACAATATTGGTGTAAACATGGTCCAATGTTTTGTCCCCTCTTGTGTGACAGGAGACATGCTGGTAGAATTTAGGAAGCACTGTCTTGAGGTTAGAGTGGTTAAAATCACCCGCCACAATAAATGCTGCCTCTGGGTGTGCAGTTTGTTGTTTGCTAATAGCTGCATGCAGTTCTTTCATAGCAAGCTTAGCATTAGCATCCGGAGAAATGTAAGCGGCTGTTATGATGGTACAAGTGAACTCGTGTGGCAGATAGAAAGGTCTACATTTAACCATGAGAAACTCCAGGTTAGCTGAGCAGTGTCTCTCAACAGTGACAGAGTTCGTGCACCAAGCCTTGTTAATATAAATGCACAATCCCCCCCCTCTTGTCTTACCGGAGTCAACTGCTGCTCTGTCTGCCCGGAGCGTGTGTAGGCCGGCTAGCTCGATAGCATTGTCGGGTATTCCACTGTGAAGCCATGTTTCCGTAAAAATCATGATATTGCAGTTCATAAGTTTCTTATTGTTGGTGATCCGAAGCCGTAGTTCACTCATTTTGCTCGCCAGAGACCGTACATTAGCAAGGAAAATACTGGGTAGCGATAGCCGGTGCGGTGTTAGCTTTAGCTTAGCTCTTAGCCCACCGCGCTTACCCCTCCTTTGTTTACGTTCCTTACGCCGCCTGCGAGCACTTCCGGTCGGCCGGGAAGCCTGCTGAGCGTCGGGAGTTCTCCAGAGCTCCGGGATGAGACGTAGATTCAGACGTAGGTTGCTGATAAAAAGGTCGTTATCGTTGTTTTGTAAACCAATATTCAAAAGCTCATCTCGGGTGTAAGATGTAAAAGCAGAGCTGTTCTGAACGAACATACCCGAAATGAGCAGAAATAACACTGCTAGTCCCCAGAATCTGGTAGGACGCTGAGCCTCGCGTTGTGCACGCGCCGCCATCTTGCGCCAGCGTTTCGAATAATAATAATAATAATAATAAAATAATAATAATAATAATAATAACTGTGTAAAGCAAAACTAAAATTAACATAAAGCATGGCAACGGTCCCTAGCCATGCCCCTGTTCATGACATAATCACCCCTTTTAAGAGGTGGATTCCAGACACCCCTAAAAAAATAAACAAAACCATAATAATACCAAAATGGGCTGGGTGGAGAGGGACAAGGCACAGTGGAAAGAAACAAAATACAGGAATCTAACAGACCGAGCAAAAACAAAAAAAAATGTCCATCAAGAGTCCCTTAACATTTACAGGTCCAAAGGACTGGGAAACAAAGTGAGTCACCAGGCTGATCAAAAATCATAAGCCCCCAAACTCAAGCACAAAGTGAATTGGGTGGCCTGCCTTAATCCCAAGGCCACCAGATCATGAAACAGACTGGGTCAGGGCCCAGTCCATGGACCTTCCCCAGTCCATGGCCCTCCAGTACAAAATACAGGATTGTGTTGGCGGTCTATCCCAGTCTTTAGGCCACTGGACTATGGACGCTTGTGGGACAATGGCTGGAGGTCTCCTGACCTCTGACGTGATGGGTGAAGGTCCACTGACCTCTGACATGGCTGGTGGAGCGTTGTCCTCCTGCAACCCCATTCTCAAATCAGCAACCTCGGACGATGGAGGGAAACAGGAGGTCAGTGAGGCTACACCACGGTCATTAACAGCAGAGACTGGTGAGGAGGACTTAGCAGCTGGTGGAATCTACTCAACGGTCCCCTCAGCAGGAGCAAGGCAAGACTCTTCAAAAATGAAATTTGAACATAAATGAAAGGGTACTTGCCGTAACTCCTTGTCTCCTGTCGCTGGGGTAACCACCTCAAAATGGAGGAATAGGAACTTGTGAGCGACGTGGATCAGGTACAGGAACAGGGGAACAACACGGAGGAGGAGCTGGAGCTGGGGAATGATGCAAAGCAGGAACTGGAATTGGGGAATGATACAAAGGATGCTGGGTGGTACTGTTGATCAGTTCCTGGAGTTGGGTGGCACTGTTGAGCAGACTCAGGAGCTTGGAGGCACCGTGGAGCAGGAATTGGGTAAGGACACAGAGCATGAATGTGCACTTCGGGCTGAGCAGGAACTTTGGTGTGCACCTTGGGCTGAGCAGGAACAGGAACGAGCACTTGGGGCTGAGCAGGAACTTTGATGTGCACATCAGGGAGAAGCAGAGAGACATAGAATGGTGACATCACAATCACAGGAGTGACAGCAAAAGCAGAAGGTGGAGGCTCAGCAGACGGATAGAGCTGCTGCTGAGACCACTAACCCGAAACAAGACAAGTCATCTCATTAGGTGGTAGAGAAAACTGAGAATGTATGTACTTGCCTGTTCCGCTGCTCTGCTGTCGTAGGTGGGGATGAACCAGGGATCGGAGCCATGGCTGTTGGCCAACCCCACATGAAGCAAACTGAGGAGTAACAGCGGGCGAGGGCACCAATGCAGAAAAAGTTTGAGCCAGCACTGCAGCTGCCGTGGGAGCCGGCGTAGTAACTGTACTGGGGTCCTGGTGTAGCTGATGATGGTGAGTGATCCAGGATGATTGAGTCCCACAGCACTGGAGAGGATGCTGAGGAAAACCGGGGAAGTGCCCTCTCCTCCAGCCCGTGGAGTGGCTGCTGAACTGGGAAGAGACAACCCAGAGTTGGGGTTGGGCGCCAAGAGCGGTGGTGTCTCCTGGAGCACTCCTTCCACCTGGGACCACCAAACACCAAGTGGGGCCCCCGGTGCTGTTGGCTGTCGGCGGCGCACATCTCACATGGATCTGGACCCAGAGCGTGGTGTGGTGGGAAAGATGCCGGAATCTGGGAATGCTCCTTCATCAGTGGTGTTGCCAATAATTCTCCCACCTGCCTGCTGAGTCCAAGTGGGGAGAGGTCATTCTGTCATGTATCTGCTTCTCAGCAGATTAGGGTGACTCCAAAGTGCAGGCGGGGATGCAGTGCAAAAATGATGATTTAAAAACAAAAAACTCATTGCAAAACAAAAGGCAGCACATGGGCTGAAAACTTAACTAAACTTGACATAGACTTGGAAAACATAAAGTAAGGCAAAATACTAAACTAAGCAGGGTTTACTCGCAAAGACACTCAGGGAACATGACATGGATCAGCGTAGGGACTTAGACGTGGGGACGCAGTATAGTAGACTTGATGACCTCTCCACAAACACAGAACAGAGACTCACATAAATAGGGGAAACGATAATGACCCTAACAAGAGACAGCTGGGACAAATCAGGGCAGCAGGTGAAGCACACAGGACGGGTGGGGCTGTGCACACACACACTCACAGAATGGGAATGCACAGAAGACAAGACAACAGACATGCAGGACAACAATAATAAACTGTGAACATAAACAAGGACCATAGAATATAACCAAAAACAAAGCACAACCATGAAACACAGACAACAAGGAATGGAAAGGCAAGAAATAGTCAGGGACCACAGGGGTTCTTAATAATAATAATAATAATAATAATAATAATAATAATAATAATAATAATAATAATAATAATAATAATAATAATAATAACAGTACTGTGGAAAGCAAAATTAAAATAAATTTAATAAACATAAAGCATGGGCACGGTCCCTAGCCGTGCCCCTGTTTATGACACCCCAACCAAGTAATGAGTGTGGATATAGATATACTTTTCAGTCAGCCAACATTTCTATTAAAATATATATATATATATATATATATATATATATATATATATATATATATATATATATATATTTTAAATGTTCTTATGTATTTTTTTTTGAGTAACTGATTTTTTTTTTCACTGTAAGCCATAATAAGCAAAATTAAAAGAAATATAGGCTTGAAATATATAATTATGTGTCTAATGAATCTATATAATGTATGTGTTATGTGTATAACACATACATTAAACCTAAGCAGGGTTGCTCGCAGAGATAGCAAAAAGACGTAACAAACTAATAGTTTTTTGAATGCAAAAGATGCAATAGACTTACACTATGGTCCTCTCCGGCATACAACTAGGAACATACCGGTCGCTATGGAGGGTGAGAATATGTATGGGCACATAATCATACCATGTAGGATAACTAAATAGACGGTTATGCTGTTTCATCCCACCTAGCAACAATGCTCTGCACTGTGTGTGTTTATATATTTACATATTTATTCCATCTAGCTACAATGCTCAGCACTGGGTGTGTTTATATTTATATATCTATATATTTATTCCATCTAGCTACAATGCTCCGCACTGTGTTTTTATATATCTACATATTATTCCATCTAGCTACATTGCTCCGCACTGTGTGTGTTTATATACTTGCATATTTATTCCACCTAGCTGCAATGCTCCGTACTGTGGGTGTTTATATATTTACATATTTATTCCATCTAGCTACAATGCTCTGCACTGTGTGTTCATATATTCATATATTTATTCCATCCAGCTACAATGCTCTGCACTGTGTGTCTGTGTGTGTGTGTGTGTATATATATATTTTATAGTAATATGTACATATGTATATTAGCTGCTCTTGCTTGCTTGTTTTTTTTCTTGCCTTCTGATTGTTGCTTTGAGTGTTGCTATCCCTGTGCTGTTGCAATCCTGGAATTTCCCCATTGTGGGACTAATAAAGGCTTATCTTATCTTATCTTATCTTATATATGTGTATATGTGTTACTGAAAAAAATAAACTTTTCAATGATATTCTAATTTATTGAGGTGCACCTGTATTTTCTTTAGTGTGAAGGAAAAAAAAAATCTTTGACTTTCTGCTTCCTAAATGAAGGTCAAACTGTACCTTCACTGAAGAAATCTTTTATGTGTAGTCGGAACCTTTTTCAGTGTTCAGCAAAAATGTCAGCTTCATTCGGAGTACAATAAACAATAGATTAAAAAAAATACAGTTGATTATACAAGGGGAAATCTACATAGCTTGCAATTTTTCATTTTGTCAACAGCTTTAAATGATTTATTGGACTGTTGCCCTTCCCAAGGTCTCATTGGAAGAAACATCTCCATTATTTATTATAAGTCATCATTATATAACACAATTTCTAATACAGTTGGTCTGCTTTAAGTGTTTTTTTCAACCCATCTTTGTTAACTCTCATTGTTGGGACTTCCGGTTATGGCGGTAACGTAGGAAGACGTGTTTCACACTGCTCTGCTCGTAAAAATAAAAATTTTACTAAAACTCTCTTAATTGGAACTAAAAACCATCCCAGCGTTTTGACGCTGATATGGTAAAGACTAAGGTTGGAAAATTAGGTGGAGGAAAAGATAACTTGACAAAACAACCCAAGCTAACAGACTTTCACGCTCGAGGCGAAACAGAGAAAACTCCAGAGGCAATGGCGGAGGAGGGAGCCAGCGGCGGAGTGGGAACAGTTGAAGAGGGGACAAACGTAGTGCTCACTGCCATTAACTCCATGAGAACTGAGTTTTCATCTAAATTCAATGGGATTATAGCAGCGATAGAAGGTATGAGAAAGGAAATAAATGACTGCATGGAGCGAGTGGCGCAGGCGGAGCTCTGAATATCTAGCGCTGAAGATGACGTCACCAGCCTGCAAATTAAACAGCAAACACTGGAATTAAAATGCAAAAGTCTGGAAGATAACGTCCTAGACTTGGAATCCCGCTCGCGACGGAATAATTTGAGGATGGTGGGCCTCCCGGAGTGAACGGAGAGACAGGACCCATGTTCCTTTTTGGAAAAGTGGATTCCAGAAGCGCTGAATAATGCAGATCTGCAGTCATCAGTCGTTTTAGAGAGAGCTCACCGAATTGGCCCACTGAGAGATAATAAGACACCACCGAGGACGCTGATTATGAAGTTCCTCAACTACAGAGACAAGATGACAGTCACCAATGTGGCGCAAGCTAAAGGGGAAATTAAATACCAGGACCAACAGGTGCGATTCTACCCGGATTTGTCTACAGGAATACAACAATTGAGAAAACAGTTCGACCCCGCACGCAAAGAGCTGCACAACCTAGGGATTCATCACGGAGTAATTCATCCGGCAAGACTGCTGGTCACATATAAGGGGAGAACCCACACCTTCAAGACCCCTCAAGAGGCGCAGGAGCTCATCAAGCAAATCCAAAAGGAGACTGGCAGGAGCTAAGCATGAACATGACAAAGGTAGAACATTTAAGCATATGTACAGACATCTGATTGATCTGAAACATATAACATGTCTACAATATACAGACTGTATTTAAAAAAAAAAAAGCTATGATGTACAACGTTGCTATAAAACTTTGAAGTTATGTTGAAAAAGCTACAGAAGAGAGTTAATGTCATAAGAATAGTAGGAGAGTCAGGATGATTGAGAGGTGAAAGAGAGAGTGGTTTGACTGATCCTCGCAGGTGTGGAACAGTCACTAACTACAACAGGAGACAGAATATTTTGGGGGGATTACCACAAATGTGGGGAAAGGGAATTTGTTTTTGTTTAGTTTGTAGGATGAATGTTCTATCATCCATGTTTTTCCTTCTCTGTAAGAGTATGTTCATATTGCAAGGTAATCTCAAACTCCTTATTGATCATAGATCAAAGCGTTAATCTTAATTTAACTTCATGGAATTGCAGAGGTCTACAAAATCTTAAAAAAACTTAAACAAGTCATGAATAAAATAAAAAAAAACAGAGATTCAAAAATTGTATTTTTACAAGAAACTCATCTATTAGAGGAGGATGTAAAAAGAATTAGGAGAAGATGGCAAGGTAACGTGTTCACCTCATCATTTTCATCCCGAGCTAGGGGAGTTATGATTCTCATACATAAAACAGTCCCATTTCAATTGAAAAATGTAATTAGAGACAAATTTGGAATATATCTAATCATCCAAGGATCTTTGTTATTAGAAAATATAAATCTGGTGAACTTATACGGCCCCAATATTGATGATCAAAACTTCTTTGTTAATTTATTCCTCACTTTATCATCAGTTACGGGGCAACATATAATAGCAGGGGATTTTAATTGTACATTGAATCCCAGTATAGATAGATCAACAGGACTGGACTGTACACACAATGGATGTAGGATAACCATTAATCATTTTATGAAAGAATTGAGATTGCTAGATATATGGAGAGAAATGAAACCACAAGTCAAAGCCTATTCTTGTTATTCTAATACCTATAAGACATTCTCACGTATTGACTACTTTTTGATCTCTACAGAATTAAGGTCCAAGATTCAAAATTGTTTCTATGATAACATTGTGATCTCTGATCATGCACCTGTCTAATATATGTAGATAAGAAATTGACAAAGGACCCAGTTTGGTGGCATTTTCAACATAAATGGCTTCAGGATGAGGAATTTGTTAAGTACATAGAAAAACAGATAGATGAGTTCTTTGATATCAATACTACACAAACAACGGCATGTATAAAGTGGGAGGCTTTCAAAGCTTTTATTAGGGGGCATATTATTAGTTACACAGGTTCAAAATCTAAGGAGACCCGAGAGGAGAGAGCCCAGTTGGAACGTAAAATAAAAATTCTTCAAGAAAAGGTGTATGCAGGAAGTAACCCACAGTTAGAGAACGAATTACTGATTTTGAGAGCTGAATATGACAAAAAATCAGCGAATAGAGCTGCCTCGAGTCTTCTAAGATTGAGGCAAACTTTTTATGAACAAGGTGAAAAATCAGGAAAATTATTGGCATGGCAGATTAAACAATCAGAATCTAAAACACCAATTACTAGTATTATAAGTAACAAACAGGTAGGTATAGATCCTTTAGAAATTAATAGTGCCTTTAGAGATTATTATGAAAAACTATATGACACAAAAAATGAAACTGACTTAACAAAATTAAATGGGTTTTTGGGTGGATTATCTAAACCATGTATTCCAAATGAAAACAGGGAAATACTGGAGTCTTAAAGTAGTCAAGAATAAGTTGGGCATGCCATTGATAATATGAAATCAGAAAAAAGAGCAGGACCAGATGGTCTTCCAGTTGACCTCTATAAAAAAAAAAAAAAAAAAAAAAAAAAAATTAGAATAAAATAATAAAACCACTTTTGGAAATGGTTTTAGAAGCATTTCAAATGGTAATTTACCACCATACATGAATAATGCCTTAATTATACTGTTGCCAAAACCAGGTAAACCCCCTAATAAATGTGAAAACATGAGACCAATAAGCCTATTAAATGCAGATCTTAAAATAATCTGTAAAATTTTATCAAAACGACTACAAGAAATATTACCAAATAGTATTAATCGAGATCAGAATGGCTTTATAATGGGAAGACAAGGCTTCCATAATGTAAGAAGACTATTTAACATTATTTATTCCAACAAAGAAGCACTGGATACAGCTCTCCTATCATTGGACGCCGAAAAGGCCTTTGATAGGGTTGAATGGCCCTCTCTTTTTGAAGTCCTACAAAGGTTTGGACTTGGAAATAATTTCATAAAATGGGTCCAGATAATATACAATAATGCTACAGCAGAAATCCGAACAAACAGCAATATCTCAAAATCAATAGAAATCAATAGAGGATGTTGACAAGGCTGTCCACTTTAACCTTTACTGTTTACTATGGCAATTGAACCTTTAGCGATGGCAGTACGTTTACATCCACAACTATATGGAATTAAAGGAGGGCCAACAGAACATAAAATCTCCCTGTATGCCAATGACAGAATTTTGTTTATGTCGAATTTTAAAAAATCAATTCCGACCTTGTTAAATTTAATAAAGAACTTTGGGGATTTATCAGGATATAAAATAAACAAAACTAAATCTTCAATATTAATGCTAAATGAGACCCAGAGAATTTAGGAATTCAAATTTTGCCTAAGCTAGAATCAGTCGCCAATGCCAACTATGAAGCCTTAATGACAGATATTAATGAGTTACTTCAGAGATGGATGTCACTACCAGTGTCGATGATCGGGAGAATTAATATACTTAAAAGTAATATCTTACCAAAAATACTTTATTTATTTCAAAACATTCCTTTACCACCACCTTCAGATCTATTATCAAGAATTAAAAAAAAAAAAAAGTTAGTGGAATTTATATGGAACATTAGGAAGGCTAGACTACGTTTGTCCTTACTATATTTACCATTTGATCGTGGAGGTCTGAAATGTCCAGACTTTATGTTGTATTACTGGTCAGGACAACTGAGGTCTATGACATATTATTTTTCATCAAAAGGTCCTCCTCACTGGACTGAAATGGAATCATACATTTTACCTTTACCTCTTCCCCTATTCATACACTCAGACTTGGCTAAAAAATTACAGAAACAAGTTAAAAATCCAATTGTAAAGCACATGATCAAAATATGGTGTGAAACCAAAAAATATTTAAAAGAACCACACTCACTGTCACAATTTAGCCCAATATGGGGTAATCAATATTTTACACCAGGGAGAGCGGATACTGTATTTAAAGTATGGAATTTAAAAGGGATTCAAAAGATTCAAGACTTATATTTGTCACACTCAGATAACATAATGTCTTTTGAAGAACTGAGGATTAAATTCAATCTTTTTTTTCCACAATATTTTTTACTGAACCTTTTTTAACAAACATGACACAAACAATCAAACACTAACACTAAAGTAAATTAAAAATAAATATTCTAAAAACACCAACAACCATTAACAAAAGCAAGTCAAACAATGCTCCTCTGTTTAGCCTAGGTAATCCATTACATAAGTATACATATTATACATTCACCAATTTGGAATTTACAAAGTCCACACACATTGTTCTCCTTCTCTTCAGAAGTTATGTTTAGTTTCTTTACATAATCAATGAAAGGTCTCCATATATTCTCCAACACATTTTCCTTTGATTTCAATATGTATGTTATTCTTTCTAGTGGAAGGTTTGTTAACATCTGTCTTAACCACTGAGTCACATCTGGTCTATGAGTCTTTTTCCACAGTAGTGCAATATATTTTTTGGCATTAAGCAAACTGAGGTCTATGAATGTTCTTTCACTCTTATTAAAATTATGCTTTTCTGGATACAGACCCAACAAAAACAGTTTGGAGTTCAATATGATATGTTTTGAAATTTTTTTTCAATTGTTACCCTCGTCTTCCCAAAATATTCTAATTTTTCTACATTCCCATAAACAATGAAATAGGGTTCCTTTACTTTCCATACATTTTGTGCACGTATCTGGTATGTTTTTGTTATATCTATTTAACTCCACAGGTGTAACATACATCTGCATTAACCATTTAAAATGTATCAATTTAAGATGTACATTTATTGATTTGGTTTGAGCTTCTGTGCAAGCCAATTCCCATTGTTCCTCTGAAATTTCAATTTGCATGTCTTCTTTCCAATAATTCATTCTTTTCTGTGAGTTTTCAGTTGAGGATAGTGTCAGTGAGTTATAAAACTCTGAAATAATACCCTTTCTCTTACTATTTTCCGTCAGAAATTTTGCCAAGGATGAATAAGTAGGTCGGGTGAGAACATTATTTTTATTTGATAAATAAAATTCCTAAGCTGAAGATATTTAAAAAAATGTGTTCTATTAAGATTAAATTTGACCCTCAGTTCTTCAAAAGACATTATGTTATCTGAACGTGACAAATATAAGTCTTGAATCTTTTGAATCCCTTTTAAATTCCATAATTTAAATACAGCATCCGCTCTCCCTTGTTTAAAATATTGATTACCCCATATTGGGCTAAATTGTGACAATAAGTGTGGTTCTTTTAAATATTTTTTGATTTCACACCATATTTTGATCATACGTTTTACAATAGGATTTTTAACTTGTTTCTGTAATTTTTTAGCTGAGTCTGAGTATATGAATAAGGGAAGAGGTAAAGGTAAATTGTATGATTCCATTTCAGTCCAGTGAGGGAGATCATTTGATGAAAAATAATATGTCATAGACCTCAGTTGTGCTGACCAGTAATACAATATAAAGTTTGGACATTTCAGACCTCCACGATCAAATGGTAAATATAGTAAGGACAGACGTAATTTGGCCTTCCTATTGTTCCATATAAATTCCACTAACTTTTTTTTTTTTTAATTCTTGAGAATAGATATGAAGGTGGTGGTAAAGGAATGTATTGAAATAAATATAGTATTTTGAGTAAGATATTACTTTTAAGTATATTAATTCTCCCGATCATCGACATTGGTAGTGACATCCATCTCTGAAGCAACTCATTTATATCTGTCATTAAGGCTTCATAGTTGGCACTGGCGACTGATTCTAACTTAGGCTCAATTTGAATTCCTAAGTATTTAAACTGATTTACAACATTGAATTGGTTTACCTCAGGAGCTGGGTAATTTCTCTGGGTCTCATTTAACATTAATATTGAAGATTTAGTTTTATTTATTTTATATCCTGATATATCCCCAAAGTTCTTTTTTTTTTCCACAATATCTTTATTGAACCTTTTTTTTTTTTTTTAACAAACATGATACAAACAATCAAACACTAACACTAAAGTACTACAAAAAAAAAAAAAAATGCACTAAAAACACCAACAACCACCAACAAAATCAAGTCTTCAACAATGCTCCTCTGTTTAGTCTAGACAATCCAATACATAAGTATACATATTATGTTCACCAGTTTGGAATTTACAAGGTCCACACACATCATTCACCTTCTTCTTCAAGAGTTATGTTTAAATTTTTTACATAATCAATAAAAGGTCTCCATATATTCTCAAACACAATTTCCTTTGATTTTAGTATATATGTTATTCTTTCTAATGGAAGGTTTGTTAACATCTGTCTTAACCACTGAGTCACATCTGGTCTATGAGTCTTTTTCCATAATAGTGCAATACATTTTTTGGCATTAAGCAAACTGAGGTCTATGAATGTTCTTTCACTTTTATTAAAATTATGCTTTTCTGGGTACAGACCCAACAAAAACAGTTTAGGATTCAATATGATTTGTTTTGAGATTATTTTTTCAATTGTTACCCTCACCTCTTCCCAAAACATTCTTATTAATCTACATTCCCATAAACAATGAAATAGGGTTCCTTTACTTTCCATGCATTTTGTGCACTTATCTGGTATATTTTTGTTATATCTATTTAACTCCTCCGGTGTAACATACATCCGCATTAACCATTTGAAATGTATCAATTTAAGGCGTGCATTTATTGATTTGGTTTGAGCTTCTGTACAAGCCAATTCCCATTGTTCCTCTGAAATTTCAGTTTGCAGATCTTCTTTCCAGTAGTTTAATCTTTTCAGTGAATTTTCACTTGAAGATAGTGTCAGTGAGTTATAAAACTCTGAAATAATACCCTTTCTTTTACTATCTTTCATCATCATTTTTTCCAAGGATGAATAAATAGGTCGAGTGAGAGCTTTATTTTGATTTGATCGAATAAAGTTTCTAAGTTGAAGATATTTAAAAAAATGTGTTCTATTGAGATTAAATTTGATCCTCAGCTCTTCAAAAGACATTATGTTGTCTGCACATGGCAAATATAAATCCTGAATCTTTTGTATCCCTTTTAAATTCCATACTTTAAATACAGCGTCCGCTCTCCCTGGTTTAAAATATTGATTACCCCATATTGGACTAAATTGTGACAATAACTGTGGTTCTTTTAAATAGTTTTTAGCTTCACACCATATTTTGATCATATGCTTTACAAATGGATTTTTAACTTGTTTTTGTAATTTTTTTGCCGGATCTGAGTATATGAATATGGGAAGAGGTAAAGGTAAATTGTATGATTCCATTTCAGTCCAGTGAGGGAGATCATTTGATGAAAAATAATATGTCATAGACCTCAGTTGTGCCGACCAATAATACAACATAAAATTTGGACATTTCAGACCTCCACGATCAAATGGTAAATATAATAAAGACAAACGTAATCTAGCCCTCCTGTTGTTCCATATAAATTCCACTAACTTTTTTTTATTCTTGAGAATAGATCTAAAGGTGGTGATAAGGGAATGTATTGAAATAAATAAAGTATTTTAGGTAAAATATTACTTTTAAGTATATTGATTCTCCCGATCATCGACATTGGTAGTGACATCCATCTCTGAGTTAACTCATTGATATCTGACATTAAGGCTTCATAGTTGACACTGGCGACTGATTCTAGCTTAGGCATAATTTGGATTCCTAAATATTTAAACTGATTTACAACATTGAATTGATTTACCTCAGGGGCTGGGTAATTTCTCTGGGTCTCATTTAGCATTAATATTGAAGATTTAGTTTTATTTATTTTATATCCTGATATTTCCCCAAAATTCTTTATTAAATTCAACAAGGTTGGAATTGATTTTTTTAGATTCGACATAAACAAAATTATGTCATCGGCGTACAGGGAGATTTTATGTTCTGTTGGTCCAACTTTAATTCCATATATTTGTGAATGTAAACGTATCGCTATCCCTAAAGGTTCAATTGCCATAGTAAACAGTAAAGGTGAAAGTGGACAGCCTTGTCGACATCCTCTATTGATTTTTATTGGTTTTGAAATATTGTTATTTGTTAGGATTTCTGCTGTAGCATTATTGTATATTATTTGAACCCATTTTATGAAATTATTTCCAAGTCCAAACCTTTGTAGGACTTCAAAAAGAAAGGGCCATTCAACTCTATCAAAGGCCTTTTCGGCGTCCAATGATAGGAGAGCTGTATCCGGTGCTTCTTTATTAAAATAAATAATATTAAATAGTCTTCTTACATTATGGAAGCCTTGTCTACCCTTTATAAAGCCATTCTGATCTCGATTAATAATATTTGGTAAAATTTCTTGTATTCGTCTTGCTAAAATTTTACAGATTATCTTAAGGTCGGTGTTTAATAGGCTTATTGGTCTCATATTTTCACATTTATTAGAGGGCTTACCTGGTTTTGGCAGCAGTATAATTAAGGCATTATTTATGTATGATGGTAAATTATTATTTTGAAATGCTTCTAAAACCATTTCCAAAAAAGGTTTTATTAATTTATTCTTAAATTTTTTATAAAGGTCAACTGGAAGACCATCTGGTCCTGCACTTTTTCCTGATTTCATATTATCAATGGCTAGCCCAACTTCTTCTTGACTAATTTTAGAATCCAATATCTCCCTGTTTTCATTTGGAATACACGGTATAGATAGTTCGTTCAAAAACCCATTTAGTTTTGTTAAATCAGGTTCATTTTTGGTATCATATAATTTTTCATAGTAATCTCTAAAGGCTCTATTAATTTCTAAAGGATCTATAACTACCTGTCCATTACTTATAATACTGGTAATTGGTGTTTTAATTTCCAATTGTTTAATCTGCCATGCTAATAATTTTCCCGATTTTTCACCTTGTTCATAAAAAGATTGTTTCAATCTTAGAAGACTCGAGGCAGCTCTATTCGCTGATTTTTTGTCGTATTCAGCTCTCAAAATCAGTAATTCATTCTCCAACCTTGGGTCACTTCCTGCATACACTTTTTCCTGAAGATTTTTTATTTTATGTTCCAATTTAGCTCTCTCCTCTCGAGTCTTCTTAGATTTTGATCCTGTATAACTAATAATATGTCCCCTAATAAAAGCTTTGAAAGCCTCCCACTTTACACATGCTGATGTTTGTGTAGTATTGATGTCAAAGAACTCGTCTATCTGTTTTTCTATATACTTGACAAATTCCTCATCCTGAAGCCATTTATGCTGAAATTGCCATCTACCTGATTCCTTTGTCAATTTTTTATCTACATATATTAGACAACAGGGTGCATGATCAGAGATCACGATGTTATCATAAAAGCAGTTTTGAATCTTGGACCTTAATTCTGTGGAAATCAAAAAATAATCAATACGTGAGAATGTCTTGTAGGTACTGGAATAACAAGAATAGGCTTTAACTTGTGGTTTCATTTCTCTCCATATATCTAACAATCTCAATTATTTCATAAAATGATTAATAGTCATCCTACATCCAATGTGCGTACAATCCAGTCCTGTTGATCTATCCACACCTGGATTCAATGTACAATTAAAATCCCCTGCTATTATATGTTGCCCTGTAAGTGATGATAAGATGAGAAATAAATTAGCAAAGAACTTCTGATCATCTATATTGGGACCATATAAGTTCACAAGATTTATATTTTCTAATAGCAAAGAACCTTGAATGATTACATATCTTCCAAATTTGTCTCCAATTACATTTTTCACTTGAAAAGGAACTGATTTATGTATGAGAGTCATAACTCCCCTGGCTCGGGATGAAAATGAAGAGGTGAATACACTTCCCTGCCATCTACTCCTAATTCTTTTAACATCCTCCTCTATCAGATGAGTTTCTTGTAAAAACACAATTCTTGAACCCATGTCCTTTATTTTATTCATAACTTGTTTAAGTTTTTTTAAATTTTGTAGACCTCTGCAATTCCATGAAGTTAAATTAAGATTAACACTTTGGTCCATGATCAATAGAGAGTTTGGGATTACCTTGCAGTGTAAACATGCTCATACAGAGAAGCAAAAACATGAGTGGTTGAACATTCATCCTACAAACTACACACAAACAAATTTCCCCTTCCCACACTTGTGGCAAACCCCCCAAAATCAAAAGAAAAATTCTGTCTCCCGATATAGCCATCGACCGTTCCACACCCACGGGGAACAGCCTAAGCCACTCCTTCTTCATTCTCCCAATCACCCTAACTCTACTGCTTTTAATGACGTAACATTAACTCTCCTCTGTAGTTTTCCAACTTAACTCCAAGATTTTTAACAACTTTGTACATCATAGTTTTTTTTTTGTTTGTTTGTTTTGTTTTGTTTTTTTTAATATATAATACAATCTATATTTTGTAAACTTACTATTTACTTCAAGTCAGTCAGATGCCTGTGCAAATGCTTAATTATTCTACCTTATATTTTGTTCATGCTTAGCTCCCACCCGTCTCTTCTTCTTCTTTGATCTTCTTGATGAACTCCTGCGCCTCCTCTGGGGTCTTGAAGATGTGGGTTCTGCCCTCATACGTGGTCAGCAGTCTCGCAGGATAGATCACACCATGACGAATCCCAAGGTTGCGCAGCTCCTTACGTACGGGATCAAACTGCTTCCTCAATTGCTGGATTCCTGTGGCCAAATCTGGGTAGAACCGCACCTGCTGGTCCTGGTGTTTAATCTCTCCTTTAGCACGTGCAGCGTTGAAGATCTTCATCCTGTCTCTGTTGCTAAGAAACTTCATAATTAAGGTCCTCGGCGGTCCCTTATCTCTCCGTGGGCCAATACGATGTGCTTTTTCCAGAATCACTGCTGATTGCAACTCCTCGCTGCCCAGCACCTCCGGAATCCACTTTTCCAGAAAGGAACATACGTCCCGACCTTCTGATTCCTCTGGAAGACCCACCAGCCTCAAATTATTCTGTCTCGACCGAGATTCCAAATCCAAAATATTATCTTCCAGAGATTTTTTTTTTTTTCCAAAGTGCGCACCTTTAATTGAAGACGGGTGACGTCATCTTCAGCACTAGCGAGACGGAGCTCCATCTGCGCCGTTCGTTCTACACAGTCACCCAATTCCTTTCTTATTCCTTCCAACGCTGTCATAATCCCATCAAATCTAGAGGAAAAGTCCGCTCTCATTGAACTCATGGCAGCCATCAGCGCATCTGCGCCATTCCCCGCAGAAATCGCACCGCCGCCAGCCTCCTCCGCCATATATGGAGCCTTGTTTGCTGCGTCACAGACCTGAAAGTCCGTTAATTTGGACTGTTTCGGCGGCTCGCTTTTTCCTTTTCCTGGTTTTCCAGCCTTAGGCTTCGCCGACATATCCTCGCCCAAACGCTGGGATACGTTCTGTCCCAAATGAGAGAGTTATTTGCCGATTTTTTTTCTCCAGGAGCAGAGCAGAGCGAGACACGTCCGTCCTACGTGGCAGCCATAACCGGAAGTGATCCCCAAAGTTCTTTATTAAATTTAACAAAGTCGGAATTGATTTTTTAAGATTCGACATAAACAAAATAATGTCATCAGCATACAGGGAGATTTTATGTTCTGTTGGTCCTACTTTAATTCCATATATTTGTGGATGTAAACGTACTGCCATCGCTAAAGGTTCAATTGCCATAGTGAACAGTAAAGGTGAAAGTGGACAACCTTGTCGACATCCTCTATTAATTTTTTATTGATTTTGAGATATTGCTATTTGTTATGATTTCTGCTGTAGCATTATTGCATATTATCTGAACCCATTTTATGAAATTATTTCCAAGTCCAAACCTTTTTAGAACTTCAAAAAGATAGGGCCATTCGACCCTATCAAAGGCCTTTTCAGCATCCAATGATAGGAGAGCTGTATCCGGTGCTTCTTTATTAGAATAAATAATATTAAATTGTCTTCTTACATTATGGAAGCCTTGTCTTCCCATTATAAAGCCATTCTGATCTCGGTTAATAATATTTGGTAATATTTCTTGTAGTCGTCTTGCTAAAATTTTACAGATTATCTTAAGGTCTGCATTTAATAGGCTTATTGGTCTCATGTTTTCACATTTATTAGAGGGTTTACCTGGTTTTGGCAACAGTATAATTAAGGCATTATTCATGTATGGCGGTAAATTACTATTTTGAAATGCTTCTAAAAACAATTCCAAAAGTGGTTTTATTAATTTATTCTTAATTTTTTTATAGAGGTCAACTGGAAGACCATCAGGTCCTGCACTTTTTCCTGATTTCATATTATCAATGGCTAGCCCAACTTCTTCTTGACTAATTTTTGACTCCAGTATCTCCCTATTTTCATTTGGGATACACGGTATAGATAATCGGTCCAAAAACCCATTTAGTTTTGTTAAGTCAGTTTCATTTTTTGTATCATATAATTTTTCATGACATCATAAATTCAGAAGCCTTTGTGGAGAAGCCGGATTATGTGCTGGCATATGGCACCATAAAGAGTTTGGAGCAACGTCAGTGGTACCTGGAGGATTTCCGTGCAGAGTTCGACGAGTACAAAGACCTCCATTCCCGGATTGCCACCATCACTCACATGTTTGTTCAGCTGGGCTCCAAGATCAAGAGCCTGTCCCCTGGCACTGAAGAATATAAGATAATGGAAGACCAGATACTAGAGAAATACAACAAATATTGAAAGAAGTTTCCCAGCTACAGGGAAGAGAAGAAACGCTGCGAGTATCTCCACGAGAAGCTCTCCTACATCAAGCAGCTCATCATGGACTATGATCTCTCTAAGGACTCCCTCTGATTTTTCACACACACACACACCATTTTTTTTTTTTTTAACATGCACAAGTGTCAAACATTTTTACAGAACATATTTGTACAAAACTGGAGCCATCAACATAAACTGCTGCATTTTTAAATTGCAGACGTCTCACTCAAAGATTTCACTGGTCAACACCAAATTTATTGTCTTAAGGTTTTTTTTAGCTGATTTAGGACAGTTTTGATGCGCTGAATCCAGGAGTCACATTGGTTTTGCTCAGTCAGGTCAACTTTTTGAACTATGGCCACATGTTTTCTTACGTTTTTGTTTACATGTACGGGTATTTTCGCTTTATATGATGCAAAATTCTTTTTTATTTCTTGAAATTCTCTGAATTTTGAGCAATGATGATGTAGCATTCCATTTACATATACTTACCTTTATCAGTGTCTACTATTCAATTTACAGTACCACTGTGCAACTGCTTATAACTTAACATAAAAACCTGACCTGATCGAGAGAAACGGATGTCATTTTCAGATTCAGCTGTGCAAAATTGTTTTTATATCAGTTGAAAAAACACAGACAACTTACAAAAAAAATATTTTTGTCATGTTGTCTTATTTTTTGTTGTGTGTTATTTTATTTTTGGGGCGTTGCAGTGGTGGAGTGGTTAGCACTGCGGCAGCACAGCAACTCACCCTTGGCCGGGGGATCCTGGGTTCGATCCCAGCCCCCGACCAAAAGTGATCTGTGTGGAGTTTGCATGTTCTCCCCGTGTCTTTGTGGGTTTACTCCGGGATTTCTCTTGTTTCCTCCCACATGCCAAAAACATGCAAGTTAGGTTAATTGGCATCAAACTGGGGATTCTAAATTGTCCTTAGGTATGACTGTGAGAGGGAATGGTTGTCTGTCTCTCTGTGTTGGCCCTGCAATGGACTGGCGATCTGTCCAGGGTGTACCCTGCCTCTCGCCCAAAGACGCTGGGATAGGCTCCAGCCCACCCCGCGACACGAAAAGGATTAAGTGGAAGAAAATGAATGAATGAATGAATAATTTTTCATAATAATTTCTAAAGGCACTATTAATTTCTAAAGGATCTACAACTGCCTGTCCATTACTTATAATACTGGTAATTGGTGTTTTAAATTCTAATTGTTTAATCTGCCATGCCAATAATTTTACAGATTTTTCACCTTGTTCATAAAAGGTTTGCTTCAATCTTAGAAAACTCGAGGCAGCTCTATTCGCTGATTGTTTTTGTCATATTCAGCTCTCAGAATCAGTAATTTGTTCTCTAATTTTGGATTACTTCCTGCATACACTTTTTGTTGAAGAATTTTTATTTTACATTCTAATTGGACTCTCTCCTCTCTCCTCTTCCTAGATTTTGAACCTGTATAACTAATAATATGTCCCCTAATAAAAGCTTTGAAAGCTTCCCACTTTATACATGCTGATATTTGTGTAGTATTGATATCAAAGAACTCATCTATCTGTTTTTCTATGTACTTAACAAATTCCTCATCCTGAAGCCATTTATGCTGAAATTGCCACCTACCTGGAACCTTTGTCAATTTCTTATCTACATATATTAGACAGCAGGGTGCGTGATCAGATATCACTATGTTATCATAGAAACAATTTTGAATCTTGAACCTTAATTCTGTGGAGATCAAAAAAATAGTCAATACATGAAAATGTCTTGTAGGTATTAGAAGAGCAAGAATAGGTTTTGACTTGTGGTTTCATTTCTCGCCATATTTCTAGCAATCTCATTTCTTTCATAAAATGATTAATGGTCATCCTACATCCACTGTGTGTACAGTCCTGTCCTGTTGATCTATCTATACTGGGATTCAATGTACAATTAAAATCCCCTGCTATTATATGTTGCCCTGTGAGTGATGCTAAAGTAAGAAATAAATTAACGAAGAAGTTTTGATCATCTACAGTGGGGCTAAAAAGTATTTAGTCAGCCACCAATTGTGCACGTTCTCCCACTTAAAAGATGAGCGAGGTCTTCAATTTTCATCATAGGTATACCTCAACTATGAGAGACAAAATGAGAAAAAAAAAATCCAGAAAATCACATTGAAGGATTTTTAATGAATTAATTGGTAAATTCCTTGGTAAAATAAGTATTTGGTCACCTACAGACAAGCAAGATTTATGGCTCTCACAGACCTGTAACTTCTTCTTTAAGAGGCTCCTCTGTCCTCCACTCGTTACCTGTATTAATGGCACCTGTTTGAACTCGTTATCAGTATAAAAGACACCTGTCCACAACCTCAAACAGTCAGACTCCAAACTCCACTATGGCCAAGACCAAAGAGCTGTCAAAGGACACCAGAAACAAAATTGTAGACCTGCACCAGCCTGGGAAGACTGAATCTGCAATAGGTAAGGAGCTTTGTGTGAAGAAATCAACTGTGGGAGCAATTATTAGAAAATGGAAGACATACAAGACCACTGATAATCTCCCTCGATCTGGGGTTCCACGCAAGATCTCACCCCATGGGGTCAAAATTATCACGAGAATGGTGAGCAAAAATCCCAGAATCACACGGGGGGATGTAGTGAATGACCTGCAGAGAGCTGGGACCAAAGTAACAAAGGCTACCATCAGTAACACACTACGCCGCCAGGGACTCAAATCCTGCAGCACCAGATGTGTCCTCCTCCTTAAGCCAGTACATGTCCAGGCCCGTCAGAAGTTTGCTAGAGAGTATTTGGATGATCCAGAAGAGGATTGGGAGAATGTCATATGGTCAGATGAAACCAAAATAGAACTTTTTGGTAAAAACTCAACTTGTCGTGTTTGGAGGAGAAAGAATGCTGAGTTGCATCCAAAGAACACCATACCTACTGTGAAGTATGGGGGTGGAAACTTCATGCTTTGGGGCTGTTTTTCTGCAAAGGGACCAGGATGACTGATCTGTAGAAAGGAAAGAATGAATGGGGCCATGTATTGTGAGATTTTGAATGAAAACCTCCTTCCATCAGCAAGGGCATTGAAGATGAAATGTGGCTGGGTCTTTCAACATGACAATGATCCCAAACACACGGCCCGGGCAGTGAAGGAGTGGCTTCGTAAGAAGCATTTCAAGGTCCTGAAGTGGCCTAGCCAGTCTCCAGATCTCAACCCCATAGAAGATCTTTGGAGGGAGTTGAAAGTCCGTGTTGCCAAGCGACAGCCCCAAAACATCACTGCTGTAGAGGAGATCTGCATGGAGGAATGGGCCAAAATACCAGCAACAGTGTGTGAAAACCTTGTGAAGACTTACAGAAAACGTTTGACCTCTGTCATTGCCAACAAAGGGTATATAGCAAAGTACTGAGATGAACTTTTGTTATTGACCAAATATTTATTTTACTGAGGAATTTACCAATTAATTCATTAAAAATCCTTCAATGTTATTTTCCGGATTTTTTTTCTTCTCATTTTGTCTCTCATAGTTGAAGTATACCTATGATGAAAATTGGAGACCTCTCTCATCTTTTAAGTGGGAGATCTTGCACAATTGGTGGCTGAATAAATACTTTTTTTCCCCACTGTATATTGGGACCATATAAGTTCACCAGATTTATATTTTCTAATAACAAAGATCATTGGATGATTAGATATATTCCCAATTTATCTCCAATTACATTTTTCACTTGAAATGTGACTGTTTTATGTATGAGAGTCATAACTCCCCTGGCTCGGGATGAAAATGATGAGGTGAACACACTTCCCTGCCATCTTCTCCTTATTCTTTTTACATCCTCCTCTATTAGATGAGTTTCTTGTAAAAACACAATTTTTGAACCTATGTCTTTTATTTTATTCAAAACTTGTTTAAGTTTTTTTAGATTTTGTAGACCTCTGCAATTCCATGATGTTAAATTAAGATTAACGCTTTGGTCTATGATGAATAAAGAGTTTGAGATTACCTTGCAAAATAAGCATGCTCATACAGAGAAGCAAAAACATGGATGGTTGAGCATTCATCCCACAAACTACACAAAAACAAATTCCCCCTACCCACATTCGTGGTAATCCCCCCCCAAAATCAAGGTTTGCTTAATGCCAAAAATTGTATTGCACTACTGTGGAAAAAGATTCAGTGACTCAGTGGTTAAGACTGATGTTAACAAACCTTCCACTAGAAAAAATAACATATATACTGAAATCAAAGGAAAATGTGTTTGAGAATATATGGAGACCTTTCATTGATTATGTAAAGAAATTAAACATAACTTCTGAAGAAGAAGGTGAATGATATGTGTAGACCTTGCAAATTCCAAGCTGGTGAATGTACGTATATTATGTGTTCTTATGTAATAGATTACCTAGACTAAACAGAGGAGCATTGTTGTTGACTCGTTTTTGTTAATGGCTGTTGGATGTCACCAGACTGCAAAACAAATCTACCTAAGGGTGCAAATAAAGTAACCTGAACCTGAACCTGAACCTGTTGTTTTTATTATACATTTTTTTTGTTATTGTTCTTTTTATTTTTTAAATTACTTTTGTGTTAATGTCTGACTGTGCCATGTTTGTAAAAAAAAAAAAAGGTTCAATAAAAAATATTGTAGAAAAAAAAAAAAAAACTCCCGTCATTGATTGCTTTTGACTGTATTCCAGAATACACAGAATTATTACATTAAAAAAAGTCAAATTTTGACACCTCTTCATATCTGCATGTTTTTTTCTTTTGCATTGTTGTTCTGATTTTTTGCATGTTCTCAGCATTGTGCATTGACTTGTATAGACATGATGACATTCAGCACCTCAAAAACTGGGACTGTTGAAAAAAAGTTTTGGTGATGTTAAATGTTATATTTGGAAATTTTAATTTTTTCTTTTAATCTCTAACCTATACTAAAAACAACTCTCAGAGTCAGAATATTGTCATTCAGAGCACTGATTTACAGAAAACAGCAACAGGCCAAAACAATTAAAAAGATGTTGCTTTTTGATGTGCTTATAGCGCAGATAATGCAAAGAAAAACAGTTATTGTTCATTCCTAAACATTATAAGACTTATGAGACTTATGTTGAACTGGGCGAAAATCTGGGCTATTGATGCCCCCATGACCTGGATCGATAGATCGATTGGTCGATGGATGGGTTTGCAAAATGAGGAGCCACATTTATTTTGTTGCAAGCCTTTCATGAACATTTAGCCATTAATGATAAAACCCAAAGGTCAGCTCATGGGGATTCTTGTGTCAGAGTTCAAACCAAAGAATTTTTTGATTCCCCGTGGTACTATTATCCTCACTGGTTGGATGCTTTGGGTAACCTAACAAATCTTGGACAATTCTCAAAGCCTGTTTAGCTCTCATTGAAAAGAATCTCACCAAATGCCACAGTCAGTCCCAACAACCCATCTCACCTCATTCCCTGAACAGTTATGTGGATCTTGTGTGTAGTTTCTTGCATCTTTTCAGTCTGCTGTAGTCAGTGTTGGGCAAGTTACTAAAAAGTAGTACCTGATTACAGTTAGTAGTTACTTCTTTTCAAAAGTAATTCAGTACTTTACCAATTACTGTTTACTTACTACTTGGAAAAATAATTTTCACGTTACATTTAAATGCATACTTGGGGGGGGCGGGGGTGTTGCTGTGACCTGCCACCCTCTTTGTGTGTTTCCTGGCAAACCACTCACATGCACACACTTATTTTGCATGTGCTCTCATACACATACATGCACAGACACACACATACCTCCTTTAACAGGTGCAGATACCAGAATCCTGATGAGACCTCTTCAGCAGAAGAAACCGTTTGTCTTCTCTATGTTTCAGCTGTGTTAAGGCTTATTCATGCTGCATTTCACCTCTGGTCTGCATAGGACTGTGTTCGCTTTGGACGTGCCCGGCACGCACGCGGCGTTATACATGTTCACTTTTTTCATCTACCAGGCAAAGCAGTTGATGCATGCACACAACTGTTATTTGTAGTTTCACCCCAGCACTATCGGTAGCGCAAATGTGCTAACACGCCAGTTTGTTCACCGACTATAAACACGAGAGTGACGCACACTATATTTGTAGCAACAACAATTCCATCGTTTTAAGGAAAAGGAGGAATTACTGTTTTCCAGTGCTCTTCTCCACTCAAGCTGCTGCTGCTGCAAAAGCATGCATGTATGTTAAGTCTCATCTTTCACCTCCTCGTTGCCGTCTTCATCTACTTTGTCTTTGTATGCTGTGGTTAGTGCCACCTCGTGAATGGTATGTTCAGTCTTGCGCATGCTCTGCCAACATGTTCAGATCGTGGGCAGGCCGTGTGGTCATAAAATTTGGGTTGCATGCGGTTGTCCACAGTAGAGCCCTGCATACACTAGCGGACTGGAGTCGATAATGTAAATTTCATCACACGAGGTTTCCAGTTGCACGTACACGGACAGTAGAGGTGCAGCATGAATCCAGCTTTATTCTGTTTGTCTTCTCTGTTTATTCTTCTCTTTTCTTTCACCCTCCCCCCTCCCCTCCTTTCCTTCCAGTCAGGTCCATCATGGGTAAAATGATTTAAATAAAGTATTAAAAGTTATTACAAGAGGAGTTTATAAATAATATACAGTACATATGCTGTATATGTACTACATAAAGCTCCTTTTGGCAAAGTAAATCTGTTTGGCACAATAAGGGAAGCAAATTTCTGTTCTGCTCACCTAACTGCTTGACAGGACAAGGGGAAAAATGCATACTTAAATCATCTTGCACTCATATCAAGATAATTTAATTAATGGATTACATTATGTGCTTATGTCAGGATGAAAACAAATGTTTCAGACAGAGTTTTTCGAACATGTTCAGTCTGCTTTTCCCTGCCTTGAGAGGTCTTATTGTGGCAAAAGTCTGAAGAAAGTCAACATGACATTGCTAGTAATTTTCTCATTTGGAGTGAGAGTTGGCAACACTGCATAAAGCTGTCCATGTTTATGTTATGTTTATGATATTGATTAATCTGATCTGCAGTGATTTAAGGAAAATGTCCATTAACCACAGTCCAAATGTCTGTTGTGATGGAGACATGATCCATACCCTCAAATTGTTTTTGGAGATCAAAATCCATTTTTGAATAATCTTCATCCAAGTAGCAAGTAAATGTGTTTTAATTTCCGTGGATCAAAATCTAGGGTCTGGGTAACAATCTGTCCAGATGCATACCTGTGCTTGAAATCCAGCTGTAGGTATTGAGACGAGAGAATTTCCACTTTACATCCAGCCCTGGCTGTTCAGAATACAGTAGATCCACTTCACGGTGTTGTTAGCATAGCACAGCACTAGTTTTGTCAGAGCTTTGTTGCTGTTTTCAGGTGCTTCTGAAGATTGAAGTTGGTCTCAACCGGCTCTTTACTTTGCAACACACCAAAATGCTTTTGTCCTTAACTGCAACAAAGGAATAATAATCTGTTTATTTCCACAAATAAAAGTAGCTTCATTTTTTCCTCCACTCAGTAGTGAAGACTCAGCTCTCTGCAACAGGGCACGTCGACTGCATCAGCTATGGTAGGGTCAGTTTGTGTATTCATTTATTTGCCCTAAAAATATCTATCCATATTAATAAAATGAGTAACACATCTGATCAAATTTCAGTAAGTGCAAGGCATTACTGAATTTTGAAACAGTAATTTTGTTATAGAGCACATTACTGCAAAAGTAGTGGCATTACAGTAACATGTTACTGTAACATGTTACTCTCAACACTGCATGTAATATATTAAACCTCTGACACCTTTACTGAATAATAAAGAGATATTTACTTTTTCTCAGTCAGTTGTTTTTGATTCAGATCGTTGGTTACATTTTATCCAATTAGTATTTACCATGGAATACATTTATTTCTGTTTTTTCTGACAGTGAATGACAATTCTGACAGATTTCTGTGAGTACAAAAAGCACAGAAGTGAAATCCATAAAGTACAGTATAAAGTGTGGCAGCAGCATGGTACCATCCAAAGCGAAATCGAAACTGCCAAAGAAACTCACTTTTTTTTTTTTTTTTTTTTGTTACTTATTTGTACCCGTAGGTAGACTTGGTTTGCAGTCTGGTGACAAGCCACCGGCTGCTGGTCGCTGCGTGTGCGAGCGCCCTAAACCTACATCCATCCATCCATCTTCTACCGCTTTTCCGGAGGTCCGGGTCGCGGAGGCAGCAGTTCAAGCAGAGAAGCCCAGACTTCCCTCTCCCCAGCCACCTGTTTCAGCTCTTCAGAGGGGATACCAAGGCGTTCCCAGACCAGCTGGGAGACATAGTCTCTCCACCGAGTCCTGGGTCTGCCCCGGGGTCTCCTCCCAGTGGGACGTACCTGAAACACCTCAAGTGGGAGGCGTCCAGGAGGCATCCTAATCAGATGCCCATACCACCTCAACTGACTCCTTTCAATGTGGAGGAGCAGCAGACTCTCATGATAAATTGTATATCAAGGATTCAGTGTACCCCGCCCGGTATGGGGTTACCGGGGCCCCACCCTGGAGCCAGGCCTGGGGGAGGGGCTCGAAGGCTAGCATCTGGTGGCTGGGTTTCCACCCATGGGACCCGGCCGGGCTCAGCCCGAAGGAGTTACATGGGTCCGCCCTCCAGTGGGTTCACCACCTGCAGGAGGGATCATGGGGGTCCGGTGCTATGTGGATTAGGTGGCGGTCAAAGGCGGAGACCTTGGCGGACTGATCCCAAGCTTTCTAAACCTACATGTTTTTTTTTTTTTTGGTATGCGGGAGGAAACCGGAGAGATCCCGGAGTAAACCCACGCAACACGGGGAGAACATGCGAACTCCACACAGCTCACTGTTGGTCGGGGGCTGGGATCGAACCCACGATCTCATGGTCCCCGCGATCCCCCGGCCGAGGGTAAAACTGTGCTGCCACAGTGCTAAACCACTGCTCCACAGTGCAGCCCACCTGCGCCAACTTGCATGTCATTCTATTAATTAAAGGTCCTTAAATTCATATACAGTTGAAACCAGAAGTTTACATACATAAAAACACTCATAACTTTTTTTTTTTTTCCCTCACCATCTGCTGTTAAATCAGATTAAACTTTTCCTCTTTTAGCTCAGGTAGGATTACAAAATAATTTTGATTTGCTATTTTTTTTTTTAAGTTTTGTATTACTTTCTTCAAACTCAAAAGCTTAATATGGAAAAGAAAACTGTGGACCTCCACAAGTCTGGTTCACTCTTGGGTACAAGTTTCAGATGCCTGAAGGTTCCACGTTCATCTGTTAAAACAGTTCTACAGAAGTATAAACACCATGGGAATGTCCAGCAATCACTGTGTTCAGGAAGGAAACAGGTTCTGTGTCCCAGAAATGAATAAGTTTTGGTGTTAAATGTACATATCAACCCCAGAACAAAAGCAAAAGACCTTGTGAAGATGCAGCTGAAGCTGTAAAAGAGTGTCATTATTTCCAGTGAAATGAGAGTGACAAGGTGTAGCATGTGGATGGATGTACTGGATGCAAGAGATGATAATGGAGGAGAATATGGGCCTTTCTACTGCTTGTGCACACTGCCACAACACTCATCTGGTGTAGCTTGTTTTTTTGGGAGTGATTCTCCCCCTCCCCGGCCTGTTCCCCTCATTAGATGAGACGATTGGAAGCACGTGTGCAGTACGGCACGTGCAGCGGAGGCAGGAGAGAAAAGCCACCCGGTGTTGCTGGATGAGAGCGTCGGCACACAGCGGGAGCAGACAGAAGACACAATGGCCAGGCATCAAACCAACGTGTGGGGTGAGAACAACGGCCGCTTGGCAGGTCTTGTGAGCCAGGAGAAGAGGAGGGAAGGCGAGTGGAGCGGAGAGTGGCAAGAGAAGGAACGACAGCACAGAGACGGTCTGTGGGGAACTGGGGGGTGACACTGCATTTCCCCCGTCCGTGAGATAAGTCCCGTTTCCATTGCTTATTAATTAACCATCGGATAGTGGATTCTGTAACAGCTGTGAGCAAGTCCAAATCAATGATAGACTTTTGAGCCCCTGTCTGAGCTGAGCATCCATTTAGGAGAGGCAGATCCTTGCGTGATTGTTTTGATTTAATTTGCAGTGTGTTTTTAGTTTGGGTTTTGTTTCATGGTTTGCTCCTGCATGAATGTTTAAGCTCAGATTTTCTGAACTCTATAAACACAGTTTATACATGAGAATTCTACTGATTTGCTGTTTTATTTCTGTCTGATGGAGGAAGCCAAGGCTCCATCTGATCCCTACAGCTGAGGAAACTGGACTGGTTAACTGGGGCTTTGTTTGGACTCTGGACAATTCTGGATCCCGTGGCACTGCACTTTTGGTGGCTGTGATTTTTGGGTGGTCCATTTGTTGCTTCTTTTTACTTTTTTTATATGCACACATATTTTTGGAATAAAATTTTAAAAAATGTTACTTCCTGCTGCTGGCCTTCTACCGCTGCTCAGTGGAGAGCATGCTCACCTACTGTCTGGGTGTGTGGTACACCGGCTCCACGGCCGAGAACAGGAAGGCTGTGCAGACGGTCATCAACACCACCCAAAAAATTATCGGCAGCCCTCTGCGCTCCCTGGAGGACATCTCCAGATTCTCCAATCTCAGAAGGATCAAGACCATCACAGGAGACCCTTCACATCCCGCCCACCACCTGCTTCCCTCTGGACGACAGTTGAGATCCGTCAGGTCCCACACGTCCAGACTGACAAACAGTTTCTTCCCCTTCCTTCTTCCCCATCCAGACTGCAAACAGTCAGAGGCCCCACCCCCCTCCCTCTGAATGCTCACATGCTCAGAACTGAGGACCTTTTTGGTCTTTGCGTCTCGCCCAAAGATGCTTGGATAGGCTCCAGCCCCCCCGCCACACGAAAAGGATTGAGCGGAAGAAGATGGATGGCTGGATGGCTGGATGGACTAGAAAAGCGCTATATAAGTACGGGACCTTTTCCCTTATCCCCTTTTTAATTATCACTATAAACTCACCTGTCTTTGTACTCCTCACTTTCATGTTCGTTGACTCATCCATGAAAACACTATGTATATTTTCCATAATGCTTGAGCCATTTTAAAAAATTGTGTGTTCAATTGTGTGTCTGCACTCTGCACTCTTATGTATATAGTTCCACCCACATAGCCACTACCATACCTGTGTATATTTAAATAATCCTGCACCATTTTTATTGTTATTTTAATTTTATTTTTATTTCAGTCATGTGATTAATCATGTGTTCTGAAACCATGTTTTATCTAATTCTTCTCTCTTACTTTACTGCACAGTAGGGTGGTGGAGGACCCACAATTCTGTTGTGCTGTACTACTGTACAGTGACAATAAATCCTATTCTCTTCTCTTCTCTTCTATTCCATTCTAATCTATTGTATTCTACTCCTGTGTGCTGTCTGTTCAGAAAACTCCCCAGTAGAAAACACTCACTTTATTAAGTCACCTTACACCATTGACATGCTTTGGTGCTGCAGAGCAGGATTTCTACTGGGTTTGACTACTCGCCAGGGCGGCATATGGCGCCCATGGCGGTGGGGGGGGGGGGCTATGGGCCACCTATTTTTTTCCCCTTGTCCTGTCAAGAAGCTAGGTGAGCAGAACAGAAATCTGCTTCCCTTATTGTGCCAAAAAGATTTATTTTGTCAAAAGGAGCTTTATACAGCATACAGCACATATACAGTGGTGTGAAAAAATATTTCCCCCCTTCCTGATTTCTCTTTTTTTTTTGTATGACTGTCACACTTAAATGTTTCAGATCATCAAACAAATTTAAATATTAGAAAAAAGGTAACACATGTAAACACAAAATGCATTTATAAATGAAGGTGTTTATTATGAAGGGTAAAAAAATAAATAAATCAAAATCTACATGGCCCTGTGTGACAAAGTGATTGCCCCCTAAACCTAATAACTGGTTGGGCCGCCCTTAGCAGCAACAACTGCAGTCAAGCCTTTGTGATAACTGGCAATGAGCTTAACGCAATCTTGGAGAGTGAGAGGATGCCTGAGGAGTGGAGAAGAGGTGTCTGAGAACCAGTCCTCAAGAACAAAGGTGATGCTCAGAGCTGTTGTAACTACAGAGGAATAAAGCTGATCAGCCACACTATGAAGATTTGGGAAAGAGTTGTTGAAGCCAGGTTAAGAGGAGAGGTGACCATCAGTGAGCAGCAGTACAGTTTCATGCCAAAAAATAGCACTACAGATGCAATGTTTGCTCTAAGAGTGTTGATGGAGAAGTACAGAGAAGGGCAGAAGGAGTGCCACTGTGTCTTTATGGATCTAGAGAAAGCAGGTGATAGGGTGCCAAGAAAGGAATTGTGGTACTGTATGAGAAAGTCAGGAGTGGCAGAGAAGTATGTGAGGAGGGGGCAGGACATGTATGAGGACAGCCAGACAGTGGTGAGGTGTGCTGTAGGAGTGACAGATGGATTCATGGTGGGGGAGTTTACATCAGGGATCGGCTCTGACCCCTTTCTTGTTTTCCATGGTGATGGACAGGCTTACAGATGAGGTCAGGCAGGAGTCTCAGTGGACCATGATGTTTGTAGACGACATTGTGATCTGCAGTGAGAGGAAGGAGAAGGTGGAAAAGAACCTGCAGAGGTGGAGGTAAGCTCTGGAGAGAAGAAGAATGAAAGTCAGTCGAAGCAAGACAGAATACATGAGTGTGAATGACAGGGAGGCAGGTGCAACGGTGAAGATGGAAGGAGCAGCGGTAGTGAAGGTATTTGATTTTAAATATCTGGGGTCAACCATCCAAACCAATTGAAAATGCACAAGAGAGGTGCAGAATAGAGTGCAGGCAGGGTGGAGTGGGTGGAGACAAGTGTCAGGAGTGATTTGTGACAGAAGGGTAGCAGCAAGAGTGAAAGAGAAGATTTACAAGATGGTAGTGAAACCTACTATGATTTATGGTTTGGAGATGATAGCTCTGACAAAAGACAAGAGTCAGAGCTGGAGGTGGCAGAGCTGAAGATGCTAAGATTTTCATTCAGAGTGACTCGGAGGGACAAGATTAGAAAGGAGTATATCAGAGGGACAGCTCAGGTCGTGTGGTTTGGAGACAAAGTAAGAGAGGCGAGGCTGAGATTGTTTGGACATATGCAGAGGAGGGATAGTGGAGATATTGGACAAAGGATGTTGAAGATGGAGCTGCCAAGCAGGAGGAAAAGAGGAAGAGCACAGAGAAGATTGATGGGTGTAGTGAAGGAGGACATGGAGAGGGTTGGTGTTCCAGAGGAAGATGAAGGGAGAGGGTGAGATGGAGGCAGATGATCCACTGTGGCGACGTCTGAAGGGAACAGCTGGAAGGAGGAAGAAATAATTCCAGTTCAAACACATTTAGTAATATAATAAAAGAACAACATGACAACTTTTTGAACAATCCTGAGCTCAGTCACAAGCGTAACAAATATTTCAGAAGCTAAAGGGTCAATTTTGTTTTCGCCCTTCCATCAAATAACTACAGGTGGGGTTTTTTTTTTTGGTTGTTTTTTTTACATTTCCTGCTTAAATCTGACACTGTATTTGCAGCAGTTAAGTAGATGCAAAAAGAACATTTTTAATTACTAAAAGCTTCCTCTCTTTAAAATAAATCGTTAAAACACTGATCTAAATATCAAACAAGGTCAACCTATTTCCTGAGAGGTTGCACTGCTCAATAATTTGATAGGCTGAAGTGATTCTCCCACACTGCCAGGTTTCTTTGCTGCACAAGCTCAGACCTGTTGTTGGATTGGATCTTACAGTACAATCAAAAAATATTGATCTTTGCTTTGAAATGATCATACAGCCACTTCTCTGTCTTACCCACATTTGATAAATGAGGCCATTATAACCAAAATGTGCCCATATTTGAGTTTGTGTTGTGGCATGTCAGCTCGGCGCAAAGTACTGACAGCATGTGAAGTGTCACAGCATAGAATATCCGAGTCACGATATCACTATAACAACTGCACAGGAGGACTCTGTGTGTGCCTGCCTGTGCCTGGAAAATTAGGTGCCCAGACTGACTGTACTTGGTAGCAGTAACCAGTGATCAGGAGTGGTGCGGTGCTAAATGTGGCTGACTGGTGCCCCTGTTTTACAGTGGTTCAGCTACACTAGAACATATTCTTGTTACTCATATTTATGAAGAAGGTTGTAAAAATTCCTTCATGATCCATTATAAACCATCATAAAAAATACAGTAGAAACCAGAAGTTTACATGCACAGCATAAAAAGTCACACAGGCTTTTTTTTTTTTTTTTTTTTTGTCACTGCCTGACATTAAATCAGAGTAAGCTTTTCATGCTTTAGTTTAGTTTGGATTACCAAAATTATTTCTATTTTTAAAATAATTTTCATATTTGATATTTTTTTAAGATAATTTTTTATGACTGCTTTCACAGTCAGAAGTTTACATACAGTACAATTATTATGCCTTTAAACAATTTGGGAAAGCCCAGATGACAATGTCATGGCTTGTGAAGATTCTGAAAGGTTAATTGACAACTTTTGAGTTAATTGGAGGCACATCTGTTCATGTATTTTAATGCAAAACTCAAACACACTGCTTCCTTGTATGACATCATGGGAAATGATGGGTACAATCAGGTACAATTTCCAGATGCCTGAAAGTGCCACATTCATCTCTTCAAACAATTATACACAAGTATATGCACCATACTGCATCATTCTCCTCAGACAGGTTTGGAGACCCAGAGATGAACATGTTTTGGTGTGAAATGTGCTTATCAACCCCAGAATAAAAGCAAAAGACCTTGTGAAGATGCTTGCTGAAGCTAGTAAAAAGGTGTCATTATCCACACTGAAGCGAGTCCTGTACCGACATGGACTGGGAGGCCACTCAGAGAGGAAGAAGCCATTACTCCAAGGCAACATAAAAAATCCAGATTACAGTTTTCAAATGCACCCAAGGAAAAAGACCTTAATTTTTGGAGACATGTCCTGTGGTCTGATGAAACTAAAATTGAACTCTTTGGCCCTAATTACCATGGTTACATTTGGAGGAAAAAGGGGGGAGACTTTTAAGCCTGAGAACACCATCCCAACTGTGAAAGATGGGGGTGGCAGCGCCATGTTTTGGCGGGGTCTTGCTGCACTTCACAAAATAGATGGCATCATGAGGAAAGAACATTTGGTCAGTCAGGAAGTTAAAGCTTGGACACAAATGGGTCTTCCAATTGAACAATGGCCCTCAGCATACCACCAACTTCATTACAAAGTGGCTTAAGGGCAACAAAGTTTTGGAGTGACAATCACAAAGCCCTAATGTCAATCACATAGATGATTTGCGGGCGGAGCTGAAAAGATGTATGAGAGCAAGACGGCCTACAGACCTGACTCAGTTCCTCCAGCTCCGTCAGGAGGAATGGGCCAAAATTCCAGCAAATTATTGTGAGAAACTTGTGGAAGGAGACCCAAAACATTTGATGGATCAAAGTCATAGATCTTAAAGGGATGTCTCTGAAGATAATGATTGATATCAAGGTTTAACCCAAATCACATAAGCAATTTATATCATCCAACTGTTATCATAGAATATACTCTTGATATAATTAACACATTTCTTGTGTGAGATCCTCCAAAACCTAACAAGAAACTAGGAGAAAAAAGTGAATGTGAACACATACTGTAGGTGTCAAATACTGGTTCCAAAATGTAAAAGTTCCATTTTATATTTGTCCCGACAATTCTCTAAAACAGTGGATTTTGAGTAGCAATGTTCTCAATTTCAATGTTTTCTGAAACTGTGATTTGTGATAGAAATGAAAGACACGCAGGTTTACCTATGAAGCATTTTATTTCAACTGACTCAGTGAGATATTAAAAACAATATGAAATCTCTGTTCATTTCAGTTGACTTACTGCTTGATACATTTATATACTGTGCATGGTCTTGCTCCTTGGGTATGAAGGCTTCTGTATTTAAAGTAATTTACTTAAACTTAAAAATGAAAATATTGTTATAATTTGAGGTGCTTTTGACTCATTTTAGAACCTGTGTGGTGATCCAACAAAGGCCCAAATTCTAATTTCTGCCATATATTTGTGTGGTTGAAAAACCTGTCTGTTCAGCACCAAGGAGGGCTGATTGATCACAGCTGGCTTACTGCCCACACCTGGATGTAGTCATTGGTCACCAATATAAGGGGTTTCAGCCAGGATTGTCACATAGTAAATCCAGTCCTCATGGTCACTCAAGTTCTATGAATCCTGCTCACCTCTTGCTCTGCTCCTTCACTCCTAGGAAAGCCAGTCTGTCTGCCAGCCCGCTGACTCACCCTCCTCGGTTTGTGCATGCTCGGCAGGTAACAAGCACCTTACTTCTCTGGTCTGGAATTCTCACCTGGAAATTTCACCACCCTATGGAAAAAAGTCAAGGTTCCACGTGAGCCTCTCTCAAACATTCAAACATTCTTTCATTTCCTCTCAGTCCCAGGATCTGCTACCCTGTGAACTCCACCTGGATCTGGAAACTCGGTTTGGCCTCGAACCTTACCTGAGCTCTGGTACTGTCGCTCCCTTACCTGTTAAACTCTGGCTACTCAGCCACCTGTTGGAAACCCACACCTGCAGAACCCTTACTCAAATCAAGTACACTCATTCATTCATTCATTCATTCATAATTAATCACACTTACCGCCCTTTGTCCTCCATTACACACCCTCTCCTTCTATTTTACTATTCGAGTAGTGTGTCACTGTAATCGAGTGATTACTCAAGTTATCAGATATTTTTTTTTTTATTTATTTATTTATATTTTTTTTTTGCATTGAAGATACTTGCATTGACCAACATGTGTGGAACTTTCTTTCCTAAAGAGCAGTAGTAATTGTACCAAACACTCAATAACACAGGTACACATTTATTGCAGTGTATATTGCATAGAATGTAACTTTAAATGTTACGTTGCACCATAAAGTTCCGTATTGTAGCATTAACTTCAATTCACAACATAATAGCTACCACTGTAATTACCATAATCAGTAGCGGCAGTTACCGTAATTACCATAGCTGACCACATTCTATTCAATTTAATTGAAAAACTAAATCACATACCTTGTCTAAGTCAGCTGCTTGTTCGTGATGTCTCTACCGAGACATTGTCGTATGCCAGCTCGCTGCTCGGCTTTACACTGTACACACTACACAATGTTTTCCTCCAAGTTGAGCTTGAAATGATCGCAGACTTGAAATACTTTTTGTTATGTTTTATGACCTTGTTCCTTTTTGCTGTTGCTCTGACATTGCACCATTAAAACATTTTCTGTCTATGGCGCAGCAGCGCTCCCGTCAGCTCATTACCCTCTGGCTGTCAAGTTTTTTTTTTTCAAGAAAATATTCTGTTTAGATTTGACAAATTCCAAAGGATGTAACTTGAAAGTGGTAAGAGATAATGGCTTCCTGTCAAATTGAAAGATGTAGAATATGATCAAAAGTTAAGATAAGATAAGCCTTTATTAGTCCCACAACGGGGAAATTCCAGGATTGCAACAGCACAGGGATAGCAACACTCAGAGCAACAATCAGAAGGCAAGAAAAAAAAAAAAAAAAAAAAAAGTTTGAGATAGGAGTAAATTTATGCATCTAATTTGCATAGTCCAACAGCAGCCATATCAAATTACATAACTTTCAATCAAAAGTGAACTTTAGACATATTTGCACAAGGGATGGTTTTGATTTTTTGTCTTTGTTTTTGGTTTTGGGTTTTTGTTATCTTATCTTCAAAGTATTTGAACCAGAAAATCAGTAGATATGTACACAAAAAAAATAAATACATCGAACTTACTGTGCACCATGTGTCTTCATTCGTCCATTTTCATCATCCCCGGTCCTTATTTCATCTTCTGCCAGTAATTTTCACTTTCTCTCCAGCATCCAGAAACTCTCAAATGTATCTTGTAACTTATTCCACCTCAATTTTGGTTACATAACGCTGCCGAACCGGCACTATTGTTCTCTGCCGTCACGTGCAGCTCCGTCGATGGCAGATGAAAGTGTACATGCTCCAGGTAATCTTCTGCTGTCAAAAAAGGTAAATATTTCCCTTCAGAAGCTAAATAATCTCTTTTTAGAGTCATAGTTGGCAAAATTTTGAGCAAACGCTTCCTTCATGTGGAAATACATGTTGGGATGGAGTCTTTGTTTACATTCTCTTCTTCATGTTTCCGGAAATGATGTTTGAGGCGGTTTGTTTGGGTGAAGTCTTCCAGTCCTCCAGTGAAGAGCAGTAAGCTATACGTGTCTGATATCTTGTCATGTGAAATGCTTGGTACAACTGGGTTTTCTGTGCTTTTAGGAAACATCACGTGACAGGCGCAGACCTGCAACTAAGGCAGCAGGTGACGCACGTGTTTTATGACAGCTGGACAATTAAAGGGTTAAACAAAACCATGTCTTGTTTACATAATGTGATCGAAAAAAGGTCATACTAGAAAAAGGTCATATAGGCCTGAAGTGCGACATTAAATGATACTTCGAATCATAGATTTTGGATCGATGAATTTTTGTCATCAAATTACTCAAATTATTCAAGTAATCATTGCAGCCCTAGTTGCAACTTACCTGTTAAATACAAAAATATCTCATTTGTCTTGAATCTTGCCTGCTGTGTTTGTGTCCAGCATTTGGGTCACAGTCTTGTTGACCATGCCACCTGGGTATCATGGTTAACAAGAGGAGGAGCCAATCTCAGACACAACACACAGACACCAGAACGTGAAGGCAAGGGAGTGTATTCATTGTAAGTATAGGTGGTGGTTTGTTCTATTTGTTAAGAGGGAGGTTTGCACCTGAAGGGAAGATGAGATGAGTAAGTGACATGGGGAAACAACTCAGGTACATGATAGGATGATATACTGTAATGAATGGGCGTTTCAGTCTGGTGGAGTTTTGTTAGGTTACAAGTGACCGGTGGAGATTCTGAGGAAAAGGTTGGTAATGTTTTGAAATTGTAATTATTTTGTGTTACTTGTGAGTCCAAGTCCAACCCCTAAATCATGGGTCAAAGGAAGTCCTTGGGTAAAGTTAGGTTTGAGGGTTAGAATGTGGGATGTGTTTATTTACTTCGAGGATCCAAGTGCACACGGTCAAGAGAGAGAAAATCTAAGAGGTATGGAGGCTGGGAGAATGGGCAGGTAAGTGGGGTATGAGATGTATGAGATGATGGGTAGGCAGGCTAAACACCAGTCCAACACGATGACCCCACATTGCTACAAGCTCAGAGTGAAACTGAAGTTACAGTGTGGGACAACCAGAGACAGATGTGGTAATTGCCTTCAGCTGTAGGTGATTAGACTTCCCTGCCCTTTGAGAATGGTGGTAAACAGCCATAAAATGATAAGACAGAATGTGCAGTGCTCACCCAGATCCATGACACTCGGGGTGGTCTGGGATATAATGGTCATGGGACACAGTGTACTGTATACAGTCCTCACTAAATTTTAGTGGGACAACCAATTTTCTTACTCTTTTTTGAGAAATTAAGAGGTTGTCGGTATTATACTGTATGAAGCCTTACATTCACCATTTCAGAGAGAAATGTACATCACTCAGTCCCTGTTCTACCAGTGCATACATGTTGAGGCAGAAATAAAAATAATAATAATAATGCATCGATTTTATATAGCGCTTTATCATATATACTCAAAGACGCTTTACAAATAGGTACATTATTCATTCACTCCAGACAGGCAATGGTAGTGGCAAGCTACTTCTGCAGCCACAGCTGCCCTGGGGCAGGCTGATGGAAACGTGGCAGCAAATCTGCACCAACAGCCTTTCCAGCCAACACCGAACATTTTATACATTTACACACATTCATACCCAGTGTTATGGGCACTGGGTATGAAAACACCCAGAAACCCAGAAACATACCCAGAAACAGAAACAATACATTCCACAGGCACAAAGCACAGAAAACAATGAATCATATTATCAGACTGACATTAAGAGAAGACATTTTGTCCATGCCTTTCTCACTATGTATTCACCTTGCACAAAATCTTGCCACGAGCCTTCCTGTGGACTTCTTGTTTATTCATATTAGATGTAATACCAATCAATGACTCATTATGAGAGGCAGAAAAGGAGTTCAAAAAGCTGTAAGACAGTCTGGCAAAGGCAGTTTAGTCTATGTTAATCACCACTACAGGTGCATCTTGTCATGGGTAGCGGGAGCGCACTCCTCCCCTCCAGCCTCACATTCACGAATTCATCACTGGACCTGAGGCAGAAGACACACCTGCACCCGCTCATCAGCCAGCGTACATAAGGAGGCTCCCTCCACGCAGTCAACACTGGCTCGTCTGGGTATACTGCCCGCGATCAGGCAAGCTATTATAAGTCTTAAGCGTTAACACGCCATTAACCTTATTTCTCCTTTTCTCCTCAGGTTGCTGCCACCATGTAGGTGTGTCTCCGGGACTGCGCGTACTCTCCTGCCTCACCACACCGTTCCTCAACGACCTACTCCACCTGGCCATTCACCATCAGCTCATCTACCCCCTTACCCTACTGGTTCATCTATTCCCCGCTGGGTCCTGCTGGTCCTCTTTGGATTTCCCATGTAAGTGGTAATTTGTCTCACCCATTTCCCTTACTCCACTCCTCAGCTCACGGCTCTCGTCTTCTCTCCACCGGGCCTTTCCTCTGGCGAGTGACTGTTTCTGCAGCTGTGCGCTTTGGATTTTTGCTATTAATAAAATTGTCAAACGTGCCCTTCTGTGTGGTTCCTTCCTGTGTTTGGCATCGTGCATGTGAGCTGTCAAAACTTAATTCGCTATGACAGAACGAGCCAGCAAGGATGGTTGCTCAGCTGGTGACTCACCGCAGGAGCTGTCAGCTATAGATCCCCTAGCGGCGACCGAGCACCAGCTGACTGCGCTGACGCAGCAGGTATCAAACATGATGACGCTGTGGTCTGCAACACCTCCTCCAGCTGTGCCCCTTCAGCCTGCTCTGTGCACTACGGTATGTAGTACGGCCCTACTACCTCCACTGCCATGCCTTCCCCATATGCGGGGGAGGTGGGGAAATAAAAGGGGTTTGTAATCCATGTTCAAATGTACCTGGAGCAGGCTGGGGAGGAGTATCCGGGGGATGTCGCTAGGGTCCAGTTTTTTGCTCTTTTGCTCAGGGATCGAGCCCTGGAGAGTGCACGGTCTACTCTAGACAACCCCGAGGGGCATCGATATACATTTGACCAATTTGTGGCCGCATTCACTAGCGCGTTTGGTCAGACCGAGAGTCAGGGCAACTTGATGAGCCGACTGATGATGCTCCGCCAAGGCACCTGGTCAGTGGCCAAGTACTCGGTGGAGTTCCAGGTTGTGTCGTCCGATTCGGGTGGAACGAGACTGGTTACACGGCACGTTTCTCCATGGGTTGAACGATCAACTTCGTGATGATCTGGTGGTCCACCCTGTCCTGGAGACTCTTGATGGCGTCATAGATCAGGCAGCTGGTTTGGACAATCAGTACTGTGAGTGCGCAAAGGAGCGGGAGTCCTCCTCTCGCCCGCATGCTGAGCGTGTATCCGCTGTGATTACTGGCACTGGCGGCGCCGGCTCTTCACCTTAACCAATGGAGCTCTCTCGGCACTTGACCAATGATGAGCACTGGTGAAGGCAAAGGGCTGGCACGTGCATGTACTGTGGTTTACCTGACGACAGTCTGGACGAGTGCCGCCAGCGGCTAAAAGACAGGGGTCTGGCAGGCGGGACCAAATCCACTCCTCCCGGTAATTTTTCAATTTCGGCCCTCATGCAATTGCCAGGGGTCGAGAGGAGGGTTATGACGCTGGTTGATTCGGGGTCTGAGGGTAATTTTTTGTCTGCTGACGTCATGAAGAAGGTGGGCATTCCCACACATAAATTACCCTGTAGTCAGAGAATCAGAACCACATCTGGCCATGAGGTCGCGGTGGTTGCTCAAAGCATGGTGCCCATATCCATCCTCCTTTCCGGGAACCACCGGGAGGAACTATCATTCCTGGTTTTCCCCGTTTCATCATCCCCGGTGGTTCTTGGTTATCCACAGCTCTGGAGGCATAGCCCAATGATCAGTTGGGCCAAAAATACCATCTCCTTCTGAAGCCCGTTTTGTTTGGCCCACTGTATGCGTTCAGTTGAGTGCTCCCCATCTCCGTCTGTTCCTCCCTTTCTGGCAGAGCCGCCAGACCTCAGCCTCGTCCCCTGGACTTATTACAATTTGGGTGAGGTCTTTAGCAAGTCAAGAGCATTGTCGCTGCCATCTCACCGCTATTATGACTGTACTAAAGATCTCATCCCGGGGGCGAGGCTGCCGTCCAGCCAGCTGTATAGCATTTCTGGCCCAGAGAGGGAGGCGACAGAGCGATATGTGAAGGAGTCGCTGAACGCCGGCCTTATTCAGCCATCTTTGGCTCCGCTCGGGGCCGGATTCTTCTTCGTTGGAAAGAAGGATGGCTTGTTGCACCCGTGCATTGACTACTGGGAGCTCAACACAATAACCATCAAAGATAAGTACCCTCTGCCTTTGATCAATCCAGCATTCGAGCTTCTTCAGTGCTCACGGGTTTTTACCAAGTTAGACCTCAGGAACGCATATCATCTGGTCCGCATTTGCGAGGGCGATGAATGGAAGACGGCTTTTAAAACATCACCAGGGGTAATTCGAGTACTAAGTGATGCCATTCGGACTCACTAACACCCCCGCCATCTTCCAGCGGTTAATAAATGACGTCCTCCATGATATGCTATACCAATTTGTGTTAGTCTATCTTGAAGACATTCTTATTTTCTCCCGCTCGCCAGAGGAACACGAGGTCTACGTCAGGGCCATTTTACAGTGGCTTTTGGAGAACCAGCTTTACGTTAAGGCCGAGAAGTGTGAATTCTCCACATCATCCACCACCTTCTTGGGCTTCATCGTGGCTGAGGGGGAGCTGATTGCCGACCCGGCCAAGATAAAGGCAGTGTTAGATTGGCCAACTCCCCACTCCCGTAGGGAGCTTCAACACTTCCTCGGGTTTGTGAACTTTTACCGCAGGTTCATCAGGAACTATAGTGGGGTAGCACTGCCTTTGACAAAGCTGACCTCCGTTAAAGTCCCTTTTCGGTGGACTGAGGTAGCTGATCAGGCGTTTACCAAATTAAAGCACCTGTTCACGGAAACACCTATCTTGCCTCAGGTCGACACACACCTTCCATTTGTTCTTGAGGTGGGTGCATCTGATTCGGGGGTTGGTACTGTGCTGTCACAGCGCATGCCCTTGATCAGAAGCTTCGCCCGTGCGCATATTTCTCTCAGTGGCTCACGCCGGCCGAGAGGAGCTATGATATAGGGGACAGAGAGCTGCTGGCCATTAAGTTGGCATTAGAGGAGTGGAGGCACTGGTTGGAGGGGGCCATTCACCCCATCGTTGTGTGGCCCGACCACAAGAACCTTGCGTACTTGCAGTCGGCCCGCCGACTCAATGCCAGGCAGGCTCACTGGTCGTTATTCTTCCAGCGATTTAATTTCACCATCACTTACCGGCCTGGCACCCAGAATACCAAACATGCTGTCGTGCCAGTTTGATTCCAGGGACGTAGCCCCCCCCCCCCCCCCCAACCGTCATACCACCTTTATACATCCTTGGAGCCCTTACTTGGGATATCGAGCGGAGGGTCCGCCAGGCCCAGTCCCAGGACCCTGTACCAGTAGGGTGCCTAACCATCTGTATGTCCCGGCCACCCTCCGCAGTGATGTCATCCAGTGGGGTCACACCAGTCGCTTTGCATGCCACCCAGGGATCACCCGGACCATCAAACTTGTCCGATGGGTGTTCTGGTGGCCCATGCTGCGGTGGGATGTCCGGGAGTATGTCAGAGCCTGTCAGACGTGCGTCCGGGGTAAATCTGACTCCTCCCCACCATCTGGACTCCTCCACGCCCTCCCCATCCCTGGTCGTCCATGGTCCCACATTGCCGTTGACTTTGTGACCGGTTTGCCCTCCTCCCACGGCAAGACAGTGATCCTGACCATTGTGGATCGCTTCTCCAAGGCGGTGCATCAGGTGGCCCTCCCTAAACTTCCATCGGCCTTGGAGAAAGTGGTCCTCCTCACCAATCATGTCATCCAGGTACACGGCATCCCTATTAACACTGTGTCTGACCAGGGTCAACAATTTACGTCCGAGGTCTGTAGGACTTTTTGCCGGACCCTGGGAACCACTGTGAGTCTATACTCTGGAAATCACCCTCAGAGCAACGGGCAGGCGGTGCACGCTAATCAGTCCCTGGAGGCTGCCTTGCGTAGCGTAGCGGCCGATAATCCCTCTTCCTGGAGCAGACACCTGACCTGGGTGGAGTATTCCATGAACTCGGTTTCCTCAGCTACCGGACTCACTCCGTTCAAGGCGTCTTTAGGGTACACGCTGCCTCTCCTTCCTATGGACAAGAGGAAGGTCCCAGTTCCATCCGTAGGGGCCCACGCTCAGTGCTACCGATGCGTCTGGAGGTCTACTCGGGCCGCCCTGGCCTTCACCACCGAACGACCCCGGGCCACTGCTGACAGGAGGTGGGTCCCGGCCCCCAAGTACGTTGTTGGACAGCAGGTCTGGCTGGCAGCAAGTCAGAGAAATCAAAAAAAAACTGTCCCCCCGCTTCCTTGGGCCTTATACCATCTCCCAGGTGGTCAACAAGACGTCGGTCCAGCTTAAGCTGCTCCTGACCCTATGGGTGAACCCTAACTTTCACATCAGCCACATCAAGCCCCTCTCGGCCAGTCCCCTCTGCCCCCCCGAAGCCGCCTCCTCCTCCCCGCATCATCGACGGCCACCCCGCCTACACGGTTCGGTGGATTTTGGATGTTCGCCGCCGAGGCCGGAGCCTACAGTATCTAGTTGACTGGGAGGGCTATGGTCCGGAGGAACGATCCTGGACCCCCTCATCACGAGTGCTGGACATGCTGGACAAGGGGATGCTCCGGGCCTTTCACCGTGCTCACCCGGATCGCCAGGAGGCGTTTCTAGAAGGGGGGGGGGCTGTCATGGGTAGCGGGAGCGCGCTCCTCCCCTCCGGCCTCACATTCACGAATTCATCACTGCGCCTGAGGCAGAAGACACACCTGCACCCGCTCATCAGCCAGCGTACATAAGGAGGCTCCCTCCACGCAGTCAACACTGGCTCGTCTGGGTATACTGCCCGTGATCAGGCAAGCTATTATAAGTCTTAAGCGTTAACACACCATTAACCTTATTTCTCCTTTTCTCCTCAGGTTGCTGCCACCATGTAGGTGTGTCTCCGGGACTGCGCGTACTCTCCTGCTTCACCACACCGTTCCTCAGCATCGTGCACGTGAGCTGTCAAAACTTAATTTGCTATGACAAATCTGAACAAATTAGAATGTCATTGAAAAGTTGTTTTACTTCAGTGATTTAATTTTAAAAAATAAATCTCATATTATGTAGTCATTACATACAGAGTGATATATTTCAAGTGTTTATTTCTTTTAATTTTGATGGTTATTCCTTACAGCTCATGAAAACTCCAAATTCAGTTTCTCAAAAAAACTGAATATTTCATAAAATAAATTTTAAAAATTGATTTTTTTTAAAAGAAATGTTAGAATGTAGAAAAGTATTGCCATATACACAGTTAGTACTTGGCTGGGCCCCCTGTTGCATAAATTACTGCATCAATGCGGCGTAGCAGGGAGGCGATCAGCCTGAGGTACTGCTGAGGTGTTATGAAGGCCCAGTTGTTTTGACAGCGGCCTTCAGCATTGTTGGGTCTGACATCTCTCATATTGTTTTAGAAAACACTCCAGAGATTCTCTGTGGGGTTTTGGTCAGGACAGTTTACTGGCCATTCAAGCACGGTGACACCATGGCCATTAAATCAGGTATCAGTGCTTTAGGCAGTGTAGGCAGGTGCCAAGTCCTGCTGGAAAATGAAATCGTCGTCTCCATAAAGCTTGTCAGTAGAGCGAAGCATAAAGTGCTCTAAAATTTCCTGGTAGACAACTGCGCTGACTTTGGACTTGATAAAACACAGTGGACAAGGGCTTTGCAGAGACCATTTGAGAGGCGGGGACAGAAATTTAAAAAAAGAGGCACATGGACCTTGACTTTTTAGCTATTATATATATATATATATATATATATATATATATATATATATATATATATATATATATATATATATATATATATATATATACTACCGTTCAAAAGTTTGGGGTCACCCAGACAATTATTTTGTGTTTTCCATGAAAACTCAAACTTATTTACCACCATGAGTTGTAAAATGAATAGAAAATATAGTCAAGACATTGACAAGGTTAGAAATAATGATTTGTATTTGAAATAATATTTTTTTCCAGATCTCAACCTGCTCAAAGGAAGGTCAGTTTTATAGCTTCTCTAACCAGCTAAACTGTTTTAAGCTGTGCTAACATGATTGCACAAGGGTTTTCTAATCATCCATTAGCCTTCTGACACAATGAGCAAACACATTGTACCATTAGAACACTGGAGTGATAGTTGCTGGAAATGGACCTCTATACACCTATGTAGATATTGCACGAAAAACCAGACATTTGCAGCTAGAATAGTCATTTACCACATTAGCAATGTATATTAGATATTAGAGTGTATTTCTGATTAGTTTAAAGTTATCTTCATCGAAAAAAATAGTGTTTGACTGCTGTGGAACTCTCTGCTGTAGTCCGAGTTCCACCCTATGCAGGACACACTGAATGCACTAAGGAGCTCATTTAGCAGTAGACTACATCATCCTAGGTGCACAACCGAGAGGTTTCGCAGGTCCTTCCTACCAACGGCTGTCAGACTGTATAACCTTAGCAGGGCTGCTCGCAGAGATAGCAAAAAGACGTGACAACCTAATAGTATTGAATGCAAAAGATGCAATAGACTTACACATTGGTCCCCTCCGGTATACAACTAGGAAAATACCGATAGCTACGGAGGGTGACAATATGTATGGGTACATAATCATACCATGTAGGATAACTAAGTAGATGGTTATGCAGTTTCATTCCATCTAGCTGCAATGCTCCGCACTGTGTGTGTTTGTATATTTATATATTTATTCCATCTAGCGACAATGCTCCACACTGCGTGTTTATATATTTACATATTTATTCCATTTAGCTACGGTGCTCCGCACTGTGTGTGTTTATGTGTTTGCATATTTGTTCCATCTAGCTACAATGCTCCACACTGTGTGTGTGTCTATATATTCACATATTTATTCCATCTAGCTACAGTGCTCTGCACTGTGTGTGTTTATATGTTCATATATTTATTCCATCTAGCTACAATGCTCCTCATCGTGTGTCTATATATTTATGTTTATATGTACGTATGTATACTCGCTGCTCTTGTTTTTTCTTGCCTTCTGATTGTTGCTCTGAGTGTTGCTATCCCTGTGCTGTTGCAATCCTGGAATTTCCCCATTGTGGGACTAATAAAGGCTTATCTTATGTTATCTTATCTTATATATATATATATATATATATATATATATATATATATATATATATATATATATATATATATATATATATATATATATATATATATATATATATATATATATAAAGTGTGTATTTATGCAAAGAAAATTATTTTCACTCAAAAGTCGAATAAATTTTGTTGAGTTTATTCTTAAGTAAAGTTTACTTATTGCTAAAAGTACACTTTACAAATACAGTATATTCTAGTAAAATTTATTAAGAACTTTATTTATTGTTAAAATAAATACTTATGCATTGCTAGTAAATTTTACTGAGCTCCCCTTAGTATATTATTCTTTAATGTTAATTTTCTATGGTTTGTCTATGACATAATTGAGTATTTTTTAACTTATTATGTATATTATCATATATGAATGTACTTCACCTCTAAATTCTTACAGATTTATTGTATTTAAAATCATTTTAACACATGGGTAGCTTAACAGACTCCTATATAAAAATCCACAGAAGTTTTAAAGAACACCCCATTTATCTGATGCCATCAGAAACACAGCAGTTATAAACTAGTGGGTGAAACAGCACAGTTACATCAATCTGTTCCAAGTAGTCTGTTTCAAACCTGAGAAAATCCATAAATATGTCATGGCGGCCTCTGGGCCGTCATTGGCTTCATCAGCCCCAGCTGCGCACAGACCAACAGGTGCCAATCAGCGGCTGTTAAAAGCCAGCGTTGCTGACAGCCCGTCACGGAGTCGTCTGTCCTCCTCATCGGAGCATGAACCAGAGCTTCGTTCTCAAGCTACGTCTAGAATGCCTCGTCAGGAACTACCACGTAAGAGAACTGTGTGTTACTCAACTCCTTGCCTTTACCCCTGTGCACAGGTGGACCTCCCAGGCGGCGGACCAGCTTCCCCAGCCGACGGGGCGTTGCCACTTCAGCCACGTAGCTCCTCGTTACCACCTCTGCTACGGGTACGTCTTACTCCTCAGCTGCAAGAGCTGCTATTGTCTCAGCTGCAGGAACTATCATCACCACGATCAGTGGAATCTCTGTCATCGCCACCATCAGAACTGTCATCGTCACGATCAGTGGAATCACTGCCAGCACCGCTATCAGAACTGTTATCGTCACGGTCATTGGAATCACTGCCGTCATCATCACAGGAACTGCCATCGCCACAGCAACAGGTGGATTCACTACCACAGCCACGAGCACATTCACCTCCACGTTGCACGGCCGCTGGGAGTCAGCAGGACGCTACCTGTGGATCACCCAAGTAAGCCCCTTCACCTACAATTACTCACGAGTGCTGAACAGCGGTAATTGTATCTGCTTGTGTGTTACAGGGTTGCCAGGTCTCCATCCGGACTGCTCAGTTCCAGCGACCAGGACTCTATACTTGCACTCACTCATGCACTACACACTCTCACTCTTCAATAAAAGGATTATTGTCACTATCTACCCGTGTCAGTGTCTGTCTCCTGGGTCCTAAACATGTCAAAATATTCTATAAAAGCTTACCTTTCTCATGCTTTTATCTTCTGGCATTTTAAATAACATGAGCGATAAATCACAAGGAAATACTAATATAAAGTACACCACCTCGAAAGAAAAGTGTTGTCACTAAATTTTCATGTTTTTGGATTTTAAAAATTGTAATCAATCAGTTCCAGAATTCCAACATTGCTGTACAGTCATGACCAAAAAAGCTTGGAATTTCCAGAAACTTCACTAGTTTTTTTATGAGTTTATTTTTTATGATGATCAAATTATTTCATATTTATCTACTATAGGCAAAATGCAGGCACAGGAGAGATCAAAAGCAAAAATCATAAATCAGTTTAGAATACACAATTTATAATTTGTCAGGAAAAAAGAATATGTAGAAAAAAGTAAAGGAAGGATTTTTTTTTTGGGGGGGGGGTGCACATTTACATCTTTATTTATTTATTTACTTTATTTTTGAGGGGGAAAAAAATGTAAGAGTCCCAAATTTGCAGTTGTCAACACTAAGCAGCAGACATGAATTTGTCCAGTCATGTCCTTAACTTAGCCACCTTAAAAAAAAACCTACAGTGTTATATCCATTTTAAATACTGATCTGTCAGCCTTTATTCAACAGGTGGGCTTTATGTCCACCTGTTAGAATGGAATTATAAATTTCACTTTTTCCTTGGTGGCTGGAGCTCCACTCTGCAAAATCCACCAGGAAACCCCCTCACTCACTAAAAGTAATGATCAAATCCCACAAAAAAAACTTCTGATTCAGAGATTATCACATACTATATTAACACTAATGATAAAATAAAATCAAAGAAATAAAACTTTCGACTATGACCACTCTCTCAAATGAAAACAATTAAAATAAGTTAGTTATGCAGTTTTCCAGCAGATGTTTTTAGACAACAGTCTTTAAACTCTTCCTTGCTCTGTGAAAAAAAATCCTTTTGCCTCTGGATGAAGGAATATTGGCCGTTCAGTGTCGGAGTAGTCTGAAAATTTAAGCAAAAGCAGTAATGATAACAAACTTAACTCTCTCTCTTAAAAGCACCACACAAAAATCCATCCAGCCATCCAGCCATTTTCTAGATGGATGGATGGATATTTGAAGACTGCTCATTAAAGATTTCCCCTGACCCACTTGATGTTATTGTAGGAGGCTGAAATTGCACAAGTATAATAATACATATCTGTATAGTTCACATGGTAATTTGCAGCTCTGAACTCCAAAGAACTTGTCTTTTATAGGTGATAAGGTGGATAAGGCATGAAAATGGAGCCAGTTGAATATAGAGCAGTCATCAGGTTCTTTGCTTAAGAGGCCACAGACCACTGGAGATGTTCAACGAGATGAAAGAGACTTATGGAGAGGATGAACCCTTGTATAACATAGTCAAGCACTGACATTGACAGTTGAAGCGTGGTTGGACATCGATGAAAATTGCATAATTTCTTAGATGACCACAGTGCACCACTGATAACAACACCATCAGGCAAATGTAAACCACCATTTTGGAGGATTGTCACCTAACAATTCATCAACTAGCCCAAGATGTCAAGATCAGTGTGGGGCATGTGAAAAAAAAAAAAAAAAATCATCCATGGCCATTTGCACATACTATAGAAATTGCCTCCACGATGGATTCCACAATGCCCACACCTTTCCGGAAGCAGGAATGAGTCACGTGCTACCAGGTTCTGTTAGCGATGTGCCAAGAAAACCATGAGAAATTCTTTGACAGACTAATCATGGAGGATGCAACATGGACGATCACTATGCAGTCCCTCCAGGATTCTGCGATGTTGCAATTGCACCAATTCATGAGAGTGCAACAAATCCCCGCAATTTTTGTGGGACATTGCAACTTTGTACAGCCACCGCAACTTTCCTGCAATTTTGGCCAGTTGTCATCATCTTCCATGAACTTCACCAATCAAATATGTCCCTGGGTAGCACTCAAATGCCTATGCCTTTTGGCTGCACGGTGGCGCAGTGGTTAGCACTGTGGCAGCACAGTTTTACCTTCGGCCGGGGGATCGCGGGGATCGTGGGTTCGATTCCTGCCCCCGGCCAACAGTGATCTGTGTGGAGTTTGCATGTTCTCCCCGTGTTTGTGTGGGTTTACTCCGGGATTTCTCCGGTTTCCTCCCACATGCCAAAAACATGCAGGTTAGGGAATTAAGGGGCGCTTGCGCACGCAGCGACTGGCAGCTGGTGGCTTGTCACCAGTCTGCAAAACAAATCTACCTACGGGTACAAAATAAGTAATAAAAAAAAAAATGTCATCAGTTTTAACCAATCAAATGCGTCCCTGCACTGTGCTCACTGCCTTGTTTGCAGTGAGTATGGATGGAATACATCAGCAAAAAAGAGAATATTTGATTAAAAGAAACACTCAGCCAAGAGCTTTCCAAGGCACACCAGTGGACACTACCCCACATCTCTGTACTGACCACATGTACGGAGGGCAAAGTTTGCGCTGAGAAAAGCACATCTGCCTGAAAAGCACCCCCATCATAGGAGCGCATGTGAGGAGACAACATAAAGCACAAAGCAAGCTGTTATAATGCATAATTATCTTATTCATCCTTTTAATTCAAGTTGTCTACACTGTTGGTCATTTTATGACAAATTTACTGAGCACTTAATTCTCACTTAATTGTTCTACAGTAAAGTCTGCATTTGCTGTTGCACCAAAGTTTCTCTGTATAGCAGACGTTTCTGCTTAATTAACAAATGAATTACTGTTCAATAGAGAATTTTTGACAATCCTCTACTTCTACCCCTTGTACCCCTAGTACACAAACAACCTCCGGTCATGCGCACGGTGAAGTTATGGTCTGAGGAGGCAATGGAGGCTCTAAAGGACTGTTTTGAAACCACTGCCTGGGAGCAGCTCTGCGAGCCACATGGTGAGGACATCGATGGCCTCACTCACACCATCACGGACTACATCAACTTCTGTGTATACAACACCATACCCACCAAGACCCTACGGTGTTGCTCGAAAAACAAACCCTGGATCAACCCTGAGATAAAAACACTTCTGAGAGAGAAGAAGAGGATCTTCGGGTCGGGGAACAGGGAGATGCTGAAGTCCATACTGAGGGAGCTGAGGAGGAAGATCAGAGAAGGCAAGGACAGCTTCAGGAAGAAGATGGAGGACAAGCTGCAACAGAGCGACATCGGCGGTGTCTGGAGAAACCTTAAAACCATTTCTGGGCTCCAGAATACCTCCTCCCAGGCCACAGGGGGCAGGAAGTGGGCGAACAATCTGAACCTGTTTTTAATAGGTTTGACCAACCGCCCTCCCCCATGACTGCACAACAACCACTGCTGCCTCTAAAGTCATTGAGACCTGCTGTCCACACCCCACTCCACCAACACCCCCTCACTCCCAGCACACAGCCCCCCAAACTGACCCTCACTAAGACCCAGGTGAGGACGGAGCTGAGGAAGATCAAGGCGAGGAAGGCCTCGGCACCGGATGTCATCAGTGCGACGCTCCTCAAGTCCTGCACAGACCAGCTGTGTGGGATTGTGGAGCACATCTTCAACCTGAGCCTGAAGCTGGGGAGGGTACCACAGTTGTGGAAAACATCTTGTGTGGCACCTGTACCAAAGATCTCCCACCCCAAAGACCTGAACAGCTACAGAACAGTGGCCCTGACGTCTTACATGATGAAGACCCTGGAGAGACTGCTCCTTGCTCACCTCCGCCCCCTGGTGGGACCAGGGATGGATCCACTCCAGTCCGCCTACCAGCATGGCATTGGGGTGGAGGATGCAGTGATCTTCTTTCTTCACCATTCCCTGTTCCACGTGGAGAAGCCCGGGAACGCGGTGAGGATCATGTTCTTTGACTTCTCCAGTGCTTTCAACACCATCCAACCAATGATCCTGAAGGACAAGCTGCTGTGCGCAGGGGTGGACCAGCACCTGTCATCATAGATCCTGGACTACCTCACTAACCGGCCACAGTTTGTGAGAAACCGGGATTGTGTGTCCGACACGATCATCGGTAGCACGGGGGCCCCCCAGGGAATGGTTTTGGCTCCCTTCCTGTTCACCCTTTATACTGCGGACTTCTCACACAACACAACACACTGCCACCTACAGAAGTTCTCTGATGACTCTGCGATCGTCAGCCTCATCTCCAACGGAGATGAAGCTGAGTACAGAGGACTTATCCAGGACTTTGTGGACTGGTGCCATCGGAACTACCTCCAGATCAACGTGAGGAAAACTAAGGAGCTGGTGGTGGACTGCCGCAGGCAAGGACAACCCCTCACAACACCAGTAAACATCCAGGGAACAGACATTGAGATGGTGACATCCTACAAGTACCTGGGTGTTCATCTGAACAATAAACTAGACTGGTCACACAATAGCGACACACTCTACAAGAAGGGACAGCGCAGGCTGTTCCCACTGAGGAGGCTCAGGTCTTTTGGTGTACAAGGGGCACTGCTGAAGACATTCTACGGCACGGTGGTTGCATCAGCCATCACTTTTGGAGTGGTCTGCTGGGGCAGTGGCATCACAGTAGCCGATAGGAAGAGACTGAACAAACTAATCAAGAAAGCTAGCTCTGTCCTGGGGCAACACCTTGACCCAGTGGAGGAGATAGGAGAGAGAAGGATGTTGGCTAAACTGTCATCTCTGCTGGAGTCCTAGTCCCACCCTATGCAGGACATACTGTACGGACTGAGGAGCTCATTTAGCAGTAGACTACATCATCCTAGGTGCGTGACCGAGAGGTTTCACAGGTCCTTCCTACCTAGGGCTGTCAGACTGTATAACCTAAGCAGGGCTGCTCGCAGACATAGCAAAAAAATGTGACAACCTAATTGTATTGAATGCAAAAGACACAACAGACTTACACAAATGGTCCACTCCAGTATACAACTAGGACAATATCAGTTGCTATGGAGGGTGACAATATGTATGGGTACATATTCATACCATGTAGGGTAACTAAATTGACGGTTATGCTGTTTATTCCATCTAGCTACAATGCTCCGCACTTTGTATATATATTTATATATTTATGTGTACGTATGTATATCCACTGCTCTTATTTTTATTTTTCGTATCTTCTTAATTATTGCTCTGAGTGTTGCTATCCCTGTGCTGTTGCAATCCTGGAATTTTCCCATTGTGGGACTAATAAAGGCTTATCTTATCTTATCTTATCTTATCTTATCTTATTTGGTTGCCACCACTGAGGAAGGAGATTGTCGGGACATTCGCCTTCATACGTGGTAGCGGTTTACTCCACTTATGTTATTCGCTCCCTGCGCTCTACTCAGCCAAACATCTTAAGACGATCTATACCTTGGTGTTTTGGCTGGTCCGCGTCTCTGCCTCTGCCTCCAGTCTTCACGGCTCACCCCGGATTAGCTCCAGTACTGTAAATGTGCCTTAGCCTTCTCTCCTGTGCTAGCAGGCCTGTAGCATCAGGCTGCTTGCCTTTCCTGTTTCATGTGTTACGCAGCCCTGCAGAACCAGGCTTTATATTCACCAGACTGTTGAGCATTTCTGTAGGTGCCCTGTATGTTGGTGGCCAATACTGTCATTACACCCCTCCATATATTGTGTGATTGACTGAACTGCATTTGGTGATTATTGAACCAGTTATTTTGTGAACTTTAATAAACACAGCACTCCCTACTCCTGCGATTGGGTTTTTCATTCTCTTCCTCATGCGCCGTGTAATGGCACACAGGGGTTCATGACAATATCCTTTGGTCTTTGGGAGAAATGATGTGTCAGTAAGAAGAACAATAATAAAATGGAATAATCTAAACCATAAAATTGAAATAATGCATTAAATCACAGGTGTCAAACTCATTCCGTTGAGGGCCAAGACCCTGCAGGTTTTACCTCCACCCAGTGTCTTCAACAGGTGATTTCACTGAATGTCTTCCCACTGATTGCTGATCAGTGAAAACACCTGCTCAAGACACTGGGTAGAAGCAAAACATGCAGCCTCTTGGCCCTCCATGAAATGAGTTTGACACCCCTGCATTAAGTGGTCTTTCAAATTTCAGCTGAGCTAAGGGTACAAGCACTGCTCTCTGTCTCTGCCTTTATATCATGGCAAATGTATAGAGTTTGTGTATTATAGATCACTGTCCTAGTTCCACAACCGTGGGGCCTTTGGCACTGCCAGAGGAAAGCACAAGTCTATTCTGACAGAGACGGTACTGCACAACCAGAGACCCCATTCACATTTAGCAGCTTCAAATTCTCAGGCAGTTTCTGGAGGAAATCTGCAGCAGACTCCTTCATTACCTGTCACAGAGCATCTCTCTCAGATCACATGTCAGAAAATTGATTGGTAACACTGCTGAGATCACTGTGGCTTCATTAGGACAGCTGTGCTCTGCCGACAAAAGCAGGCGTGATTGGAGGAGTGTGGAGGTGGGAAGTAACAAATCTTCACTCTCATACCATAACAAATCTGGTTTGACCATTTTATTGATTAAAGCTTTAGATACTTTCTAGGTTGGCTTTTGGATTTTTTAAAAAGGTTGCACTGTAAAAGCTGTAAAAGCTCAACAAATACAGTATTCAAGTATCATATGAATGCAAGGCTCTCTGTCCCTGGGATAATCCATTTTACTCTAGTAAAAGCAGTATAAAAGAATCTGTTGCTTCCTCAGGAATCCCCAGTTCAATACAAGTTACTCTAATTAGACTTCATTATGGTGTAGCTGTTCAGCCTTGTTTGCACTCCTCCAGTCCTGTGTGTAAATCACATTGCTGCAAACCCCCTTCACCATTCCAGCTTTTTCTTCGGCGTGCCAGCTGTTTCTGAATTCAGGTTTTTTATTTCCATGTTTTGTTTTGTTTTGGGTTTTTTTAAATCCTGCTGGATGAAGTATGTTTTCTGGGCTGGATGTCTTTTTTCCTGTTCCCAGAAGAGCCTCCACAATGCTGTTAGGATTCATTTACAAAGCGTCATGCAGCACAGGAAAGTAAAGCGGGTTAACAATTTGTTTGCAACAAACAGTCCAAATTTGTTTCGGGGGGTGTGGGGTGTAATGGAATTAGGAGGCATATTTACAAGAAATAAAGTGGATGGATGTGTGTACAGAGAGTTTTAACTTCTCTCTCTCCTTAAATAACCCTTTCTGTTCTTCATTTCATACAAACTGTCTCAACATTAAGTTCTCCCCACTATCAGACAGGCTGAACATTATATATTGCCATCCAAAATTCAACAAGGTTTCTGGGATTTACAGTGGCTGAGATGCACTTTTTACGCTCATAAATCCAATTTGAAAACTTCAGACTCCTCAACTTTCGATGCCTCCAGAATCACTCTTGGGCTAAACTATTTTTTTTTTTATTTATTTAGTCACTCACTCAGGAATCCTGCATACTTCAACAAGTTTGATTGCATTTAATATCTGGATAATCATAATCTATACCGGAGTGGTGGCTTAGTTGGTAGCGCATCTACCTCACAACCAGGAGGCCCGGGTTCAAATCCTGGCTGGGTAATAATAGAAAAATGGTACTTTCCACCTTCTAGCTTTGTGTTCAGTATAATGGAAAGGAGAGTTAATGCATAGAGCTACCAGAGGACTGACAACCCCCCCCCCCCCCCCCATTGTAGCTTTCACTACTCACAGTAGCTGTGTGGCCTAGGGTCAGTGAAACAGAGATAGCGGCCGCACCATACACCATAGGTGTGGAATGGATTAACTATAATTTGGTGTTAAGAAAACAATCCAAAAATCTCCATCAACATCTTGCAGTGCACTCTCTTATTTACTATGAACTGTACAGTAAGCTCTCAGTCTAGAGCTGGCCAGCATGCTATCTTATAGAGCTAGCCTGGGTATACAGACATTGTAACATTACATAACAAGACAACTGAGTGTCCACCTTTATTTTTGTTGTGATATGTAAACATCAGCTGAAAACAAACCAATGGCTCACAACTGGCCCCTTCTCTTTTGCACACGTCACATTCTTAAGCACTTCTGACATATACGTAGAACCACTTTCATCACTGGATCACCACCTTATCATGGTGGAGGGTTCTCTGTGCCCAAATGATCCCTGGAGCTATGCTGTTGGGGGACAACTTGCCCTTAGTTGGGTCTCCAAAGGCAAACTGGTTCTGGGTGATGAGCCAGACCAAGAACGGTCCAGTAGACCTCTATTAAAATTTTTACAGCAAGGACCCAGTGTAGCCAAAGAAGGCATCTGAGTTCACCCTCCATTGGGTTCAGGGTTAGGGTTTTCTTGGTGTTTACTGTCCAGGAGAGGTCAGAGGTAAGGTGGGTGCCCAGGAACATGAAGGTGGGGACAGTTACCATATGATCTCCATTTATGAGGCGGGGGGGTGGTTTGGTTTGGTTTAGTTTAGTTTAATGGTTTATTTGTCAAGTACCATGTACATAAAATAAAACAAAAAAATAAAATAAAAATAAAACATTAAACATGGGGGAAAGATGCTCTGTACCAGATTATAGCATTCTCACTATAGCGTTCTCACTGATCCTGTCTGTTTTTCATGACGTCCATAATGAGTTCTTTGGTTTTATGGATATTCAGTTTCAGTCTGTTTGCTGAGCACCACAGCAGCAGGTTCTTTACCTCCACCCTTTATGCTTTCTCATTGTTGAGAAAGCGTAAAGCAGTGTTGGGCAGTGATGAGCGCAACCAAGATGGTGTTGTCCACATACTTTATAATGACGGTGGCTGGGTGGGTTGGAATACAGTCAAAGGTGTACAGGGAGTACAGCAGAGGCCTAAGCACACAGCCCTGGGGGTAGCCAGTGCTGAGTGACATTGTGGAGGAGTGTTGGGGGCAAAGTCTGACTGTTTTGGGGCGATTGATAAAGGCTTATCTTATCTTATTGGTGAGAAAGTATTTTATCCAGGAGCAGGTGTAATTTGTTGATCCGGATGTCTGGGATGATGGTGTTGAATGCTGAGTTGTGGTCTACAAAGAGCATCCTCACGTAGCTCTTTGTGTCCTTCAAAAAATGTTGAGGGAAAAAAAATTTAGGGAATTGAAGATTAAATTCATGAAAAAATTCCCAATTTGCAAGAAAAAAATGTTGCATCCATCCATCCATCCATCCATCCATCTTCTACCGCTTTTCCGGAGGTCCGGGTCGCGGAGGCAGCAGTTCAAGCAGAGAAGCCCAGACTTCCCTCTCCCCAGCCACCTGCTCCAGCTCTTCAGAGGGGATACCAAGGCGTTCCCAGACCAGCTGGGAGACGTAGTCTCTCCACCGAGTCCTGGGTCTGCCCCGGGGTCTCCTCCCAGTGGGACGTGCCTGAAACACCTCAAGTGGGAGGCGTCCAGGAGGCATCCTAATCAGATGCCCACACCACCTCAACTGACTCCTTTCAATGTGGAGGAGCAGCGGTTCTACTCTGAGCCTCTCCCGGATGACTAAGCTCCTCACCCTATCTCTGAGGGTGAGTCCAGCAATCCTACAGAGAAAGCTCATTTCAGCCACTTGTATCCGCGATCTCATTCTTTCAGTCATTACCCAAAGCTCGTGACCATAGGTGAGAGTAGGAACGTAGATTGACTGGTAAATCGACAGCTTTGCCTTAGAACTAAGCTCCCTCTTCACCACAACAGACCGGTACAACGTCCGCATCACTGCAGATGCTGCTCCAATCCGTCTGTCGATCTTTCGCTCCATTTTCCCCTCACTCGTGAACAAGACCCCAAGATACTTAAACTCCTCCACTTGGGGCAGGAGCCTGTCTCCAACCCGGAGAGGACAATCCACCTTTTTCCGGCTGAGGACCATGGACTCGGACTTGGAGGTGCTGATTCTCATCCCAGCCGCTTCACACTCAGCTGCAAACCGTCCCAGCAAGAGCTGTAGGTCATTGCTGGATGAAGCCAACAGGACAACATCATCTGCAAACAACAGAGATGAGATCCTGTGGTCACCAAGCATGACACCCTCCATTCCCTGGCTGCTCCTAGAAATCCTGTCCATAAAAATTATGAACAGGATCGGTGACAAAGGGCAGCCCTGGCGGAGTCCAACTCTCACTGGGAATGACTCCGACCGAGTGTTGGCAATACGAACTAAACTCTCACAACGGTCGTACAGAGACCGAATAGCTTGTAACAACAAGCCCGATACCCCATACTCCCGAAGCACCCCCCACAAAAATCCACGAGGGACGCGGTCAAATGCCTTCTCCAAGTCCACAAAACACATGTAAACTGGTTGGGCAAACTCCCACGAACCCTCAAGAATTCTCGAGAGGGTAAAGAGCTGGTCCGATGTGCCACGGCCAGGACGAAAACCACATTGCTCCTCCTGAATCCGAGGTTCGACCAACGGCCGGACTCTCCTCTCCAGTACCTTGGCATAGACCTTCCCAGGGAGGCTGAGGAGTGTGATCCCTCTAAAGTTGGAGCACACCCTCCGGTCCCCTTTTTTGAAGAGAGGAACCACCACCCCAGTTTGCCATGCCAAAGGCACTGCCCCCGACCTCCACGCAATGTTGCAGAGGCGTGTCAACCATGACAACCCAACAACATCCAGGGCCTTGAGGTACTCGGGGCGAATCTCGTCCACCCCCGGGGCCCGGCCACTGAGGAGATTTTTAACCACCTTGGCGACCTCAGCCCCTGTGATAGGCAAGTCATCCCCCTCGTCCCCAAACCCTGCTTCCTCTGTGGAAGGTGTATCAGTGGGATTGAGGAGATCCTCGAAGTATTCCTTCCACCGCCCGACGATATCCCCAGTTGAAGTCAACAGTGTCCCATCCACACCATACACAGTGTGGACGGGGAGCTGCTTTCCCCCCCTGAGCCGCCGAACACTTTGCCAGAATCTCTTTGAAGCCGACCGAAAGTCTTGTTCCATGGCTTCACCGAACTCCTCCCATACCCGGGTTTTTGCTTCAGCAACCACCCGAGCTGCACTCCACTTGGCCTGCCGGTACACCTCAGCTGCTTCGGGAGTCCCACAAGCCAACCAAGCTTGATAGGACTCCTTCTTCAGCTTAATGGCCCCCCTCACCACTGGTGTCCACCACTTGGTTCGGGGGTTGCCACCACGAGATGCACCGACCACCTTGCGGCCGCAGCTCTGGGCCGCCGCTTCAACAACAGAGGTAGAGAACATGGCCCATTCAGACTCCATGTCTCCAGACTCCCTCGGAAAGTGGTTGAAGTTCTTCCGGAGGTGGGAGTTGAAGACCTCCCAGACAGGGACCTCAGCCAGACGCTCCCAGCACACCCTCACTATACGTTTGGGTCTACCAGGTCTGAATGGCTTCCTCCCCTGCCATCGGATCCAACTCACCACCAGGTGGTGATCAGTTGACAGCTCTGCACCTCTCTTTACTCGGGTGTCCAAGACATACGGTCGCAGGTCTGATGATACGATAACAAAATCGATCATCGACCTGCGACCTAGGGTGTCCTGGTGCCAGGTGCACATATGGACACCCTTATGCTTGAACATGGTGTTCGTTATCGACAGACTGTGGTTAGCACAGAAGTCCAATAACTGAACACCACTCGGGTTCAGATCGGGCAGGCCGTTCCTCCCAATCACCCCCCTCCAGGTTTCACTGTCATTGCCCATGTGCGCATTGAAGTCCCCCAGTCCCCCAGTAGGACAATGGAGTCTCCAGGAGGAGCACCCTCCAGCACCCCAGTCACAGACTCCAAAAAAGGGTGGGTACTCTGAAACATCATTTGGTGCATAGGCATAAATCATGGTCAGGACCCGTTTCCCAACCCGAAGGCGCAGGGAAGCAACCCTTTCGTCCACCGGGGAAAACTCCAATATAGAGGCAGCAAGGTGGGGCGATACAAGAATACCCACCCCTGCTCGTCGCCTTTCGCCTGGGGCGACTCCAGAAAAGGCCAAGCTCCAGCCCCTCTCCAGGAGACTGGTTCCGGAACCGGAGCTGTGTGTTGAGGTGAGGCCGACTATATCTAGCCGGTATCGCTCAACCTCGTACACCAGCTCAGGCTCCTTCCCCACCAGAGAGGTGACATTCCACGTACCAAAAGCCAGTTTAGAAAGCTTGGGATCAGTCCGCCAAGGTCTCCGCCTTTGACCGCCACCTAATCCACATAGCACCGGACCCCCATGATCCCTCCTGCAGGTGGTGAACCCACTGGAGGGCGGACCCATTAACTCCTTCGGGCTGAGCCCGGCTGGGTCCCATGGGTGGAAACCCGGCCACCAGATGCTAGCCTTCGAGCCCCTCCCCCAGGCCTGGCTCCAGGGTGGGGCCCCGGTAACCCCATACCGGGCGGGGTACACTGAATCCTTGATATACAATTTATCATGAGAGTCTGTTGGATCGGTCTTAGTCTGGCCCTTCACCCAGGACCAGTTTGTCTTGGGAGACCCTATCAGAGGCACATTGCCCCGGACAACATAGCTCCTGGGATCACTGGGGCACGCAAACCCCCCCACCACGATAAGGTGACGATCCATGAGGGGGAAAATGTTGCAGTTTTTTCTAAAATATTCACAAATCTTGTTCACAATATTATAAGGAAAAAGCTTCAAATTTGTTGTAAAAAGATGTTCAGTTGCAGTTTGGATGACTCATTTTTCTTTCCACAGTGTTAAAAGCTTTAATATTGGTGGCATTAAGATCTATGAAAGTCATTAATTGTCAGTTATTAATTGTAATGTTAAAGATAATTAAGGTCTTTTTTTCAATAAATAAATAACTCAATACTTTTTGAAGATCTCGACTGTCTGTTGCAACAGGAGCGTTCTGTTAGTGATGCCCGTTTCTGGAGCAGCGATCTGAGCAGAGAACTAGACCCCAAGAATGTGAAGGGCTCACGGGGACAAAAATCCCCACATTCACTGCAGTTTGACATTTAGTCAGCTTGATTTTATAGGAACGTTGTTGCCATTTTAAAATGTTTTAAAATTTTCAGTTAACACATATGATTATTATTTCATCTCTATGGGACCATCAGTGCTCGCTAACTCAACTAGCATTCAGCTATGACATGTTAGCAGGCGAATGGCAACAGAGCTGACTGGCGAATGGGACCACACAGAATGATTTAATGGTAGAAAATGAGCTCAACGGGTCTCATTGTTCAGGTCTATGGTTTTATTTCCTCTCCACACAGTGGTAAATATGGCTGAAAGAAGTGGAGGATCAGCACAGAAGTACTGGTTATAGTGTTGTGTGTTGAGGAGCAGGTTTTGGCTCTGGCGTGCCCCTTGCAGGCGTGTGTGCCACAGCGTGCCTTATATATGGAAAGTGGCAAGGTCAAAAAAATCCCGTTCATGGTGGTCATTAACTGCAAATAATCACAATCAACAAATTTGTCACCTTTAAATGGGACAGTTTGGTGACAAATATACAGTGGGGCAAAAAAGTATTTAGTCAGCAACCAATTGTTCAAGTTCTCCCACTTAAAAGACGAGAGAGGTCTCCAATTTTCATCATAGGTATACCTCAACTATGAGAGACAAAATGAGAAAAAAAAAAGTCCAGAAAATCACATTGAAGGATTTTTATGAATTAATTGGTAAATTCCTCGGTAAAGTAAGTATTTGGTCAATAACAAAAGTTCATCTCAATACTTTGTTATATACCCTTTGTTGGCAATGACAGAGGTCAAACGTTTTCTGTCAGTCTTCACAAGGTTTTCAACACTGTTGCTGGTATTTTGGCCCATTCCTCCATGCAGATCTCCTCTAGAGCAATGATGTTTTGGGGCTGTCGCTGGGCAACACAGACTTTCAACTCCCTCCAAAGATTTTCTATGGGGTTGAGATCTGGAGACTGGCTAGGCCACTCCAGGACCTTGAAATGCTTCTTACAAAGCAACTCCTTTGTTGCCCGGGCGGTGTGTTTGGGATCATTGTCATGCTGAAAGACCCAGCCACATTTCATCTTCGATGCCCTTGCTGATGGAAGGGGGTTTTCACTCACAATCTCACGATACATGGCCCCATTCATTCTTTCCTTTACACGGATCAGTCGTCCTGGTCCCTTTGCAGAAAAACAGCCCCAAAGCATGATGTTTCCACCCCCATGCTTCACAGTAGGTATGGTGTTATTTCTCCTCCAAACACGACAAGTTGAGTTTTTACCAAAAAGTTCTATTTTGGTTTCATCTGACCATATGACATTCTCCCAATCCTCTTCTGGATCATCAAAATGCTGTCTAGCAAACTTCAGACGGGCCTGGACATGTACTGGCTTAAGAAAGGGGACACGTCTGGCACTGCAAGATTTGAGTCCCTGGCGGCATAGTGTGTTACTGATGGTAGCCTTTGTTACTTTGGTCCCAGCTCTCTGCAGGTCATTCACTAGTTCCCTCGTGTGATTCTGGGATTTTTGCTCACCGTTCTCGTGATCATTTTGACCCCACGGGGTGAGATCTTGCGTGGAGCCCCAGATCGAGGGAGATTATCAGTGGTCTTGTATGTCTTCCATTTTCTAATAATTGCTCCCACAGTTGATTTCTTCACACCAAGCTGCTTACCTATTGCAGATTCAGTCTTCCCAGCCTGATGCAGGTCTACAATTTTGTTTCTGGTGTCCTTTGACAGCTCTTTGGTCTTGGCCATAGTGGAGTTTGGAGTCTGACTGTTTGAGGTTGTGGACAGGTGTCTTTTATACTGATAAAGAGTTCAAACAGGTGCCATTAATACAGGTAACGAGTGGAGGAAAGTGGAGCCTCTTAAAGAAGAAGTTACAGGTCTGTGAGAGCCAGAAATCTTGCTTGTTTGTAGGTGACCAAATACTTATTTTACCGAAGAATTTACCAATCAATTCATTAAAAATCCTTCAATGTGATTTTCTGGATTTTTTTCCTCATTTTGTCTCTCATAGTTGAGGTATACCTATGATGAAAATTGGAGACCTCTCTCATCTTTTAAGTGGGAGAACTTGCACAATTGGTGGCTGACTAAATACTTTCTTTCCCCACTGTATGTGTATATACACATTCAGTGGTGTGACAAAGTGTTTGCACCCAAGGAACCTTCTAGATTTGAAGACAGTTTATGTGGAAGAATGGGCTAAAATCACTCCTGACCAATGCTTGTGCCTAGTTTCTCCATACAGGAGGTATCTGGAAGATGTTATTACCAACAAAGGCTTTTCAACTAAATATTAAATGAATTTTAGCAAGCTTGTTCAATACTTATTCCATGTGTAATTCCACTTTATTAAATATTACTTGTTTTGTAAATACAGTTGCCTTGAATTCTTTGTATGTATGGATTACTTGTGTTGCTACTGATATCTGGTGAAAATCCATCAGAAATATTTTTAATGAGAAAAATGTTGATGTGTTCAATATTTATTTCTCCCACTGCACACACACACACACACACACACACACACACATACACACACACATATGCACAGTGGTGTGAAAATGTTTTTGCCCCCTTCGTGATTTATCATTTTTTGTATTTTTTTCACAGTTAAATTTTTCAGATCATCAAACAAATTTAAATATCAGACAAAGATAACACAAGACAAGTAAAAACAAATGTCAGTTTTTAAATGAAGATGTTTATTATTAAGGGGGGGGGGAACAAATCCAAACCTACATGGCCCTGTGTGAAAAAAATCATTTCCACTTATACCTAAGACCTGGTTGGGCCACCCTTAGAAGCAACAACTGCAATTAAGCTTTTGTGATAACTGGCAATGAAGTTGCCAGTTGAAAAATTCCTCCAGCACTGTGGAGGAATTTTGGCCCACTCATCTTTGCAGAATTGTTGTAATTCAGCTACACTGGAGGGTTTTCCAGCATTAACTGCCTTTTTAAGGTCATGCTACAGCATCTCAATCGGATTCAGGTCAGAACTTTGACTAGGCCACCCCAAAGTCTTCATTTTTTTTTTTTTAAGCTATTCATAGTTGGACTTACTTGTGTGTTTTGTATCATTGTCCTGCTGCAGAACCCAACTGTGCTTCAGCATGATGTCCCAAACAAATGGCTGGACATTCTCTTTCAGGATTTTTTGGTAGACAGCAGAATTCATTGTTCTATTTACCAAAGCAAGTCTTCCAGGTCCTGTAGCAGCAAAACAGCCCCAGAACATCACAGTACCACCACAATATTTTACTGTTGGTATGATGTACCTTTTCTGAAATGCTGTGTTACTTTTATGCCAGATGTAATGGGACACACACCTTCCAAAAAGTTCAACTTTTGTCCCGTCAGTCCACATATTATTTTCCAAAAAGTCTTGGGAATCATCAAGATGTTTTCTTGCAAAACTGAGATAAGCCTTAATGCTCTTTTTGCTCAGCGATGGTTTTCATCTTGGAACTCTGCTATGAAGGTCATTTTTCCCCAGTCTCTTTCTTATGGCGGAGTCATGAAAACTGACCTTAACTGAGGCAAGTGAGGCCTGCAGTTCTTTGGATGTTGTTGTGGGGTCTTTCGTAACCTCTTGGATGAGCCCTTGTTGCGCTCTTGGGGTAATTTTGGTCGGCCAGCTACTTCTGGGAAGGTTCACCACCGTTCCATGTTTTCACCATTGGTAGATTATTGATCTTACTGTGGTTTGCTGGAGTCTAAAAGCTTTAGAAATGGCTTCATAACTTTTTTTCCGGACTGATCTCAATTTCTTTGTTTCTCATTTGTTCCTGAATGTCTTTGGATCACAGCGTGATGTCTAGCTTTTGAGGATCTTTTGGTCTACTTCACTTTGTCAGGCAGGTCCTATTTAAGTGATTTCTTGATTGAGGACAGGTGTGGCAGTAATCAGGTCTGTGTGTGGCTAGAGAAATTGAACTCAACTTTTGAAAGATGTGATAAACCATAGTTAATTAATTTTTTAACAGGGGGCAATCACTTTTTCACAGAGGGAAATGTAGGTTTGGATTTTTTTTTTTAGCCTTAATAATAAATGCCTTCATTTAATAACTGCATTTTCTATTTACTTGTGTTATGTTTGTCTAATATTTAATTTTGTTTGATGATCTGAAGCATTGAAGTGTGACAAACATAAAAAAAAATGAGAAATCAAGAAGTGGGCAAACAATTTTTCACACCACTTTACATCTCTGGCACCCAGCATTATTTTGCCAAAAGGCATGGGGGAAATAAAATAATTTCTCCACATTTTCTTTGTTGGGGTCAGCAGAATAAACTGGTGATCTGAAGAATATTTTATAACCTCGATGTAACGTATCACAGCCCATTTCTGTGGTCTTCACCTCTGTTGTAGTGACTTTAACCAGTGGAGTTAACAAAAAAATGTGAATGATAACCATTCTCAAATCCTACATCACACATATCTACAGTAAGTTAAATACATACTTTTTTTTAAAAACATTAACACAGTACTCACACAGGAGATTACTCTCTACTACTTACTATCCTCTTTGGATCAGTTGAGCTGGAATCTTTTATACATATTACTAACTAACTAACTAACCTGCACTTATGTAGCGCTTTTCTAGTCACAAAGACCACTCAAAGCACTTTCACTAGTACTAACCCTCTATTCTAAGGGCCTATAGGAAACAGATATCTAGGGACAATTTAGAACAACCAATTAACCTAACATGCATGTCTTTGGATTGTGGGAGGAAACCGGAGCCCCCGGAGTAAACCCACACAGCACAGGGAGAACATGCAAACTCCATACAGAAAGGTTCCAACCCCTGCCAGCCTGGGGATTCGAACCAGGAACCTTTTAGCTGTAAGGCAACAGTGCTAACCACTGCACCACCGTGCTGCCCAATATTACTGCACTTTATGAACGTTATGTATATTTATGTATATTATAGTGGTAGTTAGTTTTAAGTATTTATTTCACTTAGCTACCTTGCCTCACTTAGCCATTTTAATTGTTTTTTTTTATATATAGGCAGCTATTATCACCTTAAACTGCAACTGTAATAAGTTAATATTACTGTAAAAACCAAATGTGTCTCAAAGATGTGTGAATGGCTGTTGGGGTGGGGGGTGAGGGTGGGTGTGTGTGTGTTTTAAATTATGGTCTTTTTATATATATGGATGTCTAGAAAAACGCAATTTCATCTTGTTTGCACTACAGTTGTATGTATAGCATCATGACAATAAAGGTATATTGTTTGATTGATTGATTGGATCCCAGGTAGGTCATAAGTCTGCAATGGTGCTTGTCCACCTCTCCATTGTGTCACGCCGCGCCGCTCATCAGCGGCGCCACCTGCACACACACCTGCACATCATCAGCGGCGAGGAATATAAGCCGCCTCGTCCTGAGCTTCGGCCTGAAGCCGTCAGACTTCTCTACTCATCATCGTGAGTCAACTTTTCCTTCAGCACGACGCCTTCGGTAAGAAGCCCTTACCTCCTTTGTTTCCAGTCTGCTCCCCTGTGCACAGGTGGATTCCTCGGCGGCGGACAACGCCTCTCCCTCGCCATTCCTCGCTGCTGCACCGAGTCCTGCAGGTGGCTGTCTCCCGGGTCCCGTCCTTGTAGTGCCAGTCATCTGTCCCGTGCAAGTAAGCTCCTCTCTCGCACATTCTCCTCCTGTGTTGGTGTGTGCCCGTCACCCTGTGTCTTTGTGCTCTTTCCCATAGGGTTGCCGGCTGTACGGTCTCCTGCCTCTGTGCCCGAAGCAGACGCCGCCACCAATACATTTACATCCCGCAGACACACATCCATTCACCCCTGTTGCTAATAAACTATTTGAACTTCTCTGAGCCTGTGTGTGTGCGTCTCCTGAGCCGTGCGTTATGTCAGTACGGCTTCAGCAGAGCGGCTCGGCAGACGGCAGGCTCGCACACCGGCTTACCAACCTCGAGGCTCGGGTGGATCAGATAGCTTATCAGCAACAGGTGATCCTAAATCAATTGATCATTATTAATAACCAATTGGACCGCCTGGACCCCCAGCAGCGGTTCCCCCCGGCTCATCAGGGTGGCGCGGCTCCTGCCGCTCCAGTGGCCGTCCAGCAGGCTCCGGTAGCACCGGTGCGGCTCACACCCATTCCGACCCCCGCCCGCTTTAGCGGAAAGCTCGGCGGAGCGCGGGGGTTCATCATGCAGTGTGAGTCCGTATTCCACCGCGTGCCCGGAGACTTTCCCTCGGATCATAGTCGGATTGGTTATATAGGGAATCTCCTGGAGGGGCGAGCGTTGACTTGGACCTACGCCGTTATGGCGAGGCCCAGTTACGCCACCCTCACTTATGACCAGTTCGTGAGGCGCTTCCTGGAGGTCTTTGACCATTCACGAACCGAGACGTCCAGGTCGACCGGCTTCTCGCTCTCCAGCAGGGCAGCCGGTTGGCCGCGGACTATGCGGTCAACTTCCGGGTAGCGGCGGAGGAAGTAGGCTGGGATGAACGCTCCCTCTGCGGTCTTTTCCTCCGCAGCCTCAATGACGATCTGAGGGATGAACTGGCTGGGCGGGACCTCCCTGAGACACTAGCGGAGCTGTCTTCCCTTGCCATCAGCTTGGATAACAGGCTGCGCGAGCGTTCCTCGGGGCGGAAGTCGTCATCTTCTTGCCCTCACGGAGCCTCGTCGCGCCAGCCCCAAGCTCGCCCCCTGGTGACGCCGCCACCGTCGCACTCCGAGGAGTCGGAGCCGATGGTGACGGGTTGGACAAAGCTCTCCCCGGCGGTGAGACAACGCCGCTGTGCGTTGAATCTCTGCATGTATTGCGGAGATGATCAACACACGGTAGAGCTTTGTCCACAGAAGCCAAACGGGGGGGTCCGCGAGTCACTGTAGGGGGCCTCGCAGACGTCAATCGGTTAAGTCCCCTCACTCAATTAAAGCTGCCAATCCGTTTCTGCCACAACCCCACTGGGCACCTCACCCACGCACTGGTGGATTCGGGCGCAGAAGGCAGCTTCATTTCACAAAGCCTGGCAACCCGATTGGGCATCCGCTGCCAGGCGATCAAAGACCCCATCTCCCTGGTCAACCTCTCCCGTGCTTCCCTTGGGAGAGTCACACACCAGACCGTCCCGGTCCCGGTGATCATCTCTGGTAACCACCGGGAGGAGATAACCTTTCTCATCCTGCCCAACTCTGTGTCGCCCGTCATCCTGGGGTATCCCTGGCTACGCCTCCACAACCCTGTCCTGGATTGGAAGTCAGCTGGGGTCTCGGCATGGAGCACGTTCTGCATGGGCACCTGCCTTCAGTCCGCTGCCTGCTCTCCGTCCGCTTCTCCCCCCGCTACGGACGCAGCACCCCCGGACCTGTCCCTGGTGCCTCTGGAATTTCATGACCTGGGCATGGTATTCAGTAAGACCAAGGCCATGTCTCTCCCTCCTCATCGGCCCTATGACTGCGCCATCAACCTCCGCCAGGGGGCACCCTTACCTTCTGGTCGGCTCTACAGTCTGTCGGCACCGGAGAAGGAGACGATGAATGCCTACTTAAAAGAGTCACTGAGTGCTGGGATAATCTGCCCATCATCTTCACCCGTGGGGGCAGGGTTCTTCTTCGTTGGGAAAAAGGACGGATCCCTCCGTCCTTGCATTGACTATCGGGCCCTAAATGACATCACGGAGAGAGATCGTTACACCCTGCCCCTCATGGACACTGCTTTCCACTCCCTCCAGGGGGCGACCTGGTTCACCAAGCTGGATCTAGGCAGCGCATACCACCTCGTCCGGATCCGGGAGGGAGATGAGTGGAAAACAGCCTTCCGTACCCCGAACGGCCACTTTGAATACCTGGTAATGCCGTTCGGGTTGACCAACGCTCCTGCCGTCTTTCAGCGCCTCATCAACGACGTCCTCCGGGACTTCATCGGCCTCTTTGTGTTCGTCTACCTGGATGATATACTCATCTTCTCCAAGTCCAGGGACGAGCACCAGGTCCATGTGAGGCGGGTCCTCCAAAGGCTGCTGGAGAACCGGCTATACGTGAAGGCTGAGAAGTGCGAATTTTTTGCTAGAATAACCTACTTCCTGGGATTCGTCATCGCTCACGACCAGGTGCGTCCAGACCCAGAGAAGGTGAAGGCGGTGGTAGAGTGGCCTACACCTGCGTCAAGGAAGCAGGTGCAACAGTTCGTGGGATTCGCGAACTTCTACCGCCGCTTTGTTCCAAACTTCAGCACCATCGTCGGACCGCTGACCCGCCTCACGTCCCCTAAGGTCCCATTCCGGTGGACCGAAGAGGCCGCAGCTGCTTTTCAGGCGCTGAAGGCGGAGTTCTCCTCCTCCCTGGTCCTTCGCCAGGTCGACCCCGCGCTGCAGTGCATCGTGGAGGTGGATGCTTCGGACACACGAGTGGGGGCGGTGCTATCCCAGCGGTCGCCTGACGATGGCGCCAAAAGGCCCTGCGCCTTCTTCTCCCGGCGCTTGTCCCCGGCGGAGAGAAATTACGACGTGGGGGACAGAGAGCTCCTCGCCATCAAGCTCGCGCTGCAAGAGTGGCGCCACTGGCTAGAGGGGGTGGACCTGCCGTTCGTGGTCCTTACGGACCACAAGAACTTGGGATATCTTCGATCTGCCAAGCGCCTGAACGCCCGCCAGGCGCGCTGGTCCTTGTTCTTCGCCAGGTTCCAGTTCTCCATCACCTTCAGGCCTGGCTCTAAGAACGGCCTGCCCGACGCCGTCTCTAGGCAATTCGCCTCCGAGGAGTCGGAGGACGCGCTCCACACCATCCTGCCCAGGTCGTGCGTCGTGGGAGCCATCACCTGGGACATAGAGAGCAAGATCCGGAAGGTGCAGGAGGTGGAACCTGACCCTGGCGGCGGACCAGAGGGAAGACTGTTCGTGCCATCAGCGGTTCGAGGAGAGGTCATCCACTGGCTACACACCTCCAGGCTCACCTGTCACCCTGGCTCCTCCCGGATGATAGATCTCCTCCAGCGGTCCTTTTGGTGGCCGGGCCTGCGGAGGGATGCGGCCCGCTATGCCCGGGCTTGTCCATTTTGTGCCACCAATAAGTTGGGAAACGCCCCTCCAGCGGGTCTGCTCCAGCCCCTGCCCGTCCCTGGCAGGCCCTGGTCGCACATCGCCCTGGACTTCGTCACCGGACTCCCAGTTTCCAACTCCTACGACACCATCCTGACCATCGTGGATCGCTTCTCCAAGGCGGTGCACTTCGTTCCCCTGCGAGGTCTCCCTACTGCCCTGGAGACGGCGGACCTCCTCATCCAACACGTGGTCAGGCTGCACGGGATTCCGGTGGACGTGGTCTCGGACCGGGGGCCCCAATTTTCCTCTGAGGTTTGGAAGTCGTTTTGTAATGCCATCGGAGCCAAGGTGAGCCTCTCCTCCGGCCATCACCCCCAATCTAACGGGCAGTGTGAGCGGACCAACCAGGAGCTGGAGGCTGCGCTCCGCTGTATGACTGCATCCAAACCCACGTCCTGGAGTAACCATCTTGCCTGGCTTGAATACGCCCACAACACCGCTCGCTCTTCTGCTACAGGGATGCCCCCTTCAAGGCGTCCCTGGGTTACGACCCCCCGCTGTTCCCGGCGCAGGAGAGTGAGGTAACTGTCCCGTCAGTTAGGGCGCATCTCAGGCAGTTCCGCTCCATCTGGGCATCTGCGCGTAATACGCTTTTACGCACAGCGGAGCGCAACAGAACTGTGGCGGACCGGCACAGAAGACCTGCCCCAGCGTACAGAGTTGGGCAACAAGTCTACGTGTCGACCCAGGACATAACATTGAAAGGCGAGAGGAGGAAGCTGGCACAACGCTTTGTGGGACCCTACCCCATCACCTGGATCATCAACCCGGTAGCTGTGCGCGTGGCTATTCCCCCCTCCCTCCGCATCCATCCCACCTTCCACGTGTCTAAGGTGAAGCTGGCAGTCTCCGACCCCCTTTGCCCTCCTCCTGCTGCGCAACCCGCGCCCCGGATGGTTGGTGGCCATCCGGCCTGGGCCGTCTCTTCCATCCTGGACTCCCGGCGCCGGGGTCGTGGGTTGCAGTACTTGGTGGACTGGGAGGGCTACGGGCCTGATCATCGGCAGTGGGTGCCCCGGTCGTTTGTGTTAGACCCCTCGCTCATCGCTGATTTCCACCGAGCGCACCCAGAGAAGCCATCGCCATGAGGCGCTGCTAGAGGGGGGAGTACTGTCACGCCGCGCCGCTCATCAGCGGCGCCACCTGCACACACACCTGCACATCATCAGCGGCGAGGAATATAAGCCGCCTCGCCCTGAGCTTCGGCCTGACGCCGTCAGACTTCTCTACTCATCATCGTGAGTCAACTTTTCCTTCAGCACGACGCCTTCGGTAAGAAGCCCTTACCTCCTTTGTTTCCAGTCTGCTCCCCTGTGCACAGGTGGATTCCTCGGCGGCGGACAACGCCTCTCCCTCGCCATTCCTCGCTGCTGCACCGAGTCCTGCAGGTGGCTGTCTCCCGGGTCCCGTCCTTGTAGTGCCAGTCATCTGTCCCTTGCAAGTAAGCTCCTCTCTCGCACATTCTCCTCCTGTGTTGGTATGTGCCCGTCACCCTGTGTCTTTGTGCTCTTTCCCATAGGGTTGCCGGCTGTACGGTCTCCTGCCTCTGTGCCCGAAGCAGACGCCGCCACCAATACATTTACACCCCGCAGACACACATCCATTCACCCCTGTTGCTAATAAACTATTTGAACTTCTCTGAGCCTGTGTGTGTGTGTCTCCTGAGCCGTGCGTTATGTCACATTGCATTTCCGTTGCATTTGGTCTTTAGACAGTTTCTTCCCCTGGGCCATCTGAATTGCCAACAGTCAGAGGCTCCATCCCCTCCCTCTGAATGCTCTCATGCACAGAACTGAGGACCTTTCATTTATCACAGTAACACACCTGTTTTTGCAGTCCGCACCTTCATGTATATTGAACCCTCTTTGAAAGCACTACTATGTATATTTTCCAAAATCCTTGGGCCATTTTATTTAATCGTGTGTCCAATTGTGTGTACATAGTTCCATCCGTGAAGCCAGTCGCATACCTATGCATTTTTCCATAATTCTGGGCTATTTTTTATTTCAGTCGTGTGTTTAATCGTGTGTTCTGTAACTGTGTTTTATCTAATCCTTCTCTCTTTATTGCACAGTAGCCTGGTGGAGCACCCATAGTTTCATTGTACTGTACAACTGTACAAGGACAAAGCGTATTCTGTTTTGTACAGTGCCTCATTAGTGAACTTGTTTGGCAAAAAGATTTGACAGATCCTTCTCAGTGGAATGCAGCAACTCTCTGAATGGCTCTCTTAGCAATACTTCAACGATTCAGACCCAAACAGCAACACGGTCCTGACATTGCTATTGTATATCTTCACCTTGGTTCTCACTGAGTACTGTTTGGGCTTCCACATGTTCTTGAGTTTGGAAATTAAGTATATATATGGATGGATTAAGTAAGTATATTTAAAAATAACTAAAGTCACACACACACATGCACACACACACACGTACGTCTCTCAGGTGCAGATATCAGGCTCATGATGTAACCTCTTCAGAAGAAGAAAAAGCTTTTTTGTTGTTGATTTTTTTGTTTCGGTTGTGATAGTCTGTGTTTTCTAGGTTTGTTCCTCTCTTTTTCTCCCGGTCCCCAACCCCTTACCCACCACCCCTTCCAACCACTTCAAATCTCTTCATTTTTCTTCCCCTTCATAATTAAATATGTTTTCATGGTCAAGGAATCTGAAAACATACACACAAACACTGTATGGGGGAACTGTGGCCGCCATTACGGAAAATGCCATTTTTGTGAATAACTACTGAACCACTAATCCTATCATTGTCAATCCAATTACTAGACATATGTTTTCATGGTCAAGGAATCTGAAAACGTACACACAAACACTGTATGGGGGGAACTGTGGCCACTATTAAGGAAAATGCCATTTTCGTGAATAACTACTGAACCACTAATCCTATCATTGTCAATCCAATTGCTAGACATATGTTTTCATGGTCAAGGAATCTGAAAACGCACACACAAACACTAATGGGAGGAACTGTGGCTGCCATGTGATCATCGGCATTGGTTTGTCTGTTTGTTTGTCTGTTTGTCTGTTTGTTAGCAAGATAACTCAAAAATTATGGACAGATTTTCATGAAATTTTCACAGATTGTCAGAAATGGGGTATCCTAGAGATGATTACATTTTGGTGGTGATCCAAATCACCGTCCACAAGAAAACCGCCATTATGCAAAATCCCATTTTCGTGAATAAATACTAAACCACTAATCCTATCATTGTCAATCCAATTGTTGTGAATCCAATTGCTAGTCATATGTTTTCATGGTAAAGGAATCTGAAAACGTGCACACAAACACTGTATGGGGGGAACTGTGGCGCTAAACCGCCATTACGGAAAATTACATTTTCGTGAATAACTACTGAACCACTAATCCTATCATTGTCAATCCAATTGCTGGTCATATGTTTTCATGGTCAAGGAATCTGAAAACGTACACACAAACACTGTATGGGGGAACTGTGGCCGCCATTCCGGAAAATGCTATTTTCGTGAATAACTACTGAACCACTAATCCTATCATTGTCAATCCAATTGCTAGACATATGTTTTCATGGTCAAGAAATCTGAAAACGAACACAAAAACACTGTATGGGGGAAACTGTGGCTGCCATGTGATCATCGGCATTGGTTTGTCTGTTTGTTTGTTTGTCTGTTTGTCTGTTTGTTTGTCTGTTTGTTAGCAAGATAACTCAAAAAGTTATGGACGGATTTTCATGAAATTTTCACAGATTGTCAGAAATGGGGTATCCTACAGATGATTACATTTTGGTGGTGATCCGAATCACCGTCGTCAAGAAAACCGCCATTATGCAAAATCCCATTTTCGAGACTAAATACTAAACCACTAATCCTATTATTGTCAATCCAATTGTTGTGAATATGTGATCATCGGCATTGGTTTGTCTGTTTGTTTGTCTGTTTGTTTGTCTGTTTGTCTGTTTGTTTGTCTGTCTGTTTGTTAGCAAGATAACTCAAAAAGTTATGGACGGATTTTCATGAAATTTTAACAGATTGTCAGAAATGGGGTATCCTACAGATGATTGCATTTTGGTGGTGATCCGAATCACCGTCCACAAGAAAACCGCCATTATGCAAAATCCCATTTTCGTGAATAAATACTAAACCACTAACCTTATCATTGTCAATCCAATTGTTGTGAATCCAATTGCTGGTCATATGTTTTCACGGTCAAGGAATCTGAAAATGTGCACACAAACACTGTATGGGGGGAACTGTGGTGCTAAACTGCCATTACAGAAAATGCCATTTTCGTGAATAACTACTGAACCACTAATCCTATCATTGTCAATCCAATTGCTAGACATATGTTTTCATGGTCAAGGAATCTGAAAACGTACACACAAACACTGTATGGGGGGAATTGTGGCCGCTATTAAGGAAAATGCCATTTTCGTGAATAACTACTGAACCACTAATCCTATCATTGTCAATCCAATTGCTAGACATATGTTTTCATGGTCAAGGAATCTGAAAACGTACACACAAACACTGTATGGGAGGAACTGTGGCTGCCATGTGATCATCAGCATTGGTTTGTCTGTCTGTTTGTTTGTCTGTTTGTCTGTTTGTTAGCAAGATAACTCAAAAGTTATGGACAGATTTTCATGAAATTTTCACAGATTGTCAGAAATGGGGTATCCTAGAGATGATTACATTTTGGTGGTGATCCAAATCACCGTCCACAAGAAAACCGCCATTATGCAAAATCCCATTTTCGTGAATAAATACTAAACCACTAATCCTATTATTGTCAATCCAATTGTTGTGAATCCAATTGCTAGTCATATGTTTTCATGGTCAAGGAATCTGAAAATGTGCACACAAACACTGTATGGGGGGAACTGTGGCGCTAAACCGCCATTACGGAAAATGCCATTTTCGTGAATAACTACTGAACCACTAATCCTATCATTGTCAATCCAATTGCTAGTCATATGTTTTCATGGTCAAGGGATCTTAAAACGTACACACAAACACTGTATGGTGGAACTGTGGCCGCCATTGCGGAAAATGCCATTTTCGTGAATAACTACTGAACCACTAATCCTATCATTGTCAATCCAATTGCTAGACATATGTTTTCATGGTCAAGGAATCTGAAAACGTACACACAAACACTGTATGGGGGGAACTGTGGCCGCCATTACGGAAAATGCCATTTTCGTGAATAACTACTGAACCACTAATCCTATCATAGTGTAACGTCGGGGCCATTTTAAGGGGGCCAGGGATTTCCCAGCATGCTTTGCCAGTTTGAAACGTTACTGTGTGTGTGTGTTAAATGTGTTACTTCTGAGTTACACTGCTGTGTCATTATTACTGCATTATCATGACCCAGCAGTGTTTAGCAGGATTAGGGCAAGATGTATCATGTGTGTGTAACCATGATTGAAACGGAGGTCTGGGAGAATGACCTCCACTCCACTCTGTAGCACAGAGGCAGGTTGGGGGTCGGGGTGTGTAAAATAAATCAGGTTGATCACAACCATCTGCTCCATTGTCTTTGTGTGAACCCTGCAAACGTCACACTGGTGTCAGAAGTGGGATATGGAGCAAGATGAGGATCCAGGCGGAGGTCCAACGGCTGGAGTGGTTCATCGCTCAGCCGGGAACGGAATGTAGAGCTGAGACGCCGGCCCCTGGAGAGCTTCGCCGCGATGGATGGAGCAGAGCAAACCAGCCCCGTTTCCCGCCCTTTTCAGGGCAGGACGGGCTGGCGATTCCAGAGCGATTAGGAGCGGCAATTGACCGGGAGATGACCGTCCCATCCATCCAGCAGCGGGCCAAGATTCCCCGATACAACGGCAAGAACCTGTTGGATGACCGCCTGGCCCAGGTCGAGTTGGCTGCCGCGCTGATCATCGGAGGAAACCACCGTGCTGAGAGCGAGTGGAGGAGGAGCTACGGCAGATCACAGCAGCGCGTGCACGAAGGAGACAGCCGTGGCGACACGAGGAAGGACGGCTTCCGCTGCACAGAGCCAGGGTACATGGCATGGTACTGCCCCGCACACAGCGCACGACAAACTGGCCCCTCGCCGACGTTAAATTAGAGCGAGGTGGCATGGACGGGGAAAAAGGCGCCTTCTGCAGATGCTTCCCCCGGCAGGTGACGTCACAGAGGCCTTTGGAGTGCAGCAGCAGTGGAGCGAGCAGGACAGATCCGGTCTTTTCTCGGGATCGGCAGGGGCTGGACGCCTGGACGCGGGCCAGCGGCCGACTGGGAGGTCCTGGCAGCGGTGGGAGTCATGGGACTCCCGTTGCCAGAGGAGGAACTGTGCGTGTCCTACCGCCACCCGATGCTTTTCCTTTCGGTGACGTCACGGAGGCCCTCGGCGCAGGAGCGACGCAACGGAGCGAGCAGGACGAAGATGCGGCCATTTTCCAGGCGCGGCAAGGGCTGGACGCATGGATGCGGGCCAGCGGCCGCCTGGGAGAACTGGCAGCGGTGGGAGTCGGCCGGAGCGGGCCTGGGACTCCCGCTGCCAGGGAAGGGACTGTGCGTGGTCCTACAGAGGCTGTCAGATGTGTCCATCCGCCCGCTGATGGCCAAACCGGAACCCTACCCCAACCAGATGCTCTGACCGAGACTCAGATGGCCCGTGCATGCCGCCCCGGCACCGGGCTGACTCGCGTTGGATTTCTTAAAGTGGACTTTGAATTTTCTGGGGACAGAAACCAGTCCGGGGGGGGCAGTGTAACGTCGGGGCCATTTTAAGGGGGCCAGGGATTTCCCAGCATGCTTTGCCAGTTTGAAACGTTACTGTGTGTGTGTTAAATGTGTTATTTCTGAGTTACACTGCTGTGTCATTATAACTGCATTATAATGACCCAGCAGTGTTTAGCAGGATTAGGGCAAGATGTATCATGTGTGTGTAACCATGATTGAAACGGAGGTCTGGGAGAATGACCTCCACTCCACTCTGTAGCACAGAGGCAGGTTGGGGGTCGGGGTGTGTAAAATAAATCAGGTTGATCACAACCATCTGCTCCATTGTCTTTGTGTGAACCCTGCAAACGTCACAATTGTCAATCCAATTGCTAGTCATATGTTTTCATGGTCAAGGAATCTGAAAACGTACACACAAACACTGTATGGGGGGAACTGTGGCCGCCATTACGGAAAATGCCATTTTCGTGAATAACTACTGAACCACTGCTTGTCATATGTTTTCATGGTCAAGGAATCTGAAGACTGTATGGGGGAAACTGTGGCGCTTGGCGGAGGTCTGCGCTCTCCGAGTGCTTTTCTAGTTACCTCTAGATTAGGTTATTGCAATTCCTTATAATCCAGCTGTCCTAAAAACGCAGTAAAAAGTCTTCAATTGATACAAAACATTGCTGCCAGAATGCTGAGTGCAGCTAGAAGGAGAGAGCACATCTTTCCCATATTAGCCTGCCTTCACTGGCTCCCCATACAGTTCAGAATTCAATATGAAATCCTACTTCTTACTCATAAAGTTATACACCAACAGGCCACTTCATATCTTAAAAAAAAAAAAAAAAAAAAAAAAAACAACATTTCACCTTACAAACATACCAGAACAGTGTAGTCTGAGAATGTGGGACAACTTGTTATCCCTAAAATTCATCGAATTACCATTGACTGTAGAGCTTTTAGCTACCAGAAACCAACTCCCAGCCTTGGCGAAAGAGGCAGACCCATTTCTTCTTTTAAGATTAAACTCAAAACTTTTCTTTTATGGAAGGTTCTATTCATAGTCCTCCGTTGTATGATTTAATTTATTCAATTATTTTTTTTCTCCATATTTGACATGTTTGTAGACCCAGAAGGAAGATGCAGACTCAGAAATAAACTCAATTATTACCTCCGCCAAGGAGGTTATGTTTTCATTGGCGTTGGTTTGTTTGTCTGTTTGTTTGTCTGCCTGTCTGTTTGTTTGTTAGCAAGATAACTCAAAAAGTTATGGACGGATTTTCATGAACTTTTCACAGATTGTCAGAAATGGGGTATCCTACAGATGATTAGATTTTGGTGGTCATCCGGATCACCGTCCAGAAGAAAACTGCCATTACAGAAAATGTGATTTTCGTGAATAACTACTCAACCACTAATCCTATCATTGTCAATCCAATTGCTAGTCATATGTTTTCATGGTCAAGGAATCTGAAAACGTACACACAAACACTGTATGGGGGGAACTGTGGCGCTTGGCGGAGGTCTGCACTCTCCGAGTGCTTTTCTAGACTTTATTATTAAATGTGTGTTTGGGTGAATGCGTGTGTGTGTGAATATAGCTGCCGGGGTGAGCAGAGCACCGTACAGCCTGGCAACCCTATGGAGAAGCAGAGACAGGGGAATTAGTAACCACACCCTGGTGGAACTGTGCAGTATTGTTAGTCTCACTGTTGGTGAGATGGTGATCAGCTCAGGTTTAGTCCCGAAGGCTCCGGCCAGGAAAACAGCATCTTCAGCCCCGGTTGCAAGGGGAAAGGTTAATGGAGTGAAGAGGTGCAAGGAGTATTCTGTCCGCTGCCATGGATTTCCACCTGTGCACAGGGGAGCGACAGTGGAGAGATGAAAGCGAAGATAATGGCTTACTTGGCGTCGGGGAGTGGAACTCCCAGGAGGATGACGAGGAGAAGGTGGTTCTCTAGGAAGGCGTGGTAGGAGAAGAATAGCCTCTGGAGAACGGTGAGGTTGAGAGTAGTCTCGGCGAGTGACGAAGTGTAGAGATGGTCTCATCAGACCAGGGAGAAAGATGACTCTGTGCAGACCCGAGGGCAGCACGGCTTAAATACGTAGTCCAGCTGGTGATGAGAGCAGTTGTGCGTGCAGCTGTGGAGAATCAGTCAACAGGCAGGCAGAGTGAATCACCACAATATCATTTCATATTGTACATTATCCTGTATTTTTTTCTACTTTACTTGATTGATTGATTTATTGTTTTAGTGCTTTGAGATAACTATTGTCATGATTTGGCAGTTTATAAATAAAGTTTGTGTTCAAGGTTAAAAAGGCAGAGAACAGAAGGCTCAAGATAGAAAATAGTAAATCCCTAGCTCCTTTGAATTCCCTCACCATCAGTTTATGAATGACTGCATGAAAGTGGCCAATCGCTGAAAAATGTTTTGATTGCACTCTATATCCAAAACATTTCAAGTTGAGATGAGATGAGATTCAACTTTATTGTCATTACACATGTATGAATACAAGGTAACGAAACGTGACTTGGCATTTGGGCACGCTCTGCAGAGTGCATCCAAGGCCGGGGCAGCCGCTAGGCGCCAGTCATAAAGAAGAAAGGAAAAAAAGAAAAAGAGTGGATATGACACAGTAGGCGAGAGAAAAAAAACATGTTTTATCAAATTGACGCTTAAGTAAGTAAGCGAAATTTTGATTGCAGGCAAAAAAACCCTCAATGCTTATTTAGCAGACATTTAGTAGACAAATCACACAGCAGGGGGAGAGCAGTGTATGTATATCAGTATGATGATATCAGTGTGTGTGCAGTGTTGAGTGTTTCAGTTACTGGAGCACAACAAATAGTCTCCTAGGCAACGATAGATGTTATAGTTCATGAACGCTGTCCCTGAAGAGTTCTGTTTATTGCACAGCAGCGGTGTTTGGGTTAGCGAGCCAGCTGACACATCCGCTTATCTCAACTCTGGAGGAGTGTTATCCAGGGGCGCCGATCAAGGCCGAATCTGCTCAGACAGAGTATAGGATTTCCCTATTGTCATATTCTGAGCTTACAATTCAAATTAACATTCACTGGCTTTAAATTCATATCATTCCCTGGAGAGCACGAAGCGACTCCAGATGTTTCCCCTTCTAAACACAGATGAACATGTCCGATAGAGTCCATCTCTCTACAGTGCATGCAGATGGTAAATTCCATGTTGGTCATTTGCCGCTACTTCGTGCACTCCCCATCTGGTCGAATTATTGAGAAGCAGCTCCGCCGGGTCCGCATTTTGATTAGCTCCATCCATCCATCCATCCATCTTCTACCGCTTAATCCTTTCGGGTTGCGGGGGGGGCTGGAGCCTATCCCAGCATCTTTGGGCGAGAGGCAGGGTACACCCTGGACAGATCGCCAGTCCATCGCAGGGCCAACACAGAGAGACAAACAACCATTCACTCTCACATCCATACCTAAGGACAATTTAGAATCCCCAGTTTTGATGCCAATTAACCTAACTTGCATGTTTTTGGCATGTGGGAGGAAACCGGAGTGCCCGGAGTAAACACAGGCAGACACGGGGAGAACATGCAAACTCCACACAGAAGGGTCACCGATGGTCTGGGGGTGGGATCGAACCCACGATGGTCAAGGGTGGAATCGATCCCATGACCTTCTTGCTGTGCTGCCACTGTGCTAACCACTGCACCACCGAGCTGCCTGATGGCGCCACCGTGCTGCCCGATTTTGATTAGCTCCTCCAGTTAAATTTTCGATACACCAGGAGAACTCCAAAGCCCAATCGGGAGAAATCCTGTGATCGTAGCCAAAACAGGTAGATGTTTTTCCACATCCTCAGTCAAATCACACAGACACATGAGTTCCAATCCATGGGTCTCTCCACATTTGGGCTCCCCCGGGCCCAATTTTCTGTTTAAAAAGGTGGTGTCAATTGCGTTTAAAGCCCAGCTTATATCCATTTTCCGTATTTTCCATTTGGGTTGAGATCAGCAAGATGGTGAGACGGCACAGACACTCACTCAGACGCAGCAAGCTGGGATTAGGTCAGGAAGGCAGGATAGGAGGAGGGAGGAAAAAAATGCGACTACTCTCTCTGAAGGCAAAAGAAAGAAAGAGTCTTAACAGTCTTATTAAGGCCATTGTTTACATGAAAGCATAAGGCCAAATTTGGTTGATTTTATATACAGTACATTAGTCCATTGCTATTTGTCATGCATCTTATTCATTTTTAGCTCATCTCAAGCTAGAAATCTGTGCTCATAAACCTAAGCGGTATCTCCAGGCTTATTCAAATGCAATAAACAGTTTGTCGCACATACAAGCACCAAACAGCAGTTTTCTGCAAACTGGATTTGAAATAGAAAACAGGATGTTTTTTCGATTGGCTTTATTGAACAATCCATCCTCTTGGTGAAGTAACACCTGGTTTCATTGCTCATATAGTGGCTCCAATTTTGAAGGCATGGTTAGTGATCATGACACTACACAAGCACAAAAATAAAGAATAAATAAATAAAATATGCAACAATATGATTTTAATGAGAAAACTTACACACTCTGAAGGAGAACATGGACACAACATCTCCAGTGTGGACTTCTGTCAAGGTTTTGCGGTGATGTTCTGGTGTCATGATCACCTCCCCTTCCTGTGAGAGGTTCCCCAGCTCCGCAGGTAATCATTACTCCTGCGTGAGTGGACGCATCTGCTGTCTCTGCCTTGCCAGTGCTTATAAGGACAAATCTGTGAATGCTTCGGCACTGGCTCGTTGGGTATACTGCCATCCAAGCAAGCAAGTACGTTATATTCTAATTTCTAAGGAATAGTGTCTAATTCCTCTTCTCCTCCCATTTCCAGGTTGCTGCCATCATTGTGGTGCATCTCCAGGGCTCGTTGTGCACTCATCTGCTCCATCATCCTCATCACCATTTCAGCTGCCTATCTCCACCCGGTCAGAAACCTCACCCAGCTCCACTCCTCGCCTACTCCCTGCTAGCCTCATTCTGCTGGTTCATCTTTCCCTACTGGGTTTCTCTGTTGGGTTCTATGCTCAGCTCCCATACGTTATAGTTTGTCATCCCCCTTTCCCGATCTCCCTCATCCTACTAACTGGCTCTCGTCTCTCTCTTACAGGCTAAGTCCTCCTCTGCCGAGTGGCATCTTTCCTTAACTGTGCGTTCCCCTTTTGGATTAATAAATTGTGGTTTAACTTAGCTTCTCTGTGTCATATGTGTGTGTTTTCTCTGGTGTGGCACCCTGCACATGAGCTGACCATTCTCTCAACATGACAGAACAAGCCAGCCAGAACGTGAGCTCAGCGGGGGCTGTATCGGCGGAACACTCTGCTTTACACCGCTTTGACGTCACAGAGGGGCAGGTGGCCGTGCTCACGCGGCAACGGCAGATGATTACACAGCAGCTGGGCACAGTCACCGATCATCTGGCCCGCATGTCTCGTTCGGGTCCTCCCACTCCACCTGCTGCCCCTGCTTCTTCCACCGTTCGCCGAACAACCTCTGTTCCCTCACCTGCCCCATACACGGGGGGAGTGGGGAAATGTAAGGGATTTCTTTGCCATGTTCAGCTTTATTTGGGCCAGGTGGGCGGGGAGTACCCAGACAATACGTGCAAATTTCATTTCATGACCATTCTGCTGCGAGATCGAGCCCTTAGTTAGGCTCAATCCATTCTCGACAGCCCGGAGGGTCCTAATTATGTGTTTGGTAGATTCATTAGCGAATTCTCTAACACGTTTTACCGAACGGGGACTGAGGGTAATATCATTCGCTGTCTCATGTCACTCAGTCGGGGGAGCTGGTCTGCCGCCGACTTCTCTGTAGAGTTTTGAGTCATTGCAGCGGACTCTGGTTGGAATGACTTTGCGTTATGCAACGTCTTCCTCCAGGGTTTAAATGCCAGCCTCTGCAACGACCTGACAGTTCATGTCATTCCCTCCTCTTTGGACGGTCTCATTGATCAGGCTGTCAGTCTAGACAACCGATACCGCTAGCGCGCAAAGGAGTACAGGTCCTCCTCCGGACCACCCGTTTCCCACGCATCTCCCTCTGCTACGGAAGCAGGTGGAGCCAACTCTTCCTCCGAAGCGATGGTGCTCAGCTGAGCCCATCTGGCTCCGGAGGAGCACCAGCAACAGAGGAAAGCCGGCCCGTGTATGTACTGTGGCTCTTTAGAGCACAAGCTGTACAACTGCCACCTGAAGCCAAAATACGCGGGCCGTCAGTAGCCGTGGGGGGTCTCATGGTCTGGACTCTTATTAATCCCCCCGGTATCTTCTCCATTTTGGCCCTCATTCAGTTGCCGGGGGTCGAGAGTAGGGTAATGGCATTAATTGATTGAGGGGCAGAACAAAATTTTATTTCCTCACAGCTCCTGCAGAAGATAGGGATCCCCAAGACCAAACTGTCCACTCCATTAAACATCACTGCCTTATCTGGGAACAACATGGCTTCTATTACTAAATGCACAGTGCTGATCCCCGTCCTCCTTTCCGGGAACCACTAGGAGACTTTGTCATTCTTTATTCTCCCAAATTCATCCTCCCCAGTGGTTCTGGGGAGGATGAACTTGACTCCAGAAGAATAACCCCATCATTAATTGGGCACAAAACTCCATCTCTTCTTGGAGCCCCTTTTGTTTGACATCCTGTCTTAGTTCGGCCAAGTGTTCACCATCCTTGCCCATCTCTTCCTCTCCGGCAGAGCCACTGGACCTCAGTCTCATACCTGAGGTCTATCATGACCTTGGGGAGGTCTTTAACAAGTTGAGAGCGCTGTCTTTGCCTCCTCGTTGCTCGTACGACTGCGCCATCGACCTCCTCCCGGGTGCACGACTGCCATCCAGCTGGCTCTACAGTTTATCTGCTCAAGAGAAAGAGGTGATGTACAGTTATATCAAGGATTCTCTGAAAGCCGACCTCACTCAGCCCTCCTTGGCTCCTCTTGAGGCGGGGGGGGGGTGGGTTGTTGGGAAGAAGGACGGATCTCTGCGTCCGTGTATGGACTTCCATGAATTGAATGCCATAACTGTCAAAGACAAATATCCTCTGCCCCTAATCAACTCTGCGTTTGAGCTCCTTCAGCACACACGGGTATTCACCAAATTGGATTTAAGTAACGTGTGCCATCTGGTCCGTATTCGCGAGGGGGTTGAGTGGAAGACGGCCATTTAAACATACTTGGGGCAATTTGAATACCTCATGATGCCGTTTGGGCTCACCAACGCCCCTGCTGTCTTCCAACACATGATTAATGATGTCCTCCGCGATATGGTAGATCAGTTTGTTTTTGCCTACTTGGACGACATTTTGATATTTTTCCCACACGCCAGAGGCGCACACACTCCATGTAAGGTCCATGTTACAACGGCTCCTGGAAAACCAGCTCTTTGTGAAGGCCGAGAAGTGGGAGTTTTCCACCCGCTCAACTTCCTTCAAAGGGTTTATTGTGGCTGAAGGTGAGCCGGCCAACCCGGCAAAGGTGAAGGCTGTGCTTGATTGGCCTATGCCCAATTCCCGCAAGGAGCTCCAGTGCTTCTTGGGGTTTGCAAATTTTTATTGCAGGTTCATCAGGAACTACAGTGGGGTATCACAGCCTCTCACTCAGCTGATTTCAGTCAAGGTTCCCTTCACCTTGTCTGAGGCAGCAGAATGGGCCTTTTCCAAATTAAAGGGCCTGTTGACCAACACCCCCATCTTGGCCCAGGTTAACCCTAAGCTCCTGTTTATTGTGGAGGTGGACACTTCTGATTCGGGGGTGGGCACTGTCCTCTCACTGCGCTCGACCTCCGATCAGAGGCTCCACCCATGTGCATACTTCTCTTGGTGGCTCACATCGGCAGAGAGGGACTACGACATAGGGAACCGAGAGCTTTTAGCCATTAAGTTGGCTCTTGAGAAGTGGAGGCACTTGCTGGAGGGAGCAGTCAATCCCACTGTAGTGTGGACCGACCACAAAAATTTAAAGTATCTTTGGTCTGCCCGCAGATTAAATGCCAGGCAGGACCGCTGGGCCCTATTCTTTCATAGGTTTAATCTTACCATCACCTACAGGCCTTGTTCTTGCAGTATCAAACCGGATGCTCTCTCCCGCCAGTTCAGTCCAGGCCTGCCGGCCCCTCCTTCTCTTCCCCAACCCATTGTACCACCTTCATGTATTCTTGGAGCCCTTACCTGGGAGATTGAACAGATGGTCCAAAAGAACCAATCCGCAGAGCCCAGACCTGAGGGGGGGACCCAGCGATCGTCTGTTTGTCCTGGTCGCCCTCCGCAGTTACGTCATGCGGTGGGGCCACTCCAGCCACTTTGCCTGACACCCAGGGGTTTCCCAGATGGTGAATCTGATCCAACGAGCATTTTAGTGGCCCACCCTGTGGACGGACATCCAGGACTATGCTAAAGCATGCCAGGTGTGCGCCCGCAACCAGTCTGACTCCTCACCTCCTGTTGGCCTGCTATATCCTCTACCAGTTCCCAGCCGACCTTGGTCTCCAATCGCCCTGGACTTTGTCACGGGACTTCCCCCCCTCACGAGGTAACACTGTTATCCTTAACATTGTAGACCGCTTCTTCAAAGCAATTCATCTGGTGCCCCTCCCCAAGCTACTCTTCGCTTCTGAGACTGCCGACCTGCTGACTACACGTCATCCGTCTAGACGGGATTCCCATGGACATTGTGTCTGACAGGGGTCCACAGTTCACCTCCCACACGGGCACCTCCGTCAGCGTCACGTCCGGATATCATCCACAGAGCAATGGAAAGGCTGAGTGCACCAACCAGCCACTGGAAGCCACCCTCATATGCATGGCATCCTGTAATCCCTCCACACGGAGCACCCATCTGACCTGTGTGGAGAACGCCCAAAACTTGGCAGTTTCTTCCTTTGCAGGACTAACGCCTTTCGAGGCCTCCATGGAATATTACCGCCCCCCCCCCCCCCCCATTGCCTATGGCGGAGAGGGAAGTTGCCATGCCTTCCACGGGGGCCCGCGTCCGCCGCTGCCGTCGGCTCTGGAGGGCCACCCAAGCCACCTGAGCTCTACGGAGTGGAATCCCCAGTATTCAATTCAATTAAATTCAACTTTATTTATATAGCACCATTTCACAACAACAGTCATCTTATAGCACTTTCAACTGTAGGGGAAACCCCCACAATTGCAGAAAGACCCCAGCAATCAGACGATCCCCTGTGAGCAAGCGCTTGGCGACGGTGGAGAGGAAAAACTCCCTTTTAACAGGAAGAAACCTCCAGCAGAACCAGGCTCATGGAGGGGCAATGATCTGCTGTGACTGGCTGGGGGGTGAGGGGATAGAGAAGATGAAAAGAATAGACACGTAGAGAGCAAACAGCATGATGGGGACTCAATCAATGGGAGAGAACAAACAGATGTTAATGACCAGCAAAAGAAAAATATTTCATTGAGAGTGAAGAAAGGAGTGAAGCCCAATGCATTATTGGAGGTTCTCCAGCTGTCTAAACCTATTAGCAGCATAACTAAGGGAGGGTTCAGAGACACACAATCCCTCCCTAATTGTAGGCTATATCAAAAAGGAAGGTTTTAATCCTATTCTTAAAAACAGAGATCGAGTCTGACTCCCAAATCCAGATTTGCAGCTGGTTCCACAGGGGATGAGCTTGATAACTGAAGGCTCTGACTCCCATTGTACTTTTGGAGATTCTAGGTATCAGAATCAGAATCAGAATCAGATTTATTGCCATTGTTCATGTAGTACACAAACTAGGAATTTGTCTCCGTGCAATGCTGCAATTAAACATGATAAAAATAAAAGATAGAAATAAAAAACTATACATGCAATAAAATGTAGAATATGAATGAGTAATACTAGACAAAACAATTTTTAAATATATTAGCGAGCAGCAGATATTGTGGAGTACCCCATAGTGCAGCCGGTAATGCAAAAAGAAAACAGTGATGATTGACATGAGTCTGGTTAAGCTGCTGTACATAGTGCACGAGAGTCTAATAAGTCACTTAGTGTTCAGCAGTCTGATGGCAGAGGGGAAAAAGCTGTTCATGTGACGGGAGGTTTTAGTCTGAATGGACCGAAGTCTTCTACCTGAGGGGAGGGGGGCAAACAGTGCGTGACCAGGGTGTGAAGGATTGGCTATGATCCGGCCTGCATGCCTCCGGGTCCTGGAGATGTACAGATCATGGAGGGATGGGAGCTTGCAGGTGATCACCTTCTCAGCAGCACGCACGATGCGCTGCAGCCTTAGTCTGTCCCTGGCAGTGGCTCCTGCATACCACACGGTTATGGAGGTGGTGAGGATGAACTCGATGATGGCCGTGTAGAACTGCACCAACATCTTGGTGGGTAGCTTGAGCTTCCTCAGCTGCCGCAGGAAGAACATCCTCTGCTGGGCCTTTTTGATGAGGAAGCTGATGGTCGGCTCCCACTTGAGGTCCCGGGTGATGGTGGTGCCCAGGAAGCAGAAGGAATCTGCAGTGGTGATGGGAGAGCCTGTGAGGGTGAGGGGGGACAGAGGGGTTGTGACTTTCCTGAAGGCCATGATCATCTCCACTGTCTTCATAGCGTTCAGCTGCAGGTTGTTGTGGCTGCACCAGGACGCCAGCTGGGCCACCTAGGTATTACAAGTAATCCAGCATTTTGGGAGCATAGTGCTCTGTTAGGATAATAGGGTAGTATGAGATCTTTTAAATAAAAAGGGGCCTGATTGTTTAGACCTTTGTAAGTAAGAAGAAGGATTTTAAGCTTAATTCTAAACTCTATGGGAAGCCATTGAAGGGAGGCCAGAACCAGAGAGATATGATCTCTCTTTCTAGTACCTGTTAAAACTCTTGCTGCAGCATTTTGGATCAACTGAAGGCTTTTTAAAGATGTTTTAGGACAACCTGATAATAAAGAGTTACAATAATCTAATCTAGAGGTAACAAAAGTGTGGATCAGTTTCTCAGCATCACTCTGAGACAAGATGCTCCTAATCTTGGCAATATTACACAGATGATAGAAGGCAGTCTTAGAAACAAATTTAATATGTGAATTGAAAGACAGATCTTGATAAAAAATAACTCCAAGGTTCCACACAGAGCAATTAAGAGAAAGAGTAACCGCATCCAAACTAAAAGTTTGAATTGGAAAGGTATTTCTAAGGTTTTTTGGACCAACAAGAATGACTTCAGTCTTACCTGAATTTAATAGCAGGAAATTACAAGTCATCCAAGCTTTGATTTCCTTGACAGGCTTCTAACTTGCCTAATTGATTACTGTCATCTGGCTTCATTGACAGGTATAATTGTGTGTCATCTGCATAACAATGAAAATGTATACAGTGCTTCCTAATAATGTTGCCTAACGGAAGCATATATAAAAAACTAGAAAAGCACTCGGAGAGTGCAGACCTCCGCCAAGCACCACAGTTCCCCCCATACAGTGTTTGTGTGTACGTTTTCAGATTCCTTGACCATGAAAACATATGACTAGCAATTGGATTGACAATGATAGGATTAGTGGTTGAGTAGTGATTCACGAAAATCGCATTTTCCGTAATGGCGGTTTTCTTCTGGATGGTGATCCGGATGACAACCAAAATCTAATCATCTGTAGGATACCCCATTTCTGACAATCTGTGACAATTTCATGAAAATCCGTCAATAACTTTTTGAGTTATCTTGCTAACAAACAAACAGACGGACAGACAAACAAACAGGCAGACAGACAAACCAACGCCGATGAAAACATAACCTCCTTGGCGGAGGTAATAATTGAGTTTATTTCTGAGTCTGCATCTTCCTTCTGGGTCTACAAAGATGTCAAATATGGAGAAAAAAAATAATTGAATAAATTAAATCATACAATGGAGGACTATGAATAGAACCTTACATAAAAGAAAAGTTTTGAGTTTAATCTTAAAAGAAGAAATGGGTCTGCCTCTTTCACCAAGGCTGGGAGTTGGTTTCTGGTAGCTAAAAGCTCTACAGTCAATGGTAATTCGATGAATTTTAGGGATAACAAGTTGTCCCACATTCTCAGACTACACTGTTCTGGTATGTTTGTAAGGTGAAATGTTTTTTGTTTGTTTTTTTAAGATATGAAGTGGCCTGTTGGTGTATAACTTTATGAGTAAGAAGTAGGATTTCATATTGAATTCTGAACTGTATGGGGAGCCAGTGAAGGCAGGCTAATATGGGAAAGATGTGCTCTCTCCTTCTAGCCGCACTCAGCATTCTGGCAGCAATGTTTTGTATCAATTGAAGACTTTTTACTGAGTTTTTAGGACAGCTGGATTATAAAGAATTGCAATAACCTAATCTAGAGGTAACTAGAAAAGCACTCGGAGAGCGCAGACCTCCGCCAAGCGCCACAGTTTCCCCCATAAAGTCTTCAGATTCCTTGACCATGAAAACATATGACAAACAGTGGTTCAGTAGTTATTCACGAAAATGGCATTTTCCATAATGGCGGCCACAGTTCCCCCCATACAGTGTTTGTGTGTATGTTTTCAGATTCCTTGACCATGAAAACATATGTCTAGCAATTGGATTGACAATGATAGGATTAGTGGTTCAGTAGTTAATCACAAAAATGGCATTTTCTGTAATGGCGGCCACAGTTCCCCCCATACAGTGTTTGTGTGTACTTTTTCAGATTCCTTGACCATGAAAACATATGTCTAGCAATTGGATTGACAATGATAGGATTAGTGGTTCAGTAGTTATTCACGGAAATGGCATTTTCCATAATGGCGGCCACAGTTCCCCCATACAGTGTGTGTGTGCACGTTTTCAGATTCCTTGACCATGAAAACATATGACTAGCAATTGGATTGACAATGATAGGATTAGTGGTTCAGTAGTTATTCACGAAAATGGCATTTTCCGTAATGGCGGTTTAGCACCACAGTTCCCCCCATACAGTGTTTGTGTGCATGTTTTCAGATTCCTTGACCATGAAAACATATTACTAGCAATTGGATTTACAACAATTGGATTGACAATGATAGGATTAATGGTTTAGTATTTATTCAAGAAAATGGGATTTTGCATAATGGCGGTTTTCTTGTGGACGGTGATTCTGATCACCACCAAAATGTAATCATCTGTAGGATACCCCATTTCTGACAATCTGTGAAAATTTCATGAAAATCCGTCCATAACTTTTTGAGTTATCTTGCTAACAATCAGACAAACAAACAGACAAACAAACAGAAAAACAGACAAACCAACGCCGATGATCACATAACCTCCATGAAAACATATGACTAGCAATTGGATTTACAACAATTGGATTGACAATGATAGGATTAGTGGTTTAGTATTTATTCACGAAAATGGGATTTTGCATAATGGCGGTTTTCTTGTGGACGGTGATTCGGATCACCACCAAAATGTAATCATCTGTAGGATACCCCATTTCTGACAATCTGTGAAAATTTCATGAAAATCCGTCCATAACTTTTTGAGTTGTCTTGCTAACAAAAAGACAAACAAACAGACAGACAAACAAACAGACAAACAAAAAGACAAACAGACAAACCAACGCCGATGATCACATAACCTCCCCCTTTGGCGGAGGTAACTAAAAAGAGTAGGGTCTATCACTGATCCCTGTGGTACTCCAAGACTTAGCTTTGAGTTGAAAGAAAACTCATTTTTGACATGAACAAACTGGAAACTATCAGATAAATAAGATCTAAACCATTGCGACAAAGTTCCATTAAGTCCACCATAGTGTTCTAATCTATCAAGTAGAATATTATAATTGATAGTATCAAAAGCTGCACCAAGGTCTAAAAGGACAAGTAAAGAAACAAGTCCATTATCAGATACAATTAGGAGGTCATTAGTGACCTTCACTAAGGCTGTTTCAGTACTATGATGAATTCTAAACCCAGATTGAAACTCTTCAAGTAAACCATTTCCCTGCAAGTGTTCAAATAATTGCATAGCAACAACTTTTTCTAAGATATTTGAAATGAAAGGGAGATTAGAGATTGGTCTATAGTTAGCTAAAACTTCTGGATCCAGCGTTGGCTTTTTGAGTAAGGGTTTAATTACAGCAGTTTTAAAAGCCTGCGGTACATGGCCTAAAGTTGATGAAGAATTGACTATTTGAAGAATAAAGCTACCAATAAATGGGAAGACTTCTTTAAATAACCTGGTAGGAATAGGGTCTAAAAGACAAATTGAAGTCTTTGATGAGGAAATTATTTTGTCTAACTCTAAAAGGTCAATGGGAGTAAACTCATCCAGATATCAATTGAAGGAGTTATAGTAGTTACTGTATTAAAGTTAACGGTGGGAAGAATCTGACTGATTTTATCTCTGCATGATGAAATTTTATTATTGAAAAAGTTCATAAAGTCCTGACTAGTAAGCTCTACGGGAATGCTAGGATTGACAGAGTCCTGACAGCCCTGTCAGCCTGGCTACAGTGCTGAAAAGAAACCTGGGATTATCCTTGTTCTCTTCCATTAATGCAGAATAATAACTCATTCTAGCTTTTCTCAGAGATTTTTTATAAATTAAAAGATGATTTCTCCAAGCTAAATAGATTTCATCTGACTTAGTGGAGCAAAATTTTCTTTCTAATTGACAAGTATTCTGTTTTAAGCTATGAGTTTCTGTGTTGAACCAAGGAGTGAGAAATATCTGATTAGACTTTTTCTTTTTTTAAGGGGCCACCATGTCTAGAGTCTGATGCAGAGAAGCTGTAACACTATCTGCCATGCTATCAATTACAGAAGGAGCAAGCTGTCTATAGCTTATTACCTCCGCCAAGGAAGTTATGTGATCATCGCCGTTGGTTTGTCTGTCTGTTTGTTTGTCTGTTTGTTTGTTTGTTTGTTTGTTAGCAAGATAACTCAAAAAGTTATGGACGGATTTTCATGAAATTTTCACAGATTGTCAGAAATGGGGTATCCTACAGATGATTACATTTTGGTGGTGATCTGGATCACCGTCCAGAAGAAAACCGCCATTACAGAAAATGCAATTTTCGTCAGTAACTACTGAACCACTCATCCTATCATTGTGAATCCAATTGCTAGTCCTATGTTTTCATGGTCAAGGAATCTGAAAACGTACACACAAACACTGTATGGGGGGAACTGTGGCCGCCATTACGGAAAATGCCATTTTCGTGAATAACTACTGAACCACTAATCCTATCATTGTCAATCCAATTGCTAGTCATATGTTTTCATGGTCAAGGAATCTGAAAATGTACACACAAACACTGTATGGGGGGAACTGTGGCCGCCATTACGGAAAATGCCATTTTCGTGAATAACTACTGAACCACTAATCCTATCATTGTCAATCCAATTGCTAGTCATATGTTTTCATGGTCAAGGAATCTGAAAACGTACACACAAACACTGTATGGGGGGAACTGTGGCAATTGGTGGAGGTCTGCGCTCTCCGAGTGCTTTTCTAGTTTCTGTTGTGTTGACACATGGCATAGAGGAAACAATCTGCATGAATTTGGTTACAACATCATCTGAGAGGCCTTTACTGTAGTAATATTTTTCTTTAGGAGCCAAATAGTCAGAAATAGTAAAATCAAAGGTTAACAGACAGTGGTCTGACAGTACATGGTTATGAGGAGACACTACCAGATTTTCAGTTCCTATGCTATATGTCAGAACAAGATCCAATGTATGGTGGAGATAATGTGTAGAATTTCCTACTTTCTGAGAAAACCCCATCGAGTCTAATATTGAATTAAATGCCATATTAAGGCAATCACTATATTCATCTACATGCATATTAAAGACCTCTACTATAATTATTCTATCTGATTTCAGCACTAAATCAGCTAAGAATTGGGCAAATTCAGATAAAAACTCTGAGTAGGTTGATGGAGGACAATAAACTATTGCAAATAAAATTGGGTTTAGCCTAAAATTGCTAAAATGCCCAATACTGAGGACCAGGCCCTCAAAGGAATGATAACTTGTTTTTTGCTTTAAATTAACTAGTTATTTGGAATGGTAAATTGTTGCTACCCCTCCTCCATGACCAGAACTTCTGGGATTTTGACAATTTGACAATTTAAATAACCAGAGGGAGTTGATTCATTTAAACCAACATAATCATCTTGCCCTAACCAAGTCTCTGTAAGGGATATAAAATCAATCTGATGATCAATAAACAGATCATGGACTAGCAGAGACTTGGGAGTTAGAGACCTAATATTTAACAAACCACATTTAATTTTAAAATTATGAGAAGGAACAGAGGCCAAATCATTCAATTTAGAGGCTTCATGTTTAATTTGAGTTTTATCAACTTTTTGTTTAATCACTTTGGGATGCTTATACATTATATTTTCTATTTACTTTGGAGGGAGCAGAAAATGATTCTCTGATGGGGAAGACAGGGGCTAAGTTGAGGGGTGGTGGATTAAGAGGAGCTACAGAGAGGTGTGTAAGACTGCGACTCTGCTTCCTGGTCCCAACTCTGAGTTGTCAATGTTTTGGAAATTTGGATAAAAATGATGCCAGATTGTTAGATAAAAGAGACGCACCATCCAAAGTAGGATGGACGCCATCTCGTCTAATAAGACCAGGTTTCCCCAAAATGAGCTCCAATTGTCTATGTAGCCCACGTCATTTGCAGGACACCACACAGACAGCCAGCGGTTGAAGGATGACAAGCGGCTAAACATGTCATCACTGGTCAGGTTGGGGAGGGGCCCAGAGAATGCTACAGAGGCAGATATCATTTTTACAAAGTCACACACCGATTCCACGTTAAGTTTTGTGACTTCCAACTGCCGGAGTCGGACGTCATTAACGCCGGTGCGGATAACAATTGTGGAGTATTTACAGTTACTTTTAGCCAGCATTTTCAAATTTGACTCAATGTTGCCTGCTCTGGCCACAGGAATGCATTTGACTATGGTTGCCAGAGTCTCTAGGTTTGTGCTTCTGACTACAGAGTCGCCAATGATCAGAGTTTTTTCCTCAGCGGGTGTGTCACTGAGCGGGTACAAACGATTAGAAACATGAACAGGATGGTGGTGAACTGGGGCTTTGCAGCTAGGCTTCCTTCTCACCATCACCCGACCCAGTCTCCTTGCTGCTGAGGAGGACCGAAGGACCGCTAGCAGACCGCCCTATGCTATGGACCTCCGCTGCAGCTAAGGGGCATCTGTCATGATTAACTGGCGCAGATGGTGTTTCAATGCAGCGGAGCCGGGATTCCAAATCAGACAACCTCGCCTTGAGCGCCTCAAAAAGACAACATTTATTATATTTACCCTTATCACTAAAAGAGGCAGAGGTGTAGCTAAACATCTGACAGAGAGAGCACACCAGAGGAGAAGGGGAAGGAGAGCTAGTAGCCATAGCTAGTGGGTAACTCAAAGCTAACAAAAACATGAATGAAAGGTGAACAGAAGGCTAAAGAGGGTGATTGGATGACACTGAGTGTGTACACAGGTGCAAGAGGCTTGATAAACAGAAGTGAGAGCTAACAGTAGAAGGAAAAAAGCTATTAAAATACAAATATAGGCAAAATCCTCAGGAGAATGAGGAGAGCTAACCACACAGCAAACCAAAAAGACAGCCAGCAACACAAGAAGTGACGATACACAGTATGCAGACCGCAGGCAGACTCCAGCACCTAAGTATACAATTGGGCAGCATGTGTGGCTGTAGGCAGACCAGGTGCCCTTGAAGACAGAATCCAGAAAGTTATCACCTCGCATCTTGGGCATGTTCACCATCTCCCGGATCATCAATGACGTGACGGTCCGCCTAAAGCTTCCGCCGCCGACGTTTTGCATCCCCCCAAGGTTCCACGTCTCAAAGATCAAGCCCCTGTCTGCCAGCCCTCTCTGACCCCCACCCCCGAGCCCCCACCCCCACCCCCATGTCCTTGATGTCCAGACCACCTACACTGTCCAGAGGATTGTTGACATTCGCCGTCAGGGCCAGGGCCTACAATACCTCGTCCACTGGAAGGGCTATGGCCCCGAAGAATGGTCATGGATCCCTGGTTCCTACTATCACGAGAAAGGGATGGTCTGGGCCTTTCACAAAGCACATCCCAAAAAGCCCAGTGGGCCACCAGGAGGTGCCCCTTGGGTGGGGGGGGGGCACTGTCATGATCAGGTTTGCGCCCGCCCCCTCCCGTCCTGTGAGAGGTTTCCCGGCTCTGCAGGTAATCATTACACCTATGTGAGTGGACACACCTGCTGTCTCTGCCTTGCCAGCGCTTATAAGGACCAATCTGTGAATGCTTTCGCACTGGCTCATTGGATATACTGCCTTCCAAGCAAGCAAGTACGTTATATTCTAAATTCTAAGGAATAGTGTCTAGTTCCTCTTCTCCTCTCTTTTCCAGGTTGCTGCCATCTTTGTGGTGCGTCTCCAGGGCTCATTGTGCACTCACCTGCTCCATCATCCTCATCACCATTTCCCCAGCCTATCTCCACCCGGTCAGACACCTCACCCAGCTACACTCCTCACCTACTCCCTGCTAGCCTCATTCCGCTGGTTCATCTTTCCCTGCTGGGTTTCTCTGTCGGGTTCTCTGCTCAGCTTCCGTAAGTTACAGTTTGTCATCCCCCTTTCCCGATCTCCCTCCTCCTACCAAATGGCTCTCATCTCTCTCTTACAGGCTGAGTCCTCCTCTGGAGAGTGGCATCTTTCCTTAACTGTGCATTCCTCTTTCGGATTAATAACTTGTTGTTTAACTTAGCCTCTCTGTGTCATGTGTGTGTTTTCTCTGGTGTGGCACCCTACACGTGAGCTGACCATTCTCTCAACATGACAACTGGATCCAGTTCCAGCTCCTTTTGTACAGCAAATATTACAATCACCATGGATATCCCTTGAAGGCAGCACAAAGGAAACAAGGTTAAAGCAACACAATGTGGTACGAACACTGTCTGTTGAATGGAAGAGGAGAAGAAGACAAGAAAACCCCACAGATTTTCTGACATTTCTTCATACTCTACAACTTTACACTGAAAAAAAACACCTTTTGATTATTTCACTTTAGCCAATACAAAAATAATATAAAATGAAATAATATTAATCACAATGGACAACTCAGCTAAAAATATATACACCGTTACCTCTGATTTTGTATAAATAAAAAATAATAAACCAACAGCCTTGCACAGCTTCTAACAGAAAAGTATAACCAAATAAGGGATAAGCACCTGTACTTACATAGTAGTTCTTCCACCTACGGATTTGGTGGAAAAGTAAAAAATGAAAAGCTGTTTTTTGAAAGTTGTTAAAAAGGTGTCTTCATATAGACGTCTCTATACGGTCTAAATTTGGTTGAAAAATTAAGATTAAATGCTGCCTTTTAAAGGTTGTTATTTAAAAAAAAAAGAAAGAAACATTGTCACCAGCATCCCGATCCTTTTTGAGTTGTGTGTGGTAGGGAGCATTCACCAGTATCTCTGGTCAAGAGGCAGAGTACATCCTGGACAGCTCAGCAGTCTACCACAGCACCTGGTGCTCCCTGGTCTTTCCAGGCAGTCTCAAATTACGGTACATTGTAAGCTAGTTTTTAGCAAGTTTTTAACCTGTATTTAAAGCAACTGAGAGTTTCAGCAGCGCTGAGGCTTTCTGGGAGTTTGTTCCATATGTGAGGAGGATGCTGCCTCACCATGTTGGGTTCTAACTCTGGGCACAGATAGTCAGCCTGACCCTGTTGACCTGAGGGCTTTTGGTGGTTCATAATAGACTAGCAGATCTGAAATGTACAGTATTTTGGCCCTAAACCATTCAGAGCTTTATAAACCAACAGCAGTATTATGAAATCTACTCTTGACAGATAAGAAGCCAGTGTAAAGATCTGAGAACTGGAATCATTTGATCTACTTTCTTGGTCTTAGCGAGGACTTGAGAAATTGCACAATTTTTTCTTCTTGGTCTCCCCACTTAGCAATCTCCAGGACCCAGGATGGTGACTCGGGGGGGTCATAAGCAGTCTCCCATCCAAGTACTAACCAAGCAGACTCTGCTCAGTTTTCAAGGCCAAGGGTGTCTGGGGACACCCAGAGCCTGAGGTATATACCTGAGTAAAAAAGGCACAACATAGAGAGAAATTTGTAGAATGTACTTGTATTCAAACAGTGCTTTTTAAGTGTACAGCACAACAGCACTAGCACTGGTTTCAGATTGTTCCACATATTATGTAACAAGAATTGTGCCAAATGTCGAACATACAAAAAATCTGTTTAAAAAAATATGTATTTTTATAAAGCACTTTTTACAAAGACTCCCACTGGTTGGAAACATATACAGTATTTGACTTTGGAGAGTCAGACCACCACCACCATCACCAAATGCCAAAACCTATTTTAAGGATGAATTTTGACCAAATCCTGTGGACTAAACAGAACAATTACTAAACTATTTTTTGACCAATTTTCGACAACTTTTTTCTAATTAAATGTGTGTGTGTGGTAGATGGACGAAACACAGCCAAATTTTCAGCATCGATTTGTGGACTAATTTAAGGCTTGGCCCAGCGGACCTGATTTAGTCCAAAATTCAACATCTATATTACGGCTTGTGCTTGGGGGGTACAGATTCAAACCCAGAACCTTCTAGCTGTGAGGCAACAGTGCTAACCACTATACACCGTGCTGCACTGATGAGAAAGAAAAAATGAATATGTTCAATTTAAAAAAGGAAACTGAGCCTTTATCAAATATTTGTGAGCAGTAAAACAAATGAATCTGATGTGATCAGCTATTTCAGTAATCTAGCAGAGAATCTGGCAAGTGGGAACACGATATGAAAGAGCAAAAAAAAAAAAAAAAGGGCAAGGGCAGGAAGGTAGACTAGTTTGGAGGTTCAGAATTCTGGACTTTCCACCCATGCTGCTGGCAGAATTGGACACATGGCCCAGTGGCCATGAAAAGAAATCAAATCATGACGGAAATCATTAGAGCTGATTGTTCCTGGAACATGCCACTGCAAACAAGCGTGTGTGCTCCACTAAATACTAGAGCATGTAGCTAAGATTTAGTCACCCTGCACACACACTCCAACAAAGAGCATTGTGTCAGTTTAGTCTATTTCATTTACACAGTTAGGTCCAGTTAGGAGAGTGAAATGAGAATGTCAGTCCAAGTAGTTTATGAGTAAATAAACAGGAATGACATTCAAATGAGATGATGAGTTGTGAACTCTGTGTGCAGTCTGTTAGATCCATAATATGTGAACAATTCAGTCTGAGGCTTTTTATTGGTGGTTACTGATGCTTGTAACGCTTAACCAGTGGCATTTATTCAACTGAATTGTCTTGTTTGTTCATTCCAGTGCACCAGGATGAATATAATTGAATTTGTTTGTGAAAAGTAAATCTCAAAGTAAAAGTGGCTGGGTTCAAAGGGTGAAGAAAGCATGCAAAATGTGTTCCTTTGTTCTATATTGTCACTAAGTTGGCTGTTAAAGATCCAGACAGAATGCATTTTAGGCTCATTTTTGAATCATTCTGGTCAATGACTTAAAGGCCACTGGACTTCTATGAAGTGAAAGGCCATTTTACTCTGAAGAAAGAAAAGGCTTTATAACATGATAAGAGCACATCCTTTTAAGCTGTTATACAAACCTAATGAGATTCTTGTAATTCTAATCATGGATACAGGTTTTCAATTTTGCATCCTGTATATTTTAATCTCTAAAACTTTATACTGTTCTTTAACTTAAATTTAAGCTATGGTTACAATGATTCTTACAGACAATGGGTTTGAAAGAATCCACCAGTTACTATGGATTCTGGAGTTTGCAGACATCCGTGGAGGGGTTAATAGTTTCTTATGGCTGCTGTTCAAATTGCAAGAGCAGCTTAAGGCATTCTTGAGAAATGAGGTGCTTTTTTGTAGTATGATTGCCCTAGAGTTTTTATGTTCTTCATAAGGGTGCCTTGGGATCTTCATACAGCTTAATTACTGAGATCTTGTGAAATTTTTTGTGCAACTCACAGCACTCTCAAGTCGTTAGTAGGATGATCTTGTTTTTGGCACATTTTGTTGGCGAAAATGTCACGCGTATGACGCACTTCCGCCTTATGAGCTCCTCACTACCACCTTACGCATGCTGTGCAAATCTTCGTTTGAACAGAGATCGTACGGCATTTCTTACAACCGCTATAAGGGGCCCTCAAGAAAAACTTAGGTGTTCTTGATTAATACTTATGGCCTTCATCTTGTGTAGTTCTTACTTTGTTCCTATGGCATTCAAATGGCCACCCTATGATGAGGGGTTTTCGTGGGGTGTTCATAGAAATCTTGGACTAGACCAGGGGTGGGCAAACTTTTTGGCTCAGGGGCCACATTGACTTTTAAAATTTGACAGACGGGCCGGGCCAGCACCAGATGCATATCAAAGCATATCATATCATATCAGCATATCAAAGATAAACATAAAAATGGCATTACAGTGTTAATACTTACATTCACTTTTAGTGGGAGCAGTGTTGTTGATCACCCTTTTTCGCCAGTGCGTCGAAGTCTGTTGTTAGTTTTGTTGTGGCATTTCTCAAAACAGATCTGAGGTGTTCATCACTCAACTGGGATCTGTGGGGTGCTTTGTTGGTGTTCATCACATAAAGTCTGTTCACAGACATACATAGATCCAAACAACACTAGCATCCTCTGTGCCATCTTCTGGATGTTTGGAAATTTTGCTGGGCTTAATGAAGCATAAAACTTAGCCAGTTTAAGAGAGTGGAACTTCTCCTTCAAGATGGTGTCATAATGGAGATCAATCAGTTCCAAGTGCAACTCCTGTGGCACCGTTTCAGGATCTTGTGTGAAGGGACATGACTCCAGCTGAAGTGACTTGTCAGTTTTTCCAAAATCAGAGAACCGACGGCAGAATTCTCCATGCAGATCATCCAGTGATTTCTTGTATTTTTTCACATGTCGAGAGGCGTCTTTCAGTGTAGCCAGCGTGGGGAAATGAGTGAATGACTTGTTTGACATTTGCTTTGAGAATAAAGCTAGCTTGGTTTTGAAGGTTCTGAAGTTTGTTTACATTTCATGCACAAACTGGCCTTTCCCTTGTAGCTTCACATTCATGTGTATCAGTATGTCCACAGCAAAAGCTAAATCACAAAGCCAATCGGTATCACTCAGCTCAGGAAAATCTTCAGCTTTCTCAAGTTGCTCCAAAAATGAGATAATCTCCTGTTTCAGCTCCAACACTCGTTGACATACTTTCCCCAAACTCGACCAGCGGACATTGGAATGGTAAAGCAAGTCCTGGTGATCGGCATCAGTCTCTTCAAGAAACTTAATAAACTGACGATGCTCAAATAAAGTTAACGAGCTTTACAACTGGCTTCACTACGTGGTCAAGCTGCAATACGGATTTGCACAGTGCTTCCTGGTGGATTATGCAGTGTAAGAAAATTACCTCCTGTTCGGGGTTGTCCTCTTTCACCCTCTCCTGGATTCTTTTGAGCAACCCAACGTTTTTTTTCCTGTCAGATTTGGCGATCCATCTGTGGTAACGCTGGCGAGCTTACTCCAAGGTAGCTTGTGCCTCATGATGACCCCCGACACGTTGTTATACAAGTCCTTTCCCCGTGTTTTCCCTTTTAGGGATTCCACGGCCAAAACCTCCTCCGTTATCTCAAAACTGTCATTAATCCCTCTCATGAAAATTAAAAGCTGATTGGTGTCCGTTCTTTCGTTGACTGGTTGTTAGCGTAATTAGCATGCTTGGTGGAAAAGTGACGACTGATGTTGTATTCCTTTAAAACCGCAACAGTGTCTTGGCAAACAAGACATACAGCCTTTGACCGGACTTCAGTGAAAAAGTATTCAGTTGTCCATTCCTTATTAAACACTCGGCACTCGTTGTCAACTTTTCTTTTCTTTGGCCCACTCATTGTTGCAAATGGGTTCTGCTGTCAGAGCAGTAGCAGAGTAATAACAAAGAGTACCCCGGGCTCTGCAAAATCAAGTGTTTTGCTGTGCCTAATGCGCCACCTGGTGGAATTACCAGGCATTACAGGACAAGGTCAAATGAATGCAGTCATAATTATGATATATGATTTAGGCAATTATGTACCAATCTTTGGCAGGCCGGATTAAAAAGACCAATGGGCCGGATGTGGCCCACGGGCCGTGGTTTGCTCACCTCTGGACTAAACCATCAACCTGACCACAAACTTTCGAACAGTCTACTAATGCTGGATTCTGCTACGGCCACCTTAAGAAGGCAATACATAATGGTCCAAAATTCATTGCTATGGTGTTTGCAGCAATTTGTAAGGATATTTTAGATCAGGGGTCACCAACCTTTTTGAAACCAAGAGCTACTCCATGGGTACTGAGTCACGTGAAGGGCACCAACTTGACACACTCCTCTAAAATAACAAATTGTGTGTATATATATATATATATATATATATATATATATATATACATAAATAAATAATTATCAATAACTTGGAGCGGGTAACAGACAAGATCAATATTCAACACTTTATTTTTATTAATCTCAGCAATTGTTCAGATGATCACTTCTACATTTCATTAAAAAATGTCCAGTTTTCACCAGTCCCTTTTAACCAGAAAAAACTAAACCCTTTTAATTCATGAACTATGTTGAACCATGTTTGAAAAAGTTATGCAACATTTAAGGAAAATCAACTTTCATATTAAATAAATCTTATCACATTTTTAACTGAACAAATCTGCTGCAATTCTGCTCAAAATCTGTTACATTTAATAAACACACTTTTGTGTGTTCTTCTTCACTGGAATTATATCCATACAGTTCTTGCCAAGAATCATGCTGGAGTAATAACCAGCACCGCGGCAGCAGTTTACCCTCGGCCGCGGGATCGCGGGGATTGTGGGTTGGATCCCTGCCCCAGGCCAACAGTGATCTGTGTGGGGTTTGCATGTCCTCCCCGTGTTTGCGTGGGTTTCCTCCCGCATGCCAAAGACATGCAGGTTATGGAGTTAAGGCTTGTCACCGGACTGCAGAACAAGTCTACCTACGGGTACAAAAAAAAAAAAAAAAAAGAGTGGGCAGCAGTTTCATGATGCGTATTGAAGTTTTGTTTTTTTTTTCCAAAACTTTATTGACAACAAGGTCCACATAGTGCCGCTTTGCCGTCACCCCGCAAATGAAACACACGCAGCTTCCTTTCACGGTAGGAAAAAAGAACTCTTCCTCCCGCTCACTTTGAAAATGATAAATTTTCTGTCTTTTTTTTTTTTTGCCATGTTCTTGGGCTAGGAAACTGCACTGCGTTCACCATCTTAACTGTCCGCTAGCTTACGCTCCACAAGCACGAAGGTTTTGTCATGCGCACAATACTGACCTTTGAACTAGGTCAGACTTCACCTTAACTTGACGTATAATAAACATATTTTCATTTTTTTTATTATTTTTAAGACATTGTCATTTTAAAATCTATATAAATGCGACTTCCGGGAAGATGGCGGAGAGACATAACACTTAAACAAAGAGCTCTCCCTAGCCGGATTAAAAATCATCGGTAAATGGCCAACTCGACATAAACGAATCAATAAACTAAGGGATGAAAACACGAAGGAACCGGGCACAAGGACAAAAACAGGGTAAAATTGAAGAATTCCTCTCCAACAACGCAGGAAAAACCGCTGTACGCAAAGCCCAAAAAAACGAGGTGTCTACAGCAGAGAAAATGGAAGACACCAGACTCGACAACATGAACGCTGGCATCGCCAGTTTGGGTGAAGAGTTAAGAGAATTCAAGCGACAGCTACAACAGGATTTAGCGGCTCTTAAGGAGGAACTGAAAAAAGAAATTAAGGAGGAAATCATGGACCTCCGAAGAGAAATGGAGCGTAAATTAACGGAAAACATGGAGGAGCTGCGCTCCCAGCGGGCGTGTATGACAGAAGCGCAGACCCGAATTTCGGAACTAGAAGATTGGAAAAGCGAGGCAAACGAACAACTACAGACCCTGACGACGCAAACGCAGAGGATGCAGGAGAAAATAAACGACTTGGAGAGCAGATCCCGACGAAGCAATATGCGCATCTTTGGAATTCCGGAGGGCATTGAAGGCAACTCGATGACAAAATTCATGGATCAGTTCTTAAAAAAAGAACTGGAAATACCCGGAGAAACGGATCTGCAGATTCAACGGGCGCACAGAGCACCGGCACAGAACCCGAAAACAAACTCTCCACCCAGGTCAGTTGTGGTGAAATATGACATAAAGGAAAGAATCCTGACGCAAGCATGGAAAAAAAAGATACGAATCGGCGACAAACAGGTATTTTTTGACCATGACTACCCGACAGAAATCGTGCAGCAGCGGAAGAAATATGCCAATATTAAAAAAACGCTGAAAGAGAAAAAAATTAGATTCCAAACGCCGCTAACGAAAATGAGGATTAATTGGGAGGAAGGCACAAGAACCTACAACACGGCCGAAGAGGCAGCGCGGGATATGATGGAGCGGGGCCTTGAGGTGAGCGTGCCGAAGGAGACGGCTGGAGCAGCGGCGGCCCTGAACGCACCACGACAGATGGAGTGGAGGCGAGTGAACGGCGGAAGAAGGGGGAGAGACGTAGAGCAGCGGGCCCAGGACAAGCTACAAGGCTTTCAACTGAAAGCCTAGATCATAACAAAGATTAAGAAAGGCACAGAAGAAATGAAGGCCAAGAAGACAAGGTAAAAGAGAAACAGACGGCTAGGAGAGGTTTAAGTGATATTTGTTGGACATTTCTAGACTTATGACTATTACTTTGATAGTAATTAGAAGTCTAGGGAGGGCCCTTCACTCTGTGAAGACAAACCCCCCACCCACCAACAGGGACCAGTGGGCAGAAGAAAGGCCCAAAGTACGGAGGTCGAGATTTTTTAATGTGTTTTTATATAAATATGTGTTATTTTTGTTGTTAAAGGGGCTAGGAGCACAAGTTAAAAAAATGGAAAAACATGAATATGGGTAAAAATCTTAAGATAATGACATTAAACGTGAATGGTCTGAACTCACCTGTTAAAAGGGAAAGAATAATAAGAAAATTCAAGAAGGAAAAAGCTGAAATTATATTTATGCAAGAGACACATTTGAGCAAGACAGAACATGTAAAACTAAAGAGATTTGGCTATAAGAACTCCTACTACAGTTCATTTAAGGGAGGAGCAAAAAGGGGGGTTATGATACTAATCTCAAACAAAATACAATTTGAAAGTGAACAGGAAATCCAGGATAAAGAAGGCAGGTATGTAATAATAAAGGGAAGAATAGATGGTATGCAGATTACATTAGTGAACATCTATGCCCCACCAGAAAGTGACAAGGGTTTTTTTCAACATCTGTTTGATCTCATAGCAACACACAGTGAAGGAGTCCTAATTTGTGGAGGAGACTTAAATGCTGTCATGGATCATGAAGTTGACACAACAAGTGTTAAGAAGACAAAAAAAACATGTAACAAAGTTCATAAGAACCTCACTGGCAGAAATGGGTATGGTAGACATATGGAGGGACCTGCACCCACTCGAAAAAGACTATACACATTATTCAGCAGTCCATAAAGTACACTCTAGAATAGATTACTTCCTTATGAATGAAGGTGACAGACACAGGGTGAGAAATTGTTGGATTGGAGGGGCAGAAATATCAGATCATAATCCTATATACATGGAAATATATTTGAACAATAGAAAACGACAAACAACATGGAAACTTAACGTAGGACTGTTAAATGATGAGAAAATGAAAGAAAGAATAAAAATAAACATAAACGAATATATCCAAGAGAATGACAATGAAGAAGTGGACCCAACAATACTATGGGACACACTAAAAGCCGTGTTAAGGGGTAAATTAATTGTTGAAACAGGAAAAGCAAATAAGACTAAACTGGAAGCGTATGAACAAAGATGTGAGAGACTGAGGGAACTAGAACGTAAACATCAAAGCACAAATGACCCCAAAATATATCAAGAAATTAAAGAAGAAAAAACAAAGATAAAAGAAACACAAATGGATGAAATTGAAAGGAAAAATAGATATCTAAAGCAAAAATATTATGAAACGGGGCCAAAAGCCACAAAACTGCTGGCAAAACGGTTAAGAAAACAACAAACAATGAATAATGTATACAAGATTAAAGACCCCACCACAAATAAAACCACAGTTAACCCAGAAAACATCGAAGACATTTTCCATAATTTCTACCAAGAACTATACTCGCAACCTGAAGAAACAAATACTAAAGATATCAAAAAATTTCTAGACACATTGGACTTGCCATCAATAGGAAATCAACAAAATGAAAAACTAACAGCAGAAATAACAACACAAGAGATCAGAGATGTGATTAAGTCACTTAAAAACGGTAAATCACCAGGTAGTGATGGATACCCCTCTGAGTTTTATAAACTGTTTATAGAAGAACTCATGCCACAACTCCTAAAGTCATTTAATTGGACGCTGAACAACAACAAAATACCTCCATCATGGAACGAAGCAATCATTTCAGTTATTTTAAAACCAGGGAAAGATAAAGAACAATGCGGAAACTATAGACCAATCTCTTTATTAAATGTAGATTATAAAATATACACAACAATTATATGTAAACGAATAAAGACATTCTTGACGGAATTGATAGAAGATGATCAAACTGGATTCATAGAGGGACGCCAAACACATGACAATATCAGGAGAACAATACATATAATTAACCAAATACATAAAGAAAAGAAAAGCGCAGTAATAATGAGTTTAGACGCAGAAAAAGCATTTGACAGGGTTAACTGGAAATTCCTATATAGTGTACTGGAGCGCTTTGGATTTAACGAAAAATCAGTACAATGCATAAGGACGCTATATCAAGAACCTGTGGCAAGAATCAAGATAAACGGTAGCTTAACAGACAAAGTAAATATACAAAGATCAACTAGGCAGGGATGCTGCTTATCGCCCACCTTGTTTGCTCTGTTCATAGAACCATTGGCTCAAGCGATACGACAAAATAAGAAATTAAAAGGTGTAACAATAAAGGGGGCGGAACACAAGATTGGGCTATTTGCAGACGATATTATAGTTTACCTTGAACAACCAGATAAATCAATAATGGAAATGATGAACTTGATAGAAAATTTTGGAAAATTATCAGGATACAAGATAAACATAACAAAAAAACAAATACTGACATTCCACTATAACCCTCTAAACCAGATAACTGATAAGATCAAACTAAACTGGAACCAAAAAGAAATAAAATACCTTGGAGTGAACATACCTAAAGACCTAAGCAAAATATATAAAGCAAACTATGATAGGTTGGAACAAGAAATAAAAAAAGATATTGATAGATGGTCAATCTTAAATATGGATCTGAATTCAAAAATTGAGACAGTCAAAATCAGCATACAACCTAGATTACTTTACCTCTTCCAGGCTATACCAACAGAGATTCCAGATGCCCAATTCTCAAAGTGGGACAGGATGATATCGAGATTTGTTTGGGGAGGTAAAAAACCAAGAGTGAAATATAAAACCCTCCAATTACCAAAAGAGAAAGGAGGCATGGGCCTACCGAGTCTAAAGGAATATTACTACTCAGCACAAATAAGATATATCATATGTTGGTGCGACGAGGGATATGAGGCAAAATGGAAAGAAATGGAAAAGGAAATTGAGGGACTCCCAGTACAAAGCATAATAGGGGATAAAGATGCATATAAGCAAATCAAACAAATAGACCCAATCACTAAATTTACTTTAGAACTGTGGTATAAAATAGTACAAAAATATAATATAAGGGAAGACATAAAACTATTGAAATGGGTAGCATTTGACAGTCAGTTTGAACCGGCAAAACAAGATAGGGGATACAAAAATCTGGTGAACAAGGGAATCACAGCATGGGGCAATATCGGAAAAAAAGATCTCGGGAGCTTTGTAAATATCAGGAGAAAATTTAAATTAGAAAGATTGGAATTTTTCAGATATCTGCAGATGAGAGATTACTATATGAAGAAGATTAGGCATAACCTCCAAACAGATGTGAACGAGATTATACAACTTATTTTAAGCTCATATGCAGGAAATAAAATAAGAATTATTTCAAAACTATATCAGAAACTTATGACAAACAATCATACAAGAAACTATATAAAGGAGAAATGGGAGAAAGAGCTCAATTTAAACATAACAGAAGAAAGCTGGCAGGAAATATGGAAAACACAACACACATCAACAAATTCAAGGGCATGGAGGGAATTTGGATGGAAAAACCTGATTCGCTTTTTCATTACACCACAGATTCAAGGAAAATATACAAATACCCAATCTTTATGCTGGAGGGGATGTGGGGCTCAAAATGCAGACCACTCACATATGTTTTGGAAATGCTACAAAATATCATCATTTTGGAAATCTATGCATGTGACAATACAGAGGATATTAGGATATAATATACCAATGAACTGTAACCTGATGTACTTATGTGATCTTAAAAAAGACAATGTTATACAGGCTGAGGACAGATATCTAGTTAAAATCTTGTTGATTGCATGTAAAAAAACTATCACAAAAAAATGGCGATCAGAAGTTCTTCCTGACCAAGAACAATGGACTGACATTGTTGAGGACATACGTATGATGGAAAAACTAACATATCGACGAAGAATGCAAGAAGGAATATGGGAGAAAAAATGGCGGAAATGGACACACTACAAAGTGCAACAACGAGGCAGAAATTGAAAGAATAACCAAAGACACTGAAAAAACCAGAAGAATTAAGAGATGGAAACTAAAAACTTGATGCTCCAACATTTGCCCCCCCCCCTTTTATTTTTTTTTATTTTTTATTTTTTTTTTATTATTATTATTATTATTTTTTTTTTAATTTTTCCCTACCCTAACCCCTTTGTTTTTTAAATGTAGAATGTGATCTGAATGCATTATATATGATGAAAAATGAATAAAAATCTAAGTTACAAAAAAAAAAAAAATCTATATAAATGCAAATGGGATTTTAAAAAATAGCGGCAGAAAAAATTACATCTTAGACGCAGCTCACTTGTGAGTTGTGCTATTTTTAGAACAGGCCTGCGGGCGACTCATGTGGTCCCTGCGGGCGACATGGTGCCCGCGGGCACCGCGTTGGTGACCCCTGTTTTAGATGATAGCTTTAACTGCATCTGATGTGACAGTATGGTATCCTGTACATAACTGGCTCCTATAAGAGTGGGCCCTGAGAGTGAGCTAAGTGTTTAGTGTTTAGCGATCCACTAAGCATGTAGGCATGTGGATATAACTTGTTCAGCACAGGCCACAGCCAATGACACCTTTGAAATGCTGATCTGTAGGTAAACCAATAATAAATTAAAATATTAGACAAAACCATTGAGGTTTTCCTCATGTCACTCATGTTCCCGTTAGCTGCTTGAATGTGTGTCCTCAACCACTTTCTGTAAATGACTTCACTTCCTCACATTCCTCTTCTTCACTATTTTTAAACGGGAGTGGTGACCTTGTGGTAGGGCACCCACCCCTCAGCTGGGAGGTCATTCAATTCAATTCAATTCAACTTTATTTATATAGCGCCATTTCACAACAACAGTCATCTCATAGCACTATCAACTGTAGGGGGAGCCCCCACAGTTGCAGAAAGACCCCAGCAATCAGGCGATCCCCTGTGAGCAGCACTTGGCAACGGTGGAGAGGAAAAACTCCCTTTTAACAGGAAGAAACCTCGAGCAGAACCAGGCTCAGGGAGGGGCAGTCATCTGCTGCGACTGGCTGGGGGGTGAGGGGACAGAGAAGATGAAAAGAACAGACATGTAGAGAGCAAACAGTATGATGGGGACTCAATCTATGGGAGAGAACAAACAGATGTTAAAGTCATGGGTTTCAATTCATGGGTTCAAGTCCCAGCCGGGTCATACCAAATTCCCTATAAAAATGGTACTTCCCACCCTTTAGCTTGGTGCTCAGCATAATAGAATGGGGGAAGGAAAAATTGCAACCCATTGACAGCGCAACCCCCTGCATCACCCCCACACTGGCACCTTGCCTCAACTGCAGTAACAACAACGGCAAAACTATCCACCATTTCAGAAGCCACCGACAAAGTCCCCCCAGACGACGCTGGTAATTGGTGATTCCATAATGAGGAACGTCAGAAGCAGGTACCGTGTTACAATTTTTTTTTCCTGGGGCTAAAGTGTCAGACATTGAGGCTCTTACCCCTGACCTATTAAATGAATACCCCCACGCTAAAACTGTAATTGTGCATGTTGGATGCAACAATATCCCAGATGAAGCGTCTGAGATGTTAAAGAGAGACTTCAGGAGCCTTCTGTCCACTCTTAAAAACTGTGGCAGACGTGTATTTATTTCTGGACCACTTGCTCCTTTTTGAAGAGGTTGCAATTATTTTAGCAGAACTCTAAGCCTTTATACCTGGTTGTGTTCAACATGTCCTACTTTTAACATTGGTTTTATAGACAATTTCAACCTGTTCTGGAACTGCCCATTATTTATGAGGCCTCCATCAAAACTGACTCGGTGCACATGTTCTAAGGGACAATCTGTTTTATTCCATTCAGCATTTTTTTAGTACAGTGACTGAAAGCTGGTGTTTTAATTCACCCCAAAGTACCTGTGTTTGCCAACCAGCCCCTCTTTGTCTCCACTTCTCATATTAATCCAAATAATTCCCGTTGTTTAGATCAGTCTTCATTTCATAACCCCATAGAGATTCTGTCTGTCTCCCATTACACAAAACATTATAACCCAAGACAAATACAAGATAACTTGATAAAGATTAAAACCACTAATTTACCACAGTTAAATAAAATCATTAAATGCGGGCTGCTGAAGATAAGATCGCTGTCAGCTAAAGCAACCTTAATTAATGATATGATCACGGATTACAATATAAATATACTCTGTCTCACAGAAACATAGCTACTCCCCAATGATTTTGTTAGTATCAATGAGGTCAACCCCCCACCCCCCAGCTATGGTAATATTCATATTCCTAGAAACACTGGCCGAGGTGGTGGTGTCAGGATAATATATGAATCCACATTACCAATGAACCCTCAGCCTAAGCTAAACTGAAATTGTAACTCTTTTGAATGCTTAATTGTTAGCTTAGCACATCCATCCTGGAGGTCAGAACAGCCTATTTTATTTACCACAGTATATTGCCGTCCCAGTGCTTCTTTTGCTGAATTTATGTCTGAATTCTCTGAGTTCTTAACAATTTTAGTTCTTAGTTCAGACAAGATTATCATAGTTGGTGACTTTAATATTCATATAGATGTTGATAATGATAGTTATAGTGTAGCATTTCTCTCCCTCTTAAATTCAACTGGTTTTTTCTCAGTGTGTTAGTAAAGCAACCCATCATCATAATCACACCCTTGACCTGGTCTTGGCCTACAGTGTAGAAATTGATGAGCTGCTTGTCATCCCTCAAAATCCTACACTGACTTACCACTATTTGATAGTGTTCAAATTTGTGCTATCCAATTTCACAGCATCAAGTAGAAATATAGTTACCAGATACTTATCTGATAGTGCCGTGGCTCGCTTTAAAGAATTAATCCCTTCAGCACTTACTGTATTACCATGTCTCAATATAGCAAACACACATGACAAACAACACAACCATGAGAACTATAACTGGAACAATCTGCTCAACACCACTCCCCTGGCTCTCTGTACTGTCAAACATAGCCCCTCCACACATCCGGCGAGCAGCATTAACTCAAAGGATGCTCCAAAAAGTTAAAGATTCTCCTCACTTACCAATCCATGCAGATATCTACACCCCACCCACTGCCCGACTTCCATCCAGACGGCCGATTGGGAAAAACCCTCCCCCAGCTGACTTCACCATCCAGACAGCTTGGCAAGAGGAATGGGAGACCAAGGAGGTCCCAAACAAACAGCTGGTGATAAACCCCAACCAACAGGTCCCGGGCACCAACCTCCCAAGGAGACAGTGGTCTACACTCAATCGCTTCAGGACTGGACATGGCCCCTGCTTGGCCAGCCTTTACAGATGGGGCAGTAGCCCTAGCCCACTGTGCGCATGTGGAGAGGAGCAAACAATGGAACACATCATAGAGGCTTGCCCGCTCCAAAGACTGGAAGGAGGATTACACACCCTCCATACAGCAAACCAGGAGGCAACTGCTTGGCTTAAGGACTTTGCATTCGCTAAATAAATAAATAATATAGCAAACAACACTGACTACTTGAATCCATTAGAATTAGACCTTTTAGTTGGTAGTACTGCAGTCAACACTTGACTCCATAGCCCCTCTTAAAAAGAAAACTATTAAAAATAGGATATTAGCTCCATGGTACAACTCCCACACCCGTAAGTTAAAACAGAAAGTTAGATCCTATGAAAGGCTCTGGCATGCAAATAAGACAGAAGAATCTTGTTCAGCCTGGAATGCCAGCCTTACCACCTATAAGAAATCTCTCCGTAGTGCTAGTACTGTTCATCCTTGATAGAAGAAAATGAAAACAACGATAGATTTTTCTTTAACACTGTGGCTCAGCTAACCAAGAGCCAAAATGCCATAGATCCCTACGTCCCTCCAACTCTTAGTGCTGACAACTATTTTGATTTTTTTAATGATAAAATTGTCAATATTAGGAATAATATTTCCAAAAATACCCCCCCCCCCCAAAAAAAAAATACCAAGCAGCTACCTAACACTGCTGTGCTCACAGGCTCAGAACTCCACTTTTCTAAATTTTCTCATATTACTCATTCTGATCTAGCCCTAATTGTGTCAGCCTTTATTATTGCTATTTATTAAAATTCTATATTTGAGAAATTTCAGTCAGGTTTTAAGAAACATCACAGCACAGAGACAGCCTTAGCAAAAGTTACTGATGACATCCTTATGGCATTTGACAAAGGACTTTTCTCCATCCTTTTTTTATTGGACCTCAGCGCCGCTGTTGATACCATTGACCACCATATTCTGCTAGAGAGACTTGAACAGCAAATTGGCCTGAATGGAACAATGCTAAGATGGTTCCAGTCTTTTCTATCAGATCGTTCCCAGTTTGTTCATGTCCATAACAAGTCCTCTACTCAGACCACAGCTAGCAATGGAGTTCCGCTGGGATCAGTACTTGGACCAGTAATGTTTACATTATACATCCTGCCTTTGGGAGACATTATGAGGAAGCATCCTATTCATTTTCATTGTTACACTGATGACACTCAGTTGTATTTATCCATCAATCCAAATGATCCCAGCCAGTTGGGTTTACTCCAGGAATGTCTTAAGGATATCAAAACCTGGATGAACTACAACTTTCTATTGCTGAATACAGATAAAACTGAAGTCATCTTCCTTGGTCCCAAACATGATAGAAGTACTCTTTTTAGCAAGATAACACCATTAGGTGACATTGCACTTGCTTCTACTTCTTCTGGTAGGAATCTTGGAGTTGTCTTTGACCACGATGTGTCTTTCAACTCTCATATACAGCAAACCATTAAGACCACCTTCTTCCAACTGTGTAATTAGGTCCATCCTGTCTCATAAAGATGCAGAGAAATGAGTCCACATCTTTATCACCTCTAGACTTGACTATTGTAACTCACTTTTATCAGGTTGCCCAAATAAGTCCATAAAGTTTCTCCAACTCATTCAGAACGCAGCTGCACGTATCCTTATGAGAACAGGGAGAAGAGATCACACTACTCCAGGTTTAGCTTCTTTACACTGGGTCCCAATAAAATATAGAATTGAATTCAAGATATTGCTCTTAACCTATAAAGCTCTTAATGGTATGTCTCCTTCTTACCTGCAAGAACTCTTTGTTCCTTATCATCCAGCCAGAGCTCTGTGCTCCCAAAAATCCAAACTGCTAGTGGTCCCCAAGGTATCTAGAAGTAGATTGGGAGGTAGAGGTTTCAGCTATCAAGATCCCTTCGTTTGGAACCTTCTTCCCAGTTCAGTTCGGGAGGCAGACACTCTCTCTTTATTCATGAGCAAGTTGAAATCTTTTCTGTTTGATAAGGCCTTTAGTTAGAAATGCTGCCCCCGCCAGGCCTTCACTTGCATGTGCAGCCTGGCCAGGCTTGGTACTGGACTGTTTGGCTTTGAATGTTGTATTTGTATGTTTGTTTTTGAATGTAGCTACTCAACCCAGCTGGTCGAGGCCGTCCTCTATGAGTTATGGTTCCACCCGAGGTTTCTGCCCGTTAAAGGGAAGTTTCTCCTCGCCACATTGTTTGCTCTTAGGGGTCTCTGCTGGGTTCTATAAACGAAGAGTGTGGCCTAAACCCATTCTTTTCTGTAAAGTACCTTGAGACGACCTGTGTTGTGATTCAGGTTCAGGTTACTTTATTTGTTCCCATAGGTAGATTTGCTTTGCAGTCAGGTGACATCAATATTTACAAACCACAATTACATTCAACATGAACACAAACACAGGCAGACATGAAGCTGACTATAAACATGATACAAGTACTCAAGACTCCATCAATCAGGACATAGGACAAAGAGATAAGAGAAAAAACAAGGAGATAAGAGAGAAGGGTCATATTAAAAAGTTAAAGACTCGTCAAAGAGGTTAAAGACACAAAAGTCTAAAACCCAATAAAAGATTTAGAACCCCAATAAAACACCTACAAAAATAAGTAAATATAAAATCAAATTAATAAATAGGTAACTAAATTATGTGCAATATATTGTTACATCTTGTTCAACTCTAACAGCAGAAGAACAAAGCTGTTTTTGTAGCGCTGGGTTTTACTTTTTGGGACAGCAAACCTCCGTCTGGAGGGAAGAAGCTGAAGGTGGCAGTGCAAAGGGTGGGAGTCATCATTTAAAATGGAGGTAGCAATCCTCTGTGCCTGTCTGGTGTACAGGGATGTCAGGCTCAACTGTGACTCACCAAGCAAGCGACTGGACCATCTAACTACCTGGTCTAAGGATTTCCTCTGTTTCAGTTTTGTCTGAAACTGAAACAGAGGAAATCCTTTGGCACTATATAAATAAACTAAATTGAATTGAATTAAATAGATGGAAATTAGCCACTGGCTACAATCTGGCAAGTTTACATTGGCTGAAATCAATGTTCATCAACTTGCACTTTCCTTAAAAACAGCAATTACCCAATACTTTAGGGACAATCTACCACAACCAATTCCCCTTCAGTCCCCACACACCTGTTCAATGTCACAGCAAAACCATAAATTTTGAAACTAAATCATGTAATAGAAATATACGGAATATTCCATCCATCCATCCATCTTCTATCTCTTTTACGGAGGTCCGGGTCGGGGAGGCAGCAGTTCAAGCAGAGAAGCCCAGACTTCCCTCTCCCCAGCCACATGCTCCAGCTCTTCAGAGAGGATACCAAGGCGTTCCCAGACCAGTTGGGAGACAGAGTATCTCCACCGAGTCCTGGGTCTGCCCCGGGGTCTCCTCCCAATGGGTTGTGCCCGAAACACCTCAAGTGGAAGGTGTCTAGGAGGCATCCTAATCATATGCCCATACCACCTCAACTGACTCCTTTCAATGTAGAGGAGCAGCGGTTCTACTCTGAGCCTCTCCTGGATGACTGAGCTCCTCACCCTATCTCTGAGGGTGAGTCCAGCAATCCAACGGAGAAAGCTCATTTCAGCCGCTTGTATCCGCGATCTCGTTCTTTCAGTCATTACCCAAAGCTCATGACCATAGGTGAGAGTAGGAACGTAGATTGACTGGTAAATCAACATCTTTGCTTTAGAACTCAGCTCCCTCTTCACCACAACAGACCGGTACAATGTCCGTATCACTGCAGATGCTGCTCCGATCCGTCTGTCAATCTCTCGCTCCATTTTCCCCTCACTCGTGAATAAGACCCCAAGATACTTAAACTCCTCCACTTGGGGCAGGAGCCTGTCCCCAACCCAGAGAAGACAATCCACCTTTTTCTGGCTGAGGACCATGGACTCGGACTTGGAGGTGCTGATTCTCATCCCAGCTGCTTCACACTCAGCGGCAAACCGTCCCAGCAAGAGCTGTAGGTCATTGCTGGGTGAAGCCAACAGGACAACACCATCTGCAAACAACAGAGATGAGATCCTGTGGTCACCAAGCATGACGCCCTCCATTCCCTGGCTGTGCCTAGAAATCCAGTCCATAAAAATTATGAACAGGATCGGTGACAAAGGGCAGCCCTGGTGGAGTGCAACTCTCTTGGGGAATGAGTCCGACCGAGTGTTGGCGATACGAACCAAACTCTCACAACGGTCGTACAGAGACCGAATAGCTCGTAACAACAAGCCCGATACCCCATACTCCCAAAGCACCCCCACAAAAAACCACGAGGGACGCGGTCAAATGCCTTCTCCAAGTCCACAAAACACATGTAAACTGGTTGGGCAAACTCCCACGAACCCTCGAGAATGCTCGAGAGGGTAAAGAGCTGGTCCAATGTGCCACGGCCAGGACGAAAACCACATTGCTCCTTCTGAATCCGAGGTTCGACCAACGCCCGGACTCTCCTCTCCAGTACCTTGGCATAGACCTTCCCAGGGAGGCTGAGGAGTGTGATCCCTCTAAAGTTGGAGCACACCCTCCAGTCCCCTTTTTTGAAGAGAGGAACCACCACCCCGGTTTGCCATGCCAAAGGCACTTCCCCCGACCTCCACGCAATGTTGCAGAGGCGTGTCAACCATGACAGCCCTACAACATCCAGGGCCTTGAGGTACTCAGGGTGAATCTTGTCCACCCCTGGGGCCCGGCCACCAAGGAGATTTTTAACCACCTTGGCGACCTCAGCCCCTGTGATAGGCGAGTCATCCCTCTCGTCCACAAACCCTACTTCCTCCGTGGAAGGCGTATCAGTGGGATTGAGATCCTCGAAGTATTCTTTCCACTGCCCGACAATATCCCCAGTTGAAGTCAACAGCACCCCATCCGCACCATACACAGTGTGGACAGGGAGCTGCTTTCCCCTCCTGAGCCGCCGGACAGTTTGCCAGAATCTCTTCGAGGCCGACCGAAAGTCTTGTTCCATGGCCTCACTGAACTCCTCCCATACCCGGGTTTTTGCTTCAGCAACCACCCGAGCTGCACTCCGCTTGGCCTGCCGGTACACCTCAGCTGCTTCGGGACTACTGAATATTATTTAAATTAAATCGTTAATACACATAAATGCAACAAATGTTTGTCTATTTCCATCAATCTAGGCTTTTTAACATTATTGTTTTGTTAAAATGCATTTTTGAACCACTTGTATACAACAGACAATGCTCAACAATCATTTCAAAACTGTAGATCAGGGGTCCCCAACACCCAGTCCCTGGACCGGTACTGGTCCGTGGATCATTTGACACCGGGCAGCAAAGAAAAAAAAAAGTGGTTTATATTAAAGCTATTTTTTCCATTAGTCTTGCAGAGATTTTACTTTGAAAAACAGCTGTTTCCGCCCTCGCCTCACAACCGCTGTTGACTCTGGCACGACGTTTCACGCATCAGTGACACAAGCTAACTCTTGAAAAAATGAGCCAAAAACAAATTCCAGTTGCAAGGAAACAAGCCCAGAGTTCCCACTGATTTTGGTGAGTTGATATTATGCTGTAGAATCATAGTAATTGCCTAATATAAAGTGTAATTATTTCAGATTACATGCTCTGAACTGTCAAAGGACTTTTGTTATTGGAATCCCCTCACCTCTACCCGGTCCGCGGAAAATTTTCATGCAGGAAAACTGGTCCCTAGTACAAAAAAGGTTGCGGACCGCTGCTGTAGATTATCCTGTATTCTCAGTTTCATTTTTAGTGAATTTCATCCTTGTGATTGTGTTGCCTTTTGACTAATAAAAATGTTCTTACCCAACATTAGTCATCAATTCAATTTCAATTCAATTCAATTTTATTTACATAGCGCCATTTCGCAACAACAGTCATCTCATAGCGCTTTCAACTGTAGGGGAAACCCCCACAATTGCAGAAAGACCCCAGCAATCAGCCAATCCCCTGTGAGCAAGGGCTTGGTGACGGTGGAGAGGGAAAAACTCCCTTTTAACAGGAAGAAACCTCCAGCAGAACCAGGCTCAGGGAGGGGCAGTCATCTGCTGCGACTGGCTGGGGGTGAGGGGATAGAGAAGACAAAAAGAACAGACATGAAGAGAGCAAACAGCATGATGGGGACTCAATCTATGGGAGAGAACAAACAGATGTTAATGACCAGCAAAAAAATAAATAAATAAAATAAAATATTTCATTGAGAGTGAAGAAAGGAGTGAAGCCCAGTGCATTGTTGGAGGTCCTCCAGCTTCTAAACCTATTAGCAGCATAACTAACGGTGAGTTCAGAGAAGCATGATCCCTCCCTAATTGTAAGCTATAACAAAAAGGAAGGTTTTAACCCTATTCTTAAAAAACAGAGATTGAGTCTGACTCCCGAATCCAGATTGGCAGCTGGTTCCACAGGAGAGGAGCTTGATAACTCCCATTGTACTTTTGGAGATTCTAGGTATTACAAGTTATCCAGCATTTTGGGAGCGTAGTGCTCTGCTAGGATAATAGAGTAGTATCAGATCTTTTAAATATAAAGGGGCCTTATTGTTTAGAAATTTGTAAGTGAGAAGAAGGATTTTAAACTTAATTCTAAACTCTATGGGAAGCCAATGAAGGGAGGCCAGAATCGGAGAGATGTGATCTCTCTTTCTAGTACCTGTTAAAACTCTTGCTGCAGCATTTTGGATCAACTGAAGACTTTTTAAAGATGCTTTAAGACAACCTGATAATAAAGAGTTACAATAATCTAATCTAGAGCTAACAAAAGCGTGGATCATTTTCTCATCATCACTCTGAGACAAGATGCTCCTAATCTTGGTAATATTACGCAAATGATGGAAGGCAGTCTTAGAAACAAGTTTAATATGTGAATTGAAAAACAGATCTCAGATAACTTAAGCAGTTATCTGAGACATGCAAAAGCTTTGTCTTGAACCACAGATTTCATCATACAATTGTTTTCACAGTGCCACATCACTGATTGCTAAATTGAGTTTAACATTTAAAGATTGGTGATGATGGATATCCCAACTTTTCATAGGCTGCAGGAACTATGCCATAACACAAACAGCTTAGCATTCAAAGCCTCATCAGTTTGGCCCATTGGATGCATTCAGTGATAAATGTTGTAATGGCATGTTAGCCAATTGATATTGCAGCTTTTCCTAGTCTGAGTGACATGTCTGGCAAACAAAATGAACTGGCCATGGGCTGAATACTGGTGCCACTCTATTTCATTTGTCTCAAATTTCAGGCTATCATCTTCCACCCAATATTGAATGGGCAGCTGGTAGCATTCATTAGACCCAGTACATCAGGCAAACCACAGCCACAAAATAGTGTCTGAACTCACTGTAATCTTCAAGAGACTCTTGACACTTTCTAAAATTTGTAAAGTGGTCTAACTGCAGCTTGTTGTCCTTTGTACTTGTACCTAATGATAAATGTAGAGAAACATGTTGTGTTAAGCCTGTTGGCTTTACAGCATGTTAGACCCTGCAAATTTATCACAGATCTGCACTATTACCTTCAAATGTTTGTAAGGACTTAATTAACAGATTAACTTTAATTAGCCTCCTGGGAAATTAAAAAAAAAAAACAAAACAAACAACTTTAAGACTGAGGGTCTTTTTTCAATGGTCTAGTCAGCTGTCTATTTTCGAAGGCACAGAGTGCATTCATGGGTGTGTCTAAGTCCATTTCACTATAACAGGGTACAAAGTGCAAAGAGGCTGTCCTAATGCTCTTAATTATTCAGAGATGTGTTTTGGTCAATATTACATGAGAGACAGTACGTTTTCAATGAATATAGTAACTATGGGTGTGATACGTCTAATGCCTGAAGTGTATACATCAGTTCCACAAGCCCAATTTATTAAATGACAACAATATTGGACAAAATATTATGATTTGTTTGTTTAACCAGTTATTTTGTGCAGCTGACAAAAAAAAAAAATAATAATTTCTTCTAAATGTAGCAAGTAACCCAGGATTTACTACACTGACTCCAGATGCTTTTCGTTGCAGATGCAGTGCAGATGTTCCCTTGTTTTAATCCCTACCAGTTCCGTTTGTGTTTTGTAGCAGCATGGATAAGAACAGAGTTCAAAATACAAGATCAAGTGAGAATTATACAAAATAGTATGAGATCTTAACAAAGAACCGAGAGTGACAGAGATGAACCTATCACTATCAGATGATAACAACAAAGAAGTGTGATGTAGCAGCTCTCCATTTGGATTTTTGTGCTCTAAATAAAATGTAAGTTGCTCATTAATTTTAATTCTATGAAGTGTTTATATGTGAAGTAAAGTTTTTACCTTTTCTGACACTGTGGTGGAGGAGTAGACCTCAGAAAATAACGGACAATCCTTAAATAATTTTTAATGAACAAACAGCTATTAAATACCACAAGATACTGGGGCATTTCCTTGCAGATTTGATCCAGCGCCTGTCAAAAACAGACTTGCTGGGTTTCATTAGCAAACCGAGTCTGACAAGCTGGATTTTTTCCACAGTGGTCTGGCCCAGATGGAGATTAGAAAATTGACGAGAATGAGAACTCTTTGCTGTGGAGACGAGATCGCATCCATAATGGACTGCATCCAGAGTCAGTGTAAATCCACGGTAACAGCTGCAAAACATCTCAATCAGCATGAAGACATCTATTGTCATTTCACACCCATGTAAACAAATTAAACATTATCAAGTGCCAAAGTAAGTGTTATAAAACATACCGGTCAGCTGTTGAGTTGGGCTGAGATTAAAACGTTACCAGTGCTGGTGGCTAGTTAGCAGGCTAGCGATTTGGCTTCAGCACACTTTGATCTGAAAATGCCAAGAAAAAGTGAGCAAAGGGTCTATCACCACAAAAGGTATTGCGTTTTGTTAATAGGGACAATAAATCCAAGTCTAGCACAGCCTATTTTTTTTTTAAAAAAAGATGTGAAATAGCTTTACAATTTTTATACAAGGGCAGACTTGGTAAACTGAATAAAGTTTTTTGTTTGTTTTGTTTTTTTTTTTTGTTTTTCAGAAGGGTGGGACTTCTGGGTCAGGTAAGAAATATTTTAAAACAGTGCTCACTGTGGAAATTAAGGTATCCAACACAGTATTGCAATTGTCATTGACAGTTGACAGTAAATTACTGTTAATAATTCACAGTTACATGAGCACCTTTTAAGCAGAGTGATACATATCCACTGAAAAGTTGGAGTGCAATTGTGGTAGAATATAGTAACTCCTGGAATCCCTATTGTTCAATCAAATTGCTCGGTTGGAACTGACTGTTGTATAATGTGAAATTGAAGAGGATGATAAAATAAAGGCAGCGTTGGATTTTTAAATAGCTTTATTATCACCCGCCTTCATCAGAACTCGGCTCCAGCCCATAGTGTGAGCAGGCTGAAGCCTCGTTCCTCCAGCTCTCAAATAGGAGACAGTGTGTGTGTCTCGCAGCAGATGCAAAATCAGAATGAGTGAATGAGAGACAGATTAACAGCACAGTGCAGCTTATATACTCAACTCAAACAATAGATCAAAGACATTCACAGCAGTCAATCTGGGCATTTGCATATCAGAGGTACAGACAGGATGCATGAACACAATGCATGGGTGGCACATTAACCTCACAGCTGTAAACGCAGCATGCAGCGGAAAAAAAACCCAGGAGTGCGAGCTGACTGTCTCTGTGTTGTGGGGGTTGAATTCAAACCGCTACAAAATAAAGCAATCTCTGTCTTTGCTCTCACACATAATACAATATGACGAAATAGGTTGGTCGGTGCAGTTCTAAGTCAAACAGGCTTTTTTCACGCGAATATCCAACATTTTCATGAGCGCCACGTCACCAATTGCGTCAGTGGCTGGAAAACCCCATGGCCATGTTGTAACGTCATCGACAGAACACAGCACTTGGCTGCCAATTGTACACACAGGATGGAAGTGGTAGAAAACATCAACGATGGTTCCAGCAAATGTAGTCTGGAATTGGTTTGTGTAGTCCAATCTTCAGACAACTATAGTTCCGAAGAATGGGATGACAGTGAAGAATCTGGAGGCATCAAACCATATAGGTTTGAGCTGTGCCAAGCGGGCATTGTGCCAAGCGAGTCGGACTCAGTGACAGTCAGCTGTTCATGTTTTGTGTGCATCATCTGCCGTATTGTCAGCCAGCCAATATTGCCAACACTCTCACGACGTGTTAGCCACTCCACACAACCATGGTTCTGTTGCGCCCTTGTAGCGATGTCGGCTCTGGGGCGCAACCATGGTTAACATGTTTCCTCTCCATGTTCACTGGGCCATGTTGGCCCTGAATGCCTACTGTTTGTGTTTCTGCATATTTTTGTAAGTCTTCACCTTTTGGGATCAGTCTTTATATTCAATACATGTGCTGTGGTGAATCATGCGCGTAAATCCATTCATCATAACCCTCCGTGCACTCTTACGCAGCACACAGAGATGGAGGATGAAATAAAGAGGATTTGCGTGCAGGGTTCACCACAGCACATTTAATACAGAACGACAGACAATTCCCAAAAAGGCGAAGACGTACAAAAAACACACACACTTACTGATGGTGTTCGGAGACCGGCATCACCCAGAGAACAAATGAGAGGAGACGTGTTAGCCACAGGTGCGCCCCAGAGCCGACATCGCTTCAAGGATGCACGAGAACCACGGCGAACATGGAGTAACTAACACATCGTGAGAGTGCTGAAAATAATGGCAGACTAACAGCAAAGATGACAATACTATTGACCAGCAGTGCATTACTGGCAAACGGCCGTGAAGTACACGCACTGCTGGTGATGGTGTGATGAGAAGCACCTGGGCGAGGACCAGGAAACGTGATCAGTGGGAGGGGAATCAGCTGGTGATAATGAGAGAGGGGACATGGCCAGACCGGCGAGAGTCAGCATGCAAGCACAGAAAGTAGGTCAAAGCTGCACGCAAATCTATTAATTCTTCCCCTCCTCATGTCCTCCTCCTGCGTAAAAGCGCACAAGGAGCGCACAAGGATGCTTATGACAGCTAGAGTTGAAGCGTGTGATGTGGTCTTTCACGGCCTGCTGTTTATCCAAGCCTGCGACACAACGTGAAGGCATAGTCGTAAAATTAAAACAAGAAACCAAATAAACTGTGCTACAAAGCTGCTGGCATTCCAGTCATCAACACCGGAGTCCGTTCTGTCGATTACGTCATGGGGTTGCAAGCCCTTAATTCGGTGGGCGGCACCACAGTCTAGTCAGCAGCTGCGGTTTTTTGATGATAACTAGTTTATGCAGGTGCAGTTATAAATATTGTATTGATCATTGACAGTGACTTTTGGGTTTACACAACATGCTAAAAAATGTCAAAATCATGTCATCAGCCCTTTAACCTCTTGCACTCCGGTGTACCGCGGGCGGGCACGTCTCTGTGTCCTAGAGCGCACGAGGGCGCTGCGTCCTAGAGCGCACTGAAAAAAAAGCTGCATTTCCGTTCTTCCACTACAGACACAGCCGCGAACAGAAAGCCAAAGGAGTGCTTTGATTGGTTTAGATGTGATTGACCTCTCATTTGACTAATAAGAGCCTTGAATTGGGTTTCTGAAACCTTGAAGAACCAATGACTGAAAACCTAGCAAGAAGGACCCGCCTACCAACGGCTGCGAATACAGCCAGCCAATTGAAGCACAGAAGTTTGAAAGCTGTTTTGTGTAAGGCTGGGTGACACACAGGCATTCGCCAGTCGTTTTTTCTTACTACTGTTGTTATTTGTTTTGAAAAATTGTTCGCCAAAACCGCAATCATGGAAGTGCAAAACCACAATAATGGAATTATGGTTTGACCGGATCGCGTGACCAGAACCACGAGTCCATAACAAGCGGACCAGCGTCATGTCCTTCTGACAATAAGGAAGAGAAGTTCTCCAGCGACATTGCTGTTGTGGACAGGTAAGTGTTATAAGCTAAATTATTCTTTATCCCTGAAAATTGTAAACCAAATGACTTTTGACCGATCAGTAAATTACAACTGTGCGTTCCATCAACGGCCCCCCCGTCATGTTGTGAATGCCCCCCCCCCCGCTACTCTTCTGTAGCGGATTGCAGATATATTGCAGATATTTCAGTACAACTGTGCGTAGTAGACTGCGGGGACTGTGCGCCGTGGTCGCCACATCGCCACATGACTGTTCCATCATGTGGCGATAGGCGATGTCCGTCCTCTGTAGCGGGGGGTGGGGGTGGTGGGAGTTGTTATCTTCTACATTACAGATGTTTTAGAATAATTTTTAGTGCACTGTAGGTTATTTTTTCTTGTAAAAAAAAGCCACACATTTTTTACGTGGCATGCTTCTTTGTGTGTGGGGGCTTGTTTGTTCATTCATTCATTCATTCATGAATGAATAAACAACCCCCCACCCACACACACACAGCCCTTCACCTTTCATTAGAGCCCAAGATGAAGCTTCTATATTGAATCATTCAAAAGTTACAGACGTTTTTCCAAACTGTGCCATTTGGCACAATTTGGCACAGTTCAAAAACGCCTGGGAACAACCTAAGAAAAAAGCTGTGTAATATATTCATTTTTTGTGGTATTGTTACAAAATTTTGACCTCAGTTGAATAACACTTGGTTCTACATTTCTGTTGCATTTTCCAGCCAGTATCTGAAGCTATGTGTTATTTGCAAGCATTTGTGTCCAAAAAAAAACACTCAGGCGAAATTTATTTTCTTCAAGTTCAGTATGTTTAGATGACTGTTACTCAGTGGCAGGAGCACTTAGAGAGATTATGACTGTTTTGCCAAAAAGTTCAAAGTGTTTTCTTTTAAATGAGACCAACCCCATGAAGATGCTGCAAAGGGTTGAAGAACAGCTTTTGATTTACTTTGTGTACGTTATTTTTTGGCGTTTTTAGGGAAGTTGACCAGAGTGCAAGGGGTCAAGTTTAAGTTTAATGTTTATTTGAAAGGGACAATACATACTAATGAGCATTAATAAGTATGCCAGATTTAGCAAAACTGCAAATTTGCATCTGTAGTCCCTCTGTGGGTCACAAAAACACACAAACAAACAATCATGCACAAGAAGAACAACTGTAATCAAAGTGTACAAAGTGGATATGCAAAAGTGCAAGAGTTAAGGTGTTACAAAACAAGACATTCAAATGTCACACGAGTGAAGTACTGTGTATGCATACACACATGCACCCTGGCACCTCACAGCAACAAGAGACAGAAACAGACAAGAGGCGGGGCATATGTGTGAGACGCACGGGCACATTTGTATATATGCATATGCTGCAGAGCAACCACTACTTATGGGTACAATTTTGGCTGTTTAAAAGCCAATTTTTACAATGAGTCTTAAAAGTGTTTAGTGTGGTACGTTCTATACCAATATGACAGTGTATAAATAGGAGGACATATCCATTTTCCAATCCAATCCAACTTTATTTCTAACACAATTTATAAATCACTACAGCTGAAACAAAGTGCTGTACATCAGGAATGAATAAAATGTGAAAGACATATAAGACATAAAAACAAATAAAAGACAATAAACTACAACTAAAAAAGTATAAAAACAAGACAGTTAAAAATCACAATCATATAATAAAAGAAACAAATAAAATCAATGTCTCATGCTGGGTTGAAGGCCAAAGAGTAAAAAGGAGTTTTAAATAAATTTTAAAAATGGACAGAGAAGCAGCCTGCCTAATAGGCAAAGGGAGACTGTTTCACAGTTTAGGAGCAGAAACAACTTTGCTGAATGCAAAATTGTTGTGTTTTAACTCTAAACAATACCTTAATTTTGAATCTTTCTGTTAAAAGAATGACAGTGAATGAGAGGCTGCAGTGCAGTTGAAACATGTAAAGAAGGTAAAGACATCTTTCTATTTTACTTTTGTCTTTCAAAGGAAAAAAAAAAAAAAAAAAAAAAAAAAAAAAGGATAAATAATTGAAAGAAGACAAAATGAACCTGTTTGACGTAGTGAATGAGAGTTTTAAAAAAATGCTCATGAATTAGATAATGATGGATGTCGGTTCTCGTCCTTTCTGTGGTAACAGCAGTTTCCGAGTGTAGGGCAGACTGGTCCCTTTGCACAACAGCACAGAAGTCTGGTAAATCAATTAAAAGAAAATATACCAACATTTTGTTCACTTAAGGAGAGGAAATATAATTAAATATATGCTTAATGTGTGTGCTTTTATGTTTGTTTACAATTTATTCATTCATCTTGTTAGTGGTACTTTATGGGTCGTGGGGGGCTGTAGCCTGTCCCAGCATCCTTGCCCCTGTGTGAAACCAAAATAAAAGAGTGTAGCACTGAAGATGTAGGTTTAGAAAAAGAAAAGAAATAAAAATTGAAAAGTAAAGGTGGATTCACACTAATATGTTTGGACTGACTTTTACTGATGTTTTGGCAAACATTTTACTCTGCTGGCAAAAGTTAATGATCGTCTGTGTTTGTTGGCAAACAATGGTGAAAACTGTGTTCTTTGAAAATTTTCAGCATGCTGAAAATTTGCCATTTGGAAATGCATGTTGGTGAAAATTGTGCTCAATTTGTAAAAGTTCCTGAGCACTGGGCTAAGTTAAGCAGAGTTTACCTAAGTCAGCCTACGTTAACGCTGGGCTCACACTATAGTGTCAGGACTGACTTTTACAGATGTTTTGAAAAATCTGAGAAATACTCAGCACAGGTCAGCTCACTTCAGGGTCAGGCGACACATAAAAAGTTCAGCGTTTGTGGAGGCAGTATTTATTTTCATTTAATATTCCTATGTAGCTATTTCTGCATGCCCTTCCCCCTGTTCATTCATTCATTTGTCGAAAAAAATAATAAAATAAAGCCTATAGACTCCAACACTAAGCCCACAATTAAAATGAAAATGTGGATGGAATAAAAAAAAACAGTTTAGTGTATCATGATATAAATAAAATGACAAGTGATTATATTTTGACTGTTACAGCTGTCTCCATTAAAATAATATAAAATCCCCTTGAATGTAATTTACTTTTTTACACTTAGGCAAATTCTGCATAATGTAGCCCAGTGCTCCGGAACTTTTACAAACTGAACACAACTTTCACAAACATTTATTTAACAAGAGTTGGCAAATTTTCAGCATGCTGAAAATTTTCAAGGAAAACGACTTTCGCCAGCATTTGCCAACAAACACCAACTATCATTAACTTTTATCAACTTTTGCCAGCAGAGCCAGACGTTTGCCAAAACGTCAGTAAAAGTTGGTCCAAACATCTGACGTAATCCCACCCCCACCTCGAATCCATCCGTCACTCCTAGAGCGCACCTCACCATCATCTTGCTGTCTTCATACATGTCTTGCACCACCCTCACATACTTCTCGGCCACTCCTGACTTTCTCATTCAGTACCACACTTCCTCTCTTGGCAACCTATCATCTGCTTTCTCTAGCTCCATAAAGACACAGTGCAACTCCTTCTGACCTTCTCTATACTTCTCCATCAGCACTATTAGAGCAAACATTGCATGTGTAGTACTCTTTCTTGCCATGAAACCATACTGTCTCTCACTGATTGTCACCTCTCCTTTTAACCTGGCTTCAACAACTCTTTCCTATATCTTCATAGTGTGGCTGATCAACTTTATGCCTATGTAGTTTCTACAGCTCTGAACATCACCTTTGTTCTTGAAAATTGGTACCAAAACACTTCTTCTCCACTCCTCAGGCATCCTCTCACTCTCTAAGATTGTGTTAAACAATCTGGTTAAAAAGTCCACTGCCATCTCTCCTAAAAATCTCCATACCTCTACAGGTATGTCATCTGGGGCAACCGCCTTTCCATTCTTCATCCTTTTCAAAGCTGCCCTCACTTCCACCTTGCTAATCCTTTGGACATCTTTGTTCACAATCTTTCCTTCATCCGTCCTCCTTTCTCTCTCATTTTTTTTCATTCTTCTTCTTCTTCTTAAACTCTCATCATTTGTTAGTTCATTACCATTTCTGTCCTTAATCACCCTAACCTGGTGCACATCTTTTCCAGTGTGATCTCTTTCTAGCCACTCAATACAACTCCTTTTCTCCTTGATTAGTATCCAGCCTCTCATACAACTCACTAAATGCCTTTTCCTTTGCCTTTTCCACCTCTCTCTTCGCCATGTGCCTAGATTCCAAATACTCCTTTCTACTTACTTTTGTCAATTATAAAGAAAATGGCGTTCTACTAATTTAGATGAATTCTATTTAGCATGGAGAAATCATCTCTTAATTTATAAAAAAAATCTCTTAGAAAAGCTAGAACAAGTTATTACTCTGCATTAATAGAAGAGAATAAGAATAACCCCAGGTTTCTTTTCAACACTATAGCCAGGCTGACTTGAGAGTCAGGACTCGGTCAATCCTCGCATCCCCCTTGAGCTTTCTAATCAGGACTTTTTGAACTTTTTTAATCATCTATTAGAGATAAAATCAGTCAAATTCTTTCCACCATAAACTTAAGTACATTAACTACTACATCTCCTTCAATTGATATCTGTTTGGATAAGTTTACTCCAATTGACCTTTTAGAGTTAGATAAAATAATCTCCTCTTCAAAGCCTCCATCTTGTCTTTTAGACCCTATTCCTACCAGGTTATTTAAAATAGTCTTCCCAATTATTGGTAACTGTATTCTTCATATAATTAATTCTTCTTTAATTTTGGGTTATGTACCGCAGGCTTTTAAAATTGCTGTAATTAAACCCTTACTCAAAAAGCCAACGCTCGACCCAGGAGTTTTGGCTAACTATCGACCAATCTCTAATCTTCCTTTCATTTCAAAAATCTTAGAAAGAGTTGTTGCTGCACAATTGTTTGGCCACTTGCAGGGAAATGGTTTATTTGAAGAGTTTGAATCTGGGTTCAGAGTTCATCACAGCACTGAAACAGCCTTAGTAAAGGTCACTAATGACCTCCTTATCACATCTGATAATGGACTTGTTTCTGTACTTGTCCTTATAGATCTTAGTGGAGCCTTTGATACTATCGATCATGACATTCTACTTGATAGATTAGAACACTATGTTGGACTAAATGGAACTTCGCTGCAGTGGTTTAGATCTTATTTGTCCAATAGACTTCAGTTTGTTCACATCAATGATGAGTTGTCTTCCAACTCTAAGCTCAGTCATGGAGTTACTCAGGGATCTGTGTTAGGCTCTACTATTTTTAGTTTATATATGCTTCTGTTAAGCAATATCATTAGAAAGCACTGTATACATTTTCATTGTTATGCAGACAGCACACAATTATACCTGTCAGAATCAGAATCAGAATCAGAATCAGATTTATTGCCATTGTTCATGTAGTACACAAACTAGGAATTTGTCTCGGTGCAATGCTGCAACATTAAACATGATAAAATAAAAGAAATAAACTATACATGCAATAAAGTGTAGAATAAGAGTGAGTAATACTAGTCAGCAGTTTAAATATATTAGCGAGCAGCAGATAATGTGGAGAATCATATAGTGCAGTCGGTAATGCAGGAAGAAAACAGTGATGATTGACATGAGTCTGGTTGAGCTGCTGTACATAGTGCACGAGAGTCAATAAGTCACTTAGTGTTCAGCAGTCTGATGGCAGAGGGGAAGAAGCTGTTCATGTGATGGGAGGTTTTAGTCTGGATGGACCGAAGTCTTCTACCTGAGGGGAGAGGGGCAAACAGTACGTGACCAGGGTGTGAGGGATCGGCTATGATCCGGCCAGCACGCCTCCGGGTCCTGGAGATGTACAGATGAAGTTCGATGATTGTAATCAATTAGCAAAGTTAGATTCCTGTCTTAAGGAAATCAAAGCCTGGATAACTTGTAATTTTCTGCTATTAAACCCAGATAAGACTGAAGTCATTCTTGTTGGTCCAAAAAACCTTAGAAATTCCTTTCCAAATCATACTCTTAATTTGGATGCTGCTACTCTCACTCTGAATAGTTCTGTGAGGAACCTTGGAGTTATTTTTGATCAAGATATGTTCTTTAATTCACATATCAAATTTGTTTCTAAGACTGCCTTCTATCATCTGCGCAATATTGTCAAGATCAGGAGCATCTTGTCTCTGAATGATGCTGAGAAACTGATCCACACCTTTGTCAGCTCTAGATTAGATTATTGTAACTCGCTATTATCAGGTTGTCCTAAAATATCTTTAAAAAGTCTTCAGTTGATCCAAAATGCTGCTGCAAGAGTTTTAACTGGTTCTAGAAAGAGTGATCATACAGTCGTGGACAAAATTGTTGGTACCCCTCTGTTAATGAAAGAAAAACCCACAATGGTCACAGAAATAACTTGAATCTGACAAAAGTGGTAATAAATAAAAATTCTATGAAAATTAACCAATGGAAATCAGGCAATGCTTTTGAATTGTGGTTCAACAGAATTATTTTAAAAAAAACAAACGCATGAAACAGGCCTGGACAAAAATGATGGTACCCTTAACTTACTATTTTGTTGCACAACCTTTTGAGGCAATCACTGCAATCAAACAATTTCTGTAACTGTCAATGAGACTTCTGCACCTCTCAGCAGGTATTTTGGCCCACTCCTCATGAACAAACTATTCCAGTTGTCTCAGGTTTGAAGAGTGCCTTCTCCAGATGGAATGTTTCAGCTCCTTCCATACATGTTCAATAGGATTTAGATGAGGGCTCACAGAAGGCCACTTTAGAATAGTCCAATGTTTCGCTCTTAGCCATTCTTGGGTGTTTTTAGCTGTGTTTTGGGTCATTATCCTGTTGCAAGACCCATGACCTGCGACTGAGACCAAGCTGTCTGACACTGGGCAGCACATTTCTCTCTAGAATACCTTGATAGTCTTGAGATTTAATTGTACCCTGCACAGATTCAAGACACCCTGTGCCAGATGGAGCAAAGCAGCCCCAGAACATAACAGAACCTCCTCCATGTTTCACAGTAAGGACAGTGTTCTTTTCTTGTTATGCTTCATTTTTGCGTCTGTGAACATAAAGCTGATGTGCCTTGCCAAAAAGTTCCAGTTTTGTCTCGTCTGTCCAAAGAACATTCTCCCAGAAGCTTTGTGGCTTGTCAACATGCTGTTACGTGTGGCCCTCACGAGCCACACAATGAGAGCCGAGGGCGAGCCAGTGAGTTTGCGATGTTTTATTGTAACAGGGAACAGGGGATAAGGAACACAGCCTCGTGGGGCCAAAAAGCATGAATACTCATACAGTGGTACACTTACAAATAAAGTAGAACGACAAGCAGAGGACTGGCACCAGGCGTAGGGGTTCCAGTCTTCGGTGTGCTAAGTCACAGCCCCGAATTATCGGAGCTGCTCCTTCTTATGCTCATTAGCAGCACCTCAGCTGATGAGGGTTAATTGGGCTCCAGCCGTCCCGTAACTGACAGCTGGGAGCCCGCTGAGACGCTGTCACAGAAAGAACAGGGTTGAGGGGAATATGGTCTGAGCGCCGGATGGCACGGCGTCTCATCCCACGTGACACGTGCAGTTTGACAAATTCCAGTCTGGCTTTTTTATGATTTGTTTTCAACAGTGGTGTCCTCCTTGGTCGTTTCCCGTGAAGTCCACTTTGGCTTCAAACAACGACGGATGGTGCGATCTAACACTGATGTACCTTTACCTTGGAGTTCACCATGAATGTGTTTAGAGGTTGTTTTGGGCTCTTTTGTTACCATTCGTATTATCCGTCTCATCCATTTTTCATCAAGTTTCCTCCTGCGGCCACATCCAAGGAGGTTGGCTACAGTCTCGTGGATCTTAAATTTTTGAATAATATGTGCAACTGTAGTCACAGGAACATCAAGTTGCTTGGAGATGGTCTTATAGCCTTTACCTTTAATGTGCTTGTCTATAATTTTCTTTCTAATCTCCTGAGACAACTCTCTCCTTTGCTTCCTCTGGTCCATGTTTAGTGTCTTACACACCATGTCACCAAACAGCACAGTGACTACTTTTCACCCTTTAAATAGGCCAACTGACTGATTACAAGTTTTTAGACACCTGTGATGTTAATTAGAGGACACAGCTTGGTTGAACATGTCCCTATGGTCACATTATTTTCAATCTTTTCTAGGGGTACCATCATTTTTGTCCAGGCCTGTTTCATGAGTTTGTTGTTTTGTTTTTTTTTTTAATAATTCTGTTGAACCGCAATTCAAAAGCATTGTCTGATATTCATTGGTTAATTTTCATAGAATTTTTATTTATTACCACTTTTGTCAGATTCAAGTTATTTCTGTGACCATTGTGGGTTTTTCTTTCATTAACAGAGGGGTACCAACAATTTTGTCCACATGTGTATCTGTCCGGTTCTGGCCTCCCTTCATTGGCTTCCCATAGAGTTTAGAATTAAGTTTAAAATCCTTCTTCTCACTTACAAAGGACTTAATAATCAGGCCCCTTACATATAAAAGATCTGATATTACCCAATCATCCTAAAGGAGCACTACGCTCTCAAAATGCTGGATTACTTGTGATACCCAGAATCTCCAAAAGTACAATGGGAGCAGAGCCTTCTGCTATCAATCTCCTTCTCTGTGGAACCAGTTACCACTCTGGGTCCGGGAGTCAGACTCGATCTCTGTTTTTAAGAACAGGGTAAAATCCTTCCTTTTCAATATAGCCTACAATTAGGGAGGGGTCTTGTGTCTCTTAACCCCCCTTTTGTTTTGCTGTTAATAGATTCAGACTGCCGGGTGACCTCCAATAATGTACTTGGCTTCTCACCGTCCATGTTCTTGTCACAGCAGATGACTGCCCCTCCCTCAGCCTGGTTCTGCTAGAGGTTTCTTCCTGTTAAATTGGAGTTTTTCCTCTCCACCGTTGCTATGTGCTTGCTCACAGGGGATCGTCTGATAGCTGGGTCTTTCTGTAATTGTGGGGTTTTCCCTGCATTTGGTAGTGCTATGAGATGACTTTTGTTGTGATATGGCGCTATATAAATAAAGCTTAACTGAATTGAATTGAACTTTCTTCATCTCCCTGACTATTGTACTTTTTCTTTTCTAAATTCTTCCTTTAAATGCTTTCCTGTACCTCCTCATTCTCAGTCTTCCTTTCTCTGTCCAATGCATACACCATATACTTTTCTAACCATTTCCCTCAAGGCTTTTGCTGTATTTTCCCAGTCATCTGGTAATTCTTCCTTACCACCCAGAGCTTGTATCAACTCCTTCCTGAACTCGGTGTGACCTTCTTCCTTCTGTAACTTCCCCCACTTAAAGGGCACCTGTAGTGAATTTTAATCAAAAGCTATTTCAAAAGATTAAATGTGATACTAGTGGTTCCATCCAGAAATTTTAGTCATGATTACTTCTCAAATACGCGGGAGTTTCAAGTTATTGCTCTCTTAGTCTGTTATGGTTAGCGACACCTTGCCTCCTCCATGGGCTGTTTAAGCACGACAGTGACGCACAGTCAATATAGCAGTAAACAAAGTTTCAACATCAGAATTTTATGTAATTTTTTATAATATTACAACTGATTAAGAAAATTAAGAGACTATGATAATCCATATACACACACACGGCAAGAGTAGTTCTTTTGACATACCATGTAAATGTACTTTAAAAACAAACAAACAAACAAACAAACAAAACAAACAAAACAAACAAAAAAACTTATGACTGACTTGAGTAGAGATCAATTATCCCCAGTTGGAGGAAGTCATTTGACACAGAGTGAGGAACTTCAAACTCTGAAAATATGCCATTATGCTGAACATAAACTACAAGAGATGGAGAATGATATTGATCCTGATAACCACTTTTTCAATAATATTCATAATCATTGTGAATATTACACTGAAAAGCAATTCAAAAGTCAAGTGCAACTAGATGGTAACTGCAACTTTTAATGTTGCAGCATGGCACCGAGACAAATTCCTAGTTTGTGTACTACATGAACAATGGCAATAAATCTGATTCTGATTCTGATTCTGATTCTGATGGTAAACTATCAATAATACACTTCAACAGCAGAAGTCTTAACAAAAACTTCCCACAGATTCAGGACTATTAAAAACAGCCAGACAGAAAATTTACAGCTATCACAGTCTCTGAAACTTGGCTTAATGAAGAGCAGGCTCCTCTGATGGCAATAGAGGGATATCAGATGTTTCATATTAACAGATCTCAAAAAAAGGGTGGTGGTGTTGCACTGTATACTGATGACCTGTATAGGTGTAAACTTGTAAATGGAATGTCCTTTGCAGTACCAGGGATTTTGGAATGTGTTACTGTTGAGATTGACCAAGATAAAACAAAAAATCTAATTATAAGTTGTATATATAAAACGCTGGGAACTTGCATTAAGACATTCAGAGATAAATTAGTCGAGCTGTACAATAATATTACTAGTAAGAAAATGGTAGTAATTTGTGGAGATTTCAATATTGATTTACTAAATCCATATCAACAAAATGTAATTACAAAGTTCATGAATTCTATGTACAGCATGAGTCTATATGCCACAATAACACATCCCAGTAGAATCACAGTTCACACTGCTACACTTATTGACAACCTGTTTGTTAATATTATTGATAAGAAAATAGAAAGTGGATTATTGATAAATGATATAAGTGACCATTTGCCAACCTTTGCACTTATCCATGGCCACACGGGGGCCAATACAGAAAAAAATTAAAAATCATTCAGATACAAATCACAAAATGCAATCAGTTCTTTTAAAGAAGACTTGCTGAAGCAAGACTGGACAAAAGTCTATGTATCAGATGTAAATGAAGCCTTTGACACATTTATGAACATTGTAACCACTCTTTATGAAAAAAATTGTCCATTAGTAAAGAAAAAGCTTAAACATAAATTTGTCGATAAGCCATGGTTAACCAAAGGATTACAAAAGGCGTGTAAAAAGAAAAATGTATTATATAAAGCTTTCCTAAAGAAAAGGACAAAAGAAGCAGAGCAGCAGTATAAAACATAGAGAAATAAGTTAACATATATAATAAGATGCAGTAAAAGAGACTATTACAGTAAAGAACTGGAGAAAAACTGAGACAATATTAAAAATACATGGACAATACTTAACAATATTCTTGGAAATAAAAACAGAAATACAAGCTACCCAACCAATTTTTCAAAAAATAATAAAACGACTCAGACTGTGAATGCAGTTTAACCTGCAGATGAATTTAATAACTTTTTTGTTAACATTGGTCCTAATTTTTCTTCCGGCTTTCAGAGAGAGCAGACACATTTCTTCTCCCCTCCTCCTCCTCCTCCTCCCTTGACTGATCCCAGCTTGCTGTGTCCTGTCTGTGTCTCGCTCTCCTTCTCGCTGATCTCAATCCAAACGGAAAAATGGAATTGGTAAACTGGGCTTTAAATGCAATTGACACCACTTTTTCAAACAGAAAATCAGGCCCGGGGGAGCCCAAGTGTCCTGCAGGCACTTCAGCTGCGGGTTATGTGAGAGACTCATGGGACAATTGGAAACTCATGTGTCTGTGTGATCTTTTGATTGAGGATGTGGAAGACATCTACCTGTTTGGCTTCATGATCACAGGATTTCTGCTGTTTGGCTTTGGAGTTTTCCTGGTGTATTGGAAATTAAAGAAGTTGGAAAGAGCTTATCAAAATGCTGACCCGGCGAAGCTCCTTCAACAATTCGACCAGCTGGGGAGGGCACTGATAGCGGCTAATGGCGAACTGAATCGGAAGGTGGGAAACATCTCAGAGTTGCTGGGTGCTCTCCAGGGAATGATTTTAAAGCCTGTGAATGTTAATGTAAATTGTAATGCACAAAATCGCATGAGAGATGAAAATTCTATGCTCTAAGTGAACTGTGCTTATCAGGCCTTGATTCGGCGTCCTTGGGAGAACTCATTCCTCCACGAAAAAAGATAAGGCAGAAGGGAGTTTTGGCTTCTCTCTAACCCAAACATTCTGATGTGCAGCAATCTGAACTCTCCAAGGACAGCGTCATCATGTGACTAGCATGGAATTTTACCATCTGACATGCACTGAAGAGATGAACTCTGTGGACATGTTATCTATGTTTAGAATACCATGGACATAACATCTAGTCGTTGCCTTGGAGAGGATTTGTTGTTGTCCACCAGTAACTGATACTTCACACTGCATTCACACTGATATCACATGACTGACATACACACACTGGTCTCTCTCTTGCTTTGTTAATGTGTGGATCTGTATCTTGTCTGCTAAGTGTGCAATTAGAGGGGTTTTTTTTCTATGTGATCACAATCTTGCTCACCTGAGCTCTATTTTGATAACTATGTTTTTTCTCTCTGCCCAATGTGTCACCCCCTCCCCCTCTTTACCCCCCACTGTATGAGGCGCCTGTAAGTGGCTGCCGCGTCATTAGGGAGCACTTAACACGAGTGCACCTTAGTGATAAGTAAAATTCCTTGTATGTGTAAAAGCATGCTTGACAATAAAGTTGATTCTGATTCTGATTCTGATTCTGATTTGGCTCGAGAAATACCCATTACAGCACCTACAGGTGATACAATAAGCAAAAACACTGCTATAAAAGACTCCATTTTCATAAAGAACACAGAGGAGAGAGAGGTCATTGAAATTGTTAAAGTCCTCGGACGGTGACATTTTTTTATTGAACCAATAAACTGATTGTATGAAAATATTCCATTCTGGCCATTCCCGTGATTTAAAATGTGTCACCAGCCTCCATAAATGACTTTATTTGTTAATAGCCCATATTTCACTTAGTGATGCTGCAGTACCGCCATCTCTTGATAGGGGCGTGCAGCAGTGACGTCAGGTCAGGGAGAAACAGGAAATGGCTGCAGGAAATGGATGATCACCGGCCTGCAGAAATGGCTGAACGACAGCAGAGTGATTCGGACAGCGATTATTTTATCGAGTATGACGACCGCAATATAAGTGATGATATTGAAACTGACGAATCTGATGATGAAGTAGTTTTGGGTGGTGCTGATGGGGTTATTCAGCCGTATTTGTTTGAGCCCGAGGGTGCGGTGTAAGACGCGGACGAAACAGCGACCGGAGCAGAACGAGAGGACGAGAGGCAAGAACGAGAGGCTCGCCGATTTATATTGGTAAAATATGCTTTGAAATTTTTTTTTTAGGCGATATGCATGGTCACACACTTAATTATCAAAATAAAACTGCCAATTTTTCCCTCGCTGCCTTACTTGGCGACTTATAAACATTCTCTTTCTGCTCAAAATTTTTTACATGTTTTAAATATTTTCTAATCAAACTTCATAGACCAATTTATATAGCACTCCCACGAGCCATTAGTTTATTATAAGCATCTGATTATACCATTTTTTTTAACAGGTGCACTTGTGAGAAATGCAACATTATGCCAACATCAACTGAATCTCGGTGCTGCCAGGAGGTATTGAAGATGAAGAGGTGAGGGTGATATTGCCTGCCTGTGCTGTGAGCCTCATCAGAGAAACATTCCCATCTGATCACTACAAGGGATTTTGCCTACCAAGATTAGATTTGTGATCAATGTTATTTAAATAAAGTTTTTTAAAATCATATATTGAGTTTATTAATGTGCATGTCAATTTTATAATTCTAATATTTCAGCATTCATCAAAGTCGGATCTCATATACATTAGAGTAATTTTTCTACCATTTTATGGTGTAAAATTCATGTGCAATTTTTAAAAGCACATTTCTCTAAAAATCTTAGGCTTATATTTTTTTGTCTTAGCAAAATATGTTGCTTCCCTAACAATTGAAAGCTGAACTTTCATTGCTAATTGGAAATTTATTCTACTTTTACATGTTTGATTTTGAAAATCTAGATACATGTTGCTCAACAGCATCAGCTTTGATGGGACGCTGAAATTTGGCACTCAATGTTGCTGGAACTCTGGCTTGTACAGAGTGCCACTGCTCCAATAAGTGGGTTGGATCAACCAAGGTTTTGTCGAAAAGAGTATTCATCAGATCATCCACATATTCTGAAATAAAATTAATAAAAATTAGAAATCGAAAGCTCCTTGTAAGTGGTCGTGGAAATTCCAACGATACCGGCTGCATTTAGAACTCTGAGGACCTTGACATATGACGCACCAGTGAAGAGAATGGCGGATGAAAGCTATATGTTACCAGCTGGGATGTCCCTGATCATCGGCTGGCTGTGCCAGGATAGATCCTCAACACAATGTGGACAATGTTGTTTGATCACCAACAGAGAGCCTTTAGTGTGACTTGTTACCTCACATGGATGACTGCAATGAGGACAATTGCTGAATAATCAAATTCAAAAAAAAAAAAATCCACAGTATTTGAAGGTTGAGTGACAGTGGATAACATCTGCAAAAACAGTAGATCAACATAATTTCATTCCAGAGGTGTCAAATTGGATTACATATATAGAAATATAACTTGAGCAAACAGGCACAACCACCTCCCTATACAGCACTGAATATTTCATATTTGATTAGTATGAATACCCTAAAATTCTAATATTTGATAAGTTGTTAACAAATAAAGTCATTTATGGAGGCTGGTGACACATTTTAAATCATGGGAATGGCCAGAATGGAATATTTTCATACAATCAGTTTATTGGTTCAATAAAAAAATGTCACCGTCCGAGGACTTTAAGGCAATGAAATTCATTGCTTGTAAATAATTTTAGTAAATATTGGCAGTGAATATTTAAAAAAGAAAAATTACCCTGTTTACTTATCTTTCTGACAGCAGATCGCATCGGTAGATCACCCTTGCTTTTCACGCCACTGTCACTGACACATGTCTGAGAGTGGGACTTTGAAATGAACAGATATATAGTTGGAACAGCCGATTTTTTTATCAGCAATCTTTTTGCTAATTTCATTTCAAATTGCATCTTATTCTCAAAATCGCTGTCAACAAAATGTCTAATGCACATGTTGGGTGATTTTGCGACATAATTCCAATTTTTTCGCGTTTTCTGAACGAAATTCACCCATGCGGTTCTGATTTTCCCAGGCAGGGGAAGTTCATAAACACTCACCGTGTGCTCCTCAGCGTGCTCCTCCTCCTACTCAGGTCGCTCCCTGACCTGACGTCACACAGTCAGTGGCCATTTTAGCCGCTGATCGCTTGGCAGACAGACAGCTCTCAAGGAAATCATACTTCAATAGCGCATTGTCACCTTATGCGACATTTGTTGACACCAAAACATGTGCGGTTCAAATTAGCTTGTCTCACACACAAATTTAAGATATGATTTAGCGATATTGTAATTTCGTCCGGCCGACGCCTTTAAATCGTTTAAAACTAACTACTAACTAACTAACCTGCACTTATATATAAAAAAGTACTTATATATATAAAAGTAAAATATCTACGGACTGTGATGGTATTGACATGCTCTTAGTCAAAACTATTATTGAATGCTTAGTGAAACCACTGACGTATATCTGTAACCTGTCTCTCCAAACAGGTATATTTCCCAATCCAATGAAAATAGCTAAAGTAATTCCGATATACAAGACAGGTGACAGAGGGGAACTTTCAAACTGTAGACCAATTTCACTATTGCCGCAATTTTCCAAGATACTTGAAAAAATATTCTGTGAGAGAATTGACAACTACATACTGAAGAATAACTTATTGTGTGAGCAGCAATATGGGTTCAGACACAAGAGGACAACTGCATTTGCTCTAATGGAATTTATAGAAAAAATATCAACTGCTGTTGAAAATAAAGAGTATTCAGTTGGGGTATTCCTGGATCTTAAAAAAGCATTTGATACAGTGGATCATAATTTATTATTAAAGAAACTACAAAATTGTGGTATTGGGGGGGTAGCACTGTCCTGGTTATGTAGTTACTTAAAGAATAGATATAAGTATGTATGTGTTGGTAACAAAAACTCACAGTTACTGAAGGTTACTTGTGGAGTCCCACAGGGTTCAGTTTTGGGGCCATTGTTATTCAATATGTATTAAATGATATATGTAAAGTTTCAGAAAAAAATGGATTTAATATTGTTTGCCGATGACACTAATTTATTATGCAGTTGGAGCAATTTGGAACAACTTTTGGATACACTCGGAAAGGAATTAGGAAAGCTTAAACTGTGGTTTGATTCAAACAAATTAACGCTCAATTTAAGTAAGACAAAATTTATAGTTTTTAACGACCATCACGACAACTTAGTATCTAAACTCAGTGTAAATGGTGTAGAGATTGAAAGGGTATCCAAAACTAAATTTCTTTGAGTAATAATTGATAATAAACTGTGTTGGAAGTCACATATTAATTATATTAAAGGTAAAACATCTAAATCAATAGCAATACTACACAGAGTGAAATATTTGCTGAATCAACCCACATTATATACTTTGTATCATTCATTAATACTCCCATACATGACATATTTTACTGAAATATGGGGAAATACATATAAAACAAACATATATCCAGTCTTTATGCATCAGAAGAGAGCTATTAGAATAATAAACAAAGCTGCTTACAGGGAACCAACAAACCCACTTTTTCTTAAATTAAAAGCTCTCAAGTTGAAAGATCTGGCTGACTTTAAAACTGCAGTAATAATGTTTAAAGTGAAGAATCTATCACTGCCCGCAAATATTCAAAAGTTGTTCCAAATAAGGGAGAAACAATATCATTTTAGAGGAACATGTATATTTCAAAAACCTTCAGTGAGAACTACCACCAAGCAACACTGTGTCTCAGTGCAAGGAGTCAGATTATGGAACGCCTTTGGACCTGAATTAAAATCATGTACAACGCTTGGACAATTTAAACAAAAACTAAAGGAAGAAATACTCCAAACATATATACAAGATGACATGTAAAATCACATAAGAATTATCATATCCAGTCTGTGTTGTGTTGTTGCTTAGTTTTTTTGTCACATTTTGTCTTAGCTTTGTTCAGAATTGTAATCGCTCTTGTTTTGTTTTTCTTTTGAATTCTTGGATGGAATATGTATGGGCAATATAAGCTGCGGCTTCAGCCATCACCCATTTCGGATAATTTATGTTGAACTGTATAATCAGAGGAGTTATTGTCTAATTTGAGCTTGTTGGATTTTCTTTCCCCCTTTTTTATATTCTTCTTTCTTTTTTTAATCTTTACTTTTAATCTATCCAAAATAAAGATTCATTCATTCATTCATTCATTCACAATCATGTACAAGCAATTATACCCTCATATAATTTAATGATATAAAATTCTGGTATATTATGATTTATTCCGTGTGTTCTGAAGTTACTTGACTGGGAGCTTGCCTGTTCATCAGAGCACCATCAGCTGCCAGTACCCGGAGGAAACTGCCGATCATGCCATCAATGAAGGCCATTTCCAAGGATGGTTTGTGCAGTATATATATCTGTGAAGATTTTGAGCCATTTTAAAATTGGATCTCGACCCACTGAGCATCTGCTGAACATGTTTACTTGTCTGTGGTAAACATGTTACTTGTCCATGATAAAGCCGGAAGCAACAATTGTACGTCACTTCCGGCCGGTGATGGCTGCTCCCCATTGGTTTTGACCGAGCGGTTTTTATGGGATAAAATTATTCAGTGTACTGACTCAAGGGGGTTATTTTTACTGAATAAACACATTTTTGGTTTATAAGTAATACCTAAAGCAGGATTAATGTTGTTATAATTACCAGTAAATGTTTCCTTTATCTTTGGCTAAGCCTTCACTGTTTTCCTCTTCTTGCTTTGCAAAGTCATTCTATAAACTACCATACGATGCTGTCTAGCTACATTCTTCCCTGCCACCACTATCAATTTTCCTGTCTCTTTCAGATTTCTCCTTCTGCATAAGATGTTGTCCACCTGTGTGCACCTTCCTCCACTATTGAAAGTCACCCTATGTTCCTCATCTCCCTCCATATTTCTGTACTTAAGACCATACCTACCCAGGACCTCCTTATCACCTCTGTCCCCTTCACCTGCATATGCACTAAAGTCCGCTCCAATCACCACTCTCTCCCACCTGGGAACACTCTCTACCACTTCATCCAACTTACTCCAGACTTCCTCTTTCTCTTCTACCCGACATCCAACTTGTGGGGCATACACACTGACAACATTCAACATCACACCTTTGACTTCTAACTTCAAATTTACGATTCTGTCTGACTCCGTCTTTACCTCCTGAACACTCTTCACATACTCTTCCTTCAAGATTACTCCTACTCCATTTTTTTCCTATCTACACCATGGTAGAACAGTTTAAATCCCCCTCCAATGCTCCTAGCCTTGCTTCCCTTCCATCTAGTTTCTTGAACACAGAGTATATCCACCTTTCTTCTCTCAATCATATGAGCAAACTCTCTGCCTTTAACAATCCTACATTTAATGTCCCTACTCTCACCTCCACACGTCTACCTGTCCTTTTCTGTCTCTCCCTCCTAACACGCCTTCCCCCTCTCCTCCTCCTCGATCTTCAACCAACAGTAGCCCACTTTCCACAGGCATGCTATTGGCTAATAGCACTGGTGGCGGGCATTGTAAACCCGGGCCTCGACTGATCCGGTATGAAAGTTTCATTCATCATGGCTCACATGTTTGATTTGGAAAAGGTTTTATATCAGATGCCCTTCCTGGCAAAACCTTCCCCATTTATTCAGACTTGAGACTGGCAGTAGGAGTACGCTGGCTTGTGCACCTGCTGTGACTGGGTTGACAATAGATATCTTTATAGCTTGTAAAATGGCAAGATAAGCAAAAGTAGCATAAACAATGCTAATTTTGCATATATAAGGAAACAGCAATATTTACATATTTACAGGTCTTGCATATGTGGAATATGTTTTTCCATCACTGTCTGGTTTGGATCTGCCACTAAACAGGACAAGACCAGACTGCAGCGGATCATTAAGTTTGCGGAGAGGATCATTGGTACCGACCTACCCTCCATTGAGAACTTATATCGGTCCATAATCAAGAAACGGGCGGGAAACATCTGTGCTGACCCGTCACACCCCGGCCACAAACTGAAATTTTATCTTCTGGTCCATGTTACAGATCACTGAAGGTCAAAACCACCCGTCACAGGAACAGTTTCTTTCCTCAAGCCATCACTCTGATGAACTCCTAACATTCACCTAGTCCTACCTGTTGCTGTACTCATGACTTTTCATCCATTCTTACATTGCACAAAACTCTCACACTGCTTTTTACTTCATTCACATTATATCACTGAATCTGAGTTCACATTGAAATACTGTATGACTGTATATTTTTTTCATATATTTCTGCAAAATGTGGATAGTCTGAGTAAATAACTGCATATATTCCTGTATATATTTGCATCCTTTAAAAGAAACATGGACAGACTGTAATTTACTGTACATACTCTGTTGTCATTGAATCCTTATTTAAATCTTATTTAAATCTTACACCTGAACAACGAGAGCAAGATTTTAGCCAAAGTCAAATTCCTTGTATGTGTTGTGCATACTTGGCCAATAAAGCTGATTCTGATTCTGATAAGGGTGAAGTGAGATTGTGTGTTTGAATAGGTAAAAAAATAAAATGAGACTAGTGACAAAAATTAAGTATAACACAAAGCTAGTGAAAAAGGAATTTGGAAAAAAAAATGTTGTGAAAAAAGAAAAACATTAACTTTACCTTACACTCAAAACGGAATGGTAGTTACAGGGAAAATTTTGGTTTTCATTGAAGCTAATGCTTTTAGCTGCCTTACTTTCTTGGAGTGGTTTGGTTCCCAAGAGACTAGGACAGGAGCAGAACAAAAAGGTCAAGCCCCACGGGGGTCACAGGCACTGGTGGAATGGTTCTGGGTAGCCCTGCTTTGGTCCAACCTGGGCTGGAGATGAGTCTTTGTGGCAGTAGTCCTTCCTGCCATTCTGTGCCCCTGTGGAGTGTGTGAAATAAAAGGCTGATTCATGGCAGACAGTTTAGTACACACTTCCCATCTCTCAAGCACAGAACAGACGGACACATTTTAGAAGGCACTCTTCTTTTACCCAAATCTCTCCTCCCAAGTTTCATGGCATTTTCCCACACACAACATAACATTTGCATTACACTGCATTCAACCCCCTACATCCTTGACTCCTTCCTGCTATCTCGACAGGAACCTCCTGAGCATTGTTCTCCCATGCTTATCCACTGTCTCTTGTCTGAGATGCTAAATAATCTGGTGCTACACTCCCCCCCCCCCCACAGCATCTTAGATAGAACAATAGAACATCAGTCCACACGCCGTTTGGGCTTACGTCTCCTCCCGTATCTGCTGTAACTGGGGTTTACTGCCTCCGTGGCGCTGCTGTGCCGGTGGGGGGCTGCTGGGAGTGTGTCTGACTGCGGGTGGGCCGTGACGAGGGGAGGGGGGCACTTCAGTCTGTCCGTGTGGCTGCTCTGGTGAATCGTTTCCCTGGGGAGCTCTCCATGGGGGTCTTCCACGCCGAGGGGCCCTAGCCAACAGCACTTGCTCGTCCGCCACAACGAAAGCGGGTTTGAGTCTGTCTATGCCAAATTTTTTCCCACTTACCCCCCAAGTGTAGCAAAAAATGCTTATCCCCTGTTTCCAGCACTCTGAACGGTCCATCATAGGGTGGGCGCAATGGAGGGCGGTGGGCGTTGTGTCTCACGAACATGAACTTGGCGCTCTTCAAAGTTTTAGGCATGAAAGCACACGGAAAACAGTGGTGGGCAGGGCCCGGCAGCGTGCCTGTGTTTGCGCTACCCTGCAAAAGCTGAGACGGGCAGCAGTCCGGCGCAGGATTATAGGGGCTGCGAGAAAACCAGCTGTGCCTGGGAAGCTTCCAGATCCTCTTTTGGAACCCCACTAAAGCCCACGGCAGCCTGTCTACCCAATTTGCATCCGTCAGTGAAGCCCTGAGCACTGCTTTCAGTGATCTATGAAAACGCTTGCATAACCCATTGGCCTGTGGGTTGTATGCGGTTGTGCGGTGAATTGTAACACCCAGGCTGCGGGCCATCGCGAACCAGAGTTCGGAAACAAATTGAGGCCCCCTGTCGGACGTAATGTCCGACAGGACTCCAAAACGCGCCACCCATGCTGTTAAAAAAGCGCGTGCTACGTCCGAGGACGTGGTTGCCACCAGCGGGACCGCTTCTGGCCAGCGCGTGGTGCGGTCCACTACTGTCAGGAGGTGCGTGCACCCCTGTGATGGTGGGAGGGGGCCCACGAGGTCCACGTGAACATGGTCGAACCTCTTAGCCGGTACCCGAAATGGCTCCAAAGGAGCCTTTGTGTGTCTGTGTACCTTGGCTCGTTGGCACGCCACGCAGGCTGCAGCCCACTCTTTCACTTGTTTGCGTAGGCTCGGCCACACAAACTTCTCTCCCACCATTTTGACCGACGCACGTACTCCTGGGTACGCCAAAGTGTGAACTGACTCAAACACGCGGCGGCACCAAGCGACCGGGACCACCGGACGCGGGCGTCCCGTGGAGACATCACAGATTGGGGGGGGGGGGGGGGCACCATCTCACAGCACCCTGCTCTCCAGCCTTGACCCTCTTGGTCCAGACTGGAGAGCGCACACGTCTGCATCGCTAATCTGCTCCACGGCCATGGCTGCGTAATCTATCCCCACGTAGACCGGGGCCACCACGGTGCGCGAGAGGCAGTCCGCCACTACATTCAGTTTATCCGACACATGCTCAATATCGGTAGTAAACTCTGAGATCGCAGCCAGCTGTCTCTGCTGCCGGCCTGACCACGGTTCTGAAACCTTGGCCATCGCAAACGTTAGTGGCTTGTGATCCACGAACGCGGTGAAGCTGCGCCCTTCCAGCCAGAACTGGAAGTGGCGTATGGCCAGGTGGAGAGCCAGCAACTCCCTGTCAAAAGCGCTGTATTTACATTTGCTGTCGTGCAAAGTTCTGCTGAAAAAGGTGAGCAGCTGCCAAGCCCCGGTGACGTGCTGCTCTTGAAAGCCCCTATGGCCACATCTGAAGCCTCGGTGGTGAGAGCTATCCGGGCCGTCGTGTCCGGATGCACCAGCAGTGCGGCGTTTGCCAGGGCTGCTTTAACTTCCAAGAATGCCCGCTCTCGATCCGGGGTCCATTCGACCCTATCCGCGGGTTTCTGTTTCTTGAGCACAGCGTACAATGGTTGCATGAGCCGCGCCGCGCGGGGAAGGAAACGGTTATAAAAGTTCACCATCCCCAAAAATTCCTGCAGCGCACTGACCGTCTGAGGCCGGGGAAAATCCGCCACGGCGCGCACTTTGTCGGGCAGCGGGATCGCTCCTTCAGGCGAGACGCGGTGCTCCAAAAAATCAATCTCCGTCATGCCGAACTGGCATTTTGCCGGGTTGATTATTAACCCGAGCTCCTCCAACCTCCGGAAAACCGTCATGAGGTGGGTTTCGTGTTCGTCTTCGGACGCACTGGCTACCAGGATATCGTCCAGGTAGACGAACACGAACGGGAGATCGCGCAGCACTGCATCCATCATGCGCTGGAATGTCTGTGCCGCTCCTTTTAACCCGAATGGCATGCGCAGGAACTCAAATAGACCGAACAGAGTTATTACCGCTGTTTTGGGTATGTCCTCCGCGCGCACTGGGACTTGGTGGTAACCACGGACCAGGTCTATTTTAGAAAAAATGCACGCTCCGGTGAGGTGAATGGAAAAATCCTGTATGTGGGGAATTGGGTAGCGGTCGTGCGCTGTGGCATTGTTCAACCTGCGGAAATCACCGCACGGTCGCCACGCTCCCTCAGCTTTGGGGACCATTTGTAGCGGGGATGCCCATGGGCTGTTTGATCACCTGATGATGCCCAACCTTTCCAGGTTGGCGAACTCCTCGCGCACTATGGCCAGTTTAGCTGCGTCCAAGCGCCGAGGTCTTGCAAAAACGGGCGGCCCAGTGGTGGTGATAAAGTGCTCCACCCTGTGTTTAGCGATGGCCGCCGAAAACGTCGGGACCGTGAGTGCTGGGAACTGAGTGAGCAGTATGTGCAACTTACCACCTGGAGCTGTGACGTTGGCTTGTGCTGTTGGCCGGGTCACTCGAGCTATACAGGGGAGAGAGTCAAAGGACAGTGCATTAACCAGGCGTCTGTTAGCAACATCAACCAGTAAACCATGTGCACACAGAAAATCAGACCCCAGGATATGGTAATTCAGTGCTGCTACGACAAAAGTTTAGTTTAGTTTAGTTTATTTGAAAAGGGACAATGCAGTTTCATAAAACACATGATTATACATGGCTAAAAAAGCCAGAATTAGCCAAAAGGCTAGTTTTCATCTGTAGTCCCCTGGCCAAGATGTAAAAAAGCAGTAAAATGCATCTACAAGAAAAAAACATGGTTAGACATTTAAGAGGGCACTAATGTAACAAATAACATATACATAACAAACTGTACATTTAAACACAACATCAAACATCACAGCAGACTTATCTTTTAGTGTTGGCAGCTGTAGGTGTTTATAAGCCACATTTTCAATTTTTTTGTGAAGGCCTTGAATGTTGTGAGCAGTTTAACCTCCTCAGGTACTGAGTTCCACTCACTAGCGCTCCTCACTGACCAGGCCGACTTACTGAAAGTGCTCCTGCGCAGAGGAATGAAAGAGTCACCTCTGACAGAGCCTCGAGTGACACGCTCAGAGCTGTTTCTTCGGCTGATGAACTCTGCCAGAGGATCTGGAGCCAAATCATGCAGTACTTTATAAATCAAATTTAAATTTGCAAATGTATGAAGACTATCCCAATTTAAAAGACTGTATTTTTTTTAAATTGCACAATGATGATAATGCCTAGGTTTTTTATCCATAACTTTAAGGGCTCGTTTGTACAAAACTTCCAATGTTTTTTTTGCACTCAAACCCGCCTGGGACCAGCTAGTTAGGCAATAGTTGAAGTGACTCAGAATCATTGAATGCAAGTATATTTTTGCGGCATCAGTTGACATTTCATTTCGAATTGCACGGAAATTTGCAAGATTTAACTTGATTTTTTTACACAATTTAGCAATATGGGCTTTAAAAGAAAGCTGTGAATCTATTATTAACCCAAGATATTTATATTGGCTAACAATTTGTATTTTTCCTCCATTAACATGTATGTCAGGGTCAGGTGACACTATTTATTTTAGTGAAATACATGCCTACAGTTTTAGAAACATTTAACTGTAGACAGCACTCCTGCAACCAAGTTGTGACACAGGACATTGTTTTACTAAGTTTAGCAGCAACAGTGTCTTTGGAGCGACCATGAACAAAAAAAACCATGTCGTCTGCATACATTAAGCATTCAGCTTCAGAACAAACAGTGGGCAAATCATTAATATAAAGATTAAATAAAAGGGGGCCTAATATTGATCCCTGAGGGACTCCAGAAGTTAGCCTAAGAGAATCAGATCTGCAGTTGTTAACTGATACAGATTGTGTTCGATCATGCAGATATGATTCAATCCAGCTCACAGCATTGTGAGAAAAGTTAAATTTAAAGAGCTTGGTAAGAAGAGCAGAGTGATTTACTGTATCAAATGCTTTCCTGAGGTCCAAAAACACCGCCCCTACAACTCCACCCTTATCAAGAAAAGATTTTATTTTCTCAATGAAGAGGCATGTAGCCATTTCAGTGGAATGCTTGGATCTGAAACCAAACTGCATGGCATGGAGAGAGGGGGAACTACTGTTTAAATAATGGACAATTTGTTCTGCCACCCATTTTTCTGCAATTTTGGAAATGGCCGGAAGAATGCTTATTGGTCGGTAGTTATGCAGAAGAGTTGAGTCACCGGATTTAACAACAGGGGTAACAATAGCAGATTTCCAGGCCTTTGGAAAATGGCCAGATGAAATTGAAAGATTAATGATTGAGGCAATAGGAGTGGCGAGAGCTGAACCTAAATCTTTGAGCATGTTCGTGTCCATTCCAAAAACATCCTTTGCTTTAGATGGTTTGAGTGATTGAATTAAATCGATAACGTTGGTCTCAGTAATATTTGTAATACTAAAAGACTGTGATGCAGACAATACAGGGTATTCCTTCCTTTGTTTTACTATAAACTTATCAGAGATTTCTGACACAAATTCAATGAAGTAGTTGTTAAAAGCATCAGCCATCACTTGAGGTTCTGTCAAGATGTTTCCATTCAATTGAATTTGCATTAGTTTTGCTTTGTTTTTTTCTGGGAATCACCCAATAGTTTTTTAATATATGTCCAGGTTATTTTAGAATTTCCCCTTGCACTATTCAGAATAGTAATAAAAAAGTCAGCTTTAGATTTTCTTATTTCTTTCACTACCCTATTTCTCAATGAAATAAATTGGTGCCTGTTTTGTCCTGATTTAACTGACAACTTCAAAAAGTGATCTCGTTCTTTCATCAATTTCAGAATAAATTTGTTTAACCAAGGAAGGCCATTCTTTCTAGCTTTTAGTTTAATTATACGTGTAAATTGTATAATAATTTGTTGGATTTTGTTGGCAAATTTAGAACAATCCTCATCTAAATTTTTGCCAACGAGTAATTCATCCCAATTTACTTCTTGAATTGAATCTTGAAAATTTTGTTGTTCCTGTTTTGGTATCCTATAGAATTCAGTGGCGGCCAAGGATTTGAAGCGCTTTTTATTTAATTTGCTTGTAACCATTATCAGATTGTGATCAGACAATCCTGTGAGCATATTGTATGACTTCAAGATCCTTTCTGGCCTGTTAGTAAAAGCTAGATCAATCTGAGTGCTAGTGGAGTTTGTGATTCTCATAGGGCCATTAATTACCTGAGTCATATCCATGTCATCCATAACCTTTTTCAGATTTTTCCTAACTTTGTTGACTTCCCAATTAACATTTAGGTCACCCATTATTATTACCTCTTTTGCAAAATTAAGTTGTTTCAATAAAATTTCCAGCTTTTCATAAAAATCTACATTTGATGAAGGAGGCCTATAAATAACTACAAGAATAAAAGACATTTGCTGTGACAAAGAAACAGTTAGTCCAAGAAATTCTAGTCCATTCTCATCTGTAACATGTATCTCATTACAATTAAAAGTATCCTTGGCATAAATCATAACGCCTCCTCCCTTAGAACCCTGTCTGTCTTTTCTAAACATTTTATAACCAGGTACAGATAGTATTGCTGAGGGCGAAGATTCACGGAGCCATGTCTCAAATAGGCAAAGAAAGTCAATATTTGAATCAATGAGAAGATGATGAACCTGATCACTTTTTGTTAGAATACTTTGTATATTTAAGTGTGCACAAAGAATGCCTTTTGGTTTATGTGCTGAGTCCCATATTAATTTAGAGTTATTAACAGTTTGAAACACCCTGAATTTCCGGTGTTTTAATATTGCAGGATTTGGCAGCCTCCTGTTTCTTTTATTGGCAATGTTTGCACATAGTGAAGGCCCGGCTGATGTTGGTGAAGATTCAGTTAGAGGTGATGATGACTCAAATATCAACGGAAGTGGCCCGGCTATTATTGAAGGTGATTCGACTGGCTGCAGTGTAGGTCCAGCTGGCTGTGTTGTTAGCCCAGGTCCAAACCCAGCTGGCAGGGGTGAAAACCCAGCTAGCAAAGTTGGAAGCCCAGTTGGCAGAGATGGAGATCCAGCTGGCAGAGATGGAGATCCAGCTAGCAGAGGTGGAGGCCCAGCTAGCAGAGGTGGAAGCCCAGCTAGCAAAGTTGGAAGCCCAGCTAGCAAAGTTGGAAGCACAGTTGGCAGCCCAGTTGGCAGAGATGGAGATCCAGCTAGCAGAGGTGGAGATCCAGCTAGCAGAGGTGGAGGCCCAGCTGGCAAAGTTGGAAGCCCAGTTGGCAGAGGTGGAGATCCAGCTAGCAGAGGTGGAAGCCCAGCTAGCAAAGTTTGAAGCCCAGTTGGCAGAGATGGAGATCCAGCTAGCAGATGTGGAGATCCAGCTAGCAGAGGTGGAGGCCCAGCTGGCAAAGTTGGAAGTCCAGTTGGCAGTGATGGAAATCCAGCTAGCAGAGGTGGAGATCCAGCTAGCAGAGGTGAAGATCCAGCTAGCAGAGGTGGAGGCCCAGCTAGCAGAGATGGAGATCCAGCTAGCAGAGGTGAAGGCCCAGTTAGCAAAGTTGGAAGCCCAGTTGGCAGAGACGGAGATGCAGCTAGCAGAGGTGGAGATCTAGCTAGCAGAGATGGAGGTCCAGCTTGCAATGATGTTAGCCCAGCTAGCAGAGGTGGAGGCACAGCTAATGATGGTGTTGGCCCAGCTAGCAATGGTGTTAGCCCAGCCAGCAGAGATGGAAGCCCAGCTTGCAATGATGTTAGCCCAGCTAGCAGAGGTGGAGGCACAGCTAATGATGGTGTTGGCCCAGGTAGCAATGGTAAAGGCCCAGATAGCAGAGGTGGAGACCCAGCTAGCAAAGGTGGAGGCCCAGCTGGCACTGGCCCAGGGTTTAATTCAACATCACCAGCCAAAAGAAGTATCAGCATGAGATTAAAAACACCCAGGAGTGGTTTGCCTGTAACAGCCTGTTCCTGCTCACCTGGGGGTGGCCTGGCATGGCCATAGTCCAGTACCCTTGTGAATAGCATGTGCTGACTCCATCTGGCTGGATACAAGGTTAGAGTGTCCCTTTTTCTTGGACAGGTTGAACTTAGCAGAAGAAAGAGAATTATCCAAACAACAGAGGAGTACATTGATATCACAATCCACGGTCCAATTTGCTCTTTAGATGACTTTTTAAGCAAACACACAGGACTTGCCAAACTGTGTGTCTGCACCCCGGCAGCCATCTTGTTTCTGTCCACTCATATGTACGGCCGTGTAGAGACAAGATCAGTGTCCTCTCACCAAAGGTCTTAATTTCTGAGCCGTTTGCTGCCAACATCTCGGGGCCGCTAGGTCTTGACAGCCGGTCAGCGTAGGTTGGCAGAATGAAGCTCTTCTGGGCTCCGGTGTCCACGAGGAAATGCTTCCCCGAGCGCACGTCTGTCAGGTAGAGCAGCTTGTTCTCTTCACCGAGAGTCGCAGCTGCTACCGACTGCATGCTGTGACCTTTTCCCGAGCGCTTGAATTGGCACGGTGGCACACATCTGCGTGCGTTCTCTCTGAAGCGGCGGCGGTAGAAACAGGGTGTGTCTCTCTGGCACTCCTTGGCCCCCGCTGCTGCTACCGTCGGTGGCTCCTCGCCTCCTCTGGTCATCTCGCTGGGCTCCGCCACTGCTGCGTTGACTGTGATCGCCCTGGTGGTGATGATGATCAGGTCTGCCTCTTGGGCTAGCGCACAGTAGTCACACGCGGCCAGCAATGGCGAATTGGCCAGAAACGCTCTTGCCACTGTTGGAAGGTTCCGGAGGAAGATGTGGGCAAACAGAAAGTGCCCGTCGTCTGTGCCCATTAACACCAGCATCTTCTCAATCAGGTCTACGGCCGAACCGTCTCCTAACTCGGCCCGCGTCAGGAGCCTCTCCACTCTCTCACAGTCCAAGAGCGTGTAGAGCTGGATGAGCGCAGTCTTGAGCGCCTCGTATTTGTTGCTGGCTGGAGGCTGATCAAGCAGGCTCGCTACCTGCTGGGCTGTGCGGGCGTCCAGTGCTGCGACCACATGGTAGAATCTGGTGTCGTCTGCCGTTACTCCCCGGAGGGTGAACTGGGCCTCGGTGTGGTGGAACCTAGAGCACGGGTTGTGCTGCCAGAAATCCGGTAGCTTGACTGAAACCGCGCACGCGTGGCTGGGGGTTCCAGTCTGGGCTGTCTGTGGGATGGCTGCCGCCTCGCTGGAGCTTCCTGACCGTGCTGGCCCCGGGGTTCTTGCCTCGTGTTCCATAATACGTCTTGGGTCACCAGTGTGGAGTGTGTGAAATAAGAGGCTGATTCATGGCAGACAGTTTATTACACACTTCGCATCTCTCAAGCACAGAACAGACGGACACATTTTAGAAGGCACTCTTCTTTTACCCAAATCTCTCCTCCCAAGTTTCATGGCATTTTCCCACACACAACATGACATTTGCATTACACTGCATTCAGCCCCCTACGTCCTTGACTCCTTCCTGCTATCTCACCAGGAACCTCCTGACCATTGTTCTCCCATGCTTATCCACTGTCTCTTGTCTGAGATGCTAAATAATCTGGTGCTACACCCCGACAAATCCTCTGTGAGGTTGGGGCCAGTTTAGGCCGGTATGCTGGATGCAGCTGTAGAACAATGGGTTGTACTTTAGGACATCGTTTGGCAATGCAGGACAGCCAGAAGGAAGCCTTAAAAATGGATTAAGCTCGAAAAAGTGTGATCACACTTGACTTACCTAAAAAAATCAAACCTTAGTTTGTTATTTAAAAAAAAATAGCGATTATTTCCACTCATCATGGATTCCTAGAAAAGATGTCGAAGTTTAAACAAAAATCAAAAAATTGTCAATGTTTTAGGTGGTTAAAAAGCATTCTAAGAACAAAAAAAAAAAAAAAAAAAACTTCACATTTTACCTTGAGTCAAAGCTTAGAGCTGGATGAGAGGCTTGGGGGCCTCTGAGAAGAGAGAGGCAGAGAGGTGTTCTCTCTCCCCGCAGGCTGGCAACAAAAGAGGCAATACACGACCACCACATGGTCAGTTAAGCTGGGTTCTTCCTTGCAGGTAGAGTTTCAGGAGGCCTCAGCCAATGAGAGTGGTTCTGTGTTTGATCAGTCACATGACTCACTGGGGGAGCATTGAGTGAAGGGGTGAGGGGTCGAACTCAACGAAACAACAGCGAGGACTCTTGCATGTATAAATGTTCATATTTAGCTACAACAGCATCTCTGAATGATTTAGTACTCTAGACGAATTTATAATTAACGAAAGCTTGCACTAATAAAACATTTATAGCAACATTTATGGCCACAGTCAATATAACCACAGTCAGAAAGCTTCTTAGGAGCTCTGCTGTTCTTTAGGAGTTTTAGGTGGAATAACTGCAGCTGTGGTTGTAAAATAACATCAGTGCAGAGTCTTTTTTCCAATCTGATATCACCTCCATCTCAAGGGTCTGTGTTGGGGGGGGGGGGGCACGGAGTGGCCCTCCATCACAAGTGGATCCTGTGGGGCTGATGAAACTTGGATACATAGTTAACATTCTTCGAAAAAGTTCATAAGTTGAGCAATCAAAGTCCAATTTGGTGTTTAATCTGGCTTGAGTGTGCTACACCAAATATGGTCCAGACCCCCCCCCCCCATGACCCAAAAAGGATTAAGCTGTTTAAGATGATTGAATGAATGAATGAATGAATTTGAAACCTTTTTCCTCACTATTCATAACTGTAAATTAGTATCCTTCATCTAAGTATCATTTAATCTAATTTTTGCACCTTTATTATTATAAATTTATATTTAATTTATATTTTTAGGCTTTACTTGATGATACTTATGATGAATTTGTGATTCACCAGCACCACCATCCCCCTTTTTAAAACTAAATAAATCACCTGAGAACAAGGACAATTTCTTTTCAGCACCATCTACTGTGTAAAGAAGCATTCTTTTCACCAGTTAGTGTCTACAAAAACCTCTATGGAGCAGCTTTTTAGCCCTAAAATCAAGATAATAGGTAAAAAGTAATAACTTCTATTATTGTTTAGAATACATTTGCAGTTTTTTTCCATAAATATTATTTTTTTAACGTATTAAAATCATATTTTTTTTTCTTAAACTTTAGAACTTTATTAATGTATTTTTTTGCTATAAAAGTTTTAGCTTTTGCTCATAAATTTTCACATTAACATAGATTTATGTATTTTTGTCCTTGGGAATTTAGGACTTTATTTAAAAGTCTTTATTAAAGAATTAATTATTTTTTTCATTTACATGAGATAAAAGATGTTGAAGTCAGAAGTGTGAATTGTTTGGTGGCAGCTAAGCATTTTATACTCTGTTCTGATCAGTTCACTAAGCTGAGAGTCTCCTGGCCTGCTGCAGCTGGAGAACAGAAGAACACGCTCCTCTCTGCTGCCTCCTCTCCCCTCACCTTTCCTTTCTCTCTTGTTTTTCTTTCTGGGAAAAACAGCTTCTTGTATCCATCTCTGCCTTCTTACTTGTTAACCACCGAAATCTCAAACCAACTTCTGGAGTCCTGTGCCTTAATGCAGTCAGTCAGTGTTTCTTTCAGTCGGACCCATAATTATCCAACTCCAGGTGCTGTTGGCGGGGTGCTCAGCAGTCAGGCATATTTGGGACAATTCCAAAAACATCAAGGGTAATGATACTGACACTTCTTATCAGATTATAATGATATTTGCATTAATTCATTTTGCTTCTGACAAGAACACCGGCCCATTAGTGAAGCGGCCAACCGGGAATCCTCCCCACTCTCCCTATGGGCCACACCGGGCCTGGAGGGACAGAATGCAGAGGGAGAAAGGGACGATGTCGATAACTTTTACATGTTTCAGTCAATTTTTCACAACAACACTTTTTCTTAATTTCAAAATTAGATTTGAGCGTGCAAGACATTTGTTTGAGGGGGCATTGTTCCTTCTTTCCCCTGCGGAGAACCAGCCTCGACTATCACACTCAAGGACACGTGGTTATAATGAATGTAAGCACATCATTAACATCTCTGACATGAAGCAACCCACCTCCATTCTTATATTAACAATAATCTCACTCCATGTTGTGTGATATAACATATTCTAAAAAGGTGAACTTCACTTTTGATATAAAACAATTTAAGGTACTCAAAAATGTACTGTATGCTTATTATTTAAATCAATACAGCCATAGTCTGTGATACAGTCACAGAGTTTATAATTATCTGTGTTCATGGTTACAATTTGTAGTATTCCCACTTCCACCACAATAAATTTATTAGGAGGAAGGTGGCAGTACTGGTAATTTACATACAGTATTATTCACGCAAGAGATTATAGATCAGTTCTCACTTGAGATCAAGGTTCTTTGCACTTTATTTACAATGAACAGTCAGGTAACCTCTGGATTACAGAGGAACCATTAGCTGGATGTTAAGGAGCTAACATGTAGAAATGTATTTGTCCTTTACAACTTCAACGGTGATATCAATCCAAAGGAACATCAGTCTCTCATTTGGTGTTATGAGGATGCCATTTACACTAACACTATCATATGCAGGTGAGCGCTCGCCCCCTCCATCCCATTAAGCCTCCCCTAGCTCTGCAAGCACTCAGCTCACATGCAGGATTGGACACATCTGCTGCCTCTTCCTTGCCAGCACTTATAAGGACCATCAAGTGGAAGCGTCAACACTGGCTCGTTGAGGAAACTGCCTACCAACAGCAAGTAGGCAAATTCTTCTTTGAGAGTGAAAAATTACTTAAGTTTCTCTCTCCTCCTCATCTTCCAGGTTGCTGCCATTGGTGTGGTGTGTTTCCAGGGATTGCTGTGCACTCACCTGCTCCATCATCCTCACCCCGCCTCAGCTTCCTCTCTCCACCCAGTCAGACCCCACTCTGCCTATTCCCCAACCAGCTTCATCCTGCTGGTTTGTCTATTCCTGTTGGTGCTCTGTCGGGTTCTCAGCTTGGTACGTGTAAGTGGCTATTTGGCTTTCCACTTCACCTTCTCCCTGCTCTCATTAATTGCTCTCGTCTCTCCCCACAGGCTGCATCTTCCTCTGGCGAGTGACGTTTTCTCTACTAGTGCTCGTCTTTTGAAATGAATCAATAATCCATTTAAACTTGTTTCTCTGTGTCGTGAGTGTTTTCTCTGGTGTTGCTTCCTTCACGTGAGCTGTTCATTCTATCGATATGACAGAACAAGCCAGTCACAGCACAGGCTCAGCACAGGAGCTGCATCAGCGGAACACTGCGCTCTCCACTGCTTAGACACTACAGACAGGCAGGTGGCCGTGCTCACACAGCAGCTGGAAAAAATCACGCAGCAGCTGAGCATGATCGCTGAACATTTGACCCACTTATCTCACTTGGGTTCTCCCGTTCCACCTGCTGCTCCCATTTCTTCCGTCATACACCGCACAACTTCCGTTCCCTTTCCTGCCCCGGGGGAGGTGTGGAAATGCAAGGATTTTCTGTGCCATGTGTGCCTTTATTTGGGCCAGGTGGGGGGAGAGAACCTGGACAATATAGCCAAAATTAATTTTATTACCCTCCTGCTGTGTGCCCAAGCTCTTAGTTGGGCTTGGTCAGTTCTCGACAGCCTGGAGGGTCCGCACAACACATTTGATCGTTTTGTTACAAAATTCACCCATACTTTTGACTGTACAGAAAGCGAGTGTAACATAATGACCCCCTCTTGTCTCTCTTCCAAGGTAGCCAGTCTGTAGCCGACTACTCGGTGGAGTTTCGGGTCGAAGCACCGGACTCTGGATGGACTGACGTTTCGCTACAAAGTGCTTTCCTCCAGGGTTTAAACTCCAACCTCTGCGACGACATAGCGGTTCACGCTGTTCCGTCCTCCTTGGACGGTCTAATTGATCAGGCTGTTGGCTTGGATAATCGGTACCACGAGTGCACAATGGAGCACAAATCCTCCTTTCGCCCGCACTTGGCGCATGTGCCCTCCCAGGCTACTGACCCAGGTGGAGCCGACTCCTCCTCCGAACCGATGGTGCTTGGCCGGTCTCGATTGACTCTGGAAAAGCACCAGTGGTGGAGGAGAGCCACTGCATGCTTATGATGTGGTTCACTTAAGCATCGATTAGACGACTGCCACCTGAAGCCAAAAAGATGCAGCCCGTCAGTAGTCGTGGTGGGTCTGACAGGTGTGGCTCATTCTCATCCCCTTGTAATTTCTCGATTTTGGCCCTAATTCTATTGCTGGGGGTTGAGAGGAGGGTTACGGCATTAATTGACTCAAGGGCTGAGTGGAATTTTATCTCTTCCCTTCTCGTGCGGGAAATGGGTATTCCCACTACCAAATTGGCCATCACACTGATCGTCACCACTCTATCTGGCCAGAGTGTGGCGTCAGTCTTGGAAAGAACAATGTCTTTGTCCGTCCTTCTTTCCGGGAACCATCGGGAGGAATTATCGCTCCTAGTTTTCCCAAATTCTTCCTCCCCGGTGGTTTTGGGGTACCCGTGGCTCCAGAGGCATAACCCTATAATCAATTTTGCACATAATTCCATTTCCTCATGAAGCCCGTACTGTTTGACTTCCTGCTTTAGCTCGGCTGAGTTTTCACCATCTCTATCCATCTCCTCCTGTCCGATAGAGCCGCACCCTTGTACCCGAGGTCTATCACAACCTTGGGGAGGTCTTAGGCAAGTCGAGAACATTCTTTTTACCACCTCATCACTCATACAACTGTGCTATAGACCTCCTCCAAGGTGAGCGGCTGCTATCCAGCCGGCTTGACAGCATTTCTGGTCCAGAAAGGGAGGCAATGGAGAGATACATTAAAGATTCGTTGAACGCCGGCCTCATTCGGCTTTCCTTGGCTCTGCTTGGAGCATGATTCTTTTTTGTTGGTAAGAAAGATGGATATCTGTGCCTGTGCATCAACTACTGGGAGCTTAACGCCATTATCATCCATCCATCCATCTTCTACCGCTTTTCCGGAGGTCCAGGTCGCGGAGGCAGCAGTTCAAGCAGAGAAGCCCAGACTTCCCTCTCCCCAGCCACCTGCTCCAGCTCTTCAGAGAGGATACCAAGGCGTTCCCAGACCAGCTGGGAGACATAGTCTTTCCAGCGGGTCCTGGGTCTGCCCCAGGGTCTTCTCCCAGTGGGACGTGCCCGAAACACCTCAAGTGGGAGGCGTCCAGGAGGCATCCTAATGAGGTGCCCATACCACCTCAACTGACTCCTTTCAATGTGGAGGAGCAGCGGTTCTACTCTGAGTCTCTCCCGGATGACTGAGCTCCTCACCCTATCTCTGAGGGTGAGTCCAGCAATTCTATGGAGAAAGCTCATTTCAGCCGCTTGTATCCGCGATCTCGTTCTTTCGGTCATTACCCAAAGCTCGTGACCATAGGTGACAGTAGGAACATAGATTGACTGGTAAATCGACAGCTTTGCCTTAGAACTCAGCTCCCTCTTCACCACAACAGACTGGTACAACGTCCGCATCACTGCAGATGCTGCTCCAATCCGTCTATTCTCCACCTCACTCGTGAATAAGACCCCAAGATACTTAAACTCCTCCACTTTGGGCAGGAGCTTGTACCCAACCCAGAGACGACAATCCACCTTTTTCTGGCTGAGGACCATGGACTCGGACTTGGAGGTGCTGATTCTCATCCCAGCCACTTCACACTCAGCGCCAATCTATCCCAGCAAGAACTGTAGGTCATTGCTGGATGAAGCCAACAGGACAACATCATCTGCAAACAACAGAGATGAGATCCTGTGGTCACCAAGCATGACACCCTCCATTCCCTGGCTGCTCCTAGAAATCCTGTCCATAAAAATTATGAACAGGATCGGTGACAAAGGCCAGCCCTGGCGGAGTCCAACTCTCACTGGGAATGAGTCAGACCGAGTGTTGGCAATACGAACCAAACTCTCACAGCGGTCGTACATAGACCGAATTGCTCGTAACAACAAGCCCGATACCCCATATTCCCGAAGCACCCCCCACAAAAAACCACAAGGGATGCGGTTGAATGCCTTCTCGAAGTCCACCAAACACATGTAAACTGGTTGGACAAACTCCCACGAACCCTCGAGAATTCTCGAGAGGGTAAAGAGCTGGTCCAATGTGCCACGGCCAGGACGAAAACCACATTGCTCCTCCTGAATCCGAGGTTCGACCAACGCCCGGACTCTCCTCTCCAGTACCTTGGCATAGACCTTCCCAGGGAGGCTGAGGAGTGTGATCTCTCTAAAGTTGGAGCACACCCTCCGGTCCCCTTTTTTGAAGAGAGGAACCACCACCCCAGTTTGCCATGCCAAAGGCACTGTCCCTGACCTCCACACAATGTTGCAGAGGTGTGTCAACCATGACAGCCCAACAACATCCAGGCCCTTGAGGTACTCATGGCAAACCTCGTCCACCCCCGGGGCCCAGCCACCAAGGAGATTTTCAACCACCTTGGCGACCTCAGCCCCTGTGATAGGCGAGTCGTCCCACATGTCCACAAGCCCTGCTTCCTCTGTGGAAGGCGTATCAGTGGGATTGAGGAGATCCTCAAAGTATTCCTTTCACCGCTCTACGATATCCCCAGTCGAAGTCAACAGCGCCCCATCCACACCATACACAGTGTGGAAAGGAGCTGCTTCTCCATCCTGAGCCGCCGGACAGTTTGCCAGAATCTCTTCGAGGCCGACCAAAAGTCTTGTTCCATGGCCTCACTGAACCCCTCCCAAACCCGGGTTTTTGCTTCAGCAACCACCCGAGCTGCACTCCACTTGGCCTGCTGGTACACCTCAGCTGCTTCAGGAGTCCCACAAGCCAACAAAGCTTGATAGGACTCCTTCTTCAGCTTAATGGCCCCCCTCACCACTGGTGTCCACCACTTGGTTCGGGGGTTGCCACCACGAGATTCACCGACAACCTTGCGGCTACAGCTGTGGGCCGCCGCTTCAACAACAGAGGTGGAGAACATGGCCCATGCAGACTCCATGTCTCCAGAATCCCTCAGAATGTGGTTGAAGTTCTTCCGAAGATGGGAGTTGAAGACCTCCCAGACAGGGGCCTCAGCCTCAGCCTCAGCCAGACGTTCCCAGCACACCCTCACTATACGGTACCATCCATTATGCCATTACCATCAAAGATAAATATACTCTGCCCCTGTTAAAATCTGTGTTCAAGCTCCTTCAGTGCATGCACGTGTTTACCAAGCTTGATTTGCATAATGTGTACCATTTGATCCGTATCCTCGAGGGCGACGAATGGAAGACGGCATTTAAAACATACCTGGGGAAGTTTGAATATCTGGTTATGCCCTTTGGGCTGACCACTGCTCCTGCCATCTTCTAGCATCTTATTAATGACATCCTCCATGATATGGTGAACCAATTTGTCTTCATACTGTATATTTAGACAACATCCTCATTTTTTCTCACTTGCCGGAGGAACACAAGGTCCATGTCAGGGCCGTGTTACAACGGCTCCTGGAAAACCAACTTTTTTTGAAGGCAGAAAAGTTTGAGTTTTACACCATCTCCACGTCCTTTCTTGGATTTATTGTAGCGGAGGGGGAGCTGAGAGCTGACCTGGCTAAAGTTAAGGCAGTGCTGAATAGGCTTACACCCCTCTTCCACAAGGAGCTCCAGCGCTTCTTGGGGTTTATGAACTTTTATCACTGGTTCATCAGGAGCTACACTGGGGTAGCACAGCCTCTCACACAGCTGACCTCTGTTAAGGTGCCATTTTTATGGTCCGAGGCAGCCGAGCAGGCCTTTTCCTAATTAAAAGGCCTGTTCTCCAATACAACCATCTTGGCACAGGTTGACCCTCAGCTCCAATTTGCCCTTGAGGTGAATGCTTCCAATTCGGGGGTGGGTGCTGTCCTTTCACAGCACTCAACCTCCGATCAGAAGCTCCACCCGTGCGCCTTTTTCTCTCGACGACTCACCCCAGCCGAGAGAAATTACGACGTAGGGGATTGAGAGCTCCTGCCCTTTAAGTTGACGTTAGATGAGTGGAGACACTGGTTGGATGGAGCTGTCAATCCTACAGTCATGTGGACTGTCCACAAAAATTTAGAATACCTCCGGTCAGTCAGCCGACTAAACGCCAGGCACGCCCGCTGGGCGTTATTCTTCCTCAGATTTAATTTTACCATCACTTATAGGCCTGGCTCACGTAACATCAAACCAGACACTCTCTCCAGGCAATTCTGTGCCAACCAGTCAGCCCCCCCCCCCCCCCCCATCCCTCTCTCAGCCGATTGTCTCACCTTCATGTTTCCTAGGAGCTCTTACATGGGAAATTGAGCAGAAGGTCCGACAGGCCAAGTCCCTAGAGCCTGAACCAGCAGGGTGCCCCAAAGACTGCTTGTTTGTTCCTGCCACCCTCCGCAGTGATGTCATCCAATGGGGCCACTCTAGCTACTTCGCTTGTCACCTGGGGGTGATTCGGACGATAGACCTGGTCCACCGAGTGTTCTGGTGGCCCACCCTATGGAGGGTTGTGCAAGAATTTGTGAAGGCTTTTCAGACCTGCGCCCATAATAAGTCCAATTCCTCACCCCTTGCCGGCCTGCTCCATCCTTTACCCATCCCCAGTTGACCTTAGTCCCATATCACCCTAGATTTTGTCACAGGACTTCCCCCATCTCATGGCAAGACCATCATTCTCAACATCATTTACCGGTTTTACAAGTCCATTCACCTGGTCCCCTTCCCCAAATTACCCTCTGCCTCTGAAACTGCCGACCTCCTCAACATTCATTTGAGCCGCTTCATGGTATTCCTACGGACATTGTTTCTGATCGGGACCCTAAATTCACGTCTTAAGTTTGGAAATCCTTCTGCCAATCTCTTGGAACCACTGTGAGCCTCACGTCTAGTTATCATCCCTAGTACAAAGGGCAGGCTGAGAGTACTAACCAGTCCCTGGAGGCCGCCCTCAGATGTGTAGCAACTGAAAGCTCCTCTATCTCTATCTGGAGCACGCATCTGACCCGGGTGGAATATGTTCACAACTTTGCTGTCTCCGTTGTCACCGGGCTCACACCATTCGAGGCCTCCATGGGTTACACCTACCTTGTGTTGCCTATGGCGGAGAGGGAAGTTGCGGTGCCATCCATGGGGGATCACGCACGCTGCTGCCGCCGGATCTGGAAGGCCACCTGAGCCGCCCTTCTTCGCTCTATGGAACACAACCGCAAGTACGTGGACTGGAAGCAGACCCCAACTCCGGAGTACAAGATCAGGCAGCGTGTTTGGCTATTGGAGGAGCAGATACCCCTAAAAGCGGAATCAAGAAAGTTATCATCCCACTTCTTGGAGCTGTTCCCTATCACTCAGATCTTCAACGATGGCACAGCTCGCCTCCAGCTCCCACGGACTCTCCGTGTCCACCCGACTTTCCACATCTCTCAGATTAAACCCCTCTCCACCAGTCCTCTCTGTTCCCCCCTGAAGCCGCCTCCTCCTCCTTGGATCCTCGATGGCCAGACCACCTACACTGTCCCGCGGATTCTAGATATTCGCCGCCGAGGCCAAGGGTTACAATATCTAGTCCACTGGGAGGGCTTTGGTGCTGAAGAAACGTCCTGGATCCCAAAATCCCATTGCCACAACAAAAGGATTGTCTGGGCCTTCCACCAAGCCCAGTGGACCGCCAGGAGGCATTCCTTGAGAGGCGGCACTGTCATATCCAGGTGAGCACTCGCCCCCTCCATTCTGTTAAGCTTTGATTGCCTTGCTCCGCAGGCAATCAGCTCACCTGTGGGATTGCTTCCTCTGCCTTGCCAGCGCTTATAAGGACCATCAAGTGGAAGTGTCAGCACTGGCTCGTTGGGTAAAATGCCTACCAACAGCAAGTAAGTGAATTCTTCTTTGACAGTGAAAAATTGCTTACGTTTCCTCTCTTCTCCTCATCTTCCAGGTTGCTGCCATTGGTGTGGTGTGTTTCCAGGGATTGTTGTGCGCTCACCTGCTCCATCATCCTCACCCCTCCTCAGCTTCTTCTCTCCACCTGATCAGACGCCACTCAGCCTATTCCCCGACCAGCTTCATTCTGCTGGTTCATCAGTTCCTGTTGGTGCTCTGTCGGGTTCTCTGTTTGGTACATGTAAGTGGCAATTTGGCTTTCCACTTCACCTTCTCCCTGCTCTCATTAATTGCTCTCATCTCTCCCCACAGGCTGCGCCTTCCTCTGGCGAGTGACGTTTTCTTTACTAGTGCTCCTCTTTGGAAATTAATCAATAAACCATTTAAACTTGTTTGTGTTGTGAGTGTTTTCACTGGTGTTCCTCCCTTCACGTGAGCTGTTCATTCTATCAATATGACAAATATACAGTTCACAGCAGCTACAATTAATGTATTTAATCTACTACTTCTTCTGTTCTTCAACTGAACAATTCAGAAAAGGCAGAGACTTCAGTCCTGGATAACCTTTAACATGTCGACTCACTTACCCATATTTATATTGCCAAGTGCCAGTACTTGCATAAACTCTTTATGTAAGAGCACCACAAACCTAGCAATTTTTAACTGTTTCTTGAAAACACTTTTTTTTCACATTTAATTTACATACTAAAAACCTCTTACTTGTTAGGAAAAGTTTACACAGTCACCAATAATAATCCATGATGGAGTGACAAATAATGCTTATGCCATAACCAAGTCCTATATTGATGTTATGATTCTTTGGAAGAAAGCCATGCTGGCGACTTTGACAAAACACAATTTATTGACATCCTGTGTCATGAACACGCCAGTTTAATGGGCGGAAAATAGGACACCAAATGCTCGCTGTAGGTTTTAGCACATTTTTAAACTTAAAGGAAAAAATACAAAGTACTCCAACAGACTAATCTGGCGAGCATGAAGTAAAATAAAGAATAAATATAAAGTGATCCAACATGCAAACTGGTGAGCATGTAGAAAAATAGAGAATGAATATAGAGTGCTCCAACATACAAATCTGGTGAGCCCGTAGAAAAACAGACAATTAAAACAGAATGCTCCAACAAGCAAACTGGCGAGCGACAAAGATAACATACACTGACAATGAAATGAAATAGAATGACACAAATACTGGAGGAAAGTTGGACTCAACGTCAGTGGTGCCAAATACAGGGAACGCTTGATAAGGAGGAAGAAGCTTAGCCGGAGGACCCCGAGAGCAATGGGCATGACGGCTGAGAAAAAAACGGAGAAAAGGGGAGAAAAAGGCGCCACAACAGAGCACACAACTTACCTCAACAGGAAGACCTAAACCCACCGAAGCAGGCAGTGGGCAGGAATGGCAGGGAGAGAGTAGTAGGACACGGCAACGAACCGAGGTTGTCGTGCCTCTAAAATACCAACACATAATCACAGACAGGTGTAGCTCATGAGTAGTCAATAGGCAGCAGCTGTGAAGCCCCGAAGGAAGGAACAGCAGGAAGTTTCACAGCTCTGTCAAAATAAACAAACCGGAACCAGAAAATACAGATACAACAAAACTCAAAAACATAATGAACTAAGAGATAACAGAAAATAAACAACAAAATGTTCACTGGGCAGAAAAAATGGGCACGGCTCTAACCCATGCCCCAGGAACATGACACCCTGATAATAAGAATGAGAAAGGATATGTAAAATTCCAAGTTTTGGAGAAAATTTAAATAAAGTAATCCTGCATATGCTTATCTTTTCTCCTTTGTTTCATACCATTTTAATCAGCAGTCATAACTGTTAGAAAAAATTCTTCTAAACCTTCAGTCAAAAACAGGCTAGACCAGAGTTTCAGAAAATTTAATTACACTGGTTTTGTGGAGAACAATACAGAAATAGTCTCAGAGCCTATTCACTCACCATTCTGACTCAAACACAAATCACTCAGTTGTTTAAACCCTCCGTTATCTGAGAGGTGGAGGGGCAAATTGTCTATCATGATTGGCCCAGTACATCTGGGCAAAACTTGGTGTACAGATTATCTTTTCTTAGGAATCAGGACCCTGACTCTGCACCAGTCACACGGGAGCCACACAGGCTGGACTAAAAACAAGATGATAACAAGTGCAGCTGCAACCTTGACACTTTTACACAGACTCTGAGACAAAGCAATTCACAAATATAAGACAAATATTACATTTTTCTATCATTCTCATGCCATGCAAGGCATCAAAAAAGAATAGTTTATGGCATCTAAAACCCCCTCTGGCAGCTATGCTAAGCTTCAATGCATTTGCGTGCGACAGATCCTAACTAGTTAACGGCGGGGAGAGTCCGCCATCAGCCCTGCTGCCCCAGGCACTGGCTAACGGTTTTAGTCCTATAGGAGGAGAAATGAAACAATAAACTCATTGATCAATAAAGAAAATCATTAATGTTAAATACAGTGAAGGATGGAATGATGATAAAACATTAATAAAATGATATAAGGGTATATGTGTGTTATAGTTATGTGTCATTGCAGTGTATATTAAAACAAACATAAAGGACAAAACCGGAGTGGTGGCTCAGTTGGTAGAGCATCCACCCCACACCCGGGAGGCAGGGGTTCAAATCATGCCGAAGACCATATAAAAGTGGAACTTCCTGCCGTCCAGCTTGGTGCTCAGCAAAAATGGAATGGAGGAGGGGAATTTGTGGCGGCGCCTTGCATGGCAGCGGCCCTCTGATTCTACACTTGGGGTGTGTGTGATTAACACAGTAGATAGGAAAAACACAATCTTGTTCTACTGTACATGATTGGTTGTACAGTCGAATGACAATAAAGAGTGATTTAATGATTTAATACAAAAGAAAACAATAATTATAGTAAGAAAGTGCAATGATGTGATGTAAAAAAAAGAAATTAAAAGTAAAAGTAATGCTTCAAACTTCATAAATGTATTTACAAGTAGTACATTTCAACTTCACTGTCATGGTCTGAGCGCCGATCTTGTCCGCGCTCGGGTCATGCAGTATTTTCCTCCCATTCTGTATTAATTCCTTGTGGGCTCTCAGAGCTCTTATTCTGACGGCATCTCTGCGGGGCTTCCGGCTGTCAGAGCCGAGCTCGGCAGTAACAGCTGGTTTTGATTCAGCTGATGACACCCTCATCAGCTGAGTATTCATCTTGCCCTATTTAAAGGAGAAGCCTCTGCCACTCCGGGCTGCGACGTCGCCTTATCCAGTCTGGTTTCCCTACGTCCGAAGCACCATGGTACATCACTAAGTTAACATGAACAAGTCTCATCATCATTCTACGGATACAGGGAATGACACAGGAAAAGGCCAAAAATAATACCATCAAAATCAATAACGGGTTCATGATGAAACATCTCCATGAAGAAAGTAACCAACTTAACCAGGTTTGTTCATCAGTACCATTGTCCCTGGCCGTAGCAGCTTGCAAAGCAGACAAATGCAGTATGGCTGAGGCAATCACGTGACCATCTGCACCATTTTCAGGGATTAAAGTACAACAATAATCTCCTACAATTCCACACACGCCCCCTCGGGCGGCAATTATTTGATCAAAAAACGTTCTATTTTGAGCAAACATAAGTCTAAGAGCTGTTAATTCCTCATGTATACCAGAAAAAGCAGATAAAGAAAAAAGTCACAAATGAGTGTAGTCTATAACTAGTAGTTTCAATCCATAAGGTGTTTTTAGCCACTCTCACCCAGGGAAACAGTGCATGAAGTACCTTCTGCCCTGTTGTTTCTAACTTAAATTCCTTCAGCACATCTGTGCCCCAGAAGGCATCATGTGGTGCAAAGGGGACATCTGTCTTCACCCTGCCCACCTGTCCAGCCAACAATAAGATGGTATGGTCAGTCACAACTACGGGGGCACACACCCCTCCCCAGTTCATGGGTAGATGTGATTAGGCACGATGGCCACACAGCCACCATACCCCTGTCACCATATGCGTGCCATACTTTTAAGAATCACAAATTGCAGCGCTACAGAACTCCTGCAGGATGATATTTCCTTCCAGATTTCAAAACTGACAAAAAAGATCTTCAGGACAACTTGTGTCCACTTCGTTGGTCCAGCAGGTAGCAGTACATCAGCGGGACGCACTATGCACCGTTGCACACTTAGAAAGCAGTAAGCTGCCCAGAGAGACATTTCCACACCCTTTTAGACAAAAGGAGAAATTCTCTGGTGAGATTAACCTTGCCTTCACAGAGTAACGGGTGTCATCGTGTCTCCGGTCAGTGGAGTTATAAGCAATGTGACATGTGTGATTCAAAATAATGCTTGCTGTACTATTTCTATACATAGCCTCTTGCAAGAAACAAACAGCTTCTGATATTTCCATTAGTTTAGCAGTGACAGATATTTGACCAACTGAGAGTGTGAGCAAAGAACACACATAGCAATTTGAATGATTAGCTGATTTGGCTGTGTAATTAGCATACTTCCACCCCATTTTACCAGCATAAACATGATCTGGATGACCTGGACCTTCTAGCCAGTCATGGTGTGTGTGAGTAATGTATCTAGCCTACGATAGATGGGTAATGATGTCCCTAAAAATAACCAAAATAAAAGTGTTGCCACAAGGATGATGATGATGATGATGATGATGATGATGATGATGATGATGATGATGATGATAGATAGATAGATAGATAGATAGATAGATAGATAGATAGATAGTTTATTTCGAACACAAAAAATATAACAAAAAACAAGCAAATAGCAAATGCAATAAAGTTACAGTATGCACTGTTCGAAAGGGAGAAGGAAGAAGTGAACACTTATTAATTCCTTATTAATTCCATCATCATGATGATGATTTTTCATCATCAAGTGTACCATTCACATCTGTCAGCTGTCAACCTTCTCTCTCTAGCATTTTGTCTCTCCATGATAAACAACAGAAAAAAAAACAGGTAAACAGTTACTTGTTGAGGATCCCCCCCCCCCCTTTTTGTGATGAAGTTTGCAACAGGGATTAAAATAGAAACAGTCTTGCTGAGGGAAAGGGGATTAATTAGTTTCTTGCTGTGGGTTTTGTACGGGGTAAAGTTTGTAATGTGTCAAAAGCACCCAGGAGTCACGCCCTTTGACTTTCACAGCTGTTGGTGTCACCAGAATGACTTTGTATGCTCCTTGCCAGGGAGCATCAGTTTTTTCTTTTTGATGACTTTGATAAGGACCAGATCCCCCGGCTTGGTCAAGATGGGTGCTTCCCCGTGGTCCCTCCCGGGAAGAGCAGCATGAACAATATCTCTGCCAGTCAACATTCTCTGCATGTAATCAGCAAAACACCCTTCCTCATCACCTGAATTAAATGGCCTTAATGATGGGAGTAGATAAGGCTTACCATCCATTATTTTTCCTATTTCTCTCACTGTTTTCCTAAGCCTTCTTTAACAGCCCTATTTATGCATTACAGTAATCCTGCAGATTGTGAATGGTAAGCTGAGTGGTTTTCCAAGTTAATGTTGAGTGTTGTACCTAAGTTTGTTATAATCTAAATTACAAAATGTGTTCCATTATCTGAGAAAATCTTTTCAGTTATTCCATATCTTTGTAATATTTCAGTTGAGTTTCTTTGCTGCTGTAGCAGCATTTGGGTGAGTGCAAGGGGAAACTTCTGTCCATTTGTTAAATATGTCACAAATAACCAAACAATATTTTTTGCCTTCACATTTATGTAACTCAATGAAATCCATGCAGATGCTTTGAAAAGGATAAGTTGATGCAGGGAAGGTGCCTTTTTAAGGCCTTAAGTTCCCTTAAGCATAGTTTTCTTCATTCAAAATTGAGTAGTAAATTTTAGATTGAGTAGCAAATTATTTTTACTTATACATTATTATTTTACTAATCATACCCCCCTTTGATACATGGGAATCCCCATGTATCAGAGTGGATGCCTGTTGAAACAGTTTGCGTGTCGTGTGATAAGTTTTTTTTTTTTTTTTTGTCAGTGTTAAAAGAAGTGATGCTGTGGTGTGGTTTCCTCTATGACCTTGCTTTTGCAGTATTGTCTGCAAGTGTTTTCCTTAGAGATTCGATCTGTGCCAGTATTGTGTGCGGCACATTTGTGTATGGCTAATTTAGATGGAAGTATTACACTGCCTAACAGTTTTAAAATTAGGTCTTTGTAATCATGTCTCTTTTCTTCTACTGTTTTGTGAAGTGATGGATGGTAGAGAATGCATACTGGCTGTCAGTATACACTGTGAGTGCTTTCCTATGACCTAATTTACAAAAAAAAAATTAAAAAAAAATATTTTGTTACCATGCAATGGTCAATGGTTAGATGAGGGTGTGATAATGGCACTTTCATGCATGCAAGGTGTCTGGATGGTGAGATGACTGATATTGTACTTTGTGACAAGATGACTGATACTGCATGTGTGACCTTCAGGGTCAAAGGATGAAAAAGAACGAGCCCTGCTGAGGCCTGCACTGCCATGGAGGTGGCTATGTCCGCATGAACACATGGCGGCAGTGTCCTCGCGATGGTCAAGTCTTGTGAAATATTATGCTACCGGACATATTTTTGTGCCACTTTGCTGAAGGAGCACTGACATCATATGCCCCTCTCTACAAACAGCCACTTGTACAAATGGCTTTTTACAGCTGGGGAGTGCCAGAACATCAGTGCTGATCAAAAGGTTTTATTTTTGTTTGTTTGTTTGTTTGTTTTTTCTTATTTTAACAAATGCCTCAGGTGTCCACTCAGTTCTGTTCACCTGAGACATGGATGTTTTGTAGATTAGATTGGATAAGGTTTCATTTCAAATTAATATTTTGCAATCCAAGAGCAACAACAATTTAAAGTACCCAAAAATGACATAATGTCTCTTTTTGTGATGAATTTTGGTGCTGACAAAATAGTTTGTTTGCGAGTTAGGTCAACATGTCTGCCTTCTGCTGACAAAATGTGGCATAAATATTTAACTTATTTTTTCCACAACTGTCATTTTTCCTTGGTGACTTTGTGACCTTGTTCTGCTAAAAAAAAAATCAGTAAGACGATGGTGTCTTGTTTGCACGTTTCTTCATCAGGTGACGCCAGCAACATGTTGTCAACATAAAGGAGAAACTGGATCCCATTAGGAGGACTAAACTGTGCCAAATTTGCTGACATTGCCTGTGGGAAAAAAAAAAAAAAAAGTTGATAATTCACAGTAACCCTGTGATAACCTGGTGAATGTGTACCTCTTGTTTTCAAATATTAATGCAAACCACAAATGATGATCTGGATGTATTAGTATGGTGAAAAAAGCATTGCTAATGTTTATTACTGTGAAATATTTCATTTGTGGTTGTTGGTCGTTCAACAAAGTGTGTGGGTCTGGGACTGACACAGCCCTTGGAATAATTGCTTTGTTTACTGCCTGAAGGCCTTGGACCATTCGCCATCGGGAGGATGGTCCAGCCATCCTCACAGGAAACAGAGGTGTGTTACATGGAGAATTTGGGCATGGAATAATGACACCTGCTTCTTTCAGGTCCTCTATAGACTCAAAGAGCAAGGGCTGTCTGGTTCTGTTTTAAAATGGTTCTCATCGTACCTCACTAGAAGAACCTTTAACGTATCCGTGAATCAGATCTTTTCTGAAATAGCACAGTATTCATGTGGGGTACCACAATGCTCATTTCTAGGACCCATTTTATTTCTAATATACATTTTGCCACTGGGACGGATAATTAGCCAGTTCAAAGATATTTCTTATCATCTTTACGCTGATGATATTCAGTTGTATTAATCTTTTAATGAGTCTATGAGTTTCACATGCTGCAATCTTTAACTAACTGCTTGTCTAACATCAAACAGTGGTTAAGTGCGAACTTTTTATATCTTAACTCAGACAAGACAGAGACATTATTTATCGCTCCTGAAAACAAGATTCAACTTGTTAAGCACCACATGGGTACCCTAGATTACTCCTTTCCAAGCGAGTCTTCAGAATCTTGGTGTTAGTTTTGACTCGGCCTTGTCTCTTGAGCACCACATTAATCAATTAATGAGAAATTGTTTCTTCAATCTGAAGAATATTTCTAAGTTGAGAACCCTGGTGTCCAAAGGCAGAATTTGAGATGATTATACTTGTTTTTATTTCTTCTCGCTTAGACTATTGTAATAGTCTCTTTACCTGTCTGAGCCAAAAGCATCTTCAACGCCTCCAGGTTGTTCAAAATTCGGCTGCTAGACTTTTAACTCACACTAAAAAAAGGGCTCACATTACACCGGTTTAAGCAGCATTCACTGGCTCCCAGTTGGTTTTAGGATTCAGTTTGAAATTTTAGTTCTTTTTTTTAGAGCCATTCATGACCAGGTCCCTAAATACATCACCAAGCTGCTTAAAGTGTACAACCCCTCATGGTCTTTGAGATCCTCGGATCAACTTTTACTGGCTGTCCCTCAAAAACATTTTAAAACTCAAGGTAATAGAGCCTTTCAGGCAGTGGCACCAGAATTGTGGAATGCTCTACCACTGTCTTTGCACTCAGTAGACTCTGTTGGCGCTTTTAAAAAGTATCTGAAGACACTGTTTAAACAGACTTTTTAGTTTGATTATGGATTATGGTTTTTATGTTTTTTAATGTCTTTATACTTGTTTTTAATGTCTTTATTGTTGTATTTGTGATTGTGTGTTTTATTTTATTGTGATTCACTTTGTGATTCTTTCTGTGAGAAGTGCTATATAAATAAATTTGACTTACTTTTACTTACTTGCTATGACTGGTTAAATTCCTTCTTGGACTTCAGGAAAGAGAGGATGCTGTCTTTGGTAAGGCCTATAATGAGATTTAGCATTTATTTTAACAAATTCTGCATTTTTTTATGAAGCCTACATCTGCCTTTCCTGTTTACCACAGAAAATTTGGAATTTGTGAGAGTGCGTGTTCCTCTCCTTCTGTTAATGTAAAAAGTGATCACATGGGTGAGTTGGAAACATCAACATGGACTTCATTCTGCACTGTGGTCACCCAGTTAAACAACAGTACGTGTCATAAACCCTCCCGTGCGCTTTTCCAATGCGCACAGCGAGGGGGGAAATAAGGATGATTTAAGCGCAGGGTTGCACCACACACATTTATTAAAGGACAAACAGGCAGTCCCAAAAGGGTGAAAACATACAAAAAGGACAAACACTTACAGTGGGGCAAAAATGTATTTAGTCAGCCACCAACTGTGCAAGTTCTCCCACTTAAAAGATGAGAGATGTCTCCAATTTTCATCATAGGTATACCTCAACTATGAGAGACAAAATGAGAAACAAAAATCCAGAAAATCATATTGTCTGATGTTTAAATAATTTATTGGCAAATTATGGTGGAAAATAAGCATTTGGTCAATAACAAAAGTCCATCTCAATACTTTGTTATATACCCTTTGTTGGCAATGACAGAGGCCAAATGTTTTCTGTAAGTCTTCACAAGGTTTTCACACACTGTTGCTGGTATTTTGGCCCATTCCTCCATGACGATCTCCTCTAGAGCAGTGATGTTTTGGGGCTGTCACTGGGCAACACGGACTTTCAACTCCCTCCAAAGATTTTCTATGGGGTTGAGATCTGGAGACTGGCTAGGCCACTCCAGGACTTTGAAATGCTTCTTACGAAGCCACTCCTTCATTGCCTGGGCGGTGTGTTTGGGATCATTGTCATGCTGAAAGACCCAGCCATGTTTCATCTTCAATGCCCTTGCTGATGGAAGGAGGTTTTCACTCAAAAACTCACGATACATGGCCCCATTCATTCTTTCCTTTACATGGATCAGTCGTCCTTGTCCCTTTACTGAAAAACAGCGCCAAAGCATGATGTTTCCACCCCCATGCTTCACAGTAGGTATGGTGTTCTTTGGATGCAACTCAGCATTCTTTCTTCCCCAAACACGACAAGTTGAGTTTTTACCAAAAAGTTCTATTTTGGTTTCATCTGACCATATTGCATTCTCCCAATCCTCTTCTGGATCATCCAAATGCTCTCTAGCAAACTTCAGACGGGCCTGGACATGTACTGGCTTAAGCAGGGGGACACGTCTGGCACTGCAGGATTTGAGTCCCTGGCGGCGTAGTGTGTTACTGATGGTAGCCTTTGTTACTTTGGTCCCAGCTCTCTGCAGGTCATTCACTAGGTCCCCCCGTGTGGTTCTGGGATTTTTGCTCACCGTTCTCGTGATCATTTTGACCCCACGGGGTAAGATCTTGCGTGCAGCCCCAGATCGAGGGAGATTATCAGTGGTCTTGTATGTCTTCCATTTTCTAATAATTGCTCCCACAGCTGATTTCTTCACACCAAGCTTCTTAACTATTGCGGATTCAGTCTTCCAAACCTGGTGCAGGTCTACAATTTTGTTTCTGGTGTCCTTTGACAGCTCTTTGGTCTTGGCCATAGTGGAGTTTGGAGTCTGACTGTTTGAGGTTGTGGACAGGTGTCTTTTATACTGATAACGAATTCAAACAGGTGCCATTAATACAGGCAACAAATGCAGGACAGAGGAGCCTCTTATAGAAGAAGTTACAGGTCTGTGAGAGCCAGAAATCTTGCTGGCATTGCCCAGTGAATGTATGAGGAGAAGTGATTAACCACCGATGCTGAGCTCAGGTGCATCCGATGGCCGCACCCGACTCCCCTCATCACGAGCCAGGCATGATGTCTCTAAAGCAGAGTAAAGAAAAAATAAAAGAAATCACTCTCCTGAACTTGAGCTCCACAGCCATCCAGGACTCCGTCCATCCTGCTGAGGGTGATTGTTTAGGTGCTGACTGTGCTGCAGCAGCCTCTGCAGCAGATGAGATGGTTGTTGCAGTCCAGAGCTCCTCCAGAGAGCTCTCCATTGCCGGTGACTCCTCTGGCGAGGATTCTGGAGGTGGAGTCCCACGTTGCGCTCGACCCTGGGAGGTTGAAGCCAGGGGACACGCCTCCATTGGAGGAGGCTATAGGTTGGTCACAGCGCCCTTCCTCTGACCATGGCCGCTCTGCGGGGCTGAAGTAGAATCTTTCAGTGCCTCTGCCCCCTCCCTCTTCTGAAGATCGAGCTCCAGGGCCGATGGACACTCAAAGGAGATGGAAGGAGACATGGAGAGGGTAGGGGGGTTAATTCCTGATGCAGCAGTGTGTGAGGACCCTTTGGACTGCACAAACTGGGCCTCACTCCCTGGCATCAGGCAAGATGATTTATCAAACGAATTAATCAAATGAAAACACACTTGCTTGTTAATCCCAGGAGCAGTGGTCTTAGTTGCAGTACACAAAGCCTCCTGCTTCTTATTTATGGCACTCCTGGGTCCCTTGGAAAATCCAGGGAGGGCCACCCCCACAAACTGGGAGACAGACAGAGGAGTGGAGGAGTTCCTCCTGCGGTTCAACACTCGGTCACGGTGCCGTGGAAGAGGCGAAGCCGGCGGTACAGGAGCAACATGCAGGAGACGAGACCAGGCTTCTCTCGCCTAATTCTTCTAAGTGCAGACACCAGCCTTGCAACACATGGCGAGGAAACAGGTGGAAGCAGAGGCAGCAGTGGAGGGAGTAATAGAGCAATCGCCCGGGGATGAAGGCGCAGGTAAGGTCTCCGCTCAACAATGTTGGTTATTCCGCCCCAGCAGTGTATCTCGTCCCTCTGGGAGGTACAGCTGTGTGTGCTGGCTGCCAAACCCTCAATCGCCACAATGGCTTGGCGGTCCTCCTGGCTCCACTGTCTCCTCCATACTGCTTCACCAGCTTGAGGCATAATGAATCCTCAAAAACCAGTGGGTGAAAAAAAAAAAAAAACACTTCACAAAAATGAAAAAGGTGTGTGGGTGTAGCCTGCTAAATTCTTTGGACTGGTTGGGTCATTCTGTCATAAACCCTCCCGTGCGCTTTTCCAATGCGCACGGCGAGGGGGGAAATAAGGAGGATTTAAGAGCAAAGTTGCAGCGCACACATTTATTAAAGGACAAACAGGCAGTCCCAAAAGGGTGAAAACATCCAAAAAGGAGAAACACTTACATGGGATATTCCTGGACTGGCATCGCCCAGTGAATGTATGAGGAGAAGTGATTAACCACCGGTGCTTCACAAAGCCGGCATTGCTCGATGGGTGCATGGAACCACAGCTGCAGTGGAGGTAGCTAATCCTTCGTAATTCTTCAGGTTACATGCGAGTAGACACTTCAGTCGGTAAACTATTCAGTGAATGACCCAGGAATGCATGACTGGAAACAGGCTCCTTAAGTCAAGCATTGCTGGCTCTGCAAACTGGGCACACCTGGGCGAGGCGTGGGAAAGACGAATACCGGGGCTGGGAGCAGCTGATGGAAATGAGAGAGGGGGCGTGGCCAGACTGGCAGACTGTCAGCAGTGTACACAGAAAGTAGGTCACAACGACTGTCCAACAGCTGCCGGTCAGGCAGTGGCTATGGAAACACACTGAAATACATGCTAAACATACATACACAATGGCACCTAGACCCACAGAGAGATCAGTACCGAGCCAGTTGAAACCAAGCCGGCTTGGTTCCTGACAGTAAGTAGGTGTTCAGTTTTAGGGAATATCGGACCTTTGGATCAGAACTTTGTTTCCAAGATTGACCACATTCCTCTGCAGAATGTTTTTCCATAATTTGGATCTGGGCAACTCAAATGTATGTCAACAATATTGGTCTGTGGCTTGCATTACATGTACTTCTGTCACATGTGGAAAATGTGAGGCTCTCATACCATCTCCGTTGGGAAAGTTTATTGGAATGTCCTTAACCTGCAATGTCACTTCAGGTAAACACTGCATTGTTAACATCAAGTCAAAGTCAGGTAAATGGATGTCTGTTATGTCAGTGTTAGTGTCAACAGTTGTACTCATCTTCCATGCAGTCAGCCAAGTTGCCCCCCCTTCTCTGCCGCTGCTGGTGTCCAGGATGTTGCCTCCACCAATGGCCCTTTTGTCCACATTGATGACAAATGTCACGTTCCCCTTGCCATAGCCAGCTCGTCCCACACCCCCCCCCCCTCGACCACTGGGATCCAGTTCCGGTGCCACCCTAAAAAATAAAATTGGGAGGAAGCTCTGCACCCCCCCCCCCCCCCCCGTGACAACAATCACACAAACTGGAGTTGATTTTTCTTTCACTTTTCATAAGTTAACACATCATCAAATGCACAGGTGCGATATATGACCAAATGTTAGCAGATGTAATCAGCTTGGTGTCGGTGCATGTTTTGCAAAAATACACTTTTCAAATGCTGCCAATAAGGTTCTACCCCTGGATCATTAGCAGCCTTAGTTAAATCAGAATCCCCATCAAACCTCTTGTAACCTTGTTGTATAAGCTTCAACACTTTCATCATTACCTTGTTTGTGATTTGGATTGTCCCATATAAGCTGTATTTAAAGTTCTATCATCGAGTATTATTCAGTGACAACATTTTCCATAATCTTCAGTTTTATTCATCATATTTTCTTGCTCTGCTGGCAGGTAATTTTACTTTAAATAATCAAAAAAAAAATGGCAATTGATAATGTTATTTAAAAATAAAGCCATAAGCCAGTAAAGCAATATTAAATTGCTTAACACAAGTAACTATCATAAAGCAAGCAAAAACCCTACAAAAAAAAAAAAAAAAAAAAAACTGCACAAAATAAATTACTGCCAAAACGATCTTGAGATTAAAAACAAAAATCTAACACCTTTCATCTTACCAAAATCCCCAGTTCAGTGTGACCTTATTATTGCTTTTAGCCCAACACAGGATAGTCCTTTCACACACACACACATAGCAAGCCCCAGATAAGCACACACATATTAGTGAAACAACCCAAAGTCGCTTATAATGAGCAGATTTGGCAACCCAAGGTTCTCATAGTCAATCATCTTCTGCTGCTCTGAAAACACATTCATTCATTTTTTTTTCCAATCTTTGTTACTTACCAATCTCCCGTGCAAAAATCTGCCTTTTCCCGTGAAACAACAATCTCATTATTGTCCTTTTGCACTTCACAACAAGAAAAAACAACCTCGACTTCTGTCTCACTGCCTGACTTCAATGTTGTCACATCCTGTTTTTTTCTCTCTTTTTTTTCTCACCAAAGAAATCTGTGAAACATTAAAAACACACACAAACAGAGTGGGTAGTAACACGTTTCATTTACTCTGTTACCTTTACTTAAGTAACTTTTTACATTGCCACCATCAGTGTGTGAATGTGTGTGTGAATGGGTGGACAGCAGGATCTGTAAAGCGCTTTGGTCATCAAGAGATGAGAGTAGAAGCGCTATATAAGTGAATGCCATTTATCATTTTACCTTTTTAATACAGACGTGGACAACATTGTTGGTACCCCTCTGTTAACCCCTTGCACTCTGGTCAATTTCCCTAAAAACGCCTAAAAATAACGTACCCAAAGTAAATCGAAAGCTGTTCTTTAACCCTTTGCAGCATCTTCATGGGGTTGGTCTCATTTAAAAGAAAACACTTTGAATTTTTTGGCAAAATAGTAATAATCTCTCTAAGTGCTCCTGCCACTGAGTAACAGTCATCTAAACACACTGAACTTGAAGAAAATAAAGTTCGCCTGGGTGTTGTTTTGGATACAAATGCTTGCAAATAATACACAGCTGTCAGATCCGGGCTGCAAAATGCAACAGAAATGTAGAACCAAGTGTTATCCAGCTGAGGTCAAAATTTTGTAACAATACCACAAAAAATGAATATATTACACAGCTTTTTTGTCAGGTTGTTCCCAGGCGTTTTTGAACTGTGCCAAATTGTGCCAAATGGCACAGCTTGGAAAAACGTTTATAACTTTTGAATGATTAAATATAGAAGCTTGATCTGGGGCTCTAATGAAAGGTGACACTCAGGGCTGTGTGTGTGTGTGTGTGGGGGGGGGGGGGTTGTTTATTCATTCATGAATGAATGAATGAACAAACAAGCCCCCACACACAAAGAAGCATGCCACGTAAAAAAATGTGTGGCTTTTTTTTTACAAGAAAAAATAACCTACAGTGCACTAAAAATTATACTAAAATATCTGTAATGTAGAGGATAACAACTCCCCCCCCCCCGCTACAGAGGACGGACATCGTCCATCGCTACATGACGGACCGCGGTGACGGTGCGCCGCAGTCTACTACGCACAGTTGTTCTAAAATATCTGCAATATATCTGCAATCCGCTACAGAAGAGTAGCGGGGAGGGGGGCGTTCACGGTCCGGACGTGGCGCATGGACCGGTCCATCATGTGGCGATGACGCACAGTTGTAATTTACTGATCGGTCAAAAGTCATTTTGATTACAATTTTCAGGGATAAAGAAAAATTTAGTTTGTAACACTTACCTGTCCACAACAGCAGTGTCACTGGCGAACCTCTCTTCCTCATTGTCAAATGAACATGACGCTGGTCCACTTGTTACGACTCGTGGTTCTGGTCACGCGACCCGGTCAAACCATGATTCCATTATTGTGGTTTTGTGCTTCCATGATTGCGGTTTTGGCGAACAATTTTTCAAAACAAATAAGAACTGTAGTAAGAAAAAAAGACTGGCGAACGCGTGTGTGTCACCCAGTGGCCTACACAAAACAGATTTTACGCACGGGACGTACGCTTTCAATCGTCAAACTTCTCTGCTTCAATTGGCTCGCTGTATTCGCAGCTGTTGGTAGGCGGGTCCTTCTTGCTAGGTTTTCAGTCATTGGTTCTTCAAGGTTTCAGAAACCCAATTCAAGGCTCTTATTAGTCGAATGAGAGGTCAATCAAATCTAAACCAATCAAAGCACTCCTTTGGCTTTCTGTTCGCGGCTGTGTCTGTAGTGGAAGAACGGAAATGCAGCTTTTTTTTTCAGTGCGCTCTGAGACGCACAGTGTGCGTCCTAGTGCGCACGAGGGCACGCTAGGACGCAGAGATGTGACCGCCCGCGGTATCCCGGAGTGCAAGAGGTTAATGAAAGAAAAACCCACAGTGGTCACAGAAATAACTTGAATCTGACAAAAGTGGTAATAAATAAAAACTCTATGAAAATGAACCAATGAAAATCAGACAATGCTTTTGAATTGTGGTTCTATGGAATTATTTTAAAAAACAAACTCATGAAACAGGCCTAGACAAAAATAATGGTACCCCTAGAAATAATTGAAAATAAAGTGACCATAGGGACATGTTCAACCAAGATGTGTCCTCTAATTAACATCACAGGTGTCTACAAACTTGTAATCAGTCAGTCGGCCTATTTAAAGAGTGACAAGTAGTCACTGTACTGTTTGTTGACATGGTGTGTACCACACTAAACGTGGACCAGAGGAAGCAAAGGAGAGAGTTGTCTCAGGAGATTAGAAAGAAAATTATAGACAAGCATGTTAAAGGTAAAGGCTATAAGATCATTTCCAAGCAGCTTGATGTTCCTGTGACTACAGTTGCACATATTATTCAGAAATTTAAGATCCACGGGACTGTAGCGAACCGCCCTGGATGTGGCCGCAGGAGGAGACGGATAATACGAATGGTAACAAAAGAGCCCAGAACAACCTCTAAACACATTAATGGTGAACTCCAACGTCAAGTACATCAGTGTCAGATTGCACCATCCGTCGTTGTTTGAGCCAAAGTGGACTTCATGGGAGATGACCAAGGAGGACACCACTTTTGAGAACAAATCATAATAAAGCCAGACTGGAATTTGCCAAACTGCTTGTTGACAAGACACAAAGCTTCTGGGAGAATGTCCTATGGACAGACGAGACAAAAAACTCGAACTTTTTGGTAAGGCACAAAAGCTCTATGTTCACAGACGCAAAAATTAAGCATACTAAGAAAAGAACACTGTCCCTTCTGTGAAACATGGATGAGGTTCTGTTATATTCTGGGGCTGCTTTGCTCCATCTGGCACAGGGTGTCTGAATCTGTGCAGGGTAATGAAATCTCAAGACTATCAAGGTATTCTAGAGAGAAATGTTCTGCCTAGTGTCAGACAGCTTGGTCTCAGTCGCAGGTCATGGGTCTTGCAACAGGATAATGACCCAAAACACACAGCTAAAAACACCCAAGAATGGCTAAGAGCAAAACACTGGACTATTCTAAAGTGGCCTTCTATGCGTTCTGATCTAAATCCTATTGAACATGTATGGAAGGAGCTGAAACATGCCATCGGGAGAAGGCACCCTTCAAACCTGAGACAACTGGAGCAGTTTGCTCATGAGGAGTGGGCCAAAATACCTTCTGGGAAGTGCAGAAGTCTCATTGACAGTTACAGAAATCATTTAATTGCAGTGATTGTCTCAAAAGGTTGTGCAACAAAATATTAAGTTAAGGGTACCATCATTTTTGTCCAGGCCTGTTTCATGAGTTTGTTTTTTTTAAATAATTCTTTTGAACCACAATTCAAAAGCATTGTCTAATTTTCATTGGTTAATTTTCATAGAATTTTTATTTATTACCACTTTTGTCAGATTCAAGTTATTTCTGTGACCATTGTGGGTTTTTCTTTCATTAACAGAGGGGTACCAACAATTTTGTCCACGTCTGTAAATTGTACTTCTAAGAGTAGTTTTAAGACAACATACTTTTTACTTTTACTCAAGTATATTTTTGAAGAAGAAATGCTACTTCTACTTCATTACAACTGGGTGCAATCTGCTCATTACTTTTATTTTTGGTCATTTTGATAATCAATGCACAAGCAATTTGTTTTGTGCTGTTAGAAAGACTCCTGCCAAAGCCTCACGCGACCTTGTTTCACCAATCAAACACAGCCAGTGGCTACGTACCACCAATCAGATGTCGCTAGGTAGTCACGTGGCAGCCTGGTGCCGGTTACACATAACATAGCGAGCTAGAGCACATGAGTGGACGTTAACAATGGCTGAGATGACAGTCTGTGATTTGTATTTAGACGAAGCAGAAGCAGCAGAACATTCATGGCCACACATTCAAACTATGTTTTCCTTAAAGACGACAAAAAAGACCAGCTATGTGATGCCCTGTCATCTGTGTCTGCCCAAACATGTCGACATTTCAGCCTCCAAGAACTCAACGTCAAACTTGAGAAAGCACACTGCAGTAAGTTGTAATGAGCTTAGTTTTGGCTGTTGACAGCAGTGATATGTTACTTTTAAACATGGGGATGATGGTGGTGGTATTCATAAATTTAGCATAAGGTATAAACATGCAAACCTAAACTGAATTACATATTTGTAAGAATAAAGTTGCAAAATATTTGCTAAAGTATACTAATTCACAATAAAAAGCCCACATTTATAAGACAGATGGTGAAAATTTATTAGAAAAAGTTGCAAGTTTAAGAGGAAAAAGAGCTGATTTATTTTTTAAAAAGGATATATATCAGAAATTATGTTTGAATTTGATGTGATGATGAGTCTGTTTTAATGGATAAATCCTCTGTAGCCTCACTGATATTTTTATGTTAACAGAGTGTTCACCGCAACAATATGATGAGGTATACAGACTTGATACAGTCCAGCAGAAAGCGAAAACCACCAAAGAAGAATGCAAAGATAATCCATCCATCCATCCATCCATCTTCCACCGCTTTTCCGGAGGTCCGGGTCGTGGAGGCAGCAGTTCAAGCAGAGAAGCCCAGACTTCCCTCTCCCCAGCCACCTGCTCCAGCTCTTCAGAGAGGATACCAAGGCGTTTCCAGGCCAGCTGGGAGACATAAGGCACTTTTCCATTAGCCCAGCATACTTCGGCACATGTCGATTCACTTCGACATGATTTGGCATGCTTTTGTCTCCATTACAACCATGTTGAGCTGGGGTGGGTGGGATTTCTATAACAGCAAGGTGGCGCCACACTCCCGTGACGTAGAACACGCGACCCAAGCAAAACATAACACATGGCGGCTGTACAAGGCGACTCCTCGGTCTGTGGCTTTTTTCACCGTAAACGCCAAAAAGGACCGCCAGACAAGGGTACAGGCAGCAAGATGAAACACTCTGGAAATAGTTCTGCAGCTTCTGGGAGAGCCGAAGACGTGAGGATACAAACTAGGTCATATATGACGGTAGGCTAATGGTTGCTAATGCTAGTCTGCTATAAGTAGGTCGTACTACACTTTAATGTCTGCAAGTTATCGCTGTTAGGTACTAAAATATGTATGCTGTGTGTGTTTCAGATGGCTCTGTTGTGGGGAAATTACTGCTTCATTCGCTCTGGGCGAACCTGACCTGTCACGGATTTCATCAGCCTGTCACTGATGTCAGCACAGCTTCACAAACGATCAGTGGTTATAGAGCTTAAGAATGTCTGTAGAAACGTTTATTTCCTGTGCAACAAATTGCTCTGATCTGCTTGAAAATCATGGAGAGACTGTTGAGACATCATGCACGTACCTGCTTCTGCACTGAGTCTCAGATGTGTCATAGAAAAAAATGATCAGCTGACACAGCTTGATCGCCATGTTAATAACTATATTAGCCACAAAATATATATATTCAGAAAGTAAACTTTACTGAGTTAGGTATAATAAGATATATTTGACAGTTATCATGCATTTTAGGCCAAAACAAACTTGATCTAGGATTAAAATCAATTAAAATAATGCAGTCACAAGGTTACATGGAAAATACTTGATTTACTAGATATTTGTACTGTAGAAATATATATTCTCTGCATCAACAATGTACTAGACATGCATTCATGTAGTATTGCACTGGGAATTTCACCGACAATAAACCTCTGAAGTTTTTGCAGATGTCTCTTTTTTTATATGTGAAGGTTACCACCATGTGGCATAAATTAGATACTGAAAGATTGGAAAAGCTAAGAATAATCCAGCAGTTTGAGAAATCACTTTTGGTTTGGTGTAAGTCTGTCAACAGAATTATGATCCATAAAGCAGTTTGTGTTAAAATGTTAAATCCCATTAAACCTAATCCGGGGGCTTCCAATCATGTGTCATGCGGGGCCAAGACCCTGCAGGTTCTCTCTTCTACCCAGTCTCTTCAGCAGGTGTTCTCACTGACCAGTCAGTGGAAGAAGTTCAGTTGAATCTGCTGTTGAAGACATTGGTTAGAGGTAAAGCCTGCAGGGTCTTGGCCCTCCATGGCACATGATTAGACACCCCTGCCCAAACCCATTATGATGAAGAGCAGATGCTAATATGACCCAGAATTCCTCCATATACTGGTACTGTCACTAAAGTATGCAGGGTCTTCTGTACAGTCTTCTAACAATATAGTCTTCAGTTAATAAAATAATTGTGTTGGTTACTTTTTTCTTAAAAATGAGCCATTATTTTCAAGGTCACCGATTAATCCTTTGTACAGTTGACTCTTTTCCCACCGGTGTCTTAACAGACAAAATAGAAAATCAAGATAGAAAATCATGATGCAAACACAAAAGTCACTAAATTGTTTATTACAATCAGCAGCAAATTCCAGATTATTCAGAATGTGCAAAATTCAAACTGTAAAAAAAAAACAAAAAAAAACTGGAATGGTCACACGCTGCCTCACTGAGAAGCAACTGGATTGGTCCGTACTGGTCCTGGTTCGACAGATCTACAGCCTGCATCTCTGTAAATAGTGAGGCAAGGTCCAGTTGGGGTGACAGTTTCCCTCTTGCCTAGACAAAAGACAAATGGGTGGTGGTTAATTAAAGCAAGTTTAAAATGTATTTGGGAAATACACTTGTTGCTAAAAGCCAGTGGTGAAATGTGAATTAATGAATGAATCTTTATTTTGGATTGATTAAAAGTAAAGATTAAAAGAAAATAGAATAATATAACAAAGGGGGGGAAATCTAGCAAGGTCAAATTAAACAATAACTCCTCTGATTATACAGTTCAACATAGGTTATCTGAGATGGGTGATGGCTGAAGCTGCAGCTTATATTGGCCACCCATATTTCATCCACGAAGTCAAAAGAAAAACAAAACAGGAGGGATTACAATTTGAATGTGACAATAAAGTACTTTGTTGTTGTATTTAACCACAATTTTCATATAGCTGCACTTCAGTAGATTTTACAAGGGCTGCGTTACATTTAAAATCATCTCTTTTTACTGTGGCCTCAGCAATCAGAATGAATTAATACATTCACTTGAAAGGAATCTAGTACATTAACTGAAGTTGTGCATCACCGAGTATGGAGTCGGTCAGTCAAAATATTAAGTTTTTATCAATAAAAGTTTGTCTTGTCTGTAAAAGTGTCTCTTCTTGCCCTGGCTTCATGTGTGGGTGGTGTTTTGTACTAGCATTGCTAAAATATAAAAGGAAGCACTACAACTGGTCTTAAATATTTATAATGTGTCCTGTTACTGCATGACTTTATTGATGATAGACTATAAACTACACATAAAGTAAATTATATTGATAACTGAACATCTCACATTTGCCAAAGTGTAGAGGGTTGGAAATAGTTAATAGTTATGTAAGAGGTGAAAAAGACATTTGGATAAGAAAATTTAAGAAAAACAGGCACCCCTACAATTTTATGTTATTCCTTAATTGTTTATTTTTCTACAATGCATTTGTAATCCACCTGGTTCCATTATAACTCATGTGAGTTGAGTGCAGTTCCATACGCCGACCAATAGATGGCGCATGTCGCACAGTGATAGAGAGTAGACTCACACACTGGAGTACGAAGAATAAAACTCCTTGTGTGAAATAACGAAACGTGTTCTGCTGATTCTCTATCACAGGTTGGAGAGTTAACTTCCACATGCACGTTTCCTCCTCCTGGGCCGCTACCCAGGGGAGCAACAATTTTGGGGGCTCGTCCGGGATTAGCGCCACCTACTGGTCTGGCACTAATCATTGAAGAACCAAGGGATGCTGACCACCTGTTCCTGAGCCATTGACCTAAGCGACTGACTACAGGAGACCACAGCCATGTCTGCTCCACATGATCTGAGATGGGAAATCCAGCAAGAGCTTCGCCAGCTGACCATTGCCCGCCGCAGAAACGTTCTTTACAAGCTGGCTGAGTCGTTCAAGGATGAGGTGGGAGAAGATTTGCCAGGCGCAGAATCGACCGAAGTGGAACTCTTCGACTTCATTGTTGACTCGCTGAGAAGTCCACAACTGAAGAGCCTTGAGGACAAGGGGATGTCTCGCCTGCTTGCTTTCCGTGACCTCATCATTGAACTACAACGGCCCACAGCAGCTGGAGAAGTGGATGCAGAGGTGTCACCCGACGATGATCCGGTCATAGTAGTTCCTGTGACCACTGGAGCTGCAGCACCATCAGGGAAGAACCATCCGACATCACCATCTGTAGTTCCTGACCCAGGGTTAGTCAGACTGACTGAACTTACGTCACTGTTGCCACGTAGAGAGTACAAGATTTATGGTGGTCAAATCTCTGATTTTGATTCTGACTTGAGTTACAATAACTTGTGCAAACAGCTTGATGAAGGGCTAAATGAAGGGTTCACAGAGGCTGAGGTTATCAGAACGGTGTTTAAGATAATTAAGCCTGGTACCTTTAAAGATATGCTTGTAACCAAAGATAGCCTTACTGTAGTTGAGTTAAAACGTTTCTTAAGGACACATCTACGCGAGAAAAGCAGCACTGAATTATTTCAGGAGCTGAGTAATGCTAAGCAAAATGACAAAGAAACACCACAACAGTTTATGTATAGACTAGTGGGGCTAAAACAGCGTGTGCTGATTGCAACTAAAAACAGTAGTGGGTTTCATTATGACAACGAGTTGGTACAAGGTGTGTTTATCCATTCATTGTATCAGGGTTTGAATGAAAAATAACTCTTATGTCAGGAGAGACCTTAAACCTCACATCTCAAACACCAGTGTCACAGATGACTCCATCCTGGAGCTCATAGCAAATTCTGTTAGTGAAGAGACAGAGAGATTAAGTAGGTTGGGACAAAGTCATAAACAGAAAGTCACCAGTGTTAATGCGGCACAGGTAGAGACAGATCAAAGCTCTATTAAAATGCACACTGAAGTCCAAGCTAATCGTGTAGCTATCCAGGAGCTGACGGCACAGGTCTCCTCCCTAACCAAGAGTTTAGAAAAGGCCCTAACCCCAATGGTAAATACAGTAAACACCAGTCCCACAGCACCTGTCCCTAAACAGCCAGCACTGAAACCTGCAGTGAAAGGAAAGTGCCAAAAGTGTACTGCCCAAGAGACTGAGCGCTGCGCACACTGTTTTCGATGTGGAGAGGAGGGGCACAGAGCAATAGGTTGCCTTCAGAAAAGCAATGTGTCGGGAAACTGGAGGAGGTCGCTGGGGAGGGACCACCAGTGACTGAACCACCAGCAGAGTCCCACAACACTAAAAGACGGAACTCCAAACAGACTACTGCCAAGTCCCAAAAGTCACCCAACACAAAGCGTGTGGCACAGCTCATTTGCGGTAGGTGTATGATCAGTTGCCAGTTAAATGGAGTAAACCTACAGATGTTATTGGACAGTGGGGCACAAGTAAGCATTGTTGAAAAGTCATGGGTACAAGCAGCCTTACCAAATGTGAAAATACAGCCACTCGAGAGCCTACTCCCAGGCCATCCACTCGAAATCACCGCAGCCAATGGAACAGATGTTCCGTTCGAGGGGTGGATAGATGTCCTGCTCGAGATCACAAGTTCACAGTATGGTTCTGTATCCTTGTATGTTCCAATGCTTGTCAGTCAGCAGCGTTTAAGCACTCCGCTGCTGGGCTTTAATGTGATCCAAGCGATAATAATGGCAAACGGTGAACAAAGTGACGATATTAGCTTAGTGGGCTTACTGTCAGAGACCTTAAAGGTCCAGAAAGGTAATGTTGAATCACTCATCTCTGTTGTCCATGCCAAGTCAATAGAAAATGAACCAGAAAGTCCAGTGGTGAGAGTTGGGAAAAAAGGACTCACTGTTAACAGTAGCCAAATCTGTATGGTAAAATGTCACATCAGAGCATTCCCTGGAGGAGGAGAAATGTTGTTCGAGCCAGCTGTGAAATGTAACTTACCGGATGGGTTGGAGTTATTCCCAGCTCTTATTGATGTACCCGCTGGTGCTTCAAAAACTGTCAAAATCCCAATCCAAAACTCAACAAAGCACAACATTTTTCTAAATCCAAAGACTGTTTTAGGACTTATTTCAGAGATCACTGAATACAAACCTGTAAATGTTTGTTCCAGTGCTGAAAATGCAACCAAAACTACAGACAAGCCATTTTGTCACTCTGCTCAAGTGACATGTGACAGTCAAGGTGAGGGTGAAGAAACATTAAGCACTGCCCCCTCACACCTGAGATGGCACCCTAATGTCAATTTAGACCATCTCTCAGAGGGTGATCGGGAGGTGGTTCGGCAGATGCTCTATGAACAGTCTGATGTGTTTGCTCATGATGAAGGAGACATTGGATGTATTCCTGGACTACAGCTAAAAATCAACACCACTGACAACACACCCGTGCAGAAAAGTTACAACTCCATTCCAAGACCACTGTATAAAGAGGTGAAGGAGTATGTTCAAAACCTTTTAAGGAGGGGCTGGATCAGGAAATCACTGTCAAACAACTCGTCGCCAGTAGTGTGTGTGCGTAAAAAGGACAATACTTTGCGCTTGTGTGTTGATTTTCGTGAGCTGAACCGAAAAACCATACCTGACAGGCATCCGTTACCACGGATACAAGATCTACTGGACAGTCTTGGGGGTAACTCCTGGTTTTCCATATTGGATCAGGGAAGTGCCTACCATCAGGGTTTTGTAAGTGAGGAGTCAAGACATTTAACTGCTTTTAGCACACCCTGGGGACTATACGAGTGGGTGCGGGTTCCATTCGGGTTGTCAAACGCACCGGCCGCATTCCAAAGGTGCATGGAGGGGGTGTTAGAAGGGATCAGAGACGAGTGTTGCGTGCCTTACTTGGACGATGTACTGTGTTACTCCAAAACCTTTGATGAGCATGTAGAACACCTTAAACAGGTTTTGTGCAAAATGCGACAACACGGCATAAAACTTCGGCCAGCCAAATGTGAACTGTTCAAAAACCAAGTACGCTACCTGGGTAGGCTAGTGTCGGGAGAAGGAGTCCAGATTGACCCAAAAGACTTGGATGCTGTGTTCGCTCTGAAAGACAAGAACCCTCGCACAGTCGGAGAACTCAGAACGTTACTGGGTTTTCTCAGTTATTACCGATCATTTATTCAAGATTTTTCACGTCTGGCGAGACCCTTGTTCGAACTCCTCCAGAGCACTAATGAAACAAGCAATGACAATAAATCAGCACCAAAAAGGAGTAAAGGACAAACAAAGAAAGGAGACAGAAACCAGCTTCCTTCTCGCACACCAATAATATGGACCAGTGAACATCAGGGAGTTGTGTCAAGATTTGTGGACATTCTGACTAATCCTCCCATTCTAGCCTATCCAAATTTGGACCTTCCATTTGTATTGCATACAGATGCGTCAAACAAAGGCCTGGGAGCCGTCTTGTATCAAAAACAAGAAAACAAACTTAAGGTGATTGGCTATGGATCCAGAACTCTCACACCGGCTGAGAAGAATTATCACTTACATTCCGGTAAACTAGAGTTTCTAGCTCTCAAGTGGGCCATCTGCGACAAATTCCGTGACTATCTGTATTATGCACCGACTTTTACTGTCTATACAGATAACAATCCTTTAACCTATGTCCTCAGTTCAGCCAGGTTGAATGCAGTGGGTCATAGGTGGGTCGGGGAGTTGGCTGACTTCCATTTTGATATCAAGTATAGGCCAGGGAAAAGGAATGCAGATGCAGATATGTTGTCCAGACACCCATTAGATCTGCAAGAGCAAATGAATGAGTCCACAGAGACAGTTTTACCGGAAGTAGTGTCCGCAGTGTGGCAAGGGAGCAAGGCAGCACAAAACAGTGATATGCCATGGATAGCTGCGTTACAACTGAGTTCTAATGACAACAATGTGCCAACTGACAGTGTTTTGAGCATGACGCCTAAAGACATCAATGCTGCTCAACAAGACGATGAGTCAATTAGAGAAGTAATCTCACTCAAACTCAAAGGATGGACACCAAACGATAAAGATAGACGGACAATGAGTAAACGGACATGGAGACTACTGTATGAGTGGAACAAGTTGGAAGTTGACAATGGATTATTGTACAGAAAGACAGAGCACAGCAAACAACTTGTCCTACCTGAACAGCTAAAGCCAATGGTGTTAAAGAGTTTACACAATGACATGGGTCATATAGGGTGTGATAGGGTGATACATCTGGCCCGTGAGCGTTTCTATTGGCCATGTATGCAACAAGATGTTGAAGATTATGTAACAAAAAAAATGTCCGTGCATCAAACAAAAACGCCCAAATGTTCCCCAGAGAGGGGGGGCCGGTCCCCGTTCAGCGGGATGCTGAGGAGCAAATGGATGGACCAGCTTTGCTGCAGGAAGAACGTCAAGGACAAGTGGAGGTGATGGATAGAGAACAGGAGGAACTGAGAAGGTCACAGCGGAGAGCAATGCCAGTAGAGAGACTGACCTACGACGTCCTGGGACAGCCATCGTACCAGCCTTGGACTGCAGACGTAAGACCTGTCCTACTCCCTACCCCTGTGCCGCTAACTCAAAACTATATGCCATTCCACTACCTCACCCAACCTCAGTCCCATGGTTATAATTGGTACACTCTCATGCATTAAGTCACTCTAGAACATGAAATGTCGGGAGACATTTATTTGAAGTGGGGGAGAGTGTAGAGGGTTGGAAATAGTTAATAGTTATGTAAGAGGAACCCCAAATTGTACATGCTTACAATTGTACAAGACACGAGTCAACAGGCTATTCTCCATTTTTCCTCTTATATGGCAGAGTCCCAAGGTTGCCTGTAGATCTACTATTGAACCAGACAAAAGACACTGACACACACAACCATCAAACCTACGCTAAAAAGTGGGCTGATAGGATGCGTGTTGCTTACAAAATCGCTGCAGAAAACAGTCAAAAGTCTTCAGATAAAGGCAAAAAGCAGTACGACAAACGCTTAAAAGGTGTCACACTCCAACCAGGCGACAGGGTGTTGGTCAGAAACCTCTCTGAAAGAGGAGGCCCAGGGAAACTGCGCGCTTACTGGGAGTCAGCAGTACATCGCGTAGTTGAGAGAGTGGGAGATGGACCAGTCTATAAAGTACAAGCAGAGAGAGGCAGCCAAGTGATGCGAGTGTTACACAGAAACCTGCTGTTGCCTGTAAATGACTTGCCTTTAGAAGAAGAACTGCCTGCAAAAGAAAAGACAAAACAGAAACGGAAGAAGAGGACAGAGACAAATCCTAACAGTGACAACACAGACAATGACAGCTCGGAGGAAGAAGAGGAAAATACTTACCGCTACAACCTCTGTAGCCAAATCCCATGTTACAGACCCGTAAATCGTCAGCAAAATGCCTCAAATCTCCCAGACCAAAACACTCAGCAACCAGTACCTGTCATGCCAGAGCAAAATCCTCAAAATCAGCAAAGGCTTCGAGCGACAGCTAGAGAGTTCTGCCCACCAGTAAGGCAGGAACCGGTCCCCGTTCAGCGGGATGCTGAGGAGCAAATGGATGGACCAGCTTTGCTGCAGGAAGAACGTCAAGGACAAGTGGAGGTGATGGATAGAGAACAGGAGGAACTGAGAAGGTCACAGCGGAGAGCAATGCCAGTAGAGAGACTGACCTACGACGTCCTGGGACAGCCATCGTACCAGCCTTGGACTGCAGACGTAAGACCTGTCCTACTCCCTACCCCTGTGCCGCTAACTCAAAACTATATGCCATTCCACTACCTCACCCAACCTCAGTCCCATGGTTATAATTGGTACACTCTCATGCATTAAGTCACTCTAGAACATGAAATGTCGGGAGACATTTCTTTGAAGTGGGGGAGAGTGTAGAGGGTTGGAAATAGTTAATAGTTATGTAAGAGGTGAAAAAGACATTTGGATAAGCAAATTTAAGAAAAACAGGCACCCCTACAATTTTATGTTATTCCTTAATTGTTTATTTTTCTACAATGCATTTGTAATCCACTTGGTTCCATTATAACTCATGTGAGTTGAGTGCAGTTCCATACGCCGACCAATAGATGGCGCATGTCGCACAGTGATAGAGAGTAGACTCACGCACTGGAGTACGAAGAATAAAACTCCTTGTGTGAAATAACGAAACGTGTTCTGCTGATTCTCTATCACAGGTTGGAGAGTTAACTTCCACATGCACGTTTCCTCCTCCTGGGCCACTACCCAGGGGAGCAACAAAAGCATACAGTTATGAACATAACTCACAAAGGATCACAAAAGTGATCTGACAAAAAAAATAAATACATTAACAAGTGGTTTATTTTACAGTTGATGTGCCAGATTCACACAATCAAATAAATCTCAGTTCAGTCCCTTTTATATTAAGTGGAAATTGTTCTACTATGGATTTGACAATTTACCTATAAAAGGAAAGGATTTCACTACTTTCCACAGTGGCGAGGTAGGTTGTGGGGCAGCTGATTTCCTCCTGCATAGATGAACGACAGAAATGGATGTTGGTTAGTTTCAAGCAAGTACAACACATATACAGGCACATCTCAAAAATTAGAATACCATGAAAAAATTCAATATTTTTTCACTCATTTCAGAAAGTGAAACCCATATATAGATTCATTACAGGGACAGTGATATATTGCAAGTGTATATTTTAATATTGATGATTATGGCTACAGCCCATATTAACCAACACCTCAGCGGCCAACAGTAATATTTAAAAACTATTTTTTTAAAGTTAATTTTATGTAATATTCTAATTTTTTGCAAAATTGAATTTGGGGTTTTCAGGGGCTGTAAGCCATAATCATCAAAATTAAAATAAATAAACGCTTGAAATATATCACTCTGTGTAATGAATCTATATAATATACGGATTTCACGTTCTGAAATGAGTGACAAAAAATATTGAAGTTTTTCATGACATCCTAATTTTTGGAGATGTAACTGTATTCGGGAAATACACCTGTGAAATTCAGTGGTGGGATGTGACAAAAAATGCTTTGTTTCCCTGACATGCACTGCAGGATCCACAGAATAGGTGTGTGTGTCTATTCTGACGCTTTATAAAATTATATGAATGACTTTATAAATCACTGGTTTGAAAAAGCAATTTTAATATGAGAGATTTCGGCTCGTGTGGTCCATTTCACCAGTATCCACAACAGGGAGGCTAACCCCTTGCATGTGGAAACACATTCTAGCATTAAATTGCACACAATTTAATGCGCAGGACCAAAGTGCAATACAAAACAAAAACCAGGATTTTAACCAGGATTAACATATTTCATTGTTTTGCTCTCACAAGCAAATATTTAGGAGAAAACAAGCGTGAATCAGCAGTTGGTACTAGCTAGCGCTAGCTAAAACTCGTTAGCTAAAACTCATTAGCCAGCACAAAACGGCGCTGTATGGCTCAAAAAAAGTGAGCTCACCACCAACAGGATAAATAAGCAAACAGATGCACGTTATTACAAATCACTCACCATCGATGGTTCTCTCACGATCGTCTTCAGCTTGCCCATAGTCCGGTTTCTATTAAGCTGGCCAGCCATCTGTATATGGGACCGGGTCACTCCTCACTGTGGAGCTGCCACCAAGCAGAGAAAACTCCGCACCTCTTCATTGGACCACGGTGTAGAGTTCCGCAAAACCTACAACGCTGTCTGTATTAATATCGTATTTACTCCGTGACCGAGTTAGTCCGTGAAATATTGCATATGGCGGTCGTTATCAGAAGACGGTGAAGACAGTCGCTTTTGTGGCATTAAGACCTGACCAATCAGCGGCGACCAGTCTTTTAACATCACAACACGGTACAGCTCAGCACGACTGGACCCTGCCCTTAAGCGAGGCTGAGAATCGCTGCTGTTAAACCGTGTTGGGGCTAGTGGAAAGATTTACGAAGCGTGATGAGCTGTACCATGACGTGCTAAGCCGTGCTAGTGGAAATGAGGCAATAGTCTCTCCACCGAGTCCTGGGTCTGCCCCGGGGTCTCCTCCCAGTGGGACGTGCCTGAAACACCTCAAGTGGGAGGCGTCCAGGAGGCAACCTAATCAGATGCCCATACCACCTCAACTGACTCCTTTCAATGTGGAGGCAAAAAGGCAAAGATAATCAATTCCTTCACTGTTCCTCGGCGGGTAACACAGGCAACACTGGACAAACTTGTGCTAAAATTTATATATGAAGCCAGTCAGCCATTTTCTCTGGTTGAGACGCCATCCTTCAAGAGTATGATAGAAACCCTGCAACCTCAATGTACAGTAATGACAAGGAAAACATGCACTAAAATGCAGGAATCTGCAAAGGACATGAAGAGCATAATTATTCAAAAGCTGAGTTCTGTAAACCATGTTGCTACCACAACTGACTGCTGGTCTGCCAGACAACGTAGCTTCTTAGGTGTCACCTGTAACTGGATAGACCAAACCTCTCTACAGAGGCACTCAGCTCCATTGGCTTGTAGACGTGTGAAAGGCTCACACACTTTTGATGTCCTTGCTTCTGCATTAGAGGAAATACATTCTGAATACAACATCCGAGAAAAAGTGAGCAGGACAACAACAGACAGTGGTTTAGATTCCCTCAATGTCACGAATGCCCCTTTCAGGGCCTTTTGATTATATGGTGGAGAAAGGAAGAAGAAGTTGATGATGGACAGGAGGAGCGAGACTATCTTTGATGATGCATCAGAAGATGAAAGTGAGTTAGAGGTGGTCTATCAAGATGTTGCTGCTATTTTGGATGGCATCTCAGGCCTTGAGTGACTTCCAAGGCACCAAAAGTGTGCATGTCATCTCCTCAATCTTATATCAACAGTTCAATTCAGTTCAATTCAACTTTATTTATATAGCACCATTTCACAACAACAGTCATCTCATAGCACTTTCAACTGTAGGGGAAATCCCCACAATTGCAGAAAGACCCCAGCAATCAGCCGATCCCCTGTGAGCAAGTGCTTGGTGACGGTGGAGAGGAAAAAACTCCCTTTTAACAGGAAGAAACCTCCAGCAGAACCAGGCTCACGGAGGGTCAGTCATCTGCTGTGACTGGCTGGGGGTGAGGGGATAGAGAAGACAAAAAGAACAGACATGAAGAGAGCAAACAGCACGATGGGGACTCAATCAATGGGGGAGAACAAACAGATGTTAATGACGAGAAAAAAAAATAAATAAAAAAAATAAAAAAATAAAATATTTCATTGAGAGTGAAGAAAGGAGTGAATCCCTGTGCATTACTGGAGGTCCCCCGGCTGTTTAAACCTATTAGCAGCATAACTAAGGGAGGGTTCAGAGACACATGATTCCTCCCTAATTGTAGGCTATATCAAAAAGGAAGGTTTTAACCCTATTCTTAAAAACAGAGATCGAGTCTGACTCCCGAATCCAGATTGACATCTGGTTCCACAGCAGTGGAGCTTGATAACTGAAGGCTCTGCCTCCCATTGTACTTTTGGATATTCTATGTATTACAAGTAATCCAGTATTTTAGGAGCGTAGTGCTCTGTTAGGATAATAGGGTAGTATCAGATCTTTTAAATAAAAAGGGGCTCTACTGTTTAGAGCTTTGTAAGTGAGAAGAAGGATTTTAAACTTAATTCTAAACACTATGGGAAGCCAATGAAGGGAGGTCAGAACTGGAGAGATTTGATCTCTCTTTCTAGTACCTGTTAAAACTCTTGCTGCAGCATTTTGGATCAACTGAAATTTTTTTTAAAGATGTTTTAGGACAACCTGATAATAAAGAGTTACAATAATCTAATCTAGAGCTAACAAAAACGTGGATAAGTTTCTCAGCATCGCTCTGAGACAAGATGCTCCTAATCTTGGCAATATTACGCAAATGATAGAAGGCAGTCTTAGAAACAAATTTAATATGTGAATTGAAAAACAGATCTTGATCAAAAATAACTCCAAGGTTTCTCACAGAATTAAGAGAAAGAGTAATCGCATCCAAACTAAGAGTTTGATTTGGAAAGGTATTTCTAAGGTGATGTAAGTTGGGAGAACTTCATTATAAGGAGTAATGGAACATACAGTATGTAGCATTTCTGATTAATAATAGGTGAATACACAATTCTTCTTCTTCAAACACAATTCTACAGTTGCAATATAATAATTGTGTAAAAGATCTAGTTGATTTCAATGAAACAGTTAATTAACTGTTTGATTTTATTTTGTATAACTTTTTATTTATCATGACAACAATAACTATATTGCACCAGAAATAGCTATGATCTATTTTTCCATCCGCACATCTTTTTCAGCTTCAATCCAGCTGAAATGAGTTTTTTGTCTGAAAACACTGCTGTAATGAAGCCTGTTGCCTTGGCACTTAATGTCCTCCAAGAAGAATCATCTGTCCATATGGGCTTCCTGCTGCCAACACTTTACCAGTTGTAGGTCAAGTTAAAGCAGTTGGAGTCCACTTACTAACTAACTAACTAACTAACTACAAAGTGTGTAGACCGCTTGTTGACACCCTGCAGGATTGGATCAAGAAACATTTTGGGGAGATCATGCGAGAACCTGAGCTGATTACTGCAGCTATACTCCTACCAAAATTTAGAACATCCTGGACCACTGAGGAGGGCATCTTAAAAGCTGGTAAATATATTTCGCAATTATTATGTGAATGATTAGAGCTTTGCATACATATATGTAATGATATTTTCATTTAGGTTGTATTATGTAGGTGACAAAGGTTGCCAAAAGTTACAAATTTCAAGAGCTTTTAATACCAATAATAACAATCAACAGCTTGGTAACCTACACAAAAAGGGTAAGAAGAATGTGCACAACTATTTCTTCAGAAAACAATCTATCTTTGTCTTGCCACAGCCCTTAACCACATCAAAAGCCACCTGGACACTGCCTTGGATGATGCCTGCACAAATAGCGGTAACTCCGATGAAAATGACTTCTTTGCGTCAATGAACGCAGGAAAATCACAAGCAGGGGAGTTGGAGAGGTACCTTTCTTGTCCATCCACTGGAGATATGAATCTGTTGCATTCATTTCCTCAAATCAAAAAATTGTCCCTCAAAGTCAACACAGGTCTTCCAGCTTCTGCAGCCTGTGAAATACTTCTTAGTCATGCAGGACTACTTTTAACAGCTAGAAGATCACAGCTTCACTGCAAGAAACTTGAGGGCCAACTGCTGTTGAAGCTTAACAGTCACTTCACTGAGTGATTCTTTTGGGACAAAGCATGCAAAAAATGCATATTTTCACCCAAACACACCACACTGTTAATGAAAACACATCCTTTGTATGTTCAGGCTACTTTGTTCAATGTATTTCTGCATTTAGAGCCTACTGTGCCATTTAGAGGGCAATTGATTGAATAGTGTGTAATTTGACGGCAAACGGGAGTAACACTCACACACGTTAGTCAGCAAAAGACATTTAGTCTCTCCTGCATGCATATGTAACTTGTCAATGCAAGTAAAGTTTCCACAGTTCACATACACTATGGGTACCTAGAAATTAGTTTCGAAATCTACTGTATATTTTGTGAAAAAAAAAATAAATAACTTTTTCGTTGCTAGTTTTGAAACCTGGTATTCCAAGTTATGTTTGAAGAGTTCAAACACTGTGCTCATGTGTTCCTTACTAGGCTCTGGTCTCAAAAGTTTTGTTATGAAAGACCATGACAGTCTAACAGACAAAAATGTATTGAAAAAGAATTTATTCATGTGGAAGATGCTTTATGTTTTCTTTTATTTATTAAAATTTCATTTATTAATGTTCTATTTTTCGAGAACAATAAATTTGACGTTATGAAGCAGTAACTCAGTACTTGAGTAGTTTTTTCATCAATTACTTTTTTACTTTTACTTGAGTAACTATTTAAATGACTACTCTTTACTTCTACTTGAGTCATATTTTTTGAAAGCAATTGTACTCTTACTTGAGTACAATTTTTGGCTACTCTACCCACCTCTGCACACAAACACGCACACAAACGACCATACAAACAAACTGCAGTTATTTATTTGATGTATTTATTTTATTTTATTATAATTTGAGGTCATTTTATCGTGTATATATATTGAAGGATTGTTTTATTTTATTATAGACCAGTTTTGAATTGTGCCTTAAGGTATTTTGGTTCTTATTATCAGATTAGAGTTTATCCTTTTTATATTAGCACTATTTTATCCTAAATTTAAGGTTTTCCCTCACTTTTTCAATGCTCACTTGTGATGTAAAGAAGATCGCGCATTGACATTTTTCCCGAATCTATGTTCACTTGTGATATTAAAAAAGATCTTGCATTGATTTTAGTCAGTGCTCACTTGTGATGTAAAAAAGATCTCACATTGATTTTAATACCCCTGCACGCTGTATTGGTCCACTTAACGCAGTGGAAATGCACATTTTCATTGCAGCCTTGAACCAGGACCACCAACCTTCTACCTTGTCGCAAACCTGATTTAAACTTTGCGGTATCAAACACTTGGCTTACTACCTTTTTACACATATTCTCAGACTGACTGCAGACTCGAACTGGGCATCATCACCAATTAAATTCACTCACTGTGATCTGCCTGTGGGTTGGCTCTGTCACTCTCCAGCCCTGCTCCCAGCATCCCCCGGACCATGTCTCACTTCCACAAAACCGGCTCATTGGTACCGGTGGGGGAGGCAGCTATGCACAATCGCTGTGTCCCAGAATGCCAGAAGCAGGTAGAAAAGATTTATGGAGTCCCTGTGGCTCAGGCGCCAAGTATGTTAGAAATATTCTTCTAAACCTTCAGTCAAAAACCAGGCTGGATCAGAATTTCAGCAAATTTAATTACACTGGCCAGTGGAGAACAATACTGAAATAGTCTCAGAGCCTATTTGCGCACCATTTTGACTCACACATCACTCCGTTCTTTAAGCCCTGCATTATCTGAGAGGTGGAGGAGCAAATTGTCTATCATGACTGGTCCAGTACATCTGGTCAAAATTTGGTTTCCAGCTTATCTTTTCTCAGGAAAAATGACACTCACTCTGTACCAGTCACACGGGAGCCACACAAGCTGGATTAAAAACAAGATGATAACAAGTGCAGCTGCAACCTTGACATTTTTACATAGACTCTGAGACAGACTCTGAGACAAAGCAATTCACAAATATAAGAAAAATAAGAAATTTTTCTATCAGTAACCATAGCAATTTTAGAAAGAATTCAACATCTGATAAATTTACTCTGCTGGAAAAAATAACACTCTCTTCTCTGGCTCACTAAAATTGCCCTTGCTTCCATTATTATTGAATTTCTCTGTATTCCTGTATTCATCTGCACTGACATATTATTGTACTGGTCAACACCAAATTTATTGTCTCTGTTTTTTTTTTTTGTTGTTGTTGTTGTTGTTTTTTTTTTTTTTTAGCTGATTTAGGACAATTTTGATATGCTGAATCCAAAAATCACATTGGTTTTGCTCAATCAGGTCAACTTTTTGAATTATGGCCCCATGTTGTTTTATACGTTTTTGTTTACATGTACGGGTATTTTCACTTTATATGATGCAAAATTTATTTTTATGTCTTGAAATTGTCTGAATTTTGAACAATGATGATGTAACATTCAATTTACATGTACTTACCTTTATATAAAGGTAAGTACATGCACAGTACTTAGTAAGTACTAAGTAAGTACAGGTTTTTACTTAGCACCTTATCGAGAGAAACAGATGTTATTTTCTGATTCAGCGGTGCAAAATTGTCTTAAATCAGTTGAAAAAACACAGACAACTTACAAAAAAAATTATTTTTGTAACCCTGTGTTATCAATGCTATTCTGAGCCAAATTACGTCTTTAAGGACCTTGAGATGGTGTGCGTGATAAAGAAAGATTGACCTGGGGTATGAAGTGTTAAGGAACTAAAGAGAGAGATGGTGTGGGTGATGAACTGATTTCAAACTGATAACAAAAGTGCAAAATGAACTGTAAATTATATATTGTGTGTACTGTATTGCTGGAACTGTATGTCCTTATTAGGACTGGGTGATATAGCTAAAAAAAAATATGAGTTGCTGAAAAAAATATTGAAAATACAGAACAGCTGGTCCATGAATTAATGTCCACACAGCTGAAACTGTCCCCCGATGTTACAAAATCAATTTCCTTTCACCGAGTGCACCACGTTGGACAAAAAAAATCCTCAAAATAAACGTCTCAGACCCATTGTTGCCAAATTTGAACATTTCAAGCAAAAAATCCTGGTACAGAGGCAGGGCAGGCAGCTTTAAAACACCAATTATGGTCTAAATGATCATTTTCCGCAGGAAACCATGGAAAGGAAAAGGAAGCTTTTTCCCATTAGGAAACAAAAAATCCAAAAAGGTAAACAAGTTATTGTTTCTGTGGATGGATTGTTTATAGATGGCAAGCTGTTTATGGGTGAAACCATAACCCCCTGGTTATTCTAGAACCTCTTTTGTTTCCTTAGCTACATGTGGAAAAAGATTGCTACTGCGCACATACCTTTTATTCAATCTCCGTTTAATTTGTTAACACTTGTCTAATGTTTTCTTTTTTTTTCTTTTTTGCTGACGTTGTTGTTTGCTTGTTTGTCTGGTGTAACTAATTTTGTTGAAGTTGTTAGGTTGTTGTATGTTTTCTGTAGTGTTAAGCAAGTTACTAAAAAATAGTAAGTAGTTACTTCTTTTAAAAAAAGTAACTGAGTAACTTTTGAGTTACTGCATGATTAAAGTAAACAGCTACTTGGAAAAGTAACTTTCACGTTACTATTAAATGCATACTTAAATCATCTTGCACACATAGAAGATCAAGGGCCCCTTTTTCTCATCAGAAAAAAGAAGAAAAAGAAAACTGATGAGAAAAAAATCTCGTCTTGCAGAGAAAAAATGTGCCAGATTTACATAAACGATTGTAATCTGTAGAAAGTCAGAAATTTACTAGAAATAAAGCTGTAAATTAACAGAGAAAACTTTGGATCCCCTGGTGGGCTGTTTTTGGCCCACGAACCATATGTTTGACACCCCTGGATCAGCCCATTAAAAATGCGTATTTAGAGGATTTACTTCCATGAAATAGCTGCATATCACAACAGCATGTAAATGAATGAGATGCAATAAAACAGAAAGCACAGATAAATGAAAGTTCACCACTTAAAAGAAGCTGTTCTTTACTGCAACATATCAGTCACTTTTTCTCTGTGCATAAGAAACCTTAAAATGCAATTAATGCAGACATTAAATGTGAGCTTTTTGCTCTAAAAAATACTCATGTTTAACCACAGAGGTAGGAGCTGTAAGGGGCTATTCACCGCTGGGACAACAGGTTATCAGGGCTTGATGAGAAGTCACCAACAGTGTGAACTGGGGCAGGACAGGAAACCGACCCACAAAGACTGGCAGCTGTGCCAGCTATGGTAGGATCAGTTTATTTGCACTAAAAATATCTATCCAAATTAATAAAACAAGTAATGTGAGTAATGCATCTGATCCAATTTCAGTAACTGTAACACATTACTGAATTTTTAAACAGCAATTTCGTTACACAGCATGTTACTGAAAAAGTAGTGGTGTTACAGTAATGCATAACTTTGAAACGCTAGTCCGAACACTGGTTATCTGTATCTCTTCACCATTTACTAACCTTTATTTCTGTTCTCTCTCATACATTTGGTTTATAGGAAATAACCTTAAGTACATGCACCCCACTCAGTCTTGCAAATGCAAGCAAATGGAACAGAGACATCATGCATGCACACCCAAGCACGCATACTGTACATAGGTATATATTTTATGCACAACACACATGCCTTAACATATGTGTACATGCTGCCATACAGCACACACAGGATATTCATGTACACACACATACATACAGTATGGACATATAAACATATAGCCACACCTAGCTAGCCTTTAGCTCAAAAACCAGTTTGTTGAAACATGTCCACATTAAAGTTTGTCATGTGGAACATACAACATACAACAGTTTGTCATGTGGAACATACAACATACAACATACAATCTGCTGCACATTCACCAACCAACCATAATGCTCTGCACTGTGTGTCTATATATATACATTTATAGTAATATGGACATATGTTTACTAGATGTTGTTTTTTCTTGCCTTCTGATTGTTGCTCTGAGTGTTGCTATCCCTGTGCTGTTGCAATCCTGGAATTTCCCCATTGTGGGACTAATAAAGGCTTATCTTATCTTATCTTATACATGGAATTGGGACCAGGGAGAAAAGGCTAAAAGTTTTTAATTGACTGAAGGATCTATAGGCAGACTTTGTCTTATTACAGGAAACGCATGTTTCTAAGTCGTCTTTAGATGTGCTCACCTCCCCTGAATTTCCCAAAATGTACTCAGCCTTCTTTAATTCCAAACAAAGGGGGGTAGCTATATTGGTAAACTGAAGAATACACTTTGTTGGGAATAACACCATAGCAGATCCAGAAGGTAGATTTATAATCTTTAAAATCTCAGTTCAAAATTTGGATCTATGTATTGCAAGCATTTATGATCCAAATGTTTATGACCCATCCTATTTTAACACATTCTTCACTTCTTTTTCTGAGCACTTGGACACTGCACTCATAATAGGAGGAGAATTCAACCTGATATTAAACCCTGCAATCGACAGGCTCAGTACATCAGGGAATTATCAAAAATGACAGGCTACTTACTCTCTCAAACAATACATGAATGATTTTGGTCTTTGCAATGAATGGAATTCTCTTCACCCAACTCTTAAGGAATACATTTTTTTTTTCATCAGTTCAAAGCTCATAGTCCCGTTTAGACTTCTTTGTCAGTAACTCTATTGTGAGGGATATCACAGACATGGAAATATATTCAAATCAAGCTATCAGCGATCACAATCCAGTATCTATTACAATGGTACTTGTTTTTCAAGATGGCGGAGTGAGTGGTCTCAGTCTTGCAGGCTCAGCTTGAATAAAGTTTTTTAGTTGTGGTTCAGCTGGTCTGGATTCGGGGGTCAGACTCGATCTCTGCTTTAAGAATTGTTTTGCGCTCGCTGTGAGAATTGGATTTTTGGGACTGCTCTCATTCGTGAGTGAACTGATTGGCGTTTCTTTTTGTGGTTCGCTGCTACGCTTAACCCGAAGCGTTTGCTAGGCTAATGCTATAGCTAACACCATAGCTAGTTGTAGTACCTAGCACCGACAGGGAGAAGTGACTCTGTCCCCGGTGATTGGGGCTCGCCGGAGGAACAAGCCGAGGCAGCAGTTGGACTGGAGCCGGATCGGAGTTCAACTGCAGCGGTTGTGGGAGACAGGAACCAGTGGAGGACCACCAGGGCCCCAGCCAGAGTCGGAGCCCAGTTGCAGTGGCGGGGCTTGGCGGAGGAACAACTGAGGCAGACAGCGGTAGGTGGCGGGGCTCAGCGGACGATCTACCGGGACCCCAGCTGGACAGAAGCAGGATCGGAGCTCGGCTACAGCGGCGGTGGGTGGCGGGACTCGGTGGAGGAGCTTCCGGTACCCCGGCTGGACAGGAGCTTGGTTACGGCGGCGGTAAGCAGCGGGACTAGCAGCGGAGGGGGCTAGCTGAGGCCCAGCTGGATTCGAGGTTGGTCGGATCGGATACCGGCGACACCAGCAGAGATTGTTTTACTATCCACAGGTCAGTAAAAATGCCATCAAAGAAGGAGGAAATGGAAGAGATCAAAAAAATCTCTGAACTTCTTGTCAGAAGAACTGACCAAAGTGGTTAGTCAGCAGGCTAAAATAATAGAGCTGATGAAAGAAGTCCGAGAATTAAAATTAACAATTAAGGAAAAAGACAAAACAATTGCAGACTTGGAGCGACGCGTTGAGGATCTTGAACAATATTCTTGTATGGATGATTTAATTATAAGTGGACTAGGCATTAAATATCAATCATATGCTCATGCTACAGCAGGATTGAGAGGAGAGGATGCTCCCCTGAGTGAATCAGTCTCCCTGGAAAATCAGGTGCTTCAGTTGCTTGATAGTAGAAATATAAAGGTCGAAGCAAATGCAATTTCAGCCTGTCATGCTTTAACCAGAAAAGATAATAAAACAAAGAAATCAATTGTGTTGCGCTTTGTGAACAGAAGGGTAAAGAATGACATACTGAGGCAGGCCAGAAAGCTACGGGGACCAGAAGTTTACCTAAATGAACATCTAACAAAAACTAATGCTGAAATAGCACGGCAAGCACAGATGCTCAAAAGACAAAATAAGATACAGGCAACATGGACAAGAAATTGTAGAGTTTGGATCAAACTAAATGGAACTAAATGGAACACCTGAGGAAGCAAAGAGTATAATAATCAGAGATGTTACTGACTTAAATAAATACAGATGAACACTGATTAAGAAAATTAAGAGACTATAAAAATCCATATCCACACACACGGCAAGAATAGTTCTTTTGACATACCATGTCAATGTACTTTAAAAAAAATTAAAATAAAATAAAATAAACAAACAAAAAAACTTATGACTGACTTGAGTAGATATCAATTATCCCCAGTTGAAGGAAGTCATTTGACACAGAGTGAGGAAATTCAAACTCTGAAAATATACCATTATGCTGAACATAAACTACAAGAGATGTAAAATGATATTGATCCTGATAACCACTTTTTCAATAATATTCATAATCATTGTGAATATTACACTGAAAAGCAATTCAAAAGTCAAGTGCAACTAGATGGTAAACTATCAATAATACACTTCAACAGCAGAAGTCTTAACAAAAACTTTCCACAGATTCAGGACTATTTAAAACAGCTAGACAGAAAATTTACAGCTATCACAGTCTCTGAAACTTGGCTTAATGAAGAGCAGGCTCCCCTGATGGCAATAGAAGGATATCAGATGTTTCATATTAACAGATCTCAGAAAAAGGGTGGTGGTGTAGCATTGTATATTGATGACCTGTATAGGTGTAAGCTTGTAAATGGAATGTCCTTTGCACTACCAGAGATTTTGGAATGTGTTACTGTTGAGATTGACCAAGATAAAACAAAAAATCTAATTATAAGTTGTATATATAGAACGCCGAGAACTTGCATTGAGAAATTCAGAGATAAATTAGTCGAGCTGTACAATAATATTACTAGTAAGAAAATGGTAGTAATTTGTGGAGATTTCAATATTGATTTACTAAATCCATATCAACAAAATGTAATTACAGGGTTCATGAATTCTATGTACAGTATGAGTCTATATCCCACAATAACACATCCCAATAGAATCACAGTTCACACTGCTACACTTATTGACAACCTGTTTGTTAATATTATTGATTAGAAAATAGAAAGTGGATTATTGATAAATGATATAAGTGACCACTTGCCAACATTTGCACTTATCCATGGCCACACGGGGGCCAATACAGAAAATAATTTAAAATCGTTCAGATACAAATCACAAAATGCAATCAGTTCTTTTAAAGAAGACTTGCTGAAGCAAGACTGGACAAAAGTCTATGTATCAGATGTAAATGAAGCCTATGACACATTTATAAACATTCTAACCACTCTTTATGAAAAAAAAAATGTCCATTAGTAAAGAAAAAGCTTAAACATAAATTTGCCTATAAGACATGGTTAACCAAAGGATTACAAAAGGCGCGTAAAAAGAAAAAAATATTATATAAAGCTTTTCTAAACAAAAGGACAAAAGAAGCAGAGCAGTGGTATAAAACACACAAAAATAAGTTAACATATATAATAAGATGTAGTAAAAGAGACTATTACAGTAAAGAACTGGAGAAAAACAGAGACAATATTAAAAATACATGGACAATACTTAACAATATTCATGGAAATAAAAACAGAAATACAAGCTACCCAACCAATTTTTCAAAAAATAATAAAACGACTCAGAGTGTGAAAGCAGCTTCACCTGCAGATGAATTTAATAACTTTTTTGTTAAGATTGGTCCTAATTTGGCTCGAGAAATACCCATTACGGCACCCACAGGTGATACAATAAGCAAAAACACTGCTATAAAAGACTCCATTTTCATAAAGAACACAGACGAGAGAGAGGTCATTGAAATTGTTAAATTGTTTAAAAGTAAAACATCTACGGACTGTGATGGTATTGACATGCTCTTAGTCAAAACTATTATTGAATGCTTAGTGAAACCACTGACGTATATCTGTATGTAGGAAACAGTCAATTTTGGACAACCTCTAGGAAACCCCAGAAAACAGTTTTGATTAGATGTTGATGGCAAATATAGTAATTTCTAATAAATGTATCTAAAAGACTAATTTAGATGTTGATGGTAAAGATGAGCATTTATAGGAAATGTAACTAAAGGACTGTAATTTGAACTGTTTTAATTTAAACTGTTTGCCAGTAGAAGCAGTAGCGCTTTTGCTTCACAGGTGGCGCTCGGTAGTGATGAGACACTGTTCAGTGTTAGACCGTGAGAGAAGAAGAGTGGAGAATGTTCTAGAGTGTGAAGGAAAATGGTGAAGAGTGATGTGGCTGTTATCGCATGATGAGCCGTGTAAGAGTGCCGTGCCTGGTGTTGTAGAAAGTCAATAAACCGCTGAAAAGTCCGCCAGTTGGCCCTCTCCTTTTTCTTCGCCCTCCGGGGTGTAACAAAATTTGGTAGCAGTGGATGGTTCAGTCGTGCCTAAGACGGTGAGTGTGCAAATTAAATAAACAACAAACGAGCAGAAACGATGGAAATGGAGCAGCTGCTAGATAAGCTAAGCGAGGCCTTGGTGCCATTACAGGCCGAACAGCTACACGAGGTCTGTTTGTTTGCCCAGAAAAACCCGGCCAAGCCGTCTAAAAAGTATACGCTGATACGACTGTTAAACGAGGAGGTGGAAAAAACCAGTGAAAGCGAAGAGGAGGATGTAGCCCGCGCATTTCTGCTAAAGCTAATAGCATGTGCTACTGAAGCTAACCTAGGCGAATCATCAACACAGGCGGCGGCAGCGGCCAGCACGAGCCAGGAGGCAGAGGCACTCGCCAGTTTACAGAACCAATATGCCGCTCTGCATGAAAGTTTCCTTTATTCAACTAAAAAGCTTGAAGAGGAAATAGCGAGGCTGGCCGATAACGAGGCCACTCAGTCACAGAGTTGGTGCAGTTATGGAAAGGGAGGCGATCTATGTTCAAAATACCTATAACAAACAGTATGTCCGGTGATATCCAGCTGCCCGCTAAGACCATTTTGGGAGAAACACAGAGAGTTAAAACTGCTTACCCGGCAGACATTAGACCCACTACTGTAAACCAAGCGACAGCAGACCCGATGACGAGTGAAACCGGAAGGAAGAAAGAGACCGAAATGAACTGTGCCGTCAAAGAGACTATGGACATGTGGGACCCCCCAGCTCCCCTTGATCATCTCTCGCCCACACAACAAGAGGAAGTAACAAGTCAAAAAGAAAGATAGTGGCCAGTTGCCCTCATCCCATGCAATCAGGTGGAGCCCTGAGCGTCATGCAGTACTCTGTCAGCTTGTTGACTTTCTCTCCCAGCCCCCAGTGTTAGGTTACCTGAACTTTGAGGAACCCTTCATTTTGCACTGTGACGATTCACAGGAGGAGCTTAGGGCGGTGTTATATCAGCGACAACAAGGCAAACTCGTGGTGATAGTGTATGGCTCCAGGACACTGTCAAATCCAGAGAAGAACTACCACCTTCATTCAGGGAAGCTGGAGTTTCTTGCCATGAAGTGGGTCATCTGTGAGAGGTTTCTGGATTATCTGTACTATTCCCCACCATTCACTGTCTATACGGACAATAATCCCCTAACGTATGTGCTCACCACCGCAAAGTTAAATGCAACCACATAGAGGTGGGTAGCAGAACTAGCTGATTTTCAGTTTGTGATTAAGTACTGCCCTGGGAAAGAAAACAGAGATGCAGATGGCCTTTCACGTATGCCCCTAGATATGGAGCAGTACATGAAGAAATGCACACAAAATGTTGATCCTGATGTAATGCATTGTGTGGCGCAGGCAGTCAAGGTAAAGTCAGGAGAAAATGAACCATGGTTCTGCCCAGTCACAATTTCTACTCTCATTAGTGAAGCAGATCAAGAAGCCAGCTCTGTAGCTGAAATATCAAAGACTGCTCTAAAAAGAGCTCAAGAAGAAGACTCCGTGATTGGAGAGGTGTTGCGTTATGTGTTGTCAAAACAATGGCCAAGAAGTGGAAAACAGCTGAACAGTAAGATTGCAGCTTTAGTCAGGCAAGTTGTACCTGGAAGATGATGGACTGCTTTACAGGAGAACGGCATCGCATGACCAGCTACTTCTACTCCAAAAGTTTCACAAGCTCGTGTTTAAAGAGCTCCACGAAAACATGGGCCATTTAAAGGTAGAGAGAGTGATGAACCTAATAAGGGAGCACTTTTATTGGGCTCATATGCAAAGGGATGTTGAACACTACATCACTAAAGTTTGCAGTTGTTTGAAGAACAAACGTCCCAACAAGATAACAAGGGCACCACTGACTAACATTGTCACCACGTATCCATTCGAACTGGTGTCCGCTGATTTCTTGCACTTGGAGAGGTGCAAAGGAGGATATGAGTATATCCTGGTTCTAATGGACCACTTCACTCGCTTTGCCCAGGCTTATCCTTGTCGCAACAAGGCTGCCCACACCGTTGCTGAGAAGATATTTGGGGATTCCGCCCTCAAATTTGGCTTCCCCACACATCTCCATCATGATCAGGGTAGAGTTCCAAAATAAACTCTTTGCAAAACTCCAGGAGTACAGTGGTGTGCAGGGGTCCCGAACAACGTCCTACCATCCCCAAGGGAATGGGCAGGTGGAACGATTCAATCGTACACTGTTGGCAATGCTCAGAAATTTGCCCGAAGCAGCCAAGGCAGACTGGAAGTCCTCTCTGGCAAAAGTGGTTCATGCCTATAATTGCACGTGCAGTGAGGCTATGGGGTACGTGCCATATTTTCTGCTATTTGGCCGTAGTCCAAAGTTGCCTATTGATCTAATGTTTGGCCTCACAACAAGAGAGCAGAGTGCTTCTCAGCAGGACTATGCTGAGAAGTGGAGAGCTACAATGGCTGAAGCTTACAAACTTGCCTCTAAAACAGCAAACAAAGAAGGGATGAGAAGTAAAGCCCTTTATGATAAAAAGGTTCACAGTGCCGAGTTGCCCCATGGATCCAGAGTACTGGTCCGAAACTTGACCGAAAAAGGTGGGCTAGGAAAATTAAGATCATTCTGAGAAGACAAGGTGTATGTCGTGACCCAAAAGAAGTACCCAGACAGTCCAGTGTATGAAATCAGACCTGAAAACGGCAAGGGGCGCACTCGGGTCATGCACAGAAACCTTTTGCTACCCTGTGACTTTCTTTCCATGGAAACAGTGGAGCCTGCCTCTAATAAAACAAGAGAAAGAGAGTCTAAAAGGCAAGGGAATATGGACAGACAAAACAGCACAGTCGATGAAGATGAAGAGGGCTGGAGTGCCATAATCGGATTACGAGCTGGAAAGGATCAAAATCACCGTCCACTGAAAGCCGATGCACCGGAGTTCTACCCGCACAGTGACACTACTCCGGAGGATGAGGACCAGGACACAGATGACATCACACAGGTGCAGCTGGCACCAGAGGTCAACAGTCCAGTGGTCCCAGATCCAGCTGAGGCAGACCAGGACCAGGGTGATGTGGTGTCGGACTCCAGTTCCAGTGACCAGGAGGGACCTGTCGAGATCCCTGCTAAAACGTATCCTTCAAGAATGAGAAAACAGAAGTTGATATTTACTTATGATAAATTAGGCCAACCTTGCACTTCATCTGTTTAAAACAAATATAAAGTGTGTAGAAGCTAGACATAACCATTGTTCAGACATGAATGTTTTGGAAAGTAAATGAGTAGTGACTAAACTCATTACCAAGTTACTTTTATGGTTGACTTTTTTTTTTTTTTTTAAAGAAAGGGTTTTCAGTGTGTTACTAAGGTACAGGCATCACATAAAGGTTTATTTGGTAGGCTATGACTAGATTGAGTACCCTTACTCTCAGGAAAGATGCAGATACCCACCATGATGGAAGGAGCGGTTGATGGTCATCGTGAACAAAGACCTCTTCTGCGAATGTATTGCATGGAACAGGAGATACATGCTGTACTATGGACTATTACCAGTTTGCAACGTTATGGACTTTAAAGAACTCTGACTCCTGTTTAGTAATATCCTACTGTGAAAGAGAAAAAAAAAAGTTTTGGGAAAGTTGTTTGTAATGGCGGGTCGACATTAAATTTTCGAGGGGTGAGTGTAGGAAAAAGTCAATTTTGGACAACCTCTAGGAAACCCCAGAAAACAGTTTTGATTAGATACTGATGGCTAATATAGACATTTCTAATAAATGTATCTTAAAGACTGTAATTTAGATGTTGATGGTAAAGACGAGCATTTATAGGAAATGTAACTAAAGGACTGTAATTTGAACTGTTTTAATTTAAACTGTTTGTCAGTAGAAGCAGTAGCGCTTTTGCTCCACAGGTGGCACTCGGTAGTGATGAGACACTGTTCAGTGTTAGAGCGCGAGAGAAGAAGAGTGGAGAATGTTCTAGAGTGTGAAGGAAAATGGTGAAGAGTGATGTGGCCTTTATCGGGTGATGTGCCGTGTAAGAGTGCCGTGCCTGGTGTTGTTGAAAGTCAATAAACCGCTGAAAAGTCCGCCAGTTGGCCCTCTCCTTCTTCTTCGCCCTCCGGGGTGTAACATGTAACCCCAAACAGGTATATTTCCCAATGCAATGCAAATAGCAAAAGTAATTCCGATATACAAGATGGGTGACGGAGGGGACCTTTCAAACTATAGACCAATTTCACTATTGCCGCAATTTTCCAAGATACTTGAAAAAATATTCTATGAGAGAATTGACAACTTCATACTGAAGAATAAGTTATTGTGTGAGCAGCAATATGGGTTCAGACACAAGAGGACAACTGCATTTGCTCTAAAGGAATTTATAGAAAAAATATCAACTGCCGTTGAAAATAAAGAGTACTCAGTTGGGGTATTCCTGGATCTTAAAAAAGCATTTGATACAGTTTATCATAATTTATTATTAAAGAAACTACAAAATTGTGGTATTAGGGGAGTAGCACTGTCCTGGTTATGTAGTTACTTAAAGAATAGATATCAGTATGTACGTGTTGGTAACAAAAACTCACAGTTACTGAAGGTTACTTGTGGAGTCCCACAGGGTTCAGTTTTGGGGCCATTGTTATTCAATATGTATATAAATGATATATGTAAAGTTTCAGAAAAAATGGATTTAATATTGTTTGCCGATGACACTAATTTATTATGCAGTGGAAGCAATTTGGAACAACTTTTGGATACACTCAGAAAGGAATTAGGAAAGCTTAAACTGTGGTTTGATTCAAACAAATTAACGCTCAATATAAGTAAGACAAAATTTATAGTTTTTAACAACCATCACAACAACTTAGTATCTAAACTCAGTGTAAATGATGTAGAGATTGAAAGGGTATCCGAAACTAAATTTCTTGGAGTAATAATTGATAATAAACTGTGTTGGAAGTCACATATTAATTATATTAAAGGTAAAATATCCAAATCAATTGCAATACTACACAGAGTGAAATATTTGCTGAATCAACCCACACTATATACCTTGTATCATTCATTAATACTCCCATACATGACATATTGTACTGAAGTATGGGGAAATACATATAAAACAAACATATATCCAGTCTTTATGCTTCAGAAGAGAGCTATTAGAATAATAAACAAAGCTGCTTACAGGGAACCAACAAACCCACTTTTTCTTAAATTAAAAGCTCTCAAGTTGAAAGATCTGGTTGACTTTAAAACTGCAGTAATAATGTTTAAAGTGAAGAATCTATCACTGCCCGCAAATATCCAAAAGCTGCTCCAAATAAGGGAGAAACAATATCATTTCAGAGGAACATGTATATTTCAAAAGCCTTCAGTGAGAACTACCACCAAGCAACACTGTGTTTCAGTGCAAGAAGTCAGATTATGGAACAATTTTGAACCTGAATTAAAATCATGTACAACGCTTGGACAATTTAACCAAAAACTAAAGGAAGAAATACTCCAAACATGTATACAAGATGACATATAAAATCACATAAGGATTGTCATATCCAGTCTGCGTTGTGTTGTTGCTTAGTTTTGTTTTGTTTTTGTTTTGTTTTTTTTGTTTTTTTTTGTCAGATTTTGTCTTAGCTTTGTTCTGAATTGTAATCACTCTTGTTTGTTTTTTTCTTTTGAATTCTTGGATGGAATATGGGTGGGCAATATAAGCTGTGGCTTCAGCCATCACCCATTTCGGATAACTTATGTTGAACTGTATAATCAGAGGAGTTATTGTCTAATTTGATATTGTTGGATTTTCTTTCCACCTTTGTTATATTATTCTGTTTCTGTCATAACCCGAGTGTCGGTTCTGGCCACACTCGGGTCTCATATCTTGTTTCCCTGGCTTTGGCAGCTGAGGATTCCTTCCAGCTCCTCGGGCTCTTATTGTGTAGGCGCCCGGGGAAGCTCCCTGCTGTCAAAGTCAGCTGCTGCTCCGCTGTCATTAGGAGCAGCTGTGCCGCATTGGGGTCATTAGCCGCCAGAGATATAAGCAGGTGCTAAATGTCCTCCAGCGCGGCAGTCTCTGTTATGTTCTTCTGTTATGATCATCTGTTATGTTCTCCTGTTATGTTCAGCTACGTTCTGTTCAGCTATGTTCTGATTGTGCTCCTGTTATGCTCAGGTATGTTTCCTTGAGACTTCACCCTTACTGTTGTCCGTCTGGCGCATCGGGTGTTCCCCGGCTCAGACTTCACCCAGCCACTGTATGTGTTCTGTGTGTGTTCATTCTTCTCTACAATAAATTACCACTGCAAACTCACTGGTGACTGAGGCGTCTTGTGATGGTCCGTGAGGGCCGTCGTGACAGTTTCTTTTAATCTGTACTTTTAATCTATCCGAAATAAAGATTGATTGATTTATTGATGGTAAATAGAAAAGCTATAAGGAAAACTAGGATCTGGAAATTTAATGCATCACTACTAAAAGACAAAGACTTTATTAATTACTTTAATAAAGCGTGGGGATCATATCCGGAATATAAAAGAAAAGGCATTGGTACTGGAGTTAGAACAGAAAATTAAATCACTGAAGATGACCTGTGCCATTTCTCCAAAGGAACAGGCACTTGGCAATCTGAGAAAATTAAAGCTGGAATTAAAAGACATTAAAATCAAATGGACACAGCTTTGAATACAAAGACTGCATCTTGAGAAGTTTGAACACAGTAATAAATCGGAGAGATATATTTCTATCAATCTTAGATTGAATAAAGAAAAAAAAACAAAAAACTATCCACTCTATTAAGGACACAACTGGAAATGTTACCCATGACCCTGAAGAAATAAAATAAAAAAAATATATATATCCTTCAGAAAGTTTTATGAAAACCTCTACTCATCTCAGATTAACTCATCTGACTAAGAGATAAATGAATTTATGGACAATGTTATCTTACCATGATTAAATAATGAACAGATTGGATTCACCTTTTCTAATGTCTGAACTCCGGGAGTCACTTTAGCACATCCCAAACAACAAAGCTCTTGGACCAGATGGTTTTCCAGTAGAATTTTATAAAGAATTCTGGCCTGTGATGGAACCTACTTTATTTTAAATGGTGAACCAAATTAAAGAAGATAATGTAATCTCTCCAAATATGAACTTGGCTAGTATTATCCTGTTCCTTAAACCCAAAAAAGAACCTATGCTTCCATCCAATTACCATCCAGTCTCACTTTTGAATGTCAATTGTGACGACGGAGTTTTGCCACTGTATGGTCTGGTAAATGAATATTATATTATATGTGTAAAAGGATTTATAGTTGCAAATGTTAACATGTATTGGTAAAAATACACATATAATTGTAGAATGTGTTCTGACGTAATTGAATTCTTTTGTGAGATAATTGTTAATATTAATTATGTTAATTGGGTGAGGCAATTGATTAATCTTGAAACCACGTACCTTTGCCAACATGCTTCCTGGTGGTATCCGGGCAAAAGACTCCTCAGGGGTTTGAGGGCCTTTAAAGGATACCAGCAGGAGGTAGTATAGGATGATGGAGTAAAGGGGGCATTTAATATGTTTATAGGGGTTTAAATTATTTATTGTATTATTTATGGTGTATTTATGGTGTTATTTATTCTATAAATATTGTGGGGAAATTATGCATTTATGTCCTTTTTAGATATTATTGGGTATATGTGAGAAGATGAAATGTTCATTGTCTTACCTGGGATTATGGTATGTGCCAATTAGGTTAATTATCTCACTGAGTATATTAACAGGTGTTTTCATTTTGGTTTGTGTGGGGTGTCGGATGTGCGCTGGAGTTATTGCCTTTGAAGATTATTGGAATAAACAGAAATAGCTGGTTGCAGACTTTGGAAGCCTCCGCTCTTTCTCTGGTGCCTTGACCGCTCAGCTATCATTCGTGACATCGATCTTAAAATAATTTGAAAAGCTCTCACCAAAAGGCTGAAAAGGATAATTCTGTTTATTATACACCCTGATCAAATAGGTTTCATCAACGGTAGGCACTCGGCTAATAATCCACACAGGGTATTTAATTTACTAGACTACTGTAAGATTAATAAATTAGAAACCACAATTTTATCTCTGGATGCAGAGAAAGCATTTGACCGTGTTAATTGGAAATTTTTATTTATGGTGTTAAACAAGTTTGGGTTTGGTCCATCTTTTATAAACTGGATTAAAACACTGTATAGCTGTCTAACTGCACCTGTCTGAAAAAAAAAAAAAATAAATAAATTCAAACTTCTCGAAGCTTTAATCCCTAAAGAGGCACAAGGCAGGGTTGTGCACTCACTCCCGTACTTTTTACAATCTTTTTGAACCATTAGCAGCAGCCATATGACAAAATGTTGATATCAGAGGTATCCAAACTGGAGAAAAAGAACACAAGGTAAGTCGTTATGTTGATGATGCATTGATTTCCCTTAAAAACTCACAAAGATCTCTTCTTCACACAGTGGCACTCACTGATATATTTTTGCCATTATCAGACTACTCTATTAACTGGGATAAATCAACAGTCTTACCTTTAAATTGCAATTTTTCAAATATATCCACTATTCCAATACAATCAGGTAATATTAAATATTTAGGAATAGCTCTTCTCCCGAGGCTGTCAGAGTTATTGTGAATAAATCACATTCCCCTTTTAAAAACAACACAAGATGAACTTATGCGCTGGAGGACACTGCCTATATCATTAATGGGAAGAGTTGCAACCATTAAAATGATGGTCCTTCCTAAAATCAACTATTTATTCTCAGTGATTCCGACCCAACCATCTATATCCTGGTTTAAGTCTCTAGAGTCAAATATAAGTAAATTTTTATGGAAGCATAAGCCATTTGTTTATCGTTCCCAGATTAGTTTAAAAACTCTTCAAAAAGTAAAAGAGTGTGGAGAATTAGAGCTACCATTTTTTTTTAATTACTTTTTAGGCAATAGACTGCAGTTTGATTCTAAATGGAACAAATCAACCCCACTAGGAAACCCATGGTTAGATGCTGAACAAGCTCTCTGTGTGTCGCTAAATATCTCTTACTTACCTTTTATGAATCCCTGTATTAAATGCCATGACTGTTTTAAAAGCATTAACATCAGCTCCTCTCTGACAGCTTTGTGGATGTTTTTTTTTTTTTTTTTTAAATAACGGGGTCTTCACTTGTCCCTTACAAACTCATGCTCATTTGAAATCATCCTGATATCCTGCAACAAAAGAGGATGTTAAATTTTCCACTATGGTGTGAGAAAGGAATAACAAATTTAGAGCATCTTATTCGAGGTCGAAATTTTATCTAATTTCAAGAACTAGTGTCACAGTATGACATCAATGATAAAAAGTTTCTTGAATACCAACAGCCTAAATGAATAATAAATGCAAGATTCAATCTTAATCAGACAGATTTAGAGGTACCAGTGAAGGTGGCAGAACTTCTAAATCTTCGTTCTCCTGAATTGATATCGAAAATACATGGACTATTATCAAAACTGGATGAGTCAGTATCTTTTTCAAAATCAAAATGGGAGACAGATTTATCGATCAATAAGGATGGACACAAATATGTTTAAACGTTTTTAAGATGACTACAAACTCTAATTTACAACTCATACAGTACAAAGTTCTACATAGAACTCATTACACAGGACTAAGGATGTTCAAAATTGGCCTGAGTCACACAAATACCTGCTCCCACTGCATCAGCAACGTCCCAGATAGTTATATGCATGCTATGTGGTCCTGTGCACCAGTCCAAAAGTTCTGACAATAGACATGTGAAGACTTATCGGTATGGCCTGGGTATCGTGTCCCATCCTCACCCACACTTTGCATATTAGGTGATTTAACCCCTTGCACTCAGATCAATTTCCCTAAAAAAATGTGCCCAAAGTAAATCGAAAGCTGTTCTTCAACCCTTTGCAGCATCTTCATGGGGTTGGTCTCATTTAAAAGAAAACAATTGGAATTTTTTGGCAAAACAGTCATAATGTCTCTAAGTGCTCCGGCCACTGAGTTACAGTAATCTAAACATAGTGAACTTGAAGAAAATAAATTTGGCCTGGGTGTTTTTTTGGATACAAATGCTTGCAAATAACACACAGCTTCAGATCCGGGCTGGAAAATGCAACAGAAATGTAGAACCAAGTGTTATCCAGCTGAGGTCCAAATTTTGTAACAATACCACAAAAAATTAATATATTACACAGCTTTTTCCTCAGGTAGTTCCCAGGCGTTTTGGAACTGTGCCAAATTGTGCCAAATGACACAGTTTGGCAAAACGTCTGTAACTTTTGAATGATTCAATGTAGAAGCTTCATTTTGGGCTCTAATGAAAGGTGACACTCAGGGCTGTGTCTGTGTGTGTGTGTGTGTGGGGGGGGTTGTCCGCCCCCCGCTACAGAGGACGGACATCGGCCATCGCTACATGACGGAATAGACTCATGTGGCAATGTGGCGACCGACCGTGGCGCAGTCACCGCGGCTCCCCCCCCCCCTCGCTACAGAAGAATAGCGGGGGGGGTGGCGTTCACGGTCTGGATGCGGCGAACGACCCATGTACCGCGGCGCACAAACTTCAGACTTTGTGCGCCACACAGTTGTAATTTACCAATCGGTCAAAAGTCATTTTTGATTACAATTTTCAGGGATAAAGAATAATTTAGCTTATAACACCTTACCTCTTCACAGCAGTGTCCTGGGGAACTTCTCTTCCTCATTGTCAGACGAACGCGACGCTGGTCCACTCGTGGTTCTGGTCTCGCGACCCAATCAAAACATAATTCCATTATTGCGGTTTTGCGCTTCCATGATTGCGGTTTTTGGCGAACGATTTTTCAAAACAAATAACGTAGTAATTAAAAAAAGACTGGCAAACGTGTGTGTGTCACTCAGCCTTCGTCATCCGACTCCGTCGGTCTATGACCATGGAAGTAAATCATAACATCTACTCTGCTGGAACAAAAACAAAATAAACACCGCCAGTGGCCGAACATGCCGATGCGCGAATGGCTGTCGCTGTCACACAGATTGCACTTGTGGGTGGTCTCCGTGCTGCTGGGTCTGTGACGGTTCTTCCTGCGGGTCCTTTTTTTATCTGCTGCAGCAGTCTGTCTTCACCCAGCCTTAAAAAAAGCAGCTTGCGAACTTCTCTGCTTCAATTGGCTCACTGCATTCACAGCCTTGGTAGGCAGGTCCTTCTTGCTAGGTTTTCAGTCATTGGTTCTTTAAGGTTTCAGAAACCCAATTCAAGGCTCTTATTAGTCGAATGAGAGGTCAATCAGATGATCTAATTTGTTCGCGGCTGTGTCTGCAGTGGAAGAACGGAAATGCAGCTTCCGCTGCTCCATCGTGCGTCCTAGAGCGCACAAGGGCGCACGAGAGTGCCCTCGTGCGCTCTGGGACGCAGAGACTTGCCCGCCCGCGGTACAACGGAGTGCAAGAGGTTAAGTTAAGTAAATATAGAGGTAAGGATGCCACACATGGTTCTCACTGCCTTATGCATTCATTGCAAAAAAAAATGTCCTCATGATTTGGAAATTAAGAAATAATTTATGTAAGACTAACTATAATAACCTACTTTAAGATCATATTAGCCTGGAGAGAATGTCTGCCTCCTCAGATAACCAACTGGCAGAATTCAATTCTCTCTGGTCCCCGCTTATTAATTCTATAACCTGAGGGGTGGTGGGCAATGGTTGGCTCTCCTTGGCCCCTCTGGCAGCTGGCTGCACCCTGACCACAAGGGGTTTCTGTGACCCACTGGGGCTGGTGTCCGGGGACCCTGTTCAAGGGTGGCTTTGTGTCTGGCCTGGGGGGGTTGGTGGGGGAGGGGGGGCTTCATGGTTAGCCGGGGGGGCGTGGCCACGGGGCGACTGGTCTTTCCTCCCGGGTGGGGCAGTGTCTTGCCCTGGGCCCCTGGTGCTGGGGGGAGCGTTCTCTCCCTTGGTCGGGGTTGGGTGTGTGCCGGTGGTACGGGCCGGCCTCGGCACATCCTTGCACTGCAGGGTTGTGCTCTCCCTGGGGCCCTGGCGGTGGTCTTGGAGGGGTGCCTGCATACTTGGGGGTCACTCTCCCCGTCCTCCTGGGCCTGCGGGTGTGGGTGTGGGTGTGAGTGTGGGTGTTTGTAAGTGTGTGAGTGTGTGTGTGCATGCATGCAGGTGCACGTGAGTGTGGGGGTGAGTGGGTTCTCGTGTGTGTATGGGTCCGGATATGGGTGTGTGTGCATGTGTGTGTTGTGTGTTGGCATGTGGGGCTGTGTATGGGTGTGGGTGAGCATGTGTGAGGGTGAGTGTGTGTGTGTGCACATGAGGGTGGGTGGGTGTGTGTGTGCAGATACCTGTGGGTGGATGTGTGGGGGTGGAGGATGTGTGTGTGGGTGGGGGAACCTCGCTGGGTGGCGGGGGTTGGGCGGGCCATCTGGTGGCCTGGGGGTTGGCAAATCGGGGACTGCTTATTCCGGCCGCCCTGCCATTGTGTCATGGGGCAGGGCGCTTTGTCGCATTGCCTCTGGTGTCTTTGGCATAGGGTGTGTGTGGGTGCTCGGTGGTTGTTGGGGGGGGCGACGTTGGTGCAGGTCAGCAGCCGTGTCGCCGTCTGTTTGGTCTGGGGTGTCTGTAGCTTGCGGGGTGACCTGCTGCTGTTGGTGTGTGTCTGGGGTGGGTTGTTGGTGGGCTTGCGGTGAGATCAAGGGGATGTTGCTTGGCGTGTGAAACACCATATGGGTCCTGCCCATTGCTCACTATTGTGATTATTGTTGTTGTGCATGTTTGTGTGTGCAAGATGAGTAGGAATGGGTGTGGCTGCTCCATCATGTTTGAGGTGCTGGAAGTGCCATCCAGCTTGGCCTGGCGGCCTTTGACCTGGGTTAGGATTTGGGGGCAGTGGGTGGCCTCATGAACCAGTTTGCGACCTGGCCTGCGCCGGTGGTGTCCCCAGCTACTGCTTGGCACTGGTGCGCATTCAGGTTGGCTTCATCTGCATCTCGGTTGCCCTAAGAAATAATGGTGAATGAGGGTGGGTGAGTGTGAGGGGGAGAGAACCAATGGGTATGTGTAGGTCAGAGTGTGAGTGAGAGGGCATGCGTGGGTGAATGTGAGTGGGTGTGGGTGACCCTGATGGTGAGTGGGAGCAATAGTGAATGGGTACAGGAGTGAGAGAGAATGGGTGGGTCTGGGAGTGTGAGAGTGGGTGAACGAGAGTGAGGGAGTGCATGTGGGTGCGTATGTGAGCATGAGGGTGTGAAGTTGCGGGTATGGGTGTGTCTGTGAGTTGGGAGGTGCTGGATTGAGGGCGTAGTGCCTCCCAGCTCTGGGGGCTCCCCTGAGCGGGGAGGACTTCTTTGGGCATGCGGGTCCCCAGGGTGTGCAATGATGGTGCTGGGGGGTCAGACCTGCTGTGGGTGTGCCTGGAGGGGGGGGGGGGGGGAGGGGGTTTGCACTGCTGGGCGATGGCCGGTCTGCGACCTGTGGGGTGGGGGCACTGGCATCCTGGCACCTTGGCTCCGGGGACTGGCTTTGGCCCCACTGGAGGGGGTTGGGGGGTGGGGGTTGGCAGCTCCGGTGGTGTGGGCCTGCTGTGCCGGCTGCCTGGTGGTCTAGCAGTCTGGCCTCCCTCGATTGTCCCTCCAGGGGCGGATGCCTGCCTTTCCTGGGGCTTGCTGACCTTGGCATTTGTGCTCTGTGGGGGTTGGTGGCACTGCCTTGCCTGCTCGGGGTTCCTGGGGTGGGGGGTGGGGGTGGGGTTGCTGCAACTGGCCCCCCTCTTCATATGTTTCCTGACAAACCACTCACTTGCACACACTTATTATACACGTGCTCTCATATATACGCACACGGAAGCACACACACAAATGTCTCTCCTTTAACAGGTGCAGATACCAGACAAATGCTGAGACATCTTCGGTGGAAGACGCAGATTTTTCTTCTGTTTGTTTTAATTGTTGTCTTTTTGTCTGTCCCCCTCTCTTATCTTTCCCCAATACACTTCCTTTCCCTATTCCCCATCCTGTCGGGTCCTCCATGGGTAAAATAATTTAAATAAAGTATTAAAAGTTTTGACAGGAGTTTAAAACAATACACCGTGCAAAGTTAGGTCCTGTATAAAGCTCCTTTTAGGCAAAGTAAATCTGTTTTTGCACAATAAGGGTAACAGACCTCTGTTCTGCTTACCTAGCTGCCTGACAGGACAAGGGAAAAAAAAAAAAAACACATTTGGTCAAATCTGACCACTTTGAACTTTTCAGCAACCCCCCCCCCCCCGCCCCCAACCACCACCACCACCACGATAGAACATCATAGAAAAGTAAATGCATTTCAGTAATTCAATTCAAAAATTGAAACTCATATTACATAGATTCACTCCACACAGAATGATATATTTCAAGCATTTATGTATTTTAATTTTTATGCTTATGACCTACAGATAGTGAAAAACATAAATTCAGTTTCTCAAAAATTTAAAATATTACTTAGAAATTTTTTTTAAAATGATTTTTAATAGAAAATTCCTCATAGGTTCTTTATGTGGTTTAGGTCAGGAGAGTTTGCTGGACAGTCAAGCACAGTGATAACATGGTCATTAAACAAGGTATTGGTTTTGGCAGTGTGGGCAGGTGCCAAGTCCTGCTGGAAAGTGAAATCAGCTTATCCATAAAGCTTGTCAGAAGAGAGGAGCATGAAGTGCTCTAAAATTTCCCAGAATATGCTTCACTGACTTTGACTTGATAAAACCCAGTGGAGCAACACCAGCTGATGACATGGCTCACCAAATAATCACTGACTGTGGAAACTTGACACTGGACCTCAAGCAACTTGGATTCTGTGGTTCTCCACTCTTCCTCCAGACTCTGGGACCTTGAAATCCAAATGACAGGACTTGGCTTTACACACAGGATTCTAATTATAATTAAAATTATTACAACTCTCTCCTTTAAAATAAGTGAAAATCTTTGTGTTTACTTATAAGTTCCTGTCAGTGTGTCAGTGATTCCAAAACATGCTACTGAAATAGAAATTAATGCTCTTTTGATGACAGACCTCCTTCTTCATTATCAAAAGGGCATTGTCATAAAATTCACCATAACACCAACGTGCATGTGATTGCGTGCTGCCACACTGCTTTGAAATGATCTTCTTCTTCCCAGCCCAAAGTCTGCTGGTAATTACATGGCATGATGCAAAGCATAGAAAACAGACAGTGCACTGACAGAAACTAACAAAAGCACTGGCGGAAAGTGGGAAACGTGGCACAAAAATGCACTGTTGATTCTCATAATAGGGAACAAAATATTAAGTCTGTTTCATCCAGTAGTAAAACAGGAGTTGAAGAAACTGCAGCCTCAATGGTAATCAGCAAAGGATTTAAATTGTTTCAAAATAAATCTCCCCAAAGACGAGGATGCTGTGAAAGGGCATAAACATAACTACGTTAGAGAAGTCTGATTAGTTGCTCCATATGGAGAATAAAGGCAGAAAGGGAGAAAAAAAATTTTGTTTGGAAAATTGCATCAAAAACTTCAGTCTTCGTGTTTTATTTTATTTTATTTTATTTTTTTTGAAATGCCAGTAGTGTTGAAAAGGCAAATCCCACTGTCTACATTTGAGGCCAAAGGTTTACATGCAGATGAAATGCCTGTACCCAGTGATTCCTAGAAGTCTAAATTTTCTACTTCTATAATGATTTACACCCATCATTTTTTTCCACACACAGAAAGCATACAATTTTGATCTTTCATTATTTGTTGTAAATCTTCAGGAAATATGAAAAAGAATCTATTGGGTTAAAAATATACATACAGCAAATGAAGTTATTGGTTTTGGTGATCTAGTGTTTGTGTGTTAATTTGTTCTTGTGGCGTTGCCTCCTAACTTCTCGTGAGTGATTACAACAGACTACAGCTGGTGACTTAGAGTATCTAAGCCTATTTAAATAGGCTCTATTTGATACACTCGTTAGACTTTTTTTTTTTTTTAGATTTAGTATACTTTATTGATCCCCAGAGGGGAAATTGAGGGTATCCACCACCTGGATAGATGAGCAGCCACGCTACGGCGCCATCCCTTAACCATTCACACACACACTCACACCTAGGGCCACTTTAGAGTATCCAATTAACCTAACCTGCATGTTTTTGGCATGTGGGAGGAAACAGGAGAAATCCCGGAGTAAACCCACACAAACACGGGGAGAACATGCAAACTCCACACAGATCACTGTTGGTCGGGGGCTGGGATCAGTCCCACCATCCCTGGGCCAAGGGTAAACTGTGCTGCCGCAGTGCTAACCACTGTGCCACCATGCAACAAACATCACAATGGGAGCGTCTAAAGAGCTCAACATATATCTGAAGTAATAAATAACTGGATTTTGAATTTGATTAAAAGCTGCTGGAAGAATCAAAATGCATATGGAAGTGGTGTTCCAATAAATCACTGTTGTCATGGAGTCATGCTTGGTGAGCATGTCCCACCCTTTGAGTTATTTTTCCATTGCTATTATTGTTGTTTAGTATACTTTTATTTTGAAGTTCTCCTTGTGTTGCCCCCTTCCTAGTTGCTTGGTGTTTGTTCCCAACTTCCTTTTCTATTGCTATGAGTTTGTGCATTGTCCACAATTAGTCTCAGCTGTTTATCAGTTTTTTAATCATTGAGTTCCCCATTTATCTTGCTGCCGCCTTATTCTCCATATGACAGTCTGATGTAAGTTTCACCCCATCTTGCTTGTGTTGTTGGAATTACTTCATCAATAAACTGAGTTTTTACCATTTGTGGCACTCTTGTTGTTTTCCACCCATGTGCAGTAACTTATTTTTCAATAAACTGAAGAAACTCTTCGCCGGAGTTTGAGTCTATAATTATGCCCCAAAAGGGGAATCATGACAACTGTAAAGGTTAGAAATGACCTTAAGCCAAAGGACGTGAAGCTTTGTGGCTGCCTTTACATTTACCCCATCTTAACCCATTGTTGACGGATTGTTATTGACCATCATCACAACATATATACATCTATTGAGGAAGTTCTGGATCTATGTTGGGCAAAGGTTGAAACCAATCCCCAAAAAAGCATTAAGGGAATGCAGTGAAATATTTACAGTATGCCAATGATTGGTAAATATACCCAATACTCAATACAAACCCTTGAAAAAACAAAAAAACAAAAACATGTAAATGTCTGAACTAAACCTAAAGATATGGTATGTTATTTTAATGCATGAAGTGCAAAAAGATTGATATCATTAATAATTAAATAATTTGAAATAATGTGAACATAAATGAAGCTGAAGATTCTAAAATCTCATAATAAACCACCTGGTGATGACACGTTTGATGGACAGCTGAATAAAATGGTTGCTAATTTAACTGTCAATGCTGTCATATTACAAACCTTTTGTGAAAGAATTATATCCACATGCCTGGAAAACTGCCAAAATAATACAATTAACAAAAAATATGAAATTAGCATTTGGTGTAGCAAATGGTCATGCAACCAGTTTGTTGCCCATCCTGTCTAAAATTATGAAAGGAAATTGATGTACGAATACATGCAAGTGCTTTGGCTCAGTTGAGAGAAGACAGCTTACACAGGATGGATGAAAGGAAAATAACACACTGCACTACTTCATTATTCCTCTGGTTCTGATGATCTGCTGTTGATAGGCAAAAAAACATTATATTTTTGAACGTTTAACATAATTGTGGATTGAGACGTTTTTTTGGAAATAAGACACAAGTTGTATTTTAAAATGGATGCTGCTCAGATGACCACACTATTAGATGTGGAGTATCCCGAAGTACCAGTCTTTGGTCATTACTTTTTGCTATTTTCAAAATGATTTAAAACTTGTTTTAAACAATACAAAGATTACACTGTCTGCAGATAATTCAACAATACACAGTCATGTGAAAAAAATTGGACACCCCTTTAAATAGTCAGTTCTTTATTAAGAAATGTTCACGTTTCTATGTCTGACCTTCATTTTGTTTTTATTTGCATTTTTTTTTTGCATTTATTTTAGCCTTTGTAAGTGGGAATTAATTTGGGGGTGTCCTAAAAAAGGTGTGTGGGGGGGTATCCTAATTTATTGCTCACTATTTGTTTAGAATTACATTTTATAGAAAATCTGAAAAAGTCTTTAATTCATTTTTAATTGTTTAGTTGTATTACCTGAATCCCCCAGTATTTTTAACATTGATATTAAATATCCATACTGTATGTCCAAATGTTAAAAAACAAAACAAAAAAAAAACAAAAAAAAAAACAAAAAACACAGGATTATACAGGGTGTCCTATTTATTTTTATTGTTTATTTTTTTTCACATGACTGTACATTTATGGCAACTTGAGCTGGTGCTTTCTTTAGTTTTCGTCACAGTCTGGTTTTCTTCTGTGCTTCCTTCCCACCTAATTAGGAAATGACTGCATGACTTGAACTGGCAGAAGGGGACTGATTTAAAGTGGATGAGGTTCAGCGCAAAGTCTGGAGCGCTTGGATTAAGGTGCATTTTCTTTCAATGTTCCTTTGATAAGCAAACAGCAGGTCTAAAGTCAGCTACGATTATTAACCACTATTTCAGCTGTGCATTTAAAAAAAAAAAAAAACATGCATATATGCCTGTTTTTCCACTGGATTTATTCTTTTAATCATCTGTCCTATCCTTAAGTGAACAAAATGTGGGTCACTTTTTTAACCACTAGACTTCCATGCTGTGAGGCAATGTGCCCTGCACCTTGAAAAGAGCTCTCACCCATGGCCATAAGAGAACCCGAAAGCTGAGATTCTACTCAAACATCAAAGCACACAATGCCAGCATGCCTCATTGTTATGTCCAAATAACATGAGACAGGAGCCTCTCTCAACTGAACACTGAACTCCCTTGACCAGACCGTAGGAAGGGAACCCCCACGGCGGTGGACAGGGAGGAGGAAGAGGCCACAGTGTCTTCAGGCTGACCCGCAGCACCCTCGGTGGTCCTGGCTTTGAACACAGCTGTAATCGCGGTGGACCCCGACCGGGCAAAAGCTGCACCTGCAGTGGACCCCGACCGGGCCAACATTGCACCCAAGGTCGCTCTTGGTTGGAGCTCTGGAGCACCCGCGGTGGCTCCCGGCTGGAGCTCTGCAGCACTCGCGGTGGCTCCCGATAGGAGCTCTGCAGCACTCGCGGTGGACTCCAGCTGAAGCTCTGCAACACCCACGGTGGACCCCGACCAGGCCAACATTGCACCCTTGGTGGACCTCGCGCTGGAGCATGGCATCCATAACAGGTCCATGCAGGAGTGCAGCACCCATGTTGGGCTAACCCTGGGGTGCAGCCCCCATGAGGGCCAAAAGCCACTGTGCCGCACCCACGGAGACACAGCCTGCAGAAGGACCCACACGACGGCCTCAGGCAGCGGGAGAGCTGGACCTGCGACATCATCAGGTGGCGAGACCAGTTCCATGGAGACCCCTGGTGATGGTGGTTCTTCTCCGGCAACCCTAGAAGGAAACTCAGGAGCATGAGAAGAAACAAGGTTGTTAGGGTCGCCGGCAATGGCGGAGCCTGGCGAAAGGAGTTCAGATGCAGCTGTGTGCTGCACCTTACTCTCCTCATCTAGAGCCTGACAAGATCTCTCTAATACTGACATTAGAAAAACAAGAGTGATAACTTGCTTGAGCTCGAGCTCCACTGCCATCCAGGACTCCGTTGATCCTAACGATGAAGAGTCGGATCCGGCTTCTCGGAGGTCCAGCTCAGGGTCCTAATCCGCTGTGGTCGCCTCCACAGCTGGCAAGATGGCAATAGCAGTCCCATAGTCCTCCTGCGATGGCTTCAACGCTGGGGATACCTCTGGCATGGCTGCAGAGGGACACCTCCATGCTGGCTCCGGAGCGATGTCCTCAGAGGTCACCGGCATCTCCACCATCTGATGGCTCTGACCTTGGGCCACCGGGCGTTCAGGAAAAGAAGGAGGAGACAAGGAGAGAATAGAAATAGAGTCATCATTGGCAACTGGAGGAGATGACCCAGTGGACTGCTGAGAGTGGGCCTCTCCCTCAAGAGACAGACAAGGTTTATCATAATATAATTGGGCAGAATGAAAAAAATACTTGCCTGTCATCCTGGTGCTTGTTGTTAACAACCGCAGCAGGAAAGCAGTCATCCCTCTCCGAGTCAACGGTGAATTTGGCCCCTTCACAGGATGACGGAGGAGCTGGACCTGATGACGTGGAGGTAGGCATAGGCGGAGGAGCCCTGATGGACGTCTCGGCCGCTGGAGGCACGATGGCTGCTGAGGGCAATGAGGGCCTCTTCCAGCATTTCCACGCAGGATGAAGCTGCTTGCGGGAAGCTGGTGCTACGCACTCTGAGACTGGAGGAGAAGCTGGCAAGCCGAGAGAGGAGAAGGACGTCAGCCGTGGAGATCACCTCCGCTTTGGCTCCTCAGGAAATGCCCCCATCTTCAGCCCAGGAAATGATCGCTGGAGCACCGATACTGTGGACAACAACTCAGAAAATTCAGGATACTTCCACAGGCTGGGATGCGCCTCCAGAATTTCCACCGCTGCATACACACTTTCCCAGGCTTGGGTTCCCGGGCGGCAAGAGCATCATTTACAAAGCTCTAGATGAAGTCAGCCGCCCATTCCTCCTCCACGGTCGGAGGGCCGGCTGCCTTTCTCCTTTTCTTGGTGTGAGGCTGGCAAGCCGGGGACATACTGAGCTCCAGTACTCAGGTGGGTGAAAAGAAAAAAACAAAAAACAGTTAAAAAAAAAAAAAGAAAAACAGATGTGCGGGTGTAACCTGCTAAATCCTCTGCACTGGCTGGACCATTCTGTCACTATCCTCCTAATGGCTTACTGTCAAATAGAAAGATGTAAAATATGATCCAAAGTTTCAGACAGGAATAAATTTGCACATCTAATTTGCATAATGTCACGGCACCACTTTAAATTCCAAAACTCAGTCAAAACTGGACTTTGGACGTATTGACACAAAGAATGGTTCAGTCTTTTGACACCGTTTTTTTGTACAGCGGTACCTTATCATCTTATCTTCAAAGTATATGAACAAGAAATCAGTAAATGTAAAACAAAAAAAAAAACACACACAAAAAAAATCCTCACTTACTTTTGACAAAGTGGGGCTGGCTGGCTGGCATGGTTGCTGCGTTTTCAACTATTGTAGTCGTTATTTTGCGTTCTGTCGGTTATTTAAAGTCTCTACACATCTACAAAGTCTTACAATTATCCCACATAAATTTTGCTTGTATCCCGTGGCTATTTTCCGCGTACAAAGCCGACAAAGTGACGGTGATGATGACCAATCGTGGTCTTATAAGCTTTCTGGGCTAAAATGCTAAAAACAGGAAAAGGAAATGAGTTCTTCTTCTTTGGTGCATTACGTGTCATCCATTGAGTCCTCCAACGGATTTCTGCAACCTTTTGAAACTGGCAAATCAGTACAAATCTGTACAAATCCCCAATGCAGCCGATCATATAAGAGTGAGATGACAGGTGCAGTGCCGCGCTCTGCCACTAGGGGCATGCAAATTCACACACTCAGAGGGTAAAGTACAAGCATTGTTGGCACAACAGATTGGGTGCTCCTTGGCGAGGCGCGGGAAAAGCAATCACTGGCATGGAACCAGCTGGCTGTCAGGAGAAAGTGGCCCACACAATGTAGGTCAAAGGAGGCTGCCTAACAGCTGCCACCCAGAACAGTGGCTACAGGAACGGGAAAAAAAAGAACAAGTGGCATAGAAACTACAAGAACTCAAAAGATAACACAATGCACAAATACACAGATAAACCTGAGCCACAGCGGGTCAGACCAGAGCCCAAAGAACAACCCGCCTCAGTTCATGACAAGTCCTAACATGCATTAGCTATTGTTGTCCTCAATATATAGTCCTCCAGGTACCTGGGCCTCTGACAGATGCTAATCGGGCATTCCCTAAGCGGGGACTCTGCACCAGGACCGTCGGCCGTGCCTGTGAGTTCTCACCACACCAGTACAACCAGTCCCTCCTCATGTTGAGTTGTCTCATCGTAGCTCTAGTCCTCTGTTCCAGTGGTTACTTTCTGAGTCTGCTGAAGTGCCACTGTGACCCATCTGCTAGCTCGAATGTGCCCTGGCCCCGTTGCCTCTTGATTCACAGGGGCCCCGTCCAGAGCGGCTGCAGCTTATGTGTGCAGTTAGGGTGTCTAGTCCAAACTTTATCCAACACTTTCAGTCCATTGGCTCTTGCTCTGTGCTTCATGTCAAATCGTCAATTCATTTTACGCTGTTGCGTGGCAACCCAGTCCCATGTAGAGTCCATATTCCTTTGAGAGTGAGTCGTGGGTGGCCTCAGTCAATCCAAAGGTAGAAGCAGTTCACGTCCCAGCATGGGAGCCGCCGGGGAGCATCCTGTAGTAGTATGGGCCGTTGCCCTTTAGTGAAGTATTGTACTTTGCAGGGCGTCTGGAAATGAGAAGCCATCCGCCAAATGGGCTCTCAGTCTGTTTTTCAGGATTTTGTTAAAACGTTCAATGCCCCCTTTGGCTTGGGGATGGTAGAACAGGGTTTAAATGTGTTCCACGCTCCTACCACTCAAAAACTCTTCAAACGCCCCAGAGGTGAACTGCTGGCCATTACTTTTGATTTTGATTTTGTATACTTTATTGATCACCAGAGGGGAAATTGATGGCATCCACCTGGATGGATGAAGCAGCCACGGTACGGCGCTATCCCTTAACCATTCACACACACATTCACACCTAGGGCCACTTTAGAGTTTCCAATTAACTAAACCTGCATGTTTTTGGCCTGTGGGAGGAAACCGGAGAAATCCCGGAGTAAACCCATGCAGATACGGGGAGAACATGCGAACTCCACACAGATCACTGTTGGTCAGGGGCTGGGATCGAACCAGGGATCCCATGGCCAAGGGTGAGTGGCTGTGCTGGCGCAGTGCTAACCACTGTACCACCGCCACCAATTATCAGTCGTGATTGCATTCGGGACCCTACACCTGGCGAACAATGATGAGAGGAAACCCATAACTACATCCATCGTGACTGAGTAAGTGGGTAACACCTCTGGCCACTTTGAGAATAAGACGTAGGTCATGAGCAGGAACCGACTGGTCGGTTGTGCTGCATACAGTTCACCACAAATATCCAACTGCATGTGTTTCCAAGGGCCTTCCAGGTCCGGCAGCGGCTGCAGGGGTGGAGTGGGTGATCCGCCGGTCTTTCCGCTCTCCAAACACGGAACACAGTTTTTTCACTATATCTTCAATGTCCTTATCAATACCCGGCAACCAAACAGAATCCCTGCAGCGCTGTTTTACCCTGACCACCCACAGGTGGCCCTCGTGGAGCATCGTTAGGACACGCGGCCTCAGAGACACCAGGATTATCGTGCAGTGCCCCCCTACTTCACATGTCATTCCAACAGCTCAGTTCGTCTTTAAACCAGTGGAAGGGTGCACGCCCATCCTGCACCTTTGCGGGACAACCCTCTCTAATCACCGAGCACAGTTGTGACAGTACAGGGTCTTGTTCTGACTCTGCCCGAAGTTCCTGGGGAAGTACAATATCCCGGAGAGCCCTGTACAGCGTATTAACCAGATCTGTCTCTGCTGGAACGCTGTCATCATCGTCGTCCGATTTTATGGAGTTGGCCGTGGCACCAGACAAGAGATCCGCCACTACGTTATCCTTGCCAGGAGTGAACTGGGTGGTAAAATTGTAGGCCCTCAGCCGCTCCGTCCACCTGTGGATCTGCAAAGGTCTGTGTCCCTAACCCAACGTCTCCAACAATGTTGTCAGCGCTCGGTGGTCTGTCCTTTGACTGAAAGGGTGCCCATTGAGGTAGATATGCCACTGTTCACATGCCCAGACCCATGCGAGTGCCTCTCTCTCACCCACGGCGTACTTTTGTTCAGCTGCTGAGAGAGACCTCGATGCAAACGCCACCAGGCTCTCTGTGCTGTCCTGCACCTGGGACATAACCGCCCCCAGCACCAAGACAGACGCGACACAGGTCACAATGGTAGGCTGTTTTGGATCAAAATGGGCCAGCACCTGAGGGGAAGTGAGTTGACGCTCTAGTTTACTGACCGCCGCTGAGCAGGTAGGGGTCAATTGCCACGGTGCATCCTGCTTCAACAGTGCCCAGAGGGGTCCAATTGTTTCCGAGTAGCGGGAAATAAAATGCCCATAAAAGTTCACCATACCCAGAAACGAGGAAATCTGTGCAGGTTTTGATGGTCCTGTGAGGCGTAGGACCACCTCCACGTTCGAATGCAGGGGCCACAGACCCCCCCCCCCCCCCCACCACCACCACCACCACCACCGTCAACAAAATACACTTTTCTCCATTTAGGGTTACTCCATGTTCCTGTTGCACTGTCAGCACCCGTTCCAACCAATCATCGTACTCCTCACGAGACGTGCCATGTACCACGATGTCATCAAGGTATGCCACCACACCCTTGAGGCCGGCCAGAATTGTTGACATTATTTTCTGGAAACAGCTCGGCGCCGAACTCAAACCAATTGGCAGGTAGTGTACCTGAACACACCCATGTGGGTCACGAACACTGTCAGGTTCCTGCTGGCTGGGTGGAGGGGCACCTGCAGGTAATCCTGGTGCAGGTCCAGCTTTGTGAACACTTGTGAACACTGAATGTTGCAGTAAGTTCCTCCATCGTTAGAAGCAGGTACTTCTCTGGGAAAATAACCTTATTTACCATCCTAAGATCAATACATGGACGGATGCCACCCAATTTTTTCTTGGCCACCACGATATTTGATATCCAGGGTGATGCATCCACTCTCTCAGTGATGCCTGCTTCAAGCAGTTTGGTCAATTCCGCTTTGACATCGTCCCGTAGGGTGAGGGGAAGTCACCATAGTGGTTGAATTTTCGACATCACACTTGGGTCAATGAGCGGGCGGTCGTGAAATGCGCTGATGCATCCCAGGACTCTGAACAAAGCCGGCCAGTGATCATGCCATTTGGGATATACTGTCAGTACTTTTGAGCCCTCTGGGTCTTTGATGGGAAATCCCAATTCACCAAGCAGATCTATCCCTTCCAAATCCGCCCCCTGGTGCAAGATTTGGAAGGTGAAAATAGGGACCATCTTCGACCCACATTCCACTGAAAAGTTGGCCGTGCCAGCCATTTCAATCTTGGCATGGCCATATCCAAACACTATCACTGTTCCAACCTTGATTGTTTTATTTGGGAATAGTCTCTTCAAGGTAGCCATACTTACAATGCACCTGCCGGCACCTGAGTCTACCATTAGCAGAACGTCGACTCCGTCGAGTTTTTGCACCTTTCATTTAAATGAGCCCATCTTTGCGCGTGCCACACACACCTGTGTCGTGTTTCTGGACTCCGCTGCCGATGATTTAGCAGTATGAGCAGCAGGGCCATCAGCAACTCAACTGGCAACGCCGCCCTTCCGAGGGTGTGAAGGGTTAAACTGGGCATCCTGGTGGAACTAAAAACAATATCTGTCACAGGTCTGTGTTGGACCACTCCCAGTTACACGGGGCGAGACTGGACATCCTGGCAGATAAGCACATCTGTCGCAAGGTCTGTGGTGGACTTTTGCTACTTTTGCATCGTGACATGCATGCACTACACAAAGAGCAGAGATAAACAAACCTATCATCTGGTCAGTCACTGCAACAGATACTGGAGTCAGTTTGCCTTTGCCTGTCCTTGCCACTGATAATACCTCTATCTGTCAAGAATATGCTGATAGTTCAGCAAAAACTAGCGATGCTCAAATACTTTACAAGCAGTTTCATGAAATGGTCAGTCAGAAAGCAACTCATACCAGCTTGGATGTCGCCCGGGATAACAAGGCAAGGAGTTCCTGGCAGTGGAGGGCGAAGGACAGAGCTGCATGGAGGAATCTGATCAGACCTAAATGAAACAGTCATTGTTGCCTCCGACAGACTGCTATGATGGATGGATGGATGGATGGAGTGTAGGCCCTGTCCCATGCCCCATTCCGCTGCATCCTGGGGGTGCGCCCTGTTGGACTAACCACCTTGCTAACAGCTGTGCTTGGTGGAGAAACCTGATTGGCTACACTCTTTTGCCAACGCTGCCAAACTCTGCTGAACTATGGACTCACGCTGCCTAACCAGTTCGAACATGTTTTCCAGTGATAGAGTATCTTTAGTTAGCTTTAGCTTGCTCTTCAGCCACACATTGTTAGTACCGTGGGCTGGCTTATCCCAGACCAGCATCTCCTCGAAAAGATAAGATAAGATAAGATAAGATAAGATAAGCCTTTATTAGTCCCACAATAGGGAAATTCCAGGATTGCAACAGCAAAGGGATAGCAACACTCAGAGCAACAATCAGAAGGCAAGAAAAAAACAAGAGCAGCTAGTATACATATGTACATATTAATATATATATATAGACACACAGTGCGGAGCATTGTGGTTGGTGGATGTGCAGCAGAAAGTCTAAGCTCTCTCTCCGCGGATGCGGCGGGCCAGCTCGATGTCTTTGGGCATGATGGTGACCCTCTTGGCGTGGATGGCGCACAGGTTGGTGTCCTCGAAGAGACCCACCAGATAAGCCTCGCTGGCCTCCTGCAGAGCCATGACGGTGGAGCTCTGGAAGCGCAGGTCGGTCTTGAAGTCCTGAGCGATCTCCCTCACCAGGCGCTGGAAAGGCAGCTTATGGATGAGCAGCTCCGTGGATTTCTGGTAGCGACGGATCTCTCTCACAGCCACGGTACCGGGCCTGTAACGATGAGGCTTCTTCACTCCGCCGGTGGCCGGAGCGCTTTTCCGAGCAGCCTTGGTGGCCAGCTGCTTCCTGGGGGGCTTTTCCTCCAGTAGATTTACGGGCGGTCTGCTTGGTTCTTGCCATCGCTCTTTATTATTCTGTCTTATATTTCTTGCACGCCGCCTAAACTCCAGCCCGGCACCCGCATCGTTTTCGCTTCAGTTCTCCCGGTATGTCGAGTTTCTCCGTTAGCACCGGGTGGCGGTTGAGTGCTAGCTAGCTCTTCCCTGCTGTATCAACTCCTGCTGTAAACAGAGGCTCCGTCCGCCGACTCGGGAGACCTTTGGGGCGATCTGTGTGTCCGTGATATATATAGAGTGAAAGGTGTGCCGGATCAGAAAGTTATCACCGGATCAGAAAGAAGAAGGAAGATAAAAATACTCAGAATTGAGCCGCTGTTGCAAAAGGCAGCCAACTCGTGTGGCGCCGGAACCGATAGGCCCAAAGACACATTCTCTTGATAGATTGCGTAGCTCAGTAAAAAAGGACTGAGTGGAGTCACCCGTTTGCTGTTGGCGGTCAAAAAACTCATACCTCAGTGCCATGAAGGTGGAATGATCTCCAAAGACACAGTTCATTAGTTCCAAACCATCTTTCTGCCAGCCGGTGCCACACAGCCCAAAACATATCTGCTGTCCCTCCTCACCTAGGAAGTGAACAATTAGGGTCCTCTGTCTCTCCTCATCGGCGCCACTCAGGCCGGCCGCAGCAACATACACGCCAAACATTTCCCTCCAATGGGTACACGGGGTAGCCGGTGGGCCCGGAGACCACAAAAATGGAGGTGGTTGCTTGATACACACCCCCATTTTAATCCTCGTTGCCAAATGTTATGTCCAAATAACATGAGATGGGAGATTTTCTCAACTGAACACTGAACTCCCTTTATTAACGTGAACAACAGAATATATACACCAGCCGTAGCCCACCTGACGTCATTACCCCAACTCCCTCGGCCAGGCAACTGCAAGCCCTGAGAGTCAAATCCCACACATAACATTCATGTGTGGGGCACATATGTGTGTTTCATATGCTTCAAATGTATATTACTGTATGCTTCACGTCTCAGATGAACAAAAGGACTGATCCTCCTAGAGATAACAGGAGGATGTGAGATGTGGCCTTTGGTATGCAAAGAGATGGCCTGGGGGATTTCCTGGCCGCCAGTGGCTTTAGGTGGAGATGATAAGACCTGAAAGAAGACGCATTGTGACTTGGGATTAAAATACAATGTGACTGTGTTCTTTGATGTCCTGGGGTATAAAAGGACGAATGTATGGGGGTTTCATTCTCTTTTCTGTGCTGGATGATGTTGGAGAATGTGAATAAACCTGACTTGTGAGATAAACTCAGCCTCGTCATTTCTACATTCTCCACACATGATCTAATTGATGACAGTGTTTCTCTTTTTTCGCTTCATTCACTGTCATTCTTTTAACAGAATGATTCAAAATGACTGGGCTGGAGAAAAGGAAGTTTGAGCTTCTCTGCTTAGACTGCTGCACTTGACTCCTCTGAAAACAGTAAGTTGTGGCCCCTAGTATTAGAATGAGGTAATGCAATAATTATTAATAAATTTACCTCCAGTTATTAAATATTATTGATATTCATATAACTGTAGCTTTAACGCAGCATACCTAATGTTGCATCATGTGACACTATATTATCTGATGGTGCCAACAGCCTAATGCAACATAAAAATCCTGCTTAAAACTTCCCTTTTGACAAACGTCAGGAGGTGTCCTGGAACCTTCCCTTAGTTATGCTGCCATTGGTTTAAACAGTTGGGACACCTCCCATGATGCACTGTGCTTTCACTTCTTTTGTCACTCTAAACATTTTGTAATATTTTTGCTGGTGGTTAACCTGTTTGTGCTTTCTCCCTTTGATTGTGAGTCCCCAGTGTGTTGTTTGTTTTGTACATGTCTGTTCTTTAATTCTTTTTCTCTCCCCCCTCAACCCCCGCAACCAGTCACAGCAGATGACTTTCCCTTCCTGAGACCTGTTCTGCTCGAGGTTTCTTACTCTTGAAAGTGAGATTTTCCTCTTCACATTTTCTCAGTGCTTGTTCTGATGGTTGGGGTGTCTTTCTATGATTGGCCAGTCTTTGCCCTACAATTGAAAGCCTTATGAGATCACAGTTCATGTTAATTGGTGCTATTGTGGTGACATTAGACACAGTGGGTGGAGAGTCTCTCACACCCAGAAGCAGGAAGAGGGACAGAACAATGGACTGAAGGGTAATTAGACCAGACTCTGAGGCAACTTTGCCCCCTGCTGCTCCATGCTGTAGAATGTAGCACAGGGAGGCCAATGTATGTGATGAAGGTAACATGTGTTATGATAAACTTGTCACAAATTGCCTCTGGATGTAAGATGTGTTATGATAATCGAGTCACACATTGCCTTTGTCAAACCCCATGCAATACGCGCCAGCCCCAGTTTCTAGGCGAGGTAATAAAGTTATATAAGGAGAACGCAGAGAGACTGGGGAGGCTCTCCTGGGCTTCCAGGCTTCTAGGCTGCTACAGACACAAGGCCCCAGTGTCCACGCTGGTGTCCGTAGGCTGTACATATGTTAGAGGGTCAATAAAGAATCTGTGTAGACCTACGCTCGTGCCTCGCCTGCACATCCTTCCCTTTTATCCTCTACACTATGTAAATAATGTTGAACTGAATTAAAGATGTAAGAGCATGAATTTCCTGCAGTTTGTTGTTGCATACATCTTTAATCACCTATCCTGGGATCCGGGTTGCAGGAGCATCAGTCCTGGCAAAGCAGCCCAGACCTCCACTCGTTCACCTAGCACCATGATCCCCATGATCCCTCCTGCAGGTGATGGGCCCACTGGAGGATGGACTCATGTGCTTCTTTGGGTCACTGGGTCCTTAATGTAACATTTTTCATGGACATCCAATGGACCGCCCTTCACCCAGGGCCAGTTTGCCTTGGCAGACTCGACAAGGGGTAAGTTGTCCCCAACAACATTGCTCCTGGGATCAAAAGGGCACTCAAAGCCCTCCACCATGATAAAGTAGTGATCCGCAGAAAGAGCCATAGAAACATTGTCTGATCAAATTATTTCTCTGGGTGAATTCTACTATGGGGGGCATGATCTCCTATCATGCCCGTCTTTTAGTTATTTCTTTGTTTTCTTGGACTTATTAATATTATTGTCTGTTTAGGTTCAGGTTCAGGTTCAGGTTACTTTATTTATACCCGTAGGTAGATTTTTTTGCAGTCTGGTGACATCCATATTTACAAACCACAATTACATTTAACATAAACACAAACACAGGCACACATGAAGCTGACTATAAACATGATAAAAATACTCAAGGCTCCATCAATCAGGATATAAAGACAACGAGATGAGAGAAAAACCAGAGATAAGAGAGAAGGGTCATATTAAAAAGTTAAAGAGTAGTCAAAGAGGTTAAAAACTCAAAGGTCTAAAACCCAATGAAAGATTTACAAACCAGATAAAAATCCTACAAAAATAAGTAAATATAAAATGGAGTGATCCCTGGAGCATTGCTGACCAGGGCAATTTGCCTCTGGTAGGATCACCAAACATAAACTGTTCCTGGGTGAAGGGTCAAACTATGAACAATCCAACAAACTGTCATGGTGAATGCTAGAACAAGGATTCAGTGGACCCCACCTGGTATGGGGTTACTGGGGCCCCACCCTGGAGCAAGGCCTGGGGGATGGGCTCGATGGCTAGCATCTGGTAGCCGGGTTTCTACCCATGGAACCCGGCCAGGCTCAGCCCAAGGGAGTTACATGGGTCCGCCCTCCAGTGGGCTCACCACCTACAAGAGGGACAATGGGGGTCCGGTGCTATCTGGATCAGGTGGCGGTCAAAGGCAGAGAGCTTGGCGGTCTGATCCCAGGCTTCCTAAACTTTCTTTTGGGACATGGAATGTAACCTCTCTGGTGGGGAAGGAGCCTGAGCTGGTGCATGAGGGTGAGAAATACTGGCTAGAGATAGCTGACCTCACTTCAACACAGAGCTCTGGTTCCAGAACCAGTCTCCTGGAGAGGTGCTGGAGCTTGACCTACTTTGGAGTTGCCCCGGGTGAGAGGCGACGACCAGGGGTGGTTATTCTTGTATCTCCCCACCTTGCTGCCTCTATAGTGGAGTTTTCCTCGGTGGACGAAAGGGTTGTTTCCCTGCGCCTTCGGGTTAGAAACGGGGCCTTACCACCATTTGTGCCTATGCACCAAATGATGGTTCAGAGTGCCCACCCTTTTTTGAGTCTCTGACTGGAGTGCTGGAGAGTGCTCCTCTTGGAGACTCCATTTTCCTACTGGGGGACTTCAGTGTGCACATGGGCAATGACAGTGAAACCTGGACAGGGTAATTGGGAGGAACAGCCTTCCCGATCTGAACCAGAGTGGTGTTCGGTTATTGGACTTTTGTGCTAACCACAGTTTGTCCATAACGAACACCATGTTCAAGCATAAGGGTGTCCATATGTGTAGCTAGTGCCAGGACACCCTGGGTCACAGGTTAATGATTGATTTTGTTATCATGTCATCAGACTGCGAACATATGCCTTGGACACTCGGGTAAAGAGAGATGCAGAGCTGTCAACTGATCACCACCTGATGATGAGTTTGATTCAATGGCGGGGGAGGATGCCCTTCAGACCTCGTAGACCCAAACGTATAGTGAGGGTGTGCTGGGAATGTCTGGCAAAGGCCTCTGTCCGGGAGGTCTTCAACTCCCACCTCCTGAAGAACTTCGACCAATTTCCAAGGAGTCTGGAGACATGAAGTCGGAATGGGTATAGATTTCCAACTCCATTGTTGAAGCGGCTGCACAGAGCTGTGGCCACAACGTCATTGGTGCATCTCATGGTGGCAACCCCCAAACCAAGTGGTGGACACCAGTGGTGATGGGGGCCATTGAACCGAAGAAGGAGTCCTATCGAGCTTGGTTGGCTTGTGGGACTCTTGTAGCAGCTGAGGTGTACCGGCAGGTCAAGCGAAGTGCAGCTCGGGTGGTTGCTGAAGCAAAAACTCGGGTGTGGGAAGAGTTTGGGGAGGCCATAGAACAAGACTTTGGGTGAGCTTTGAAGAGATTCTTGCAAACTGTCCGGCAGCTCAAGAGGAGGAAGCAGCTCCCTGTCCACACTGTGTATGGTGCAGATGGGGTGTTGCTGACTTCAACTGGGAATATCGTCAGGCGGTGGAAGGAATACTTCGAGGATCTCCTCAATCCCACTGACATGCCTTCCACAAAGGAAGCAGGACTGGTGGACGAGGGGGACAACTCGCCCATCACAGGGGCTGAGGTTGCCAAAATGGTTAAAAAACTCTGTGGAGGCTGGGCCCCGAGGGTGGACAAGATTTTCCCTGAGTACCTCAAGGCCCTGGATGTTGTATGGCTGTCATGGTTGACACGCCTCTGCCACATTGCGTGGAGGTCGGGAAATAAAAGGTGTCTCCAGAATAAAATGCAGTCTTTCTGTTATGTGAAGAGGGAAGACTCAGGTATTCACACAATTTACGGTGAATGACAAATTGTTTCTTAAAGCAAAATAGATTTGGTATTTAAAATCCTATTACACTGCTTTATTTTGGGGTTTTAGTGAAGGTGAATCATTTTGACCCGGAGGACACAGGGAGTAGCCTATACAGAATGTGACAACATCGCAAGGGTTAAATAACTGCCATCAAATTGGAATGATCAAATAAATTGTTCTGTAAGATTGGGTTTGTTTTCACCAATCATGTCATTGGGGATAATGCTTCCATGGGAGCAAATGAGAGCACTCAAAATCATTGTAAATGTCACCACAATGCCAAATGGCTTTTTAGTAATTCAGCCTCTCATCAGCATGGTGCACAATAAAACAAAGAAAATGAAGAAATGTGACAGTTTTGCCCATTAGCCGTCAGCATTCGCTGAACTCTAAAATGTTTATTCTGGATGTGCCTTGCACATTCTGACACTTAATTTTAGATGTATAAACTCCTTAAGATGCATTGTGTCATACAGTATGTTAGTCAAACCCTGTCCTATTACCCACGCTGATCTCTCCATATCCATGATGCCTGTTGCTATGGCAGCTAAACGATGGCAGCAATACGAAAGACCATGGACAACTCTGTCTGCAGCCCTTACATTAAGTGTCCAGGTAACCACCTTTGATTCTTTATTGGAAGCTGTCGTTCTGTTGTCTTTCCTTCAGTTCAATAACAATAAATGATTTATGTGGGAAGACGGATTAATGTTCTTCTTTCCCTTCTTCACCACCAGTCAACACATTTCAATTACCCTAAAAGAGAGTGTTTTTTACCTTGCACAAATGCATAATAGCACCTAATATGTCCTGTGTCCGTCTGTATGTGTAAAAGCAAGAGGAGAAAGAGAGACATTAGTTGGTGGTTAATTAGACAATTACCCAGAATGGACACTGCAGGGGGAACCCATAATGTAGTGGCTTTTGTTTGAGAAGTGTTATAAGCACAGCTGCCACTCAGCAGTGCAATGCTTTAGCAGGATGATAAGCCAGCTGCAGACAAAGGAAATCGAGTCCAGAATACAGAGAAGCATGAAGAGTAACTGGAGGTTAAAAAAGACAGTAAGATATCCATAGTAAAACGAGACAGGTACGTCCTTAAATATAGGGAGACAGAAAAGGATGTACAGTATAGACTTGGACAACACAGAAACCTACAAGGAGGAAAGTAAGGGAAAAAATGCAACCGTTATGTCGGTGCTTATAGTGTCCACCTAAAAAAAAAAGTCACAATTATTTAGCTGTACTTTAGCTTTGATTATTGCAGCCACTGTTTTAACAAGCTCATGCAATGCCACATTTCTATCCAAAGTTGCATTTATTTTTTTTAAACAAGTTCTTGAACTGATACCTTCCGATTAGGGGCGTGAAACGCAAGGGGCCTCATCATTTGATTTAAATCGCAATACTTGGGTCATGTGACGATCCTATCACGATTCAACGATCACAATATTGAGTATCACAATCCCATATATTTCATTTTTTTTTCACCTTTTTAATCCTCAAATCATGCCCTAAAGCAGGGATGGGCAGTGAGGGCCATTCCACTGCCGGTTTTCTGTTCCAGTCTCTTCAGCAGGTGATTGCACTGATGAGCTTCAAGGATTGCTAATTAGAGAAAGCAACTGCTGAAGAGACTGGGTGGAGCAGAAAACCTGTAGTGGAATGGCCCTCCATAATAATAATGCATCTGATTTATATAGCGCTTTATCAAAGACACTTGTACAAATGGATACATTATTCATTCACTCCACAGACAGATAATAGTAGTGGTAAGCTACTACTGTAGCCACAGCTGCCCTGGGGTAGGCTGACGGAAATGTGGCTGCCAATCTGTGCCAACGGCCTCTCCGACCACTACCGAACATTTATACACATTCATACCCAGTGTTATGGACACTGGAGGCATGGTGGGTAAAGTGTCTTGCCCAGGGACACAACGGCAGGATATCTGGGGAAAGCGGGATTCAAACCTCCAACCAACCAGTTATTGGACGACCTGCTCTATCTCCTGAACCACTGCCGCCCATGGCACATAGTTTCCAACCCCTGACCCAAAGTGAAACTGTTGACATCTCTTTCATATAATAAAGTATTTTCAGGGCTTCATTTTCCGTGGAGACACGTCTCTGCACACAGGGAGGGCAGTGGACGGTGTTTGGAATAGACTCCAACTCCAGCTTTATTTAGCTTCCTCTGTGGACTCTTTTAAAAAGCAGCTTAAAACATTTTTGTTTAACAAGGCTTTGAGTTTCAATTCAGCTGCTTTTTAATAGAAAGTCTGATATTTCAGCTCCATGCCGGTGTGTTTTTAGCTTAGCTATTGCTAACACTACTCCGAGATGTGTGCTGGCCCGCATGTTCTGAGTGATTTTTTTTTTTTTTCATGCAGTGCATCTTGCGGGTTGTGTGTCATGTAAAGGTCTTTCATTCCAGCTTGACATTTGAGCTGACTTTAAGCTAACTACTTAGTAACTTTCAAAGCTGGTTACAAATCTTGCTAGACAAGCTATGACTTCTCTTGAATGAGTGCTTGTTCTGCGCCATCTAGTGGACTGAAAATGCAATTGGTTGAATACTCGAGAGTATGCAACTTTTACACACACACACACACACACACACACACACACACACACACATATATACTGTATATTATATATATATATATTGAAATTGTGGCAGGCTAGTCCAGCTTACTCAGATTAAAAAGTGTTCCTTTAATCTGAATAAACTGGACTAGCCTGCCACAATTTCGATATCCAGCTTATTTTTTTCCCATTAAAATCTGATGTGTTTTCAAAGTGTTCCCTTTATTTTTTTGAGCAGTATATAATATCGATCCATGCATTTAGGGATTGGTGCATCATCCATCACTGAATCGATCTTTTTTCCCACTCCTATTTCTGATATTTTTTAAGAAATGAGAAGCCAATCACTATATCAGTTAGGGTTAAATAACTTGATGAAGCTTAAACACAATCGCTGTAGTGATTATTTAGTTTATTTAGTTGAATATCCACCTGTTTGTTTAGTTAAATCCAGGTGGTGACTTTCTTTAGGACTATAGTAGAAGCCCATGATGACCCAGATGGATAAAGGGACCTACCAAAAAGTAAATGAAAAATCAATCAGTTAATCAAACAGCCTAACTGAAACTTCCCAGTTTGGGAGCAATAAAGTTCATCTATCTATCTATCTATCTATCTATCTATCTATCTATCTGTGGCCAGGGCTCTGTGATATGAAGCAGCTGGACAACAGAGGAGTTAGCATCCTTGGATTGCTTGCAGATAAGAAGGACAAACAATAGAAGGCCCCTCATGAAGATTTCTCTGAGACATGGGTGGGGTTGTTTGGGTGGGTGACCGAGTGGTAGACAAAGAACACACTTAGGACCGGAAATGTGTCCATTGCTTTGCAGAACAGGACTGAGAGTAACAAGAAGTGGAGGTGTGCACTGTCCAGGGTACAGTGATCCTTGGGCAGGAGCAAAGAATGAGTAGGAGAGGCTGTTGTTAGGAAACAGGAACAAGGCTGCAGTCATGACTCAGGAACACGCCTGATTGCTGAAGGGACAGCGGCCATCATTAGTGGGTCATATCTGGAGATCAAAGTGAGACTGGTGAGAGTTTCTTCAGGCACTGATTCAGAGACAGGCCAAAGCAGCTCCCGAGCCAGAGTCAGTGGTTGGCTAAATAGCTGCATTGACCCGTTCTTAACTGTAGAGCAGATTTGATTGTCGGGAAACGTATAGACAGTGGGCAGATTCAGCACTGAAACTTTGGAGTGGTCAAGACATGGGAGTGGTTTCACACGAGCCTCATCAGTTGCCTTTCTCTTCTTTTCTTTTGCTGCTGTTAGATTTATGGAGTCTACTTCATAAAAATATATAATTATTAATTATGTGGGTTAGTCCCAACTGTGTTATATGGCCAAGCTCATGAAGCATAAAGCTGTCACGCTGCTTTTTGCCATTTCACCAACTCAACTGGATTTTAGGTTCAGGTTCAGGTTCAGGTTACTTTATTTGTACCTGTAGGTAGATTTGTTTTGCAGTCAGGTGACATCCTTTTAGACACATATTTACAAACAACAATTACATTCAGCATGGACACAAACACAGGCACACATGACGCTGACTATAAACACGATGAAAGTACTCAAGGCTCCATCAATCAGGACATAAGACAAAGAGATGAGAGAAAAAACAAAGAGAGAAGAGAGAAGGGTCATATTAAAAAAGTTAAAAACTAAGTCAAAGAGATTAAAAACTCAATAAAAGTATAAAACCCAATTAAAGACTTAAAACCCAAATAAAAAAACTACAAAATAAAATAAAAATTAATAAACAGATAACTAAATTATGTGCAATATATTGTTACATCTTGTTCAACTCTTTAACAGCAGCAGGAACAAAGCTGTTTTTGTAGTGCTGGGTTTTACATTTTGGGACAACAAACCTCCATCTGTCTATAATGACAGCTAAAGCAAGGAGACAAGAATGTGAAAAGAGCAAAAAAAGGAGTTCTTGATTTGTTGGAAGATAATTTTAATTAAAATAAGCGCAATTTGATAACATAATTTTACTAAATCTCAGCAATTACTTCTGCCAACAGAATAAGACAATTATCTTGATGGAAGTAAAATGGTCTTACATTTAAAAAAAAAAAAAAATGTATGAAAAGAATAAAATGTCACCGAAACACAAGCCGTGATTTTCATCATGCTTTTCCTGTCTAGCAGATTGGTAAGCAAACAAATACCTGCTTGCCTTATTGCGTGAAACAGATGTATATCACCAAAAGGAGTTCTGCCCATATATGATATATGCTGTATACATGTTATTTATAGACTTCTCTTGCAATGTAATAACTTTAAAAAAAAGATATTTAAATGGTCTTATTTATGCTGGGCCTGACAGGTGGGTATGGGGGAGTGAATTAACATGACATGGTCAGAAGGGGTGGGGGTGAGGGACTGGGGGGGGGGGATAGAAGGAAAGAAAAACAAAGGAAGAGCAAACATAAAAAATGTTAATTCTCAGAAGATCTCTGCATGAGGCTTATCTGCACCTGAAAGAGTACAAATAGACATACAGCGGGGAAAATAAGTATTGACCACATCAACATTTTTCTCATTAAACATATTTCTGATGAAACCATTGATTAGAGACTTTCACCAGATACCAGTAACAACCCAAGTAATCCATACATACAAAGAAATCAAGGCAACTGTGTTCACAAAACAAGTTATATTTAATAAAGTAGAATGACACGAGGAATAAGTATTCAACAAATGAAGAAAAAGAGGTGCAAAAAGGCATAGAAAGCCAAGAAACCAGCTGAAATCCATCAGAATTTAAGAAGCCATCCCATCTCCCATCAGTGCAAACTAATTTCTGCTGGTTAAGTCCTGACTGATAGCCTTTAAAAAGGTCTGTGAATATCAGATTGTCACACAAAAATAACTCATGGTGGGTAGAAGCAAAGAGCTCTCTCTAGACCTTGACAACCTTATAGTTGCAAAACATAATGATGGCACTGGTTACAGGCACATTTCTAAACAGCTGAATGTTCCAGTGAGCACTGTTGGACTCATCATTCAGAAGTGGAAAGAACATTTAACCATAAACCAGCCATTACCAGGAGCTCCTCACAAGATTTCTGACAGAGGAGTCAAAAGAATTATCAGAGGAGTTATCCAAGAGCCAAAGACCACTTGTGGAGAGCTCCAGAAGGACCTGGATTTAGCAGGTACTGCTGTTTCAAAGAAAACAATAAATAATGCACTCAATGGGACATGGGCTTTATGCCCGCTCACCTCGCAAGACTCCAATGCTGAAGAAAAAATATGTTGAAGCTCATTTAAAGTTTTCTTCTCAACAACTTGGGCAAGCCATTAAAATATTGGGAGAATATAGTCTCGTCAGATAAGACCAAAATTTAATTTTTTGGATGCCACAACACACAGCATGTCTGGAGGAGAAAGGGCAGTGCACATCAGCCCAAAAACATCATACCAACAGTGAAGTTTAGAGGTCGGAGCACCATGATGTGAGGGTGTTTTCAGCACACGGTACAGGCAGACTTTCTATAACTGATTGACAAATGTACACAGTCATCCTTGATAAGAACCTGTTGTCATCTGCCAAGATGCTGAAGATGAAACAGGGGTGGACATTTCAGCATGACAATGATCCCAAACACACAGCCAAGGAAACGCTCAACTGGCTCAAAAGAAGGAAAATAAAGCTGCTAGAATTGCCTGGTCAGTCAGCTGACCTGAATCCAATTGAAGAATGGAACGAACTGAAGATCAGAGTTCAGAGAAGACACCCACAGAACTTTCAAAATTTGATGACAGTTTGTGTGGAATAATGGGCTTAAATCAATCCTGAATAATGCCTCCACCTAGTTTCTCCATACAAGAGGCGTCTGGAAACTGTTATTACCAACAAAGGCTTTTCTACTAATTATTAAATGAATTTCAGCAAGTGTGTTCAATACTTATTCCCTGTGTCATTCCACTTTATTAAATATAACTTGTTTTGTGAACACAGTTGCCTTCATTTCTTTGTATGTATGAATTATTTTCCCCTTTGCCCTGTCAAGCAGCTAGGTGAGCAGAACAGAACTCTGCTTCCCTTATTGTGCCAAACAGATTTTTTTTTTTTTTTTTGCCAAAAGGAGCTTTATACAGCACATATATATGTGTTGTATATTATTTATAAACTCCTCTTTTAGTAACTTTTAATACTTTATTTAAAATTGTTTTACCCATGAAGTACCCAACAGGGGGGAATGGTTTCTGATTGCTGTGGTCTTTCTAGGATTGCTGGGGTTTTTCTGCAATTGTGGGGTTTCTCCTACATTTGAAAGTGCTATGAGATGACTATTGTTGTGATATGGCACTATATAAATCAAGTTGAATGGGGAAAGATGGGTTGGGTAGGGGTAAAGAAAAGAGAGAGGAACAGACAAAGAAGACAGACTAACACAACTGAAACAAACAGAAGACAAACTGTTTCTTCTACTGAAAAGGTTTCATCATGAGTCTGGTATCTGCACCTGTTAAAGGAGAGACATACTGTATGTATGTGTGCATGTCTGTGCGCGTGTATGAGAGCGTGTGCAAAGTAAGTGTGTGTGTGTGAATGGTTTGCCAGGAAACATACAAAGAGGGTGGCAGGTCACAGCAAAACCCCCCTCCCCCCTGAAAACCTCAAGCAAGTAAGACAGCGCCACCAACCCTCATAGAACAAAGATATCCTGAGGCCAACAAGATCCAGAAGAACCAGGCATCCGCCCCAGGAGGGATGGCCGAGGGAGGCAAGGCCTCCCTTACTTAGGTTGTTACTGATATCTGGTGAAAATCTCAGGTCAGTGGCTCCATCAGAAACATGTTTAATGAGAAACATGCTGAATTGTTCAATACTTATTTTCCCCGCTGTGTGTGTGTGTGTGTGCTGTGTGTGTGTGTGTGTGTGTGTGTGTGTGTGTGTGTGTGTGTGTGAGGTTTGCCAGGAATCATATAAAAATGAGGGTAGGATGTGGCAGCCAAACATCCCGAGACCGTGAGCACAAGACCCACATCCCCCACAGAACACAAATGCCCCAAGGCCACCATGCCCCAGGACATCCAGGCACGCGCCCCAGGAGGAAACACAAGGTGGGGCAGCGCCGCCCGGGACTGTGCCCATGCCAGGGAAACCAGCTCCCCCAAGCCATCACCCATTCATACAACCACTCAGACATATCCCCCAGGCACCACCCACCATTCCAGGCCATTGACCAAGCCCCAAGAAAATGCCAGAAGGAGGGCAGGAGGGGTGGAGAAAGGCCCTCAGCCTGTAGGGTCTTGAATTTCCCCATTGATCCTTGGCACTTCTCTGATTTAGGTGAATCAGTGTGATGAAATTATCTCAAATAAATGCTTGATGTTCTTTGCTGAAGTGAATCCAGTCACACTGAGCTGTGACAAATTTCCTTGAAAAATGAGTGCTGTCAGTTGATGATTTGACAAGCTGTCCATTCATTATGGGAATTAGATTATGCTAATCAGCTAACTCTAAATGAGAAGGGTTTATGCTCAGCTGAAGTAGAAATGATTTTTCAGTGGACTGAAGTGGTGACTAAAAACCTTAACAGTATCCATGTGTGTGTAGTAGCAGAACAATTTTGACTGCAAAATTACTACATTTTTGGTCTACAGCAAGATCTCCCATATAGGAGGAACAACATTTAATATGCTTGGAAAACAAACAGAAAAAAGGATTACCATCTAAGTGTGTTATGTATTATTCATTTTTTTTATCATACAAACCCGGGGATTCACAAAAGTGATGGATGGTCTAACAGGAGTAACTTGTTTTTTTTGAAAGCATTAATATCTGACCTTTGACCTTGACCTTGACCATGGCCTGGATGAAGACCCTTCTGAGGATCCTTGGGAGTCTGGTGACCACTGGGGCAATTGCCTAGAAAGAGTAGCAGTCGTCATGAAATCACCTAAGTGCCCAGATCTTCTGACCTTTGACCTTGACCTTAAGCACAACTTTGATGCAGACCCACCTCAGGATCATTGTGAGTGACTGATGAGAATCGAGGGCAAATGTCTAGGAGGAGTAACAGTTCCTGTGAAATGTGGATGGACAGTTAGATGAAGGAACAATGGATGCCACATCATCTCATGTGCTCCTGTTGTCTACACTGGAATGAGCTAAAGATGGGATGTGAGACGGCTTTAACTAGAGAAGGGCAGATCCCATATTCATGCCTTGCTGAAACGAGGCATACAGTAGTCTATGTATCCATGTGCTAGTGTGTGTGTTTGTCCGCAGACATACACACTATTATTATTATTATTATTATTATTCATCGACACACTCTGGTGCTTTTATTAGTATCAGTATCTGGTTCAATCCATTACTAATCAGGGCTATTCATGCAGTTGTGGCTAATATGTTTGCATATCCTTGAGGTACATGAACTTATAAGCATAACTGAATGCATCCTTTAAAAATGTGACATATCTTTACCTCCGCCAAGAGGAGGAGGCTGTTTTTGCCAGCGTTGCTTTGTTGGTTTGACTGTCTGCCTGTTAGCAACATTACTTAAAAAGTTATGAACAGATTTTGAGGAAATTTCTAGGAAAGGTGTGTAAAGGCACAGGGAACAGATGATTAGAATTTGGTGATGATCTGAGAGTGCATACTTCCAGCTTTGTTTGTATTTGTGCAGCAGAATTACACAAAAACTACTTTATGGATTTGGATGAAATTTTCACCAGAGGTGGTTCTTGGGATAGAGAGGAATCCATTACATTTTGGTCATGATCTGAGAATGCATACCTCAGCCAAGGCTCTTATCTTCACACAGTCTGTTAACAACAATACTCCAAAACTACTGGACAGACTTTGACACAATTTTCACCAGAAGTGGCTCTAGGCCTACACACAAAACCATTACATTTTGCAGGTGATCCATGAAGGATGGAAGGAGCCTTGGTGGAGGTATGCACTCTCTGATTGCTTTTTTTAAATTTAATTAATTAATTATTATTATTATTTATTTATTTATTATTTTACTTTATTGATCCTCAGAGGGACTTTATTGATCCTCAGAGGGAAATTAAGGGGATCCACCTGGATGGATGAAGCAGCCATGTTACGGCACCAATCCCTTCACCATTCACCCACACATTCCTTATACACACCTTATACACCACTGACTTTCAGTACAACACCAAGTCATGCCACCTGCAGAAATTCTCTGACAACTCGGCTGTTGTGGGGTGTATAAGCAAGGGGATAGGAGGGGGAATACAGGGCACTGGTAGACAGATTTGGCTACTGGACAGAACCGAATCACCTTAGGCTGAACGTCAGCAAGACAAGAGAGATGATGACTGACTTCAGGAAGAAGAGGACACCTGCACAGCCATTGCAGATTAGTGGGATGGATGTGGAGGTGGATGAGAACTACAAATATCTGGGTGTCATGATCAGAAATGTGCTGGACTGGAGATCCAACACCGATAATGTGTACAAGAAGGGGATGAGCAGACTCTACTTCTTGAGGAAGCCTAGATCCTTCAGCGTGTGCAACAGTATGCTGGAGCTTTTCTACAGACCGTTGTTGCCAGCTCCATCTTCTTTGTTGCTGTCTGTTGAAATAGCAGTATCAGAGCCAGCGATACCAACAGATTTGACAAGATTATCAAGAGGGCTGGCTCTGTAATTGGTCTCAGGCCAGAAACCTTTGAGTCTGTGGTGGAGAGGAGGACACTAAATAAACTATGATCCATCATGGACAATAATGATCACCCCCCCACCACACACTGGACAGACAGCGGGGCACTTTCTCCAGCACACTGCCACAACTTTGCTGCCGAACGGTTAGGTACAGGAAATCTTTCCTGCCACATGCCATTTCACTGTATAGTAACTCACGCTGATGTTGAATTCTATGCTATGCTTCCATACTACACCTTACAGTCTAATTGTTGCCTGACATTTCACCCTGCACCTGATAGTCCTGCATTGTATAGTGGTTATGATTCATGTATCTATACGGGTCACCATCTGTTCATCTATGATGTATATAAGCTTTTTTAGCAGTTTTTTTTTTTTTTTTAACTTTCCACAGGTAATCCCTTTGTCTATTATTCTGTATGTGTTTCTGTCGTTTGGTTATCTACTGTCATAAGATAAGATAAGATAAGCCTTTATTAGTCCCACAACGGGGAAATTCCAGGATTGCAACAGCACAGGGATAGCAACACTCAGAGCAACAATCAGAAGGCAAGAAAAAAAAACAAGCAAGCAAGAGCAGCTAATAAACATATGTACGTATTACTATAAAATATATATATATACACACACACACAGACACACAGTGCAGAGCATTGTAGCTGGATGGAATAAATATATGAATATATGAACACACAGTGCAGAGCATTGTAGCTAGATGGAATAAATATGTAAATATATAAACACCCACAGTACGGAGCATTGCAGCTAGGTGGAATAAATATGCAAGTATATAAACACACACAGTGCGGAGCAATGTAGCTAGATGGAATAACATGTAGATATATAAATATATAAACACCCACAGTACGGAGCATTGCAGCTAGACGGAACAAATATGCAAATATATAAACACACACAGTGCAGAGCATTGCCGCTAGATGGAATGAAACAGCATAACCGTCTACCCAGCTATCCTGCATGGTATGATTATGTGCCCATACACACTCTCACCCTCCATAGCGACCGGCATGCTCCTAGTTGTATGCCGGAGAGGACCACTGTGTAAGTCTATTGCATCTTCTGCATTCAAAAAACTATTAGTTTGTTACGTCTTTTTTGCTATCTCTGCGAGCAGCCCTGCTTAGGTTGTACAGTCTGACAGCCGTTGGTAGGAAGGACCTACGAAACCTCTCGGTTGTGCACCTGGGATGATGTAGTCTGCTGCTAAATGAGCTCCTCAGTGCATTCAGTATGTCCTGCATAGGGTGGAACTCGGACTCCAGCAGAGATGACAGTTTAGCCACCGTCCTTCTCTCTCCTATCTCCTCCATCGGATCAAGGCGCTGCCCCAGGACAGAGCTAGCTTTCTTAATCAGTTTGTTCAGTCTCTTCCTATCGGCTGCAGTAATGCCACTGCCCCAGCAGACCACTCCAAAAGTGATGGCTGATGCCACCACCGTGTCATAGAATGACTTCAGCAGCGCCCCTTGTACACCAAAAGACCTGAGTCTCCTCAGCAGGAACAGCCTGCGCTGTCCCTTCTTGTAGAGTGCATCAGTATTGTGTGACCAGTCTAGTTTATTGTTCAGATGAATACCCAGGTACTTATAGGATGTCACCATCTCGATGTCTGTTCCCTGTATATTTACTGGTACTGTGAGGGGCTGCCCATGCCTGCGGCAGTCCACCACCAGCTCCTTAGTTTTCCTCGCGTTGATCTGGAGGCAGTTCCGATGGCACCAGTCCACGAAGTCCTGGATAAGCCCTCTGTACTCAGCTTCATCTCCATTGGAGATGAGGCCAACGATCGCAGAGTCATCAGAGAACTTCTGTAGATGGCAGTGTGTTGTGTTGTGTGAGAAGTCCGCAGTATAAAGAGTGAACAGGAAGGGAGCCAGCACCGTTCCCTGGGGGGCCCCCGTGCTACTGATGATCGTGTCGGACACACAGTCCCGGGTTCTCACAAACTGAGGCCGGTTCGTGAGGTAGTCCAGGATCCATGATGACAGGTGCTGGTCCACCCCTGCGCGCAGCAGCTTGTCCTTCAGGATCATCGGTTGGATGGTGTTGAAAGCACTGGAGAAGTCAAAGAACATGATCCTCACCATATTCCCGGGCTTCTCCAGGTGGGACAGAGAACGGTGAAGGAGGAAGATCACCGCATCCTCCACCCCAATGCCATGCTGGTAGGCGAACTGGAGTGGATCCATCGCTGGTTCCACCAGGGGGCGGAGGTGAGCAAGGAGCAGTCTCTCCAGGGTCTTCATCAAGTGGGACGTCAAGGCCACCGGTCTGTAGCTGTTCAGGTCTTTGGGGTGGGAAGTTTTTGGTACAGGTACCACACAAGATGTTTTCCACAGCTGTGGTACCCTCCCCAGTTTCAGGCTCATGTTGAAGATATACGTCACAATCCCACACAGCTGGTCTGCACAGGACTTGAGGAGCTTTGCGCTGATGCCGTCCGGTCCCGGCGCCTTCCTCGCCTTGATCTTCCTCAGCTCCGTCCTCACCTGGGTCCTGGTCAGGGTCAGGATGGGGGGCTGTGTGTTGGGAGTGGGGGGGTGTTGGTAGAGTGGGGAGTGGGCAGCAGGACTTGATTTCTTTAGAGGCAGCAGTGGTTGTTGTGCAGTCAGGGGGGAGGGCGGTTGGTCAAATCTATTGAAAAACAGATTCAGGTTGTTCGCCCACTCCCTGCCCCCTGTGGCCTGGGGGGAGGTATTCTGGAGCCCCGAGATGGTTTTGAGGTTTCTCCAGACCCCGCTGATGTCGCTCTGTTGCAGCTTGTCCTCCATCTTCTTCCTGAAGCTGTCCTTGCCTTCTCTGATCTTTCTCCTCAGCTCCCTCTGTACGGACTTCAGCATCTCCCTGTTCCCTGACCTGAAGATCCTCTTCTTCTCTCTCAGAAGTGTTTTAATCTCAGGGTTGATCCAGGGTTTGTTGTTTGAGTGACGCCGTATGGTCTTGGTGGGAACGGATTTGTCCACACAGAAGCTGAGGTAGCCCGTGAAGGTGTGAATGAGGCCATCGATGTCCTCACCATGTGGATCGCAGAGCTGCTTCCAGGCGGTGGCTTCAAAACAGCCCTTTAGGGTGTCCATTGTCTCCTCAGACCATAACTCCACAGTGTGCATGGCCGGAGGTTGTCTGTGCACTAGGGGTTTGTACACCGGCCGGAGATGAACCAAGTTGTGATCCGATCTCCCGAGTGGGGGTAGTTGTGATGAGGTGTACGCCTCCTTAGTGTTTGCGTAGAATAAATCCAGTGTTTTATTGTCTCTAGTGTGGCATGTGACATACTGGGTGAACGTGGGTAGAATGGGAGACAGTGAAACATGGTTGAAATCGCCTGAGATGAGGAGAAGAGCATCTGGGTGTTCTGTCTGCAGCCTGCTGGTTACTGAATGGATGACGTCACGTGCTGTCCCAGCGTTCGCCGTCGGATTTGCATAAACAACAATGCAGATCACGTGTGAGTGTTCTCTCGGGAGATATGTAGGCCTCATGCTAACAGCTAGCAACTCAATGTCTTTGCTGCAGTGTCGTTGTTTAACAGTGATATGTCCCGGTCTGCACCAGTTGTTGTTAACATACATGATCACTCCACCGCCCCTAGCCTTGCCACTGTCTGGTGTTCGGTCAGCTCGTATCATGTGAAAACCCTCCAGCTCAATGTTAGCATCTGCTGCTAGTTCAGTTAGCCACGTCTCAGTAAACAAAAGGAGAGAGCACTCCCGGTATGTGCTATCATAACGGGAGATAGCCGCTAGCTCATCTAACTTTCCCAGTATCGACCGTACATTTCCCATGACAACAGATGGAAGGGAGGGTCTGTACCTTATATTTTTTGTCCTCCGCCTTACTCCAGCCCGGCAGCCGCGGCGTTTTCGCCTCAGTTCTCTCGGTATGTCGAGTATTTCCAATGGGACCGGGTGGCGGTTGAATGCTAGCAGCTGTTCTCTGCTGTATCGTATCCTGCTATAGGCAGTGGCTCCGTCCACCGGCTCAGGAGACATTTAGGACGATCTGTGTGTCCGTGATATAAGTGGGGTGAAAAAAAAAGACGGATCAAAAGAGAGAGGAAGGGAAAAAGACTCGGAATCGAGCCGCTGTTGCAAAAGGCAGCCGACTCGTGTGGCGCCCCTAGTGTTTAATGCTTCTTTCATGCTGCTGTTACACTGTAATTTTCCAGTTTGGGATCAACATAGTACATCTATCTATCTATCTATCTATCTATCTATCTGTCTGTCTGTCTGTCTGTCTGTCTGTGTCTGTCTGTCTATCATTCACACCTAGGGCCACTTTAGAGTCTCCAATTAACCTATCTTGCATGTTTGTGGCGTGTGGGAGGAAATCGGAGTACCCAGGGTAAACTCACACAGACACGGTAGAACATGCAAACTCCACACAGAAGGGTTTACTTTCTACTTAGTTGTACTCATAAGATAAGATAAGATAAGATAAGATAAGCCTTTATTAGTCCCACAATGGGGAAATTCCAGGATTGCAACAGCACAGGGATAGCAACACTCAGAGCAACAATCAGAAGGCAAGAAAAAAACAAGAGCAGGTAGTATACATATGTACATATTAATATACGTATATATATATATATATATATATATATATATATATATATATATAGAGAGAGAGAGAGAGAGAGAGAGAGAGAGAGAGACACACACACAGTGCGGAGCATTGTGGTTGGTGGATGTGCAGCAGAAAGTCTAAGCTCTCTCTCCGCGGATGCGGCGGGCCAGCTGGATGTCTTTGGGCATGATGGTGACCCTCTTGGCGTGGATGGCGCACTGGTTGGTGTCCTCGAAGAGACCCACCAGGTAGGCCTCGCTGGCCTCCTCCAGAGCCATGACGGCGAAGCTCTGGAAGCGCAAGTCGGTCTTGAAGTCCTGAACGATCTCCCTCACCAGGCGCTGGAAGGGCAGCTTACGGATGAGCAGCTCCGTGGATTTCTGGTAGCGACGGATCTCTCTCAGAGCCACGGTACCGGGCCTGTAACGGTGAGGCTTCTTCACTCCGCCGGTGGCCGGAGCGCTTTTCCGAGCAGCCTTGGTGGCCAGCTGCTTCTTGGGGGCTTTTCCTCCAGCAGATTTATGGGCGGTCTGCTTGGTTCCTGCCATCGCTCTTTATTATTCTGTCTTATATTTCTTGCACGCCACCTAAACTCCAGCCTGGCACCCGTGTCGTTTTCGCTTCAGTTCTCCCGGTATGTCGAGTTCCTCCGTTAGCACCGGGTGGCGGTTGAGTGCTAGCTAGCTCTTCCCTGCTGTATCGTCTCCTGCTGTAAACAGAGGCTCCGTCCGCCGACTCGGGAGACCTTTGGGGCGATCTGTGTGTCCGTGATATATATAGAGTGAAAAGTGTGCTGGATCAGAAAGTTATCACTGGATCAGAAAGAAGAAGGAGAGCCGCTGTTGCAAAAGGCAGCCAACTCGTGTGGCGCCAGAACCGGATCTCATCTTTGTTAATTGGGCTGTACAAAGAAACACATCTGTGACAAGGTAGAAATCAGTTTTCCTGTAATTTCTGTGCTTAACATCTTCTTCAAATTGTCTGACAACATGTTGTACTTATAAAGAGGCAGATTTACTAAGGCAGAGCAAATTAGCGAGTGCGCAATTTAGATAGAGCGCCTAAGGGAGTGGCCAGTTTTTACCAGTGATCTACTAGCAACACACAAAATTATGAACACAGACACAGACACTTCATTTCAATAATGACCACCCATCCACCAAGAGCACCGCAAAATTGTGCACAGGCACATCTGAGGAAGCGAGTCATCAACACAGGCACAGCCAGTTCAGAGGAACATGATATGTAAAGCTTTTTAAAAGTTTTATCTTTTTTTAAGCATTTGTTAAAATACACTAAAATACACTAAAAATACACTAAAATAGTTTAGTTTTTGTTCATCATATTTCAAAATTTAGATTTTCATTTAACATGGCAGACTTTGTTGTTTAATATTTATAACTGAAGCAGAATCAGAATCTGATTCTGATTCTGCTTCAGAATCAGAATCAGAATCAGATTTATTGCCATTGTTCATGTAGTACACAAACTAGGAATTTGTCTCGGTGCCATGCTGCAACATTAAAAACATGATGAGATAAAGAGATAAACTAAAAAACTAAAAGACTAAAAACATGCAATAAGTGTAGAATAATAAGTAATAAGTAATAATAATAATAATAATAATAATAATAATAATAATAATAATAATAATAATAATGAGTAATACTAGTCAAGGCAGTTTTAAATAAATTGGCAAGTAGCAGATAATATGGGGTACCATATTCTTTGTGAAGCATTTGGGAAGCATTTGTATCTAATTTCAAAAAAAGGACTTCTCATGAATAAACTGATTATTTGAACAAAGTGTTTATTTTATTAACACTAGAACCATCACGCTCTGATGGAGACTCTGTTTTTTTTTATGTGAATAACTTTGTTTTAACAAAATCTACAGGTCTCCCAGTTCACAACGTTTTATAAATGCCATTGAGTTACAGTGTTGCAATTTCGGGGGGCGTTTCTGTTGATCTGTGTGCTCTTTTTGTTAATAATCTCATTGTTTTCCTCCTATATCGTGTATCCTGAACTGGGAGACAGAAATAGGGAGAAGAGGGAACTGAATTACCATTTTATGCACAGCAAAAATAAATACTATAAATATAGAAATATGGATAGACATATTATGGATAGACGACAAATATGGATAGACGACACCAGGAAGACTGCCATCATCAATAATGAGCTGAAGAGACTGGGAGTGGATATCGCCACTCTCCAGGAAACACGGTTGGCTGACGCAGGCACACTGAGAGAGAAGGACTACACGTTCTACTGGCAGGGAAAGGGCAGTGACGAACACAGGGAACACGGAGTGGGCTTTGCAGTGAAGAACACCTTGCTGAAGATGGTGGAACCGAGCAGCACTGGCTCTGCACGACTCCTCACCCTCCACCTGAACACCACTCAAGGCCCAGTCACCCTCGTCAGTGTGTATGCCCCAACACTGACAGCCACACCAGAGGCAAAAGACGAGTTCTACGAGAATCTCGCAACAACTGTCAGGATCGTCCCCAACTCTGAACAACTCATTCTCCTTGGAGACTTCAATGCCAGAGTGGGTGCTGACCACGACTCTTGGCCCTCCTGTCTTGGACCTTTTGGCGTGGGCAGAATGAATGACAACGGACAGCGGCTGCTCGAGTTCTGCACATATCACGATCTGTGCATCACAAACTCGTTCTTCAAGACCAAGCCCCAACACAAGGTTTCCTGGCAACATCCACGCTCAAAGCACTGGCACCAGCTGGACTTGATCCTGACCAGGCGCACCTCACTGAAGAACGTGCTAATCACCCGTTCGTTCCAGAGTGCAGATTGCGACACAGACCATTCATTGGTGTGTTGCAAGGTCAAGCTGCAGCTGAAGAAATTCCATCGTGCTAGACAACCTGGAAAGGCACGGATTGACACCAGCAAGATGGCTCAACCAGAACTTGTTGAGCAGTTTGCCTCCACCTTTGAGAAGGAACTTGGTGTACCACAAGAAGGAGAATCTGCAAAGCAGAAGTGGGAAGAGCTGCGAAACACCATCCACCACACAGCCTTGGCTACCTTTGGGAGGAAGACCTCAAAGTCACAGGACTGGTTTGATGCCAAGTTGACCGAGATGACCCCCGTCATTGAAGCCAAGCGCTCAGCACTTGCTGAGTACAAGAAGTACCCAAACGAGAAGAATCTCCAGATTCTCAGGGCAGCGAGAAGCAAAGTTCAGCAGACTGCTCGGCGCTGTGCCAACGAGTACTGGACTCAGCTCAGCCAAGACATTCAAACCGCTGCCATAACAGGGAACATCCGTGGTATGTACGATGGCATCAAGAAAGCACTTGGTCCGGCTCAGAGCAAGACGGCCCCCCTCAAATCCTCCACTGGGGAGATGATCACAGAAAAGAACAAGCAGATGGAGAGATGGGTGGAACACTACTCCGACCTCTACTCCAGACAGAACACCGTGACACCGTCAGCCCTTGATGCCATCGACTGCCTGCCATCCATGGATGAACTTGACGCCGAGCCAACCATCGACGAACTTAGCAAGGCCATTGATAGCTTGGCCGCTGGCAAGGCACCCGGCGACGACGGCATACCCCCCGACCTGATCAAGCACTGCAAGACCGCCCTACTGCTGCCATTGCATGACGTCCTCTGCCAGTGTTGGAAGGAAGGTGCCGTACCACAGGACATGAGGGACGCCAAGATCATCACCCTCTACAAAAACAAAGGGGAGAGAAGCAACTGCAACAACTACAGGGGCATCTCCCTCCTCAGCGTTGTTGGCAAAGTCTACGCACGAGTTGTTCTCGTTCGTCTACAGAAGCTTGCCGAACGTGTCTACCCCGAGTCTCAGTGTGGCTTCCACGCTGAGCGATTGACGGTAGACATGATATTCTCCATCCGCCAACTCCAGGAGAAATGCAGAGAACAGAACATGCCCCTGTACGTCGCCTTCATCGACCTCACCAAAGCGTTCGATCTGGTCAGCAGAGAAGGCCTTTTCAAGATCCTGCCAAAGATAGGATGCCCACCAAAGTTGCAAAGCCTCATTGAATCGTTTCACACCAACATGCAGGGGATAGTGCAGCACGATGGCAATGTCTCAGAGCCTTTCAACATACGCAGCGGAGTGAAACAGGGCTGTGTACTTGCACCAACCCTCTTTGGGATTTTCTTTGCTATGCTCCTGAGGCATGCCTTCAGCACAGCAACAGAGGGAATCTACCTGCACACAAGATCTGACGGCAGGCTTTTCAACCTCGCCCGCCTGAAAGCCAGAACCAAAGTACGCGAGGCTCTAATCAGAGACATGCTGTTCGCAGACGACGCTGCAGTCGCGACCCACACACAGCAGGAGCTTCAGACCCTTATGGACCGCTTCTCCCAGGCATGCAAGGACTTCGGGCTTACCATCAGCCTGAAGAAGACTAACGTCTTGGCGCAAGGCACGGAAGCACCACCAACCATCACGATTGACGACTACGAGCTGGAGATCGTGAATCAGTTCACGTACCTGGGGTTCACGATCAGCAACAACCTCTCCCTTGATACAGAGATCAACAAGAGGATTGGAAAATCAGCCTTCACACTCGCTCGCCTCACCACACGAGTGTGGGAGAATCCCAAACTCTCTGTCAAGACGAAGATGGCAGTGTACAACGCCTGCGTCATCAGCACACTGCTCTATGGGAGTGAGACGTGGACAACATACGCCCGGCAGGAAAAGAGACTGAACTCCTTCCACTTGCGCTGCATTCGCCACATCCTGGACATATCCTGGCAGGACAAAGTGCCCAACACAGAAGTTCTGTCCCGTGCCGGCCTTCCCTCCATGTTCACTCTACTCAGACAGCGCAGGCTCCGCTGGCTAGGCCACGTTCACCGTATGGAGGATGGCAGAATCCCCAAAGACGTCATCTATGGAGAACTGGCAATTGGCAAGAGAGACGTTGGCCGCCCACAGCTGCGTTTTAGAGACGTCTGCAAGAGAGACATGAAGGCCCTGGAGATCAACACAGAGCGCTGGGAGGACCTTGCAACGGACCGCTCCAAATGGAGAGGCACCCTGACCAGACAGCTCAAGGCGGGTGAAGAGAGACTGACTGCTGCTGCAGATGAAAAAAGGACCCGCAGGAAGAACCGCCACAGACCCAGCAGCACGGAGACCACCCACAAGTGCGACCTGTTTGACAGGGACTGCCATTCGCACATCGGCCTGTTCAGCCACAGGCGGTGCTGTTTCAGCAGAGTAGACGTTTAGGATTCTCTTCCATGGTCATCATAGACCGACGGAGGCCGACGACGGATAGAGAAAAAAAATGAAGACAATTGGCAATGTGGAAGATTTTGCTTCAAGAGCGAGGGGGAGTTGAGGAAAACTCCAGAGTCCAAGTCTGATCCTCCGCAGAAGAGAAAAAAAGCCACTATCGGCTGACACATCTGTATGTCCACTGCAGGTACGAAGGACTCTTATTGTATCCTATTTTATGGATACAAATTCATGTAGTAAACCATATACAGTATAAACAAATGAAATTAAAAAAGAACTGCCGGCTGATGTCCAGTTCAGCATCACGCCGATCCCTGTGAGACCGTTGATATTGATATAATATGTTCTTCTGTCATCCCAAATAAAGTCATGGGCAAAGAGAAGCTGCTGTCATATGGCCTTGGTTCTCACCAGTGTCTCCTCCTGGCACCAATGATCCCTGTCTTGTCAGCCAAAGATGAATTAAGACAAGCTATTTTGGGGCGTTAAATCCTGTTGCTTTTAGCAAGAGATTGACAACTGCAAACCTTAATAAATCACCTTGCGCCAGTTATTTAAATACTTCCTTCCCTCAAATGTGTGTGTTGATATGACAACTCCCACAAATACATATGCAATGAGGCCAGGTGCAACATTAATATTGTCCACGCCTTTCCACTACTATTTTTGCCCTGTGTCCTTTAGTAAATCTTGACAGTAGCTGTTTTTTTTTATTCCAAAACAGGGTTTTGCGATGGCGCAGCACGTTGGTAAAAATGCAGCAATACACTTCTGGCAATTTATGAGGAAAGTATCTGACAAAGCTTGAGTGTATTTCAAGGATTTCCCAGTATCCGCTGAAAAAAGGGAAAAAAAATGCTTCACTGAATTGCACCACTTAAATGAGAGTTTTCTATCAATACATAATGTTGGCATTACTTGATCAGAAAGGATGGCTTCCATTCAATATGCTACACTAAGTCCTCAAAATAAAGAGAGAAGTTTTGTCAAGAAACACTATAAATTAAAGTCAATTAAAGACAGACTTTTTTTCACATACCAACTCTTCAATCTAAATTGCAAAATTGACAAAAAAGACGCTATAACTAAATGCACAAAAAATAATTTGTTGTTCACTGTTTTTTAGAATTATAAATTTGACTGTGTCAGCATCTGGGAGTTAATTCAATCTATAATGTTCATTGGCTCATTTAGCAGTCTTTTTGCTTTTAATCAAAAGGATGAGTAAGTATTGTCTGGTTAATAATAAATAAGCAAGGGTTGCCTTTATCAGTTCATTGACAAGCACAGAAAAGTCCTCTGACATTTGATATGACTGAAACCAAAAAGAGGGAAAATGTCAAGGAGCTACTGTGCATTTGTGATGTGATGGTGCTACACCTGTCAGTTTTCTATTTGTCCACATTAGATTAACAAATGCTGCTTTTCCTAAGCTATCATTTTAGATGCTAACCAAGCGTATACTCAATGATCTTTAGAAGGGTCTGCATCCATGTTGTGCTCTAGGTCAAGGTCAAAGGTCACAGGATCTGAGTACATGTCATTTCAATTAGAGGACATCTATATTATTAACATAGAAATGTGAGAATGAGGTACTCCGTCATTGATGGTCTGGTTACTGAGCTAATTCAAATCGACTTTGACATTTGTTAACCCAGCATGGTCACGTAAACAAATGCCAGAGGCAGGTCTTTAATGTGTTTTATTATATAGCATATCAAAAGTTGGTCTGTTAATAGATGGGATCTGCATGTGTTCCTCCATAAGGTAAAGACATTTCAAAACAAATGCGCTTGATGGGTCAGCAGTGTTAAGAGAGCATTTCTAATTTGGAAAGGTAATGCAGCTGTCACATCTCTCTCTCTCTCTCTCTCTCTCTCTCTCTCTCTCTCTCTCTCTCTCTCTCTATATATATATATATATATATATATATATATATATATATATATATATATATATATAAGATAACGTAAGATAAGATAAGCCTCTGTTAGTCCCACAATGGTGAAATTCAATGATTATAGCAGCAAAGGGATAGCAGCATTCAGAGCAATAGTAAAAAGCTAATACGATAATAACTGTTTTTCCAAAGCAGTAAATGAATGTACATATGTACACAGTTATATACACAGTGTAGGAGCAATGCAGCTAGATGATATCAACAGCATTACGGTTTGTTAAATTACCCTGCAGAATAAGAATATGTACCAAGAAAGAATATTTCACATTTGAATCAACAGTGATTAACATTTGAATACATATAAACAAACAAACAAACAAATAAACTAGAGGGAACTCAGAGAGTGCATATGTCCAACAAGGCTCCCTCCCTCCCTCCCTTTGTCCTCCCCTCTGTCCCTTTGTCCATCCATTTTGCCATCCATCTGTACATTGAGCGATAGGACCTTGGCGGAGGTATGCACTCACTGCTCACCTCCAACATCTAATGAGTTCATCTTTGGGCAAAGGGCCACCTCTGGTGAAAATTTCATCCAAATGCATCCAGTAGTTTTGGAGTATTGTTGCCAACACTCTGTGAGAAGATAAGAGCCTTGGCGGAGGTATGCATTTTGTGATAATCATTAAAATCTAATTTGTTCAGTGTGCCATTACACACCTTTCGTGAAAATTTGAATGAAAGGCGCTAAATAAATGCAATCCATTATTATTATTATTATTATTATTATTATTATTATTATTATTATTATTATTATTAACAGACATAGAAACAACAGCAAAAACAATATGACTACATTAAGTGACTAAATAATAATAATAATAATAATAATAATAATAATAATAATAATAATAGCAAGCTTGTCATAATTTTATTATCCATACAGTGGGGCTGGGCAATTCCAACTTAAATCAACGTCATGGTTTTTTGAATATTTAAGGTCGGTTTTCTTTCTTTTTTTTCCCTCCTCTCTTCTCCATTACAGTTTACTGAAAAGGTTCATAATTATTAAGCAATAGATAAATAGATAAATGTATTTTATTGATCCCAAACTGGGAAATTACAGTGTAACACCAGCATGAAAGACAATCCAACCAAAAGAAAAACACACAGCATGAGATATTACACAACAGTGCAGTATCATACCTTTTTTTTTTGCAGTTATTAACTACAAATTCACATTGTTTGATACGGCAAAGTTCAGCCTCCACTTCCTTCATCGTCACCTCCTGTTCTCGTCTTCCTGCACCAGAGTCATATGTCCCACCTTTCCTTAATTCTGATTGGCTGCTTAATAGTCTGACAATTTGAACTTTTTTCAGCCCTGAACACTGCGACAAAAACCATCCACCGCTCAAAGCGTTTCAGCACTAGGGGCGCTAAGTGCTGTAAATGCTGAACTACATAGAAAATGAATAGAAAATAGTCACCCACAGCAGGAAAAATTAGTTTGGTGGACAAACCCCCTAATACTTTTTCCAAAGTGTTTGGCTTTCGGGTTGTGGAGGCGCTTGGCCCCGCAGCATGACCAGGCACGTAACTGAGTGGACACATCTTAAAGGGCAGTAAATGAAAAGTGCAAGATTAACCCTTCTTGCGGCAAGATTTCATGGACAGATAGCCCCCTCACTGCCACAGGCACAGCACTGTGCCTGTCATGTGATGTTATATGACATGGCCAAAAACTCCTCAGTTGATTTAAGTTGCACAAAGAATTCCACCTCACAAGGTGGCAGACACGTATAACTTACTGCTCTTGCCTTGGACGACTTATGGCCAGCATAGAACCATCCTAAAACCTCACTTCTGGACACCACAGAAGAAGAGTTTGTAAATAAATGTCGATGTTCGCCATCGCCATCGCCATAACGAGAAGGAGGAGGCATTTGCTCCCAAATTTAACAACTATGATTCTACAAAGAGATTATTCAGCTTATGAAGGTAAATATATACATTTTATTATGAAAGAGGGTGGACAAAGCTGGTTGATGTTCACCTGCCATCGCCCCCAGCGCCATGTGACAGGAGAAAACAATCGCGCTGGTTCCGTGTCATCATAGATAAATAGCGGTGGTGTGGAGAATGTGCACAATGATGAGACTGAGTTATTCCTCAGGTTCAGCTTTATTAACAGATCACATACTCCAACAATCTCAAAGCAGGAAAAGAGGAAGTATAATCTCACATCCGACTTTTACCCCGGACCTCGAAACAGCAGTCACATGGTGTTTAATCAAACATACAATCACATGGTACGTAATCCCAGTCACAATGTAACCCCTTTGATCTTCACACCATTGTCCTTTAGTCTCCGGTGGTCCGGGAATCTCTCCAGGTCGTCTCCCTGAAACAAAGGCCAAATCTCACACTCTTCCGTTGTCTCTCAGAGGCTCAGTCCTTTTGTTCCATGAGACGTGCAGCACACAATAAACACACAGCGATATATTTGTGGAGAATATGTAACCAACATATGTGCCCACATGACCCCCCCCAAACGTCTAAGATGGGACAAACATAACCAGAGATACATGACATAATAACATTACTACATATCCACCAGTTGCCTAGCTCTAAGTCTCATGCCGTATCTGCTGTAAGCCGGCTTTGCTGCTTCTGCCATGTCCTCCTGCTCCTGTGGATTAGAACTGTTAGTCAATCTCTGTGGGTGTTCTGGAGAATGCCCTCTAGGGGGTCTGCCGCGACGGGGGGCTCTCGCCAACTGCACTGCTTCATCCACCAAAACAAAAGCGGGTTTGAGTCTGTTTATACAAATCAACTCCTTTCTGTCTCCAAAATCTAGCAAAAAATGCTTCTCTCCTGTTTCCAGCACCCTGAACGGTCCGTCATAAGGCGGCCGCAAGTTTGGGCGATGGGCATCATGTCTAACAAAAACAAACTCCGCATTTTTTAAAGCCTTCGGCACAAAAACTCGGGGAAAACTATGATGAACCGGGCCAGGAAGCGTGTTTGATCCTGTGTCGCTCTGCAACAGCTGAGCGGGGGGGGGGGCAATTTGGCGCAGGATTATCGGGAAGAAATTCCCCGGGCAGGCGGAGAGGCTGTGCAAACACTAACTCAGCCCGGGAGGCTTGCAAATCCTCCTTAGGTGCAGAACGCAACCCCAATAAAACCCAAGGAAGTTTGTCTACCCAATTTATGTCCGTAAGCGACGCTCTGAGGGCTGCTTTCAATGACCTATAGAAACGTTCGCATAAACCATTAGCCTGAGGGTTGTACGCGGTAGTGCGGTGGATCGCTACCTCTAGGCTGCGGGCCATCGATGACCAGAGCTCAGAAACAAATTGAGGGCCTCTGTTGGACGTTATGTCCGACGGAACTCCAAAGCGCGCTACCCAAGCTGTTAAAAACGGGCGCGCCACCTCCTCGGCTGTAGTTGATGCCAGTGGGACAGCTTCCGGCCGACGCGTGGTGCGGTCCACCATAGTCAAAAGATATGTGTACCCTTGTGACGACAGAAAGGGGCCTACCAAGTCGACATTCACATGATCAAAGCGCTTAGCCGGGATGTGAAAAGGCTCCAAAGGAGCTCTAGTGTGTCTGTGTATTTTGGTTCGCTGACACGCCACGCAGGCTGTCGCCCATTCTTTGACCTGTTTGCGCAACCCCGGCCATACAAATTTCTCTCCTACCATTTTGACCGATGCGCGCACCCCCAGGTGCACCAGAAAATGGATCGAGTCAAAAACACGGCGACGCCACGCGGCTGGTACCACCGGACGCGGCCGCCCAGTGGAGATATCGCAGATTAGCGGGGGCATACCACCTTGCAGCACCCTGTCCTCCAGCCTTAACCCTGTTGGTCCAGACTGGAGCGCGCGCACGTCCGCGTCGTTAACCTGCTCCCCGGCCATAGCTGCATAATCTAACCCTACGCGGACCGGGGCTGCGCGCGCTTCCGCGTCGCTACCCTGGCCTGCGGCCATGGCTGCAGAGTCTGCCCCCACGGGGTCTGGAGCTGTGACAGCACGTGAGAGGCAGTCTGCCACTACATTATGTTTACCTGCGACATGCTGGATATCGGTGGTAAACTCCGATATCGCGGCCAGCTGTCTCTGCTGCCGGCCCGACCAAGGTTCCGAAATCTTGGCCATCGCAAAAGTCAGCGGCTTGTGGTCCACAAACGCGGTGAAACGGCACCCTTCCAGCCAGAACTGGAAATGGAGGATGGCCAAGTGTAGTGCCAACAACTCCCTGTCGAACGCGCTGTACTTTCGCTCGCTATCATGCAAGGTTTTGCTGAAAAAAGCAAGCGGTTGCCAGGTCCCAGCTACATACTGTTCAACAACCGCCCCTACTGCTAAATCGGACGCGTCAGTGGTGAGTGCCATGCGTGCCATTGGAACTGGGTGTGCCAACAAGGTAGCGTTTGCAAAAGCTGATTTGACTTGAGAGAATGCGCGCTCCCGCTCAGGAGACCATTCAATTTTATTCGTGGGTTTTTGTTTTTTTAGTGCAGCGTACAATGGTTGCATGAGCTGCGCTGTGCTGGGAAGGAAACGGTTATAAAAATTAACCATTCCCAAAAACTCCTGTAACGCTTTAACCGTTTGAGGGGAAAATTTGTTATTGCGCGCACTTTATCGGGCAGAGGGACCGCTCCTCCTGGTGAAACGCGATGCCCCAAAAAATCAATCTGCGCCACCCCAAACTGACACTTCGCTGGGTTAATTATTAACCCATGCTCTGCCAACCTCCGAAAAACTGCTGTGAGGTGGCTTTCGTGTTCGTCTTCGGACATGCTGGCTACCAAAATGTCGTCCAAATAGACGAACACGAAAGGGAGGTCGCGTAGGACCGCGTCCATCATGCGCTGGAACGTCTGCGCCGCACCCTTGAGACCAAAAGGCATGCACAAAAACTCAAAAAGCCCGAAAGGAGTTATTACCGCTGTTTTGGGTATGTCCTGAGCGCGCACTGGAACCTGATGGTAACCGCGTACCAAATCTATTTTAGAAAAAATGCGCGCCCCCGCCAAATGAACCGAAAAATCTTGGATGTGCGGGATCGGGTAGCGGTCGTGTGCGGTGGCGTTATTTAACCTGCGGAAATCACCACAAGGTCGCCACGAGCAATCAGCCTTTGGGACCATGTGCAATGGTGAAGCCCAGGGGCTTTTCGAACGCCTGATGATGCCCAGTTTTTCCAGGTTGGCAAACTCCTTGCGCGCTATGGTCAGTTTAGCTGAGTCCAGGCGCCGAGCTTTTGCAAAAACAGGCGGGCCGGTGGTAGTGATATAATATTCCACCCCATGTTTAGCCACTGACGCCGAAAACGCTGGGACTGTGAGTGCTGGGAACTGATTGAGGAGTACGTGGTACTTACCACCCGCAGCTGTGACGTTGGCTTGTGCAGTTGCCGGCGCCACTCGAGCTGTGCAGGGAATAAAGTGAAAAGACCAATAAACCATGTGAGCACAAAAAATCAGCCCCTAACATGTTGAAATTAACTGCAGCTACAACAAAAGTCCACTCAAATGCACGGCCCTGCAAAGACAGAAGCAGAGTCCTCTCGCCGAAGGTCCTAATCGCTGAGCCATTCGCTGCTGACACCTGGGGGCCCTTGGTAGACGGTGTCAGCCGGTCCGCATAAGAAGGCGTGATGAAGCTCAGCTGGGAGCCTGTGTCCACGAGGAAATGCCTCCCCGAGCGTGCATCCGTCAGGTAGAGCAGCTTGTTCTCCTCCCCGAGGGCCGCAGCTGCTACCGACCCCCGGTCTTGGCGTTTCCCGAACGCTTGAAATGGCACGGTGGGAGGCATTTGTGTGCCCTCTCAGCAAAGTGGCGATGGTAGAAGCACAGGACGTCGTCTGCTCCGTGTCGCCTGGTCCTCGCTGCTGCGGTCGTCGGTGTGTCTGGTACTGTAACCACTGGCTCCATGCCATCTCCGGACATTGCTCCTAGCTCCGCTGCTGCGGACGAAACCGCGCTCCGCTTATGGGCATCGACGAGTCGCTGCGCCTCCTTGCTCAGCCCATGGTAGTCTCGTCGGGCCAACCGAGATGAGTCTGCCAGGGTAACTCTCACCGCTGGTGGCAGGGTCCGGAGGAAAAGGTGGGCGAAGATAAATTTGCAATCCTCGGAGTCTTTCAGCCTCAGCATTTTCACCATCAGGTCTACTGGTCTGTCGTTCTCCAACTCCGTCAACGTTAGGAGCCCCTCTGCTCGCTGTTGCACCGAGGGGGTGAAGTGGCTTGTAATCGCAGCCTTCAATGCGCCGTATTTGTCGCTGTCCGGTGGGTGATTGACCAGATCTTCCACCATCTTGACTGTGTGGCTGTCCAGCTTCGCCACCACATGGTAGAATTTCGTGTCGTCCTTCAAGATTCTCCGGAGGTTGAACTGCGCCTCGATCGCGCTAAACCAGGAGCGTGGGCTATGCTGTCAGAAGTCGGGCAGCCGGAGTGTGGCGGCAGCCATCAGGCTGGCTTCTGCCGAGCCCTGCTAGGTAGAATTATCTCTGCTCATTCTTCGTCTTAAGGTCACAAGTGTGGAGAATGTGCACAATGATGAGACTGAGTTATTCCTCAGGTTCAGCTTTATTAACAGATCACATACTCCAACAATCTCAAAGCAGGAAAAGAGGAAGTATAATCTCACATCCGACTTTTATACCCCGGACCTCGAAACAGCAGTCACATGGTGTTTAATCAAACATACAATCACATGGTACTTAATCCCAGTCACAATGTAACCCCTTTGATCTTCACACCATTGTCCTTTAGTCTCCGGTGGTCCGGGAATCTCTCCAGGTCGTCCCCCTGAAACAAAGGCCAAATCTTACACTCTTCCGTTGTCTCTCAGAGGCTCAGTCCTTTTGTTCCATGAGACATGCAGCACACAATAAACACACAGCAATATATTTGTGGAGAATATGTAACCAACATATGCGTCCACAGTGGGATAAAAGTGAAATTGAGGTGGAATAATCGTAAGAGTTTCTGGATGTGAGGGGAAAAATAAAATGACAGACTGAAGAGAAAATAACGACCAGGCTGGTGCAAAAGGATGAAGTGAGTGAGCCGCCTGGCCAGCGGTAAGTGACAGATTTGTTTGTTTGTTTACATTGTACTGATTTTCTGGTTCATATACTTTGAAGACAAGATAACAAAATGCCCAAGACAAAAAACGGTGACAAAAAACAAAACCATTCTTTGTGTAAATATGTTCAAAGTCCACTTTTGACTGAAAGTTATGTAATACGATATAGCTGCTGTGGAATTATGCAAATTATATGTGTAAATTTACCTCCTGTCTCAAACTTTGGATGATATTCTACATCTTTCTAATTGACAGTAAGCCATTATCTCTTACCACTTTCAAGTTATAGCCCTGAAAATCTCTAACATCTGAACTGAATATTTTCTTGAAAAAAATCTTGACCACAAGGGGCTTATGGTGCAACGGAGTGCCTGTGGCAGTCATTGGGTTAAAATATAAAATAATATTCAAAAAACTGTTGCATCCACTGTTGCATCCACGTCTACACCAACACCAAGATGGCGCCCACAGTGGTCGACATGGTGCTTCGCTGCGCCCTTTGTTTGTTTTTGTTTGTCAATTGTGTGTCTGCTTGCACTTATACCCGTGAAGAACTTCTAAATATCAGGACTTTCACTCCCACGGACCTTCTCCCAGTTTTTTTAGCTCCTGCCGCCGATCTGGTTCATTGCTTGACTCGAAAAGTGAGACGGCGAAAGAGAGGAAGACGAGCGGGCGCTCTCGTGCGGCTTCGCAGGAGAGGCACGCGAACGGCGCTGCCTGGCATATTTCTGTCCAATACCAACTCTCTCTCTAACAAGGTAGATGAACTGAGACTGCTGATGCGTTTTAGGGACCTCTCCTCCTCGGCTGCCCTCTGTTTTACTGAGACCTGGCTCCGGGAAAATATACCGGACAGCGCGCTGCGCCTCGAGGGTTTCCAGCTGTTTCGTGCTGATCGTGACACAGAGCTTTCCGGCAAGACCACAGGAGGCGGAGTCTGCTTCTACATCAACAGCAGCTGGTGCTCTGATGTAACGGTAATTTCCAAACACTGTTCTCCCGCCCTGGAATTTCTTGTTATTAACTGCAAACCTTTTTATTCCCCGCGGGAGTTCACTTCTTTCATCCTCATCGCTGTGTACGTCCCTCCCGACGCGGACACGCGCGAAGCTCAGCGCGTGCTCGCGGATCACATTCAACACACAGAGCGGATTTTCTCAGACTCTCTGGTTATTGTGGCTGGCGACTTTAATCAGAGCAATCTGAGCCACGATCTCCCCCGCTACAAACAGTTTATTAAATGCCCCACCAGAGGATTAAACACACTGGATCACTGTTACGCCACAGTAAAAGACGCATATCGCACTGTTCCCCGCGCTGCGCTGGGATTATCTGATCACGTGATGGTTCACCTCATTCCCACATACAGACAGAGATTGAAGCTCACTAAACCTGTCGTGAGCACTACGAAGAAACGGACCAGTGAAGCTGAGGAGAAGCTGGAAACGTGCATGGAAATATCTGACTGGGGCATGTTTAAACGAGCCACGCATGATCTGGATGAATATACGGACACTGTGAACTCATATATCCACTTTTGTGAAGAGGACATTCTTCCATCACGCACCAGGGTGAGTTACTCTAATGACAAACCCTGGTTCACAGCTAAGCTCAGACAGATCAGGAAGGAGAAGGAAGCAGCGCTGAAAAGTGGAGACAGGGACTGCTACAGGGAGGTTAAATATCGGTTTAACAGAGAGCTGAAGAGAGCTAAATCTGGGTATTCTGAGAGACTCCAGCAGCAGTTCACTGCTAATGATTCGGCTTCCGTGTGGAGAGGACTGAGGCAGATCACCAACTATCGGCCTCAGGCTCCTGAAGGTCAGGATGACAAAGCCCTTTGTCAAAGACTGTCCCAACACTATGCCCGTTTTGACACCTCGTCATCTGTGTCCAACTCTCCCCCTCCCTCCAGCTCCACAGCCTCCACAATCCCTACTTCATTAAAGGCACCCCCCCTCCTCCCCCCCTGCCCTTAACATCAGTGAACAGGACGTGCTCAAACAGTTCTCCAGACTGAACCCGCGCAAGGCCCCCGGTCCGGACGGCGTGTCTCCCTCCACCCTGAGACACTGTGCGAAACAGCTGGCTCCTGTCTTCACAGACATTTTTAACACCTCCCTTAAGTTATGCCACGTGCCGTCCTGCCTCAAATCCTCCACCATCATCCCTGTCCCCAAGAAGCCACGGATAACTGGACTTAATGACTACAGACCTGTAGCGCTCACCTCTGTAGTCATGAAGTCCTTTGAGCGCCTGGTCCTGCCCCACCTCAAGTCCATCACCACCCCTCTCCTGGACCCGCTGCAGTTTGCCTACCGAGCCAACAGGTCTGTAGACAACGCAGTCAACCTGGCCCTCCACTCCATCCTGCAGCACCTGGACTCCCCGGGAACCTACGCCAGGATCCTGTTTGTGGACTTCAGCTCCGCATTCAACACCATCCGCCCCGCTCTGCTCCGGAACAAGCTGTCCCTGCTCAACGTGCCTGACTCCCTCTGCAGGTGGATCACCGACTTCCTGACGGACCGGAGGCAGCATGTGCGACTGGGAAAGACTGTCTCAGACTCTACTAGCATCAGCACCGGATCACCCCAGGGCTGTGTACTTTCCCCCCTACTCTTCTCCCTTTACACCAACTCCTGCACCTCCAGCCACCAGTCTGTCAAGTTGATCAAGTTTGCGGACGACACCACCCTCATCGGGCTCATCTCCAACGGCGACAAGTCCGCCTACAGGAGAGAGGTGGCCCAGCTGGCGTCCTGGTGCAACAATAACAACCTGCAGCTGAACGCTCTGAAGACAGTGGAGATGATTGTAGACTTCAGGAAAGTCACAACCCCTCTGCCCCCCCTCACCCTCACAGGCTCTCCCATCACCACTGCTGATTCCTTCCGCTTCCTAGGCACTACCATCACCAGGGACCTCAAATGGGAGCCGACCATCAGCTCACTCATCAAAAAAGCCCAGCAGAGGATGTTCTTCCTGCGGCAGCTGAGGAAGCTCAAGCTACCCACCAAGATGTTAGTGCAGTTCTACACAGCCATCATCGAGTCCATCCTCACCACCTCCATAACCGTGTGGTACGCAGGAGCCACTGCCAGGGACAGACTAAGGCTGCAGCGCGTCGTGCGCACTGCTGAGAAGGTGATCGGCTGCAAGCTCCCATCTCTCCAGGATCTGTACATCTCCAGGACCCGGAGGCGTGCTGGCCGGATCATATCCGATCCCTCACACCCTGGTCACGTACTGTTTGCCCCCCTCCCCTCAGGTAGAAGACTTCGGTCCATCCAGACTAAAACCTCCCGTCACATGAACAGCTTCTTCCCCTCTGCCATCAGACTGCTGAACACTAAGTGACTTATTGACTCTCGTGCACTATGTACAGCAGCTCAACCAGACTCATGTCAATCATCACTGTTTTCTTCCTGCATTACCGACTGCACTATATAGTTCTCCACAGTATCTGCTGCTCGCTAATATATTTTAACTGCTGACCAGTATCACTTACTCTTATTCTACACTTTATTGCATGTATAGTTTATTTCTTTTATTTTATCATGTTTAATGTTGCAGCATTGCACCGAGACAAATTCCTAGTTTGTGTACTACATGAACAATGGCAATAAATCTGATTCTGATTCTGATTCTGATTTGATGTATATCACCACCAAAATCTAGTCATCTGTTCCCCGTGGAATCCCTGGCTGCACGGTGGCGCAGTGGTTTAGCACTGTGGCAGCACAGTTTTACCCTCGGCCGGGGGACCGCGGGGATCATGAGATCGTGGGTTCGATCCCAGCCCCCGACCAACAGTGAACTGTGTGGAGTTTGCATGTTCTCCCCGTGTTGCGCGGGTTTACACCGGGATTTCTCCGGTTTCCTCCCGCACACCAAAAACATGTAGGTTTAGGGCGCTCGCGCACGCAGCGACCAGCAGCCGGTGGCTTGTCACCAGACTGCAAACCAAGTCTACCTACGGGTACAAATAAGTAACAAAAAAAAAAAATTACACAGCTTTCCTGAAAATTTCCTCAAAATCAAAGACAGGCAAACCAACTAACCAACAGAAAAAAACAACGAAAGCAACTAAAAACATTACCTCCATCCTCCCTTAAAGGAGGTAATAAATAAATAAATAAATAAATAAATAAATGTTATTTAATGGTAGAGATTTTCAGTTTCCTTTTCACACATTTTCTAGATAAATATATTTTACCATACAATTAATTACTATAAAAAGAGCATATAAGTGGGTTAAATTAGCCTAGGCATCTACTAGTCTTAGTCAAAATGTGGTGATTGGCTAAATGCCTCATAACCAGGTGAAATTGATGTCTGATATGCATATATGCACATCATTTTCTCTTTTTTTCATTTGTACTTAATCCAGTTTAATTTTTATAATTATTTATATGTTCTTGTTGGGGGGTCAGTTCCTTTTTTTCCCCCTGTCACACCTTGATGATTTAGCCAGCCTATGCTGATGTATGAAAAATTTGACAAATACGCTGGCATGTCAAATAAGCTATGGGTAAATTTTGTATGAGTTAAGAACATGCTGAAGCATGCTGGTATATGTTAGAGTATGGTGATATCGTACAACGGTCAGTATTGCTGCCAAACAGCTAGAAGTTTCCATTTTCGAATCCCCACGCTGGTAGGGGTGGGAACCTTTCTGTGTGGCGTTTGCATGTTCTTTCTGTGCTGTGTATGTTTACTCCAGGCGCTCTGGTTTCCTCCCACAATCCAAAGACATGCATGTTAGGTTAATTAATCATTCTAAATTGTCCCTAGGTATCGGTCTCTTATAGGCCCTTAGAATATAGGGATAGTATTAGTGAAGCACTTTGAGTGGTCTTAGATCCTTATCTCTTGTCCCATATACCAGCATATGTATAATATATCATGCATACATGGTCCATAAGCTGTAGTTAAGTTATGCGATTGTTGACACACATTACTTGTAAGTTACTCATATGTCAAAATATGACAAATGTCTAGCATTCCCAAAACCTATTTCTAAACTACAGTTTGAGTAATGTGCTTTGAACCTATGTGTAACTTATATCAAACTTTTCTCCAACACATATTGACGTATGTAGATGTATTTGACAAATTCGGGAAAACCACATAACTTACTGAACGTGTTTCTTACTTACAGCTACCTTTTAATGGTGTATTAGCAGCCTTTAGGGGAATTGGTATATAAAAAGGGTTCACAGGAGGAACCCGTCAGTACTCCTCAAGACTCCATGGTGAGCAGATGTCCATGTCATCTGAGAGATGGAGGATCCGGCAAGGCTGAGACGAGAGTACCTACTAGCTGTCCTCCAACATCAGCATGACTTCATCAATTTGACACTGTAGCAGGTGCGTGCCAATAGAGCCAGAAGAAGAAGAGGTGAACAGAGGAAAAGATGAAGTTGATACTGTGATTTCTAGTGCAGTTATGATTTGAATTGTCAAGTGAAAGCCCTTTTATAGGGTACAACACGTGATCGTGGGCAATACGCTGCAGAGCGCTATGCATAAGTTAGACTATCATTGGACATAAGTTTTCAATGCTGGTAACATGCTAAGCATGTGTTGGTATGTTATCTGTAAGTTATCAAAACATTCTATATGTATCTATAGGTGCACAACCGAGAGGTTTCACAGGTCCTTCCTATCAACGGCTATCAGACTGTACAACCTAAGCAGGGCTGCTCGCAGAGATACCAAAAAGATGTGACAACCTAATAGTTTTTGAATGCAAAAGACGCAATAGACTTATACAATGGTCCCCTCCGGCATACAACTAGGAAAATACCGGTCGCTATGGAGGGTGAGAATATGTATGGGTACATAATCATACCATGTAGGATAACTAAGTAGACGGTTGTGCTGTTTCATCCCATCTAGCAACAATGCTCTGCACTGTGTGTGTTTATATATTTACATATTTATTCCACCTAGCTACAATGCTCCGCACTGTCTATATATATATATATATATATATATATATTAATATTAATATGTACATATGTATAGTAGCTGCTCTTGTTTTTTCTTACCTTCTGATTGTTGCTCTGAGTGTTGCTATCCCTGTGCTGTTGCAATCCTGGAATTTCCCCATTGTGGGACTAATAAAGGCTTATCTTATCTTATCTTATCTTATATAACTTACTAATACAGGGGGGTGGGGGGGGCTGAAAAGTTCATAGGCTGACTAAAAAGGAGTTATGCTCATAGGTGCTGAGCCAGTAGTACTTGTGCTTCAGTGGCTGAGGAACAAGAGGACAGAGCAGAGCTGAGAGTGAGTGAACTCTTATGTATGGGTACAATAAACCACATTTGGTTAAACTGCATCATTGTAAGCTTATGAATTTTAAAGCCCCCCCCCCCCCCCCCGCCCCCGTATGTTAAGTGCTGTGCATCCGGAAAGAATTTGCAGTGCATCAATTTTTCCACATCTTGTTATGCATTCCAAAAGGGATAAAATCATTTTTTCCCCTTAAAATTTTACACACAATACCCCATAATGACAATGTGATTTATTTTTTTTTTTAGATTTTTGCAATTTTTTTAAAAATAAAAAACTAAGAAATCATATGTACATAAGTATTCACCACCTTTGCCATGAAGCTCAAAATTGAGTTCAGGTTCATCCTGTTTCCACTGATGATCCTTAAGATGTTTCTACAGCTGAATTGGAGTCCACCTGTGGTAAATTCAGTTGATGGAACTTGAGAGGTGCTGCAAAGAGGAATGGGCAATACTGCACAAAGATAGGTGTGCCAAGCTTGTGACATCATATTAAAAAAAAAACCTGAGGCTGTAAATGCTGCCAAAGGTGCATCAACAAAATATTGAGCAAAGGTCGTGAATACCTATGTACATGTGATTTCTTTTATTTTATTTTATTTTTAATAAATTTGCAAAAATCTCAAATATAACTTTTTTCATGTTGTCATTATTGGGTATTGTGTGTAGAATTTTGAAGGAAAAAAATGAATTTAATCCCTTTTGGAATAGGGCTGTAACATAACAAAATGTGGAAAAAGTGAAGCGCTCTTAGTACTTTCCGGATGCACTGTAAAAGTCCAATTTGTTACTTTTTATGAATACGCTATATATATGCCCAGAATTGATTAAAAAAATCATTGATAGTTTAGCGTATGCTAGCGTTTTAGAGAAATTCTGATACGTTGGCATATGCTGGCTAAATCATCAAGGTGTGACAGTACCAATAAAAATTTAACAACAATGTGAATTGAAAAAGCAAGTATAACAAAGTTTACCACACAGAGACCCAAGTGGTATGCAGGTGTCTGTTGCAGACATTGGTGACGAGGCCACTCCAATCTTCACTATTGGCTAAGTGTATGATCTCATTGCTATTAAAATCAGGATATATGAAGTTTAAAATAATGTTTCTCAAGATTGTATGTTTTCTCCCCTGACTGTTTTCATTCAGTTTTGACAGTTTAAGATGCTCTACTCTATGTTTTCTCAAGATGTGGTTGAGAAATTTAAAGGTTTTTTTTTCTCTTGCACAGTTGATATCAGTGCTCTCCCAGTTCTTCCTCTTCTCAAAACTCCATTATTTCTGACCTTATCGACCCATGAGATTTTCACAGTTCTTCAAATAAACCACATTTCTTTTGCCTCGAGCCTTGCTGCTCTGTCCTTGCTCAGATTCCAACACTCACAGTTGTAGAGCAATACGGAACAAACATGCTTTCAGCACACTGATCATTGTAATAAGATATTTCTGTTTTTTTAAGATTGAATTCATTTTCATGAAGGTTTCTTTTTACATGGCTATGCTTTTCTTAATTTCAGTGTCACATCTGACTTCTGACATAATGACTCCAAGGTATTTAAAATGATTCAGTTGCTTGCTTCATTTGCTTTTAAAGATGTTACACAGAAGAAGTTAGTGTTTCTTGGTGGCTACCAAGCATTCTATTATCCTCTCATTGCATTGAGGCTCAAAGTTTTCACTGCTTTTACTATGTTCAGGATGACTTGAAGCTTCTTTTCAGAGTGAGCGTTTGGCGCAGTATCACTGGCATATTGAAGGTTACTGATGTTTTGCCCTGCCGCTCTTATACCTTCATGTTCTGAGATGTTGTGAGTCGTTGTGAGTCGTTTCACTGTGGATGTTGAATAGATCTGATGGAGGAAAATCTCTGCCTCACTCCTCCTTTGATTGCTTTGAATGAACTGGTTTCACCATCAATGCGTACTGCTGCTTCCTGTGCCCAGGATAAGTACTGTATGATGGTGTAAAAACATGAAAAAAAAAAAAAAAGTACTTGTCTTCACCTGCATACCACTTGGGTCTGGTTTTGCTACGATTTTTTATACGCTCTTTTACATTTCATCACATCTACCCACCGGCATAGAAGTTTCAAGATAGTCTCCCTTTGAGTCCACACATTTCTTCCTTTGGTGTTGCAATGCTTTAATCCCTGCAGTTGAAAAACAATCCACATTTGGTCAAATTTGACCACTATGAACTTTTCAGCTTATGAACTTTTCGCCCACCCCCCACCCCTGTATTTACAGGTATTCATGCATACAGGTCAAAAATTAACTGTTAGTTATTTAAATAAACAAACATGACTTTTTCTTGTATTCTGTTATATATCCACCATGAAGCCTGCGGCCAACTGATGAATACCAACAGTCTAAAACAAATTAACATTCCAGTGTTAGCGTTTTAATATTTCTGCTGCAACACAGTGAAGTGTGGTAAACATGTTTATAGTGGATAGTAAAGTCTTACATCATTTGAAACCTTAGAATTTCATCTATTTAGATATTAAAACAGGATTAAGATACAATGACAACACGGGAATTAAATAGAACATCAAATGAGCTAGGACAGCATAGCAACATAGAATTTTCTCATCAATGAAGCTTTCTTTGAGTCCTGTAATTAATGATAGTCCAATAAATATGGTCCAGCTATAATTCAAAAGGTCCAGTAGATCCTTTTGAGTAACATTCATTGTCCACCTTGATTATTACAGGTGGAAATGCCCATAAAATTGCGGCATTGTTTGAAATCCAGTTGGCTAACTTCCTGCATTTTTTGTTTACACGCTATAAAAACTACATTTTCCATCACAGTCGTGATGTAAATGGAAGCCCTAAAGAGTCATGTGAAAGTCTAGATTTGATTGATACCTCATTTGACCCAATAGACCCTTCTTTTGTGTTTTCACAGCCTTCCATAGTCAGAGAGTTCCTACTTAGCATGAAGGACCAGTCCCACAGCTAACGCAAACAAAACGAGGCAACTACAGCTGAGTATGCTGAAGCTGCAGCTCGTCAGTGCCCTCAGCTCCAGGGGCATGCTGAAGGTCGGGAGAGGATCTCTCTGATAGCTGCGCTTCAATGGGAGACTGGTGGCAATGGAAAGAAGTCTCCGAAGAAGCCCAGGCTCGCGCCAAGAGAAGAGCACTCTCGGGGCTCGGCTGTCTCTGCTCCTCACCAGTCCTCCATGCCTGCTCCTTCTTGTCCAGTTTTGCGGCGTCAACATCATCCTGTCCCTGTTTCTTGTAGGGATAATCCAGCACCTTTTACTGCCTTTCCCCTCACACCGAGCTCAGCTACCTCCACAGCGGGTCCTCATTCACGGGCAGTTCCGTCTGCCAAATTTTCCTCCACAGCCACTGTGGGACCTCCCCTCTCGGTGCATCTTCAGACGGTCAAGGTGTGTTTGAATTCCTCACCGGCGGCTCCCGTTCCCGTGCCGAAGGGGGCAGCTCCTCAGAAGTCTACTGAGGGGCCAAATACCACCGTTTCCACATGGGAGGATGATGACGCCAAACTTACATCTTAATCTGGGAAAACAGGCAAGTTAATTTTCATTCTATTTCTATTAAGGATGAAATGTCTTGCCTGATTCCTGGTAGGGAGGCTCAGGGAGAGCAGTCCCCTGAGCACTCCCCACCTGCTGCTGTTAAGAATGGTTCACCAGCCCTCTCTTTGCCCTCTCCCTTCTTCCCTGAATATACACCGGAGCTGGACTGCTCTGACCGGGAGGAGCCAGAGGTCCGGGAGGATTCTTCCCCCGCAGCAACAGTGAGCCAGATATCAGCTGCCACGCCGGAGGAATCGCCAGTGTGGGCCATGACGGCTGAAATAACTACTACAGTGACCATCACGCCTGCTGTGGAGGCTGCCACAGCAGAGTCAGCACCCGAGCGGAACCTCTTGGAGGCCGAACCTGAGGAGACATTGCCCTGATCGCCGAAGTCCTGGACGGCAGTAAAGCTTGAGCTAAGGCAAGTGCTCTCTTTTGTCTTTCTCTTTTCTATAATTGAGCATTTTTGCCTAACTTTAGGTGAGGAGAGCCAGCTGCAGCCAAACACTGCACCTGAGCTCGCTTCGCCGGGCTCTGCTGCTGCCGGTGACGCTGACCCTTCCTCCTCTCTGTCCGAGTCCTTTTCCAGGGTCGGCGGAGAGAGTTCACCATCGCCGGACGAGTCCAGGGTTCCATGTTTGTGACTGGAGGTCACCGAGGTTCAGTCTGAGGTGGTCGTTGGGGGCACCCAGCCCCAGTCCAGGGTGCTCGTGATCGATCGCCTCCTCACTTGGGTGCTCATACGGGTCGGCTGGCCCATGGCCAAGATGGCATTGGGGTCAGCAGTGGCCCAGCCGGATCCCACAGCAGGTGCAGCAGGGGTCCAACTGGACTCCACCTTGGGTGCAGCCATGGCTTGGTCGGGGTCCACCGTGGGTGCAACGGGGTCTCAGTCCCATGCCGGGACCACCAAGATTGTGACCAGGCAGTTTAGGGACACCAGGGTCATCCCTTCCTTTCTGGAGGCCCTGTCGGTGTTCCTCCTCCCTCTGCTGGGCACCATCATGGTCCTGTTTTCCTCGTCACCTGTGACCACAGGGATTTCCCCTCCTCTGCCCGGCCACCCACCTCTCAGTTTTCCAGTGGGTAGGCCACCGCCTCATTTGCCCTTCCGGTCCTGGTGGCCTAATCGTGTGGGCAGGCCACCCGAAAGACTGGGTTCCCTAGCCGGGCGGCCCATGTACCCTGGCAGGCCGCCTGATACTGTTCTACAGGCCACCTGCTGGCCCTGAGATTTTGGCTGGCCTCGTGAACTTACGGCCACCTGCTGGGCCCTGGACTCTGGCCGGCCCCCTGAACCGTGGGACTCTTGGGGTGGGGTGGATTAGCTTAGTTTTGGGGTTGGGAAAAGTGTATTGTGGTGTTTGCCTTCTTGATTTGTCCCTCCTAAACCTGTTTTCCCCCACCTCCCACCCTGGTTTGTTGTATTGGCCTTTTGAGAGGGGGGGGCAGGTTGTATTTTCTGTTTTTGGTGGTACGGTGGGTGTCTGGTCCCCACCCCTTAGGAAGGGGGGCACTGTTGTGTTTGGGGTCGTTCACCCCATCCATGACTTGTGGCTGTAGGTTTTGATTATTGCTTATTAGTTCCAGCTGTCAGACTGAGCCTTGCTCTCTGACAGTCCTACAGTCACGCCTCCTCCTCACCAGACATTCACCAGTTACATGGTATCACCGCACGCACGCACACACACACACACACACACACTCATACTGGTCCATCTACTCCGTTTGCCACGCACCTGCTTCCACTTGCTGCTCATTAGTATCTGGGGGTACTTCTGGCCAGCGGTGGAAACACTCAGTGCGTTGGCATCAGTCAGTCTCCCTGGGTTGACGTGGCTCGCTCTTCCACGGACTACTAAGTTGTTTTTCCGAGCCTTTCCGCTCCAACATTAATGTAAGTCTTCTCTGTTAATTTTTGTCCTTTTTCTCCGCTGCCAGTTCCGTCCTGGAGCACGTGGGGCTTACCTATAGAGCTAGTAGCCTGTCACCTTCACCATACCCTCTTTGCTACTAATCGGACAGTGTTATGGACATTTGGTGCAACAGTTCCCTTCGTTAATAAACAAGCTAAACTTCACCAGCGTTTGGCCTTGTAGTAATTGATTTGTGTGTGCGCATTTATGCACACACATGACAGATTGTGCACTGAAAGGAAGAGAGAAACAAAGTTAAGATGAATATTCTTAATCTCAGACCAATAAAAAGTATCACAATTACCAAGGTGTTACTCGTAGTATTTATAAGTTTAAAAGTGCTAAGGTGCATTGTATTTTAGCAAAGTGTCATGGCAGCAGTGAGGATGCACACACACACATTGCACTTTGCCTTAATTGCCTCTGATTTCCTCCAGCTGCTTTGCGGGCAAGCTCCACCCTATTTAAGGGGTGAGCCGCATTCATCAGTGTGTGTTTGTCTTGATGCCACAGTCAAGTTGCATCTGAGATCTCCTGCTCCTTGTGTTCCTTGAACTCTCGTGTATGTTCCATGCTCGCTCGCGACCTGCTGCCCAGCTCTGTTTGGTCTCCCTGCTGCCTGACTTCCACCTTGGATTATCAGGTAAGCCTGACCTCCCAAAGCTCTCACCTCTGTGTTTGTTGGATCTCTTGGCCATCAATTCCTCAGTGTGCCCCACCAGAGCTCCCCCTGTATTTTGGACTCTATTGACTGCACAGCCTGGATTTCCCCCTGGACTCCATGCAGCCAAGTATGACACGGATATTCAGCTCTATACAAACTGCTCCCTCTTCCCCCTAGGACCAGGTCCCAGGCCTGGGGATACCTCCCCTCACCATCAGCAAGTACCTCCTGCAGTAGTCCTCCACCTCAACGTAAGAGCCAGAGGAGCCACTTTGCAGCAGTTCATCTCCTCCTGTCCTCTGCAACAGCAACCAATGAACCATTACCAAGAAAGCTTTAGTTTTCCCTGCACTATAGCCAGCCTATTTCCCCAGATATTTACTCTGTTCTTCTCTTCTCCTAACAGGGCTACCAGTCAGTCCACATCACAATTTGTATAATAAAATACTTATCTTGGCACCTTACCAGTTGTCTCTTGTTGTGGTATCTCTTGTTGGGTTCCTGCAGGACCTGGCAGAAACCCAACATGCCTTCCCAACAGAACGCCTCACAACTCTTGAGGTGAAAATTGGTCAATTATCTCATCTTGCAGCCGTCACTCAGAGCCAAATTTATTGCCCACTTCGCTGTAGCTGCCACATCCAGCTCAGCCATGGCAGGGTCTCCCTGCTGACAGCAGAGAATTCACCCCCTGAGTCTGTCTCCTCCAATCAAGCCCCTTCCATCCCATCTTTGTCCTGATACAGTGGGAGGGTAGGGGGCTGGAAAGGATTCCTTCTCCAATGTCAGTTGTTTTTTTTCAGCGAACCCTTGCCGATTTTCTGTCTGAACAAAGCAAGATTACGTACTTGATCACCCTCTTAGATGGTCTTGCCTTGGAATGGGAGCAGGTGCTTGTCAGCGGTCGAAATTATCCCAATTTTTCCTTTCTTCAGTTTGTCTCTGAGTTCGAGAGGGTTTTTGCTCACTCTAACCATGATGGTGATGTTTCCAGCAAACTTTTGGATTTCCATCAAGGCACCCAATCGGTGGCTGACTTTTCGGTTTGTTTCCGCATTCTCGCCACCGATTCAGGCTGGAATGATGTCACCCTTGAGGGGGCGTTGATGCATGCCCTCAATTCGACTCTCAGTGAGGAGTTAATGCTTCATGATGAGCCCTCTTTCCTAGACACGATAATTTCGCTGGCTGTCCAGCTGGGTAACCAAACTCATTCTCGTGCCTCCAGGAAACATTGTTTCACTGGCACAGCTTCTTGCCCTGTTGCTGCCTCACGTCTTCTCACTCTGCCTCCATGTCCACCTCTGGAAACAGATGAGTCCATGCGTATTGGTCGTACTCAACAGTTGCTGGCTGAGCGACAGTGACAACAAGCGGCAGGCTTATGTATTTACTCTGGCTCTCCTGGTCACTTTTTGGCCTCCTGCCTGGAGCGTTCAAAAGACCCCACCCATCAGTCAGAGTAGGGAGACTGACGGGCGAGGTCACCAGATCTCTCCTCCCTCACCAGCTCACCTTGCCCATACTACTTAGGGTTAATTTCTCTGAACATTCTTTCACTGCTCTAGTTGATTCAGAGGCTGACCAAAGCCACATTCTTAGCAGACTGGTAGCCCAACTTCAAATTCTCACTGAAGATTTGGCTATTCCCATCTCTGTAGTCCCCCTCTCTGGGTCCAAGCTAGCAGTTTTAACCAAGAGAAGTACACCTATAACAGTGACTGTGTCTGGAAATCACCAGGAGGACCTCATCTTCCTGGTTTTTCCCTCTAACACCACACAGTTAGTTTGGGCTTTGATTGGCTAAATTTACATACCTCACTATTGACTGGTTGCAGGGCAAAGTTACTTTCTGGAGAAATTTTTGTCTGTCCTCCTTCCTTCGCTCAACCCTGTGTTTGCTCACTCCCCCTTCATACCCCTCCGCAAAGAACCTGCCTGACCTTTCTCGAGTTCCCAGTGAGTTTCATGACTTAGCCCCCATGTTTATCAAGGCCAGAGTCCTGTCATTACCACCACAAAGTCCATATGATTGTGCCATTAACCTCCAGCAGGGGGTGGCCCTCCCTTCCAGCCGTCTTTATAGTTTGTCTGGTCCCGAGAGGGAGGGTATTGAGATGTAAATAAAGGAGTCCCTCCAAGCTAGAATCATAAGGCCATCCTCCTCTCCAGATTGAGCAGGATTCTTCTTTGTTGGCAAGAAGCATGGTATGCTGAGACTGTGCATTGATTTCTGGGAACTGAATAAAATAACCATCCATCCATCTTCTTCCACTTTACCCTTTTTTTGGGTTGTGAGGGGACTGGAGCCTATCCCATCGTCTTTGGGTGAGAGGCAGGGTACACCCCGGACAAATCGCCAGTCCATCGCAGGGCCAACACAAAGAGACAGACAACCATTCACTCTCACATTCATACCTAAGGACAATTAAGAATCCCCAGTTTTGATGCCAATTAACCATTAAAGACAAATACCTCCTGCCTCTTATCAACTCAGCATTTGATCTCTTCCAGGGTGCCACCGTGTTCACTAAACTAGACCTGAGAAATGCTTACCATCTCATCCGCATCAAACAGGGTCATGAATGGATGACCGGGTTTCACACTCCACTAGGCCACTTTGAGTATCGGGTCATTCTGTTTGGTCTCACCAACGCCCCTGCAGTTTTTCAAAGGAAAATTAATGATGTTCTACGTGACTTCCTGAATGTCTTTGTATTTGTCGATGTTTCAACCCCAGTGGTGTAGAAGGAGTAACCTGTGTTTCTCTTCAGGTCTTGATTCTCCTAATTTCCTCATTGGCTCTTCACAGCCCACACCTGCATCATGTTGGCAAATCATTATTCCTTCCCTGACTATTAAAGGCCAGAGAAGAAGAAGATCTTCCTTCCACCTTTGATTTGGGTTGCCACCACACCAGTAGCTCTGTAATCTCTGCTGCCATTACTGGCTGGGACAGGTTTTAAGCAGTTGGTATGTCTGCGTTTTGTTTTTTTTTGTTTGTTTTTTTTTTGTCTTTTTCAGGTTCACCTGTGTACACTGTAGTTAACTTGATATATCTTTTGGTTATTCAGACTGCCTGTTAACCTGTGTTTGTTCTTAATTTTTGGCAGAGAAAGCTGTAGGGGAGAGCTGCCATTTTCTTTGAACCCTTTTTGTACTGTTTATGTTGTGGATCAGGGAGTCGCTTATCAGGGTTTGTACTTTTTCTTTCAACTTAAGTTTTAAGTAAGAATCTTTTGTTTCTAGCTCCAGGAGCGATTTTGTTTTTTTTTTGTTTTGGCCTCGGCTCTCCCTGAAGTCAATTTTTCTTTCTTTTACGTTGGCAATAAACACTTTAAACACTTTTTTTTTCCGGTTCCGGTTCCGCCGGACCTGTGGCGTCACACGAGTTGGCTGCCCGTTGCAATAGCCTTTTTTTTATCTTCCTTCTTCTTTCTACACCTTTCACTCTATATATATATCACGGACACACAGATCGCCCCAAAGGTCTCCCGAGTCGGCGGACGGAGCCACTGTTCACAGCAGGAGACGTTACAGCAGGAAGAGCTAGTGCTAGCTAGCACTCAACCGCCACCCGGTGCAAACGGTGAAACTTGACATACCGGGAACTGTAGCGAAAACGACGCTGGTGCCGGGCTGGAGTTTAGGCGGCGTGCAAGAAATAAAAGACAGAATAATAAAGAGCAATGGCAAGAACCAAGCAGACCGCCCGTAAAATCTACTGGAGGAAAAAGCCCCCCAGGAAGCAGCTAGCCACCAAGGCCGCTCGGAAAAGCGCTCCGGCCACCGGCGGAGTGAAGAAGCCTCACCGTCACAGGCCCGTGGCTCTGAGAGAGATCCGTCGCTACCAGAAATCCATGGAGCTGCTCATCCGTAAGCTGCCCATCCAGTGCTTGGTGAGGGAGATCGCTCAGGATTTCAAGACCGACCTGCGCTTCCTGAGCTCCGCCGTCATGGCTCTGCAGGAGGCCAGCGAGGCCTACCTGGTGGGTCTCTTCTTCGCTAAGAGGGTCACCATCATGCCCAAAGACTTCCAGCTGGCCCGTCGCATCCGCGGAGAGAGAGCTTAGACTTTCTGCTGCACATTCACCAACCATAATGCTCCGCACTGCGTGTCTATATATATATATATATATATATATATATATATATATATATATATATATATATATATATGTATATATATACATATGTTTACTAGCTGTTCTTGTTCTTTCTTGCCTTCTGATTGTTGCTCTGAGTGTTGCTATCCCTGTGCTGTTGCAATCTTGGAATTTCCCCATTGTGGGACTAATAAAGGCTTATCTTATCTTATCTAATCTTAAAACTGATCAACTCTCTCATCATTTTTTTTCACCTGGTTTATGTTATCCCCTTTTACCCTTAGACAGCCACTGGAGTTGTAACAGGCTACCTAGATGATATCCTGGTGTTTTTGCACTCCAGGGAGAAGCACCGGGTCCACACCAGGAGGGTGCTGCAGCGGCTGCTGGAGAACATACTCTATGTCAAGGTCGAAAAGTGTGAGTTTTTCACCAGCACTACGTCATTTCTGGGCTTCATCATCGCAAAGGGGCAACTGAAGCCTGATCAACGCAAAATACAAGCTGTCACAAAGTAGCCCACTCCATCCAACCCCAAACAGCTCCACCCTTTCCTGGGTTTCATTCATTTCTATAGGAAAGTCATCAAGAATTACAGCAGCATTGCTGTAGGGCTCCCTGATACAACTCATTTGCACCATCATCATCATCATCATAGCAGTCTGTCAGGAGCAACAATGACTGTTTCATTTAGGTCTGATCAGATTCCTCCATGCAGCTCTGTAATTGGCCTTCCGCTGCCAGGAACTCCTGACCTTGTTAACCTGGACAAACCCTCCCGTGTGCTTCTCCATTGCGCACGGCAAGGGGTGAAAGGATAAAGACTTACGCGCAGGAGTTACACCACACACATTTATTAAACTCAGCAACAACAGTCCCAAAAAGTGAAGACATACAAAAATACACACTTACAATGGGCATTCCTGGGCCAGCATCGCCCAGCGAATGCATGAGGAGACACAATCAACCACAATTATGTCCAAGAGCTGACATCGCTTCAGTGGTGCAGGAGAACCACGGCAGAGGTGGAGTGCTGAACACTTCGTGGCACACAGCATAAACAAGACTATGTGCATCAACAGACAATTAATTTAATGACCCAGCAGTGTGTGACTCGCGAAAGGCACCTAAATACACGCACTGCTGGTGATGATGTAATTAGAGATACCTGGGCGAGGAGCGAGACGATGGCACATGGGAATGGGAACAGCTGATGGTCATTAGAGAGGGGGTGTGGTTGGACCAGCAGACAGTCAGACAGCGCTCACACCAGTGTGAGCCCAAGGGGCTGCCTCACCACTGCTGGCCAGAAAGCAGTGGCTATGGGGAAGGAAGCACACATAAATACATACTAAACATACATACAAAGCGGCACCTTAACCCAGAGAGAGATCAGGACCAAGCAGGGGAAAACCAAGCTGGCTCGGCTCCTGACAGAGCCCCCCCTCCCCCCTTTAAGGGGTGGATTCCCAGACACCCATGGTAACATCGCAATGACCCCCCCACCCCCCAATAGGAGCAACAGCAACAAACAACACGAACCAGGGTGTGAGGTAGGGGGACCTGGAAAAGAGGGAACACAATACCCCGCCCAGGGCCCACAATTAACCCCCCCAAGTCCACTGGTGTTGGGGCTCAGGAGGCCGCCCAGAGTCCCAGGCCCAGCTGACAGTCCGGTGGCTTGAGTCCGGTGGCCTGCCAGAAACCCTGGGCCCTCTGGCCCAGAAACTCAGTCCCTCTGGCGGTCGGCCAATGTTGTAAAGCCACCAGGACCAGGTCGGTGGCTCAGGAGGCGGCCTGCCCACCATGAGGTTCAGTGGTGGGTGACGGGGCTGTAGAGAGGGGACCCTCACATCGTCAGGCTGGGAAGCGATGGGGACCACTATGGCGTCCGGCTGAGGAGTGACAGTCCCAGCGACCTCTGGCTGATCGATAATGCCCTCAGTGGTTCCGGTCTGGAACACAGCTGCACCTGTGGTGGACTCCAGCGGGAGCCTAGCTGCACCCGAGGTGGACTCCAGCGGGAGCCTAGCTGCACCCGAGGTGGACCCCAAAAGGGCCAATGCTGCACCCGCAGTGGACTCCAGCTGGAGCTCTGCAGCACCCGTGGTGGACTCCAGCTGGAGCACCGTCACACCCGCGGTGGACCCCGACCGGTCCAATGCTGCACCCATGGTGAGCGGGCCAACCCTTAGGAGCACCAGGCTGAGGAGGCGATCGATGGAGGGAGCTCTGATGACCTTGGCAGGAGGGGCTGGAGTAGCGGCATCCTCTTCTGGCTGGAACAGACCCTCGGTGACCTCCGGTGGAGACACACCCTCTCTGGTGAACCTAGATGAAGGTTCAGGGGAAGCAGGAGAAGAATTACGGTTAGGGTCGCTGGCAGCGGCTAGCCCAGTGAAGTGAGTTCAGATGCAGCCGAGGGACACCTGGCCGAGGCGCGAGAAGATGGCACACGGGAATGGGAACAGCTGATGGTAATTAGAGAAGGGGTGTGGTCAGACCGGCAGACAGTCAGACAGCACTCACACCAGCGTGAGCCCAAGGGGCTCCCTCACCTCTGCCGGCCGGAAAGCAGTGGCTATGGGTAAGGAAGCACACAGAAATACATACTAGACATACATACAAAGCGGCACCTTAACCCACAGAGAGATCACGACCGAGCCGGGGAAAACCAAGCCGGCTCGGCTTCTGACAAAGGCTCCCTTTAAACTTTAACTTTGGATGCATTGGATTGTGGTGTAGGGGCAATTCTTTCCCAACGGTCCCCTGCAGATGGGACGGTGCACCCCTGTGTATTTTTTCTCACCATTTAAACCCAATGGAGAGGAACTACAACGTGGGCAACAGGGAGCTCGTGGCAGTCATGCTGGCACTCAAGGAGTGGCGTCACTGGTTGGAGGGGGCAGGTCAACCTTTTGTCATCTGGACAGACCACCAGAATCTGGAATACTTAAGGTCTGTCAAGCGCTCAACCCACGCAAGGCCTGATGGGACCTTGTTTTTTGGCCAGTTCAATTTCATCTTGACCTATCGACCTGGGTCCAACAACGTCAAGAAAGATGATCTTTATAGTAAAATGATGTTCTTTCTACTTCCAAATGATGGCTCAAACAGTGCTCACTGGAACAGTCACCAGTTTAGAAATGTGCCTGTAACCAATGCCATCATTTATGTTTTACAACAATAAGGTTGTGAAGGTATAGAGAGCGTTCTTTGCTTCTACCCATCATGAGTTCTTTGTGGTGTAACAGTCTGATATTCACAGACCTTTTAAAAGGCTATCAGCCACGACTTAATGAGCTAAAATTAATTTCCACTGATGTGAGATGGGATAGCTTCCTATATTCTGATGGATTTCAGCTGGATTATTGGCTTTCAATGCCTTTTTGCAACTCTTTTTCTTCCTGTGTTAAATACTTATTCCCTGTGTCATTCCACATTATTAAATATAATGTTTTGTGAACACAGTTGCTTTGATTTCTTTGTATATATGGATTACTTGGGTTTTTGCTGATATCTGGTGAAAATCTCAGGCTAATGGCTCCATCAGAAATATGTTTGATGAGAAAAACGTTGGACATGTTTAATACTTATTTTCCCCACTGTAGTTTAGCTATGTAATTTTTAGGCATTTTTAGGGAAATTGGCTGGAATTTTAAGAGGTTAAGGTTCTCTTTTCACAGAGCTGAATATTTTGAAGTTATTTCCCAGATCCAGTGTTCAAAGCATCAGCATTCAATACTAAGATGACTGACCACAACTTGCTTAAAGGGAACATGGTTTAATTATTCACACAAACAAATGTTTTAGGTTCATATTAATCATAGACATTAATGGAACAACTTTTAAATTGTTAAAGACCGGACTATGTAATAAAAAAAACACTTGACCCTAAAATTAAGTCTTTCCTGTACTGTAATATTGAAAGAAAAAAGTGTTCTACAGTCAATAAACAAGGACTGAAATAGACACAGTATACTGAGCAGAACACAAATAATGGAGCCCTTGCCTGCAGTCTTGAATCCATTGCATGGCAACAGGAATGCGATGATCAAACCACTGAAACATTGCATCATTAGCTTCTCACAGGCGAGCAGGCTCATCATGAAGAGATGAATCAATTACTTGCTTGTGCAAAGGCAGTCTGACTCAGCTGTGCATTGATTTCACACAAAATGTAATTTTCCACCATTAGCCATGTTATCCGTTGTGTAGTGCCACGCTGATTCAAGCAAATAAACTCATATTTAGTACATTGATATACAGTAGAAAAGAAGAGAAAGCCAGGGACATTAATACAACTTCTATTGCACTGGGCTTCACTCCTTTCTTCACTCTCAATGAAATATTTTTGCTGGTCATTAACATCTGTTTGTTCTCTCCCATAGATTGAGTCCCTGCCGTGCTGTTTGCTCTCTACATGTCTGTTCTTTTCGTCTTCTCTGTCCCCTCACCCCTCAGCCAGTCGCAGCAGATGACTGCCCCTCCCTGAGCCTGGTTCTGCTGAAGGTGTCTTCCTGCTAAAAGGGAGTTTTTCCTCTCCACCGTCGCCAAGCACTTGCTTACAGGGGATCGCCTGATTGCTGGGGTCTTTCCGCGAGTGTGGGGGTTTCCCCTACATTTGAAAGTGCTATGAGAAGAATGTTGTTGTGAAATGGCGCTATATAAATAAAGTTGAATTGAATTGAATTGAATTGTTGTGCATATGAAGAAGCTACATGAACCTCTGATAAACAGCCAAAAACATATGACTTGGAAGTGGTCAAATGTACACACCCTCAAGGTGTACCACTCTCATATATGCATTTAGGTGAGTTAGTAAAGCAGTCGACCCAGCTACAAGCACAGATACACTCCCAGAAGCCATATTGTCTAGTGTAATTAACCTGTCACAGTTTACTGTTGATCAAGTCACTCTTGAGTTCAATAAGTGAGGCTTACTTCTTTCTTAGACATCAGCACTTCAATCAGGCTCTCATTAGTGTCTCTATGTTTCCATGCATGCGTTGGAAGAATTTCTTTCATGATGTAACTGTGTCTGAAGTAAGGTATAGCACAAATGTGTGCATAACGATATGAGGGGTGAAAAGGTCTTTGGAGATACTTCCGTCATTGTGAACTGTCATGCATGTTGTTAATTGACAAAGTTTCGAAGACAAGTCTCTAAACTTAATACATCAAGATCATGCTTGTGTTATGAGCATAAACACAAACACCAACATGTAGGCATGTACCCTATATGATGCAAGACAGGAGAACAAGCCTATGACAAGGCTTGAGAAAGTCTGGAAATTACATTTGTCAGTCATTTTGTCAGGCCAGAGATTTAGACTCCATAACAGACGGTGTTGAAATGAAAGGAAAGGACAAGTTAGCAAATAGAGATAATTTGAAATCGAAATGAACTTAAAGGAGAGAAAAAACTTTGTGTAGCGGCTACAGAAGAATATAGTGGTAAATGCCTTCCAGAACACTGTGATGTGTGTTCATTGATTTAAAAAGGACAAATGAAATGGCACCAGCCTAAAAGATGTTTTATGGAGCAATTCTTTAAAATTTAAGCAAAACCACACAAACTACTTCACCAACACTGAATAGCTGCTATTGTGTACTGGTTTATTTAGAGCAGTGCTTTTTAACCAGGGTTCCATGGAGCAGTCAGCTTTCTGTGGGAAATTTTCTAATTTCACTTCTTAATTGGTCCAAAAAATTTAAAATACTGTATGTTGCAATTCTTTTGCATGGTTGGCTTCATAACCCATGTCACTCTGAAAGAGTCAGTGCCTCACAAGCTATGAATTTCACCACACCTCACTGCCCCGTACATAAGTCCAATGCACTGACAACAAGCAAACAGTGCCGCTTCTGCCACAAACCACCACACCACCCAGACATACTGTATAATGAAGGTCTTCTTTGAATGTCTCGCTGAGGCCCCAGTCCGAGACTTCTTCAACTCCCACCTCCAGAAGAACTTTGACCACATTCTGAGGGAGACTGAAGACATGGAACCTGATAGTCAGGATGGAATCTGCGGTCATGGGACAAACTCATGTTTTGTGGACTTAGAGAAAGCATTCGGTTCAATCAGGAAAACTTATTCCCAGTGAAAGTTGGACTCCACCAAGGCTTCCATTTGTCACCAATCCTGTTCATAATTTTTATGGAAAGGATTTCTAGGTGCAGACAAGGAATGAAGGGTGCCATGTTTACAGAGGATGTGGTCCTGTTGGCTTCATCGATCACTGACCTACAGGTCTTAATGGGTCTGTGGATTGTCCCCTTCTGGTTGTGGTGGAGCTCCTGCCCAAGTGGAGGAGTTCAAGTATCTTGAGGTCATATTCACAAATGAGGGGAGAATGGAGCAGCGGATTGTCAGACAGAGTGGACCAGCATCTGCAGTGATACAGATGTTGTACCAGTCGGTTGTGGTGAAGACGGAACTTAGCTCCAAAGCAAAGCTGTCAATTTACCAGTCAATCTATGTTCCTACCCTCACCTATGATCACAAGCTTTGGGTACTGATCAAAAGAATAAGATCAGGGATGCAAGAGGCTGGAATAAGCTTTTTCCATAGGGTTGCTGAACACACTGTTAGAGATAGGATGAGAAGAACAGTTATCCAGGAGAGGCTGAGAGTAGATCCACTACTCCTCCACATTGAATGGAGCCAGTTGAGGTGGTTTGGGGAACTGATCGGGATGGCTCCTGGATGACTTACATGTGAGGTGTTTTTGGCCAACTGAGAGAATACCGCGGGGCAGACCTAGGACATGCTGGAGGAGACTAAGTCTCCCAGTTGGCCTGAGAACATCTTGGTGTCTTCTCTGAAGAGCTGAAAAGGTGGCTGGAGAGAGGGAAGTTTGGCTTCTCTATTCTTCCTCTGTGACGCAGACCCCCAGGTAAGTGATAGACAACAGATGGATGATATCCATAGCAACTTGAAAGAAAAAGCCCATGCAATCTTGAAATTTGAATGTTTACTGAATTATTTTTTAAATCAATATTATATGACTATTTCTTATGCTAATCTATTGTATATTTGCCCCATCCACAATTTCATTGTATTCTACTACTAAACAATGACAATAAAGCCTATTCTATTCTAATTTATATTTTAATATTACCTAGTAGTTCTGTTTTTAGCCATGTGCAACTACTACCAGAAGTTAGAAGCTGTGCATCAGAAAGCCCCATGCTTACCGCCAAGAAAGCAACTGAAATAGAATGTACCAGATGGAAGTGAAATGTGTGTGGTGGTTTTAGATTACAGGCTACTGTCAAAATGGATAAAAGCACCATCAGTAAAAAACTGACTGTTAAGAATGCCTCAAAAACTACTGAAGGATGAGGTCTGTACAAACTGTGTCAGGTAAAGCTAGGCCATTACAGCACTAAAGCAGTTGCACAGAAGAATTCAACAGTGGATCACCCATGCAGTGGTTCACCCATTAATTCACAGTTAGTGTCTACACTATTTAAACACTTGACAATGGCTGGCAGTAAAGGTGTTTTATGCACCTACATGTTTATTAGAATAAGTTGTAACTAGGAATAAGATAAGATTGGGCATCCATGTGACACTGTCTCCTAATCACAGAAAGGCTAAAGCCACTTTTTTTCTGGAAGTGAGCAAAGTCCTTTTCCCCTCAGAAATCTAGACTGACCTAAACTATAAAAGCATAAGGAACCACAAGTAGACCTAATAAGGCACACAGGAGGATGTTTGTGCCACATGGAGCTAGGATGGCTAACAAGGTCTTTTAACGAGAGAGTTGGAAATACTATCGGTGTACGTTTGCACAACAATAATGTGGTGAGTCTGCATCGCTCACATGCCTGACAGACAGCAGACATCTTAGCTCTGTCATAATGTTCATACAATATACCACACTTCCTGGATACGTCCTAGATACAAAGCACAGTTTTAAAGTAAACATTATCTGAAACTAGCAGGTTGTGGGTGAACATTACACTAGTGATGACTGAATAGTATTTCTGCTTCCATTGTCTGCTCTTGATTTAGTTATTTTTGAGGGATTTCATCAAATCTTATTTTCTTACAACAAATATAATTGTATATACTTTTAGTGAGACTGCAGAATATTTATATAAAGAATATTCATTCATTCATTCATCCATCTTCTTCCGCTTAATCCTTTTCGGGTCGCGGGGGGGCTGGAGCCTATCCCAGCATCTTTGGGCGAGAGGCAGGGTCCACCCTGGACAGATCGCCAGTCCGTCGCAGGGCCAACACAGAGAGACAGACAACTATTCACTCTCAAAGTCATACCTAAGGACAATTTAGAATCCCCAGTTTGATGCCAATTAACCAAACTTGCATGTATTAATATAAATTAATTTATAATATATATTATTCCTCCTCCTTGGATCATCATGTTATTTTGGTGGAGGAGTTTGCATGTCCTCAAAATCCCAGGAGCTATGTTGCTGGGGGCAACTTGCCCATGGTAGTGTCTCCCATGGAAAACAGGTCCTGGACTAAGGGTCAGGCCAAGAGCAATTCAGCGGATCCCCATGAAAAAGTTACAAGGACCCAGTGTACCCAATAAGCCACATGGGTCCTCCCTCCAGTGGGCTCATCACCTGCAAGAGTGATCATGGGGACCATGGTGCTATGTGAACTGGGTGGCAATCTGAGCTTCTCTGCATGGACTGCTGCTCCCGTGATCCAAACCGCTCGGAAAAGCAGTAGAAGATTGATAGATGATGGATGGATGGATGGATATTAAAAAAGCATGACACCCGCTTTAAGTGATGGAGTTGAAAAACAAAACTGTTTTCAAAGGAGGTGATTTGAAGTAAAATACAATATATATTTTTTTAAGGAAAAAGTACAGATTAAAGAATTCTAAGCTTTTTAAAAAATATACAGTATATTTTTATATTGTACTATGTTTCAGTGCATTTTATTGTTGTCCTTAACTCAGCAGTCTCGTCTTGTAGCTACAGTATCTTAAATCTTAATTTCTCTTGGCAAATTGTATGTACCATAATTTTAATGATTACAGAATATTTAGGGCTCCAAGCAGCTATGCTACGAGAAACGTCTTCTTCTTCTTCTTCTTCTTCTTCTTCTTCTTCTTCTTCCTTCTTCTTCTTCTTCTTCTTCTTCTTCTTCTTCTTCTTCTTCTTCTTCTTCGCTAAAAGTGCATGGGTGGCAAAACGGGTAATATGTGGAAACCTGAAATTTTACGGTCTGATCAGAAACTCTCCCCAGTACTTAAAGACCAAAAATGAAGGCACTGTGTACATAGGTGGCGCTATAATGAACACTTTTATGTTTTTGCAAATATCTTGAGAATGGCTGGGCCTAGACTGAAAATTCTTTCATCAGTCTATTAATTGAAACCTTCTGCAACTTTTTGTAAATTATTCTTCTAAACAACAGCTAAAGTACAGCATGGCTCAAAGGTTTTTTACCTAAAGATAATGTTTGAAAAAATTATTTTGATGGTACACCAAAATTTGACCGAGTAAATGTCACTTCAGCCATTGCCTGAGTGGGCCCTCATTGCCTTCAACAGCTCTTATTTTTTGGTATCATTACTGTGGGGACAGCAGATGTGGCCTCGGCCCCAACAGCGAATCACAGGGCACGACTTTAGCCACCAACAACAAAAGCCCCATGGTTGAGTGGTGGGACTGGGGTCGTGGTCACTGTGGCTGTGGCCTTTTCAGTGTTCCTACAAGGAACAAGAACGTTACATGGTGCTGCTTTTAAAATTAATGTGTAGCAGAACTTAGGTTTTAAATGCTGTTGTTAAGCAATATAAGACACTGAAGTCTACACCTGCTTGGAACCTGATGATCACATCTTGTGGCTATATTTATAATAAAAACAAGATAATCCCTCCCACAGCATGTGAGAGATAGGGCAGTGGCTATAGTGGGGGTCAGTCCTCTTTGCATTAACATTTCGTTTCCCCATTCTATTATGCTGAGCACCAATCTAGAAGGCAGAATGTACCATTTTTAGATTTTCTTTGGTATGACCGGGCAGGGATTTGAACCCACAACCTCCTGGCTGGGGGGTGGGGGGGGGGTTCTACCTACTAGCCCACCACTCTGGTTTAATATATAATTTTTTCTATTAAAACGTATGACCTACTTCAACTGAACGAGAGTTGGAAAAAGAGGTGATTGAAGTATAATATATCTCAAAGCTGCGCACTTTAAACAATGCATTTCTAAGTGATGTCTGGGGAGTTTTTTTTTTTTTTAGCAATCCATCATTGTTTAGAAATGATAGCAGGACACTTTGTGGAGAAATGTTAAAGGCATGGTATCATAACCACTTCTGTAATTTCACCTCAATGGCCACGCTATTTTGCTGAGAATATTGCCAGGAATCAGGCTTTTACTGCTCTCTGGCACTCACACTGTTGTGTGACTGCACTCCATTAGAGTGTCTCTTCAGGGCACTTCAGTGAGATGGGGGTAAAACTCCTACTCATCATCATTAGCACTGAAACATGACCACATGGGAATCCAAACCAGTGTGCAACATGCCAAGATAAAAAGGCAGTCCCCCCCACCCCTCCCACTGTCTTCGTCCCACACAAACTTAACCTACATTCATCAGTCATGCACCAGCATAGCCATATTGAAAATGACAATCACAGAGGCCATAAATATTTAACCTCCCATTAAATTGACCATGTTTCATTGCAAAATGTACACACACAGTACCCCCTCCCCCCCCCCCCCCCCGGCTCAGCAGATGTGGTGAGCGAGTGTCAGTTTGTTGTTATTGTTCTTTTTGAGTTGATGAAGAGTCAGTGGAAATGTGGGGAAGCTGTGGGGGGATGAGGGGTGCCTTTAATTTCACCCCATTGCTTGTCTCGGGCACCAAGGGTGCAGCAGGGGCTTAATTAGAATGAGTTTTAAATATTGATGGGACTGGTTGTCCCTACAGTAAGGCCGCTCAGGGAAACCGGAGCAGTGGAGATGAAACTTGATGAGAGCAAACACACTCTGACAGCTCTGAACGGCCTGGCTGATTCATTAATTAAAAGAAGACGGATGGCTGAAAAGACAGAGTGAGTGAGTAAGGTTAGAATGTCAGATAAATGGAAAGATTTAACAGTGGTTCACAACAAATGAGCCTGATAAAAATCAGAGAATAACATGTTCCTGTGGCTTTAACAAAAGATGAGATGACACAACTCATAATTGCTTTTCTTCATGGTTCAGATGTTTTGGGTTTTTTTTTTTTTAATTGGTTATAAATCAACAGGAATTTGTTGTTGTTTTTTATATATTAACATGTGTGTTACCAAAGGTCACAATTCAATCTCATTTAATCTTCTTCATCTTTTGGCTGCTCTCTATAGAGGGCACAAACAGTGGATCATGTGCATCTATCTCACCCTTTCCCTCTCATCCTCTTTTGTCACACCAACCTTCTCCATGTCCTCCTTGACACCCATGAATCTTCTCTATGGTCTACGGAGACACCTGCCTGATCTCGTCTGTCAGTCTGTCCATCACCATGGTAAACAAGAAGGGGCTCAGAGTGGATCACATCCCCACCTTGAACCCATCTGCCGCTCCTACATGACACCTCACCACCATCTCACTGTCCTCATACATGTCCTGCACCATCCTCATATACTTCTCTGACTTCCTCATACAGTACCACACTTCCTCTCTTGGCACCCTATCATCTGCTTTCTCTAGATCCACAAAGACACAGTGCAACTCCTTCTGACCTTCACTATTCTTCTCCATCAGCACTCTTAGAGCAAACATTGCATCTGTAGTACTCTTTCTTGGCATGAAACCATAGTGCTGCTCACTGTTTGTCACCTCTCCTTTTAACCTGGCTTCAACAACTCTTTCCCATATATGCATAGTGTGGCTGTCAGGGTTTGGGTTGAGCTCTTGTTCTCACCGTGTTATAATTCATATCATCTTGGTACTGGACGGGAGTCCAGTAACACATCCACATCCTTGCTTTAAGTTATTGTATTATTCTCTGGTAATTTGGATTGTGATCTTGGTCCTGAGCGGGAGCATTCCACTCCACCCATCACAGTTCCTAAGGGCGAGCAGCACGCTTCACCCGTAGCAGTTCCTGAGGGCGAGCAGTCTGTTTCACCCATCGCAGTTCCTGAGGGTGGGTAGTCCCCTCCACCCATCGCAGTTCAAGGGGGCGAGGCTGGCATGCCTCCATCATTGGTTCCTGAGGCTATCGTGTTCCTGTCCCAGGTCACCGAGGCTGGCGTGGGCCTGTTGTCGTCTGACTCGGAGCTGGGACATCACCAACTACTGGTTCCTGAACTTAAAGCTTCTCTGCTGGAGTTTGCTGAGCTAAAGCCCCCCTTGCTATTGTCTGTTCCTGAAGTCGGCACACCCTTGCCACCAGTATCTGAGGTTTGTGTGCAACAATTTTCTCTTCTTGAGTCTAGTGCACTTCGGTCAGCTGTTTCTGAGGGCTGTGCACCTCAGCCACCTTCTACAGAACTCACAACTCCCCTGTCATTGGTCTGTGAATTAGAGATTTCTGTATTTTTGTTCCCCTGAATCAGAAATTCCTGTGTCAGTGTCTCCGGAACTTGAAATTCCTGCATTTGTCTTTCCTGAATTAGAAATTCATGTATCTGTGTTTCCTGAATTAGAAATTTCTGCATCTGTGTACCCTGAATTGAAAATTTCTGCTTTTTTTTTTTTTTTTTTTCTCTGAGTTTAAAATTTCTGCATCTGGGTCCCCTGACCAAGAGATTTCTGCATCTGGGTCCCCTGACCAAGAGATTTCTGCAACTGGGTCCCCTGAGCTAGAAATTTATGTGTCTGTTATCTGGTTCTGAATTAAGGTTTCCTGGGTTATCCCCTGAGCATAGAGTTTTTGTACTATTTCCACTGAATAAGATTTCTATGTTGCTGCCTGAGCCAGAAGCTCTTAAGTGGTTTAAAACTCCCATATTGTTCTTCCCGGGGCGAAGGGCTCCTTTTTAGTCGTCAAAGCAAAGGTCCACAATGTTCCCTTCTTAATTTGAAATGACCATGATGTTTTCGTTTGAGCAAAGGGCTCCAATCTTATCTTCTAAGCTTAAGGGTGTGATGCTTTCTTTTTTTTTTTTTTTTTTTTTTTTGTCACCTCCTGAGATTAAAATATCCATGTTATCACCCCCTGAGTTTAGAATGTCCATGTTACTATATGAGTTTAAAACTCCTGAGTTATCCCTGGGGTGTAAAGATTCTTTGTTGTCATCTCTACAACCTCTTTAACACCCTAGGCATGGTATTAAGGAGAGAAATGTGGAACGGCAGGGTTGTGGATATTGCTAAAAGGATGGAAATGGCTGTGGTGAACACATACTTTAAGAAGAGAGAGGAACATAGAATGACTTACAAGAGTGGAGGAAGGCACACACAGGTGGTCTACATCTTATGCAGAAGGAGAAATCTGAAAGAGATAGGAGATTGCAAGGTGGTGGCAGGGAAAAATGTAACTAGACAGCATCAGATGGTAGTCTGTGGGAAGACTTTGGAAAGGAAGAAGAGAAAGAGAATGAAGGCAGAGCCAAAGATTAAGTGGGGGAAGTTACAGAAGGAAGAAGGTTGCACAGATTTCAGGCAGGAGTTAATTCAGGCTCTGGGTGTGAGGGAAGAATTGCCAAATGACTGTGAAAGTACAGCAAAGGTATTGAGGGAAACGAGTAGAAATGTATGTGGTGTATCCAGTGGTCATAGGAAGGAAGACAAGGAGACTTGGTGGTGGAATGAAGAGGTACAGGAAAGTATACAAAGGAATAGGTTAACAAAGAAAAAATGAGATAGTCAGGGAGATGAAGAAAGTACAGGAGTTTTTGAAATCTAGGTGCATGTCAAAGACAAAGGTGACGAAGGCAAAGGAAAAGCCAAATAGTGAGTTGTATGAAAGCCTAAACACTAAGGAAGGAGAAAACAACTTGTATCGATTGGCCAGACAGAGATTGAGCTGGAAAGGATGTGCAGCAAGTTAGGTTGATAAAGGACAGAAATGGCAATGTACTAACAAATGACGAGAGTGTGTTGAGAAGGCAGAAGGAGTACTTTGAAGAGTTGATGAATAAAGAAAATGAGATAGACAGGAGGATGGATGAAGGAAAGATGGTGAACAAGGAAGTCCTGAGGATTAGCAAGGCAGAAGTGAGGGCAGCTTTGAAGAGGATGAAAAATGGAAAGGCGGTTTGTCAAGATGACATACCTGTGGAGGTATGGAGATGTTTAGGAGAGATGGCAGTGGACTTTTTAACCAGATTGTTTAGCACAATCTTTGAGAGTGAGAGGATGCTGCAGGAGTGGAGAAGAAGTGTTTTTGTCCCAGTTTTCAAGAATAAAGGTGATGATCAGAGCTGTAGTAACTAGAGAGGCATAAAGTTGATCAGCCACACTACAAAGATATGGGAAAGAGTTGTTGAAACCACTTTTAAAGGAACTCCGACTATATTGGCATGTTAGCTCTATATGCTTTATTTTTATGTTACTAACATAACTATAATATATTTTTTTTTGAAAATAATTCCCAGTTTTATATATTTTTAAAAAACTTTATTACGATGTAAATCGCCATTATTGTTTACGTCGCAATGCATTCTGGGTAGTGACGTAGAAAGGTTGCAGCCGTTTTTTCTGTCTTATACAAGCCAAGAAGCGAAGCTCCTAACTACTGCCATTTGTCAGTGAAAATGCCACATTGCGGATGTTGGATGTAATTTGTTGGATGTAATTTCAAATCAAAGGGAAATAAAGAGAGCGGGGTGAGCCTCCATAGCTTTCCTAAAGAGGGAAAGTGGAGGAAAAAGTGGGGCGGCAGCTGCTCAGCAGGTAGTCTCATAACCCGATGGTTGGCGGTTCGCATCACACTCTCCCCAGATATCCTGCCGTTGTGTCCCTGGGCAAGACACTTCACCCGCATTGCCTCCAGTGCCCATAACACTGGGTATGAATGTGTAAAAATGTTTAAATGCTCGGTGGTGGCCGGAGAGGCTGCTGGCGCGGATTGGCAGCCACATTTCCCTCACTCTGAGTCTGTGATCGCGCGCTGTAACGCATGCCTGATAAAGCTGACATATGTATTAATCACGCTGTGATAATAGCACAATATCGCTCAAAGCGCACGAGCGTGCGCTTTGCACACCAGTGTTGCGGATGAAATAAGGGAACCCAGTGTTGAGGCACGGAATAAGTGAAGGCAGGACACTGCGAACTGAAGTTTAAAAGGGTGTTTATTTCATCCTCCAACACGAAGCTCACTCCAACGCTGTGGAGCAAACCCTTTTTTTTTTTTATTACTTATTTTGTACCCATAGGTAAATTTGTTTTGCAGTCTGGTGACAAGCCACCAGCTGTCAGTCGCTGCGTGCGCAAGCGCACTTAACTCCCTAACCTGCATGTTTTTGACATGTGGGAGGAAACTGGAGAAATCCTGGAGTAAACCCACGCAAACACGGGGAGAACATGCAAACTCCACACAGATCACTGTTGGCCGGTGGCAGGGATCGAACCCATGACCTCCGCAATCCCCCGGCCGAAGGTAAACTGCTGCCCACTGCGCACTGTGGTTAGTACAAAATAAGTAATAAAAAAAAAGGGCTCGCTCCACAGCGCTGGAGTATGAAATAAACAACCTTTTAAACTTCAGTTCGCGTGTCCTGCCTGCAATTATTCCGTGCCTCCACACTGGGTTCCCTTATTTCATCCGCAACACTGGTGCGCAAAGCGCACGCTTGTGCGCTTTGCGCGATATTGTGCTATTATCACAGCGTACAGCGCATGATCACAGACTCAGAGTGAGGGAAATGTGGCTGCCAATCCACACCAGCAGCCTCTCCGGCCACCACCGAGCATTTAAACATTTTTACACATTCATACCCAGTGTTATGGGCACTGGAGGCAATGCGGGTGAAGTGTCTTGCCCAGGGACACAACGGCAGGATATCTGGGGAGAGCGTGATGCGAACCGCCAACCATCGGGTTATTAGACGACCTGCTCTACCTGCTGAGCCGCTGCCACCGCACTTTTTCCTCAACTTTCCCTCTTTAGGAAAGCTATGGAGGCTTACCCCGCTCTCTTTATTTCCCTTTGATTGGAAATTACATCCAAAAGCCGCGCAATGTGGCATTTTCACTGACAAATGGCAGTAGTTAGGAGCTTCGCTTCTTGGCTTGTATAAGACAGAAAAAATGGCTGCAACCTTTCTACGTCACTACCCAGAATGCATTGCGACGTAAACAATAATGGCGATTTACATCGTAATAAAGTTTTTTTTAAAAATATATAAAACTGGGAATTATTTTCAAAAAAATTATATTATAGTTATGTTAGTAACATAAAAATAAAGCATATAGAGCTAACATGCCAATATAATCGGAGTTCCTTTTAAGAGAAGAGGTGACAATCAGTGATCAGTAGTATGGTTTCATGCCCAGAAAGAGTACTACAGATGCATAGTTTGTTCAAAGAGTACTGATGGAAAAGTACGGAGAAGGGCAGAAGAACTTGCACTGCATCTCTGTGGATCTAGAGAAAGCATATGATAGGGTGCTAAGAGAGGAAATATGGTACTGTATAAGAAAGTAAGGAGTGGCCGAGAAGTATGTGAGGGTGGTACAGGACATGTATGGGGACAGCGAGACGGTGGTGAGGTGTACTGTAGGAGTGACAGATGGCTTCAAGGTGGGGCTGGGGTTAGATCAGCAATCAGCTCGGAGCCCCTTCTTGTTTGCCATGGTGATGGACAGGCTGGCAGATGAGGTTAGGCAGGAGTCTCCGTGGACCATTATGTTTGCAGATGACATTGTGATCTGTAGTGAGAGTAGTGAACAGGTGGAACCTGGAGAGATGGAGGTATGCTCTGGAAAGAAGAGGAATGAAAGATAGTAGAAGCAAGACAGAATACATGAGTGTGAATGAGAGGGAGGCAGATGTAATGGTGAAGATGGAAGAAGTAGAGGTAGTGAAAGTAGATGAGTTTAAAATTCCTAGTGTCAATCATCCAAAGCAATGGAAAATGCACAAGAGAGTTGAAGAAGAGAGTGCAGGCAGCATGGACTGGGTGGATATGAGTGTCAGGGGTGATTTGTGACATAAGGGAAGCAGCAAAATTGAAAGGGAAAATTTACAAGATGGTAGTGAGACCTGCTATGATGTATAGTTTGTAGACGGTGGAGTTGACAAAAAGACAGGAGGTGGAGCTAGAGGTGGTAGAGTTGAAGATGCTAAGATTTTCATCATGAGTGACTAGGAGGGACAATTTTAGAAATGGGTATATCAGAGAAACATCTCAGGTTGAGCAGTTTGGAGACAAAGTAAGAGAGGCAAGGCTGAGATGTTTTGGACATGTGCAGAGGAGGGATAGTGGATATACTGGACACAGGATGTTGAAGATGGAGCTGCCATGCAGGAGGAAAAGAGGAAGACCACAGAGAAGATGCATGGATGTAGTGAAGGAGGACATGACGAGGGTTGGTGTTACAGAGGAAGATGCTAGGGATAGGGAGAGATGGAGACAGATGATCTGCTGTGGCAACCCCTGAAGGGAGCAGCCGAAAGAAGAAGAAGAAGTTGTCTTCCTTTGAGTTTGGAGATGCTTTATTGCCAGCTCCTCTGGGTAAAGTTTTTATGTCACTTTCCCCTGAGTATGATACTCGTGTCTTTTTGCTTAGCAGAGAGCTCCTGTGTTAGCTTTAGAGGAGAGAGCACCTGTGTTATTCTCAGAGCAGAGACCTCCTGTGTTAGCTTCAGAGCAGGGAGCTCCAGTGTTAGCTTCATAGCAGGCAGTTCCTGTGTTGTTTTCAAAACCTAAAGTTCCTGTGTTTTCTTATGAGCTTAGGGTATCTATGACATCTCCTGAGTTTGAGGGTTCTGTGTTATCATCTCACGAGGTTGAAGTTTCCATGTTATCACCTCTTCAGGTTGAGGTTTCCATGCTATCACCTCCCGAGATTAAGGGGTCCATGTTATCATCTCCTGAGGATAGATAGATAGATAGATAGATAGATAGATAGATAGATAGATAGATAGATGTACTTTATTGATCCCAAACTGTGAAATTGCAGTGCAACAGCAGCATCACAGTAGACAACCAAACAACAGAAAACACATGCATGACAGACAAAGGGTTACCCATGGAAAGTAAAACTAACACTAAGCTATGATGAATATAGGCTAAAAAGCCTATATACATAATAGCTGAATAGATGGTGACCCGTATAAAAACACATGAATCATACACGCTGCACAATGCAGGACAATCAGGAGCAGAGTGAAATGTGAGGTATCAATTAGACTGTAAGGTGCAGTTTGGCAGCATAGTTATGACCAGAATACAACATCACTGTGAGTTATTGTACAGTGAAATGGCATGTGGCAGGAAAGATTTCCTTTTCCTACAGCGAGGCTGTAGTTGTCTGCTGGAGAAAGTGCTCCACTGTCTGTCCAGTGTGTGGTGGAGGGGGTGATTAGGATTGTCCATGATGGATCACAGTTTATTTAGTGTCCTCTTCTCCACCACTGTCTCAAAGGTCTCCGGACTGAGACCAATTACAGAGCCAGCCATCTTAATAATCTTCTCAAGTCTGTTGGTGTCACTGGCTCTGATTCTGCTGCCCCAACACACAGCAGCAAAGAAGATATTGCTGGCAACAACCGTCTGCTAGAAAAGCTCCAACATCCTGCTGCACACGTTGAAGGATATCAGCTTCCTCAGGAAGTAGAGTCTGCTCATCCCCTTCTTGTGCGCAGCATCGGTGTTGGATCTCCAGTCCAGCCCATTGCTGATCCAGACACCCAGATATTTGTAGTCCTCAACCACCCCCACATCCTCACCCCTAATCTGTAAAGACTGAGAAGGCGTCCTCTTCTTCCTTATGTCAATCACCATCTCTCTTGTCTTGCTGACATTCAGCTTCAGGTTATTCTTCTCTGTCCACGCCACAAATCTGTCTACCAGTGTCCTGTACTCCCCTCCTCTCCCCCTCATATACACCCCACAACAGCCGAGTCGTCAGAGAATTTCTGCAGGTGGCATGACTTGGTGTTGTACTGAAAATCAGTGGTGTATAAGGTGAAGAGAAAAGGAGAAAGCACAGTCTCCTGTGGAGCTCCCATATCACTAACCACCACGTCAGACAAGACACTCCCCAGCCGAACAAACTGTAGCCTGCCTGTCAGGTAGTCAGTAATACAGGAGATCATTGAGCTGTCGACCCCAACCACTTGCAGCTTCTTACCCAGCAGCAGTGACTGGATGATGTTAAAGGCACTGGAGAATTCAAAAAAGTGATTCTCACAGTGTCTCCTCCGCCATCCAGGTGCAGATGGGCTCATTGCAGCAGGTAGATGACAGCGTCTTCAACTCCTAAATGGGGCTGGTATGCAAACTGTAGAAGGTCCAGCCACGTCTTCATCTGCGGCCTCAGGTGGGCTAAAACCAGTCTCTCCAGGACCTTCTTGATATGAGATGTGAGGGCAACTGGTTGATAGTCATTAAGGCCCAATGGAGATTATTTCTTCGGGACAAGAAACAGGCAGGATGTTTTCCACAGCACCGGTACTCTGTCCACACTCAGGGTCAAGTTGTACAGGGCAGCACGGTGGTGCAGTGGTTAGCACTGTTGCCTTACAGCTAGAAGATTCCTGGTTCGAGTCCCCAGGCTGGCAGGGGTTGGAACCTTTCTGTGTGGAGTTTGCATGTTCTCCCTGTGCTGCGTGGGTTTACTCCGGGGGCTCCGGTTTCCTTCCACAATCCAAAGACATGCATGTTAGGTTAATTGGCTGTTCTAAATTGTCCCTAGATACAGTATATGTTTCCTATAGCCCCTTAGAATAGAGGGTTAGTACTAGTGAAAGTGCTTTGAGTGGTCTTTGTGACTAGAAAAGCGCTATATAAGTGCAGGTTAGTTAGTTAGTGTTTCAGCACCAGAGCTAGCTGGTTTGCACAGGTCCCCAGGGTCCTGGTGAAGATGCCATCAGGGCCCGCAGCCTTCCACTAACAGAGTCTCTCCAGCTGTTTCTTAACCTTGTCCGTAGTCACAGTGATGTGAGGGAGGGGTCTGTTGTCCCCTAAGGAGGAGGAGAGGGTGAGGGGGGGAATGGCAAGAGGTGCTGCACAGGAGGTTGGGGGGAGGGGTGCATGGGGGTCTGGCTGTGTTGTGGGGGTGACAGACAGTGAGTAGAACCTATTAAAAACAGATTCAGTTCATCAGCTCTTTTCTGGCTCCCAGGTGCCTGCCTGACTATCCCCTTGCACCCAGCTATTTGGATCATTACCATCCACACATCTTTAGTGTTGTTTTTCCTGAGTTTATCTTGTAGCTTCCTCCTGTAATTGTCCTTGTGTAGAGAATGCATTCAAGGATGAGGCTGAGTTTATTTCTCAGGTTCAACTTTATTATGAGAACACATTCTCTAGCAATCTCTCAACAAGAAAAGAGACCGAGCAATGAAATACCACACTCTTATACTGCCTAAGTCACATGGTGCTTTAGCAAACATACAATCACATGGTACTTAATTCCCAGTCACAATGCAACTCTTTGATGTCTGTCTCTTATCCCTCGATGTTCCGGGAATCCTTCTGAGTCATCCTCTCTGAGACAAAGGCCAAAACTCGCACCTCCTCGTCATCTCCTGTAGATCTCTGCAGACCCAGACCTTCTTTGTGCCGCGAGACGTGAAGCCCCCAATACACATACAGCCATACATTTGTGGGAAATATGAACTCATATCTGCTGTAAGCCGGCTTTGTTCCTCCTGCCCCGACTTGCTGCATCTGTGGATCAGAATTGTTAGCACATCTCTGTGGGGGGTCCGAAGAATGCCTTCTCGGCATGCCTTCTCGGGGGCCTGGCCAACTGCACGTGTTCATCAGCCAGAACAAAGGCGGGTTTGAGTCTGTTAATGCAAATCAACTCTTTTCTGCCTCCTAAATCAAGCAAAAAATGTTTCTCTCCTGTTTCCAACACTCTGAAAGGCCCGTCGTAAGGCGGTCGCAAACCTGGGCGTTGGGCATCACGTCTAACAAAAGCAAACTCCGCATTTTTTAAAGCCTTTGGCACAAAAACGCGTGGAAAACTGTGATGAACTGGGCCAGGAAGGGTATTTGATCCTGTGCCGCTCTGCAACAGCTGAGCGGGGGGGGGGGGCAATTTGGCACAGGGCTGTCGGGAAGAAATTCCCCTGGCAAACGGAGGGTTTGTGCAAAAACTAATTCAGCCGGAGAAGCCTGCAAATCCTCCTTAGGTGCAGAACGCAACCCCAATAAAACCCATGGAAGTTTATCCACCCAATTTGTATCCGTAAGAGACGGTCTGATGGCTGCTTTCAATGACCTATGAAAGCGTTCGGCCAAACCGTTAGCCTGGGGGTTATACGCGGTAGTGCGGTGAATCTTCACCCCTAGGCTGTGGGCCATCGATGACCAGAGTTCGGAAACAAATTGGGGACCTCTGTCGGACGTTATGTCCGACGGAACTCCAAAACGTGTGACCCAAGCTGTTAAAAACGCGCGTGCAACGTCTGCCTCTGCCGTTGACACCAAAGGATCCACTTCTGGCCAACGCGTGGTGCGATCTACCATCATCAAAAGGTGTGTACACCCCTGAGACAATGGAAGGGGGCCCATCAAGTCAACATGCACATGATCAAAACGCTTAGCCGGGATGTGAAAAGGCTCCAAAGGGGCTCTAGTGTGCTTGTGTATTTTGGCTCGCTGACACGCCATGCAGGCTGCTGCCCATTCCTTGACCTGTTTACGCAACCCCGGCCAAACAAATTTCTCCCCCACTATTTTAATCGATGCGCGCACCCCCGGGTGCGCCAGAGAATGGATTGAGTCAAAAACGCGGCGGCGCCACGCAGCTGGAACCACAGGGCGAGGCCGCCCCGTGGAGACATCGCAGATTAGGGGGGGCATACCTATTTGCTGCACCCTGTGCTCCAGCCTTAACCCTGTTGGTCCAGACTGGAGCACGCACATCCGCGTCGCTAGCCTGCTCCGTGGCCATGGCTGCGTAATCCAAACCTACGCGGACCGGGGCTGCGAGCGCTTCCGCTCCACAAACCTGGCCCGCGGCCACGGCTGCCGAGTCTGCCCCCACAGGGACTGGCGCTGCTACCGCACGCGAAAGACAGTCTGCCACTGCATTATGTTTGCCCGCGACATGCTGAATATCGGTGGTGAACTCCGATATCGCGGCCAGCTGTGTTTGCTGCTGGCCTGACCAAGGCTCTGAAATCTTGGCCATTGCGAACGTTACCGGCTTGTGGTCCACAAACACGGTGAAACGGCGCCCCTCCAGCCAGAACTGGAAATGGCGGATGGCCAAATGCAGGGTCAACAGCTCCCTGTCGAACGCGTTGTATTTCCGCTCGTTATCGCGCAAGGTTTTGCTGAAAAATGCGAGCGGCGAGCGTTGAACAGTTTGTGGCTCCCTGCCACAAACTGTTCAACGACCGCCCCCACCACTAAATCGGAAGCATCCGTGGTGAGCGCCATGCAGGCCGTTGGCACCGGGTGTGCCAACAAAACAGCGTTTGCCAGGGCCGATTTGACTTGGGAGAATGCGCGCTCCCGCTCCGGGGACCATTCGATCTTATTTGCAGGTTTTTGTTTTTTAAGTGCCGCGTACAATGGTTGCATGAGCTGTGCTGCGCTTGGGAGGAAACGGTTATAAAAATTAACCATTCCAAAAAATTCCTGCAACGCTTTGACCGTCTGTGGTTGGGGAAAATCTGTTATTGCGCGTACTTTATCGGGCAAAGGGACCGCTCCTTCTGGTGAAACGCGGTGCCCCAAAAAATTGATTTGTGCCACCCCAAACTGGCACTTCGCTGGGTTAATTATTAACCTGTGCTCCGCCAGCCTCCGAAATACCGCTGTGAGGTGGGTTTCGTGTTCGTCTTCGGACGTGCTGGCTACCAAAATATCATCCAAGTAGACGAACACGAAAGGGAGGCCGCATAAAACTGCATCCATCATGCGCTGGAAGGTCTGTGCAGCACCCTTGAGCCCGAGCTTTTTCACTTCCGCCCTCCCAAGAGAGCAGACGCTTTTTTCTTCTCTCCTGCTGATTTTTTCCTCCCCTCCTACTGGATCCCAGCTTGCTGTTGTTTGTCTGCGTCTGACTGCGACCGCCGAAAAGAAATTATGGAGTTAATAAGCTGGGCTTTGAACACAATTGACACTATTTTTTCAACAAGGAAAAGTGCTCCGGGGGAAGCTGTTTGCCCCGCTGGAACGGCTCCAGTGGGCTATCTATGTGACACAGGTATTTGGAAAATGCTGTGTCTCTCTAATCTCTCTATCGAAGATATTGAAGATTTGTTTATCTTCGTAATCTTGGTGATTGGGATAATTCTGATTGGGACGGGAATTGTCTTGGTTTACCGCAAATTGCTGAAGATGGATTCAACCTATCAAAATGCTGGCCAGGCGAGGTGCATCCAACAAATTGAGAAACTGGAGAAGACCCTGATAGCGACTACTGGAGAACTGTCTCGTAAGGTGGATTACATCATGGGTTCGCTCAGGTCTTTCCACGACGAGTTCAAAGCTGCGCAATGAAGGATTAATGTACTGAATCTACAGAAGAAATACAAGTCTTCTCTGTGATCAGTCCTATTTGGCATTATTATTCCCCATGAAAATTCCTCCTGGCTGTCTGCAGACTGTGTTTTTTTTTCAAAATCATGAGCACAAGGCCTTGGACAGCCAGCTGCAGCGCCAGATAAGACTGGGCGCCAGACAGACAAAACATCTTCTGCCAAGGGTCCTTGGGTCTCTCTTATTATCATCAACACTGCTCAACACCGCACACACATTGATTCATGAACTGATTAAAGATATACTGTACACTGCTCTCTTGTGTCTCGTGAATTCTGAGTTGTTGCTCTGTGCTATTGAGAGATTTTTTTTCATTGTAATCACAATCTGCTTAAAAATAAGCTGTATTTTGATAACAAAGTTTTTTTTCTCCTCCCCCCTTGTGTCGTTCCCTCCCTTCCCCTCCCTTTCTTATCTATCTCTGTTTGATGAGGCGCCTTTATGGCTGCCGTGTCGTTGTGTCGCGCGCATGCGCACCAATGTCAAGTCAAGTTCCTCGTGTGTTTTTTTACATGCTTGGCAATAAAGTTTATTCTGATTCTGATTCTGATTCTGAACGGCATATGCAAAAACTCAAAAAGCCCAAAAGGAGTTATAACCGCTGTTTTGGGTATGTCCTGAGCGCAGACTGGGACTTGATGGTACCCGCGCACCAAATCTATTTTAGAAAAAATGTGCGCCCCCACTAAATGCACCAAAAAATCTTGGATGTGCGGAATCGGGTAGCGGTCGTGTGCTGAAGCGTTATTCAACCTGTGGAAATCACCGCAAGGCCGCCACGAGCCATCAGCCTTGGGGACCATATGCAGCGGTGAAGCCCAGGGGCTGTTAGAGCATCTAATGATGCCCAGCTTTTCCAGGTTGGCGAATTCCTCACGCGCTATGGCTAGTTTAGCTGAGTCCAAGCGCCGAGCTTTTGCAAAAACGGGGGGCCCGGTGGTAGTTATAAAATGTTCCACCCCATGTTTAGCCACTGACGCCGAAAACGTTGGGACTGTGAGTGTTGGAAACTGAGTGAGTAGTGCTTGGAACTTACCACCCGCAGCTGTGACGTTGGGCTGTGCAGTAGGCAGGACCACCCGGGCTGTACAGGAAATAGATAACCAGACGTCTATTAGCAAGATCAACCAATAAACCATTCGAGCACAAAAAATCAGTACCTAACATGTTATGATTGACTGCCGCTACGACGAAAGTCCACTCGAATGTCCGACCGTGAAAAGACAGGGGGAGGGTCTTCTCCCCGAACGTCTTGATCGTTGAGCCGTTCGCCGCCAACACCAGGGGTCCGCTGGAAGGCGCCAGCCGGTCAGCGTAGGAAGGTGTGATGAAACTCAGCTGGGAGCCTGTTTCCACCAGGAACTGTTTCCCTGATTTCGCGTCCGTAAGGTAGAGCAGACTGTTCTTCATGCCGAGAGCCGCAGCTGCTACCGGTTCGGTCCTGGCATTTCCCGAGCATCTGAACTGGCACGGTGGAGTGCACTTGCGTGCCCTCTCGGCGAAACGCCGATGATAAAAGCAGAGGACGTCGCCCGCTCCGTGTCTCCTGGCCTCTGCCGCTGCTGACGTCAGCGAATCTGGTGCTGCAGCCTCTGGCCCCCTGCCGTCTCCGGGTGTTGCCCTCAGCTCCGCTGCCGCCGTCGTGGCCGTGTGGCATCTATGGGTGTCGGCGAGTCGCTGTGCCTCCTGGCCCAGCTCGTGGTAATCTCGGTTGGGTAGCAGCTGTGAACCGGCCAGGGTAACTCTCACCGCTGGCGGTAGTGTCCTGAAGAAAAGATGGGCGAAGATAAAGCCGTCATCATCATCGTCTCTCAGGCTCAGCATCCTCGCCATCAGGTCCGCAGGCCTGTCTGCCTCGCCTTCAGTCAACACCAGGAGCTTCTCTGCTCGCTCTCCCAGCAAGGGGGTGAAAGCACGGATGAGAGCGGCTTTCGATGCGCCATACTTGTCGTCGTCTGGTGGGTGGTTAGTCAGGCTCTCCACCTGCTGGACTGTGGGGCTGTCCAGCTTTGCGGCTACATGGTAGAACTTCGTTGCATCCGCCGAAATTCCCCGAAGATGGAACTGCGCCTCGACAGTGTTGAACCAGGAGCGCGGGCTATGCTGCCAGAAATCGGGCAGCTGGACTGCGGTAGCTGCATTAGCCTGGCTGGCTCCTGATGAGTCCGGTGCGGGAATGTCGTTCCCGGCCATAATTTGTCGTCGGGTCACCAGTGTAGAGAATGCATTCAAGGATGAGGCTGAGTTTATTTCTCAGGTTCAACTTTATTATGAGAACACATTCTCTAGCAATCTCTCAACAAGAAAAGAGACCAAACAATGAAATACCACACTCTTATACTGCCTAAGTCACATGGTGCTTTAGCAAACATACAATCACATGGTACTTAATTCCCAGTCACAGTGCAACTCTTTGATGTCTGTCTCTTATCCCTCGATGTTCCGGGAATCCTTCTGAGGCATCCTCTCTGAGACAAAGGCCAAAACTCGCACCTCCTCATCATCTCCTGTAGATCTCTGCAGACCCAGACCTTCTTTGTGCCGCGAGACGTGAAGCCCCCAATACACATACAGCCATACATTTGTGGGAGATATGAACTCAATATACAGTATGTGCCAATATATGTGCCACACTTGCACCTCCTCAGCATCTCTGTCAGCTCATGCTGCACTCCCCTCAGCTTCTCCTTGTCTCCAGACCTAAAAACTTCTTGTTCAGAAGTGCTTTCAGGTCACTGATGACCCACGGTTTGTTGTTGGGGAAACAGTGTACAGTCTGAGCTGGAATGGTTGTGTCTTTTTTTGTGTGTCTGGTGTGTGTCTTCTTTGTGTCTTTCCTCGGCAACGAGGAGACTGGGTGGGTGACGGTGAGAAGGAAGCATAGTTGCAAGGCCCTGGTTCACCACCAACCTGTTCATGTTTCTAATTGCTTTTCCCCGTTCAGCGACACACCCGCTGAGGAAAAAACTTTGATCATTGGCAGCTCTGTAGTCAGAAACGTGAACCTAGAGACTCCAGTGGCCATAGTCAAAGGCATTCCTGGGGCCAGAGCAGGCGACATTGAGTCAAATTTAAAAATGCTGGCTAAAAGTAACTGTAAATTCTCCACAATTGTTATCCACGCCATGCCATTAACGACATCCGACTCCGGCAGTCGGGAGTCACAAAACTTAATGTGGAATCGGTGTGTGACTTTGCATAAACAATGTCTGCTTCTGTAGTATTCTCTGGGCCCCTCCCCAATCTGACCAGTGAGGACATGTTTAGCCGCTTGTCATCCTTCAACCGCTGGCTGTCTGTGTGGTGTCCTGCAAACAATATGGGTTACATAGACAATTGGAACTCATTTTGGGGAAAATCTGGTCTTATTAGACGAGACGGCGTCCATCCCACTTTGGATAGTGTGTCTCATTTATCTAACAATCTGACATCATTTTTATCCAAATTTCCAAAACATTGACAACTCAGTTTGGACCAGGAAGCAGAGTCGCAGTCTTACACGCCTCTCTGCAGCTCCTCTTCATCCGCCACCCCTCAACTTAGCCCCTGTCTTCCCCATTAGAGAATCATTGTCTGCTCCCTCCAAAGTAAATAAAAATATAATGTATAAGCATCCCAAAGTGATTAAACAAAAAGTCGGTAAAACTCAGATTAAACATGAAGAATCTAAATTGAATGATTTGGCCTCTGCTCCTCCTCATAATTTAAAAATTAAATGTGGTTTGTTAAATATTAGGTCCCTAACTCCCAAGTCTCTGCTAGTCCATGATCTGTTAATTGATCATCAGATTGATTTAATATCCCTTACAGAGACTTGGTTAGGGCAAGAGGATTATGTTGGTTTAAATGAATCAACTCCCTCTGGTTATTTAAATTGTCAAAATCCCTGAAGATCTGGTCATGGAGGAGGAGTAGCAACAATATACCATTCCAAATTACTAGTGAATGTGAAGCAAAAAACACGTTATAATTCCTTTGAGGGCTTGGTCCTTAGTATTGGGCATTTTAGCAATTTTAGGCTAAACCCAATTTTATTTGCCATAGTTTATCGTCCTCCATCAACCTACTCAGAGTTTTTATCCGAATTTGCCAAATTCTTAGCTGATTTAGTGCTGAAATCAGATAGAAAAATTATAGTAGGGGACTTTAATATACATGTAAATGTAGATAGTGATTGCCTTAAAATGGCATTTAATTCAATATTAGACTCGATGCGGTTTTCTCAGAAAGTAGGAAATTCTACCCATTATCTCCACCATACGTTGGACCTTGTTCTGACATATGGCTTAGAAATAGAAAATCTGGTAGTGTCTCCTCATAACCCTGTACTGTCAGACTATTGTCTGTTAACCTTTGAATTTACATTTTCTGACTAGTTGGCTCCTAAAGAAAAATATTACTACAGTAGATGCCTCTCAGATGATGTTACTAAATTTATGCAGATTGTTTCCTCGATGCCATGTGTCAACACAACAGAAATAAGCTATAGACAGCTTGCGCCTTCTGTAATTGATAGCATAGTAGATAGTGTTAAAGCTTCTCTGCATCAGACTCTAGACATGGTGGCCCCATTAAAAAAGAAAAAGTCAAATCAGAGATTTCTAACTCCTTGGTTCAACACAGAAACTCGTAGCTTAAAGCAGAAGACTTTTCAATTAGAAAGAAAGTGGTGCTCCACTAATTTAGATGAAATCTATTTAGCTTGGAGAAATCATATTTTAATTTATAAAAAATCTCTTAGAAAAGCTAGAACGAGTTATTATTCTGCATTAATAAAATATAACAAGAATAATCTCAGGTTTCTTTTCAGCACTGTAGCCAGGCTGACAAAGAGTCAGGAATCTGTCAATCCTAGCATTCCCTTAGAGCTTACTAGTCAGGACTTTATGAACTTTTTCAACAATAAAATTTCATCTATCAGAAATAAAATCAGTCAGATTCTTCCCAGAGTTAACTTAAATACAGTAATTACTACAACTCCGTCAATTGATATCTGTTTGGATGAGTTTACTTCAATTTACCTTTTAGAGTTAGACAAAATAATTTCCTCATCCAAGCCTTTAACTTGTCTATTAGACCCTATTCCTACCAGGTTATTTAAAGAAGTCTTCCCACTTATTGATAGCTTTATTCTTGAAGTAATCAATTTTTCATTTACTTTAGGCCATGTACCGCAGGCTTTTAAAACTGCTGTAATTAAACTGTTACTCAAAAAGCCAACGTTGGATCCAGGAGTTTTAGCTAACTATAGACCAATCTCTCATCTCCCTTTCATTTCAAAAATCTTAGAAAGAGTTGTTGCTACACAATTATTTGACCACTTGCAGGGAAATGGTTTATTTGAAAAGTTTAAATCTGGATTTAGAATCCATCATAGTACTGAAACAGCCTTAGTGAAGGTCACAATTGACCTCCTTATCGCATCTGATAATGGACTTGTTTCTGTACTTGTCCTTTTAGACCGTAGTGCAGCTTTTGATACTATTAATCATAATATTCTACTTGATCGATTAGAACACTATGTTGGACTTAATGGAACTTTGTTGCAGTGGTTTAGATCTTATTTATCTGATAGGTTCCAGTTTGTTGATCTCACTAATGAGTTTTCTTTCAACTAAAATCTCAGTCATAGAGTTCTGCAGGGATCAGTGCTAGGCCCTACTCTTTTAAGTTTATATATGCTTCCATTAGGCAACATTATTAAAAAGCCCTGCATACATTTTCATTGTTATGCAGATGACACACAATTACACCTGTCGATGAAGCCAGATGATAGTAAGTAATCAATTAGCCAAGTTAGAATCCTGTCTTAAGGAAATAAAAGCTTGGATGACTTGTAATTTCCTAATCTAACTCTTTATTATCAGGTTGTCCTAAAACATATTTAAAAAGTCTTCAGTTGATCCAAAATGCTGCAGCAAGAGTTTTAACAGGTACTAGAAAGAGAGATCATATCTCTCCGGTTCTGATCTCTATTCATTGGCTCCCCATAGAGTTTAGAATTAAGGTTAAAATCCTTCTTCTCACTTTCAAAGCTCTAAACAATCAGGCCCCTTATAATTTAAAATATCTGATACTACCCTATTATTCTGACAGAGTACTACGCTCCCAAAATTCTGGATTACTTGTAATACCTAGAATCTCCAAAAGTACAATAGGAAGAAGAACCTTCAGTTATCAAGCTCCTCTCCTTTGGAACCAGCTGCCAATCTGGATTCGGGAGTAAGACTCGATCTCTGTTTTTAAGAATAGGGTTAAAACCTTCCTTTTTGATATAGCCTACAATTAGGGAGGGATCATGTGTCTGTGAACCCTCCTTTAGTTATGCTGCTAATAGGTTTAGACAGCCGGGGAACCTCCAATAATGCACTTGGCTTGACTCCTTTCTTCACTCTCATTGAAATTTTTGTTTGCTGGTCATTAAAATCTGTTTGTTCTCTCCCATAGATTGAGTTCCCATCGTGCTGTTTGCTCTCTACATATCTGTTCTTTTCATTTTCTTTATCCCCTCACCCCCAGCCAGTCGCAGCAGATGACTGCCCCTCCCTGAGCTTGGTTCTGCTGGAGGTTTCTTCCTGTTAAAAGGGAGATTTTCCTCTCCACCTTTGCCAAGTGCTTGCTCACAGGAGATCGCCAGATTGCTGGGGTCTTTCTGCAATTGTGGGGGTTTCCCTTACAGCTGAAAGTGTTATAACATGCCTGTTGTTATGAAATACTGCAATAAAGATAAAGTTGAATTGAATTTTATTTTCAGAATCTGATGTATTCTGTGATGCAGTCGGTCATATTATCTATGTTCACCCCATGTGGTTCACAGAGTATGTCCCAGTCCATCAATTCGAAGCAGTCCTGCAGTACATCAGCAGCTTCCTATGTCCACCTCCCCACAGTTCGTATATAAGCAGGCTGCCTTTGCACAAGTGGATTGTCCTTTGGTGATAACATGACCATGCAGGGATCTGATTTGCCAATGGGGGGGGGGGGGGGGGTTAGAGCTGTGGCACTATATGCATTTCTGACATTGGCATACAGCAAATCCAGTGTTTTGTTTTCTCTGGTGGGACAGTCAACAAACTGGTGAAAGTTTGGTAATGTTTATCCCTGTGAGACATGATTAAAATCACCCGTGATAGAACATAAATGTGTCCGAGTGCTTCTCCAGTAGTGTAGCCGTAGTGGAGCTGACGACGTCATAGGCCACTGCCACGACAGCTGAAGGAGGGATGTAGACAACAATTACCAAGGCACACGTCATTCCTCGTGGCATATAATAGTGTCTCATACTCACAGCCAGTAGTTCAATGTCTGGGCTGCAGCACTTTTCCTTCACATAAATGTGTCCAGGTTTATACTACCTTTCATTCACAAGAAGTGCCAATCCTCCTCCCTTCTTTTTCCAGCTACTTATCACATCTTTGTTCCCCCGGATGGTCTTGAAGCCAGGTATCGCTATACTAACATCCAGGATCTGTGAGTGTAATCGGGTCTCTTTAAAACACACAATACTAAAGTCATGATATTCCTTTGTACCCTGACCAGTGCTGTAATCTCATCTGTTTTGTTCCCAAGTGATTGCATGTTCCCGGTGATGAACATGGGTACAGCCAGTTTATCCTTCCTCCCTCTCATCCTCACTTTAGCTCCAGCCCTTCTTTCGTGGCACTTCCTCCAAAGCTCATGTGCGATGATGTGCTTCACTGCCAGCCACAGTGCTCCAGGCTCTGGCCCCATCAGAGTGAGCAGCTGGTCACGTGTGTATACAATGTGCCACCCCCCCCGGTTGATCTCCATTGCCTGTGGAAGAGAAGAAAAATAAGACAAAGACCAGGCTAAAATAGAAAAAAACTTGGTCCAGTCGTTAATCCGAATCTTCCTGCCGAGCCCTGGTTAAAAAGAGACACACTATATACAAGAATAAACAGATAAAGGTGCAGTGGTTTAGCACTGTGGCAGCACAGTTTTACCCTCGGCCGGGGGATCGCGGGGATCATGAGATCGTGGGTTCGATTCCAGCCCCTGACCAACAGTAAGCGGTGTGGAGTTTGCATGTTCTCCCCGTGTTGTGTGGGTTTACTCCGGGATTTCTCCGGTTTCCTCCCGCATACCAAAAAAAAAACCAAAACATGTAGGTTTAGGGCGCTCGCGCACGCAGCGACTGGCAGCCGGTGGCTTGTCACCAGACTGCAAACCAAATCTACCTACAGGTACAAATAAGTAACAAAAAAAAAAAAAAAAAAGACACGGGAGAGTTGCTACTGTTACAGTTGCCCTCCTTCCGGCGCCATGAAGAAGACAATAACTATAGATTGGTCGTGTTTTCTCCTCCTAAGGTTAAAATGTCTATGTTATCACCTCCACAGGGTAGAATGTCTATGTTGCCACCTTCTGAGTTTTTGTGTTGCCGGTCCCATGGCAACAGGCCCTTCTGTGGTTTTCTCTTGAACAAAGGGTTTGTGTGTTATTTTCAGAGCCAGACGGTCGGGTGTTATTTTTTGTTGGTGGACCACCTGGTTTGCCGCGGTCATCCGCCCGGCAGTACTGGAGCAGTGGAAGACCACCCAACCTGGCTTGGTCTCTGGTCCAGTGGCCCTGGGACTTAGGTAGGCCACCCGATCCACCTTGTTTTTGGTTTTGGGCCATGGACTATGGTTACGCCCCACAATCTGTGTTCCTTGTTTTTGGGCTCTGTGTGTGTGTGTGTGGGGGGGGGGGGGTTGTTTTCAGATCACCTGGCCTTGTGCCCTTTCACACCCTGGGAGGGTGTTTTTGGTTTTATGATTTATTTGTTTGTGGGTCGTCTGGAAGCTGCCCCTTAAGGAGGGGGGGGGGGGAGTGTCAAGGTGTGGGTTGAGCGCTTGTTCTCACCATGTTATAATTTATATTTTCTTGTTACTGGACATGAGTCAACCCACATCCTTGCTTTAAGTTACTGTAATTTTCTCTGTTCATTTGGATTGTGATCTTTGTTTTATTTTTGTTATGATTGTCAACCTTGCCAGACCTTAGTTTATTCTTAAGGTGTGTTCACACCAGACGCGAACGGGTGACGCAGATCCATACAAAGTGAATGGAAAGATGCAAATACTCATGAATTTGTGTAGTCGCGCGTTTGTGTTGCTAGATTTGAGATTCTGCTGGCTCTGGAGTAAAATTATCACCATTGCAGAGTAAACTAGTTAGAAAATGAAACTCACTCACCAGGAGACAGGAGGACCAGGAACTATTCAGCTGAATTGGGATTTTGGAGTTATTTACCCACGGTTTCCGGCCACGGATGTAATAGCAAGCTAGCAAGCTAGCAACATAAAAACCCATCATCTGTGAAGTGATGGATTAGGTGAGCCCCCGGTTGGATAATGTAAACCTAAGCATGAGGTTATTTTGGGAATTTCCAGAGCAGGTTGAACACAGCTACAGAAGTTTTAAAGACAACTTTGCCTGTCCGCATCTCACTATTCATGTCTGTTGGCGTGTTTACACTGATTTATAATGTAATCGTGCCACTCGAAAAATTTACCTGTTTGCGTTTGGTGTGAACGTACCTTTAGTCATTCTGTATATTTGCATTGTCATCATATTCTTGTTTCATATTTATCCTTGCTTGGTCCTCAGATCTGTTTATGTTTTGATTGTTCATGTGTGTTATCCCACCATTGTCTAGCTTGTTTTATGTGTTGGTAAGTTCCTGAATAGTCAGGGCTGTTTGGGTTTTATTTGATTAGTGCCTGTCTCATTTAATGAACACAGCCCCTCACCTGGGTGCTGCATCATTTGTCTTCTTGGCATTTCACACGTGCTCCTACCTGCCTTGACCAGATACTAGTCTGTGAGTTTCTGTTTGTCAAGGCTTGCTTAGTTTTTGCTTCAGCTTCCGAGCTGTTTTGTGTTTAATAAATTATGGTAAATGCTCACTTGGCATCTGAATCCTGCTGTCTGCCCCTTTGGGGCAAAGACCATGACAGTGGCTTAACAACTTCATGCCTCTGTAGTTTCTATAGCTCTAAGCATCAACTTTGTTCTTGAAAATTGGTACAAAAAACTTCTTCTCCACTCCGCAGGCATCCTCACACTCTCCAAGATTGTGTTAAACAATCTGATTAAAAAGTCTACTGCCATCTCTCCTAAACATCTCCATACCTCGACTGGCACATCATCTGGACCAACTGTCTTTCTATTTTTCATTCTCTTCAAAGCTGCCCTCACTTCCTCCTTGCTAATCCTCGGGACTTCCTTGTTCACCATCTTTCCTTCATCCATCCACCTCCCTCTCTCATTTTCTTTATTCATGAGCTCTTCAAAGTACTCCTTCCACGTTTTCAACATAGTCTTGTCATTTGTTAGTGCATTACCATTTCTGTCCTTAATCAACCTAACCTGCTGCACATCTTTTTCCAGCTTGATCTCTCTGTCTAGCCAATCAATGTAAGTCCTTTTTTTCTTCCTTAGTGTTTAGCCTCTCATACAACTCAGTATATGCCTTTTCCTTCGCCACCTCTCTCTTTGTCATGCACTTAGATTCCAAATACTCCTGTCTACTTTCTTAATCTCCTTGACTATTCCACTTTTTGTTTGCAACCCTCTTCTTTTGAATACTTTCCTCTATCTCCTCATTCCACCACCAAGTCTCCTTGTCTTCCTTCATTTGTCCTGTGCATACATGACAAACCTTTCTACCCATTTCCCTCAATACTTTTTCTGTGCTTTCCCAGTCATGGTAATTCTTCCATACCACCCAGAGCCTGTATCAACTCCTTCCTGAACTCTGTGCGACCTTCATCCTTCTGTAACTTCCCTCACTTAATCTTTGGCTCTGCCTTCACTCTCTTCCTCGTCTTGTTTTCCAAAGTCATCCTACAGACTACCATCCGATGCTGTCTAGCTACATTCTCCTTGCCAACACATTGCAGTACCCTATCTTTCAGGTTTCTCTTTCTGCATAAGATGTAGTGCACCTGTCTGCACCTTCCTCCACTCTTCTAAGTCAACCTATGTTCCTCTCTCTTTTTTAAGCTTGTGTTAACCACATCCATTTCCATCCTTTTAGAAAAATCCACCACCATCCGTCCTTCCATATTTCTCTCCTTAAAACCATACCTACCCAGGACCTCCTCATCACCTCTGTTCCCTTCACCTTCATGCCCATTAAAGTCCACTCCAATCACCACTCTCTGCCCCCTGGGAACACTCTACCACTTCATCCAACTTATTCCAGAATTCCTCTTTCTCTTCTACCTGACATCCAACTTGTGGGGCATATACACTGACAACATTAAACACCACACCTTTGACTTCTAGCTTCAAACTCATGCTTCTGTCTGACTCCCTCTTTACCTCCTGAACACTCTTCACATACTCTTCCTACAAGATTACTCCTACTCCATTTATCTTCATATCTACACCATGGTAGAAAAGTTTAAATCCACCACCAATGCTCTTGGCCTTGCTTCCCTTCCATCTGGTTTCTTGAACACACAGTATATCTACTTTTCTTCTCTCCATCATATCAGCCAATTCGCTGCCTTTACCAGTCACAGTCTCTAAATTTATAGTTTTTACTCTTACCTCCACACTTCTACCTTTCCTTTTCTCTGTCTGCCTCCTCACACACCTTCCCCCTCTCCTCCTCCTCGATCTTAAACCAACACTAGCCCAATCGGTTAACAGCACATGCGGTGGTCATTGTTAACAAGGCCTCGACCAATCCAGTACGGAAGTCCAATTCATCATTATCTGAATGTTTGATTTGGCAAAGGTTTTACATCAGGTGCCCTTCCTGACAAAACCCTCCCCATTTATGTGGGCTTGGGACCAGCACTAGAAGTACATTCACTTGTGCATGGGGTGAAATTTAGTACATTTACTAATAAAATTCAAAAAGTGGTCAAGACCAGTTGTAGGAGTTATGTGTAAATAGTTTCCTGCTATTTTATCCTTAGTTTTCACTGAATGGCTCGATATATTTTATTTGTCTAAATCAAGTATGAGAGTGTTAACCCTGTCAACTTGAATTTACAAGATTTTATACTTTGATTAAAGATATAATTAAAATAATTAAAAATAATAAAAAGCAGTATCATTCATCAACGTCGAAATCATATCAGATGCAAAAGATATGATTCTGAACATGATTGTGTGTTCATATAAGGTAAATGACATGGTTCTGTTTATCAAATAGGAAACACTATTGTACCACCTCCTTGAACATGAAAATAAGTCTTCAAAATACATATATTTTACATTGAAAAACATACGGAGTATGGGTATGGGGGGTAGGGGGAACAGCATCACTCCAGTGTCTGGATCCCTAAATTTACTGCTACACCTCTGGCTCCAGCAGATAGTATCATAAATCACCCTTTTAAAGGGCTGCGGAGGACACCAAATACCATCTCTGAGTTTGCAACATTTATTAACATAAACACGAACACAGTACAAAAACACAATACTTACACATATGGAAAAGATGAGGTGCGCTGGAGGAGAACGGGACCCACGTCTCTGGAGAGAGAAGAATAGCCTGGACGGAACACAGGCTGAGGCGTGTGGGAACACCGGGGGAAAAAAGAGATAAACCCAGCCGGAGTCACACCCGAAGGGAAGCGGCTGAGGGAAATGGGAAATGGGAAAAGAGACAATTCCTGGATGGAGCACACCTGTTCACCTCTGCTCGAAAAACACTTTCACTCAGAGCTAGGCTGGTGCTCTGAGGAAGCAAACAGTAGGACACGGCAATGAGGAAACATTGTCATATCCTTAAATAGGTTCATGGGCAAATGGTTAAAGAATGACAGGTGTGGGTACATGAATGAGGAAATAATCGAATCAACAAGTGACAGCTGTGCAGCCTACAAAACAGTTTGACAGCCGGACGTTGCATGGGGCGCTGTACAAATAAAAGCACAGACCAGAAACAAAATAATGATACAAGAATAAGATACACAACCAACAAAGATGCAACTAATACCATAAATACAAAATGACACACAATAAATAGACAGGACTATGAAGACAAAACTAAGAATACAGACAGCTCATAAATAAACAGAGACTAAATGCAGCAGACCCTAATAACTGCAACAAAAACAAAGAAGCAAACAAACACAAAAGGACTTAACTCTTTAACATCCTTTGTTTTATGGACATAGAAAGCACCATCACTGTCTATGTCGCAGTTCTGTGCCTGTCATGTGATGTGTCATGTGATGTAATAAAAATCCCCAGTTGTACTAAGCATTCCACCTCACAAGGTGGCAGGCACGTATAACATAATGCTCTTGCCTTGGAGGACCAATGGCCCCAAAATCCCCCCCCCACAAAATAAATAAATAAATAAATAAAAAAAAACATCACTTCTGGACACCAGAGAAGAAGAGTTTGTAAACTAATCTTGATGTTCACCATCACAACATGGAGGAGGAATTTGTTCCCAAATTTGCCAACTATGATTCCAAGAAGAGATTATTTAGCTTAAGAAGGTAAATATCTACATTTTGTTATAACAGAAGGTGGCCGAAGCTGGTTGATTTGCACCTGCCATCGACCCCCAGCACCATGTGACTGGACAGAACGATCGTGCTGGTTCCCGGTCATCATATGAGATAAACTGTGGCGGAATAAAAGAAAAATTGCAGTTGAATAATCATAACAGTTTCTGGTTGTGGGAGAGGAAGTGAAAATGACCAATAGAGGACAAAATAATGACCAGGATGGACGGAAATTGATGAAGGGAGCCGCCTGGCCAGCGGTAAGTGACAAATTTCTTTGTTTGTTTACATTGTAACTGATTTTCTTGTTCATAAACTTTGAAGAAAAGATAACAAAAGGCCCAAAGCAACAAACGGTGAAAAAAAAAAATAAATAAATAACAAAACCATCCTTTGTGTAAATATGTCCAAGTCCGCTTTTGACTTAAAGTTATGTAATTCGATATGGCTGCCGTGGCATTATATAAATTAGATGTGTAAATTTACTCCTATCTATAACTTTGAATCAAATTCTACATCTTTCTATTGACAGTAAGACATTATCTCTTACCACTTTCAAGTTATAGCTTTGGAAATCTCCGACATCTGAGCTGAATATTTTTTTGAAAAAATCTTGACCACCAGAGGGAGTGGAGGAAATGTCGCAATGGAGTGCCACAGGCAGTCATTGGGTTAACTCGAACAGGAGGCTGAGCACGGCATCCACCCATGCTCAAGATCATGACAGTGCGCCCCCTCAAGGGTGGATCCCAGCCACCCTGATGTAAAATCAAAAAAGAAAAGGGGACTCACCCACAAAAAAGACCCCCCCAACAAGTAAAACCACCCACCCTGGGAGGGAGTGGGTGGAGCACGCATTCCAGCAGCTGGAATGCGTGCTCCATGCGGGCTACGGAGACTGAGGAATGGGTCAAGTGTACTCGTAGCAGGAGAGCGTTGACCCCTGAAGAGGACCAGTGGCCCGCCGCAACCTCAGATGGTGATGGCAGCTGACGAGTGAAGGGACCAGGCGAATGGACGGCTGACCCAGGTGGCTGACCATCAAATGGACAGGATGAGGGGGAAGCCTGCACAGCTGAGACCTCAGGTGAAGGCAGGGAACCCACAGCAACCTCGGGCAAAGGCGGGGAACCCTCAATGACCTCAGGCAGAGGCAGAGGACCCAAGGCGACCGTGGGTGGAGGCAGAGGACCCACGGCGACCTCGAGCAGAGGCAGAGGACCCACGGTGAACCCAGGTGAGACCAAATGGCTGAAGTAAACAAAAAATACAGTTTTTAATTGAAGGTGTTCATTATTAAGGGTAAAAAAAAAAAAAAAAAATCCAAAGCTACATGGCCCTGTGTGAAAAGTGATTGCCCCCTAAACTAAATAAGTGATTGATCCACCCTTAGCAGCAACAACTGCAATCAAGCATTTGTGATAACTGGCAATGAGTGTTTTACAGTGCTGTGGAGGAATTATGGCCCTCTTATTTTTTGAAGAATTGTTGTAATTCAGCCACATTGAAGGGTTTTCGAGCATGAACCGCCTTTTTCAATTCAATTCAATTTTATTTATATAGCGCCAAATCACAACACAGGTCATCTCAAGGCACTTTACAAAAAAGGTAGGTTTAGGCCAAACTCTCAAATTTATAGAACCCAGCAGAAACCCCTAACAGTAAGCACTGCAGCGACACAGGCGAGGAAAAACTTCCCTTTAAAGGACAGAAACCTAGAGCAGAACCATAGCTCATAGATGACGGCCATCCACCTCAACCAGCTGGGTTGAAAAAAAGAGGTAAAAAGTAGGACGCCTGGCAGTAGCTACATTTAAAACAAACATAGTAAATACAATTCAGCATTATCGTTCATAGCCAGACCTTCCAGTATCAAGCCGGGTTAGGCTCGACATGTGGGTGAAGGCATGGCAGCGGCAACATTTTTAACTATACGGTTTATCAAAGAGAAATGATTTCAATTTACTAGAGTAAAGAAAAAGTGTCTGCCTCCTGAACTGAACTGGGAAGATGGTTCAACAGGCGGGGAACTTGATAACTGAAAGCTCTACCTCCCAATCTCCTTCTGGAGACCTTGGAGAAGACCAGTAGTTTGGAATTTTGGGAGCGCAGAGCTCTGGTTGGATGAAAGGGAACTATGAGTTCTTGCAGGTAAGAAGGAGCCAGACCATTAAGGGCTTTGTAAGTTAGGAGTAAAATATTGAATTAAATTCTATATTTTATGGGGAGCCAACATAAAGAAGTTAAAACTGGGGTAATGTGATCTCTTCTCCCTGTTCTCGTCAGGATACGTGCAGCTGCATTCTGAATGAGTTGGAAAAACTTTATGGACTTATTAGGACAATCTGATGAAAGTGAATTACAATAGTCTAGCCTAGAGATGATAAAGGTGCGGACAAGTTTCTCTGCATCTTTATGAGACAGGATGGACCTAATTTTAGAAATATTACGCAGATGGAAGAAGGCAGTCTAAAGAGTTTGTTGTATATGAGTGTTAAAAGGCATATCTTGGTCAAAGACAATGCCAAGATTCCTAACGGAGAACTCAGAAGCCAGTGCAATGCCATTTAGTGTTGTTATCTTACTCAAAAGAGTACTTCTAGCTTGTTTGGGGCAAAGAACAATGAATTCAGTTTTATCTGTATTCAGAAATAGAAAGTTGCAGTTCATCCAAGTTTTAATATCAATTCAATTCAATTCAATTCAACTTTATTTACACTACCGTTCAAAAGTTTGGGGTCACCCAGACAATTATTTTGTGTTTTCCATGAAAAGTCACACTTATTTACCACTATGAGTTGTAAAATGAATAGAAAATATAGTCAAGACATTGACAAGGTTAGAAATAATGAGTTGTATTTGAAATAATAATTTTTTCCTTCAAACTTTGCTTTTGTCAAAGAATCCTCCTTTTGCAGCAATTATAGCATTGCAGACCTAACATGATTGCACAAGGGTTTTCTAATCATCCATTAGCCTTCTGACGCAATGAGCAAACACATTGTACCATTAGAACACTGGAGTGATAGTTGCTGGAAATGGGCCTCTATACACCTATGTAGATATTGCACCAAAAACCAGACATTTGCAGCTATAATAGTCATTTACCACATTAGCAATGTATAGAGTGTATTTCTGATTAGTTTAAAGTTATCTTCATTGAAAAAAAGTGCTTTTCTTTCAAAAATAACGAAATTTCTAAGTGACCCCAAACTTTTGAACGGTAGTGTATATAGCGCCATTTCACAACAACAGTCATCTCATAGCACTATCAACTGTAGGGGAACCCCCAAAGTTGCAGAAAGACCCCAGCAATCAGGCGATCCCCTGTGAGCAAGCACTTGGCGATGGTGGAGAGGAAAAACTCCCTTTTAACAGGAAGAAACCTCCAGCAGAACCAGGCTCAGGGAGAGGCAGTCATCTGCTGCGACTGGCTGGGGAGTGAGGGGATAGAGAAGATGAAAAGAACAGACATGTAGAGAGCAAACAGCACGATGGGGACTCAATCTATGGGAGAGAACAAACAAATGTTAATGACCAGCAAAAAAAATATTTCATTGAGAGTGAGGAAAGGAGTGAGGCCCAGTGCATTACTGGAGGTCCCCCGGCTGAATAAACCTATTAGCAGCATAACTAAGGGAGGGTTCAGAAACACATGATCCCTCCCTAATTGTAGGCTATATCAAAAAAGGTAGGTTTTAGCCCTATTCTTAAAAACAGAGATCGAGTCTGACTCCCGAATTCAGATTGGCAGCTGGTTCCACAGGAGAGGAGCTTGATAACTGAAGGCTCTGCCTCCAATTGTACTTTTGGAGATTCTAGGTATTACAAGTAATCCTGCATTTTGGGAGCGTAGTGCTCTGTTAGGATAATACGGTAGTATCAGATCTTTTAAATAAAAAGGAGCCTGATTGTTTAGAGCTTTGTAAGTAAGAAGAAGGATTTTAAACTTAATTCTAAACTCTATGGGAAGCCAATGAAGGGAGGCCAGAACCGGAGAGATATGATCTCTCTTTCTAGTACCTGTTAAAACTCTTGCTGCAGCATTTTGGATCAGCTGAATACTTTTTAAAGATGTTTTAGGACAGCCTGATAATAAAGAATTACAATAATCTAATCTCGAGCTAACAAAAGCGTGGATCAGTTTCTCAGCATCACTCTGAGACAAGATGCTCCTAATCTTGGCAATATTACGCAAATGATAGAAGGCAGTCTTAGAAACAAATTTAATATGTGAATTGAAGGACAGATCCTGATCAAAAATAATTCCAAGGTTCCTCACAGAGCTATTAAGAGAAAGAGTAATTGCATCCAAACTGAAAGTTTGATTTGGAAAGGAATTTCTAAGGTTTTTTGGACCAACAAGAATGACTTCAATCTTATCTGAATTTAATATCAGGAAATTACAAGTCATCCAAGCTTTGATTTCCTTAAGACAGGCTTCAGAAAGAAAATGGCGCTCTACTAATTTAGATGAAATCTATTTAGCTTGGAGAAATCATCTTTTAATTTATAAAAAATCTCTTAGAAAAGCTAGAACGAGTTATTACTCTGCATTAATAGAAGAGAACAAGAATAATCCCAGGTTTCTTTTCAGTACTGTAGCCAGGTTGACAAAGAGTCAGGACTCTATCAATCCTAGCATCCCCTTAGAGCTTACTAGTCAGGACTTTATGAACTTTTTCAATAATAAAATTTCATCCATCAGAGATAAAATCAATCAGATTCTTCCCACAGTTAACTTAAATACTGTAACTACTACAACTCCTTCTATTGATGTCTGTCTTGATGAGTTTACTCCAATCGACCTTTGTGAGTTAGACAAAATAGTTTCCTCATCCAAACCTTCAACTTGTCTTTTAGACCCTATTCCTACCAGGTTATTTAAAGAAGTCTTCCCACTTATTGGTAGCTTTATTCTTCATATAATCAATTCTTCATTAACTTTAGGCCATGTACCGCAGGCTTTTAAAACGGCTGTAATTAAACCCTTACTCAAAAAGCCAACGCTAGATCCAGGAGCTTTAGCTAACTATAGACCAATCTCTAATCTCCCTTTCATTTCAAAAATCTTAGAAAGAGTTGTTGCTACGCAATTATTTGACCACCTGCAGGGAAATGGTTTATTTGAGGAGTTTCAATCTGGGTTTAGAATCCATCATAGCACTGAAACAGCCTTAGCGAAGGTCACTAACGACCTCCTCATTGCATCTGATAATGGACTAGTTTCTGTACTTGTCCTTTTAGATCTTAGTGCAGCTTTTGATACTATTGATCATAATATTCTACTTGATAGATTAGAACACTATGTTGGACTTAATGGAACTTCGTTGCAGTGGTTTAGATCTTATTTATCGGATAGGTTCCAGTTTGTTCATGTAAATGATGAGTTTTCTCTCAGCTCAAAGCTTAGTCATGGAGTTCCACAGGGATCTGTGCTTGGCCCTACTCTTTTTAGTTTATATATGCTTCCGTTAGGCAACATTATTAGAAAGCACTGTATACATTTTCACTGTTATGCAGATGACACACAATTATACCTGTCAATGAAGCCAGATGATACTAATCAATTAGCCAAGTTAGAAGCCTGTCTTAAGGAAATCAAAGTTGGGATGACTTGTAATTTCCTGCTATTAAATTCAGATAAGACTGAAGTCATTCTTGTTGGTCCAAAAAACCTTAGAAATTCCTTTCCAAATCAAACTTTCAGTTTGGATGCAGTTACTCTTTCTCTTAATAGCTCTGTGAGGAACCTTGGAGTTATTTTTGATCAGGATTTGTCCTTCAATTCACATATTACATTTGTTTCTAAGACTGCCTTCTATCATTTGCGTAATAAGATAAGATAAGATAAGATAAGATAAGCCTTTATTAGTCCCACAATGGGGAAATTCCAGGATTGCAACAGCATAGGGATAGCAACACTCAGAGCAACAATCAGAAGGCAAGAAAAAACAACATCTAGTAAACATATATCCATATTACTATAAATGTATATATATATAGACACACAGTGCAGAGCATTATGGCTGGTGAATGTGCAGCAGAAAGTCTAAGCTCTCTCTCCGCGGATGCAGCGGGCCAGCTGGAAGTCCTTCGGCATGATGGTGACCCCCTTAGTGAAGAAGAGACCACCAGGTGGGCCTCGCTGGTCTCCTGCAGAGCCATGACGGCGAAGCTCAGGAAACGCAGGACGGTCTTGAAGTCCTGAGCGATCTCCCTCACCAGGCGCTGGACGGGCAGCTTACGGATGAGCAGCTCCGTAATATTGCCAAGATTAGGAGCATCTTGTCTCAGAGTGTCTCAGAGTGATGCTGAGAAGCTGATCCACGCTTTTGTTAGCTCGAGATTAGATTATTGTAATTCTTTATTATCAGGCTGTCCTAAAACATCTTTAAAAAGTATTCAGCTGATCCAAAATGCTGCAGCAAGAGTTTTAACAGGTACTAGAAAGAGAGATCATATCTCTCCGGTTCTGGCCTCCCTTTATTGGCTTCCCATAGAGTTTAGAATTAAGTTTAAAATCCTTCTTCTTACTTACAAAGCTCTAAACAATCAGGCTCCTTTTTATTTAAAAGATCTGATACTACCGTATCATCCTAACAGAGCACTACGCTCCCAAAATGCAGGTTTACTTGTAATACCTAGAATCTCCAAAAGTACAATGGGAGGCAGAGCCTTCAGTTATCAAGCTCCTCTCCTGTGGAATCAGCTGCCAATCTGGATTCGGGAGTCAGACTCGATCTCTGTTTTTAAGAATAGGGCTAAAACCTACCTTTTTGATATAGCCTACAATTAGGGAGGGATCATGTGTTTCTGAACCCTCCCTTAGTTATGCTGCTAATAGGTTTAGTCAGCCGGGGGACCTCCAGTAATGCGCTGGGCCTCACTCCTTTCTTCACTCTCTATGAAATATTTTTTTTTTGCTGGTCATTAACATTTGTTTGTTCTCTCCCATAGATTGAGTCCCCATCGTGCTGTTTGCTCTCTACATGTCTGTTCTTTTCTTCTTCTCTGTCCCCTCACCCCCCAGCCAGTCGCAGCAGATGACTGCCCCTCCCTGAGCCTGGTTCTGCTGGAGGTTTCTTCCTGTTAAAAGGGAGTTTTTCCTCTCCACCGTCGCCAAGTGCTTGCTTACAGGGGATCGCCTGATTGCTGGGGTCTTTCTGCAACTGTGGGGGTCCTCCCTACAGTTGATAGTGCTATGAGATGACTGTTGTTGTGAAATGGCGCTATATAAATAAAGTTGAATTGAATTGAATTGAATTCTAACTTGGCTAATTGATTACTATCATCTGGCTTCATTGACAGGTATAATTGTGTGTCATCTGCATAACAATGAAAATGTATACAATGCTTTCTAATAATGTTGCCTAACGGAAGCATATATAATCTAAAAAGAGTAGGGCCTAGCACAGATCCCTGTGGAACTCCATGACTAAGCTTTGAGTTGAAAGAAAACTCATTATTTACATGAACAAACTGGAACCTATCAGATAAATAAGATCTAAACCACTGCAATGAAGTTCCATTAAGTCCAACATAGTGTTCTAATCTATCAAGTAGAATATTATGATTGATCGTATCAAAAGCTGCACTAAGGTCTAAAAGGACAAGTACAGAAACCAGTCCATTATCAGATACGATGAGGAGGTCGTTAGTGACCTTCGCTAAGGCTGTTTCAGTACTATGATGGATTCTAAACCCAGATTGAAACTCTTCAAGTAAACCATTTCCCTGCAGGTGGTCAAATAATTGCGTAGCAACAAATCTTTCTAAGATTTTTGAAATGAAAGGGAGATTAGAGATTGGTCTATAGCTAGCTAAAGCTCCTGGATCTAGCGTTGGCTTTTTGAGTAAGGGTTTAATTACAGCCATTTTAAAAGCCTGCGGTACATGGCCTAAAGTTAATGCAGAATTAATTATAGAAGAATAAAGCTACCAACAAGTGGGAAAACTTCTTTAAATAACCTTTAATATCCTTTAATATCCTAAAAGATACTCCAGGAGTGAACCCAAATGGCTTGGATAATTTTTAAAGTCATGTGACAGCATCTCAATTGCATTCAGGTATCCAGATGACAGGCTCACCGTAGCCCCAAGTGCATTGCAGAAAGACCTCCACACCTGGGAGATGAACTGGGGACCCCGGTCTGAGACAATGTCCAGGGGGATCCCGTGCAGTCTCACCACATGCTGGACGAGCAGGTCTGCCATTTCCTTCGCCATAGGTAGCCCCTGATGGGGAATGAAGTGAGCAGCCTTGGAAAACCTGTCGACAATGGTGAGAACAACAGAATGGTTATTAGAAGGTGGGAGGCCGGTGACAAAATCCAATGCCACATGGGACCAGGGCCTGCCGGGAGTAGGGAGAGTGTGGAGCAGCCCAGCTGGAGAGGATGAGGACATCTTGCCAGTGGCGCACTGGGGGCAGGCACGAATATACTCCCAAACGTCCTTCTGGAGTGGGGGCCACCAAAACGTTCTTTGAAGAAGAGCCACCGTGTGAACCCTCCCAGGGTGACACAAGAACCTGGATGCGTGGGCCCAAAGGATAACTTCACCCCGAACGGCCGATGGGATGAGCAGCTTCTCCGCTGGCCCCCCGCCTGGGTCCACTTCGGCATCCTGTGGCCTCAGGATCTTCTCTGATGCCCCATGAGAGGGCACCCATGACACATGAAGGCAAAAGAATAGGGTGTGCTGTAGTCTCAGTAGCATCCGAGGCAAACTGCCTGGAGAGAGCTTCTGGCTTGGTGTTTTTGGAACCGGGGTGGTACATGATGGTAAAGTCGAAGCGTCCAAAGAACAGGGACCAGCAGGCCTGGCATGCATTCAGATGCTTAGCCATCCAGAGGTATTCCAGGTTCTTGTGGTCCGTCCACACCACGAACGGCTGAGAGGCCCCCTCCAACCAATGGTGCCATTCCTCCAGCGCGAGCTTGACTGCCTGGAGCTCTCTGTCACCAATGCCGTAATTTTGCTCCGCAGGGGACAGCCGACGAGAGAAGAAGGCACACGGTCGGATCCTGCCATCTGTCGGGGACAGCTGAGGAAGGACGGCTCCCACCCCCTAGTCCGAAGCATCCACCTCCACCAGGCACTGGAGAGCAGGGTCCACCTGAGCCATGATGGGGGAGTCAGAGAACTTCTTTTTGAGGACCGCAAAGTCTGTAGCTGCCTCTCCCATCCACCGGAAGGGAATCTTGGGAGAAGTGAGACGCGTCAAGGGGAGAGCAATAGTGCTGTAATTCTGCACAAAGTGGCGGTAAAAATTGGTGAACCATAAAAACTGCTGCAACTGTTTCTTGGAAGAGGGAGTGGGCCATTCTACCACCGCCTTTATCTTGCTGGGGTCTGGGAGGATTTCGTTATGGGAAATAACAAAGCCCAGGAAGGATGTCTTGGAGGCCTGGAACATGCACTTCTCGGCCTTGATGAATAATTTATTCTGCAGGAGCAACAGCAAAACCTGCCTCACACGTACCCAATGCTTGTCCAAAGACTGTGAAAAAATTAGGATATCGTCAAGATAAACAAACACAAAAACACCCAGAAAATCCCTCAGCACTTCGTTGATTAGGCGCTGGAACACAACGGGGCCATTGGTCAGACCAAACAGCATTACCAGGTACCCGAAGTGTCTGCTGTGGGTCTGAAACCCCGTCTTCCACTCGTCACCCTCCCGGAACCGCACCAGGTGGTAGGCATTACGTAGATCCAGCTTGGTGAACCAGGAGGCCCCCTGGAGGGAATCAAATGCCGTGTTAAGAAGAGGAAGGGTGTATTTGTCCTTGACGGTGATGTTATTTAATTCTCTAAAATCATTGTATGGCCTCAGTGAACCATCCTTCTTGCCCCCCCCCCCCAAAAAAAAAAACGCCCCCCACTGAGGATGATGGCCGAATTATGCCAGAGTTCAAAGATTCTTTAATATAGGCGTCCATGGCTTCCCGCTCCGGAGGTGACAGGCTGTACAGGCGACTCGACGGCAGCAGGGATCCGGCACGGAGGTTGATGGCGCAGTCATATGGGTGGTGAGGGGGAAGGGAAAGAGCCTGGGTCTTATTGAAGGTGGCCCCAAGGTCATGGTGTTCTGTGGGAACTTTGGACAGATCGGGGGTGGGGGGGATGTGATGGGAGCACCCAGGGGCATGGATGGCGAGCAAGCGGCAGATTGAAGACAGGCGCAGAGACAGAACGAGCTCCAAGACATCACGTTCCCAGAGCGTCTGTCCATGGAGGGGTTATGGAGGCGTAACCAGGGGTAGCCGAGAATCACTGGGGAAGAGGAGACCGGCAACACAAAAAACTTCAACTCCTCCCGATGGTTACCAGAAATAATGACAGACACTGGGGTGGTCTGCTGAGAAACTATGGCAAGGGGGGCTTTAGACAAAGTGATGAGTCTCAGCGGGGTCTTAAGCGATTGACAGGGAAGACCCAACCGGGTTGCCAGATTCCCCGAAATAAAACTCTGCTCCTACCCCGAATCAATACTACTCTACCTATCAATACTACAAATCAAATACTTTGCCATTGTTGTGCATGTGTTCTGTAGGGCCTACAGAACACATGCACAACAATGGCAAAGTATTTGCATTTCTTGTACCAATTAAGAAGTGAAATTAGATAATTCCCCACAAAAACCTGAACGCACCAGGACACACTGGTTGAAAAACACATTACAACCGGGCTACTCGTGCTGAAAGGCAGACAACCGACAAACTAGCCCCATTCCGGGATTTTTGGATCATGTTTCAAGCACAACTCTTTGTTTTAACCAAATAAAACATTTTAAGTGAAAAAAATACTTTGGTATTGCTTAATAATCCAATTAACAGTTAAATTTTGTGTGGGGTCCAAACGGACCCCAGTTGGTACTATTTGTATGTAAAATATGTTGGTAGGATGAGGGTTAATGTGTGTGTAACAATTTCCCTATGGTTGTGAATGAAACAAATGGGGAGAAGAAACCTGGAGAGGGGATTAGATTGAGGTGAGTCCGTGAGTCCGTGAGTCCCCCTACTGCAATGCAAGGACTCCCCCTTTTGGCCGTAGAGGGCATGACGCTACCTCGTGCTCCTCGCTCCCACAGTAGAGGCACAGCCCCAACTTGCGGCGGCACTGTTTCTTCGCTAGGGGTAGCCTGGAGTGTCCCATTACCATCAGTTCCGGGGCCTCAGGGGAATCGGAGTGAGGTAGAGCCAATAGGGAAGTCTGAGGGGCGTGGCGATATTGGGCACCCGAGTGACCGGAAGTCCTGCATTCCGCTGCCTGTTCTCTTAGTCTGTTGTCTAGATTTATGGCCAGGGAAATTAACTCGGACAGTCTACAAGGTTTCTCTAAGGGGGTAACTTGTCCTGCAGGCTAGGGCTAAGGCTTCTGGTAAAGATGCTGCAAAGCGAGGCATCCTCCCACCCCACTTCAGTGGCCACCACCCGGAAGTCGACGGCATAGTCAGCCACGGACTTGGTACCCTGTCTCAAATTCAGCAGCTGGGAGGTAAGCACACTATCACGGTCAGAATGGTCAAACACCTCCTTAAACTCACAGACAAACTGATTGTATGTCAAGCTGGTATAGTTCACCCCAGCCATAATGGTGTATGCCCATGCTAATGCTCGCCCCTCCAATAGGTTAATTATGTAGCCAAATTGGCTGTGATCTGTGGGAAAGTCCCCGGGCACCCGCTGAAAAACTATCTCACATTGCATAATAAACCCCCTAGCCTCCCCTAATTTACCACTAAAATGGGTGGGAGTGGGAACGGGGGTTAGCCGGGAAGGAGGCTCCTGCCCTGGTTGACCAGCAGAGGAACTAGCGGGAGCCGAGGAGTTGCTTGGGGCCGAAGGAGCCGGAGGAAAAGCCTGCGGACCTGCCAGGCGATCCAACCGGTCCCTTACACTGGCTAAATGAGTGAGGATGATTTGCTGTTGATAAGCTAATTGATCTATTTGAGTCTCCATGTTGTTAACTTTGCGCACCAAAGCGCTGTCAGCTGGGCCATTTTGGCGGAGCCGTACTGACATGGTGTATAGACCCAGTGACCAGACTCAGACTCAGGAATAGATTCAATTAAGTTTATTAACAATAATGAGTGTGTGTGTGTGCATGTGTGGATGTGTAGTCTGGAGCTGCAGGGGGAGAGCAGAACACCGTACAACCTGGCAACCCTAGGGACACACAGAAGCAGGGACAGTTAGGAGTTATTACTGATTGAGATCAGGTTCAGGTTCAGGTTCAGGTTACTTTATTTGTACCCGTAGGTAGATTTGTTTTGCAGTTGGTGACATCCATATTTACAAGCCACAATTACATTCAACATAGACACAAACACAGGCACACATCTTACAAAATAGGTAAATATAAAATATGTACAATATAATTTTTATAGCTTGTTCAACTCTTTGACAGCAGCAGGGACAAAGCTGTTTTTGTAGCGCTGGGTTCTACTTTTTGGGACAGCAAACCTCCGTCTGGAGGGAAGAAGCTGAAAGTTGCAGTGCAAAGGGTGGGAGTCATCATTTAAAATCGAGTCGGCCATCCTCTGTACTTGTCTGGTGTACAGGGATGTCAGGCTCAGCTGTGACTCACCAAGCAAACGACTGGACCATCTGACTACCTGATCCAAGGATTTCCTCTGTTTCAGTTTTATCTGACCAAACCATGACATTAAAGAAAAGGATAAAACAGATTCAATAAAAGCCCGATAGAACATAGTCATTATGGTTCGGTCAATTTGGAAGCGTGTAAGTTTCCTCAAACAATGCAAATTTTGCTGACCCTTTTTGCACACCCTTTCACAGTTCACCTCAAAGTTCAATCCACTATCAATAATCGTCCCAAGATATTTGTACGATTGTACACATTCGGTGGTCTGGCCTTTTAGTATGGTGACTTTGTGCCTGGGAGTTTTCCTCCTAAAGTCAATAATCATATCTTTCGTTTTTGTTGTATTCAGCTGCAGGTAGGAATCCTCACACCAGTGAACAAAGTCATCAACTACTGGGCCATGGCCACTCTCACCATCCTGGAGGAGACTGACAATGACTGAGTCATCAGCATACTTTATAATGTGTCTGTTGTCATGTCTGCTCCGACACATGTTTGTGTACAGGATGAAGAGTAGTGGTGACAACACACACCCCTGAGGAGAGCCAGTAGAAGAGCACTTTAGGTCAGACAATGTACCATTGACCCTTACTCTCTGCGTCCTGTTGGTTAAGAAATCCAGAATCCAACCCACCAGATTATTGCTTAAATCAAATTGTTGCAGGAGCCTTTCAACTAAAATATGAGGTTGGATTGTATTAAAGGCAGAAGAAAAGTCCACAAATAAAAGCCTGGCGTGTGTCCCATTAAAATCCAGATGTTTAAAAAGCATGTTAAACAGAGTGACAGTGGCATCCTCCACTCCTCTGTGAGGCCTATAGGCAAACTGCAGAGGATCCAATGCATGTTCAGTCTGCTTTAGGACCTCACATCTGACCAGTTTTTCAAGAATTTTCATTAAAATTGAAGTCAAAGCAACTGGTCTAAAGTCATTTACCGTTTTAGGACAGCTGGATTTTGGAACGGGAACAACCACGGCATCTTTCCAGATCTTAGGCACATGTTGTGTCTGTAAGGACTTATTGAAAATGTAGTGAAATATAGGACTCAGTTCATGTGCACAGGACTTTACCAGGCGTCCACATATATTATCAGGGCCCTGACTTTTGTTCACTTTTACAGCGCGGAACTCCCTTTCAACATCCTGCATCTCAATATTAAAGTGCTGATTGTCTTTGAGTTTCTGTTTCAAATCTTGGATTTCTGTGCTAAAATCAAAGGAGTCAAAACGACCATAAAAACAATTAAGAGCATTAGCCAGCTCTGTGTCTGAACTAAAACCATCTAAAAACACACGATTACTGCGCTCTGTGCTCTGAAGGCCTGCAATTTTTTTCATACTGGCCCAGGCCGAACCAAGTTTATTTGCTGCCATCTTGCTTTCCAATTCTGATTTATAATTCTGTTTTGCTCTTAAAATTTCGGCCTTTAGCTCCTTAGTGGCAACCTGTAGCGCAGAAACAGACCCCTGTTTAAAGGCAAGTGCTTTCCTCTGTAAGCAGGATTTAACTGATTTAGTAACCCATGGTTTGTTGTTGGGATATATTTTGACACGTTTACGTGGAACAAACTTATTTTGACAGTGAGCCATGTATGAGCATGTGAGCTCAGCCAGAGAGTCCAAATCATCCCCGCAGGCCATTATGAACATCTTCCAGTCTGTACAGTCAAAGCATTCCTGGAGGCTGTGCTCTGAATCTTCTGTCCACACATCAATGTCTCTCATCTCCACCTTGCCTCTTCTGAGAGCAGTTTTATATGTGGGCAGCAAATGAACACAGTTGTGATCTGATGATCCTAAAGGAGGAAGGGGGAGTGATTTATAGGCCCTCTCTATGGATCCATAGCACAGGTCCAATGTCTTTTTTCGCCTGGTTGGGCAGGAGACATACTGATGAAAGTTTTTAAGTGTCTTCTTTAAAGAAACATGGTTAAAATCCCCAAGAATGAAGTTTGGCGCCTCTGGAGAAATTGACTGCAGCCGCTGGATCACATCAGAGATGGTGCTGGAGGCGGAGTCAGCGTCTGCCCTCGGATGAATGTACACAACTGTGATGAAAAGTTGGGGAAACTCTCGAGGCAAATAAAAGGGGCGAAGCGACACAGACAGCAGCTCCACATGGGGTGTACAGATGCGCTCTCTGACCGTGACAGATGTGCAGTACTGCTTATTAATGTATAAACATACTCCGCCCCCCTGACGTTTCCCCGTTACCTCTTCCTGCCGATCCGAGCGCAGCGGAGCTCCAAAGCCGTCAATCCACAGGTCTGCGTCTCGATCATGCGCAGTAAGCCAAGATTCAGTGAAAGCCATGACGCAGCAGTTCTTAAAATCCTTCTGGTAACGTACGTTGCCTTGAATTTCCTCCACCTTGTTTCTCACAGACTGTGCATTCCCAAAAATGATCGAAGGAAGAGGAATGTTACCAAACTGACGTCTCCTAAGGCGCAATTTCACACCTCCACGTCTTCCACGCTTCCTCCTGCCGCTTCTCTTTTCACCGCTGTGTCCGTCTCTCAAAATAAAGTCCGGCAGCTGAAATCTGGGCGCAATCAGAGACTCTGCACCAGCTGTGTTAAAGCGCAGCAACATGTCCCTGGAATATTGTATTCTGCCCGCTATTCTGCTCGCCATGGAGCCGAACGCGTTTACCTCAGAGACAAAGAGCCACAGCACAGAAAGCAGTAGTGCGAGATATGACAGGAAATCCATGTTGCAGATACCAGGGAGCTGTTCGCCATATATTCCACCAACGCTCCAGGGCAGAAACGACACAGAGGATTTTCTAAAAACGTAAAAAAGTACAAAAAACACACACACGCACACACGCACTATATCACCAAGCTGCTGGTCGCTGCGTGCGCATGCGCCCAATCTATGTATGTATGAGATGTGCAGTTTAGTCCAAGGCTTACTGTATGCAGAGATGTTGAGCGGCTCAGGTTCAGCTCGGCGGCTACGGCCAGGAGGAAAGTGTTCTCCGTTCTCGTTGTTGCTGCTGGAGGTGAATGTGTGCAAGGAGAATGGTATGGCGTTGTCTGCCGCCAGGAAGGAAGGATGGTGGTCCGTCGCCACAGAGAGGGAGAGATCCGCCATGACGGAGCTCCGCTTATGCACAGGGGACTGAGAGAGAGGTTAGAGGAATGAGCAAGGCTTACGTGAGCTGGAGGAGAAATCTGTCAGACACCGGTAGGCAGGAGGTTAGGAGTGAGGACAAGATCAGGCTTAGACTGGAACTCAGGAATAATCACAAAGGCAGGAGAAGGTCGTATGAAGTGTAGACAGACGACTCTGCACTGCTCCCAGGACAGCATGGTTAATATAGCCCAGACCATGATGAGGAGCAGGTGTGCGCGCAGCTGGAGAGAATGAGCACTGGAGCAGACCATTACAGTTAAAACATAAATTAACTGTGATTTATTACATCCTTGGAAAGCTGAGTTCAATTTCTCTAGCCACACCCAGGCGGGATTACTGCCACACCTGTTCTCAATCAAGAAATCACTAAAATAGGATCTGCCTGACAAAGTTAAGTTGACCAAAAGATCCTGAAAAGCTCGACATCATGCTGCAATCCAAAGAAATTCAATAATAAATGACAAACAAAGAAATTGAGCGCTGTCAGTCTGGAAAAGGTTATAAAGCCATTTCTAAAGCTTTGGGTCTCCAGCAAACTACAGTGAGAGCCATTATCCACAAATGGCGAAAACACGGGACAGTGGTGAACCTTCCCAGGAGTGGCCAGCCGACAAAAATTACCCCAAGAGTGCACCGAAGACTCATCAAAGAGGTCACAAAAGACCCCACAGCAACATCCAAAGAACTGCAGGCCTCACTTGCCTCAGTTAAGGTCAGTGTCCATGACTCCACTATAAAATAGAGACTGGGCAAAAATGGCCTGCATGGCAGAGTTCCAAGACAAAAACCATGCTGAGCAAAAAGAGTATAAAGGCTCAGGCTCATAAAGGCCTCAGTTTTGCCAGAAAACATCTTGATGATCCCCAATACTTTTAGGAAAACACTCTGTGGACTGACAAGACAAAAGTTGAATTTTTTGGAAGGTGTGTGTCCCATTACATCCGGAGTAAATATAACACAGCATTTCAGAAAAGGAACATCATACGAACAGTAAAATATGGTGGTGGTAGTGTAATGGTCTGGGGCTGTTTTGCTGCTTCAGAACCTGGAAGACTTGCTGTGGTAAATGGAACCATGAATTCTGCTGTCTACCAAAAAATCCTGAAGGAGAATGTCCGGCCATCTGTTCGTGACCTCAAGCTGAAGCGCACTTGGGTTCTGCAGCAGGACAATGATCCAAAACACACCAGCAAGTCCACCTCTTAATGGCTTAAGAAAAACAAAATGAAGACTTTGTAGTGGCCTAGTCAAAGTCCTAACCTGAATCCAATTGAGATGGTGTGGCATGACCTTAAAAAAGCAGTTTATGCTCGAAAACCCTCCAATGTGGCTGAATTACAACAATTCTGCAAAGATGAGTGTGCCAAAATTCCTCCACAGTGCTGTAAAAGACTCATTGCCAGTTATCGCAAACGCTTAATTGCAGATTTTGCTGCTAAGGGTGGACCAACCACTTATTAGGATTAGGTGGCAATCATTTTTTTCTAACAGGGCCATGTAGGTTTTATTTTTTTCCCCTTAATAATAAACACCTTTATTTAAAAACTGCATTTTGTTTTTACTTGTGCTATCTTTGTCTAATATTTAAATTTGTTTGATTATCTGAAACATTTAAGTGTGACAATCAGAGGGGGGCACACCCTTTTTCACACCACTCTATCTATCTATCTATCTATCTATCTATCTATCTATCTATCTATCTATCTATCTATCTATCTATCTATCTGTCATATAGGGGAAGGGTTCTGGTCGCCAATAATCTGGTCTCGTCGGCTCTTTTGCATAGGCTTATTGCTTTGACACCGCCCAGGAGCCTGGTGGAGGAGGTTCAGTAGATCATCGTGGATTTCTTTTGGTCTGGTCGACACTGGGTTCGTGCGGCTGTTCTCTACCTGCCTGTTGCTGAGGGAGGACAGGGCCTGGTGGACATACAGTCCAAGATCGCCTGTTTTAGGCTTCAGACTGCTCAACGGCTCCTTTATGGATGTGGCCCCTGCTGGATGGACACTGCAAAACTGCTCCTGAGGCGAGTTGGCCGCTTGGGCTATGATAAGCAGCTTTTCCTCATGAAGTCCGGGGAGGTGGACCTTACTGGACTTTCTGCTTTTTATACATCTGTCTTGCATGCATGGCAAGTCTTCACCATAGTCCGCATTCCTGAGGAGACACCAGGCATGTGGCTGTTCGAGGAACCACCGTTTTTCAATCAATTCATGGACACTCAAGTGCTGCAATCTGTTAGTCTGCGAACTTGTTTAATAGAGGCAGGCTGTACCAAGCTTGGTCATCTTATGAAGATGTCAACCACGTCGATAGAAACGCTGGGGCGAAGGGCCAACATTACATTTGTCAGACTGGTGCATAGGGTGGTGAAGGAAGTGTGTGCTGCCCTGCCACAACCGCTTAGAGCGTTTGCGGAAAACCGCACTCTTTCCTCTCAATGGGATGAGGACACTGTGTCCAACTTTCCTGCCCTTTCCATAAGTCCAGCTGTGGGAGAGTGGCAGGAGGGGGACAATCACCTGCTGTCCTTCGGAAATCCTTGTCTGGGCAAGTTCCAGTTTGTAGGGAAGAAGACGGTGTATCACATCTGTGTGAAAGTTCTGAATCTGCGCTCTCTGACGGAGGTGAAAGAGTCGAAGTGGGTGGGGTTTTTGGGGCCGGTATTCTCCCCGAAAGGCAGCTGGCGGTCCATGTACAAGCTCCCTATTGAGAAACGGATGGCGGATCTCCAGTGGAGGCTTGTACACGGGGCAATAGCTACAGATGAATACAGAGCACACATGGATCCTAATGTGGGGAATGTTTTTTTTTGTTCCCAAGTTGAGACCCTGGAGCATTTGTTTGTTCAATGTTTTCGTTTATCTGGCCTTTTTGATCTTCTGAAAGTGTGGTTTCATAATTTGGGTGAATACTTCTCTTTTGGTTTGTTCATTTACGGTCCAAAGTACAAAGTGGCAAAGAAGTCTGTGCATATTTTGATAAACTTCTTGTCTGGTATGGCTAAACTTGCCATTTGGCTGACGAGGAAAAACCGGACTATTAACACTGGCAATGTGGACCCCGTGTCTGTTTTTAAGGCCCTGTTAAAAGTCAGACTCCGGGTGGAGTTTTCTTATTATAAAATGGTGGACAATTTGGAGGAGTTCTCCAATAAATGGACTGTTGGGAGTGTTTTGTGTTCTGTGGGGGAGGGGGATGAGTTATGTTTGAATTTTTGAAATGTGGAACACTTGGGTGGAATGATGGTATGATGGTGATTTTATATTTTTGAATTGTACAATAAAGGGACTTTTTTAAACGTCTCTCTCTCTCTCTCTCTCTCTCTCTCTCTCTCTCTCTCTCTCTCTCTCTCTCTCTATCTATCTATCTATCTATCTATCTATCTATCTATCTACCTCCCAGAAGTTCCTGCAGCTCCTTCAATGTTGCTGTCGGCCTCTTGGCAGCCTCCCTGACCAGTTTTCTTCTCCTCTTTTCATTAATTTTGGAGGGATGTCCAGTTTTTGGTAATTTCACTGTTGTGCCATATTTTCTCCACTTGATGATGACTGTCTTCATTGTGTTCCATGGTATATTTAATGCCTTGGAAATTCTTTTGTTCCCTTATCCTGACTTATACCATTGAACAATGAGATCCCTCTCATGCTTTGGAAGCTCGCTGCTGACTGTTGTGTATGTAAACTGGCTGTATTACCAAGATGGCGGCCGGGTTGGTCATGGGATAGACCGGGGTGGCTTACTACTGGTTTCCGGTGGTGACGCCGCCCGAGGTATAAAGGAAGTGGACGGAGGAGGTTCTGCCTCTCTCGTCGCAGGAGCCACCTGGCAAGCAGGCAAGTGCAGCCTTCTCTTCCTGCCCTTCAGAGAGAGCAGTCGCTTCTCTTTTCTCTCCTGCTCCCTCCTCCTTTCTCCCCAACTGACTGAATCCCAGCTTGCTATTGTCTGTGTCTGTGTCGCTCTCGCTCTACTTCTGCTGAATTGACCCGAATGGAAACTATGAAAATTGGATTGTGGCTTAATGCTATTGTCACCACTTCTCAACAAGAACCGGGCCAGGGGGGAGCCCAAGAATTGGAACTTGCGTGATTTGACTGAGGATTGGCATGAGCACAGGATTCTGTTTGGCCTTGGAGTTCCTGGTGTATCAAAATTATTTGGGAGAGCTAATCAATGCGGACCCCGGCGTAGCTCCCCCAACAACAATTTCTAGCTGGGGGGAGCATGGATAGCGGCAAATGGGACTAACATGGAATTTACCATCTGGCATGCATTGAAGAGAGAATGGACTCTCTTGGACATGTTACCTATATTTCGGTAGGTGGATAACATCTGGAGTCGCTGAGTGCTTTCCAGGGAATGACTTAAAGCCTGTAAATTGTGATGCACAATCGCTGAGAGATGAATTTTTTTACTCTAAGTGAACTGTGCCTTTCGACCTTGATTCGGCGCCCTTGAAGACTTCACTCATTCCTCCTGGGAAGATAAGGCTGAAGGGAGTTAACCCAAACATTCGTCAATTGTTGTTGTTTCAGCAGACCAAGCTCCCGGACAGCGTTACCATGTGTCTGGACTAAAGAACACATGACTGAATAACATCTATCCGTTGCCAGAGGGTGCCCTCTGCTGTTCACCAGCAATGACACACCTACACTACACTTTGCATACAACATTACATGACTGATACATGTAAACTGACACAAATATACATACACTGACTCTCTCAACCCTCCTGTTTTTGTTAATGTGTGATCTATTGTCTGCTAACTGTGCATAGAGGGTTTTTTTCTGTGTAATCAAAATTTTGCTCATTGAGCTTTATATGAGCTTATACGAGCGTTATTCTGATAACTATGTTTTTTCTCTCTGCCTATTGTGTTTTCCTCCCCCCCATTCCCCTCTTTACCCTCACTGCATGACAGGCGCCTTCATGGCTGCCGCGTCATTGGATGCGCCTAACGTGCGCGCCCAATGTCAAGTCAAATTCCTCGTATGTTTACTTGTAAATATACTTAGCAATAAAACTGATTCTGATTCTGATTCTGATTCTGAAGTGTCGTAAGCCTTTTTATGTATACAACTCTGAATGTAATAAAGCTCCGTAAACTACATTACTTGTGTGTTGCTTTTACCCAACTATGGACACAACATTTGGCGACAAGGTAAAAGCGGGAATGGAAAAGTGTACTGCTGAGTTTCAGCCATTTTTGGAGGCCCCGGGCAGGCCGCCCGTGCTGTTGCCTCGTTGGTTCACTGCTTTTACCAAGTACCTCATGGTTTTGAACCTCGGTGAACATGAGAGGCTTCGCGCGAGGGCTGTGTTAGTCCATAAGTTGGGTACTGGGGACAGATAGTATTGGAGAGCCTGGGGGGGGGGGGTAGCTTCAATGGTGTGGTGGAGTTGATGGGGTGCCATTTTCGCACTCAGGAGAGTGTCACAGTCTGGCGCATCCAGTTTCAACAGCGCTGTCAGCATTTGGGAGAACCAGTGATGATGTCCGTTGGCGAGCTCCGAAGGCTGGCGAGGGGGTGTGATTTCGGACGCCTGGAAGAGGAGATGATTCGGGACAAACTAGCGGAGCATGTTCGTAGTGAAGCGGTCCGGTCCAGACTGTTGTAGTATCCAGGAGAGTTAAAATTGACCACAGCTATCGAGCTCGCCCAGCGGTTTGAGGCAGCAGAGACCATCGTGAGAGGCCTTCCTGAAGGGGCTTTTCTGTGTGAGGATGAGTCTCACGCTAAGGCACTGTGTTGGGACCCTGGTGATGGTGATGCTGGAGAGGATACATATGCCTCCATAGTTAAAATAAGGTCCGCTCCAGGTATGCCATGTTGTTACGGTTATGGGTCCCCTGTTCACCGCTATTAGGCCAGTGTGTGACCAGCAAAAGGAAAGCGTTGTGGCACGTGCGGTTTGCAGGACCATTTTGCCAGGGCGTGCTCTAACTTCGAATGCAGGGGCAGTAGGAAGGAAACAGGTGCTGCGCAGAAGACTCTGACTACAGTAAACACGGTCTCCCCGGAGACAACGGGGAGATCGGGTGCGATGTTGTGCTTGATGGTGTCGTGGTTCCACTGTTGGTGGACACTGGAGCTGTTATCTCAGTGTTGAACCTAGCAACCGTGAACCGCTTGTTTCCCCACCGGCAGATTAAACAACAAGGAAGAGATTATTATGGTTATGGATGGAACAGACTGGCAGTTTTGGGGTTTGTGGAAGTTGAAGCCCGTTAGAACCCGCATTTATGTCTCTGGTGCGGGAGCGAACATAATGAGGTGTAATCTTTTGAGAGTTTGATTCGTATTGCTAACACTCGTTCGGACTCATTCCCAGTGAGAGCTGGACTCCACCAGGGCTGCCCTTTGTCACCGATCCTGTTCATAATTTTTATGGACAGGATTTCTAGGCCTTTCTAGGCCTAGATTTCTAGGCGCAGCCAGGGAATGGAGGGTGTCATGCTTGGTGACCACAGGATCACATCCCTGTTGTTTGCAGATGATGTTGTCCTGTTGTCCTGTTGGCTTCATCCAGCAATGACCTACAGCTCTTGCTGGGATGGTTTGCCGCTGAGTGTGAAGCGGCTGGGATGAGAATCAGCACCTCCAAGTCCGAGTCCATGGCCCTCAGCCTGAAAAAGGTGGATTGTCCTCTCTGGGTTGGGGACAGGCTCCTGCTCCAAGCGGAGGAGTTTAAGTGTCTTGGGGTCTTATTCACAAATGAGAGGAAAATGGAGTGAGAGATTGACAGACGGATCGGAGCAGCATCTGCAGTGATGCGGACGCTGTACCGGTCTGTTGTAGTGAAGAGGGAGCTTAGTTCTAAGGCAAAGCTGTCGATTTACCAGTCAATCCATGTTCCTACTCTCACCTATGGTCACGAGCTTTGGGTAATGACCAAAAGAACGAGATCGCGGATACAAGCGGCTGAAATGAGCTTTCTCCATAGGATTGCTGGACTCACCCTCAGAGATAGGGTGAGGAGCTCAGTCATCCGGGAGAGGCTAAGGGTAGACCCGCTACTCCTCCACATTGAAAGGAGTCAGTTGAGGTAGTATCGGCATCTGATTAGGATGCCTCCTGGACGCCTCCCACTTGAGGTGTTTTGGGCATGTCCCACTGGGAGGAGACCCCAGGGCAGACCCAGGACTCAGTGGAGAGACTATGTCTCCCAGCTGGTCTGGGAACGCCTTGTTATCCTCTCTGAAGAGCTGGAGCAGGTGGCTGTTGAGAGGGAAATCTGGGCTTCTCTGCTTGAACTGCTGCCTCCACGACCCGGACCTCCAGAAAAGTGGTAGAAGATGGATGGATGGATGGATGGATGGATGGATGGTTTTTTGATCGCCAACCTGTCGGGTGAGGAGTGGTCGGGTTGCTGACTGTAGAGCCAACCGACTCCGCTGGTGGATAGCGTGGAGGTGAAGGAATCAGACTGGCTGGACATGTGTAATGAGGGAGAGCACATTCGGCGCTGTGTGATGCTGCCGCGGGTTGGACCCGATGCCGGTCTGTCTGTTATCCTAGATGAGGGTGTTGTCTGTTATCCTAGATGAGGGTGTGGGATGGCACGATGGAACCCCGAAGGTGGCCTGTAAGGATGAGGCGCCCACACTGGATCCAGAAGGGGCGGGACCTGAGAGCGGGTTGATGCATCTCTCGGGAAGACGGTCTACCATGGATAACACAGACTGGGCCTACGAGTCAACCGGATCATTGGTGGAGACCAGTCAGAGCCAAAATCACCGGGAAAAGAAGACACGGGCTTCCCTGCGGGTCGGCAACATGGTGAAGCCCAGGGTTGAGGTCTGGATTAGAGGCGATCACGGTTCGCGCGAGCGGCGCGATGAGAGAGGACGATTCCAGGTGGAGGCTGCTCGGAGTGATGGGTATCTGCGCTTGTCTGACCAGACCTTGAGGCATCCGAACGAGTTACGTCGAGTGAAGGAGAAGAAGTGGCGCAGCAGGAGGCCTGAGGTCAAGAGATGGATGCGGCTGAAGCGAGACCCGTCTATGGTCTGAGAGTGCTGTGTTGTTTTTATTTTCTGTTTGTGTGTTTTTGCTTTAGTCCTGATATGTGTGTTTTACTGCTGGTATGGTACCCCAATCTTAAAAAAAAAGAAAAAAAAAAGAAGAAGATAGAAAGGAGAAACGAAAAATCAGAAGATGTTGAAGTGTGAAAAGTGGGGTGTGGTGTGACACCTGGGAGTTGAATTTTGTTTTAAGGGACCTGGATTGTAATTGTTGGATTTTATTGGTTCAAAGACAGTAATTTAATGGATATACAGGAATTGAATTTTATTTTAATGTGCTAGTTTTATTCATGTAAATTTACATACCCAGCGTTTAAAGTATTGTGATGTATCCATTGTGGGGGGGAGTGTTGGGGGGGAGGCCGCCAGTAGTCATTACAGACGTGGACAAAATTGTTGGTACCCCTCTGTTAATGAAAGAAAAACCCACAATAGTCACAGAAATAACTTGAATCTGACAAAAGTGGTAATAAATAAAAAATTCTATGAAAATTAACCAATGAAAATCAGACAATGCTTTTGAATTGTGGTTCAACAGAATTATTTAAAAAAAAAACAAACTCATGAAACAGGCCTGGACAAAAATGATGGTACCCTTAACTTAATATTTTGTTGCATAACCTTTTGAGGCAATCACTGCAATTAAACTATTTCTGTAACTGTCAGTGAGACTTCTGCACCTCTCAGCAGGTATTTTGGCCCACTTCTCATGAGAGAACTGCTCCAGTTGTCTCAGGTTTGAAGGGTGCCTTCTCCAGACGGCATCTTTCAGCTCCTTCCACAGATGTTCAATAGGATTTGGATCAGGGATCATAGAAGACCACTTTAGAACAGTCCAATATTTGGCTCTTAGCCATTCTTGGGTGTTTTTAGCTGTGTGTTTTGGGTCATTATCCTGTTGCAAGACCCATGACCTGTGACTGAGACCAAGCTGTCTGACACTGGGCAGCACATTTCTCTCTAGAATACCTTGATAGTCTTGAGATTTCATTGTACCCTGCACAGATTCAAGACACCCTGTGCCAGATGCAGCAAAGCAGCCCCAGAACATAACAGAACCTCCTCCATGTTTCACAGTAGGGACAGTGTTCTTTTCTTGGTATGCTTCATTTTTGCGTCTGTGAACATAGAGCTGATGTGCCTTGCCAAAAAGTTCCAGTTTTGTCTCGTCTGTCCATAGGACATTCTCCCAGAAGCTTTGTGGTTTGTCAACATGCAGTTTGGCAAATTCTAGTCTGGCTATTTTATGATTTGTTTTCAACAGTGGTGTCCTCCTTGGTCGTCTCCCATGAAGTCCACTTTGGCTCAAAGAACGACGGATGGTGCGATCTGACACTGATGTACCTTGACCTTGGAGTTCACCATGAATGTGTTTAGAGGTTGTTCTGGGCTCTTTTGTTACCATTTATATTATCCGTCTCCTCCTGCAGCCACATCCAGGGAGGTTGGCTACAGTCCCGTGGATCTTAAATTTCTGAATAATATGTGCAACTGTAGTCACAGGAACATCAAGCTGCTTGGAGATGGTCTTATAGCCTTTACCTTTAACATGCTTGTCTATAATTTTCTTTCTAATCTCCTGAGACAGCTCTCTCCTTTGCTTCCTCTGGTCCATGATTAGTGTGGTACACACCATGTCACCAAACAGCACAGTGACTACTTGTCACCCTTTAAATAGGCCGACTGACTGATTACAAGTTTGTAGACACCTGTGATGTTAATTAGAGGACACATCTTGGTTGAACATGCCCCTATGGTCACATTATTTTCAATCTTTTCTAGGGGTACCATCATTTTTGTCCAGGCCTGTTTCATGAGTTTGTTTTTTAAAGAAATTTTGTTGAACCACAATTCAAAAGCATTGTCTGGTTTTCATTGGTTAATTTTCATAGAATTTTTATTTATTACCACTTTTGTCAGATTCAAGTTATTTCTGTGACCATTGTGGGTTTTTCTTTCATTAACAGAGGGGTACCAACAATTTTGTCCACGTGTGTATGTATTTTGTAGTTTTGTATGTCTTTTATGTGGAGCTGTTCTGGGATTATTTTAGAAACACGGCTTCGTTTTGAATGTTTGGCGGCAGAATAATCCACCCAGCCATGTGGGGGTGCTAGTAGTCTACCTGGCCCCCCAGCCTTAGTTGTGTGCATGGATAGGAAGTTTTGTTTCTGTAATTGTTTTGTTTTAGAGTGTGAGTTGGGAAGCAAATTGGGGAAGGCCATCTGTGCCCTTGGCATTTTTGAAGGGGGGGTGTTGTGTATGTAAACTGGCTGTATTACCAAGATGGCGGCCGGGTTTGTCATGGGCTAGACCGGGGTGGCTTACTACCTGTTTCCGGTGGTGACGCCGCAAAAGGTATAAAGGAAGTGGGCAGGGGAGGTTCTGCCTCTTTCGTCGCAGGAGCCACCTGGTAAGCAGGCGAGTGCCGTAAGCCTTTTTATGTATACAACTCTGAATGTAATAAAGCTCTGTAAACTACATAATTGTGTGTTGCTTTTACCCAACTATGGACACAACACTGACCATGGCTTGTGCTTTAAGATGTGTCGACAAAAATGTCAGGAAAAGCCTACCAGAACAGCTGAACTTTATTTGGGGTTAATCAGAGGCACTTTAGATGGTGGCAGGTGTGTGCTGACTCCCATCTAACATGAGTTTGAATGTGATTGGTTAATTCTGAACACAGCCCCATCCCCATTTATAACAGGATGTGCATATTTATGCAAACAGGTTTTTGTAAGTTTTTATTTATTTATTTATTTTTTTTAATTTTTTCCCCTTAAAAGATTTCACTTTGTTGTCCAATTGGGTTGAACAGGTCATAGGTCACATAAATGGTGGAAAAAGTTTTGAAATGATTTATCTTGGTCTCATTTTTTACATCACAAAAACCTGCAATTTGAACAGGGGTGTGTAAACGTTTTTATATCCACTGTACCTGAATGTGGATGCTTTGAAAAGAGTGCCTAATTTCTCAAACTATCATTTCAGTAATTTAACAAAACTTCCTGTTGTGCCCAGACATCTAACTTGAGTTTAACATTACATGATTGTATAGCTTGAAACTTTCAGTTGTCAGTTATAGGAGGTCTGTAAACCATTGTTGTGCTGATATGTATGTGTATACAGACAGCAGGAAAGACAGAGTATGTGAGTGAGGGAAGCACAGAATCACTGAATGCCTCTGTAACCCCACTCCCCACCGTGTTAACATTTATTGACCTGCCTGCAGTGTCTTGTGGCTCTGATGCTGATGCAGACAACTCTCCATGGTAATAGAAGCTGTCAAATAATACCAGCTTTGGAATTTCCATACAAGATAAAATAATGGTGCATTCAGACCAAACAGAAAGTCCAGAAAGTCCAGAGCAGGTGGAAATGGTCAAAACATCAGCAAAGGATTTGAGTGCACAATCCTCAGACATTACATGTAGTCCATTAAGCAGTTTCAGAGAAACAAAATATTACTCTTTTATTATACAACAACCGACAACTTTAATTAGTTGGAAAATTATCTATTAAATTCACAAACATCATATGTGTAACTTCTGGCAAAATTCAATAAGGATCAAAAGAAAATTTATCTCCTGCCATTCACTTCAATGGAGATTTTTTTTTTCCGATTTACAGTTCCATATGCAGAAGCAGATGGGCACGACTGAGGCTCTATTACTGTGGTTTCAACAGCTATGCCTGAGCGTTAATATGATTTAGCAAAGTGAGATAAGGTACTTCTGTGAAACCTGATGTGAGTTAAATGGTGCTGAAGTTTGCACTGAAGGATATTGATTGTAATGAAATTTTACAATTTTTTTTTAAGAAGAAATAGAAAAATGATATTTCCAATAATGTTCCCAATGGTTTATGGCTTTGCGGCTATTGATAAAACACCAAAGCTCTGATTTCAGACATGCTGCGAAAATATAAGCAAGAGGGGAAAAAACAACTTCATTTGAACATTTTCATAACTAAAGCTACAATGAGGAAAAATATGTATGGAAACAGCACTAAAGTAATTGCATGTCACTATACTTCTGTGACAAAATTATTTGGCCAAACCACTCCAACAGTATTTATACTTCTGTTTTCAGTGTCACCCAGTTGAAAAGAGGGTGAAACCTCCACCCAGTTGGAGGTTTTGAAAGCTTCCAGACTTTAAATTGTTTTAGAAATAGAGTTTCAATCTCAAAAGGCAGGCCATGCCTTTGAGGAAAATAATAGAACAAGGTTAAGAAGAGGAGAATAATGTATAGAGAACAAACGGTGATGTGTCATCACTCGTAGGAAATCTGTCCGTTATACAACAGTTTACATGCATAATTACTTTTGCTTTAAGTTACACCAGCCCAAGATGAAATGTCACACAGTTGCTGGTTAAGGACTTACTGTTACACTTAGATGTGCCATCACATCTGTGCACAACAGTGCCCCACAAACAATGCACAAAGCTGTATTAGTTTTAAAGTGTTGACACAAAGCTGGCAACACAGGTAACCTAACCTCACATCAATGTCCTTGTGATACTTTTGTACCTTTGCTCTGTTAAGGCCCTGTCACACCTAGTTGATTTAGGGAGCGTTTGCCAAACGTATGAAACATTCAAAAAAAATTGCTGGTGTATGTGGAATCAGTTCTGGGTAAGTTTTGTATTAGTTAAGAGCACACTGAAGAACGCTATTAAAGGGCATTGTACGACAAGCCCCATCTTCCAACGTATTCAGCGTATGACTCAAACATCCCGCAAAAGTGGGGCATAAGTTGTAGGGAAGTTATGCATTCGTTAACACATTACTTCTAAGCAACTCACAAGTTACTCCTAAATCAAAATATGTTGAGATAAATGTCTCGAGTACCCAAAACTTATTTCTAACATGTGAGTAATACTCTTTGAACTTATGTGTAACTTACTGAACAGGTTTCTAACTTACAGCTACCCTATAATTGTGTATTTGCAGTGTTGGTTTAAAGGAAAAAACAATAAAGAGCTGAGCTGCTGCCTGCAGCACACAAACAGACCTCAGCTGTTTTCCATGATAAATTACACTTTTCTGTCCTATGGCTGCAGCTCCCAGCAAAAGCACACTCCATACAATATCTTGTTTTTTTTTTTGTTTTTATTTTTTTTTTTTAACTTCATTGAAAATAAGCTTTTTTATTACCATCAGTTCACATGCCTTTGAGCATGGTTGTGGCAACTGTCATCTGATGTTCCTGACGTGTCACATCAGCTGTTTTAGGCAGCGTGGCTGACCTGACAGATTTGACAGCTCTGCCAGGTCAGTCACTCCCCCCACCGTGGTCTTTGGAGGGGAGAATCATTTCGGTTGAACAGAGATGAACTCTCACACACCTAGGATTCATGGATCGGGAGGCAATAGCAGTTTGACATGGCCGTGCATGCAGAAGTTAGGATAAGCTATGCATAAGTTAGACTACTGTTGCACATAAGTTGTGATGGGTGGAAACACACTAAACATGTGCTGGTTTAAGTTATTGATAAGTTTTTGAAATATTCTATATAAGTTACTAATATGTTATGCATATGTACTGCTTGTTATGGATAGGCAATGCATATGGCCAAAAGTGAAAATTTCGGCATATGACAGCATTTTAGACCAATTTTTATACATTTGGCAAATGTTGCCTAAATCATCAAGGTGTGAAAGGGCCTTTACAGCTGCGTGTCATTACAAATTAATGTGCATCTCTATTCCTCAAAAGATACAACCACCTTTGTTGTTTGTTTGTTTTTTCCTAATTCTCTTTCCAGCAAGAATTGAGATTATCTTTTTGTTTCTCAAGTATGCAAGAACAGCCAAAGACACTTTTTTTTTCAACATTTGTAGACAGATATCAATGAGGAGGAAGCTGTGGAATGGGATTAAGAGCAGGAAAAACACATGCAGGAGGGAGCATACTGGCTGGTTCATCCTTGGGTACAATTTCAGATGCCTGAAGGTGCCACATTCATCTCTTCAAACAATTATATGCAAATATAAACAGCATGAGAATGTCCAGCCATCATACAGCGAAGGAAGGAAATGGGTTCTGTGAGCCAGAGATGAACGTGTCTTGGTATAAAATGTGTGTTTCAAATCAGAACAAAAGCAAAAGGGCCTTGTGAAGATGCTGGCTGAAGCTGATAAAAGAGTGTCGTTATCCACAGTGAAACAAGTCCTGTACCGATATGGGCTGAAAGACATTACTCCAAAAGTAACACAAAAAAGTCAGATTTCAGTTTACAAATGCACACAAGACCTTAATTTATGGACACATGTCCTGTGGTCTGATGAAACTAAAATTTACCTGTTTGGCCATAAAGATCATCTTTACATTTGGAGGACAAAGGAGGAAGCTTGCAATCCTGAGACCACCATCCCAACTGTGAAGTACGGAGGTGGCAGCATCATGTTGTGGGGGGTGTTTTACCGAAGGAGGGACTGGTGCACTTCACAACATAGATTGAATCATGAGGAAAGAACATTATGTGGAAATATTGAAGCAACATCTCAAGACATCAGTCAGGAAGTTAAGGTTTGTGTACAAACGGGTCTTCCAGATGGACAATGACCCTAAGCACGCTGCCACCTGGCCACCTGGTGGGTCTCTTCTTCGCTAAGGGGGTCACCATCATGCCCAAACACTTCCAGCTGGCCCGCTGCATCCGCGGAGAGAGAGCTTAGACTTTCTGCTGCACATTCACCAGCCATAATGCTCTGCACTGTGTGTCTATATATATATACATTTATAGTAATATGGACATATGTTTACTAGATGTTGTTTTTTTCTTGCCTTCTGATTGTTGCTCTGAGTGTTGCTGTCCCTATGCTGTTGCAATCCTGGAATTTCCCCATTGTGGGACTAATAAAGGCTTATCTTATCTTAAAAGTCAATGTTTTGGAGTGGCCATCACAAAGCCCTGATCTCAATCCAGAAGAAAATTTGCGAGCAGAGCTAAAAAGATGTCTGAGAGCAAGGTGGCCTACATACTTGACTCAGTTCCACCATTTCTGTTATGAGGAATGGGCCAAATTTCCAGCAAACTATTGAGAGAAGCTTGTGGAAGGAGACACAAAAAGTTTGATCCAAGTCATGTAGTTAAAGGGGTCATTGACTGCACTTTTTACACATTTTAACAGCTCATGTTTTATTGAAGTGCCTGTGTCATATTTTGTTCACACTTTCCTTATTTTCTTAATTATTGAAGAAAAAAAAATGGCTTTCTTCAAACGCTCTGATTCAAAGCCTGTCACTTTAAGAAACAGACTTCAGCTTTTCAACCCCACCCTCCCTCTTATGTCAGTTAGCCATTAGCTGAGTAGCTTCTAGTCGGCTCCTTCCATCTTGGGCAATGTCTCGCTCTGTGGTACTCCGCTCCTCTCCCACGGCCAGCCAGGGAATGCCACGTCACGAAACGCCTCTCAGTGGCTCTGCTGGCTCTCAGCACCCCAAATAGCAAAATTACAAGAAAAAAAGGCTCTCAAATTCACACGAAAAGCTGCAAATAGTGGTTTAGCACTGTGGCAGCACAGTTTACCCTCGGCCGGGGGATCGCGGGGATCATGAGATCGTGGGTTCGATCCCAGCCCCCGACCAACAGTGAGCTGTGTGGAGTTTGCATGTTCTCCCCGTGTTGCGTGGGTTTACTCCGGGATTTCGCCGGTTTCCTCCCACATACCAAAAACATGTAGGTTTAGGGCGCTCGCGCACGCAGCGACCGGCAGCCGGTGGCTTGTCACCAGACTGCAAACCAAATCTACCTACGGGTACAAATAAGTAACTAAAAAAAAAAAAAAAATGAAAAAGGTACACATTTACATGCAAAAAAATCTTTATAGCAAAAGCCATTACATCTGAATGTAATGATAAATGTTGTAAAATAGCCTATTGCTTTGCAATGCACTCAATTTATAACATCACATTATTCTGAATACTTAGTATTTTTACGGAAAATAAAAATTTGACCTAAAGGATGCCCAAGTTGTGGTTTGAACTCACAGACGCTTACAGCAGAGTGCAGCACTCTACTCATGTCTCTAATTCTGTGCTGCTTATCATGATGTGCTACCCTGCATCTTTGTGTGTGCGCCTGCGTCTTCAGACCAGACCGATGTGAGGCACATTATGGCCCGCGGACTGGTGAACCACGTGGTAGCAGGGATGGTTATTAGGGTGACTAAGAGCTGAAGAAAATAACAATATAAGCCACGCTCAGTTCGAGCTTCCTGTTACCAGTGTTAGTGTGGGGGCTAATAGCTTACTTCCATATACATGACTGACAGCTAGGCGGACCAATGATAGAGCAGTGGGCTGGTCTCATGGATGGCGGTGGGTTGGCTTTTACTAAACATGATGATAATGATTTCCACAAAAAAGTCAAAAACATTTTTGGCATTTCTGGAAGAGAAAAACGAGATAAAGGCTGTATGTGTTTTTTTTAAGAGAATTGACTGTTTCGAAAATTTTTAGATAATTAGGTGACCAGTAAACACATCAAACTGAGGTCAATGACCCCCTTAAAGGTAATGCTACCAAATACTGAAGAAATGGATGGAAACTTCTGACTTTGAAGAAAATAATTAAAAATTCTCCAAAAAATATTTTGAAAATATAAAAAATATTTAGCAAACAGAAATAATTTTGGTAATCTTAACTCAACTAAAACAGGAAAAGTTCATGTCAGACATGAGAGAGAGGAAAATAAAAAAAAAGGTTTTGTGTCTTTTTGTACAGTGTATGTGCACTTCTGGTTTAGCTGTTGATTTGGACACTGATAGAAGTTTTCTTATTTTAGCTGTTTACCAAAACATATTCAAGATACAATTTTATAATCAAACTGGGATTAAAGTGCAGACACCAAAAAGAGTTACTGTTTACGAATTGCACCTATTTTTATAACAGAACTTCTCATTTCAGGGGCTCAAAAGTAATTGGACAAATTCATCCATCCATCGTCTACTGCTTTGACAAATTCAAATTTTCATAAATAAAATGTTCATTTTTAATACGTTGTTGAGAGTCCTTTACAGGCAATGACTGCCTGAAGTATAGAACCCATGGACATCACCAAACGCTGACATCACTCTCCTGTGTGGTGCTTTGCCAGGCCTTTACTGCAGCTGTCTTCAGTTGTTGCTTGTTTGTTGGTCTTTCTGCTTTAAGTTTTTTTGTTGTTGTTTTGTTTTGTTTTTTAAGTCAAATGCATGCTCAATTCGGTTGAGCTCTGGTGACTGACTTGGCCATTGCAGAATATTCCACTTCTTTGTCTTAAAAAACTCCTGGGTTGCTTTCACTGTATGTTTTGAGTCGTTGTCCATAGTAAGTACTGTGAAGCGCCGTCCAGTCAACTTTGCTGCATTTGGATGCATCTGAGCAGAAAGTACATCCCTATACACTTCAGAATTCATCAGGCTGCTTTCTGTCTTCTGGCTCATCATCAATAACATTAGTGGCCAAGTACCACTGGAAACCATGCATGCCCATGCATCACACTGGGCATGCCATGTATAACCATGGCTGCCTTGTATAACCATTTTATACAAAGACTTATCATTTCAGGGGCTCAGAGTTGTAAGCAAAACATACCAGATGATACACAGAAGAAATTCAATATTACACTGACCTCCTTCACTGAACAGCAGTATAAACTAAAATAATTTTAATGGTGACTGAACAACTCCCCAAAGTGCAAGATATACTATTATTAATACTAGAAAAGCACCCATAGAGTGCATACCTCTGCCAAGGCTCCTTGCATTTCTCATGGATCACCTCCAAAATGTACTGTAAAACCTGTAATGGGCTTGTGTGTAGGCCAATAGCCACCTGTGGTGAAATTTGCATCAAAGTCTGCCCATCAGTTTTGGAGTATTGTTGCTAACACACTGTGAGAAGATACGGACATGGACAAAATTGTTGGTACCCCTCTGTTAATGAAAGAAAAGCCCACAATGGTCACAGAAATAATATGAATCTGACAAAAGTGGTAATAAATAAAAATTCCATGAAAATTATCCAATTGAAATCAGACTATGCTTTTGAATTGAAAAATTCAAAAATTTCGCCAAAATTCGTTCATAACTTTTTGAGTTATGTTGGTAACAGACAGACAAACAAACAGACAAACAGACAGACAAACCCCGGTAAAAACATTACCTCCTTGGCGGAGGTAACAAACCAAAACACACATGACCAAAACCACAAAATAAGGTGCTAAGAAGACCAAGTAATACTGGGTAAACAAGGAAAAAGCTCAGGTGGCCTTCCAGAGTCCCGGCTCTACCCGACCATCCGGTGGAAAAGGTCGGGCGGCCTTCCAGGTCTCCTGAGCCACCAGAATGGAGGAGAGAGTTCATTGGGTGGTCTTCCAGAATTCAGAAGCCACCCAAGCAACCCAGAGGGTCCCAATATCTCTTGGCCAACAGGTCGTGGACCACCACACATCTCCCCCCAGAGGCAGCAGTTGGAATATGTGCTTACCTCGGACCTCCAAAGCTAGGAAATGGGCACCTAACAAAGGGAACCACGACGGAACCAGATGAAGAGTGGGGACCCACAGTGACCTTGGGCATAGGTGCAGCACCCTTGGTGTCCCCAAACTAGGAAGCAGTGGCACCCTCAGTGTCTCCGGACTGGGGCATAGCAGCACCCTCGGTGGCCCCGGACTGAGATGTAGCTGCATCCACGAAGACCACAGCCGGAGGAGCAGCACCCACATGGACATTTGGCAACAAGGCTGGATCCACGGAGACCTCTGGCGATGTTAGATGACCCTCGGTGACCCTGAGGAGAGGCTCTGATGAGAAGGACAAGGAAACAGAATCAGGGTCACCAGCGACAGTCGAACCTGGCGAGGTGAGCTCAGGTGGAGCCAATGGCTGCACTTGGCCCTCCCCACCAAGAACCAGGAAAGATCTCTCCAAAACAGAAAAAGTAAAAACAAAGAAAAGCACTTGCCTGAGCTCAACCTCTACTGCCGTCCAGAACTTTGTTGATCCAGGAGGGGATGTCTTGTGCCAGGTCCTCTTGAGGCCAAATGTTGCTACGGCCTCAACAGCACACATGGTGGTTTGTGCAGTCCTTTGATCGCCAGGAGATGTGACTCATGCAGGTGGCTTGCCCGGCGTGGAAAGTGGAAGTCTGTTCCCTGCTGGCGCTGGATCCTGTACAGCTGAATCCCGAAGACGCTCAATCATCGGTGCAGGCTCCGGATCTTTGGCAGCACTCTCCCTCCATGGCTGCGGGGCTGGGACTAGGACCTCCAGGACTGCAGGCTCCTCCATCATCTGGTGGCTTAATCCTGGGATTGGCGGACACTCAGGGGACATAGCAGGAGGCATGGAGAGAGCAGGTGAAGTCTTTATGGCTGCAGCATGCAGTGAGAACTCAGTGGACTGCAATGACTGAGCCTAACCCCCGGGAATCAGGAAAGATAATTTATGTGGTAATGATGGAGAAGGAAAAAAACACTTGCTTGTGTTCCCGCGGCCCGATGTCTTCTGCTGCAGCCGGTCTGGAATCAGCCCCTTCAATGACTCCAGTTGTTGTGGGCCCCTCAGACGAATGTTGAGGAGCCACCCCTGCAGACACGGTGGTGGGCAGAGCTGGGTTGGAGACTAACTAACTAACTAACCTGCACTTATATAGCGCTTTTCTAGTCACAAAGACCACTCAAAGCGCTTTCATTAATACTAACCCTCTATTCTAAGGGCCTATAGGAAACAGATATCTAGGGACAATTTAGAACAGCCAATTAACCTAACATGCATGTCTTTGGCATGTGGGAGGAAACCGGAGAAATCCCGGAGTAAACCCACGCAACACGGGGAGAACATGCAAACTCCACACAGATCACTGTTGGTCGGGGGCTGGGATCGAACCCACGATCCCCACAATCCCCCGGCCAAGGGTAAACTGTGCTGCCGCAGTGCTAACCACTGCGCCACCGTGCAGCCAGACGACCGGAATCTCAGCAGTGGGAGGAGATGCCATGGTGAAGGGATCAGCGATGGCCTAGGAAGAGAAGGCTGACGAGACAGCTGGCAAAGAAAACCTAGAGGCGGAAGCTGCAGTGGTACCTTTTTGACATGGCAAAGAGGAAGCTGACTGAGAGGCGCAGAGGTTCCTCCGGAGGCCTGTAGCTGAGTAATGATGAGAGATTTGCGGCGTCTGGACCCGGTGACTCTCCTCCATCCGATTTGGTACGGCCATGTCTCAGGAAGGAGTGGAGGTCTGTGCCAGGAGGAGGCATCTACGGGGCTGGTGACAAGCCTATCGCCAACCCAGGGAATGACAGCTGGACAGTAGAGATGGTTGACAACAATTACGCAAATTCAGGATACTTCCTTAAACCAGGATGCGCCTCCACATTCTAGAACGCTGTCACCATGTTCTCCAGGACCTTCTTTGGGCCGCGGGAGGTGAGGGCTTCAGCAGCATAGCTCTGGATGAATTGAGCTGCCCACTGTTCATCTACGCTGGGGCCCCCGGCTGCAAACCTCCTTCTGGAAGCTGAGTCCCGGCGCACTGGGGACATGCTGTCAGCTCTCCCTCCAGCAACAAAAAGGGTGAGTGGAAAAAAAGAAAGAAAAAAGCAAACCCACAGCCGCTGATTTATACTGGCTGTGACCTTCTGTCATAACCGGCCCTTTCAGGGCAGAAATAAGGCACCAATCGCCTGCTGTGAGTTTGCACATTAATGATAAAGAACACAAATATTAGCCATGAAGGGCAACTTACAAAAAGGCAATCAAAGAAACCCACAAAGGGTGACTTACAGATTTACAGACACAACTGAAAAACCATGAAGGGTAACTTACAGAAAAAATGCAATCAATGAAAACCATGAAGGGTAACTTACAATTTTTCAGGAAAGGCTGTGTACTGAGCAGCAAAAAATAAAAACAGGATTCAAACGGGGGGATTTCTGTCTGCACAAGGTGAGGTCGCAGTGAAGAATGAACCCCACAAGCGAGCTTAAATAATAATGGGGGGGGGACCAAAATGTGAATCAGGTGTGGATGCATGAGTGAGAAAGTAATCAAAGACAACTAAATAGTAGTGACAACCTGCAAAAAGATTTGACAGGGGAAAGTGACAAACGGAGATGTCAAAATAAAAGCACAAACCATAACACTGGTCAACACCAAATTTATTGTCAAAGTTTTTATAGCTGATTTTGGACAGTTTTGATGTGCTGAATCCAAAAATCACATTGGTTTTGATCAATCAGGACAACTTTTTGAACTATGGCCACATGTTGTTTTTTACATTTTTGTTTAGGTGTATGGGTATTTTTGCTTTATATGATGCAAAATTCTTTATTATTTCTTGAAATTTCTTGAACTCTGAAGAGTTTGCATGCACCAATTTATGACATGATGTCATAAACTGTCATGATGGCTGATTACTGTTGGACTCTGAAGAGAGACATCCCTGCCGCTGCACATTCTAGAGGTTCAAATAAACGGAAGTTGAAACTCTAAATTTTGATCAATGATGACATAACATTCAATTTACATGTACTTACTGTACCTTTATCAGTGTCTACTATTCAATTTACAGTAATCAAAGCTTGTAACATTTAATCAATAAATTCCATCCATCCATCCATCCATCTTCTACCGCTTTTCCGGAGGTCCGGGTCGCGGAGGCAGCAGTTCAAGCAGAGAAGCCCAGACTTCCCTCTCCCCAGCCACCTGCTCCAGCTCTTCAAAGGGGATACCAAGGCGTTCCCAGACCAGCTGGGAGACATAGTCTCTCCACCGAGTCCTGGGTCTGCCCCGGGGTCTCCTCCCAGTGGGACGTGCCTGAAACACCTCAAGTGGGAGGCGTCCAGGAGGCATCCTAATCAGATGCCCATACCACCTCAACTGACTCCTTTCAATGCGGAGGAGCAGCGGTTCTACTCTGAGCCTCTCCCGGATGACTGAGCTCCTCACCCTATCTCTGAGGGTGAGTCCAGCAATCCTACGGAGAAAGCTCATTTCAGCCGCTTGTATCCGCGATCTTGTTCTTTCGGTCATTACCCAAAGCTCGTGACCATAGGTGAGAGTAGGAACGTAGATTGACTGGCAAATCGACTTTACCAGATTTACTGGGACTTCTTAAGTATCTTTAATCAATAAATTGTCTTAGAAAATGATTTTTTCTCTTAGAAATCTATTTTGATGAGAAATATTAACAGAAATCAACCGATAATGTCACAAAAATGTAATCAATTTAGTCAGAAAATCAAATTTTTTAAAAATCAACTTAGCATAAAAACCTGACTGAGAGAAACGGATGTCATTTTCAGATTCAGCGGTGGAAAATTGTTTTAAATCAGTTGATAAAACACAGTCAACTTACAAAAAATTATTTTTGTAACCCTGTGTTATAGATGAAAATAAAGAACAAATACATATACAGAATAAGAGCAGAAACCAAGAGACTCGAGCACAGCACTGACCCGCACTCGGCATCATGACAGTAGGGTCTTCCATTTTTTATTTATTTATTTTTTTTTTTTTTTACCAATTAGCTGATTGCTTGAACCACAGAGCTCAGCTGTCTTCCATGATAAATCAGCCTCAGGGAAAAAGCACACACCATGCATTATCTTTTTTATTTTTTCACTTTATTGAAAATTACTTGCAATCTGAGCCCTGTGGCTCTATTGTAAGCAGTTTGTTTTTTATTGATCAAATTTGTCACGTTTTGCTTCCTTGTTTTGCACATGGAGCTTAAACATGGTGCCAGCGATTCAGCTGCTGCCACCCCACCCCCCCTTTTCCCCAGTGGCACCTCGTGTTGTCCATGCCGAATTATTTATTAGACCTATACATTCACAGCAACTTTATGGTATAATTTTTTCAGCATTAAATCTTAAGTATTATCTTTTTGTATTCAAATTTGTCACGTTTCGCTTCTTTGTTTTGCACATGAAGAGCTGTGGTGGCGTCAATCCAAAACCAAACCCCACCTACACTTCTAGAAGCCTGGGCATGAGACTCAGCGGTGGCTAAACTTTTATTGATAAAAATGACATTTTGACTGAGCGACTCCATATTCGGGGACGCACACCCCGTAACTTCAGGAAACCACGTTTAAAATCTGAGGCCAGTCTGACAAACGGTTCGAGAGATATGCGTGGAACAGACAGAGACAGACACACAAACACACAAAGAGATTTTGTGAATTTATAGATAGATGTCAGACTTCCTCCGCACTGTCTCCAGGAACCTCTCCCCTGTGTGGAGCCAGAAGCCTTTCTCCTGCTCCAAATCTGCAACGCGTTAAGAGTGTGTCATCTCCAAACTGTTTTTCCCCTATAATATCTTCCAGGACTCTCTGGGAAGACTTGGATCCTTTCTGGCGGAGTCTCATACCCTGACCTTCTCCAAGTGTCCACTCACAGTAAGTTGACTTACCAACGTGCACAGTCTTAACCCTTCTCCCTTTTACCCCAAGCACCTCGTCTTCACTACAAGTTTATACTCACCATTGTTGGATTCCATCCTGCTACACCGAGTCTGCTGCCATCCTGCCCACTGCCTGGTCTCCTCCAAAACTTGTAAAACAAACTCAGTCAACCTAATGTATGCCAATACTTTCTCCATGTTCCCTCTGTCACACTACAGGGTTGCCAGACTCTCCACTACTACTTTTCACTGTTTATTTGTACAATAACGATTGTTTTTATAGCATCATGATATTAGGATTCCTTAAGTATTGTGAAACCCTAACATGCCCCCATTCAACGTCAAATTCTGTCCCCAAATTCCAACTGCCCATATCTGTTTCAAAGAAGTTTTAATGCTTTTCAACTCACCGCATTGACTTTTGTTTCAGTGCCTGGAGGCTGTCAGTCCTCCATGGGATTGTTTTCTATTGTGCAGTTCTTTCTGCTGTGCTCCGGGATTTCTCAGCTCTGGGCTTCATTTTGTGTCACAGTTTCAGGACCACTGTGGCAGCAGGATGGGGTCTCATGCCTGGCCTCCAGCATGTCAAGTACCAGGTGCCTTTATTTTCTGTGGTGACAGTTGTTTTTGCACATGGGGAGGGTGGTGGACAGTGCCATCTTCTTGGTTCACTCTGGAGTTTAGATGTGCTTTGTTGTGTGAGGGGTGTCTAGAGTTGGTTGATTTTTACTTGGCACCATTTTGGCTTTACTGTTGCTGGGGTTGGCACTACTCATCTGGAGTGGTTTAACTTGGCTGCGGTCTGCAAATGCTGCTGTTGCTTACACAGTGCTGAGAGGAGTGTATCAGCCAGGCCATGTCTTCATGGGTGGATGGATGGATGGGGACTATGATGATTCCAAACTCTATAGTATGCTTTCTGATTCAGAGGCATAATCTTCTGCACTGCAGATAGAGAAACACTGTAAGCAATAACTCATATTTTCAAACAAGAAAGCACTATTCATTTATGAAGACTGGATTCTTTTTACTTCGCTATAAGTCCAAAGGCCAAAAATCAAATAAAAAGAAAGACTTAGGCAAGTTCAAAACAGAAGTCAACAGAGGAAAAAAAATGCTTCAGACAAGCATAAAAAACATGGAAGATGAAAATAAAACTAAGGACAGTTGTTAGAGGATGTAAAAAAAAAAAAAAAGTCATGAAGTGAAGGCCAAAGGAAACAACTGCCAATCTGGTTTTATATATATATTTTTTTTTATATGTGACACCATTTTTAAATAGTGTTGTGACATGTTTATGTGTCTGTCCGGAGTAAAAATTCTTCATTCGCCTTGTGCAGGGTCAGCCAAGTTCACAGCACTGCTGGAGCAGAGGGGAGTTAAAGCAAGTGCTCTCTCCAAAGACTTCTCTCATCTACACAGTACATGTCACCAAGGAGAGAACAACAGGCACAAGGCTGCCTGAGACACGGGCGAAAGGTGAAGATGAAACTTTAATGATTGCTTCAGGGAAATCGAGATCAAATTCCCAACATTTCAAAAGCTAAGATACAGAAAAAAAGAAGATAAGTTAAAATGAGCTGAAAAAATCAATTTGCCAAAAAAAAAAAAAAAAGAAAAACCAGTAGAAAGAAATGAAAAGGCGTAAGCTAGATTTTCAAAGTATTGTTAATTGTGTGCCATGAGGTGTTGTCAACTACCAAAGAAAGAACAATAACATTCTTTGGTCCACAATAGGCCAGGCCATTTTGGTATTAAATTCCAAGTGGTTACCTGTTTCATCTAGTGTCCATCTATTTATGTTTATGAATATAATGAAGAAATTGGGGAATTTATATCCTTTATATCCCTTTACACCGGGGGTATAAAGATCATTCAGAGACTGCTGAGAGATCTGGCCAATTTTTCATTTCTCACTGATCATCAGTGTTTTCCACAGTCGGCATGGTCTCCTCAAAGTTTTGATTCAGTCCAAAACACACAAATATCTCCCAAATGATCCCAAAGATCAAAAACTGGCCCATTTCTCCACGATCTCTGTGCTGAAGTGTCATTCTGGATCACCTTGGGAAATACATGAGAAAAGCTCACCTTTTCTGTGCAAAAGATAGCACTGTAGTCAATGCACTCACTGACCAATAAAAGGTAGTAGGATTAGATTTTGTCTTCTTTTTTCCATCCTTAGAGGTGCTCTCTCTACTCTGCAGAGTGGTCTGTATTATCTCTGGTCATCTTTAAAGAGTGCTGAGTTTTTCCTTTCACCATGAACAGTCATGAAGACAAGGTAAAAGAGGGAGGATGTTGTCACTGCAGTTACCTCGAAAATGTGGCCACTAGTGGTTTTCAAGAGTCAATAACCGCTCAACATTTTCATTAGCCATAAGTCACATTTTATTTCACTAAAGTTGATTATGCTGTAAAAATTAACATTAATCTCAACCTCAACATTTAAAGCAAGGGTTGAAAGGATGTGGTATATATACAGTATATATATATATATATATATATATATATATATATATATATATATATACACTACCGTTCAAAAGTTTGGGGTCACCCAGACAATTATTTTGTGTTTTCCATGAAAAGTCACACTTATTTACCAACATGAGTTGTAAAATGAATAGAAAATATAGTCAAGACATTGACAAGGATAGAAATATGGATTTGTATTTTAAATAATATTTTTTTTCCTTCAAACTTTGCTTTCGTCAAAGAATCCTCCATTTGCAGCAATTACAGCATTGCAGACCTAACATGATTGCACAAGGGTTTTCTACTCATCCATTAGCCTTCTGACGCAATGAGCAAACACATTGTACCATTAGAACACTGGAGTGATAGTTGCTGGAAATGGGCCTCTATACACCTATGTAGATATTACACCAAAAACCAGACATTTGCAGCTATAATGGTCATTTACCACATTAGCAATGTATAGAGTGTATTTCTGATTAGTTTAAAGTTATCTTCATTGAAAAAAAAAGTGCTTTTCTTTCAAAAATAAGGAAATTTCTAAGTGACCCCAAACTTTTGAACGGTAGTGTATATACTGTATATAGCGACACACAGAAATTTCATTTTGATTAAAAAAGGTAAAGATAAATATATAGCAGCATGAATTTTACTGTACTTGGTATATCAATCTTATTTTAATACCAAAACTCATGGATATATATTTAACCTCTTAGCATTTCAGCAAATTTTCCTAAAAATGCCTAAATTTAGCATATCCAAAGAAAATCATTCTTTCTTCACGGAGTGGAAGTAAAAAATGTGAAAGGCTTTGCCTTCAGAACATCAAAATTTTAAAAGGTTAAAGTTTAAATTTACATGAAAAACTTCACAACATTAACCGAAAAAAGTTCCAAATTTGGAAGAAAAAAATTCCCAAATCTACAGGAAAAAGTTTTTAAAAATTAATGGAAAAAGTCCCACATTTACATGAAAAACTTGACAAAATCAGTTGGAAAAAGTCTCAAATTTACTTGGAAAATATTTAAAAAAATAATTGAAAAAAGTCCAAAGTTTACACAAAAAAGGCAGAATTTTATATGAAGAACTTAAAAAAATTAAAAAAGTCTCCAATTTACATGAAAAACTTGACCATATTAATAAATCCCTCAGCATTCCAACAAATTTCCCTAAAATGCCTAAATTTAGCATACGCAAAGAAAATCAAATTCTTTCTTGACTGACATCAGTAGAAAATTTTAAACATACATAACACCGGGATTTTAAGAGTTTAAGAGTCTATTTTTAGAGTTTTGCTCCATAGATTTCTACAAAATTATCAACTGACACAGAGGCAATGGTGTTTATCTGTGATTAGGTTATGCTGCCTCCATGAATTAGTTGGAAGGCTCCCATTACAGTGTTTCATGTAAGTGAGTTTGGTTCCCTCTAGTGGTGTAGTAAAAGCATCGTTTTGAACTGATACACAAAGTGTTGCACATGCGCAGTAATGATATAACGGGAGACCGATCAGAACGTCACTCAATGTACGAACGCTGTGAATGTTGTTTAATTATCGGCGCCTTGGACATCATTAGTCCATTAGTATCTGCATGGTTTGACAGTGTTAACAGCTACAATGAGAACTGCATGGTTGTATTGGTGTATTTTAAGCGACTGTCTAGTCCGTGGCCAATATTGTTACCAGCTAAGCTAGAGCTAACGCTAACATGTGCTAAGCTAAATACGGTGACCATATCATTGACGGCGTGTATATGCTTACTTTGTTGCAGTTTTACACGGATGTAGGAACGAATGTAAATGGATGTAAAACCAAAAAGATGAGTGTACATCACGTTGAGTTCCTTGTGGGGTAGCTTCAATAAACGAGATAAAAGGAAACATCTTGTCATCATTGAGGCCTGCACCACACGTGTTAGCTTGCTGTCTACCAGTCGAAAACTGGGAAACTCGATGGGAGGGCAGTAAAGTAAAAGGACTACAGCACGGCGGGCCCAATAAACAAACAACATGCAGCAAATGAGCCTCAGGGCAGGAGAGCAGCACCAGCCAACTCCCCAACTCAGAAGTGAAGTTATGGAGACGGAACACACAGCTCCCTTGGCTACAGCTGTATGAGGCAGCTCGTTATATTCACGTAGCTTCAAGTCAAACAACGCTTCTTCAGCTACCTCCTCAGCCATAAGAGCTAGAGCCAAAGCAGATGCTGCATGGGCTAAATTATCTTATTCAGAGAAAGAAGCAGCCCTCATCACGCAGAAAGCTAATCTTGAAGCACATATGCACATTTTGAACCATCAGAAGGCTGTTGCAGCTGCAGAAGCTAAAGCTGCGGCCTATGAAGAAGCAGAGCAATGTGCAAGAAGTGAATTCAGTCAAGCACTAATGGACTTGCCAGTTGGCTCAGCACAACACACATCTGAGTATGTACAGAAACACTTTGATGTGCGCTTTGAGGAAACTCCATTTAAAACTGATCCAGCCACCCCCTCTAAGATCCAGTGTGAACAGTTGGAAATGGCCACAAATGCACCATTCATCTCATCTAATGCTGTAGATGGTAAGAGTGGGGTCAGCGTCAACATGAAGGAGGAGCATGGAGCTGCAGAGACAATTAATCCCCCGATGTTACAACCCTATTATGCCCCTGCAACACATTACGTGGAAGCACAAAGCATTCAGGATCTGACCAAATACCTCACACGCCGGGAGATGTTGAGCACGGGACTCCTACAGTTTGATTACCTCCCAGAGAATTATTGGACATGGAAAGAATCTTTCCAGAACACCATTCAAGACCTCAGCCTCTCACACCACGAGCAATTGGATCTGATGATAAAATGGCTTGGCACAGAATCAGCAGAACAAGCAAAGAGGATCCGCTCTGCACATGTCTTCAACCGAAAAGCAGCCTTCAACTTAGTCTGGGAAAGGCTAGAAGAGTGTTATGGGTCACCCGAAGCAATAGAAAACGCACTGTTAAAAAAGCTTGATGATTTTCCCAAAATCAGCAACAAAGATGCACTCAAGCTGAGAGAACTTGGTGACGTTCTACAGGAGCTCGAATGTGCAAAGGATGGCAGATACCTACCTGGGCTCGCATATCTGGACACAGCCCGTGGAGTGAATCCTGTTGTTGAGAAACTGCCCTACAGCCTACAGGAGAAGTGGATTGCGGCAGGCGCCAAATACAAAGAAACACACAAAGTCGCTTTTCCTCCTTTCAGCTTTTTTTCCAGCTACGTCAGATGACAAGCCAAAATAAGAAACGACCCAAGTTTCAGTTTCTCTCCACCGGCCCACATGAACACCAGAGTTGAAAAGGCCCCCAAGTTCGCCAGTGAGCACCTCATCAGTGTCCACAAAACAGACATCCCACCAGCTTCACCCGCAGCTACAGGTAACCACACACGTGAAAGAACAGAAAGCCCAGATAAACAATGTCCCATACACAGAAGGCCACACCCATTAAAGAAATGTAAAACGTTTAGAGCCAAACCAATAGAAGAACACAAACTGTTCTTGAGAGAGAATCACATCTGCTTTAAGTGTTGTGGCTCCACTCAGCATCTGGCAAAAGACTGTAAACAGTCAATCCAGTGCTCTGACTGTGGTAGTGATAGACATGTAGCAGCACTACATCCTGGCCCCTCTCCTCCTCCCATGGAGCCTCAGGAAGCTGAGACGGATCATGGTGGGGAGTACCATGATTATGAGGGCACACTAGTCACGTCTAGATGCGCAGAAGTTTACGGTAATGCAGAAAACCCACGATCCTGCTCAAAAATTAGCCCTGTGTTAGTTTATCCTGCAGGACACAGAGAAGAAGCCCAGAAAATGTATGCAGTGCTCGATGAACAAAGCAACAGATCACTCGCTAAATCAGAGTTTTTCCAGCTGTTCAACATTAGAGCACCTTCCGACCCTTACACACTGAAAACGTGCTCAGGGGCTACTACGGTTTGGGGGTGGAGAGCTCCAAACTTCATGATAGAATCAATGGATGGAAAAGTACAGCTCCAGCTTCCAAACTTGATCGAGTGTGACATGATCCCCGATGACAGGAGGGAGATCCCATCTCCAAAGGACGCACTTGTGCATCCACACCTGAGAAAAGTCGCAGACAAGATTCCACCTGTAGATGAACATGCTCCCATCCTCCTACTGCTGGGAAGAGACATCCTACAGGTACACAAGGTGAGGGAACAAATAAATGGGCCCCACAGTACTCCCTATGCACAGCGCTTGGACTTGGGATGGGTTATTGCGGGAGAAATGTGTTTAGGGACAACACACAAGCCTTCGACTGTTAACGTGCTAAAGACACAAGTGCTCTACAATGGTCGTGCATCATCCCTCAGCCCATGCCTAAACACATTTCTTGTCAAAGAGGTTTCAGGTTGCTCCACCTCATGCCCCAACAGCATACTACCATATGCCTTGCAGGGTGAGAGAGACACAGACCACTTAGGAAACACAGTCTTTGATAAAACAAAGGACGACGATAAACCAGTGCTGTCAATAGAAGATCAAGTTTTTATTGACATCACGGACAAAGAAGTAAGAGACTACAGAAAGAAAGTGCATGTGTTCGGAAATAGCCCTTCTCCAGCCGTGGCTGTTTACTGCATGAGATGTGCTGCAGCTGAAGGTGAGAAAGCGCATGAACATGACACAACACAGTTCATAATGAGACATTTCTATGTAGATGATGGATTAGCCTCCACAGCCACACCAGAAGAAGCTGTTGACATCCTGACAAACGCACAAAAGATGTTAGCACAATCCAATCTCAAATTACACAAAATAGCATCTAATGACTGCAGGGTCATGGAAGCCTTTCCGGCGAATGAAAGAGCAAAGGACCTAAAAGACTTAGATCTCAAACATGACGAGCTCCCACTTCAATGGAGTTTAGGGGTGCCTTGGAATCTTGAGATTGACAGTTTTATGTTTCAGGTCTCCATCAACAGGAAGCCCTGCACACGAAGGGGAGTCTTAGCGACGGTCAGCAGCCTGTATGATCCCCTAAGGTTTGTGGCGCCTATCACGATGCAGGGGAAGAACCTCCTGCGTGAACTGTCAACAGAACATGGCGACTGGGATGAACCACGTCCCGCTGAGAGACAAGAGGTATGGAACAAATGTAAGGAACTGAGAGTTGAGCGCAGTGATGCAGCATTAACGAGTTACCTACAAGAAAAGGGTTGCAAATGGTTTTTTAACCCACCTCATGCATCACACGTGGGTGGATCCTGGGAAAGACTCATTGGAGTTGCCAGGCGGATTTTAGATGCACTATTTCTCAAGAACAAACTACGGCTCATGCATGAGGTACTGAGCACCTTAATGGCGGCTGTTATGGCAGTGATGAATGCAAGACTACTTGTGCCGGTCTCAACAGATCCTGACAATCCAACCATCCTAACCCCAGCAATGCTACTGACGCAAAAAACCAACCCCTTGACAGCACCATCGGGAACTTCCGTTGCACCAGAACTTCACGCATGTCAGTGGAAACAAGTGCAGGCTCTTGCGGACAGTTTTTGGAAACAATGGAGACAAGAGTATCTTGTGACTCTTCAGAGCCGAAGAAAATGGTCTGATGAGAAACCGAACATCAATGTTGGAGATGTCGTTTTGCTCAAGGATGGGCAAGCACACAGAAATGACTGGCCCATGGGGCGGATTGTGAAGACATTTCACTGAAGGGACAATAAAGTACGAAATGCGGAGGTGAAGATAATAAGAGATGGGACTGTTAAAGTGTTTCTGAGACCAATTACAGAAATGGTTTTACTGATAGCAGAAGGGGAATAACAGATAATGATATTTATTAACATTGTTATGCACTGTTGTTTGAAATGTTGTAAGGCTAAATAGTGGTACAATGTTATTGCACCAGACGGAGAGTATGCTGCCTCCATGAATTAGTTGGAAGGCTCCCATTACAGTGTTCATGTAAGTGAGTTTGGTTCCCTCTAGTGGTGTAGTAAAAGCATCGTTTTGAACTGATACACAAAGTGTTGCACATGCGCAGTAATGATATAACGGGAGACCGATCAGAACGTCACTCAATGTACGAACGCTGTGAATGTTGTTTAATTATCGGCGCCTTGGACATCATTAGTCCGTGAGTATCTGCATGGTTTGACAGTGTTAACAGCTACAATGAGAACTGCATGGTTGTATTGGTGTATTTTAAGCGACTGTCTAGTCCGTGGCCAATATTGTTACCAGCTAAGCTAGAGCTAACGCTAACATGTGCTAAGCTAAATATGGTGACCATATCATTGACGGCGTGTATATGCTTACTTTGTTGCAGTTTTACACGGATGTAGGAACGAATGTAAACGGATGTAAAACCAAAAAGACGGGTGTACATCACGTCGAGTTCCTTGTGGGGTAGCTTCAATAAACCAGATAAAAGGAAACATCTTGTCATCATTGAGGCCTGCACCACACGTGTTAGCTTGCTATCTACCAGTCGAAAACTGGGAAACTCGATGGGAGGGCAGTAAAAGGTATTTACATGGGAAAAGGTCAATAGCAAAACAATGGAAAGCTTCTACTGAAAAAATAAATAACTTAAAATAAAAAAAAATCTTTGTGAAAATCAGAAAAAAATGTTTTCTTTCAATAAATAAAATATTAAATCTCCATTCAAATAGTTAAATCTTGACAAAAAAATAAAAAGGCTGTTCACTTTTGTCATCAAAATTATCCCAAATCCTCCTGTTTTAAGCCACCAGCCTCCACCCCCATAAGGACTGTAAAGAGTTTATTGTAAGTCGTTTATACAGGACAACTATAGCAGTGGGAGGATAGGAGCAAATGTACAAGTCATGAAAATTTGAGGAAAAAGTTGCAAATTTTATTGAAAATAGTTGCAAATTTATGAGTTTTTTGTAAATTTGTGTGGGGAAACATTTTATCAAAAAAAACAACAAATTTATAGGGAAAAATAGTAAAATTAACACACAAGTAAAAAATATAGCACAAAAAAGTTGCACATTTATTTAAAGTTACAGATTTTGAAGAAAAATGTTCACGTTTACAGGAAAAACCTTACTTAACTGGTGAGAAAATTGGACATTTCATGAGACAAAAAAGTTAAAAAAAAAAGTATCAAAATGATGTAGACAATTGTTTTTCTAGTAAATTCATGACTTTATTGTTGTAAATAATGTTTTCTTGGATTTGTTTTTCCCACTATTTGAAAGATGTCTTTTTTTCTTACTAAAATGTCACTTTTTAAAAAATAAATTTTGGATTTTTGGAATTGCTTATAGTGAATTTGTGACTTTTATCATTGTAAATGAGCATCTTTATCATATTTTGGCATCTTCTTTATAGGGTTACCGGGGCCCCACCCTGGAGCCAGGCCTTGGGGAGGGGCTCGAAGGCTAGCGTCTGGTAGCCGGATTTCCACCCATGGGACCCGGCCGGGCTCAGCCCGAAGGAGTTATATGGGTCTACCCTCCAGTGGGCTCACCACCTGCAGGAGGGGTCATGGGGGTCCGGTGCTATGTGGATTAGGTGGCGGTCAAAGGCGGAGACCTTGGCGAACTGATTCCAAGCTTTCTAAACTGGCTTTTGGTACGTGGAATGTCACCTCTCTGGTGGGGAAGGAGCCTGAGCTGGTGTATGAGGTTGAGAGATACTGGCTAGATATAGTCGGCCTCACCTCAACACACAGCTCCGGTTCCGGAACCAGTCTCCTGGAGAGGGGCTGGAGCTTGGCCTTTTCTGGAGTTGCCCAGGGCAAGAGGCAACGAGCAGGTGTTGGTATTCTTGTATCCCCCCACCTTGCTGCCTCTATATTGGAGTTTTCCCCGGTGGAAGAAAGGGTTGCTTTCCTGCGCCTTCGGGTTGGGAAACGGGTCCTGACCATCATTTGTGCCTATGCACCAAATAATGTTTCAGAGCACCCACCCTTTTTGGAGTCTGTGATTGGGGTGCTGGAGGGTGGTCCTCTTGGAGACTCCATTGTCCTACTGGGGGACTTAAATGCGCACGTGGGCAACGACAGTGAAACCTGGAGGGGGGTGATTGGGAGGAACGGCCTGCCTGATCTGAACCCGAGTGGTGTTCAGTTATTGGACTTCTGTGCTAACCACAGTTTGTCGAAAACTGACACCATGTTCAAGCATAAGGGTGTCCATGTGTGCACCTAGCACCAGGACACCCTAGGTCACAGGTCGATGATTAATTTTGTTATCGTGTCATCAGACCTGCGACCTTATGTCTTGGACACCCGGGTAAAGAGAGGTGCAGAGCTGTCAACTGATCACCACCTAGTGGTGAGTTGGATCTGATGGCAGGGGAGGAAGCCATTCAGACCTGGTAGACCCAAACGTATAGTGAGGGTGTGCTGGGAACGTCTGGCTGAGGCCCCTGCCCGGGAGGTCTTCAACTCCCACCTCCGGAAGAACTTCAACCACATTCCGAGGGAGTCTGGAGACATGGAGTCAGAATGGGCCATGTTCTCCACCTCTGTTGTTGAAGCGGCAGCCCAGAGCTGCGGCCACAAGGTGGTTGGTGCATCTTGTGGTGGCAACCCCCGAACCAAGTGGTGGACACCAGTGGTGAGGGGGGTCATTAAGCTGAACAAGGAGTCCTATCAAGCTTGGTTGGCTTGTGGGACTCCCGAAGCAGCTGAGGTGTACCGGCAGGCCAAGCGGAGTGCAGCTCGGGTGGTTGCTGAAGAAAAAACCCGGGTATGGGAGGAGTTCGGTGAGGCCATGGAACAAGACTTTCGGTCGGCCTCGAAGAAATTCTGGCAAACTGTCCGGCGGCTCAGGAGGGGAAAGCAGCTCCCTGTCCACACTGTGTATGGTGCGGATGGGACACTGTTGACTTCGACTGGGGATATCGTCGGGCGGTGGAAGGAATACTTTGAGGATCTCCTCAATCCCACTGATACGCCTTCCATAGAGGAAGCAGGGTTTGGGGACGAGGGGGACGACTCGCCTATCACAGGGGCTGAGGTCGCCAAGGTGGTTAAAAATCTCCTTGGTGGTCGGGCCCCGGGGGTGGACGAGATTCGCCCTGAGTACCTCAAGGCTCTGGATGTTGTTGGGCTGTCATGGTTGACACGCCTCTGCAACATTGTGTGGAGGTCGGGGGCAGTGCCTTTGGGATGGCAAACTGGGCTGATGGTTTCTCTCTTCAAAAAAGGGGACCGGAGGGTGTGCTCCAACTTTAGAGGGATCACACTCCTCAGCCTCCCTGGGAAGGTCTATGCCAAGTACTGGAGAGGAGAGTCTGGCTGTTGGTCGAACTTCGGATTCAGGAGGAGCAATGTGGTTTCTGTCCTGGCCGTGGCACATTGGACCAGCTCTTTACCCTCTCGAGAATTCTTGAGGGTTCATGGGAGTTTGCCCAACCAGTTTACATGTGTTTTGTGGAGTTGGAGAAGTCATTTGACCGCGTCCCTCGTGGTTTTTTGTGGGGGGTGCTTCAGGAGTGTGGGGTATTGGGCTTGTTGTTACGAGCTATTCAGTCTCTGTACGACCGTTGTGAGAGTTTGGTTCGTATTGCCAACACTCGGTCGGAGTCATTCCCAGTGAGAGTTGGACTCCGCCAGGGCTGCCCTTTGTCACCGATCCTGTTCATAATTTTTATGGACAGGATTTCTAGGCGCAGCCAGGGAATGGAGGGTGTCATGCTTGGTGACCACAGGATCTCATCTCTGTTGTTTGCAGATGATGTTGTCCTGTTGGCTTCATCCAGCAATGACCTACAGCTCTTGCTGGGACGGTTTGCCGCTGAGTGTGAAATGGGATGAGAATCAGCACCTCCAAGTCCGAGTCCATGATCCTCAGCCGGAAAAAGGTGGATTGTCCTCTCTGGATTGGTGACAGGCTCCTGTCCCAAGTAGAGGAGTTTAAGTATCTTTTGGTCTTGTTCACAAGTGAGGGGAAAATGGAGCGAGAGGTTGACAGACGGATTGGAGCAGCATCTGCAGTGATGTGGACGTTGTACCGGTCTGTTGTGGTGAAGAGGGAGCTTAGTTCTAAGGCAAAGCTGTCGATTTACCAGTCAATCTACGTTCCTACTGTCACCTATGGTCACGAGCTTTGGGTAATGATCGAAACAACAAGATCGCTGATACAAGTGGCTGAAATGAGCTTTATCCGTCGGATTGCTGGACTCACCCTCATAGATAGGGTGAGGAGCTCAGTCACCTGGGAAGGCTCAGAGTAGAACCGCTACTCCTCCACATTGAAAGGAGTCAGTTGAGGTGGTATGGGCATCTGACTAGGATGCCTCCTGGATGCCTCCCAGTTGAGGTGTTTCAGGCACGTCCCACTGGGAGGAGACCCCGGGGCAGACCCAGGACTCAGTGGAGAGACTACGTCTCCCAGCTGGTCTGGGAACTCCTTGGTATCCTCTCTGAAGAGCTGGAGCAGGTGGCTGGGGAGAGGGAAGTCTGGACTTCTCTGCTTGAACTGCTGCCTCCGCGACCCAGACCTCCGGATAAGCGGTAGAAGATGGATGGATGGATGAACATTGTAGATGAATAGATGATGACCCATAGAGATACATGAATCATACCCGCTCTACAATGCAGGACTATCAGGTGCAGGGTGAAATGTGAGGTGCCAGTGAGACTGTAAGGTGTGGTATGGCAGCATAATTAAGACCAGAATGTAACATCAGAGTGAGTTATTGTACAGTGAAATGGAAAGTGGCAGAACGGATTTCCTGTGCCTAACTCTTCGTCAGCAAAGCTGTAGTAGTCTGCTGGAGAAAGTGCTCTGCTGTCTGTTCAGTGTGTGGTGGAGTGTGGGAACTTGCTGACATTACAATGTAGTACAGAGGTCTTATTAATGACTGTTGCAAAATAGAATTAGCAATCATTAGCTTACTGTCATATGTGTTCTAGTTTGTATCCTCATGTATTTGGCTTTATACTGCTCAATGGCTTCCGAAACTCTCCAATACTTTTCCACAGTGTTTTGTCTCACCGCCTTTAGCCTTCTGTGGTTCTCCTTTTTTGTTTTTACTCTGACAAAAAGCCAGACCGAGCAGTACATATACCATGGCCTCATAATCCTCCATCTTGTGTTTTGCTTATGTCAAGTGTTTTACTTCACGGGAGTGTTGGGCTGCCTTGCTGTAAAAAAAAAAATAAAAAATCACACCCACCTCAGGTGGTACTCAGCTGTAATAGAAAGCAAACTACACCGTGGCAAGCTGAGTTAAGTAAAGGCAAGGCAAGTCAGGCTAAATAGGTACTAGTGGAAAAGGGGCTTAAGTAATATTTTCAACCACCAGAGAGGAGCATGTAAGGCCCTCCCCCTCCCCCACCTCGGTGCCTCTGACCACATCACTGTTCTGCTATTTCCAGCATACAGACCTCTGGTTAAAGTCACCAAACCGTTTGGAAACAGGTACGTGTGTGGCCGGAAGGGTCCTTAAAGGCACTTCAAGTCTGGTTCACCATCACTGACTGGAACATATTCAAGCAGGCTACCACCTACAACAACGCCACAGATCTGCAGGAGTACACACAGACAGTTACTGCCTACATCACAAAGTGCATTGAGGATGTCATGGACACCAAAACCATCACTGTTCAGGCCAATCAGAAACCATTGCTCACAGAGGAGGTCTACAAGCTGCTGACAGCTTGGAACACTGCTTTCAGAGCTGGGGATGAGGTGGGCCTGAGGACAGCTATGGCCAGCCTGTCCTGAGGCATCAAAGAGGCCAAGAGTCAGTACTCCAGGAGGATAGCCCACCTTTTCAGAGACAACAGAGACACTCGGAGCCTGTGGCGGGGGATACAGACCATCATAGACTACAAGACCATACTGCAGACCTGCGACAGCTCCATCTCTATGCTGAAGGAGCTGATTAGCTTCTTTGCTCACTATAAGGCACTCAACAGTACCCCTGCAAAAAAGTTACCATCTCCTCCTGGCAACCAGGTGATTACACTGTCCCCAGACAGCAAGAGGAGATCCCTTGGCAGTATCAATGCACACAAAGCTCCAGGTCTTGACAACATACCTGGTCACGTACTGAGAGCCTGTGCCGAGGAGCTCACAGGTGTCTTCATAGACATCTTCAACATCTCACTGAGACAGGCTGTTGTCCCCATGTGCTTCAAAGCCATCACTATCATTTCAGTGCCCAAGAAGTCGTCTCCATCCTGCTACAATGACTACTGTCTGGTTGCACTCACTCCCATCATCATGAAGTGCTTTGAGTGGGTGGTCATGCAGCACATCAGGTCTGCCCTGCCCCCCTCCCTGGAGCCATTGCAGTTTGTATAATGGTCTAATCGCTTGACCGATGATGCAGTCTCTACTGCCCTCCATTAAGCCCTCACACACCTAGACACAAAGGACTCTTATGTCAGAATGCTGTTCACAGACTTTTGTTCAGCATTCAACACAATCATCCCCCAACAGCCTATTCACAGACTGGACAAGCTGGGGCTCAACACTTCACTGTGTAACTGGCTGTTGGACTTCCTGATGGGCAGACTGCAGGCAGTACGGGTTGGCAGTAACACATACAGCACCATCACTCTAAACACAGGGACACCCCAAGGATGTATGCTGAACCCCCTCCTTTTCACTTTGCTGACCCATGACTGTATACTGACATACAGCTCTAACCTCTTCATTAAGTTTGTGGATGACACAACTGTGGTGGGTATCATCAACAATGGAGATGAGACAAACTGCTGGTGCGTTGACGCTGCATCAATGCCATCACAGCTGTGTCGGTTTCAAGCAGGTGAATAACTTGCGCTTAGAGTGGGCATCCCTTTCGTGTCTGCTACTCTTGTGTGACCCCAAATGGACAAATTGGAAATAACATTATTTTATTGAAAAAAGTGCTGCTTGTGTATTCTGTTGTTTAATTTTCACACTTTGCAAATTCATCCTGCGGGGTGGTTTGGACTTTCTGGTGGGCCACATTTGGCCCGCTGGCTGATACCTTTTCATTAATGGGTTTCTTTTAGAAGCATTGCATTCATCACTATTGTTGTTTTGTGAGGCAACTGGTACTGATGGACAAATCAGTCCTGGTTCAGTCTGTCCGTCAGTTGAGTTCAGCTTAAGCAGCCCTTGCGGCTGTTGTAGTAACCCCATTAGCATTGGTGGCAGTGTCAAAGGTGGCTGCTGTGCTAACCTCATTAACATTGGTGGCGGTGTCTAAGTCTGCTGCTCTGCTAACCCTGTTTACAATGGTGGCGGTGATTGAGGTGGCTGCTATGCTAACCCTGTTGGTACTGGTGGTAGAGTTAATGGTAGGTGTGATGGCTGTGCAGTCCTCATTAACATTGGTGGCTGAGTTAGCCACGTTAGCATCGGTGATGATGGCAGTTGTGCTAACCCTGTCGGCATTAGTGGTGCTGGGAACTGCACCAATGCTAGTATTGGTGGCAATGGAAGCAGTGGTAACCTTGTTAGTATTGGTGGAAACCATGGTGATCTCATTTGTGTTGGCAGCAATGGTGGCTGTGTTAGCAATATACACTGGGTTGGCAGCCATGGTAGCAGCCGTGTTGCCAGATGAATGTACCGGTCCATAGTTTTTGATCAAAAGTTTATTTCTACGTCACAAGCCAGAAGAAGAATGACACTGAGGTGAGTCAGTCCCAGTGGACAGCTGGAGGTGTAGTGTGTAGGGGGTCCGCCATGGCCATGGTCCAGAAATCTTGTGTAGAGGAGGTAGTGGCTTCTTTTGGCTGCGAGGTGAACTTTTGTTGCCTGTTGTTGTGAAACGATGCAGTACCATACACAGGGTCAAGAATAGGATTGAAAAAGCAGTTAGGCAGTGAAGTTGAGGTGAAAGCAGTGGTTTACTGATTGGTTTAGATGTTTTTTGGAGCAAACACACAGGACCTGCCGAGCTGTGGGGGCGGTCAACGCCAGCCATTATTTTAAAAGTCTACGGTGATTATCTGAAAACGCATATTACCGCCAAGGCTCTTATCTTCTCACAGTTTGTTAGCATGAATACTCCAAAACTACTGGATGTTTTTGGATTAAGTTTTTACTAGAGGTGATCCTTGGATTAGAGAGGAAGCCATTACATTTTGGTGATGATCCGAGAATGCATACCTCCATCAAGGCTCTTATTTTCTACCAGTGTGTTAGCAAGAATCCTCCAAAACTACTGGATAGACTTTGATGCAACTTTCACCTGAGCTGCCTAGTGACCTACACATGAATCCATTACATTTTGGAGGTGATCCATGAGCGACGAAAATAGGCTTGGTGGAGGTATGCGCTCTCTGAGTGCTTTTGTAGCTGTAAATAAACTTGATTTAACACTTACAAACTGCCTCTGGTGTGTGTCTGCATTTGGGTCTGTGCCTGTCAAACATGTCAGTTAGTAGTTCAAGTAAATACCTAAATGAAAAGTGTACCAGTGTTCATGAGAGTTGTAGTGTAGAAATATCAAGAGTGAAATGGATTTCTCGTTTTGGTTCAGTTTTTATACTATATAATCATAATCACATCAACTACCAAATGGGCTACTAAGGGTGAAGTGCTATGTGCAACAGCTGATTGTACCAGAATTAGTTCTTAGTGCAAACTATCCATCCATCCATCCATTCATCCATCCACTATCGCTCATCCAGGGGTCCAGACCACCCTGGCAGCAATCAAAGCAGAGTAGCCCTCATGCAGATGATGGACCCACTGGAGGGTGGATCCATGTGGCTCCTTAAGGCCCTTATACCTGAGAGTAGTGCCAACCTCTAGAGGTTGATAAGATAAGGTATTCCTTCATTCATCCCACAGTATATAAAATAAAATAATCAATAAAATAAAATAAAATAAATAAAATATAAAATAAGGCAAAAACAGTATATACTGTACATAGTGCAAGACTTAGAAAAAGAAGTGAATCAGTTTCAGAACTTAAGAATAGAACTTCAGTGATAGTTATAGTAACAGTAAATTGGAAAGGAACATTCCTTATTTTTGTAAAGTAGTAGTAGTGTTATGTGTGGTCTCTATGAGCAGTGCAGATTTTAAAGTCAAACAGCAGGTAGGAAGAACCTGAAAATTTTCTCCCTCATGCACTTCGGATGGAGCAGCCTGCTGCTAAAGGTGCTGCTCATTGCACTCAACATGTCCCTCTTGAGGTGGAACTCAGACTCCAGCAGAAATAACAGCTTACTCACAGTGCTCCCAGGCTTCTCCAGGTGAAATAGAGCACAATATGGGAGGACGATCACTGCATCCTCTACCCCAATGCCAGGCTTGTAGGCAAACTGAAGTGGGTCCATCTCTGGTCTCACCAGGTAGAGGAGATAAGTGAGGAATAGCCTCTCCAAGGTCTTAACCAGGTGTGATGTGAAGGCCACTTGTCTTTATCTGGTGCTTGGGGTGAGGTGCTTGGGCTGAGGAGTCTTTGGCACAGGTACCACACAGGATGTTTTCCACAACTGTGCTGTTCTGGAGTAGTGAATAGTCTATCATGTCTCTCGGTTATGATGGTTTAATCACCTCTAATTTTGACTCTAACTCTTCAAAGAATGATACAAGGGGGAAGAACAAAACCAGTCCACTTCTTGTTCAGGTCCCAAGCCCAGGCAAATGAGGAGGGTTGTGTCAGCAAGGCCATCTGGTATAAAATCCATGCAAAATCAAATATGTGGACCCATGATCTGCTGTGGCAACCCTGAATAGGGAGCAGTCGAAAGTGTGTGTGTGTGTGTGTGTGTGTGTGTGTGTGTGTGTGTGTGTGTGTAGGAGGTGATAGAGAGAGAGGGAGAAATAATTTGTTCATTACTGAAAGACGGAAATGACATTTTTCATTTTTTCAAACAGCCTCTCTGCTTTCAAACATCCCAAGCTCTTGCTGTATACATTGGATTTTTGGCAAACCTCATTGGAAAAGAAAAATAATGATATCTAAAAGAATATTACCCATCATTCAAACTGATTACCACGTACAACTTGGCTCTAGTATGGCATGCATTTTCCTACATCTATTTGAACTGTAGGGTATTGCTTTTCTTCTATAAACAAAATGAGAAAGAATTCCATTAAACAATGTTTTTTACCAAAGAGATGACGCAATTTTCAAAACTCAGCAGGCTGTTTCCAACACAGTGTTCAAACTGATACGATTACAAACACTATGAATAAAAGAATCCAGCTGTGACAAATAGGAATTTCTAAAATGCCGTATCCAAAGTATGTCTTTGACTTTTATCACATTGTTGAACTGTTAAGGACCTTGTTACAGCATCACCAAGGAGTCTAACAGATTATAGGCATATTTCTGGCTGTAATTCACAGTTTTGTTGAGACACAATAATAATTACGTCATGGTTGTCTCCAAAGTCACTTTGTTTCTGTAGAACCAAGTTTGTTTGTACCTCAAGCAAGTGGTAAAACTTTTCTTGCAGTTCTGAGGAAACTTTATGGAGATGTGATACATCATCATTTGCATAAAAAGGATTGGAAGTGGGCCTGGTTATTCTCACAGCCCCTGGTAGAATGCAGTTTTATAGTTTCACGTTAGCTAAGCAGTTGTCAAATTATTTTAATGTGAAAATGTATGATGCAAAGTGGAGAGGATGGATGAAATAAAAGTAGAGAGGGAAGAAAAGCAGTAGGGCAATAGCAGGAAGCAGCTTTCAGACAGGAGTCAAAATTAGATTTACAAAGGGGCTGCTAAAGTAATCATTACTGAAGCATGTCTCCCAAATCTGCCATCCCTGATACTGGTCCAACTTTTAAATGCCTCTCTGCTGATGGAAAAGAATAGCCATTCTCCTCTAACACTTTTTAATTAAAGAAATAATGTTTTAAAATGTGATGCTTTTTCAAAAATAAAAGTAAAGTCTTCCTCAGGATTGAAAGAGGACAGAAAACAAAGACCAGAGGACAAAAATGAGGAAGACCAAATCAGTGGGTAATAAGGAAAGAATGATAATTTTGCTGTATGCAGCATTTTTTTTTTCTACTTTCTTGACCGTGAGTGAACAGATACATAGATACATAGATACATAGATATATAGATACTGGCATGGTATACAGTAAAAATACCCCTTCAAGTGTCAGTGTGGGTAGTGTTATATAGTTAGTTATATGGTGATATAGTCTACACTTTTTTTGTGTTGCATGGGGTGGTGGCTCCGCCTTCTGGTCCTGCAACCACCTGTGACTATAAAAGGGCTGCAAGAACACGGGAGGGTGGGAGGGGGGGCTCTTTGCCATCCTCTGCCTGACAGTTGTGTGTTGCACCTGTGCCCCTTTAATAAACGTGTTCGGTTCGACACCTGGTCTCGTCCTTGGCTCCACATAAAGACACAACATTTTGGCGACCAGGACAAAAGAGGATTAACCTTTTTACTGCCAGATTTCATGCTCGCCCAGTGGCACAGCGCAGCAACTGCATCTGTCAACTGAATCTGATGTCGCTTTAACTCCCCAGCTTTACTGAGGTTTTATACTGATCTGCCAGTTCAGAAGGTGGCAGGCACATGTTGGAGGAATCATGGCTGACAGGGAATATACCAAAGAAGAAAAAATCCTTATTCTTCTTCTTTGTTTTTATTCTTTGAGCTCAGAAAGCAGTATGGCCGCCATCATTGTCATGTATCGTCAGATTAAATGGCATCATACACGAAAAATAGCTGCGGAATACAAACAAAATTGATGTGGGATAATCATAAGATTTCTAGATGTGTGAGAGAGTGCAAATGACTGACAGAACACAAAATAAAGACCACGATAGACAAAAACGGACCCACTACACTGGCCAGCGAGCCCCCTTCGCCAACAGTAAGTGACACATTTCTTTGTTTCTTTACATTGTACTGATTTTGTGGTTCATATACTTTGAAGAAAAGATAACAACATACTCCTGTAGAAAAAACGGTGTCAAAAAACAGAACCATTCTTTTTTGTAAATATGTCCAAAGTTAACTTTTGACTGAGTTATGTAATTTATATAGCTGCCGCAACATTATGCAAATTAGATGCGTAAATTTATTCCTATCTGAAACTTTGGATCATATTCTACATCTTTCTAATTGACAGTAACCCATTATCTCTTGCAACTTTCAAGTTATAGCCTTGGAAATCTGAACTATTTTATTGACAAAAAATATTTACCACTCTTGACCACTAGGGGTTATGGTGCCAAACGGCGCCTGGGACAGTTAAAAGGGAATGTATAGAACCATGTGGGTTTGGAGTTCAGCTGTTTCTGGAGTTCCCGGGCGGGCCACCTGTTTTCTGGCCAAGACAGTGCACTGCCTTCCTGGCTTACATGGTGGTGCTGAACCTGGCAAGAATGGATAGGCTAAGGGAAAGCATGTTGTTGGTGCACAGTTTGGGAACTGGAGTCCAGCGGATGCTGAGCACGCTTGGCGGCTCGGACAGCTTCGTGGATGTGGCTGAACTGATGGTGAGCAATTTTCGCACCCTGGAAGATGTCACCGTCCAGAGGAGCAGGTTTCAACAGTGCTGCCAACAAGTGGGCGAGCATATTCAGCATTTCGTAGCCAAGTTGAAACTACTGGTTAGTGTGTGTCGGTTGGGATTGTTGGAGGAGGAGTTGGTTCGCGACCTGCTGAGCGAGCATTTATCATGTCGACAGCTGGAGTTTCCTGTTACCACACAAGTAGCAGACCCGGACAGTGATGGGAACGTGAAAGCAGATGCGGGAAATGCAAACACTGTGTATCTGAGGTCTGCCCCAGGGAAGCCCGGGTCCGTGAAGTGCCATTTCAAAGCCAGAAACTGTTCGGCAAGAGCAAAGCACTGCGACAAGTGTGGCCACTTTCATCATTTCGCCAGGGTATGATGCAGATTCTAGCGAGGAAGTCCACAGCACAAAGAAGACGTTCCCACCCCCACGGTTGTCCACACTGTGTCTCTGAGCACCAACGAACGTACGTACTGTATGGTGAAGTTGGACGGGGTGGAGGTGTCTTTATTGATCCACACAGGAGCCATGGGCTCCCTGTTGAATTGGGCAACCGTGACATGTTTTTTTTTCCCACACTACAGGATCAGGGGTGACCTGGAACTGATTTGTGGTTATGGAGGAGGATGGCTGGCCACGGTGGGAATGCTGAGACTGACGGCTCAGTACAAATTGGCCGAGATGTGTGACCTGGAATTCACCGTGACAGCCCATGGAGAAAACATAATGGGCTGCGACCTGTTCTATGGTCTGGGATTCACCATTAAAAGCAGTACTGGGGAGGAGTGGTCGGGCTGTGGATTGTGGGACCAACCAATCCCGAGAGTGATAGATGGTGCAGTTTGGGATGAGGAACTGCCTTGCACCTTGGAGAATTTGCAAGACCAGTATCACCCAGGGTCATCACAGGAAGGCCCCTGTGCCAGAGCCCAAGTTGCCCTGGACAAGGGTACTGGACAGCACGGTGAGACACCTGTGATGATGGGCAATGTCGAGAGGCTGGTTTCACCTGTTCCCGGAGCTCGGCAGAAGTGGGCTGTTAATTAGGGGGCCACAACAGCGATGGCAGTGGCAAATTTAGAAGAGGTTCGGACCAGACCGTTAGGCACAGTGGAGTGACATGCCAAGCAGAGACCCTGCAAGCCGAGCATGACCCCTCTTTGAGTCATGGACTGGATTTGGGAGGAGGGGCGACCACGGCAGGTACGGGCCGGTTGGTGGTTGGAGGAACACCAGGGACGGTTACGCGTCGTGGTCAGATGGAAGGACGCTAATCTCCAGCTGCCAGATGGTTCATGGGAGCACCCAAACGAGCTGTGGCGTGTCCGGGAGGGGACCTAGGGACGTGGGCCTGGACAAGCGGAGCAGCCGGTGGTGATGAAGAGGATGCATACTGGTGCTGAGGTGACCTGCTGCGGCCCAGGAGGCTGGCTGCCTCCAGTGGCGGACTGATGACAGGGTGGTCCAGGGGGCCCATGAACTTGTTTTCTCCAGCCGTGTGTATATAGGTTAATTATTACCTCCGCCAGGCCGAAAAGGCCAGGAGGAGGTTATGTTTTTGCCAGGGTTTGTGTGTTTGTCTGTCTGTCTGTCTGTTTGTCTGTCTGTCTGTTTGTCTGTTGGTTAGCAAGATAACTCAAAAAGTCTTGGACGGATTTGCATGAAACGTTCAGGCGTTGTTGGAAATGGTACAAGGAAGAACTGATTAAATTTTGGGGGTGATCCGGTTCACCGTCTGGATACAGGAATATTTTTAAAGCATTTTTCCACACTGTGACATAGGGCCATTTTCAACATGTGCGCAGGCGCAATGGAGGCCGCTGGGCGTCGTGTCTGAGCAACACAAACTCCGCCTTCTTCAACGTTTTAGCCACAAAAGCACGCAGAAAACACTGCTGGCCTCGGACCCCCAGCGTGCCTCTGCCAGCCATAGGCGCTGCGGACATTGCGCTGGTTGTCGTGTCTGACCAACACAAACTCCGCGTTCTTCAACGTTTTAGGCACAAAAGCACGCGGAAAACACTGCTGCCCTGGCCACGCCAGCGTGCCTGCTTGACACGGACACCTGTCCGCCGCCCCATTATTTGCCACAAATTCCCCGCCCAGCTATAGGCGCTGCGTAAAAACGACCTCTCTGCCGGGGAAGACTCTAAATTCTGTTTTGCCGCCGAGCGCAACCCCAATATAATATAAAACCCACGCCAACCTGTCTAACCAATCTGCATCCGTCAGTGGAGGAGATGGACACACCAACACTTCAGTTTATTACCTCCGCGAAGGAGGCAATGCTTTTACAACCGTAAAACGGGGCTATAAGGGACGGCGGGGTAATATGGGACACTTTTCTAAATGTAATTCTGCTTTTTTAATTTTGCTTCTGCCTAGATTTGATGAAGGATTCATGGATATTTGACAATAACAACACAACTCAGCGTCCTGCTCAAAATAAAAAAAGCACAATTACATTTAAAACATTTCCCACAAAAGTGTCCCTTATTAACCCGCCGTCCCTTATAGCCCCATTTTACACTACTGAACCACTAATCCTATCACTATCACATTGATTGTCATTCATTAATTGTCTGTTTATTGCACTGTCCATGTCAAATAAACAAATAATCATTGTGAATCCAATTGCTACTCATATCTTTTCATGCTCAGGGAATCTGAAAACGTACACACAAACACTCTATGGGGGGAACTGTGCCGCTTGGCGGAGGTCTGTGCTCTCCGAGTGCTTTTCTAGTTGTACATGTGTTTGAACTGATTTGTTATGTGTGTATTATAAGCTAACCGTTATGCATGTGTTCTAAGTAGTTTGTTGTTTCTGTGTATGTAGTTTGAGGAATAATTTGTGTATTTTATTTTAGTTTAGGAGACACGGTGATATTTTTATTTGTAGATGGACTCTTTTTAAAAATTTTTAGGATAAGTGGCAAAATAATCTGCTTCGCCATTTGGGGTGGGACAGCAGTCCACCGGTCTCCCCTAGTTTCAGTTGTTTTAGGCGGGATTGTGTTAGGCCAATTTGAGTACATTATTTTGCGTTATATTAGTGCACGATTCGGGTCATAAATTGGGGTGGGTCTGTATTGTGTGTGTGTGTGTGTGTGTGTGTGTGTGTGTGTGTGTGTGTGTGTGTGTGTGTTTTGTTTTGGACTTCTGTAAGGTGGAGGGAAATGCTATACAGTTATTTATATGGTGATATGTTCTATACTTTTATTTGTGTGGCATGGGGTGGTTGCTCCGCCATCTGGTCATGCCACCACCCGTGACTACAAAAGGGTTGCAGGCAAGAGGGGCGGCCCCTTTGCCATCCTCTGCCTGGCGGCTGTGTGTTGCACCTGTGCTCCTTTAATAAACGTGTGTTCAGTTCAACCCCTGACCGCGTTCTTGGCTCCACATACACACATAGCAGGAAGTAAACAAAAGAGAACTCACAATTTCAAATTTAAAACAAATAAATGATCTGTTTACGATGTAAACAGATCATTACGATCATCATCATTATGATGATTTTGTTCACGATGTAGCACAAAAAATGTTCTGTGCACATATAAACCATGAGGCCAGTTTTCAACTGGTTTGAATGGACGAGTATGAGGGACTCCTTTAAAGCTTTCATCTGAAGTCTTTAAACTGAGATCATATCAGATGACTTGGCTTAGCTCATACAGCAGTTACTAAAGTATACAACTCAATATCGTATAGCAAGATTGTTGTCCAAAAATTAATCAGAACTGACATTCAGACACTATAATCTACAGTTGCAATAAAAATAATTCAATCTCAACTGCATTTTTGTTTTTTGGCTAAATTAAAAAACAACAAAAAAAAAACATTCTCATGCTTGAAATAAACAAATTACACTAGAACAGTAAAAATAATTCAATAAATAAAAAAAATACAAGGATTTCTTCCAAATTCAACAATGAATCCTACTTTTGATGACTACTGCAGTCTCAAAATTATTTAACTCCCTCATAATTCCTCATAAGAGTGCACATTTGCAAATGAGGTGTGCTCTGAAGCACACGTGATGCAACCAATCAAGGGCTTCATTAGTTGCATCAGGTGTGCTTGAGCTAGAACACCTCAGATAGTTGGACTGTTGATGGTGATGGTTGATTGCATGTTAGACATATGGCTAAGTCAAGAGAATTGTCCAGAAAGTTTAGAGATACCTGTATTGCACAAATAAGGAAAAGGATACACAAAGATGGCAAAAGCAGGTTCAGGTTAATCTGTTGAACTCCGGGATTCCGCGGGCGGTCACGTCTCTGCGTCATAGTGCGTCTCAGTGAGCACTGAAAAAAAAAAAAAGCTGCATTTCCGTTCTTCCAGTACAGACACAGCCGCGAACAGAAAGCCAAAGGAGTGTTTGATTGGTTTAGATTTGATTGACCTTTCATTCGACAAATAAGAGCCTTGAATTGGGTTTCTGAAACCTTGAAGAACCAATGACTGAAAACCTAGCAAGAAGGACCTGCCTACCAACGACCGCGAATATAACGAACCAATTGAAGCAGAGAAGTTTGACGATTGAAACGCGTGTGTCCCCGTGCGTAAAATCTTTTTTGCCTAAGCCGCTGGGTGACTCACATTGAGACCTGTGTGTAACGGTAGCGTTAGCCACTCTTAGTCATTAGCCAGTCTTTTTTTATTACTACTGTTCTTAATTGTTTTGAAAAATGGTTCGCAAAAACCGCAAGCATGGAAGCGGAGATGGTTTGACCGGGTAGGGTGACCAGAACCACGAGTCCGTAACAACCGGACCAGCTTCATGTTCGTCTGACAATGAGGAATAGATGTCACCAACGACACTGCTGTTGTGGACAGGTAAGTGTTATAAGCTAAATTATTCTTTATCAATGAAAATAGTAATAAAAATGACTTTTGACCGATCGGTAATTACAACGGTCCGTCATGGTCACAAGTTTTTTTGTGCGCCGAGCTCGTCTGTAGCGGGGGGTGGGTGGGGGGGGGGTTGTTATACTCTACATTGCAGATATTTTAGTATAATTTTTATTGCACTGTAGGTTATTTTTTCTTGGAAAAAAAAAAGGCCACACATTTTTTACGTGGCATGTTTCTTTGTGTGTAGGGGGCTTGTTTGTTCATTCATTCATTCATGAATGAACAAACAACCCCCCCCCCCCACACACACACACACACAGACCTGAGTGTCACCTTTCATTAGAGCCCAAGATGAATCTTCTATGTTGAAGCATTCAAAAGTTATAGACGTTTTTCCAAACTGTTATTCACCAAGCAAACAACTAGACCATCTAAATTCTTGGTCTAAAGATTTCCTGTGTTTCAATTTTATTGTATCTGACCAAACCATGACACTAAAGAAAAGGATAAAATAGATTCAAGAAAAGCCAGATTAAACATAGTCATTATGGTTTGGTCAATATGAAAGTGTTCAAGTTTCCTTAAACAATGCAAATGTCGCTGACCCTTTTTACACACCCTCTCACAGTTCTATTCAAAGTTTAATTTACTATCAGTGATAGTCCCAAGATATTTGTAAGATTGCACACAGTCAATGGTCTGACCTTTTTGTAAAGTGACTTTGTGTCTTGAAGTTTTCCTCCTATAGTCAATAATCATATCTTTAGTTTTTGTTGTATTCAGTTGCAGGTAAGGATCCTCACACCAGTGAACAAAACTATCAAATACTGGGCCATGGCCACTCTCACCATCCTGAAGGAGACTGGAAAAAACTGAATCATCAGCAAAATTTATGTCTGTTGTCATGTCTGCTCTGACACAGGTTTATGTTCAGGATGAAGAATTGTGATGACAACACACACCCTGAGGAGACCCGGTAGAAGGACACATTTGGTCAGACAATGTACCATTAACCCTTACTGTCTGTGTCCTGTTGGTTAAAAAAATTCTGATTCCAACCCACCAGATTATTACTCAGATAAAATTGTTGTAGGAGTATTTCAAATAAAATTTAAGATTGCACTAAATGTTCCTACAGATACAGTTGGAAGCATAGTTCAGAAATTTAAAGTTAAAGGAACAGTGGCTTCACCACATTGGACGTGGCAGAAATAGGAAGCTATCAACGGCTGCCACCAGAGTCCTGAGGAGGCAGGTGGTCAAAAACCCTCAACTGACTGCAAAAGACCTGTAGCATTACTTGGTGGTAGCAGGTATGAAGGTTTAGTTTCCACAGTAAAAAGCATTCTAAAGGCTAAAGGGCTCCATGCCCAAACTCCAAGATGTACACCATTACCAACCCAAAAAGACAAGAAAAGTTGAGTCTAATTTGCTCCGAAATATATAAGTAAGGCAAAGAGGTTTTGGGATTCTGTTCTGTGGAGTGATAAAACAGAACTGAAACTTTTCAAGACAAAGGATCAGCGGTATTCTGGAGGAGGAAAAATGACACATATGCTGAAAAGAACACCCTGCCTACAGTGAAGCATAGCAGTGACTCAGTGATGCTCTGGGACTTTTTCTCTTCCTCTGGCACTGGAAACCTGTGACTTGTGGAGGGCAAGATGAATTCAATCAAGTATCAGGAAATCCTGTAAGAAAATGTCATGCCATCTGTGAGGAAGCTGAAACTTGGCCCTTCCAACAGGACAATGATCTTAACAAAACCTTAATGTCTACCAAGACTTGGTTTCAGAAGAAGTCTTGGAAGACACTAGAGTGGCCATCACAGTTGCCTGACTTGAAGCCTATTGGGAATCTCTTGTGGGATTTTTAAAAAAGGTGGTTGTAACAAATCCAAGCATATTAGTGAACTGTAGTCCCATGAGTACTGGGCCAAGATTCCTCAAGAATGCTGCCAGAAGCTGGTGTCTGGATATGCATCATGTTTGCAGCAGGTCATAACAGTAAGAGAGTACTCTACTAAGTAGTAAAGAGGCTTGTCATGATGGGGCTGAATAATTCAGAGACTGCAGTAGTCATTAAATGTGACATTTTGTGTTGCATTTGGAGAAACCACTTGTAATTTTAGTTGTGTTGAGCTTTTTAAATTGTTCTTGTTGCTTTGTTTATTGGAAATAGCTGCTAGTCTGTACATTTTGCCAGTAAACCTAATTTGCAGTGGAGGTTGAATGATTTACGATGGTGGGAAACACCAGAGTCTGCATATTACTAGTAGGTTATAATGATACTAGAGCCGTGATGCAATATTATCATGATCTTGTGATACACTGAGTATTACAATATCATAAATTGTGATTTTTCATTCTGATCTTTGTCTTGTTCAACTCCTGACTAGATCTCAGGAGTCTCTCCTTTGCTGTGCTGACCTATCTTGACACTGAGATTTTTGCACCATCTACTGGACTGAAAAGTCAATTTGTCTTAGTGCTGTGGTACCTTCTTCTTCATTAAATCATCTGACTATCATTTGCAGAGCCATATGAATGTAGATGGCTTACACATTCCATTTTACAGTCAATGCCCTGGGTTTGATGTCTTCCATCTTGGATGGTAATTAACCTTTTTTTTCCCTTTCCCCATTTTATTATCCTGAGCACTAAGCTACAAGGTTGAATGTGCCATTTTTAAACTGTCTTCTGTATGACTCGGCTGGGTGTGAACCCGCCACCTCCTGGCTTCAGGGCAGATACTCTACCACTAGGCCACAACTCCAGTTAGTACCTAGATGAGCAAGTCTGATTTTTGCAATATTAAATAATAATTTCTAATGAAGTATGACAATATTGGTGTTTCTGAATTGATACAGTATCATCACCACCAAGCATTGCAATGAAATGCTGTATTGATTTTCCCCCACCCCAATAACCTCATGAACATGGTGGTACCTTGTTTTATAACCATCTGTTAAAGCAACACTTATACAGTGGTACCTCTACTTACGAATTTAATTCGTTCCGGAAGAATTCTCGTAACGTGAAAAATTCGTAAGTAGAGGCGCATTTTACATGTAAATGCCGTAATCCGTTCCAAGCCCCCAAAATTCGGGCATAAATTTTTTATAAATCGTAAAAACGCATCAAAACATGTAACAAATACATGTTACAATTAGATTACTGCACAATAAACATAAAATGAGAGTTTAAAATGAGAGAAAGAATAATAAAAGAGAAAGAATAATAAAAATTATGTTCATTTACCTTTTAACTGTGATCGTCGGCGTCAGCGTCACCTTTTGCCTTCTTTGGTTCATGTTCTGTCTCATCAGTGGTTTTTGCCTGACGTTTTGTGATGAAACGATCCAAGGACGTTTGCTTTTATCGGCTTGTAAGGGCTTCCTTCTGTTTTAATACCGTGCTGATCGTTGATGTTGTTTTTTTTTTCCCAAAACTTTATTAAGAACAAGGTGAAAGTACAGAGTTATAACGTAGATGGTGATAAACATGGCAGTTAACAATTTTTTTTTCTCTAAATTGTGTAGTTCAGTCAACAGTCTTACAAGAGGTAAGAAGGATAAAATAAAGTAGTAAGAATAGTAAATAATAATAAGATAAAGCGAGATCAACTAAACGCACCCATTCGTGGCCAATGGGATACCAGGAAGATGCTAGGCGATAGCCAATGGCAGAGCAGCTACAGGTATGTTTACGTTCGGTAAAATACGGGAGCTGCGAGGAGCGCGTACTTTTTTTGCCTTTCGTATCCTGAAATTTTGTTCGTAACTAGAGGCAATATTTTCCCGTTGAGGCGTCTCGTAACCTGAAAATTTCGTATGTAGAGACGTTCGTAAGTAGAGATACCACTATAAAACACTTTACGCAAAACTATTTTGAGGGCACATCAACCTTAACCAGTTTAATGTCACTTCCACCATAGCCTGAGTGGGCCTGCATCCCCTGCAACAGCACTATGCAACTTTCCTGTTTCTGGTGTGAACATTACAAAGACTATAAAGACCACAACTGGCACATTTTGCAGCATGAATTAGATAATTCCATCATAGGGCATGACTCAGTTATCAAATCACCCCATGACTGGCTTTTGGGATGCAGGCCTTAAAATGTGCCAGATTTCATTTTTTAGTGTTTCTCCCAGGAACAGAAAGTTACGTGGTGCTACTATAATACTTTGTTCACTCTCTGCTCAGATGTACTCTCCCTATTATTCATGTGGATAAATGCTTTATTAAATTTAATATGGAAAAAATTCTGACAGTGACAAACAAAAGCAATACTTGTCTAATATTTCTCCGCATTTGCGTTTCGAAGTGGCACAGATCAGAACCAGGTTCATATGACAAGATCATGCTAGAATTATAAAAAAATAAAACAGGAGCTTAAGACAGACCAAGACAGAGTGATCATGATCATGTGATAACAACAAGGAAAAAAAATTGTGTCACTGTCAAGCTCTGTTAATGGCTGCTTTATCAATGCATAAGTAGCCCAGCAATTTTGTATTCTGTATATGCAGATGTGGACAAACTTGTTGGTAACCTTCTGTTAAAGGTTACCAACAAGTCCTCCTTCAACATTACAATCCAAGATGGCAGCATGTGTATTGTCTGCTCAGTGTCTCTCTGGATTAAGTTGTTTTTAATGGATTTTATTGCATTTAAATCTCTTTTTATAAGTTGCAGTTGATATTTTTATTGAAATCCCTTTATATGTTTTAAGTAAATTGTGGACTTTTAATGAGTTTAATGACTTTTAACAAGTTTAAAGAATACTGGTATCACCCTTGAGTGCGGCTAACAGGTCTGGGCCTGTGCCCAGGACGAGTTGGTTGGCTGGGCTTGTGGCATTCCCCTGGAGAGGTGGCTGGGAGGCTTGTGCTCTTCCTGGGGGCTGAACTGGCTAGCTTAGGACTGCAACACCTCCCTGGAGACTGGGCTGGGAGGCTGATACTTCTCCTGGAGCTGAGCTAACTAGCTTGGGCCCACAACATCCCCCTGGAGATTGGGCTGGGAGGCCTACATCTCTCCTGGAGCTGAGCTTACTAGCTTGAGCCTGCAACACCTCTCTGCAGACTGGGCTGGGAGGCCTACATCTCTCCTGGAGCTGAGCTAACTAGCTTGGGTCTGCATCATCTCCCTGGATACTGGGTTGAAAAGCCTGTATTCCTCCTGGAGCTGAGCTAGCCAGCTTGGGTCTGCATCATCTCCCTGGATACTGGGCTGGAAGGCTTATAGTCCTCCTGGAGTTGAGTTAACTAGCTTGGGCTTGCAACATCCCCCTGGAGACTGGGCTGGGAGGCCTACATCTCTCCTGGAGCTGAGCCTACTAGCTTGGACCTGTAATATTTTCCTGGATATTGGGTTGGAAGACCTATATTACTCCTGGAGCTGAGATATCTAGCTTGGGCCTGCAGCACTAAACCTACATGTTTTTGTTTTTTTTTTTTTTTGGTATGCGGGAGGAAACCGGAGAAATCCCGGAGTAAACCCACGCAACACGGGGAGAACATGCAAACTCCACACAGCTCACTGTTGGTCGGGGGCTGGAATCGAACCCACGATCTCATGATCCCCGCGATCCCCCGGCCAAGGGTAAAACTGTGCTGCCACAGTGCTAAACCACTGCGCCACCGTGCAGCCAAAACATGTAGGTTTAGGGCGCTCGCGCACACAGTGACCAGCAGCCGGTGGCTTGTCACCAGACTGCAAACCAAATCTACCTACGGGTACAAATAAGTAACAAAAAAAAAACAAACAAACAAAAAAAAAACATCTCCTTGCAGTATTTATTTCTTTTAGTATTTCTTTTAGTATAAGAACTTTTAAGCTGCTGATGTGTAGAAAGTGGAGGACAATGGCATTACTTTAATATGCTTGTTGGCAGCCTGGAACACAAGATCAAATAATGTTCCCTGGGTGAGTACCCATGCCAATGTGTTGTGTTTTTGGGACACTTACTATAGTGGCACTGATTTTAATGTTGTTTATGAGCAATCGCAGACTCATTTGGTCTGGGTCATAGATTCCTGGACAGAGGTACCAAGGGAATTACTTAAACTTCAAAATGTTCTTACTTTATATGACCTCACATTTTTGCTCAATGAAAAGAATCGCCTGGCTTCAATATACGAAAATTCTGCTTCAAAATGTAATGTGAAGCAAAGATTGGTGATTGTCCTACTTTTATTATTATCTGGAAATGTGCAACCAAACCCTGGACCTGATTTGCAATGTATCCAGACTCCTGCTGATTTTAAATCAATGTCTGGTCTCAAAATTATTCATCTTAATGTGCGCAGTTTACTTCCTAAAATGGACATGGTCAAAATTTGGATTAGATCAACTGATCCAGATGTTGTGATCATCTCTGAAACGTGGCTGACAAAAGCTGTCACAGATGATGATATTAGTATAAATGGATACAATGTCTTCCGTACTGACAGGTCTAAAAAAGGTGGTGGTGTAGCCGCCTATGTTAAATCAAGATTTGATGCTTCAATTGTCTTGTCTAGGTCCATTTCTAAACAGATGGAGTTTCTGGCCTTGAATGTGGAAATAGCCAAATCCCTTTCCATAACTGTTGTTGGTTGTTATAAACCTCTATCTGCCACCAAGGAGGCATTATCATCCTTAAAACATCTTTTGTCCAAATTAAACTACAATGAGCTTTGAATAGCAGGAGACTTCAATTGGGATTGGTTAAACATAGCTTCTGAAGAATTTAAATCTTTCTGTGACTCTGTACATTTTAGCCAGTTGATTAACTATCCAACTAGGCCAAATATTAAAAGTCCTGAAAAGTCCACTTTGATTGACTTAATTTTAACAAATACTCCACATAAGTTTTCATCTGTGGGTGTTTTCTGCAATGATTTGAGTGATCATTGTGTTGTTGCAGTGTGCAGAGATGCAAAAATCCCCAAATGTAAACCGCGCATTATTTTCAAGCGGAATTTGAAGAAATTTAATGAACAAGCTTATCATCATGATTTGTCCTTGGTTAATTGGGAACATATAGACCTGTTGCCAGATGTTGAGTTAGCGTGGACTTTCTTTAAAGAAAATTTTGAGAAAATTGTAAATAAACATGCTCCTAGAGGGAAATTCAGAGTAAAGGGGCGTGAAAACCCCTGGTTCTCTCCAGAACTGTCTGATGCCATTTATCAGCGTAATGTGGCTTGGGCCAAAGCCAGGAAAACTGATACTGCCAGTGATTGGTCCATTTTTAGACAACTGAGAAATAAATGCACTTTTTTTTTATTAAAAAGGCTAAATCTGAATATTATTTATCTGTCATAACTGAGAGTCTTAATAATCCACAGAAATTTTGGAAAGTGATCAAAGGTTTATCTGTGAACAAAAGCTCTCAGGTTCTTCCTACTTTTGTTTTAAATGGCTCAGTCCCAGTTTATGATAGAACTGAGGTTTTAAATTGCTTCAATAAGCATTTTGTGTCATCTGGTTTTCTGTTTAACTCTACAGGAGCTACATCTGTGCCTCACTGTACTAATTCCCAAATGTTTTTTGGAGAACCTTTTAGACTTGTACCTTTTACTGTACAGCAAGTTCATAAGGCTCTCAAAACTTTGAATCACAGAAAACCTCCTGGCCCAGACTTGATAGAGCCTTACTTTTTAAAAATGGCTGCCGATTTTATTGCACAGCCTCTTACAGTACTTTTTAATTTATCAATTGAAAACAAAGAGATTCCTGTAGTATGGAAGTCAGCTTTTGTGGTTCCTCTCTTAAAAGGAGGTGACCCAGCAGTTTTAACTAACTACAGACCAATATCAAATTTGTGTGTCTTGTCCAAGATTCTTGAATCTCTCGTGTGTGATCAACTTAAAGAGTTTTTATACTCAAATGAACTTCTTTCAAAACTGCAATCGGGCTTTAGAAAAAAGCACAGCACTATTACTGCTGCTACAAAAGTGGTCAATGATATACTTGTTGCTCTTGATAAAAAGCAGCACTGTGCTGCACTTTTCATTGATCTGTCAAAGGCTTTTGACACTGTGGACCACACAGTTTTAAAGCAAAGACTCATCAGTTTTGGACTGTCGGAACATGTAGTCTCCTGGTTCGCAAATTATTTGAGTGACAGGACCCAATGTATTAAATATGATGGTTTGTGTTCTGAAATTGTCAGTGTCCACAAGGGAGTGCCACAGGGTTCTGTATTAGGACCCCTCCTATTCATTATGTACATTAATGATCTAGGACAAAATGTGTCTGATGCTAGTTTGCATTTTTATGCTGATGACACAATTATTTACTGCTTTGGCTCTTCCCCTACTAATGCTGTAGCTTCTCTGCAGAAAGCTTTTAATGTGGTGCAGCACACACTTCTGCAGCTAAAACTAGTCCTTAATGCTGACAAAACTAAACTGATGTGGTTTTCAAATTTTAGGAAGAGTCCACAAATTTTTCCCACAGTGTCCACTTTTGAGGGAAATGAAATTGAGGTGGTTCACTCGTACAAGTATCTTGGTATCTTGCTTGATGACGCTCTGACTTTTAAGCCCCATGTTCAAAATCTTGTGAAGAAACTTAAACTGAAACTGGATTTTTTATTTCAAAATAAATGTTGTTTTTCTTTTGAGGTTAAAAAGTGTCTTGTTACTGCAACTTTTTTATCTATTTTAGATTATGGAGACCTCTTGTGTATGAACGCTTCAGCTCAGTGTCTGAGTAAGATTGACTCTGTATATCATGCCGTTTTGAGGTTTGTTACAAACTGTAGAGCCTTGACTCATCACTGTGAACTGTATTCTAGAGTGGGATGGCCCTCTTTGTCCACCAGGAGGTTGACTCACTGGTACATTTTTATTTACAAGGCCATGCTTGGACTGTTGCCCCCTTACATTTGTAATTCGATCACACTGAGAAGTGTTGATTCTTATGGTTTGCGTTCTAATGATCATTTGTTGCTTTCTGTTCCATTTGCCCGTACTGAGCTGGGAAAAAGAGCTTTCATGTTCTCAGCCCCCTCTACATGGAACATGTTGCAAAAAGACTGGAAACTAACGGAACTAGTTTCATTGAACGACTTTAAATCCAGATTGAGAACACTTGAGACGGCCTCACTAATTTGTAACTGTTTTATATAATTTGTATGTCATTGTAAGTGTATTTGTGATTTTTTTTGCTGCCTCTTGGCCAGGACTCCCTTTGAAAAAGAGGTTTTTAATCTCAACGGGTTTTTTTCCTGGTTAAATAAAGGTAAAATAAATAAAAAAGAAAAAAAGAAATAAAATCCCCCTGAACTAAGTTGAAACTGACAAAAGTAATAATAAATCAACATTTCCTGAAAATTAACTATGAAAATCAGACATTGCTTTTGAATTTTGGTTCAACAGAATAATTTGTATGAGAGACTGGGCATGAGTTTAAATACCTGGGGTCAACCGTCTAAAGCAATGAAAAATGAATGAAAGAAGTGAATAAGAGAGAATAGGGCAGGGTAGAGTCGGGTGGAGATGAGTGTCAGGGGCGATTTGATACAGAAGGATAACAGCTAGAGTGAAAGGGAAGATTTACAAGATGGTAGTGCGGCCTTCTATGTTGTATTTGAAGAGGCGAAGATTCTCATTGGAAGTCATTAAATACAGTAGATACCATGGTATTTCTTTGTGTGTTGGATGTGGCTTCCATCAAAAATAGACTTGTGTATTTTTAGCAATTCACTGGGGCACAATGCACGGTAAGTGATGGAGAGTTGAACATTGACTAGATTGGGAAGTATTTGCTGTGGTGATTGCAGCTCCTGCTGGAGTCAGTGGAAATAAAGAGTCATTGTTAGCTATTCCTGCTTCAGCTACACATTATAGAATAGAATAGGCTTATTGTCATTGTACAGTTGTACAGTACAACAGAATTGTGGGTGCTCCACCAGGCTACTGTGCAATAAAGTAAGAGAGAAGGATTAGATAAAACATGGTTATAGAAAACGCAATTAAACACACGGCTGAAATTGAAAATAAAAAAATAGGCCAGGATTATGGAAATATAAACAGGTATGGTTGTTGCTTCGTGGGTCGAGCTATGTACACACAATTGAACACACGACTGAATAAAATGGCGCAAGGATTATGGAAAATATACATAGTAGTGCTTTCACGGATGGGTCAATATACATGAATGTGTGGAGTGCAGACAGGTGAGTTATTGTGATATTTAAAAAGGTCCTCAGTTCTGAGCATGTGAGCAGGGAGGGGGGTGGGGTCTCTGACTGTTTGCAGTTCAGACTGCCCAGTAGAAGAAACTGTTTTTCAGTCTAGAGGTGTGGGACCTGATTGATCTGAACCATCGTCCACAGGCAAGCAGGTCAAACAGGAGGTGGGTGGGATGTGACAAGTCTCCTGTGATGGCCTTGATCTTTCTGAGACAGAAGGATCTAGAGATGTCTTCCAGGGAGGACATAGGGCCACCAATAATTTTTTGGGCTGTGTTAATGACCATCTGCACAGCCTTCCTGTTCTTGGCCATGGAGCCAGCGTGCCACACACCAAGACAGTAGATGAGCATGCTCTCCACTGAGCAGTGGTAGAAGGCCAGCAGCAGCTTCTGGTCCAGGTTGTTCTTCCTCAGGACACGGAAGAAGCGCAGCCACTGCTGGGCTTTCTTCACCAGGGCCTTGGTGTTGACAGTCCAGAGAGGTCAGAGGAGATATGGGTGCCCAAGAACCTGAAGGTGGTGATGGTTTCCACGCCATCACTATTTATGAGGAGGGGGTGGTGGTCCTGTCTGTTCTTCGTGAATTCCAGTATGAGCTCTTTTGTTTTTTGATGTTCAGTTTCAGGTTGTTTGCTTGGCACCACAGCAGCAGGTTCTCTACCGCCGCCCTGTATGCCTTCTCATCTTCATCAGCGATGAGACCAACCAAGGGGGTGTCATCTGCATCCTTCACAATGACGGTGGTTGGGTGGGATGGAATACAGTCAAAGGTGTACAGGGAGTACAGTAGAGGGGGGGAGCCAGTGCTAATAGACAGTGTGGAGGAGTGGTGGGGGCCAAGTGTGACTGTTTGTGGGTGGTTAGTGAGAAAGTTTTTTTTATCCAGGAGGGGGGGGGGGATCTGGAGGAGGTCCAGTTTATTCATCAGGTTGTCTGGGATGATGGTGTTGAAAGCTGAGCTGTAGTCCATGAAGAGCATTCTCATGTAACACCTTGGGTTCTCCAGGTGGCTCAGCTCTCTGTGGAGCGTGGTGGCGATGGCATCTTTCATAGAGCAGTTCTCCCTTTCGGCAAACTGGTGGGGGTTGTGGGGCTGATGTGTTGGGAAACCAGTAGCTAAAAACACTTCATGACTACAGACGTGAGTGCTATGGGTGTGTAGTCATTCAGGCTGTCAATTGGGGACTTTTTGGGGATGGGGATGATGGTGGAGGCCTTGAGGCAGGAGGGGACAGTGGCGTGCATCAGGGAGAGGTTGAACAGCTTAGTGAGGATCTCTTCCAGCTGGTCTGCACATGCTTTGATTGTTTATGATTTAACAATCATAAACTGTTTGCCACAAGATAAAAAAAAAAAAAAGAATTAAGTTCCCCTTGTGGAGAGAGGAATAACCAGTCTAAGCATTCAGAGCAGATGATCTTTATTCACTCTCTCACATCTCTCAGAATCAGAAAAACATTGACATTCTGTAGCAGGGACTCTCTTTTTATATTACCACACTCAAACGTCCCTGCTGCTTGAGGTCCTGCATCACAATTCATTCTCGCATCACAATTCCTTTTGTCCCCCAGCCCCTTAATCCCCATGCTCTCCCATCAGAGGAAATTACTGCATCTCCCTTCCTTCCAGTATGAGATGAATATCACAGCATGGGTCCCCCATATCCCCCCTTCCCCCCCAGAGTCTCAGACTGAGTTTTAACCCTGACGTCCTCTCGGCTTTAGCCTCTGCCCATAGCTGCTGTAACGAGGGGTCTTCAGCTCCGTGGCGCTGCTGTGCCGGTGAGGGGCTCCTGGGGGTGTGTCCGTCTGTGGGTGGACAGTGGAGGGGGGGGCATTCAGCATTCTCATGTGACTGTTCTGATGAGTCGTTTGCCTGGGGAGCTCTCGGGGGGGGTCTTCCGCGCCGAGGAGCTCGAGCCAACACCACCTGCTTGTCTGCCACCACAAAGGCTGGCTTAAGCCTGTCTATACAGATTTTCTCCCGGTGACCCACCAAGTCTAACACAAAATGTTTGTCCCCAGGTTCCAGCACTCTAAACGGACCATCGTAGGGTGGGCGCAATGAGGGCTGGTGTGCATCGCGCCATACATGCACGAACACCGCATCCCTCAAGGTTTTTGGCACAAAAGCGCGGGGAAAACAGTGGTGGGCCGGGCCAGGTAGAATCCCTGCGTCTGCGCTATGCCGTGAACGTCGGGACGGATGGGTGTTCGGTGCAGGGTTATCTGGTAGAAAGTTAACCATCCCCAAAAACTCCTGCAGTGCCCTGACTGTCTGAGGCCGGGGCAAATTCGCCACGGCATGCACCTTGTCCTGCAAGGGTATCGCTCCCTCCGGTGAGATGCGGTGTCCCAAAAAATCGATCCCCATCACACTGAACTGGCATTTAGCCAGGCTGATTATCAACCCGTGCTCCTCTAACCTCGGGAAAACCGTCCTGAGGTGGGTTACGTGTTCATCCTCGGACGCGCTGGCCACCAGGATGTCATCCACGTAGATGAACACAAACGGCAGATCGTGCAACACCGCATCCATCATACATTGGAATGTCTGTGCCGCACCTTTTAACCCGAAAGGCATGCGTAAAAACTCAAACAGACCAAACTGAGTTATTACTGCCGTTTTAGGTATGTCCTCCATGCGCACCAGGACCTGGTGGTAACCACGGACCAGGTCTATCTTAGAAAAAATACTTGTCCCGGCGAGGTGAACGAAAAAATCCTGAATATGGTGGATCGGGTAGCGGTCGTGCACTGTGGCGTTGTTTAATCTGCAGAAATCTCCATAAGGTCGCCACGATCCCTTGACCTTAGGGACCATATGTAGTGGGGATGCCCATGGGCTATTTGATCATTTGATGATGCCCAGCCTTTCCAAGTTGACGAACTCCTCACGCGCTATGGCCAGTTTAACTGTGTCCAGGTGCCGATGTCGTGCGAAAACGGGCGGCCCGGTGGTGGTAATAAAGTGCTCCACCCTGTGTTTAGTGATGGTCACCAAAAATGTCGGGACCGTGAGTGCTGGGAACTGGGTGAGCAGTGTGTAGAACTTACCACCTGGAGCTGTGACGTTGGCTAGCATTGTTGGCCCGGCTCCTCTAGCTGTACAGGGGAGAGAATCAAAAGACATTGCATTAATCAGACGTCTGTTAGTAACATCGACTAGGAGTCCGGGTGCACACAAAAAATCAGCACCTAAGATTGGGAAACTGCATGCCGCTATGACGAATGTCCACTGGTACGTACGGCCATGCAGGGATACAGTCAGTGTCCTCTCACCAAAAGTCCTAATGTCTGAGCCGTTTGCGGCCATCAGCTCAGGGCCACTAGTTCCCGCTAGCCAGTCAGCGTAGGATGGCAGGATGAGGTTCTTTTGGGAACCAGAGTCCACGAGGAACCGTTTCCCCGAGCGTGAGTCTGTCACGTAGAGCAACTTGCTTTCTTCACCGGCGGCCGCAGCTGCTACCAACTGCCGGTCCTGGCGTTTCCCGAATGCTTGAATTGGCATGGTGGCACGCATCGGCATGCATTCTCTCCAAAACGGCGGTGGTAGGAGCAGAGCGTGTCTCTCTGGCGCTTCCTGGTCCCTGCTGCCGCTACCATTGCTGGCTCCTTACTTCCGCTGGCCGTCTCGTTGTGTTCTGATGCTGCTGCGTTCACTGTAAGGGCTCTGGTGGTGAGGATTATCCGATCTGCCTCCTGGGCTAGCGCACGGTAGTCACATGCGGCCAGCAACGACGAGTTGGCAAGGACCTCTCTGGCCACCATTGGGAGGTTCCGGAGGAAAAAGTGGGCAAATAGAAAATGCCCATCGTCCGTGCCCATCAACGCCAACATCTTCTCCATCAGTTCGACCGCCGACCCATCTCCCAACTCGGAGCGCATCAGGAGCCTCTCCGCTCTCTCTCAATTCCTAGAGCATGTAGTGCCAGGTCAGCGCGGCTTTGAAAACCCCGTATTTGTCGCGGGCTGGGGGCTGTTGGAGCAGGCTTGCTACTTGCTGAGTGGTGCGAGCGTCCAGCGCTGCGACCACGTAGTAATATCTGGTGTCATATGCTGTTATTCCCCGGAGCGTGAACTGGGCCTCGGTGTGGAGGAACCGAGACGTCGGGTTGTGCAGCCAAAAGTCTGGTAGTTTGACCGAAATGGTGCACGCGTTGCTGGGGCTTCCTGTCCGGGTCATCTCCGGGGTGTTTGCCTTATGTTCTATTATTCATCAAAGGTCACCAGTATGGAGAGAGGAATAACCAGGCCAAGCATTCAGAGCAGATGATCTTTATTCACTCTCTCACATCTCTCAGAATCAGAAAAACATTAACATTCTGTAGCAAGGACTCTCTTTTATATTACCACACTCACACGTCCCTGCTGCCTGAGGTCCTGCATCACAATTCATTCTCGCATCACAATTCCTTTTGTCCCCCAGCCCCTTAATCCCCATGCTCTTCCGTCAGAGGAAATTACTGCATCTCCCTTCCTTCCAGTCTGAGATGAATACCACAGCATGGGTCCCTCATACCCTGACCTATTTCTGGTCATTTTAAGAGGCTGAAATTTCACATGTATAATAATACATATCCCTATAGGTTATGAGGTAATATACCACTCTGAACTTGCAAGGGTAATATCTCACGGAGCGGCGAATGCTGAGAAATATGGCAATTTTTGGATTTGTTAACTTTTCTGAAGAATGTTGGCAAAAATCAAGTGAAAATCACACTAACTGCTCATGGAGCTGCAAATGCTGACAAACACTCATGAACGCCGTGCTTTTTTGGGTTTTGTCAGGGTTTGTAAAACATTGCTCAAAAGTTTGCACATACGTAGTTTTTAAGGTTACCAAGATGTAAAGGGTTTTAAACAGCTAGTGTTCATTACTGGGCAAACCAAAAAGAACTTTGGCAACAATAACCAGGTGCAAACATGTTACAACGGTCTTCAAATTCTTACAACTATTTTGTTATTGTTTGCAGAAAAATGATGGTGATGACCTCTGCGAGAGAGAAAGTTATTGCTCGGGTGGTTGTGGTTGCCTGTGCTGTAAACCCTGACAAACCATGACAAAACCCAAATGTCCGTGACCGTTCCTCAGCATTCCTCACTCTGTGAGATGTAAGAGTTTCCCTTTTACAGGTACTAAGGTGGAGTAAGGTGTGACAATGGAGTTATCTAAATGCAGAGTAGTCATCAAGTTCATGTACTTGAGAGACCGCTCACCCCACGTTTGATGAGATGAAAGAGATCTATAGGGAGCATGCCCCATCATATGATGGACTCAAGCACTGGCATCATCACTTTGAGTGTGGTTGGACATGAGTGGAAACAGCACCCATTCCCGGAGACCACAGTGTTTCATTAATCAAGGCACCATCCGGCTATCGGAGGCCACCATTTTGGAGGATCGCCACATAACTGCAAACTAGCCTAAATTATCAAGATCTGTGTTGGGTCTGTGAAAAAAAAAAAATGTGGACGTTGTCTCCATGATGGGTTCCCTGGTTGCTCACACTTTTCCAGAAGCCCAGATGAGTCACACGGTCCTAGGCTCTTTTAGCCATGTGCCAAGAAAACCAGGAGTACTTCTTTAACAGACTAATCTTGCAGGACAAAACATGGGTCCATCACTATAATCCTGAGATTAAAACCCAGTAGAAGCAATGGAAGCATTATTCCTCATTACCTCCGAAGAAGACACGTGTCAAACCCTTGTTGGACAAAGTCATGCCTACAGTCTTTTGGGATCAGCATGGAGTATTTATGATGGTTTTCCTGGCAAAGGTTACTTACCACAACTGACAAGACTTAATATGCTTCACTGTTGAAAAGATTGGACAAGGTCATCAAAACTGAGAGATCTGGCCTGCAGAAGAAAGGTGTCCAGCTATTGGAAGACAATGCTGTAGTTAAGAGTACACATGTTTCCCAGAGACAAGCACGGTCCTACAACTATGAAATCCTTCCTCAATCCTTCACTCTCCTGACTTCACACCATTTGACTTCCTCTTCTTTCCAACCATCAAGTAATTTTTGAAGGGCTAGCACTTCCAAGACGATGCAACCCTGATTTCTGAGGTCAAGTTATGGCTTCTGATGCAACCTACAGACTTCTACAGGTGAAGTCTCTTCAGCTGCATAAAGCGGTGGAGGAAGTGTGTGAACCTTACCTACACGTATAGAAAGACTAATAACTGTGACAAGTTTGGTTCCTCTCAGTCAATGGAAATGAGTCAGGGAAACTCTTTAATGAGCAACTCTTGTATGTTCATTTCTTTTGCCAGGTGTGTACTCTGACCATCAGCTCACTCATCAAAAAAGCCCAGCAGAGGATGTTCTTCCTGCGGCAGCTGAGGAAGCTCAAGCTACCCACCAAGATGTTAGTGCAGTTCTACACAGCCATCATCGAGCCCATCCTCACCACCTCCATAACCGTGTGGTACGCAGGAGCCACTGCCAGGGACAGACTAAGGCTGCAGCGCGTCGTGCGCACTGCTGAGAAGGTGATCGGCTGCAAGCTCCCATCTCTCCAGGATCTGTACATCTCCAGGACCCGGAGGCGTGCTGGCCGGATCATAGCCGATCCCTCACACCCTGGTCACGTACTGTTTGCCCCCCTCCCCTCTGGTAGAAGACTTCGGTCCATCCAGACTAAAACCTCCCGTCACATGAACAGCTTCTTCCCCTCTGCCATTAGACTGCTGAACACTAAGTGACTCTCGTGCACCATGTACAGCAGCTCAACCAGACTCATGTCAATCATCACTGTTTTCTTCCTGCATTACCGACTGCACTATATAGTTCTCCACAGTATCTGCTGCTGGCTAATATATATTTTAACTGTTGACCAGTATCACTTAATCTTATCCTACACTTTATTACATGTATAGTTTATTTCTCTTATCTTATCATGTTTAATGTTGCAGCATTGTACCGAGACAAATTCCTAGTTTGTGTACTACATGAACAATGGCAATAAACCTGATTCTGATTCTGATTCTGATTCTGATTCTGAAAGTTTTGAGTACTTCACCTTTTAAAGGCAGCTTTTTATGCCCCATGTTCTATTCCAGTGAAAGAAAAGAGGAGATGGAAAAAAAAAATGAGACAAAGATGTAAGATGGTCCAAGAGAAAGTAACTTTGAAAAGAGGTGAAAGGAGAAGACAGAACACTTTAAAGGTGAAAGCTGTGGCCCCAACTAATCACCCATATGGCTCAGTGGCAGCAGCACAGCAGGGAGCCACTCTGTGTGTGAGCCAGGGAGGGGGGAGATAAATATGCATTGTTTTGTGTCAAACCTCAGGCTACCAGCAGGTTGCCAGCTCTACCCATTACAGCCACAGGAAGACAGCTATGGGACCCTGCACACCTGCACACACACTGAACAGCAGAACACATGTGACTTTACACGCTTGAGCAAAAGCACATACACAACAATGTCTTAAGAAATTATTGACAGAAGATTGCTTTTCAAAATATATACACACCACTTTATCTGCTCCAAAAAACAATTCTTTTTTTATTGCTCTATAAAAATAGTTCTCCAGTTTATCCCTTTTTTATCAGCCCGTTATGTTAAAGTGGCAGTAAATTCTATTGTACTTTCAGATGTAAATGTGCTACCAGTCCCTTAAATGAAAAATAGTAACAAATTGTTTAATTCAACTAAAACATGCTGCAGCAGGTTGAAAACAGAAACATTTTAAACATGCTTTCATTACCGGGTTACCACAGGTCCTCACAATGTCATGAATTGCCCTTCGTGGCAGAGAGGCGAGACCCACACGCTGAACTGTGAGTTTGTGACATTTATTGAAAAAGCAACAAACATAAAGTCCCACACAGTGTGCTTAACAAAAAACAAAAACAAACAAACAAGAGAGCAGACTTATGATACAGCACACCAGAGCAAGGCAGGGCTCTGGTGGAGATGAGGAGAACTCAAACAAGACTGTGGCCACAAGAAATGTAAATGACTGCCGTTAAATAGGGTAAAAAAAAAATAAATACGTAAGTAACGACATGTGTGGGTCACATGAGCTGGAAGGAAAAAAACAATGATACAGAAATGGACCAGCTGGGGGCAATGAGAGAAGAGGCTGAAGCTGACAGCTGACAGGGGAAATGCCCACACAAAACATAAAATCCAGAAATGCAATTGGCAGCTGTCAACCCAACAGAAAAGATCTAAAGAATAAAAAAAATATCAACAAATGCAGACTGAAATATAACTGTAAATTAATATAAAATAAAAGTGTAACAAAACTAAAACATAAACAGGAAAATGGCAAACAGTACAAGAATACAGAAACACACACACACACACACACACACACACACACACACACACACACAAAAACACAAAATACAGCAAATATCTAAATATAAAGAAAAAAGGCCATGAGTCAGGTGGAAACCTCCTGTGCTCAGTTCATGACAGAGCCCCCCTCTCAATGGGTGGAAACCAGACACCCCAGGGTAACATCAACAGAAAAAGAAAGACCTCTGCCCCCCCCACCCCCAAATAGGAGCACAACAATAGCCGGCAAAGGGTGGGTGGTGGGGGGAACCGGCTATGAAGGGAGCAAAAACCAAGAGGCAAGAACCAAGCAGACCGCCCGTAAAATCTACTGGAGGAAGAAGCCCCCCAGGAGACAGCTAGCCACCAGGGCTTCTCGGAGAGGCGCTCTGGCCACCGGCAGAGTGAAGAGGCCTCGCCGTCACAGGCCCGTGGCTCTGAGAGAGATCCGTCGCTACCAGAAATCCACGGAGCTGCTCATCCGTAAGCTGCCCGTCCAGCGCCTGGTGAGGGAGATCGCTCAGGACTTCAAGACCGTCCTGCATTTCCTGAGCTTCGCCGTCATGGCTCTGCAGGAGACCAGCGAGGCCCACCTGGTGGGTCTCTTCTTCGCTAAGGGGGTCACCATCATGCCCAAACACTTCCAGCTGGCCCGCTGCATCCGCGGAGAGAGAGCTTAGACTTTCTGCTGCACATTCACCAGCCATAATGCTCTGCACTGTGTGTCTATATATATACATTTATAGTAATATGGACATATGTTTACTAGATGTTGTTTTTTCTTGCCTTCTGATTGTTGCTCTGAGTGCTGCTATCCCTATGCTGTTGCAATCCTGGAATTTCCCCATTGTGGGACTAATAAAGGCTTATCTTATCTTAAAACAAAACTCTGCTCAGGACCCACACCAGAGAAAACCTCAACCACCTAGCCCCCCCTGGACCAAAGAGCTTGGCAGTTCCGGTGGTCAGCCAAAGTTCCAGGCCTGGCAGACGGCGAGGTGGTAGGAGTCGGGTGGTCTGCCGGAGAATAAGAACCACCTAACTAAATGGCACAGTCTGTCAGGTAGTCGGTCTGAGTTGTTTAACCACCACCAACGAGAGGGTGGTCCAGGAGGTGGCCGCCCATCCAGGAAGACCAGAGGTGAGGGGAATAGAGAATTAGGGGGAACCTTGATGACGTCAGGCAGAGGAAGGGGGCCATGACAGTGTCAGGCAGACAAGAGGGAACCACGACGGCGTCTGGCAGAGGAGAGGGAACTACGATGCATCTGGCCAAGGAGGGAAAACCATGATGGTGTCTGGCAGAGGAGGGGGAACCACAATGACATCTAGCAGAGGAGGGGGAACCACAACGGCTTCTGGCAGACGAGGGGGGACCACGATGGTGTCAGGTAGAGGAGGGGGAACTGCGACACTCTCGGACTGGCCTGTAGCACCCTCAGTGGTCCCGGACTGGGACATTGCAGTACCCATGGTGGCTTTGGGCTGGTGCAGAGCTGAACCCACGGAGGGCCAGGGCTGGGCCATAGCTGCATCTATGGTGGGCCCAGACTGGGCCATAGCTGTACCCACGGTGGGCCCGGACTGGGCCATAGCTGCACCTATGGTGGCCCCCGGGCTGGAGCATAATGCCCACGGTGGGCCCACACTGGAGCACAGCACCCAAGTTGGTTTTAGGCTAAGGCACAGCACCCACAACAGTCCCCGACTAGGACACAGCACCCATGGAGACCCAGACTGAGGAGGAGCTGCACCCATGGAGGTCCCGGGCTTGGACGGAGAACCCGCAAAGACCTCATTAGGAGGGAAGCAGCACCCATGGCGGTCCCAGACTGGGACGGAGCACCCACACTGACCTCAGCTAATGGAGAAGCAGTACCCTCGGAGGTCCCATGCTTGGATGGAGCACCCGCGACAACCTCATCTGGATGGGGAGTAGCACCCACGGAGGTCCCGTCCTGGGACGGAGTATCCACGACGACCTCAGCAAGAGAAGCTGGACCTATTGGGATTGCGAGAGGCAAGCTGGAACCCACGGAGTCTTGGCTGAGCTGAACAATCCTGGGTGACCCTGGGGGAAAGCTCAGGCAAGAGAGACAGAGAAACAGGGTCAGGGTCACCAGCAACAGTGGAGCCCAGTGAGGTGAGCTTAGATGCATCTGACATCTGCACTTGGCTCTCCCCACCAAGAGCCCAACAAGATCTCTCAAAAACTGAAACAATGAAAACAAATGAGAGCACTTGCCTGACTCGAGCTCCACCACCATCCAGGACTCTGTCGATCCAGACAATGGTTCTTCAGGCCCGGCCCTCTGGATGTCAAATTCCGGCTCTGTTGCGGTGGCTCCTGCAGCAGGCACGGTGGTCAATATAGTCCTGGGACCCTCCAGCGAGGAAACCCACGCAGGTGGCTCATCCTGCATGGTCAACTTCCTGCTGGCACTTGATCCTGCTCAGCTGAGGCCCGGGTACGCTCAATTGTCAGCGCAGACATCAGCTCGGTACAAGCATTCTCCCTCAATCCTGACAGTGGCTGCGGGGCTAGGACTAGGTCCTCCAGGACTGCAGGCTCCTCCATTTCCGGCGGCTCAATCCTCTGGCCGGTTCACACTCAGAGAGAAGAGAAGGAGACACAGAGAAGGCAGGTGAAAAATCAATGGCTGCAGCAGGCGGTGAGGGCTCAGGGGACTGTAAACACTGATCCTAACTACCAAGAACCAGACAAGGCATATCATCACAAAATGTGGGAGAATGAAATGACACTTGCCTGTGTTCCCGGGGCTTGATGTTTCCTGCTGCAGGTGGCAAAGCGTCATCCCTCTCTGTTGCTACGGTGGACATGGGCCCCTCAGAGGATAGTGGAGGAGCCACCCCTGCGGACACGGAGAAGGGCTGAGCTGGAGGGAAAACAAACGACCTTTCAACAGCGGGAGAGAGCATCCAGGAGAAGCAGGAAACAGCAGCTGCAGAGAGGGAAAAGGCTGACGTTACAGCCAGAGAAGAAAAACACTGATGGTGCCCTTCTTAGGGAGGCTTCTCTCTCGGCGAAGGGGAAGTTGCTGTTTGACAGGTGGCAGAGTTCCTCCAGCGGTCCTCAGTGGGATGATGGTGATGTCATGGAGCCAAATGAGCAGGAGCAGGAATGGGTGAATTGGAGGTGGAGCAGGGTGTCTGCAGCGGAGCACGCTTCAGCATCATCCTCGGACTCGCTGGAGGCGGTCCCCATCTCAGCCCGGGGAAGGACTGCAGGAAGACGGAGAGCGTAGCCAACAAGTCCATGAACTGGGCATGCTTCCACAACCCTGGAAGCACCTCGACAATGGCAGTCGTTGAATGCACCATTTCCCAGATCTTCTTTGGGCTGTGGGAGGTGAGGGCTTCATCCACAAATCCCTGGATAAACTCGGCAGCCCATTCCTCCTCCACACTTGGGAATCCAGCTGCCGACCTCCCTTTGAGTATCAGAGACCGATGTGCTGGGGACATGATGAGCTCCAAAGAAAACAGGTGAGTGAAAACCAAAAAGAGCCAAAAATCCGCAAACTCACAGCAGCCGGGTCTCTACTGGCTGCAGTCTTCACTCATGAATTGCACTTCAGGGCAGAGAGGAGAGACCCACGCGCTGAACTGTGAGTTTGTGACATTAATTGAAAAAGCAACAAACATAAAGTCCAACACAGTGTGCTTAACACAAAAAAACAAACAGAGAGCAGACTTGCTGATACAGCACACCAGAGCAAGGCAGGGCTCTGGTGGAGATGAGGAGATCTCAAACAAGACTGCGGCCACAAGAAATTAAAATTACTGCCCTTAAATAGGGTCAAAAACAATTTACATAAGTAACGGCAGGTGTGGGTCACATGAGCAGGCAGGAGAAAACAATGATACAGAATTGGACCAGCTGAGGGCAATGAGAGGAGAAGCTTAAGCTGACAGATGACAGGGAGTGATGCCCACACAAAGCACAAAACCCAGAAATGCCCATGACATCTGTCAATCCAACAGAAAAGATCTAAAGAATAAAATATCAACAAACGCAGACTGAAATATAACTGTAAATTAATACAAAATAAAAGTGTAACAAAACTAAAACATAAACAGGAAAATGGCAGACAGTACAAGAATACAGAAACCCAAACAGCACAAAATACAGCGAATATATAAATATAAAGAAAAGTCTGTGAGACTGAACCGGGCAGAAACCTCCTGTGCTCAGTTCAAGACACACAAAGTCTTAAACTGTAACTGTAAGTAAATACATAAATAAATAAAACACAATGCTGCAAGTTTGGCTGGTTAGTAAAACATACTTTATATGGCACAACTGAATAAGCACAATTTGCAGGTTAAAAAAAAAATCTAACTTTTTTTTAGTTGAGGTTTTGATAATAACTGGTTATTAACAATACCGGATTGCTATGGCAATATGATTAACAAAAATGTTGTGTGCAAAAAAAAATTGGTAGTTACTGTAAAATAATGTGTGATTTTTTGTAAACTGGTATGTTTACATGAGTGTGTAGTGGGCCTTGACTTTTGTGCTTTCCCAGTTGTATATGTTTACATGTACCCGGGGGGGGGGGGGGGGTTGTGAAAAGTTCATAGTAATCAAATTTGACTAAATGTGGTTTATTTTTCAGCATAGTCTTCCCTTCGGTTCACACACTTCTTCCATCGGTATTGCAGTGCTTGGATCCCTGTGGTTGAAAAATATGAACTTTTCATCACCACCTCTTATTTTCAAATGTATTTGTATAGTCATAATTTTGTTTGATACATGAAAAACGTAACTATGCATTTAAGCTTGCTTGTAACATCAAGTTTTCTTCGGTGGTGGGCTGTCAGGCCCAGCAAGGCGTCCTCTGCTGCCCTAAACACTATCAGACTCACTGATCCACAATCCCCAATTCCTGTGTAGTTGAGACTTTGTGTAAAATGCGAATTAAAACAGAATACAATGATTTTCAAATCCTTTTAAACCTACAGTATATTCAGTCAAATATACTACAATGCCAAGATATTTAATGTAACTTTATTGTTTTTGCAAAAATTCACTCATTTTGAATTTGATGCCCTGCAACACATTCCAGAACATTTGGGACAAGGTCATGCTTACCACTGTGTTTGGGGTGGACTGGGATAAAAATTCAGGCCAGGAATTTGATTCCATTCAGGCCACCTTGTTTTTACAAACCAGAAACCATCACTGCTAGAACTGTAGACCACGTACATATCAGTCATAATCATATAATAATCAAATCATTTATTTAATTTGCATTCTCAGAAATTCCCAAATCTTCTGAAAATAGGGTCTGTACTTGTTTTACAAATTGTAAAAGCAGGATGGAGAGGCCTCGGTGAGAACAATTGACACATTTGTACCAAGCCATGTCTCAGTTAAAAACAGACAGTCCAGTTTATGATCTAAAATCAAATTATTAATAATAAAGGATCTATTTAAAAGGGAACAAACATTTGAAAGAGCCATCAAAACTGTTGAAAGTTTGGTGTGTTAGGTGGCTTGTTGGATATTTAAGTTAATTTTAAAATGGTTCTTATGGTTTACTCCACCAGTCCGAATCCTGCATGGTCTATTGTTGGAGATAATGGGGGAATGGGGTAGGTGGATGGTGAAGGAGGACTGGTGCAGGGGGTGGTGGAGTGTGGTGGGGAGGGGGGTGCAGCATGTTAATAAAATGTACCTACAGGGGGAGACAGACAGGCTGACGGAGCAGTTAAAACAGAATAAAATATATTGTCTGTTAAAATGCTGACACCCAGCCTGCTTGGATGTATAACGTCTCTCCAGTAAAATGACGTACAGTTCCAGAACAGGTTAGACAGGCCAATGAAACTAAAACCATAAACTGCAGTAGCAGACTGGAGCCATGTATGAAGGCTCAGAAACTGGATAAAATGACCAATACCTCAGTCTAGTGGAGGAAACGGACCGGAGATAAATATGCACTTATCAGAGCTTTGGAGTGCTTGGAGGATACTGGTGAAGTCCTGCTTCAGAACCTCAGACGCCTGGCTGGTGACATCATTGCAGCCGACGTGGATCACAACATTCCTAGCAGAGGGATGTTTTGCCAGGAGGCCAGGAATTTTATCCAGGAGGTCCATCACTCTGGCACCAGGAAAGAGGTGGGTCTCTGCAGCTTGTCTCTGAACATATACCATCATAGAATCTCCGATGATCAGGGTGGTAGAAGAAGGAGATGATGGCGATTGAGGGGATACATTCCGGATCGAGATTGGGGGTGGATGATGTACGTCAGGTGAGCGCCACAGAGCCGATGTCAGATTTGGCTTTTCCCGGTGGCGAGTTCTTGGACAGGGGAGCCACTCCCATTCATTTGACAAGGGGACTGAGAGTGGAGCTCCCTGTGGCACCCTCGGAGACTTGAAGAGTGAAGGCGGAGGCTCCAAGTCCCCGGGAGGTGTAGGAAACACATGTAAATTGAAGATGTTAAACTGATTCTTGACCTGGAGGACAGGGCTGCCAGTGTTCTCAACACAGTGGGACGAGCTCTTACCCTTTCTCCGACAGTCACTGGAAACAACTCACGGCTCTGGATGGTATGGTGTGGAGGTGAACGGTGCCTCCGGTTCAGCTCCAGGCTGGAGCCAGATGTGCTCCCGAGAAGCACCGGGAAAGGAGGCGGCAAATGGAATGACACCAGAGGATGACGTCGTACCTATGGCCAAGGCGACCACAGCAGCAGGGGGAGATGATCCAGAGCCTGAAACAGCAGGGCCTTGGACTCGGCCAAGAATTATTGTTTTTAGATGTCGTTCTGCTTCCTCAATTTTATAAAGATTGGAGATACGCTCCTCCAGTTGAGCAATCTTCTGGGCAGAGGTGGTACAGTTTTGATAGCAAGCTGACGGGGCAAGTGGCACCATGACAGACATGAAACGCTCTGAGCGTATAGGTCAGTTAAGATCTCACCACTAATTTATAAGATAAAAAAGAAAGTTAAAAATGTCCAGGGTTTAAAATGGTAAGAATAAAATGAGCAAAAGTGAAACAAATTGATATAAAAGTCTGTGAAGATCTTTGGCTCATCAGAGTTCTCATTCAACTGTTCATGCACATCTGAATGATTACAGTGTTGTAGCAAACTTATATATGGCGGGGGGTGTGTGTGTGAAAAGTTCATAGTGGTAAAATTTGTCCAAATGTGGTTTATTTTTCAACACACTCTCCCCTTCGGTCCACACACTTCTTCCACCATTGTTGCAGTGCTTGGATCCCTGCAGTTTAAAAACAAACCACACTTGGTTATATTTGACCACTATAAACTTTTTTTTGCCCCCCCTCGTAAATTATATTAATAGTGTATTGGAAAGGTACATTCCTTATTTGTGCAAAGTGGGAGTAGTGTTATGTGAGGTCTCTATGAGCAGTGCAGATTGTAAAGTCTGACTGCAGCAGAAAAAAAAAGCTCCTGCAAAACCTTTCCCTCTTGCACTTTGGATGGAGCAGCCAGCCGCTAAATGAGCTGTTCAGTGCGTTCAGTATATCCTGCATTGGGTGGGACTTGGACTCCAGCAGAGATGACAGCCTAGCCACCATACTCCTCTCTTCTATCATGATGCCCCAGAATAGAGATGGCTTTCTTTATTAGTCTGTTCAGTCTTTTCTTGTTGGCAGCTGTGATGCTGCTGCCCCAGCAGACCACACCATACAGGATTGCTGCTGGCACCACAGAGTCAGCGAAGGTCGTCAGGAGAGCCCCCTGCACTCCAAAAGACCCGAGTCTCCTCAGGAGGAACAGCCTGCACTAAAGAGCATTGGTGTTGTGTGACCAGTCCAGTTTATTGTTCAGGTGAACACCCAGGTACTTGCATGATGTCACCATCTCAATATCTGTTCCCTGGATGTCTACAGGTGCTGTGGGGGAGTGTCAACACCTGTAGGAGTCCACCACCAGTTTCTTGGTCTTCCCTGCATTGATCTGAAGGCAGTTCTGCAGGCACCAGTCCACAAAATTCTGGCTCAGTGCTCTGTACTCCGAATCATTCCCATCAGGGATGAGGCTGATGACCACAGTCATCAGTCAGTCATCAGGTGGCAGTGTGGCATGTTATATGAAAAATCAGCAGTGTAGAAAAGGGAGCCAGGACTCTTCCTTTTGGGTTCCCCATACTGCAGATGATGGTGTCAGACACACTGTATTTAGCCCTCACAGACTGTGGCTGGTATGTGGGTTACAGGATTCAAAATGACAGCACATGGTCCACCCCTTCACACCACAGTTTGTACCTCAGGAGCACTGGTAGAATGGCATTAAACCTTATTGTGTCAAGGTTTCATGGACAGATAGTGCCCCCACTGCCACAGGTGCAGCGCTGCGCTTGTCATGTGATGTTATATGATGTGGCCAAAGACTCCCCAGTTGATTTAAGTTGTACAAAGGATTCCACCTCACAAGGTAGCAGACACGTATAACTTACTGCTCTTGCCTTGGAGGACTGATGGCGGACATACAGTAGAAGCATCCTTCTGGACACCAGAGAAGAAGAAATTTTTCAACATAAAAACGTGGATGTTACCTATCGCTGTGGACGTACTCGATTGCAGACAGAGGAGCCATTTGCTCCCAAATTTTCCAACTATGATTCTAAAGAAATTATTTAGCTTTTGAAGGTAAATGTTTACATTTTCTTATAACAGAGGGTGGGTGAAGCTGATTGATGTTCACCTGCTCCCACCCCCAGCGCCATGTGACTAGACAACAATCACGCCGGTTCCATGTCGTCATACAGTATAAGATAAATTGTGGCGGAATAAAAGCGAAATTGAGGTGGGATAATCATAAGAGTTTCTGGATATGTGAGAGAAAGCGCAAATGACCGACAGAAGGCAAAATAACGACCAAGATGGACGAAAATGGACAAAGCGAGAGCCACCTGGCCAGCGGTAAGGCTGACGAATTTCTTTGTTTGTTGCCATTCTACTAATGTTCTGTCTCATATTCTTTGAAGAGAAGATAACAAAACAAACAAACAAAAAAAAAACCCGGTGACAAGAAAACAAAACCATCCTTTGTGTAAATATGTCCATTAAGTCAATTTTTGACTGAAAGTTATGTAATTTGTTATGCCTGCTTCGCATTTTGCCAATTAGATGCATAAATTTATTCGTATCTCAAACTTTGGACCATATTCTACATCTTTCTAATTGGCAGTAAGCCATTATCTCTTACCACTTTCATTATAGCCTTGGAAATCTCTGACATCTTAACTGAATATTTTCTTGAAAAAAAATTGTGACCACTAGGGGCTCATGGTGCCATGGAGCGTCTGTGGCAGTTATTGGGTTAAAAGCACTGGAGAAATCGAAGAACATTATCCTCACAGTCAAAAGATTTAAAGACCTTAAAAATTCCCTGCACAGAAGATTTACACGTTGGAGAAGTAAGAAGAAACACAGTGATTAAAGAAAACAGAGATATATACTTAAATAATAGTAAAAAAAAAAAAAAAAAATCACTTGAAAACTATAGAAAAAAAACGGGATGACAAAGGGTTAGCTGCAGTATATGACTTTATCTGAGGGGGGGGGGGATTGCACTTACTCACTGTGTGTTGATTTATTTTGTAACAATTATTTGGATTGTACCTGAATGATTTAAATGATGATGATGTGGTGACACTTAGTAGGGGGTTTCTCCACCCAGAACCTGAGATTGGTTGGCCGGGGAAGGGGGGGGGGGGGGTTGATAAAGGGCAGAATGAGGAAGAAGGAAGACACACTGTGGCACTGGGGGGTCTTATAGGTAACAGAAGGGAGTAGTCGACCCCAGGGGTGACAGGAGTCACACCGGAGTTCGCCAGAGCATGAGAGATGGTGATCAGACATGCTTTATGTACTGTGCCAGACATACTTTATGTACTGTGTGAAAGGTCTTTTTTTCCCAGGTCTCAAAGGCAGGAATAAAGAGGTATAAAGGTGAGCACCCAGATACCCCAGGAGAAATCTGTGTTTGAGTTGAAATAAAGTTTGTGTGTCGTCAAGCTCACTGTCTGGCCTGCTTTCATCTTCCACAGTGGTGACCCTAAGACATGCAATGGAGAACGGGCTGAGCACCTCCTCGGAGAGTTTGGGTGACAGATAAGCTGTGGACCTAATGGAGACCATGTTAGCACTGATGGAGAAGGATGACGTCTTCCTTTTCGCCCACCTCTTCCTCAGGAACCTACCAGCTGCAGTGAGGGGGAGTCTTGCCAACTCACCGCTGCTGGCAACCAAAAACTACTGTGTGCTGGCGCAAGAAGCAGATCGCATCATCCTGGTGAACAGAGCCCTCAGTGTGCACGCAGTGACACCAGCAGCAATGAAGGACTCCAGCGAGGTCAAGGAGCCGTTGGTGGTTGCTGGGACAGATGCCAAGAGATGCAGGAATGGGACACTCTGTTTCTCTCACTGCCATTTTGGCAGCACAGTTTACCCTTGGCCGGGGGATTGTGGGGATCGTGGGGTCGTGGGTTCGATCCCAGCCCCCGACCAACAGTGATCTGTGTGGAGTTTGCATGTTCTCCCCGTGTTGCGTGGGTTTACTCCGGGATTTCTCCGGTTTCCTCCCACATGCCAAAAACATGCATGTTAGGTTAATTGGCTGTTCTAAATTGTCCCTAGATATCTGTTTCCTATAGGCCCTTAGAATAGAGGGTTAGTATTAATGAAAGCGCTTTGAGTGGTCTTTGTGACTAGAAAAGCGCTATATAAGTGCAGGTTAGTTAGTTAGTTAGTCAACTGCTCAATGCTGTCTGCCGCCGTGCCAATTCAAGAAGTTGGGAAATGGCACAGCCAGCAGTCTGTAGCAGCTGTGACCGCTGGTGACAGGTACAAGCTGCTTTTCATCACAGACACACGTCCTGGGAGACGTTTTTTGGTAGACTCTGGCTCCCAGAAGAGCCTCATTCTGCCAGTCAGCATGGAAAGGTTGGCAGAAGGCAGCAGCCCCGCGCTTACGGCTGGCTGCCAACGGATCCAACACAGGGCGTTTGGCGAAAGGACATTTACAGTATGCTTACAATGCAATTACCAGTGGGACTTTGTGGTAGCTGCATGTTCTGTCTCCATTTAAGGTACTGATTTTTTTATGTGCTTATGGATTGCTAGTTGATGTTGCAAACAGACGTTTAGTGGACGCTGTCTCTTTTTCCTCCTTGCCCTGCACAGCTCTGGGAGTTGGGCCAACAACACATGCAAGTGTTATAGTCCCAGGGGGTAAGTCCTTTTGTAGTAAGAACAACAAAAGGCCCACCAGTGTTTGCGTGACCTCGGTGGCTGAATGCAGTTAAACTAGTCAGCGCGCGCAAGCAGTTTACCAACTTAGAGCAGCTGGGCATCGTTAGGCAGTCCAACAGCCAGTGCCCATCCCTACTACACATTATGCCTAAGGCCGATGGGTCGTGGCGACCGTGCGGTCGACCCACGACCCATCACCTGGCACTTGACTAACACCACGGAACATGACTGGTATCTCATCCCACACATCCAGGATTTTTCCATTTTTCTTGCCGGGATACATGTTTTTTCAAAAGTGGACCTAGTCTGTAGTTACCACCCTGTCCCAGTGTGCGTGGAGGACGTTCCAAAACTGCAGTAATAACTCCTTTTGATCTTTTCAAGTTTTTACGCATGCCATTTGGATTAACCCTTTGAGTCTTTGAATTTGTGTGCCTCTAGTGGCAGAGCGTGGCACTGCGCCTGTTGTCTCACTCACATGATTGCCTGCATTGGGGATTTGTACTGATTTGCCAGTTTCAAAAGGTGGCACACATCCACTGGAGGACTAAATGGATGACACATAATACACCAAAGAAAAGGAACTCCTCATTTTTTTTCCTGTTTTTAGCATTTTAGCCCAGAAAGCTAATATGTCCGCAATCGGTCACCGTCACTTTTATCGGCTTTGTCGGCGGAAAATAGCCGCGGGATACAAGCAAAATTTATGTGAGATAATCATAAGACTTTGTAGATGTGGTAGAGACTTTAAATGACCAACAGAATGCAAAATAACAACCATGATGGGTGAAAACACAGTGACCACGCCAGCCAGCCAGCCAGCCACCCTTTGTCAACAGTAAGTGAGAATTTTCTGTTTTGTTTTTTTTTTACATTGTACTAATTTCTTGTTCATATGCTTTGAAGATAAGATGATAAGGTACCTCTGTACAAAAAACAGTGTTAAAATACTGAACCATTCTTTATGTAAATACGTCCAAAGTCCAGTTTTGACTGAGTTATGGAATTTAAAGAGGTGCCACAACATTATGCAAATTAGATGCATAAATTTATTCCTATCTGAAACTTTGGATTATATTTTACATCTTTCTAATTGACAGTAAGCCATTATCTTCTTACCAATTTCAAGTTATAGCCTTGGAAATCTGAACTATTTTGTTGACAAAAAATATTAACCACTCTTGACCACTAGAAGTTATGTCGCAATCCGGCAACAAACACACTCAAAGAGTTAAAGGGTGTGGCACAAACCTTCCAGAGAATGATGGACGCGGTGCTCTGCAACTTTCTCTTTGTTTTTGTCTCTTTTTCTACTTAGATGACATTTTGGTGGCTAGCGTGTCTGAGGAGGAGCACCTTACCCATCTCAAACAAGTCTTCCAGCTGTTGGAAGTGAACAGGTTTATCGTTAACCCGGCACATTGCCAATTTGGGATGCCGGTGATTGATTTTTTTTGGCCACTGCATTTCGCCAGAGGCCGCGATTTCGCTACAAGATGAAATGCACGCCCTGTCAGATTTTCTGCATCCGCAGACTGTGAGGGTGGTGCAGGAATTTTTGGGAATGGTCAATTTTTACAACCGTTAACTCTCTCGGGCAACCCAGTTGCTGCAACCGCTTTACGGTGTGCTCAAAAAAAAGAAGCCCATGGGAAACATCGACTCGATCCCGGAGCAAGTCCAGACTTTCACAAATGCCAAAACAGTTCTCGCTAATGCGGCTTTGCTAACCTACACAACACCGTCAGCGTGGATAGCAGTCACCACAGACGTGTCTGATGTTGCAATAGGGACAGTGGTGGAGCAGTACATCTCTGGTTCGTGGCAGCCACTCGTGTTTTTCAGCTGTACTTTGTGCGACAACGAGCGCAAATACAGTACGTTTGAACAAGAGTTGTTGGCTTTCCTCCTGGCAACACGCCATTTCCAGTTTTGGCTGGAGGGGTGCAAATTCACTGCGTTCATTGATCATAAACCACTAACATACGCAGTGTCCAAAGTCTCGGAACTGTGGTTGGCTAGGCTGCAACAACATTTGGCCACGATCTCAGAATTCATGACCAACATTCAACACGTAGCCGGAAACCTTAATGTCATTGCCCACTGCATGCCGCGCATGTTAGTCTCCCTGGTTTACAGGAAAACAGATTTCCCCACTGCAGCGGTGGAGCAAGCCGGGGGCGCAGAAATTTGCGCGCTTCAGTCTGCACCTACTGGGTTGAAACTGGAGAGCAGGGTGGTGCAAGAAGGCCGCCCCCCTTTCTTTGTGACGTCTCCACCAGTCGCCCATGCCCAGTGGTCCTGAACTCTTGGTGCAGCCACATTTTTGAGACCATCCATTCCCTTTCACATCCCGGCGTGCATGCCTCAGTTAAACTGGTGGGGGCAAAATTTGTCTGGCCTCATATATACAGGGATGTGAAAGAATGGTCTGCAGCATGTGTCACGTGCCAGTGGGCCAAAGTGCAGAAACACACCAAAGCCCCCCTCGAGCCCTTTCAAATTCCAGAAAGGAGGTTCAACAACGTCCACGTGGATTTGGTGGGCCCCCTTCCGCCGTTGCAAGGTTTCGTGCACCTTTTGACAATCGTAGACCACTCCATGCATTGGCCTGAAGTGGTCCCACTGGTTTCCGTGACGTCCTCTGGGGTTGCTCATGCTTTTTTGTCGGGTTGGGCTGCACGGTTCGGATCCCCGTAGGACATCACTTCCGACAGGGGTCTGCAATTCGTTTAGGAACTCTGGTCGGCAATGGCAGAGAGCCTGGGAGCCAACATCCACTGCATCACCACGTACAACCCCAAGGTTAAAGGGTTATGCGAGTACGTCAAACAGGTTCATTTTGTCTTCTTTCAATTATTTATCCTTTTTTTTTTTTTTTTTTTTTTTTTTTTTTTTTCCTTTGAAAGACAAAAGTAAAATAGAAAGATGTCTTTACCTTCTTTACATGTTTCAACTGCACTGCAGCCTTCATCAGAAGAGTCAGCTGATTGCTGCCAGGTGACATTTATCAGCTGATTTTCGTAGGCGGGGCCAGCTCAGCAGATCTGTCAGATCCGCCGAGCCGGCCCCGCCTCCCGCCGTCAGATGGTCTCTGGAGAATGTGGTCCCAGGTGTGAGAAAGCATAAAGGCCCCCTCATCTCGGTTCATGGTGTCTTTTCCCCGCTTTCTGATCTCTATTGCCTCCTTGATCCAACGTTTGTGTCTGTTGCTCTCCGATCCAATAATTTTTGTGTTGTCCCAGTCCATGATGTGATTATTTCTTTTGCAGTGGTCCGATATAGCTGATTTTAATGTTTCTTGTTCTGCTTTTTCTTTTTGTGATCTTGTGAGTCGTCCTTGCGTTTCCTTCTCACATTCCTTTTGGTGTTCTTTTTTTCTTGTGGTGAATAATCTTCCGGTTTCTCCAATGTAGGTTTTGTTACATGATCTGCATGATATTTCATATAATACATTGCATTTATTGTCTTGTTCTATTCTGTCCTTGGGGTGTACTAATAACTGTCTTAATTTTTTGTGTGGTTTGACTGCTGTGTTTATTTTGTATTTTTTCATGATCCTTTGAATTGGTTCCGTGATCCCTCGTATGTATGGTATAGTTATGGTTTCCTTGTTTTTGATTTCAGCTTTTGTTCTGTGTCTTGTGTCCTGTTTATTTTCTTTGTTTTTGACTTGCTGTTTCCCTTTGTTTATGGCCCATACTGGATATTGGCAGCGTATAAGTGCATGTTTTATGTGGTTTTCCTCTTCCTGTCTGTCTTCTTGTTCCGTGATGATGGTGGCTCGTTCATATAATGTCCTGACGACTGATAGCTTGTGTGCTGTGGGGTGTTCCGATGTCCAAAGTAGGTATTGATCTGTGTGGGTTGGTTTCCTGTAGACTGTGATTTTTATGCTGCCATCCTCGTTGTGGTGGATTTTCATGTCCAGAAAGGCTATGGTGCCATTTTCCTCCTCTTCGTGTGTGAATTTTATGTTCCCCGTACTGTCTGTACTGTTCAGATGGTCAGTGAGTTCTTGTGTATGTCCTTTCCTTATTTTTTCCAGAATGTCATCTACGTATCTCTTCCAAAGGGTGGGTTTGCATATTGTGGGTGCTGTGTTGATGGCTTTATTTTCCAGATCCTCCATAAAAAAACTGCTCATGATGGCTGATAGTGGGTCTCCCATTGCAAATCCTTCTTTTTGTTTGTAGATTTTTCCTCTGAATTGAAAATAAGTGGATTTTGCAACAAACTGTAGTAATTTGGATATGTCATGGACTGTGAGGTTGGTGCGTCTTTTTAGGGTACTGTCCTTGTTGAGGCGTTCTTGCACTATATGTAGTGTGACATCAATAGGAGTCTTTGTGAATAAAGAGATGACGTCATGTGAGATGAGGATCTCGTCTGATTCTATTTTTATGTCTTTGAGTTCTTGTGCCAGCTCTTTTGAATTTTTACAGTGAAAGTCTGATAGTCCAAGGAGGGGTTTGATGATTTCAGCTAGGGCTTTTGATAAGTTGTATGTGACTGATCCAATGCTGTCTATTATTGGCCGCAGTGGGATATCCTTTTTATGTATTTTCGGTGTTCCATAAATCCGAGGGGTGATGCTGGCTGTGGGGATCAGGTGATCATATGCGTCCTTTGTGATTTTATTGCTTTCTAATAGAGGTTTTAGAAGGGCTTTGAGCATTTTTTTCTTTTCTTCTGTCGGGTTTGTTTTAATGATTTCGTATGTGTTACTGTCTGCCAACATGGTTTCCATCTGTTTTTCGTATGTTTCCGTGTCCAAAATTACTGTTGTTCTGCCTTTATCTGCTGGGAGTATTGTGATCGTTTTATCTGTCTTGCGTGAGTTGAGTGAGGTTATGCGAGTATTTTTATAAGTTGTTTAAAGCAGCACTCAGAGCCTCACTCAGGGATACAAATTGGGTCGACCACCTGCCCTTGGTCCTACTAGTGTTGCACTTCATGCTTAAGGAGGATCCAGCAGCCTCCCCGGCAGAACCCATTTTTTTCTCAGTCATTGCATCTCCCCGGGGAATTTTTACCGAAAAACCCCACACCCGGGACCCATCTGCCCGCACAATTTTTTTACAGTACAGGGGCTGCTAATGTGCCAGGCCCGGTGAACAATTGTTTTCCCTGCACCTTTTTCCCAAGGAGCTTACAGAGCGCCAAATGTGTTTTTGGTCAGGCACCATGCACACAGAACTGCGCTGCGTCCACTGTATGATGGCCAGCTCAGAGTGCTGGAAACTGGGGCAAAGCATTTTGTGTTAGACTTGGTGGTGGGGGGGTGGCATAAGTAAACCACCTGCATTGACAGGCTGAAGCCCGCTTATGTGTTGGCAGGCGAACAGGTGGTGTTTGCTCAAGCTTCCCGGCGCGGATGCCCACCTATGGTCATTCTGGATGTTGGTGTTCCCCTGGCAGAGAATTGTGCTCACGAAACTAACCCTGTTCACTCCCTCACCTTCTCCCCCTCCTCAGACCAACGTTCCCTCCCACACACCTCGCCAGGAGGGTGTTTCAACAGGACCGGCGGTCCCCGTCTACAGCCACTACGGGTGCCGGCTCAAGCCCAAAGGACCGAGGGATTAGGCCCCATTCTGTGTGTTGGGGGGTGGGGTGAAGGAGGGGTCGTGTGGTGGCACTAAGTAGGGGGTTTCTCCACCCAGAACCAGAGGTCGGGGGAGGGGGAGGTGAATAAAAGGACTGATTGAGGAAGAAGGAAGACACACTGTAGCACCGGGGGGTCTTAGAGGTAACAGAAGGGAGTAGTTGACCCCCAGGGTGACAGGAGTCACACCGGAGTTTGCCAGAGTGTGAGAAATTGTGATCAGCAAGGCTTCGTGTCCTGCATGTTAATGTGCCAGACATGCTTTGTGTAATGTGTGGAATGTCTTTTATCCCCAGGTCTAAAAGGCAGGAATATAGAGGTATAAAGATGAGCACCCAGAAACCCTGGGAGAGATTCTCTTTTCTATGTTGGAGGTGAAATAAATTTTGTGTGTCTCCAGCTCACTGTCCTTTAATCTTCCGCATTGACAACTTTTTTCAATGAGCCACAAAGTGACAAAAAGAAAACATCACAATCATTAGTGGACCGTGTATTGTACAACAGGGCCTTCAGTGGTGATCTACCCAATTTAAGTGCCATTCATAGCAAACACCACAAAAAATAGCCTATGGAGTTTTTGCATATGACGTCAGGGGGCGTGCCGCACTGGCCCGTTAGAGTGAGCCGCCATTTTGGATGGCAAGAAACAGCAGCAGCAGGGTGAAATAAACCACATAGCTCACGTGTATCTACAAACTCCGCAAAATGGTGTACTCCTGTTGTTCCCCCTGATAAGGGGATAAGCGGGGAATTAAATGGCCGGTGTGAAATGCAAAAAAAAAAAAAAAAAAGTTGGATTTTTGAATAATTACCTTCACTGACGTAATCTCTCGCTTTGTCATAACGGGCTGCAAGGTGGAGCAGTGGTTTAGCACTGTGGCAGCACAGTTTTACCCTCGGCCGGGGGATCGCGGGGATCATGAGACCGTGGGTTTAGGGCGCTCGCGCACGCAGCGGCTGGTGGCTTGTCACCAGACTGCAAACCAAATCTACCTACGGGTACAAATAAGTAACAAAAAAAAAAAAAAACTTTGTGGTTTGGGGGCGCCTCTCTGCTTGCTACGATGCACACATGAAAGGGGAGAAAACTATTGTACATGTGCATAAAATCAGGTACGTTTTAACGCGGCGCACCGTGGAGAGCCTTTAAAAAAAAAAAAAACACGCAGCGCGCTTCACTCACCTCTGAGTGAGGAGCTGCTGTTGTTTTCCGACTCGTTCACCAGCCAAGACTTCACATCATCCACATCCCTTTCCGCTGACACGTTTTCCAATATTTTTTCCTCCTGCTCCCCTTCGTCTTTGAAAGATATCATCTCATCGTTTGCCCCCAAATCATCCCCGCTGAGCAGATTACTGGCAGTCATTGTTCTGCTAATTGCTCCAGCTGTTACCCCACACCCGTCACCTCCGTTCAACTGAGGCATTTCAGCACACCAGAGGAGCGCACGGGAGCAAGATTAAAAACACTTGTCTGCTGTTATGACTGCTGACAATGACTCCACTGAATGTGACAGACATGGCAGACACAGTTTCAGAGGCCATAGTGTCAGCTGTTGAAGAGGATGATAGGATGTTATTATGTCAGATTGTGACTGTGTGTTCTCCTCACTCATTCTGATCGCTAAACAGTACAAGTTATGCCTGGGTTGTCACAGTGCAACTGCTGCTCTTGCCATCCAAAATGGCGGCACGTACGGCGTGTTTATGTTTACCCCCGCGAGTCACGTGATTTTTACGAGCCTACGCAAAAACTCCATAGGACCATCCACAAAGAAAATGTTAAAGATAACTTTAACGTTTTAAAAATCTTTACCATTACATTGTAGAGCTCTGTCTCTGCGCACTTGTTCGCTGAGCTGTAGATCCACTCTTGTTTCCCCAAAGGTTTAGATAGATAGATAGATACACACGTGGACAAAATTGTTGGTACCCCTCTGTTAATGAAAGAAAAACCCACAATGGTCACAGAAATAACTTGAATCTGACAAAAGTGGTAATAAATAAAACTTCCATGAAAATTAAGCAATGAAAATCAGACAATTCTTTTGAATTGTGGTTCAACAGAATTACTTTAAAAAACAAACTCATGAAACAGGCCTGGACAAAAATGATGGTACCCCTGGAAAAAATTGAAAATAATGTGGCCATAGCGACATGTTCAACCAAGATGTCCCCTCTAATTAACATCACGGGTGTCTACAAACTTGTAATCAGTCAGTCGGCCTATTTAAAGGGTGACAAGTAGTCACTCTGCTGCTTGGTGACATGGTGTGTACCACATTAAACATGGACCAGAGGAAGCAAAGGAGAGAGCTGTCTCATGAGATTAGAAAGAAAATTATAGACAAGCATGTTAAAGGTAAAGGCTATAAGACCATCTCCAAGCAGCCTGATGTTCCTGTGACTACAGTTGCACATATTATTCAGAAATTTAAGATCTATGGGACTGTAGCCAACTTCCCTGGACGTGGCCGCAGGAGGAGATGGATAATACGAATGGTAACAAAAGAGCCCAGAACAACCTCTAAACACATTAATGGTGAACTCCAAGGTCAAGGTACATCAGTGTCAGATCTCACCATCCGTCATTGTTTGAGCCAAAGTGGACTTCATGGGAGACGATCAAGGAGGACACCACTGTTGAAAACAAATCATAAAAAAGCCAGACTGGAATTTTCCAAACTGCATGTTTACAAGCCACAAGGCTTCTGGGAGAGTGTCCTATGGACAGACAAGACAAAACTGGAACTTTTTGGCAAGACACTTCAGCTCTATGTTCACAGACGCAAAAATGAAGCATACCAAGAAAAGAACACTGTCCCTACTGTGAAACATGGAGGAGGTTCTGTTATGTTCTGGGGCTGCTGTGCTGCATCTGGCACAGGGTGACTTTAATCTGTGCAGGGTACAATGAAATCTCAAGACTATCAAGTTATTCTAGAGAGAAATGTGCTGTCCAGTGTCAGACAACTTTTTCTCAGTCGCAGGTCATGGGTCTTGCAACTGGATAATGACCCAAAACACACAACTAAAAACAACCAAGAATGGCTAAGAGCGAAACATTGGACTATTCTAAAGTGGCCTTCTATGATCCCTGATCTAAATCCTATTGAACATCTGTGGAAAGAGCTGAAACATGCCATTTGGAGAAGGTACCCTTCAAACCTGAGACAACTGGAGCAGTTTGCTCATGAGGACTGGGCCAAAATACCTGCTGAGAGGTGTAGAAGTCTCACTGACAGTTACAGAAATTGTTTGATTGCAGTGATTGTGTCAAAAGGTTGTGCAACAAAATATTAAGTTAAGGGTACCATCATTTTTGTCCAGGCCTGTTTCATGAGTTTGTTTTTAAAATAATTCTGTTGAACTACAATTCAAAAGCATTGTATGATTTTCACTGGTTAATTTTCATAGAATTTTTATTTATTACCAATTTTGTCAGATTCAAGTTATTTCTGTGACCATTGTGGGTTCTTCTTTCATTAACAGAGGGGTACCAACAATTTTCTCCCTGTGTGTAGATAGATAGATAGATAGATAGATAGATAGATAGATAGATAGATAGATAGATAGATAGATAGATAGATAGATGTACTTTATTGATCCCAAACTGGAAAATTACAGTGTAACAGCAGCATGACAGTAGACGACCAAACACAGAAACACACACATGACAGATAAAGGGATTACCCATGGAAAGTAAAACTAACACAACAATAAAACCTATATATATCATAGCTTAATATATGATGACCCGTATAAACACATGAATCATCCCATTGCACAAAAAAGGACTATCAGGAGCAGAGTGAAATGTGAGGTACCAGTTAGACTGTAAGGTGCAGTGTGGCAGCATTATTATGACCAGAATACAACATCATAGTGAGATATTGTACAGTGAAAATGCATGTGGCAGGAAAGATTTCATGTACCTGGCCGTTCGACAACGAAGCTGTAGTAGTCTACTGGAGAAAGTGCTTTGCTGCCTATCTAGTGTGTGGTGGAGGGGGTGATCAGGATTGTCCATGATGGATCACAGTTTGTTTATTGTTCTCCTCTCCACCACTGTCTTAAAGGTCTCTGGTCTGAGACCAGTTACAGAGCCAGCCCTCTTGATAATCTTCTCAAGCGTGTTGGTGTCTCTGGCCCTGATGCTGCTACCCCAACAGACAGCAGCGAAGAAGATGGCGCTCGCGACAGCGGTCTGGTAGAAAAGCTCCAGCATCTTGCTACACACGTTGAAGGATCTCAGCTTCCTCAGGAAGTAGAGTCTGCTCATCCCCTTCTTGTGCGCAGCATCAGTGTTGGATCTCCAGTCCAACCCGCAGCTGATCCTGACAACCAGATATTTGTAGCCCTCAACCACTCCCACATCCTCTCCCCTAATCTGCAGTGGCTGAAAAGGCATCTTCCTCTTCCTGAAGTCAATCACCATCTCTCTGGTCTTGCTGACATTCAATCTCAGGTGATTCTGCTCTGTCCACTCCACAAATCTGTCTACCAGTTTCCTGTACTCCCCCTCCTCTCCTCCTCTTATACACCCCACAACAGCTGAGTTATCAGAGAATTTCTGCAGGTGGCATGACTCTGTGTTGTACTGAAAATCAGTGGCGTATAAGGTAAAGAGAAAAGGAGAGCGCACAGTCCCCTGATGAGCTCCCATATCACTAGCCACCACTCCAGACAAGACATTGCCCAGCCAGACAAACTGTGGCCTGCCTGTCAGGTAGTCAGTAATCCAGGAGATCACAGAGCTGTCGACCCCCATCACCCTCAGCTTCTCACCCAGCAGCAGTGGCTGGATGGTGTTAAAGGCACTGGAGAAATCAAAAAAAGTGATTCTCACAGTATCTCCTCCACCATTCAGGTGTAGATGGGCTCGTTGAAGCAGGTAGATGACAGCATCTTCAACTCCTAAATGAGGCTGACATGCAAACTGCAGAGGGTCCAGCCATGTCTTCACCTGTGGCCTCAGGTGGGCTAAGAGCAGACTCTCCAGGACCTTCATCACATGGGATGTGAGGGCAACTGGTCGGTAGTCATTCAGGTCCGATGGAGATAACTTCTTGGGGACAGGAACCAGGCAGGATGTCTTCCACAACACCAGTACTCTCTCCAGACTCAGGCTCAGGCTGTACAGGTGTTTCAGTACTGGAGCTAGTTGGTAGGCATGGGTCCTCAGGATCCTGGTGGAGATGCCATCAGGGCCCACCACCTTCCGCTGATGGAGTCTCTCCAGCTGTTTCTCCACCTTGTCTGTCGTAACCGTGAAGTGAGGGAGGGTCCTGGTGCCCCCAGAGGAGGAGGAGGGGGGAGATGGAGAGAGGTTCTGCACAGGCGGGTGGGTGGGGTGGGGTGTGTGGGGGTCTGGTTGTTCATGTTTTTTGTGCATCATCTGCTGTGTTGTCAGCCAGCCAATATTGCCAACACTATCACGTGTTAGCCACTCCACACAGCTGTGGTTCTGTTGTGCCCTTGAAGCAGTGTCATCCCTGGGGCACAACCTTGGTTAACACGTCTCCTCTCCATGTTCACTGGGCAATGTCAGCCCCAAATGCGAACTGTAAGTGTTTGTGTTTATTTTTGTAAGTCTTCACCTTTTTGGGAACTGTTGTCATCATTCTTATGTTTAATACATGTGCTGTGGTGAATTCTGCTCGTAAATCCATTCATCATGACCCTCCATGCGCTCTTAAGCAGGGCACGGAGAGGGAGGATGAAATAACGAGAATTTAAATGCAGGGTTCACCACAGTACATTTAATACAGAAAGACAGACAATTCCAAAAAAGGTGATGATGTACAAAAACCACAAACACACTTACTGGTGGCGTTTGGGGGCCGGCATCACCCAGAGAATGAATGAGAGGAGACGTGTTAGCCACAGTTGTGCCCCAGAGTCAACATTGCTTCAAGGACGCACGAGAACCACGGCAAACATGGAATGACTAACACATCATGAGAGTGCTGAAAATACTGGCAAGACTAACAGCACAGATGACAATACTATGGACCAGCGGTGCGTGACTGGCATACAACCGCTAAGTACACGCGCTGCTGGTGATGGTGTGATGAGAAGCACTTGGGCGAGGACCGGGAACATGATCAGCGGGAGTTTGAATCAGCTGGTGATAATGAGAGAGGGGACATGGCCAGACCGGCGAGAGTCAGCATGTGATCACAGAAAGTAGGTCAAAGCTATGCGTACATCCATTAATCCTTCCCCTCCTCATGCACTCCTCCTGCATAAAAGCATACAAGGAGCACACGAGGAGACTTATGACAGTTGGAACTGAAGCGTGTGATGTGGTCTTTCACGGCCTGCTGTTTATCTAAGCTTGAGACACAATGCAAAGGCATCACCATAAAATTAAAACAAGAAACCAGAGAAACTGTGAGCTACAAAGCTGCTGTCATTCCAGTCAACAACTCCGGAGTCCGTTCTGTCACTTACGTCATGGGGTGCCGCCCTTAAGTCGGTGGGCGGCACAACAGTCCAGTCAGCTGCTGCGGTTTTTTGATGATAACTAATGTATGCAGGCACTGTTGTAAATATTATATTGATCATAGACAATGACTTTTGGGTTTACACAACGTTAAAAAATGTCAAAATTGTGTCATCAGCCCTTTAAGTGCATGTTGAAGCATGTTGGTATATGGCATTGTTCGCCAAGCTCCACTGAAAATTAATTTTCAGCATGCTGAAAACTTATTCAACGTATGGCTGATAATGTCCAGCATTCGCGGAGCAAATGCTATATTTGCAGCAGTGGTTCACAGGAAAAACCCAAACAGAGCTGTGGCGCACACACACACACACACACACACACACACACACACACACACACACAATCTTACAGTTCTTCACGGGGACCAGTTTTGTCATAGTATATGCACAGTTTATACTCAGACACTGAGTAAAGGTGTGTTGTAGGGACATTGTTAGTGTCCAGAAAAGAGTGATAATTAACCTAGAAAAAAAATCCATGAGAAATCTAAATTCTGTTCTAAACATCCCACTATCACAAACCTTCTCTTTGCATATAGTAATCTGTTAAGGAAATTGATTAACACATGTCCTGATCAGCTAACTTTATCTGCATTCACACATCTTAAATAAAACAGGCTTTGTGGGGACCTTGGTTCCAAGTTTGTCATAGCCAGGAGCGGCACTGGGGTGAAGCTCCCAGTGCTCATAAAATGCTCCTTACGGCGTGCGTCTCGAAAAGCCTCTGACAACTACGTCCAACTCCTAGCCTGCCTGTGTGGTTTAGTCTCTAAGCCCGGCGGAAATGCTTTTACTAATAGGAGAAGGGGCGAGGGCGGATCTCTGGCGCCTTAAAACCAGATGCTTCGGGTAGACAGTGGCTCATCAACCTGGGAAGGTAGCCCATCTAGGGGAAGGTAAACCCTGATTTCAAACCTCCGCTGCCTTGCGGCACACCCGGTCACGAGAAAGGCTTCGGGAGTCAACCCTGAGGAAAAATCCGGAGTCGGAGCCCCTAAGGCAGTTCTCTGTTGTGCTCAACATCGTTTTGGCAGCTCCTGCGACGGCGCTGGTGCCAAACTATAGCAGCCCTGCTGTTCCTTTGGATCCATCGGTGACGTGGAGAGGGGGGACATGCTGCATGGGTAACATCTTGTCCTCCATATCTTCCTGCCCAGGCTTGAATCCTACCAACGCCCAACGCTGGAAGGTAGAACACTGGTGTGCATCGGCCTGTTCAGCCACAGGCGGTGCTGTTCCAGCAGAGTAGACATTTAGGATTCTCTTCCATGGTCATCATAGACCGACGGAGGCCGACAACGATGTGGGGACCTTTCACATACAAAGTGAGCTCTTCTTGGGGACCAGCTTGTCAAAGTCCTAGTTTTTCCTCATAATTTGACACTGAAACTTGTTGAATAACACAGGCATTATGGGGACCTTTCACACAAAATGTTACAGTACTTTTTGGGGACCAGTTTAGTCCAAATTTACACACAGATTATACTCAGACACTGACAACAGGTGTACTGTGGGGACATCATGAGTGTCCATAATAGAGTGATCATTAACTAAGAAAAAAAAATCCCAGAGAAGGATAAAATTAGCCCTAAACATCCAACTACCACAAACATTCTGTATTCATAACTATAAAATGTTAAGCATACTGATTAAAAGTACTCCTGCCCAGCTATGCTCTAGCTGCATTCACACCTTGAATAAAACAGGCTTTATGGGGACCTTTCACACATATTACAGTTCATTGTTGGGAATAGTTTGTCCAAGTTTTCACACAATTTTTACTCAGACACTGACTGAATTTGGAGTGGGTATCCTGTATAGAGTGATGATTTACCAAGAAAAGAATCCTCTGAAGGATAAAATCAGACCTAAAAGCTGCATCTGACTAGGCTGCGACAGCTTACAACTAGTCAGTAATAAAAAGTGTTGCAACAATTATGCAAATTAGTGACACTTTTCACTTGGAATCATGCTGAATTTCCACATTTGCGTGCATCACTACCACTAACCTTCTATATGGATTACATGATACCCTATGGTGTACTGATTTATATGCAATCACAATTCACATTCTTCCCCACAATATCTGTTTAACAATAAAAATACAAAAACTGAATAAAGCAGGACTATATAATTGAATCTGAAGTGAAAAGCGTGAATGTACCTGCTGAGGAGAGTTGTTTGGACCTGTAGCATTATCCGAGTCTTTGAATAAGTGATGGGAGTCACCTATTGCCATGGCATCAGCTATAATGCTGATTGTCTGTAAATATGTTTTATAATGACAGTAACTTAGAATGCAGCATAAGGCACAATTGATCATTTTGATGTTAATACGGCATTTATCATGCAAATAGTTTGGCCACTTGTTCAGACTAAATTTCTATAAGATGAGATATATGTCATCATACAACAGTGTTAAGACAAAGAAAAAAAAAATTCTAATTCATCCTAAAATAACTTTTCTTTTCAAGCCAAGCTCTATCTGCATTCACATATCTTGTCATGGCCGTCAATTTGTTACACCTGTGTGCGCACCTGCCTGTAATCATCCTCTGCCTATTTATACCATCAGGTCTAGTGCTCGGTGCGGAGTTGTCTGTTTCTCTTCCCAGAAACCTGCTACGCCAACCTTCAAGCTTCCCAGCCTCATTGAGTTCTTCCACATCAGCTTCCAAGCCATCTCCATACCCAGTCTGGGCCTGCACCTCCTGGACCTACCAACTACCAAGTAAGCCACCATCATTCCTTCTCACCCTGTCAGCTTCCCCTGTGCACAGGCAGAGATCTGTGGCGGTGGACCCCTTTCTCCCTGGCGGCGGATTCACCTGCCTCCCACACCGGCATTCAGCTCTCCGGCTGTCCTGTGGGTACTATCCTCCTGGCTGCAGCTTCAGCGCTAACCTGGGCTACTCTCCACCATCTCTAACATTAAGCGCTGTAATATCAAGTGCCATTCGAGCCTTAATTGTATCTAACACTCCTCTGTCTCTTCCCAGGGTTGTCAGGTCGTATGGTGCTCTGCTCGCCCCAGCTGACTTGCCTGCTTACACTACACTCACACAACCACGCATACACGCACCCACTCACGTCCATTATACTCAATAAACAGTTAATTGCATCTGTCTTGAGTCGTGTCTGCTCTGTAGGTCACTAGAACCATGTCACATCTTAAATAAAACAGTCTTTGTGGGGACCTTTCACACACACACACAGTTTTACAGCTCTTCATGGGGACCAGTTTTGTCCAAGTTTAGACACAGTTTATACTCAGACATGCAAATTAGTGACACTTTTCACTTGGAATCGTCCTGAATTTCCACATTTGTGTAAGCCACTACCACTAACCTTCTATATGCATTACATGATACCCTATGGTGTATCGATTGATATGCAAACACAATACACTTTCTTTCCTACAACAACAACAACAAAAACATGTCTTATGGGCCAATACTAAAAATAACACAGGCACCTTCAGAATATCTTCTGCAATCATTCTAAAGGATTTCCCTTATGGGGACCTGATTTTTTTTGTCCCCACCCTGCAATAGGTCCCCAAGACGTGACTTTGTAAACAGATTGCTGTCCCCATGATGTGATGAATACCAGAGTTCACACACACACACACACACACACACACACACACACACACACACACACACACACAGAGCTAAACACACGGGACCTGTGGTTTTTGTTGTTGTTGCTGTTGTTTTGTTTGTTGAACAGCTTTATGATCATCTGTCCAGTGTTGTTGTGATAGATACAGTATGCCAAAATGTCAGATCACTGGAGGAGGAGGATTCAATCAACTGATCACCTGAAGCGCAGAGCACAGCTTTTTTATTTGTCGTTGGCTGCACCTCCCAGCAAAAGCTCACTCCATGTATGATCTTTGTTTTATTTTTTTCACTTTATTGAAAAAAAAAGCTGTTTTATCGCCATCAGTTCATGTGTCTTTGAGCCTGGTTGTACCAGCTGTTATTTGATGTTCCTGACATGTCACATCAGCTGTTTTAGGCACGACTGACCTGGCAGATCTGACAGCCCTGCCAGGTCGGTCACGCCCCCCGCCGTAGTGTTTGGAGGGGAGAATCATCTCGGTTGAACAGAGATGATCTCTCCCAAAACTAGGATTTATGGATCAGGAAGCAATGGCAGTTTGGCATGACTGCGCTATGCAGAAATTAGACTATTGCAAGTTGTGAATGTCGGCAACACGCTAAACATTAGTTGGTTTTAAGTTTCTATTCTTTAATTACTGTATATGTCCAAGTCCTTACGGATATGCAATGCATTTGGCCAAATGTGAAAATTTCTGTGTATCCAAGCGTTTTAGACCAATTTTTATACGTTTGGTGAACCCTGCCTAAATCGTCATGGTGTGACAGTAGACAGCTTAAGATTGCATACTGTTTGTGACTCCCAAGTATCTACTCAATCAGTTGCAAACAATAGGCATTCCCAGCAAGATAATTTGCAGCACTCCTCAGCGGCTGTAATCCAAGGATATCGCTCATTGTTAATATGGAAGAGATGAACAAATCCTTTCCCTGGATGAGATGGGCCTGCTAGCTTCAGGGTTGGCCAACCTCTCTTCACAAAGACCAGCTTTTCTTGAAAAGTCCGACTGGAAAATTAATTAATTAATTCATTCATTCATCTTCTACTGCTTAATCCTTTTCGGGTCGCGGGGGGCTGGAGCCTATCCCAGCATCTTTGGGCGAGAGGCGGGGTACACCCTGGACAGATCGCCAGTCCATCGCAGGGCCAACACAGAGAGACAGACAACCATTCACTCTCACAGTCATACCTAAGGACAATTTAGAATCCCCAGTTTGATGCCAGTTAGCCTAACTTGCATGTTTTTGGCATGTGGGAGGAGACCGGAGAAATCCAGGAGTAAACCCACACAGACACGGGGAGAACATGCAAACTCCACACAGATCACTGTTGGTCGGGGGCTGGGAACAAACCCAGGATCCCCCGGCCAAGGGTGAGTTATTGTGCTGCCCCAGTGCTAACGACTCCGCCATTTATTTTTTTTTTTTGAATATCAGTGACCAAATCCATTTCCTCTCTCCTGTCAGCCATTGTGGGTGGAAAAAAACAGCTATTATATTGAAACAGATACAGTGTATTGTTGCTGATTAAGCAAGTCCTTGGACTGGCATTTTGCTAGCTTGGATCCTCTGCATTGTGGGTGGAGGAGTCTAACCATCCAATCAAAAGACTTGAAAATGGCAATGTTCTCAGATGCTTTCTATGCGTACCCCTGGACGTACAGAAGACATCTGATTTGTTAAAGCAATACGATAAGTTTAACAGTTAATTTAACCTACAGAGTGCACTGTTAATTCCTGAAGGCCCAAGGCAGATTTGCTTGACCCTGGATACACAGATGGCTGAAATATGATTGTACAAAAAAACTCAAACATGTACTACACTACTGGAAGGAGTTCAACCAAAAGAAAAGCTACAAAATGAACATAATTGACTACTGAAAATAATTCAATACATCCTCATGGATCAAACATGTTGTAAAGGTTGTAAATTTAACTCTGATGGTGTTTAGGCCAGCAGAGAAGGCTTTGCTGGCCCTGAGGGTCCGCCACTGAATACATCCATCCATTCATCTTCTACCACTTAATCCTTTTTGGGTTGCGGGGGTGGGGGGGGCTCCTATCCCAGTATCTTTGGGCAAGAAGCAGGGTACACCCTGCACAGATCGCTAGGCCACCGCAAGGCCACTGAATACAATACATCCATAATATAAAGATTGGAAAACATAGGAAATATCTACACAAAAGCCTCCTAAGCCAGAGCTGTCCAATCATGTGCCATGGATGGTAAATACCCTGCAGGATTTACCTCCACTTTACCTCCAACCAGTGTCTTCAGCAGAAGATTTCACTGAACTTCTTCCCACTGATTGCTGATGAGTGAAAACACCTGCTGACGAGACTGGGTAGAAGAGAAAACCTGCAGTGTCTTGGCCCTCCATGGCACATGATTGGAGAACCCTGTCCTAAGCCTTTGTAACAGTCAATTTTCTTGACTTTCCTGCTGTTTTAGTTCTAAACATTTGAGAAATTTTACTGTTTTTGGCTGCATCTCTAGCAGTGTAAATAGATTCAAAGATTTTATTTGTCAATACTACTATACATACAGGACATACAGGAGAACTGAAATGGTGTTTCTCTCTTTCTTCAGTGGTGTGGACAATATAAAAAAAAATAAATAAAAGGAACAAGGCTGGAAAAAAAAGCAGTCTATGTACAGTAATGTTACCCGTAATGCAAGTAGCGACAAACGATAGACCCAGACCTCCTATTGCACAAATGAAGATAAACAATGAAACCCATCAGTCATATAGGATTAAGCGGAAGAAGATAGGCTGTTGATCCACTGTTATTTTCAATGTATTTATTTTCTTTGTATTTTATTAGTTTCAGTTTATTAATTGTCTTTTTATTTCATTTTTTTTTCCAAAAGCTATTCACTTTCACCAATACACACTATAGTTACCCACACATTACATCTGTTAGGGAAAGGAATTTTTATTCTTAAATGTGTCTTTCTAATGCCTTCTGTTAATTAGACACAAAGATGACTGCATTTTATATAGTTAGCTCTTTTAATGCTGATATGTTATGTTCTGTGTGTTTTGTTATGGTTGTTGATGCGTATGGATTGAGTGTTGTTTGTAGTTTTTATGTGGGAGGGGGCATGTGCGGTTTCCTTGTATTTATATGCAATGACAATAAAAGGCTCTATCTATCTATTTTGGTCAATGCTTATTTTTCTTTACAGGGCTGGGGATGTGAGGGGTGTGGTTTGGCAGGCCTTGCAGTTTTGGGTTGTGAGCCTGTCACGAATGATAGCCGAGCGGTTAAGGCACCAGAGAAAGAGCGGAGGCTTCCAAAGTTTGCAACCAGCAATTTGTGTTTATTCCAGTAATCTTCACAGGCAATAACTCCAACGCACATCCGACACTCCACCCAAACCAAATGAACACACCTGTTAATATGCTCAGTGAGGTAATTAACCTAATTGGCACATACCATAATCCCAAGTAAGACAATGAACATTTCATCTTCCCACATATACCCAATAATATCTAAAAAGGACATAAATACATAATTTCCCCACAAAATTTACAGAATAAATAACACCATAAATACACCATAAATAATACAATAAATAATTTAAACCCCTATTTACATATTAAATACCCCCTTTACTCCACCATCCTATACTACCTCCTGCTGGTATCCTTTAAAGGCCCTCAAACCCCTGAGGAGTCTTTTGCCCGGATACCACCAGGAAGCATGCTGGCAAAGGTACGTGGTTCCAAGATTAATCAATTGCCTCACCCAATTAACATAATTAATATTAACATTTATCTCACAAAAGAATTCAATTCAGTCAAAACACATTCTACAATTATATGTGCACTTTTTACAATCCAGTACATGTTAACATTTGCAAATATAAATCCTTTTACTCATATAATATAATATTCAATTACCAGACCATACAGTGGCACACTCCGTCGTCACAGAGCCCCTGTTCTTTTGGGTCGTCCTAGCTTGGTCGGTTGACAGAGAACATGTGGCATGGAGCAGAGAGGCCTGAGCTTTTGGTAATTTTGTACATAGTTTTTGACAATAAAAGACCTCAAAAGAGAAGAAAGTTTCTTTATTTTGGGGAAAAACACAACGCAGAAGGATGACCGCTACACATCTGTGGTAAGGAGTTTTCTGCTTTTTATTCGCTTCCTCTATGCTACTCCTTGCCAACACTCGGTCAGGCCTATTTTGCTCCTCATTGGCCAGTCCACTGGGAATTTTCCCTGTCAACCCTATGGCCAGTCTGCTCCTTGATTCCAGCATATGTTGCTCCAATACCAGTATGTACTGTTCAGCATTAATGGTGTCTTCACAGATGTGCAAGTTAGCTATGTCATGGGCATTAACACACACCCCACACCATCACAGATGCTGACTGAACTTTGTGCTGATAACAATCTGGATGATCAATTTCCTCTTTAGCTCAGACACAACGTGCATGACTTCCAAAAACATTTTGAAATTTGGACTCGTCAGACTCCAACGCACTTTTCCACTTTGCGTCAGTCCATCTGAGATGAGCTTGCTTCCAAAGCAACTGCCCGCATTTCTGGGTGTTGTTGTCATACGGCTTTCTCATTGCATAGTAAAATTTTAACGTAGATGTACTGATGAACTGTGTAAACTGACAATGATTTTCCAAAGTGTTCTTGAGCCCATGTTGTCATATTCTTTACAGAATGATGTCGGTTTTCATGCTGCCTGAGGGATCGCCTTAGAGATTTTTAATGCCGCCTGGGGGATTGAAGGTCACAGACATGCAGTGATGGTTTTCAGTCTTGCTGCTTACATGCAGAAATTTCTCCAGATTCTCTGAATCTTTTGAAAATATTATGGACTGTAGATTATGCTTGACTGTGAAGGGCTGAGCCTTTTGGGGATGCTTCTTTGATACCTAATCATGACACTCATCTGTTTCCAATTAATCTGTTAAGAATGTTCCACAAAGGTAGTTTTTTTTTTGTTTGTTTGTTTGTTTTTTAGCATTCCTCATCTTTCTCAGTCATTTTTTTTAATAATGATCTAACTTTCTTGGAAGTGGGGTGTGTATATTCTGTTTCACAATGATGTATTAAATTATTCCCAATAGTTTATTCTCTTCGTTTCATTGCTTTTCTCTTGGTTACACTGCTTCCAGTACTGTAGTCTATGATAAAGTTTTTTGTTTTTTTTTCATATTTCAGCCATCATGTGTTGTCAATGAAATTTGCTTTGAGGTCTTCAGGAATGAAGAGTGCAGGCTCTGTGCCTAAAAAAACAAACAAAAAAAAAAACAAAAACATGAAGCAACATTTTCAAACCAATTTTTGTTTAGTGAACTAAATTTTGAATTAGGAAATTCACTAAATGCTTCAAAAATAAGTAGGCTCAAAGTGAAACAGCCAGAAAAGTGAATAAAAACTAAGTAAAAAAATAAAAGTCAACATACTAAATGCATCAGACCTAATTAAAATAAGTAACATTTAATAGACAATTTCAAACTTTATAAATTTGTGTTCTCATTTTCATCAAGTTTACCTTATTCTTCCATTTTAAAAGTAAATATTGCTTAAGACAATTAGTTAGCATTAGCAAAAATTTAACAAATTAATTAGAGGTTATCCTTTTCCAACATTTATTCAGTCATTAAGATTCCGGTCCGGACGTAGGAGGTGCTGGAGCAAGATCTGGCAAGATCCGGAACAAATTAATCCCTGACAAGAGGAATTTTGACTTTTTCTGTATCATACAATAGAATAGACTATATAATAGGCTTATTCACACACACACACACACACACACACACACACTATGTAATAAGCCTATTACATAGCGTATATAATAGGCTATATAATAGCCTATTATATCAGCCGTACTTTGCACAACAACGAACACAAAACAGTACATTTGACAAAGAGTTGTTGGCCGTCCACCTGGCAAGGTTCCACTTCCAGTTTTGGCTAGAAGGGAGCGAGTTCACTGCAATCGTTGATCAAAAGCCGCTAACATACGCAATGTCCAAAGTCTCCAAACCATGGATTGCCCGGCAGCAACAACATTTCGCCGCGATCTCAGAGTTTACGACAGACATCCAGCACGTTCCCGGTAAGCTTATTGTCATGGCCGACTGCCTGTCGCACATGTTAGGCTCCCCGGTCTACATGGGAATAGATTTCCCCGCCATGGCTGCGGACTTAACTGGGGACGCAGACATTTGCACGCTCCAGTCGGTGCCTAGTGGGCTAAAACTGAAGACCAGGGCGGTGCAAGAAGGGTGTCCCTCCCTTTCTCTGCGATGTCTCCACTGGTCATCCACGCCCGGTGGTTCCAAGCGCTTTGTACCGCCGCATTTTTGAGTCAGTCCACTCCCTTTCACACCCAGGCGTACGTGCCTCGGTTAAACTGGTGGGGTGAGATTTGTCTTGCTGCACTTATGCAGAGATGTGGAAGAGTTGGCTGCAGCATGTGTCACATGCCAGCAGGCCAAAGTGCACAAGCATGCCAAAGCCCACCTCAAGCCGTTCCAAATTCTAGCCAGGAGGTTCGACCACATCCACGTTGATTTGGTGGGCCCCCTCCCCCCATCACAAGGTTTCACACACCTTTTGACAATCGTGGACTGCACCACGCGTTGGCCTGAAGTGGTCCCGCTGGTGTCCACCACATCTGTGGAAGTGGCTCGTGCTTTGTTGTCGGCTTGGGTTGCATGGTTCGCATCCCCATCGGACATCACTTCTGACAGGGGTCTGTAATTTGTTTCGGAACTCTGGTCCGCCATGGCCAAGAGCCTGGGGGTCAAAATCCACCACACCACGGCATACAACCCCCCAGGCTAATGGGCATGTGAACATTTTCATAGGTTGCTTAAACCAGCGCTCAGAGCTTCAGTCACGGATGCAAACTGGGTCAACTGCCTGCCCTTGGTCCTGTTAGGGTTGTGCTCCGCACCTAAGGAGGATCTGGCAGCCTCCCTGGCAGAACTCGTTTTTTTCTCAGCAGCTGCAGATGCCCGAGGAATATTCTCCGGAAAACCACACACCCGAGACCACCCTGTCCGTGCAATTTTTTCACTGTACAGGGCCGGTGAAGGTGCCTGGCCCAGCGCACCATTGTTTTCCCCACACCTTCATCCCAAAGAGCTTACAGAGCACCAAGTTCATTTTTGATAGGCATGACACACACAGAAACCCACTGCGACCACCGTATGATGGACCGTTCAGAGTGCTTGAAACCAGACCAAAGCATTTTATGTTAGACTTTGGGGGCGTAAGGAAAATGTCTGCACTGACAGGCTTAAGCCCGCTTATGTGTTGGCAGACGAACAGGTGGTGTTGGCTCAAGCTCCTCGGCATGGACGCCCGCCTATGGCGGTTCCGCAAGTTGGTGCTCCCCCTGCAGAGAACTGTTGGCAGCAGACTAGGTCTTTCCCCTCCCCACCCTTTCCCCCTCCACAGGAGTGAAGCCACAGGTCGAGTTTGTCTCCTGCCCACCTCAACAGCAAGACACTTTGGCCAGTCCGGCGACTCCACGTTACAGCCATTACGGGCACCAACTCAAGCCCAAGGTCCCAGAGGGTTAGAGCCTCTTCTGGGTGTTCGGGGTGGGTGGGGGGGGCTGTGTGGTAGACACAGTACATATGGCATTCCACCCAGGAAAAAGGGGTTGGTGGGGGAGAAGATAGTTAGGGATGCTAATGGAGAAAGTGAGGGGAGCCAAGCAAACAAAGATATGCCTTTCGTCCCAGCCGTGCCAGGTTGACACCTGAGGGCACAGGGGTGTGAATGTATGTTAGCAAGACCTGCTCTGTTACATGTGTGCCAATGTCATGTTAGTGTGTGTGCATGTCTTTCACGTCTGTATGTTAATGTGTTTACCCAGTGTGCCAGAGGTGGGAATAAAAGTATATAAGGAGTTATCTCAGGCACTCAGGTCAGAGTTTCTGTGTTTTATGTTGGAAGAGGAATAAAGTTTGTGTGTCGTCCAGCTTGCTGCCTCGTCTGCTTTCCTCTTCCACAATTGTATGACACAAAGTGTAAAAAACAGACAATACGATGACAAAAACTAAAAAAAACCAAAACAAACAAACGCTGGTGTAAGGTAGAAAGTCCGCTGATGATCGTCAAAATAGGGCCCATAGTCTTTCCAGCTTTTCCTGGGTCTGCCTTGGGGTCTCCTCCCATTCCCAAAACACCTCAAGGGGGAGGTGTCCAGGAAGCCACCTGATCAGATGCCCAAATGTCAAACGAATTATATGTTTAATTAACAATATACAACACAGCAGTACTCTTTGAAGCTCCTAACTGGCTAGTCAATTTATCGAATTTGGAGTCCAAAATGCAGTTAATGTGTCCCACAACTATTATATTTAAATTTAAAGGATTGGCAGAGTAGCATTTTTTTTTTTTAAGAGGATGGGGTCATCAAACTGTGGACCTATATGTTTATCACTGTTACTGGTGTTGAGTTGAAAGACCCACATGCAATAATATACGTAGGTTGATGTAATGTTTTGTAGCCTGTTGTTAAATTCATACAACAAAAGAGTCCTGGCTGACATGCTGTATCTGGCTCGTGATCATCAACGAACTGATATTGTAGAATAGTCTGTGCTGCGTCTTGATGTTCATTTTCATGGCTGGACCGGGACAAAAAAATCAGCCTTGGCAGTCAGCCTACCATGATTGGTCAAGCGACATCAGTGCACATGGTCCTGTTAAATTTGTGCACGTATTGGCCAGTCCCCAAAAGCAACAGTAAAGCTGAGTAGTACACGTGTTATGGGGAAAAGAATATGAAAGGAGAATATAATAATTAGTCACATGATCACATTATTTCCTGTTCAAACGATACATAATGAGGAATAATTTCATAACATTAAGACTCTCTTGTTACAACAGTAGCTTCTTCAGTAACTCACCCTTCTCTGCAAAATGTCAATTACATTGTCTGCATCAATTTGCTTTTTGATTATTGATACTGGAAATTTTTTAATGTGGTTGGTGCAGTCATTGGGAGAGGCAGGGATGTGCAGAGAAATTTTGAGGCTATTGCTCTAACCTGAAAAAAGAGCAAAATTACAAGTTAATTTATAGCAGAAAAGTCTCAATTTAAAGGGAAAACTTGCAAATTTATCATCAGATCTGCATCCGGCAGATGAGGAGGAAATAGGACTCAAAGTGCAGGGAGAACTCCAGTGTAACGTGATTTTATTCACAGTGAAAATAAATACAACATGGGGGCTGTCAAAATGCAAAGAGAGCCAGTTTGCTAAACATTCACAAAGAACACACGATGACAAAGAACTGGAGGGACATTTTGGTATGTTGCCGCAGGGAAAACTGAAAACAGGTATATATAGGGACAAAGAAATACTAAACATGGCAAAGCTGGGACTAATTGAGAATTAAATGATAAAATACAGGAGAACAGAAAAGGATTATAGCTAAACAGGAAAACAAGTAACAATCCTTTTAAAATAAGAGATGGCCTGGAAGCTAAAAATAAGCAATGAACAAAAACAGAGCTTTACAAAATAACCAGGAACAAAGGAAAACTACTAATACCAAAAAACAACAATTAGTCCAAAACCCAAAAGAAGACCATGTCAAGATGATGATATTAATGAGGAAGACAGTCACATACAGTGGTGTGAAAAAGTGTTTGCCCCCTTCCTGATTTCCCCTTTTTTTGTGTGTTTGTCACACTTAAATGTTTCAGATCATCAAACAAATTTAACTATAAGTTAAAGATAACACAAGTAACCACAAAATGCAGTTTTTAAATGAAGGTGTTTTTTATTAAGGGTAAAAAACAATCCAAACCTATATGAATTTGTGTGAAAAAGTGACCCCCGCCCCCCTCCCCCCCCCGTGCTAAAACAAAATTAACTGTGGTTGATGACATCTTTGGAAAGCTTCCCTACACACACCAAGGCCTGATTATTGCCACACCTGTTCTCAATGAAGAAATCACTTAAATAGGACCTGCCTGACAAAGTGAAGAAGATCAAAAGGTCCTCAAAAGCTAGACATCATGCTGCAATCCAAAGAAATTCAGGAACAAATGTGAAACAAAGTAATTCAGATCTATCAGTGGAAAATGTTTCAAAGCCATTTCATCTTCTTCTTCTTCTTCTTCTTCTTCTTTTAGATTTGATTGGCGGTTGGCAACAAGCTTACAGGTGCATTACCCCCACTGACTTGATTATCATCACTCTATATCTTTGAATAAGGAGTCCTTATAAGGAGTTCGGGACAACTACTAATATCTGAAAAAAAAAAAAATTCCCTCCTTGGACTGTGTCCTCCCTGTGTATTTCTAAAACTTTGGGACTACAGCAAACCACAGTGAGAGCCATGTTCCACAAATGGCGAAAACATGGAAAGTGGTGAACCTTCCACGGAGTGGCCAGCTGACCAAAATTACCCCAAGAGCACAGTGACGACTCATCCAAGAGGTCACAAAAGACCCCACAACAGCATCCAAAGAACTGCAGGCTTCACTTGCCTCAGTTAAGGTCAGTGTTCATGACTCCACCATAAGAAAGAAACTGGGAAAAAATGGCCAGCATGGCAGCATTCCAAGACAAAAACCACTGCTGATCAAAAAGAACATAGAGGCTCATCTCGGTTGTTTTTTTTTTTGTTTGTTTTTTTTTGTTTGTTTTGTTTTTTTGTCAGAAAATATCTTGAATATCCCCAATATTTTTGGAAAAATCCTCTGTGGAATGACGAGACAAAAGCTGAAATTTTTGGAAAATGTGTGTCCCATTACATCCGGCATAAAAGTAACACAGCATTTCATAAAAGGAACATCATACCAACAGTAAAATATGGTGGTGGTAGTGTGATGGTCTTGGTCTGTTTTGCTGCTTCAGGACCTGGAAGACTTGCTGTGGTAAATGAAACCATGAATTCTGCTGTCTACCAAAAAATCCTGAAGGAGAATGTCCGGCCATTGGTTCGTGACCTCAAGCTGAAGCACACTTGGGTTCTGCTGCAGGACAATGATCCAAAGCACACCAGCAAGTTAACCACTGAATGGCTTAAGAAAAACAAAATGAAGACTTTGGAGTGGCCTCGTCAAAGTCCTGACCTGAATCCGATTAAGATGTTGTGGCATGACCTTAAAAAGGCGGTTCATGCTCGGAAATCCTCCAATGAGGCTGAATTACAACAAGAGGAGATACAAGAATATGAGCTCTCTAGTATCAATGGCTGAATGAGCGGAATAATAAATAATCTTACGGAGTATGGGGAGTAGCTGAGGCACCAAGAAGCAGCTTAGTCCTCATCCAGATTGCCAGGAGTCCCCTGAGATGGAGAAATGCTTGTGAAGATAATTACAGTGCAGAGTGCAGGTGAGACTGTCATCACCCGTGGCTCACGGGCTGCCGCCTCAGCTGCGCGCACACCTGCTCCTCGTTAGTGTGCCACTATTTATTCCATCCTGCCCTGAGCTGCAGCCTGGAGCCGTCTGTCTCCCTACACGGATATTCCCCAGCAGCTACCTTCTCATCGGGCCTGCTGATCCTCGCTAAGGACACGTAAGCTGTCACAATTTTCAACTCATCATCTTCTACCAGCTTCCCCTGTGCACAGGTGGATACCCGGCGGCGGACTTACCGTTCATCATCTCGCCGCTCCTCTGCCTCGCCACTTCACCCGGACGCACAGCAGGACGTTGTCTCCCAGGCTTGGGACCTGCCAACGCCAGCCATCGCATCACTGCAAGTAAGCACAGCTCTTGATCACGTTCCCGTGTGGTTGCCTAGCTAACCCCTGTTCTCCTCTCTCCCATAGGGTTGTCTGGCCGCACGACGTGCTGCTCTGTCCTGGCTTGCATCCTCCACCCACATTACATATTAATCCCTCATACACGCATCCATACACCCTCCTTGCTGTTTAATAAAGCAGTCAAATCCATCTGAGCCTGCGTGCGTGTTTCCTGGGCCGAACAATATGTCAGTACAGCTCCAGCAGGGTGGCCCAGTGGACAGCGGGCTCGCACGCCGTTTTTCCACCCTCGAGGCTCAGGTGGATATGATAGCTCACCAACAGCAGGTGATACTAAACCAATTAACATTAATCACTGACCGGTTAGACCGCCTGGATCCTCCACGGTCCTTCCCTCCGGGTCCGCCTGGTGCCGCGGCTCCGGCTGTCTCCTCGGCCTGCCAGCCTGGCTTGGGGGCGCCAACCCATCTCACACCCATTCCAACCCCCGCTCGCTTCAGCAGGAAACTCGATGGAGCGAAAGGGTTTATTCTACAGTGTGAGTCGGTGTTTCTGCGCGTCCCCGGGGATTTCCCCTCAGACCACAGCTGAATCGGTTACATGGCCAATCTTCTCGAGGGGCGAGTGTTAACTTGGGCTTATGCCGTAATGACGAAGCCCAGTTACGAAAGCCTCTCGTATGATCGGTTCGTGCAGGACTTTCTAGAGGTTTTTGACCATTCCCATCTCTACAGCGTTCTCGCTGACCGGCTCCTTGGTCTCCAACAGGGAGTCCGGTCGGCGGCGGAATACGCGGTTGACTTCCGGGTGGCAGTGGAGGAGGTGGGCTGGGGAGAGGCATCTCTCTGCAGCGTCTTCCTCCGAAGCCTCAACTCTGGTCTGAGGGATGAGCTAGCTGGCCGAGATCTCCCAGGGCGACTTTCTGAGCTAATCTTGCTCACAATTAGCCTGGACAACAGGCTGCGTGAGCGGGCTGCGGATCGGAAGTCTGCCAGCCGCTCGCGCGGAGCTTCCCTCCACCCGGCTCAGTCTCGCCCCCTGGCGTTACTGGCGCCGGAGTCCACCGATGAACCAGAGGCCATGGCTATTGGGTGCACTAGGCTCCCTCTAGCGGAGAGACAACGCCGGCGGGAACGGGGTCTCTGCATGTATTGCGGAGATGATTAGATTAGATTAGATTCAACTTTATTGTCATTACACATGTATGAATACAAGGTAACGAAACACCGACATCCCGTGGAGCTGTACCCAGTGAAGCCAAACGGGGAGGTCCGCGAGTCACAATAGGGGGCCTCGCGGACTCTAACCGGTCTAACTCCCTATCCTCGTGCACACTGCCCTTACGGTTCTGCCACAACTCCACTGGGCATTCCATTCACGCACTGGTGGATTCTGGGGCAGAGCAGAGCTTTATTTCCAAAAGCCTGGCAACCCGTTTGGGCATACCAAGTCAACCACTGCCTACCCCCCTAAACTTGGTCACTCTCTCCTGTTCTCCTTTGGGAACTGTTACACATCGCACTAAGCCAGTCCCCATCATCATCTCCGGCAACCACTGGGAGGATTTGTCCTTCTATGTCCCGCCTTCTTTGTTGGACCGTGTCATCCTGGGATACCCCTGGCTGCGGCTGCATAACCCTGTCCTGGATTGGAGGACCGGCAACGTCCTGTCCTGGAGCACCTTCTGCTTGGGCACCTGTCTCCAGTCGGCACCCTGCGCACCGTCCTCCCCTCCATCAACACCCGTCTCCGAACCTCCGGACCTGACCCTGGTGCCGCAGGAATTCCACGATTTAGGAGCGGCGTTCAGTAAGTCCAGAGCCTTGTCTCTCCCCCTGCATAGACCCTATGACTGCGCAATCAACATCCGCCTGGGGGCCCCCTTGCAGTCAGGCCGTTTGTACAGCCTCTCTGCACTGGAGCGAGAAGCAATGGACACATATATAAAGGAGTCGCTCAGCGCTGGGATCATCCGCCCCTCTTCATCCCCACTAGGCGCGGGATTCTTCTTCGTGGCAAAGAAGGATGGGTCCCTTCGCCCCTGTATCGACTTCAGAGCCCTGAATGACATCACCATCAAGGACCGTTACACGCTGCCCCTTATGGACACTGCCTTCCACTCCCTCCAGGGGGCGTCCTGGTTCACCAAGATTGACCTCCACAGCGCTTACCATCTTGTTAGGATCCGGGAGGGTGACGAGTGGAAGATGGCCTTTAGGACGCCCAGCGGCCACTTCAAGTATCTTGTGATGCCGTTTGGGCTCACCAACGCACCTGCCGTCTTCCAACGTCTAATCAACGGCGTCCTCCGGGATTTTCTGGGAGTGTTCGTCTTTGTATATCTGGATGATATATTCATCTTCTCCAAGGCACGAGATGAACACCAGGTCCATGTGAGGCGGGTCCTGCAACGGCTGCTGGAGAACCGGCTGTTTATTAAAGCCGAGAAATGCGAGTTTTTTGCCAGTACCACCTCCTTCCTTGGGCTTGTTATCTCACACAACCAGATCCTTCCCGACCCCGCGAAGGTTAAAGCGGTGGTCGAGTGGCCCACGCCTACGTCCAGGAAGCAAGTGCAGCAGTTTATTGGCTTCGCGAATTTCTACCGGCGCTTCATCCCTAATTTCGGCGCCATTGTCTCTCCCTTGATCCGCCTCACATCATCAAAGGTGCCTTTCCAGTGGTCCGAGGAAGGGGCCACCGCCTTTAAGACCCTCCAGGCGGAATTCTTGTCCTCCCGGGTCCTGAACCAGGTCGATCCTGCGCTTCAGTGCTTAGTGGAGGTTGACGCGTCTGACACGGGGGTGGGGGCGGTGCTTTCTCAGCGTTTGGTGGTGGATGGAGTCAAGCGCCCCTGCGCCTTCTTCTCTCGACGGCTGACGGCGGTGGAACGTAATTATGACGTCGGTGACAGGGAGCTTCTCGCTGTCAAGCTCGCACTAGAAGAATGGCGTCACTTGTTGGAGGGGGCAGCCCAACCCTTTGTGGTCTGGACGGACCACAAAAATCTAGAGTACCTGAGGTCAGCGAGGCGTCTGAATGCCCGCCAGGCGTGCTGGTCTCTATTTTTTGCTCGATTCAACTTCACCATCACGTACCATCCAGTCTCGAAGAATGGGTTGCCCGACGCCCTCTCCAGGCAGTTTGCCCCCGAGGGTCCAGAGGAGTCCGGCCATACCATCCTGCCCAAGTCGTGCGTCATAGGAGAGATCGCCTGGCCCATCAAGGACAAGATCCTGGATGCACAGAAGACGGAACTGGATCCTGGCGGGGGGCCGGAGGGGAGGTTTTTTTGTTCCATCTGCAGTTCGGGGTGAGGTGATCCATTGGGCCGACACCTCCAGACTCGCTTGTCACCCCGGCATTACCCGCCTGGTGAGTTGCCTGCAGCGCTCGTTTTGGTGGCCAGGTCTCCATAAAGACGTTACCAACTATGTCCGGGCCTGTCCCCAGTGCGCAACCTGCAAGAACCAGAACTCTCCACCTGCGGGCCTACTCCAGCCTCTGCCAATCCCGGGCAGGCCCTGGTCGCACATTGCCCTTGATTTTGTCACCGGTTTACCAGTCTCTAACACCTATGACACGGTCTTGACAATTGTGGACAGATTCTCCAAGGCCGCCCATTTTGTGCCCTTTCAGGGTCTCCCTTCAGCACGCGAGATGGCCGATCTACTGGTCCACCATGTCGTCAGACTGCATGGTATCCCGCTGGACGTGGTCTCGGACAGGGGTCCGCATTTTGTCTCCCAGGTCTGAAGGAGTTTTTGCAACACCTTAGGAGCCACGGTGAGTCTCTCCTCAGGTCACCATCCCCAATCTAACAGGCAGTGCGAGCGCACAAACCAGGAGTTGGAAGCCGCTCCGCGCTGCGTAACATCCTCCAATCCTTCATCCTGGAGCTCCTACCTGACCTGGGTAGAATACGCCCATAATTCAGCCCAGTCCACGGCAACTGGAGTATCACCTTTTGAAGCGTCCTTGGGGTATAACCCCCGTTTCCCCTGAGCAGGAGGGTGAGCTAGCCGTCCCCTCTGTCCAGGCGCACATCAGGCGTTGTCCGAGGATTTGGGCCAAAACAAAGGACGCGCTTTTACGCACAGTGGCGCGCAACAGCTCCACCACCAATCGTCACAGGAGACCAGCTCCTGCCTACCAGGTGGGTCAGCGGGTGTGGCTGTCATCGCAGGACATCAACCTGAAGGGAGAGAAGAAGAAGTTGGCCCCGAGATTCCTCGGCCCCTTCATGATCGCCAAACTCATCAACCCGGTGGCTGTGCGTTTGGCCCTCCCCCCCTCCCTCTGTGTGTGTCCCACTTTCCACGTCTCCAAACTTAAACCTGTTGTGTCCAATTCAATCTGCCCTCCTCCTAGGTCTCCTCCCGCGCCTCGTATGATCGACGGTGACCCGGCGTGGGGTGTTACTGCCATTCTGGACTCCCGGCGTCGCGGTCGCGGGCTGCAATACCTGGTTGACTGGGAGGGCTATGGGCCAGAGTGGAGATCCTGGGTGCGCTCTTTGTGGGTGTTGGATCCAGACCTCATCACGGAGTTTCACCGGACACACCCAGGTAAGCCAGCGCCAGGAGGCGCTGGTGGGGGGGGGGGTACTGTCATCACCCGCGGCTCACGGGCTGCCGCCTCAGCTGCGCGCACACCTGCTCCTCGTTAGTGTGCCACTATTTATTCCATCCTGCCCTGAGCTGCAGCCTGGAGCCGTCTGTCTCCCTACACGGATATTCCCCAGCAGCTACCTTCTCATCGGGCCTGCTGATCCTCACTAAGGACACGTAAGCTGTCACAATTTTCAACTCATCATCTTCTACCAGCTTCCCCTGCGCACAGGTGGATACCCAGCGGCGGACTTACCGTTCATCATCTCGCCGCTCCTCTGCCTCGCCGCTTCGCCTGGACGCACAGCAGGACGTTGTCTCCCAGGCTTGGAACCTGCCAACGCCAGCCACCGCATCACTGCAAGTAAGCACAGCTCTTGATCACGTTCCCGTGTGGTTGCCTAGCTAACCCCTGTTCTCCTCTCTCCCATAGGGTTGTCTGGCCGCACGACATGCTGCTCTGTCCTGGCTTGCATCCTCCACCCACATTACATATTAATCCCTCATACACGCATCCATACACCCTCCTTGCTGTTTAATAAAGCTGTCAAATCCATCTGAGCCTGCGTGCGTGTTTCCTGGGCCGAACAATATGTCAGAGACCTCTGTTGGGGGAAAGAGGAGAGAGTTCAGTCAGTGGCTAATGCACTTATGAGACTAAACAGAGTGGAGCCTCCGGCTCATGGGGAGTGGTCCGGTCCGCCACCTGGAATTGGAGAGAGTCCGCTTAGAGGTAGGTCCACCTGTGCACAGGGAATAGGGAGAGAGAAAGACAGGAGCAGAAGGTGATAATGTCCAGGAGAAAGTTGCTTACAGTTGCATTGGGGAGATGAAACTCCCAGACAGAAAGGTGCAGATTCTTGGAGGAAAAGAGAGGCGAAACTCCCTTTTTGAAGAGAAGGGAAAACTCAAGCTTGCGGAATTCTTCACGCTGTTGAAGTGTAGATGTTTCTGTACAGGAGTGCAGCACTCCACTCCTAACAAAGGCTGTGTTAATTGGGAGGCACAGGTGTGAGTGATACCGCAGCTGTTGAAGATAATTAGTGAGCAGGGGCAACAACCGGCACAGATCACCACAGTAATGGGTTTGTGTGTAGGTCTAGAGCCACTTGAGCTGAAAATTGCATCAAAGCCTCTCATTTAGTTTGGAGTATTATTGCTAACACTTTGTAAGAAGGTAAGAGCCTTGGCTGAGGTATGCATTCTTGGATCCTCACTAAAATGTAATGGTTTCGTCTGTAGCCCAAGAACCACCTCTGGTGAAAATTTCATCCAAATCCATAAGTAGTTTTTAAGTATGGTTGCTACCACTCTGTGAGAAGACAAGGGCCTTAGCGGAGGTATGCATTCTTGGATCATCACCAAAATGCTATGGGTTCCTCTCTAGCCCCAGAAGCACCTCTGATGAAAATTTCATCCAAATCATCAAATAATTTTTGTGTAATCCTCCTGCACATATAAGAACAAAGCCCTTGGAGGAGGTATGCACTCTCAGGTCATCACCAAAATCTTCCCCATGTCATTACAAACCTTTCTTTCAAATCTGTTAATAACTTTTTTAGTTATGTTGGTAACAGAAAAACCAACAGACAAACCAACCAACACCACTGAAAGAAAACATTACCTCTTCCTTTGGCGGATATGAAGATAAATGGAGAGAGAGAGAGAGAGAGAGAGAGAGAGAGAGAGAGAGAGAGAGAGAGAGATTGATTTTTAAAAGATCTTTAATAAACACACTTGTCCATCAGTCAATACAATTTCTATATCATGCTATGTTACACAGAAAATTAATCCCCCAAAAAACGCCCAAAAAAAAGCTGTCCATCATGAACTGAACAGAGGACATTCTCCAGGGACCAGAGGGTCCTGAAACCTTCCACATCCCCATTCCCCATAAAAAAATGAAAGTCCAGCCTGATTCTGGCTTTAAGTAGCCTCACAAATAAAATTTTGACATCAACATCACTCTCAACATTCTCAAGTTTTCTTCTCCGGCTTACATAGATAGCCAACTTTGCCTGCCCTAAAACAAAGTTCAGTAGTTGACACTTCTGCTTAAAACGACGATTGTACATAAAACCACAAATGAAAACCTGCTTAGAGAAAACTTCCTTAAAAATATGAAAAAGTTCTGTGAGAAGTTCAAAGAGGCCACTCAGGCGCTGACATTCAATAAAACAATGAAAAACAGTCTCCCTAGAGGAACAAAAAACACACTGATCACTGACACTGCTGTTAATCACAGAAACAAAAGCATTGACTGCTATAATACCATGCAAGACCCTCCACTGTAAGTCTCCATGCCTCTTAGGGAGAGGGGCTTTATAAAGAGCCCTCCAGGCAGGCCGATGCCCTTTTCCTAGTTTAAAATAGGCTCTCCAAGGAGTGTCCACACAGGTGTTCAATCTGTCCTTGTTGAGTGCCATCACCACCAGTCTGTAGAGAGCCTTACCACTGGCTCCTCCAAAGTCCACACCAGTGGGAGCACAGAATGCCAGTAAGGAGCAAGGAGCGACGTCAAAGTCCATATAGAGCGTGAGAGAGGGAAAGGGGTCAGTGCTTTCCGGCTGCAGCGTGCCATTGCTAAAGTCCAAGAGTAGGGAGTGCTCAAGTCCATGAAGCTCCTGTTTCCAGTGTGCAAGAAGACCATCGATGAAACGATTCGACCTGACACCAAGATGAGCTGCTAAAGCTGAGGCGTTGTTGAGGCCAGGACCAGCCAGTTCCACCACTTGCTTCAGAGTGAGAACGTTCCTGGAACACAGCCTATCAAGGAAGGTCCTTCCAACTCCCGGCAGGACACCAAGGCGACCACCAAAAACCAGCGGCTCCCTCAACAACCAGTAGAGGGAATCGCATGGCCCTCTTTGTTTTTTAAAAAGAGTCCACACTGAAAAGAGACTGCGGTAAAAACTGGGTAAAGACAGTGCATTAGAGTTCTTAAAATCCATTAAAAACACAGGGAGGTCTAGCCCAAGCCCAAGGACTCTCTGTAAAATAACACAGGCCAAAGGCCTCCATACCAGGTCCTGGGGGCCCGTCAGCAGTCTCTGTATGAAAGTCAGTCTAAAAGCAGCACCTCTACTAGCTAAATGAATCACTCCTTGCCCCCCCTCCTCTTTGGGAAGAAATAACAGGGCTTGAGGAACCCAGTGGAGTCCACCCCCCCCAAAAAAGTCCACCAAAACAGACTGAATTTTGGACAACAAACCAGCAGGGGGGTCCATGCACATGAGGCGGTGCCACAGGGATGAGGAAACAAGATTATTTAAAATGAGCACTCTTCCTCTAAAAGATATTCTTGGCATTAGCCACTTCCATTTGTTTAGTCTCCCGTTAATTTTCTCTATGACCCCATCCCAATTTTTTTGCTCAAACTGCTGATTTCCAATAAAGACACCAAGATACTTAAAACCTCCTTTTTTCCAAATCAACCCACCAGGCAGCGTAAGCTGATTTTCTAGTTTCTCCCCCACCATCAGAGCCTCGCTTTTTCCCCAGTTTATTTTTGCAGAGGAAAGTTGGCCAAAGAGATTGACACTCCTAACCAGAACGTCAATGTCACTCTGCTTATTTAGCAGAATGACTACATCATCTGCATAGGCCGACAGCTTGAACGTGGTGTCACAGCCAGGAAAAGTGACTCCTGATAGGTCCCTTCTCAGGCAGTGAAGCAAAGGCTCTATGGCGAGGGAGTACAGCATCCCTGAGAGAGGGCAGCCCTGCCGAACCCCCCTCTGGACTTTTAAAGGGGCAGACAGGCCCCCATTTATCTTCAGTACACTCTCAATGTCACTGTACAAGACCCGTATCCTGGCTATGAAGCCTGGGCTGAACCCAAAAGCTGTTAAAACTGTCCATAAATATTGGTGTTCAACCCGATCAAACGCCTTTTCCTGGTCAATTGAAATCAAACCAGTTTCTACCGCCAATGAACCAGAGACCTCCAAAATATCCCGAATTAAAGTGACGTTGTCACTAATCAGCCTGCCAGGCACACAGTAAGTCTGGTCTACATGAATGAGCTCGCTCATCACCTTTCTCAGTCTTCGGGCCAGAGCTTTTGAGAGAATCTTATAGTCTGTGCAGAGCAGAGAGACTGGCCTCCAGTTCTTTAGGCTCTGGAGGCCCCCCTTTTTCGGCAACAGTGTGATGATGGCCCTCCTGCAGGTCGTGGGTAGGGTCCCCCTTTCCAAGCTATCTTGGAGAACCTCCAGCAGGTCTGGACCAAGCAGGGGCCAGAATTCCTTAAAAAAGTCCACAGAGAGACCATCTATGCCTGGTGATTTTCCATTCTGGAGGCTCATTAGCGCCATATGCAGCTCAGACAGAGACAGTGGAGCATCCAAGCCGGCAACAAGGTCCTCTGAGAGCACTGGAAGACCATCAAGGAAAACCTGGCCCAGTGACGTGTCCTCCCTCCACTCTGCTCTAAACAATTCACTGTAAAAGCTAGCAGCTTGTTTCCTGATCTCTGCTGCTGTGGAGATTGTTCTCCCGTCATCGCCCAACAAGGAGTGAATGAGCTTTCTCTGTCCATTTTTCCCCTCCAGTCCAAAAAAGTACTGGGAGGGCGAGTCCATCAGAGCTACATCCATGTAGCGCGAGCGGACCAGAGCACCCTGTGCGGTGACCCCTAGCAAGCTAGCCAAGGCTGACCTTTTTGACTTAAGAGCCTCTAAGTGCTCCTGTTTTCCGGTAGAACTGAGTAACTCCTCTAGCTCTACCACCTCAGTCTCCAGAACTTTCAAGGATTGGGTCAAGCTACGAGTGACATTTTGAGTGTACTGTTGGCAGAATTGTTTTATCTGTGCCTTACCAAAATCCCACCACATTTGGAGAGAACTAAAAGAAGATTTTTGTTCCCTGTGTGACTTCCATACATCATGAAAAACTCCCTTAAAAAACAAAAAAATTATTAAAATGCCAAAAAGCACTCTTACACTTTACATTTTCAATGAAAACAGAACAAATCAGCAGGCAGTGATCAGTGAAACCAACAGGACAGATACAACTATTTTTAAAAACACTCATTTGGTGTTTAAAACCATAGAAACGGTCTAACCTGGCCATAGATAAGAGGTTATCTTTAGCATGGCTCCAGGTGTACTGCCTCTGGTCCCCATGATGTGATCTCCACACATCGGCCATTTCATGTGCCTTCACTAGTTCCCTCAGCCTATTGGCAGAAGCAGGGTGAGGTTCCTGATGGTTCCTGTCCAGTCTGTGGTTTAATGTACAGTTAAAATCACCCCCCAGAAATAAAAAACTATTTGGATTACAGGATCTAACCGTATCTGATAGCATATTAAAGACCCTGATCCTTTCTGCTCTCTGGGTTGGCACATACACGTTTATAAGAACCAAGTTTACGTTTTCAAGCTGTACCTTTAGCAAGAGTACATGTCCTTTCATCACCTCTTCTACCTCATAAGAGACAGGCACACAACCCCGAGAGAAAAGTACAGCCACCCCTCCACTATTATTGGATTTGTGGCTAAAAAAAATGCAGCCATCCCACTCTTTTCTCCACTGGCACTCAATGTCTACAGTGCTGTGAGTCTCCTGGACCATCAGCACGTCAAGTGCCTTTAAATTAAAAAGCTTGTATAAAGAGGCCCTTTTTACATCATCCCTGGCCCCGTTTATATTAAGAGTGCCAATTCTAAGGTGGGGCATTAAAAAGGATAAAAATAAGGTACAGTAAAAAAACACACACATAGCATAAAAGGGAAGAAACAAACTAAGAGTCAACATGACTGTTAGAAATTTGTGATTTCAGTTTGACAACCAGTTTCTTTAAACGAAAAATTTCCTGATCAGTAAAAGTCTCATTCCCATCATTCGGTTTCATCAGCTTGCGAGCTGATGCCACAAATAACTCCAGATCTGGAAAGTAATTTTCCACTTTCACAGCTCTGCTCCCCTTAGTCACCTGGAGAAATTGTCTAATTTTAGTAAAACAATAGGAGCTTTGCTCCTCCTGCGTCTGCGTCTGCATCAGTTCAGACTCATCTCCACTTTCGTCAGAAGCGCTCTCATTCACTAAATCTAAATTCCCAACCCTACTAGATTTAGCAGAGCTCTGCAAGTTTTCAGCACTTTTCCTTTTTTGTGCAGCTTTAAAAGGATCCTCTTCAACAAAACTACATTCCTGCATTTCTTCATGAAACGCAACGTTTGTCATGCAGTGTTTGCTCTGTGTGTCCGCTACAGCGTCAAACCGCTCCTCCCCCGCCTGCAAAGTCTGTTCATTCACGTTCCTTTGTTTAACTGCACTTTTACTTACACCCTCCACCTGTTTACCCCGGGCGACAGGCTCGTCACAATGATCAGAGCTGCCGCCAGACAGAAATTCCCCACCATCACTGTTTGGGGGGACAACTACCGCGCCCGCCGCGGCCACCCCAGCACCCCAGCACAAGCGGACGCGGACGCGGACGCGGATGCGGACGCGGACGCGGACGCCCCCGCAGAAGTAGAAGCGGACGCGGCCGCGGACGCGGCCGCGGACGCGGATGCGGCCGCAGTCGCGGCCACGTCCGCCCCAGCAGAAGCGGGCGCCGCAGCGGCATCCGCCGCACCACATGTAGCGCTACCCTCCGGACCACCAGAAACAGCGGCGTCACCTTTCTTACCGCCAGTGCTCTTTGTGTTCGCCTTTTCAGGACATGACCTAATAAGATGGCCTTCTGCGCCACACGCAAAACACTTCATGGTTTCAGATGTTGCAAACACCAAGTAGCTAAAGCCATCAATCCTGAAATTAAAAGACGCGTTCAGTTCAGCAGAGCTGTCTTTCAACACCATGAAACACTGCCTCCTATGACATACAACATGCTTCAGCAGGGGTGATTTACTACCCAGAGAGACCATTCTGATAGGGGACACAACCTGGCCAAAACGGGACAACTCTCTAATCAGCTGATCATTTTTAACGAAAGGAGGAGCGTTTGAGATGGTGATCCTCCTAGACGGATTCGCCAGCGGTAAAACGGGAGTAAAAGTGTCACCTATGACCACTCCCTGTGCCACCACCTGATCAGCTTTCTCAGTCGAATCCAGAAAGATCACAATTGCGCTGTTCATCCTCGATGCTGATTTTATGCTGCCATGCCCAACCACCTGTCCTACAGCGAGGCTGGCCTCCTCCACAGAACAGGGAACTGTCGGGAGGATTCTCACACCATGACGCCGGGTTAAGCGCTCAAACTCCACACCACCATCAATCACCGGCATGATGCCGGCTGGGAAAAACCGGCAGCAGAAGCTACCGTTCCCCAACACACTCACTCCAACACTCACACCCCAGCACACACACACTCAACCCACTATATTAAACACACACACCTCAAACACACAAGATAGAGAAAAAGTTAGAAAATACAAAGTTTAAAGTACTCACTCGACACCACTCCACACCCCTGCTCCCACAAACGCCCACGCATGCGCACGAGAGAGAGAGAGAGAGAGAGAGAGAGAGAGGATTAAGGGAAGATGGTGAAGCAGGAAACTGTGAGAATTAGCAAGGCAAAAGTGAGGATAGTTATGAAGTGTCAGAATACAGATCAGGGTTAGGTTCAAACGCAGAGCCCGCCAGAACGATCACTCAGACTCCAATGAACAGTTTCACAATTTTTTTTAAAAAAGTCAAAGAAAATAAAAATGTAAAACTCAAGGAAAGCGGAACACAAAAATGCCAACTTAATTTTCACAAGACAGGTGCTCTCTGGAGCACACGTAGCCAATGGTAGCGAGCAGACAGAGATTATCAGAGACAGATCCTCCAAAGGGAGAATAATGCGGTAAATGGCTTGAGCAGCGGAGTCCAGCAGGGAACTCCAGCAGTGTCCAGGGTACAGGTGGAAGGCAGAGACCTGGGTGGACATCCTGATCTTCCTGGTCAGGCGAGCGTGATCAGCTCCGGAGTCACACTTGCAGGTGGCCACAACCTGAGGAGCAAGACACACTAGATAAGTTCACGATAACAATGATAACCAGACAAATCTTGACATAAATTGTGGCTGCAAACCCAGATGATCCAGCGATGAGCTCTCCTCAAACTGGATTTTAAATACGCTGGCTCATCAGATGCAGCAGGTGGATAATCACGCAGGTGCATCCAATAATGTGGAGCCGGAAAACAGGAATAGGAGGGGTGGGGGATCACCCTTGACTGATCATCACAGTGCCCCCACCCCAAGGGACACCTCCTGGCATCCCACTGAGTTTGCATCAATGGGTTTGATGGAATCCCTGAATCATGCGCTTGTCCAAGATGTACGACCCCGGGATCCAAGACCTCTCCTCTGGACCATATCCTTTGCAATGAACAAGGTACTCTCGTCCCCACCCCTGACGATGCACGTCCAGGATTCTTTCCACCATGTACATGGTTTGTCTGTCCATGATCCAGGCGGGCAGAGGGGGGTCCGGAGGAAGGCAGAGTGGACTGACTCACTAATCTTAGTGATGTGAAATGTGGAATGGATGTGCATAGAGGGGGAGCAAGTCCAACCAAATGGTCACATCGCTGATAAACCGCTACATGGTGTAGGGGCCCAGATATTGGGAGGAGAGTTTCCGGGACTCCAGCTTCAGTGCGATCTTGTTGGAGGACAGCCATACCTTCTGTCCCACTGTGAACTTTGGTGCTGGCGCCCGTCTGCGGTTACTGTACTGTCTTTCAGTTCCACAGAGTGAAGGAGGGCAGCCCTCGTGGCCCTCCACAGATGGCGGCACCGGCGCTCATGGGTCTCCACGGATGGCACGGTGAGGCCCCTCTCCTCCATGGGCAGCAAAGATGGAGTAAAACCCATTGACGCTTAAAATGGCGTAAGCCAAGTGGAGGAGGAGATCGCCGAGTTGTGCACGTATTCCCCCCAAGTCAAATAGGAGCTCCAGGTGGTCGAGTTTGAGGATCCTACATACCTTAATGTTGTCGCCAGAGACTGATTAGCACACTCAGTATGACAATTACTTTCAGGATGGAATCCTGAAATCAAACTGGCAGTCACACCCAAGAAGCGGCCGAATGCCTTCCACACCTGGGATGAGAATTTGGCCCCCGGTCCGACACAATGTCAATGTCTGCATCAGCAGGTCTGCTGTCTCTGTGGCAGATGACAGCTTGGGGAGGGGGATAAAATGGATGGCCTTGGAGAAGCGATCGACTACAGTGAGAATAACGGTATTCCCCTGGGATGGAGGGAGGCCAGTGATGAATAGGTCAAAAAGGTTCATTTTGTCTTCTTTTAATTATTTATCTTTTGTTCATATAAAAGACAAAAAATAAAATAGAAAGGAGATGTCTTTACCTTCTTTACATGTTTCAACTGCACTGTTGAATGCAGTGCATTCCCAGTGCATTTCCCCATTTCCCAGTGACGAAGTCCAGGGAAATGTGTGACCACGGGAGACCCGGCACTGGGAGGGGATGGAGGAGACCTGCAGGAGGGAAGGAGTCAGTCTTGCTAGCAGAGCAGGTGTGACAGGCTTTGACATACTCCCGCACATCCCTCCCAACTGTGGGCCACCAAAACACCCTCCGGAGCAAGTCAATAGTTTGGGAAATACCGGGTTGACCGGCAAAAAAGCTAGTATGCCCCCACCGAATCACCTCCCAACGTAGCGTCGTGGGGACATACAGCCAGTCCGGTGGGCCTCCCTCTGAGACAGGCTCCATTGACTGTGCCTGCCGGACCCTTTGCTCAATCTCCCACTGGAGTGTCCCGAGAAAGCAGGAGGGAGGAAGAATAGCCTCCGGGGAAGACGCAGCAGGCGCGGAGGAGGATGAGTCGGGAGAAAACTGGCAGGAGAGAGCATCATCGTTGGCATTACGGGACCCTGGTCTGTACGAGATGGATAAATTGAACCTATTAAAGAACAGGGCCCACAGAGCCTGTCGGGAGTTTAACCCTCTGGCCGACCGAAGGTATTCTAAATTTTTATGGTCGGTCCAGACAATGACCGGTTGGCTAGCTCCCTCCAGTCAGTGTCTCCATTCCTCCAGCTCCAGCTTAATGGCCAACAGTTTGCGGTCCCCAACACCCTAATTCCTCTCAGCTGGTGTTAACTGCCGGTAGAAATACATTGACGGATGAAGCTTCTGATCGGAGGAGGAGCACTGGGAGAGGACATTGCGCACTCCCAAATCAGAAGCATTCACCTGGACCACGAACTGCGCCACGGGATCCACCTGTGCCAGAACGTGCACATTGGTGAATAGGCCTTTTAGGATCACAAAAGCTCATTCAGTTGCCTCGGACCACTTGAACGGGCTTTTGGTCGACGTCAACTGCGTAAGCGGTTTACGGCACCCTACTGTAGTCTCAGATGAATCGGCGGTAGAAGTTGGCGAAGCCCAGGAAACATTGGAGATCCTTGCTGGACTGGGGGGGGGGGGGGGGGGGGTCGGCCAGTCTACTGCCGCCTTAATTTTCTCCGGATAGCCCTTCACCATGCCCTCGGCAATGAACCCCAAAAATGAAGTAGAGCAAGTGGAAAATTCCCACTTCTCAGCTTTCACAAAAAGCTGGTTCTCCAGCAACCGCTGCAGGATGGACCGAATGTGGACTAGATGCTCCTCCAGGGTGCGAGAAAAAATTAAAATATCATCCAAATAAACAAACACAAACTGGTTCATCATGTCTCATAGGATGTCGCTAATAAACCGCTGGAAGACAGCAGGGGCGTTGGTCAGTCGGAATGGCATGACCAAATATTCAAAATAACCCAAAACTGTTTTAAGCGCCGTCTTCCACTCGTCCCCCTCTCGAATGTGGACTAAGTGATTTGCATTGTGGAGGTCGAGTTTGGTGAAAAAACGCGCCCATTGCAGTAAGTCAAACGCTCTCCATCGGCTCTGGTAACAAATGGTAAATGGTAAATGGCATTCACTTATATTGCGCTTTTATTCTCATCTCTTGATGACCAAAGGGCTTTACAGATCCTGCTATCAACCCATTCACACACACACATCCACACAACGCCGGCAGAACACCATCAGAGGTTGGGGGAACCGGCTGTGGAGAGAACGGGAGCGCAGTGACCACCTGCTCTTTCGTACACTCCCTTAAACAATTATCAAGGCCCACTGCTTGTGCAATCATCTCATCCAGAGAGGAGGGAGGAGCGCGGATAGCCAGCTCATCACGTAGGTGGATATTCAGGCCCAAGAGGAAGGCGCATAGAGCAATGTCATTCCATCTGGAGTCAGCCGTAGCGACCCGGAACTCGATGAAGTCGGCTACTGACCGGCCTCCCTGCCAAAGTCCTAGCCGCTGAATAACTATATTTCCCTCACGCTCCAAATGGTTGAATGCCTCGGAGAATTCCCGCACAAACCACTGGTATGTGTATGGGGTATGTCCGGGCTACTCTAGACAGACTTGGCTACTTAAGTGCCTGGTCTCACAGCAACAAGGTCATGAAATGGATTTTCTGCAGGAACATCTCTGTTCCTTCTCATGGCAGAGACTGCAGGAGCAGCAGGTGCAAGGGGAGGAGCCACCAACAGGAATCTGACCCAGGGGCTTGGTGATGGTGGCCAATTGCTGGGTAGCGGTCTCTAACTGCTCAAAAAGAAACATGACCAGGTGTTCCATGGCTTCCAAGTGCCAGAGTGCTGACTGATCGCACGGCCGAGCGCTCTCTGAGCCTTGGTCCTGGCTGGATCGTTCTATCATGATTCAGATCAGGGTTAGGCTCAAACGCAGAGCTGCCAGAACAATCACTCAGACTCCAGTGAAAAGTTTCACAGTTTTATTAAAAAAGTCACAGAAAATAAAAATGCAAAACTCAAGGAAAGCGGAACACACACACACACACACACACACACACACACACACACACACACACACACACACACACGCTTCCTCCTACTGAACTGCTGATTAAGATTATATATAGCTGAGGTGTGGCGTCTGTTAGTTGGTTTATCAGTTCAGGCTGACTGTAAAAAGTCGCAGCACACCACCACATTAAACATTAAATACCCATTGGTTAAGAGCTGTACTTTACAAGTATATTTCAACCTGATCTCCCAAAACACATGCACACATTCACGCACACATGCACGCACACAAACACACAGATGAACCCATAGATGGGTACATGCCTTGTAAATATTTTAACATGTCTTTCCTTGTTAATCTTTAATTCTGTAACTTGAACTTTGTTCATAGCCTATAGTGCGAGACTGGCCTTCAGTTCTGTATGAGCACTTCTCATCACAATGAGAAGTCAGAGTGACTACAAGGAACAAATGGAAACAGTTGCAATCAACCAGACTGGTATACATTTACAGCCTAAAATTATGATTCTATAATGTTAAGACAGTAGCAATGATATTAGAATTATGAGACTGATAATTTGCTAATTCACTAACTTGCAATTTTTGAAAATCTTTAAGATAAAATTACTATCCATATCATCTTGGGCATAGTGGAATATACTATCTTCACTCTCAATGAAATGCTTTTGCAGGTCATTAATATCTGTTTGTTCTCTCCCATAGATAGAGTCCCCATCGTGCTGTTTGCTCTTTTCATTTCTGTTCTTTTTGTCTTTTTTATTCCCTCACCCCTCAGCCAGTCGCAGCAGATGACTGCCCCTCCCTGAGCCTGGTTCTGCTCGAGGTTTATTCCTGTTAAAAAGGAGTTTTTCCTCTCCACCTTCGCCAAGTGCTGCTCACAGGGGATCACCTGATTGCTGGGGTCTTTCTGCAGTTGTGGGGGTTTCCCCTACAGTTGAAAGTGCAATGAGATGACTGTTGTTGTGAAATGGCGCTAAATAAATAAAGTTGAATTGAATCTGTGGCAGATGTTTTAGTGGAAATAGCATAAATCTTTTAAATACCCCACCCTTCTCAGAGGAGGGCATATTTCACCCCTACTACTCTGTAAAAGGAATGTGATCATTACATGTCATCACAATAGCCAGAGAAAATAACTGTCTTTATGACATATTGTATGCTCTCCCTAATTAATATCAATGAATTGTGCTTGGAATAAACAAGATGATATTCCCATGAGTCTCAGCACTGTCTTACAGGGCATTTAGAGGGGAAAGTGTGACACCCCCCCCCCCCAAAAAAAAAAACCCAAAACAAAAAAAAACAAAACAAAACAAAAAAAAACCACTTCCATGTTCTAACAGTTTTAAATCATTCAATCACTCAAGCTATGGGGAAGTGACATTCACCCATTCAAAGGTTAATGTACCATCAAAGGAATTTTGGAAACAGTATTTTAAGCTGAAGGTGCTGGCTGCATTGTGTTGCTTTAAAGAAAATAAATTTTTTCTTCAACTCTCAGTTCTGCTTTTCACACATTTCACATCTCGGACACTGTTAATCATATAGCATCTAAATTTGTAACTGGACCGGTGGCACTGATGGTCATGTTCTACACTGAGAAAGAGGGTCACTGCAATCTTGCTCCTTCTCATCCTGTTGCCCTCGGATGTATACATTAGCTTTATTGCTTTGACACAACTCCTTGGCTGTATAGTGTGTTAAATAAAAAATGACCTGTCTTACTTTACTCTCCAGTACATTCCAGCTGACAGTCTGAAAGGGGTGTCTGAAGGTCAGGCCTTGTTTGTTTGTTTGTTTGTTTTTTCTGAAACCGTGTAAAAAGAGAAACCGCTTGGACAATTAACATTCAAAATCCTTGACATTACATGTATTTAACAAACTACAATCATTAATTTGGTTGTGGTAAACAGAAACAGCTCATCTTTGCCCTTCGAGACTCCTCTGGCCATTGTCAAGTGAGTAGCTAGCAGTGCAATTTCTTAAGAGTATATGTTAAAAAAACAAACAAACAAAAAAAACCCCTCAAAGCTAACTTTGTTGCTGTATCTACACAAGCTTCTTTCTATGTTTGTGTGTAACTTGGTGATAAATACCAGAGATCAGCACAGCCACTCACACACAGTTTTCTAAATTAATAAATTATGGATAAGAACTGAAACACCTAAAACTGATGTTAGAATTTGCAGCTAAAAGTATCAAACTGAAACAATTTGCATGATGGCTTGGTCGTTTAAAAATATTTTGGAATTAAAAATGTTCCACAATAATAATGGGGAAGACTGAGATCGTCCTTGCATAAGGCAAAAAAAAGAAAACTGAAAAGGAAAAATCTGTCAGGTCTTTCTCCAGCAGGCATGAAGGAATGGACTCATATGCAGGCAGATTCCTCAGTTTTCACAAAACTTATTAAACAAGGAAATTAATATAGCTCATGTGCTGAGAAGACAAAGAACCACGGAAGACTAAATTCACAAATGATACAAAGTCCAAAACATGAAAACTAGGGGGTGAATCCTGGTTTAAATAATAATATAATAATACTTTAGACTTACATTGCCCTTTTAAAGGAACTCAAAGACATTTTACAAACCACACAGAGAAAAGAAATGCAGGGCTATAAATAGGGATATGGAAATTAAGCAAAAGAAGGGGCAGCTGAAAACAAATTAGGAACACATGGGGAACAACAAAGGAAACCTTCAAAATAAGAGACGGGCATACAGATCCGAAAACAGAGCATAACTAAACAACCAAAGTCACAGCGAATGATGGAACTAAATCCAAAACTAACCCAAAATGTGGACATGGTTGGAGACCATGTCCAGATATGAAAGACCCCCCCCCCCCCCCCCGCCCCCCGGATGGATTCCAGATGTCCCAAAAACAAAAACAAGAGACCCCCAAAAAGGTGGGTGGAGGGGGACAAAGGATAGGAGGAAATGAGTCAAGGCAAAACAGAAAACAAAAAACAGCTTATTGGGTGGTTAGCCAAAGTCCAGAGACCACCATCCAGGGAAGCACGGCATGTTGGAAGGCTGACCAGAGTCCAAGGGCCCCCAAACCAGAGAACAGGGTGGGTTTGAGGGCAAACTAGAGTCCATAGGCCACTGGACCGAAGACTGGGATGGGTCCCAATACCAAAGAACATGATGAGTTTGATGACCTCCCATAGTGCTTTGGCCACCAGACGGATGACCATGGTGACGCAAGAACGAAGAGTTTACTGAACAGCAGCAGAGGCACTCTGAGCTCAGGTGACAGTAGCTGGGGAGCTTTGAGCTAAGGCATCGATGACTGAAGCGCGTCAAGTTCAGAGGATGATGATGGAGCAACGTGCTCAGAAGACAAAGGTGGAGCGACCTGCTCAGAAGACAAAGGTGGAGTGGACTGCTCGGATGACCAAGATGGAGCAACTGCTCAAACGACCACGGTGGGGCGGACTGCTTGGATGACAAAAGTTTTGCGGAGTGCTCGGACGATGAATGTGGATCGTGCAGCTTGGACAACAAAGGTGGAGCATGCAGCTTGGACAATGAAGGTGCAGAGTACAGCTCAGATGACGAAGCTGGAGCAAGCAGCTTGGACGATGAAGGTGGAGCAGGCTGGCTAATGACGAGCCCAGACGATGATGGAGACTGGTGAGCGGCATGCTCGGGAGCCTGGAACTTCCTTCCCGATGCAGCCACCTCAGATGGGGAGGAAAAAACACAGGTAGGTGTTGGGTCCACACAACAACCAGCAGAAAAGGCCAGTGGGGACAGCCCAGGAGCAGATGATAACTGCAACTGGGTCTTAAAAAGAGTACTTGCCTTTACTCCCAGTTTTCTGCTGACAAGTGCCCCAGTGGCTCTGCTGTTGGAGTGGTGATCTAAGTCTTCACTGCTGGAACGACGATCTCTGGAGACGCTGATGGTGCAGCAGATGAGCCAGCCCCTGGAGAAGCTGGTGGAACAGCAGATGAGGCAACCCCTGGGGGTGCTGGCGGAAAGGCTGAAGAGACGGTCAGAAACTCAGCAATGGGCAAGGAACTGATGTGGCAGCAGTGGAGGAGCTCTGGTGCTTCGGAGCTGGCAGGACAGCTGGGATGGAGCTTCGGAGCAGACGGAACAGCAGATGAGGAGCTCTGGAGTGGAGAAGCTGACGGAACAGTAGATGAGGAACTCTTGAAAACAGCAGCAGGTGTTGGTGGTGTGGAGGTCTGGAGAGTAGCAGATTCAGAAGGCGGCTGAAGAAGAGCAGGGGCTGCTGGAAAGCTAATCCTCATGGATGTGGGGGCCGTGGAGGTGGAGATGACCTCGGAATGAAGAGGGAGAGCAGTGGTGAGAGGTAGTATTACAATAGAGGTGGCAGCAGAAACAGGTGGTGAGGACCCAGAAACAGCAGGAGGCTGTGACTGGGTTCCCTCCCAAGGAGCAAGGCAATACCCTTCATTAATAGGTGTTAAAACAAATGAAGGTATTTGCCTCACTCCATCCTCTGCCACTGCAAGTAATCCAGGTTGCAGTTGAAATTCCTTGGGGGGTAGCGGCTGCCGAAAATCGGCATGAAGCCGACACTGGAGCTTGTGCGTTCTGCCGAGCTGAAGCAGAGATTGGGGAGTGGCGAGGAAGTGTGGGTGCCGATGCACGGCATGAAGAGAGAGGAACCAGAACCAGGGGACACTTTTTTGTCAGCACAGGCTTCGGCGCAGCTCGCAAATACTTCCCCAGCACCATGAAGTAGCTACAGAACTGGTGAGGCATGCATAGGAGCTGGAGGGTGAGGAGAAAGGGATGGTGTCAGAATCAGGGGATGCTGTCTCATCGGTACAGACTCGGCTTTCTTGGTGAGCTTCTCCCCACCCCGCGAAGTGAGCGCTGCAGTTCGGCGACAGAAGAGATTAGGCCCGCTTCGTCAGGAAAATCCTCCAGCCACTGATGATGGTGGATAACGGTTGCAGCATCCCCCAGGTAACACAGCGAGTCTTTTGAGTTAGGAGCAATGTGAGCCACATCCAACAACTTGTCTATTTGGATGGCCACAGAGCAAAGCTCCCACCCCATGCACCTACTGAAAGAATTCATGCCTGAGTCTTACGTGGTGGATTCAAACTGTCAGGTCTACCTCCAGCAGGCATGAAGGAATGGAACGCAAGCTGAATCCTCAGTTTTCACATGATTTATTAAACAAGGAAATTAATATATCACGTTGGCTGAGAAGACAAAGAACCATGAAAGCTAAACTCACAAATGATACAAAGTCCAAAACATGAAGAGAAACTGGAGGGTGAACAATGGTTGAAACTGCACAGAGAAAAGAAATGCAGGGCTATTAAAAAGACATGGAAATTAAGCAAACAAGGGGAAACTGAAAACTAATTAGGAACACACTGGGAACAACAAAGGAAACCTTCAAAATAAGAGACATGCATACAGAACCTAAAACAGAACATAACTAGACAGCTGAAGCCACAGCGAATGATAGAAGTAAATCCAAAACTAACCCAAAGCAGACAAAATCAAAATGTGCAATGATAAAAAATAGTTGCATATCACAACGACATGTAAATTAATAAGAAAAAAAACCCCAGAAAGCACAGATAAATGAAAGTTTGCCGCTTACTGCAACAAATCACAGTCAATTTTTCTCTGTAAGAAAACTTTAAGTGCATTTAATGTTGACATTAAATAGGAGCTTCTTGCTCAAAAAATACTCATGTTTAACCACAGAGGTAGGAGCTTGTAGGGGCTACTTTTCCCCCTGACAACAGGTGATCAGGGCTTGATATGAGAAGTCGCCACAGCCACGGCACTTTTTTTCCCACTGGGTTGTGATGTGAACTGGGGCAGGACAGGAAACGGACCCTCAGAGAAGACTGTGTGATGGCTGCGTCAGTTATGGTAGGGTCAGTATACATTACCATTCAAAAGTTTGGGGTCACTTAGAAATTTCCTTATTTTTGAAAGAAAAGCACTGTTTTTTTCAATGAAGATAACTTTAAACTAATCAGAAATACATTCTAATATCTAATATACATTGCTAATGGGGTAAATGACTATTCTAGCTGCAAATGTCTGGTTTTTGGTGCAATATCTACATAGGTGTATAGAGGCCCATTTCCAGCAACTATCACTCCAATGTTCTAATGGTACAATGTGTTTGCTCATTGCATCAGAAGGCTAATGGATGATTAGAAAACCCTTGTGCAATCATGTTAGCACAGCTGAAAACAGTTTAGCTGGTTAGAGAAGCTATAAAACTGACCTTCCTTTGAGCAGGTTGAATATCTGGAAAAAAATATTATTTCAAATAAAAATCATTATTTCTAACCTTGTCAATGTCTTGACTATATTTTCTATTCATTTTACAACTCATGGTGGTAAATAAGTGTGACTTTTCATGGAAAACACAAAATAATTGTCTGGGTGACCCCAAAGTTTTGAACGGTAGTGTATATATATATATATATATATATATATATATATATATATATATATATACATATATATATATATATATATATATATATATATATACACACACACACACACACACACACACACACATATATATATATATATATATATATATATATATATATATATATATATATATATATATATATATATATATATATATATATATATATATATATATACGTATATATATATATATATATATATATATATATATATATATATATATATATATATATATATATATATATATATATATATATATATATATATATATATATATATATATATATATATATATATATATATATATATACGTATATATATGAATGAATGAATGAATTTATTTTATTTTGGATAGTACATTACAGGTTAAAAGAAACTGTATAATATAACAACAAGGTCAAATTAGACAAAGACTCCTTCTACTATACAATTCCACGTGAGTTATCCGAAATGGGTGATGGCTGAAGCCGCAGCTTATATTGCCCACCCATATTCCATCCAAGAATTCAAAGGAGAAAAAAGAGAAAACAAGACAAGAGTGATTACAATTTAAAACAAGGCTAAGACAAAATGTGACTGAGAGAAAAAGAAAAACTGAGCTAGTCTAAGTTAAGCGGTTACTATTCAAAAACAAATCTAAGACATAGTGTCACAAAGAAAAAAAGAAAAAAACTAAGCTACAACACAACACAGGCTGGAAATGTCAATCCTTATGTGAGTTTACATGTCGTCTTGTAAATATGTTTGGAGTATTTCTTCCTTTAGTTTTTGTTTAAATTGTCCAAGCTTTGTACATGATTTTAATTCAGGTCCAAAATCGTTCCATAATCTGACTCCTTGCACTGAAATACAGTGTTGCTTGGTGGTTGTTCTCACTGTAGGCTTTTGAAATATACATGTTCCTCTGAAGTGATATCGTTCCTCCCTTGTTTGGAACAACTTTTGGATATTTGCGGGCAGTGATAGATTCTTCACTTTGAACATTATTATTGCGGTTTTAAAGTCAATCAGATCTTTCAACTTGAGAGTTTTTTGTTTAAGAAAAAGTGGGTTTGTTGGTTCCCTGTAAGCTGCTTTGTTGATTATTCTAATAGCTCTCTTTTGAAGCATAAAGATTGGATATATGTTTGTTTTATATGTATTTCCCCATACTTCATTACAATATGTCATGTATGGGAGTATTAATGAATGATACAAGGTGTATAGTGTGGGTTGATTCAGCAAATTTTTCACTCTGTGTAATATTGCAATTGATTTGGATACTTTACCTTTTATATAATTAATATGTGGCTTCCAATACAGTTTGTTATCAATTATTACTCCAAGGAATTTAGTTTCGGATACCCTTTCAATCTCTACACCATTTACACTGAGTTTGGGTACTGGGTAGTTGTGATGGTTGTTAAAGACTATAAATTTTGTCTTGCTTAAATTGAGCGTTAATTTGTTTGAATCAAACCATAGTTTCAGCTTTCCTAATTCCTTTCCGAGTGTATCCAGAAGTTGTTCCAAATTGTTTCCACTGCATAGCAGATTAGTGTCATCAGCAAACAATATTAAGTCCATTTTTTCTGAAACTTTACATATATCATTTATATACATATTGAATAATAATGGTCCCAAAACTGAACCCTGTGGGACTCCACAGGTGACCTTCAGTAACTCTGAGTTTTTGCTGTTAACACATGCAAACTGATATCTATTCTTTAAGTAACTACTTAACCAGGACAGTGCTACCCCTCTAACACCACAATTTTGTAGTTTCTTTAATAATAGATTGTGATCTACTGTATCAAATGCTTTTTTAAGATCCAGGAATACTCCAACTGAATACTCTTTATTTTCAATGGCTGTTGATATTTTTTCTGTAAATTCCATTAAGGCATATGCTGTTGTCCTTTTGTGTCTGAACCCATATTGCTGCTCACACAATAAATCATTCTTCAGTATGAAGTTGTCAATTCTCTCATAGAATATTTTTTCAAGTATCTTGGAAAATTGCGGTAATAGTGAAATTGGTCTGTAGTTGGAGAGTTCCCCTCTGTCGCCTGTCTTGTAAATCGGAATTACTTTAGCTATTTTCATTGCATTGGGAAATATACCTGATTGGAGAGACAGGTTACAGATATACGTCAGTGGTTTCACTATGCATTCGATAACAGTTTTGACTAGTAGCATGTCAATACCATCGCAGTCAGTAGATGTTTTACTTTTGAACGATTTAACAATTTCAATGACCTCTCTTTCGTCTGTGTTCTTTATGAAGATGGTGTCTTTTACAGCAGTGTTATTGCATATTGTATCACCTGTAGGCGCCGTAGTGGGTATTTCTCGGGCCAGTTTAGGTCCAATGTTAACAAAAAAGTTATTAAATTCATCTGCAGGTGAAGCTATATTCACATTCGGAGTCGATTTATTATTTTTTGGAATATTAGTTGGGTAGCTAGTATTTCTGCTTTTATTTCCAAGGATACTGTTGATTATTGTCCATGTATTTTTAATATTGTCTTTGTTTTTTCCAGTTCTTTACTGTAATAGTCTCTTTTACTGCATCTTATTATATATGTTAACTTATTTTTGTATGTTTTATACCGTTGCTCTGCTTCTTTTGTCCTTTTCTTTATGAAAGCTTTATATAATATTTTTTTCTTTTTACACGCCTTTTGTAGTCCTTTGGTTAACCATGGTTTGTCAGCAAATTTGTGTTTAAGCTTTTTTTTAACTAATGGGCAGTTTTTTTCATAAAGAGTGGTTACAATGTTTATAAATGTGTCATAGGCTTCATTTACATCTGATACATAGACTTCTGTCCAGTCTTGCTTCAGCAAGTCCTCTTTAAAAGAACTGATTGCGTTTGGTGATTTGTGTCTGAACGATTTTGAGATTTTTTCTGGGTTGGGCCCCGTGTGGCCATGGATAAGTGCAAAGATTGGCAAGTGGTCGCTTATATCATTTATCAATAATCCACTTTCTATTTTCTTATCGAGAACATTGACAAACAGGTTGTCAATAAGTGTAGCAGAGTGAACTGTGATTCTACTGGGATGTGTTATTGTGGGATATAGACTCATGCTGTACATAGAGTTCATGAACTCTGTAACTACATTTTGTTGATGTGGATTAAGTAGGTCAATATTGAAATCTCCACAAATTGCTACCATTTTCTTACTAGTAATATTATTGTACAGCTCGACTAATTTATCTCTGAATGTCTCAATGCAAGTTTCCGGCGTTCTGTATATGCAGCTTATGATTAGATTTTTTGTTTTGTCTAGGTCAATCTCAACAGTAACACATTCCAAAATCCCTGGTAGTGCTGAGGACATTTCATTTACAAGCTTACATCTATATAGGTCATCAATATACAGTGCAACACCACCACCCTTTTTTTTGAGATCTGTTAATGTTAAACATCTGATATCCCTCTATTGCCATCAGGGGAGCCTGGTCTTCGTTAAGCCAGGTTTCCGAGACTGCAATGGCTGTGAATTTTCTGTTTAGCTGTTTTAAATAGTCCTGAATCTGTGAGAAGTTTTTGTTAAGACTTCTGCTATTGAAGTGTATTATTGACAGTTTACCATCTAATTGCACTTGACTTTTGAATTGCTTTTCAGTGTAATATTCACAGTGGTTATGAATATTATTGAAAAAGTGGTTATCAGGATCAATATCATTCTCCATCTCTTGTAGTTTATGTTCAGCATAGTGGTATATTTTTAGAGTTTGAGTTTCCTCACTCTGTGTTTCATAGTCATTGTTCATTTGTATTTATCTAAGTCAGTAGCATCTCTGATCATTATACTTTTTGCTTGCTCAGGTGTTCCATTTAGTTTAATCCAAATTCTACAATTTCTTGTCCAGGTTGACTGTATCTTATTTTGTTTTTTTAGCATCCGTGCCTGCCGTGCTAATTCAGCGTTTTTTTTTGTCAGGTGTTCATTTAGGTAAACTTGAGTTTCCTTTAGTTTTTTGGCCTGCCTCAGTATGTCATTTTTCACCCTCCTGTTCACAAAGCGCATCACAATTGATTTCTTTGTTTTGTTATCTTTCTTCGGTAAAGCATAACAGGCTGAGATCGCATTGGCTTCTACCTTAATGTCTTTATCATTAAGAAACTGAAGCACTTGGTTTTCTAGGGACATTGATTCACTTATGGAAGCATGTTCACCACTCAGTCCTGTTGCGGCATGGGCGTAAGACTGATATCTGATGTCTAGTCCACTTATAACTATGTCATCAATGCGAGAACCTTGTTCAAGATCCTCGACGCGTTGCTCCAAAAGACGCCCGTGTTGCTCCAGGTCCATAATTTTTTTGTCTTTTTCTTTTATTATTGAATGTAGGGCTTGTACCTCTTGTATTAGGTTTATTATTTTGGCCTGTTGGTTAGTCATTTTGGCCAATTCTTCTAACACAAAGTTCAGAGATTTTTTAATTTCTTCCAATTCTTCTTTTTTGGGTGGCATTATACTGACCTGTGGATAGAAATAAACAGAGAATCCGGCTAGGCTATCGCCGGCGCCTGCCTCCGTCTACCTGGCCAGTTACGTTGCACACCGCCGGCGCAGCCGGAATCCACCGATCACAGCCACTCTTCGCCGTCTGGCTGGGTGGCTCCTCCGCTGGGCCCCGTCACCACCAGTTATGTCGCACTCCGCCGGCGTAGCTCTAATCCACCGATCACCTCCGCCGATCGGTGGCCGATCACCGTCGCTCGCTGTCGTCTGGCTGGGTGGCTCTTCCGCTAGGCCCCGTCACTGACCACCGTCAGTCTGGTAGTTCCTCGGCTGGGCCTCGCAAATTGGGCTCCGATTCAGGCCACTGTCCTGCTGAATCCAGGCGGCCCCCGTCTCTCACCAACGCCGCGCCCGAGCTCCCAATCGCCGCCTCGGTTGGTTCGTCCGGTAAGCCCTCACCAGGGACTGAGCCGCTTCGCGTCGGAGTTAGGTGACGCACAGGGGCTAGTGCTAAGCCAACCAGCACTAGCTTGGCAGAAGCCTCAGACAGAGCGCAGCGGTTCTACCCGATTAAAGGGGCATTCCGACGGGATTCTGACGGGGGTGGAAATTCAGCCAGTGGGGTCCGTCACGAGCGCCGATCGCCGCTCATTAGGTTCTTTTAATGGGAAGAAATCAGCGACTTTGTCTCAGCGCCGAAAAAGTGCGACCATCCCGGTCGCCATCTTGAAAAAGGTATATATATATATATATATATATATATATATATATATATATATATATATATGTATATTTGCTTATTTATTTGCTTGCCTTTGCCTTTGCCATGACAACCTCCAGTGGCTTGAGGCAGGTGGTGGCGCTGGGGATGGTAGTTGTCCCGCTAATAGCCACCGAAACTGAGTATTCATCCCCAGTTGGAAGCTGATGAGGAGGGTGTCTAGCAACTGCAAGTGTACCAGCAGATGACATGGTTCCTCAAATCATCACTGACTGTGGAAACTTCACACTAAACCTCAAACAGCTTAGATTCTGTGCCTCTCCGCTATTTCTCCAGACTCTGGGACTTTGATTTCCAAATGAAATGCAAAATTTGCTTTTATCTGAACAGAGGTCATCTGCTGGTGTTGGTCCATGGTGTTTTATCAAGACCAAAGTCAGTGCAGTCGTGTACCAGGAAATTTAAGAGCACTTTATTCTTCTCTCTGCTGCCAAGCTTTATTTAGAAGCTGATTTCATTTTTCCAGCAGGACTTGCCCCCCCCCCCCCCCACACACACACACACTGCCAAAAGTGTCAAAACCTGATTTAATGATCATGGCATCACTGTGTTTGATTGATCAGCAAACTCTCCTGACCTAAACCCCATAGAGAATCTATGGAGGATTGTCAAGAGGAAGATGAGAGACACCAGACCCAACAATGCAGACGAGCTGAAGGTCACTATCAAAACATCCTGGACCTTCATAACACCTCAGCAGTGCCACAGGCTGATCACCTCCATGCCATGCCGCATTGATACAATAATTAATCCAAATGGAGCCCTGACCAAGTATTGAGTGTGTACATTGACTTACTTCTCAGTCGGCCAACATTTCTATTAAAAAAAAAATAAAAAAATAATTAATTTGAATATTCTATTTTTTTTGAGAAACTGAATTTGGGGTTTTCATAGGCTGTAAGCCATAATCATCAAAATTAAAATAAATAAACACTTGAAATATGTCACTCTCTGTGTAATGAATCTATATAATATATGGGTTTCACTTTCTGAAATGAGTGACAAAAAATATTGAACTTTTTCATAATATTCTAATTTTTTGAGATGTACCTGTATGTATTTTTTTAATGCACAATAATGTGTCTGTTAGTTCTGATTGCTAAATCATGTACTTTTGACACTGTTGACTAGAAAGAACTGGTTGTGACAGGAATAATAGAGAAAAAAGGGAACTTGGAAAGTCCCTGGGACTCTGGTTTCATTGAAAATGCTGAGATGAGTGAAACTGAGGAGGTAATAGTGCTAATATAAGCGGAACCAGATGGTAAGAATAGATTTGATCCTGTGGCACATGGCAAGTATACTGGAAGTCATGAGGAAAAAATGTGCATATGATATGTGTGTTGTGTAATAAGTTTGAAACAGACCCATCAAAGAAGCCAAGACGCCTGAGGAGATAGGAGCTAGCCTATAGTAGAAAAGAGGAAGTTTGTGAGATGGGTGTGAAAAAGGTATATAACCTAATGCAAAAAATCCCAAAAATGTTCATTTTCGGCGGTAGTCTCCAACACCCAACATCGTGTGGCAGAAGAACTAAAGAGGAAAAGACTACAGTGAAGAAAATGATCCACAATTCCATCTGTTCTCTTCAAATATTGAAATAGGACTTTTCTGCTACAAAAATCAACACTCAAGAGAGAAGAAAAAGGAAGTGAAGAACGATCAGCTGGTGGCTGCCCCAGCAGCTGTACACACATCGCTGGCCCCCTCCAGTGGGGTGAGGAAGCCGGAGCTGCTGAATTCTCTTCCCGCAGACCTGTGGGCTGAGCGCTCATCTGAGAGCCTCTCACTCTCACTCTCCTTCTCACACAGGGTGAAAAGTGGAGAGGATGGCTGGCGACTTTAACCATCTTCCTTTTTCTCAGCAGGTTGTTTAGACATTTATTCACAAATTTATCAGATGCTTTTTATGATTCAAATTATCCAGTTATTCTTAGTGATTTTTGATTAATCAAATTCATATTCTGATTTTGTTGATTGATTTAAAATATAACCTTTTTGCTGTGCTTTGAAAGCTTTCAATAAATTCTACAGCATATTAAAAGACAGTAAAGGAGTCTGTGATCAGTGACTCAGAGTCCTTCTTTTTGATTTAAAGAGGGTATTTTTTAAGAGGAGTAAGTTTTTTGTGAGTTTTTAATGGTTACTCTGTGAAGATTATTAAAACAGGTCTCCTATAGATCAATTTTCCTGATCTTAAACAACCACCCAGATTACCAAGCGCAATTAGACCATGAAGGAGCTGTCATTAATACAAGGGTGCACCTTGGGCTGCTGGCTGGACAGGTCACTCAGTCAGAGCTCTGGGTTCTGGTAAGAGGAGATCGCCTTGTAGATGAAAACATTGAAGCCTGGTTAATCCTTCAATTGTCAGCCACACAGTGTGACAGAAATCTCTATGAAGAAAGCCTTCTAGGGACTGCAGCTGGAAATCTTGACCTCAAACTTGGGGTACAAGGGCAGGGTCTTTACAGGTCTTAACCCTCTGAGTGTGTATGTTGCCGAACTGCGACATAGCCCCTAGTGGTCAAGAGTGGTAAATATTTTTTGTCAATAAAATAGTTCAGATTTTCAAGGCTATAACTTGAAAGTTGCAAGAGATAATGGCTAACTGTAAATTAGAAAGATGTAAAATATGATCCAAAGTTTCAGATATGAATAAATTTACACATCTAATTTGCATAATGTCACGGCACCTCTTTAAATTACATAACTCAGTCAAAACTGGACTTTGGATGTATTTACACAAAGAATGGTTCAGTCTTTTGACACCGTTTTTTTTTTTTTTTTTTTTTTTAACAGAGGTACCTCATCATCTTATCTTTAAAGTATATGAACAAGAAATCAATACATTAAAAAAAAAAAGAAATAAGTCACTTACTGTTGTACAGTCCGTTGACAAAGGGGTGCTGGTGTGATCGCTGCATTTTGGTCCTTATTTTGCATTCTGTCAGTAATATAAAATATCTACCACATCTACAAAGTCTTATGATTATCCCACATAAATTTCGTTTGTATCGCATGGCTATTTTCAGTGTACAAAGCCGAAAAAGTGATGTGACGATTGCGGGTATATTAGCTTTCTGGGCTAAATGCTAAAACAAGAAAAGGAAATGAGGAATTCTTCTTCTTTGTGACATGATTTATGACCCAGAAGGCAGACACAGTCTCAAGAATAAACTCAGTTATTGTTTTATTATGCAGTGTGAGTGTGGATGTGTGTGTGAGTGCAGGAATGTAACAACCGGGGCGAGCAGAACACCGTTCAGACTGGCAACCCTAGGGACGAGCAGAAACAGATGGATTAGTGACTGAGATTGGGAGGAATGATTCAGAGAATGTTCAGTCTTACTGTTGACGAGTTGGTGTGTAGCACAGGTGAGATCCCGGAGGCTCCGGCCAGTGGAACAGTGTTTTTGGCTCTGGCTGCTGAGGAGGTGAGAAGGTGAAGAGATATGCAGTGAGCTGGTGAGGTGCAGGTTGAGCTCAGTCCACCTCCAGGAAGAGGAGGTCTGCCGCCAATGGATTTCCACCTGTGCACAGGGGAGCAGAGCGAAGCGTGGAGATGAGGGAATGATGAGGGCTTACTTGTTGTTGGGGAGCTAGGACTCCCAGGAGGACAATGAGGCTGGAAGAATCCGAAGAGATGGAACTCCGGATCATAAAGGCGATGAGAAGGCGAAGAGGTCTTGCCAGACCAGAGAGCTTGACGTCTCCGTGCAGACCCGAGGGCAGCACGGCGTAAATAGGCAGGCTAATGAGGAGAGCAGGTGTGCGCGCAGGTGTGGAGGAATTTAGGGCAAGGCAGGCAGCGCAGATCACTACAGCACTCCCCCCCCCCCAACGGGATGCCTCTCAGCGGCCGATCCAACCTACCTGGGTGCGTCTGGTGGAAGTCCCTGATGAGCTGAGGTTCCAATATGAAGGAGGGATGCACCCGGGACCTCCATTAACCCTAGAACACTAACGTTGGTGAAAATCACCCAATGTTAATGTCCCAATAGTGTTACTAACTTTAAAGATAGTATTCTAGGGTTAAGGGCCGTAACCCTCCCAGTCCACCAAGTACTGGAGGCCGCGACCCCGGCGCCGGACGTCCAGAATGGAGTTGACCCCCCATGCGGGGTCACCATCGATAACTACCGGTGGAGGTGGCATCTTGGGAGGAGGGCACAGAGAGCTAGAGCAGAACGGCTTCACCTGGGAAACGTGAAAGGTGGGACAAATGTGGAGGGCGGGGGGGGGGGGGGGATCCAAGCACACAGCCACAGGATTCACAATGTGTGTAATAGCAAAAGGACCAATAAAACACTGTGAGAGCTTCCTGGTTTAAGCCTTGAGATTGACATTTTTGGTGGAAAGCCATACCTATTGCCCAACCCAGTAGAATGGAGCTGGAGACCTGTGGCGGTTGGCAATGACAGAGTTGCGGTCCGCTGTGCATCGAAGCGCGGCCCGAGTAGCCTTCCACAGCCGGTGACAGTGCTTCAGATGGGCCCACATGGAAGGCACCGCAATGTCCCCCTCCTCTTCAGGAAACAGCGGGGGGTTGTTACCCAAAGAAGCCTAGAAAGGTGACATGCCTATCGCAGACGAGACCGTGGTGTTGTGAGCGTATTCGACCCATGCAGATAGGAGCTCCAGGACACCGGGTTGGCGGTGGTGACACACCGTAGTGCTGCCTCCAACTCCTGATTTGCGCGCTCGCACTGGCCGTTGCTCTGAGGGTGGTACCCCGAGGACAGGCTCATCGTAGCCCCAGTGGCATTGCAGAAGGCTCGCCATACCTGCGAGACAAACTGGGGCCCATGGTCGGACACATTGTCCAGGGGGACACCGTGGAGCTGTACCACGTGGAGGATGAACAGGTCCGCAGTCTCCTTGGCCGTGGGAAGACCCTGCAGGGGAATGAAATGGACTGCCTTGGAGAATCTATCCACTATGGTGAGGATAGCGGTGTTGTTAGAAGAGGATGGGAGGCCGGTGATAAAGTCCAGTGCCACATGGGACCAGGGCCTGCTGGGGATGGGAAGCAGATGAAGCAGACCAGCCAGAGAAGAGAAGGATGTCTTACCGGTGGCACACTGGGGACAGGCACGGATGTACTCCCCAACATCCTTCCGGAATGATGGCCACCAAAATGTCCTTTGCAATAAGGCCATGGTGCGTGCCATCCCTGGGTGGCATAAGAGCTTGGAGGAGTGGGCCCAATTTATGACTTTGCCCTGGACGGCAGAAGGCACATACAGCCTCCCCGCTGGCCTCCCACCTGGGTCAGCCTCGGTCTCCTGCGCTCTATGAACCTTCTCCTTAATACCCCATGAGAGGGCACCCACGATGCACGAACGAGGAATAATGGGGTGAGATGGTGCCCCTGCCGCATCTGAAGCGAATTGTCTCGATAGAGTGTCAGGCTTGGTGTTCTTGGACCCCGGGCGGTAGGTGATGGTAAAATCAAACCTTCCAAAGAACAAGGACCAGCGGGCCTGGCGCACGTTCAAAAGCTTGGCTGTCCTGAGGTACACCAAGTTCTTATGGTCAGTCCATGTGATGAATGGCTGGGAGGCCCCCTCCAGCAAATGGTGCCACTCCTCCAAAGCCAGTTTCACCACCAGGAGCTCCCTGTCCCCGATGTCATAGTTCCTTTCAGCCGGGGAGAGATCCTCCTAGAAGGGTTAACCAGTGGTAGAACAGGAGTAAAAGAGTCATTTATGACCACTCCCTGTTCTACCACCTGATCAGCTTTTTCAATTGAATCCAGTAAGATGACAATTGCACTGTTCATCCTCGATGCTGATTTTATGCTGTCATGCCCAACCACCTGTCCTACAGCGAGGCCGGCCTCCTCCACAAAACAGGGAACTGTCGGGAGGATTCTCACGCCATGCCGCCGGGTCAAGCGCTCAAACTCCACACCACCATCAAACACCAGCATGATGCCGGTCGGGAAAAACCGGCAGCAGAAGCTACCGTTCCCCGACACACTCATACTAACACTCACACCCCAGCACACACACACTCAAACCACTATATACTAAACACACACACCTCAAACACACACGATAGAGAAAAGTTAGAGAAAAACAAAGTTTAGAATACTCACTCGACACCACTCCACACCCCTGCTCCCACAAACGCTCACGCATGCGCACGAGAGAGAGAGAGAGAGAGAGAGAGGGAGAGAGAGATTTTGATTTTTAAAAGATCTTTAATAAACACATTTGTCCATCAGTCAATACAATTTCTATGTCATGCTATATTACACAGAAAATTAATCCCCCAAAAAACGCCCCCAAAAAAGCTGTCCATCATGAACTGAACAGAGGACATTCTCCAGGGACCAGAGGGTCCTGAAACCTTCCACATCCCCATTCCCCATAAAAAACTGAAAGTCCAGCCTGATTCTGGCTTTAAGTAGCCTCACAAATAAAATTTTGGCATCAACATCATTCTCAACATTCTCAAGTTTTCTTCTCCGGCTTACATAGATAGCCAACTTTGCCTGTCCTAAAACAAAGTTCAGTAGTTGACACTTCTGCTTAAAACGACGATTGTACATAAAACCACAAATGAAAACCTGCTTAGAGAAAACTTCCTTAAAAATATGAAAAAGTTTTGTGAGAAGTTCAAAGAGGCCACTCAGGCGCTGACATTCAATAAAACAATGAAAAAACTGTCTCCCTAGAGGAACAAAAAACACACTGATCACTGACACTGCTGTTAATCACAGAAACAAAAGCATTGACTGCTATAATACCATGCAGGACCCTCCACTGTAAGTCTCCATGCCTCTTAGGGAGAGGGGCTTTGTAAAGAGCCCTCCAGGCAGGCCGATGCCCTTTTCCTAGTTTAAAATAGGCTCTCCAAGGAGTGTCCACACAGGTGTTCAATCGGTCCTTGTTGAGTGCCATCACCACCAGTCTGTAGAGTGCCTTACTACTGGCTCCTCCAAAGTCCACACCAGTGGGAGCACAGAATGCCAGTAAGGAGCAAGGAGCGACGTCAAAGTCCATATAGAGCGTGAGAGAGGGAAAGGGGTCAGTGCTTTCTGGCTGCAGCGTGCCATTGCTAAAGTCCAAGAGTAGGGAGTGCTCAAGTCCATGAAGCTCCTGTTTCCAGTGTGCAAGAAGACCATCGATGAAACGATTCGACCTGACACCAAGATGAGCTGCTAAAGCTGAGGCGTTGTTGAGGCCAGGACCAGCCAGTTCCACCACTTGCTTCAGAGTGAGAATGTTCCTGGAACACAGCCTATCAAGGAATGTCCTTCCAACTCCCGGCAGGACACCAAGGCGACCACCAAAAACCAGCGGCTCCCTCAACAACCAGTAGAGGGAATCGCATGGCCCTCTTTGTTTTTTAAAAAGAGTCCACACTGAAAAGAGACTGCAGTAAAAACTGGGTAAAGACAGTGCATTAGAGTTCTTAAAATCCATTAAAAACACAGGGAGGTCTAGCCCAAGCCCAAGGACTCTCTGTAAAATAACACAGGCCAAAGGCCTCCATACCAGGTCCTGGGGGCCCGTCAGCAGTCTCCGTATGAAAGTCAGTCTAAAAGCAGCACCTCTACTAGCTAAATGAATCACTCCTTGCCCCCCCTCCTCTTTGGGAAGAAATAACAGGGCTTGAGGAACCCAGTGGAGTCCACCCCCCAAAAAAAAGTCCACCAAAAAAGACTGAATTTTGGACAACAAACCAGCAGGGGGGTCCATGCACATGAGGCGGTGCCACAGGGATGAGGAAACAAGATTATTTAAAATGAGCACTCTTCCTCTAAAAGATATTCTTGGCATTAGCCACTTCCACTTGTTTAGTCTCCCGTTAATCTTCTCTATGACCCCATCCCAATTTTTTTGCTCAAACTGCTGATTTCCAATAAAGACACCAAGATACTTAAAACCTCCTTTTTTCCAAATCAACCCACCCGGCAGCGTAAGCTGATTTTCTAGTTTCTCCCCCACCATCAGAGCCTCGCTTTTTCCCCAGTTTATCTTTGCAGAGGAAAGTTGGCCAAAAAGATTGACACTCCTAACCAGAACGTCAATGTCACTCTGCTTGTTTAGCAGAATGACTACATCATCTGCATAGGCCGACAGCTTGAACGTGGTGTCACAGCCAGGAAAAGTAACTCCTGATAGATCCCTTCTCAGGCAATGAAGCAAAGGCTCTATGGCGAGGGAGTACAGCATCCCTGAGAGAGGGCAGCCCTGCCGAACCCCCCTCTGGACTTTTAAAGGGGCAGACAGGCCCCCATTTATCTTCAGCACACTCTCAATGTCACTGTACAAGACCCGTATCCTGGCTATGAAGCCTGGGCTGAACCCAAAAGCTGTTAAAACTGTCCATAAATATTGGTGTTCAACCCGATCAAACGCCTTTTCCTGGTCAATTGAAATCAAACCAGTTTCTACCGCCAATGAACCAGAGACCTCCAAAATATCCCGAATTAAAGTGACGTTGTCACTAATCAGCCTGCCAGGCACACAGTAAGTCTGGTCTACATGAATGAGCTCGCTCATCACCTTTCTCAGTCTTCGGGCCAGAGCTTTCGGGAGAATCTTGTAGTCTGTGCAGAGCAGAGAGACTGGCCTCCAGTTCTTTAGGCTCTGGAGGTCCCCCTTTTTCGGCAACAGTGTGATGATGGCCCTCCTGCAGGTCGTGGGTAGGGTCCCCCTTTCCAAGCTATCTTGGAGAACCTCCAGCAGGTCTGGACCAAGCAGGGGCCAGAATTCCTTAAAAAAGTCCACAGAGAGACCATCTATGCCTGGTGATTTTCCATTCTGGAGGCTCATTAGCGCCGTATGCAGCTCACACAGAGACAGTGGAGCATCCAAGCCGGCAACAAGGTCCTCTGAGAGCACTGGAAGACCATCAAGGAAAACCTGGCCCAGTGACGTGTCCTCCCTCCACTCTGCTCTAAACAATTCACTGTAAAAGCTAGCAGCGTGTTTCCTGATCTCTGCTGCTGTGGAGATTGTTCTCCCGTCATCGCCCAACAAGGAGTGAATGAGCTTTCTCTGTCCATTTTTCCCCTCCAGTCCAAAAAAGTACTGGGAGGGCGAGTCCATCAGAGCTACATCCATGTAGCGTGAGCGGACCAGAGCACCCTGTGCGGTGACCCCTAGCAAGCAAGCCAAGGCTGACCTTTTTGACTTGAGAGCCTCTAAGTGCTCCTGTTTTCCTGTAGAACTGAGTAACTCCTCTAGCTCTACCACCTCAGTCTCCAGAACTTTCAAGGATTGGGTCAAGCTACGAGTGACATTTTGAGTGTACTGTTGGCAGAATTGTTTTATCTGTGCCTTACCAAAATCCCACCACATTTGGAGAGAACTAAAAGAAGATTTTTGTTCCCTGTGTGACTTCCATACATCATGAAAAACTCCCTTAAAAAACACATCATTTAAAAGTGTATTATTAAAATGCCAAAAAGCACTCTTACACTTTACATTTTCAATGAAAACAGAACAAATCAGCAGGCAGTGATCAGTGAAACCAACAGGACAGATACAACTATTTTTAAAAACACTCATTTGGTGTTTAAAACCATACAAACGGTCTAACCTAGCCATAGATAAGAGGTTATCTTTAGCATGGCTCCAGGTGTACTGCCTCTGGTCCCCATGATGTGATCTCCACACATCGGCCATTTCATGTGCCTTCACTAGTTCCCTCAGCCTATTGGCAGAAGCAGGGTGAGGTTCCTGATGGTTCCTGTCCAGTCTGTGGTTTAATGTACAGTTAAAATCACCCCCCAGAAATAAAAAACTATTTGGATTACAGGATCTAACCGTATCTGATAGCATATTAATGACCCTGATCCTTTCTGCTCTCTGGGTTGGCACATACACGTTTATAAGAACCAAGTTTACGTTTTCAAACTGTACCTTTAGCAAGAGTACATGTCCTTTCACCACCTCTTCTACCTCATAAGAGACAGGCACACAACCCCTAGAGAAAAGTACAGCCACCCCTCCACTATTATTGGATTTGTGGCTAAAAAAAAAGCAGCCATCCCACTCTTTTCTCCACTGGCACTCAATGTCTACAGTGCTGTGAGTCTCCTGGACCATCAGCACGTCAAGTGCCTTTAAATTAAAAAGCTTGTATAAAGAGGCCCTTTTTACATCATCCCTGGCCCCGTTTATATTAAGAGTGCCAATTCTAAGGTGGGGCATTAAAAAGGATAAAAATAAGGTACAGTAAAAAAACACACACATAGCATAAAAGGGAAGAAACAAACTAAGAGTCAACATGACTGTTAGTAATTTGTGATTTCAGTTTGACAACCAGTTTCTTTAAACGAAAAATTTCCTGATCAGTAAAAGTCTCATTCCCATCATTCAGTTTCATCAGCTTGCGAGCTGATGCCACAAATAACTCCAGATCTGGAAAGTAATTTTCCACTTTCACAGCTCTGCTCCCCTTGGTCACCTGGAGAAATTGCCTAATTTTGGTAAAACAATAGGAGCTTTGCTCCTCCTGCGTCTGCATCATTTCAGACTCAGCTCCACTTTCGTCAGAGACGCTCTCATCTAGTAAATCTAACTTCCCAACCCTACTAGATTTAGCAGAGCTCTGCAAGTTTTCAGCACTTTTTCTTTTTTGTGCAGCTTTAAAAGGATCCTCTTCAGCAAAACTACATTCCTGCATTTCTTCATGAACTGCAACGTTTGTCATGCAGTGTTTGCTCTGTGTGTCCCCTACAGCCTCAAACCGCTCCTCCCCCGCCTGCAAAGTCTGTTCATTCACGTTCCTTCGTTTAACTGCACTTTTACTTACACCCTCCACCTGTTTACCCCGGGCGACAGGCTCGTCACAATGATCAGAGCTGCCGCCAGACAGAAATTCCCCACCATCACTGTTTGGGGGGGGCAACTACTGCGCCCGCCGCGGCCACCCCAGCAGAGGCGGCCGCGGCCGCCCCAGCACAAGCGGACGCGGACGCGGACGCGGACGCCCCCGCAGAAGTAGAAGCAGACGCGGCCGCGGTCGCGGTCGCGGCCGCGACCGCCCCAGCGGAGGCGGACGCCGCAGCGGCATCCGCCGCACCACATGTAGCACTACCCTCTGGACCACCAGAAACAGCGGCGTCACCTTTCTTACCGCCAGTGCTCTTTGTGTTCGCCTTTTCAGGACATGACCTAATAAGATGGCCTTCTGCGCCACACGCAAAACACTTCATGGTTTCAGATGTTGCAAACACCAAGTAGCTAAAGCCGTCAATCCTGAAATTAAAAGACGCGTTCAGTTCAGCAGAGCTGTCTTTCAACACCATGAAACACTGCCTCCTGTGACATACAACATGCTTCAGCAGGGGTGATTTACTACCCAGAGAGACCATTCTGATAGGGGACACAACCTGGCCAAAACGGGACAACTCTCTAATCAGCTGATCATTTTTAACGAAAGGAGGAGCGTTTGAGATGGTGATCCTCCTAGACGGGTTCGCCAGCGGTAAAACGGGAGTAAAAGTGTCACCTATGACCACTCCCTGTGCCACCACCTGATCAGCTTTTTCAGTCGAATCCAGAAAGATCACAATTGCGCTGTTCATCCTCGATGCTGATTTTATGCTGCCATGCCCAACCACCTGTCCTACAGCGAGGCTGGCCTCCTCCACAGAACAGGGAACTGTCGGGAGGATTCTCACACCATGACGCCGGGTTAAGCGCTCAAACTCCACACCACCATCAATCACTGGCATGATGCCGGCCGGGAAAAACCGGCAGCAGAAGCTACCGTTCCCCAACACACTCACTCCAACACTCACACCCCAACACACCCACACTCAACCCACTATATTAAACACACACACCTCAAACACACAAGATAGAGAAAAAGTTAGAAAATACAAAGTTTAAAGTACTCACTCGACACCACTCCACACCCCTGCTCCCACAAACGCCCACGCATGCGCACGAGAGAGAGAGAGAGAGAGAGAGAGAGAGAGAGAGAGAGAGAGAGACTTTGACTTTTAAAAAAGGCTTTATTGCACATTTCAAGAATGCAAAAAGACCAATATCACTGGCCCAAGTGTGTCACATCTCAAAAGTGCAAACATAACTCATCCCCCTGATCCACAGAACACAAAACGTTCCCTACAGTCCATCTATTGATGAATGCCTCCAAATTGTCCACCATTTGATAGTAAGAGAACTCCACCTGTAGTCTGGCTTTCAACAAGACCTTGAAAGAAGACACAGGATCCACATTGCCAGCATTGCTAGCCCGATTTTTCCTCGTTAGCCAGATGGCAAGTTTAGCAGTACCAGATAGGAAGTTCATCAAAGTGTGGGCAGCCTTCCTTGCCACTTTATACTTTGGACCGTAAATGAACAGACCAAAAGAGAAACGTTCACCCAAAGCCTGAAACCACTTGCGCAAAATAACAAAAAGGCCAGATAAACGAAAACATTGGACAAACAAATGCTCCAGGGTCTCAACTTGGGAACAAAACAAACATCCCCCCCCCACAGTCGGATCAAGGCATGCTCTGTATTTATTCGTAGCTATTGCCCCATGCACAATCCTCCACTGGAGATCTGCTGTCCGTTTCTCAATAGGTAGCTTGTACATGCACCGCCAGCTGCCTTTCGGGGAGACCTCTGGGCCAAAAAACCCCACCCACCTCGACTCTGTGACATCCATCAGAGAGCGCAGATTCAGAACCTTCACATAGATGTGATACACCGCCCTTGTCCCAACAAACTGGAACTTGCCCAGGCGAGGAATTCTGAAGGTCAGCAGGTGATCCTCTCCTCCCTGCCACTCCCCCACAGCTGGAGTTATGGAAATTGCAGGAAAGGTGGACACGGCGTCGTCATCCCATTGATTGGAAAGAGTGTGGTTTGTCTCAAACGCTCGAAGCGGTTGTGGCAGGGCGGTGCACACGTCCCGCACCACCCTTTGCAGCAGTCTGACAGATGTAATGTTGGCACTCCGCATCAGCGTATCCATCAATGTGGTCGACATCTTCATAAGATGACCAAGCTTGGTACAGCGTGCCTCCCGCAAACAAGTCCACAGACTGACAGACTGCAGCACCTCAGCGTCGATGAATCGATTGAAAAACAGTGGTTCCTCGAAAAGCCACATGCCCGGTGTCTCGTCATGGAAGCGGGCCACGGTGAAGACTCGCCATGCATGCAAGAAGGACGTGTAAAAAGCAGATAGTCCAGTAAGGTCCACCTCCCCAGATGTCACGAGGAAGAGGTGCTTATCATAGCCCAAGCGACCAACTCTCCTCAGGAGCAGTTTAGCAGTGTGCATCCAGCAGGGTCCGCATCCGTAAAGGAGGCATTGTGCAGTTCGAAGCCTGAAGCAGGCAATCTTGGAATGTATGTCCACCAGGCCCTGTCCCCCCTCGGCCACAGGCAAGTAGAGAACAGGCGCACGGACCCAGTGGCGACCAGACCAAAAGAAGTCCACGATGATCTTCTGAATCTCCTCCACGAGGCTCCTGGGCGGTGTCAAAGCCACCAGCCTATGCCAAAGAGCCGAGGCGACCAGATTTTTTGCGACCAGAACCCTGCCCCTATATGACAGCTGTGGTAGCAACCATTTCCATTTAGAAAAGCGAGCACACACTATGTCCTTAACACCCTCCCAGTTCTTCCGTTCAAAAGCCTCCGAACCCAGAAAAACCCCCAACACTTTGAGACCAGCCGTCCCCCACTGAAGACCGCTGGGTAGGCGAGGGACGCCTTGACGCGACCAGTGGCCCACCAATAGACCCTCACTCTTGGCCCAATTCACCAGTGCAGAAGATGCCCTTTCATAAACTGACAAAGTGTCCACCAGATGCTGCACATCCCCGTGGGAGGTGATGAAAACGTTAACGTCATCCGCATAAGCAGACAAGACGATCGGGCGGCAACAGCTTGATGGCCCCGGCAGAACCAGACCACCCAGCCGAGTGTGCAACCTGCACAGCAAAGGCTCAATAGCAAAGCTGTATAGCTGACCTGAGAGTGGACACCCCTGGTGTATTCCCCGGTGTACAGGGATTGGCCGACTCAGGCCTGCCCCAATCTTTACCAAACACTCAGCTCTAGTATATAACAGATTGACCCACCTCAAAACACAATGCCAAAACCAAACCCCCTCAGGGTGGAAAACAAATGGGAATGGTCAACCCTATCAAAAGCCTTTTCTTGGTCCAAAGACACAATTCCAAACTGTAAGTCATGACATTTACTGAGCTGGAGAACGTCATGTATGAGGAAAACATTGTCAATAATGTTTCGGTCAGGAATACAATATGTTTGATCCTTATCTACGATCAAACCCAAGACAGTGTTCAGTCTGTTTGCCAGGGCTTTAGAAAGCACCTTGTAGTCCATGCAAAGAAGAGCCACGGGCCTCCAGTTTTTCAGCAGGGCAAAGTCCCCCTGCTTAGGCAATAGAGACAGCACTGCACGGCGGCAGGAGACAGGTAATGTTCCCTTTCTGTAACAGGCAGTCAGAACGTCATAGAAGTCTGATCCAATAATATTCCAAAAATGCTTAAAAAATTCTGAAGAAAGGCCATCAAGTCCAGGTGCGCGTCCCGGAGCCATCTGATTTACAGCCACAGTTAACTCATCCAAAGTCAGGGCACAGTCCCGAGCAGCCCTGTCCTCTGGGCCGAGCACCGGAAGGGCTTCGAAGAGCTGAGTTTGAGATTCTTTGCAACATGTTCCCGCAGCAAACAGGGCCCCGTAGTAATCCACTGCATGGCGCCGCATCTCGGATGGGTTCGTAGTCAACTGACCATCTGGGAGTGTCAAGCAAGCCATCAACTTCTTTTTCGCAGTAGACTTCTCCAAATTGAAGAAGAAGGACGTTGGTGCATCCATGTCCTGCAGGCGAGTGAAGCGTGACCTCACTAGCGCCCCCTCCACCCCTCCTGCATGAATATGCGCAGGGCCGATCTCTTCTCCTTCAGCAAAGGACCAGCGGTAGAATCCTGACCCGTAACCAAGCTGGCCTCCAGCCTCTTGACAGCGTCCTCAAGTTCACTGACCTTGGCCTTGATGATGGCAGTTGAGTTTGCAGCGTACTGTTGAAAAAAAAGGCAAATTTGCACTTTGCCAACGTCCCTCCACTGTTTGAGGGAACTAAAATGAGCCTTTGTGGTCCTCCAGTGTTCCCAGAAGCACACAAAATACTGACAAAAGGCATTGTCCTGAAGGAGCTTGTTATTGAAGTGTCAGTAAGATTTTGCCCGTTTCCCTGGTGAGTTCAGTAACACCGCAGTAGCCAGGTGATGATCCGTGAAACCGACGGGACTTATGTTACTGTGAAGGAGTCCGGGGCTAAAGGTTCTAGAAACATACACTACCGTTCAAAAGTTTGGGGTCGCTTAGAAATTTCCTTATTTTTGAAAGAAAAGCACTTTTTTCAATGAAGATAACTTTAAACTAATCAGAAAGACACTCTATACATTGCTAATGTGGTAAATGACTATTCTAGCTGCAAATGTCTGGTTTTTGGTGCAATATCTACATAGGTGTACAGAGGCCCATTTCCAGCAACTATCACTCCAGTGTTCTAATGGTACAATGTGTTTGCTCATTGCGTCAGAAGGCTAATGGATGATTAGAAAACCCTTGTGCAATCATGTTAGGTCTGCAATGCTGTAATTGCTGCAAATGGAGGATTCTTTGACGAAAGCAAAGTTTGAAGGAAAAAATTATTATTTCAAATACAAATCATTATTTCTAACCTTGTCAATGTCTTGACTATATTTTCTATTCATTTTACAACTCATGGTGGTAAGTAAGTGTGACTTTTTATGGAAAACACAAAATAATTGTCTGGGTGACCCCAAACTTTTGAACGGTAGTGTATATCCTGTCTAATCTAGCAGCACTGACAACACCGTCAGTGACCCTGACCCAGGTATACTGTCTCGCATTTGCATTTTTAGACCTCCACGTGTCCACTAAGTCGAACTGCACAGTGAAATTTTCCAAGATTCTAGAAGAATGCAGATGAGGTTCTGCATTAGTGCGATCTACAGTGAAGTCCAAGGTACAGTTGAAATCACCAGCAACAACAAGTTGTTCTTGGTGATAGCACTGCAATTCAGTAGTCAGTATATTGAAAAAGGCAACCCTTTCAGCACCGTGGTTTGGCGTGTAAACATTAACCAGGCAAAACACGGAATCCCCTATTTCGGCCCTAACAAGAAGCAGCCTGCCCCTCACTCTCTCCACCACCGATAAAACTTGTGCATTTGCTGATTCCCCAAACAAAATGGCCACTCCTGCACTAAGATTGGTGCCGTGACTGAGTGAAAAAGGGCCTTTCCACCACAAGCCCCAGTCGACTTCATCTGCCGAAGTGGTATGAGTTTCCTGCAAAAACAAAACGTTGAGACCTTTCCGTCTGAACAGGTCACAAATGAATCCCCTCTTATGATTACCCCTCCCACCATTGATGTTTAAGGACCCTAATTTTATTTTCTGCATTAGGCGATCGATGTGAGGAGCACCGTGCTGTTGCCATGGAAATCATTCCATCTTTGCGCGCTTGGTCTTTTGTCCCCCTGCTGATTTACGCAGGGCTGTAATGTGCTTCTTCAGGCGGAAGCGTTTTCTTTCATCCAGGAGGTCAACACCAACCTGCTTCTTCAGAACATTAACAGACCGAATGAATTTGTCAGTGTCACTGAAGTAATCAGCGAGAGAGAGAGAGAGAGAGAGAGAGAGAGAGAGAGAGAGAGAGAGAGAGAGAGAGAGAGAGAGAGAGAGAGAGAGAGAGAGATTTTGATTTTGATTTTTAAAAGATCTTTAATAAACACACTTGTCCATCAGTCAATACAATTTCTATATCATGCTATGTTACACAGAAAATTAATCCCCCAAAAAACGCCCCCAAAAAAGCTGTCCATCATGAACTGAACAGAGGACATTCTCCAGGGACCAGAGGGTCCTGAAACCTTCCACATCCCCATTCCCCATAAAAAACTGAAAGTCCAGCCTGATTCTGGCTTTAAGTAGCCTCACAAATAAAATTTTGACATCAACATCATTCTCAACATTTTCAAGTTTTCTTCTCCGGCTTACATAGATAGCCAACTTTGCCTGTCCTAAAACAAAGTTCAGTAGTTGACACTTCTGCTTAAAACGACGATTGTACATAAAACCACAAATGAAAACCTGCTTAGAGAAAACTTCCTTAAAAATATGAAAAAGTTTTGTGAGAAGTTCAAAGAGGCCACTCAGGCGCTGACATTCAATAAAACAATGAAAAACAGTCTCCCTAGAGGAACAAAAAACACACTGATCACTGACACTGCTGTTAATCACAGAAACAAAAGCATTGACTGCTATAATACCATGCAGGACCCTCCACTGTAAGTCTCCATGTCTCCTAGGGAGAGGGGCTTTGTAAAGAGCACTCCAGGCAGGCCGATGCCCTTTTCCTAGTTTAAAATAGGCTCTCCAAGGAGTGTCCACACAGGTGTTCAATCGGTCCTTGTTGAGTGCCATCACCACCAGTCTGTAGAGTGCCTTACCACTGGCTCCTCCAAAGTCCACACCAGTGGGAGCACAGAATGCCAGTAAGGAGCAAGGAGCGACGTCAAAGTCCATATAGAGCGTGAGAGAGGGAAAGGGGTCAGTGCTTTCTGGCTGCAGCGTGCCATTGCTAAAGTCCAAGAGTAGGGAGTGCTCAAGTCCATGAAGCTCCTGTTTCCAGTGTGCAAGAAGACCATCGATGAAACAATTCGACCTGACACCAAGATGAGCTGCTAAAGCTGAGGCGTTGTTGAGGCCAGGACCAGCCAGTTCCACCACTTGCTTCAGAGTGAGAATGTTCCTGGAACACAGCCTATCAAGGAAGGTCCTTCCAACTCCCGGCAGGACACCAAGGCGACCACCAAAAACCAGCGGCTCCCTCAACAACCAGTAGAGGGAATCGCATGGCCCTCTTTGTTTTTTAAAAAGAGTCCACACTGAAAAGAGACTGCGGTAAAAACTGGGTAAAGACAGTGCATTAGAGTTCTTAAAATCCATTAAAAACACAGGGAGGTCTAGTCCAAGCCCAAGGACTCTCTGTAAAATAACACAGGCCAAAGGCCTCCATACCAGGTCCTGGGGGCCCGTCAGCAGTCTCTGTATGAAAGTCAGTCTAAAAGCAGCACCTCTACTAGCTAAATGAATCACTCCTTGCCCCCCCTCCTCTTTGGGAAGAAATAACAGGGCTTGAGGAACCCAGTGGAGTCCACCCCCCCAAAAAAAGTCCACCAAAACAGACTGAATTTTGGACAACAAACCAGCAGGGGGGTCCATGCACATGAGGCGGTGCCACAGGGATGAGGAAACAAGATTATTTAAAATGAGCACTCTTCCTCTAAAAGATATTCTTGGCATTAGCCACTTCCACTTGTTTAGTCTCCCGTTAATCTTCTCTATGACCCCATCCCAATTTTTTTGCTCAAACTGCTGATTTCCAATAAAGACACCAAGATACTTAAAACCTCCTTTTTTCCAAATCAACCCACCCGGCAGCGTAAGCTGATTTTCTAGTTTCTCCCCCACCATCAGAGCCTCGCTTTTTCCCCAGTTTATCTTTGCAGAGGAAAGTTGGCCAAAAAGATTGACACTCCTAACCTGAACGTCAATGTCACTCTGCTTGTTTAGCAGAATGACTACATCATCTGCATAGGCCGACAGCTTGAACGTGGTGTCACAGCCAGGAAAAGTAACTCCTAATAGATCCCTTCTCAGGCAGTGAAGCAAAGGCTCTATGGCGAGGGAGTACAGCATCCCTGAGAGAGGGCAGCCCTGCCGAACCCCCCTCTGGACTTTTAAAGGGGCAGACAGGCCCCCATTTATCTTCAGCACACTCTCAATGTCACTGTACAAGACCCGTATCCTGGCTATGAAGCCTGGGCTGAACCCAAAAGCTGTTAAAACTGTCCATAAATATTGGTGTTCAACCCGATCAAACGCCTTTTCCTGGTCAATTGAAATCAAACCAGTTTCTACCGCCAATGAACCAGAGACCTCCAAAATATCCCGAATTAAAGTGACGTTGTCACTAATCAGCCTGCCAGGCACACAGTAAGTCTGGTCTACATGAATGAGCTCGCTCATCACCTTTCTCAGTCTTCGGGCCAGAGCTTTCGAGAGAATCTTGTAGTCTGTGCAGAGCAGAGAGACTGGCCTCCAGTTCTTTAGGCTCTGGAGGTCCCCCTTTTTCGGCAACAGTGTGATGATGGCCCTCCTGCAGGTCGTGGGTAGGGTCCCCCTTTCCAAGCTATCTTGGAGAACCTCCAGCAGGTCTGGACCAAGCAGGGGCCAGAATTCCTTAAAAAAGTCCACAGAGAGACCATCTATGCCTGGTGATTTTCCATTCTGGAGGCTCATTAGCGCCGTATGCAGCTCACACAGAGACAGTGGAGCATCCAAGCCGGCAACAAGGTCCTCTGAGAGCACTGGAAGACCATCAAGGAAAACCTGGCCCAGTGACGTGTCCTCCCTCCACTCTGCTCTAAACAATTCACTGTAAAAGCTAGCAGCGTGTTTCCTGATCTCTGCTGCTGTGGAGATTGTTCTCCCGTCATCGCCCAACAAGGAGTGAATGAGCTTTCTCTGTCCATTTTTCCCCTCCAGTCCAAAAAAGTACTGGGAGGGCGAGTCCATCAGAGCTACATCCATGTAGCGTGAGCGGACCAGAGCACCCTGTGCGGTGACCGCTAGCAAGCTAGCCAAGGCTGACCTTTTTGACTTGAGAGCCTCTAAGTGCTCCTGTTTTCCTGTAGAACTGAGCAACTCCTCTAGTTCTACCACCTCAGTCTCCAGAACTTTCAAGGATTGGGTCAAGCTACGAGTGACATTTTGAGTGTACTGTTGGCAGAGTTGTTTTATCTGGGCCTTACCAAAATCCCACCACAATTGGAGAGAACTAAAAGAGGGTTTTTGTTCCCTGTGTGACTTCCAAACATCATGAAAAACCTCTTTAAAAAACACATCATTTAAAAGTGTATTGTTAAAATGCCAAAAAGCACTCTTACACTTTACATTTTCAATAAACACAGAACAAAACAGCAGGCAGTGATCAGTGAAACCAACAGGACAGATACAACTATTTTTAAAAACACTCATTTGATGTTTAAAACCATAAAAACGGTCTAACCTAGCCATAGATAAAAGGTTATCTTTGACATGGCTCCAGGTGTACTGCCTCTGGTCCCCATGATGTGATCTCCACACATCGGCCATTTCATGTGTTTTCACCAGTTCTCTCAGCCTATTGGCAGAAGCAGGGTGAGGCTCCTGATGGTTCCTGTCTAGTCTGTGGTTTAATGTACAGTTAAAATCACCCCCCAGAAATAAAAAACTATTTGGATCACAGGACTTAACCGTATCCGAAAGCACGTCAAAGACCCTGATCCTCTCTGCTCACTGTGTTGGCACATACACGTTTATAAAAACGAAGTTCACGTTTTCAAACTGTACCTTTAATAAGAGGAAATGACCTCTCACCACCTCTTCTACCTCATAAGAGACAGGCACACAACCCCTAGAGAAAAGTACAGCCACCCCCCCACTGCTACTGGATTTGTGGCTAAAAAAAATGCAGCCATCCCACTCTTTTCTCCAATGGCTCTCAATGTCCACAGTGCTGTGAGTCTCCTGGACCATCAGCACGTCAAGTTTCTTTAAATTAAAAAGCTTGTATAAAGAGGCCCTTTTTACATCATCCCTGGCCCCATTAATATTGAGAGTGCCAATTCTAAGGTGGGGCATTAAAACGGATAAAAATAGGGTACAGTAAAAAAACACACACATAGCATAAAAGGGAAGAAACAAACTAAGAGTCAACATGACTGTTAGTAATTTGCAATTTCAGTTTAGCAACCAGTTTCTTTAAACGATAAATTTCCTGATCAGTGAAAGTCTCATTCCCATCATTCAGTTTCATAAATTTGCAAGCTGATGCCACGAATAACTCCAGATCTGGAAAGTAATTTTCCACTTTCACAGCTCTGCTCCCCTTAGTCACCTGGAGAAATTGCCTAATTTTAGTAAAACAATAGGAGCTTTGCTCCTCCTGCGTCTGCGTCTGCATCAGTTCAGACTCATCTCCACTTTCGTCAGAAGCGCTCTCATTCAGTAAATCTAAATTCCCAACCCTACTAGATTTAGCAGAGCTCTGCAAGTTTTCCGCACTTTTCCTTTTTTGTGCAGCTTTAAAAGCAAACAACAAAACTACATTCAACAAAACTACATTCCTGCATTTCTTCATGAAACGCAACGTTTGTCATGCAGTGTTTGCTCTGTGTGTCCGCTACAGCCTCAAACCGCTCCTCCCCCGCCTGCAAAGTCTGTTCATTCACGTTCCTTCGTTTAACTGCACTTTTACTTACACCCTCCACCTGTTTACCCCGGGCGACAGGCTCGTCACAATGATCAGAGCTGCCGCCAGACAGAAATTCCCCACCATCACTGTTTGGGGGGACAACTACCGCGCCCGCCGCGCCCGCCCCAGCACAAGCGGACGCGGACGCGGACGCGGACGCGGACGCACTCGCGGACGCGACCGCCCCAGCAGAAGCGGGCGCCGCAGCGGCATCCGCCGCACCACATGTAGCGCTACCCTCCGGACCACCAGAAACAGCGGCGTCACCTTTCTTACCGCCAGTGCTCTTTGTGTTCGCCTTTTCAGGACATGACCTGATAAGATGGCCTTCTGCGCCACACGCAAAACACTTCATGGTTTCAGATGTTGCAAACACCAAGTAGCTAAAGCCGTCAATCCTGAAATTAAAAGACGCGTTCAGTTCAGCAGAGCTGTCTTTCAACACCATGAAACACTGCCTCCTATGACATACAACATGCTTCAGCAGGGGTGATTTACTACCCAGAGAGACCATTCTGATAGGGGACACAACCTGGCCAAAACGGGACAACTCTCTAATCAGCTGATCATTTTTAACGAAAGGAGGAGCGTTTGAGATGGTGATCCTCCTAGACAGATTCGCCAGCGGTAAAACGGGAGTAAAAGTGTCACCTATGACCACTCCCTGTGCCACCACCTGATCATGTTTCTCAGTCGAATCCAGAAAGATCACAATTGCGCTGTTCATCCTCGATGCTGATTTTATGCTGCCATGCCCAACCACCTGTCCTACAGCGAGGCTGGCCTCCTCCACAGAACAGGGAACTGTCGGGAGGATTCTCACACCATGACGCCGGGTTAAGCGCTCAAACTCCACACCACCATCAATCACTGGCATGATGCCGGCCGGGAAAAACCGGCAGCAGAAGCTACCGTTCCCCAACACACTCACTCCAACACTCACACCCCAACACACCCACACTCAACCCACTATATTAAACACACACACCTCAAACACACAAGATAGAGAAAAAGTTAGAAAATACAAAGTTTAAAGTACTCACTCGACACCACTCCACATCCCTGCTTCCACAAACGCCCACGCATGCGCACAAGAGAGAGAGAGAGAGAGAGAGAGAGAGATTTTTTTGATTTTTCAACACACCTTTATTGTCACAAGTTCAACAGAAAAACACAACAATTAAAACAACTAAAAGAAGCAATGGAAAAGTAAAATGACTCACTGACAAGAAATCAAAGACATAAGTAACCAAACCAGGAAAACTAAAAAAAACTTGCTTCTTACATCAGGACCATACCATAGGTAATTTTCCCCTCCTTAACACAACACAGGATGTGCTTAAAGCACCACATAGCCTCAAAAGTTTCAACATTTTGCATCAGATGATAGTAATTGTAATCAATCACTATTCAAGCCTTGATCATGTCAACCAGCATGTCTTTTACATTACAATCCAGCATTTGTTCAATTTTTCTTTTCCTACTAACATAAATAGCCATTTTAGCCTGACCCAGGATGAAATTTAAGAGTTCACTCTCTTTCTTAGTCCTCTGTCTATATGGAAAGCCAAAGATAAAAATCTGCAGGGAAAAGACTTCTCCAAACAGATAAAACAGCTTCCCCAAAAAAACAAACAACAATTGCAGTCTGTTACAGTCCAGAAAACAATGGAACACAGTTTCTTTCTGAGGACAAAATGGACAAACCTCAACAACATTATGTTTAAAAGAGAGATAAAAGCATTTACAGCCACAGCACCATGTGAAACTCACCATTGTAGGTCTCCAACCTTCTTAGTTAATGGTGGTTTATAGAGTGCTCTCCAGGCAGGCCTCACCTCTGGACCCAGACCCAAGTGTTTCCTCCATGGTGTATCAGCTCGACCTTTTAACTTATTCACATTTAGAATTTTCATCAAAAGTCCATACATTTGTTTACCAGGAGAGTCACAAATGTTAATGTGCTCAGAGTTTAAAAACACACCAGTGCCATCTTTAAAATCAGGAGATAAAACACTAAAAGGAAATGGTTCATCAGCAGTTTGCACAGAGTTTTCGCAGTGTAAAACAATAGCAGAGTGTTCTTCTGCGGACAGGCAGTCTCTCCAATCTTTCAACAAGTTCATTATAACTCTGACTAAAGAAACGCCAAGAGCCGAGCACAGGGCAACAGCATTGTCCAAGTTAGGACCACATAAATTCACCAAATGTCCCAGCGTTGTAACCTTTGCAGAAATGAACTTTTTTAAAACAGAAGGTCCTAAAACATTGCCCACATCAAAACGGGTCCCGAATACAAGTGGTTCCTTTAAAAGCCAGAAAGGCAACAAGGAAGCCTGGGGAGAGTTCTTTTTAAAAAGTCCCCAGATTTTAAAAGCACTTTGGTAAAACTGGGGAAGTTCTGGGAGTTTTTGGCCCCTTAAATCCATTAAAAGCAGCGACTCCTCTAGTCCAAGCCCTCCACAGCGAGCCAGGACAGCCCTGGCAATAGGTCTCCACACAAGGTCAAGGGGGCCACTCAGCAGTCGCTGAATGAACTGCAGGCGAAAGACAGCCCCCCTGCTGGCCAGATGGATGAGCCCTTGACCACCTTCTTCCCTCGGTAAAAACAGGATACTCTGTGGAACCCAGTGAAGACGGTCCCAGAAAAAGTCCACGACTATAGATTGCACTCTGGCCAGCAAATTGGGTGGAGGGTCCAGACAAGACAGTCGATGCCACAGCATTGAAGCAATCAAGTTGTTGATAATTAAAACACGACCTCTGAAGGACAAGTTTGGCAGAATCCATTTCCATTTTTTTAGTCTTCCTTCAGTTTTTTCTAAAAAACACTCCCAATTTTTCTCAGTAAAAGTCTGATTTCCTAAAAACACACCAAGATATTTAAAACCACCTTGTGTCCACGAAAGGCCACCAGGTAGGGCAATTTTTTGTGGTCTCCCCCCCACCACAACAGCTTCACTCTTACCCCAAATCACTCTCGCTGAGGAGCACTCACCAAAAAGATTAACAGTTCTTAAAAGGTAGTCTACATCATTTTGATTTCTTGTAAAAACAACAACATCATCAGCATAGGCAGACACTTTAAAAACAGAGTCAGAGTTGGGGATTTTAAAACCAGTGAGGCCTTGCCTTAGTTTACAAAGGAGGGGCTCGATGGCAAGAGAGTACAGCATACCTGAGAGGGGGCAGCCCTGTCGGACACCCCTCTCAACTTTGAAAGGAGCCCTCAAACCACCATTAATCTTAAGAATACTCTCAATGTCTCTATACAAAGCCTGGATCTTGGCGATGAACCCTGAGCTGAAACCAAAGGCCTCTAGTGTCTGCCACAGGTTTGGATGTTCAACTCGGTCAAACGCCTTTTCTTGGTCTATTGAAATAAGACCAAGTTCCTTGACCAATGAGCTGGAGAGGTCCAAAACATCACAAATTAAAAAAATGTTGTCTGTAACCAACCTACCAGGTACACAGTAGGTCTGGTCTACATGTATGACCTGCTCCATCACCTTCCTCAGCCTGGTAGCCAACACTTTGGAGAGAATTTTATAGTCAGTACAGAGGAGGGCCACTGGACGCCAGTTTTTAATGTCTTTCAAGTCGCCTTTCTTGGGAAGGAGGGTGAGGACTGCTCTCCTACAACTTAGGGGCAGGTGACCCTTCCGCAGACTGTCAGACAGTACTTCCAGCAAGTCCTCACAGATCTCAGACCAGAACGCCTTGTAGAACTCCGATGGTCGACCATCTATCCCTGGGGCTTTTCCACACTGAAGAGACTGGACAGCTACTGCTAGTTCCTGCAGAGTGATCCCACTCTCCAGCTCCGCATTCATGCTAGCCATCACTTTTGGCAAGTCCGTCAAAAAATGACTCAGCACATGTGGATTCTTAACAAATTCTTTCTTAAAAAGATCTTTGTAGAAAGCAGCTGCAAAGCGACGGATCTCCGCAGACTCATGGATTAGCCGCCCGTCCTCGGAGCTGAGAGAGTGGATCATCCTCCTCTGACCATTCTTCCTCTCCAAACCAAAGAAAAAATGAGATGGAGCGTCCATTAGTGCGATGTTCTGGAACCTACTGCATACTACAGCGCCCCTGGCGGCCACACCTAGTAGGTCAGTTAAAACAGACTTTTTGCCATTGAGGGCCTCAAAATGTCCTCTTTCTCCTGTGGAGCCTGCCAAAGACTGCAGCTCCACTACTTCTCTCTCCAGGTCCCTGACAGACCTGGCCAAGTCTCCAGAGACATTGCGAGTATACTGTAGGCACAGATTCTTTATTTGGCTCTTCCCTACATCCCACCACTGCTCCAAAGAACTAAAACTTGATTTTGTTAATTTAAAATTACTCCAAAAAAACATAAAAGCAGTTTTAAAACTGTTATCTGATAAAAGTGATGTGTTAAAATGCCAGTATGCACTACTGCACTTTATATTCTTGCTAAAAACACAACACTGAAACAGAGAGTGATCTGTAAAGCCAACAGGGACTATAAAAGCACTTTTAAAAATGCTAAAATGGTGCTTAAAACTGTAAACCCTATCCAGTCTAGCTAAGGACAGAATATTGTCCTTTCTATGGCTCCACGTGTACTGTCTAGCCTTGCCATGAAAATCCCTCCACACATCACACAGATCATGAGCTTCTATGAGACCTTTTAAACTTTTCTTGGATGCAGCATGTGGCTCTGGGTGATTCCTATCCATAAGAGGATTTTCTGTACAATTAAAATCACCACCCACAAATAAAAAGTCATCATTACTGCAATTTTTGATCGTGTCATCTAAAATATTTAAAAAGGCCAATCTTTCTGTGCCTACGGTTGGAGCATACACATTTATAAAAACAACTTTCACATTCTCAAAAACAGCTCGAACTTTTAAAATGTGGCCTGCAATTACCTCATCAATGTCATAAGAAAGTGGAATAAAATCTCGAGAGAATAAAATACCCACTCCACCACTACTGCTGCTTTTATGACTAAGAATAATTTCCCCTCGAAATTCCCTCCTCCAGTCAGCAGCATTGTCCTCAGAACTATGAGTCTCCTGAACAAACAGAACATTAATTTTCTTGCATTCTGCAAGAGTAAAAACACATGCTCGCTTGGACATTTCTCTTGCCCCATTGATGTTGAGTGTGCCAAAATTAAAACTGCACATGCATATAAAAGGGTAAAACCAACACAAAAACAGAAAAGAAAGAATGAGCGATAAAAGACTAATCATCCTGAGCAATTTGGTTCTTAACTTTTAGCACAAGCTTTTTTAGTCTGTAGACCTCCTGATCAGTAAAACTTTCCTGCTCAAGCTCTCCCCTATTTTTCATGTAGGCCCGAGCAGAGTCAACAAAACGTTTTAGATCGGGGAAGAAATTTTCAACTTTAACCATTCTGGATCCCTTAGTGTCCTGCAAAAACTTCTGTATTTTTGTGAAGGGGGTAACCGCCTCCACTGGCCCCATCATCACTGCTTTCACCATCACTCTCTATCTCAGACCCAGTATAAGAATCTGGCTGAGATGGAGAAACCTCAGAACTGTCTTTGACAACCCTTTTTACTTTGCTCCTCTGCTGTTTGGTTTCCAAATTCTTCCGCTTGATTGAGATTTTACATAATTCTTCATCTATTTCAATGTCATCCTCATCCTCCAACACTGACTCAGCTACCCTGGTAGCTGTCTCTTCCTGTCTTTCGCTCACCCTGTGCTGTGGTTTTATATTCATTTTTCTAGTCCCACCATCTACCTGGGCCTCATTTGGCTCATCTGTCTGATCCTCAGCGTGATCCCTCTCGGTAATCTCACCCTTGTCCGCAATGTTGGTCTGTGCAGCAGCCCTGCGATGTGCTTTAACTTTTGCTGCGGTTTCATTTATGATCGAGAGGCCGGCTGCAGAGGGCGGCAAAGCCGTCCCACCGGCAGACGGCCTCGCGGCCTCGGCCGAAGCACCGCCGCCAGACGGCCCCGCGGCGTTGGCTGAAGCGCCCAATGGCGCGGCAGCGCCGCCAGCCTCGGAGAGCAGCGAAACCGCTCCGCCGCCAGACGGCCCCGAGGCCACACTAGCGGCCTCCCCTGAGTGATCACCCCCCACTCCCTGAGGGCATGATCGAATCAAATGTCCCTCCATTCCGCAGCCGAAACATTTCATATTATCGGAGGTGACGTGGATGGTGTAATCAAAGCCGTCAATCCGGTATTTAAATACGAGGTTGAGGCTTTCCTCGCTATTCTTTAAAATCATGAGCACCTGCCGCCTAAAAGACATGACATGCTTTAAACGCGGGGACTTACAACCGAGAGGGATGTGCTTAATCGGGGACAAAAGCTGCCCATGTCTCGACAGCTCCTTCTCCAACAGCTCATTCTTTAAAAATGGTGGGACATTTGAGATCGTAATTCTCTTCGCGGGATTCACCAGAGATAGAACAGGAACCAGTGTGTCTTTAATCACAACCCCGCTCTCCACTACCTGGTTAACTTTTTCAATACTATCCAGGAAAATCACCACGGCACTATTCATTCTAGAAGCTGATCTAATGCTTTCATAACCGACCAGCTCCCCCACAGCCAGACTACATTCCTCCACCGAGCAGCTGACAGCCGGTGTCAGTTTGACAGCATGCCGGCGTGTCAGCTGCTCAAAACCGGAGCCTCGCTCCAAAACCATGCTGACCAGCAGAGCTGGCAGCAGAAACCCCCCTCCCAAAACGCCTACCCCACCCCAGCTACAGAAGACAACAAAAATTAAGATTATTTAACAAAAAAACACCTTAAACACCAAAAGATAGAGAAAAGTTTGAAATAATTCACTCATGCTGTCACACGCTCTCAGCTCGCACTCATGACCACACCCACTCAGAGAGAGAGAGAGAGAGAGAGAGAGAGAGAGAGAGAGAGAGAGAGAGAGAGAGAGAGAGAGAGAGAGATTTGATTTTTAAAACCAACTTTATTTGCAATCATACATAATCACAGACAGGCCGGTGTGAACAAGTAACCAAAAAAAGCCACACACAAAAAAAAAAAAAAACAACTGTTAAATCAGAAGCTAACTCCCCCCCAAAAAAGGATTAAAGTTGATCTCATTTTCTGACACAGAACAGATTATATTCCTAAAACACCACTCGGAGTTGAAATCCTCTAAATTGTCCATAGCTTTATAAAATTTAAACTCCATCTGAATTTGGGCTTTAACCGTAGAAGTGAATAACACTGTAACCTCTTGAACCTGCTCCCTATTCCTGCCCATGTAAATGGCAAATTTTGCTTGACCAGATAAAAATTTAAGAGCTGCCATTTCATTGCATTGACCCGTTTGTATCCAGCACCAAATATAAATATCATGCTGGACCACATTACATCAAAACTCATAAAAATGTTGCTTAAAAGCATGAACAGTGGTTTCAGTCTAGAGAGCACTCAACAAAACAATGAAAAATGGTTTCAGTTGACCCACAGAAAGAGCAGTCTTTGCATGTTTTAGGATTGATGCGGGAAATAAAAGAGTTGACGGCCACAGCTCCATGCAGAATCCTCCATTGGAGATCACCTGCTCTCTTATGTAGAGGGGATTTGTAAAGGACCCTACACATGGGCCTGACATTGTCTGTGACCTTCAGTCTCTTCCTCCACACCATGTCCAATCTGTCGTTTAACTGCCTTCTATTAAAAACCTTCACACAATAGTAATAAAACAGTTTAGTCTTTGCTGAGTAAAGACTTGTGCATTTATTACGCAACCTGGGCCCTTCTGCACCCTCCGATCTCACAACAAAGCCCATCTCAGGAAACGGGTCACCTTCATCAGGCTCTTCTCTCTTGTAGCAATAGTCCCTCAATATCTTCCTCTCCTCAGATGTCAACTGGAGACGCCACAACTCCAAAACTTTGCTCACAAGGCTTGCAGACTTAATGCCAAGAGCTTCAGAAGTTGCCAGAACATTGTCCAGGTCTGGTCCTGCAACCAGCAACCGGAAACCGGAAACCAAGATGTGTGTCAGGGCAGGTAGGAACCTGACCTGGAGTTCCAATCTAGCTCTGAAAATCAGGGGTTCCTCCAATAGCCAGTGCAGTGAGAGAGCAGGTTCCAGTCTCTTCCATGCAAACAAACTCCATATTTTAAAAATGTTCTGATAAAAGGTAGGCAGGGTGGACAGGTAAAAACAACCAGGATCCATTAAAAGGAGTGATGAATCAAGACCTAGCCCATTGACCTGTCTTAAAATACTGCTGGCCACATGTCTCCAAACCACATCTTGAGAGCCAGTGAGAAGCTTCTGAATAAACTGGAATCTGTAGGATGCCACTCGGCTGACCAGGTGAGCCAGTCCTTTCCCCCCTTCCTCTATTGGCAGAAACAAAACACACTGTGGAACCCATTGCAGGCTGTCCCAGAAAAAGTCAATCATGCAGTTCTGTATTTGCGTCAGTAGGTTGTTGGGGGGGGGGGGGGGTCCACACAGGCAAATTTATGCCACAGTCCACTGGAAACCAAGTTGTTAATAATTAATACCCTTCCCCTATAAGATATCTGTGGCAACAGCCATTTCCATTTTTCCAACTTCCCTTTAACTTTTTCCATCAAACCCACCCAGTTTTTATTTACAGTAGCCTCATCCCCTAAAAACACCCCAAGATATTTAAGACCATCTTTTTTCCAGTATAGGCCTCCTGGCAGTGTAGGCAACTGCTTTGATTTAAAACGGACTGCAAGGGCTTCACTCTTGGACCAATTCACCTTCGCTGAAGATGCTGTACCAAAATTTTTGACTACGTTTTGTAAACAGTTTACTTCCATCTGGTTTTTTACCATCACAATGATATCATCTGCATAAGCTTAAAGTACCAGTTTTTTTAACAGTGTTAGATAAAAACAGCCTCTCCATGGTGGACCGCATCTTACACAGCATGGGTTCAATTGAAATGGCATACAACATGCCTGACAGAACACAGCCTTGCCTTATTCCCCTCATTACTTTAAAGGGGGCACTCAGTCCTCCATTAATTTTCAACACACTCTCAATGTCCTGGTACAAAACCTTGATCATAGAAATAAGACCAGGGTTGAGACCAAACCACTCCAAAATTTTCCAGAGGTAAGGGAGCTCAACCCGGTCAAATGCTTTTTCTTGGTCCAGTGAAATCAAACCAACGTCCATGTCCAATGAGCTAGAGATGGCCAAAATATCCCGAATTAAAGACACATTGTCAAGAATGGACCTACCGGGCACACAGTAGGTCTGGTCCTGGTGAATGATCTGGTCCATGATGTCTCTCAGCCTGTTGGCCAGGGTTTTATTTTATAGTCTGTACAGAGCAGGGAAACAGGGTGCCAGTTCTTAATCTCCATTAGATCACCTTTTTTGGGGAGCAAAGTGATTACAGCCCTCCTGCAACTGATAGGTAGGAATCCTCTAGTCAGACTTTCATTCAAAACTTCCAGCAGGTCTCCACCCATACCGTGCCAGAAGGCCTTGCAGAAATCAACAGGAAGTCTGTCAATTCCAGGAGCTTTCCCATTCTCCATACTCTGCAAAGCGATGGACAACTCTTCAAGGTGTAGGGGCTCCCCCAGTAGCAGACTGAAGTCTTCAGAAACTTGGGGAAGTCCATCACAAACGGAAGCTAATAATTGTTCATTGTCAACATACTCAGACTTATACAGGTCTGAATAAAACTCCACAGCACGTTTCCTGATTTCACCAGGCTTCCTCAGCTCCTTTCTGGATGCTGACCGTAGAGCGTGAATGCACCTGCTCTGTCCATTTTTCTTCTCCAGTCCAAAAAACAAAAACTTTGAGGGGGCATCCATCTGGTTTACACTCTGGAACCTGGATCTGACGAGAGATCCCTGAGCCCTGGTGCCCAGCAAGTCCGTAAGAACTTTCTTTTTTGCTTTGAGGACTTCAAAGTATCCTTGATTTCCTGTAGAGTCTAACAAAGACTGAAGTTCTACAATATCACTCTCTAGGTCTTTTATTAATCTAGTTATGTCCTGAGTGATATTGAGAGTGTATTGCTGACAAAAATTTCTTATTTCCACCTTCCCACAGTCCCATCATTGCTGTAAAGCACCGAACTCAAGACGCCGCTCTCTAAAATTCCTCCATAAGAACCTAAAACTTTTTTGTTAAAACTGTTGTCCAGAAGCAAGGAAATGTTAAAATGCCAAAAGGCACTTCGATACTTAAAATTACTAATAAAAACATGGTATAATACCAAAGAATGATCAGTAAAACCAGCAGGTACAATAGAACAGTTTGTAAAAAATATTCCTTTGATATTTAAAACAATAGAAACAATCCAATGTTGCAAGAGATATGAGACCATCTCTAATGTGGGACCATGTGTACTGTCTATCCATATTGTGGAAAGACCTCCAAACATCTACCAGATCATGAGTCTTAGTAACTTCCATTAAAAGGCATTTAGAGGCTGGATGAGGTTCTATATGGTTCCTGTCTATTGAATCGTCTGCAGTGCAGTTAAAATCACCAGCTAAGAACACAAAGTCATATGGGTTGCAGTTGTTTAAAAAAGTGTTTAACTCACTAAGAAAACCCAACCTGTCCGACCCTAAAGTTGGAGCATACACATTGATGAGAGTAAGTGTACGCCTACCAAAAACAGCCTGAATCACCAGTAGTCTCCCTTATACAACTTCAGTGACAGAATATGAAACAGGGGGACATCTTGGGGAGAAAAGGGCAGCCACTCCCCCACTACTACTGCTACTATGGCTCAATACAACCTGCCCTCCCCACTCCCTCTGCCAGTCCATCTCATTAGATTTATCACTGTGTGTTTCTTGGACAAGCATAATATCAACATTATTCACGATCATGGAATCAAACAGCATAGTTCTTTTTCTTGCTTCTCTCGCTCCATTCAGATTCAAAGTCCCTATTTTAAAATTGCTCATGGAGGGAGAGGCAAAAAAAGTCAACAGAACAGTTAAAAGGAACGCTAAGGCAGAGAATTTACAAAGCCCCGCCATCATCGTCATCATCATTCTCAGCATCATTATTAAACAATTCTTGCTTAAGTCTAAAAACTACTTTTTTCAGACGAAAATATTCCTGGTGAGTGAAGCTCCCCTCTTTCATCAAGACCCTCAGTGAATCAAGGAAGCCTTTTCCATTTTTACTCCTCTCATGTTCTTGGCTTTTTGTAAGAACATTTTTATTTTTGTTGCACTGTACTCCTTCTGGACTTGGTGATGTTGGGAGGACCTACAGTCAGACAGCTCACTGTCAGTCATCAGAGGGGGTGAATCTTCACTTTCACTAACCTCTGAAGCTAAGGCTGCTCCCTCATCTTCACCTGCCACTTTGCATTTTACCCTTTTAGATGATCTTTTAGATGATCTGTAATTTCCCAGTTTGGGATCAATAAAGTACATCTATCTATCTATCTATCTATCTATCTATCTATCTATCTATCTATCTATCTATCTATCTATCTATCTATCTATCTATCTATCTATCTATCTATCTATCTATCTATCTATCTATCTATCTATCTTGCCTTCTCCTGTAAAACCTGTCTACCATTTTTAGTTTTTCTCTTAAGCTGAGAAGCATGAAGAGGGGTCTCACCTTCCTCCATATTCTCCTCTGCAGCTCCAGTACCGATCACAACTGATTCACAGTCGGCATCACCCCACATCATCGTCTCCACTTCCCCCTGATCACCTGTTTGACCGCCAGCTCCACTTTATCCTGGCATCTGTCTGGCCATCAGCCCCACCCTCCTGTACACCCCCCTGTCCATTTGTCCTGTTTTTCTGAATGCTTGTCAGATCATCAGTACTGCCACTTTTCCTTTCACCTACATTTTCCTCCTTGGTGCCCAATTGCCCACTCACTTCCTCTCCCTGCATACCTGTCTGCCCATTAACTCCACCCCCTGTGCATCTGCACCTGCCTGCTCACCTTCTTGCCTGTCCCCCTCACCCTGCTTGTCAGACTGTCCCCCCCCCCCACACACACACTCTGTGCTTGTCTCCCTACAGCTGAAGTTGAGGCCCTATGTGGACAGACCCTGATGAGGTGTCCTTCTTCCCCACATGCAAAACATGTCATGTTTTCTGATGTAACAAAAATAATGTAGTCAAAGTCCTCCACCCTTGGATTAAAAACCAAATTAAGCTCATCATTTCTGTTGTTCAGGATCATGAACAGCTATCTTCTGTGAGACACGATATGACTCGGCTCAGGACACTTGCAACTGGAGGGCAACTTTTTAATAGGAGATACTATCTTGCCATATCAGCAATTCCTTCTGCAAAACCTCATCACTAATAAATGGTGGGACATTTGATAACGTGATCTTTTTAGATGGAACAGAGAGAGGAGACACACTAACAAAGGTATCGCTGATGACAACGCTGTTTTCCACAACTGAGTTCACTTTTTCCACAGAGTCCAGAAACAAGACCCCATTCATCCGGGCCGCGGATTTTATGCTCTGTGGTCCGACAACTTTTACAGCAGCTAGAGCACACTCATTCACAGAGAACTGCGCTGCACCGGCAATCTTAACGCCATGTTTTCTGGTTAATTTTGTGAAATCCATAGTGAACAAACATTACTTCCCACCCCGTGCACGCTGCACACACCGAGCCGACCAGCAAATTCTGGCCAGCAAGAGAAACCAAACAAACCAAACAAAAAAGCCTGCACCGATCTACACACAATAAAATTTGCAAAAAAACGCCCTAAGAAAACATATAAAAGGATAGAAAAGTCAGAAAAATGTCACTCACACTCGCTTGCCACACCCACTCAGAGAGAGCGACAGAGAGAGAGAGAGAGAGAGAGAGAGAGAGAGAGAGAGGAGGATGAATGAAGGAAAGATGGTGAACAAGGAAGTTGTGAGGATTAGAAAGGCAGAAGTGAGGGCAGCTTTAAAGAGGATGAAGAATGGAAAGGTAGTTTTTTTTTTTTTTTTTTTTTTTTTTTCCCACAATACCTATCTATGGTGGTATAGAGATGTTTAGGAGAGATGGCAGTGTACTTTTTAACCAGATTGTTGAACACAATCTTGAAGAGTGAGAGGATGCCTATTGCGTGGAAAAGAAGTGTTTTGGCACTAATTTTCAAGAACAAAGGTGATGCTCAGATCTGTACAGAGGCATAAAATTGATCAGCCACACTATGAAGATATGGGAAAGAGTTGTTGAAGCCAGGTTAAGAGGAGAAGTGACAATCAGTGAGTAGCAGTACTGTTTCATGCCAAGAAAGAGTACTGCAGATGCAATGTTTGCTCTAAGAGTGCTGATGGAGAAGTATAGAGAAGGTCAGAAGGAGTTGCACTTTGTCTTTGTGGATCTAGAGAAAGCAGATGATAGGGTGCCAAGAGAGGAAGTGTGGTACTATATGAGGAAGTCAGAAGTGGAAGAGAAATATGTGAGGGTGGTGCAGGACATGTATGAGGACAGCAAGACAGTGGTGAGGTGTGCTGTAGGAGTGACGGTTGGATTCAAGTTGGGGGTGGGATTACAACAGGGATCGGCTCTGAACCCCTCTTTGTCTACCATGTTGATGGACAGACTGACAGACGAGGTCAGGCAGGAGTGGATGTAGTGAAGGAGGACATGGAGAGGGTTGGTATTGCAGAAGAAGATGATCTGGCAGTTAAATCCATCCATCCATACAGACATACATCTTATACTGCTTTTCCTTGGATCTGGATTGCGGAGGCAGCAATCCAAGCAGAGAGGCCCAGACTTCTCTCTCCTCAGCCACCTCCTCCAGCTTTTCAGAGGGGACATCAAAACATTCTCAGGCCAACTGGGAGACGTAGTCTCTCCAGTGTATCCTGGATCTTCTCCCAGTGGGATGTGCCCAAAACACCTCAAGTCGAAGGTGTCCAGGAGACTTCTTCTTCTTTTAGATTTGATTGGCGGTTGGCAGCCAGATTACAGGTGCAGTACCGCCACCTATCGGGTTGGAGTGTGGACAACAGCATGGCAGGAAAAAAACAATTCTTTTAATTAATCCAGTTGCACTTAAGTATCTAAATAGACCGACATACAGGTGCATCTCAAAAAATTAGAGTATCATGAAAAAGTTCAATTTTTTTTGTCACTCATTTCAGAACATGAAACACATATATTATATACTGAAGATTCATTACACAGAAGAGTGTTATAGTTCAAGTGTTTATTTATTTTAATTTTGATGATTATGGCTTTCAGCCCATGAAAACCCCAAATTCAGTTTCTCAAACAAATTAGAATATTACATAAAATTAATTTTAAAAAATAGTTTTTAAATAGAAATGTTGGCCAACTGAAAAGTATGTCCAGGTACACATTCAATGCTTGGCCGGGGCTCCTTTTGGATTAATTACTGTATCAATGTGGCGTGGCATGGTGGTGAACAGCCTGTGACACTGCTGAGGTGTTATGAAGGTCCAGGTAGCTTTGATAGTGACCTTCAGCTCGTCTGCATTGTTGTGTCTGGTGTCTCTCATCTTCCTCTTGACAATCCTCCATAGATTCTCTATGGGGTTTAGGTCAGGAGAGTTTGCTGGCAAATCAAGCACAGTGATGCCATGGTCATTAAACCAGGTTTTGATACTTTGGGCAGTGTGTGTGTGTGTGTGTGTGTGGGGGGGGGGGTGAAGTCCTGCTGGAAAATGAAATCAGCTTCTCCATAAAGCTTGTTAGCAGAGGGAAGCATGAAGTGCTCTAAAATTTCCTGGTAGACGACTGCACTGACTTTGGTCTTGATAAAACACAGTGGACCAACACCAGAAGATGACATGGCTCCTCACATCATCACTGGCTGTGGAAACTTCACACTAAACCTCAAGCAACTTAGATTCTGTGCCTCTCCACTCTTTCTCCACACTCTGGGACTTTGATTTCCAAATGAAATGCAAAATTTACTTTTATCTGAACAAAGGTCATCTGCTGAAGATAATGAGCTGAAGGTCACTATCAAAGCAACCTGGACCTTCATAACACCTCAGCAGTGCCACAGGCTGATCACCTCCATGCCACGCCACATTGATACAGTAATTAATCCAAAAGGAGCTCCGACCAAGTATTGAGTGTGTACATGGAAATACTTTTCAGTCAGCCAACATTTCTGTTAAAACCTATTTTTTAAAATTAATTTTATGCAATATCCTAATTTTCTGAGAAACTGAATTTAGGGTTTTCATGGGCTGTAAGCCATAACCATCAAAATTAAAATAAATAAACACTTGAAATATGTCACTCTCTGTGTAATGAATCAATTATATGGGTTTCACTTTCTGAAATGAGTGTCAAAAAATATTGAAATTTTTCACGATATTCTAATTTTTTGAGATGTACCTGTGTATTTATTTGAATGTAGTTCCTAACATACAAAATCAAACTGATGTTTTAGCCTTGTTTCCTGTATACAGATTACTTGGAGTTTGTATTGCATATCAGATATAAACTTTTTGAATTCTTGCCTATTTGATATTAAACTCCTGGCATTCCATTGCAAAATCACGATTTCCATTATAACCCACTAGCCCATGATGTCTGTGAACTTAAAGATTCCCCTCTTAACAAGTCCTCAACTGCTTCCCAATGTAGACCCATAATTCCAGCATATTTTTGGGGGGCTTCTTTCACAATGATTTTGATTTTTTTTTTTTTTTTTCTTGGAGGTCTGAGCAGTGCAGTTCATCACATCTACCACAAATAAGACAGCATTAGTTTCCTTCATAACCAGAGTATCTTCCTTAATTCTACTGCATGCACTGCAAGCCTGCAAACTTTCCTTGTTCGAGTCCACTCCCACTTTTTTAGCTGGCACCTTTTTCGCAGCTTCTGCATATGTTAATCCCAGGAAGACTTTTACATGCTGAATTTCTGCTGCTCTTTTGCTGGCTTCACAACCTCGATATGCAGAGCTATGTTCACCACCAGAGTTACAGCACTTTAATTTGGCTCCTCTTTCACACTTTCCATATTCATGTTCACCAGAGCATCTGGCACATCGTTGTCTACCTTTGCATATCGCTGCTACATGACCAAACTTTTGGCACTTGAAACATCTGAGCGGAGGAGGAACTTAAAGTCTGACTTCATAGCTCATGTAGCCAATATACACCTTACTTGGCAGTCTTGTTTAATCAAATTTTAACATTACCGACAGACTATCACATTTTTCTCCATTTCTATAAGTGTTCAATCTTTGTAGCTCTGTCACTTTTGCTCCAGTTAAGTTTTTCATTATTTCAGGCAACAGTGCTAACCCCAGCTCCAGTGTGCTGCTCCCTTGAAGTACTCAGGGCGATTCTCATTCATCCCTTGGACCCTGCCACTGAAGACTTTTTTTTTTCACCACTTCCGCAACCTGACCCCATGAGTAACCACCTCATCCTCAGGCTCTGCTTCCACTATGGAAGATGTGTCAGTGGGATTGAGGAGATCCTCAGAGTATTTCATCCAATCCCTGGCAATATTCCCTCTCGAAGTCTGCAGCTGTTTCCCCCCTTCTGAGTCATCAGTTTGCCAGAATCTCTTCAAAGCCAACTTATAGGGCCATGTTACAAGGACGTGGTCGGCCAATTACTTGTCAGTGACATAGAATGCGTTCATGAGGGTTTCCAAGTTATTTTCCTTATGATAACAGTGCAGATATGAATTTTTCGCTGGACACAAAGTTTAAGAGGGTTGTCCTAACGTTCTTAATTATTCAGAAGTGTGTTTGGGGCAGAATCTGAAATAAACTAATCGGTGCCTTTGCCCTTTAATAAGCAGGGATGCAAGATCAAAGATGTGATACTAACTTGAAAGAGGTTTAAGTGGGAGGAAAATTCTGTTTTGCACTGAGGACAATTAGGGCTCCAAAGCCTTGTTTGCCCATGGGTGAGAGCTATTGGCTAGAATTCAGAGTTTATGCTAGTTTTTCTCTTTGTCCATGAGGTGGAAAGTTTCCTTAAGTTATCTTATCATCAACCAGATCTCACTTAAAAAAACATATTATCGCTCTTAAGAGCTTCTCTTTTAAACCAAGAAAGAGTAGCTGGTCATCTCATTGTGTGCACATACCTTTTATCTCCTGGGTCATGACAGCTGTTTTCTCAGTAGGAGAGTGGTCCAGCTGTGGTCTGGTAGAGAGCTGAATCATAAACCCACATATTGTTTTTTTTTTTTTTTTTTTTTTTCCCCCTCTGTGTAGTGAAAACCCCACTTCTGTCTTCAAATATGTTGGAATTAAATGTCCTCATTTAACAGAAAACACTGGCTGAGTGTTTTCTTTTCATTAATCGGGACGCAGGGGCAGAACAGGACAGGAGATATGATGATGGAATATGATGACTCATCACACACAACAGATTAGTGGAAAAAATGTTTTCACAGAAGAGGTCTGTAGTTTAAAATCCCAAGACTGACAGTAGCCTACCCCCCCCCCCCCCAGCCCCCGTGCACCCAAACCGGAACACACACACACACACACACACACACACACACACACACACACACACACACACACACACACACACACACACACTCCCTGTTCATTCATTAATTCCTCTAAGAAATTCATACATTAATGCCTAATCTATAGACTCCAATGGTAAGTCTGTCATTAAAATGAGAATGTGGATGGAATAAAAAAACTATTTAGTGTGTGATCATGTTATAAGTTAACTGATGGGCGATTATGACTGTTACAACTCCATCCATCCATCCATCTTCTTCCCCTTAATCCTTTTTGAAATCCCGGAGTAAACCCACGCAGACACAGGGAAAACATGCAAACTCCACACAGATCACTGTTGGTCGGAGGGTGGGATCGAACCCAGGATCCCCCGGCCAAGGGTGAGCTGTTGTGCTGCCGCAGTGCTAACAACTCTGCCACCGCACTGCCCCTGTTACAACTCTATCAATTAAAATAACAGAAAAGAAAGTGTGCTGTTTCCTCATGAGCTCCGGAGCTGCGCAATTTCAAAACATGCCACTGAAATAGCCTTAAACAATGCACTTCTGATGACAGACCACCATTTTCCTTATCAAAAGCGCATTGGCGTAGCATGCATCATAATAGTGATGGCCTGAGATCACGTGCCACCACACCTCTTTGAAATGACCCTCCACCTCTCAATGCAAGGCAGGCCCCTTGTCTACTTGCAATTACATGGCATGACGCAAAGTGTAAAAACAAAAAAAAACAAACAGACAATGCGCTGACAGAAACTAACAAAAACACTGGCGTACGGTGGAAAATCTGCTGGTAAAGTTCACTGATGATAGGCAAAACAGGGCCCATAGTGATACTCCATGGTCTCACCAAACTCCTCCCAGACCCAAATTTTAGGCTCAGGAACAACTAAAACTGCACTCTGCCTTGTCTACCGGCACAACTTAGCTGCATCAGGAATCCCACAAGCCATCAAAGCTCAGTAGAACTCCTTCTTCAGCATCAGGACAGTATCTTAAGCCAGATGTTCCCCACACTCACAATATGTTTCAGTGTGCCAGGTCTGAATGGTACTATCCCCATCCACCGATTCCCACTCATCACCAGGTCATACTTTGGGTCGAACCCGAGTGTTCAAGAAATATGGTTGCCGGTCTGATGTCATCGGCAGCGATGGCAGCGATGGCAGCGGTGGCGGCGGCAGCGGCCTCCGTCGGTCTATGATGACCATGGAAGAGAATCCTAAACGTCTACTCTTCTGGAACAGCACCACCTGTGGCTGAACAGGCCGATGCGCGAATGGCAGTCCCTGTCACACAGGTCGCACTTGTGGGTGGTCTCTGTGCTGCTGGAGCTGTGGTGGTTCTTCCTGCGGGTCCTTATTTCATCTGCTGCAGCAGTCAGTCTCTCTTCACCCGCCTTGAGCTGTCTGGTCAGGGTGCCTCTCCATTTGGACCGGTCCATTGCAAGGTCCTCCCAGCGCTCTGTGTTGATCTCCAGGGCCTTCATGTCTCTCTTGCAGACGTCTCTAAAGCACAGCTGTGGGCGGCCAACGTCTCTCCTGCCAGTCGCCAGTTCTCCGTAGAGGACGTCTTTGGGGATTCTGCCATCCTCCATACAGTGAACGTGGCCTAGCCAGCAGATCCTGCGCTGCCTGAGTAGAGTGAACATGGAGGGAAGGCCGGCGCGGGACAGAACTTCTGTGTTGGGCACTTTGTCCTGCCAGGATATGTCCAGGATGTGGCGAATGCAGCGCAAGTGGAAGGAGTTCAGTCTCTTTTCCTGCCGGGCGTATGTTGTCCACGTCTCACTCCCATAGAGCAGTGTGCTGATGATGCAGGCGTTGTACACTGCCATCTTCGTCTTGACAGAGAGTTTGGGATTCGCCGACACTCGTGTGGTGAGGCGAGCGAGTGTGAAGGCTGATTTTCCAATCCTCTTGTTGATCTCTGTATCAAGGGAGAGGTTGTTGCTGATCGTGGACCCCAGGTACGTGAACTGATTCATGACCTCCAGCTCGTAGTCGTCGATGGTGATGGTTGGTGGTGCTTCCGTGCCTTGCGCTAAGACGTTAGTCTTCTTCAGGCTGATGGTAAGCCCGAAGTCCTTGCATGCTTGGGAGAATCAGTCCATCAGGGTCTGAAGCTCCTGCTCTGTTTGGGTTGCGACTGCAGCGTTGTCTGCGAACAGCATGTCTCTGATTAGAGCCTCGCGTACTTTGGTTCTGGCTTTCAGGCGGGCGAGGTTGAAAAGCCTGCCGTCAGATCTTGTGTGCAGGTAGATTCCCTCTGTTGCTGTGCTGAAGGCATGCCTCAGGAGCATAGCAAAGAAAATCCCAAAGAGGGTTGGCGCAAGTACACAGCCCTGTTTCACTCCGCTCCGTATGTTGAATGGCTCTGAGACATTGCCGTCCTGCTGCACTATCCCCTGCATGTTGGCGTGAAACGATTCGATGAGGCTTTGCAACTTTCGTGGGCATCCTATCTTTGGCAGGATCTTGAATAGGCCCTTTCTGCTGACCAGATCGAACGCTTTGGTGAGGTCGATGAAGGCGACATACAGGGGCATGTTCTGTTCTCTGCATTTCTCCTGGAGTTGGCGGATGGAGAATATCATGTCTACCGTCGATCGCTCAGCGCGGAAGCCACACTGAGACTCGGGGTAGACACGTTTGGCAAGCTTCTGCAGACGAACGAGAACAACTTGTGCGTAGACTTTGTCAACAAAGCTGAGGAGGGAGATGCCCCTGTAGTTGTTGCAGTCGCTTCTCTCCCCTTTGTTTTTGTAGAGGGTGATGATCTTGGTGTCCCTCATGTCCTGTGGTACGGCACCTTCCTTCCAGATGTAGCATCATCTCACTTTGGCTCTGCAATAATTATTCTTTTGCTTAAAGACATTTTGTTTCACCCAGGAGTAAGACAGTCAAGAACTGATTTTCTCCCCCAGGCCACAGCTGAAATCCCATTCCTTTGCTAAAACCAGTCTAAAAGAATTCAACCTATTTCCTCCTGCGCCCCTTTATTGCCCCCATTAACATGCAACAGACCTGGAGCTTTCATGGCCTACACAGATCCACAACTCAGTTAATTTCCTTAAACTGTGGGACATGCTGGATTTAACCAGTGAACTTTAAAGTACATTATTACAAATTCAATTTTAAACCTTCTCTTCTTTTCAGGACTATGAAAAGCAAATGGACTCTGATGGTTTAATGTGGAAAATCAATAATATGAGATGAGAGATGAGATGAGATGAGATGAGATGAGATTCAACTTTATTGTCATTACACATGTATAAATACAAGGTAACGAAACGTGACTTGGCATTTGGGCACGCTCTGCAGAGCGCATCCAAGGCCGGGGCAGCCGCTAGGCGCCAGTCATAAGTTAGTTTTGTACTGGGTAAAGTTTGTAATGTGTCAAAACTACCCAAGAGTCACACCCTTCGACTTCCATGGCTGTTGGTGTTGCCAGGATGACTTTTTGTGTGGTCCTTGCCAGGGAGCATCGGCCCAGTTTTTCTTTTTGATGATTTTGATAAGGACCAGGTCCCCCAGCTTGGCCAAGATGGGTGCTTCTCCGTGGTCCCTCCTGGGCAGAGCAGCATGAGTAATACCTCTGTCAGTTAACATTCTTTGCATGTAGTCAGCTAAACACCCTTACTCATTACCTGAATTAAATGACCTTAATGGTGGGAGTAGGTACGGCTTACCATCCATTATTTTCCCTACTTCTGTCACAATTTTCCAAAACCTTCTTTAATAGTCCTATTTGTATATGCGTAAAATGCATTAATCTGTGATTGTATATACTGTATATATGCATGTTAAAAATGTTTAAATGAATGTTTATTCCTGCATGTTAAATTAGAAGCACTGCTTATAAGTTACATTAAAGTTAGCTTAGTTATACATAAGTGTGTAAAAGCATATTCCAATGTATTTAAAACTGTGTGTATTCATGTGGACTGATATCCAATTTCACCCAGTCTTCACCGAGCCCCAGCTTCTCCCTCCTATTGGTCCCTTGCAGACAAAGCCTGTCATTGGACTAAAGTTCGTCAAGCCCACCCACGAAGGACGCTCACTGGCTGAAATTCCAGTCAACCCGGAAGCCCGTGAACGCTCAACAGAACTTATAAAAGGAGGAAGACTCCCTGCTTCATTCTCTTTTGGCTTTTCTCTTTCGGCACGCTCTTTTCACCTCTTTTGGACTCGCTCTTTCACCTCCGTTTGTCTCTCTCTTTTATCTATTGTCTACACACAGCAAGAAAGGACTTTGGGAAGAACAAAGAACTGCCTGAATGAACAAAGACCTCTCCCACGTGTTGCTTTTCGAGCACAGAGCAGATAACTCGTAATTTGTTTATGTAACTTTGTATTTTAATGTTATTCTTTTTCTCTTAAATGCCTAGGAATTCCTATTTCTTTGAGCTCAATTCTTAATCGGAGTTAAACTCCAATTTTTATCTCTTTTTCTTTGTTAAACTTTCTGTAAAACCACCGTTTGTTTAATTTTAATGTAAACTTTAATCTTGACTGCATTTTTATAATATTTTTCCTGACCCATCACACACCAGAAGCTATTACTTTATCTAACGTCCGAAAGTCTTTTTCTAATTTGAGATCTGATTAGATCTAATTATTCTCGAAGACCTCTGGAGCCGCTTGTCTACGAAGGAGAAAACGCGCAGCTCTCTTCATCACACGCTGAAGAAATGTCGGAACCATCTGGCTCCAATCCAAGTTACAACTGTGGGTCATACAGCCAAAATCCAGCCACTTCGACCACTTGACTTTGAAGGTCGAACTGTGGACCCTGAAATACAGTGGGGCAAAAAAGTATTTAGTCAGCCACCAATTGTGCAAGTTCTCTCACTTAAAAGATGACAGAGGTCTCCAATTTTCATCATAGGTATACCTCAACTATGAGAGACAAAATGAGAAAAAAAAAAAATCCAGAAAATCACATTGAAGGATTTTTAATGAATTAATTGGTAAATTCCTCGGTAAAATAAGTATTTGGTCACCTACAACAAGCAAGATTTCTGGCTCTCACAGACCTGTAACTTCTTCTTTAAGAGGCGCCTCTGTCCTCCACTCATTACCTGTATTAATGGCACCTGTTTGAACTCATTATCAGTATAAAAGACACCTGTCCACAACCTCAAACAGTCAGACTCCAAACTCCACTATGGCCAAGACCAAAGAGCCGTCAAAGGACACCAGAAACAAAATTGTAGACCTGCACCAGGCTGGGAAGACTGAATCTGCAATAGGTAAGCAGCTTGGTGTGAAGAAATCAACTGTGGGAGCAATTATTAGAAAATGGAAGACATACAAGACCACTGATAATCTCCCTCGATCTGGGGCTCCATGCAAGATCTCACCCCGTGAGGTCAAAATGATCATGAGAACGGTGAGCAAAAATCTCAGAACCACATGGGGGGACCTAGTGAATGACCTGCAGAGAGCTGGGACCAAAGTAACAAAGGCTACATCAGTAACACACTACGCCACCAGGGACTCAAATCCTGCAGCGCCAGACGTGTCCCCCTGCTTAAGCCAGTACATGTCCAGGCCCGTCTGAAGTTTGCTAGAGAGCATTTGGATGATCCAGAAGAGGATTGGGAGAATGTCATATGGTCAGATGAAACCAAAATAGAACTTTTTGGTAAAAACTCAACTTGTCGTGTTTGGAGGAGAAAGAACACCATACCTACTGTGAAGAATGGGGGTGGAAACATCATACTTTGGGGCTGTTTTTCTGCAAAGGGACCAGGACGACTGATCCGTGTAAAGGAAAGAATGAATGGGGCCATGTATCGTGAGATTTTGAGTGAAAACCTCCTTCCATCAGCAAGGGCATTGAAGATGAAACATGGCTGGGTCTTTCAGCATGACAATGATCCCAAACACACTGCCCGGGCAACAAAGGAGTGGCTTTGTAAGAAGCATTTCAAGGTGCTGGAGTGGCCTAGCCAGTTTCCAGATCTCAACCCCATAGAAAATCTTTGGAAGGAGTTGAAAGTCCGTGTTGCCCAGCGACAGCCCCAAAACATCACTGCTCTAGAGGAGATCTGCATGGAGGAATGGGCCAAAATACCAGCAACAGTGTGTGAAAACCTTGTGAAGACTTACAGAAAACGTTTGACCTCTGTCATTGCCAACAAAGGGTATATAACAAAGTATTGAGATAAACTTTTGTTATTGACCAAATACTTATTTTACCGAGGAATTTACCAATTAATTCATTAAAAATCCTTCAATGTGATTTTCTGGATTTTTTTTTTTTCTAATTTTGTCTCTCATAGTTGAGGTATACCTATGATGAAAATTGGAGACCTCTGTCATCTTTTAAGTGGGAGAACTTGCACAATTGGTGGCTGACTAAATACTTTTTTTCCCCACTGTATCTGCGGGCAGATATTTCCCCTAACATCCACGAAATCTTGGGCTGAGGACGACGAAAGAACGTTGACCAGATCAACGAGGAATCACGTGAGCTGCAACTTTAATTCATCCGCTGAATTAAAAATCTGAGGTTAGGTAATAATTTGTATATCTAATCAGATGCAAATTAAGAAGCCCTTAACATAACTCTTCTTTTCGTTAAAATTCCGTTTTTATTTTCTTAAGATTAATCCAGGACTTTTCATATAATTAGTAAACTTTCTCCATAAATTTGCGTTGTTTCCATAATCTGTTAACTCAAACTGATAGAAATTCATTTCTCAGTTTAACCCTGGTTCCGAAAATATTGACATTGTTAGTCTATCATTTACAAGATTGATTTTATGACTAATGAAATTACTGCAATATCTGTTAATCATTTCATTTAATAAATATGTGAAAATGAGAGAAGTTGTTGAGAATTTATTTCATTCTGAGTCTGTTTCAAGCACAGGTATCGAATTCACGAAAATTTTTTGAGACTGATTATTAATTAATTGATTGAGTGATTAAACAGGTATAAAGTGAAATTAAAATTAAAATTGCTTCTTAAAGATAGAAGCTGGTGCCCCTACGAGTGTTATTAACTTTTCTGGTGTATATGAAACGAAATTCGATCTCAGATTCCAATACATCAATATAAATTAAATAATTTATACCTGATCATATTTATTAATTTCATATATATATTCTTACACAGCACTGGCAGAGGACGTCATGCAATGGCGGCAGTAGGGCGGTCTTGCAGTGCTTGATCAGGTCAGGGGGTATGCCGTCGTTGCCGGGTGCCTTGCCAGCGGCCAAGCTATCAATGGCCTTGCTGAGTTCGTCGATGGTTGGCTTGGCGTCAAGTTCATCCATGGATGGCAGGCAGTTAAGACATCAAGGGCTGACGGTGTCACGGTGTTATGTCTGGAGTAGAGGACGGAGTAGTGTTCCAACCATCTCTACATCTGTTTGTTCATTTCTGTGATCATCTCCCCAGTCGAGGATTTGAGGGGGGCCGTCTTGCTCTGAGCCAGACCAAGTGCTTTCTTGATGCCATCGTACATACCACGGATGTTCCCTGTTATGGCAGCGGTTTGAATGTCTTGGCTGAGCTGAGTTCAGTACTCATTGGCACAGTGCCGAGCAGTCTGCTGAACTTTGCTTCTCGCAGCCCTGACAATCTGGAGATTCTTCTCATTTGGGTACTTCTTGTACTCAGCAAGTGCTGAGTGCTTGGCTTCAATGACGGGGGTCATCTCAGTCAACTTGGCATCAAACCAGTCCTGTGACTTCGAGGTCTTCCTCCCAAAGGTAGCCAAGGCTGTGCGGTGGATGTTGTTTCACAGCTCTTCCCACTTCTGCTTTGCAGATTCTCCTTCTTGTGGTACATCAAGTTCCTTTTCAAAGGTGGAGGCAAACCGCTCGACAAGTTCTGGTTGGACCATCTTTCTGGTGTCAATCCGTGCCTTTTCAGGCTGTCTAGCACAATGGAATTTCTTCAGCTGCAGCTTGACCTTGCAACACACCAATGAATGGTCTGTGTTGCAATCTGCACTCTGGAACGAACGGGTGATTAGCACGTTCTTCAATGAGGTGCGCCTGGTCAGGATCAAGTCCAGCTGGTGCCAGTGCTTTGAGCATGGATGTCGCCAGGAAACCTTGTGTTGGGGCTTGGTCTTGAAAAACGAGTTTGTGATGCACAGATCGTGATATGTGCAGAACTCGAGCAGCCGCTGTCCATTGTCGTTCATTCTGCCCACGCCAAAGGGTCCAAGACAGGAGGGCCAAGAGTCGTGGTCAGCACCCACTCTGGCATTGAAGTCTCCAAGGAGAATGAGTTGTTCAGAGTTGGGGATGATCCTGACAGTTGTTGCAAGATTCTGGTAGAACTCGTCTTTTGCCTCTGGTGTGGCTGTCAGTGTTGGGGCATACACACTGACGAGGGTGACTGGGCCTTGAGTGGTGTTCAGGCGGAGGGTGAGGAGTCATGCAGAGCCATTGCTGCCTGGTTCCACCATCTTCAGCAAGGTGTTCTTCACTGCGAAGCCCACTCCGTGTTCCCTGTGTTCGTCACTGCCCTTCCCCTGCCAGTAGAACGTGTAGTCCTTCTCTCTCAGTGTGCCTGCGTCAGCCAACCATGTTTCCTGGAGAGTGGCGATATCCACTTCCAATCTCTTCAGCTCATTATTGATGATGGCAGTCTTCCTGGTGTCGTTGATGTCCTTGAGGTTAGCAGCGAGTCCTGTCATCATAGTTGCGGATGTTCCAAGTTCCCAGTTTTAGAGTTGGTCTCTTTTGTTTTTTTGTCTTGCCTGGTGCAAAGGTTCTCAGCCTGCCGTTCGGACTTCTCCTCATCCCAATGCACCCAATGAGGAAAGCAAGCTGTGGCGGGACAACACCTTATTGGCTGGGGGTTGCCCAGCTTGAGGCGGGCGGTAGCTGTCCAGTGAGATCCGATGATCCCTCCCACTGTCGGGAACAACCCCAGGCGCCACGCTCTACGCCAATTGAGCGGTGGCTTATAACCGGTAACTGTCATTCCCCGTGTTTTGTCTACACCAAAGGCGAAGCTGGAGTGTCCTCTCCAGTGATCCTGTGTTCTACCTTCCAGCATTGGGCGTTGGTAGGATTCAAGCCTGGGCATGAAGATATGGAGGACAATATGTTGCCCATGCAGCATGTCCCCCCTCTCCACGTCACTGATGAATCCAAAGGAACAGCAGGGCTGCTACAGTTTGGCACCAGCACCGTTGCAGGAGCTGCCAGAACGATGTTGAGCACAACAGAGAACTGCCTTAGGGACTCCGACTCCGGATTTTTCCTCAGGGTTGACTCCCAAAGCCTTTCCCATGACCGTGTGTGCCGCAAGGCAGCGGAGGTTTGAAATCAGGGTTTACCTTCCCCTAGATGGGCTACCTTCCCAGATTGACGAGCCACCATCTACCCGAAGCATCTGGTTTAAAGGCGTCAGAGATCCGCCCTCGCCCCTTCTCCTATTAGTAAAAGCAGTTCCGCCGGGCTTAGAGACTAATCCACATGGGCAGGCTAGGAGTTGGACTTAGTTGTCAGAGGCTTTTCGAGACGCACGCCATAAGGAGCATTTTATGAGCACTGGGAGCTTAACCCCAGTGCCGCTCCTGGCTATGACAACCTTGGAACCGGTGGAGCCGGTCTGATGACACAATAACAAAATCGATAGACCTGTGACCTAGGATGTCCTGGTACAAAGTGCATATATGGGCACCCTTGTGCTTAAATTATGCGTTTTGATCCTCGGGCTGGTACCTTTTATGGGTAGCTTGGGGAACACGTAGCGTTGCCGGCCAGAAATCTGTGTTTGGGGCATTGCTCTTCTTCTGACCCTCACCAGTTGTTATCTAGACTTTACATTTTAGGAAGCTCATGTGGTCAGAAATGAACATCTACATGTGCATCTCAATAAAACAGAATGTCATTGAAAAGTTGATTTATTTCAGTAATTCAATTCAAAAAATGAAACTTGTATATTATGTAGATTCCAAAGTGGTGCCCTAGTGTTAGAGCCTCTGCCACACAGCCGGGAGGTCATGTGTTCAAGCCTCGGCCGGGTCATACCAAAGACCATATACAGTAAAAAATCGAATTTCCGGCCTCCTAGCTTGGTGCTCAGCATAACAAAATGGGGGAAGGAAAAGTTGTTTGTGGCAACACCTTGCATAACAGCGGCCCCTCTGATTCTAGATGTCATTAACATTGTAGATAGGAGACATGTAATTTTGTATAAGTTGTATGGCTTGAATGGCAATAAAGTTAGCTTCTTCTTCTTCTTCTTCTTCTTCTTCTTCTTCTTCTTCTTCTTCTTCTTCTTCTTCTTCTTCTTCTTCTTCTTCTTCTTCTTCTTCTCCTTCAAGTGTTTATTTCTTTTAATTTTTTTTGTTATGGCTTTATTGGGTCTGGTGTCTTTCGTCTTCTTCTTGATGATACTCCATGGAATCTCTATTAGGTTCAGGTCAGGAGACTGGTGGCCAATCAAGCACAGTGATACCATGGTCATTAATCCAGGTTTTGGTACTTTTGGCAGAGTGGACAGCTGCCAAATTCTGCTGGAAAATGAAATCAGTATCTCCATAAACTGTCAGCAGAGGCAAGCGTGGAGTGGTCTAAAACTTTTTTGTAGACAGCTGTGCTGACCTTGTACTTGATAAAACACAGTGAATCAACACCAGCAGATGAGATGGCTCCCCAACTCATCACTGAGTGGAGGAACTTAAACTGGACCTCAAGCAACTTGGATTATGTGCCTCTCCATTCTTCCACCAGACTCTAGGACCTTGATTTCCAAATAAAATGCAAACTTTACTTTAATCAAGAAGAGATCAACAGCTGGTGTTGGTCCACTGTGTTTTATCAAGTCCAAAGTCAGCACAGCTGTCTCCTAGGGAATTTTTAGAGCACTTCATTCTTCCTTCTGCTGACAAGCTTTATGGAGATTTTCATTTCATTTTCCAGCAGGACTTGGCACCGGCCTACACTGCCAAAAGCAGCAAAACTTGGTTTAATGACAATGGTATCACTGAAAGTAAAGTGTGTGGCCACTGAACAAGAACACTGTCATTGTCTTCTTTGCCTTTGTATGCTGTGTCGATGGCCACAGCTTTTGAATATGAGGTGATACCTGCAACAGGTGGCAGTGACAAAATGGAGGCATCGCATATCTTTGATAGGCTAAAATGTGTCAGCTTGTAACATTTTTGGTTGGTGGTGTGCCGCAGGATGTAAAAAATGTGCCCTTGCTCAAAAAACAGGTTGAAAAACATTTCATAAGATTATCTTGCTTTTTACCTACTCATTTTGATTTGTGGATTCATGCAGTTTGACACTTTTTTGACAATTATTGAATGAGGCTGAATACAATAAGCTAATAAGTTAAGTTAAGTTAATCCCTTCCACAGCATGTGGGACACTAGGTGATGTATGGGGCTGCACCTATCTCCGTTTCACTGACCCTTCAGTTGTCATTATATTTAGTGTTATTCAGAGTTTTTAAATTAGTGATTTTTAGAAAAATATTATGTGGTGTGATACATACATATCTTAATATCCAACTAAGGATATTGTGAATTATACACACTCCTGGAATGCCTGTTGTCCAACAGGATTGCTCAGTTGGAACTAGCTGTTGTATAAACAGTAGTCAGGTGAAGTACCCACAATTTCATTGTACTGTACAACTGTACAATGACAATAAAGCCTATTCTATTCTATTCTATAATATGTATGTGGTTAAATATAAATAAAAATTCTGAGAATTTGCCCAAAGTCATAAATTATGAAGAGCAAATGGGCACAGTGCATAGTGCAGACTTTCCAGAGGTGAGCTCCTATTCTCGTTGATATGGTAATTATTACACCTGAGGCAGCACTACTTTTCATACCACGAGTTTCTGTTTCTCTCTGTATCTCATAGCCAGCAGATACACATTCTTCCTTCTACTTTTCCAACCAACATTGTCTTAATCCTCTTTCCTTTTTTTTTCTTTTTGTTAGCTTGAAGCTATAATTCAGTATCCTAAGCATCTCTGAAATGTTTTCACCATTGTTATTCCACATACCACCAATAGAAGTCCAATCATTTGCATACTTGCAGTCTCGTTATGATGACCATAATCTATAGCAGCAGCAATTTTAATGGTATAGGTCAGGTTGATGAAATAATATCAGAATATAGTTTTAACTCCCCCAGTAGCTTTAATGTCATAACATACATATTTTACAGCTTAGTAACAATTACAACTTACTGTATAATAGCCCCAGGGGACACATTAAAAGACATCTAAGCAGACACTTTCACTCAGTGTGTCTCTCACTCTCTTTTTATTTCATGCTTGCACACACACACATACTCTCTCTCTCTCTCTCTCTCTCTCTCTCTCTCTCTCTAATCAGTAATCCCCTCTGTCTCCCAGCACGGTCACTCTGCTTACCGCTGTCTATCTTGTGGACACAGAGATTACAAAAGGTTCAGTTGTCCTCTCTGCTTAATGTCCTTGCACTTGGATACTTGCTGCTTGTACCGCAAATGAACCTGATGTAGACAAAATGAGATTTGGCTGTGGGGAGGTTTCACCAGCCACAGCTCTAATTCTACCGCAGGGACGATGTTACTGAATAGCGAGTCTGGGAGCCAGAGGCTGTCGACTCTTGAAAAACAACCTGAGGATCATTGTGCTATTGATTAAAACTTTTTTAAACACAACTTTATGACTTATTGAAGAATCTAAAAGAAAGTAACCAAAATAAAATATGACAATTTGCACCAGATTGATAGTATGGGAAATCCTGGGGTGACAGATCAAGCTGCTTGTATGCCCCCACCGGATGACGTCACTGCATAGGGTGGAGGGAACAAACAGGTGATCACTAGGGCCTCCCTCGGGCTGGGGCTCAGTTGACTGGGCATGCCGGACCCTCTATTCAATCTCCCACGAAAGGGCGCCAACAATGCAGGAGGAGGGCACAATGGGCTCAGGAGGAGAAGAGGAAGATGACAGATCGGAGGCAAACTGGCGAGAGAGAGAGTCAGGCTTGATGTTACGTGACCCAGGCCGATAGGTGATCATGACATTAAATCTAAGGAAGAATAAGGCCCAACAGTCCTGCCTAGAGTTCAACCTGCTGGCCGACCTTAAGTACTCTAAGTTTTTGTGGTTGGTCCACACAATGACGGGGTGAATGGCTCTCTCCGGCCAGTGTCTTCATTCCTCAATTGAAAACTTAATGACCAGAAGCTCTAGATCTCCTAAGTTGTAATTCCTCTCGGCCAGAGACAACCATCGAGAGAAATATGCACATGGGTGGAGCTTCTGATCAGATCCCAGACGCTACGAGAGGACAGTGCCCACCCCTGAATCAGAAGCATCCACTTCTACAACAAACTGGAGGTGAGGGTCGACCTGCGCCAGGATGGGTGTGTTGGAAAATAGGGCCTTTAGTTCAGCGAAGGCCTGCTCTGCTGCGTCAGACCACTTAAAGAGGGCTTTGGTCGAGGTCAGCTGAGTAAGGTGCTGAGAAACCCTGCTGCAGTTTCCGGTGAACCTACAATAAAAATTAGGAAAGCCCAAAGAACATTGGATATGTTTCCTAGATTGAGGGGTAGGCCAATCAAGCATCCCCTTCACCTTGGCCTGATCGGCCCTCAGCTCCCTTTCGGCTACAATAAAGCCCAGGAAGGAAGTGGAGCGGGTGGAAAACTCACACTTTTCAGGCTTCACAAAGAGCTGGTTCTCCAGGAGCCATTGTAACAACCCGGACGTGGACTGTGTGTCCCTCCGGTGTGCGGGAAAAAATCAAGATGTCATGAAGGTATATGAAAACAAACTGGTTCACCATATCACGGATGATATCATTTATCATTTGTTGGAAGAAGGCAGGGGCTTTGGCGAGCCCAAAGGGCATCACAAGATATTCAAAGTGCCCCAAATGTGTTTTAAATGCCGTCTTACATTCATCCCCTTCGCGTATGCGAACCAAATGATGCGTGTTGTGCAAATCGAGCTTTGTAAACACCCACATGCGCTGAAGGAGCTCGAATGCGTAATTGATTAGGGGCAGAGGATATTTATCCTTTACGTTTATAGCGTTAAGCTCACCGTAGTTGATACAGGGCAGCAGGGATCTGTCTGTCTTCCCAATGAAGAAATACCCCGCTCCAAGAGGAGCCGAAGAAGGCCAAATGAGGCCGGCGTTCAGGGAGTCCTTGATGTAAATTTCCATCACCTCCCTTTCCAGTCCGGAAAGGCTGTAGAGCTGGCTGGACAGCAACCACGCACCCAGGAGGAGGTTGATAGCACAGTCGTAACAGCGGTGAGGAGGAAAGGAGAAAGCCCTCAACTTTCTAACGACCACCCCAAGGTCATGGTAGACCTCGGGTACGAGGCTGAGGTCCGGCGACTCCGCTGGAAGGGAGATACTGGGAAGAGAAGGAGGACAACCTAGGACCACTGGGGAGCCTGAACTATGGAGAATGAAAAAAGAGAGAGACTCCCAGTGGTTCCTGGAAAGAAGGACGGGAGACGGCTCCATGTGATCAGTAACGGAGGCTAAACTACAGCCAGAGAGTTCCGCTATGTTTGACAGAGCTGGCAGTTTGATAGTGGGAATCCCTATCTCCCACACAAGCAGCAACAAAATGAAGTTTTGTTCGGCCCCTTAATCAATTAATGCCGAGACCTTCTTCTTGGCCACCGCTAACTGGATAGGAGCAGGGAGCAAAAAGCTACCGGGGGTATTGATGGAATGAATGCCCACCAGACCACCCACAGCAACTAACAGACCACATCTTTTGGCTTCACCGGGAAGTTTGGTGGTTTATGCTCCATCGAGCCGCAATACATACACACACCAGCCTTCCTCCAACTCTGGTGCTCCCCCATGGTCAAACAGGCTTAACCTAGCACCATGGGCTCGGAGGAGGACTTGGTGGAGCTAGTAGTCGGGGGGGGGGGGGGTGCACACGAGGAGGGCAGACTTTAAGAAGGCCTTCTGCTCCTTTGCGCGCTTGTGATACCGATTATCTAAACTCACGGCTAGCTCGATAAGCGTATCCAGGGAGGAAGGGGTTGCATGAACGTCCATTGTGATGACCTGAAACTCCACAGAGAAATTGGCCGCCAACCGATTCCCTTGTTGGAGTAGGACAAGGCAGCTCAGGATATTCCCCTTGCTCTCAGAATGAACGCACTGGAAAACTTCTGTACAAGCCATTCAAAGGAATAATTGGAACCCTCTGTGCTACTGAGAGCAGAATGAGCCCAATTTAGTGCCCGATCCCAGAGCAGGAGGGTCCATCCATTAATCCATCCATCTTCTACCGCTTTTCCGGAGGTCCGGGTCGCGGAGGCAGCAGTTCAAGCAGAGAAGCCCAGACTTCCCTCTCCCCAGCCACCTGCTCCAGCTCTTCAGGGAGGATACCAAGGTGTTCCCAGACCAGCTGGGAGACATAGTTTCTCCACCGAGTCCTGGGTCTGCCCCGGGGTCTCCTCCCAGTTGGACGTGCCCAAAACACCTCAAGTGGGAGGCGTCCAAGAGGCATCCTAATCAGATGCCCATACCACCTCAACTGACTCCTTTCAATGTGGAGGAGCAGCGGTTCTACTCTGACCCTCTCCCTGATGACTGAGCTCCTCACCCTATCTCTGAGGGTGAGTCCAGCAATCCTACGGCAAAAGCTCATTTCAGCCACTTGTATCCGCAATCTTGTTCTTTAGGTCATTACCCAAAGCTCGTGACCATAGGTGAGAGTAGGAACGTAGATTGACTGGTAAATCGACAGCTTTGCCTTAGAACTAAGCTCCCTCTTTACCACAACAGACCAGTACAACGTTACCTACCATTAAACATTTATCATTTAAAGGCAGTAGAAACTCCATCAGTTGTATACTTGTTTCTTTGCATAACACCATTTTAGGAACCACTTTTTTAATCACACAAGTACATGTGTGAAGTATATTTACATGTTTAAAGAAATAATTTTTAACTCCCTTATTTGTGTGTGTGTGTGTGTGTAACAACTAACTCCAGTTGTACTAAACATTTGTTTATTAAACATTTGATGCAAGTTTGTAAACAGTTGACATCACCTGTTTTTTATTGTGTTGCAGTTTTATAGGTGCTTTTGTACAAACTAAACAGCCTTTGATATATTTGTGTTCATGTTTGATGAATTTAGCATAATTAACACACCTAATACACCGGGCTGCACGGTGGCGCAGTGGTTAGCACTGCGGCAGCACAGTTTACCCTTGGCCGGGGGATTGTGGGGATCATGGGATCGTGGGTTCGATCCCAGTCCCCGACCAACAGTGATCTGTGTGGAGTTTGCATGTTCTCCCCGTGTTGCGTGGGTTTACTCCGGGATTTCTCCGGTTTCCTCCCACATGCCAAAAACATGCATGTTAGGTTAATTGGCTGTTCTAAATTGTCCCTAGATATCTGTTTCCTATAGGCCCTTAGAATAGAGGGTTAGTATTAATGAAAGCGCTTTGAGTGGTCTTTGTGACTAGAAAAGCGCTATATAAGTGCAGGTTAGTTAGTTGGTTAGTTAGTAATACAGGTTTGTAAATGTTAAACATCACCCTGTTTTTATTGTGGTTTAAGTTTTTAGGTGTTTTTTGGTGCATAGTTACAAAACAGTATTTCATATATTTGCTGTTTTTTGCTGTACACCATACATTGGTGTTCATATTTGTGGAATCTAGCATAATGTGTTCCATGTTGTGTCATACACACTTATGCTTTTCTGTTGACTAAAACTGTTTTAAATGGTTACATTAAGAAATAGAAATTGACAAATTTCTTGTATATATTTAACTCACGTGCTTTGTTATATTCATGCAGACATTTACTTCTTTCAAAAAGAAATATTGAAACAAGTATTTGTTTGGAAGAAACAAAAAAAAAAAATACACATTTTGTTCAGTTGTACAGAAGCATTTAAGGATAAACTAATTTGCAAATGATAGAAAAAATCCATACTATCTACATTATGATTGATATTAATAATGTATTATTATATTTGAGAAGTATAACTCCTTTGGTGCTGGCAATGGAGTAGGTGTGTGCGTTGCTGGCTCCTGCTATATTTTTTTTCAGTCTTACTTTTTAAACCCTACTTTGTTGTAAGCTGTCAACGTTTTGGACATTTAATACGTGCGGAATCTGTTTTGAGTTGAGAAATATGTCCAAAACAAGAAAGCAGACTGAAAAGGAGGCAGCAGTGAACAATGCTAACACCAGCTTAGCTGAGGATGCTAATATAAGCCTTAACCCTGCACTTGTTGCCTTGCTTGAGCAACACAGAATGTCCATAGCTGCTGACTTTAAAGCTTCATTTGAACTTATTAATGGTAAGCTGGACAAGATTCAAGCAGATGTGGCGAACCAGGAGCAACGCATTGGCGACCTTGAAAGCAACGCGGAGGACGTCAGCCAGCGCCTAGCGGCGCTTGAAGTTACGTGTGAGTCAATGCAGGAGGAGAACAAGCTTTTGAAAAACAAACTTTCTGACCTGGAGGGAAGAAGCAGGAGGCTGAATATTTGTCTGGTGGGTCTGCCGGAGTCCTTTGATGTGGGTCCACGGCCATCTTAATTTTTTCTCGGCTGTTGGTGGACGTCTTTGGCACACAAACTTTGCCATCTCCCCCAGAGCTGGATAGAGCCCACCGCAGCCTCACGCTCAAGCCGGGTCCGAACGGGAAGCCGCGCGCTGTCATTATTTGTTTCTACCAGTTTCGGACCAAAGACTTGGTGATGAGAGAAGCGCGGAGATGCCGTGGGACTTTGGAATATCGTGGACATAAACTCCAGTTCTACGAGGATTATAACGCCAACGTTCAGAAGCAACGAGCTGAATATAAGGAGGTTATGTCCGAATTGTACAAGAGAGGTTTTCGTCCTTCTCTTCTCTTCCCCGCCAGGCTCTGGAAAACTCTTCCAGACGGCAAAAACCAGTGGCTGGCGTCCGTCTCGGAGGCCACCCGCTTCTTGCAAACCATGGAGAGAAACCAGTGATTTTTGCCCTGAACTGGACATTCCTGGGTTGACCAACTACCACACTGGATTACTACTTCATAAAAGCTGCACTGACTGGACATTGATGCATTTTTAGATGTTCAAAAACAAGGTAAAATTGGCTTCCTATATGTTGTTGTTTACTTATTTTTTTTTTTTTTTAGGGTTAAATGTTCATACTATGCAGGATTGAAGCCAGTTGTATGGGGGTATTTTGTTAGGATGAGAATAGAGCAGGAGATGGAGCGGTTGCTGTTTTTTGCAGCCAGCTGGAGTGTTGTTATAGGTTTGGTTGTTGAATATTTTTTTTTTTGTTATGGATTTATTTACACCCCCCTTACCCCCTCCCCTTTTTTTTTTTTTTTTTTTTTTTTTTTTACCCGTACCTCACCATATTCTTTTTTGGGCTACACAATACAATATATAAATTTTACTCTTTGAATGAATAGTAATCTTACTTTGGTAAGCTGGAATGTGAAGGGGTTGAACCATCCAATTAAACGAAAGAGAGTCATGTCACGTCTAAAGCAACTTAAGCCTAGGGTACTGTTTTTGCAGGAAACCCATTTGCAGGATTCTGACCACTTGCACTTGTCAAAATGTTGGTCAGGACAATTTTTTCATTCAAATTTTAAAGCTAAGGCCAGGGGCGCTGCTATTCTTATTGATCGAAATATCCCATTTATTCCCTCTAATGTAGTATTAGATAAAAATGGACGATTTGTAATAGTATCAGGTAAACTTGGCAATAAACATGTCACCTTGGCTAATCTGTATGGGCCGAATTTTGATGATGTACACTTTTTCCGCAACCTTTTTCGCAACATCTAGATTTAAATACTCATTTTCTAATTCTTGGGGGTGACTTTAATTTGTATATGGATCCGATCTTAGACCGCTCATCCTCAAAACCTGCTAGTCTTAATAAATCTGCAACTTATGTTAAGTCTTTTCTTGAGGAATATAGCCTTACAGACCCTTGGCGTTTTTTACATCCTAACGGCAGGGACTATTCTTTTTTCTCTCATGTACACCATACTTATACCATAACAGATTATTTTTTTGTTGACAATTTATTAATTAATAACCTTTGCTCTTGCAGTTATGATAGCATCTCGGTTTCTAATCATGCCCCTCTTGTACTTAAAATGATCCTCCATGGATGTGACTCCATGAGAAAGCATTGGAGATTGGATCCATTATTACTTACAGATGAAAAATTGGTTGCGAATATGTCTTCTAAAATTAATTTTTTTTGAAAGAAAATAAAACTCCTGGTATGCCAAACAAAACGATATGGGAGGCCATGAAGGCATTTCTTAGGGGGGGGGGAATTTATCTCATTGGCAGCATTTAAGAGACGATCCATAATATAGGAACAGAAGGCTATCTTAGATCAAATCTTGGACATTGACAGACAATATGCTCAATCTCCATCACCCGCTCTGTACAAGGAACGTATGACATTACAAACTAAACTTAATTTACTTTCTACTCGACAAATTGAAGGTTGTTTAATAAGGAACAAGAGTGAATTTTATGAACATGGCGAAAAAACCAGTAAACTTCTAGTTAATCAATTGCGTGGTATTAGAGCTAAGCAAATTATTACTGGAGTTAGGACAGATAAAGGAGAGGTGACATCTGACCAACAAGTGATTAATGATATTTTCAGGTCATTTTATTCCAAATTATATACCTCAGAATATACAACAAACTTAAAGGATTTGAATTTTTTTTTTGATTCTATTGATATCCCTTCGATTTCCTCAGAATCTCGGCAAATTCTAGAAGCTCCCATCACAAAAGAAGAAATTCAGCTGGCAATATCATCCATGCAATCAGGAAAATCTCCAGGACCTGATGGGTTTTCCGCTGATTTTTTCAAAAAAATTCTCTGACGACCTTGCCCCTTTCCTTTGTCGCTTGACTCCGGTACACTTCCTCCTTCATGTTATCAGGCCTGTATCACTGTGTTGCTTAAAAAAGACAAGGATCCTGTTGATTGTGCTTCTTACAGGCCTATTTCCTTGTTAAATACCGATGTTAAAATTTTGTCAAAGTTGTTAGCTTCAAGGTTGGAAAAGATTCTTCCTTTTATAATTTCACAGGACCAAACCGGTTTCATTAAAAATCGCCATTCTTTTTTTTAACTTGGGGCGGTTGTTTAATATTATTTATACTCCTCACCACAACATACCTGAATGTCTTATTAGTTTGGACGCTGAAAAAGCATTCGATAGGGTTGAGTGGGAGTATTTGTTTTTTACTTTGGAGAGGTTCGGTTTTGGTCCTTCCTTCTGTTCCTGGATTAAACTTCTCTAACTAATTGTCGCTATTCTAACTATTTTAGACTTTACCGTGGTACGAGGCAAGGCTGTCCTTTGAGCCCGTTGCTCTTTGCCTTGGCAATTGAGCCGTTAGCTATTGCAATCCGTGGGAGCCGGGATTTTCTAGGCATTCGTAGGGGTGGCATTGAGCATAGGGTTTCACTCTATGCCGACGATCTTTTACTATTTCTCTCCAACCCACTTACTTCATTACCCGCTATACTCAACATTTTGGATAGTTTTAGTAGGTGGGTGGGACAGCACTGTGTATATCTGTGTTGTTTGAGGCTGGTTTTGATGTATGGACATCATTGTATGTTAGAATGGATGGGTGTTAATGTTGATTTGTAAAAAATACAGTAAATTGTTTACTTGGGGTCTTAAAGGTGGTAATTTGTATAAAATTCACATGGGTGTATCTATGTAAAAGAGGAAATGGAATTAATAAGTGTTCACTTCTTCATTCTCCCTTTCGAACAGTGTATACTGTTACTTTATTGCATTTGCCATTTGCTTGTATTTGTTATATTTTTGTGTTCGAAATAAACTATCTATCTATCTATCTATCTAGGTTTTCTGGTTATAGAATTAATCTTAATAAGAGAGAATTGTTTCTGATTAATGAAAAGATTTGAGTTCAGGATCTTGAAAATTTTCCTTTCAAGGTTGTTATTGATCATTTTAATTATCTTGGGATATGTGTCACTAAACAACTTAATTACTTGTTTAAAAATAATTTTCTCCCCCTATTTGACCAGTGCAAGCTAATACTTTCCAAATGGTCCCCATTATCCTTGTCCTTAATTGGCAGAATCAATTCTGTAAAAATGATGTTACTTCCAAAGTTTTTATATTTGTTTCAATGTCTCCCCATTTTTATTCCTAAATCCTTTTTTAAGTCTTTGGACTCTCTGATTACTTCATTTATTTGGAATGGTAAACATCCGAGATTGAGGAAAGTTTTTCTTCAAAGACCCAAATCAGTGGGTGGCATGGCTCTACCTAACTTTCAATATTACTACTGGGCAGCAAATATCAGGTGCATGTTATATTGGAAACATTTCTATCTGGAACCCAAATCACCCATTTGGATCCTTATGGAGTCACATGTGGACAATCAAACCTCCCTACCGGCAATTTTAGGTTCACCACTTCCCCTTGCTTTGTCTACACTGGGTAATAATAAAGTAGTTTGTCAGTCTCTTAGAATTTTGTCTCAATTCAGGAAAAATTTCGGTCTTCAGTTTTTCTCCATTAGAAGTCCAATTGCCGCAAATCATTTATTTACCCCATCAACTATTGATAGTGCATTTCATATATGGCACAGAAAAGGTTTAAAATCTTTTGCGGATTTATATTTTGATGGTCAATTTGCAAGTTTTTCTCAACTTTCCACTAAATTCGACATCACTTCTACACATTTTTTCCGCTTCCTCCAGGTCAGACATTATGTGCAAACCATGACAAAACAATTCCCTCAAAAACCTTTTGATAATCCTCTAGATGATTTTTTATTAGTTAAACCAACTTCTAAGGGGGTAATATCAGTTTTATATAATTTAATTTAAAATTTACAATCTTCTTCTCTGGCCACTATTAAATTGAATTGGGAACAAGATCTTAATTTTACTTTTACTGATGAACTGTGGGACTCTATTCTTGGCCAGGTTCATACTGCATCAATGTGTGCTCGTCACGCTCTTATTCAATTTAAGATTGTACACCAGGTGCACCTGTCCAAGGTTTAGTTAGCACGTATTTACTCAGATATAGACCCAACTTGTGAAAAGTGTGGTAGCGCTCCTGGCACTTTGCTTCACATGTATTGGTCCTGCCCTTCATTGATGAATTTTTGCCATTCTGTTTTTATGACTATGTCTGAAGTCCTGCAATATCAAATTAAACCTGATCCATTATGCGCCATTTTTGGTGTGGCTCCAGAACTTGTATTGCCAAATTCCAAATTAAAAGTTTCAAATTTGCATTATTATTGGCTAGACGTGCTGTATTACTGAAGTGGAAAGACTCTTCGCCCCCTTCACATTTACAGTGAATAAAAGATATAATGTCCTGTTTGGATTTAGAAAAAAATCAGATATACAGTTCGTGGCTCTGAAAACAAATTCTATAAATTATGGTGCCCGTTTCTTGATTTCTTTGAAAGACCCACAATTATAGTTTCTGAGTAGCTCATATCCCCTTTACCCCACCCCCACCTCACACACACAATTTTCCTTTTTTTTTTGTATTTTTTTATTATTGTTTATTTAAATGTTTTTGTGTTTTGAAACATCCACATTTGTTAGTTTTAAATTCTAGTTTTGCACTGTTTGGTTAAAACAAAAATGAAAATTTCTAATACTTTGTATTGTATTGATACTTCAATTAATAATAATAAAAAGACCTTTGAAAGAAAGAAGAATCATACCTTTCATATGCCATGTTTAATGTTTATGTGTTCATTCCATGTGGAATAAGTTCATATATTCTTGGCATGTATGCCATGTTTAATGTTTATGTGTGCATTCCATGTGGAATAAGTTAATATATTCTTGGCATGTTTCTGTGAGCAATTGTTAGCCTTCAGAGAGTTCAGACTGAAGATCAGTACAGGATCAGTACATGCATAAGGAATGATCTAAGCCACTCTTATAATCTCTTTGACATGTCCTGTTTCAGGTCACAGGAACGCACAGGAACTCCTCAGACTGTATAGGTCAGCTTGTATAGATTAGTGGACATTCTGAGAGTTCTATGGACCTCACGTCTCCAGAATGTCTGTGCTTCATCACTCAGGATAAGTTCTCATATGTCATACTGACCTGTTTATGAGGACTGCCTTTCTCTCGCTCTCGTTCTCCTTTCACTCGTCCCTTTTCTGTTGCCCATAAATACCACACCTAAAGGATGTTTTTTTTTTTTTTTTGAGATTCTAGGTGTGTCAGAAAACCATGCTTTGTAATCTCTCCCTCAAAAATGGCCATTTGAAGTAATAAATGTTCTTTAATTCAATTTCCCACCTGTTTTTTTGACTTTTTTGACTATTTTAAGCTCAAAATTATTCTAACATTTTGGCGCTCCGAACAGCAGATCCACATATCTCTGTCATTCCAGTGCCTCTGCTTGGTTTCAGCAAGTGCACAGCTGGTAAAAGACCTTACCAGGCTGAGTAAAAAAGGCTCAGTGTTACTGCAGTGAAGGCATTTCGAACCGGGGTGCTGGAACTGACGGGGTCACGGATCTGAGAATCCTACAGGCGGCTTGGATGTAAGTACATTTGTTGTTTATGGACATTGGGTTTGAGTCCCAGTGAGTTAAATATGTGGAGTGATATGGTTGTCCGGACCGGTCGGACACCACGGATGCTGTTTGGGTTCATTATTGAGACTCAATCGCTGAGTTTCCCCTGCCCACAGTGAGCCATATCGCAAGATCCCTTGGGAGGAACAAGATTTTCCTCTGCCAACGGTTAGCATTATCGCAAGACCCGGGGAGGACCCCAGGGTTCATCGCTCTCTGCACCCTGTCAGTGCAGTGGAGGTCTGGAAGTTACATGCAAAGAAAAAAAGGGAAAGATTTGTGCTCTTTTAACCACGGACGCTTTATTGTCTAAATAACTAGGCTCTCGAAGTCTTGTGGACGAGTGACACGATCCCAAAAAAGTAGATTCTCAGGGACTTTCAGCATTTTGTGGGAAGGTTGCGTGACCCTGAAGAAGAGTTTTTTTTTTTGTTGTTTTTTTGTTCACGGAAGATTTGTGCCCTTACCGTGCCTGCTTATTGCCCATGGGGCTTCCCCTGTTACGGTGAGCTATTCCAAGATACCGGGGGAGGAGGTCTTATTGGGGCTTTCAACACACAGTGGAGGGGTTACGTGACCATTGAAATACTGGTAGATTTTATTTTGAAAATTTGTTGAAGCGCTGGATAAAAGTTACTGCAGTCTGGTTTGTTTTGTCTCTGTGTAATCTGCTCTGGTGTGAAAAAGTGATAGAGTTCTCCATGAAGGTGGAAGGAGCAGGTTGTAAAATTGTTGTTTGTGATTTTTTTCTGGTATTTGTGGGGCATAAAAGAGTTGGTTAACCCCTTGCACTCTGGTCAATTTCCCTAAAAACGCCTAAAAATAACGTACCCAAAGAAAATCAAAAGCTGTTCTTCAACCGTTTGCAGCATCTTCATGGGGTTGGTCTCATTTAAAAGAAAACACTTTGAATTTTTTGGCAAAACAGTCATAATCTCTCTAAGTGCTTATTCATTCATGAATGAATGAATGAACAAACAAGCCCCCACACACAAAGAAGCATGCCACGTAAAAAATGTGTGGCTTTTTTTCACAATAAAAAATAACCTACAGTGCAATAAAAATTATACTAAAATATCTGTAATGTAGAGGATAACAACTCCCACCCCCACCCCCACCCCCCTGCTACAGAGGATGGACATCGTCCATCGCCACATGACGGACCGCGGGGACCGTGCGCCGCGGTCTACTATGCACAGTCGTACTAAAATATCTGCAATATATCTGCAATCCGCTACAGAGGAGTAGCAGGGTAGGGGTGGGGGGGGACCGGACCGGCGCACGGACCGGACCGTGCGCCGGTCCGGTCCATGCGCCGCGGTCCGTCATGTGGCGATGACGCACAGTTGTAATTTACCGATAGGTCAAAAGTCATTTTGATTACAATTTTCAGGGATAAAGAATAATTTAGCTTATAACACTTACCTGTCAACAATAGCAGTGACGCTGGCGAACATCTGTTCCTCATTGTCAGACGAACATGACGCTGGTCCGCTTGTTACGACTCGTGGTTCTGATCATGCGACCCGGTCAAACCATGATTCCATTATTGCGGTTTTGCGCTTCCATGATTGTGGTTTTGGCGAACGATTTTTCAAAACAAATAAGAACAGTAGTAAGAAAAAAAACACTGGCGAACACTACCGTCACACACAGCGGCTTACACAAAACAGATTTCACGCACAGGACGCACGCTTTCAATCGTTGAACTTCTATGCTTCAGTTGGCTTGCTGTATTCGCAGCCGTTGGTAGGCGGGTCCTTCTTGCTAGGTTTTCAGTCATTAGTTCTTCAAGGTTTCAGAAACCCAATTCAAGGCTCTTATTAGTTGAATGAGAGATCAGAATCAGAATCAGAATCAGAATCAGCTTTATTGGCCAAGTATGCACAACACATACAAGGAATTTGACTTTGGCTAAAAACTTGCTCTCGTTCAGGTGGAGGATTTAAATAAGATTTAAATAAGCATTCAATGACAACAGAGTATGTACAGTAAATTACAGTTTGTCCATGTTTCTATAAAAGGATGCAAATATATACAGGAATATATGCAGTTATTTACTCAGACTATCCACACTTTGCAGAAATATATGAAAAAAATATACAGTCATACAGTATTTCAATGTGAACTCAGATTCAGTGATATAATGTGAATGAAGTAAAAAGCAGTGTGAGAGTTATGTGCAATGTAAGAATGGATGAAAAGTCATGAGTACAGCAACAGGTAGGACTAGATGAATGTTAGGAGTTCATCAGAGTGATGGCTTGAGGAAAGAAAATGTTCCTGTGACGGGTGGTTTTGACCTTTGTCACGACTCGCTGCTCATCAGCGGCGCCAGCTGAGCGCACACCTGCGCCTCGTCAGCGGCGAGGAATTTAAGCCGCCTTGCCCTGGGCTTCGGCCTGAAGCCGTCTGTTCTCATCGGCATCTCTTGCTGCAAGGAACCCCCTTCACCAAGCAAGATATCACATAAGGATCTCTTACCTTTTCCTCCCAGCCTTCTCCCCTGTGCACAGGTAGATTTCCCGGCGGCGGACAACGTTCTCCAGCCATCATCTCCTCGCTGCTGCATCAGGCACTCCAGGTCGCTGTCTACCAGGCTACACCCTTGCTTAACGCCAGCCACCTGCCCAAACCAAGTAAGCCAGCTGTCATTATCTTATCTCCTGTATTGGTGTGGTGCCCGTTACCCTTCTCCCTCTGCTTCTCCCATAGGGTTGTCCGGCTGAACGGCTTCCTGCCCCCGTGCCTGACGCAGACGCCATCACCAACATATATCCATTTCACAGACACGCACTCATACACACTTGTTGTTAATAAAGCTACTGAATCTACCCTGAGCCTACGTGTGTGTCTCCTGAGCCGTGCATTATGTCAACCTTCAGTGATCTGTAACGACGACCAGAAGATAGAAGTTCAAACAGTTTATGGCCGGGGTGTGACGGGTCAGCACAGATGTTTCCCGCCCGTTTCCTGGTTATTGACCGATATAAGTTCTCAATGGAGGGTAGGTCGGTACCAATGATCCTCTCCGCAGACTTAATGATCCACTGCAGTCTGGTCTTGTCCTGTTTAGTGGCAGATCCAAACCAGACAGTGATGGAAAAGCAGAGGACAGATTGGGTGATGGTGGTGTAGAAGACAACCAGCAGCTCCTGAGGCAAATCAAACTTCTTGAGCTGACGCAGAAAAAACAACCTCTGCTGGGCCTTTTTCCAGACAGTGTCTATATGGGAGGACCACTTCAGGTTCCGGGAGACTGTGGTACCCAGAAACTTGAATGAGTCCACAGTGGACACTGTGCTGTTGAGGATGGTGAGTGGGGGGGAATGAAGGAGGGTGTCGCCTGAAATCCACAGTCATCTCCACCGTTTTGGCTGGTTTAAGTTCAAGATGGTTCTGGCCGCACCAGAGGATCAGCTGCTGCACCTCCTGCCTGTATGCAGACTCATCACCATCCTGGATCAAACCGATGACTGTGGTGTCGTCCGCAAACTTCAGGAGCTTCACCGAAGGGTCCTCTGAGATGCAATCATTGGAGTAGAGGGAGAAGAGCAGTGGGGAAAGGACACATCCTTGGGGGACGCCAGTACTAATTTTTCGGGAGCTGGATGTAAATCTCCCTAGCTTCACCTGTTGCCATCTGTCAGTCAGAAAGCTGGAGATCCACTGGCAGGTAGAGGGGGGCACCTTGAGCTGGAGGAGTTTCTGATGAAGAATGCCTGGGATGATGGTGTTGAACGCTGAGCTGAAGTCGACAAACAGGATCCTGGCGTACGTCCCTGGGGAGTCGAGGTGTGGCAGGATGTAGTGTAGTCCCATATTCACTGCATCATCCACTGACCTGTTTGACCGGTAGGCAAACTGCAGTGGGTCCATCAGGGGGTCTGTGATGACCTTCAGGTGGTTCAGCACCAATCTCTCCAAGGATTTCATGGCCACAGAGGTCAAGGCAACAGGTCTGTAGTCGTTTAATCCTGTAACAGAGGGTTTCTTGGGAACTGGAATGATGATGGAGCGTTTGAAGTAGGAAGGCACATCACACAGCTCCAGTGATCTATTAAAGATCTGGGTGAAGATGGGGGCCAACTCGTTGGAGCAGACTCTCAGGCAGGACGGAGACACACCATCAGGTCCTGCAGCCTTCTTGATCTTTTGTCTCTGAAAGACCCGGCGCACCTCCTCTTCACAGATCGTTAGTGCTGGTGGGAGGTCAGAGTGGAGGAGGGATGAAGTTCCTGGGGCTGCAGATAATCCTTTTGTGTGGGTGGGAGGTGAGAACTGTAGGTTCTTTTCAAACCTACAGTAAAAGCTGTTTAGGTCGTTAGCCAGCTGGAGGTTTTCCACAGGGTGGGGGGATGGTCTCCTGTAGTTGGTGATATTCTGCAGGCCTCTCCATACAGAAGCAGAGTTGTTGGCTGAGAAGTTTTTTTGTAACTTCTCATTGTAGCTCCTCTTAGCAAGCCTGATCTCCTTCGTCAGCATGTTTCTGGCCCGCTTGTACAGAGTCCAGTCACCAGTCCTGCAGGCCTCCTCCTTGGTCTGACATAGCTGCTTCAGTTTAGGAGTGAACCAGGGTTTATTGTTGTTGTATGTGCAGACGATCTTGGTCTGCACACACATGTCCTCACAAAAACTGATGTATGATGTCACAGTGTCAGTGAGTTCATATAGGTTAATGGCTGCATCTTCAAAAACACTCCAGTCTGTGCAGTCAAAGCAGGCTTGTAACTCCAGCTTTGATTCCTCAGTCCATTTCTTCACAGTCCTTACAACAGACTTGGAAGTTTTTAGTTTCTGTCTGTATGTTGGAATAAGATGGAGCAGACAGTGGTCAGAAAAACCCAGAGATGCACGGGGGACGGCATGATAGGCATTTCTTAAAACTGTGTAACAGTGGTCGAGTGTATTTGTGTCCCTGGTGGGACATTTAATATGCTGTCTGTATTTAGGAAGCTCATTTGTGAGATTAGCTCTATTGAAATCACCCAGAATGATAAGCAGAGAGTCTGGATGTTTTTCCTCCACGTCTGCTATCTGGTCAGCGAGGTGCTGCAGGGCCTCCGTTGTACAAGCAGCAGGCGGGATGTAAATTCCGACCAGAATAAACGAGGAGAACTCTCGCGGTGAATAAAAGGGTTTACAGTTTATGAACAGTGACTCTAGGTTAAGGCTGCAAGACTTCTTCAACACTGTGACATCAGTACACCAACCTTCGTTTATGTAGGTCAATCAAATCTAAACCAATCAAAGCACTCCTTTGGCTTTCTGTTTGCGGCTGTGTCTGTAGTGGAAGAACGGAAATGCAGCTTTTTGTTTTCAGTGTGCGCTAGGACCTAGTGCGCACGAGGGCGCACTAGTACGCAGAGACATGACCGCCCGCGGTATCCCGGAGTGCAAGAGGTTAATTACTTATTATCCTTTTGGGAAAGGATTAAAATTGTGGACGTTTGCAAATTATACTTTTGGGAGAGAAATTCTATTTTGCTTTCATTGCAGTAGAAAAAAAAAAAGAGAGAACGTTGGGTTGCCACATTTGCTTTTCCAAGCATTTTTGTGGTTGCCATTTCAAGCTTGCTTTAAAGCTATAGTTCTGTTGCGCTACATAAACAGCTGCCCGAAAGTAACCTTGGGGAGATAACAGAACTGCACTGTGTGTGTGTATGTGTGGTGTATGTGTAGGCCCTTGTGTTTCAGTGAGAAGAAGAGAAAGAGGAGTGAGAAAAAAAAAATCTATATATGGGTATTTTTGAAAAGCTTTGGGGTTTTAATTTTTCAATCTAATTTTGCAAGTTTTTAACTCTAACGTTGCTTATATGGTAAACTATTTACATATTTTTTAAAGCCAATGTTTTTATTTCCTCCACTTTTTCTTTGGAAAATGAAAAGCATTGAACTACTTTTTTACTCAATTTTTTGACATATCACTGATTTTTTTGACTCAGTTGCCTTATTTCTTTGACTGAAGCATAACAGTGAACTTTACATGGAAAAAGGATGCAGGACTAGCGATCTCAAAAGGGGTTCCCATTCCCCCTGTTTCCCGCAGTCGCCAAAACAAAACCAGCCTCTGAGACCCAGCAAGACAGCATTGCCTCACCACTGTCTGTACTCATCTCGTCTCTCGTCTCACAGCAGCTGAAACACTAAGTTAAGTACAATTGCATGCATCTTAATCAATGTTACCAGCGTGACAATGATGAAATTTACTAAACATTACAATATCATGCTGTCACTTAATAATACCTAATCACCGAAAGCTTTATGTATACCCTATGTTACATGATTCAAAGCATAGAGGTTCAAAAGAGATTGGCAATTACTGTGTTTGTGCATATGATTTGCCAGAGACTACTGACTATCAAACAGAGGTCTTGGTAATTGTATGTCATATTGTTGCTTTGTTTGAATGATACTTAACTCACTTTTTGATCCTTTCACTGTCCATGTTAAAAAAAAAAAAAAAAAGGAAAAGGAGAAGGCTCAAGGTCTGAGGGGTTGCAGGATTTAGGAAAAAACAAAAACAACAACAAAAAATAAACAACAACAACAACAACAGAGTGCAGAATCAATCATTCTGACCTTAGAAGCAGAGAGTAGAGATTAGGTCTGCACCTGCAGTTACTAATTCTAAATGCTGCATTGGTTTAAGGCTTCTAATATATGACACTGGTTAAACATAATCCTAAAGTAGTGATGACCCATGTCAATTGGTAAAACATTTACCGATTCAGTCAATATTTAGCATATTATATTTACTTGTTGTGAATAGCAAAATCACATTATTCATATTGTGGAATCTTTAGGTGAAATTTAAAGTTTTTTTTTTTTTTTTTTTTTTTTCCCTGCCATTTTTCATTCTTCGTTTTTCAACAGGAAATGGAAATTACCTTTAAATTTAAAAAAAATCCTTGGTGACATATGCAATATGTAATAAAATAATAAAAACAATAATTCACTTGTGTTTCCTAACATTACATGTTATAATACACAGTGGGATAAACACCTGGAATAAACATTTAAGTGACACAAACTAATGATTATAACTGTAACATTAGCAAAATCAATTTATGAGGTGATAAAATTTGCACTTCTGTTGATGTAAATACTGTTGTGCGGAAGGGGGGCAGCCATGAGGCTTAGCACCAAAATTTTCTTTGCAGGATGGCACCGAGATTTCATCTTTGTGGGAGATGTGGCAAGGCCGGACAGTGTGTGGGTGATGGGCTCATTGGCTGGAGGGGCCGACAGTGGCCACAGGGGAAAGGACCTCTCAGTTGACAAGCATTTTTGAAGCTAAGTAGAACAAATGGCATCGCAAATGACATGAAGCATATCAATTTAAATGACTTTGACTTTGAACATGTAGTGTTTATGTGACTTTACACTGCAGGATACATCTGACACATTGCAATCTCACACCTTGCAATGATGCTCACTCACCACATAATTGTGTGACAATATCACATTTCAGAAATGTGACAGTAATAAGGAATACTTGGGTTTTCTGCACTCCCAGTGCTTAGCCTGGGTTGAGCTGGGCCTTGGGACTACAGTCCACCCCATAATTTACTAAGGAATGTATAAAATAAGGCATTCATTGTACAAAATTAAGCCAAATTCTAATTAGGCAATATGTCCACCTTTCCATTGACTGAAGGAGTGTGGCACAACCTTTCACAAGGATTTACTTACACAAATTCAACCTGTCTGTGTTCAACTGGACAGACAGATGTGATCTGTGACTAACTCAGAATGGTCTCTCCAAATCCTAAATCACATCAAATCTGCACAGAAAGCTCTATTACTTTTTAGACTAAGTCAACAGACAACACGCACAGAAGAAGCTATGACTATTGAAACCTCATTTTGAAGGAGCTATACTACTCACAATTTTCCATCTAAATTAACTGTGTGTAACACATAAAAGTGGTAACACGCTTCCTTTTAGTAAAAAGACACTACCCATCAATCAAATACCCTGTAACTTTGTTGCATGTGTGTCTCCATGCATCAAAAGGGGGGTACCAAAGAAATGAATTATTGAAAAATAATTAGCAATCTTCAGAAAAAATAGATAATACATAAAAATTATCAATAAATGATCAATAATGAAGAGAAAAATATAAATAAAACCCCTTGGTAATGAAATCACAACATTCAATAGGAGAAGTTAAAAATTTACATCAATAAATTTTCAGATATTTAAGAAAATATTAGCAGATTATTGTAAAAAGAACTATCATGTTTATAAGAAACAAGGTAAACTGATAAGGAAGAAGCAATCCATGCAAATTTATGAGAAAAGTTCCAAATGTCTAGGAAAAGTCCAATTTGTGCTGAATTTATGTTTACTGTGGGACTTAATTTAGAATCTACTACAAAGGCAAGATAGATTTTTACTCAATTAAGAGAGCAATGCTTTGGGGAGCTTAAAGCAAAACAATTTGATCTTCCCTGCATAAACTTAGTCTTTTCAAAACCTTTACATGGATCTCATTGAACTAAATAAGAGTGAAGATAAAAATGTTTAGAAATTATTTACAGTACATATTTATTGAATATACAAAAACTTTCCCCTGCACTAATCTGAATACTGCTATGGTGACACTGAAACCCTTAACTGAAACAATATTAAGATTTAAAATAGCTGAAATGATTTACTTAGATAATGGAAATGGAATAGACTTTCTAAATCAAATCATGTCACATTTAAGTGCAGTTCCTAAATTTTTAGTACCAAACTTTTACCTAGGAAACCATTTAGCCTACCATCATCAATCTACAGGATTAGTATAATACACAAATAAGAAAAAAAAATAGGGAAATTGTGAATGACAAACCCTATTATTGAAGCCATTTAACTTAGGTGATGAGGAAGGGTTTCTGAGTGATTATATGCAAAGAATGACAACTGACAACAATGTCATCCATACTGCCCTTCCCAGTCGAGGCCATGTGACAAAGGAACCATCTCTTTGGGGAACCAGGGAATCTGGTCATCAACGGAAACTGGACCAAAACTCTCTGGCAAGCACAGCACAAAGGTTATCCTGCTGACCTAAACAGCCATGGAAAACGAAGGACGTGGTGCTTGGGTGCATCTAATGTCTACTCCACTTGAAACTGTCAGCAAGAGACTGTTTAATATAAATTGTATACTTATTAAAAAAAAGACTGTTTAACTGTTTCTCTATGCAACAGGGAGGGGGAAGGAATGGAGTGATATAAAAGGAGAGACCCTGGTGTATTGAGAAAAGTCTTTTTCTGTGTATGAATGCAGTGAGAGAGAGAAATAAAGTCATCTGTTGTGCAGATCTGGTTCCTGTATTTGCACTCTCCACACTGGGGGTGGTGCGGTGGCAGAGTAGTTAGCACTGCACCAGCACAGCAACTCACCCTTGGCCATGGGATCCCTGGTTCGATCCCAGCCCCTGACCAACAGTGATCCATGTGGAGTTTGCATGTTCTCCCCGTGTCTGCGTGGGTTTACTCCGGGATTTCTCAGGTTTCCTCCCACAGGCAAAAAACATGCAGGTTAGGTTAATTGGAGACTCTAAAGTGGCCCTAGGTGTGAATGTGTGTGTGAATGGTTAAGGGACAGCACCGTACCGTGGCTGCTTCATCCATCCAAGTTGATGCCCTCAATTACCCCATCCAGCCAAGGGCTGAGGGCTGCACATGACTCTTCTCCCCAAGAGCCAGGCAAGATCTCTCAAAAACAGACAAAACGAATACAACTGAGAGAACTTGCCTGAGCTGGAGCTCCACCGCCGTCCAGCACTCCGTCGAACTTGACGATGTGATCCCGGGCCCGGCCTCCAGGAGGCCCGACTGTGGCTCCCACTCCACTGCCGTTACCTCCGCAGCAGGCGAGATGGTCAAAGCAGTCTCTTTATACTCCTGCAGTGGCTCCAACACTGGGGACTCCACCGGCGTGGCTGCAGGAAAGTACCTCTGTGTGGGCCCATGGGTAGGATAATCCAGGGCCCCAAACTCCTCCACCATCTGGCGGCTCGGTTCAAGGACCGACGGGCAGACAGGGAAAAAGGGAGGAGACGCACAGGAAATAGGGGGTGAAAAAACAACTGCAGCTGGAGGAGAGGACCCATTGGAATGGTGAGGCTGGGCCTCTCCCTCCAGAGACAGACAAGGTCTTTCATAATTTAATTGAATGGGATGAAAAAACACTTGTCTGTTCTCCCGGATTTTGTTGTGCATGGCTGCAGCAGGGTGATTTCCACCCCTCTCTGCCGAGCGTGGAGGAGCCGTTCCCCTGGTGTCGGAGGTGGGCATCTCCGGGATGGTTCTGTCAGACCTCGCAGCAGCTGGAGGGATGATGGCCGCCGAGAACGAAGAGTGCTTCTCTCGTTGATTCCTCACGGGAGGAATTTGAAGGCTGGATGCTGGAGCTGGATGAGCTGGAATGGAAGTGGGAATCTCACTCTGGCGGGGATGACTCCCTGGGAGTGCTTCCCCCTTAGCGCAAGCTCGGTCTTCTAAGGGGATTTCCTCACCTCTTCGCCGCACCCATGCCGCAACGCTGCCAACTGGGTGATCTTCTCCTTTCCCTTATCGCGCCAAGTGAGATGAGGGCACTACCGGACCTCTGCCTCCGCCAGACCTACGTACCAGAGAATGTCCTCCAGGGTGGAATATTTGCTGGCCGATGTGATGAGCCCATTGATGTCCTATAATGCTTGGCAGCACTCCCATCCCAGGCTCAAAGGTTAACTCTGGCCCATGGCAAACTCCAATACAGGTGAGTCCCAAAAAAAGTGACACACAAAAAAAGGGGGGCAAGAAAAGGGATATGTGGGTGTACCCGCTAAATCCTCCTTTCTGGCTGGGTCATTCTGTCATGGACCTCCCCGTGCGCTTTTACGCAGCTCAAGGTGAGGATAAAAATGATGAGGATTTACATGCAAGGGTTCACCACAACACATTTATTGAACACAAAGACTGATGACAAACAGTCCCCAAAAGGTGAAGACTTACAAAAATATAAAGAACCACTTACGGTTGGCGTTCAGGGGCTGGCATCACCCCGCAAACGCATGAGGAGAAACATGTGCCCACGCTGGTGTCCCACAGCCGGCATCGCTGTGTGGGCACCATAAAGCCACGAAATGCGCGGAGTGGATACATGTCATTAAAGTCCTGCGATCAGCCTGTATACTGACAATTCCGCAGACAATTCATTACATTGACAATTCAATGACCCAGCCATGCGTGACTGGCAAAAAGCTGCTAAAGAACACGCATTGCCAGTAATGGTCTGATTGCCAGCACCTGGGCGAGGAGTGGGGAGATGGCAAACGGGACTGGGAACAGCTGATGGTAATGAGTGAGGGGGCATGGTCAGACCGGCAGGCTGTCAGCAAGTGCTCACGGAAAGGTGAGGCAAAGAGAGCTTCATCACAGCTGCCGGCCAGAAAGCAGTGGCTAGGGAAAGGGAAGCACACTGAAATACATAATATAAACATATACAGCGCACCAAGACCCACAGGGAGGTAAAGACCGAACCGGGGAAACCAAGCCGGCTCGGCTCCTGACAGACCACCCCTCTCAAGGGGTGGATTCTCAGACACGCAAGGTTACAGTACATCCCGAGGATCCCCCCCCCCCCCAACAGGAACAACAGCAAAAAAAAATAAAAAATAAAAAAATAACTCCAAGGTAGGAGGTAGGGGAAACAGGAAAGGAGGGAACACAATACCCAGCCCAGGTCCCACAATTACCCCCCCCCCCCCAAGTCCAAAGGCGTGGAAGCTCGGGAGGCCACCCAGAGTCCCAGGCCCAGCAGGTAGTGCGGTGAACTGAGTCCAGTGGCCTGCCGGAAAACACAGGCCATCTGGCCCAGAGACTCAGTCCATCCGGCGGTCAGACAATGTTGTAGAGCCACCAGGACCGGGGGGGGTGGGGTGGGGGGGTGGAGCAGGAGGCAGCCTGACCACTAGGAGGCTCTCTGGTGGGTAACCGGATCATAGGGAGGGAACCCCCATGGCATCAGATTGGGAGAAGATGGGGACCACGATGGCATCAGGCTGAGGAGTAACAGCCCCGGCAACCTCAGGTTGACAGGCAGCACCCTCAATGGTCCCAGTCTGGGACAAAGCTGCACCCACGGCAGACACCGACCCAGCCAACGCTGCACCCGCGGCAGCTCCCGGCTGGAGCTCTGCAGCACCCACAGTGGCTCTCAGCTGGAGCTCAAGCTTCTTATGGGGCGTGGTCAGGCCGGCAGACTGTGAGCCAGTGCTCACAGAAGAGTGAGCCAAAGAGAGCTGCCTCACAGCTGCCGGCCAGACAGCAGTGACACAAGATAGGGAAGCAAACTGAAATACATAATACATACATATTCAGCGGCACCTAAACCCACAGGGAGGTCAGGACCGAGTTGAGGAAACATAGCCGGCTTGGCTCCTGATACCACTGGCTCCAACGTCTTCGTCAAAAAGAGCCAACCTCTCAATTCCCCACAAACACCACCCGAAAAATCACTTATCAGGACAGCATGTTAGTGACACTGTCTCCTCTATTGAAAATAAACTTTCCAGCATGGATGCCAGACTTTCATTGGTGGAGCTGTTACATAAAGAATTCCAGGAAGTCCCTGAGACTTTGGAGTTCACTAAGGCTAAATTCGCTACTCTCACAGAGAAAAACCACCACACTGAAAAAATCAGTAAACACTAACCACTCAACTTCATATTGAAAAATGGAGGAAACCATTCTTTCTCTGCAATCATGCAGCATGAGAGATAAATTGGTGTCTTCTGGGATTACGGGAAAAAACAAAAACAACAAAAAAAAAACTATGAAAATTCTGAGCAGCTGATCTCAGAAATCATGAATATGCAACTCACCCCTCCCCCCAAGGTTTTAAAAACAATGACCTTTCATCCCCTCCACGGCATCGAACAAAAAAAATCCCCAAAACAAACGTCCTAGACTGATTGATGCCAAATTTTAACATTTTAAGCTGAATGTTTTGGTTCAGAGGCACAGTAAGAAGCTTTGAGGTACAAACTATGGACTAAATTATCAGTTTCCACAAGAAATAATGGAAAGAAGAAAAAACTTTTCTCTATTTGAAAAAAAAATCCAAGAAGGGAAATGAGCAATTATTTGTGTAGATAAACTGTTATGGCAAGCCGTTTATTGAGGAAACCACAACCCCTTTTCCAGACTTCTCCCTTGCAAAATGTGAAAAAAAGAGATTATGAACATGGGAGGGGTCCCGGTGCTGTGGGGGCTGGCTGGCTGAAAGCTGTGTATTATCATTTTCCCAAATATGCTTTTTGCCACTATCTGAGCACAGGGGAATCCCGCCGTGCTCTGCCTCTTTACCTTTTTTTTCATATTTGTGTGGTGTTGCATTTTTTGAATTCTTATTCCTGTTATTTTATCTCTGGTTTATTTTCACATATCCTGTATGGTTTCTTAGTATGATTTATTTTCCTGTTTGCATTCATTGCAGTGTTATTATTATATGGTTGGGTTTACTTGTCTTTATTTGTTCTCATTATATTTTGTTGTGTTTCCGCTCTTCTTGGGGCTGCAGTTGTAAGTGGCACTTTTGGGTTTTTTGCTCTGTTGTGGGCAGTGCCCCTGTCAGCTTTCAGTCCCGTTTCTCCTTCTCATTGCTCCCAGCTGATCCGAGTTTGTCTTCATTGTTTCTTCCTGCCTGATCGTGGTATCTGCACCTGTCATCAATTGTGTCATTTTGTTTTCAGCAATATAAAGACTGTTATTTTGCTTCCTCATTGCCGGGGTCATAAGAATCTCTTCCTCACCAGAACCCTTCCCCTGATCTGGTGTACCTTGTAAGTTTTCTTTGCTTTCAGTTTGGACTTTGTGTTGTGCACTGTATTGGATTTTTGTGTTTTCATTAAATGTCACAAACTAGCAGTTCAGCGCATGGGTCTTCCTCTTTGCCCTGAGGGACATTGACAGAAGAATCAGGCCAGTTAAGACCCAGCTGCCGCTAGTTTGTGCATTTTTTTGTTTTTCACTCACCCTTGTCCAGAGCCGTAATTTTGTCCCCAGCACGGCGGCCTTCAATAAATAAAGGAAGATCGGCAGCTGGATCACCAAGCCTGGAGGAGGAATGGGCCACCAAATTCATTCAGGGCTTTGTGGATGAAGCCCTCACCTCCCAAAGCAACAAAAATATCTGGGAGAGTGTTAATGTGGTGACCGTTATTGTCAAGGCACACCCAGGATTGTGGAGGCATTCTCAGTTTGTGGAGTTGTTGGCCACACTCTCCGTCCTCCAGCAATCTTTCCCCCGGCTGACATGGGGGTTGCCTCCAGGAGAACGCAAGCCATCACAGCAACAGTCTCCAGGGTAGACGTCCTTCTCCTCCCCCTTTCCACCTGTTCCTGCTCCCACTCTATCAGCTCCAAGACAACACCACCCAGCCCCGGACAACCGGAGGAATACCCCCGCCCCTCAGGCAGCAGTTTTCCCATCGCCGAGGTCGAAACCTCTCGCAGCAGTCTATTTATTTTCTTCACTAGCAGTCCCGTCAGCTTTCTCCTCCACTACTTCTCCCTCCTCCTCTGTGATTCCTCCCGCTGCTGAGGGTCTTGTTGTTTCCCCTCTGGCTCTGCCCGTCACTGTGGCTGCAGGGGCGTCTCTTCAAGGGTCCCCTGGGAGGCCCTCTCCTTCCGAATTAATGGAGAGGGTTGACCCAACACCTGGTACAGCAGAGAACATCGTGCCCCGGGAAGTCAGGCAAGTGTCATTTCATTCTCTAACATTGTATGATGATATGCCTTTCCTGATTCCCGGTAGTGAGGCTCATTTTTTGCAGTCCCCTGAGTCCTCACCACTTGCTGCAGCCAACACCATCTTACCTGCTCTCTCTTTATCTCCTTTTATTTTCACTGAGTGTCTGCGGGTCCCAGAGTTGAGCCGCCAGGAGATGGAGGAGCCTGCGGCCCTGGAGAACCTGGTTCCAGCCCCGCAGCTACAGTCTGGATGGAGGAAGAGCGCTGCCTCTGATCTGGTGCCTGAGCTGACGAGTGAGCGTCCCTGGGTTTGAGCTGAGCCAGATCCAGCGCAAGCAGAGAACAGACCTACTGTTGCCACACCGGGCGAGCCACCTGTGTGGGTCAGTTCACTGTGGGGTCCCGGGACTGCATCGACCACCATGCCTGCTGCTGGGGCCATCACAGCAGAGTCCGAGCTGGACCTCCAGAGGGCCAGGCTTACAAAGTCACCGTCTGGAGCGAAAGGAGTCCTGGACGGCAGTGGAGCTTGAGATCAGGAAAGTGCTCTCCTTTTCTTTGTTGTGTCTGTGTTCGAGAGATATTGCCTTGCTCTTGGTGGGGAGAGCCAGGTGCAGCCATCAGCTCCACCTAAGCTCACCTCACCGGGCTCCACTGCCGTTACCCTGACCCTGTTTCCCTTCCTCTCCTATCTGAGCCTTTCCTCAGGGTCACAGAGGACCATCCAGCAATGCCCGGGGTCTCCATGGGTACGGGCTCACCACCTGAGGTCTTCGTAGGTACAGCTTCTCCTGCCGAGGTCATCGCAGGTGCTCCGTCCCATCCCGGGGCCTCCGTGGGTGCTGCTCCCCGTTGAGCAGAGGTTGTTGCGGGTGCTCCGTCCTAGCCTGGGACCTGCAGCTTTGCTCCAGCTCAGACCCAGTGTGGGTGCAGCTTTGCTTCACCCTGGAGCCTCCGTGGGTGCTGCCTCATTCCAGCCCGGAGCCACCAGGGGTGCTACTATGTGCCAGTCCGAGACCACCGAGGGTGCTGCAGAGCAGTCTGAAAGTGCTGTGGTCCCCTCTCCTCTGCCAGATGCCTTTGTGGTCCCCTTTCCTCTGCCCGAGGCCATTGTGGTTCCCTCTCCTCTGCCCGAGGCCGTCGTGGTTTCCTCTCCTCTTCCTGACATTGTTGTTGTTCCCCCAACCCCTCTACCCCCTTCGTCATTTGGCTTCCCAATGGGTCAGCCACCCCCTGGGCGACCCCTTCAGTTTAGGTGGCTGAAGAACCCCGGCTGACCGCCTGACAGACTGTGCCGTTGGGTTGAGTGGCTCATATTCTCCAGCAGGCCACCCGACTCGTACCACCCCGCTGTTTGTAAGGCCTGGGACTTTGGCCGGCCTCCTAAACTCTTTAGTTCTTTTGCCTAGGGGGCCTAGGGGCCTGGTTTTGTGTGGGTGTGGATCCTGAGCAGGGTCTTTGTTTCTGTTTTTTCTTAGTCTGGGATTTTGCTGGGGTGTGAGTTCTGAGGGTTTTTCTTATTTTCTATGGGTGGTTTCTGTCCCTCCCTGCTTGATTCCCCCTCCTTCCACCCGGGGTGGGGCCGTTTTCTTGTTGGGGTGGGTTTTTTTGTGTGGTGGGGTTCTTTTTCTTCGATGTTACCTGGGGGGTCTAGTATCCACCTTTTTTTGGGGGGGGGGGCTCTATCACGATCTGAGCATCAGGAGATCGAGCCCTGCTCTGCCTCTTTACCTTTTTTCATATTTGTATAATATTGTATTTTTTGAATTCTTATTCCTGTTATTTTATCTCTGGTTTATTTTCACGTATCCTGTATGGTTTCTTAGTATGATTTATTTTCCTGTTTGCGTTCATTGTAGTGTTATTATTATATGGTTGGGTTTACTTGTTTTTATTCGTTCTCATTATATTTTGTTGAGTTTCCGCTCTTCTTGTGGCTGCAGCTGTAAGTGGCACTTTTGTTTTTTTGTTTTTTTTTCTGTTGTGGGCGGTGCCCCTGTCCGCTGTCAGTCCCATCTCTCCCTCTCATTGCTCCCAGCTGATTCGAGTTTGTCTTCATTGTTTCCTCCTGCCCAGTCATGGTATCCGCAGCTGCCATCAATTGTGACATTTTGTTTTCAGCTATATAAAAACTGTTATTTTGCTTCCTCATTGCCGGAGTCTTAAGAATCTCTTCCTCACCAGAACCCTTCCCCTGTGCTGGTGTACCTTGTAAGTTTGCTTTTCCTTCAGTTCGGACTTTGTGTTGCGCACTGTTGTGGATTTTTGTGTTTTCGTTTAATATCACTAACTATCAGTTCAGTGCATGGGTCTTCCTCTCTGCCCTGAGGGGCATTTCATGACACTTTTGCTTTCTTTCTTTTTTTTTAACTCTTTTCACATCTCCTGGTTCATCCTGTCAAGTTGTTATTTCATAAACAGTTTTGGGCAGTACAGAGCCTCTATCTTTATGTACACTACTGTTCAAAAGTTTGGGGTTACTTAGAAATTTCCTTATTTTTTAAAGAAAAGCACTGTTTTTTTAATGAAGATAACTTTAAACTAATCAGAAATACACTCTAATATCTAATATACATTGCTAATGTGGTAAATGACTATTCTAGCTGCAAATGTCTGGTTTTTGGTGCAATATCTACATAGGGGTATAGAGGCCATTTCCAGCAACTATCACTCCAGTGTTCTAACGGTACAATGCGTTTGCTCATTGCGTCAGAAGGCTAATGGATGATTAGAAAACCCTTGTGCAATCATGTTAGCAAAGCTGAAAACAGTTTAGCTGGTTAGAGAAGCTATAAAACTGACCTTCCTTTGAGCAGGTTGAGTATCTGGAAAAAAATTATTATTTCAAATACAAATCATTATTTCTAACCTTGTCAATGTCTTGACTATATTTTCTATTCATTTTACAACTCATGGTCGTAAATAAGTGTGACTTTTCATGGAAAACACAAAATAATTGTCTGGGTGACCCCAAACTTTTGAACGGTAGTGTAAGTGCATTACCTAAAATTATTAATTTTTTTTCTTGCTTTGTGATTCATGTCCACTACCTCTTTTCTTTAGGTCTCCAGGGATTTGACTGTTCTCCTTGTTTACTCTTAGCTTTCATTCCTTCAGTAGTGAGAACCTGAGCTGTCAAAAACTAGACTACACCTATTTGTACAATTGCTTGAATTTGATGACAAAGGCATTTCTATTTGCACATTGGTGCTGTAAGCTTGAAAGTCCCCTTTTCCTTTTCTATATAGCTCAGGAGCAAAAGGCTTTGATTCTTTTGATATTGTTCTCATCTGGCATAGCAAACATGGGAAAAATTACAGCATTGTGTTATGGTTGAAAGGCCAAGAAAGAAAGCATTTTCCTGAAGTGGTTATGCTTCTTATCAAACTTTCAAGATTGTGCCAAATAGCAATTAATTTTTCACATGAGCCATACTGTAAGCACTTTTGTTATATTAAAAGACCCCCTGACCACTCAATGTTCCCTGCTTATATGCTTTTGACTTGCTGTTACAGAGGATTGAGATGCAAATTGTTGCATTAATCTTTGGGGGGTAAAATAAGCTTTCTTAGCATGGAGCTAAGCAAGCTTATACTTTATTCCACTAAAGCACTAAAAGCACTGTCATCAGTATGCAAAGCTGAGGCAAAAAACATAATGACATTACTCTGCACTATATGTGAAAATCATAAACATTGCTCATGTGTTTTCATGTCTTCATTGCTGTTTTCTTCAATCAAGTATTGAGGTTTGTCTGTATAGGCTACAGTTTGACTGAAAGCTGCCGAACTGATGTCTTCATAAGTCTTGTGTTGCCAAGTCAGCTCCACACAAGAGTTGATGAATGTAAATCCATGCTTATAGATTATCCATTCTCTTTGCATAAAATCTGCCTGCCTCATCCCCCCATCCTCCAGCATTGTATTCCTTCCATTCATATGGATTCCAGCACTGCAAATGTATTATGTGAAGACACTGTTGTGACTCGCAGAGTGATGGTGCGCATAGTAGTGATAGAGTTATGTATAGGGTTAAAAACCCTGAGAGAAGCAATTTCTAAAACACAGTATGTGTGTTGTTTTGAACTTCCCTGGTATTTCTTAACATTGCAAATTCATATCAGGTCCTTTGGGATTTAATTTACTCAAATCACATTATGGTAGCTTCAGTGCATTTTGCATGGTAGCAATTAATGGAAAGACACAAGTGTGAAAAAGGATGTATAAATCTATTAAAAATTAAAGGACAGACTTTTTTTAGTCAATGCTACAAATAAGCAGTAGATAAAAAAAAAGTCAGTTGGCATTCTGGAGGGAAATAAAGTTTTCGCCAATGCACAAGTATTGTGCATTTCCTGTTTTCCAGTAAAAACTGGTCCATCTTGGCATGGGCTGCCTCCGGCAGAGGGTAAATTGACTCCTTCAAGCGGGCACAGGGAAGAGCACAAAGGATTTATTCCAAATACAGTAAATGATGAAAACAGACTGGGCTGTTAAACACACACATAAACTGTTTTTTAACCAAATGATAAAGAAGGAACGGGTACCGTAGAAGCAACCCATGCAATGACCTGCACAACGACTAACAATGTTCCAGCCCCAGGCAACAGAAGAGGACGGCTAACAAAGGAAACTTGTGATCACCAAAGAACAATATAATGATAATAAACAAAACATACATGCAAGACAGGAACCAAAACTACAGAACATAATTAGAGACATGATAATGAAAAATAACCACAACGATCAAACCAAGGCTGAGGTAGGGAAACACAGGGGAAACATTCAAAGGTACAGCTGGAGCTGGGCACAGGGAACTTAAATAATATATATGATAACAGGGGGATAATAATGTTGCAAATGGTTAAAAAAAAAAAAAAAAAAAACAGAAAGCGTGGACATGGTTGAAACCATGTCCAGAGATGACAGTGTCCCCCTTAAGGGCGGATTTCAGATGCCTCAAAAAGAAAAACAAGAAACACCAGATTGGGGGATCGGGGGGACACAAATGGCTTGAATGAAAGAGTCAGTACGATAACAAAACAAAAACAGTTCATGGAGTGGTTGGCTGGAGTCCCAAGACCACCAACAGGAGAGCTATGGCACATCTGGTGGCGTACCAAAGTCCATGGACAACCAGACGGAATAACATGGCATGTCGGGGGGGGGGCAAGGACTCTCAACAAGAAAACAGTGTGGGTGGGAGGGCCAATTTCAGTCCAAGGACACCCTGAAGAGAGAGCAGAGTGGATCAGGAGGCTGCCCAAAGTCCATGGCCCCCAAAAACCAAAAAACACCGTGGGTCTGGTGGCCTTCCAGAGTGCGTAACTCACCAGACCGAGGAGCATGACATGTCTCATGTTTAATGAGAAAAATGTTTATGTCTTCAATACTTATTTCCCCACTGGATGTCCCTCCATGTTTATGTTATTTTGTATTTTCTTGAGGGGATATGATGTCATGGGTTTGTTGAAGGGCAGAATCATCATTTATTCTAAAGCTAAATGCTAACTGTGATTAAGCTAACACTAGTGCTAAATGCTAACCAGCATGCTGCTAAGTGGTCTCCAGTGAAGGAGTCGGCCTGTGATTGTATGAAGAATAAACCCACATGGTTTTCTATGGTTCAGTGTAAATTTCAGAGGGATGTATTTTTTGAAAAGTTTATTTATACACCCTACTTTACTGGGAACTGTGCATGATCCAGTCAATGTAAAATGTGATGCACTTTGTTTTGTGTATTTCATAACACAATGGATTTTAAAAACCTTAGTGTGGTTGTTTAGTCTCCGTGCAGCTGCGGCTGAGAAGACATATTAGTTTCCTCTCAGTAGCCATGTTTACAAGGACACAAGTAACCGGATTAAAAGCCTGACTGGAATAAAAAGGCTTCATGTAAACACGCCAATCTGAACATTCTTACCCGATCACACACATTCAGATCAAAATTTCCTTCCGATTGAGACTGGTGGGTTATGCCAATTGTTTATCCGATTGGTGCACACATAAACACTTATTCCAAAGTTTGGGTAGAAAATATGTTCACTGCGCATGTCTGTATATCAGCCACACGTAAACATGATGTATTTCCGCCTTTACAGCAGCTAGCAGAAGACATGGTTGTAGTTAAACAAAACTGGTCTGTATCATCCTTCTGTCTCCCTCTGTTCGTCATATGCAGAACTATGTACTGCTGGATTTGTAGCTTCATTATAGAGACCAGCAGAAGCAAAAGTACAGTCTGAATAACACAATACAGGTCAATTTCCAAAAGAGAAAGACATGAAGCGGGGTTTGTTTACATTGGAAGTTGCTTCTTCTACTATTTCATGCACATGTCAAAATGATTTAGTCCATTCAAACGTGTGACACATGGAAACGCACGTCCTAATAGATCAACTTTTTCAGGATCCAAGTAAACGGTAAAGTTCTGATCTGAATTGTAATCAGATTGAAGAAATTTTGCACATAAAACTGTGGCTATTGCCTGCCTTTGCTTGCCATAAATCACCCACTGTGATACTATCCGGCTAGTGGATTTGGACATTGTGGAAGAGGGACGGTCCTGCCAGGTTGCCTGCCAGTGTGGAGGAGTGGACTACCACCACAACAGCAATCTACTCTCTGGACTACTTGAGTATTGGAATCACAATACTCCCATTTTTATATATAGAGAGCTCTTTATATGCAATTCCCCTTTGTGCTGACCAGCTATATCTCCCCGAGACTTAAACACACACACACACACACACACACACACACACACACACACACACACACACACACACACACACACATTACAGTAACATAAACTGTTAAAATTCTTTATACCAACACAAAGACTGATGTAAAGGATTCAAATTTTAAATGATCAATTCATAAACTCTTTCAACTCAGTGTTATTGTGCAACTGTTTTTTTGGAATATTTTATTTATTTATTCATTTTTAAAATTTATTTATTTATTTTATTTGTTTGCATTTTCTTTTGTGTTCATATGAGATGGTACAAAGATACTGGTACTCCCTGTACACGGAATATGGACAAATACGCTCCAGTTCAGCAACATTTACGGTATATTAACTGGACACCGATAGTAAATAGCTATCAGACCCTGAATTAAACTGTTGTTAACTATATTGTTGCAAAGTTTCTTCTTGGTTTAGCTGACATATTTGTTGCACTTTCAGTCATGTACTGTGACCACAGAGATGACTCCAGTTCACTGTAATATTTTAATCATATTAAGTGCTGCAGATGACGGAATATTCAAACAATTTTATATTGAGGAACAGTATTCTAAAATTGTTCTACAATTTTTAGATCCTTTTTTATGCCAAACTTTACTTCTGAGACTCTTTTTATACCCAGTCATATTACTGGCTTGTTGCCGGCTAACTTTATTAGTTGCAACATATTCTCCAAATATTTCTTTTTAGGATCACTTACTTTTCCACTTTGGTTACCCCCAATTTCCTGTTAAAACTATTGCTGTTACCAGAAGCGATTGTAGTCTCTTGAGGCCCTAGGCAAAAATTCACAGGGGGCCCCTGAAATACCTTCTTTGCTTACATATGGACATTAATGTTCTGTCAGCATTTATTTAATATGGACTCAGTTTTGCTTTTCTTTGTTAGAAAGTGATAAAAAGTCTATATGTGACCAAACCAGAGATTAGATGAGGCTTCATCCTAACTTGTCTCACAATACATTCTCTGTCAGATGATAGAGGGATGAAAATTCATGCCTAGAGATTATGCAGTCCAGCCTCTCCATAGGGAAAGGCAAACTGTCACAGCAGCCTTTCATTCCTGCCAAATACTACAGTCAAATCCATTATCCATGGCAGCCAGGGAGATGGGGGATGAAGAAAAGGGGGGTGGCTGATACTGCCAGTCGACAAGGCACACATTTTCTTTTCAATCTCCTGTCTTTACCGAAAACAGTCATGTCACTCATTTCCATCACAATCCACTGGTTTCTATGTTTTCTGTCAAGTCTGTGACAGATGTTACACAGAACAGAGGAACATGAACCTCATCCTGTTTGTTTCTGTTAATGGCTTTCCACATGCTTCAGACTGAATTCCAAAATAAGAAAGGTTTACCCTACATTTGAACTCATGTTACAGCTATTCTAAAAGTAACTGTTGACTTTAAGCTTCTTTGCCAGGTAACAAATTCTCAACACAGGTGTTTATTGAACTCAATTTTAGCATAAGTAAGGCTAGCTCTGGTCTTGCAAAGCAGAGACTAAGGAATGACAACAAAAGTATCTTACATGTTATTAAACTTCTTCTGAACTTTATGAAAAGCAAATAAATTGACAAACAAAAATACATGAAAACTTTAATTACATACACTGTAAAAAAAAATCTGTCAAATCTATCAAGAAAAACTGTTACAAATGAAGGTCAATCAATCAACTCATAGCAGTCTGTTGGGGGCAACAATGACTCTTTCATTTAGGTCTAATCAGATTCCTTCACTCACCTCTAACCTTCGCCTTCTGCTGCCAGGAACTCCTGACCTTGTTATCACCGGTGACATCCAAGCTGGTATGAGTTGCTCTCTGACTGATCATTTCATGAAACTTCTTGCAAAGTATTTGAGTACCGCTAGCTTTTGCTGGACTAGTGGCACATTCTTGGCAGATAGCCAAAACCTCAAAACATTTAGACACATTGTAGGTGGACTGAGACCAGGTAGTACACCTTTAACAAGAGAGTACTCCTGGCTCCTGTAGACGGTGATCACTTTTTGGCACGACACCGGATTTCACCACCCAGCCGACTCCATGCAGAAGTTGCTGATGAAACCCTTTTCGGGCACAAGCAGACTTACTCCTAAACAACGTAATTACAACTACCAGATAAGCCATGCACATTCAGTTGTTGAAATGGCTCTTGGCAGCTTGAAAGGACAATGGAGGTCCTTCCTGACAAGGAATTACTGCAAACTGGAATTGAGCAAGAAAATGGTGCTCACCTGCTGCATAAATGATAATATTTGTGAGGAACATAGTGACAACTTTGGACTCCCAGATACACATGATCAAAGTCAGCCTCCAGTTCAACCACTACCTGACCGTGCCAGTGTAGAAGGGGATAACATTAGGACAGCTTTAATGGAGTATTTTAACCTTTTGAGTGTGAGATTTTTCGTGCCCCTAATGGCAGATTGTGGCGCTGCGCCTGTCATCTCACTCTGACATGATCGGCTCCCTTGAGGATTTGTACTGATTTGTACTGATCTGCCAGTTTCAGAAGGTGGCAGATATCTGTTGGCGGACTCAATGGATGACATGCAATACACAAAAGAGGAAGAACTCATCATTTCCTTTTCCTGCTTTTTAGCATTTTAGCCCAGAAAGCTAATATGGCTGCCGTCAGTCATCATGCACGTCACTTAGTTAGCTTTGTACGTGGAAAATAGCCGCAGGATACAAGCAAAATTTATGTGGGATAATCATAAGACTTTGTAGATGTGGTAGAGAGCATAAATGACCAACAAAACACAAAATAACGACCATGATGTGTGAAAACACAGTGACCACGGCAGCGAGCAAGTCCCCTTAGTCACTGGTAAGTGAGGAATTTCTGTGTTTTGTTTTTTTTTTTTAAATATTGTACTGATTTCTTCTTCATATACTTTGAAAATAAGATGATGAGGTACCTCTGTACAAAAAATGGTGTCAAAAGACTGAACCATTCTTTGTGTAAATATGTCCAAAGTCCAGTTTTGACTGAGTTATGGAAGTTAAAGAGATGCCATGACATTATACAAATTAGATGCGTAAATTTATTCCTATCTGCAACTTTGGATCATATTTCACATAGTCTATTTGACAGTAAGCCATTATCTCTTACCACTTTCAAGTTACAGCCTTGGAAATCTGAACTATTTTACTGACAAAAAATATTTACCACTCTTGACCAGTAGGGGTTATGTCGCAGTTCAGCAACAGACACACTCAAAGAATTAACAGTGAGGAGCAATAACCTGTTTAGTGCCTGCCATATCATTTACAAAATATAACATATGTGAAGCAGTGCAAAAGTGTTACTGAATAAAAACATTCAGCTGACAATCAGTCCTCAGTGTACTCTATTTTGAAGTATTTATGGTACTAGTACATACCAGTGCATACCCGTCCATGCCCGTAGAAACAAAGTATAAGCAAGTATTTTTGCATGCCCATTGCTGAAGGGTCTCCTCCTGTCTGAGACCGCTGTGTTGTTCACAGTCATGCCTGCGGCGTACTGCTCGAACCTGAGGTGTTTGATACTACCGTATCATCCTAACAGAGCACTACGCTCCCAAAATGCAGGTTTACTTGTAATACCTAGAATCTCCAAAAGTACAATGGGAGGCAGAGCCTTCAGTTATCAAGCTCCTCTCCTGTGGAATCAGCTGCCAATCTGGATTCGGGAGTCAGACTCGATCTCTGTTTTTAAGAATAGGGCTAAAACCTACCTTTTTGATATAGCCTACAATTAGGGAGGGATCATGTGTTTTCTGAACCCTCCCTTAGTTATGCTGCTAATAGGTTTAGTCAGCCGGGGGACCTCCAGTAATGCACTGGGCCTCACTCCTTTCCTCACTCTCTATGAAATATTTTTTTTTTTGCTGGTCATTAACATTTGTTTGTTCTCTCCCATAGATTGAGTCCCCATCGTGCTGTTTGCTCTCTACATGTCTGTTCTTTTCTTCTTCTCTATCCCCTCACCCCCCAGCCAGTCGCAGCAGATGACTGCCCCTCCCTGAGCCTGGTTCTGCTGGAGGTTTCTTCCTGTTAAAAGGGAGTTTTTCCTCTCCACCGTCGCCAAGTGCTTGCTCACAGGGGATCGCCTGATTGCTGGGGTCTTTCTGCAACTGTGGGGGTCCTCCCTACAGTTGATAGTGCTATGAGATGACTGTTGTTGTGAAATGGCGCTATATAAATAAAGTTGAATTGAATTGAATTGTTTCATTTTCATGGCATCTTTTCTGATGTGCAGCAGTTTTCCTAATTCTATTGCTCTTCCATCTAGTGGGTCTTCTTCTTCTTCTTCTACGACCTTGGAAATGCCACCTCCATCTATCCGCCAGGGGGTGCGGATCATTCCCCTGGATGACACTGTTACTGTGAAGGGGGTCCTTATGGCTGTGGGTGCCCAGGTGGGCCCTGATGTGATCCGCTATGTGTCCAGGATGAACAGAGCTGTAGTTGTGTTTCTGGCTACTGAGGAGAATGTCCACGCTCTGGTTGCGAGCGGTATTGTAATCGGGGACATGTCTGTACAGGTGTCCCCCTTATCAGTTCCATCAACGCTTATCACCGTCTCGGGTGTTCCACCTTTCATTACTGACGAGCAGTTGGCGGCGGAGCTCCGCAGATTCGGGAAGTTTGCGGGCCCGTTTAGACACGTGAGTTTGGGACTCAGGGAAGCCGAGATTAAACATGTGAAATCACTCAGGCGACAGGTGTTCATGTTTCTAGACTCGCCCACACAAACTCTGGAAGTGTCCTTCCGGGTCAAACACGGGGACGGCTACTATATGGTGTATGCGAACTCGGGACAGATGAAGTGTTTTGAATGTGACGATGTGGGCCTAAAACGTTTCACCTGCCCGCACAGGCGCCCGGCGGGGGGCTCTGGTGGAGCCGCGACTGAGGCATCCGGTGCGGCTTCCGCTCGCGATGCTGCTGCGGATGGTGTTGCGGGGGCTTCCGCCGCGGCAGAGCCCGGCGGGGCCGCACAGCCTGCCAGCGAGGCCTCCGCACCCGCCGCTGCTGCGGACGACGTTGCGGGGCCTTCCGCCGCTCCTGCTCCGGAGCCTGCCGCTGTGTCTGTGGACAGTCTGCCTGTGGCGCCCGCAGCGCAGCCTGCAGCTGGGGGCGTGACTGGTGATGGCGCCCAAGCAGTCAATGACGTTGACTCAGCATCGCGCTGTGTGACATCAGCGGCTGTGCTCCCGCAGCCTGCTGCCACTTCAGAACAGCAGGCGGAACAACGCCAGTCGCCTGATATAGGCGCCGCCCGGGAACACGTGGCACACGTGGCTGGTGAAGGATCAGCTGCACCAGCTGACATGCCGGCTGGATCTAACAGTCAGCAAAGTTGTGCTGACGAGGGAATGGAGTGTGAATCTAACGCTGTGTCTGCTAAAAATGTGTCTATTGGGGCAACTGGCAAAGCCAATACGGATTTGTATTCACTAGACGAAGTAAATGCATTCCTGGATGGAACCTATAGTAATAGGGCCGTTAACATCACTGATTACTTCAGTGACACTGACAAATTCATTCGGTCTTAATGTACTGACGAAGCAGGTTGGTGTTGACCTCCTGGATGAAAGAAAACGCTTCCGCCTGAAAAAGCACCTCACAGCCCTGCATAAATCAGCAGGGGGAAAAAAGGCCAAGCGCGCAAAAATGGAATGATTTCCATGGCAACAGCACGGTGCTCCTCACATCGATCGCCTAATGCAGAACATAAAATTAGGGTCCTTAAACATCAATGGTGGGAGGGGTAATCATAAGAGGGGATTCATTAGTGACCTGTTAAGACGGAAAGGTCTCAACATTTTGTTTTTGCAGGAAACTCATACCACTTCAGCAGATGAAGTGGACTGGGGCTTGTGGTGGAAAGGCCCCTTTACACTCAGTCACGGTACCAATCTAAGCGCAGGAGTGGCCATTTTGTTTGGGGAATCAGCAAATGCACAAGTTTTATTGGTGGTGGAGATAGTGAGGGGCAGGCTGCTTCTTGTTAGGGCCCAAATAGGGGACTCCGTGTTTTGCCTGGTTAATGTTTATGGGCCAAACAACGGCGCTGAAAGGGTTGCCTTTTTCAATATACTGACTACTGAATTGCAGCGCTATCACCAAGAACAACTTGTTGTTGCTGGTGATTTTAACTGCACCTTGGACTTCACTGTAGATTGCACTAATGCAGAACCTCATCTGCAGTCGTCTAGAATCTTGGAAAATTTCACTGTGCAGTTCGACTTAGTGGACACGTGGAGATCTAAAAATGCAAATGCGAGACAGTATACCGGGGTCAGGGTCACTGACGGTGTTGTCAGTGCTGCTAGATTAGACAGGATATATGTTTCTAGAACCTTTAGCCCCGGACTCCTTCACAGTAACATAAGTCCCGTCGGTTTCACGGATCATCACCTGGCTACTGCGGTGTTACTGAACTCACCAGGGAAACGGGCAAAATGTTATTGGCATTTCAATAACAAGCTCCTACAGGACAACACCTTTTGTCAGTATTTTGTGTGCTTCTGGGAAGACTGGAGGACCACAAAGGCTCGTTTTACTTCCCTCGAACAGTGGTGGGACGTTGGCAAAGTGCAAATTCGCCTTTTTTGTCAACGGTACGCTGTGAACTCAACTGCCATCATCAAGGCCAAGGTCAGTGAACTTGAGGACGCTGTCAAGAGGCTGGAGGCCAGCTTGGTTACGGGTCGGGATTCTACCGCTGGTCCTTTGCTGCAGGAGAAGAGATCGGCTCTGCGCTCATTCATGCAGGGAAGAGTGGAGGGAGCGCTAGTGAGGTCACGCTTCACTTGCCTGCAGGACATGGATGCACCAACGTCCTTCTTCTTCAATTTGGAGAAGTCTACTGTGAAAAAGAAGTTGATGGCTTGCTTGACACTCCCAGATGGTCGGCTGACTATGGACCCATCCGAGATGCGGCACCATGCAGTGGATTACTACGGGGCCCTGTTTGCTGCGGGAACGTGTTGCAAAGAATTTCAAACTCAGCTCTTCGAAGCCCTTCCGGTGCTCGGCCCGGGGGACAGGACCGCTCTGGACAGTGCCCTGACTTTGGATGAGTTGACTGTGGCTGTGAATCACATGGCTCTGGGACGCCGCCTGGACTTGATGGTCTTTCTTCAGAATTTTTTAAGTACTTTTGGAATATTTTTGGATCAGACTTCTATGACGTTCTGACTGCCTGTTACAGGAAGGGAACATTACCTGTCTCCTGCCGCCATGCAGTGCTGTCTCTATTGCCTAAGCAGGGGGACTTGGCCCTGCTGAAAAACTGGAGGCCCGTGGCTCTTCTTTGCACGGACTACAAGGCGCTTTCTAAAGCCCTGGCAAACAGACTGAACACTGTCTTGGGTTTGATTGTAGATAAGGATCAAACATATTGTATTCCTGACCGAAACATTATGGACAATGTTTTCCTCATACGTGACATTCTCCAGCTCAGTAAATGTTATGACTTACAGTTCGGGATTGTGTCATTGGACCAGGAAAAGGCTTTTGATAGGGTTGACCATTCCTATTTGTTTTCCACCCTGAGGGGGTTTGGTTTTGGCAATATGTTTTTGAGGTGGGTCAATCTGCTATATACTGGAGCTGAGTGCTTGGTAAAGATGGGGGCAGGCCTGAGTCGGCCAATCTCTGTACGCCGGGGAATACGCCAGGGGTGTCCACTCTCGGGTCAGCTGTACAGCTTGGCTATTGAGCCTTTGCTGTGCAGGTTGCGCACTCGGCTGGGTGGTGTGGTTCTGCCGGGGCCATCAAGCTGTTGCCGCCCAATCGTCTTGTCTGCTTATGCGGATGACGTCAATGTTTTCATCACCTCCCACGGGGATGTGCAGCGTCTGGTGGACACTTTGTCAGTTTATGAAAGGGCATCTTCTGCACGGGTGAATTGGACCAAGAGTGAGGGTCTATTGGTGGGCCACTGGTCATGTCAAGGCATCCCTTGCCTGCCCGGCGGTCTTCAGTGGGGGACGGCTGGTCTCAAAGTGTTGGGGGCTTTTCTGGGTTCGGAGGCTTTTGAACGAAAGAACTGGGAGGGTGTTAAGGACAAGGTGTGTGCTCGCTTTTCTAAATGGAAATGGTTGCTACCACAGCTGTCATATAGGGGCCGGGTTCTGGTCGCAAATAATCTGGTCACCTCGGCTCTTTGGCATAGGCTGGTGGCTTTGACACCGCCCAGGAGCCTCATGGAGGACATTCAGAAGATCATCGTGGACTTCTTTTGGTCTGGTCACCACTGGGTCCGTGCGCCTGTTCTCTACCTGCCTGTGGCCGAGGGGGGACAGGGCCTGGTGGACATACATTCCAAGATCGCCTGCTTCAGGCTTCGAACTGCACAACGCCTCCTTTACGGATGCGGATCCTGCTGGATGGACACTGCTAAGCTGCTCCTGAGGAGAGTTGGTCGCTTGGGCTATGATAAGCAGCTCTTCCTCTTGACATCTGGGGAGGTGGACCTTACTGGACTATCTGCTTTTTACACGTCCGTCTTGCATGCATGGCGAGTCTTCAACGTGGGCCGCATCCGTGACGAGACACCGGGCATGTGGCTGTTCGAGGAACTACTGTTTTTCAATCGACTCATCGACGCTGAGGTGCTGCAGTCTGTCAGTCTGCGGATTTGCTTGCGGGAAGCACGCTGTACCAAGCTTGGTCATCTAATAAAGATGTCGACCACATCGATGGATACGCTGAGGCAGAGTGCCAACATTACATCTGTCAGACTGCTGCAAAGGGTGGTGGGGGACGTGTGCGCTGCCCTGCCACAACCGCTTTGAGCGTTTGCGACAAACTGCACTTTTTCCAATCAATGGGATGACGACACTGTGTCCACCTTTGCTGCAATTTCCATAACTCCAGCTGTGGGGGAGTGGCAGGGAGGAGAGGATCACCTGCTGACCTTCAGAATTCCTCGCCTGGGCAAGTTCCAGTTTGTTGGGACCAGGGCGGTGTATCACATCTGTGTGAAGGTTCTGAATCTGCGCTCTCTGATGGATGTCACAGAGTTGAGGTGGGCGGGTCTTTTGGGCCCAGAGGTCTCCCCGAAAGGCAGCTGGCGGTGCATGTACAAGCTACCTATTGAGAAACGGACAGCAGATCTCCAGTGGAGGATTGTGCATGGGGCAATAGCTACGAATAAATACAGAGCACACCTCGATCCGACTGTGGGGCGGGGATGTTTGTTTTGTTCCCAAGTTGAGACCCTCGAGCATTTGTTTGTCCAATGTTTTCATTTATCTGGACTTTTTGATATTTTGCGCGAGTGGTTTCAGGCTTTGGGTGACCATTTCTCTTTTGGTCTGTTCATTTACGGTCCAAAGTATAAAGTGGCAAGGAAGGCTGCCCACACTTTGATGAACTTCCTATCTGGAACTGCTAAGCTTGCCATCTGGCTGACGAGGAAAAATCGGGCAAGCAATCCTGGCAATGTGGATCCTGTGTCCGCTTTCAAGGTCTTGTTGACAGTCAGACTCCGGGTAGAGTTCTCTTACTATCAAATGGTAGACAATCTGGAGGCGTTCATCGCTAGATGGGCTGTAGAGAATGTTTTGTGTTCAGTGGGTCAGGGGGATGAGTTATGTTTGCACTTTTGAGATGTGACACACTTGGACAACTGATATTGGTTTTTCTGCAATTTTGAAATATGCAATAAAGCCTTTTTTAAAAGTCAAAGTCTTCTTCCGCTTGTTATTCTTTTTGTTGTTGTTGTTGTTGTTCTTCTTCTTCTTCTTCTTCTTCTACTTCTTCTTCTTTTTCTTCTTCTTCTTCTTCTTCTTCTCCGGTTTCCTCCCACATGCCAAAAAACATGCATGTTAGGTTAATTGGCTGTTCTAAATTGTCCCTAGATATTTGTTTCCTATAGGCCCTTAGAATAGAGGGTTAGTTATATTAATGAAAGCGCTTTGAGTGGTCTTTGTGACTAGAAAAGCGCTATATAAGTGCAGGTTAGTTAGTTAGTTAGTTAGTTCTTCTTCTTCTTCTTCTTCTTCTTCTTCTTCTTCTTCTTCTTCTTTGTTCAGATCACTGGTTGAGGGATAAGTGCGTCATAACTCCAGTTCATGGACAGGATCATGAAAATAGATCTGAGCAAAAAGTGGCTCTCGACCCTGTTCGGGAAGACCCGTGCATTCCCGTAGAACCAAAGAAACGGGGGCACCCTGAGAAAATCAGCAGTTTGCTTGGCATTTTACACATTTGTAGTTTAGACTGCCATTCTTCAAGGTTACACATTTTTACTGTGTCAGTACCTCTTTAACCCCTTGCACTCCGGTCAATTTTCCTAAAAACGCCCCCCCCCCCAAAAAAAATGTGCCCAAAGTAAATCGGAAGCTGTTCTTCAACCCTTTGCAGCATCTTCATGGGGTTGGTCTCATTTAAAAGAAAACACTTTGAATTTTTTGGCAAAAAAAAAAAAAGCATGATCTCTCTAAGTGCTCTGGCCACTGAGTTACAGTCATCTAAACATAGTGAACTTGAAGAAAATAAATTTGGCCTGGATGTTTTTTTGGATACAAATGCTTGCAAATAACACACCGCTTCAGATCCGGGCTGGAAAATGCAACAGAAATGTAAAACCAAGTGTTATCCAGCTGAGGTCCAAATTTTGTAACAATACCACAAAAAATGAATATATTACACAGCTTTGTTCTCAGGCTGTTCCCAGGCGTTTTGGAACTGTGCCAAATTGTGCCAAATGGCACAGTTTGGAAAAACATCTGTAACTTTTGAATGATTCAGTGTAGAAGCTTCATTTAGGGCTTTAATGAAAGGTCACATTCAGGGCTGTGTCTGTGTGTGTGTGTGGGGGGGGGTTGTCCACCCACCCCCCCCGCTACAGTGGACGGAGATCCGCCCTCGCTACATGATGGATTACACTCGGATAAGGCATGTTTCCACAGCACCGCTGTCACTGCGGCTCCCCCCACCCCCCCGCTACAGAATTGTAGTGGCGGGGGGGGCGTTCACAGTCCGGAGGCGGCGAACGAACCGTGTAACGCGGCACACGCACTTCGGACATTGTGCGCCGCACAGTTGTAATTTACCGATCGGTCAAAAGTCACTTTTGATTACAATTTTCAGGGATAAAAAATAATTTGGCTTATAACACCTTACCTCTTCACAGCCACATTGTCCTGGCCAACTTCTCTTCCTCATTGTCAGACGAACCGACGCTGGTCCGCTCGTGTTTCTGGTCTCGCGACCCGGTCAAAACATAATTCCATGATTTCGGTTTTGGCAAATGATTTACGACCTTCGTCGTCGGCCTCCGTCGGTCTATGATGACCATACAAGAGAATCTTAAACACTCTGCTGGAATTAAAAAAATAAATAAACAAACCACTGCCTGTGGCTGCTGAAGCAGTCTCTCTTCACCCAGCTTTAGACAAAACAGCTCAGCGAACTTCTGTGCTTCAATTGGCTCGCAGCCGTTGGGAGGCGGGTCCTTCTGGCTAGGTTTTCATTCATTGGTTCTTCAAGGTTTCAGAAACCCAATTCAAGGCTCTTATTAGTCGAATGAGAGGTCAATCAGATGAACTAATCTGTTCGCGGCTGTGTCTGCAGCTTTTGTTTTCAGTGCGTGCTTGGACGCCATACACCACCTACATCAAAATCTCCATGAAGCGTCCTAGAGCGCACGAGAGTGCCCTCGTGCACTCTCGTGTGCTCTAGGACGCAGAGACTTGCCCACCCATGGGACAACGGAGCGCAAGAGGTTAAAAACAACATTGCTCAGAAAGCGACGCTTTTGCTTAGTTTCTTCATCTTGGGCAAGAATACGAAGACTGATTGATCTGCCAACTGTGTTCGCAGCAAGGTAGAATTTGCCATTGCTGAAGAAATATCTTGTGCAGAAAACACCAGCGTGCTGTAAAGACTGGCCCTGTGACTTATTCATGGTCATGGCAAAGCAGGGTCTTACTGGAAACTGTTTCTGTTGCAAGGTGAATGGAAACATGTTGTCAGATGGTGTGAGTGTGATTTGTGGAATCAGGAGAGTGCGTCCAGCATTGACACCAATCACAGATGTCACAACCAACAGGTAAGGCTGTATTTGTTCAGTGATGTAGCTTGAGCCATTGCAATGTCCGTTTTGTTGGTCTAATGTACTGCTTCGAATGGGTGTGATTTAAAATGGTGTGTCCTATTGGTAATCGGGTGATGAGTATCTCTTCTTTGGTGAGTGATGGTCTATATGACATCATAGTCCCAGACGAGATCCTCGCTTTAAATTGGGATTTTCTGTATTTCACATTATTCTTATTCTCCTGGGTTGCTATTATTGTTATTATTCTTATTCTTTCTTTCATGTTTATTTCTTCATTGGTCTTCTTCTTAGTTTAAGTTTATAAGCATTGTTATTATTTTTATCATCATTATCATTATCCTTGTCCTTATTGCTTTGGTGTTGTGTCCCCTCTTGTCCCCTGTGTGTGATTGTCTGTGCAGGTCCGCCCATCCTGTTTTCTTTAACCATGCCCTGCCGTGTTTGCCCCTGCTTGTTATTTCTTCTCCTGCCTGTTACTGTTCTGTGTTATGTTGATCAACTGTGTATTTATATATGTCTTTTAGGGAGTGCTGCGGTCTGTATGACATCATATACACATCCTTCAGAGATCATAGGCTGGCCGGCCGAGGACACAGTCCATGGACAGATATTTTTTTTTTTCCACACATAAGGATTGTTCCGAACTCCTTACAAGAACTCCTTATACAAAGATATAAGTGATGATGGTAAAGTCAGTGGTGGTAATGCACCTGTAAGCTGGTTGCCAACTGCCAATCAAATCTAAAGGAAGAAGAAGAAGGAACGTCAGCCTTACGGTTTATCTGATGTCACATAGGCTACAGTTTATCTGACATCATATAGACATCATGTAGGCGGTCGTATGATCACTGACATCATAGGAACATCATAGGGCATCATGCAGACATCATAGGAACATCGCAGACAGCTTATTATTGTAACAGACACACACACTTGACAGATTTCTTGCTTTCATAGAGTGATGATGATATGTATTTTGTAGGCACATTTAGAGTTGTTAAAGGTATACAACTTATGTACTTGTATGCAATCTATTCTGGTTAAAGTACTGATTCAAGTTTTTATTAATGTAACAAAAGACAGATTCTTAAGTGTACAAGTTAACTGTTTGACTGCCTATGGCAGTCCGTTGCGCCGTCAGACCCTAGTGGTCAAGGTTTTTTCAAGAAAATATTCTGTTCAAATGTCAGAGATTTCCAAAGCTATATCTTGAAAGTGGTAAGAGATAATGGGTTACTGTCAAATAGAAAGATGTAGAATATGATCCAACGTTTGAGATAGGAGTAAATTTACACATCTAATTTGCATAATGCCACGGCAGCCATATTGAATTACATAACTTTCAGTCAAAAGCGGACTTTGGACATATTTACACAAAGGATGGTTTTGTTTTTTGTCATCATTTGTTGTTTTCGGCATTTTGGTATCTTATCTTAAAAGTATATAATCAGAAAATCAGTTACAATGTAAACAAACAAACAAATTTGACACCTGCTGGCCAGGCAGCTCTCACTTCATCCATTTTCGTCCATCCTGGTCATTACTTTGCCTTCTGTCTGTCATTTGCACTTTCTCTCCAACATCCAGAAACTCTTATGATTATCCCACCTCAATTGTGCTTTTATTCTGCTGCAATTTATCTTATATGACGACACAGAACCGGCACAATTGTTCCGTGCAGTCACAATGGCGCTGGGGGCGATAGTAGGTGGACATCAACCAGCTTCGCCCACCCTCTGTTATAACAACATGTTGATATTTACCTTCATAAGCTAAATAATCTCTTTTTAGAATCATAGATGGCAAATTTGGGAGCAAATATGTCCTCCGGCTTGTGAGCGAGTACATCATTTGTTTGACTTAAAATGTCTTCTTCTCTGGTGTCCAAAAGAAAGGTTTTTGGATGGTTCTATGTCCGCCATTAGTCCTCCAAGTTAAGAGATGTAAGTTATACGTGTCTGCCACCTTGTGAGGTGGAATTCTTAGTACAACTGGAGAGTTTTTGGCCACGTCACATGACACCACATGACAGGTGCAGCACTGTGCAATAGGCACTATTGTTCATGCGATCAAGGATGTTAAAGGGTTAAAAGTGCTTTCCCCAAAAATGATCTTGTCCAGAGCTGACAGAATGTTATGTGGTACGTTGTCAGAAGAATATAAACTCATTATTTATCATTTTTGAAGCAGGCATCTTGGAACATTTTCCACAGAAAAAGTGTATAGATTTAAGGTTTGTTGCTGCTTGTTCTTTAGAAAATGTGAAAAGTTGTCAAAAATATGTAAGTGTGGCACACATATGTGAGTTGCTTAGGCTGCATATGTATATTACTCTTGCTTCACGTCTCAGAATGAACAATAGGTCTGGGTCTCCTGGGGATAACAGGAGGGTGCAAAATGTGATCTTTAGAGATGGCCTTGAGGGATTTCCTGACCACCAGTGGTTTTAGGTGGAGGGGAGAAGACCTGGAGGATGATGTATTGTGTCTTGGGATTTAAAGACAATGTGACTCTGTACTTTGATGTCCTGGGTATAAAAAGGACAGATGTGGGAGGATGTGTCTCTTTTTCTGTTTGGAGGATGTTGGAGACAAGTGAATAAATCTGATTTGAGAAATAAACTCAGCCTCATCTTTTCACGCTCTCCACACTGGTGACCTTAAGACGTATCATGGGCGAAAGAAATTCCCCCGAGCCGGACTCGCCAGGAACCAGCCAGGTGAACGCAGTCTCAGTCAAACTACCAGATTTCTGGCAGGGCAACCCGGACTCCTGGTTCCTCTTGGCCAAAGCTCAGTTCGCTCTCCGGGGAATAACGGCAGATGACACGAAATTCTACCACGTTATTGCCAAGCTCGACAACCGCACGGCTCGACATGTGCAGAGCCTGGTGCAGCGCCCACCGGCCGAAGACAAATACGGCGGGTTGAAGGCTGCGCTCATCCAGCGTTTCCCTCCCTCAGTCCAGGAAAGAGCGGAGAGACTCCTGGCCCTGAACGACTTGGGAGGCAGCACACCCATCGACCTGATGGAAGACATGCTGAGGCTGAGGGGCTCAGACGGTGACGACCTTCTCTTCACCCACATTTTCCTGAGAACCCTACCGTCAGCCACGAGAGTGACCCTGGCCGGTTCACCGTTGTTGGCCCAGCGGGACTTCCGTGCGCTGGCCCAGGAGGCACAGCGGATTCTCAATGCCAGCAGACAGTGCGCGGCCACCGCAGCAGCGACAGGACTCAACGCGAGGGCAGGAGATGGCAGGGGGCCAGAGGCGGTGGCAGCAGACCCACCGGCAACAGCGGCGGTGAAGGCCAAACATCGCGGAGGAGATGACCTCTGTTTCTACCATCGCTGCTTTGCAAAGAGGGCATGCAAGTGTATACCACCGTGTCAGTTCAAGAGCTCGGGAAACGCCAGAGCCGAGGGTCGGTAGCAGCCGCGGCCCTCGGTGAACAGAACAAGCTGCTCTACTTGACGGATGCGCGTTCGGGGAGGCAATTCCTCGTGGACACAGGCTCCCAAGTGAGTTTCATCATGCCAACCTATGCTGACCGGCTGGCAGGCCCTGGGAGTCACGGAGCATTGGCAGTGAACGGCTCGAGCATTAAGACCTTCGGTGAGAAGACTCTGCTTCTGTCCCTGCAAGGCCGTACATTTGAGTGGACTTTTATTATAGCTGCGGTGAGCTTCAACATGTTAGGGGCTGATTTTCTGTGCTCACATGGGTTGTTGGTTGATCTTCCCAATAGACGCTTGGTTAATGCACTCTCTTTTTATTCTATTCCCTGTGCAGCCCGAGTGACCCCGCCCACAGCACAAGCCAACGTCGCTACGGCAAGCGGTAAGTTCCACACACTCCTCACTCAGTTTCCAGCACTCACGGTTCCCACATTTTCAGCAGCCGTCGCTAAACACGGAGTGGAACATTTTATTACTACCGCCGGTCCCCCCGTTTTTGCAAAAGCTCACAACGCTTGGATGCAGCTAAACTGACCATAGCGCGCGAGGAGTTCGCCAACCTTGAAAAGTTGGGCATCATCCAGCGTTCGAACAGCCCATGGGCTTCCCCACTTCACATGGTCCCTAAAGCTGACGGCTCGTGGCAACCTTGCGGTGATTTCCGCAGGTTGAACAACGCTACAGTGCACGACCGCTACCCAATCCCGCATATCCAAGATTTTTCTGTTCATCTGGCGGGGGCGCGCATTTTTTCTAAAATAGACTTGGTCCGCGCGTACAATCAAGTCCCAGTACGCGCTGAGGACATACCCAAAACAGCGGTAATAACTCCGTTTGGCCTTTTCGAGTTTTTGCGCATGCCGTTCGGGCTTAAAGGCGCTGCGCAGACGTTCCAACGCATGATGGATGTGGTGTTGCGCGATCTCCCCTTTGTGTTCGTCTACCTGGACGACATTTTGGTAGCCAGTGTGTCCGAAGAGGAACACGAAAAACACCTCACGGCAGTTTTCCGGAGGTTGGGAGAGCACGGGTTAATAATCAACCCAGTGAAGTGTCAGTTCGGGGTGACGCAGATTGATTTTTTGGGGCACCGCGTCTCTCCAGAAGGAGCAGTTCCGCTGCCGGACAAAGTGCGCGCAGTAACAAATTTTCTCCAGCCACAAACGGTCAAAGCATTACAGGAGTTTTTGGGAATGGTGAATTTTTATAACCATTTCCTCTCCCGCGCAGCTTATGCAACCACTGTATGCCGCGCTTAAAAAACAAAAACCCGCAAATAAAATCGAATGGTCTCCGGAGCGGGAGCGCGCATTCTCGGAGGTTAAAACCGCCTTGGCAAACGCTGCATTGTTAGCACACCCAGACCCAACGGCCCGCATAGTGCTTACAACTGACGCGTCAGATGTGGCCATAGGGGCGGTTGCTGAGCAGCGGGTTGCCAAGGCTTGGCAGCCGCTCACTTTTTTCAGCAGGATTTTGCGCGATACTGAGCGAAAATACAGTGCGTTCGACAGGGAGTTGTTAGCGCTCCACTTGGCCATTCGCCACTTCCAGTTCTGGCTGGAAGGACACCGTTTCACTGCGTTCGTCGACCACAAGCCGCTGACTTTCGCGATGGCCAAGTTTTCAGAGCCGTGGTCAGGCCGGCAGCAGAGGCAGCTGGCTGCAATCTCCAAGTTTACTACCGATATTCAACACGTAGCGGGTAAACTAAATGTAGTGGCAGATTGTCTCTCGCACGCCGTAACTACTCCAGTCCGCGTAGGGGTAGATTATGCAGCCATGGCAGCGGAGCAGGCTAGCGGCGCGGAGGTGCGCGCGGCCCCAGTCCGCGTGGGGATAGATTATGCAGCCATGGCCGCAGATCAGGTTAGCGACGCGGACGTGTGCACGCTCCAGTCTGGACCAACAGGGTTAAGGCTGGAGAGCAGGGTGCTGCAAGGTGGTATGCCCCCCTTAATCTGCGATGTCTCCACAGGACGACAACGTCCCGTGGTGCCAGCCACGTGGTGCCGGCCGCGTGGCGCTGCCGCGTGGCGCTGCCGCGTGGCGCCGCCGCGTTTTTGACTCAATTCATTCTCTGGCACACCCGGGGGTGCACGCGTTGGTCAAAATGGTAGGAGAGAAATTTGTATGGCCGAGCCTGCGCAAGCACGTTAAGGAGTGGGCAGCAGCCTGCATGGCTTGCCAGCGAGCCAAAATACACAAACACACTAAAGCCCCCTTGGAGCCGTTTCACATCCCGGCTAAGAGGTTCAATCATGTGCATGTCGACCTCGTAGGCCCCCTCCCGCCGTCACAAGGGTGCACACATCTTTTGACAATGGTGGACCGCACCACGCGTTGGCCTGAAGTGGTCCCACTGGCATCAACCACAGCCGAGGAGGTGGCGCGCGCATTTTTAACGGCTTGGGTAGCGCGTTTTGGAGTTCCGTCGGATATTACGTCCGACAGAGGTCCTCAATTTGTTTCCGAGCTTTGGTCAGCGATGGCCCGCAGCCTGGGGGTAACGATCTACCACACTACCGCGTACAACCCCCAGGCTAATGGTTTATGCGAACATTTCCATAGGTCATTGAAAGCAGCCCTCAGAGCGTCGCTTACGGATGCAAATTGGGTAGACAGGCTACCATGGGTTTTATTGGGGTTGCGTTCTGCACCTAAAGAGGACTTAAAAGCCTCCCCAGCTGAATTGGTTTTTGCGCAGCCACTCCGGCTACCCGGGGAGTTTCTCCCGGATAATCCTGCGCCAGAGTGCCCCCCTGCTCAGCGGTTACTGAGCGACACAGGAGCGAGCAGGCTTCCTGGCCCCGTTCATCACAGTTTTCTGTGCGTTTTTGTACCTAAGGCTTTAAAAAATGCGGAGTTTGTTTTTGTCAGACACGATGCTCATCGCCCAACCTTGCGACCGCCTTATGATGGCCCATTTAGAGTGCTGGAAACAGGTGATAAGCACTTTTTGCTAGATTTGGGGGGCAGAAGGGAAATGATTGGCATAGACAGACTCAAACCTGTTTTTGTGATGGCTGACGAAGCTGTGCAGTTGGCGAGGGCTCCTCGACACGGCAGACCTCCTAGGGAGAGTTCCCCAGAGCTCCCACAGGGATTGACTTACAGTTCTCATCCTCAGATAGCAGCTCCACAGCAGGATGGCACCGCGGGAGTGGTAAAGCCCGCTTACAGCAAGTTTGGAAGACGATTGAAGCCCAAACAGCACGTGGACTGATGTTTGTGATTTTATCATGATATGCAGACTGTGTTGTATTGTTTCATCTTAGACGTTTGGGGGGGGGGGGTCATGTGGCACACATATGTGAGTTGCTTAGGCTGCATATGTATATTACTCTTGCTTCACGTCTCAGAATGAACAATAGGTCTGGGTCTCCTGGGGATAACAGGAGGGTGCGAAATGTGATCTTTAGAGATGACCTTGAGGGATTTCCTGACCACCAGTGGTTTTAGGTGGAAGGGAGAAGACCTGGAGGATGATGTATTGTGTGTTGGGATTTAAAGACAATGTGACTCCTGCCCCAAGTGGAGGAGTTTAAGTATCTTGGCGTCTTGTTCACGAGTGAGGGGAAAATGGAGCGAGAGATCGACAGACGGATTGGAGCAGCATCTGCAGTGATGCAGACGTTGTACCGGTCTGTTGTGGTGAAGAGGGAGCTGAGTTCTAAGGCAAAGCTGTCGATTTACCAGTCAATCTACGTTCCTACTCTCACCTATGGTCACAAGCTTTGGGTAATGACCGAAAGAACGAGATCGCGGATACAAGCGGCTGAAATGAGCTTTCTCCGTAGGATTGCTGGACTCACCCTCAGAGATAGGGTGAGGAGCTCAGTCATCCGGGAGAGGCTCAGAGTAGAACCGCTGCTCCTTCACATTGAAAGGAGTCAGTTGAGGTGGTATGGGCATCTGATTAGGATGCCTCCTGGACGCCTCCCACTTGAGGTGTTTCAGGCATGTCCCACTGGGAGGAGACCCCGGGGCAGACCCAGGACTCGGTGGAGAGACTATGTCTCCCAGCTGGTCTGGGAACGCCTTGGTATCCCCTCTGAAGAGCTGGAGCAGGTGGCTGGAGAGAGGGAAGTCTGGGCTTCTCTGCTTAAACTGCTGCCTCCGTGACCTGGACCTCTGGAAAAGCGGTAGAAGATGGATGGATGGATGGATGGTGACTCGGTACTTTGATGTCCTGGGTATAAAAAGGACAGATGTGGGAGGATGTGTCTCTTTTTCTGTTTGGAGGATGTTGGAGACAAGTGAATAAATCTGATTTGAGAAATAAACTCAGCCTCATCTTTTCACGCTCTCCACATAAGTAAAGTCCACAAATACCTGATATATTTTCAAATACCTGAAAAAAATGAACTTAAGTGCAATAATTCAGTGTTTGTACTTTCACTTCCCACCACTATAATGTTAAAGTGATTTTCATAGTTATCCTAAATAGCTTGACATTTCATGCACATGTTTGGTGTGAGGGTAACAGTTAATTTGGAATTGGGAAAACACTTAAGGAAAGAAAGCTTTCATTTACAAAATGTGCAAAAACTTAAGACTGCTACAGATGAAATATTATGTACACACAGCCAAGAATATCAATGCAGTGATAGTTATTTTTTTTTTACAGTCCCTCAAGCACAGACACAATGTGTCCCATCAGTCCAACAAGGGTGTTGGGACTGTCCTCCATCTTCTGGGTGCTTTGCAGCAAAGCGGAGGTCAGCTGCTCCTCCCTCCTGCTCTGCTCCTGCTGTCTCTCGTCTGACCTCTCCAGGTAGTCAAGAAGGACGTCCATGTTTGTGTCTCTCTTCCGTTCCCCTATTTTAAAGTATGAAAATAAGAAGCAATATAAAATAACCACACACTGAAAAATGTAGGAATCATCAGTCCAAGATTGAATGTGTCTAGTTGACATCAACATTCTGTTACTGGCATCACAGCATTCAGTTCAAGTGTATAACTGATTTATTTCACTCCATCCTTTGTGTCAATGGGTCATGAGCTGAACATATATTACCTAATCTGGTCTGATGAGAAGAGGAGGAAAAGCAGGAGGAGGACAAGCTTGGTGCTGGTGAAGTGAGCTGGACACCACAGGTCTGGGTTTTTCTCCCTCATTATCCAGGTGGGATAAATCTGTAAATGCAAAAAAAGTGTTTTAGTTTGTGCAGTGTGCAACTTAAGCTTTCGATTAAATGTGCAGACATAGAAGGCAATTTTATTCAATATTAATATTACCAAAGATTACACTTCTGATTACAGAGTATAAGAATAGGAATAGAATAGGCTTTATTGTCATTGTACAGTTGTACAGTACAATGACATTGTAGGTGGTCCAAACATGGTCACAGAACACCCGATTAAACACAGGAGTGAAAAAATAAAAAATGGTCCATGATTATGGAAATATTACCAAAATAGTAAAAATGATGATGTCACTAGCGCCTTTGGGAGAGAAAATCTCTCATGTACACAATACTAAGCACCCATTCGTACACAGTATTGATACCACAAAAACAGTGTATTGTGCACTGGATATCTTTATATAAAAGTATTCTGTAAGAAGCTAAGATTTTTGTTCTCATTTTCTCAAACGAGCATTTCAAGATATATGGCAACGTCACTAACATCATTTGAGACAACAATAAACAGTATTGATACAAAACAAACACAATGTATTTTGCAGTGGATATCTTACACAGTATTCTGTAAGATGCTAAGATTTTTGTTCTAGTTTTCTCAATCGAGCATTTCAAGGTATTTGGAGATGTCACATCATTTGGGACGTTTATTTGTATCAATAAACAGTACTGATACAAAAGAAATACAACGTATTTTGCACTGGATATCTAACAAAGTATTTGGAAAGACGCTAAGATTTTTGTTCTCGTTTTCTCAAACAAGCATTTCTTTATGGCAAGGAGAAACGTTTGATATTATATATATATATATATATATATATATACTGTATATATATATATATATATATATATATATATATATATATATATATATAAAGACAATACACTTACCAGTAGTGTTTTCAACAGTTTGTACAATGGACTCACCCATGGAAGTTTGGGTGGTCCTGGTTGGCTGGCCTAGCCTCAAAAACAGCCCCATCCAGCTTATCTTGTTCTTCTGCTCATGTCCATAGAGCCATGGACAAAGCTAGAAAATATGTCTCCTCTTCGCTCCAAATCTATTTGGTTTTGGAATCCATCATGCTTGCTCTGCTGTTTAGAATGCAACATGGTGGTCAGTAATGTTTTTAAGCTGGTCAGTTAACCACGCCCACGACAGTGGATGTTTACAACGTCAACTTGTTCACAGCTCTGGCCCAGGTAGGAATTCGGGCCAGGTTACCACCACTTTTGAGAGCCTGGGACTAGTGCTTAGCTGGTCAAAAACCAAAGAACTGGACTTCCAGGTGACTTCATGACGCTGGAGTAGCTGCAGAGAGGCTCCTGATACTTTTTACATTCTAAAACACTCAATTTTTTTCAGCATCATAACTTTGGCCATGGTGGTTGCTTTTTTTACCTGTATTGAATCTGTGCCACAGCCATAATGAGCTCTAAGGGTGGCAAAAGCACAACAAAAGAAGACTCACCTGCGGGCTTCACCCTTGACGCTAATTCGAATCTCCTGGAGGAGCACCACAGCTCGCTATCCGCCGAGTTTAAAGCTGCATTCAGTGTTATGGAGGCAAAATTTGACCAAGTGCAGGTAACTGTGGAAGATCATGGTCAGCGTCTGGGTTCTCTCGAACTTGCAGCTCATGACCTGATTCAGCGCATTGAGGAGCTGGAGAACCTCTGCTCTAACTTTCGAGATAGCAATTCTAAGCTATCTGCTAAGGTGTTCGGCTTGGAGAGCCGCAGCAGGAGGAACAACTTGCGCATACTGGGGCTGGCAGAATCTACGGAAGGTAGGCGAATAACAGAGTTTTTTGAGGGTGCTCTGTGTGAAATCTTTGGCAGGGACATACTCCCAGCTCCTCCAGAGCTTGACAGAGCCCATCGCTCTCTAGCAGCTAAGCTGAAGCAAGGCCAGTGGCCGTAGCCTGTCATTATCCATTTACATCACTACCAGATCAAAGATTTACTCATCAGGGAAGCCTGCCGGAGAGGAAACCTCAACTATCGTGATCAACAGATTCGGGTGGTGGATGATAACTGCCCCGAGGTATTAACCCAAAGAACTGAATACAGGGAGGTGATGGGCGAATTTTACAAAAAGGGGTTTCGACCTTCGCTCCTCTTCCCAGCAAGACTCCTCATCACCCTCACCAGTGTGGAAAAGAAGTGGTTGCGCTCAGTGGAGGACGCTTGGAAATTCATTGAGGCTCATCCACCCTCGCCTTGCGCATCGTAAAGGCTGTGTTTCCATCCTGATGGGATAAACTGTTTTATTCTTTACATTTCTGCCATCTATGGGAAGCCTTGTGGAGTAGTAATGAGTATTTAGTTCAGTGAGTATCTCCACTCCTCACTATTATATAGACTTTGCCACTTCCGTTGGGACATTTCTTAAAAATGTAGTTTAATTTCAGTATAAGAGAGACTTATAGCATTGTTGTTATTTCAGTGTTTACACTATTTGTGTTGGGGTTTTGGCCAGTATTTACTCCTTTTTCTTTTTTATTCAGGGTGTTGAATGTTTCTGTTTTTTATTTTATCGATTGATATTATGGAGCCTGATTATGAGTTAGAATGCAGAAGAGAAACCTCGATAGGGAGATAGTTTTTTTTAGGTAAAAGTTTGCTGTCATGTTTGTAGACAGTTGTTTGGTTTTTTTGGGGGGGGTGGTGGTGGGGGGGGGGTAAATTTGATTTCTTTTTTTTTTTTTTGTTTGTTTTTGGTTTTAGCAATTCTTACTCATTCCTTAGTAACAGCCTGGTGTTATTTTTGCAGAATGTGGCAACCTGCTTAATCTTCTTTTCTGTAATCATCTTTCATGAGTAATTCATTGAATATTCTCAGCTGGAATGTCAAGAGCCTCAATCATCCCATTAAGCAAAGGAAAGTTTTTGCACATATTAGACAGGAAAATTCTTCAGTTGTTTTTCTACAAGAAACACACATCCGGGCCTCTGAGAGCTCCAGACTTATGACGAGATGGGCAGGACAGCACTTTCATTCATCATTTGAGGCCAAGGCCAGGGGGCTCTATTCTTTTCAGTTCTAATATAGCATTTGCGCCCCAGAACATTATGTTAGATAAGTACGGTTGTTTTGTTATTGTCTCTGGAAGGCTGCTAAATACTAATGTTGTATTGGCTAACTTGTATGGCCCAAATACAGACTACCCAAGCTTTTTTGAACATTTTTTCCCTCAACTACCTGATCTGAGCTCACACACACTCACACTTGGGGGGGGGGGGGGGGGGATTTTAACTGCTGGCTGGATCCTGTCTTAGATCGTTCCTCTTCTAAACCAGCTCCTCTGAGTAAATCTGCCTCACTTGTTCAATCTTTCTTTACTGAATTGAGTATCATAGATATTTGGCACTAACTTCATCCAAATCTGAGAGAGTATTCATTTTTTTTTCACATGTACATCATTCATTTTCACAATTACACCATTTCTTCATTGATAGCAAGCTAGCTGCATTTACCACCTCATGTGAGTATTGGAGTATTGTGATTTCGGATCACGCTCCTCTGATACTCACTATATCCATGCCTTATTCACCAATAGCGCATCGAATCTGGCTACTCAGTATTACCTTGCTTTCAAATCCAATTTTTTGGAAATTCATTAAAGAATGGATAACCTTATTCTGGCAGACAGACTCCACACCATATGTTTCTAGTCTTTTAATCTGGGACACCATGAAGGCCTACAGTATATTTGGGGCCAAATTATCTCTTATACAGCCAATATGAAAAGGAAGAACGGTAAGGAAAGATTAGAGTTATCAAAAAAGATTAAAGAATTATATAATCAATTTGCCCACAAAAAAAATTCTGAAACATATCAAAGACGTGTTAAACTTCAAACCCAATTTAACTCCTATCAACTCATGTTGTAGAGCGACAACTTTTCAGAAGCGAGACAAATTTTTATGTACATGGAGACAAGACTGGAAAGTGGTTGGCCAACCAGTTACGGATGACTAAGGCAAAACAGTTTATTGGTGTAATCAACTCGGACACATTAACCACTTCAGACCAAGGGAAAATAAATACCTCTTTCAGGAATTATTTTTCATCACTGTACATGTCGGATTTTTCCAACAACAATTCTACAATGGAACAATTCCTAGACAGGCTAGATTTCCCCACTCTTTCTGAGGTCGCAAAAAAATGAGTTAGACGGCCCAACATCCCAGGCAGAAATTGCTGCTGCCATTTTATCTCAACAATCCGGAAAGTCACCTGGTCCAGATGGTTTTCCAGTGGAATTTTTCAAGTCCTTTTCCACTCTGCAGATACCTAATTTACATACTGTTTTATTGGAGTCACTCAGTAAAGGCAAACTTCCTTCTTCATGGTACGAAGCATCCATTATTCTTATTCCTAAGAAGGATAAGGATCCATTAGAATGTTCATCTTACAGGCAAATTTCCTTATTAAACGTTAATTTTAAAATTTTAACTAAAATTCTAGCCTGCAAATTGGAAAAGCACCTACCTTCAATAATTTGTGAAGGCCAAACAGGTTTCATAAAAAATTGCCATTCCTTTTTTAATATACCATGTTTACTAAACTTTATTTATACTTCCCCAAATACTGAACCAGAATTAATTCTTTTCCTCGATGCGAAAAAAGCCTTTGACCATGTCGAGTGGCCCTATTTGTTTAAATCTTAGAGAAATTTGGCTTTGGCTCCAATTTTAGATCATGGATAAAATTACCTTATCTTTGTCCTACCACTTGTGTTCTTACCAATCAGCAAAAATCCAAACCCATTTATTTACAGAGAGGTACGCACCAAGACTGCCCTCTAAGTCCCCTGCTGTTCGACATAGCTATTGAACCACTTGTGATATCTCTTTGTAATAGCCCCTCTATTTCCGGTATCCATAGGTATCATATCGAACATAAGCTGGCACTGTACGCCAATGATTTATTGCTTTTCAACTCAAACCCTTCTTCCACACTTCCTTCCATATTATCCCTACTTTCGGATTTTGGTCATTTTTCAGGTTATAAATTAAATTTGCACAAAAGTGAATTATTTCCTATAAATAAAAAAAGCTCTTGAGTTGGATCTTTCTTGTTTTCCTTTCAGGTTAGTAAAAGAACAATTTACATATCTTGGAGTCAATGTTACAAGAAATCATAAATTAATGTTAAAAGAAAACCTTTTCAAACTTTTAAATCAGGTTAAGCAGAGCTTGTCTAAGTGGTCACCCTTATCCATTACCTTAGCTGGGCGAGTGTGACTCTGTAAAAATGAATCTTCTCACTTCCGGTCTGGACACCATGGTGATAGCAGCTTAACGCTGAAACTCCCAGACCCAATCCAGGAAAATACCTTGAAAATCAGATTTAACGGATTTTTGGAAGAGTGAAAATCAAAAGACAAAGTCATCATGCCTAAAGGAAAACAGAAGAAATCGACATTTACCAGGCCAGGACACGCATCGGCCGGAGAATCTGATCCGGAGGATTTCCATTCAGAAGACGAGGAGCTGAATGAAGCTAGCAAAAAGGTTAGCTTAAAAATGGTAATTAAAGAATTAAGACGATTCCGCCGAGAGTGTTGGGCTGAATTTCGTGAAATCAAAGAAGAAATAAAAAGGACAAACAGCAGAGTGGACCAGGCCGAGGACCGAATCTTGGAAGCAGAGGAAAGAATAAAAGGGCTGGAAGATACCGTGCTGGATCTACACAATAGACAGTCAAGACTGGAGGCTAAGCTAACCGACCAAGAAGGCAGAATAAGAAGAGACAACATAACAATTCATGGTCTGAAAGAAGGAGTCGAGGATGGTTTCACCACAATGGCGGCATGCGTGGAATCCTTATTGACAGAAAAGTTGGATATTTCCCAAACCACCGACTTGAAGATAGAAAGGGCGCACTGTACATTAGCCCCTAGGCTGGCGGCGGAAGCGCCTCCACGATCGGTGGTGGTGAAGTTTTCCAACTCCAAAATAAAAGAAGAGGTTGTAAGACTGGCTTGGCAGAAAAAAGGATTTATGCACCAAGAGAGAAAAGTTTGCGTGGAACACGATTACGCCCTGGAGGTCCTTAGAAAGCGTCGGGAACACAACAACGCTAAAAAGGTATTACGAGAGAAAAAAACTGCGCTTCCAGACACCATTTCCGGCGAAGCTGCGGGTTTTCTACGGGGACGAGACGTGTCTCTACAATTCGGTGGAAGAAGCAACCATGGATATGGCGAGAAGAGGGCTCCCGGTAACGGTATATAAACCCGCAGCAGACCCAATCGAAAGAATCAAGGCTCAAACATGGTCCACACAGAGACCCTCAAAATCCACGGGCCAGCAGCGGGAAACCCAGCGCCAGAGCTACAAGGAAAAAATGGCCATTTATAGGAGGGAATAACAAAATTTTTAGTCAATCTGCACATCCAACCCCCCTCCTACAAGGTAACAAACATTAACCCCTTGCACTCCGGCCAATTTTCCTAAAAACGCCAAAAAATAATGTGCCCAAAATAAATCGAAAGCTGTTATTCAACCCTTTGCAGCATCTTCATGGGGTTGGTCTCATTTAAAAGAAAACACTTTGAATTTTTTGGCAAAAAACACATGATCTCTCTAAGTGCTCCGGCCGCTGAGTTACGGTCATCTAAACATAGTGAACTTGAAGAAAATAAATTTGGCCTGGGTGTTTTTTTGGATACAAATGCTTGCAAATAACACACAGCTTCAGATCCGGACTGGAAAATGCAACAGAAATGTAGAATCAAGTCTTATCCAGCTGAGGTCCAAATTTTGTAACAATACCACAAAAAATGAATATTTTACACAGCTTTGTTCTCAGGCTGTTCCCAGGTGTTTTGGAACTGTGCCAAATTGTGCCAAATGGCACAGTTTGGAAAAACATCTGTAACTTTTGAATAATTCAATGTAGAATCTTCATTTTGAGCTCTAATGAAAGGTAACATTCAGGGCTGTGTCTGTGTGTGTGTGTGGGGGGGGGGGGGCGTTGTCCCCAATGATCAGAGTTTTTTTTCCTCAGCGAGTGTGTTGCTGAGCGGGGAAAAGTGATTAGAAACAAGAACAGGTTGGTGGTGAACCAGGGGCTTGTGACTATGCTTCTTTCTCACCGTCACCCATCCGTTCTCTGCTGGTTTCTCAGGAAAGGTGGAAGTCAGGGGATTGCTAACAGGCCCTATGCTAGGGTGCTCCGCTGCAGCTAAGGGGAGTCTGTCATTATTAACTGGCGCAGATGGTGTTTCAATGCAGCGGAGCCGGGATTCCAAATCACACAACCTCGCCTCGAGTGCCTCAAAAAGACAACATTTATTACATTTACCATGAACACTAAAAGAGGCAGAGGTGTAGCTAAACATCTGACATAGAGAGCACACCAGAGGAGAAGGGGAAGGAGAGCTACTAGCCATAGCTTGTGACTAATCCAAAGCTAACACAAACACCGATGAAGGGTGAACAGAAGGCTAAAGAGGGTGATTAGGTGACACTGAGAGCAGACACAGATGCAAGAGGCTTCTTAAACAGAAGTGAGAGGAGACGGTAGATGGAAAAAAAAATACAATTAAAGGCAATAATACACAGGAGAGTGAGGACAGCTAAGCCCAGAGCAAACCAGATCAACAGCCAGCAACACAGGAAGTAACGATATGTTACCACAGGAAGCCACAGTGCATCCACGGAAATGCCCCCCCTCCACCACCACCACCACCTCAAACACCTGATAACTCTATTAACCACAACACGTTCCCTTCGTTCCACTCACTCAAACCACCTTCATTCACCCAGGACATCACCCAGCACCATGAGGGATAGGACTTTTTGTGCTGCTTCCCCACATCTGTGGAATTGCCTCCTTGACACCTTGAGGGGATCACAATCCACAGACTGTTTTAAAAGAGGACTTAAAACCTTTCTTTTTAGCAGGACATTTGATCATTGAGTTGCTATTTTCACCTCTTCTCTTTTTTTATTTTTGGTTTTATGTTCTTATCCCCTTTTTCTTTTATGAATTTGTGTTTTATGCTTTTTACATTAGATTTTATTAGATTTGATTAGATTTTTTTTATGTAAAATGTGTTACAAATAAAATGTGCTGTTATTATTATTATTATTATTATTATTATTATAAGATAAGATAAGATAAGCCTTTATTAGTCCCACAACGGGGAAATTCCAGGATTGCAACAGCACAGGGATAGCAACACTCAGAGCAACAATCAGAAGGCAAGAAAAAACAAGCAAGCAAGAGCAGCTAATATACATATGTACATATTACTATAAAATATATATATACACACACACACACAGACACACAGTGCAGAGCATTGTAGCTAGATGGAATAAATATATAGATATATAAATATAAACACACCCAGTGCTGAGCATTGTAGCTAGATGGAATAAATATGTAAATATATAAACACACACAGTGCAGAGCATTGTTGCTAGATGGGATGAAACAGCATAACGGTCTACTTAGTTATCCTACATGGTATGATTATGTGCCCATACATATTCTCACCCTCCATAGCGACCGGTATTTTCCTAGCTGTATGCCGGAGGGGACCATTGTGTAAGTCTATTGCATCTTTTGCATTCAAAAAACTATTAGTTTGTTACGTCTTTTTGCTATCTCTGCGAGCAGCCCTGCTTAAGTTGTACAGTCTGACAGCCGTTGGTAGGAAGGACCTACGAAACCTCTCGGTTGTGCACCTGGGATGATGTAGTCTGCAGCTAAATGAGCTCCTCAGTGCATCCAGTATGTCCTGCATAGGGTGGAACTCGGACTCCAGCAGAGATGACAGTTTAGCCACCGTCCTTCTCTCTCCTATCTCCTCCATCGGATCAAGGCGCTGCCCCAGGACAGAGCTAGCTTTCTTAATCAGTTTGTTCAGTCTCTTCCTATCGGCTGCAGTAATGCCACTGCCCCAGCAGACCACTCCAAAAGTGATGGCTGACGCCACCACCGTGTCATAGAATGACTTCAGCAGCGCCCCTTGTACACCAAAAGACCTGAGTCTCCTCAGCAGGAACAGCCTGCGCTGTCCCTTCTTGTAGAGTGTGTCAGTATTGTGTGACCAGTCTAGTTTATTGTTCAGATGAACACCCAGGTACTTATAGGATGTCACCATCTCGATGTCTGTTCCCTGTATATTTACTGGTGCTGTGAGGGGCTGCCCATGCCTGTGGCAGTCCACCACCAGCTCCTTAGTTTTCCTCGCGTTGATCTGGAGGCAGTTCCGATGGCACCAGTCCACGAAGTCCTGGATAAGCCCTCTGTACTCAGCTTCATCTCCATTGGAGATGAGGCCAACAATCGCAGAGTCATCAGAGAACTTCTGTAGATGGCAGTGTGTTGTGTTGTGTGAGAAGTCCGCAGTATGAAGAGTGAACAGGAAAGGAGCCAGCACCGTTCCCTGGGGGGCCCCCGTGCTACTGATGATCGTGTCGGAAACACAGTCCCGGGTTCTCACAAACTGAGGCCGGTTCGTGAGGTAGTCCAGGATCCATGATGACAGGTGCTGGTCCACCCCTGCGCACAGCAGCTTGTCCTTCAGGATCATCGGTTGGATGGTGTTGAAAGCACTGGAGAAGTCAAAGAACATGATCCTCACCATATTCCCGGGCTTCTCCAGGTGGGACAGAGAACGGTGAAGGAGGAAGATCACCGCATCCTCCACCCCAATGCCATGCTGGTAGGCGAACTGGAGTGAATCCATCGCTGGTTCCACCAGGGGGCGGAGGTGAGCAAGGAGCAGTCTCTCCAGGGTCTTCATCAAGTGGGACGTCAAGGCCACCGGTCTGTAGCTGTTCAGGTCTTTGGGGTGGGAAGTTTTTGGTACAGGTACCACACAAGATGTTTTCCACAGCTGTGGTACCCTCCCCAGTTTCAGGCTCATGTTGAAGATATACGTCACAATCCCACACAGTTGGTCTGCACAGGACTTGAGGAGCTTTGCGCTGATGCCGTCCGGTCCCGGCGCCTTCCTCGCTTTGATCTTCCTCAGCTCCGTCCTCACCTGGGTCTTGGTCAGGGTCAGGATGGGGGGCTGTGTGTTGGGAGTGGGGGGGGTGTCGGTGGAGTGGGGAGTGGGCAGCAGGACTTGATTTCTTAGAGGCAGCAGTGGTTTTTGTGCAGACAGGGGGGAGGGCGGTTGGTCAAATCTATTGAAAAACAGATTCAGGTTGTTCGCCCACTCCCTGCCCCCCGTGGCCTGGGGGGAGGTATTCTGGAGCCCAGAGATGGTTTTGAGGTTTCTCCAGACCCCGCTGATGTCGCTCTGTTGCAATTTGTCCTCCATCTTCTTCCTGAAGCTGTCCTTGCCTTCTCTGATCTTTCTCCTCAGCTCCCTCTGTACGGACTTCAGCATCTCCCTGTTCCCCGACCTGAAGATCCTCTTCTTCTCTCTCAGAAGTGTTTTTATCTCAGGGTTGATCCAGGGTTTGTTGTTTGAGTGACGCCGTATGGTCTTGGTGGGAACGGATTTGTCCACACAGAAGCTGAGGTAGCCCGTGAAGGTGTGAATGAGGCCATCGATGTCCTCACCATGTGGATCGCAGAGCTGCTTCCAGGCGGTGGCTTCAAAACAGTCCTTTAGAGTGTCCATTGTCTCCTCAGACCATAACTCCACAGTGTGCATGGCCGGAGGTTGTCTGTGCACTAGGGGTTTGTACACCGGCCGGAGATGAACCAAGTTGTGATCCGATCTCCCGAGTTGGGGGAGTGGTGATGAGGTGTACGCCTCCTTAGTGTTTGCGTAGAATAAGTCCAGTGTTTTATTGTCTCTAGTGTGGCATGTGACATACTGGGTGAACGTGGGTAGAATGGGAGACAGTGAAACATGGTTGAAATCGCCTGAGATGAGGAGAAGAGCATCTGGGTGTTCTGTCTGCAGCCTGCTGGTTACTGAATGGATGACATCACGCGCTGTCCCAGCGTTCGCCGTCGGATTTGCATAAACAACAATGCAGATCACGTGTGAGTATTCTCTTGGGAGATATGTAGGCCTCATGCTAACAGCTAGCAACTCAATGTCTTTGCTGCAGTGTCGTTGTTTAACAGTGATATGTCCCGGTCTACACCAGTTGTTGTTAACATACATTATCACTCCACCGCCCCTTGCTTTGCCACTGTCTGGTGTTCGGTCAGCTCGTATCATGTGAAAACCCTCCAGCTCAATGTTAGCATCTGCTGCTAGTTCAGTTAGCCACGTCTCAGTAAACAAAAGGAGAGAGCACTCCCGGTAAGTGCTATCATAACGGGAGATAGCCGCTAGCTCATCTAACTTTCCCAGTATCGACCGTACATTTCCCATGGCAACAGATGGAAGGGAGGGTCTGTACCTTATATTTTTTGTCCTCCGCCTTACTCCAGCCCGGCAGCCGCGGCGTTTTCGCCTCAGTTCTCTCGGTATGTCGAGTTTTTCCAGTGGGACCGGGTGGCGGTTAAATGCTAGCATTATTATTATCCACTCTATGGCACCATACCTCCGCTGAGGCTCCTTCTGTTCGTCATGGATCACCTCCAAAGTGTAATGGGTTTGTGTGTAGGCCTATAGCCACTTGTGGTGAAAATGGCATCAAAGTCTGTCAATCAGTTTTGGAGTATTGTAGCTAACACACCGTGAGAAGATAAGAGCCTTGGCTGAGGTATGCATTCTCAGATCATCACCAAAATATAATGGGTTCCTCTCTAGCCCAAGAACCACCTCTGGTGAAAATTTCATCCAAATCCATCCAGTAGTTTTTGCGTAATCCTGCTGCACAAATACAAACAAAGCCCTTGGTGGAGGTATGCACTCTCAGATCATCACCAAAATCTAATCATCTGTTCCCCGTGCCATTACACACCTTTCCTGAAAATTTCATCAAAATCCGTTCATAACTTTTTGAGTTATATTGGTAACAGACAAACAGACAGACAAACCCCGGAAAAAACATTACCTCTTTGGCGGAGGTAACTATGCAGCCCAGAGCTAAACTTGAGCCTTGGTTTAATGACAGAACTTGGGCAGCCAGATGGGACTGTCACAAAGCTGAGCGCAGATGGAAGAAAGACAAGTTGCAGGTATCATTTCAAATTTTAAAGGACTCCTGGCATCACTACCAGAACTGTGTTAAAGAGGCTAAAAGAGAACATCTATCTAACATCTATCTAATATTGCAGCAAACTGTCAGAATCCATGTGTTATTTAAAACTATTGACTTTGATCTTAATGCCTCACCATTGGTCATTATGGAAGCATCATCTGCAACATTCAATGACTTTTTACATTTTTTATTGATAAGGTCACCATTAGGCCTCTAATCGCAGCTCCTTCCTCTGACCCCTCTATGTCTGTCCCTTGCTCTTCTGTCTTTAATCAGTTTGAGCCTGTGACTCTGCTACAATTACTGGATGTGGTTGATCCTATTAATAACCTGGCCCCACCACACCTCACTGACCTCATCCATCAATATACCCCCTCCCGCACACTCAGCTCCACTGATGCCAACCTTCTTCGGCACCCCCTCCGGACTAAGTACAAGTCATGGGGAGACAGGGCCTTTTTTATTGCTGCTCCTACCCTCTGGAACTCTCTTCCTACCATCAGAAACACTCCCTCACTGCCAGCATTAAAAAAATCATTAAAAACCCCTCTATTCAACACTGCATTAAGTCACACTGACACTTTCTTCTTCCCATATGAAAGGCGTCTTTGAGTGTCTTAAAAAGTACTATATAAGTGTAAAATATTATTATTATTATTATTATTATTATTATTATTATTATTATTATTATTATTATTATTATTATCAGTACGAAGCTCCTCAAGTCCTGCGCAGACCAGCTGTGTGGGATTGTGGAGCACATCTTCAACCTGAGCCTGAAGCTGGGGAGGGTACCACAGTTGTGGAAAACATCTTGTGTGGTACCTGTACCAAAGACTTCCCACCCCAAAGACCTGAAAAGCTACAGGCCAGTGGTCCTGACGTCTCACATGATGAAGACCCTGGAGAGACTGCTTCTTGCTCACCTCTGCCCCCTGGTGGGACCAGCGATGGATCCACTCCAGTTCGCCTACCAACACGGCATTGGGGTGGAGGATGCGATGACCTTCCTCCTTCACTGTTCCCTGTCCCACCTGGAGAAGCCCGGGAATGCGGTGAGGATCATGTTCTTTGGCTTCTCCAGTGCTTTCAACACCATCCAACCGATGATCCTGAAGGACAAGCTGCTGTGTGCAGGGGTGGACCAGCACCTGTCATCATGGATCCTGGACTACCTCACTAACCGGCCACAGTTTGTGAGAACCCGAGATTGTGTGTCCGACACGATCATCGGTAGCACGGGGGCCCCCCAAGGAACGATTTTGGCTCCCTTCCTGTTCACCCTTTATACTGTGGACTTCTCACACAACACAACACACTGCAACCTACAGAAGTTCTCTGATGACTCTGCAATCGTCAGCCTCATCTCCAACGGAGATGAAGCTGAGTACAGAGGACTTATCCAGGACTTCGTGGACTGGTGCCATCAGAACTGCCTCCAGATCAACGCGAGGAAAACTAAGGAGCTGGTGGTGGACTGCCGCAGGCAAGGACAACCCCTCACAGCACCAGTAAACATCCAGGGAACAGACATTGAGATGGTGACATCCTACAAGTACCTAGGTGTCCATCTGAACAATAAACTAGACTAGTCACACAATACCGACGCACTCTACAAGAAGGGACAGCACAGGCTGTTCCTACTGAGGAGGCTCAGGTCTTTTGGTGTACAAGGGGTGCTCTTGAAGACATTCTACGACACGGTTGTGGCATCAGCCACCATTTTTGGAGTGGTCTGCTGGGGTAACGGCATTACAGCAGCCAATAGGAAGAGACTGAACACATTTATCAAGAAAGCTAGCTCTGTCCTGGGGCAACGCCTTGACCCAGTGGAGGAGATAGGAGAGAGAAGGATGGTGGCTAAACTGTCATCTCTGCTGGAGTCCGAGTCCCACCCTATGCAGGACATACTGGATGCACTGAGGAGCTCATTTAGCAGTAGACTACATCATCCTAGATGAGTGACCGAGAGGTTACGCGGGTCCTTCCTACCAACGGCTGTCAGACTGTATAACCTAAGCAGGGCTGTTCGCAGAGATAACAAAAAAAAAACATGACAACCTAATAGTATTGAATGCAAAAGACACAACAGACTTACACAAATGGTCCCCTCCAGTATACAACTAGGACAATATCAGTCGGTATGGAGGGTGACAATATGTATGGGTACATATTCATACCATGTAGGGTAACTAAATAGACGGTTCTGCTATTTATTCTATCTAGCTACAATGCTCCACACTGTGTATATATAGTTATATATTTATGTGTACATATGTATGTTCACTGCTCTTATTTTATTTTCTTATCTTCTAAATTATTGCTCTGAGTGTTGCTATCCATGTGCTGTTGCAATCCTGGAATTTCCCCATTGTGGGACTAATAAAGGCTTATCTTATCTTATTATTATAAGCCCTCACATTCCCCATGTGATGCTCTCCCTCCTTAGTTTTTTGGAGAAGTCTTTCCTAGCATAGGTCAGTAAGTTTTAACTATTTTAAACAACAGTTTATCTTCCGGTGTGGTTCGTGCAAGTTTTAAACATGCAGTAGTTAAACCCTGGTTAAAAATTCTGGTCTTGACCATACTGTGTTAGCTAATTTTAAGCAAATCTCCCAGCTGCTTTTTATTTCTAAAATATTGGAGAAAATATTTTATTTCCACTTGAAGGCTTTTTTGAATGAACATTATATCATGGAGGTGTTCCAGTCTGGTTTTAAAACCTTACATAATACAGAGTCAGCACTATTCAGGGCTTTTAATTACATCCTTTTGAAGTCTGACTCTGGTGATTATGTGGTTCTTGTTCTGGTAGACCTAACTGCTGCGTTTGATACACTGGACAATGACATTTTAACCTCTTGCACTCCGGGATACCGTGGGCGGTCACGTCTCTGCGTCCTAGTGCGTCTCAGTGCGCACTGTCCGTCTCAGTGCGCACTGAAAAAAAAAAAAAGCTGCATTTCCGTTCTTCCAGTACAGACACAGCCGCGAACAAAAAGCCAAAGGAGTGTTTTGATTGGTTTAGATTTGATTGCCCTCTCATTTGACTAATAAGAGCCTTGAATTGGGTTTCTGAAACCTTGAAGAACCAATGACTGAAAACCTAGCAAGAAGGACCCGCCTACCAACGACCGCGAATACAACGAGCCAATTGAAGCAGAGAAGTTCGACGATTGAAACGCGTGCGTCCCGTGCGTAAAATCTGTTTTGTGTAAGCCGCTGGGTGACACACATTGAGACCTGTGCTTAACGGTAGCGTTCGCCAGTATTTTTTTATTACTACTGTTCTTATTTATTTTGAAAAATCGTTCTTCAAAACCGCAATCATGGAAGCGCAAAACCGCAATAATGGAATCATGGTTTGACCGGGTCGGGTGACCAGAACCACGAGTCTGTAACAAGCGGACCAGCTTCATGTTCGTCTGACAATGAGGAACAGATGTTCGCCAACGACACTGCTGTTGTAGACAGGTAAGTGTCAAAATCTAAATTATTCTTTATCACTGAAAATAGTAATAAAAATGACTTTTGACCGATTGGTAATTACAACGGTGCGTCATAGCCACATGACAGACCGTTGACGGACCGTTTTTTGTGCGCCGAGCTCCTCTGTAGCGGGGGGAGTTGTTATCCTCTACATTGCAGATATTTTAGTATAATTTTTATTGCACTGTAGGTTATTTTTTCTTGTAAAAAAAGGCCACACATTTTTTACGTGGCATGCTTCTTTGTGTGTGTGGGGATTGTTTGTTCATTCATTCATTCATGAATGAATAAACACCCCCCCCACACACACACATACACAGCCTTGAGTGTCACCTTTCATTAGAGCCCAAGATGGAGCTTCTATGTTTCAGCATTCAAAAGTTACAGACGTTTTTCCAAACTGTGCCATTTGGCACAATTTGGCACAGTTCAAAAATGCCTGGGAACAACCTAAGAAAAAAGTTGTGTAATATATTCATTTTTTGTGGTATTGTTACAAAATTTGGACCTCAGCTTGATAACACTCGGTTCTACATTTCTGTTGCATTTTCCAGCCAGTATCTGACAGCTGTGTGTTATTTGCAAGCATTTGTATCTAAAAAAACACCCAGGTGAACTTTATATTCTTCAGATTCAGTATGTTTAGATGACTGTTACTCAGTGGCAGGAGCACTTAGAGAGATGATGACTGTTTTGCCAAAAAATGCAAAGTGTTTTCTTTTAAATGAGACCAACCCCATGAAGATGCTGCAAAGGGTTGAAGAACAGCTTTTGATCTACTTTAGGTAAGTTTTTTTAGGCGTTTTTAGAGAAATTGACCAGAGTGCAAGGGGTTAATTTTTTGCCTGCAGCATCTTGTGGGTATTTCTGTTCCTGCATTGGAGTGGTTCAGGTCCTATTTAACTGATCGAACCATGTGTGCAAACCTTAATGGCTCTGAATCCTACTATGCTTCCCTTTCATGTGGAGTCCAACAGGGCTCAAATTTAGGGCCCCTGCTCGTTTCACTTTATCTGCTTCCACTGGATTAAATTCTTAAAAAGCATGGTATCTCCTTCCACTGTTACACTGATGACTGTCAGGTTTTTGTTCCATTAAGACAAAAAGATGTTTCTCAATTAAATCACTTCTTGAATGCCTGAACCTTTGCTCAATCAACTTAGCCCCTGTCTACCCCATCAGAGAATCATTGTCTGCTCCCTCCAACGTAAATAAAAATATAATGTATAAACATCCCAAACTGACAAAACAAAAAGTTGGTAAAACTCAAATTAAACATGAAGCCTCTAAATTTAATGATTTAGCCTCTTTTTATCCTCATAATTTAATAATTAAATGCGGTTTGTTAAATATTAGGTCTCTAACTTCCAAGTCTCTGCTAGTCCATAATCTGTTAATTGATCATCAGATTGATTTAATATCCCTTACAGAGACATGGTTAGGGCAAGAGGATTATGTTGGTTTAAATGAATAAACTCCCTCTGGTTATTTAAACTGTCAAAATCCAAGAAGTTCTGGTCATGGAGGAGGAGTAGCAACAATTTACCATTCCAAATCACTAGTTAATGTAAAGCAAAAAATGTGTTTTAATTCCTTTGAGGGCCTGGTCCTCAGTATTGGGCATTTTAGCAATTTTAGGTTAAACCCAATTTTATTTGCCATAATTTATCGTCCTCCCTAAGCCTACTCAAAGTTTTTAAGATAAGATAAGATAAGCCTTTATTAGTCCCACCATGGGGAAATTCCAGGATTGCAACAGCACAGGGATAGCAACACCCAGAGCAACAATCAGAAGGCAAGAAAAAACAACATCTAGCAAACATATGTCCATATTACTATAAATGTATATATATAGACACACAGTGCAGAGCATTATGGTTGGTTGGTGAATGTGCAGCAGAAAGTCTAAGCTCTCTCTCCGCGGATGCGGCGGGCCAGCTGGAAGTCTTTGGGCATGATGGTGACCCCCTTAGCGAAGAAGAGACCACCAGGTGGGCCTCGCTGGTCTCCTGCAGAGCCATGACGGCGAAGCTCAGGAAACGCAGGACAGTCTTGAAGTCCTGAGCGATCTCCCTCACCAGGCGCTGGACGGGCAGCTTACGGATGAGCAGCTCCGTGGATTTCTGGTAGCGACGGATCTCTCTCAGAGCCACGGGCCTGTGACGGCGAGGCCTCTTCACTCTGCCGGTGGCCGGCAGAGTGACTTTTATCCACTTTATCCAAAATTGCCGAATTGTTTGCTGATTTAGTGCTGAAATCGGATAGAAAAATTATAGCTGGGGACTTTAATTTACATGTAGATGAAAATAGTGATTGCCTTAATATGGAATTTAATTCAACATTAGACTCAGTGGGGTTTTGTCAGAAAGTAGGAAATTCTACCCATTGTGGAGATCACGAAATGATGAGACTGGATTATTTCTCAGTATTGGTTTATTGCATTTCACGTCCCGGCGAGGGCGCCTCAACGTGGCAGACCCCCCAGGGAATGGCCCCTGGAGCCCCCGCAGGGGACAAATAACCTTTCTCCCCCTCATTCCACAGATTCGCAGCAGGACGGCACAACACAGGCTGCAAAACCTGCGTACAGCAGGTTCGGGAGGAGGTTGAAGCCCAGACTACGTGCAGAGTGATGTGTGTTTTGATCAAACTGTGTAGGTTGTGCTGTAGATTATGCAGGTGGGGGGTGACATATGCTGTATTGCCATTAGGATGCTGTTATTGTGTGTCCATTCTTTGGCGTTTGGGGGGGAGGGTGTAGCGCTCATAATTGTAACCTTATGTAGCTCACATATTTCACTGCATAGGCTCAAACACAGAAAGACCTTAAGCTTGCAGTGTGTATTGACATCACGCCTCAGATGGACAATGGGTCTGGACCACCTGCGGACTTGGAAGGAAGACAGAGGATCGGGGGCGAGATTCTGAAAGGGTTGTCTGACCCCCTGGGGTCAGACGGAAGAGCAAAGAGGACTCTGAAGTGATTAATTGTAAATAGAAGGATTTGACTTGAGTATGTGATTCTGTCTTTGATGTGCTGGTATAAATGTGTGGGGGTTTACCGCAGCTCTCCCTCTTTTTTCCTGACTGAGAGAGAGAGCTGGGGACGTGAAATGCAATAAACCAATACTGAGAAATAATCCAGTCTCATCATTTCGTGATCCCCACATTGGTGACCAAGACGTAAGATGCCGGGGGAACGTTACCCTGACCCGGATTCACTGGAGACCGCCCGCACGAGTGCAGGCTCGATTAAGCTCCCCGAGTTCTGGCAAGACGACCCGCACTCATGGTTCCAACACGCAGAATTGCGGTTCGTGCTTGGGGGAATATCAGCAGATGACACCAAGTTTAATAATGTCATCGCAAGACTCGACAGCCGCACAGCTCGATGTGTGCGGAGCCTGGTGCAGCAACCGCCCGCTGCTGGCAAGTACAATGCGCTGAAAGCTGCCCTCATCGAGAGTTTCGTGCCATCAGCCGAGGTGAGGGCCAGGCGGCTTCTGGACCTGCGCGACAGAGGAGGACGCAGGCCGACCGACCTCATGGAGGACATGCTGCAGCTGATCGGGACAGACAACGATGCGTTTCTGTTCAAACACATCTTCTTGAGGACCCGCCCAGCACACATGAGGGGTACCCTGTCCGGCATGAGGTGTGTGACCCAGCAAGACTTCCGCGCGCTGGCCAAGGAAGTGCAGCGGCTCCTCGACGCCTGCGATGAGCAGGAGACTTCCGTGGCAGCAGCAGACCTCGGCGCGGCGGCCGGGGGCAGTGAGGAGCCGGAGGTAGCAGAAGCAACCCCAGCGACGACGGCAGCGGCGCGGTCCCGAAGCAGAGGAGGGGACGGCCTCTGTTTTTACCATCGACGCTTCGCTGAGAAGGCGTACAGATGCATCCCGCCGTGCAGTTTCAAGAAACAGGGAAACGCCCGGGCCGGGGGTCATTAGCAGCTTCGACTCTCGGTGAACAGAACAAGCTGCTTTATCTGATAGATGCGGGCTCCGGGCGGCAATTCCTCGTTGACACCGGAGCCCAGAGGAGTTTCATCACCGCGACCTATGCGGACCGTGTGGCTGGGCCCCGCGGAGACGGGGCAACGGCGGCGAACGGCTCGTCTATCAAAACTTTCGGGGAAAGGACTCTGCGCCTGTCCTTGCACGGCCGCACCTATGAATGGACTTTCATAGTAGCGGCGGTGAGTTTCAACATGTTAGGCGCTGACTTTTTGTGCTCACATGGCTTGTTAGTGGATCTGGTTAATAGACGCCTAGTAAATGCGCTCTCTTTTTATTCTATCCCTTGTGCAGCTCGAGTGTCCCCACCGCCAGTACAGACCAACGTCGCCACAGCAGGCGATAAGTTTCACACTCTTCTAACCCAGTTCCCAGCACTCACAGTTCCAACGTTTTCAGCTAAGGTTGCGAAACACGGGGTGGAGCACTTTATCACCACAGTTGGCCCACCAGTTTTTGCGAAAGCTCGGCGCTTGGATGCAACTAAGCTCTCCATTGCGTGCAAGGAGTTCGCCAACCTGGAAAGGTTGTGCATAATTCGCCACTCGAAGAGCCCTTGGGCCTCCCCGCTGCATATGGTTCCTAAGGCTGACGGCTCGTGGAGACCTTGTGGTGATTACCGCAGGTAAAACAATGCCACAGTGCAGGACCGCTACCCAATTCCGCACATCCAGGATTTTTCAGTGCATTTAGCAAAGGCGCGCATTTTTTCTAAAATAGACCTGGTCCGCGGTTATCATGAGGTCCCGGTCCGACCAGAGGACATTCCCAAAACAGCAGTAATAACCCCCTTCGGACTTTTTGAATTTTTACGCATGCCTTTTGGCCTTAAAGGCACCGCACAAACCTTCCAACGAATGATGGATGCCATGTTGCGCGACCTCCCTTTTGTTTTTGTCTACTTGGACGACATTTTAGTCGCCAGTGCCTCCGAGGAGGAACACGAAAAACACCTCACGACAGTTTTTCAGAGGTTGGGAGCGCACAGGTTGATAATTAACCCGGCCAAGTGCCATTTTGGCGTAGCGCAAATCGATTTTTTAGGACACCGCGTCTCCCCAGAGGGAGCAGTCCCTCTACCGGCCAAAGTACGCGCAGTGGCAGAGTTTCCCCAGCCACAAACGGTCAAAGCATTGCAAGAATTTTTAGGAATGGTAAATTTTTATAACCGTTTCATACCCCACGCAGCGCAGCTTATGCAACCATTATACGCCGCGCTTAAAAAGCAGAAGCCCTCCAATGTGATCGAGTGGTCCCCGGAGCGGGAACGCGCATTCACGGAGGTTAAAAAAGCACTTGCAGACGCAGCACTGCTGGCTCACCCGTGCCGGGGGGGCGCCCTGGTGCCGCATGGGCTGGTAGGAACTCGCCGGGCAGCCTGAGAGGTTGTGCAAAAACTAATTCCACGGGTGAGGCATCTAAGTCCTCTTTGGGTGCCGAACGCAACCCCAATAAAACCCATGGTAGTTTGTTTACCCAATCTGCATCCGTGAACGACGCTCTGAGGGCTGCCTTCAAAGACCTGTGAAAACGCTCGCATAAACCGTTGGCCTGGGGGTGATAAGCGGTAGTGCGGTGGACTGCCGCTCCTAAGCTGCTGGCCATTGCTGACCACAGTTCCGACACAAATTGAGGTCCCCGATCGGACGTAATATCCGACGGAACCCCGAACCGCGCTCACCAGGCTGTTAAAAAAGCGCGAGCCACCTCTGCCGCTGTGGTCGATGTTAACGGGACCACTTCCGGCCAACGTGTGGTTCGGTCCACCATTGTCAAGAGATGTGTGAACCCTCGTGATGGCGGTAGGGGGCCCACTAGGTCTACATGCACATGATCGAACCTCTTAGCCGGAATGTGGAATGGTTCTAAGGGGGCCTTCGTGTGCCTGTGGACTTTGGCCCGCTGGCAAGCCATGCAGGCTTTCGCCCACTCTTTCACGTGCTTGCGCAGGCTCGGCCAAACAAACTTCTCCGCTACCATTTTCACACAAGCGGGTACTCTCGGGTGCGCCAGGGAGTGCACCGCGTCAAAAACGCGACTGCGCCACGCGGCCGGTACCACCAGGCGCGGCCGCCCGGTGGATACGTCGCAGATTGGGGGGGCGAACCGGTTTGTAAACTCCTGCACTCCAGCCTTAACCCTGTTGGTCCAGACAGGAGCGCGCGCACGTCTGCGTCTCCGCTCTGCTCCGCCGCCTTGGCTGCATAATCTATCCCCACGTGAACAGGGGCCGCGTGCGCATCCGCGCTGTTACTCCGCCCCGCGGCTGCGGTTGTACAATCCGCATCCACGCGGACAGGCACTGTTACCGCACGTGAGAAACAGTCCGCTACTAAATTGAGCTTACTGGCTACGTGCTGAATATCAGTGGTAAATTCTGAAATTGCGGCCAGCTGTCTCTGCTGCCGTCCTGACCACGGTTCTGAAATTTTGGACATTGCAAAAGTGAGCGGTTTGTGGTCGACAAACGCGGTGAAACGCCGCCCTTCTAGCCAGAACTGGAAATGGCGAATGGCCAGGTGGAGCGCTAGCAGCTCCCTGTCAAACGCGCTGTATTTCCACTCAGCATCGCGCAAGGATCTGCTGAAAAAAGCGAGCGGCTGCCAAACCCCGGTGACCTGCTGTTCTACAATGGCCCCTATAGCCACATCTGAGGCGTCGGTGGTTAGCGCTATGCGGGCTGATGGGTCTGGGTGAGCCAGAAGTGCTGCGTCTGCAAGTGCTTTTTTAACCTCCGTGAATGCGCGCTTCCGCTCCAGGGACCACTCGATCACATTGAAGGGCTTCTGCTTTTTAAGCGCGGCGTATAACGATTGCATAAGCTGCGCTGTGTGGGGTATGAAACGGTTACAAAAATTTACCATTCCTAAAAATTCTTGCAACGCTTTGACCGTTTGTGGCTGGGGAAACTCTGCCACTGCGCGTACTTTGGCCGGTAGAGGGACTGCTCCCGCTGGGGAGACGCGGTGTCCTAAAAAATCGATTTGCGCTCCGCCAAAATGGCACTTGGCCGGGTTAATTATCAACCCGTGCACTCCCAACCTCTGAAAAACCGTCGTGAGGTGTTTTTCGTGCTCCTCCTCAGAGGCACTGGTGACTAAAATGTCGTCCAAGTAGACAAAAACAAAAGCGAGGTCACACAAAACGACATCCATCATTCGTTGGAAGGTTTGCGCGGCGCCTTTAAGGCCAAAAGGCGTGCGTAAAAATTCAAAAAGTCCGAAATGGGTTATTACTGCTGTTTTGGGAATGTCCTCTGGTCGGACTGGAACCTGCTGCCGTCGTCGCTGGGGTTGCTTCTGCTGCCTCCAGCTCCTCACTGCCCCCGGCCGCCGCGCCGAGGTCTGCTGCTGCCACGGAAGTCTCCTGCTCGTCGCAGGCGTCGAGGAGCCGCTGCGCTTCCTTGGCCAGCGTGCGGAAGTCTTGCTGGGTCACACACCTCATGCCGGCCAGGGTACCCCTCATGTGTGCTGGGAGGGTCCTCAAGAAGATGTGTTTGAACAGAAACGCATCGTTGTCTGTCCCGATCAGCTGCAGCATGTCCTCCATGAGGTCGGACGGCCTGCGTCCCCCTCTGTCGCGCAGGTCCAGAAGCCGCCTGGCCCTCACCTCGGCTGATGGCACGAAACTCTCGGTGAGGGCGGCTTTCAGCGTGTCGTACTTGGCAGCAGCGGGCGGCTGCTGCACCAGGCTCTGCACACATCGAGGTGTGCGGCTGTCGAGTCTTGCGATGACATTATGAAACTTGGTGTCATCTGCTGATATTCCCCCAAGCACGAACCGCGATTCTGCGTGTTGGAACCATGAGTGCGGGTCGTCTTGCCAGAACTCGGGGAGCTTAATCGAGCCTGCACTTGTGCGGGCGGTCTCCGGTGAATCCAGGTCAGGGTAACGTTCCCCCGGCATCTTACGTCTTGGTCACCAATGTGGAGATCACGAAATGATGAGACTGGATTATTTCTCAGTATTGGTTTATTGCATTTCATGTCCCCAGCTCTCTCTCTCAGTCAGGAAAAAAGAGGAAGAGCTGTGGTAAACCCCCACACATTTATACCAGCACATCAAAGACAGAATCACATACTCAAGTCAAATCCTTCTATTTACAATTAATCACTTCAGAGTGCTCTTTGCTCTTCCGTCTGACCCCAGGGGGTCAGAAAACCCTTTCAGGATCTCGCCCCCTATCCTCTGTCTTCCTTCCAAGTCCGCAGGTGGTCCAGACCCATTGTCCATCTGAGGCGTGATGTCAATACACACTGCAAGCTTAAAGTCTTTCTGTGTTTGAGCCTATGCAGTGAAATATGTGAGCTACATAAGGTTACAATTATGAGCGCTACACCCATTATCTCCACCACACGCTGGACCTTGTTCTGACATATTTCATAGAAATAGAAAATCTGGTAGTGTCTCCTCATAACGCAGTACTGTCAGACCATTGTCTGTTAACCTTTGATTTTACCCTTTCTGACTATTTGGTTCCTAAAGAAAAATATTACTGCAGCAGTTGCCTCTCAGATGATGTTGTTACCAAATTTATGCAGATTGTTCCCTCTATGCCATGTGTCAACACAATTGAAATAAGCTGTGGAAAGCTTGCTCCTTCTGTAATTGATAGCATGGTAGATAGTGTTACAGCTTCTCTGCATCAGACTCTGGACATGGTGGCCCCTTTAAAACAGAAAAAAAAGTCTAATAAGAGATTTTTAACTCCTTGGTTCAACACATAAACTCATAGCTTCAAACAGAAAACCTGTCAATTAGAAAGGAAATGGTGGTCCACTAAATTAGATGAAATCTATTTAGCTTGGAGAAATCATCTTTTAATTTATAAAAAATCTCTTAGAAAAGCTAGAACGAGTTATTATTCTGCATTAATAGAAGAGAACAAGAATAATCCCAGGTTTCTTTTCAGCACTGTAGCCAGGCTGACAAAGAGTCAGGACTCTGTCAATCCTAGCATTCTCATAGAGCTTTCTAGTGAGGACTTTATGAACTTTTTCAATAATAAAATTTCATCTATCAGAGATAAAATCAGTATGATTCTTCCCACAATTAACATAAATACAGTAACTACTACAACTCCTTCAACTGATATCTGTTTGGATGAGTTTTCTCCAATTGACCATTTAGAGTTAGATAAAATAATTTCCTCATCCAAGCCTTCAAGTTGTCTTTTAGACCCTATCCCTACCAGGTTACTCAAAGAAGTCTTCCCATTTATTGGTAGCACTATTCTTCAAATAATCAATTATTCATTAGCATTAGGCCATGTACTGCAGGCTTTTAAAACTGCTGTAATTAAACCTTTACTCAAAAAGTCAACGCTGGATCCAGTAGTTTTAGCTAACTATAGACCAATCTCTTATCTGCCTTTCATTTCAAAAATCTTACAAAGAGTTGTTGCTACACAATTATTTGACCACTTGCAGGGAAATGGTTTATTTGAAGAGTTTCAGTCTGGGTTTAGAATCCATCATAGTACTGAAACAGCCTTAGTGAAGGTCACTAATGACCTCCTTTTCACTTCTGATAATGGAATTGTTTTTGTACTTGTCCTTTTAGACCTTAGTGCAGCTTTTGATACTATTGGTCATAATATTCTACTTGATAAATTAAAACATCATGTTGGACTTAATGGAACTTTGTTGAGGTGGTTTAGATCTCTTTTTTTTTCTTTTTTTTTCTGATAGGTTCCAGTTTGTTCATGTAAATAATGAGTTTTTTTTCCAACTAAAAGCTCAGTCATGGAGTCCCACAGGGTTGTGTGCTAGGCCCTACTCTTTTTAGTTTATACTGTATATGCTTCCGTTAGGCTACATTATTAGAAAGCACTGTATACATTTTCATTGTTATGCAGATGACACACAATTAAACCTGTCAATGAAGTCAGATGATAGTAATCAGTTAGCCAAGTTAGAAGCCTGTCTTAAGGAAATCAAAGCCTTGGATGACTTGTAATTTCCTACTATTAAATTCAGATAATAGTGAAGTCATTCTAGTTTGTCCAAAAAACCTTAGAAATACCTTTCTAAATCAAACTATTAGTTTGGCTGCAGTTCCTCTTTCTCTGAATAGTTTTTTGAGGAACTTTGGGAGCCGGTGTCTACGAGGAACTGTCTCCCCGAGCGCTAGTCCGTCACGTAGAGCAGCTTGTTTTCTTCACTGGTGGTCGCAGCTGCTACTGACTGCCGACCTTGGCGTTTTCTGAATGCTTGAATTGGCACAGTGGCACACATCGGCGTGCGCTCTCTCCAAAGCGGCAGTGGTAGGAGCAGAGCGTGTCTCTCTGGCGCTTCCTGGCCCCCGCTGCTGCTACCATTGCCGGCTCCTCGCTTCTGCTGGTCGTCTCACTGGGTTCCGATGCTGCTGCGTTCACTGTGAGGGCTCTGGTGGTGAGGATGATCCGATCTGCCTCCTGGGCTAGTGCCTGGTAGACACGCGTGGCCAGCAACGGCGAGTTGGCAAGGATCGCTCTTGCCTCTGTTGGGAGGTTCCGGAGGAAAAGGTGGGCAAACAGAAAATGCCCGTCGTCCATGCCCATCAACGCCAACATCTTCTTCATCAGTTCAACTGCCGACCAATCTCCTATCTCGGAGCGCCTCAGGAGCCTCTCTGCTCTCTCACAGTCCGAGAGTGTGTAGTGCCAGGTCAGCACGGCTTTGAGAGTCCCGTATTTATTGTGGGCTGGGGGCTGTTGGAGCAGGCTCGCTACTTGCTGAGTCATGCAAGCGTCCAGTGCTGTGACCACATAGTAATATCTGGTGTCATTTGCCGTTATTCCCCAGAGGGCGAACTGGGCCTCAGTGTGGAGGAACCAAGATTGTGGGTCGTGCAGCCAAAAGTCCGGCAGTTTGCCCAAAATGGCGCACGCGTTGCTGGGGCTTCCCGTCCGGGCCGACTCCGGGGTTTTTGCCTCGTGTTCCATAATTCGTCAAGGGTCACCAGTGTGGAGAGTGCAATAAACAGACCAGACTTGCACGGCAGATGAACTTTATTCACTCTCTCACTTCATTCATACTCAGAAAAAGCAATGATCTCCTGAACCAGGGTATCTCCTTTATATCACCCGACTCATTTCCCCTGCTGCCTGAGGTCTTGCATCACAATACATTTAACACATCACCACTCCTATTGTCCCCACAGCTGCCCCTTCCTGCTGCCTGGGGTCTTACATCTCCATACCTTCTCCCATCACAATTCCTATTGTCCTCATCTGTTTAATCCCCCATGCTCTACCGGCAGAGGGACTATTTGCCTCTCCTCTGCTTCTAGTCTGAGATGAATATCCCAGTGTGGGTTCCCCACACTAGTACTTTTTTTTTCCAACAACATGGGAGGAATGATGGTGCTAGAGCTGGTACGTGTGTCCTCAGTAAGTGCTCAGCTTAGCTCCAGGAGATATTGTTTTACTTTTGCACCAGTGGAGTGGATAGCAATGTGATGATGTCAATTTTACAGATGTGGGCACTGGGGAAACAAGGTGCCCTGCATCTTGCCCCATAACATCATCGGTGCTGCCCTCAGACCAGCTGTATACATGAGCTAAAAAAGAAAAAGAAAAAAGGGGCACCAGCAGGAGTTTCTCAGACCGACTGCCAGTGGAAATATGTGTGGCTACTACACCGGCATGACCTCTTTTGGAAAGTGATGTTTATAAGGGATGCTGAGCGAACGGGCAACTTATAGTCCAAGTGAGACCCAACGGTAACAAACAGTCTCATGGCTATTCATGTTTTGAACATATTTATCCATTACAGAACATTTTGTCACTCTCATATTTTCTTCCTCCACTGCACAGCCAATGCATACCGTATGTACTACCATTACTTTTATTAGTGCTGGTGACGGTACTAATGCAGCACTTCAAAAGCTCTTGAGTCCTAATCCAGAGCTGTGTGGGGGGTGGCCATTGCTATCCCATCTGTGTTCAGGGTGAGGTGATCTAGTTACTGTAATGTGGAGAGGCTCATGAGAAAACATTTTTTAAAATTTGTCTCAATCATCTCTCTAGTCTTTTTACACCTCCCTTTACTTATTTTCACTCAACACTAAAATGCAATGTTTCCACCATTTTGTATGAGGCCCTCTGAGCTATAAGTCATACTTGCTTACACATGTACCCTCATTGTCTTACACATACACTACTATTTTGTCTTACAAACACCATCGTACTCACACATAAACACCACTATGCTCTTTTATTTGTATGTGAGGGACACAATAGTAGTTAGTGTGACAGAGTTTGATTAAAAAGGAAGTTACTTTGATCAAACAGGAAGTCAGTATAAATTCTCATTCCCTGATTGGCTTACACTCTTGAAAACAAAGCTGGAACACACTGAAAGCTAATTCGGAGCTAAAAGCAGCATTTTTTTTTTCAACAAAGCAGCACTTTTAAAGATGATTTTACAGCTTTGTTTCAAAGGCAGCAAGCTATGATATTTTACTTCTAAGATAAGATAAGATAAGATAAGCCTTTATTAGTCCCACAACGGGGAAATTCCAGGATTGCAACAGCACAGGGATAGCAACACTCAGAGCAACAATCAGAAGGCAAGAAAGAAAAAAAAAACAAGCAAGCAAGAGCAGCTAATATACATATGTACATATTACTATAAAATATACACACACACACACACACACACACACACACACACACAGACACACAGTGCAGAGCATTGTAGCTAGATGGAATAAATATGTAAATATATAAACACCCACAGTACGGAGCATTGCAGCTAGGTGGAATAAATATGCAAGTATATAAACACACACAGTGCGGAGCAATGTAGCTAGATGGAATAATATGTAGATATATAAAAACACAGTGCGGAGCATTGTAGCTAGATGGAATAAATATGTAAATATATAAACACACACAGTGCAGAGCATTGTTGCTAGATGGGATGAAACAGCATAACCATCTACTTAGTTATCCTACATGGTATGATTATGTGCCCATACATATTCTCACCCTCCATAGTGACCGGTATTTTCCTAGTTGTATGCCGGAGGGGACCATTGTGTAAGTCTATTGCATCTTTTGCATTCAAAAAACTATTAGTTTGTTACGTCTTTTTGCTATCTCTGCGAGCAGCCCTGCTTAGGTTGTACAGTCTGACAGCCGTTGGTAGGAAGGACCTACGAAACCTCTCGGTTGTGCACCTGGGATGATGTAGTCTGCTGCTAAATGAGCTCCTCAGTGCATTCAGTATGTCCTGCATAGGGTGGAACTCGGACTCCAGCAGAGATGACAGTTTAGCCACCATCCTTCTCTCTCCTATCTCCTCCACCGGATCAAGGCGCTGCCCCAGGACAGAGCTAGCTTTCTTAATCAGTTTGTTCAGTCTCTTCCTATCGGCTGCAGTAATGCCACTGCCCCAGCAGACCACTCCAAAAGTGATGGCTGATGCCACCACCGTGTCATAGAATGTCTTCAGCAGCGCCCCTTGTACACCAAAAGACCTGAGTCTCCTCAGCAGGAACAGCCTGCGCTGTCCCTTCTTGTAGAGTGCGTCAGTATTGTGTGACCAGTCTAGTTTATTGTTCAGATGAACACCCAGGTACTTATAGGATGTCACCATCTCGATGTCTGTTCCCTGTATATTTACTGGTGCTGTGAGGGGCTGCCCATGCCTGTGGCAGTCCACCATCAGCTCCTTAGTTTTCCTCGCGTTGATCTGGAGGCAGTTCCGATGGCACCAGTCCACGAAGTCCTGGATAAGCCCTCTGTACTCAGCTTCATCTCCATTGGAGATGAGGCCAACGATCGCAGAGTCATCAGAGAACTTCTGTAGATGGCAGTGTGTTGTGTTGTGTGAGAAGTCCGCAGTATAAAGAGTGAACAGGAATCTATATCTTCTTTATCGTTTTTCCAAACTCCAGATGTTGATTTATTTATTTTTTTTTTTTGTAATATATTTTTTTTTTCACATACTGGTAGTATGCAAAACTTTGGACACCCCTGGATTAACAGCATATTTTGATTTTTTTTTTTTAATTGGTGTGTTTAATTGTGTAGGGTGGCCAGATTTTGTTCATGGTATGCCACAGTTGTGAATTATTTCCATTTTGGTTTGTTGGTAATATTGTAGTGTTTTTTCTACTTAAGTTTTCATAGCTGTAAAATACTTGATCACAAATCCTATATTCAAAGTATTAAAGTTAAAATACTAGTGCCAAATTATACTTAGTAAATGGTAAATGGCGCTCACAACAACAGTGTAAGTACTCATTATGCAGAATGGCCAATATCAGAATATTTTAAACCATCACAGGCAGTCCTTGATGTTTTAAGCTGACACTAAACATTGAAATGATGGGTGTCCAATTAACTCTGACTATTTTTATTATCAATATGAATATGGAATTTAGTAAAACATCAGAATAGAATGAAAATATTTGTGTCTAAATGTGTTTGAAAGTATTAAGTGGACTGCTGACTGGAGGGTCACCTGTTCAGTCCCTTGACCAGCAGATCTGGGTGGGACAGATAACAGGGCAGTGTTTGCCCCACCCTCCTTAACCCCACTGTAGCGCCCTTGAGCAAGGCCCTTCACCCCAACTGCTGCAGTGGAGCTGCTAAGTGGCCACAGGTCAGTCTGTGGCTGGACTGGGCAGCTTCCTGATGTGAATGGGTGACTGTGTTAATGTGAGCAGGGTGTCCTTGAAAAAGAGAGGTTTCCTCTCTGTGGAACGTCCCTGTATAACTAAAGGTTTAAAAAATAAATAAAAATTAAAAATTATGAAATGAAAATGTCACTGCCAACAGGTTACAAAGCTCTCAGACCATGTGACCAGGAGGGAAAAATCAATGAAATTATAATCATTACATTTACGGAGACCAGTCAGTCATTATTCATTTTTAATTATGTTGTAATCATTTTGATAAAAACGTGGGGGGGGGGGGGGGGGTCAAAGGCTGAAAAGTTCATAGTGGTCAAATCTGACCAAATGTGGTTTATTTTTCAGTCGCAGGGATCCAATGGCTGCAACATTGATAGAAGAAGTGTGTGGACCGAAGGTGAGACTATGTTGAAAAATAAACCACATTTGGTCAAATTTTACTATTATGAACTTTTCAGCCAATGAACTTTTCAGCCTATGAACTTTTCAGCCTATGAACTTTTCATATCTCCCTCGTAAATTGCATTGGGATGACAGTGACAACTCGGTCACTATTTAGAAAGGGGAAAAAAAGGCATAGGATATTAATTTCACATCAAGAACACTCCAAATCTTCATAACTGTTTTCCAACACAATAATGCATTGGGGATTAATACACTGTCAAGACTCAAGATTAAGGGGAAGATTTACTAATGTGCTGCACCACCACAAAACCCTGTTCTGGTTTAAAAAAAAAAAAAATACTGTAGGGATTTACTAAAGGGCGCAGGGCAAAATTAGCGGTGGAAAAGAGTGGACTGTTTTAATTTTGTGCCTGGCCTCACTGCTTATGTAAATGACTGGCAGAAGGTGCCCAAAAAAGCTTGTCTCAATTCATCTGCCCCTGATGACAGCGAGAGAACCAAGGGCACATGGCCAGAGAGACAGAAGCTTCTCCCCGTGCGTGACTTGATTTGACATGACAGAAGAGATTAATATGAACAGAAACAATCTCACAGAGATCGGTGTTGTGCTGAACTGGACATCAGCTGGCAGAGGATTTTTTTAAATTCCATTTGTTTATATATAGCATAATAATAATAATAATAATAATAATAATAATAATAATAATAATAATAATAATAATAATAATAATAATTTTTCATTTATAACACACTTTACATCTTGGGGCAAAATCTCTAAACAAATAGGATTAAGAAGAAGAAGAAAAGCAATCATTAAGTACATACGATGACACATCAGGACATCCCTGGTGAGAATTGCTCTCAAATACTTTACCTGGTAAAAAAAATGTCAAATCAAATCAAATTTAAAAAAAAAAACAAAAAAAAAAACCATTCCTAAACAATGAATTTGTATACATAAAATAGTACAGCCCTTCCTACCTGGAGTGGACAAAAGGATCACCCGTATATGTCCCCCGACATTGCAACATGGTAGTAATTTAATGACAGCAGTCTCTGCTGTGGCTGTCCGAGGAATAAGTGAAATTGTGTGTTCAATTTTATTATGTTCCAGACTTCAGAAAAGAAAACGCACATACAGTATTTATGAAAAGTCATGGACTGGGAGACCTGTAGATTTTGTTAAAACAAAGTTATTCAACATAATTAAACCCCAGAGTCTCCATCAGATCATCTTGACAGTTCTCATGTTAATAAAATAAACACGTTGATCAATAATCAATTTATTCATGAGTAGTCCTTAATTTATTCATATTAAACAAAAGAGTTTGCCATGTGAAATGAAAATCAAAACTTTGATTTATGATGAACAAATATAAACTATTTTACTGGGGTTTGTGCTCAAACAAAAGCTCAAAAAAAGCTTAAAAACTATATTATGCTCCTCCAATCTGGCTGTGCCTTTATTGATGACCCGCTTCATCACCAGCTGTGCCTTGGTGCAATTTTTCGATGCTCTTGGTGGATGGGTGGTCATTATTAATTTGAACTGACTGTGTCTGTGTTCATAATTTTGCGTGTTGTTAGTAGATCACTGGCACAAATTGGCCACTCCCTGAGGCGCTCTGTCTAATTTGCGAACTCGCTAATTTACCCTGCCTTAGTAAATCTGCCCCTAAATGTACTGAAGAAACATGAGTGAAGAATAAAGCATCAAACACAAAGTCAGTCTACTGTGGATTGTTTTCAAGAACACTCAAACGTAAATATACTGTATGACCATGAGTAACAATGCATTACTAAAAAAAATACAGTAGTATACCCAGTAGGCAATTAGTTTTAAATGTAAAAAGTATGATAAAAGATATTAATTTACAATGAAAAACATCACGTTTGCCATAAGTCCCAAATTTCTGAGAAAAAAAAATGAAAATTTGAAGGCAAAAAACACAAATTATAAATAAGAAGAAAAAAAAACACAACAAAGAAAATTCATAAATTTACAATAACAAAGACATAGATTTTCAAGAAAAAAAATGATACATTACAAGATTAAAGGCATCATGTTTGTATACATTTTTTAATATTTTCCTCAAATTTCCCCTTTGCAATTTGTAAGATTTTTCTTGAATCAATTTTCTTGGAAATGTATAACTTTCTCTGATGAATTTGAAACTTTTTCCTGGAAGATTTGTGACTTTTTTTTTCTAAAAATTACCATTTTTTGGTGGCACGTGTGTTATGTCTGAATAACATGAGACCGGGGCTGTATCCAGCTGAACACTGAACTGACTTTATTATTGAAAACAACTCAATATATTCTGTAGACGCAGTATGCCTGATGTCATCACCCCAACCCGTTTAGCCAGGCTACGGTAAGCCCCAAGAGTCAAATCCCCACACAACATCCCCCTGCACCCCCCCCCCCCAAAAGTCACAGAACCCCTCAGAACATGAATAACAAACATGTTGGTGTTTCTTTTTTTTTTTTTTTTTTTTTCGATTAGCCAAAACTCAGCCAACCAAACGGGCATCTGGGTAGATACGAGAATGCCCCCCACTGCGCTGGAGCGGATTATTCTGCAACTCATCCCCAACACGCATCAGCTAAAGCTACTTTCAACACATAGTCTTCCAGGTACCTGGGCCTCTGATGTGTTCTAGCAGGGTGTCCCCTGGAAGGGGACACTGCTCCAGGTACCGTCGGCCACACCGGCAAGTCCTTACTACCCCAGTCCAATAAGTCCCAACTCACACCAGGTCGTTCCGCCCATAGCTTCTGGACTCTGTTCTGGCAGCAATTTCCTGAGCCGACTGGAGTATCACCGTGACCCATCCAGAAACTCAAACGTGTCCTGGCCCTGTCGCCTCATGATCTGTAGGGGCCCCGTCCAGAAAGGTTGCAATTAATGGTTGCGGTCAGGATGTCTGAGCCAAACTCGATCCAACACTTTCAACCTGTGGGCTTTTGCCCTGTGCTTCCTGTCAAACCATCATTTCTTCTTCCGCTGTTGAGCAGCGACTCGGTCCCGTGGAGAGTCCATACTCCTTGGAGAAGGGGCCGTGGGTGGTCTCAGTCAATCCAAAGGCAGATGTAGTTTGCGCCCCAGCATGAGTATTGCCGGGGAGCATCCTGTCGTTGCATGGGCTGTTGCCCTGTAGTGGAGGAATGTGCTCTGGAGGTCATCCGGAAATGCAAAGTCGTCTGCCAAGTGGGCTTTCAGTCCATTTTTCAGGGTCTTGTTAAAACGCTCAACCCCCCCCCCCCCATTGGCTTGGGGGTAATAGAACGCGGTTTTAATGTGTTACAGGCCCCTAGCACTCAAAAACTCCTCAAATGTACCAAAGGTGAACTGTGGGCCATTGTTTGTTGTGATTACATTCCGGACCCCCTATCTGGCGAACAGTGGCAAGAGGAAGCCCGTGACCACATCTCTCATGACTGAATTAGTGGGGGCAACACCTCCGGCCACTTGGAGAACAGATCGTAGACCACAACGAGAAACCGGCTGTTCGGGGGTGCTGTATGCAGTTTCCAAGGGCCCTCCAGGTACAGTAAGGGTCAAAGGGTTGGGGGGGGGGGGGGTCCGACGGTCTTCCCGCTCTCCAAACATGGGACACAGTTCTTTACCATGGTTTCAATGTCCTTATCAATACCTGGCCACCAAACTGAATCCCTGCAACGTTGCTTTACCCTGACCATGCCCAGGTGGCCCTCGTGGAGCATCGCTAGGACTTATGATCTCAGAGACACCGGGATTAGCGTGCAGTGTCCCCTTGCCACACACACATCATTCCAAAACCTCAGTTTGTCTCTAAACCGGTGGAAAGGTGCCAACTCACCCTGCACTTTCACGGGCCAACCCTCCCTAATTACTGAGCACGGTTGTGAAACCATGGGGTCTCGTTCTGACTCCGCCCGAAGCTCTTGGAGGGACACCGTGTCCCGGAGGGGTTCGTGCAGCATGTTGACCAGATCCCCCTCCGTGGGGTCATCATCATTGTCCAGTTATACGGTGCTGGATGTTACACGGGACAGGAGATCCGCCACTACATTCTTTTTACCAGGAGTGGACTGGGTGGTAATGCTGTAAGCCCTCAGCCACTCCATCCACCTGTGGATGCGCAAGGGTCTTTGTCCTGAACCCAATGTCACCAGTAGTGTTGTCAGCCCTCTGTGGTCCATCCGCAGTTTGAAGTGGCACCCGTAGAGATAGATATGCCACCGTTCATACACCCAGACGGAAGCAAGCACCTTCCTCTCACCCACGGCATATTTCTGTTCAGCCTCTGAGAGAGACCTCGATGTGAACGCCACTGGGCGCTCAGTACCATCCTGTACCTGGGACATAACCACCCCCACCGCCAAGCCAGACGCATCACAGGTCACAAAGGTCGGCCGCTTTGGATTAAAGTGGGCCAACACTGGAAGGGAAGTGAGTTGAGACTTTAGCTTAGCTTAGCAACTGCCACTGAACAGGCTGGGGTCCACTGCCACGGTGCATCCTGTTTCAGAAGGGCCTGGAGTGGTTCGATTGTCTCCAAGTAACGGGGGATAAAATGTCCATAGAAATTCACCACGCCCATGAATGAGGAAATCTGTGGAGGTGTCGTTGGATCTGGATGGCGCAGGACCAACTCCACGTTTGAATGTAGGGGTCTCAGACCCCTAGCCGTCAATCAGAATCCCACAAACTCGATGGATTCCCCAGCGAAGATGCACTTTTCCACATTCAAAATGACTCCATGGTCCTGTAGCACCTTCCTCATCCATCCCAAATGACCATCGTGTTCCTCCCATAATCTGCCATGCACCATGATTTCATTCATGTACATCACTACACCCTTGAGGCAAGCCACTTACTATCACACATACATTATCTTTTGAAAATAGCTGGGTGCTGAGCTTAGACCAGAAGGCACGTGCGTGTATCTGGACACGCCCATGTGAGTCACGAATGCTGTCAGGGTCCTGCTGGCAGGGTGGAGAGAAACCTGCAGGTAGCCCTGGGGAAGATCCAGCTTTGTGAACACCTTTGAGCCACTAAAAGTTGCGGTGAGTTTCTCCATCGTGGGAAGTGTGTACTTGTCCGGAATGATTACCTTATTCACCATCCTAAGGTCGATACATGGCTGGATGCCTCCCGACTTTTTCCTGGCCACCATGATGTTTGATATCCAGGGTCAGGTGTCCACCCTCTCGATGATACAAGCTTCAAACAGTCTGTTCAGTTCTGCTGTGACATAATCCCGCAGAGCGAGGGAAAACTGCCGTAGTCGTTCAATTTTTGGTGTCACACTTGAATTGATGAGCAGGTGGTGGTAGAACGCACTGATGCATCCAAGGCCTCTGAACAGTACTGGCAAGTGGACATGCCATTCGGGGAACACTGTCAGTACCGGTGAGCCTTCTGGGTCCTTCATGGAGAATCCCAGTTCACCCAGCAGATTGATCCTCAGCAAATTAGCCCCCTGGTGCAAAACCTGAAAGGTGAATGCTTGAACCATCTTTATCCCACATTTCAATGAAAAGTCGACCGTGCCCGCCATTTCAATTTCGGCATGGCCATACCCAAGCATTGTCACTGCTCCAGTATTGATGTTTTTTTTGTTGTTTTTTTTTTAAAGTCTTTTCAAAATAGCCATACTCAGTATGGACTTACCGGCTCCCGAGTCCACCATAAGCGGAACATCAACTCCGTCGAGTTGTAGAACGTACCACTTTAAAGTTCCCTTCTTTGCATGCACTACACACATCCGTGTCGTGCTCTCGGACTCCGCCACCAATGGTTAGGTAGTGACAGAGCAGGCCCTGTCCCTCTCCACAGTCCGCCGCCTTTTGGGGGTCCACCCTGAAGAGTTAGCTACACTGCTAACAGCCATGCTTGGAGGGAAAACTTGAGTAGCTCCGCTCTCTTTACCCTACACCGGCACACCCAGCTGGACTGTGGACTCAATCTACCTAACCAGTTCAAGCATCTTTTCCACCGTGAGAACATCCGTAGTTAGCTTTGGTTTGCTCTTGAGCCACACGTTAGTACCATGGGCTAGCTTGTCTCGGACTAGCTCCTCCTCGATAGGCCCAAAAGCACACTCTTTTGCTAGGCTACGGCGGTCCATAATAAAGGACTGAGTGGACTCACCAGCTTACTGTTGGCGGTCAAAAAATTCAAATCTTTGCACCGTGATGGTGGAATAATTTCCAAAGACATAATCCATGAAGTCTAAAACTTCTTTCAGCAAGCCACTGCCACACAGCCCAAAAAATATCCGTTGCCCCTCCTCACCGAGGCAATGAACAAGTAGACTCCTCCGTCTCTCTTCATCGACGCCGCTCAGACCGACCGCAGCCACATACACATCGAACGTCTCCTGCCAGCAGCCCCATGGTATAGCTGGTGTGCCCCGAGACTATAAAAATGGAGGTTTTTTTCTAAAACACTCTCCCATGCTTTATGCTTGTCGCCAGATGTTATGTCTAAATAACATGAGATGGGAACCGTATCCAACTTAACACTGAACTGACTTTATTATGGGAAAAAAAATATATATATTCTTAAGCTGCACCCACCTGCCATCATCACCCAAACCCTTCAGCCAGGCTACGGCAAGCCCCAAGAGTCAAATCCCCACACAACAATGTGTTCAATGTCAACCCCCCCCCCCCCCCCACACACACACACACACACAATTTTTCAACATTTTTCTTGTGCATTTGCAGCTTTACTCTTACAAATTTGTGGATTATTCAGTTGTACTGTATAAACTATCTTTTAACTCTTTATGGGTATGGGGTATTACAGCTTAACAGGGGAGATGCTTTGTGGTAATTTTCCTAACAAGGGGCTGGAATCCCCCCCTTATCCCCCTTCACATCACCGACTGCCTATACCACTTACTGTATCCAAGGGTTTGAGGTGAGCTTAGTGAGCCACAATCTGCACTGGTTACTGGTCTATCACAGGAGTAAACAGCAGGAATTGTAATTTTTCTCACCACAGGCACATAGATGCAAACCATAAAGTGGTGAGGTGAAGAATGGTCTTCCACTGTTGCGCTGATGACAATCATATACTTGCTGTGTCTCAATAAGAGAGCATCAAGTGTACTGGAATTGTTTTGTACTGTGTACAGAACTTCGGCGTTCCTTCAAGAGTATGCTGTGATCATGATGTTACATAGTTATTTACTGTATATGGTTCATATTTGGTGCTCTTATTTGTGTGGCACGGGGTGGTGGCTCTGCCTTCCGGTCATGCCACCACCCTTGACTATAAAAGGGCTGCAGGCAGGAAGGATGGCCTCTTGGCTATTTCCTCTGCCTGGCGGCTGTGTGTGTGTGTTGCACCTGTTCCCACTCAATAAACGTGTGTTCTGTTCAACACCTGGCCTCGTCCTTCCAGCCCAATCCCAGACATAACATTTTGTCAATGAGGATTAAAGTGGAGACAAGGTATGGAAGTGTGTGGGTTTAAAATTTGGCTGTTTATGGAGATCCCGGGCAGGCCACCTGTTTCCTGGCTGAAATGATGCGCTGCCTTCCAGGCTTGCATGGTGGCGCAGAACCTGGGAAAGATGGAAAAATTGAGGGCGCACACATTGTTGGTGCACAAATTAGGAATGGAGGGACAGCAGGTTTTGCGCACACTCAGCGACTCTGACAGCTTTGACGACATGGTCGAGCTGATAGCGCGTCATTTTCTTGCCCTGGACAACATCACCGTTTGGGGAAGCAAGGTCCGGCCACATCGTCAACAGGTGGGAGGGCCTACTCAGTGGTTTGGAGCCAACATGAAACGACGGGATAGTGAGTGTCGGTTTGGATGGCTGGAGACAGAGATGGGGCGCGACCAGCTGATGGAGCATAGTAACAGCGCCGAAATGGCGATGGAGCTGCTCACTTTACTGGGTGACCTGATGCTAGCAAGGGCCATTGAGTTAGTGCTTCAGTTGGAGACAGCGGACAGGATGGCTCTGGAGCTGAGTGAGCGTTTGTCACAGCGACAGCTGAAGTGTCCGATTACCACATGAGTAGCGGACCCAAACAGCGATGGGAGCATGAAAGAAGATTTTTTTTTTTTTTGATTTTGTATACTTTGTTGATCCCCAGAGGGGAAATTGAGGGCATCCACCTGGATGGATGAAGCAGCCACAGTACGGCACTATCCCTTTACCATTCACACACACATTCACACCTAGGACCACTTTAGAGTCTCCAATTAACCTAACCTGCATGTTTTTGGCCTGTGGGAGGAAACTGGAGAACTCCCGGAGTAAGCCCACGCAGACACGGGGAGAACATGCAAACTCCACACAGATCACTGTTGGTCAGGGGCTGGGATCGAACCAGGGATCCCATGGCCAAGGGTGAGTTGCTGTGCTGCCGCACTGCTAACCACTGCGCCACCGCACTGCCCAAGTTGCCACTTGGGCACTGCCAAGATGCAGGAGATGCTAATGCTGTGACATTGAGGTCTTCTCTGGGGTACTCTCATGCGTATGCATGTGGGCTTTGGGTCCATGAAATACCGCTCCAAGGCAAGAGACTGCTCGGCAAGAACGCAGCACTGCGGCAGGTGTGGCCGCTTAAACCACTATGCAAGCATGTGCCACATGTTCGAGAGAGGAAGCCCGAAGAAGAAACGGCCCCTCCTGCCCCAACGGTTGTCCACCTTGTGCCCCAAACACCAATGGGTACACGGTCTGCACGGTAGAGTTGGAGTGTAGGGGTACAGTTGCAAACCGACACGGATGAGGAGGGCACCCTGCTGAACTGGGTTACAGTGAGACAACTCTCTTCACACTGCATAGTGCAGGATGGCACAGTGTGTGATCAAGAGTTACCCAGCACCCTGGAGAGTTGGCAGGTCTGGCCTTGTCTTGCTCAGGGTCACCGGAGGAGGGGCTCAGTGCCAAAGCCCAAGTCGCCCTGGATGAGGGTACTGGGCAGCATGGCGGGGAACCTGCGATGACGAGCGTCGCCGAGAGGATGGTCCCTGTTTTTCCCGGAGCTTGGCTAAAGTGCGCCGGCGAACCTGGGGCCACATCGGCATTGACTGCAGTGGATTAAGAAGAGGTCGGGGCAAGACCGAGTGGCACGGAAGGTCTTAGTGCCAAGCAGAAACCCTGTGAGTCGAGCAAAACCCCTCTGGGAGTAGCGGACTGGATTCGGGCTCGGGAGGTGGTGAGATCAGGGCGGGAACGGGCCAAACAGCAGGTGGAGGAGCACCAGGGATGGCTGTGCGTCGTGGCCAGAAGGAGGAATGTTTATCTCCAGCTGTCGGACGGCTCGTGGAGGCACCCGAACGAGCTGCGGGGTGCCCGGGAAATGACTGTGAGTGGTGGACCTGGACGTGAAAGACGACTGATGGTGAGGAAGAGGAGGCGCACCAGTGCCGATGCGACCTGCTGCAGCCTGAGAGGCAAGTCACCTCCAGGGGTGGACTGGAGAAAGGACGGTCCTGGGGGCCTATGGGGTTGTTTAGGATTATTTTGTGTGTTTTATTTTAGCGTAGGAACACGGCAGTTATTTGTGTTTATAGATGGACATTTCTTTAGTACAGACGGCAGAATAATCCATCTTGCCATGTGGGGGTGGGACGGCTTTCCACCTGTTTCCCCCTAGTTTTAGTAGTTTTTAGTTGTGGTTGTGTTAAGTCAATTAGTTTACATTATGTTGCGCTATGTTAGTGCTTGTTTCAGGTCCTAAATCGGGGTTGGTCTGAATTTTTTGTGTGTGTTTTGGACATTTGAAAGGGGGAGAGGGAAATGTTATGTAGTTATTTATGTAGTTCATATTTGGTGCTCTTATTTCTGTGGCATGGGGTGGTGGCTCCGCCTTCTGATCATGCCACCACCCGTGACTATAAAAGGGCTGCAGGCAGGAAGGACGGACTCTTGGCCATTTCCTCTGCCTGGCAGCTGTGTGTGTGTTGCACCTGTGCCCACTCAATAAATGTGTGTTCTGTTCGACACCTGGCCTCGTCCTTCCAGCTCCAAACCCAGACATAACACATGGCATGGATAACACTGGGTTGCCAGGCATATGCTGGAGAGAAGGGGGTTAAAGAGAGACAGGTGTCATTACTGGACAAAACGTCCACCATCATTGGATAAAGTGGTTGTGGGCAGAGCTAAATAGAGTTGTCTCATTCTACTTCAGTAATCTCTTCACCTTCATGGAAAATAAAGGCATACTGGATTCTATGAACTTCATCTGTTTTGTCTACACTATACATCTACTTACAAAAAGTTCAAAAGGCAGCTGCAGAATTCCAAAATCAGTGAAACCACAATGGATTTGTCATATACGCCCCTTCGGGGCAGGATTACAGACCCAGAGACTGAATTACATTTGTTACATTTATTAATAAAAAGAACAGAAGTCCAAAAAACTGTGCAAAACATACAAAAATACAAATGAGGAAAGCCTTACAATTGGTGTTCCAGAGCCGGCATCGTTCTGCAAAAGTGGAATAATGCTGAGGAACATACATGGAGACATTCAGTGAACAGACAGTCCTTAAATACATGCGGATAACAACGTAAATGATCACAGGTGTGGGTGCCCCTGAGCGGGGAAAGGGGAAACCATAATCATGATTGGGATCAGCTGGTAATGATGAAAGGTAAGGGAGGAGCGGCTGGACTGACAGCTTGTCACTCAGAGCACAAACCAGGAAATAACACCTGACAGTTTTCAGCCCACAAAATAAATACAAACATAACCAAATACAGATTAGATAATAATCACAGCTGAAGCGAGACAAGGCCAATACAAACTGAAACATAAACAGAGAAATAGGAAGCAGTGTGACAACTCAAAAAGGCATAAAAAAATACAACAAATAAATATACAATACAGAGGAGGAACCATGAGACTGGGTCCAGCAGAACTTCCAGAACCTAGCCCGTGACAGGATTATCTACACAAGGAGGACAAACCCCTCTCCAGCTGAGGCAGAGAGGGGTTTTTGCTTTAAACAGTGCAGCAATTATTGACATTTTTGCATGAAACGACACCTTGGAAATCATTGAAGAGACTCCTCTACATTTAAAGACTGAAAACAATGTTATGTTCCAGTAAGTTATTTTAGTGCAAGTCAAACAGTTATGAACAGAATCTAAAAGACAGCTGACCCATTTTCTGATGACATACAATCATTTTTAGATTTGGTTAGTTTTCTTATTCTAGGGTAGCAAATCTTTCATTCTGTGATTCATTGCGTTGAATGTGATCCCATTCACCATCAGTTTTGAGTTTTTATCAAACTGTAATAACTTGGAAAAAAAAAAAAAACAGCTATTCTCCAAGTGGCTAATCTTTCAAGGAACAGTAAACAACATGAGCTTGCATGTTCGCTCTTGATAATAAGTTTAACTTTAAGGACCTCAACAGAGAACTTGCAATAAAATTTGAAGGGATAGTTCTTTTTTTAAGTGGCATTATGTTAACTACTTCTTAATAGTTATTAACTTATCAGTAGTCAGATGTCTGCACTCTCCTTTCAGAGAGCAAGGGAGGGGGGTGGCCATAGAGTCTGGGCTGCAGTGTAATGGTCACATAGAACCAATTTTCACTGTCTAATAATGCTGAAACTTATGATTCAACAGTGTCCAACTAATTCATACTGCCTCATGCCTACATCAGACAGTAATGTCTGATGTAGGCATCAGTAGACAGTAATATTTTGTTGGACACCACTGTGCTCAAAAAACTCTCTGACGATTTAGCCATTTGGTAGAGGGGTACAGTGGTGGTCACCATGCAAGGCCACGTAGCAATATAGGCATTGTTTGATTGAAAATATAGTATTGAACTGAATGTCTGATGCAGACCTGAGGCAGTAGGAATAAATCTGAGACAGTGCTCTGCTAAATCAAAGTATTACTTTTGAACTTTTTTGTATTTTTAGATAGTGAAAATTGGCTCTAAAAATGCAGTCATTAAACTCCACTGCAGCTCTGTCTCTGTCCTCAGCTTCCCGTTCTCTTATTCTAAAAAAACAAAAGCAAAATCATCGACTACTAAAGGTAATTCAGTGATTACTCAGAAATATTTCACACAATCTAAAAAAAACATTTTAAACAATGTCTTCCATGTAATTCTCTACCAAATCCTTGTGTGTTACCTAATGCAGTGTCCATAGTCTACCTAAAATACTCACACATCTCAAGCAATGGCAACTAAGACAGTTGATGTGGGTGTTTGCCAAAGGCAAAAGGCGTGTGGAACTGACGGAATGATCGTGAAGAGAATCAGTTGATAGTGGAGGTAAAAATCCAACTGGAGGGATGGCACTTGCATCTGTTGTAAAGGCTAGGATTCTCCCAAGGTTCAAGGGTTCCCCTTGCTCTAAACCTTAAAAACAGCTGAAGACACCAATGAGAATTAAGAGAAATTACACCAAATAGGTGGCAAATATGGAAAACAGAAAACAAACAAAAAATCCCACACTGTCTAGACGGTGCCACTAAAGCAAATATTAAATTTCTTTTAATAAGTGTTCTGAAAATAACTTGGATTGATTACAGTCTGTTGTTGTTTCTCTTGGCCCAGAATTTATATATATTTTTTAGTGTGGGGCACATATGTTGGTTTCATACGCTCCACAGATATTTCACTGTATGTTTATTGTGTGCGTCACGTCTCATGGAACAAAGGGACTGAGCCTCCGAGAGGTAACAGCAGAGTGTGAGATTGGGCCTTTTGTTCCAAGGAGATGACCTTGAGAGATTTCCTGACCACAGGAGAGTAGGAGGTGGATGGTGTGAAGATCGGAGGAAGTCACATTGTGACTGGGATTAAGTACCATGTGACTGTATGTTTGATTAAACACCATGTGACTGTAGGTTTGATGTCCCGGGTATAAAAGGGACAGATGTGAGAAAATTCATTCTCTTTTTCTTGCTTTGAGATTGTTGGAGTATGTGGTCTGTGAATAAAGCTGAACCTGAGGAATAAACTCAGTCTCACCCTTGTGCACATTCTCCACACTGGTGACCTTATGACGAAGAATGAGCAGAGATAAGTCTCCCGAGCGGGGCTCGGCAGAAGCCAGCCTGATGGCTGCCACCACACTCCGGCTGCCCGACTTCTGGCAGCATAGTCCGCGCTCCTGGTTTAGCATGGTCGAGGCGCAGTTCAACCTCCGGAGAATCTCGAAGGACGACACGAAATTCTACCATGTGGTGGCGAAGCTGGACAGCCACACAGTCCAGAGGGTGGAAGATCTGGTCAATCACCCACCGGACAGCGACAAATACAACGCTTTGAAGGCTGCGCTTATAAGCCACTTCACCCCCTCAGTGCAACAGCGAGCAGAAGGGCTCCTAACGTTGACAGAGTCGGAGAACGACAGACCCGTAGACCTGATAGTGAAAATGCTGAGGCTGAAAGACTCCAAGGATTGCGAATTTATCTTCCCCCACCTTTTCCTCCGGACCCTGCCACCAGCGGTGAGAGTTACCCTGGCAGACTCACCTCGGTTGGCCCGGCGAGACTACCATGGGCTGAGTAAGGAGGCGCAGTGACTCGTCGACACCCACAAACAGAGCGCAGTTTCGGCCGCAGCAGCAGAGCTAGGAGCAACGTCCAGAGACGGCATGGGGCCAGTGGTTACAGTACCAGACGCACCAACGACGGCAGCAACGAGGACCAGGCGACACGGAGCAGTTGACGTCCTGTGCTTCTATCATCGCCGCTTTGCAGAGAGGGCACACAAGTGCCTCCCACCGTGCCACTTCAAGCGTTCGGGAAACGCCAAAGACCGTGGGTCGGTAGCGGCTGCGGCCCTCGGGGAGGAGAACAAGCTGCTCTACCTGATGGATGTACGTTCGAGGAGGCATTTCCTCGTGGACACAGGCTCCCAGCTGAGCTTCATCACGCCTTCCTACGCGGACCGGCTGACACCGTCTGATAGGATATTTTCAAGTTTCATTAATTATTCTATATGATTTTAATGCTATATTATTTTATTTTATATTATAATTGTTTCTGGTGCATATAAAATCCAATGTCTGGGTCACTGTGATATTTTTTCATTGTCTCAGAGCTTGAAAAGACTGTCTGTTTTCAGAGCAAGATTAGGATGAGCAAGATTGTGAATAATGACGAAAGTTTCTTTGTTTTATCATACCAAGCTGTACTGTATTGTCAGGATGACCAGATCATGTTAGAATGTTCATTGCTGACCACAGATAAAGAAGGAGTCATTTGGAGAGTTGGCTCCTGCCAGTCTAGCTCAGATAAGAGACCGAGGTATAAAAGAGCAACATCTTTGAACACATGTTAGGGAGTCGGTGCTGTGAAGCTCTGAGGCGAGTGTATGCTGTTACTGATTTCCTCCTTTCTGATCAGAAGGAGAATAAATGACTCAGAACTTGGAAAACCGCCTATTGATTATTGTTTCAGCCTCAGTCAATCAATTTCTGTTCTAACATAATTGTCGCCCGACGTGGGACCCGATATAGAGTGGTCTGTGGCGTTTTCCGACGAGCCTGGACTTTAGACAAGTGCACAGTCAAAGGAGAGGAGAGACCCATAATTCTGGGAAGCGCTGGAAAAAAAAAACAAAAAAAAAAAACGCTGAATTTCCCTCTTCAAAGGCCCTGGTGACGTCGGGGAGCGGCGTGGAGCTCTGACGGGTCTACCGGAACTCAGAGGCGGATTCCAGGTGTGAGTAATTTATTCCAGTTTTTGTTATTGTTGTTATGGCCAGAGAGTGATTGCCTAGACCGATTGTACACTAGGTGAAAGACTGAAAGAAAGAGACCTACAGCCTAATTGATAAGTTATGTTACTCACGGTGCGGGTATCGCAATAATCCCTTGGGAAGATGGAGTTTTCCTTTCCAAGCGGTGATCGATATTCCTAGATTCGGGGTAATTCTTAGAAATTCGCTGGATTCCGACTTTCGAATTAAGTTCTAGATGGAGGTCTAGAAGCCAGTACTGGGTTAAAAAAAAATGGGAAAGATACGTGTTCTCGTTCCTGTCCGGAAGAGTCACGTGATCCCAGATAAGTTAATTTTTCGGGGTAAGATTCATGCCAAATTTTGGCGTGCCTTTTGGGACTGCTTCTGCTTATGTTTCAGTTTTGGACTTGTCAGCATTAGTGGGGAGGCGACGTGAACCCCGAAAAAGGGAAAAAGTTGTTTTCACGGAAGATTCGTGCCCTTATCGGGTCTGCTTATTGCCCATTGGCTCCGCTACGGTGAGCTATTGCAAGATGCCGAGGGAGGTTTAACTCTTGGCTTTAGACACACAGCAGGGGGGCTGACGTGACCGTTGAAATTGTTTGTTTTGTGAGTTTGTTGAAGCGCTAGAATAAAACAAAAAGAGGAGTTACTGTGTTCTGAGTTTGTTTTGTCTGTGTTACATGAAATCCGCTCCGGTGTGAAACATAGAGAGGCTGAGTTCCCACGGAGGCGGAGTGAATAAGGTGTGAAATTGATGTCTGTGGTTTTTTTCTCCCTAATATTTGTGGAGCATAAAAGGGTTGGTTAGTTAATTATCTTTTGGGAAGTGTTTAAAATTATAGGTATTTGAAAATAGTAGCCTTGAGCAGAAAGAGTGGACTGATGTTGTGCTTTATGGCAGTGTAAAAAAAAAAAAAAAAATGAAAGAGGAAGCTTCATGCTGCCAGTGGCGGTGTGATGGTTGCCATATTTGATTTTTTCCGCTGAGGTTGCCAGATCTGGAAATTAATTGAAGTAATTCTCATGCTGTTTTGGGCTTTGGCATGAACCTAAAAGTCTTTATTGTATGACCTTGTAGAGATAACGCAAAAGAAAACATGTCTAGGCCCTGTCTGTCTGTACCTGTCTGTGTGTAATGTCTGTCTCAATGTGTATCTGTTTGAGATTCTGTGTGTGTCCTTGAGAGAAGGAGAAAAAAGAAACGGAGAGTTTGGGGAATAATAAAAAAAAAAAAATAGAAAAGCCGTGTAGCCACTGATTCGTGTGTGGAAAACTTGGTAAAAAGAAAAGAAGAGGAAAAAAACTTTCAAACATGGGTTGCTGTTATAGCAAAAAGGACAAAAATAGTTCAAGGTTTCTGGCAAAATGGAGAAAGAAATTTGATTTCAGTGGGGAACTTGAGGTTAAAGATTGTAAGAGTTTGATTTCTGCCATCAAATTAGCAGCAGACGGCAGGAGGAAAAAAGAGTTAAAATATGAACTTTTTGAGGCTGAACAATGGCTTCAGATTGCCAGGCAACAGCAAGATGATTTGAATAGGAAAGACCAGACCTTAAAAGACTTGGATGTTTGTAATAAGAAGGGTTTGACTAATGCACATTTTTTTCTCAAAATTCCGAGGTGACGAAGGAAATAATGGCCGGAGCAGGTGGCGAGACAACCTGACCCCTCCCTCTCTGCATCCGGATCTTGAGACGGTGACCACTCCCATGTCGCCAACTGCGGACCTGCCCACCTTGGCTCCTCCCCGGCCTCCTCCTCCACGCCCTCCTCCTCCTTCCTCTCAACGCAGGCCGGACATCAAACCTAGAGGCCAGCTTTCTCATCTGACAAAAAAGTTAAGTGATTATGCACCTTCACATTATGCCATTTCAACAGCACACACATCCTCACCCTTAGATAAACACATTAAGGAAGAGGAACATGCAATAGAATTAGGACAATTTCCTACGGTTAAATTATACAACCCAGCTTATGTTGGTCCAGCGGCTGAAGGTGCTGAAGTCAATAGTCAAAACATTCTTTAAAATATTCCCACTGTGCTAGTTAACCACCAACTGATGCAGCATTAACTCAGCAGGTGAAAGAATTAAATGAACATATTAGGAACAAGTGGAGATTAAAACATGATTTGACAGCTATTCAGAATGCCACTTAACATAAAACAGAAAGTGTTGAAGCCTATAGGTGTAGGTTGCAAAATGTTTTTGGACAGTCATTCAGGTTTGGAAAATCCTACTGTAGATACAGGTTCAGAACCCTATTGACAACATTTGAGAAGTGTATTCCTACAAAACATGCATCCAAATTTAGCACAGCATGAACGCAAACACCTTGTAATATGTCACACATGTTCATTTGCTGATGTGTTGATATATGCAAAACACGCAGAACAACTGAGCTGACCCTCAGGGGGAGGCCTTTGCTTCCCCCACTTCTGTATTTTCCCAGGGTCCCCGGCGTGGAGGAGGTGGGGAGAGGCCTCGGTGCTGGATCTGCGGGCCACGTTCGGGAGGCCAGAGGGAGGGGAAGGGACTACGCCCTGCTCAAAGCCACAACAACGACAGCAACAGCGACAACCGGACTCATCACATCCCGACATGTGACTGACCGAACCAAAGCTAAGTACAGCTACTGGCAATGACATTGGACATACAGTATTTCATTTACCTGACTTTGACCTAATCATGACACTAAAGGGTTTATCAGAGGTTATTCTAGAAGTTCAGGGAACTTCTGTGAAATTTCTTCATGATTATGGGGCTCACAAAATCAGAACACACAGTGATCATTAAATCAGCAAATGGGAAGCTAAAAAAGAAATATTTTTCTGAAATTGTAACAGTAAAAAGATGTTACAGAGGACAGTGCAGAAGGTTCATTCATTTTGTCACAAGTGTGTCTAGTTAACTTATTAGAAAGGGATTTGCTCACAACTCTCAATATCACCCTAATTCCAACAGAAGGTGGTATGAGGGCATCACAATTCCCACATGTATCAGAAATTCATATTTTGCAAGATTTTGCAGTACCAACTCATGGTTGCTTCGCTTGGTACCGGCCGGACCAACCTGAGTGGCTGAGAGTTTGGAAGCCAAAATAATGCAATATTTCAAAACACGGGTTCCTACAACCGTGCAAGCCACAAATCAAAATCATTGCAACATGTATGACAAATATCTGAGTGGCTCAGATGACAAATTTGAGAAAACATTTTTTGTAAACTCATCCTCCAGAACAATTATTGTAAATTTGTACTGGTCACCAAAGGTCTATGCAGAAACATCTGTGAGGTTATTAGATAAAAATAAAGGTCACTTTAAACACTAGGAGTCACCACACATTGCATTGAGCAAGCCTAAACACGTGCAATGGAAGGACGTAGGCTTAATAAATAATACAGAATTGGTAATAATAAATGTAAAACCTTATTTTAGGCCTTATCAGAGACAATATCTTTTATGCCCAGGAGCCATGAGATGACTGTTGTTGAGATATAGTGCTATATAAATAAAGTTGAATTGAATTGAATTCAAGAAGGTATTAAACCTGGTATACAGGGACTCATAGATGCAGGGGTTATAGTATTAGGTCTAAAAATACTGTGCAATATACTTTGTTAAATCATCTACAATCACAAATTACAATTTTTCACAGTGATTGACATCAGTAATGCTTTTTCCAGCATTCCCATCCACCCAGATCATCAGTTTTGGGTTGTATTCAAATTTGAAGGCAAGAGGTACACATTCACGAGGCTACCACAGGGCTATTGTGAATCACCAACCATTTTTTCACAGGCAATGTCAGCAAATTTGGCCCAGTTACATTTTGCTGGCATCCCCTGATGAAATCATTTGAAAAAAAAAAAAAAAAAAGACACCATTGCCTTGTTGAAATTTTTAGCTGAGCAGGGTCACAAGGTTAACAAAGCAAAGCTGCAGCTGTGGAAGCCAGAAGTGAAATACTTAGGACACATTTTGTCAGCAGAAGGGAAACATGTTGATCCTGTTCGCAAAGAGGCTATATTGGCAGCGCCTAAACCAATCACAAAAAGAGACATGACGTCATTCTTGGGGACATTAAACTATTGCCGCTCCTGGATTGCAAATTATTCATTTGAAGTGCAACCATTGTCTGACCTTATTTACAAAAAAACAATGGCACAGGTGGACAAGATTGAGCGGACACCTGAAGCAGAGTTGATTGCTCTAATTGAAGCATGCAAATTGGGACAAAAAAAAAAAATAGTTTACATTGATAGCCAGTATGCATTTTACACTATTCACCACTTTGCACAAAAAGTGCAAACACCTCATTCTGGAACTGCTTGAAAGTGTCAAACTGCCATTACAACTGGCCATATGCAAATGTGCTGCTCATACGATTGGTAATGATCCGGTTTCTAAAGGCAATCATTTTGCAGATCAAACTGCAAAGGCGGTAGCACAAAGCTTGCAACCTAAACAAAGCACATTTGATTCTGTTTTGACATTGACTGAAGAGCTATCACATGATGTTCTTGTTGAGGCTCAAAAAGCAGCACCACAGGCTGAAATTTACAAATGGATAAAGAAGGGAGCTATCCTTGATGACACCTTAAAGCTCTATAAATGTAAGGCAAACAAGCCTATTCTACCACGCAAACTGTTTCACCAAGTCTCTACCTTGCTCCATGGCGTTTCGCATGTAGCAAGAGGGGGGATGGTATCTACATTGAATAAAACCTTTACTGCTTATGGGTTTAGCCAATTTGCCAGACAGTTTTGTAAGAAATGTCTGATCTGTGCAAAAAACAATGCACAGGGAAACTTCAAACCTGAAAGAGGCACTTCCCAGCTTCTACTTATCCATTTCAGAACATTTGCATGGATTTTATTGAACTGAATAAATGTGAAGGCAAGAAATATTGTTTGGTCATTTGTGATATGTTTTCTAAATGGACAGAAGCTCTTCCTTGCACACATCCAAATGCAATCACAGTTGCAAAGAAATTGCTTGCAGAAATTGTACCTAGGTTTGGAATACCTGAGAAAATTGACTCAGATAATGGTACACATTTTGTAAATCAAGTTATATCACATTTAGGCACAGCACTGAACATCAGTTTGAAGAATCATTCAGCTTATCACCCACAATCTGCAGGACTGGTAGAACGCACAAACAGAACTATTAAAGAAAGACTCAGAAAAACAATGGCAGAAACAAGACAAAATTGGATTTACTGCCTTCCATTAGTTTTGTTTTACATGAGGATAATCCCAACCAAAGGGGGGTTGTCTCCATTTGAAATCATGTATGGCAAACCATACTTGTTGCCACCTTTGAGACCATTCAATCCTGGTGATGAAGAAGTGTGTTTAGCAGATTACATGAGAAGGATGTTGACTAACAGAGATATTATCGCTGCTACTCTCCCTAGGATGGTTCACGAGGAAACTGCACTGATCTTGGCCAAGCCAGGAGACCTCGTCCTCATCAAAGCCATCAAAAAGAAGAATTGGACTGATTCACCCTGGCAAGGACCACATAAAGTTGTTTTGTCAACGCCAACAGCGGTGAAAGTTGAAGGACGGGACTCTTGGGTGCATTTAACACACTATAAACTTTACCCTGCTCTGAACTCACAGTAAGGGACTTCTGAATAAATATTTTCAACTCCATTCCATTAAAGACTCTCAGCAAGAGACTTTTTCTTAATTGTTTTCCTATACAAGTGTCGACTGACAACGCCCTACGTGGTGTCCAGTACCGGCTTGGGATAGGGAAGCAAGTGGTTGACCATCATGGAGAGACAAGAAGCGCAAGAAAGACGTTTGATCATTAAAGGGTGTAGTTGTTTCCTTTACATCATCATCCTAGGGGTGACATTATTATTTTGGTTTCCTTTAGCTGCACCACAAACCATACATCGTAGTGCTAGGGACCTTGCACATATTCAGCATAATTGGCTAGAGCTACATGAGCATCACGATCATGAATATGCTACCAATACGTGGTGGAGGTATGCTAATTATACGGCTAGGGCAGCTAATCGTTCCAATTGTTATGTTTGCTCCTTAGTGCCAACGTCAGCTGGACAGACGGCTGTTGTAGCCAAAATGATGGAACCAGCAAAGGCTCTCTGTTTTTTACAGAAGGCTATGAAAAGGGACTACACAAAAAAGATTATTTTGAATCACTCTTGTGAAATCTTTCATCACTCTACCAATCAGAGAACTTATGGTACCCCTTACTCTGTAAGGGCAAGGTTAGTTTCATCAGGAACTTTTTCTTTTTGTCTGAAGGGAAGTGGTAACAACCCTCTGGGCGACCTACCCCTTTCTCGGTGTGAGGAGGTGTACAGTGTACACCGCACCTGTGATGCTAGTACCCTGACTAATCGGGTGGGCAGGTGGTGTCCACGGGTTAACCGTTGTCATTATGGACCTATCACCATGCTGGAGCTCTGCAGTGCTGCTATCTGCAACTTCCATATGTACGGCGCACATATGGTGACGGGTGGCTGGTGGCTGTGTGGTCGTAAGGCGTATTCCCATCTGCCTATGAACTGGGCAGGAACCTGTGCCCCCGTCTTTGTGACTGACAACACCCTGATTATGTCAGCGGGTCAGACGAGCAGAGGGAAGAGAGATCTATCACATGATGCCCTTTTCACACCACATGATTCCATCTGGGGTAGGGACGTGCCAGAGCAGTTCAAGATACTTACTACAGGTCAAAAGGTAGTTCAGTCGCTATTCCCTTGGGTGGGAGTGGCAAAAAATACCTTGTGGATTGAGACTCTTAATTATAGACTACAGTCTTTTGTGATTTTTTCCTTAGCTGCCTGGAAAGGTGAAAGGGAAGAAATGACTGCTATAAGACTTGTAGCAACACAGAATAGAATGGTACTTGATCAGTTGACTGCCGCCCGTGGGGGTGTGTGCACAATTATAGGTCAGTACTGTTGCACCTTTATACCTGCACATGATGCAGATGGAGGCGTCATTGCTTCAGCTATACGTAATCTGACTGCTTTGCAGACTGCTGGGGCCAAGGATAATGTTGATGATTCATCACACTGGATAAACTGGTTGTTTTCCTCATGGAGGAGTCTTGTCATAAACTTAGTGGTGATTATTGTAGTGATACTTTTGATCTTTTCATGTTTCATTCCTTGTATCCGTGATATGATGTTGAAACTTGTTCAGGTGAATTTAGTGTTATATCACGAGGCCACCACTGGAGATGATGGGGAAACAACACCAGCTTAATGTCTTATGAGTACAGAGTATAATTGACATGCAGAAAACCGAAAGGAGATGTATGTTCATGATATGAATTTGAAATGTACTGAATTGCAAGAGTAATCAAATATGCCTTGAAGTTCAGAGAAGTTGTTATCCTTATTTGAGATTTTTTCACTTTATCCTGTTTATGTTCTGTCTTAATTTATGTCGTATTTGAAACCATTATGTTACTAATCACTATTTACAGTTTTACTATATTGATTGTTGTTTCATTGTTGATACCTTGTTGCAGTTTCACGTTGAGGTACTGATACACATAGGTTAGGAGGCTAGCACACATAGATCTCTGATACAAACATACACATATGTCTTTTACACATAATAGGTTTTTAGTTATTTTTATTGTTTTTATTGTTCTTTACATTTACATACAAGTATTAACTTTTTATTAAATCACTGCTAATCACTGCTAATTTACTGACACATAGAATGACAAATACATACACTATTTCATCTTAATTTATGGCTAATCACCATCACTGATTCAATTTTTCTCTTTTATGACTTAATTAGATGATTGATTTCTTTTTTGAAATAAAAGGTAATATCCTCACATACTCCCCAGGAAATGAAACATTCCAGCGGTGCTCGGGAGTGGCAGCAAGGCCGATGGCGGACTTTCCTCATTAAAAGGCGAGTTAGGATCTTTTGCAATACAATGCTTTAGCATGAAATGCACCGGAACTTGGCGAGCTGCCCAATGAGGTTTTAGAAGCCATAATGTTTCATCTCTGATGCTTTTTGAGCATCATAGGGGGAATGATAGGATATTTTCAAGTTTCATTAATTATTCTATATGATTTTAATGCTATATTATTCTATTTTATATTATAATTGTTTCTGGTGCATATAAAATCCAATGTCTGGGTCACTGTGATATTTTTTCATTGTCTCAGAGCTTGAAAAGACTGTCTGTTTTCAGAGCAAGATTAGGATGAGCAAGATTGTGAATAATGACGAAAGTTTCTTTGTTTTATCATACCAAGCTGTACTGTATTGTCAGGATGACCAGATCATGTTAGAATGTTCATTGCTGACCACAGATAAAGAAGGAGTCATTTGGAGAGTTGGCTCCTGCCAGTCTAGCTCAGATAAGAGACCGAGGTATAAAAGAGCAACATCTTTGAACACATGTTAGGGAGTCGGTGCTGTGAAGCTCTGAGGCGAGTGTATGCTGTTACTGATTTCCTCCTTTCTGATCAGAAGGAGAATAAATGACTCAGAACTTGGAAAACCGCCTATTGATTATTGTTTCAGCCTCAGTCAATTAATTTTTGTTCTAACACCGTCTAAGGGTCCCCTGGTGTCAGCAGCGAACGGCTCAGCGATTAAGATCTTCGGTGAGAGGACTCTGCTTCTGTCTTTGCAGGGCCGTGCATTTGAGTGGACTTTTGTTGTAGCTGCAGTTAATTTCAACATGTTAGGGGCTGATTTTTTGTGCTCACATGGTTTATTGGTTGATCTTGCTAATAGGCGTCTTTTCACTCTATTCCCTGCACAGCTCGAGTGGCGCCGCCAACTGCACAAGCCAATGTCACAGCTGCGGGTGGTAAGTTCCACGCACTCCTCACTCAGTTCCCAGCACTCAGAGTCCCAACGTTTTCGGCGGCAGTGGCTAAACGTGCGGTGGAGCACTATGTCACTACCACCGGCCCGCCTTTTTTTGCAAAAGCTCGGCGCCTGGACTCAGCTAAACTGACCATAGCGCGCGAGGAGTTTGCCAACCTGGAAAAGCTGGGCATCATCAGGCGTTCGAAAAGCCCCTGGGCTTCACCATTGCACATGGTCCCAGAGGCTGATGGCTCGTGGCGACCTTGTGGTGATTTCCGCAGGTTGAATAATGCCACTGCACATGACCGCTACCCGATCCCGCACATCCAAGATTTTTCAGTTCATTTGGCGGGGGCGTGCATTTTTTCTAAAATAGATTTGGTGCGCAGTTACCATCAGGTTCCAGTGCGCACTCAGGACATACCCAAAACAGCGGTAATAACTCCTTTCGGGCTTTTTGAGTTTTTGCGCATGCCTTTTGGACTCAAGGGTGCGGCGCAGACGTTCCAGCGCATGATGGACGCGGTCCTACGTGACCTCCCTTTCGTGTTCATCTATTTGGATGACATTTTGGTAGCCAGCACGTCCAAAGACGAACACGAGAGCCATCTCACAGCAGTTTTCCGGAGGTTAGCAGAGCACGGGTTAATAATTAACCCAGCGAAGTGTCAGTTTGGGGTGGCGCAGATTGATTTTTTGGGGCATCGCGTTTCACCAGAAGAAGTGGTCCCTCTGCCCGATAAAGTGCGCGCAATAACAAATTTCCCCCACCCTCAAACGGTTAAAGTGTTACAAGAGTTTTTGGGAATGGTTAATTTTTATAACCCTTTCCTCCCCAGTGCAGCGTGACTCATGCAACCGTTGTACGCTGCACTAAAAAACAAAAACCCACGAATAAAATCGAATGGTCTCCTGAGCGGGAGCGCGCATTCTCTCAAGTCAAATCAGCTTTGGCAAATGCTACCTTGTTGGCACACCCAGTTCCAACGGCACGCATGGCGCTAACCACTGACGCGTCCGATTTAGCAGTGGGGGCGGTCATTAAACAGCATGTAGCTGGGACCTGGCAACTGCTCGCGTTTTTCAGCAAAACCTTGCGCGATAGCGAGCGAAAGTACAGCGCATTCGACAGGGAGTTGTTGGCACTACACTTGGCCATCCGCCATTTCTAGTTCTGGCTGGAAGGGCGCCGTTTCACCACGTTCGTGGACCACAAGCCGCTGACTTTTGTGATGGCCAAGATTTCGGAACCTTGGTCGGGCCGGCAGCAGAGACAGCTGGCCGCGATATCGGAGTTTACCACCGATATCCAGCATGTCGCAGGTAAACATAATGTGGTGGCTGCCGTGAGACTGCCTCTCACGTGCTGTGACAGCTCCAGGCCCCGTGGGGGCAGACTCTGCAGCCATGGCCGCGGGCCAGGGTAGCGAAGCGGAAGCACACGCAGCCCCGGTCCACATAGGGTTAGATTATGCAGCCATGGCCGCGTAGCAGGTTAGCGACGCGGACGTGCGCGCGCTCCAGTCTGGACCAACAGGGTTAAGGCTGGAGGACAGGGTGCTGCAAGATGGTATGCCCCCGTTAATCTGCGATATCTCCACTGGGCGGCCGCGTCCGGTGGTACCAGCTGCGTGGCGCCGCCGTGTTTTTGACTCGATCTATTCTCTAGCACACCCGGGGGTGCGCGCATCGGTCAACATGGTAGGAGAGAAATTTGTATGGCCGGGGATGTGCAAACAGGTCAAGGAATGGGCGACAGCCTGCGTAACGTGTCAGCGAGCCAAAATACACAGACACACTAGAGCTCCTTTGGAGCCTTTTCACATCCCGGCTAAGCGCTTTGATCATGTGCATGTCGACTTGGTAGGCCCCCTTCCGTCGTCACAGGGGTACACACATCTTTAGACTATGGTGGACCGCACCAGGCGTTGGCCGGAAGCGGTCCCTCTGGCATCAACCACAGCCGAGGAGGTGGCGCGCACGTTTTTAACAGCTTGGGTAGCGCGCTTTGGAGTTCTGTCGGACATAATGTCCGATAGAGGCCCTCAATTTGTTTCCGAACTCTGGTCATCGATGGCCCATAGCCTAGGGGTAACGATCCACCGCACTACCGCGTACAACCCACAGGCTAATGGTTTATGTGAACGTTTCCACAGGTCATTGAAAGCGGCCCTCAGAGCGTCGCTCACGGATACAAATTGGGTGGACAAACTACCATGGGTTTTATTGGGGTTGCGTTCTGCACCTAAAGAGGATTTAAAAGCCTCCCCAGCTGAGTTAGTCTTTGCGCAGCCACTCCGGCTGCCCGGGGAGTTTCTCCCGGATAATCCTGCGCCAGAGTGCCCCCCCGCTCAGCGGTCGCAGAGCGACACGGGAGCGAGCACGCTTCCTGGCCCAGTTCATCACAGTTTCCCACGCATTTTTGTGCCTAAAGCTTTAAAAAATGCGGAGTTTGTTTTTGTCAGACATGATGCCAATCGCCCAAACTTGTGGCCGCCTTATGATGGACCGTTCAGAGTGCTGGAAACAGGAGATAAGCATTTTTTGCTAGATTTGGGAGGCAGAAAGGAGACAATTGGCATTAACAGACTCAAACCTGCTTTTGTGATGGCCGATGAACCTGTGCAGTTGGCGACGGCCCCCCGTCGCGGCAGACCCCCTAAAGAGCATTCCCCAGAACACCCACAGAGATTGACTAACAGTTCTAATCCACCGGCAGTAAAGCCGGCTTACAGCAAATACGGCAGAAGACTACGGCCTAAGCAGCAGGTGGACTGATATGTAGTGATTTTATTATGACATGCATCTTTAGTTATGATTGTTCCATTTTAGACGTTTGGGGGGGGGGGGGTCATGTGGGGCACATATGTTGGTTTCATACGCTCCACAGATATTTCACTGTATGTTTATTGTGTGCTTCATGTCTCATGAAACAAAGGGACTGAGCCTCCGAGAGGTAACAGCAGAGTGTGAGATTGGGCCTTTTGTTCCAAGGAGATGACCTTGAGAGATTTCCTGACCACAGGAGAGTAGGAGGTGGATGGTGTGAAGATCGGAGGAAGTCACATTGTGACTGGGATTAAGTACCATGTGACTGCATGTTTGATGTCCCGGGTATAAAAAGGACAGATGTGAGAAAATTCATCCTCTTTTTCTTGCTTTGAGATTGTTGGAGTATGCGGTCTGTGAATAAAGCTGAACCTGAGGAATAAACTCAGTCTCACCCTTGTGCACATTCTCCACATTAGAAATGAATAAAGAGACCTGGAGGCTCCATTCACCTTCAGAGTCCTGCAGGTAATTTCTCCAAACTGGAATGGCACATTCTTCTGCCCTTCTCTTGTTGTCTCCTGCCACAGACAGCTGGGTGTGGATAAGGTGATCCTTCCACCGTACCTTCCATTGTACCCACCATACAAGTCAGGAAGTTCCCCAACCAGAAGCCCTGAATCAACAGACAGGTATGTCATATGCTGCGTGCTCATTCTCTTGTATTTAAATCAGGCAATAAGGCTGAGTACAAAGTTCCAAAGTATGGACTGAGGAAGGCTATAACAACAGCCAAGAGGCAGTACAGAGAAAAGCTGGACAGCTTCTACTCCACTCCTGATCCTGGGCACATGTGACAAGGCCTGCAGCACATCACAGACTACAAGATAACCACCAGCAGCACCACTAGCTCCACAGACAGCCTGTCGGATGATCTCAACACCTTTTACACCCGCTTTCAGACCTCCAGCTTCAGTGCAGAGACGAGACACACACACATGCTTCATGCATGCCCCCCTCCACTAAAAGTCTCATCAGGACAGGTAAAAGAAGCACTGAGGAATATCAACCCTTGCAAGGCAGCAGGGTCAGACAACATCCCTGGGCGGGCTATCAGAACATGTGCTGCTGAGCTGAGTGATGTTCTCACAGCCATCTTTAACTTCTCCCTCAACCAGAACATGGTCCCTTCCTGCTTCAAAACCACAACCATCATCCCCCTCCCCAAAAATAGCCTGCCAACGTGCCTGAATGATTACAGGCCAGTAGCAGTCACTCCAATCATCATGAAGTGCTTCAAGAGAGTAGTGCTGGCCCTCATTCAGGACAGCATACCAGATACCCTGGACCCCCTGCAGTACACCTACTGGCCCAACAGGTCCACCTCAGACGCCATTGCTGCTGCACTCTATTACTCCCTCTCCCACCTGGAAGATAAAGACTCCTATGTCAGGATGCTGTTTGTTGACTACAGCTCCTCCTTCAACATGGTCATCCCCCACAAACTCACGGACAAACTGTCTTTACTTGGCCTGCACCCCACCCTCTGTGACTGGCTACCGGACTTTCTGACTGGCAGGCCTCAGTCTGTCAGGATTGGTAACAGGACCTCAGCCAGCATCATCACAAGCACAGGTGTCCCACAGGGTTGTGTTCTCAGCCCCATCCTCTACAACCTCTTCACACATGACTGTGTTGCTTCCCACAAGGACAATGCAATCTCAAAGTTTGTGGATGACACAGCAGTGATAGGACGCATCACTAGTGATAATGAACCATCCTACAGGAGGAAGGTGACCAGCCAGGTGTCATGGGGTGAGGACAACAACCTCACCCTCAGCAGACAAGATGAAGAAAATGATAGTGGACATGAAGAAGGGGAGGAGTCCTCATCGGCCGCTGTTCATCCCAGAGTTTGAGATGTAGAGGATGAGCAGCTTTAAAAACTGGGACATCCACATCAGCAAGGACCTTACGTGGGCACTTAACACCACAGAGCTGGTTAAGAGAGCTGAACAGTGGCTGTATTTTCTGAGGAGGCTGAGGAAGTCTGGCATGTTCCCCAAGATCCTCAACAACTTCTACAGCTGCATGATCGAGAGCGTCTTGACCAACTGCATCACTGCGTGGTACGGAGGAACTCCTGCAGAGAGTGGTGAAGACAGCTGAGAAGATCATCAGGACTCCACTCCTCTCTTTGCAAAGCATCTACTACCACAGAGTCCAAAGGAGAGCTGCCACCATCCTCCAGGACCCCACCTACCCCCAGCACAGAATGTTCACACTCCTACCCTAAGACTGGAGTTACAGAAGTGTGAAATGCAGGACATCCAGACTAAAAAACTCCTTCTTTCCCACTGTCATCAGACTCCTGAACAAATAACACAAATCCAGACACAGCTTTGCAAATAGGAATTCACACACTGGAAGCTAAATTTGCACATTGTTCATTTGCACACTGTACATAGTCTCACCCTGTCTCATGTCCATATCATCTCTGCTGCTACATTATCATTGTACAGTCCACTGGGTATTATCAGGGCACACGGCTTTAGACAGAGGAATTCTCACACTGGATGCTAATTTGTACAGTGCTCATTTGCACATTGTACATAGTCCCATGGCATATAACGTTCATATCATTTCTGATATTAAAATTGTCATTGTACATTCTATTGGATATTATCAGAGACAAGTCATACTCACTCAGTGAGCTTTATTCTACTCTGTATTCTACTGGTGTAATATTGCCAATATTAGGAGCATCTTGTCTCAGAGTGACGCTGAGAAACTGAGAAGCTGATCCACGCTTTTGTTTGCTCTAGATTAGATTATTGTAACTCTTTATTATCAGGTTGTCCTAAAACATCTTTTAAAAGTCTTCAGTTGATCCAAAATGCTGCAGCAACAGTTTTAACAGGTACTAGAAAGAGAGATCATATCTCTCTGGTTCTGGCCTCCCTTCACTGGCTTCACATAGAGTTTTGAATTAAGTTTAAAATCATTCTTCTCACTTTCAAAGCTCTAAACAACCAGGCCCCTTTTTTATTTAAAAGATCTGATACTACCCTATTATCCTAACAGAGCACTACGCTCCCAAAATGCTGGATTACTTGTAATACCTAGAATCTCCAAAAGTACAATGGGAGGCAGAGCCTTCAGTTATCAAGCTCCTCTCCTGTGGAACCAGTTACTAATCTGGATTCGGAGTCAGACTCGATCTCTGTTTTTAAGAATAGGGTTAAAACATTCCTTTTTGATATAGCCTACAATTAGGGAGGGATCATGTGTCTCTGAACCCTCGCTTAGTTATTCTGCTAATAGGTTTAGACAGCCGGGGGACCTCCAATAATGCACTGGGCTTCACTCCTTTCTTCACTCTCAATGAAATATTTTTTTTTTGCTGGTCATTAACATCTGTTTGTTCTCTCCCATAGATCGAGTCCCGCATTGTGCTCTTTGCGCTCTACATATCTGTTCTTTTCATCTTCACTATCCCTTCACCCCCCATACAGTCGCAGCAGATGACTGCCCCTCCATGAGCCTGGTTCTGCTGGAGGTTTCTTCCTGTTAAAAGGGAGTTTTTCATTTCCACCGTTGCCAAGCGCTTGCTCACAGGGGATCGCCTGATTGCTGGGGTCAATCTGCAATTGTGGGGGTTTCCCCTACAGTTGAAAGTGCTATGAGATGACTGTTGTTGTTAAATGGTGCTATATAAATAAAGTTGAATTCAATTCAATTGAATTGAATTGAACTGAATTAATTCAATTCAATTAATTACTCAGGGACAAGTCATAATCACCCAGTGAATTTTCATTCTTCTTGTTTCCTCTAGTCTTAACTGCTTTCACTGTTCTAATTGATTTTAATGTGTATTTATTAGTATTTATTAGTATTTAGGTGTTTTTATTACCTTTATTATTATTAGTATTGTTGTGTATTTATTACCTTGGCATTCGTTGCGGACAGCAGAGTAAGAATTTCATTGCTCAGGAAATGTTGCATTTCTTAAATGTGCACATGATAATAAAGCCTTTCAATCCTTGAATCATTGATTCCTTTAAGTAAGCAGTGAGTGGGGTTCATGACACATTAGGGCTCTGAAACTTTCTGGATGTATTCTGATTTCTTCACGGATGCCAAGGGTCCTAAGCCCCTTCCTAAATCTGTTAAAACAAGACAAACGAGAAGTCATCTGTCAAGAGAAAATGTGACATTTTTGGAAAAATGAAATGTTAACTTTTTTTGATGTCTGTCAATTTGAATTTGGTTAGCTCCTCCTGCTTGCCAGAAATGTTAGCGAAAACATGTACAGTGTCCCCACAGGACAGGGTTAAAGCACCTGTAATGAAAAGCAGTGACTTTGACCTCACAGAGTTAATGGTGGGATTGTCCTGCAGCCCGTTTCACCTCATTACATTGACATTTGTATTTTTTTTTTCTTCCTTAAATTAGAAATGTATTCTGAAGAGGAAAACTTGTTTAAAAAAAAATGAGCTTATGCAGTTCAAGCTTGTGTTAAGATTGGACAAGAAGTATTCCAACCATTAGTAAGTAAACAGCTGCAAGTGGCAATCTGTTGGAAACAGAAAAGGCTCAGGGGATAAAACGGGTTGATAATTGAATGTAAGCTTGGTAGCTCACTCCCCTGGCTCCCCCTGGTTTTTATCCCAAATTAGTCTTCCATAATATACTCAAACAGCAAATGGACAATTACATCCATTAGTATGTGGATGTTTTTTTTTTTTTAATTGATTAAGTGCATTAGCTATGGAGTATAGGCCTTAGTGGCTTGTGATTTGAAAAAACCAGGATGTTCTTGGTATTCTACTAGTGCTGGGAAAATAATAGTCTGTCGCTTTACCAAATGCATCTACTGTATACGTGACATCAAAATCTGTAGGACCGATCACTCGTGATGGTAGAATCTGGCAGTAGCCATACCACCAGGGAAGACACCTAAATGATGTTGGATAGAAAATGAACAAGCAACCTCCTGCACCAGAGTGTAGCATTCTACTTTGTTACTAAGAGATGGCTCTTTGGCAAACCAAATAGGAAATAGGAATGACCAGGAATACATCCATACACTGTATACTGTAATTTTCCAGATTGAGATCAATAAAGTACATAAAATAAAGTAAATAAAGTACAACTATCTATATTTAACAGTAATGCTCGTGGAGTTTTTCTACATCATATACTAACATATGCCAGCTGGATGTGCGATGTTAAGATATTAAACTACTGGTAACTTCAACACAATAATGTAGCTTTAGCAGTCTTAGCTTTAATAAACAAGCATCAGCTCAACCTTTCCTTTGTGATATGAGCACAGTGCAGGTAATAATAACTTCATAAGGCTTGTGCCACAACAGTCAGAATAGGATCTAAGCCAATTTCCTAAACTGTCATTGTAGCAATTAAAGCGTGACCAAAGTATAATTCTACACTACACAATGGCTTTGTGTGATTGCTCATCCAAAGCAATAGTTGACTGAGCTCCAGCTGCACAACTGTGGGTGGAGGTGTGCGTGTGTACGTGTCTGTTTATGTATTTCATGTTAGGTGATCTCAGCTTGCCAAGATGAGGTCCATGATGTCATTAATCTTAATGCTAAAATCACAGCAACACAGACATTTACTGTATATGCAGCTGGGTTGTTTCATTTGAAAAAAGCCTCAGTGTGAACAACTCACCCCCCCCCACCACCCCCCAAACACACACCAAAAAAAGAAGTAAATAATTTACCTTTTCCAGGAGTTACAACTGTATTGTACATACATACTCCGCAAGAACAGAGAAATTTCTTCTCTTTCCCCTGGCTGTAAGAACAAAATAGAACAAAATTACATTTTTGTTCTTGCACCCTTGGTTTGGGAGTTCTTACAGCTATTTCTTGCCACATCATTGTAGCAGAACGTTTTTCTTGCATGGTGTCGAGAGCTATTGTGAGTGGTAAGAAATTAAAATTTCCCAGGAGTTCTGGACTTTCTTGTGAAGTATGAAATGTTCTGACCAGAAAGAACTTTATTCTTGTTCTTACCACCTCAAGAAAAAGTACAAATTTCTTTGTCCTTGGGGAGTATGTAATGGCCTTAAGTCTTTTAAGGGTTGTCTCTCTGAGTTCTAGCCAAGGGAAGTTTTGCCCATTCTTCACAGCAACACTGCTCCAGCTCCTTCAAGTTAGACAGGTTTGTACAACAATCTTTAAATCTCACCACAGATTCTCAGTTGGATTGAGGTCTCGGTTCTTCCAGAACATTTAAGTGTTTCTCCTAACCCATTCTAGGAAACTAGGGTCACCAGTCTGAGTCTTCCAGAGAACTGAGACTGGGTTGGAGGTTCCCCTACAAGCAGAACAATGACTGTAAACACACGGCTAAAGCAATACTTTAGTGGTTAGGATAAACACTTTAATGTCCTGGGAATCAATCAAATGTTTTAAACTAATTTGTCACAGCTTTTTCAGAAGTAAGTTGTGATTAAGTGCAATTACAGTTTTTAGACTAACTAACGTAAATATGACTAATCGCTTTGAAACTGGGGAGTAGGGGTGGAGTGAGGATGCATAGGCACAATACACATAAAGAGTTTTTTTTTTTTTAATTACATACACTTCTTTACCTTACAATAAGTTTTACAATATGTTCAGTCTGATTAGGATGGCGATCAGCCTTAACCATACCTTGACAGCTGCCTTGAGAGCTCTGAAGAAAGAAATCTGAAGGCAGTCAGTGCGATCTTGGGTATTATTTTCCATATTTCGGAGTGAGACTTGGCAACACTGATGGAGTGTTGCCAACTATACACAGTATTTTAGTCTAATATTTTATTTATTAATGTTACACAAATTTACAAGTCGAGTGGGAAATATTCAAAAAATCATGCAAACTGCTTTCGCCCATTTGATTCCAATGTCCTGATAATAAATAAGAATAAATGAATGACAATATCATTAGTAAGACAATTGCATAAATTGTCTGAAATAAGAGACTACTAAAGTCGCCACAATGAAATCAGATAATGATCATATGATATACAGTATATAGTTTTCCATATGACTATTTCATTCAATCTTTTTACTTTCCCTGAACACAAACAACAGTTTACGTACCAACAGAACCAAAATGCACTACTCCAATTCCAACTGGCCATATTCAGCCAAATGCTTAATCTAGCAAACACCCACCTGGCTGGTCTTCCTTGTGTTAGGAGACTTAGTCCAAATGGCTCCCTTTTCAACTGTCTCTAATACACCATGCAATGCAAGGTCTCCTTTAAATTTTATGATATTAATTACTTCTCAAAACAATGATGTAAAATTTTATGAAGATTAGCTTCTATAGCAAGTGGATTGACTGCTATCTACACTGAACAACTTCAGGAATAAGTTAAAATTCATTTAAAAAATAGGCTGGTTGTTCATGCCATATGGATTGTCCAGTACAGCCCACAGAACTGCCTGCTGGCATCAACCGCCATTCAAACATGGATACTTACAAAGATGGATCTCTATGGCTTCATATGTTTAACTTGTCTTGCGTGGAACCTGGAAACTGTTACAATGCGTTCAGACAAAAGCTGAAAGGCAGTGTGTGCAAATGCATGTTATCTCAAATGCAATCATGTAAATAGATGAAAGTTTGTGTCTGACTGAGTCGCAGAGGGGCGGGGTTTCCTTCATAACTTCTGCTGCTGCTTTCTACCTGCTGTGAAAATCCCCAAAACACCATGATGGTTAAGTTTACAACGTTATCCGGAGGGGCACATAGCTAGGAAAATGTCACAGCCTGTTTGTGAAAGTGCACCTTGATGACAGTTGTTTACACTTCTAGCCTGCTAGCCCATGTTAACAGATCCATAGCAGCATTATGTGGGTGGATAAACAACAGAGACTCCGTTTCAGCTCCAGAGCTCCTGGTCCATCTGTCTGCAGGTGAGGGTCAGTCTCATTTTCAAACTACTTTACTCTCCAGTGTTGATACTTTTAGTCCAGTGACAGCAGAATCTCAAGGCTGATTACTAACTATCACTACAAAATCTCCTGGACACAAATGCACAAATTTGCATGTATTTGCATGGTTACTTTGCGTAAACATGTTTTTGCACCGCTTGAAAAATTTTCTTCGTGTTTGGTCTGCATGTTTATTATGCAGATTGTTTTAGGTGTACCTTAGGTTAAAACACTCATTACTGCAAAATGATGATTTTTTTTTTCCTTAGAGACCATTGTTGTGTAGAGACTAGCACTATTGCCTCACAGTAAAAATGTCATAGTGTAGAGGATGCCTTTCACAAACGAGACTGAGTTTATTTCTCAGGGTTGGTTTATTGAGAGGTCACATCCTCCAACAAGAACAGAATCTCAGAAAAGAGGTAGAACAATCATCCTTCACGGTTCTTATACCCTCCAAAGACACAAAACCCCCAACATCAAATAACCCCCCCCCCAACCCACAGTCCTTGAGTAAACATACAGCCCCCGAGGCTCCTTGGCGTCTCCATTGTCTCTCTCATCCTTCTAGCCTCCGGGGCTCCTGCTGGGACATTCTCTCCCACTTCCCGTCTCCTAAAAGACCAACTTCACACCTGCCGTAGGTCTCTGCAGGGTCAGGTCCTCTTTGGCCATTGAGACGTGAAGCTTCCAGAATATGCACCGTCATGCCTACTAGGTATATGTGGGTGAATATGAATGCCATATATGCGCCCTAAATATGCGCCATATACCCCCCCCCCAAAAAACGTCTAAATAAGGACAAAGTACACCCCAAAATGCATAGAAACATGTCATATCACACAGAACAGCAAAATGGCACAACATATCACACTTCCAACTGCTTGGGCTTCAACCTCCTACCATATCTGCTGTAAACAGGTTTCAATCTGCCTGTAGCTGTTTCTTGCATCTGTGGATCAGAGTCGTTAGCACATCCTTGTAAAAGCTTAGAAGAGTGTCTCCCCGGTGGCCTGCCGCGACGGGGGGCCCTGGCTAACTGCATTTGTTCATCAGCCAACACAAAAGCGGGTTTGAGTCTGTTAATGCAGACTAATTCCCTCCTGTCACCCAAATCGAGCAAAAAATGTTTTTCCCCAGTTTCCAACACTCTGAACGGTCCATCATAAGGCGGCCTTAAACCTGGCCTCTGAGCGTCGTGTCTAACAAAGACAAATTCTGCTTTCTTTAAGGCTTTAGGCACAAAAATGTATGGGGAACTGTGATGAACTGGGCCGGGGAGGGTGTTTGATCCCGTGTCGCTCTGCAGCAGCTGAGCGGGTGGGCGATTTGGTGCGGGGTTCTCTGGAAGGAATTCGCCCGGTAACCGGAGGGGTTGGGCAAAAACTCGCTCAGCCGGAGAGGCTTGCAAATCTTCCTTAGGTGCTGAATGCAACCCTAATAAAACCCATGGAAGTTTATCAACCCAATTTGTGTCCGTGAGAGCCGCTCTGAGGGCTGCTTTCAATGACTGGTGAAAGCGTTCGCACAAACCATTGGCCTGAGGGTTATAAGCAGTAGTGCAGTGAATTTTCACCCCCAGACTGAGGGCCATGGATGACCAGAGCTCGGAAATGAATTGGGGACCCCTGTCAGACGTTATGTCTGACGGGACTCCAAAACGCGCTACCCAAGCCGTTAAAAACGCGCGCGCCACATCTGCTGCTGTAGTTGACGCCAGGGGGACCGCTTCTGGCCAGCGCGTTGTGCGGTCTACCATGGTTAGAAGGTGTGTGAAACCCTGCGACAGTGGGAGGGGTCCCACCAAGTCGATATGCACGTGGTCGAAGCGTTTGGCCGGGAGGTGAAAAGGTTCTAAGGGGGCCCGCGTGTGCTTGTGTATCTTTGCTCTTTGACACGCTGCACAGGCTGCGGCCCACTCTTTGACCTGTTTACGCAGCCCCGGCCAAACAAATTTTTCTCCCACCATTTTGATCGATGCGCGAACTCCCGGATGTGCCAGCAAATGGATTAAATCAAAAATGCGGCGGCGCCACGCAGCTGGGACCACGGGGCGGGGGCGCCCCATGGAGATATCGCAGATTAGAGGAGGCATACCTGTCTGATGCACGCTGTGCTCCAGCCTTAGCCCTATTGGCCCAGACTGGAGCGCGCGCACATCCGCATCGCTAACCTGCTCGGCGGCCATGGCTGCATAATCTAAGCCTACGCAGACCGGGGCTGTGAGCGCTTACGCGCCGCAAGCCTGGCCCGCGTCCATGGCCACCGTGTCTGCCCCCTGGGGGCCTAGCATTGCAACTGCACGCGAGAGGCAATCTGCCACTACATTGTGTTTGCCCGCCACATGTTGAATGTCAGTGGTAAACTCTGAAATCGCTGCCAGCTGTCTCTGCTGTCGGCCCGACCATGGCTCTGAAATCTTGGCCATTGCAAATGTTAATGGTTTGTGGTCTACAAACGCAGTGAAACGGCGCCCTTCCAGCCAGAACTGGAAGTGGCGGATGGCCAGATGCAGCGCTAAAAGCTCCCTATCGAACGCACTGTATTTCCGCTCGTTATCGCGCAATGTTTTGCTGAAAAACGCAAGCAGTTGCCAGCTCCCTGCTACCAGTTGCTCGACAACCGCCCCCACTGCTACGTCGGAAGCGTCCGTGGTTAGTGCCATGCAAGCTGCTGGCACTGGGTGTGCCAACAGCACAGCGTTCGCCAGGGCCGACTTGACCTGGGAGAAAGCGCACTCCCGTTCCGGGGACCACTCTACCTTATTTGCAGGTTTTTGTTTCTTTAGTGCCGCGTACAGTGGGTGCATGAGCTGTGCCATGCTGGGGAGGAAACAGTTATAAAAATTGACCATCCCCAAAAATTCTTGCAATGCTTTAACTGTCTGCGGCTGGGGAAACTCCGTTATCGCGCGTACTTTATCGGGCAGCGGGACCGCTCCTTCTGGAGAAACGCGGTGGCCAAAAAATCAATTTGCACTACCCCGAATTGACATTTCGCTGGGTTAATTATCAGCCCATGCTCTGTCAGCCTCTGAAAAACCGCTGTGAGGTGGCGTTCGTGTTCGACTTCGGATGCACTGGCTACCAAAATATCATCCAAATAGGCAAACACGAAAGGGAGGCCACGCAACACCACATCCATCATGCGTTGGAACGTCTGTGTAGCGCCTTTGAGGCCAAAAGGCATGCGCAAAAACTCGAAAAGCCCAAAGGGGGTTATTACTGCCGTTTTGGGTATGTCTTGAGCGGGGACTGGGACTTGGTGATAACCGCGTACCAAATCTATTTTGGAAAAGATGCGCGCCCTCGCCAAATGCGCCGAAAAATCCTGGATGTGCGGAATCGGGTAGCGGTCGTGTGCTGAAGCATTATTTAACCTGCGGAAATCACCGCAAGGCCGCCATGAGCCGTCAGCCTTGGGGACCATATGCAGGAGTGACGACCAAGGGCTGTTAGAGCATCTAACAATGCCCAGTTTTTCCAAGTTGGCGAATTCCTCGCGCGCGATGGCCAGTTTAGCTGGGTCCAAGCGCCGAGCTTTTGCAAAAACAGGGGGGCTGGAGGTAGTTATGAAGTGCTCGACCCCGTATTTAGCTATTGACGCTGAAAATGTTGGGACCGTGAGTGCTGGGAACTGATTGAGTAGTGCATGAAACTTACCACCCGCAGCTGTGACATTAGGATGTGCAGAAGGCGGGGCCACCCGAGCTGTACAGGAGATAGAGTGGAAAGACGTCTATTAGTAAGATCAACTAATAAACTGTTTGAGCATAAAAAATCAGCACCTAACATGTTGTTGCTAACTGCAGGTACGACGAAAGTCCACTCGAAGGTGCGCCCGTGGAAGGATAGAAGGAGCATCTTCTCCCCATAGGTTTTGATCATCGAGCCATTTGCCGCTAGCACCAGGGGTCCGCTGGAAGGCGCCAGCAGGTCTGCATAGGAAGGCTTGACAAAACTCAGCTGGGAGCCTGTGTCCACCAGGAAATCCTTCCCTGAATTCGCGTCCGTCACGAAAAGCAGCTTGTTCTTCGTGCCGAGAGCAGCAGCTGCTACCGACTCTCGGTCTTGGCATTTCCCTGGCGCTTGTATCGGCACGGTGGGATGCATCTGCGCGCCCTCTCGGCGAAACGTCGATGGTAAAAGCGGAGGGTGCTGTCCGCTCCGCTTCTCCTGGTCTCTGCCGCTGCTGACGTCAGTGGGTCCGGTGCTGCGGCCTCTGGTCTCCCCTCATCTCGCGGGGGTGCGTTCAGCTCCGTTGCCGCCGTTGTGACTGCGTGTCGTTTATGGGCGTCGACGAGCCGCTGCGCCTCCTGGCCCAGCCCGTGGTAGTCGCGGTCGTTGAGCAGCTGTGAGCTGGCCAGGTTGACTCTCACTGCTGGCGGTAGTGTTCTGAGAAAGAGGTGGGCAAAGATAAAACTGTCATCATCTTCGCCTCTCAGGTTGATCATCCTCGCCATCAGATCTGCCGGCCTGTCTGCTTCCCCTTCTGTCAGCGCCAGAAGTCTCTCTGCTCGCTCTCCCTGCGAGGGAGTGAAAGCTCGAATGAGGGCGGCTTTCAGTGCACCATACTTGTCGTCCTGGGGCGGGTGGTTGGTCAGGCTCTCCACCCGCTGCACTGTGAGGCTGACCAGCTTCGCGACGACATGGTAGAACCTCGTTGCGTCCGCTGAGATTCCCTGAAGGTGGAACTGCGCCTCCACAGTGGTAAACCAGGAGCGCGGGTTATGTTGCCAGAAATCGGGCAGCTGTAGTGTGGTAGCTGTGTTAACCCGGATGGCTCCTGAAGAGTCCGGTGCGGGAAGATCGTCGCCACCGGCCATAGTTTGTCGTAGGTCACCAGTGTAGAGGATGCCTTTCACAAACGAGACTGAGTTTATTTCTCAGGGTTGGTTTATTGAGAGGTCACATCCTCCAACAAGAACAGAATCTCAGAAAAGAGGTAGAACAATCATCCTTCACAGTTCTTATACCCTCCAAAGACACAAAACCCCCAACATCAAATAACACCCCCCCAACCCACAGTCCTTGAATAAACATACAGCCCCCGAGGCTCCTTGGCGTCTCCATTGTCTCTCTCATCCTTCTAGCCTCCGGGGCTCCTGCTGGGACATTCTCTCCCACTTCCCGTCTCCTAAAAGACCAACTTCACACCTGCCGTAGGTCTCTGCAGGGTCAGGTCCTCTTTGGCCATTGAGACGTGAAGCTTCCAGAATATGCACCGTCATGCCTACTAGGTATATGTGGGTGAATAGGAATGCCATATATGCGCCCTAAATATGCACCATAATAGGTTCAAATACATCAGCCAGCAGGACCTATCTGTGTGGAGACTGCATGTTCTGCACATGCTTGTATGGGTTTACTCTGGGTACTCCAGTTTCCTCCCACATTCCAATAAACATGCAAGTTAGGTTAATTGGAGATTCTAAAGTGGTCCTAGGTGTGACTTGGTGAGGGGATTAGCATCGCACCATAGCAACCTCATCCAGTTGGATGCCCAGGAATTTTCCTCTGGGATTCATAAAGTATAACAAACCAATCCACATTCTCAGCAGTTTAATTTTACTATTCCCTTATTTTGTTTTTTTAAACAGTAACTGTATTCTTGAATGGAGATAACTATTTATTTATTCTGGAAATTTGAAAGGTTAAGCATTTAGACTTAAGGGTTTGCTGTTGTGGTGCTCAGTGATGCATCATGGCAGACACAATTCCATACTTCCATTTAACTAACTAACTAACCTGCACTTATATAGCGCTTTTCTAGTCACAAAGACCACTCAAAGCGCTTTCACTAGTACTAACCCTCTATTCTAAGGGCCTATAGGAAACAGATATCAAGGGACAATTTAGAACAACCAATTAGCCTAACATGCATGTCTTTGGATTGTGGGAGGAAACTGGAACCCCCGGAGTAAACCCACACAGCACAGGGAGAACATGCAAACTCCATACAGAAAGGTTCCTACCCCTGCCAGCCTGGGGATTCGAACCAGGAACCTTCTAGCTGTAAGGCAACAGTGCTAACCACTGCACCACCGTGCTGCCCGTGCTTTAAACAAGCACATTTACATTCATTAACACAATAACATTTAGCACGTTTGCTTTAGTTAACATTTAAACGTAATCATGCCAATTAATATGGTGGAAAAGAAGGTGCTTCCATGTAAATCAAATGATGCTCATTATATCACTTGTTCTTTCAGTGGACACACTTTCTCCTTTTTATCTTTTTTACTATCGATCCTAAAGGTTTGGAATAAATGTTAAACATGTAAAAAACATAAATGCATTTGCAGAAGGAATGTCAAAAAAGCCCTTATGTTCAGACATATCACAATATGAGGTTGTGTTGTACTTGACGTTGTTATATGAACCAGTAATGTTGGCCCAAGACTCCCATTCTGGAATCACTGGAATCATTTTGAAATGGAAGAAAATCATTAGTTTGGATTAAAGAAATCTAAACAATACATCTTTGATATTTTGAAGTTTTGACAGGAATTTTATATATCTTAAGATTTTAACAGTAACATTATGATCTCTAAAGCAAAGATTGTTTTTCCAATAAAATTATAAGTATTGAATATACATTTATTATCTTTGGTGTGTAATTTCAATAGATAAAATTAAACTTTTTGCCAGTTACCAGGTAGATTTTTTTTAGATGTAGATGGACATTAAGACAATAAATACACAGGGTTACAAAAATAATTTTTTTTGTAAGTAGTCTGTGTTTTTTCAATGGATTTAAGACAACTTTGCAATTTTGCTGAATCCGAAAATGAGATCCGTTCCTCTTGATCAGGTCAGGTTTTTATGCTAAGTTGATTTTTAAAAAATCTGATCTTCTGACTAAATTGATTACATTTTTGTGACATTATCGATTGATTTTTGTTAATATTTCTCATCAAAATAGATTTTTAAGAGAAAAAATCGTTTTCTAACACTATTGATTAAATGTTACAAATTCGATTACTGTACACTACCGTTCAAAAGTTTGGGGTCACTTAGAAATTTCCTTATTTTTGAAGGAAAAGCACTGTTTTTTTCAATGAAGATAACTTTAAACTAATCAGAAATACACTCTAATATCTAATACATTGCTAATGTGGTAAATGACTATTCTAGCTGCAAATGTCTGGTTTTTGGTGCAATATCTAGATAGGTGTATAGAGGCCCATTTCCAGCAACTATCACTCCAGTGTTCTAATTGTTATAACCCGAGCGCCGGTTCTGATCGCGCTCGGGCAAAGTTCTATTCGCAGCCGGCCTTGACAGCTGCGGGCTGTATTCTGGCCTCACCGGGCTCTTATTGTGAAGGTGCTCGGTGGGGCTTCCGCCTGTCAAGGTTGGTCAGCTGTTTGTCATTACCGTCGTTAGTGCTTCGCCTTTTTAAGCCCGGCATTAGCGACGGTAAGACGCAGGAGTATCAGTCAACATCCCGTCTGATCTTGTCAAGAGTTATCGTCAAACTTTCTTTGCCAAGTCTTGGTCCACGCCTCGTCATGCTTGAGAGCGCCGTTGGCCTTCATGTCAGGTTCGTGTGTGTAGCTTTGTCACAGTTTAGCTCGTAGTGGCTGGGGTTGGCCCTACAAGCTCAAGCCTCATTTTTGTGTGTTGCCCTGAGGGGCTGATAGCCTTGTTGTGTCACGTCTGTAAATAAAATAACATCTTAGCCAAACTCTCTGGTGAACTCTTTAGCGTCTCTTGGTGATCCGCGAGGATCACCACATGACAGTATACTCCTGCCAGGTCGCCTAAACGGAGGCGCCACACCGAGACGCCATAATTGGCGTTTGTGCCATAATTGGACTGTTGTTCCTCCCCGTCTGAGTGTCTGTTTGCTGGGAGAATGCCGTCAGCCAGGGGCCGCGGTCGGCGCCTGGACAGAAGGCTAGTGGAGGTTCTGGAGTACGTGGACTGCACGTTATTCACCGCTACGCTGTGTGTCGCTCCCAGCGTGTGCGCGGTCATTTGGACTACGCTGGGGAGCTTTTGGACAACCTTCCCCTCGATAGTTACGACCACCTGGAGGTGATAACGAGGTGGGAGGAACTCGCCGTTCAGCGCGAGGTACTTCGTGGGCTGGAGGAGAAGAGCAGGAAGCAGAAGAGGATGCATCCTCGCTCCCCGCGCTGATGTCCCATTCCCATGCCAGAGCAGGTCCAGGAGTACGCGCTGTCTGGGGGCCGACGACGATGTCGGCATAATGGCGCAGGTAACCCTCAGCAGAATCCCCGGCTGGACTCGCTGCCGGCGTATCCCGTCAGCGAACCTCCGAGAGCGGCCCCGCTTCGTCCTTCCAGGGGGTCCTCTGTCGCCACCCAGCGGGGAGAAGGAGGAACGACGTCCCCTGCAGCAGGAACCATCTTGGCCCCGGGAGGAAGGCAAGTGCACAATAATTTGTTACACCTTGACCTTGTTCTGCCTTGTCTGACTCCTGGGGATGTAGTTCGGGGTTCGCAGCCCCCCGAGCTCCCTCCACCTGCTGTGGATGAAATAACTAAACCTGCTGCCTCTGTGTTCTCCCCCACTGAGCGGTCCGCGACGCCAGGCCAGCGTCGTTGGATGAGGAGGGCCCCTGCAGTGCTGGAAAGCCTGGATCCGGCCCTGCAGCCACGTCTCGGTCGGAGGAGAAGAGCGGACTGCGGCCCGGAGCCTGAGCCGACGGAGAAGCGTCCCCGGGTCTCCTTGCCGGAGCGGTCCGAGCCAGTGGGTCGAGGGTCTCCCGCCCCCATGCCAAACGGGTCATCTGCGTGGACAGCAGCGTGGGAGGAGCCTCAGGCTGCTGATAACATCTTGTCAGCTGTGGAGCCCAACGCAGCTGAATCCGAGTCTGCTGACAAGAGTCGCCCAGAACCTGGATTGTCGGAGTCCTAGGTGGCAACGGAACCCAAGTGCAGGCAAGTGCTCTCTCTTCTATCTCTGTCGCCTGTTGAGCATTTTTGCCTGCCTCTCGGGGAGGCGAGTGAGGAGCAGCCGTCTGCTGCGCCCGAGCTCGTCTCGCTGGGTTCCGTTGCTACCGGTGATGCTGATCCCGGTTTTCCTTTCCTCGAGCTTTGTTTCAGTGTTGCCGGCGTGGAACGGGTCGGTGTCACCGAGTTGGAGGTCCCAGGTTCGGGGGAGGAGTTCGTCAGTGGAGCTGCACCGGAGGCCCAATCGGGGTCCACCGCGGGGGCGGTTCCGGCCCAATCGGGGTCCAACGTGGGTGCACCGGGGGCCCAATCGGGGTCCACCACGGGGACGGTTCCGGCCCAATCGGGGTCCACCGCGGGTGCGGATCCGACCCAAACGGGGTCCAACGAGGGTGCACCGGAGGCTCGATCGGGGTCCACTGCGGGTGCTGATCCGACCCAATCGGGGTCCAACGAGGGTGCGGATCTGACCCAAACGGGGTCCAACGAGGGTGCACCGGAGGCTCGATCGGGGTCCACTGCGGGTGCTGATCCGACCCAATCGGGTCCAACGAGGGTGCACCGGAGGCTCGATCGGGGTCCACTGCGGGTGCGGTTCTGGCCCAATCGGGTCCCAATGTGGGTGCAGCTGCGACCCAATCTGGGTCCAGAGGTGATGCAGCGCTAACGTGGCCTATAGGCGGACGAGGAGCTGCAGACTCTTCTTCGCGGAGCGGATTTCTGTCTCGCCCTGCTCATCTGCCCCCTCAGAGTCACTGCCCCTATACATCATTGCCGGGGGCCGTGGCGGTCTCTGTTCGCTCGCCCCGGCTCTCCCGAGTTTTGTCCTCGTCAGGGAGGCCGCTGCGGGTTGTTGATGCCTTGGACTGGTGGCTGAGGGACACGGGTCGGCCGCCGGAGGGACTGTTTGGCCGGTTCGGTGCCTCGGTTCGGCCACCCGACCTGTTGTGTGTGCCTTGGGACAACCTAGTTCGACCACCGGAGGAGCGGACGTGCGGGATTTTGGACTCTGGTGAGCCGCCTGGTCCGCCTCTTTTGACCACCGTCCGGCTGTTGGACGCGGGGAGACCACCTGTACTGTTCCTGTGGCTCTTGGTCTCTGCCGGTTGATATAAACTGTCGGGGGGGTAGTGGTCCCTGGGTTTGTCTGTCAGTGTTTGTGCTTTATTTTCCTCTTGTCCTGGTGGTATTTTGTATTTGGCGTTTCATGCCTTGCAGTAGCCCTGCTGATATATGTATAGTCTGGTATGAGCGAGTGATGCTCTGTTTTTGTATTTAGTTTTTTCGGAAACTCATGAGAATTCACACAGTGTGGGAAGTCATTTTTGTTTTCTGGTTGTAACTTGTGCGTCAAGACCTTTTTTTCTCTCTCGTATTTACCCTGTGCTCCCTGTAACAGAGTTGAGACTTTTTGGCAAGTTGTGTTTTGTTCTATGCTGCCTTATTTGTCTCTCAGTTTTTTGTTTTTTTGTTTTTTTTTTCTCTTTTGATGTGAACTCTTGGTATTTTGTCATAGGCTTGTATTTAGTTTATCTGACCCTGTAGTTCTGGTCCTTTGTTCATCCCCATGTGTATTTTTTTTTCTTGTGTTTATTTGAGTATTTTTTTTTTTCAGGTCATCACCCTGTTTTTGAATATTTGGTGTTTTTGTTTCAGTAGTCTGGTTTTTTGTCTGTGATTTTGTCCGAGTTGTTGCCGTGTCATTGTCCTGTATGTTTTTCTGTCTGTTTTGTTGTTGGTTTGGTTTCTCTCCCTCCGCACCTGTCCCCAGCATCCCGCCCTGGGGGGGTGGGGGGTGGGCAGGGTGGTTCCTTGGGGCGTTCTGAGTCTGCCCGTGGAGGGAGGGTACTGTTATGACCCGAGCGCCGGTTCTGATCGCGCTCGGGCAAAGTTCTATTCGCGGCCGGCCTTGACAGCTGCGGGCTGTATTCTGGCCTCACCGGGCTCTTATTGTGAAGGTGCTCGGTGGGGCTTCCGCCTGTCAAGGTTGGTCAGCTGCTTGTCATTACCGTCGTTAGTGCTTCGCCTTTTTAAGCCCGGCATTAGCGACGGTAAGACACAGGAGTATCAGTCAACATCCCGTCTGATCTTGTCAAGAGTTATCGTCAAACTTTCTTTGCCAAGTCTTGGTCCACGCCTCGTCATGCTTGAGAGCGCCGTTGGCCTTCATGTCAAGTTTGTGTGTGTAGCTTTGCCACAGTTTAGCTCGTAGTGGCTGGGGTTGGCCCTACGAGCTCAAGCCTCGTTTTTGTGTGTTGCCCTGAGGGGCTCATAGCCTTGTTGTGTCACGTCTGTAAATAAAATAACATCTTAGCCAAACTCTTTGGTGAACTCTTTGGCGTCTCTTGGTGATCCGTGAGGATCACCACATGACAGTATTCTCCTGCCAGGTCGCCTAAATGGAGGCGCCACACCGAGACGCCTTTTCACCGTGAGTTTGTGCCATAATTGGACTGTTGTTCCTCCCCGTCTGAGTGTCTGTTTGCTGGGAGAATGCCGTCAGCCAGGGGCCGCGGTCGGCGCCTGGACAGAAGGCTAGTGGAGGTTCTGGAGTACGTGGACTGCACGTTATTCACCGCTACGCTGTGCGTCGCTCCCAGCGACATGCGCAGGCATTTGGACTACGCTGGGGAGCTTTTGGACAACCTTCCCCACGATAGTTACGACCACCTGGAGGCGATAACGAGGTGGGAGGAACTCGCCGTTCAGCGCGAGGTACTTCGTGGGCTGGAGGAGAAGAGCAGGAAGCAGAGGAGGAGGCATCCTCGCTCCCCGCGCTGGTGTCCCGTTCCCGTCCCGGAGCAGGTCCAGGAGTACGCGCCGTCTTGGGGCCGACGACGATGTCGGCATAACGGCGCAGGTAACCCTCAGCAGAATCCCCGGCTGGACTCGCTGCCGGCGTATCCCGTCAGCGAACCTCCGAGAGCGGCCCCGCTTCGTCCTTCCAGGGTGTCCTCTGTCGCCACCCAGCGGGGAGAAGGAGGAACGACGTCCCCTGCAGCAGGAACCATCTCAGCCCCGGGAGGAAGGCAAGTGCACAATAATTTGTTACACCTTTACCTTGTTCTGCCTTGTCTGACTCCTGGGGATGTAGTTTGGGGTTCGCAGCCCCCCGAGCTCCCTCCACCTGCTGTGGATGAAATAACTAAATCTGCTGCCTCTGTGTTCTCCCCCGCTGAGCGGTCCGCGACGCCAGGCCAGCGTCGTCGGATGGAGAGAACCCCTGCAGTGCTGGAAAGCCTGGATCCGGACCTGCAGCCACGTCTCGGTCGGAGGAGAAGAGCGGACTGCGGCCCGGAGCCTGAGCCGACGGAGAAGCGTCCACGGGTCTCCTCGCCGGAGCAGTCCGAGCCAGTGGGTCGAGGGTCTCCCACCCCCATGCCAAACAGGTCATCGGCGTGGACAGCAGCGTGGGATGAGCCTCAGGCTGCTGATAACATCTTGTCAGCTGTGGAGCCCGACGCAGCTGAATCCGAGTCTGCTGACGAGAGTCGCCCAGAACCTGGATCGTCGGAGTCCTAGGTGGCAACGGAACCCAAGTGCAGGCAAGTGCTCTCTCTTCTGTCTCTGTCGCCTGTTGAGCATTTTTGCCTGCCTCTCGGGGAGGCGAGTGAGGAGCAGCCGTCTGCTGCGCCCGAGCTCGTCTCCCTGGGTTCCGTTGCTACTGGTGATGATGATCCCGGTTTTCCTGTCCTCGAGCTTTGTTTCAGTGTCGCCAGCGTGGAACGAGTCAGTGTCACCGAGTTGGAGGTCCCAGGTTTGGGGGTGGAGTTCGTCAGCGGAGCTGCACCGGAGGCCCAATCGGGGTCCAACGTGAGTGCACCGGGGGCCCAATCGGGGTCCACCGCGGGGGCTGTTCTGGCCCAATCGGGGTCCGACGTGGATGCGTCGGAGGCCCAATCGGGGTCCAACGAGGGTGCACCGGAGGCTCGATCGGGGTCCACCGCGGGTGCGGTTCTGGCCCAATCGGGGTCCGACGTGGATGCGTCGGAGGCCAAATCGGGGTCCAACGAGGGTGCACCGGAGGCTCGATCGGGGTCCACCGCGGGTGTGGTTCTGGCCCAATCGGGTCCCAACGTGGGTGCAGCTGTGACCCAATCTGGGTCCAGCGGTGATGCAGCGCTAGCATGGTCCATAGGCGGAGGAGGAGCTGCAGACCCTTCTTCGCAGAGCGGATTTCTGTCTCGCCCTGCTCATCTGCCCCCTCAGAGTCACTGCCCCTATACATCATTGCCGGGGGCCGTGGGGGTCTCTGTTCACTCGCCCCGGCTCTCCCGAGTTTTGTCCTCATCAGGGAGGCCGCTGCGGGTTGTTGATGCCTTGGACTGGTGGCTGAGGGACACGGGTCGGCCGCCGGAGGGACTGTTTGGCCGGTTCGGTGCCTCGGTTCGGCCACCCGACCTGTTGTGTGTGCCTTGGGGCAACCTAGTTCGACCACCAGAGGAGCGGACGTGCGGGATTTTGGACTCTGGTGAGCCACCTGGTCCGCCTCTTTTGACCACCGTCCGGCTGTTGTACGTGGGGAGACCACCTGTACTGTTCCTGTGGCGCTTGGTCTCTGCCGGTTGATATAAACTGTCGGGGGGGTAGTGGTCCCTGGGTTTGTCTGTCAGTGTTTGTGCTTTATTTTCCTCTTGTCCTGGTGGTATTTTGTATTTGGCGTTTCATGCCTTGCAGTAGCCCTGCTGATATATGTATAGTCTGGTATGAGCGAGTGATGCTCTGTTTTTGTATTTAGTTTTTTCGGAAACTCATGAGAATTCACACAGTGTGGGAAGTCATTTTTGTTTTCTGGTTGTAACTTGTGCATCAAGACCTTTTTTTTTCCCCTCGTATTTACCCCGTGCTCCCTGTAACAGAGTTGAGACTTTTTGGCAAGTTGTGTTTTGTTCTATGCTGCCTTATTTGTCTCTGAGTTGTTTTTTTGTTTTTTTTTTTTCTCTTTTGATGTGAACTCTTGGTATTTTGTCATAGTCTTGTATTTAGTTTATCTGACCCTGTAGTTCTGGTCCTTTGTTCTTCCCCATGTGTATTTTTTTTTCTTGTGTTTATCTGAGTATTTTTTTTTTTTTTTCAGGTCATCGCCCTGTTTTTGAATATTTGGTGTTTTTGTTTCAGTAGTCTGGTTTTTTGTCTGTGATTTTGTCCGAGTTGTTGCCATGTCATTGTCCTGTATGTTTTTCTGTCTGTTTTGTTGTTGGTTTGGTTTCTCTCCCTCCGCACCTGTCCCCAGCCTCCCGCCCTGGGGGGGTGGGGGGTGGGGGCAGGGTGGCTCCTTGGGGCGTTCTGAGTCCGCCCGTGGAGGGAGGGTACTGTTATGACCCGAGCGCCGGTTCTGATCGCGCTCGGGCAAAGTTCTATTCGCGGCCGGCCTTGACAGCTGCGGGCTGTATTCTGGCCTCACCGGGCTCTTATTGTGAAGGTGCTCGGTGGGGCTTCCGCCTGTCAAGGTTGGTCAGCTGTTTGTCATTACCGTCGTTAGTGCTTCGCCTTTTTAAGCCCGGCATTAGCGACGGTAAGACGCAGGAGTATCAGTCAACATCCCGTCTGATCTTGTCAAGAGTTATCGTCAAACTTTCTTTGCCAAGTCTTGGTCCACGCCTCGTCATGCTTGAGAGCGCCGTTGGCCTTCATGTCAGGTTCGTGTGTGTAGCTTTGTCACAGTTTAGCTCGTAGTGGCTGGGGTTGGCCCTACGAGCTCAAGCCTCGTTTTTGTGTGTTGCCCTGAGGGGCTCATAGCCTTGTTGTGTCACGTCTGTAAATAAAATAACATCTTAGCCAAACTCTCTGGTGAACTCTTTGGCGTCTCTTGGTGATCCGCGAGGATCACCACATGACACTAAAGGCCCTTTTCCACTAGCACGCTTTAGCGCGACACGGGACGGCTCAGCACGCTTTGTACGCTTTTCCACAAGCCCCAACACGGTTTAACAGCCGCGATTTTCAGCCCCGCTCCAGGGCAGGGTACAGCAGTGCTGAGCTGTGCCGTGTTGTGATGTTAACAGACTGGTCGCCGCTGATTGGTCAGGTCGTAACCGGCGCTGATTGGTCAGGTTGTAACCGCCCCTCTCCTCCTCCTCTTCTACCAAATCTTCATGACCTTCTTAATAAAGTTTTTGAAAAAAAAAAAAACAGAATCTTCACGACCGCCTTTACTCAGCATGCAACCACTGTTGGCAGTTTCTTTTCAGTGTATTGCTGAGCTATTTTCATTTATTCTCTATCAAAAATGGCTTCGCGTAATAAGGGTGTTCCATGGACCAATAAGGAGGTGCAGTGTCTTCTCACTGCATTGTCAGACGAACGTATTCAGCGCGAGTTAGACGGAGCCGCCCGGAATGAAAAAATATACCGGGAGGTCTCGCCATCGGAGTCCTTTAACGGTGAGTTTTAATTTTTTTTTTATTGTGCGTTTTTTCGCAAATATATTCGGTAAGACGCTCAGTTTATTTATGCAATAAAAAAGCTGTTCATTTGTGGATAATGATCGCTGCTTTATTGCAGCACACTGCGGACTAAAGCTTTTATTTTAATTATTCATGTGAACAATACGCTGAAATAAGCTTATGTATTCTTGTTAAAAACTATTGTCTTTTCTGTATATCTTGCACTTACGTGCTGTATTTTATTGTGTGCATTTTTCTTATAGAATCATCCCACGCGTCTGCCGCGACAGCCCGCACGGATTAATTCAACCGAGCCTTCATGACCCAGTTTGGGAAGCTGGTGTAGAGGCACTCAGTGGTCGGCGTGTATAAAATGTTGATTAACCTTCATGTTGTGTTGCAAAGTTTTTTTTTTATTTTAATATTTTGTATATAATAAAATGGAATTGTTTTGGAAAGTGTGGTTTGTCTGTTATAACACAATTACAATAACAATTGTACAATAACAATTGTACAATAACAATTACATATAAATTCCATTGCCTAGTCTGATTAAAATGATGCTGATCATCCTGTCAGGGGTCAGCCATTGTAAAGGTAATGTAATTTTTAACTAGACCAAAAAACAAATCTTTTTGTAAGCTTTCTGTTCTTTTTATTGAAATATCATAAAAAATTAGCACCAAGTCAAAGTAGGTACAAGTATATGTAAATTGAATGTTCTATCGGCATTCCAAATTCAGAGATTTACAATACTTTAGAAGGAGTGTAGCATCATCTAAACGGAAAATAATAATACTGTTGTTCCAAACGTTGACCTGAAGGTGAAAAACATGAATTTTTTTTTAATTCAGTATATCCAAAATGCCCTAGGATGTAAAAAATAATACAATTTGGTGTAGGCCAGTGTGCCACTGTCTCATTATTTAATATGAATAAAAACAAGTTTCAGCTCATTATTTCTAGGTCATTTGGCAGTTAATTCAAAACAAAAGTGACTTGTGTTGTTGCAGCTTAATTATGAGATAAAATTAATTGTGAGATAAAACCACAGAGCGAGCAAGGCAATAATCCTTGGATCCTCCATTTTTTGTCTCGTGTAAATAAGGACTCATTCGGGTGCGTAACGTCACGGGAGTGTGGCCCCGCCTCGCTGAGAATCTGCCGCTGCCTCGCTTACACAAACCATCACAGCACAAGCACAACACCGTGCTAATGGAGACAGAAGCATTCCGAGCCGTACTGAAGTGAATCGAGCCGTACCGAGGTGTGCTGGGCTAGTGGAAAACAGGCTTAATGGTACAATGTGTTTGCTCATTGCGTCAGAAGGCTAATGGATGATTAGAAAACCCTTGTGCAATCATGTTAGCACAGCTGAAAACAGTTTAGCTGGTTAGAGAAGCTATAAAACTGACCTTCCTTTGAGCAGGTTGAGTATCTGGAAAAAATTATTATTTCAAATACAAATCATTATTTCTAACCTTGTCAATGTCTTGACTATATTTTCTATTCATTTTACAACTCATGGTGGTAAATAAGTGTGACTTTTCATGGAAAAACACAAAATAATTGTCTGGGTGACCCCAAACTTTTGAACGGTAGTGTGTATATATATATATATATATATATACACATTATATTAACCTCTTTGACTAGTTTTTAACTTTTTAATATGACCCTTCTCTCTTACCTCTGGTTTATCTCTCATCTCTTTGTCTTTATACCCTGATTGATGGAGCCTTGAATATTTTTATCATGTTTATAGTCAGCTTCATGTGTGCCTGTGTTTGTGTCTATGTTGAATGTAATTGTGGCTTGTAAATATGGATGTCACCTGACTGCAAAACAAATCTACCTACAGGTACAAATGAAGTAAGCTGAAGCTTAATATATATATATATATATATATATATATATATATATATATACACACTACCGTTCAAAAGTTTGGGGTCACCCAGACAGTTATTTTGTGTTTTCCATGAAAAGTCACACTTATTTACCACCATGAGTTGTAAAATGAATAGAAAATATAGTCAAGACATTGACAAGGTTAGAAATAATGATTTGTATTTGAAATAATATTTTTTTCCTTCAAACTTTGCTTTCATCAAAGAATCCTCCATTTGCAGCAATTACAGCATTGCAGACCTAACATAATTCCAGAAGGGTTTTCTAATCATCCATTAGCCTTCTCACGCAATGAGCAAACACATTGTACCATTAGAACACTGGAATGATAGTTGCTGGAAATGGGCCTCTATACACCTATGTAGATATTGCACCAAAAACCAGACATTTGCATCTCGAATAGTCATTTACCACATTAGCAATGTATAGAGTGTATTTCTGAATAGTTTAAAGTTATCTTCGTAGAAAAAAAGTGCTTTTCTTTCAAAAATAAGGAAATTTCTAAGTGACCCCAAACTTTTGAATGGTAGTGTATATAAATATATATATATATATATATATATATATATATATATATATATATATATATATATATATATATATATATATATATATATATATATATATATATATATATATATATACCATTCTTTATTGACGACACATTATAATATTACTGTCCTTTATTTTTATATTGTTCAATAATCATTTCTTTATATGTTGATTTGAATATTTGGGTGTTTGAACATTGCCTGTGATTCTCCCCCAACCCATTCCACAATTTAAACCCACACACAGACACACAAAAACTTTTCCTAGTAGATCTTACTAGGTGCCTTTTAAATTTTGTATTTCCCTTCTCTCTGACTAAAAAAATGTTGTATACCATGTGGCAAAAGGTTTTTACTGACTTTAAACATTAACTGTGCTGTATAAATAATCAACCAGATCCTGTAATTTCAATAATTTTAAATGTAAAAACAATAAATTAGTATGCTCAAGATACCCGACTTTGTGTATAACACAGACTGCCCTTTTTTTGTAATATTAGCAATGAATTAAGTGCACTTTTATAATTGTTACCCCAGACCTCTATAAAATAGGTCAAGTATGGAAGGAGTAATGAACAATACAAAATATGAAGTGATTTGTAATCTAGGACTTGCTTAATTTTATTAATAATTGCAATTTTTTTTGCCACTCTGTTTTGTATGTAGGCTGATGTGTGGTTTCCAACTAATTTTATCATCTAGTATTACACCCAAAAATTTGATCTCCTTAACATTTTCAATAATTACATTATTTAAATGAATATGTATATATAGAAAGACACCTACGCCAGACTCCTGTACATTGATTTCAATTCAGCATTCAACATCATTATTCCCCAGAGACTGATGGAGAAATTACTCCTTCTTGGTCTGAACACCGCCACATGTCTCTGGATCCTGGATTTCCTGACTGAGAGACCCCAGTCTGTCCGGGTTGGAAACAACATCTCCAACTCTGTCACGCTAAGCACAGGATCCCCTCAAGTCTGCGTACTCAGTCCACTGTTGTTTACACTTTTAACACATGACTGTGTATCCAGACACGAGGGGAACCAGATTATTAAGTTTGCAGACGACACCACGGTGGTGGGACTTATTCAGAGGGATGAGGAATCAATGTACAGGGAAGAAGTGAGAGACCTGGAGGGCTGGTGCAGGGAGAACAATCTGGTGCTCAACGTGGACAAAACGAAGGAGATGATTATCGACTTCCGGCGGTCACAGCCTGAACACATCCCCCTCAGCATTGGCGGCCGTTTAGTGGAGAGAGTGGAGAAAATCAAGTTCCTCGGAGTGCAGATCTCGCAGGACCTAACCTGGAGCAAGAATTCCTTGGGGATCAGGAAGCGGGCTCAGCAGAGACTGCACTTCTTGAGGAAACTCAAACAGGCCTCTCTCCCCACCTGCATCCTCAGGACCTTCTACAGAGGTGTGGTGGAGAGTGTTCTGACGTACTGCATTGCTACATGGTACTCCCGCTGCAGTATGTCAGACAAAAAAGCCCTGCAGAGGATAGTCAAGGGAGCTGAGAGGGTAATTGGAGTCTCCCTCCCCTCTGTCCAAGAACTTTTTCAGAACCGTTGTAGGAGCAGGGCACTGAACATTGTCAAGGACCGTTCTCACCCTCTGCATAAACACTTTGAACTTCTGCCATCTGGCAAATGATTCCGGAGCATCAGAGGCAGAACCACCAGACTGATCAACAGCTTCCTTCCACAAGCTGTTAGGATGCTGAACAGTTGACCCGGAATCTCTCATATTCACTACTGCACCTACGGACATTATGCGCATTATTTGTATATTATAGTTAGTTAGTTTTTTTTCAAGTATGTCTCAGGGATGTGTGAACGGATGGGGGGTGGGGGGTGGGGGGGTGAAGATATGTGTGAGTGTGTCTTAAATCATGTTCTTCTACTTATACGGATGCCGAGAGAAATGCAATTTCATCTTGCCTGCACTACAGTTGTATGTACTGCAATATGACAATAAAGGTTGATTTGATTTTCTTTATTTTTACAATTACCAAATATCATTACCATAGTTTTATCTATGTTTAGTGATAATTTATTACTTTCCATCCATTTTTTAAGCATATTTAATTCATTATTTAGAGTAAGGATTAGTTCCTTATAATTATTTCCAGAATAAAATACATTCGTATCATCAGCAAATAATATTATTTTTTTTAATAATTTATAAACTTGCAATATACGTATCATTTATATACAGTATATGTTAAATAATTTTGGGGCCAATACTGACCCTCGGGGGACCCCACAGGCAATTCCCCTACATCTAGATAGATATTCACCCATCTTCACAAACTGTTGTCTCTCAGATAAGTAACTTGTAACCCAGTTCAGTGCCACTCCCCTAATACCATGCAATTGCAATTAATCAAGAAGTATATAATGATTTATTATATCAAATACTTTTCTAAAATCTATAAATACACCAAATGCATATTTTCCTTGATCTAATGCATTTATTATTTCCTCTGTTGTTTCTATTATTGCTAATGATGTGGTACTCTTTGCTCTACATCCATATTGATTCTGATTAAGCAGATCATATTTATTTAAAATGTTTTCTAACCTGCTGTTGAAAAGTTTTTTTGTTTTTGTTTTGTTTTTTCCCCAGAATCTTTGAAAATTGTGGTAGGAGCAATTTTGCTCTGTAGTTTGTATAGTGGTGTTTATTTCCTTTCCTGATTAATGGTATCACTTTTGCTATTTTCATTTTCTGCGGGAATGAGCCAGTTTGAAATGATAGATTAATATACACTACCGTTCAAAAGTTTGGGATCGCCCAGACAATTATTTTGTGTTTTCCATGAAAAGTCACACTTATTTACCACCATGAGTTGTAAAGTGAATAGTCAAGACATTGACAAGGTTAGAAATAATGATTTGTATTTGAAATAATAATTTTTTCCAGATACTCAACCTGCTCAAAGGAAGGTCAGTTTTATAGCTTCTCTAACCAGCTAAACTGTCTTCAGCTGTGCTAACATGATTGCACAAGGGTTTTCTAATCATCCATTAGCCTTCTGACGCAATGAGCAAACACATTGTACCATTAGAACACTGGAGTGATAGTTGCTGGAAATGGGCCTCCATACACCTACGTAGATATTGCACCAAAAACCAGACATTTGCAGCTAGAATAGTCATTTACCACATTAGCAATGTATATTAGATATTAGAGTGTATTTCTGATTAGTTTAAAGTTATCTTCATTGAAAAAACAGTGCTTTTCTTTCAAAAATAAGGAAATTTCTAAGTGACCCCAAACTTTTGAACGGTAGTGTATGTAAATGGTTTTAATACGCAATCAATAGTTCTTTTTACTAGTGCCATATCAGTACCATCACAATCAGTAGATAATTTATTTTTGCACTTTCCATCAACAGATTTTACCTCTATTTCATCCACCACTGAGAGAATGATTGACCGAGGGTTATTTCTAATCAATGTTTCACTCACGGTGTCTCTTCCTTGGTTTGGAATTTTTGCTGCCAACTCTGGTCCAACATTTACAAAAAAAATATTCATTCTATTTGCTACCATGTTCTTATCATAATTTTCACCACATTTATCAGAAAAAATACTCTGGATATATTGTTTTCTTAGTTCCTTAGTTGTGCTGTTGCACAAATGTGTCATTTGCCATTACGGGTAAGGGATAAGGGGATAAGGACCTGTACTTATATAGCGCTTTTCAAGTCTCAAAGCCCACTCAAAGTGCTTCACTAGTACAAACGCTCCATTCTAAGGGCCTATAGGAGACAGATATCTAGGGACAATTTAGAACAACCCAATTAACCTATCATGCGTGTCTTTGGGTTGTGGGAGGAACCCGGAGCCCCCGGAGTAAACTCACGCAGCACAGGGAGAACATGCAGACTCCACACAGAAAGGTTCCTACCCCTTCAAGCTTGGGGATTCGAACCTGGAACCTTCTAGCTTTTAGGCAACAGTGCTAACCACTGTACCACCGTGCCGCCCAAGTAACTGGTTTCCTTGGAAACAACAGCCGTTGAAGACATCAGTCTTTTGGTTTGTTTTGCTGTCTTAACATTGTAGATTGGAGAAATGTAATTTTGTCCTCCTTTACATGATTGGCTGTAATGACTGAATGACATTAGAGTTGGGTTCTTCTTTTTACCGTTATTTTTTTTTCCGGTTCCGGTTCCGCCGGACCGGTGGCACCACACGAGTTGGCTGCCCATTGCAACAGCCTTTTTTTATCTTCCTTCTTCTTTCTACACCTTTCACTCAATATATATATATCACGGACACACAGATCGCCCCAAAGGTCTCCCGAGTCGGCGGACGGAGCCACTGTTTACAGCAGGAAACGTTACAGCAGGAAGAGCTAGTGCTAGCTAGCACTCAACCGCCACCCGGTGCTAACGGTGAAACTCGACATACCGGGAACTATAGCGAAAACGACGCAGGTGCCGGTCTGGAGTTTAGGCGGCGTGCAAGAAATATAAGACAGAATAATAAAGAGCGATGGCAAGAACCAAGCAGACCACCCGTAAAATCTACTGGAGGAAAAAGCCCCCCAGGAAGCAGCTAGCCACCAAGGCTGCTCGGAAAAGCGCTCCGGCCCACGGCGGAGTGAAGAAGCCTCACCGTCACACGCCTGTGGCTCTGAGAGAGATCCGTCGCTACCAGAAATCCACGGAGCTGCTCATCCGTAAGCTGCCCATCCAGCGCCTGGTGAGGGAGATCGCTCAGGACTTCAAGACCGACCTGCGCTTCCTGAGCTTCGCCAACATGGCTCTGCAGGAGGCCAGCGAGGCCTACCTGGTGGGTCTCTTCTTCGCTAAGAGGGTCACCATCATGCCCAAAGACTTCCAGCTGGCCCGCTGCATCCGCGGAGAGAGAGCTTAGACTTTCTGCTGCACATTCACCAACCATAATGCGCCGCACTGTGTGTATATATATATACATATTTATTTATTTATTTATAGCAATATGTACATATGTTTACTAGCTGTTCTTGTTTTTTCTTGCCTTCTGATTGTTGCTCTGAGTGTTGCTATCCCTGTGCTGTTGCAATCCTGGAATTTCCCCATTGTGGGACTAATAAAGGCTTAACTTATCTTATCTTATCTTATTTGCACTACGGGTAGCATTACTGTACATAGACTGTTGTTGTTGTTTTCCATCCTTACTCCTTCTTGTCTTATATATTACGCACACCACTAAGAGGGAGAGAAAAAGCCTTTCAATTCTCCTGTATGTCCTGTACGTATACATGGATGGATTGGCAAATAAAAATATTTGAATCTTTGTATCTGTAAGACAGCTGCTTGAAACCCAAAAAATTATGAACCAAGCTTTGATAACATCACTGGTCACCACCAAATTTATTGTCTAAGTTTTTTTTTTGCTGACTTAGAACAATTTTGATGTTCTGAATCCAAAAATCACATTGGTTTTGCTTAATCGGGTCAACTTTTTGATCTATGGCCACATGTTGTTGTTTTTTTACATTTTTGTTCACATGTATGGGTATTTTTGCTTTATATGATATACTCACACGTGATCTGCATTGTTGTTTATGCAAATCCGACGGCGAACGCTGGGACAGCGCATGACGTCATCCATTCAGTAACCAGCAGGCTGCAGACAGAACACCCAGATGCTCTTCTCCTCATCTCAGGCGATTTCAACCATGTTTCACTATCTCCCATTCTACCCACGTTTACCCAGTATGTCACATGCCACACTAGAGACAATAAAACACTGGACTTATTCTACGCAAACACTAAGGAGGCGTACACCTCATCACAACTCCCCCCACTCGGGAGATTGGATCACAACTTGGTTCATCTCCGGCCGGTGTACAAACCCCTAGTGCACAGACAACCTCCGGCCATGCGCACAGTGGAGTTATGGTCTGAGGAGACAATGGACACTCTAAAGGGCTGTTTTGAAGCCACCGCCTGGAAGCAGCTCTGCGATCCGCATGGAGAGAGGACATCGATGGCCTCACTCACACCTTCACGGACTACCTCAGCTTCTGTGTGGACAAATCCGTTCCCACCAAGACCATACGGTGTTGCTCAAACAACAAACCCTGGATCAACCCTGAGATAAAAACACTTCTGAGAGAGAAGAAGAGGATCTTCAGGTCGGGGAACAGGGAGATGCTGAAGTCAGTACAGAGGGAGCTGAGGAGAAAGATCAGAGAAGGCAAGGACGGCTTCAGGAAGAAGATGGAGGACAAGCTGCAACAGAACGACATCAGCGGGGTCTGGAGAAATCTCAAAACCATCTCTGGGCTCCAGAATACCTCCCCCCAGGCCACGGGGGGCAGGGAGTGGGCGAACAACCTGAATCTGTTTTTCAATAGGTTTGACCAACCGCCCTCCCCCCTGACTGCACAACAACCACTGCTGCCTCAAAAGAAATCAAGTCCTGCTGCCCACTCCCCACTCCACCAACACCCCCCCCCCACTCCCAACACACAGCCCCCCATCCTGACCCTGACCAGGACCCAGGTGAGGACGGAGCTGAGGAAGATCAAGACGAGGAAGGCGTCGGGACCGGACGGCATCAGCGCAAAGCTCCTCAAGTCCTGCACAGACCAGCTGTGTGGGATTGTGACGTACATCTTCAACCTGAGCCTGAAGCTGGGGAGGGTACCACAGCTGTGGAAAACATCTTGTGTGGTACCTGTACCAAAAACTTCCCACCCCAAAGACCTGAACAGCTACAGACCGGTGGCCTTGACATCCCACTTGATGAAGACCCTGGAGAGACTGCTCCTTGCTCAACTCCGCCCCCTGGTGGAACCAGCGATGGATCCACTCCAGTTCGCCTACCAGCATGGCATTGGGGTGGAGGATGCGGTGATCTTCCTCCTTCACCCTTCTCTGTCCCATCTGGAGAAGCCCGGGAATATGGTGAGGATCATGTTCTTTGACTTCTCCAGTGCTTTCAACACCATACAACCGATGATCCTGAAGGACAAGCTGCTGCGCGCAGGGGTGGACCAGCACCTGTCATCATGGATCCTGGACTACCTCACGAACCGGCCTCAGTTTGTGAGAACCCGGGACTGTGTGTCTGACACGATCATCGGTAGCACGGGGGCCCCCCAGGGAACGGTGCTGGCTCCCTTCCTGTTCACTCTTTATACTGCGGACTTCTCACACAACACAACACACTGCCATCTACAGAAGTTCTCTGATGACTCTGCGATCGTTGGCCTCATCTCCAATGGAGATGAAGCTGAGTACAGAGGGCTTATCCAGGACTTCGTGGACTGGTGCCATCGGAACTGCCTCCAGATCAACGCAAGGAAAACTAAGGAGCTGGTGGTGGACTGCCGCAGGCATGGGCAACCCCTCACAGCACCAGTAAATATACAGGGAACAGACATCGAGATGGTGACATCCTATAAGTACCTGGTGTCATAACTCTGGCTCTCACGAGCCAGAAAGGAGATACGAGGGCGACCAGTGAATTAGCGTAATTTATTAACACAAAACACACACTACACTAAATAACGGACAGCAAAGTAAAGAGCCACGTGGGGCTAAAACACACACAGAACTAAGGGTAACATACCACCCAGGGAGAAAGGCTAGAGAGGCGGCGAGGGAGAAACACACGCCGAGTCGCAACACTTACTCTGGGTGAAGCGCCGGGGTAACGGCGAACTGAAGCTAGTCGTAGGAGCTAACAGTCGTGGGAAACACAAGGAACGTCTTCCCATAGCGAGGTCGCAGCGACGAGTAACTCTCGGCTGCTCGCTTAAATGGGGGAGATGATTAGGAATAGGAGACAGCTGTCCCAGCGCAGCTGAACTAGACAGCTGGCAATCAGCTGGGCGCTGTCAAAGAGCGGGCCATGGAAGACCCGGTACGGACTATCCCGGAGCAGGAGCGACACTGGACAACCTGAACGCAGAGAAAAGATAGCGTTCAGGTCGTGACAGTACTCCTCCCCCAAGCCGCGCCTCCTGGAGCGGCCTAACCCCCCCCAGGGAAGACCAGGGAGGGCGGCGGGGGCCAGATCTGGGAGAAAGGGAGGGACCAGAAAAAGGAGGCAGGGAAGAAAAAAAAAACAAAAAAAACAAAAAAAAAACACCTAGATACAGTATAGGGTCAGATACCATAATAATCTTAAACCCCCCCCAAAAAAAACCATCACCCCCTCCCCTGCAGAGGCCAAACGGTCTGTGCAGGTGACCACAGGAGGTGGGGAGAAACGACAAGAACCAAAATGCAGAAACATAGCGACATAGTCATGGAAAAAGTTCACAATAACTTAGGGTGAGGACAATAAAAAAAACTCATGTCCCGAAGGCCAAAAACTGCAAAACTCTGAACATATGGTTTAAATAGACTTACACATGTAACCTCGGCCAGAACAGAATAATATACAAAGGAGGCAGTCCGGGCATAAGACCTAAAAATAGAGCCTGGAACAGCAAATTGGCATAAAAATACAAAGGGAACAACTCCTCAAACACGTATTAGCACAAAAAGTGTCACTAAACAGTCTGGAGGGGGATATAAATACAGAAAAACAAGACTACTCGGAATGAGGCCAGGCAATGTGAAGCAAATGCTACTTAAGGGAGAAATTAGAATAGGGATCTATACAGGGATCGTAAAACACAGAAAACTGTCTAAAGAAAAATTCTCGATAGAAATGACATCCCAATAAGGACTCTAACACAGAAAGTTCCCTGATGTCCTGAATGAAATTAAATAATGAGGGCATACAAAACACAAGGCTATGAACAGTTAGTTAATCTGTCAGGAAAGACAGCAGGTGGAGTGAGGCAGGCGATGACAGCTTGTCTGGCGGGCGGCCTGAACTCCACCAGGCCAGGAACCACAACACCAGTTCGGGTGGCCTACCCGAGTCCCAGGCTAGGAGACACAGTTTCTCCGGAGGCCGACCCAGACCACCGAACCAGCCAGATGGCTTCCCGGGCAGTCGTCCCGTGACCTCAGACCATGGAGAGCTGAGGGAGAAGTCTTGGTGCAGCTTCCTCCCTGAGGGAAAAGGCAGGAGGAAACTGACCCAGGTGAGAAAACCCCCCACAGTAGTAGGGGGAGAAGAGATGGAGGCCAGGGGCAAAGTTAGCCTGCCATCTAATGGCAACAAGGGTAGGGGGAAACTGGCCCGGGTGAGAGGAACCCCAACAGCAGCAGGAGGAGAAATGATGGAGGCAAGGGACGAAGTCAGCCTGACGTCAGGCGAACACAATCCTCCAGCTCCCACACTAACTGTTACCCGGGCTGGCGCAGCACCCCCGGTGGATCCCGATCGGGCCGGCGCAGCACTCCCGGTGGACTCCAGCTGGACCGAGACAGCACTCCCGGTGGACTCCAGCTGGACCGAGACAGCACTCCCGGTGGACTCCAGCTGGACCGAGACAGCACTCCCGGTGGCCCTGGGGAGAGGCTCAGAGGGACAAAAGGAACCGGGATCAGGATCACCGGCAGCGGCAGAGCCCGGCGGAACAGGCTCGAGCGCAGCAGACGGCTGCACCCGACCTGCCCCCCCGAGAGACAGGCAATAATGCTCCAGAATAGAGAAGAGAAAAACAAAATAGAGCACTTGCCTGATCTCGGGTTCTACCGCCATCCAGGACTTCGATGCTCCGGGCTCAGCGTGCAGGACTCCGTCCTCCGGCTCCAACTCGACTGCGAATGGCTCCGCAGCCGGCATGATGGTTTCCACAGTCAAACGACCTCCAAACGCCGAAGACCGCGTCGACAGCCCACCTGGCGTGGAGGCAGGAGATCTGGACTCTGCTGGGCCAAACCATTCCTCCGTGGAGACCCGGGGACGCTTAACCGTCGGCGCTGGCTCCAACAGGCAGCTCGACCTTCTCCTCTGCCCACAACGTGGCTGCGGGGCTGGGGCAAAACCCTCCAGGGCCGCAGGCCGCCTCCTCCTCGCGCAGCGGTGTACACCTGGCACCGGGGCACACTCAAGGGGAAGAGACACAGAGGACGCAGGTTCATATTCAGTTTTTGCAGCGGGAGGAGAGAGCTCAGGGGACTGTGAACCCTGAACTCCTCCCCCAGGAATCAAACAAGGCAATTCACTCATAATGGGAGGAGAATGAAAGGACACTTGCCTGATTCCCGGAGGGCCGGTGGAACCCGCTACAAGGGACTTGAGTCTCTCTTCTCCCAACCGGATAGAAGTGGGGAACCCCCCGCACAGATGAGGCGGTGCTACCCGCACCGGATCGGGACCTGGAACACCTGGAGATGAATTTGCGCTTCTCCCAGCGGCCGGAGTGAATGACGAAGAGGGGGGTGAAACAGCTGAGGAGAGCTGGGGGCCCAAAGCTGATGGGACAGCGGGGAGAGCGGGCCCAGGAGCGGGAGCAGCTGATTCACTTCTTCGGCGAGACACGGGAGCAACAGCAGGCTGGGAGGCGGAATTCGTGTGGTTTCCTGGAGCGGGATCCGGACGGGACTCTCGCTGAGATGAGTGGGGAATTTGGGAGCGACGTCTTCTGAACGTGAGGTCGGGAAAACGCCGCTCCTGTGCGATGAGCGAAGCCAACAGGTCAGCGTATTCCGGATAATCGTTCAGCTCCGGGTTCTTCTCGACCAGCCTGACCGCCGCAATCACGTTCTTCATGGCTACGGGGGGAACGGCGGCGGAAGAAGCGGCTGCTACTCGATCCGCAATGCGCATCGCTGTCACTCTCATCTTCTCCGGGGGAAACCCGGTTGATGTCACTCTATCCTGGGGATCACCCCTGGGTGAGGCGAACTCCTGGACTGGATCGGCAGCAGGAGCGGGATTCCGAAGCGAGGAGCGATGGCGTCCTGTCCTCGGCTTCCTGCCGGAGTTCTCCTCCAGCCTACGGAGCCTCTCCCAGGCCACAGAGATGTCTGCCCTCCTCGCCTTAACCTCGGGGAGAAGGAAGTAGCGAGAAAAGCAGTTAAGCATACCCTCGGCGAGCTCCAGGCGCCAGCGTATCTCGCTGGGGGCATCGTAGAGGTCCGTGGTGAACAACGTTCCGTCCACAAGGTCCAGAGCCTCCGAGAGATCGTGGCCTGGGTGCCGCATGAGTCTCTTGGAGGGAGACATGATACTGGCTCGCCCGCACCCAGAGGAAGGGAAAAAAAAGGCGTTGAGTCCTTACAGCCAACTCACGGTCGCGGCCGTCTCACTATGGCTGCGACCTACTGTCGTAACTCTGGCTCTCACGAGCCAGAAAGGAGATACGAGGGCGACCAGTGAATTAGCGTAATTTATTAACACAAAACACACACTACACTAAATAACGGACAGCAAAGTAAAGAGCCACGTGGGGCTAAAACACACACAGAACTAAGGGTAACATACCACCCAGGGAGAAAGGCTAGAGAGGCGGCGAGGGAGAAACACACGCCGAGTCGCAACACTTACTCTGGGTGAAGCGCCGGGGTAACGGCGAACTGAAGCTAGTCGTAGGAGCTAACAGTCGTGGGAAACACAAGGAACGTCTTCCCATAGCGAGGTCGCAGCGACGAGTAACTCTCGGCTGCTCGCTTAAATGGGGGAGATGATTAGGAATAGGAGACAGCTGTCCCAGCGCAGCTGAACTAGACAGCTGGCAATCAGCTGGGCGCTGTCAAAGAGCGGGCCATGGAAGACCCGGTACGGACTATCCCGGAGCAGGAGCGACACTGGACAACCTGAACGCAGAGAAAAGATAGCGTTCAGGTCGTGACACCTGGGTGTTCATCTGAACAATAAACTAGACTGGTCACACAATACTGATGCACTCTACAAGAAGGGACAGCGCAGGCTGTTCCTGCTGAGGAGACTCAGGTCTTTTGGTGTACAAGGGGCGCTGCTGAAGACATTCTATGACACGGTGGTGGCATCAGCCATCACTTTTGGAGTGGTCTGCTGGGGCAGTGGCATTACTGCAGCCGATAGGAAGAGACTGAACAAACTGATCAAGAAAGCTAGCTCTGTCCTGGGGCAGCGCCTTGATCCGGTGGAGGAGATAGGAGAGAGAAGGACGGTGGCTAAACTGTCATCTCTGCTGGAGTCTGAGTTCCACCCTATGCAGGACATACTGAATGCACTGAGGAGCTCATTTAGCAGCAGACTACATCATCCCAGGTGCACAACCGAGAGATTTCGCAGGTCCTTCCTACCAACGGCTGTCAGACTGTACAACCTAAGCAGGGCTGCTCGCAGAGATAGCAAAAAGACGTAACAAACTAATAGTTTTTTGAATGCAAAAGATGCAATAGACTTACACAATGGTCCCCTCCGGCATACAACTAGGAACATACCGGTCGCTATGGAGGGTGAGAATATGTATGGGCACATAATCATACCATGTAGGATAACTAAGTAGACGGTTATGCTGTTTCATCCTATCTAGCAACAATGCTCTGCACTGTGTGTGTGTTTATATATTTACATATTTATTCCATCTAGCTACAATGCTCCGCACTGGGTGTGTTTATATTTATATATCTATATATTTATTCCATCTAGCTACAATGCTCTGCACTGTGTGTTTATATATCTACATATTATTCCATCTAGCTACATTGCTCCGCACTGTGGGTGTTTATATATCTACATATTTATTCCATCTAGCTACAATGCTCCGCACTGTTTATATATTCATATATTTATTCCATCCAGCTACAATGCTCTGCACTGTGTGTCTGTGTGTGTGTATATATATATTTTATAGTAATATGTACATATGTATATTAGCTGCTCTTGCTTGCTTGTTTTGTTTTTTTTTCTTGCCTTCTGATTGTTGCTCTGAGTGTTGCTATCCCTGTGCTGTTGCAATCCTGGAATTTCCCCGTTGTGGGACTAATAAAGGCTTTTCTTATCTTATCTTATGATGGAAAATTATTTTTTATTTCTTGAAATTTCTCAAACTCTGAAGAGTTTGCATGTGCCAATTTATGACATGATGTCATAAGTTGTAATTACTAACTAACTAACTAACCTGCACTTATATAGCGCTTTTCTAGTCACAAAGACCACTCAAAGCGCTTTCATTAATACTAACCCTCTATTCTAAGGGCCTATAGGAAACAGATATCTAGGGACAATTTAGAACAGCCAATTAACCTAACATGCATGTTTTTGGCATGTGGGAGGAAACCGGAGAAATCCCGGAGTAAACCCACGCAACACGGGGAGAACATGCAAACTCCACACAGATCACTGTTGGTCGGGGGCTGGGATCGAACCCACGATCCCACGATCCCCACAATCCCCCGGCCAAGGGTAAACTGTGCTGCCGCAGTGCTAACCACTGCGCCACCGTGCAGCCCCTGATTACTGTTGGACTCTGAAGAGAGACATCCCTGCTGCTGAGCATTCTAGTGGTTCGAATAAACGGAAGTTGAAACTCTGAATTTTGAACGACGACGACATCACATTCAATTTACATGTACTTATCTTTATCAATGTCTACTATTCAATTTTTATACAGTGTAGATATATATACAGTATATATATATATATATATATATATATATATATATATATATATATATATATATATATATAGATAGATATAGATATAGATATAGATATAGATATATATGCTGAGTGACTTTAGGAGGAAAACTCCCAGGCACAAAGTCACCGTACTAAAACGCCAGACCACCGAATGTGTACAATCCTACAAATATCTTGGGACGATTATTGATAGTAATTTAAACTTTGAAGAGAACTGTGAAAGGGTGTGCAAAAAGGGTCAGCAACATTTGCATTGCTTGAGAAAACATGCACACTTCAAAATTGACAAAACCATAATGACAATGTTTTATCGGGCTTTTATTACCTCCGACAAGGAGGTTATGTGATCATCGGCGTTGGTCTGTTTGTTTGTCTGTTTGTTTGTTAGCAAGATAACTCAAAAAGTTGTGGACGGATTTTCATGAAATTTTCACAGATTGTCAGAAATGGGGTACCGTACAGATGATTACATTTTGGTGGTGATCCGGATCACCGTCCAGAAGAAAACCGCCATTACGGAAAATGCCATTTCCGTGAATAACTACTGAACCACTAATCCTATCATTGTGAATCCAATTGCTAATCATATGTTTTCATGGTCAAGGAATCTGAAAACGTACACACAAACACTGTATGGGGGGAACTGTGGTGAAAACCGCCATTACGGAAAATGCGATTTTCGTGAATAACTACTGAACCACTAATCCTATCATTGTAAATCCAATTGCTAGTCATATGTTTTCATGGTCAAGGAATCTGAAAACGTACACACCAACACTGTATGGGGGGAACTGTGGCGCTTGGCGGAGGTCTGCGCTCTCCGAGTGCTTTTCTAGTTCAATCTGTTTTATCCTTTTCTTTAGTGTCATGGTTTGGTCAGATAAAACTGAAACAGAGGAAATCCTTGGATCAGGTAGTTAGATTCCAAGGTTGTCATAGCCAGGAGCAGCACTGGGGTTAGACTGGGGGCTCCCAGTGCTCATAAAATGCTCCTTACGGCGTGCGTCTCGAAAAGCCTCTGACAACTAAGTCCAACTCCTAGCCTGCCCGTGTGGTTTAGTCTCTAAGCCCGGCGGAACTGCTTTTACTAATAGGAGAAGGGGCGAGGGCGGATCTCTGGCGCCTTAAAACCAGATGCTTCGGGTGGATGGTGGCTCGTCAACCTGGGAAGGTAGCCCATCTAGTAGAAAGAATCAGAATCAGAATCAGAATCAAAATGAACTTTATTGCCAAGCATGTTTTTACACATACGAGGTATTTTACTTGACATTAAGGTGCGCTCATGTTAAGCGCTCCCTAATGATGCGACAGCCGACAGGCGCCTCATACAGTGAGGGTAAAGAGGGGGAGGGGGAGGGGGTGACACATTGGGCAGAGAGAAAAAAGCATAGTTATCAAAATAGAGCTCAAGTGAGCAAGATTATGATCACATAGAAAAAAAACCCCTCTAATTACACACTAAGCAGACAAGTTACAATTCCACACATTAACAGAGCAAGTTGAGAGAGACCAGTGTGTGTGTGTCAGTCATGTGATATTCATGGATGCAATGTGAATGCAGTGTGAAGTGTCAGTTACTGGTGAACAACAAAATTCCTCTCCTAAGCAACGACTAGATGTTATGTCCATGGTATCCTAAACATAGATAACATGTCCACAGAGTTCATCTCTTCAGTGCATGTCAGATGGTAAAGTTCCATGCTAGTCACATGATGACGCTGTCCATAGAGAGTTCAGATTGCTGCACATCAGAATGTTTGGGTTAGAGAAAAGCCAAAACTCCCTTCTGCCTTATCTTTTCTCCTGGAGGAATGAGTTCTCCCAAGGACGCCGAATCAAGGCCTGATCAGCACAGTTCACGTACAGCATAGAATTTTCACCTCTCATCTGATTCTGTGCAGCAATTTACATTTACATTCCCAGGCTTTAAAATCATTCCCTGGAGAGCATCCAGCGACTCCGAGATGTTTCCCACCTTCCGATTCAGTTCGCCATTAGCCGCTATCAGTGCCCTCCCCAACTGGTCAAATTGTTGAAGGAGCTTCGCCGGGTCCGCATTTTGACCAGCTCTTTCCAACTTCTTTAATTTCCGATACACCAGGAAAACTCCAAAGCCAAACAGCAGAAATCCTGTAATGATGAAGCCAAACAGGTAGATGTCTTCCACATCTTCAATCGAAAGATCACACACACATGAGTTTCCAATTGTCCCATGAGTCTCTCACATAACCCGCAGCCGAAGTGCTTGCAGGACACTTGGGCTCCCCCGGGCCCAATTTTCTGTTTGAAAAAGTGGTGTCAATTGCATTTAAAGCCCAGCTCACCAATTCCATTTTCTTTCCGTTTGGATCAAGATGCAGCAAGAAGAACAGCGAGACACAGACACAGACAGGACACAGCAAGCTGGGATCAGTGAAGAGAGGAGGAGAGGGGAGAGGAGAAGAAATGCATCTGCTCTCTCTGATAGCCGGAAGGAAAACCCTGATTTCAAACCTCTGCTGCCTTGCGGCACACCCGGTCACGGGAAAGGCTTCGGGAGTCAACCCTGAGGAAAAATCCGGAGTCGGAGCCCCTAAGGCAGTTCTCTGTTGTGCTCAACATCGTTCTGGCAGCTCCTGCGACGGCGCTGGTGTCAAACTATAGCATCCCTACTGTTCCTTTGGATTCATCAGTGACGTGGAGAGGGGGGACATGCTGCATGGGTAACATCTTGTCCTCCATATCTTCCTGCCCAGGCTTGAATTCTACCAACGCCCAACGCTGGAAGGTAGAACACCGGTGCGCATCGGCCTGTTCAGCCACAGGCAGTGCTGTTCCAGCAGAGTAGACATTTAGGATTCTCTTCCATGGTCATCATAGACCGACGGAGGCCAACGACGGTAGTTAGATGGTCCAGTCGTTTGCTTGGTGAGTCACAGCTGAGCCTGACATCCCTGTACACCAGACAAGTAGAGAGGATGGCTACCTCCATTTTAAATGATGACTCCCACCCTTTGCACTGCAACTTTCAGCTTCTTCCCTCAAGACGGAGGTTTGCTGTCCCAAAAAGTAAAACCCAGCACTACAAAAACAGCTTTGTTCCTGCTGCTGTCAAAGAGTTGAACAGGTTGTAACAATATATTGCACATAATTTAGGTACCTATTTATTAACTCCATTTTGTATTTACTTATGTTTGTAGGATGTTATTTGGGTTCTAAATATGTTATTGGGTTTTAGACCTTTGAGTTTTTAACCTCTTTGACTAGTTTTTAACTTTTTAATATGACCCTTCTCTCTTACCTCTAGTTTTTCTCCCATCTCTTTGTCTTTTTATACCCTGATTGATGGAGCCTTGAGTATTTTTATCATGTTTATAGTCAGCTTCATGTGTGCCTGTGATTGTGTCTATGTTGAATGTAAATTGTGGCTTGTAAATATGGATGTCACCAGACTGCAAAACAAATCTACCTATGGGTACAAATAAAGTAACCTGAACCTGAGTTGTTGTTGAATGTACAGTATATGCTGAGTACTATTATTATTGATATCATTATTACTAGAATATTACAACAGTATTACAGTATTATGATTGTTGTATAGGATGGAATTATTTAAAGTATTATATAGGCCAGGTGGTATTATTATTGTGGTTATTGTAATTAATATATGGCTACCTATTATTATGGGTATTATTATATGGTTATTTAATGTGCCTAGGTATTGTAAGCCATGTGAGGGTATATGGTGGTATATATGGTCAATATGATGATGGTAATATTGGCAATAATTATATTAACATGCTAGAAGTATTTATTTATTATCATTACAATTGTTATTAAATGATGGAATTGTTGTCACTACAAACTATCATTGTTGTATTATTTCTATTGCCTAATTTAATTATAAGATGCATTATATATTATGGTATTGTATAATGAATGTATTTATAGTATGGATAATGACTAGAATGATATAAGTTATTGGTTATGGGGAAGGGGTGGGACTATATAAGCGTCAGCTTCTTCCCACTCCTTTTGAACAAGGCATTTTTTTTTCTGTTTTGTTTATATTTTGTTTTCTTGTTTTTGATTCCTTGTTTTTAATTTTTTTGACTTGATCTTCAAATAAATAATAAAATGAATTTAAAAAAATCAAAGTGAAATTATATAGATAGATAGATAGATAGATAGATAGATAGATAGATAGATAGATAGATAGATAGATAGATACTTTACATTGTATGCTTTACATATTTTCCTCTTACATATATATTTTCTTTTTTTAATTCCACCTTCTCTGTATTTCTCTTTTGTCCATGCAACTGAATTTTGATCTAAAAACATTTGTTTTTACCAGCATTTCAGTCAACATTTGCAAAAGGATATTAACTTAGGACGACTTAGGTGAACTCTGCACAACTTTGCCCAGAGCTCAGGAACTTTTACAAAATGAGCACACCTTTCACCAATGTTTATTTCCAAAGCAAATTTTTGGCATGCTGAAAATTCTCAACAAATGCAACTTTTGCCACCATTTACAACTATCATTAACTTTCATTAACTTTTTGTTTGCCCAGCACAGGCGCCAAGTTGCTCCATGGCTCAGTTGGTAGAGCATCCGCCCCACATCCGGGAGGCAGGGGCTCAAATCCCGGCCGGGTCATGCCGAAGACCATATAAAAGTGGAACTTCCTGCCGTCCAGCTTGGTGCTCAGCAATAATGGAATGGAGGAGGGAAATTTGTGACAGCACCTTGCATGGCAGCGGCCCTCTGATTCTGCACTTGGGGTGTGTGTGATTAACACAGTAGATAGGTAATGCACAATCTCGTTCTACTGTACATGATTGGTTGTACAGTTGAATGACAATAAGGGTGATTTAATTTAAAATTAATTTAATTTTAGTGGCCAAGATTTTTTTCAAGAAAATATTAAGATAAGATAAGATAAGCCTTTATTAGTCCCACAATGGGGAAATTCCAGGATTGCAACAGCACAGGGATAGCAACACTCAGAGCAGCAATCAGAAGGCAAGAAAAAACAACATCTAGTAAACATATGTCCATATTACTATAAATGTATATATATAGACACACAGTGCAGAGCATTATGGCTGGTGAATGTGCAGCAGAAAGTCTAAGCTCTCTCTCCGCGGATGCAGCGGGTCAGCTGGAAGTCTTTGGGCATGATGGTGACCCCCTTAGCGAAGAAGAGACCCACCAGGTGGGCCTCGCTGGTCACCTGCAGAGCCATGACGGCGAAGCTCAGGAAACGCAGGACGGTCTTGAAGTCCTGAGCGATCTCCCTCACCAGGCGCTGGACGGGCAGCTTACGGATGAGCAGCTCCGTGGATTTCTGGTAGCGACGGATCTCTCTCAGAGCCACGGGCCTGTGACGGCGAGATGATATATTCAGTTGAAATGTCAGAGATTTCCAAGGCTTTAACTTGAAAGTGGTAAGAGATAATAGCTTACTGTCAAATAGAAAGATGTAGAATATGATCCTAAGTTTGAGATAGGACTAAATTTATGCATCTAATTTGCATAATGCCATGGCAGCCATATCGAATTACCTAACTTTTGGTCCAAAATGGACTTTTGGACATATTTACACATGGTTTTGCTTTTTGTCAACGTTTCTTTTTTTTTTTTTTCTTTGTTATGTTCTCTTCAAAGTATATGAACAAGAACATTAGTAAAAAGTCAACAAAGAAATTTATCAGACTTACCACTGGCCGGGCGACTTGCTCACTTCATCCTTTTGCAGCATCTTGTAGTTATTTTTCTCTTCTGTCGGTCATTTTATTTTCCCCCCTCACATCCAGAAACTGTTGATTATTCCACCTCAATTTTGCTTTTATTCCGCCACTATTTATCACATATGATGACATGGAACCGGCGGGATTGTTATCCCAAGTCACGTGGCGCTGTGGTCAACAGCAGGATAACATCAACCAGCTTCACGCACCCTCTGTTATAACAAAATATAAACATTTACCTTCATAAGCTAAATAATCTCTTTTTTAGAATCATAGTTGGCAAATTCGGGAGCAAATGCTTCCTCAGTCTGCTTCCTCAGTCTTTCGATCGAGTAAGATTTAGATTTGCTTACAAACTCTTCTTTTCTGGTGAGATTTCAGGATGGTTCTAGGTCCACCATAAGTCCTCCAAGGCAAAAGCAGTAAATTATACGAGTCTGCCACCTTGTGAGGTGGAATACTTTGTACCACTTAAATCAACTGGGGAGTTTTTGGCAATGTCATGTAACATCACATGACAGGCACAGTGGCCAGGCCAGGCCAGTGGGGGCACAATCTGTCCATGAAATCTTGCCAGTTAAAGGGTTAAAAAGGAAAATCTAATTAATCACATGTGCAGAAGTATTCATAGCCTTTGCTCAATACCTTGCTGATGCCCTTTTGTCTTTTTGAATACGATGCCAAAAGCTTGGCACACTTATCTTTGGGCAGTTTCACCCATTCCTCTTTGCAGCACCTCTCAAGCTCCATCAGGTTGGATGGGAAGTGTCGGTGCAAAGCCATTTTCAGATCTCTCCAGAGATGTTCAATTGGATTAAAGTCTGGGCTCTGGCTAGGCCACTCAAGGATATTCACAGAGTTGACCTGAAGCCACTCTATGACTAGCGCCATTGTCCTCTGAAAGATGAACCATTTCCCCAGTCTGAGGTCAACAGCGCTCTTGAGCAGGTTTTAATCCAGGATGTCTCTGTAAATTGCTGCATTCATCTTCCCCTCTATCCTGACTAGTCTCCCAGAATCAGAATCCGAAAAGCTTTATTGCCAAGCATGTTAAAAACATACGAGGAATTTGACTTGACATTGGCGCGCTCATGTAAGCACTTCACAATGACACGGCAGCCATACAAGGCGCCTCATCAAAACAGTGGGGAGTAAAGAGGGGAAGAGGGGAGGGGATGACACATTGGGCAGAGAGAAAAAACACAGTTTATCAAAATAAAGCTCATTGAATGAGCGAGATTGTGATTACATAGAAAAAAAAACCTCTAGTTGCACAATTAGCAGACAATACAGATCCACACAAAAACAAAGCAAAAGAGAGAGACCAGTGTGTGTATATCAGTCATGTGATATCAGTGTGAGTGCAGTGTGAATGTATCAGTTACTGGAGCACAACAAAAATCGTCTCCTAGGCAACGGTGTAGCATCATCTCACTTTGGCTCAGCAACAATTATTCTTCTGCTTAAAGACATTTTGTTTCATCCAGGAGTAACACAAAGAAATGGATTTTCTCCCCCCAGGCCACAGCTGAAATCCCCTTTCTTTTGTTAAAACCAGCCTAAGGAATTTCCCCAATGTCCAGCTTTGCTTTTATTGCCCCCATAAACATGCAACAGACCTGGCCTAAACATGGATCCACAGCTCAATAAAATTTCCTTAAACTCTGAAACGCTGGATTTAACCAGTGAATTTTAAAGTACATTATTACAAACTCAATTCTAAGCCTTCTTCTTTTTAGGACTATGAAAGGCAAATGGACTCTGATGTCTTTAATGTGGAAAATCAATAATATGTGTGAAATGCATTAATTTGTGATTTTATATATATATGCATGTTAAAAATGTTTAAATGAATGTTTATTCCTGCATGTTGATTTAGAAGCACTGCTTATAATTTATACTAATCACTAAAGTTATCTTAGTTTAACACATAAGGGGAAAAATTAACTTCCAGTATGTATCAAAGTTTTGCCTCTAAAACCATGTGACTCCAGCAGCCAATCTCGGCATGACAGCAATTCTTCATCCCAGAGCTCCAGACAATAGACTGTTTGTTTATTCATTGGATGGAAAGTTCATCGGGCCTCCCACGAAGGACTCTCATTGGCTGAGATCCCGGAAGCCCGCGAAGCTCAACGGAACTTATAAATAACAGAGGAACCCCTGCTTCGTCCTCTTTTCGGCTGCTCTCTTTTCCGGATCGCTTTTTTTTGCCTCTGTCTCTCTTCCCTTTCACTGATCGTCTCTCTATTGTCTACACACAGCAAGGAAGAACAAAGGACCGTCTGAACAAAGACTCGACCACGTGTCGCTTTTCTGAACACAGAGCAGATAACTCGTAATTTGTTTATGTAACTCTGTATTTTTAATGCCTTTTTCTTTTTCTCTTAAATACCTAGGAATTCCTATTTCTTTGAGCTCAATTCTTAATCGGAGTTAAACTCCAATTTTTATTCATCACTTTTTCTTTGTTAAACTTTCTGTAAAATCACCGTTTGTTTAATTTTAATGTAAACTTTAATCTTGACTTTATTTTTATATTTTTCTTGACCAAGCACCCACCAGAAGCTATTATTTTATCTAAGGTCCGAAAGTTTTTTTTTTCTCTTCTAATTTGAAATCTGATCAGATATCTTTAATTATTCCCGAAGACCTGCAGCGCTTGTCTACCAGGAAGAAAAGACGCAGCTCTCCACATCACGCACAGGCTGAGGAATCAGCGCGCTTCTGCAGCATCTCAACCATCGAGATCCAACTTACGATCTCATGAATATCATTAATCGTCAAGAGAATATTTGCGGGACAAATATTCTGGGTTTTGCCCCTGAACAACACTTCAAAACTTCATGAGGACGACGCCAGAACCATCATCACCGAGGATCACGTGAGCTGCAAAACTTTAATTCATCTGCTGAATTAAACGTCTGAGGTTCGGTAATAATTTGTGTATCTAATCAGATGCAAATTAAGAAGCCCTTAACATAACTCTTCTTTTCATTAAAATCCCGTTTTTATTTTCTTAAGATCAATCAAGGACTTTTTCACATAATTAGTAAACTTTAAGATAAGATAAGATAAGATAAGCCTTTATTAGTCCCACAACGGGGAAATTCCAGGATTGCAACAGCACAGGGATAGCAACACTCAGAGCAACAATCAGAAGGCAAGAAAAAAAACAAGCAAGCAAGAGCAGCTAATAAACATATGTACGTATTACTATAAAATTTCTTTCTCCATAAACTTTCTCCATAAATTTGCGTTGTTTCAATAATCTGTTAACTCAAACTGATAGAAATTTGTTTCTCAAGTTAACCCTGGTTCCGAAAATATTGACATTGTTAATCTATCATTTACAAGATTGATTTTATGATTAATGAAATTACTGCAATGTCTGTTAATCATTTCATTTAATAAACATTTGAAAATGAGAGAAGTCGTTGAGAATTTATTTCATTCTGAGTCTGTTCAAGCACAGGTATCGAATTCACGGAAAATTTTTGAGACTGATTATTGATTAATTTATTGAGTGACTAAACAGGTATAAAGTGAAATTAAAGATTACATTGCTTCTTAAAGATAGAAGCTGGTGCCCCTTACGAGTGTAATTAACTTTTCTGATGTGTATGAAATGAGATTTGATCTCAGATTCCAATACATCAATATAAATTAAATAATTCATACCTGATCATATTCATATTTATTAATATTCCATCTATTTCCTCCTATAACGGCTAGATGTTATATTCATGTATTGTAAACACAGATAAGCATGTCCTCAGAGTTTATCTCTCTTCATGCCAGGTGGTAAACTTCCATGTTAGTCCCATGACAACGCTGTCCTTGGAGAGTTCAGATTATTGTACAGCAGCAGTGTTTGGGTTAAAGAAGCCAAAACTCTCATTTGCTTATCTCTTCTCCTGGAGGAATGAGTTCTCCCGAGGGCGCCAAATCAAGGCCAAATGAGCACAGTCACTTAGAGCATAGAAATTTCCTCTCTCATGCGATTCTGTGCATCACAATTTAAATTAACATTCACTGGCTTTAAAATCATTCCCTGGAGAACACTCAGCGACTCCAAGATGTTACCAACTTTCCGATTCAGTTCAACATTTGCCGCCATCAGCGCTCTCCCCAACTGGTCGAATTGATGGAGAAGCTTTGCCGGGTCCACATTTTGATTAGATCCTTCCAACTTCTTTAATTTCCGATACACATGGAAGACTCCAAGGCCAATCAGTAGAAATCTTGTGATCACGAAGCCAAACAGATAGATGTCTTCCACATCCTCAATCGAAAGATCACACAAACACATGAGTTTCCAATTATCCCATGAGTCTCTCACATAACCCGCAGCTGAAGTGCTTGTGGGACATTTGGGCTCCCCCGGGCCCGATTTTCTGTTTGAAAAAGTGGTGTCAATTGCATTTAAAGCCCAGCTCACCAAATCCATTTTCTTTCCGTTTGGATTGAGATCAGCGAGAAGGAGAGCGAGACACAGACACAGACGCAGCAAGCTGGGATCAGTCAGGGAGGCAGAAGAGGAGGAGGGAGAGAAAATGTGACTGCTCTCTCTGAAGGCCGGAAGAAGAAGACAGTTCCTTCTACTGAAAAACATCCCTACAGCATGGCGCTGCAACCACCATTGGCATGGTTATGAGTGGTGCCTGGTTTCCTCCAAACATGACGCCTGGCATTCATGCAAAAGAGTTCAATCTTTGTCTCATCAGACCAACAATTTTGTTTCTTCTGGTCTGAGAGTCCTTCAGATGCTTTTTGACAAACTCCAGGCGGGCTGTCATGTGCCTTTTACTAAGGAGTGGCGTCCGTCTGGCTACTCTACCATACAGGCCTGATTGATGGATTGCAGCAGAGATGGTTGTCCTTCGGGAAAGTTCTCCTCTCTCCATAGAGGAACACTGGAGCTCTGACAGAGTGACCATCGGGTTCTTGGTCACCTCCCTGACAAAGGCCCTTTTCCCCCGATAGCTCAGTTTAGACGGCTGACCAGCTCTTGGAAGAGTCCTGGTGGTTCCAAACTTCTTCCATTTACAGATGATGGAGGCCAGTGTGCTGATTGGGACCATCAAAGCAGTGCAAATTTTAATGTACCCTTCCACAGATTTGTGCCTCGAGACAATCCTGTCTTGGAGGTCTACAGACAATTCATTTGATTTCATGCTTGGTTTGTGCTCTGACATGCACTGTCAACTGTGGGACCTTATACAAACAGGTGTGTGCCTTTCCAAATCATGTCCAATCAACTGAATTTGTCAGGTCTGGCCCTCACGAGCCAGCAAAATACGCCACAGTCCAGTGAAATTGCACACAGGAGTTTATTCACAGTTCAGGACAATGGAAGGACAAGATAACTAGCCACGTGGGCTGAGCAGCAAGATTACCTATTAGCATAACAAACGATCATTGACGGCTGAGATGAGGAACGCTCGCTCGCCGTCAGACAAAGGAAAAGGACAAGGAATACAAACGATAACCTCAACAATAAGCACACTTACATGAGAGGAGGAATCATGGATGAACATTGGGTGAATGTTTGACGAGACTGCCGCAAGATGCAGCCGCTGGCGCCGGCATTTAAAGCCGGCTGCTAACAACCGCAAATGCAGCACAGCTGCTCAGACTTGACAGCAGGAAACTCCCGAGCGTTTGTCCAATCAGAGCCCGGGGAGCCAGAATGACAACACTGCTGTCAAAGCCTGACAGGAATGGTGTGTGGCCCGAGCGCGGACAAAATTAGCGCTCGGGTGTGACAGGACCTCCCTCTCAAGGCGGACTCCCGGACGCCTGTTAACATCCACACCCCCCACCCCACCCCAGGGCGGGTGGATGGGGAAGCAGGCAGAGGGGGGACAGAATCAACCTCATAGAAAAAGAAAACATGATATCCTACCACACAAATCACAATAAAGACAAGGCAGGGGCTACAGAGGGGCGAAAGAAGGGGAAAAAAAACACACCAGGATGACAGGCATAATATACAGTTCAGGGGCCTCCCAGCCCCCAGCATCCAAACCGCTAACAGGAGTAGCGGGACGTGTTCTGGCGGCCTACCCGAATCCCAGGCCAAGGATGACCATGCCTCCGGCGGCCGGACCAGGGTGCCAAATATACAGTTCTGTTTATCGGGAGGCCGGCCCCGGACACCAAACGGGAAGAGCAGGCTTCCAGGTGGTCGACCCACATCAACCTGCCAACAAGACCACTGGAGAGAGATCGGCGACGGTCTCCCAACGGCGGGGAGAAGCCAGGGAGAACCGGGCCAACTATGGTTAATCCCCACGGTTCCATACGCAGGGGAGGGAGGAACGTGACGAGGGTACGGGATCAGTTTGGCGTTATTCAGCGGTGGGTCTGCAGCACCACCTCCGGATCCCACACAAACAGGCGCTGATAGGGCCGGAACCAATCCGGTAGAGAATCCTGACTGGACCGACGCTGCACCCACGGTGGGCCCGGATTGGGCCGGAACCCCTCCGGGGATGAACTCGGACTGGGCTGATGCTGCACCAGCGATGGACCGCGAATGGGTCTGAACCACTCCGGTGACGAACTCTGATTGAGCCGACGCTGCACCGGCGTCGGACCCCGACTGGGTCTGAACCACTCCGGTGATGAACTCTGACTGAGCCAACGCTGCACCCGCGTCGGACCCCAATTGGGTCTGAACCATTTCGGTGACGAACTCTGACTAAGCCAACGCTGCACCCGCGATGGACCCCGATTGGATCAGGGCAGGTCCAGCACCGACCTCCAACTCCGAACCAGGACCTCTGGTACACCGATTGGCATCTGCTCCACACCGGCGATCTTGGGCAAAGGCTGAGAAGAAGAAGAAGAACCGGAATCAGGGACACCGGCAGCGCCAGAAGCCGGCGAGACAAGCGCGGATGCAGTGGACGGCTGCATCCGGCTCGCCTCCCCAAGAGACAGGCAAAAATGCTCAATAATAGAAAAAACAAAGACAACACTGAGCACTTGCCTGATCTCAAGTTCGGACGCCGTCCAGGACTTCGACGATCCGGGCTCAGACGGGAGGAGGTCGTCTTCTGGCTCCCACTCAGCTGTGTTGGACTCCACAGCCAGCATGATGGCTTCTGCAGCCTGAGGACCCTCTGGCGCCGACATCCACGCTGGCAACCCGTACGGCAAGGTGGCGGGGGTGCCCCTGGCCTGCTGGGTCGGACTGCTCATCCGTGGAGACCCAGGGATGCTCCGTCGTCGGCGCAGGCTCCAAACAGTAGTCCGATCCCCTCCTCCGTCCTTGATGTGGCTGCGGGGCTGGAATCTTCTGCTCCAAGACTGCAGGCCCCCTCCTCATCTGATGACGCCCGGCTGACGTCAAAGAACGCTCAGCGGGGGGAGACACAGAGGCAGCGGGTTTAGTAATTACCTCAGCATGTGGTGGAGGCTCGGGGGGCTGCGAACCCCGAACCTCACCCCCAGGAGTCAGACAAGACAAATCACTATTAGGAGAAAAAGAGTGAACTTGTACTCGCCTGTCTCCAGGAGGAAGGATGGTGCCTGCTGTAGGAAACGTTGCTCCTTCCTCTTCCCGTCAGATGGTGGCAGAGGGCTCCCTGGAAGGACGGGGGGCGGGGGGGCACTTGAGATGGAATTGACGCGGGGCTCGCCGGAGCAGAACTCCTCATACAACCAGCAGCTGGAGAAGGCGTCAGAAAGGAGGGGGCGATAGCCGAGACGGGCCGGGCATGACGCGCTGACGGGACAGCGGAGGAAGACAGCCCTGGGAGAGAGGCTGCGGGGGTTCCCTCCTGGTAAGACGCTGAAGAGACAGCTGTCTGGTTAAAGGGGTCATACCAGCGACCCGGAGCAGGATCCAGACGGGACTCTTGCTGAGGATGTCTCTGGCCACGGCGCTGACATCTTCAGCGGGCCACAGGTGGTGCAAACTCCTGGCCTGGATCGAGGAAAGGATCAGGATCCCAAGGCGGAGAGTGGGGATGCCTTCTCCTCTGCTCTTGGTCATACTTCTCCTCAAACACCTCGTACATCTGGAGTATCTCGCGATGGGCGGCGATGTCAAGTCTCCTCGCTTCGACTTCTGGGTGGTCGGCGTAGCGGGGGGACAGTTCACCGAGCACCCTCTCAGCGCAGTCCAGGTAACAGCGTACTTCGGGAGAATAGTCGCGGAAGGAGGAGGCGACGAGGATTTCATCAACTTCCTCCAGCGCCTCGGTCATCTGGTGGCTGAGACCCCTAGTGCGACCCCTCCGCGACGGCATAGTTCCAGTACACCGTACCCAGACAGGAAAGGGCAGAGTTCTCCTGAATGCAACTTCACTGTGAACGGCGTCTCCTTCTGGCGGCAGTCTACTGTCAGGTCTGGCCCTAACGAGCCAGCATAAGACGCCACAGTCCAGTGAAATTGCACACAGAAGTTTATTCACAGTTCAGGACAAGGGAAGGACAAGATAACTAGCCGCGTGGGCTGAGCAGCAAGATTACCTATTAGCATAACAAACGATCATTGACGGCTGAGACGAGGAACGCTCGCTCGCCGTCAGACAAAGGAAAAGGACAAGGAATACAAACGATAACCTCAACAATAAGCACACTTACATGAGAGGAGGAATCGTGGATGAACATTGGGTGAATGTTTGACGAGACTGCCGCAAGATGCAGCCGCTGGCACCGGCATTTAAAGGTGGCTGCTAACGACCGCAAATGCAGCACAGCTGCTCAGACATGACAGCAGGAAACTCCCGAGCGTTTGTCCAATCGGAGCCCTGGGAGCCAGAATGACAACACCGCTGTCAAAGCCTGACAGGAATGGTGTGTGGCCCGAGCGCGGACAAAATTACCGCTCGGGTGTGACAGAATTCACCAAAGGGGGACTACAATTAATAAATTTGCAAAAATTTCAAATAAAAAAAAATCATGTTGTCTTTATGGCGTATTGTGTTTACAATTTTGAGGAAAAAAATAATGTAATCCCTTCTGTAATAAAACTAACATCAAAATGTGGAAAAAAATTGAAGTGTTTTTAATAATGTAAGGATGTACTGTACGTATACCTATATTATAGTGAAATTAAAGGGTTTTATAGGTAATTTAATGTTGGTACACGTACTAGTGGAAATAAGAATGTGAGTAGGAATGAAGATTTTCATTCATCACACTCAATTCCTCGTTAGGGCACCATCCACGTTTTATGCAGGTGGAAACTCTTATGAACAAAGACTAAAGCTTAAGAAGCAATTGTTAAGCTAAGCCTTAGTTAATAATTCTATTGAATAATTCTATTGATTTGATCAGTCTCATAATAAACCCTTGTGGGAGTTCTTGTCTCTGATGATCAAGAAGATGGACATGAAATCAAACAATAACTCCCATATGTATTTAAGTGATCTAATAAGAAATGTCAGAATAGGTTAGCATATGTGGATAACTTTAAAACAGCAAATTCACTTGCATCATGGGCATCATAGACTGTTACTGAGTTACTTATGAATCAAGCATTTGTGGAACCAAATGAAGCAGTTTAATTTGTCAGTATACTGGAAATTGGAAAACCATGAAATAGCATTGGTTAGGAAAAGTAGATGCAATTTTATGAAGCAAATCCTAATTAACTTTATAAAAAAATAGAAAATTTGTTTTACCCTGAAAAAGAACAAAAATTAATGGAAGATGACATATATTTTGGGATTCTGATGGGTGTTTGCATAAAATTAGGTTCAAAGAACTTATGCCAGGAATATTCTTAAGACAAGTGTAAATTACATAACAGACCATCAGCCAAAGAAACTTTGCGTCCCCGTGGGTAATAGGCAGTAAACTTTCTGTTCAATTGGACCATGAGGGGTTCTGTTGGGGGCAGCGCGGTGGTGGAGTGGTTAGCACTGCGGCAGCACAGCAAGCCAACCTTGGCCAGGGGATCCTGGGTTTGATCCCAGCCCCCGACCAACAGTGAGCTGTGTGGAGTTTGCATGTTCTCCCCGTGTCTGTGTGGATTTACTCCAGGATTTCTCTGGTTTCCTCCCCATCCCAAAAACATGCAAGTTAGGTTAATTGGCATAAAAAAAAAACAAAAAAAAAAAAAAACTGGGGATTCCAAATTGTCCTTAGGTATGACTGTGAGAGTGAATGGTTGTCTGTCTCTCTGTGTTGGCCCTGCAATGGACTGGCGATCTGTCCAGGGTGTACCCTGCCTCTTGCTCAAAGATGATGGGATAGGCTCCAGCCTCCCCGCAACCCGAAAAGGATGAAGCGGAAGAAGATGGATGGATGGGTTCTGTTGGAAGGCTGGCAGACAGACTCCTTACCACTATAATGGCCTCCTCCCAGGATCACAAAGCCTGTTCCAGCAAACTGGGCAAGGTCATCTCTTATGCACTGAAGAGGGAATTGGTATATTGTGCAAAGTCTCATCAGAAAGTTAAATTACATCACAAACTTGTTTCTTCCAATGTTGGTGGTTTAAATGAGTTGGTTAAAGCTTAAAAATAATTAAACAAAATTCTCTTGCAAGGTGATTTAAAGAAAAAGAAGAATAAAATAAGGAAAATTAATTTTAAAGAAAAGAAACATGATTTACACAGAGCATGACAGGCTCTGGGCCCTTCTTAAAAAGATAGGAGAAATTGGAGGAGCAGCGAAACCTGCTCAGAGCTTGAGCAACGCCCCAGAGAAGACTCTGAACAAAGAGCAATAAAACTCTATCTCTAGTGGTGGCGGGTGGTCCAAAACTTCATGAAACCTGAGGTGGCCCAATTATATTTCAGCTTCTTCCAACAACGATCATAAACTCAACCTAAAAAAGGAAAATGTAATAAAGCTTTGACCTCTATTGGCCAGTTAAAGTGCAGCTATGAAGTCCTGCACAACAGAGGAGAGAGGACGGGGAGAGAGAGACATTTGATCTGAGAGTCAGACCCTCCCCCCCAAAGACACATGTTGCTGAATAAAGCATAAATCCCTTAAACTTTAGTGACTAAGATATTCTACTCAATAAAGGAGCATAAAATGCATTTACATCTACTGTAATTAACTTGCGATGTTAAGCATGGAAGAATTAATTCTTTCTTGAAAATAGCAGAACATATCAAAATCATATCAAATCAAATATTTTAAGCCACATTGTTCATCCCAGAGTTCAATCATATCTTCTGTAGTGGCTGCTGTCTTAAAAGAAAGAATATGGATTAGTTAATTTGTCCATAAGGAATATATTCCACCACACAGAGAGAGAAAGTTAAATATCCCTGATTTGTCCACCAGATGGCACTGTGAAACTGGTTGTTTACTGGAAAGTCTTTGCTTCCAAAGTCTTGACTATGTTGATCATAAAACTGTCAATTAGAACATTCCTTTGCCAAAGAGTCATGGAGAAAGGGATTAACTTCCACTTTATGGCCGATGGATAGGGTTACAGCTCTGGTTCTTTGGTGAGAGAAGCAGTCTCAAAAGCCATACTTTTGAGTTGAAACAATTTTTCTTTAGCAACAAATGATTTTATAAATTGGAACTCAAGGTCATGCTACATACCCCCCGGTAGCAATGGTGAGCTTCGGTCAGCGTTGGTCCACATCCTTGGTGGCTGGTTCCAATTGGTGGTTCTTGACTCAACTGTTGAGCTAAAGGTTCTGATGTCCATAAGCAATAGCTTGTAAACAGAATCTATTCCTGAGTATAGATCTTAGAATTTGGTAAAAAAAAAAAAAAAAAAAAAAAAAAAAACTTCTAGGAATTTTCAAAAATAACTTGGATATGGACAATATAAAGATTATAAAATTGTCTAAAATATAGTAAAATATAATGTATATGTCTGTAAAGACTCAAAAATTCTTGTTACAAAAGTATAAAACTGACAAGTATGTAGTTTTGACATATCTTAGACAGATGTTTTGGGTTTACCATAAAATAGCTATTAAAATTTCCAAAATTAGTTTAGATGTGCACAAAAATCAAAATGCAGTGCAAAGAATATATCTATATTTGTATATATGCATGCATGTACTCAAAAATTCTTGGAATCAAGATCAAAAACAGAAGTACAAAAATTATTGCTCATATTTGAGGTAGAGGTTTAGGCTAAGCAACATTGGGGTAACTCAAGGAGGTTCAAATTGAATTGGTTTAGCTGGACTAAACCATGGTTCCACAGATGTCTGAGATAAGATAAGATAAATCCACGGAGAAATCCACGGAGCTGCTCATCCGTAAGCTGCCCGTCCAGCGCCTGGTGAGGGAGATCGCTCAGGACTTCAAGACCGTCCTGCGTTTCCTGAGCTTCGCCGTCATGGCTCTGCAGGAGACCAGCGAGGCCCACCTGGTGGTCTCTTCTTCGCTGGGGGGGTCACCATCGTGCCCAGAGACTTCCAGCTGGCCCGCCGCATCCGCGAAGAGAGAGCTTAGACTTTCTGCTGCACATTCACCAACCAACCATAATGCTCTGCACTGTGTGTCTATATATATACATTTATAGTAATATGGACATATGTTTACTAGATGTTGTTTTGTTTTGTTTTTTTTTCTGGCCTTCTGATTGTTGATCTGAGTGTTGCTATCCCTGTGCTGTTGCAATCCTGGAATTTCCCCATTGTGGGACTAATAAAGGTTTATCTTATAAGATAAGCTAATATCTTATAAGCTTATCTTATAAGATAAGCTTATCTTATAAGATAAGCCTTTATTATTATTATTATTATTAAGCATTTATTTATATACTAATAAAGGCTTATCTTATAAGATAAGCTAATATCTTATAAGCTTATCTTATAAGATAAGCTTATCTTATAAGATAAGCCTTTATTAGTCCCACAATGGGGAAATTCCAGGATTGCAACAGCACAGGGATAGCAACACTCAGAGCAACAATCAGAAGGCAAGAAAAAAAACAAAACAAGAACAGCTAGTATATTATATATATATATATATATATATATATATATATATATATATATATATATATATATATATATATATATATACGTATATATATATATATATATATATATATATATATAGACACAAGATAGATATAGGGTGTTTGAGACCTTTGGTCTGGAAAACTGGGCAAACATGGAATGACATCATTGTTCTTTGAATGGCAATGAAGAGTAAATTTGTGATCACTGCAAAAAAGGACAAGATGAGGTGAAAACAGGCTCATCGCTAAAGTGTTAACTGAAAAGCTAATGTTTCTAGCTACCTCTGGGAGTAACATAGACACCAGCTGTGTGTGAGCATAGTCAACCTTTAACATGAAGAGCAACAAGTTCAAGACCTTGTTGAGTTTGACTAAAGCTTTGGAGCAAGCATTCAAAACCAACACAGTATCTTGCAAAGTTTTGGTAACGGTTTGTGGTTCAAGTACCTGGTGTTTTGGTGTAGCGGTGTTGACTGAGTTAACAGTGGACATGCTAAGGCTAACAAGAGGCCCTAACGATGTGGCTGTTATTGAGAATCCACCTGAGGATTGTTGACTTTTTGTCTTTGCTCTGCCCAGCTCTGACTGGGTGACCAGAGGTGTGATTGCTAGGTAGAAGGCTAAACTGAAAAACAGGAGGACCATCATCCTGGCAAACAAATAGAAGTGAGTGATTTTAATCACAACCTTCTTGTTGGTTTTTCTTTAGATACCTGATTGGCAGATGACAAATTTTCTCAGAGGTGGAACAATTTCTTTTAGAGATTGAACTCTAAACCTTAGATAGTTTATCACCTTTAGTGGGAATTTTGATGTTATTAGCTCAAGCTAATGGTGGTCGATGTTTTGTGTGTACTATTTAAAAATAGTAAGTTTACTGAGATTTATTAGATTTTACAGAGGCCTTTGAAATTAGTGTAAGGGATAATTTGGTTTTAATTTACCCTTTTTCTTTTGGAAGTTTTGATGCAGTTAACTAAGTGGTTTGGAGAAATTCAGCTAAGATTGGTTTGGAGAAATGCGACCGAGTACAGCTGAGGCTAATATTTAGCTAAAGGTTATTTCTCAGATGTAGGCTTGATTTTAATCTTATTTAAGGACTTACTTTGACAGTGTTATACCCGACAAGTCCCATGGGGTTTTGGTAAAGTAAACTCTGATTGTGATGAGTCCATTTGAAAATGGGGTCCTTAATTTGGCACATAAGTGGCCAAAGATTGTTGTTGATAATGTGTGAATTCAACCACTCGGGCAGGAATTTAGGAATGATTTTCCCGGCCTGTAGATTGATTTGAGGTTTTTGCAGTACAAATGTGGAGTGGAAGACCTTGTCCCCCCTTTGAGGTTTGTCATGGGAGAGTCTTTGATCGTTGTAAGCTTTGTGTTGTTTGGCTGATTGGTCCAAGTGTTTTTGGAATGCGGCCTTGGGAGCGTTGCACATTATTTTGACGCTTTTGTGTTCTGCAGCTGGAATATTATGGGCGTTGGCAGTCATCACCCCCCTCTGGTTTCGAGGAACTTTGAACAGTGGGGATGATGGCCCATCACAAGCAGGAATAGGAGTGCCAGAGAAGGTTGCGTCATAGGAAGTGTTTTCGATTTTGGTATCTTTAAGGAATTTGACGTAGGGAGCACGTATTCGGTTTGGTCCGACCGGTGTTTGACGGTTTTGTGGACCATGGAGTCACAGGCTGGTGTAAATGCATGCCTAGTGTTCACAAAAGTTGGGTCCGCCGATGCATAACCCTGAGGTTGCAGAGGATCTGGGGAGCCGGTTGATTTGGCTCCTGTGACCACGCAGGCCACAGGGGTGGGTGGGTGAGATTCAGAAGGTAACACCAACGTTGAGTCAAAGGTGTGAAGGGGACCATGTGGAGCTTTTTGCTTGGCCAGTGATTTCCCAAAGTCATTCGATTCTTTGTCTTGACCTTGTGTTTGAAGATGACTTTTCACTTCTTGAGGATAGTGCTCACCTTGGTCTTTGTGGTTGCTTTCAATCAGTTTCAGTTGTTCCAGCAGTGCTAGTTGTGTGAGACTCAGGGTCTCCGGAGTGTCAAGAACAAAGTACTGTGATTCAATTGTCCTTGTTCAGTCAAATGGGTGAGGGTGTTGAGTTTGAGCCCGTAGTTTGAGATTCTTTAAATCAATCAGTGGGTCAAAGTGATTCAGTTGGTCTTTGCCGACAAGCAATGGAATGGAGTCAGGTTTGGACACATAGATTGGATGAGTCAAGGTCATGGGGCTAATGGAGATTTTGACTATGTGACACGCCCAACAAAGTTGTTTCAATGAGCGCATATGGATGAACGGCTAACGAACAAGGTTCCAGTTTTAAATCTTTGTGAGTGTGTTTGGCAGCAACACGTACAGTGGGGCAAAAAAGTATTTAGTCAGCGACCAATTGTGCAAGTTCTCGCACTTAAAAGATGAGAGAGGTCTCCAATTTTCATCATAGGTATACCTCAACGATGAGAGACAAAATGAGAAAAAAAAAATCCAGAAAATCACATTGAAGGATTTTTATTGAATTAATTGCTAAATTCCTCAGTAAAATAAGTATTTGGTCAATAACAAAAGTTCATTGCAATACTTTGTTATATACCCTTTGTTGGCAATGACAGAGGTCAAACATTTTCTGTAAGTCTTCACAAGGTTTTCACACACTGTTGCTGGTATTTTGGCCCATTCCTCCATGCAGATCTCCTCTAGAGCAGTGATGTTTTGGGGCTGTCACTGGACAACACGGACTTTCAACTCCCTCCAAAGATTTTCTGTGGGGTTGAGATCTGGAGACTGGCTAGGCCACTCCAGGACCTTGAAATGCTTCTTACAAAGCCACTCCTTCGTTGCCCGGGCGGTGTGTTTGGGATCATTGTCATGCTGAAAGACCCAGCCACGTTTCATCTTCAATGCCCTTGCTGGTGGAAGGAGGTTTTTACTCAAAATCTCACGATACATGGCCCCATTCATTCTTTCCTTTACACGGATCAGTCGTCCTGGTCCCTTTGCAGAAAAACAGCCACAAAGTATAATGTTTCCACCCCCATGCTTCACAGTAGGTATGGTGTTCTTTCTCCTCCAAACACGACAAGTTGAGATTTTAACAAAAAGTTCTATTTTGCTTTCATCTGACCATATGGCATTCTCCCAATCCTCTTCTGGATCATCCAAATGCTGTCTAGCAAACTTCAGACGGGCCTGGACATGTACTGGCTTAAGCAGGGGGACACGTCTGGCAATGCAGGATTTGAGTCCCTGGCGGCGTAGTGTGTTTCTGATGTAGCCTTTGTTACTTTGGTCCCAGCTCTCTGCAGGTCATTCACTAGGTCCCCCCATGTGGTTCTGGGATTTTTGCTCACCGTTCTCGTGATAATTTTGACCCCACGGGGTGAGATCTTGCGTGGAGCCCCAGATCGAGGGAGATTATCAGTGGTCTTGTATGTCTTCCATTTTCTAATAATTGCTCCCACAGTTGATTTCTTTACACCAAACTGCTTACCTATTGCAGATTGAGTCTTCCCAGCCTTGTGCAGGTCTACAATTTTGTTTCTGGTGTCCTTTGACAGCTCTTTGGTCTTGGCCATAGTGGAGTTTGGAGTCTGACTGTTTGAGGTTGTGGACAGGTGTCTTTTATACTGATAAAGAGTTCAAACAGGTGCCATTAATACAGGTAACGAGTGGAGGACAGAGGAGCCTCTTAAAGAAGAAGTTACAGGTCTGTGAGAGCCAGAAATCTTGCTTGTTTGTAGGTGACCAAATACTTATTTTACTGAGGCGTTTACCAATTAATTCATTAAAAATCCTTCAGTGTGATTTTCTGCATTTTTTTTCCTCATTTTGTCTCTCATAGTTGAGGTATACCTATGATGAAAATTGGAGACCTCTCTCATCTTTTAAGTGGGAGAACCTGCACAATTGGTGGCTGACTAAATACTTTTTTGCCCCACTGTAGTTGGTCAGAAAGATTGTGTGACATAAGAGTGATGTCAGCAGCAGTGTCTAAAACAACATCCTGACACATCACATCTTCAAAAGGTCAGTGGAAGGTAGAATTTTTGTGCCACTCCCCTCTCGTTTAAATCACACAGAAATTGTGGAACCGGTGCTTCCACACGGAGTTGTGAAATGTTGTTAGAGGAGTGGTCTGTGACCTGTGGTTGGGCTGCCATAACAGCACTAGACTGCGTTGAGTCCTTTGTTTGCTCTTCATTTGCAACAGGGGTTTTCTTCTTGCCTTTTCTTCATTTAGAACATTTGTTCTGAGTGGGTAAAGCTGACCAACGGCCGTTGGTCGAACCTCAGATTCAGGAGGAGCAATGTGGTTTTCGTCCTGGCCGTGGCACATCGGACCAGCTCTTTACCCTCTCGAGAATTCTTGAGGGTTCGTGGGAGTTTGCCCAACCAGTTTACATGTGTTTTGTGGACTTTTTTTTTTTTTTTTTTTTTGTTACTTATTTGTACCCGTAGGTAGACTTGGTTTGCAGTCTGGTGACAAGCCACCGGCTGCTGGTCGCTGCGTGCGCGAGCGCCCTAAACCTACATGTTTTTGGTGTGCGGGAGGAAACCGGAGAAATCCCGGAGTAAACCCGCGCAACACGGGGATAACATGCAAACTCCACACAGCTCACTGTTGGTCGAGGGCTGGGATCGAACCCATGATCTCATGATCCCTGCGGTCCCCCGGCCGAGGGTAAAACTGTGCTGCCACAGTGCTAAACCACTGCGCCTACTACTTGAAGAAGGCATTTGACCGCATCCCTCATGGATTTTTGTGGGGGGTGCTTCGGGAGTATGGGATATCGGGCTTGTTGTTACGAGCTATTCGGTCTCTGTACGACCGTTGTGAGAGTTTGGTTCATATTGCCAACACTCGGTCGGAGTCATTTCCAGTGAGAGTTGGACTCCGCCAGGGCTGCCCTTTGTCACCGATCCTGTTCATAATTTTTATGGACAGGATTTCTAGGCGCAGCCAGGGAATGGAGGGTGTCATGCTTGGTGACCACAGGATCTCATCTCTGTTGTTTGCAGATGATGTTGTCCTGTTGGCTTCATCCAGCAATGACCTACAGCTCTTGCTGGGACGGTTTGCCGCTGAGTGTGAAGCGGCTGGGATGAGAATCGGCACCTCCAAGTCCGAGTCCATGGTCCTCAGCCGGAAAAAGGTGGATTGTCCTCTCCGGGTTGGGGACAGGCTCCTGCCCCAAGTGGAGGAGTTTAAGTATCTTGGGGTCTTGTTCACGAGTGAGGGGAGAATGGAGCGAGAGATCGACAGACGGATTGGAGCAGCATCTGCAGTGATGCGGACGTTGTACCGGTCTGTTGTGGTGAAGAGGGAGCTTAGTTCTAAGGCAAAGCTGTCGATTTACCAGTCAATCTACGTTCCTACTCTCACCTATGGTCACGAGCTTTGGGTAATGACCGAAAGAATGAGATCACGGATACAAGCGGCTGAAATGAGCTTTCTCCGTAGGATTGCTGGACTCACCCTCAGAGATAGGGTGAGGAGCTCAGTCTTCCGGGAGAGGCTCAGAGTAGAACCGCTGCTCCTCCACATTGAAAGGAGTCAGTTGAGGTGGTATGGGCATCTGATTAGGATGCCTCCTGGACGCCTCTCACTTGAGGTGTTTCAGGCACGTCCCACTGGGAGGAGACCCCGGGGCAGACCCAGGACTCGGTGGAGAGACTATGTCTCCAAGCTGGTCTGGGAACGCCTTGGTATCCCCTCTGAAGAGCTGGAGCAGGTGGCTGGGGAGAGGGAAGTCTGGGCTTCTCTGCTTGAACTGCTGCCTCTGCGACCCGGACCTCCGGAAAAGCGGTAGAAGATGGATGGATGGATGGATGGGCAAAGCTGATATAGCTAGGATGTCAGCAGTTCTTTTTTCCTTGTTGCTTTGAATCTCCGCTAGGAGATGTTTGAGAGCTTCTATATCTTCTTTACTGAGAGTAGGAGTTTCTTTCTTTTTCCAAGGTTCCTGATTGGTCTCTGCTTCTGAGCTTCTGTGATGAAGTGGAGGAGACCATCTGCCGCGGTTATGCATGTGTTCGTATCAGTATCTGTCATCGTGAGAGTCCATACCATATTCTCGCAATCTATCTGGTGGATTTGGCCTATGACGGTAGTCCAGCTTTCACGAAGTTGGTCCTGAGTGGGATCCAGAGGACCTAGTTTGGTTTTGACCTTGATGAGGTCGGTTGGGGAAACGTCTCAGATTTACATGTGATCGCAGTGTCAGAGATGAAGTAGAGTGAGGGGCTCCTTCCAACTCCATGGTGTCAGAAGCAGCGCTGATAGCTAGCACGGTGGCAGGCTCAACGTGCTTGTTGTGACTTTGTTGCTGTTTTTGGAACGCATAATGTGTGAACTCTCTCAGCTTACTTATTGAGCTTGACCTTGGGTTAGCTGAAACTCCAAGGTGGTAACTCACAGTGGGATGGAGGTTCTGGATGAAGAGCATCTTAAAATTGTGGTCTTCTTCCATCCATGGTGTATTTTGAGATCCAAAATATGCAAGAAGAAGTCGCTGGTAGTAAGCCTGTGGAGGCTCTGAATGACCTTGCTTCATGGCCAGGGCTGCCGATAGCCCTGATTGTAGACAGTCATCGGAGAATTCCTTTTCGATGGCTTCATTGAGTTGCATGTAGTCCGTCCTGATGTTTGTCAGCTGTCTGTCAATGAATCTTGATGCTAACCTGTTAGATGTTAGTTTAATCAAATAGATATGATCGTCGACCATAGCATCAGGGTACTTATGCAGGTAGTAGTCAATGTCTTTTAAATTGGCTCTGGTATCAGGTGAACCAGTAGGGCCTGGATAAAATTTTGTAAGATGTTGTGTGATCTTGTCAAGGTCGCGGTCTGAAAGGACACGTAAATGCTGTCCACGTGATCGTCTGTACTTGAAATGGGAATTGGGCAATGGTGTGAGGTGAAAGTCCTTGTCTGGTGAGATGCATTCTTCTTTCAGCCTACTCAACCTGTTTGCTGTTTGTGGCCTCGGTTGGGGAGAAGCCGGAGTTTCTGGAGATGATGGAAGCGAATGTGGTCTTGCTTCCATTTGTTGTTGGTATTCCAACACTTCTTCTCTTAAATCCTCTAAATTATGATGTGCTTCCTGTAGAAGCAGTTGACATTCTTTGTAGTCAGACTTCACATTTTCAAGTTGACCTTCAACTCTTCTGAGTTCCTTCTTCGTGTCCTGGAGGGCATCTTCAAGTTCACTGTTCTCTTTGTGAAGGAAGTCATTGTGATGAGTCAACCGTCGCTTTTCTGGTTTTGCCTGGTTTAAATCTTGTAACGCGTTATCAAGCTGAGCGTGAGTATCATCGTTTTTGCCTTGAGATTGTTCCAGTTTCTTCTTTAACGATTTGTTCTCTGCCTGGAGTGAAAGTTTTGTTGATTGTTGATTTCTTAGCTCATTCTCGGCACATAATGCTTTAGCTTCAGCTACTTTTAATCTTGTGACTAATGCTTTCGCAAACTTTCCCAACGCACTGGGGAGATTCTTCCCTTTTGGTGGGTTTTCTGAATAATCGTCAAGAAGTTCTTCAGTGAGTTGCTTCGGATCTTCAGGCTGTGTTTTCTTGGCCCGTGTTGTGAAGCTAGATATAAAATCAGAAGTCCATTCTTCCAATGTTACTTCAAGGTCATCCAGTTGGGTAAATCGGTCGGTTGTTCGTAGACCTGACATGTTTTACTGTTTGTTGTTAGTTAGCTTAAAAATCAACTTCAGGTTCAGGTTACTTTATTTGTACCCGTAGGTAGATTTGTTTTGCAGTCAGGTGACATCCCTATTTACAAACCACAATTACATTCAACCGGAGTGGTGGCTGAGTTGGTAGAGCATCCACCCCACACCCAGGAGGCAGGGGTTCAAATCCCGGCTGGGTCATACCAAAGACCATATAAAAATGGTACTTTCTGCCTTCTAGCGTGGTGCTCCGCATAATGGAACGAGGAAAGTAAAGTTACGCACAGAGCTACCAGAGGACTGACCCCCCGCTGTAGCTTTCACTACTTACAGTAGCTGTGTGGCCTAGGGTCAGAGAAACGGAGATAGGCGCCGCCCTATACACCAACATGGTGTGAAGGGAATTAACTAACTAACAATTACATTCAACATGAACACAAACACAGGCACACATGAGGCTGACTATAAACATGATAAAAGTACTCAAGGCTCCATCAATCAGGATATAAGACAAAGAGATAAGAGAAAAAAACAAAGAGATAAGACAGAAGGGTCATATTAAAAGTTAAAGACTAGTCAAAGAGGTTAAAAACTCAAAAGTCTAAAACCCAATAAAAGATTTAGAACCCAAATAAAAAACCTACAAAAATAAGTAAATATAAAATGAAATTAATAAGTAGGTAACTAAATTATGTGCAATATATTGTTACAACTTGTTCAACTCTTTGACAGCAGCAGGAACAAAGCTGTTTTTGTAGTGCTGGGTTTTACTTTTTGGGACAGCAAACCTCCGTCTGCAGGGAAGAAGCTGAAAGTGGCAGTGCAAAGCGTGGGAGTTGTCATTTAAAATGGAGATAGCAATCCTCTGTACCTGTCTGATGTACAGGGATGTCAGGCTCAGCTGTGCCTCACCAAGCAAACGACTGGACCATCTAACAACCTGAACCAAGGATTTCCTGTTTCAGTTTTATCTGACCAAACCATGACACTAAAGAAAAGGATAAAAAAGATTCAACAAAAGCCCGATAAAACATTGTCATTATGGTTCAGTCAATTTGGAAGCGTGCAAGTTTCCTTAAACAGTGCAAATGTTGCTGACCTTTTTTGCACACCCTTTCACAGTTCTCTTCAAAGTTCAAATTACTATCAATAATCGTCCCAAGATATTTGTAGGATTGTACACATTCAGTGGTCTGGCCTTTTAGTACGGTGACTTCATGCCTGGGAGTTTTCCTCCTAAAGTCAATAATCATATCTTTAGTTTTTGTCGTATTCAGCTGCAGGTAGAAATCCTCACACCAGTGAACAAAATCATCAACTACTGGGCCGTGGCCACTCTCACCTTCCTGGAGGAGACTGACAACAACTGAATCATCAGCATACTTTATAATGTGTCTGTTGTCATGTCTGCTCCGACACATGTTTGTGTACAGGATGAAGAGTAGTGGTGACAACACACACCCCTGCAGAGAGCCAGTAGAAGAACACTTTCGGTCAGACAATGTACCATTGACCCTTACTCTCTGTGTCCCGTTGGTTAAAAAATCCAGAATCCAACCCATCAGATTATTACTCAAATCAAATTGTTGCAGGAGCCTTTCAACTAAAATATGAGGTTGGATTGTATTAAAGTCGGAAGAAAAGTCCACAAATAAAAGCCTGGTGTGTGTCCCATTAAAATCCAGATGTTCAAAAAGCATGTTAAACAGAGTGACAGTGGCATCCTCCACTCCTCTTTGAGGCCTACAGGTAAACTGCAGAGGATCCAATGCATGCTCAGTCTGCTTTACGACCTCAAATCTGACCAGTTTTTCAAAAATTTTCATTAAAATTGAAGTCAAAGCAACTGGTCTAAAATCATTTACCGTTTTAGGACAGCTGGATTTTGGAACAAGGACAACCACATCATCTTTCCAGATCTTAGGCACATGTTGTGTCTGTAAGGATTTAGTGAAAATGTAGTGAAATACAGGACTCAATTCATGTCCACAGGACTTTACCAAGCGCCCACATATATTATCAGGGCCCTGACTTTTGTTCACTTTTACAGCACAGAACACCCTTTTAATATCCTGCACCTCAATATTAAAGTGTTGATTGTCTTTGAGTTTCTGTTTCAAATCTTGGGTTTCTGTGCTTAAATCAAAGGAGTCAAAACGACCATAAAAACAATTAAGAGCATTAGCCAGCTCTCTGTCTGAATTAAAACCATCTAAAAACACACCATTACTGCGCTCTGTGCTCTGGAGGCCTGCAATAGTTTTCATAAGGCGCTTTTCCATTAGCCCCGATTAGAAAACCCGACTCGACTCACTTCGATTTGGTTCTGCCTCGGTTGCTTTTCGACATTACTGCTGGCACACCTGCGGTGGGTGGGATTTCTTGAACAGCGAGGCGGCGCCATACTCTCGTGACGTGAAACACACGACCGAATCCTTCACAACAAAGAAAATGGCTGATGACGAGGAGAGAAGGAAGGAGGAAGGAGAGAGGAATGACTGTGACATGAAACTGGTGAAATCTATGGTGCTGACTTGTTGTGCTCTGCATATTCTGTGTGAGAGTCATGAAGAGACATATGACACTACATTGGATGATGCAGTAGATGAACCAGTGGTGGCAGCGACCCAGGGAGCAGAGGAGCAGGGTGCCGATATACGAGATGCTGTGATGCAGTACTTGTCTAGCAATAGGTAGAAATGTAATTTTGTCCACATTTATGTGCATACATATTTCAAAAATGTTTTTTGTAAATAAAATGTTGTGCATGTTCCATCTACCTGTCCTCTGTTGTTCATAACGCTTATCTGTTAAGGTACGGGTAATTACATACCTGTCAAGGCATACCTCATGCCTCCCTTATTGGGGGGGCTTTCACACCTGTACTGAGTACTTAAAAACTGTATTTATCGGCAGATGAAAGAAAATTGAAGCAAAAAAAAAAAAACCTGAAAAACTAAACAAACAGCAACTGCAACATGAACTATTTCAAACATATTTATTCAAATGTACACTTATATGGACACAATCTTGAGCCATAACTTTTTGGTAATGTGAAAATAATAAGGCAAGTAGCACAAAAAAAAATAAAATAAAAAATGAATAAATAAAAAATAAATGATATTAATAATAAATAAATTAAAATGAATAAATTAAAAAAAATATTTTTCAAATTTACATTAGCACAAGGTAGATTGCTTAATTTGAAAGTACACAATAAGAATCATTCTGAATATAGTTCTTAATTGTCAGCTAGACACTGTATTGTCACCATGGGTTGAGATGCCGTCTCGGCACTGAGCCCATGTTTTCCCTCATCCCTGCCTCCCATTGAGCAGCGTCTCAGCTGGCCCCCAGCTGGCAGCATTATGGACGGCTGGGGCCAATTAGTCTTCATCAGCTGGGGCGCTGCCAATGAGGATAAATAGGAGCAGCCTCGATGACTCGGGGCTGCGACATAAACACATTGCTAAGCTGAAGCCCCTTCGTCTGGTGTCAGCTTATACTCCTCTTGCAGCATTCCTGTGTTTGTATCCCGCTGTGAGTATGTACGTCTTGTTACCCCCACGTCCGGTACGAGCTGCTTACCTCTGCGCTGTGCAACCTGTGAGTGTACGTCTGCATGAGTATCTGTGCTCTCCTCATCCCTTCCCCTTTACCCTGAATAAAATATCACGACTCACTGGCTTGTCCCTGGCTCTGATTGCCCGGCTCCCTAGAGCCGGATATGACAGTATGTCGCAGCCAGAAGAGCTACCGGCGGCCGTGAGTCGCTGTGGAAATGTACCTTTCTGTCGGGGTGTCAGCGCTGCTAGCATGCCGTTTCCCAGGAGTCACTTCCGGCGCCAGGGCGACGAGCTGAGGTCCATCTCGGAGGCTGTCGACGGGACGCTCTTCACCCTGCACGACGCCTCCAACGCGAGACGCTGGCATCCGGGCCGTGCTGAGGAACTCCTGGACTGTCACCCTCACTCTCTGTACCATCTGGAGGACAGTGCCAGGATAGACGCTGCAGGTACACAGCAAGAGAAGCTCCACGGGGTGGATGGAAATCCCGGCAGGGAGTAGAAGTGGGCGACGTCTTTCCCCGCTTCGGAGTCCCGTTCCTGCCGCTATTCCAGTCCGGGAGTTCGCGCCAACCAGAGGACTTCCCCCGACCTGCGTCACGTCACTCGGGATTCCCTTCAAGGAGCCGCAGCTGACAGCAGTTATGTCCGGGGTCGAGTGGCTGTCGCGAGCTCTACTGTGTTTCCTGTCACCACCTTCAGGCATGTGGCGGCGGCAGTGAGATTGATGGTGAGGACTTCAGGGCTACGAAGCTTTCCCGTGCTCGACGCCTCCCTCGTCTCGATCTCCGATCTGGAGCGGCGAATCCTGGGTCTCCCCCTCGCTTCGTTCCCTGGGAGTAGTCGTCATCACATCGCCGAGTCACCTCTGCACGAACCTCGTCCGGATCCAGTTCTGGGTCATCGTCAGGACCGTTCCTCCCACGCAGCTGTCATCCCTTCGCCTCATCAGTGTGGAGATTCTACAGCCTCGTCCCCTGAGCCTCGTTCCCCCGCTGTCATTCCTGGACATTCGGGCTGGCTCACCCCGGCTGTTTCCCCCTCCTCCTCGACGCGCTTCCTGACCGCTGTGTGTGCCTGGAATCCCGGCCTGGTGAGCTCTCTGCTGGAGACAACGCGAGCGATCCTCAGACGAATTCCCGGGGGGTCCTCCGTTATCGCCGGGCGGGGAGAGGAAGAAGCAGATTCCACTACAGCAGGCGATACTCAACCTCCAGGGGGCAGGCAAGTCATTGTTTTTTCACACCTGCTTAATGATTTGCTCTGTCACATCCCTGGAGGAGAAGTTCAGGGTTCGCAGCTCCCTGAACTCTCCCCACCTGCTGTAACCTGTATTCCTAATCCCGCATCCTCTGTGTCTCTCTCCGCCGAGCGGTCCCCGGCTCCGGGTCAACGTGGTGGGATATGGAGAGGGCCTGTGGTTCCGCAGCTACATTGCGGACGGAGGAGGGGGACTGACTGCTGCGTGGAGTCTACGCTGACGACTGAGCGTCCCTGGGTCTCCACGGAGGAGCGGTTCGGTCCAGCGGGACGAGATTCTTCTGGCTTCACGCCGAGTGGGTCGTCGGCGGGGTTACCTGCGCTGGAGGGATCTCAAGCTGCGCTGACCATCGTGCTGGCTGCGGGGCCCGACGCGGCTAGATGGGAGCCTGACAACGACCTCCTGACGACGGATCCTGGATCTTCGCAGTCCTGGACGGCGTCAGAACCCGAGATCAGGCGAGTGCTCTCCTTTCTTTTCTCTCTTTTTATCTTTGAGCACTTCAGCCTATCTCCAGGGGAGACGAGCAGGGTGCAGCCGCCTGCTGCGTCTGAGCTCGTCTCGCCGGGTTCTGGCGCTGCCGGTGATCCTGATCCCGGTTCTGTTTTCTCTTCTGAGCCTTCTTCCAGGGTCACCGGCGAGGAGTTGCTGTTCCTCGTGGTGCTGGAGGGTCCGGGTTCAACGTTGGAGGTCGGTTCTGGTGCAGTGTCCAACGTGGGTTCGCCCGAGACCCAATCGGGGTCCAACGTGGGTTCGCCCGAGACCCAATCGGGGTCCAACGTGGGTTCGCCCGAGACCCAATCGGGGTCCAACGTGGGTTCGCCTGAGGCCCGATCGGGGTCCGACGTGGGTGCTGCCCCAGTGTTGTCCAGGTCCGGTGAGGAGGTGGCCGTTTCCCTGAGGCCCGCCGCCCTCGTCATCGGCTCTCCCCTGAGCCTCTTCCACCGGGATCCGCTCTGACCCTTCGTCCGTCTCAACGGTCCTGGTGGTTGAGTGATGCGGGTCGACGACCCGACCCGCAAAACTTTCGGTTCGGCGATCTGGTTTCCCCCCACTGGTCTGTGTTTGCCTTTGGGCGGCCTGGTTCGGCAGCCGTTGGACTGGATTCCTGGGATCTGGGTCCAGAGTTCGCCGTCCGAACATTTCTCTTCCCCTGATTCGCCAGCTGGACAATGGGCGGGGAGATCTCCGGAGCCATCTCGGCTATTTTTGGACTCTGCCTGCCATACACCTCGGGTGTCACTTTTTCTTTTATCGTTATTAAGGTCACTTGGGTGTAATGTCTGTCCTGTTGGTGGATGTGTATTTATAGTGCTGTGCGTTTTCCTTCCCTCGTACCCAGCATTTTATTTTTTGTACCATGTTTTTAGTCTCGTTTTTGCATTGTAGAGTTATGTTTTGTTCCCTTTCAGACCATACTCTGCAGTTGCCCATTCATTCCAGTCACTTTCATTTCTTTAGGTGACTGTGGGTATTTATATATTCATGTGTGTGGGTTTTTCTTTGCCTGCACTCAGTATTTCTTTTTTATGCCCTGTTGGTTCATTATAGAGTCATGTGCCTTGTTTTCCGTAACACCATGCTCTGTAATTGTCCATTTGTTCCAGTCACTTTTCTTGGTGACTGTGTGTATGTACTTATATTGGTGCTGTGTATTGTGTTTTCCCTTTATTTGACCATACTCAGCATTTTTTGCCCTGTACCTTTTTGGTGGTTCTTTTTTTTTTCTTGCTCTGGGTCACGCATGGTTGGTACTCTCTGGGTAGTATGTAACCGGCGTGCTGACCCAGTTCTTCTCCCCATCTGTACCTGGGTTAATTATTCAGTTTTGTCAGTATTGTATTTGGGTTTTTCTTTCCCGCTACCCTACATTGCCCCATTGGTGTTGTCCTTCCCTTGGCTTCTTCCCCTCCGGTCCGCCTCCCTTCCTCCCACCCTAGGTGGGGGGGGGGGGGGGCTGGGATGTTCCTGGTCGTTCAGGGGCCCGACCTTGAGGGAGGGGCTCTGTCACCATGGGTTGAGATGCCGTCTCGGCACTGAGCCCATGTTTTCCCTCATCCCTGCCTCCCATTGAGCGGCGTCTCAGCTGGCCCCCAGCTGGCAGCATTATGGACGGCTGGGGCCAATTAGTCTTCATCAGCTGGGGCGCTGCCAATGAGGATAAATAGGAGCAGCCTCGATGACTCGGGGCTGCGACATAAACACATTGCTAAGCTGAAGCCCCTTCGTCTGGTGTCAGCTTATACTCCTCTTGCAGCATTCCTGTGTTTGTATCCCGCTGTGAGTATGTACGTCTTGTTACCCCCACGTCCGGTACGAGCTGCTTACCTCTGCGCTGTGCAACCTGTGAGTGTACGTCTGCATGAGTATCTGTGCTCTCCTCATCCCTTCCCCTTTACCCTGAATAAAATATCACGACTCACTGGCTTGCCCCTGGCTCTGATTGCCCGGCTCCCTAGAGCCGGATATGACATGTATATACACTTGGAATTAAAGAGTTTTTAATTGTCAGCTTTGTTACACTAATGCACTTGGATGAACTTGAAACAAGAAAATGTTCACTAATGCTGCTTGTTATAGTTCCAAGTAGCAGCCTTTGCTGACTAGCATTTCTGAAGTGGCAGATCAGATCAGGTGGCAGATGAGAAGTGATCTGCCACCGATGGGGGTAAATTGTGCTCTGCCACAAAATGACAAAACATCACTTCTGCTAGTGATGCATTGGATTTGGAAGGCGTCGGTTCTCTCACTGGCTGAAAATGTTCATCCATCGATCGATACGTTTTCGATTTGGCCATCAGCATAATGATCAGTCCACACTTCTCACTGTTGTGATAATTGCTCACGCTGAGCGATCTGCCAGCCCCGTACGCTGTGGGGGTCACACACACGACGTGTTCCTCCACACTCTCAATAATTTTTTTTCCCGTATATTTTTCTTTTTGGCGTACAGAAATGGTAATACGCCCGTATTTGCTAAAATTGCATTTTCCACGTATTAAAATATGGCGAAACCGTATCACTTGACAGGTATGTAATTACATGCAGAAACACCGCACAGGCCATCTTCACAAAAATCCAGCTTAACAAGCCACTTTTGCTTAGGTGGAAATGAATGAATGAATTTATTTCGGATAGTACAGTACAGGTTAAAAGAAACTGTATAATCTAACAACAAGGTCAAATTAGACAAAGACTCCTCCTACTATACAATTCCACGTAAGTTATCTGAAATGGGTGATGGCTGAAGCCGCAGCTTATATTGCCCACCCATATTCCATCCAAGAATTCAAAAGAGAAAAAAGAAAAACAAGACAAGAGCGATTACAATTTAAAACAAAGCTAAGACAAAATGTGACTGAGAGAAAAAAGAAAACTAAGCTAGGCTAAGTTAAGCGGTTACTATTCAAAAACAAATCTAAGACAAAATGTCACAGAGAAAAAAAAAAGAAAAAAAGAAAAAAAAAACTAAGCTACAACACAACACAGGCTGGATATGCCAATCCTTATGTGAGTTTACATGTCGTCTTGTAAATATGTTTGGAGTATTTCTTCCTTTAGTTTTTGTTTAAATTGTCCAAGCGTTGTACATGATTTTAATTCAGGTCCAAAACCGTTCCATAATCTGACTCCTTGCACTGAAATACAGTATTGCTTGGTGGTTGTTCTCACTGTAGGCTTTTGAAATATACATGTTCCTCTGAAGTGATATCGTTTCTCCCTTGTTTGGAACAACTTTTGGATATTTGCGGCCAGTGATAAATTCTTCACTTTGAACATTATTATTGCGGTTTTAAAGTCAACCAGATCTTTCAACTTGAGAGTTTTTTGTTTAAGAAAAAGTGGGTTTGTTGGTTCCCTGTAAGCTGCTTTGTTTATTATTCTAATAGCTCTCTTTTGAAGCATAAAGAGTGGATATATGTTTGTTTTATATGTATTTCCCCATACTTCATTACAATATGTCATGTATGGGAGTATTAATGAATGATACAAGGTGTATAGTGTGGGTTGATTCAGCAAATATTTCACTCTGTGTAATATTGCAATTGATTTGGATACTTTACCTTTAATATAATTAATATGTGACTTCCAACACAGTTTGTTATCAATTATTACTCCAAGAAATTTAGTTTCAGATACCCTTTCAATCTCTACACCATTTACACTGAGTTTGGGTACTGGATTATTGTGATTGTTGTTAAAGACTATAAATTTTGTCTTACTTAAATTGAGCGTTAATTTGTTTGAATCAAACCACAGTTTAAGCTTTCCTAATTCCTTTCCGAGTGTATCCAGAAGTTGTTCCAAATTGTTTCCACTGCATAGCAGATTAGTGTCATCGGCAAACAGTATTAAGTCCATTTTTTCTGAAACTTTACATATATCGTTTATATACATATTGAATAATAATGGTCCCAAAACTGAACCCTGTGGGACTCCACAGGTGACCTTCAGTAACTCTGAGTTTTTGTTGCTAACACATACATACTGATATCTATTCTTTAAGTAACTACTTAACCAGGGCAGTGCTACCCCTCTAATACCACAATTTTGTAGTTTCTTTAATAATAAATTGTGATCTACTGTATCAAATGCTTTTTTAAGATCTAGGAATACTCCAACTGAATACTCTTTATTTTCAATGGCTGTTGATATTTTTTTCTGTAAATTCCATTAGGGCATATGCAGTTGTCCTCTTGTGTCTGAACCCATATTGCTGCTCACACAATAAATCATTCTTCAGTATGAAGTTGTCAATTCTCTCATAGAATATTTTTTCAAGTATCTTGGAAAATTGCGGTAATAGTGAAATTGGTCTATAGTTTGAGAGTTCCCCTCTGTCGCCCGTCTTGTATATCGGAATTACTTTAGCTATTTTCATTGCATTGGGAAATATACCTGATTGGAGAGACAGGTTACAGATATACGTCAGTGGTTTTACTATGCATTCGATAACAGTTTTGACTAATAGCATGTCAATACCATCACAGTCCATAGATGTTATACTTTTGAACGATTTAACAATTTCAATGACCTCTCTTTCGTCTGTGTTCTTTATGAAGATGGAGTCTTTTACAGCAGTGTTATTGCATATTGTATCACCTGTAGGCACCGTAGTGGGTATTACTCGGGCCAGATTAGGTCCAATGTTAACAAAAAAATTATTAAATTCATCTGCAGGTGAAGCTATATTCACACTCTGAGTCATTTTATTATTTTTTGCAATATTAGTTGGGTTGCTTGTATTTCTGCTTTTATTTCCAAGGATACTGTTGAGTATTGTCCATGTATTTTTAATATTGTCTTTGTTTTTCTCCAGTTCTTTACTATAATAGTCTCTTTTACTACATCTTATTATATATGTTAACTTATTTTTGTATGTTTTATACCGCTGCTCTGCTTCTTTTGTCATTTTCTTTAGGAAAGCTTTATATAATAAATTTTTCTTTTTACACGCCTTTTGTAGTCCTTTGGTTAACCATGGCTTATCAGCAAATTTGTGTTTAAGCTTTTTTTTTACTAATGGGCAGTTTTTTTCATAAAGAGTGGTTACAATGTTTATAAATGTGTCATAGGCTTCATTTACATCTGATACATAGACTTCTGTCCAGTCTTGCTTCAGCAAGTCCTCTTTAAAAGAATTGATTGCATTTGGTGATTTGTATCTGAACGATTTTGAAATTTTTCCTGCATTGGGCCCCGTGTGGCCATGAATAAGTGCAAAGGTTGGCAAGTGGTCACTTATATCATTTATCAATAATCCACTTTCTATTTTCTTATCAATAACATTGACAAACAGGTTGTCAATAAGTGTAGCAGTGTGAACTGTGATTCTACTGGGATGTGTTATTATGGGATATAGACTCATGCTGTACATAGAGTTCATGAACTCTGTAACTACATTTTGTTGATGTGGATTTAGTAAATCAATATTGAAATCTGATATTGAAACAAATTGCTACCATTTTCTTACTAGTAATATTATTGTACAGCTCGACTAATTTATCTCTGAATGGCTCAATGCAAGTTCCCGGTGTTCTATATATGCAGCTTATGATTAGATTTTTCGTTTTATCTTGGTCAATCTCAACAGTAACACATTCCAGGATCCCTGGTAGCGCAAAGGACATTTCATTTACAAGCTTACACCTATACAGGTCATCAATATACAGTGCAACACCACCACCCTTTTTTTGAGTTCTGTTAATATAAAACATCTGATATCCCTCTATTGCCATCAGGGGAGCCTGTTCTTCATTAAGCCAGGTTTCAGAGACTGCAATAGCTGTAAATTTTCTGTCTAGCTGTTTTATAAATAGTCCTGAATCTGTGGAAAGTCTTTGTTAAGACTTCTGCTATTGAAGTGTATTATTGACAGTTTACCATCTAGTTGCACTTGACTTTTGAATTGCTTTTCAGTGTAATATTCACAGTGGTTATGAATATTATTGAAAAAGTGGTTATCAGGATCAATATCATTCTCCATCTCTTGTGGTTTATGTTCAGCATAGTGGCATATTTTCAGAGTTTGAGTTTCCTCACTCTGTCAGATGACTTCCTCCAGCTGGGGATAATTGATGTCTACTCGAGTCGATCATAAGTTTTTGTTTATTTTGCTTATTTTTTTTTTTAAAGTACTTTGGCATGGTGTATCAAAAGAACTATTCTTATCGTGTGTATGAATATGGATTATCATTGACTCATAATTTTTTTAATCGGTGTTCATCTGTATTTATTCAAGTCAGTAGCATATCTGATCATTATACTCCTTGCTTGCTCAGGTGTTCCATTTAGTTTAATCCAAATTCTACAATTTCTTGTCCAGGTTGCCTGTATCTTATTTTGTTTTTTCAGCATCCGTGCCTGCCGTGCTAATTCAGCGTTTTTTTTTGTCAGGTGTTCATTTAGGTAAACTTGAGTTCCCTGTAGCTTTTTGGCCTGCCTCAGTATGTCATTCTTTACCCTTCTGTTCACAAAGCGCATCACAATTGATTTCTTTGTTTTGGGATCTTTCTTCGGTAGAGCATAAAAGGCTGAAATTGCATTGGCTTCTACCTTAATGTCTCTATTATTAAGGAACTGAAGCACTTGATTTTCTAAGGACACTGATTCACTCATGGGAGCATCTTCACCATTCAGTCCTGTTGTGGCATGGGCGTATGACTGATATCTGATGTCTAGTCCACTTATAACTAGGTCATAAATACGAGAACCTTGTTCAAGATCCTCGACGCGTTGCTCCAAAAGACGCCCGTGTTGCTCCAGGTCCATAATTTTTTTGTCTTTTTCTTGAACTATTAACTGTAGGGCTTGTACCTCTTCTATTAGGCCTATTATTTTGGCCTGCTGGCTAGTCAATTTGGCCAATTCTTCTGACATAAAGTTCAGAGATTTTTTAATTTCTTCCATTTCCTCTTTTTTTGGTGGCATTTTACTGACCTGTGGATAGAAATAAACAGAGAATCCGGCTAGGCCTCAACTAGCCCGGCCGCTGCTGGACCCTCTGCAACCGAGCTCCTGCACAGCTCCTCCGCCGAGTAACACTGCACAGCTCCGCAGATCACCGCCGTCGATCGCCGCCGCCTGCCGCCGTCTGCCTGGTCGGTTATGCCGCACACCGCCGGCGCAGCCGAACTCCACTGATCACCACCGCTGATCACCGCCGCCTGCCGCCATCTGCCTGGGTGGTCCAGGTGGCCCCCGTCTCTCACCAACATCGCCCCCGAGCCTCGATCCGGCCCGCGCTCGCGCCCAGCTGCCGCCTCGGCTAGTTCCTCCGGTAGGTCCTCATCGGAGGCTGAGTCACTTCATGTCCGAGTTAGGTGGCACAACTGGGCCAGCGCTAAGCTAACTAGTGTTAACTAGCGTTAACGTTAGCCTTGCAATCGCTCCGGGTAGCAGCAGCAGCTCTACCCGATTAAAGGGGGTATTCCAGCGGTTCTCTTACAGTGGTGGGAATTCAGCCCGTGGGTGTCCGCCACGAGCGCCGATCGCTGTAGGCTGGTCACTTTAATGGCAAAAGCAGTGGCTTAGTCTCAGCACTGAGAAAGTGTGGCCATCCCGGTCGCCATCTTGGAAAAAAAGCAAATTGAACTATAAACTGCAAATTGTAAAATGCAAATTGAACTATAAATCAGTGTGGCGATGTCAAAATAAGGCACGGCGACTGGAGTTTTTAAGGAAGTTTATTCATTAATCATCGCCATCACGGAGCTCACCCCAGCTACTGTATAAGCATGCTGGAGCGGCTCTCAGGCTCTCATGAGCAGTAATCAGAAGCAGTCAGAGTGAAAAGAGAAGAGAGTGAACTATAAATCATGTGCTGATACATGTCATATTCCCATGTAAAGGTCTCCCACTTTTACTTACAAATTGATTTTTAATTTTTGGGAAAAGGGAATATAAATTTTGCACTTGTTGGTAACAACAGTTGTGTGCAACAAAAACACAGTTGTGTATCCTTGTCCGATTTGTCTACTGTTATTAGTGCCAAATTTTTGCTAGATTTCTTCTTAATTTATTAAATTTTGACTGGTGATGCAACATTCAATTTACATGTATTTACCTTTATCAGTGTCTACTGTACAAGTTAAAGTACACCTGTACAACTGCTTATAACATAAAAAATGTACCCGTTCGAGATAAATGGATTCAGCATTGCAAATTTGTTTAAAATAAAAAAAAAAAAAACTACCAAGACATTACGTTTCGTTGTGTTGTTAAAAATTAAATTACCATTAGAAGGCTATACACCTGACCTGATGAACAGCAGCATGTGGAGTGAACAGAGAATGGAATGTGTATGTAATTATTGGCTTTTCTCATACGGTGTCATAACAGATAAACCAGACTTTTGATGCAAACAATACAATTTTATTCCAGAAGCAAAATTTACAAACAAAAAAACAGACTGGGCGTGGGGAGACATGGTTAGACACGCCGACTGCTAAATGCGTCCACAAGCCTGCCAAATAGGGTCAGGAAATCTCTGTTGAATGATGACATCTCTGTGAGCTCTTCCCTTCGTAACACAGCGTCCTGCTCCAGGGCTTCACGCGCATCTGCCCGCACATCTGCGGCCACCTGTCGCAAATGCTGCATATACTCCTGATGGTGTTCTTGCCGCTGGTCATGTTGCCATTCCAAGAGCCGCATCTCCTCGTCATGCATGTTGACCATCGCTGATGTAAGGTCAGCAATGGAGTTGCTCCTTTTCCTCTTGGCTACATTGAAAGACAGAAAGGCATGGTTGTTAAAGCTGGATCACTACATATATTATGGAATTACACTGGTCAAAGTCTGTGGTGGAATGTCACTATTATATTATGCTTCATTGCTGTATATAAGCTGAACTGTCATGTTGCTGCCCCTCAGTAGAGCGGATTTTGCAACACGCAGGGTGCTGTCTTCGGCTGCAGCCCCCCTGCAAAACTAAAAAGGATTAAGATTAAGAATATTGATGGATGGATGGGTAATGTTTAAAATAGTTGCTTGTAGTGTGGCTGCAGAAATCTGAATGGGTTAATACAGTCAGCTGACGCGAAGCATTTCAATGAAGCATGTTGATTTCAACGGCAGTTCATGAGCTTTATTTGTTTTTCTAAAACAGGAGTTACAACAGCACTTCAATCACCACACCTAAAAATGGGACCGGGTTGTGGAACACCGATAATAAGTGAAGACCAAAAATAACCTTTTTGTACATTTAAAATGACATTTTCAATTAATTAATATGCAGCTACAGGAAATTGCATTAATCAATTTGGTACATAACTTGTTAGGCTCCAGCCCCCCCCCGCGACCCGTAAAGGATTAAGCAGTAGAAGATGGATGGATGGATGGATTTTCGACCCTGGTTTCCGCTGGACCTGTTTCAACAACAACAAAAAAAAAAAATTGTGGTTATTGTGCCTTACCGGCACTTGAACGTGATCCAGATGGAGCTGGTGATGTGGCTGACATCGGAGTCGATCCAGCTGGCGCTCCGCCAGACGCAGAGGCAGACGCAGGAGAGTTCGGTGTGTCCATGTCCACTGAGGTTGACCCCTGTGATATGAGCTGCGATTCTAGAAAGAAAATGCACACAATTTAAAACTTAACACCAAAGTGCAACATGTACACAACACTCTAAAGTTTTTAACCGGAATACAATAAGCGTAATTCAGCGTTTTGTTCGCGCTAATACTTAACACAAAGCAAGCGTGAATCTGCAGTTGGCTGCAAAACAATAGGCAAGCCTCAGTAACAACCATTACCCACAATCTAACAACCTTCCTATTTCTTAAAAACAGCGAGCTTGGCACAGAAAGGATAAATTGGTGAAAAGACGCGCAATATCAAAACAACACTCACCATCCACGGTTTCCAAGGCCGTGACTGTGGCCGTGTCGAGCCCAATGTCTCTGCCTATGTCCATAGATCATGTCCATCTCAGCGAACCACTTCCACTCCTTCCGATCCGCTCCACTTCGAGCATTGTGGTCCTTCACTGCTCGGTAATCGCTTTTCAGCTTTTTCAGCTTCTCCCGACACTGTTTGGCAGTACGGACGTGCCCTTGGGAACCCATCTGCTCGAACACCTCCTGGTATATTTTTTCATTTCGAGTAGATCCATCCAACTCGCGCTGGATGCGGTCGTCGGCTAATATAGAAAGAAAATTGCGCACCTCCTCGTTTGACCAGGGGATAGCCTTACGAGAAGACATCTTCAGAGTGTGAAAATATACTGTATTAAAGCCGCGCACTGTGTTCACTGGTTGAACAACTACAAATGGTGGTCGTGTAGTAAATTCAGCAGAAAAAATCGCTTTTGTGATGTTACGACCTGACCAATCAGCGGCGACCAGTCTGTTAAAGTCACATCACAGCCATACTCAGCCCTACTCAGCTCGGTTAGACCCTGCCCTGGATCAGGTACTAAAATAGCGCCTGCTAACCGGTGCTGGGGCTAATGGAAAATGCTCAAACGCGGGCTGAGTGGTACGGTGTAGGGCTAAGCGAGGCTAGTGAAAAAGGCCCTATACTGGCCCAGGCTGAACCAAGCTTCTTTGTTGCCATCTTGCTTTCCAATTCTGATTTATAATTCTGTTTTGCTCTTAAAATTTCGGCCTTCAGCTCTTTTGTGGCAACCTGTAGCTCTGAAACATCCCCTTGTTTAAAGGCAAGTGCTTTCCTCTGTAAGCAGGATTTAACTGATTTTGTAACCCAGGGCTTGTTGTTGGGATATATTTTGACACGTTTACGTGGAACGATCATGTCTCTACAGAAAGCCATGTATGAGCATGTGACATCCACCAAAGAGTCCAAATCTTCTCCGCAGGCCAGTGTGAACACCTCCCAGTCCGTACAGTTAAAGCATTCCTGGAGGCAGTGCACTGAATCATCTGTCCACACGTCTATGTCTCTGGTATTTGCCTTGTCTCTTCTGAGAGCAGTTTTATATGTGGGCAGCAAATGTACACAGTTGTGATCTGAGGATCCTAAAGGAGGAAGGGGAAGTGATTTATAGGCCCTCTCTATGGAGTCGTAGCACTGGTCCAATGTCTTTTTTCACCTGGTTTGGCAGGAGACATACTGATAAAAGTTTTTAAGTGTCTTCTTTAAAGAAACATGGTTAAAATCCCCAAGAATAAAGTTTGGAGCCTCTGGGGAAATTGACTGCAACCTCTGTACCACATCAAAGACGGTGCTGGAGGCGGAGTCAGCATCTGCCCTCGGGTGAATGTACACAGTCGTTATGAAAAGTTGGGGGAACTCGTGGGGCAGATAAAAGGGGCGTAGCTATACAGACAGAAGCTCCACATAGAGTGTAAAGATGCGCTCTCTGACCGTGATAGATGTACAGTACTGTTTATTAATATATAAACATACGCCACCCCCCTGACATTTCACCGTTACCTCTTCCTGCCGAGCCAAGCGAAGTGGGGCTCCAAAGCCGTCAATCCACAGGTCCACATCCCGGTCATGCGCCATAAGCCACCTCTCCGTGTAAGCCATGACACAGCAGTTCTTGAAGTCCTTCTGATATCGTACATTCCCTTGAATTTCATCCACTTCATTTCTCAGGGATTGTACATTCCCCATAATAATGGAAGGAAGAGGAATGCGGTTAAACTGACGCCTCCTCAGGCTTAATTTTACGCCTCTACGCTTTCCCCGTTTCCTCCTCTTGTCTCTCTTTTCATCACTGTGTCCATGAAAATCTCTTAAAATAAAGTCCAGCAATGGTGGCACGGACTCAAACACAGATGCTGCGTTTCCCATGTTTAAATGCAGTAACATTTCTCTGGAATACTGCGTTCTTCCTGGCATGATCGCGCTTACCTCCAAGATAAAGAGCTGATAGGAAAAAAGCGACAGTGCAAACACAAGGAGGAAATCCATACTGATGGAACCAGGGAGCTCTTCGTTATATAGTCCACAAACATTCAAGGACAAAAATGGCACATAGAATCACGTTTAAACACATTAAAGTGCATAAAAACAAAGACAAAGACGTCAAACTTTTTTCACCCGCTGCCGGTCGCTGCGTGCGCATGCACCTTTTTTTTTTTTTTTTTTTTTGATTGTAGCTAAATTTGTTAGTTAAGGGTTTACTTTGATTGTTATTTTATAATGGTGGGAGTCATAAATTCTTTTTAGAACTTGTTCCAACTTACAGGCTTGTAAGAAGGGAGGTAGAATTTTGGAATTATTGTGGAAATATGAAAATGTTTTAATTTATTTTGTTTGCTGAAACTGTATTTTGATAAATAAAGTTTAATTGAATTGAAATGAATTGAATTGAATTGGTGTTTCACAAAAAACAACAAGAATTGTGTAGATTGACTTCTTTACTTAAATTTTCAAACTCTAGTACTGGAATTTTTCATCAATAACTAGCTATGGAATTTTGTTGAATGTCACTTTTAAGTGATTATTTTATTTACAAAAATGAGAAACAAAAAAATAGAAAAAGGTTAAATGCTTTTAGAGATGTAAGGTTATAGGGTTTCACTTTCTTTTAAAGTTAAGGCTTAAAAAAATCTTTGTCTTTATTGTTAAAGCTTATTCTAATTTAAAGTGTTTAAAATGCTTTAATATTTACATATTAGGAAACACAAGTGAATTGCTTTGTGTATTTTGGTCACCAAGGATATCTTAGGATTAAAGCTAATGGTGATTTACTCGATTGTTAGTTTTCACCTTTTTGACTTTTCAATTTTAAATCCTGGTGAAAGATAAATAGTTGGCTATTGCTTTCCTTTTTCTGTAGAAAAAACAAAACAAAACATGAACATGAACCCAAAATAACACAATGATTTTAAATAACACATAAAGCTTTTATTAATTGAATAATGTGGTTTCCTATTTACAAAAATAACTTTTTGCTAAATATTCAGTGAATCACTAAATCTTTTACCAATATGCACAGGTTAGCATTACTTTAAGATCGCTCTTGAATAAAACATTGCCATGTACTGTAACTTCAAAAATTTGCAATTGTTGCTTAAATGTTGAATAATTATTTGTGCTTTTAACTTAAAAGATTAAAATGCATGGTTACATACATGATTAACTACAAAGTGCAGGCTTCATTAATTTCTGGCATTCATTTTGCATTTGGCCAATGATTCACCACATGAGAATAAACCTTCACCAGCCAACAAGCTTCTCTTTTTCGCTTCTTTTGGCATAAAACTTTAAATTGGTTTTAACCCTCTGAGTGTGTATGTTGCCAAACTGCAACATAACCCCTAGTGGTAAAGAGTGATAAATATTTTTTTGTCGATAAAATAGTTCAGATTTCCAAGGCTATAACTTGAAAGTGGTAAGAGATAATGGCTTAATACATTCATTCATTCATTCATCTTCTTTCGCTTAATCCTTTTCGGGTCGAGGGGGGGCTGGAGCCTATCCCAGCATCTTTGGGCAAGAGGCAGGGTACACCCATGACAGATCGCCAGTCCATTGCAGGTCAATTAGAAAGATGTAAAATATGATCCAAAGTTTCAGATAGGAATAAATTTATGCATCTAATTTGCAATATGTCGCGGCACCTCTTTAAATTCCATAACTCAGTCAAAACTGGACTTTGGACGTATTTACACAAACAATGGTTTTGTCTTTTGATACGGTTTTTTTGTACAGAGGTACCTCATCATCTTATCTTCAAAATATATGAACAAGAAATCAGTACATTTAAAAAAAAAAACAAAAACAAAACAGAAATAAGTCACTTACTGTTGTAGAGTCTGTTGACAAAGGGGGGCTGGCGTGGTCACTGCATTTTATAAGGACCCATTATGGTCCTTATTTTGCATTCTGTCGGTATTATAAAATTTCTACCACATCTTCAAAGTCTTATGATAATTTCACATAAATTTTGCTTGTATCCCGTGGCTATTTTCGGCATACAAAGCCGAAATAGTGACGTGACAATGCCGGACAAATTAGCTTTCTGGGCTAAATGCAAAAACAGTTGCCAGTTGTCTCCTGCCAGTTGCCAGCTCTCCGTAGAGGACGTCTTTGGGGATTCTGCCATCCTCCATACGGTGAACGTGGCCTAGCCAGCGGAGCCTGCACTGCCTGAGTAGAGTGAACATGGAGGGAAGGCCGGCGCGGGACAGAACTTCTGTGTTGGGCACTTTGTCCTGCCAGGATATGTCCAGGATGTGGCGAATGCAGCGCAAGTGGAAGGAGTTCAGTCTCTTTTCCTGCCGGGTGTATGTTGTCCACGTCTCACTCCCATAGAGCAGTGTGCTGATGACGCAGGCATTGTACACTGCCATCTTCATCTTGACAGAGAGTTTGGGATTCTCCCACACTCGTGTGGTGAGGCGAGCGAGTGTGAAGGCTGATTTTCCAATCCTCTTGTTGATCTCTGTATCAAGGGAGAGGTTGTTGCTGATCGTGGACCCCAGGTACGTGAACTGATTCACGACCTCCAGCTCGTAGTCATTGATGGTGATGGTTGGTGGTGCTTCCGTGCCTTGCGCCAAGACGTTAGTCTTGTTCAGGCTGATGGTAAGCCCGAAGTCCTTGCATGCCTGGGAGAAGCGGTCCATCAGGGTCTGAAGCTCCTGCTGTGTGTGGGTTGCGACTGCAGTGTCGTCTGCGAACAGCATGTCTCTAATTAGAGCCTCGCCTACTTTGGTTCTGGCTTTCAGGTGGGCGAGGTTTGAAAAGCCTGCCGTCAGATCTTGTGTGCAGGTAGATTCCCTCTGTTGCTGTGCTGAAGGCATGCCTCAGGAGCATAGCAAAGAAAATCCCAAAGAGGGTTGGCACAAGTACACAGCCCTGTTTCACTCCGCTGCGTATGCTGAATGGCTCTGAGACGTTGCCATTGTGCTGCACTATCCCCTGCATGTTGGTGTGAAACGATTCGATGAGGCTTTGCAACTTTGGTGGGCATCCCATCTTTGGCAGGATCTTGAAAAGGCCCTCTCTGCTGACCAGATCGAACGCTTTGGTGAGGTCGATGAAGGCGACGTACAGGGGCATGTTCTGTTCTCTGCATTTCTCCTGGAGTTGGCGGATGGAGAATATCATGTCTACTGTCGATTGCTCAGCGCAGAAGCCACACTGAGACTCGGGGTAGACACGTTCGGCAAGCTTCTGTAGACGAACGAGAACAACTCGTGCGTAGACTTTGCCAACAACGCTGAGGAGGGAGATGCCCCTGTAGTTGTTGCAGTCGCTTCTCTCCCCTTTGTTTTTGTACAGGGTGATGATCTTGGCGTCCCTCATGTCCTGTGGTACGGCACCTTCCTTCCAACACTGGCAGAGGACGTCATGCAATGGCAGCAGTAGGGTGGTCTTGCAGTGCTTGAACAGGTCAGGGGGTATGCCGTCGTTGCCGGGTGGCTTGCCAGCGGCCAAGCTATCAATGGCCTTGCTGAGTTCGTCGATGGTTGGCTCGGCATCAAGTTCATCCATGGATGGCAGGCAGTTGATGGCATCAAGGGCTGACGGTGTCACGGTGTTCTGTCTGGAGTAGAGGTCGGAGTAGTGTTCCACCCATCTCTCCATCTGCTTGTTCTTTTCTGTGATCATCTCCCCAGTGGAGGATTTGAGGGGGGGCGCCTTGCTCTGAGCCGGACCAAGTGCTTTCTTGATGCCATCGTACATACCACGGATGTTCCCTGTTATGGCAGCGGTTTGAATGTCTTGGTTGAGCTGAGTCCAGTACTCGTTGGCACAGCGCCGAGCAGTCTGCTGAACTTTGCTTCTTGCAGCCCTGACAATCTGGAGATTCTTCTCGTTTGGGTACTTCTTGTACTCAGCAAGTGCTGAGCGCTTGGCTTCAATGACGGGGGTCACCTCGGTCAACTTGGCATCAAACCAGTCCTGTGACTTCGAGGTCTCCCTCCCAAAGGTAGCCAAGGCTGTGTGGTGGATGGTGTTTTGCAGCTCTTCCCACTTCTGCTTTGCAGATTCTCCTTCTTGTGGTACACCAAGTTCCTTCTCAAAGGTGGAGGCAAACTGCTCAACAAGTTCTGGTTGAGCCATCTTGCTGGTGTCAATCCGTGCCTTTCCAGGCTGTCTAGCACGATGGAATTTCTTCAGCTGCAGCTTGACCTTGCAACACACCAATGAATGGTCTGTGTTGCAATCTGCACTCTGGAACAAACGGGTGATTAGCACGTTCTTCAGTGAGGTGCGCCTGGTCAGGAACAAGTCCAGCTGGTGTCAGTGCTTTGAGCGCGGATGTTGCCAGGAAACCTTGTGTTGGGGCTTGGTCTTGAAGAACGAGTTTGTGATGCACAAATCATGATATGTGCAGAACTTGAGCAGCCGCTGTCCATTGTCGTTCATTCTTCCCACGCCAAAAGGTCCAAGACAGGAGGGCCAGGAGTCATGGTCAGCACCCACTCTGGCATTGAAGTCTCCAAGTAGAATGAGTTGTTCAGAGTTGGGGATGATCCTGACAGTTGTTGCGAGATTCTGGTAGAACTCGTCTTTTGCCTCTGGTGTGGCTGTCTGTGTTTGGGCATACACACTGATGAGGGTGACTGGGCCTTGAGTGGTGTTCAGGCGGAGGGTGAGGAGTCGTGCAGAGCCAGTGCTTCCCGGTTCCACCATCTTCAGCAAGCTGTTCTTCACTGCGAAGCCCACTCTGTGTTCCCTGTGTTCATCACTGCCCTTTCCCTGCCAGTAGAACATGTAGTCCTTCTCTCTCAGTGTGTCTGTGTCAGCCAACCGTGTTTCCTGGAGAGTGACGATATCCACTCCCAGTCTCTTCAGCTCATTATTGATGATGGCAGTCTTCCAGGTGTCATTGATGTCCTTGAGGTTAGCAGCGAGTCCTGTCATCATAGTGCGGACGTTCCAAGTTCCCAGTTTTAGAGTTGGTCTCTTTTGTTTTATTGTCTTGCCTGGGGCGAAGGTTCTCAGCCTGCTGTTCGGACTTCTCCTCATCCCCATGCACCCAATGAGGAAAGCAAGCTGTGGCGGGACAACACCTTATTTGCTGGGGGCTGCCCAGCGTGAGGCGGGCGGTAGCTGTCCAGTGACATCCGACGATCCCTCCCACCGTCGGGAACAACCCCTGGCGCCGCGCTCTACGCCAATTGAGCGGTGGCTTATAACCGGTAACTGTCATTCCCCGTGCTTTGTCTACGCCAAAGGCGAAGCTGGAGTGTCCTCTCCAGTGATCCAGTGTTCTACCTTCCAGCGTTGGGCGTTGGTAGGATTCAAGCCTGGGCAGGAAGATATGGAGGACAAGATGTTGCCCATGCAGCATGTCCCCCCCTCCACGTCACTGATGAATCCAAAGGAACAGCAGGGCTGCTACAGTTTGGCAGCAGGGCCGTTGCAGGAGCTGCCAGAACGATGTTGAGCACAACATAGAACTGCCTTAGGGGCTCCGACTCCGGATTTTTCCTCAGGGTTGACTCCCGAAGCCTTTCCCGTGACCGGGTATGCCGCAAGGCAGCAGAGGTTTGAAATCAGGGTTTACCTTCCCCTAGATGGGCTACCTTCGCAGGTTGACGAGCCACCATCTACCCGAAGCATCTGGTTTTAAGGCGCCAGAGATCCGCCCTCGCCCCTTCTCCTATTAGTAAAAGCAGTTCTGCCGGGCTTAGAGACTAAACCACATGGGCAGGCTAGGAGTTGGACTTAGTTATCAGAGGCTTTTCGAGACGCACGCCATAAGGAGCATTTTATGAGCACTGGGAGCTTAACTCCAGTGCCGCTCCTGGCTATGACAACCTTGGACAACCTTGCTCCTGCCAGCAACTTTTTAAAAGAATGACGGATGGCTCTAGTTAATCTGTTTTTTTTTGTTTTTGTTTTTTTTTTTTTTTACACCCATACAAGAGCACTCTTAAACAATGGTTAATTAATTTACCTTGCAAGGAAAACTCACCAACAAGTTGAATTTTGCAAAAGAACCAAATCGGTTTATTCGCGATTCGACTTTTCAGGCCTTAATCTTAATTCATTCAGTGTATAATAACACCTTTTCAACTTCAGCATGCTTAAAAAAAAAAAAAAAAAAAAAAAAACAGTCTGTGGAGTGGGCAGCTTGAGTGATTTTTTTTTGTTTGTTTGTTTTTTGTTTTTTTCCAACCCCTCCCCTCTGCAGCTCCTTCACACAGACATTGGGGCAGATAAGGGTGTGAATTCCCCTCCTCCCCTTAGTTTTCTCTCTCCCACACAAACAGACACCTGGCTGGGCAGCAAGCTAGATACAGAGAAGGAAAAAACAGTTTCTTTCGTTCAAGAGATCAAACTATAGCACACAGCTTATTAAATCATAATTTCATGTCCATCTAGAGTTTATCAGAGCCTCACATGGGTCACATTAAAATATAGTGAATTTAAAGGGTTTTATAGGTAATTTAATGTTGGCACACATATTAGTGTAAATATGAATGTGAGTAGGAATGAAGATTTTCTTTCATCACACTCAATTCCTTGTTAGGGCACCATCCACATTGCATAGAGGGGGAAACTCATGTGAACAAAGACTTAAGCTTAAGAATTTAGCAATTGGTGAGTTAAGCCTTAATTAATAATTCTATTGATTAATTTTATTGATTTGATCAGTCTCATAATAAACCCTTGTGTGAGTTCTTGTCTCTGATGATCAAGAAGATGGACATGAAATCAAACAATAACTCCCATATGTCTTTCAGTGATTTAATAAGAAATGTCAGAATAGGTTAGCATATGTGGATAACTTTAAAACAGCAAATTCACTTGTATCATGGGCATCATAGACTGTTACAGTTACTTATGAATCAAGAATTTGTGGAACCAAATGAAGCACATTTTAATTTTTCAGTATACTAGAAATTGGAAAACCATGGAATAGCATTAGTTAGGAAAAGAAGATGTTGTGGGACACATATGTATCGCTTTAGACCTCACATCTCAGATTAGAACAAAGAACTGAGTCTCCTTGGAGATAACAGGAGGATGTGAAAGTTTAGCCTTTTGTATGCAAGAGATGGCCTTGGGGGATTTCCGGGTGGCCGATGGCTATGAAAAGGAGGTTATAGGATCAAAGAGTAGATGCATTGTTACTTGTGATTGAAATGCAATGTGACTGTGAACTGGGAGAGTCCTGGTATAAAAAGGACAAAGGCTTCTGTGTTTTTTCTCTTTCTGCTTTGCTGATGTTGGAAGATGTGAATAAACCTGACTTGTGAGATAAACTCTGCCTCGTCATTTTCACATTTCCACACTGGTGACCCTAAGACGTATCATGGACGAAAGAAATTCCCCCGGGTTAGCCGAGTCAGGAGCTCCCAGCCAAGTGTATGCCGCTAGGGTCCAGTTACCGGACTTTTGGCAGGGCAACCCGTGCTCCTGGTTCCACTTGGTTGAAGCACAGTTCGCCCTCCGGGGGATAACGGTAGATGACACGAAGTTCTACCATGTGATTGCAAAGCTTGACAACTGCACAGCTCGGCATGTGGAGAGCCTATTGGAGCGGCCACCGGCCAACGACAAATACGACGGGTTGAAGGCTGCGCTTATCTAGCGTTTCACTCTCTCAGTCGAGGAGAGAGCGGAGAGGCTCCTGGCTCTGAACAACTTGGGAGATGGCACGCCCATTGACCTGATGGAGAACATGCTGAGGTTGAGGGGCTCAGACGACGACGACTTCATCTTCACCCACATTTTCCTCAGGACCCTACCGTCGGCCACGAGAGCGGCCCTGGCCAGTTCGCCATTGTTGGCCCAGCGGGACTTCCGCGCGCTGGCCCAGGAGGCTCATCGGATTCTCAACGCCAGCAAGCAGCGCGCGGCGTTGAGTCAGCGGCCGGAGATGGCGGGGGGCCAGAGACGGCGGTAGCAGAATCACCGACGACGGCGCCGGCGGGGGCCAAGGATCGCCGAGGAGACACCCTCTGTTTCTACAATCGTCGCTTTGCAGAGAAGGCATGCAAATATATACCACCGTGCCAATTCAAGCGCTTAGGAAACGCCAAGACCGGGGGTCGGTAGCACCTGCGACCCTCGGGGAGGAGAACAAGCTGCTCTACTTGAAGGATGCACGCTCGGGGAGGCATTTCCTCGTGGACACAGGCTCCCAGTTGAGTTTCATCACACCTTCCTCCGCTGACCGGCTGGCAGTTTCCAGAGGTCCCAGGGTAGCAGCAGCGAACGGCTCGGAGATTAAGACCTTTGGTGAGAGGACTCTGCTTCTGTCTTTACACGGCCGTTCATTCGAGTGGACTTTTGTCATAGCTGCAGTGAATTTCAATATGTTGGGGGCTGATTTTCTGTGCTCACATGGTTTGTTGGTTGATCTCACTAACAGGCGCCTGGTTAATGCACTTTCTTTCGATTCTATTCCCTATACAGCCCGAGTGGCCCCACCAACAGCACAAGCCAATGTCACAGCTGCAAGCGGTAAGTTCCACACACTGCTCACTCAGTTCCCAGCACTCACAGTTCCCACATTTTCAGCAACCGTCGCAAAACACGGGGTGGAACATTTTATTACTACCACCAGCCCGCCCGTTTTTGCAAAAGCTCGGTGCTTGGATGCAGCTAAACTGACCATACCGCGCGAGGAGTTCGCCAACCTGGAAAGGTTTTATCAGGCATTCTAACAGCCCGTGGGCTTCCCCGCTTCACATGGTCCCGAAAGCTGACGGCTCATGGCGACCTTGCGGAGATTTCCGCAGGTTGAACAATGCCAAAGCGCACAACCGCTACCAAATCCCCCATATCCAAGATTTTTCCGTTCATTTGGCGGGGGCGCGCATTTTTTCTAAGATAGACTTGGTCCGCGGTTACCACCAAGTCCCAGTGTGAGCTGAGGACATACCCAAAACAGCGGTAGTAACTCCGTTTGGTCTATTCGAGTTTTTGCGCATGCCAGTTGGGCTTAAAGGCGCTGCGCAGACGTTCCAACGCATAATGGACGCGGTGCTGCGCGATCTCCCTTTCGTATTCGTCTACCTGGACGACATCTTAGTAGCCAGCGCGTCCGAAGACGAACACGAAAACCACCTCACGGCAGTTTTCCAGAGGTTGGGAGAGCACGGTTTAATAATAAACCCAGCGAAGTGTCAGTTCGGGGTGGCGCAGATTGATTTTTTGGGGCATCGCGTCTCTCCAGAAGGAGCGGTTCCGCTACCTGACAAAGTGCGCATGGTAACAAATTTTCCCCAGCCACAAACGGTCAGGGCATTACAGGAGTTTTTGGGAATGGTGAATTTTTATAATTGTTTCCTCCCCCGCGCAGCGCAGCTCATGCAACCACTGTACACCGTGCTCAAAAAACAAAAACCCGCGAATAAAATCGAATGGTCCCCGGAGCGAGAGCGAGCGTTCTCGGAAGTCAAGGCAGCCCTGGCCAATGCTGTGTTGTTGGCGTATCCGGACCCAATGGCCCGCATAGCGCTCACTACTGACGCATCAGATGTGGCTATAGGGGCGGTCGTGGAGCAGCATGTACCCGGGGCTTGGCAGCCACTCGTCTTTTTCAGCAGGACTTTGCGCGATAGTGAACGTAAATACAGCGCGTTTGACAGGGAGTTATTTGCTCTCCATTTGGCCATTTGCCACTTCCAGTTCTGGCTGGAAGGACGCCGTTTCACCGCGTTCGTTGACCACAAGCCGCTGACTTTCGCGATGGCCAAGGTTTCAGAACCGTGGTCAGGCCGGCAGCAGAGACAGCTGGCCGCAATCTCAGAGTTTACCACCGATATCCAGCATGTGGCGGGTAAACTTAATGTAGTGGCAGACTGCCTCTCGCGCGCCGTGGTGGCCCCAGTCCGCGTAGGGATAGATTATGCAGCCATGGCCGCGGATCAGGCCAGCGACGCGGAAGTCCGCGTGCTCCAGTCTGGACCAACAGGGTTAAGGCTGGAGAACAGGGTGCTGCAAGACGGTATGCCCACCCTAATCTGCGACATCTCCACTGGACGACCGCGTCCTGTGGTACCGGCCGCGTGGCGCCGCCGCGTTTTTGACTCGATTCATTCTCTGGCTCACCCAGGAATGCGCGCGTCGGTCAAAATGGTAGGAGAGAAATTTGTATGGCCGAGCCTGCGCAAACAAGTTAAGGAGTGGGAAGCAGCCTGCGTGGCATTTCAGCGAGTCAAGGTACACAAACACATGAGAGCTCCTTTGGAGCCGTTTCACATCCCGGCTAAGAGGTTCGATCATGTTCACGTGGACCTCGTAGGCCCCCTCCCGCCATCACAGGGGTGCACACACCTTCTGACAATGGTGGACCGCACCACGCGCTGGCCAGAAGTGGTTCCACTGGCATCAACCACAGCCAAGGAGGTGGCGCGTGCATTTTTAACTGCGTGGGTGGCGCGTTTTGGAGTCCCGTCGGACATTACGTCCGACAGAGGCCCTCAATTTGTTTCCGAACTTTGGTCAACAATGGCCCGCAGCCTGGGTGTCACAATTCACCGCACAACCGCGTACAGTCCGCAGGCTAATGGGTTATGCGAGCGTTTTCATAGGTCATTGAAAGCGGCCCTCAGGGCGTCACTTACGGATGCAAATTGGGTAGACAAGCTACCGTGGGTTTTATTGGGGTTGCGTTCTGCACCTAAAGAGGACTTAGAAGCCTCCTCGGCTGAACTAGTTTTTGCGCAGCCACTTCGGCTGCCCGAGGAGTTTCTCCCAGATAATCCTGCACCAGATAGCTCCCCGTCTCAGCTGTTGCAGCGTGGCATGGAATCGGGCACGCTGCCTGGCCCTGTTCACCACAGTTTTCCCCGCGTTTTTGTACCTAAGACTTTGAAAAACGCGGAGTTTGTTTTTGTCAGACATGATACTCCTCGCCCACCGCTGCGGCCACCTTATGATGGACCATTTAGAGTGCTGGAAACAGGGGACAAGCATTTTTTGCTAGATTTGGGGGGCAGGAAGGAAAAGATTGGCATTAACAGGCTCAAACCCGCCTTTGTTGTGGCTGATGAGGATGTGCTGTTGGCCAGGGCTCCTCGGCGCGGCAGACCCCCTCGGGGAAATTCCCCAGAACACACACAGGGACTGACAAACAGTTTTCACCCCCAGACAGCAGCCCCTCAGCATGATGGCACTGCAGAAGTGGTGAAGCCCACTTACAGCAGATACGGGAGGAGGCTGAGGCCCAAGCAGCACGTGGGTTGATGTGTAATGATTTTATCATGACATGCAGACTGTTATTCTGTTGTTCCATCTTAGATGTTTGGGGGGGGGGGGTCATGTGGGACACATATGTATCGCTTTAGACCTCACATCTCAGATTAGAACAAAGAACTGAGTCTCCTTGGAGATAACAGGAGGATGTGAAAGTTTAGCCTTTTGTATGCAAGAGATGGCCTTGGGGGATTTCCGGGTGGCCGAAGGCTATGAAAAGGAGGTTATAGGATCAAAGAGTAGATGAATTGTTACTTGTGATTGGAATGCAATGTGACTGCGAACTGGGAGAGTCCTAGTATAAAAAGGACGAAGGCTTCTGTGTTTTTCCTCTTTCTGCTTTGCTGATGTTGGAAGATGTGAATAAACCTGACTCGTGAGATAAACTCTGCCTCACCATTTTCACATTTCCACAATGTGATTTTATGAAGAAAATGCTAATTAACTTTATAAAAATATAGAAAATTTATTTTACCCTAAAAAAGAATGTAAATTAATGAAAGATGACATACATTTTGAGATTCTGATGGGTGTTTGCATAAAATTACACTACCGTTCAAAAGTTTGGGGTCACCCAGACAATTATTTTGTGTTTTTCCATGAAAAGTCACACTTATTTACCACCATGAGTTGTAAAATGAATAGAAAATATAGTCAAGACATTGACGAGGTTAGAAATAATGATTTGTATTTGAAATAATATTTTTTTTCCAGATACTCAACCTGCTCAAAGGAAGGTAAGTTTTATAGCTTCTCTAACCAGCTAAACTGTTTTCAGCTGTACTAACATGATTGCACAAGGGTTTTCTAATCATCTATTAGCCTTCTGACGCAATGAGCAAACACATTGTACCATTAGAACACTGGAGTGATAGTTGCTGGAAATGGGCCTCTATACACCTATGTAGATATTGCACCAAAAACCAGACATTTGCAGCTAGAATAGTCATTTACCACATTAGCAATGTATACAGTGTATTTCTGATTAGTTTAAAGTTATCTTCATTGAAAAAAACAGTGCTTTTCCTTCAAAAATAAGGAAATTTCTAAGTGACCCCAAACGTTTGAACGATAGTGTAGGTTATAACTTATACCAGGAATATTCCAAAGACAAGTGCAAATTACATAACAGACCATCAGCCAAAGAAACTTTGCGTCCCTGTGGGTAGTAGGCAGTCAACTTTCTGTTCCACTGGACCATGAGGGGTTCTGTTGGGAGGCTGGCAGACAGACTCCTTACCACTGTTATGGCCTCCTCCCAGGATCACAAAGCCTGTTCCAGCAAACTGGGCAAGGTCATCTCTTATGCACTGAAGAAGGAATTGGTATATTGTGCAAAATCTAATCAGAAAGTCAAATTACATCACAAACTCATTTCTTCCAATGTTGGTGGTTTAAATGAGTTGGTTTAAGCTTTAAAAAAATAAACAAAATCTTCTTGCACGATGATTTAAAGAAAAAGAAGAATAAAATAAGAAAAATTAATTTTAAAGAAAAGAAACAGGATTTACACAGAGCATGATAGGCTCTGGGCCCTTCTTAAAATGATAGGAGAAATTGGAGGAGCAGAGAAAGCTGTTCAGAACTTGACCAAAACCCCAGAGCAGACTCTGGACAAAGAGCAATAAAATTCTAGTTTTCTCTAGTGGCTGTGGGTGGTCCAAAACTTCATGAAACGTGAGGTGACCCAAGTATATTTTAGCTTCTTCCAACAAGGATCATAAACTCGACCTAAAAAAGAAAATGCAATAAAGCTTTGAACTCTATTGGCCAGTTAAAGTGCAGCTATGGAATCCTGCACAACAGAGGAGAGAGGAGGGGGAGAGAGAGACAATTGATCTGAGAGTGAGACCCCCCCTTAAAGACACGTGTTGCTGAATAAAGCATAAATTCCTTAAACTTTAGTGACTAAGATAATCTACTCAATAAAGGAGCATAAAATGCATCTACTTCTACTGTAATTAACTTGTGATGTTAAGCATGCAAAAAATATGGATTAGTTCATTTGTCCATAAGGAATATATTCCACCACACAGAGAGAGAAAGTTAAATATCCCTGATTCGTCCACCAGATGACACTGTGAAACTGGTTGATTACTGGAAAGTCCTGGCTTCCAAAGTCTTGACTATGTCGATCATAAAACTGTCAATTAGAACATTCCTTTGCCAAAGAGTCTTGGAGAAAGGGATTAACTTCCACTTCATGGCCGATGGATAGGGTTACAGCTCTGGTTCTTTGGTGAGAGAAGCAGTCTCAAAAGCCATACATCTGAGTTGAAACAATTTTCTTCAGCAACAAATGATTTTAGAAATTGGAACTCAAGGTCACACTACAATATTTCTATCTATCTATCTATCTATCTATCTATCTATCTATCTATCTATCTATCTATCTATCTATCTATCTATCTATCTATCTATCTATCTATCTATCTATCTATCTATCTATCTATCTATCTATCTATCTATCTATATATCTATCTATCTATCTACATTGACCAAATTGTTGGTACCCCTCTGTTAATGAAAGAAAAACCCACAATGGTCACAGAAATAACTGGAATCTGACAAAAGTGGTAATAAATAAAAATTCTATGAAAATTATCCAATGAAAATCAGACAATGTTTTTGAATTGTCGTTCAACAGAATTATTTTAAAAAACAAACTGATGAAACAGACCTGGACAAAAATGATGGTACCTTTAACTTAATATTTTGTTGCACAACCTTTTGAGGTAATCACTGCAATCAAACGATTTCTGTAACTGTCAATGAGACTTCTGCACCTCTCAGCAGGTATTTTGGCCCACTCCTCATGAGCAAACTGCTCCAGATGTCTCAGGTTTGAAGGGTGCCTTCTCCAGACGGCATGTTTCAGCTCCTTCCACAGATGTTCAATAGGATTTAGATCAGGGCTCATAGAAGGCCACTTTAGAATAGTCCAATGTTTCGCTCTTAGCCTTTCTTGGGTGATTTTAGCTGTGTGTTTTGGGTCATTATCCTGTTGCAAGACCCATGACCTGCGACTGTGACCAAGCTGTCTGACACTGGGCAGCACATTTCTCTCTCGAATACCTTGATAGTCTTGAGATTTCATTGTACCCTGCACAGATTCAAGACACCCTGTGCCAGATGCAGCAAAGCAGCCCCACAACATAATAGAACCTCCTCCATGTTTCACAGTAGGGACAGTGTTCTTTCCTTAGTATGCTTCATTTTTGTGTCTGTGAACATAGAGCTGAAGTGCCTTGCCAAAAAGTTCCAGTTTTGACTCGTCTGTCCATAGGACATTCTCCCAGAAGCTTTGTGGCTTGTCAACATGCAGTTTGGCAAATTCCAGTCTGGCTTTTTTATGATTTGTTTTCAAAAGTGGTGTCCTCCTTGGTCGTCTCCCATGAAGTCCACTTTGGATCAAAGAACGACGGATGGTGCGATCTAACACTGATGTACCTTGACCTTGGAGTTCACCATGAATGTGTTTAGATGTTGTTCTGGGCTCTTTTTATACAATTCGGATTATCCGTCTCCTCCTGCGGCCATGTCCAGGGAGGTTGGCTACAGTCCCATGGATCTTAAATTTCTGAATAATATGTGCAACTGTAGTCACAGGAACATCAAGCTGCTTGGAGATGGTCGTATAGCCTATACCTTTCACATGCTTGTCTATAATTTTCTTTCTAATCTCCTGAGACAACTCTCTCCTTTGCTTCCTCTGTTCCATGTTTAGTGTGGTCCACACCCTGTCAAGAAACAGCACAGTGACTACTTGTCACCCTTTAAATATGCCGACTGACTGATTACAAGTTTGTAGACACATGCAATGTTAATTAGAGGACACATCTTGGTTGAACATGTCCCTATGGTCACATTATTTTCAATCTTTTCTAGGGGTACCATCATTTTTGTCCAGGCCTGTTTCATGAGTTTGTTTTTTAAAATAATTCTGTTGAACCACAATTCAAAAGCATTGTCTGATCTTCACTGATTAATTTTCATACAATTTTTATTTATTACCACTTTTGTCAGATTCAAGTTATTTCTGTGACCATTGTGGGTTTTTCTTTCCTTAACAGAGGGGTACCAACAATTTTGTCCACGGCTGTAACTTTTCCATGACATTTCATTTTTCATCCCGAGCACCCAAATAGAATTGGAATGTAAAGACTAAAAGGCTGAAATATACTATTTTAATAAGTTTGAATTTTGTGTGGGCTAGTGTCATTCAATGCTGTCACATCACCCCTCATTTGACCTCAATGGACCAAAAAGCCTAGGAGCCATAAGATCAGAAATCTTGGTGCAAACTTTGACTTAGATTTTAACCATTTGACTGCCTATGGCGCTGTGTCGTGCCATCAGCCCCTAGTGGTCAAGGTTTTTTTTTCAAGAAAATATTCAGTTCAGATGTCAGAGATTTCCAAAGCTGTAACTTGAAAGTGGTTAGAGAAAATGGCTTACTGTCAATTAGAAAGATTTAGAATATGATCCAAAGTTTTAGATAGGAGTAAATGTATGCATCTAATTTGCAAAATGCCATGGCAGCCATATCGAATTACATAACTTTCAGTCAAAAGCGGACTTTGGACATATTTACACAAAGGATGATTTTTTTTTTTTTGTTTGTTTGTTTGTTTTTACTCTTTGTTATTTTGGGCATTTTGTTATCTTATCTTTAAAATAGATAGATAGATACATACTTTATTTTGAACAAAAAAGTAAAGCAAAAACAAAACAAATGACAAATGCAATAAAGTAACAGTATACAGTGTTCGGAAGGGAGAAGGAAGAAGTGAACACTTGTTAATTCCAACTCCTCTTTTCCATAAATACACCCATGTGAATTATATACAAATTACCACATTTAACATACATTGATGTCCATACATCAAAACCAGCCTCAAACAACACAGATATACACAGTACTGTCGCACCCACCATTCCATAGTGTCCCAGAGTGAGTATAGTCAATCGTACATATAAATACTACCCTTCTAACATATATCCTTTCAGCAACTAATGTTTATACCTCTTTTTGAATTGATTTCTTTTTGTACATAGTTTCAGTTCCGGCTCCAGACTGTTCCACAAATCCACCCCACAGACAGATATGCACACACTTTTCTTGGTTGTTTGTATCTTGGGTTTTGTAAAGTTTAAGTCTCCTCTCAAATTATAATCATTGTCTCTTTTTTAAATATTTTTTGTATATTAGTTGGGAGTTGATTATTAATTGCCCTGTACATGACTTGTGCTGTCTTAAATTTAACTAAATCGATGAACTTTATGACGTGTGACTTTAAAAACAACAAATTGGTATGGTCTCTATATTCTACATTATTTATTATCCTTATAGGTCTTTTTTGTAATGTGCATATTGACTGTAGGTTGGTGTTGTAGGTGTTTCCCCAGACTTCTACACAGTAGTTAAGATAAGGTAGAAACAGTGAATTGTACAGTTAGAACAATGATTTATAGTCCAAGATGTGTCTTGTCTTCCCCAGTATTCCTATACATTTTGCCAACTTGGCCTGGATGTGACTGATGTGAAGTTTCCAGCAGATTTTATTGTCTAGCGTCACCCCCAGAAACTTATTTTACTGTACTGTTTCTATTCTGGTATCATCTATCGTTACCATTATTTCATGATTTATTTTATAATTTCCAAACAACAAAATCTTTGTTTTTTTCACATTTAGAGATAATTTATTTTTGTTGAACCACTGCGTCAACTTTTTCATTTCAGTTGTTACCACCTCTAAAACCTGCTGCAAATTCTCACCAGTGCATTTAAAGTATATGAACCAGAAAATCAGTAACAATGTAAACAAACAAAGAAATTTGTCACTTTCAACTGGCCAGGTGGCGCACTTCGTCCATTTTCGTCCATCCTGGTCGCTATTTTGTCTTCTGTTGATCATTTTCGCTTTCTCTCCCACATCCAGAAACTGTTATGATTATTCCACCGCAATTTTGCCTTTATTCCACCACAATTTATCTCATATGACAACCAGGAACCGGCGCAATTGTTCTGTCCAGTCACTTGGTGCTGGGTGTTGATGGCAGGTGCAAATCAACAAGCTTCGCCAACCTTCTGTTATAAAAAAAAAAGTGTAGATATTTACCTTCATAAGGTAAATAATCTCTTTTTAGAATCATATTTGGCAAATTTGGGAGCAACTGCCTCCTCTGTCTTGTGATCTGCCTTGCGATCAATCAGCATTTGTTTACAAACTCTTCTTCTCTGGTGTCCAGAAGTGTGTGTATGTGGGGGGGGGGCATTTTGGGGCCATTGGTGCTCCAAGGCAAGAACAGTAAGTTACACATGTCTCTCACCTTGTGAGGTGCAATGCTTAGTACAACTGGGGAGTTTTATTATGGTTTAAGGCCATGTCACTTGACAGTCGCAGAACTGTGACACAAGCACTCCACAGCACTACCTGTGCATGAACCAAGGCAGTCAAAGGGTTAAAGATACTCTCCAGAGTCTCCAAAAGCACCTCAAAAACACATTTGTATTGCCCAAAATAGTACAATATATTGTGGCTTTAAAAACATAAACTTTTATTGCCTTAGAATGTCTTGGCAAGATATTTTACATCTCCCCCCCTACTTAAGTATGCACAGATGTAGCATCAACTTCTCCTCAGGCCATGCTATGATGTCCTATACTAGGACATCATGCAGACGTCATAGGGGGTTGTTTGATGTGCTCTGTCTATGTGCTGTCATATAGACATCATATCTTTATGACAGCATCACAAGTCCTCATAGGGTGTTGTATGATGTGCTATGTTTACATCATGTGCTCTGTCTATGTGCTGTAGCATTAGCTTCTCCTCAGGCCAATCCAGGAGATCACTTTTCTTCATTTTAAAGAAATTTCACTTTTCTTCATTTTAAAGCAACTCTTACTCAAGGTCTGGTCAAGAATGTTGTGTGTCTTCAACAGGACCCCAGTGTAAACAATTTCACTTTTGTAGAGAAACTTGATAAGGATTTGCTTTTAAAGGCTTAAATGGACCATAAACTCCCAACTGGACAGTTTATGCTGATAGTATACGTTCGTACCAGGAACTGTTACTCTTAAAAAGTCATAAACTTCTTAAGCTGGCAGATATATGGTGCCCTCCAACTTTTAGACATACCCCAGAACCCTCTAGGCCCCCTTGCTCACATTCCAATGACCTAGAAATTATCTACAGCTCAACAGTACCTCCTAGTGGACATCTATGGAATACGTTTCATTGTGTAATCTAATACTGTTTATTATGACTAACATCAAGCTTTTCTTCCAGCTCTCATTTCCCAGGATTCTAAGGACACTGTGAAGATAATTGTCAATAATGGTTTGCCATGATTCATTAATCCTTGATTTAAATGGGAGTGCATGTCTTAGTGATGTTTTATTTTCATGAGTGTTATTCGAATGAATGTTAAAATTATTAGTAATGGTATAAATGAATGGTCACTGAATATTAGCCTTGAGTCACTTAAATTAGTTAGATTTTATATTGAGTATATAATTCCATAAGAACTGAATGTTTTTATCAGAATCAGCTTTATCAGCTTTATTGGCCAAGTATGCACAACACATACAAGGAATTTGACTTTGGCTAAAAACTTGCTCTCATTGTTCAGGTGGAGGATTTAAATAAGGATTCAATGACAACAGAGTATGTACAGTAAATTACAGTTTGTCCACGTTTCTATAAAAGGATGCAGATATATACAGGAATATATGCAGTTATTTACTCAGATTAACCACACTTTGCAGAAATATATGAAAAAATATACAGTCACACAGTATATCAATGTGAACTCAGATTCAGTGATATAATGTGAATGAAGTAAAAAGCAGTGTGAGAGTTATGTGCAATGTAATAATGGATGAAAAGTCATGAGTACAGCAACAGGTAGGACTAGGTGAATGTTAGGAGTTCATCAGAGTGATGGCTTGAGGAAAGAAACTGTTCCTGTGACGGGTGGTTTTGACCTTCAGTAATCTGTAACGACAACGAGAAGATAGAAGTTCAAACAGTTTGTGGCCGGGGTGTGATGGGTCAGCACAGATGTTTCCCACCCGTTTCCTGGTTATGGACCGATATAAGTTCTCAATGGAGGGTAGGTCGGTACCAATGATCCTCTCCGCAGACTTAATGATCCGCTGCAGTCTGGTCTTGTCCTGTTTAGTGGCAGATCCAAACCAGACAGTGATGGAAAAGCAGAGGACAGATTGGATGATGGCAGTGTAGAAGACAACCAGCAGCTCCTGAGGCAAATCAAACTTCTTGAGCTAACGCAGAAAAAATAACCTCTGCTGGGCCTTTTTCCAGACAGTGTCTATATGGGAGGACCACTTCAGGTTCCGGGAGATTGTGGTACCCAGAAACTTGAAGGAGTCCACAGTGGACACTGTGCTGTTGAGGATGGTGAGTGGGGGGAATGAAGGGGGGTGTCGCCTGAAATCCACAGTCATCTCCACCGTTTTGGCTGGGTTAAGTTCAAGATGGTTCTGGCTGCACCAGAGGATCAGTTGCTCCACCTCCCGCCTGTATGCAGACTCATCATCATCCCGGATCAAACCGATGACTGTGGTGTCGTCCGCAAACTTCAGGAGCTTCACCGAAGGGTCCTCTGAGGTGCAGTCGTTGGAGTAGAGGGAGAAGAGCAGTGGGGAAAGGACACATCCTTGGGGGGTGCCAGTACTAATTTTTCGGGAGCTGGATGTAAATCTCCCTAGCTTCACCTGTTGCCACCTGTCAGTCAGAAAGCTGGAGATCCACTGGCAGGTGGAGGGGGGCACCTTGAGCTGGAGGACTTTCTGATGAAGAATGCCTGGGATGATGGTGTTGAACGATGAGCTGAAGTCGACAAACAGGATCCTGGCGTACGTCCCTGGGGAGTCGAGGTGTTGCAGGATGTAATGTAGTCCCATATTCACTGCATCATCCACTGACCTGTTTGACCGGTAGGCAAACTGCAGTGGGTCCATCAGGGGGCCTGTGATGACCTTCAGGTGGTCATTTATCAATCTCTGTCCATCTTCCCTCTCGTGATAACCAATCGCCAGCCTGCCTCTCTGTTGGATAACGCCCACTGCATTTGATTAGCTGTTCACAAACAAAGGAATGTTTCCTCATTGGACAAAAGCCCATTCAAACTCCTCTTTATGGAAGATGATTGGTCCATCTCGTGGCCGGTCCCGTTTTATGACCCAGCAGCGTGCTTCAGTTAAATGCTTCAGAGCCGCCCTTGTATACAAGAGGTCTTTTTTTTTTAACTTCTGAGTTCTTCAGAGTTTTTCTGTTCTTTATACTTCCTTGCAGTTTTCTTTTGTCTAAATTGTTCTGTGAGTTTTAAGAATTCTTTTGTGTGTGAACCTTGTCAAATCCTGCATTAACTTTCCTAAATCGTCTTCTGATAAGGTTTACTTGTTTTCTGGTTAACTGAGGAGAAATTATCTTTTTCTATGAGCTCGCCTTAAAGAGAGTTTAACTCTCAAATGTTTTTTTTTCCTTCACCTCAGAAGCCATTCTTATCCTATTTTAATGTTTTTCTTGGACCTTTTTTGATTCTTCATGCAGTTAAAGTGGATTTTTAATTTTCCTTTTTTAAAGTGAACTGATAGAGATTTTAGACATTTCTTTTCTGGCCTCATCCATGTCTGACCCTGTCAAGAAACCAGGACCTCGTGGGTGAAACTGACTAAAAATATTTTTCCTTCAGTCTTTGGATCTGTCCTATGGGCCAGGGACATAATAAATTTGGAAGGTTGCCAAAGGACTCCACGCCTGCTCCGGGGCCAGCCTTCACTCTGCCACCAGTTCCTAGCCGCACGCCCCATGGGAGCCCCCAGCCGAGTCTACGCTTCTCACAGCTGTGAACGATCTGAAAGCTGACCAGCAGTTGCTTTCCCCCGGTGTTCCAAACACTGTCTGGATGAGCCGCTGAGCCTTCTTGAACTTATACCATCAGCTAGTGCTGACCACCACTGAACACCTGGACCTGCAGCTGTTCATAAGTGAGACTCCCATTTTCCTATCTGCTGGGTTTAAACAATTGAACATATTATTATTACAATTGAACATAACCAATATTTTATGGTACAATTAGTCCCTCAGCCGTAGGACAAAGCTATAAACTGAAGGAAAATTCTTATTCAGTTTTAAGTAGCCTCCTTTCTTTTTTGTAGATTAATTCAGAAGTTCCTTTTTAGATAATCAGCTTATGGAATTTTTCCCCATAAAACTGCGTTCTGATTTTGTTAGATACTTCAGCCTTCCCTTGCATTACAGTTGAAACATAAAATCTGGTTTCCTCTTGGTTCCACAAAGGTTTAACTATAGATTTTATGTTCAGGAATCCACTAACAGTTGATGTGATATCGAACACCTGTTTATCATTTGAATCTGTTAAATCTATCATTTGAATGTCATGTCATGTTTTTTTTATCTTGTTTCCGGCGCCTCCCTCATGGATCGTCACCTTATCGTGGTGGGGGGGTTTGCGTGCCCCAGTGATCCCAGGAGCTATGTTGTCCGGGGCAATTTGCCTCTGATAGGGTCTCCCAAGACAAACTGGTCCTGGGTGAAGGGCCAGACTAAGAACGATCCAACAGACTCTCATGATAAATTGTATATCAAGGATTCAGTGTATCCCGCCCGGTATGGGGTTACCGGGGCCCCACCCTGGAGCCAGGCCTGGGGGAGGGGCTCGAAGGCTAGTGTCTGGTGGCCGGGTTTCCACCCATGGGACCCGGCCGGGCTCAGCCCGAAGGAGTTACATGGGTCCACCCTCCAGTGGGTTCACCACCTGCAGGAGGGATCATGGGGGTCCGGTGCTATGTGGATTAGGTGGCGGTCAAAGGCGGAGACCTTGGCGGACTGATCCCAAGCTTTCTAAACTGGCTTTTGGTACGTGGAATGTCACCTCTCTGGTGGGGAAGGAGCCTGAGCTGGTGCACGAGGTTGAGCGATACCCGCTAGATATAATCGGCCTCACCTCAACACACAGCTCCGGTTCCGGAACCAATCTCCTGGAGAGGGGCTGGAGCTTGGCCTTTTCTGGAGTTGCCCCGGTCGAGAGGTGACGAGCAGGGGTGGGTATTCTTGTATCGCCCCACCTTGCAGCCTCTATATTGGAGTTTTCCCCGGTGGACGAAAGGGTTGCTTCCCTGCGCCTTCGGGTTAGGAAACAGGTCCTGACCATCATTTGTGCCTATGCACCAAATGATGTTTCAGTTTTTGGAATCTGTGACTGGGGTGCTGGAGGGTGCTCCTCCTGGAGACTCCATTGTCCTACTGGGGGACTTCAATGCGCACGTGGGCAACGACAGTGAAACCTGGAGGGGGGTGATTGGGAGGAACAGCCTGCCCGATCTGAACCCGAGTGGTGTTCAGTTATTGGACTTCTGTGCTAACCACAGTCTGTCCATAACGAACACCATGTTCAAGCATAAGGGTGTCCATATGTGCACCTGGCACCAGGACACCCTAGGTCGCAGGTCGATGATCGATTTTGTTATCGTATCATCAGACCTGCGACCGTATGTCTTGGACACCCGAGTAAAGAGAGGTGCAGAGCTGTCAACTGATCACCACCTGGTGGTGAGTTGGATCCGATGGCAGGGGAGGAAGCCATTCAGACCTGGTAGACCCAAACGTATAGTGAGGGTGTGCTGGGAGCGTCTGGCTGAGGCTCCTGTCCGGGAGGTCTTCAACTCCTACCTCCGGAAGAACTTAAACCACATCCTGAGGGAGTCTGGAGACATGGAGTCTGAATGGGCCATGTTCTCCACCTCTGTTGTTGAAGCGGCGGCCCAGAGCTGCGGCCGCAAGGTGGTCGGTGCATCTCGTGGTGGCAACCCCCGAACCAAGTGGTGGACACCAGTGGTGAGGGGGGCCATTAAGCTGAAGAAGGAGTCCTATCAAGCTTGGTTGGCTTGTGGGACTCCCGAAGCAGCTGAGGTGTACCGGCAAGCCAAGCGGAGTGCAGCTCGGGTGGTTGCTGAAGCAAAAACCCGGGTATGGGAGGAGTTCGGTGAGGCCATGGAACAAGACTTTCGGTCGGCTTCAAAGAGATTCTGGCAAACTGTTCAGCGGCTCAGGAGGGGAAAGCAGCTCCCCGTCCACACTGTGTATGGTGCTGATGGGACACTGTTGACTTCAACTGGGGATATCGTCGGGCGGTGGAAGGAATACTTTGAGGATCTCCTCAATCCCACTGATACGCCTTCCACAGAGGAAGCAGGGTTTGGGGACGAGGGGGATGACTCGCCTATCACAGGGGCTGAGGTCGCCAAGGTGGTTAAAAATCTCCTTGGTGGCCGGGCCCCGGGGGTGGACAAGATTCGCCCTGAGTACCTCAAGGCCCTGGATGTTGTTGGGTTGTCATGGTTGACACGCCTCTGCAACATTGCGTGGAGGTCGGGGGCAGTGCCTTTGGCATGGCAAACTGGGGTGGTGGTTCCTCTCTTCAAAAAAGGGGACCGGAGGGTGTGCTCCAACTTTAGAGGGATCACACTCCTCAGCCTCCCTGGGAAGGTCTATGCCAAGATACTGGAGAGGAGAGTCCGGCCATTGGTCGAACCTCGGATTCAGGAGGAGCAATGTGGTTTTCGTCCTGGCCGTGGCACATCGGACCAGCTCTTTACCCTCTCGAGAATTCTTGAGGGTTCGTGGGAGTTTGCCCAACCAGTTTACATGTGTTTTGTGGACTTGAAGAAGGCATTTGACCGCGTCCCTCGTGGGTTTTTGTGGGTGGTGCTTCGGGAGTATGGGGTATCGGGCTTGTTGTTACGAGCTATTTGGTCTCTGTACGACCGTTGTGAGAGTTTGGTTCGTATTGCCAACACTCGGTCGGAGTCTTTCCCAGTGAGAGTTGGACTCCGCCAGGGCTGCCCTTTGTCACCGATCCTGTTCATAATTTTTATGGACAGGATTTCTACGCGCAGCCAGGGAATGGAGGGTGTCATGCTTGGTGACCACAGGATCTCATCTCTGTTGTTTGCAGATGATGTTGTCCTGTTGGCTTCATCCAGCAATGACCTACAGCTCTTGCTGGGATGGTTTGCCGCTGAGTGTGAAGCGGCTGGGATGAGAATCAGCACCTCCAACTCCGAGTCCATGGTCCTCAGCCGGAAAAAGGTGGATTGTTCTCTCCGGGTTGGGGACAGGCTCCTGCCCCAAGTGGAGGAGTTTAAGTATCTTGGGGTTTTGTTCACGAGTGAGGGGAAAATGGAGCGAGAGATCGACAGACGGATTGGAGTAGCACAGCCTCCAGGAATGCTTTGACTGTACAGACTGGAAGATGTTCATAATGGCCTGCGGGGATGATTTGGACTCTCTGGCTGAGCTCACATGCTCATACATGGCTCACTGTCAAAATAAGTTTGTTCCACGTAAACGTGTCAAAATATATCCCAACAACAAACCATGGGTTACTAAATCAGTTAAATCCTGCTTACAGAGGAAAGCACTTGCCTTTAAACAGGGGTCTGTTTCTGCGCTACAGGTTGCCACTAAGGAGCTAAAGGCCGAAATTTTAAGAGCAAAACAGAATTATAAATCAGAATTGGAAAGCAAGATGGCAGCAAATAAACTTGGTTCGGCCTGGGCCAGTATGAAAAAAATTGCAGGCCTTCAGAGCACAGAGCGCAGTAATCGTGTGTTTTTAGATGGTTTTAGTTCAGACACAGAGCTGGCTAATGCTCTTAATTGTTTTTATGGTCGTTTTGACTCCTTTGATTTTAGCACAGAAATCCAAGATTTGAAACAGAAACTCAAAGACAATCAGCACTTTAATATTGAGATGCAGGATGTTGAAAGGGAGTTCCGCGCTGTAAAAGTGAACAAAAGTCAGGGCCCTGATAATATATGTGGACGCCTGGTAAAGTCCTGTGCACATGAACTGAGTCCTATATTTCACTACATTTTCAATAAGTCCTTACAGACACAACATGTGCCTAAGATCTGGAAAGATGCCGTGGTTGTTCCCGTTCCAAAATCCAGCTGTCCTAAAACGGTAAATGACTTTAGACCAGTTGCTTTGACTTCAATTTTAATGAAAATTTTTGAAAAACTGGTCAGATGTGAGGTCCTAAAGCAGACTGAACATGCATTGGATCCTCTGCAGTTTGCCTATAGGCCTCACAGAGGAGTGGAGGATGCCACTGTCACTCTGTTTAACATGCTTTTTAAACATCTGGATTTTAATGGGACACACGCCAGGCTTTTATTTGTGGACTTTTCTTCTGCCTTTAATACAATCCAACCTCATATTTTAGTTGAAAGGCTCCTGCAACAATTTGATTTAAGCAATAATCTGGTGGGTTGGATTCTGGATTTCTTAACCAACAGGACGCAGAGAGTAAGGGTCAATGGTACATTGTCTGACCTAAAGTGCTCTTCTACTTGCTCTCCTCAGGGGTGTGTGTTGTCACCACTACTCTTCATCCTGTACACAAACATGTGTCGGAGCAGACATGACAACAGACACATTATAAAGTATGCTGATGACTCAGTCATTGTCAGTCTCCTCCAGGATGGTGAGAGTGGCCATGGCCCAGTAGTTGATGACTTTGTTCACTGGTGTGAGGATTCCTACCTGCAGCTGAATACAACAAAAACGAAAGATATGATTATTGACTTTAGGAGGAAAACTCCCAGGCACAAAGTCACCATACTAAAAGGCCAGACCACCGAATGTGTACAATCGTACAAATATCTTGGGACGATTATTGATAGTGGATTGAACTTTGAGGTGAACTGTGAAAGGGTGTGCAAAAAGGGTCAGCAAAATTTGCATTGTTTGAGGAAACTTGCACGCTTCCAAATTGACCGAACCATAATGACTATGTTCTATCGGGCTTTTATTGAATCTGTTTTATCCTTTTCTTTAATGTCATGGTTTGGTCAGATAAAACTGAAACAGAGGAAATCCTTGGATCAGGTAGTCAGATGGTCCAGTCGTTTGCTTGGTGAGTCACAGCTGAGCCTGACATCCCTGTACACCAGACAAGTACAGAGGATGGCCGACTCGATTTTAAATGATGACTCCCACCCTTTGCACTGCGACTTTCAGCTTCTTCCCTCCAGACGGAGGTTTGCTGTCCCAAAAAGTAGAACCCAGCGCTACAAAAACAGCTTTGTCCCTGCTGCTGTCAAAGAGTTGAACAAGCTATAAAAATTATATTGTACATATTTTATATTTACCTATTTTGTAAGATGTGTGCCTGTGTTTGTGTCTATGTTGAATGTAATTGTGGCTTGTAAATATGGATGTCACCAACTGCAAAACAAATCTACCTACGGGTACAAATAAAGTAACCTGAACCTGAACCTGAACCTGCAGTGATGCGGACGTTGTACCGGTCTGTTGTGGTGAAGAGGGAGCTTAGTTCTAAGGCAAAGCTGTTGATTTACCAGTCAATCTACGTTCCTACTCTCACCTATGGTCACGAGCTTTGGGTAATGACCGAAAGAACAAGATTGCGGATACAAGCGGCTGAAATGAGCTTTCTCCGTAGGATTGCTGGACTCACCCTCAGAGATAGGGTGAGGAGCTCAGTCTTCCGGGAGAGGCTCAGAGTAGAACCGCTGCTCCTCCACATTGAAAGGAGTCAGTTGAGGTGGTATTGGGGCTGCACGGTGGCGCAGTGGTTAGCACTGCGGCAGCACAGTTTACCTTTGGCCGGGGGATTGTGGGGATCGTGGGATCGTGGGTTCGATCCCAGCCCCCGACCAACAGTGATCTGTGTGGAGTTTGCATGTTCTCCCCGTGTTGCGTGGGTTTACTCCGGGATTTCTCCGGTTTCCTCCCACATGCCAAAAACATGCATGTTAGGTTAATTGGCTGTTCTAAATTGTCCCTAGATATCTGTTTCCTATAGGCCCTTAGAATAGAGGGTTAGTATTAATGAAAGCGCTTTGAGTGGTCTTTGTGACTAGAAAAGCGTTATATAAGTGCAGGTTAGTTAGTTAGTTAGTTAGTTAGTTAGTTAGTTAGTTAGTTAGTATGGGCATCTGATTAGGATGCCTCCTGGACACCTTCCACTTGAGGTGTTTCAGGCACGTCCCACTGGGAGGAGACCCCGGGGCAGACCCAGGACTCGGTGGAGAGACTATGTCTCCCAGCTGGTCTGGGAACGCCTTGGTATCCCCTCTGAAGAGCTGGAGCAGGTGGCTGGGGAGAGGGAAGTCTGGGCTTCTCTGCTTGAACTGCTGCCTCCGCGACCCGGACCTCCGGAAAAGCGGTAGAAGATGGATGGATGGATGGATGGTTTCCGGCGCCACACGAGTGGGCTGCCTTTTTGCAACAGCAGATCCATTTCTTCCTATTTCTATTTACTATCTGGCTCTCTTGCTAATCTTTCTGATCCAGTGACACCTTTATTCCATCCAGACACGTAGATCGCCCAAATGTCTCCTGAGCCAGTGGACGGAGCCACTGTTTCTTGCAGGATGCAGTACAATAGAGACCAGCTTTTAGCACTTAACCGGCCCACAATGCTAATGCAAAAACTCGACATACCGGGAGAAATAAGACGGAAATGGCATGGATGTCGAGCTGGAGTAAGACGGCGGGTGAGGAATATAAGGTACAGACCCATCCTCCCATCCGTTATTATGGGGAATGTACGATCGCTACTCAATAAAACTGATGAGCTAGCGGCTATCTCCCGCTACGAGAGCGTGTACAGAGAGAGTAGCTTGATGCTGTTTACCGAGATGTGGCTAACAGAACTAGCAACAGATGCTAAAATTGAACTGGAGGGTTTCCACGCAATACGGGCAGACCGGACACCAGACAGTGGGAAGGCAAGAGGCTGGGGAGTGAAAATGTATGTCAATAACAGCTGGTGCAGACCGGGACATATCATGGCTAAGGAACAGCACTGCAGCAAATACATCGAGTTGCTAGCTGTTAGCATGTGGCCTACCTATCTCCCGAGGGAATACTCACACGTGATCTGCATTGTTAATTATGCAAATCCGACGGCGAACGCTGGGACAGCGCGTGATGTCATCCACTCAGTAACTGGCAGGCTGCTGGCAGAACACCCAGATACTCTTCTCCTCATCTCCGGTGATTTCAATCATATTTCACTGTCCCCCATTCGACCCACGCTTACCCAGTATGTCACATGCCACACTAGAGACAATAAAACACTGGACTTATTCTATGCAAATACTAAGGAGGCATACACCTCATCACCACTTCCCCCACTCGGGAGATCGGATCACAACTTGGTTCATCTCCTGCCAGTGTAGAAACCCCTAGTACACAGACAACCTCCGGTCATGCGCACAGTGAAGTTATTGTCTGAGGAGGCAATGGACGCTCTAAAGGATTGTTTTGAAACCACTGCCTGGGAGCAGCTCTGCGATCCACATGGTAAGGACATTGATGGCCTCACTCACAACATCATGGACTACATCAGCTTCTGTGTGGACAACACCATACCCACCAAGACCCTACGGTGTTGCTCGAACAACAAACCCTGGATCAACCCTGAGATAAAAACACTCCTGAGAGAGAAGAAGAGGATCTTCAGGTCAGGGAACAGGGAGAAGCTGAAGTCAGTACAGAGGGAGCTAAGGAGGAAGATCAGAGAAGGCAAGGACAGCTTCAGGAAGAAGATGGAGGACAAGCTGCAACAGAGCGACATCGGCGGGGTCTGGAGAAACCTTAAAACCATCTCTGGGCTCCAGAATACCTCCTCCCAGGCCACGGGGGGCAGGGAGTGGGCGAACAATCTGAACCTGTTTTTTTTTTTTAATAGGTTTGACCAACCGCCCTCCCCCTGACTGCACAACAACCAATGCTGCCTCTAAAGTAAATCGAGACCTGCTGTCCACACCCCACTCCACCAACACCCCCCCCCCCCACTCCCAGCACACAGCCCCCCAACCTGACCCTCACTAAAATCCAGGTGAGGACGGAGCTGAGGAAGATCAAGGCGAGGAAGGCCTCAGGACTGGACTGCATCAGCGCAAAGCTTCTCAAGTCCTGTGCAGACCAGCTGCGTGGGATTGTGGAGCACATCTTCAACCTGAGCCTGAAGCTGGGGAGGGTACCACACTTGTGGAAAACATCTTGTATGGTACCTGTACCAAAAACTTCCCACCCCAAAGACCTGAACAGCTACAGACCAGTGGCCCTGACGTCTCACATGATGAAGACCCTGGAGAGACTGCTCCTTGCTCACCTCCGGCCCCTGGTGGGACCAGCGATGGATCCACTCCAGTTCGCCTACCAGCATGGCATTGGGGTGGAGGAAGCAGTGATCTTCCTCCTTCACCGTTCTCTGTCCCACCTGGAGAAGCCCGGGAATGCGGTGATGATCATGTTCTTTGACTTCTCCAGTGCTTTTAGCACCATCCAACCGATGATCCTGAAGGACAAGCTGCTGTGTGCAGGGGTGGACCAGCACCTGTCATCGTGGATCCTGGACTACCTCACTAACCGGCCACAGTTTGTGAGAACCCGAGATTGTGTGTGCGACACGATCATCGGTAGCACGGGGGCACCCCCAGGGAACGGTTTTGGCTCCCTTCCTGTTCACCCTTTATACTGCGGACTTCTCACACAACACAACACACTGCCATCTATAGAAGTTCTCTGACGACTCTGTGATCGTCAGCCTCATCTCCAACGGAGATGAAGTTGAGTACAGAGAACTTATCCAGGACTTCGTGGACTGGTGCCATCGGAACTGCCTCCAGGTCAACGCGAGGAAAACTAAGGAGCTGGTAGTGGACCGCTGCAGGCAAGGACAACCGCTCACAGCACCAGTAAACATACAGGGAACAGACATTGAGATGGTGACATCCTACAAGTACCTGGGTGTTCATCTGAACAATAAACTAGACTGGTCACACAATACCGACACGCTCTACAAGAAGGGACAGCGCAGGCTGTTCCTATTGAGGAGGCTCAGGTCTTTTGGTGTACAAGGGTCGCTGCTGAAGACATTCTACAACATGGTGGTGGCATCAGCCATCACTTTTGGAGTGGTCTGCTGGGGCAGTGGCATTACAGCAGCCGATAGGAAGAGACTGAACAAACTGATCAAGAACGCTAGATCTGTCCTGGGGCAATGCCTTGACCCAGTGGAGGAGATAGGAGAGAGAAGGATGGTGGCTAAACTGTCATCTCTGCTGGAGTCCGAGTCCCACCCTATGCAGGACATACTGAATGCACTGAGGAGCTCATTTAGCAGTAGACTACATCATCCATGGTGAGCAACCGAGAGGTTTCGCAGGTCCTTCCTACCTATGGCTGTAAGACTGTATAACCTAAGCAGGGCTGCTCGCAGAGATAGCAAAAAAAGATGTGACGACCTACTAGTATTGAATGCAAAAGACGCAGTAGACTTACACAAATGGTCCCCTCCAGTTTACAACTAGGACAATATCAGTCGGAGGGTGACAATATGTATGGGTGCATATTCATACTATGTAGGATTACTAAGTTGACGGTTATGCTGTTTATTCCATCTAGCTACAATGCTCCACACTTTGTATATATATTTATATATCTACATATTATTCCATCTAGCTACATTGCTCCGCACTGTGTGTGTTTATATACTTGCATATTTATTCCACCTAGCTGCAATGCTCCGTACTGTGGGTGTTTATATATTTACATATTTATTCCATCTAGCTACAATGCTCTGCACTGTGTGTTCATATATTCATATATTTATTCCATCCAGCTACAATGCTCTGCACTGTGTGTCTGTGTGTGTGTGTATATATATATATATTTTATAGTAATACGTACATATGTATATTAGCTGCTCTTGCTTGCTTGTTTTTTTCTTGCCTTCTGATTGTTGCTCTGAGTGTTGCTATCCCTGTGCTGTTGCAATCCTGGAATTTCCCCGTTGTAGGACTAATAAAGGCTTATCTTATCTTATCTTATCTTATCTTATATATTTATGTGTACGTATGTATATTCACTGCTCTTATTTTTATTTTTCTTATCTTCTTAGTTATTGCTCTGAGTGTTGCTATCCCTGTGCTGTTGCAATCCTGGAATTTCCCCATTGTGGGACTAATAAAGGCTTATCTTATCTTGTCTTATCTTATCATGCAACCTTAATGAGTGTCATTTAATAAAATTGTAAATGAGAGAAGTTGAAGTGTTTTTCCTATACATATATGTTTTCTGGGTCACGGCAGTAAAATAACTCATTAAATTTTGAGACTGATTCATTAAGTAATTGAAGTTATGGAAATTAATTAATTAAAATTAATTCAATAACAATTTCTTTTAGAACTGGTGCCCCCTTTTTACAAGTGCTTTCCTATTTTATTTAGTGACTGTTGGGGTGACTGTTCAACTCTGTCCCCTTGCACACCCACTATTAAATAAATAAAATAATTCCTGTACCTTATTCTTCGGCCTCCGTCGGTCTATGATGACCATGGAAGAGAATCCTAAACGTCTACTCTGCTGGAACAGCACCGCCTGTGGCTGAACAGGCCGATGCGCGAATGGCAGTCCCTGTCACACAGGTCGCACTTGTGGGTGGTCTCCGTGCTGCTGGGTCTGTGGCGGTTCTTCCTGCGGGTCCTTTTTTCATCTGCTGCAGCAGTCAGTCTCTCTTCACCCGCCTTGAGCTGTCTGGTCAGGGTGCCTCTCCAATTGGAGCGGTCCGTTGCAAGGTCCTCCCAGCGCTCTGTGTTGATCTCCAGGGCCTTCATGTCTCTCTTGCAGACGTCTCTAAAACGCAGCTGTGGGCGGCCAACGTCTCTCTTGCCAGTTGCCAGTTCTCCATAGAGGACGTCTTTGGGGATTCTGCCATCCTCCATACGGTGAACGTGGCCTAGCCAGCGGAGCCTGCGCTGTCTGACTAGAGTGAACATGGAGGGAAGGCCGGCGCGGGACAGAACTTCTGTGTTGGGCACTTTGTCCTGCCAGGATATGTCCAGGATGTGGCGAATGCAGCGCAAGTGGAAGGAGTTCAGTCTCTTTTCCTGCCGGGCGTATGTTGTCCACGTCTCACTCCCATAGAGCAGTGTGCTGATGACGCAGGCGTTGTACACTGCCATCTTCGTCTTGACAGAGAGTTTGGGATTCTTCCACACTCGTGTGGTGAGGCGAGCGAGTGTGAAGGCTGATTTTCCAATCCTCTTGTTGATCTCTGTATCAAGGGAGACCTTATTACACTATATTTTATCAAATATCGCTACACAGATCTATGAATATTGTAATTAGTTCCACTCATACTCCCGCCCAACAGTAGCTGGAAGAAGATGAGGACTCCGAGAAGGTGATCCAACTTGAGAAAGTAAAAGTTGTAACAAGGTTTCCATAGGTGAACCTGCTGAAGGATCATTATAGGTGAAGCGGAGAGTCGATGCCCGGCCCTGCATGGAGGATGAAGGGCTCCCCGCTGGTTTCTGGTTACCCACTCATTGTGGATTGCATAACTGGGGGCTAGTGAGCAGTTCATCTCAGTCGGGTGCACCCGCGAGCCAGCTCGCCTCCTTTGGAGCACTCTCCCCAGCCTCCGAGGCTCTAGCGAGTTAGCTTTCAGACGCACTGGGCCAAGGCAAGCAGCTCGTCTCACTTTGAGCTGCTCCGAGGTGAGCTCGATGCTGGCCCTCAGCGAGGTAATTCGTGGTGGGTGGGTAACCACTGACAGCTACTTTGGGGGAAGAGGAAGGAGCCGAGGAGCGCTCTCCTTGGTGAGCTGACTGGCGGGGCGCACCGACAGGTGGTCCCAGCAAGGCAAGAGGAGCCCTCGAGCCGGGCAGCAACTCCCCACTGCACCGAGAATGATCCTTCGGCAGGTTCACCTACCATGATACTTGCCCAGGCCATTGCACTACACACACCAGGCCCATCTCACCCCGATATGCTTGGTAAAATGCAGACTGCAAACTCGTGTCCTCCCTGGTATTTCAGCAGGGACACTGAGGTTTTTCCAAATAGAATTAATCATTGCTGTCATATTTTCATGTCTGTGGGTAAGACATGTAATTTTAAAGAAAAGGATTTCCTGCTCAAACAGCCACAACCTGAACATGTATAATCTGCCATCTTTTCCAACTTGTAAAAGCTCCTGTTTCTTTTTGCTGCTCCTCCCTCTTCCCCCGAGGTTGTGAACTCAGGCCTGTAGCCATGCACAGTTCTTAGCCTGATCAGGCTAAACAGGGATACTTAACGTAGCTAGAAATGCTCTGTCCAAAATTGCCTGTTTGTGTGTGTGTGGGGGGGGGGGGGGGGGGGCTTAACTAAATTCACAGCAGAAAAACACAGACTTGGGACTGTGGTCAGATTTTACTCTTGATATGTCTTGTAAGTCACAAAAACATGTTACAGACATGTTTACAGAAAAAAAAGCTTTTTTTTTTTTTCCAGAGTGTGACTTTAAATTTTTTCTACATTTTTTTTTTTCTGTAGAATATTGCCAAAACAAACTTTCTCTGATTCTCTTTCTGAGTGACACACACACACACACACACACACACACACACACACACACACACACACACACACACACACACAAAGAAATGTGTTTATTTTATCCTCAACTCTTCAGCTCACAGGAACCAGAGGAACAGAATATATTACGTCTAGTTTAAAGTCCCTACCTTGGTTGCCTCTAAGTGTCAGATATGCTGACAGAGTCTGAACAAGTTCAGCCCCTCAGGTCCTCTGGCACCATTCTGCTAGCTGTTCCAAGCTGTAGGACAGAAACTTTAAAGAAGGGCATCTTTGAGGTTTTCAGTCTAATGGCAAAATGTTCTTTAAGCTTGGAGGCATGGGAACCACTGGAAATGTGTGTACATGTGTGTGTGTGTGTGGGGGGGGGGGTTGTAAAATTTGAAGAAGGGCAAAGTTTCCTTGGACTGTAGGGCACACACAGCAACAACAGCAAATGCAACAGCAATCAGGCATGTATGACATATAAAACATTCACCTGGGACATGAAATTGAACTTAGAGGGAAACTCAGATTCATCTCACATAGAAAAGACACCTACATTGCAAAATATTACATTTTCTCCTGTGAATGGATTTCTATTAAGGAACATCTGAAAACACTGACCATTCACAACAGCATACATATTAAGCACCAGATCTACTTTTGTTGATCTTGAAAATAGCATGCCAACAATTAATTGAGTATATCTCAGCAACCTCAAGGTTTGTCTGTATCATCTTGCTACTATAATAAAAGTAATACTTGTCAGATTATTTCAGAGGTGTATGAGTCACTCTAGATGCTACTGGATCAGAGTGAATGAAGATAGCACACAGCAAAAAATGAAAAATGTTATTCTCGCCATAGCCACAGGGGGTGCACAAGCAAGTGTACTCCAAGTGCCAGTCCTAAGCAGGGAAAATGGGGAGGCTTGTGCCAGTAAGGGCATCTGACATATTACCTTTGCTAAATCAAACATGCGGATCATGATGAATAAGACTTTCATACCGGATCGGTCGAGGCTTGCATTAACAACAACCACCACCGGTGCTATTAACCGACAGGGTGCCAGTGGAAATTAGGCTAGTGTCAGTCAAAAATCAAGTAGGAGGAGAGGGAGAAGGTGTGTTAGGAGGGAGAGAGAAAAAACAAAAGGTAGAAGTGTGGAGGTGAGAGTAGGGATGTTAAATGTAGGGACTATGACTGCTAAGGGCAGTGAGTTGGCTGATATGATGAAGAGAAGAAAGGTAAGATATGCTTTGTGTACCAGAAACCAGATGGAAGGGAAGCAAGGCTAAGATCATTGGAGGTGGATTTAAACTGTTCTACCATGGTGCTAGGGAGAGAAATGGAGAAGGAGTAATCTTGAAGGAAGACTATGTGAAGAGAGTTCAGGAGGTAAAGAGACAGTCAGACAGAATCATGAGTTTGACACTAGAAGTCAAAGGTATGATGATGAATGTTGTTAGCGCATATGCCCCACAAATTGGATGTCAGGTAGAAGAGAAAGAGGAATTCTGGAGTACGTTCAATGAAGTGGTAGAGAGTGTTCCCAGGGGGGTGAGAGTGGTGATTGGAGCGGACTTTAATGGGCATAGGTGAAGGGAACAGAGGTGATGATGAGGTTCTGGGTAGGCATGGTCTTAAGGAGAGAAATGTGGAACAACAGATGGTTGTGGATTTCGCTAAAAGAATGGAAATGGATGTGGTGAAAACATGCTTCAAGAAGAGAGAGTAACATAAGGTGACTTACAAGAGTGGAGGAAGGTGCACACAGGTGGACTACATCCTATGCAGAAGGCAAAATGTGAAAGAGATAGGAGACTGCAAGGTCATTGCAGGGGAGAATGAAGCTACTCGACAGCTTCAGATGGTAGTCTGGAAGATGACTTTGCAAAGCAAGAAGAAGAAAACAATGCAGAGCCAAAGATTAAGTGGGGGAAGTTATAGAAGGAAGAAGCTTCCGTTGAGTTAAAGAACGAGTTGATACAGGCTTTGGGTGGAAGGGAACATGACTTGGAAAGTACAGCAAAAGTATTGAGGGAAATGCGTAGAAAGGTATGTGGTATATCCAGTGAAAAGATGAAGGAAGACAAGGAGACTTGGTAGTGGAATAAGGAGGTACAGTAAAGTATCCAAAGGGAGAGGTTAGCAAAGAAAAAGTGGGATAGTCAGATAGATGAAGAAAGTAAACGGGAGTATTTGAAATCTAGACACATGGCATAGAAAGGTGGCAAAGGAAAGGGAAAATGCATATAGTGAGTCATATGAGAGGCTGGACATTAAGGAAGGAGAAAAGGAGTTGCATCATTTGGCTAGACAGAGAGATCAAGCTGGAAAGGATGTAAAGCGGGTCTGGTTTATTAAGGACAGAAATGGTAATGTACTAATAAATGACAAGAGTTTGTTGAGAAGGTGGAAGGAGTACATTGAAGAGCTGATGAATAAAGAAAATGACAGAGAGAGGAGGATGGATGGAGGAAAGATGGTGAACTAAGATGGTGCCTAAGATCTGGAAAGATGCCGTGGTTGTTCCCGTTCCAAAATCCAGCTGTCCTAAAACGGTAAATGACTTTAGACCAGTTGCTTTGACTTAAATTTTAATGAAAATTTTTGAAAAACTGGTCAGATGTGAGGTCCTAAGGCAGACTGAACATGCATTGGATCCTCTGCAGTTTGCCTATAGGCCTCACAGAGGAGTGGAGGATGCCACTGTCACTCTGTTTGACATGCTTTTTAAACATCTGGATTTTAATGGGACACAAGCCAGGCTTTTATTTGTGGACTTTTCTTCTGCCTTTAATACAATCCAACCTCATATTTTAGTTGAAAGGCTCCTGCAACAATTTGATTTAAGCAATAATCTGGTGGGTTGGATTCTGGATTTCTTAACCAACAGGACGCAGAGAGTAAGGGTCAATGGCACATTGTCTGACCTAAAGTGCTCTTCTACTGGCTCCCCTCAGGGGTGTGTGTTGTCACCACTACTCTTCATCCTGTACACAAACATGTGTCGGAGTAGACATGACAACAGACACATTATAAAGTATGCTGATGACTCAGTCATTGTCAGTCTCCTCCAGGATGGTGAGAGTGGCCATGGCCCAGTAGTTGATGACTTTGTTCACTGGTGTGAGGATTCCTACCTGCAGCTGAATACAACAAAAACGAAAGATATGATTATTGACTTTAGGAGGAAAACTCCCAGGCACAAAGTCACCATACTAAAAGGCCAGACCACCGAATGTGTACAATCGTACAAATATCTTGGGACGATTATTGATAGTGGATTGAACTTTGAGGTGAACTGTGAAAGGGTGTGCAAAAAGGGTCAGCAAAATTTGCATTGTTTGAGGAAACTTGCACGCTTCCAAATTGACCGACCCATAATGACTATGTTTTATCGGGCTTTTATTGAATCTGTTTTATCCTTTTCTTTAATGTCATGGTTTGGTCAGATAAAACTGAAACAGAGGAAATCCTTGGATCAGGTAGTCAGATGGTCCAGTCGTTTGCTTGGTGAGTCACAGCTGAGCCTGGCATCCCTGTACGCCAAACAAGTACAGAGGATGGCCGACTCAATTTTAAATGATGACTCCCACCCTTTGCACTGCAACTTTCAGCTTCTTCCCTCCAGACGGAGGTTTGCTGTCCCAAAAAGTAGAACCCAGCGCTACAAAAACAGCTTTGTCCCTGCTGCTGTCAAAGAGTTGAACAAGCTATAAAATTATATTGTACATATTCTATATTTACCTATTTTGTAAGATGTGTGCCTGTGTTTGTGTCTATGTTGAATACAATTAGTGGCTTGTAAATATGGATGTCACCAGCTGCAAAACAAATCTACCTACGGGTACAAATAAAGTAACCTGAACCTGAACCTGAACCTGAACAAGGAAGTTCTGAGGATTAACAAGGTGGAAGTAAGGGCAGCTTTGAAGAGGATGAAGAATGGGAAGGCGGTTGGTCCAGATGACATACCTGTGGAGGTCTGGAGATGTTTAAGAGAGATGGCAATGGACTTTTTAACTGGATTGTTAAACACAATCTTGGAGAGCCCGAGGAGTGGAGAAGTGTTTTGATACCAATTTCCCAGAACAAAAGTGATGCTAAGGGCTTTAGTAACTACAGAGACATAAAGTTGATCAGCCACACTATGAAGATATGGGAAAGAGTTGTTGAAGCCAGGTTAAGAGGAGAGGTGACAATGAGTGAGAAGCAGTATGGTTTCATGAAAAGAGAGAGTACTACAGATGCAATGTTTGAGCTTTAAGAGTGTTGACGTAGAAGTATAGAAAAGTTCAGAAGGAGTTGCATTGCGTCTTTGTGGATCTAGAGAAAGCAGATGATAGGGGGCCAAGAGAGGAAGTGTTGTACTGTATGAGTCAGTCAGGAGTGGCAGAGAAGTATGTGAGGGTGTTGCAGGACATGTATGAGGACAGCAAGATAGTGGTGAGGTGTGCTGTAGGAGTGATGGATGGATGTCAAGGTAGGGGTGGGATTACATAAGGGATCGGCTCTGAGCCCCTTCTTGTTTGCCATGGTGATGGACAGGCTGACAGATGACGTCAGGCAGGAGTTTCCGTGGACCATGATGTTTACAGAATACATCGTGATCTGTAGTGAAGGTAAGGAGCAGGTGGAAGAGAACCTGGAGAGATGCTCTAGAGAGAAGAGGAATGAAAGTCAGTAGAAGAAAGACAAAATACATGAGTGTGAATGAACGGGTGAAGGTGCAACGGTGAAGACGAAAGGAGTAGAGGTAGTGAAAGTAGATGAGCTTAAATACCTGGGGTCAATCAATCAATCAATCAATGCATCAGATTTATATAGCGCTTTATCATAGACACTCAAAGACGCTTTACAGAAATTAAGGGTCATCCACCACCTGGATGGATGAAGCAGCCACAATACGGCGCCATCCCTTTAACCATTCACACACACACATTCACACCAAGGGCCACTTTAGAGTCTCCAATTAACCTATACCTGGGGTCAACCATCCAAAGCAATGGAAAATGCTCAAGAAGAGTGTGCAGGCATGGTGGATTGGGTGAAGACAAGTTGTCAGCCGGAAGAAGAAGAAGAAGAAGAAGAAGAAGAAGAAGAAGAAGAAGAAGAAGAAGAAGAAGAAGAAGAAGAAGAAGAAGAAGAAGAAGAAGAAGATTTTTGATTTTGATTTTTACAAAAACACTTTATTTTCAAATTTACAAGGACATCAAGACAATAGTAAAGTAAATAGGGCTACTAAGTGCATACAAATTTTTAAAAACATGCTGAACACATTAAATCAGCCAAATAAAAAATGTGCAACACACAGTTCATCCTCACAAACACTACAAAGGACATCTCTATAACACCATATCTGCCTAAAACCATCCAAATTCCCAGCCATCTTAAAAAAGCTGAACTCCAGTCTCAGTCTGGACTGGATGTTGCAGCGCCACACTGAGGCCAGTCCTTGAACTGGTTTACCTTCTACTTTATTTCTTCTGCTTAGATGTATCACAAGCTTGGCTTCACCAGTAATAAAATACAGCAGTTGCCACCTTTCCTTGTATGTTTTTCTGTATCCTGCAGCATAAATAAAATGACACACAGAAAATGTTTCACCAAATAAATTAAAAACTTTTGTTAAAAGAGTAAAGAGCACTGTAAGCCTCTTACACTCACTAAAAACATGAAATCCAGTCTCAAGGACACTGCAGAAAGGGAACTGGTTTTAAACAGCGGGGATAAGAACAGAAATAAAAGCATTTGAGGCAATAGCGCCATGTAAAATTCTCCTCTGGAGATCAGCTGTCCTTTTTATAAATTGGAGGTTTGTATAGAACTCTCCACTGTGGACTCACTCCTTCCCCGATCAGCTTCTCAGTCTACACAGTGGGGGGTCTGCTGTGCAGTCCTGTTCTGTTGATGACCTTAACACATTTGATGTACAGCGTTTTTTTGGTCAGCATTGTGCAAGGTTAGCTTTCTGGAGTTGTCTGTTTTTAATATATGTCCGGTAAGATGACCAAGATCAGGCTGATGGAGATCTCTGGGAAAGGGTCACTGTTGTTGGGTTCAGTGGCTCTTCTGCTGTGGTCCATCAGAAGCAGTCTTTCCCTCCCATTGAGCCTCTGCCTCCAAAGTTCCAGGACCCTCTGAGCAACTCTGGCAGACCGGATACCCAGAAAGGTAGCTACAGCCAGGGATTCCGTTAGCGTTGATCCTGCTGCATTCACCAGCTGTTGCAGAGTCACAGTCCTTATTCTCAGGAGTGCTGCCATCAAGCCAGGAGCGGTCTCAGTGCAGACATCCAACCTTGCTCCAATGAATCAATGGATCCCTCAAGAACCAAAACAGAGAGTCAGAGTTTTTACATCGTTAGGCATTAAAAAGGTTCCAGGAATTAAAAACACTGATAAAATGGAGGAAACCCTCTAAAATTTCAACATTTTGAATTAATGAAAAAAAGAGCACAATCCAGTCCCAGATTACTCACACGCCTGAAGATGCAGCTGGCCACTTCTCTCCACATTAGATCTGCCGGCCCCATCAGAAACCTCTGCACAAACTGTAACCTAAAGGTGACAGTTCTGCTGGCCAGGTGTATGAGGCCCTGTCACCCCTCCTCTCTGGGTAAAAACACCACCCCCTGTGGCACCCAGTGCAATTTGTCCAAGAAAAAGTTCACAATTTTTGTCTGGATCTGGGACAGTAACCCTGATGGGGGATCTAGGCAGGTTAATTGGTGCAAAGGCAGGGAGGCAACAAGGTTATTTAGCACAAGCACCCTCCCTCGGTAGGACAAATGATGATCTCCATTTATTAATTTTGCCTTTAATTTTCTCACCCATGTTCTCCCAGTTCCTCCGGACCATGATGTTATTACCAAGAAAAAAACAAAGGTAATTTATGCAATCTATTTTCCATGCCATGTCCTGAGGAAGAACTGGGAGGCCACCAAGCCAATCACCAACAGCAAGGGCTTCACTTTTTCTCTAATTCACCCTTGTTGCTGATAAAAAGGTGAAAGAACCAGTTAAATCAGTTAAAACATTAATGTCAATATGATTTTTTGTGAAAACGATTACATCATCAGCATAGGCAGATAAAACTATGCTTCTGTTAAAACCAGATAAGGCAAGGCCATCAATACTTGTGCATATTTTATGGCGGAGGCGTTCTAGGGCAAGTGGATCGAGCATACCAGACAAAGCGCAAGCCTGCCGGATGTTACAATCCACTCTGAAAGGAGCGCACAAACTGCCATTGATTTTCAGTATAGTCTCAACACCAACATATAACACCTGGATCTTGGCTATGAAACCAGCACAGAACCCATACCTCTACATGAACTTCCAGAGGAAGTCATGCTCAACGCGGTTAAAAGCCTTTTCCTGATCTAGAGAAATCAGAGCAGTATTTAAACCCAATGAGCTGGAGACTTCTTAAACATCTCGAATTAGGTAGCCATTGTCTACTATGGACCTGCCTGGTGCACGGTGTGTCTGGTCCAGATGGATGACCTGCTCCATGGCTTCTTTAAGCCTGTTAGCAAAAGACTTGGACAAAATCTTGTAATCGGTGCCAAAGAGAGAAATGGACCGCCATTTTTTTTTTGTTTGTTTTTTTTGTTTTTTTTTATGTCCTGCAAATCTTCTTTTTTTGGCAGGAGGGTGACATCAGCCCTGTGCCAGGATGTCGGCAGGGAGCCTGAACGCAAACTTCCATTAAAAACATCTAAAACGTCAGGTGCTAAAATGTCCCAGAAAGCTTTTAAAACCTCCACAGTGAGGCCAGCTAATCCCGGAGCCTCCCTCCCCTTCATGCTCTGAAGGGTAGCAGACACTTTGGGTAACTGAAGAGGCCGGTCGAACTATGAGTTTGTCTCCCCAGAGACCAGAGGTAGTCCACTGCAGAACCCCTCAACTAGGCTATTGTCCTCCCTGTACTCACTGGTGTAGAGAGAGGAATAAAACTCAACGGCATGCTTTCTGATCTGTTCAGGCTCAATCAGTTCTTGTCCTGTGTTGGAAACCAGGGAGTGGATTACTTTTTTTTTGTTCATGCTTCTTCTCCAGACAGAAGAAGAAGTTAGAGGGAGCATCTATCTCAGTGATGCTCTGAATTCTGGACCGGACTAGGGTGTCTTGTACTTTAGTGTCCAACAGCTGTGCTATTTTCTTTTTTTTGTTGATTTGAGGACATTAATAAATCCTTGATTTGCTGTGGACACACTAAAGGTCCCTAATTCCATTATAACTATCTCCAGGTCTCTTATAGATCTACAAGTGTTACGTGTGACACTGAGAGTATACTGTTGACACAATAGATTAATTTCAGCCTTACCACAGTCCCCCCAATTGCATAAGACAGGTAAAATCTTTTTTTTTTTATCCTTTGTCTAAAAGCAGTCCAGAAAAATCTTAAAAACTCTTTATAACCTTAATCAATAGCTTAAACTGAGTTAAAATATGCACTCTTAGGAGTAAAATTCTTTATAAAATCCTGAAAAACAACAAGTGCATGATCAGCAAAACCAACTGGTAAACTTTTACAGGACTTGAAAAGATTAAAATTGTCACGAGGCTGAGCGCGGTGTGTCACCGTGCTCATGCTCTTAATTTATATCTGAGTATTTCCTGTATTTTTCCAGTGTTGTGTGTTTATTTTCCTGTGTGTCAGCTTAAGATGTGTTCTTAGTGGTCAGCTGTTCTGTTATTTATTCATGTCCTTATTATTTTTATTTTTTATTCTCTTAGGTTCTGTAGACATCAACATTCCAACATTGTTTGAAGCACAAACTGTGGTAATCCCGAGTGCAGGTCTGTCCCATGCTCGAGTCACTTATTATTTTCCCCATTTTCCCCATTTTCTATCTTCATATTCTGCCTTGGTTATGGTGGGGATAATTTGTGCTTTTATTTTGACAGGCAGGACTTCTAGCTGTCAAGCCTGCTCACGACCTGTCACAGCTGTGTGTGATTACTGTTTCCCCACACCAGTTGGTAGCTTGTGTATTCTGTGTACTATTTAAGATCGCTAGCGAGGATTATTCCTTGCTACAACCTTGCCCGTCCAGACTGGAATCCCCAACCGTGGTTCCAGTCCTTTGTTCAGCATTAGGTTTCACCCTCGCTAAGTATATATTAGTGACTGTTTTGATTCTTTGTTTGTTCAGTTATTCACCCTTCGAGGTTGTATGAAGAGTTATCATGTTTTGCCCCTCGTGGCATGTTCTTTTGTTTCCTTTTCATTAATAAATAAGCAAACTCTGGGGTTTGGTGCCTCATTTATGCCCTGAAAGAGGCATTAAGAACACAAATGTTAATAAAAAGCACAGTAAGATGTTCAAAATGGGCTTTGGATAAAATACATCTGCCTTTCATAAAATGCTCAACCTCCAGAGAAGCTGGAGCAAACCTGGAGAATAAAAAGCCCACCACTAAACTGGCTGTGGTGTTGTGACTTAAAATCATTTTTTTCCTTCCCACTCTCTACTCCAGTCTGCCTCTATACTCGGATCACTGTGTGTTTCTTGTAAAAACAATACATCATTGTGCTTCATTTTTGCTGTTGCAAAAACTAGTGCCCTTTTCTTAGGTTCTCTGGCACCATTTACATTTAAACTCCCCACATTAAAGAAAATCAATAATTACAGGAGTATTAAAAAACAATCAAGATGAAAAGTAAAAGAGGAAACATTATATTCTTCATCGCCATTAAAAGCCAATTTGTTTTCTTACTTTATTCATATGTTTTCTCAGTCTATAAATTTCCCGATCTGTAAGGTCTGTTTCAGATCTGCTTTTTATAAGCTGCCTGGCAGAGTTATAAAAGCTGCTTATCAGGAAAATATTGCTGTATATCCAGCCCCTTAATGCCCTTGGTCTGCTGTAAAAACAATTTGAACATTTTTGCATGATAAATAATGTCCTCCTGACTAACAGGCAGCTGTGTACTGTTGTGTGAAAATACACTGCTGTCAGACAAACAGGCTTTATTGTCGCTGTTGTCAGACAGAGCTGCACTATCTGCAACATTCTGTCTGACCATCAGCCGACCAGCTTTACCACCTGCAGACATGGGTAGAGCTTTGTTTAAACAGCGCTTAATTGAAATCTGTCTGGATTCACATGCCCCAATATCCTCTACGTCAGTTGCAGCACCATCCTCACACAGATCTCCTGATGCTTGACCTGCCCCACATTGTCCACTTGTTCCTCCTCCTCCAGTCATACACAATTTAGCTGCCACCTCAGCTTCTTCACACAGCTCTCCACTTATTTTACTTCCCTCACCCACATCTCTCATTTCACCATTCAAAGCACCAACTTCGCCCAGCTCACCCGTGACCCCACCTGCCTCAACAATTTCATCACTCAAATCACCTTTTTTCTCATCTATATCATGATCTACCACCTCACCCACTTTATTTTCCACCTCACCTGTTCCCCCAATCCCCTCACCTTCTTCACCGAGACCCTTTTTCCTCCCATCCCTCAAATCACCTTTCTCCTCACCCACAACACTATCCACCACCTCACACACTTTATTTTCCACCTCACACATTTCTCCAATCCCTTCAGCTGCTTCACCCACACCCTTTATCCTCTTATCACTCACCACAGTGCTGCTTTCGTTCAGACTCTGCCTCACCTCCGGCAGCTCCTCAGCTGTGATGCCAGCATCTTCAGCCTGCCCAGAGTTGTTGTGCTGCTCATTGGCGGCTGGCCTCAGCCCTGCTGAGGGCCGGTTGGCATTGGCAGTGATCCTTTGCTCAACATGAGCGGTCCCCCCACCACCGATGGTAGTCTCTTGCACGGTTAGGACAGGCCTTTGACAGATGCCCCTCTTCACCACACCCGAAAATATTTTAACATGGCGGACGTTGCAAAGAGAACATAATCAAACCCACCAACGTGCACCCAAAAAACACAATTAAATTCCTCCACCTTATCACCTTATTGTTGGGGATCATAAAGAACTGCCTGCAGTGGGAAATGACGTGTCTCAGCAGGGGAGACTTGCACCCAACAAAACTTTTCTAATGGGTGACAACAATTTTCCAGACTTTGACAGCTCTCTCACAAGAAGGTTATCACTAATAAACGGGGGAACATTAGAGAGAGTTATTTTTGTAGCAGGCTGTGACAGCGGCAAGATTGATTCAAATGTACCATTTACTGTGATTCCACTTTCGACCAAAGTGTTTACCTGATCCACCCTATCCAAAAACAACACAACAGCCCCGTTCATGCCGGCCACGGATTTAATGGTATCATGCCCAATAATTTCCCCAGAAGCAAGTGAAACCTCCTCCATGCTGTGCAGTGAGCTGACACCAGTTTTGATGCTATGCTTCCGCGTCAGCCTGGAGAAGGCCATACTGCCTGAGACGCTGGCCAGCGCCACAAAGGCTAGCCAAAAAAAAAAAAAAAAAAAAAAAAAAAAAAAACACACAAAAAAATCCCAAACAAACAACACTAACCAAACAAACCCAAACTAATATAAACCACCAGTTCTGACAAAAGAACAGAAAAGATGGAAATATAGCACACAGCGTTTCAACTTTTCCACTCACACTTCTCTCACAAAGAAGAAGAAGAAGAAGAAGAAGAAGAAGAAGAAGAAGAAGAAGAAGAAATCTCGCCGAAAAGAAATTGACCATCTTACACCAAATATCCTTTTATAATGAAGCTTTAGTAGCCCACAACGTCCAGAAAATCAAAATAGAACTTGTAGCCACTATCTACACCAAAATTCATTCAGAAATAATGAAAAATAGTTTTTTTTAGAGAGGCATTGGTGAAGAAATATGTACGTAGATAGACTGTGCCAATTGTGCCAATGGGATTTTAGATGGCTCATGTACCAAATAATAAAAAATAATTATTTTTTTCACTTATACAGGGGCGAAAATAAGTACTGAACACGTCAACATTTTTTCTCATTAAATATATTTCTGATGGAGCCATTGAGTTGAGATTTTCACCAGTTATCAGTAACAACCCAAGTAATCAATAAATACAAAGACATTACATTGAGGAAACTGTGTTCACAAAACAAGTTAGATTAATAAAGTGGGATGACACAGGAAATAAGTGTTGAACATGTTTGGTGAAATTCATTTACTCTTTAGTAGAAAAGCCTTTGTTGGTAATAATAGCTTTCAGACACCTCCCGTATCGAGAAACTAGGCACAGGCATTGCTCAGGAGTGATTTTAGCCCATTCTTCCACACAAATTGTTCTCAAATTTTGAAGGTTCCATGGGTGTCTTCTATGAACTCTGATCTTCAATTCATTCCACAGATTTTCAGTTGGATTCAGGTTAAGTGATGACTAGGTCATTCTAGCAGCTTTATTTTTCTTCTCTGGAGCCAGTTGTGAGTTTCCTTGGCTGTGTGTTTGGGATCAAAAAAACACCCCCACACCATGATGGGATGTGCAGTGCCATTTCTCCTCCAAACATGCTTTGTTGTGGCATCCAAAAACTTCATTTTTTGTCACATCTGACCAGATTGTATTCTCCCAGGATTTTACTGGCTTGCCCAAATCTTGCACAGCAAACTTTAAATGAGCTTCAACATGCTGTTTCTTTCAGAAATGGAGTCTTGCAAGATGAGCGGAAAGAGAGCCCATTTCCGTAGAGTGCATTGCTTATTGTTTTCTTTGATACAGCACTACCTCCTAACTCCAGGTCTTTCTGGAGCTCTTCACGAGTGGTCTTTGTCTCTTTGATAATGCTTCTGATAATCCTTTTGACTCCTCTGTCAGAAATTGTCATGACTGATTAGATTATTCAGCCCACATGCAAGGTGCAGCAACAAAGAGACAGTCAAGCTATTACACACGTTTGAGTATCTTTTATTGAACAGCAAAATCCACACAGCTACAAAACAGTCACTCGCAAGAGGAAGGAGCCTGTGGGGAGAAGACGAGAGCTTTAAGCAGAGGAATGGAGTAAAGGAAAATGGGCGAGCCAAATTACCACTTACGTGGGCTCCACAGCAGCGCTGTCATGACTCCAGCTGGGAATTGACAAACCAATAGGGTGGGGAATGAGCTGGTAGAGCCTGACCGGATGGAGGTTACTGTGGTGAGGGATGAAGTGGCAGGAGAGCACGCGCAGCCACCAGATACGCACTGTTATAATTTCTTACACCAGTGTATAATTGACTTGCTGACTTAGCGGCAGTATACCCAGACGAGCCAGCGTTGAATCACTGAAGGATGCTTCCTTAAGTACACTGGCTGATGAGAGGGCGCAGGTGTGTCGTCTCACTCAGGTGTAATGATGAGCTGAGGAGAGATGAACGGGAAGGTGGGGGTGCGCTCTTGCCACCCATGACAGTGCCCTCCCTTCTAGAAGCGCCTCTTAGTGGTCCATAAGGTTTGTTGGGATGGGCTTGATGGTAGGACCAGAGCATTTCTTTGTCCAGGATTCTGGATGAAAGAACCCATTACTGTTTCTGTGTGCCGTAGCCCTCCCAGTCAACCAAATATTGGAGAACTTGGCCCCAACGGCGAAAATCAAGGATCCAGTGGACCGTTTGAGCAGGGTGGCCGTCAATAATCCCTGGAGGAGGATACGGCTTCGGGGGGGACAGAGAGGACTGACCGAGAGGGGCTTGATGTGAGAGATGTGAAAGGTCAGGTTCACCCACAGGGCTGATTGAAGTCTGAGCCTAACCGAGGCATTGTTAACAATCCTGGAGATTGGAAAAGGCCCGGTGAAGCGAGGAGACAGCTTCTTCGAAGTAGTCTTCAGTGGAACCTGACTGGCCACCAACCAGACCTGCTGCCCCATGGTGTAGTTTGGAGCAGGCACCCATCGCTTATCAGCCGTGGCCCGGTTGCACTTGACAGATCGGGCGAGGGTGGCGCGCGTGGATCTCCAGATCTGCCTAAAGCAGCAAGCATGAGCCCCCATGGAGGGAACGCGGACCTCCCTCTCGGTCATGGGTAGAAGCAGAGGCATGTAACCTAATGAAGCCTCAAAAGGAGTAAGCCCCGTTGCCGTGGAAATAGCTGAGTTCATAGAGTATTCCACCCAGGTCAGGTGCGAGCTCCAAAAGGATGGGTGCTCCGCTGCCACGCATCGCAGGGTGGCCTCCAAGGACTGATTGGCGCGCTCTGCCTGCCCTTTGCTCTGGGGGTGGTTCCCAGAGGATATGCTCACCGTCGTCACCAGGGTGCGACAGAAGGCCCTCCATACCTGTGATGTAAACTGCAGGCCCCGGTCAGACACGATGTCCACAGGAATTCCATGGAGTCGAATCACGTGGTCAGTCAGTAGGATGGCAGTCTCCAAGGCTGAGGGGAGTTTAAGGATCGCCACCAGGTGGACAGCCTTGAAGAAGCAGTCAACGATGGTCAGGATCACTGATTTAACATGGGAGGAGGGAAGTCCACAGCGATATGTGACCATGGCCGACCGGGGACAGGAAGGGGATGGAGAAGTCCAGCCGGTGGGGAGGAGTCAGACTTGCCCCGGACGCAAGTCTGGCAGGCCCGCATGTACTCCCACACATCCCGCCGCAGCATGGGCCACCAGAGCACCTGCCGAACCAGATCCATTGAGCGGGTGATACCAGGATGACAGGCAAAGCTGCTGGTGTGACCTGTCAAAGACCCTTTGACCTTGTACCTCAGTATTGAAGTTTAGGTTCACCAGCTTGCAGTTCCTAGAGGAATTTTCCTCATAGGAAATTATGTCACATGTGTAAGTGTGCTTGGTGACTGTTGAGAGTTAACCCAGCTGCACTGTCTCCATATATTGGAGGATCCCCACTTCCTGTATACCAAACTTCTGACTGAGTGACCTGTCCAGTCAGACACCTAGAATACACCTCCAGTATTAATGACAGCCTCTCATGGTCTTACATTGCTCTTGGTAATCTGAGTAAATGTTTAAAACCAGGAAAATTGGTTTATAGGGGATCTATTTTAAAACACCAAAAAGAGTAACCTTTAAAAGCTTGAAAATGCAGCACCACTTTTAGAAAAATACCTTCTTGAAGATCACCCAAGTAAAGAGGGGACTGAAACAATGAGCCCACAGACTCCCATACTGTCATTTAAAGATGCTGTGGTATTTATTGAAAATCAGCAAAGCTCAGCCAAAACAGAATATACTTGCATGTAACAGTCAATAAAATCAAAAGGATAAAAATTAAAAATCAAACCAAAAACCCTAATTGAAAAACCTTAAATCAAAAGTTAAATGCTGTAAAATCAGTCATTTGATCAAAAGCAAAAAGTTTTAAAACTCATTAAAACTCAAAAATCACCACAGTCAAATCAGTAGGTAAAAACTGATAAAAAGATTAAAAATCTTAAAGAGTCCAAAAAGAAAATTACCTTTTGAATGATAAAACCTGGTACAAAAAAAAAAAACAAAAACATCTAATTAATTTGTGGATAAATGTCTAAAAAGCCTAGCTCATGAGATTGACGGAAAAAAGGATATCAATAATAGCTACTGCTCCATTGTGGCTTCCCTTCAGGGGAAGAGAGGGGGAGGCAGGGAGGGGTCAAATGGCTGGAGCCCAGTGTTCCTCTTCAGGCTGGGGCAGTGAAGCCGTTGGCCGGAGAAGAGCAGTGAGTCGAACCCCCAAAGCGGTGCCTCCAGTCCGGGGAGATTCCAGCCTCAGCTTTCCCTTGCCTCCTCGCAGAGATGAATCACCGGCCCGGGCTGGGAGCACAGCCAGCTGCGGTCTTGACTTCCCCTTTTTGGTTCTTCCAAAAAGTGTTATTATAACACTTTTTAACCACTTGCACTCCGGGCAATTTTCCTAAAAATGCCAAAAAATAACGTGCCCAAAGTAAATCGAAAGCTGTTATTCAACCCTTTGCAGCATCTTCATGGGGTTGGTCTCATTTAAAAGAAAACACTTTGAATTTTTTGGCAAAAAAAATCATAATCTCTCTACGTGCTCCGGCCACTGAGTTACAGTCATCTAAACATACTGAACTTGAAGAAAAAAAAATTGGACACAGTGTTTTTTTGGATACAAATGCTTGTAAATAACACACAGCTGTCCGATCCGGCTGGAAAATGCAACAGAAATGTAGAACCAAGTGTTATCCAGCTGAGATCCAAATTTGGTAACAATACCACCAAAAATGAATATTTTACACAGCTTTGTTCTCAGGCTGTTCCCAGGCGTTATGGAACTGTGCCAAATTGTGCCAAATGGCACAGTTTGGAAAAACATCTGTAACTTTTGAATAATTCAATGTAGAATCTTCATTTTAGGCTCTAATGAAAGGTCACACTCAGGGCTGTGTCTGTGTGTGTGTGTGTGTGGGCGGGGGGTCGTCCCCCCCTCCCCCGCTACCAAGGACCAGATTCGGCCCTCGCTACATGACAGAATACACTCTTTTTTTTTTTCCTTGCATGTTTTCACAGCGGCTCCCCCCCCGCTACTGTGTGTGTGTGTGTGTGGGGGGGAACCGTGAACGGACCGTGAACGCCCCCCCCCCCTCGCTACAGAAGAGGGCCATCGCTACATGATGGAATAGACTGATATGCTTCCCCCCCGCGGACCGGGGAGCGTTCGGACCGTGCCACCCCCCCCGCTCCTCTTCTGCAGCGGGGTGGGGGGGCGTTCACGGTCCGAACACGGCAAATGAACCGTTTATCGCGGCGCACGCACTTCATATTTCGTGCGCAGTACAGTTGTAATTTACCGATCGGTCAAAAGTCATTTTTTGATTACAGTTTTCAGGGATAAATAATAATTTAGCTTATAACACCTTACCTCTTCAAAGCAGCAGAGTCGTGGCGAACAGCTCTTCCCACGCGTCAGACGAACGCGACGCTGCTCCGCTCGTGGATCCCGATCAATATAATTCCATTATTGCCGTTTTGGTGAATGATTTACGACTTTTGTCGTCGGCCTCCGTCTATTCTGCTGGAATGAGTGCAGGTCCCACTTGTGGGTGTTCTCCATGCTGCTGGGTGAGCCTGGGTCTGTAGGAGATTCGTACAGAGTCCTTCCATCAGTGTGTGAACGTGTGTGTGAATGGGTGGATTGCAGGATCTGTAAAGCGCTTTGGTCATCAAGAGATGAGAATAAAAGCGCTATATAAGTGAATGCCATTTACCATTTACCATTTACCATTTCTGCAGCAGTAAATATCGCTTCACCCAGCCAGAATTTCTGTGCTTCAATTGGCTCCTGCGTTCACAGTAGGCGGGTCCTCCTTCCTAGATTTTCATTCATTGGTTCTTCAAGGTTTCAGAAACCCAATTCAAGGCTCTTATTAGTCGAATGAGAGGTCAATCAGATGAACTAATCTGTTCGCGGCTGTCTCTGCAGTTTTTTTTTGAGTGGCGCTTGGACGCTAGTACATCACCATCACCACCATCATGCGTCATGCGCACGAGGGCGCACGAGCGCGCTCTCGTGCGCCCTCATGCGTCATAGGATGCAGAGACTTGCCCGCCCACGGAACAACGGAGCGCAAGTGGTTAAGCAGCAGATGTAAAAGCTGTTAAAGGCTGAAGAGTTGAGATGAAAAACTGGTTCACTTCTCCTCTGGCGATCCTATTCTTCAGCCTGCTGCTCTGGACGATGATGGGGTCTTGAAGGTCTGCCGAGAAATGAACAGTTTGGGCTAAAAGGGCTTGGTTTAAATACCTTTACCCAAGTTTTTTGATTGGTCCCAATCTCACCCTAGGCTTCTTGGCCTCTTATGATTGGCTTAAAGTTAAGTTTTATATAACAATTACCTCATTCTGCACATGTTCTAGCTAGTTAATTCTCGTAAACCATGTGATTGATCATTCGCTCATGACTCATGGCCCATCTCGGGACTTTCCTGCTAGCATCCCAGCATTTTCCATCACCAAAATACCCCAACATGCTGTTCCAATCAACATTCATTTCCTCATTTCTCATACATTTCCAGTAAACAGGTTCTTTTCCATCATTTCACAATCTGTCCTCACATAAACCTTCTTTTGTGCAGTTAAAAGGTACATACAATCATACAGTTTGATTACACTCATTATTTCAATTGATTACATACATTTCATGTACTTCTTAATCAATGAGTATACATTTGCTTCACTAATTACACAGAATATCACATTTCATAGCATGTGCTTTCAATATTGCTTTGCATTCAGTCTCTATGCTTCACCAATGTTGTCTACTCCCATCTTTCCTGATTGTTGGCGTGTGGGCCTTCTGGTAATTGCTTGACTCCTGCTGGCAATTTTGTGCGGATCGTTGTAGTCTATTATGATCTACAGCAGGATTGCCCATTTTCCTTCCATAGGGGGTATATTGGTATGATTGGGAAGGCCGGCCGCTTTCAGCCTTTCTGCGGTAACTGGGGTCATGTCGTGGGATACTCGAACAGACCCCACTGGATGACGTCACTGCGGAGGGCAGTGGGGACATACAGACGGTTCCGAGGACACCCTGCTGTCACAGACTCCTGAGACTGGGCCTGACGAACCCTCCACTCAATATCCCATGTAAGGGCACCGAGGACGCATGAGGGGGGAAGACTGGATTGGGGGTGGGAAGGGGGCACTACCTTCTTGGAATCAACCTGGCGTGGTAGCGCGTCCAGTTTGGTGTTCCGAGAGCCAGACCGGTAAGTGATGGTGAAATTAAACAGCTGGAAAAACAAAGCCCAGTGAGCCTGTCTGGCATTAAGTCGGCGGGCCGACCTCAAGTACTCAAGGTTCTTGTGGTTGGTCCACACCACAATGGGGTGAATAGCCCCGTCTAACCAATGTCTCAATTCCTCTAGTGCCAATTTAATGGCAAGCAGCTCTTTGTCCCCTAAGTTGTAATTCCTCTTGGCTGGCGTAAGCCGATGAAATACTGGAGCTTCTGATCGGAGGATGCGTGCTGAAAGAGTAAAGTGCCCACCTCCGAATCAGATGCATCCACCTCAAGGACAATCTGGAGCTGCGTGTTGACCTGGACCAAGATAGGTGTTTCAGTGAACAGGAGTTTTAATTTGGAAAAGGCCTGCTCTGCTGCCTCAGTTCACCGAAAGGGGACCTTAACAGAGGTCAGCTGCTTTAAGGGCAATGCTACCCCACTATAGTTCCTCATGAATCGGCGATAAAAGTTTGCAAACCCGAGGAAGCGTTGAAGCTCCCTGCAAGAGTAGGGTGTTGGCCAACCGAGCACTGCCCCCACCTTGGCCGGGTCAACAATCAGTCTCCCTTCAGCCACTTTGAAGCCCAAGAAGGAAGTAGATGTTGTGGAGAACTCACACTTCTCGGCCTTAACGTAAATCTGTTTCTCCAAGAGCCGTTGCAAAACGGCTCTCACATGGACCTCATGTTCCTCTGGAGTGCGGGAGAAAATTAAAATGTAATCCAAATAGACAAACATAAATTGCTGGAGCATATCGCGGAGGACGTCAGAAATCAACCGTTGGAAGACAGTGAGTTGGTGAGCCCAAACGGCATAACCAAATACTCAAATTGCCCCAGGTGAGTTTTAAACGCTGTCTTCCACTTGTCCCCCTCACGAATGTTGATAAGATGGTATGCGTTGCGTAGGTCTAATTTGGTAAACACCTATGAGCACTGAAGGAGATCGAACGCGGAATTCGTCAAGGGCAGAGGATATCTTTACTTAACTGTTATAATGTTGAGCTTCCGGTAATTGATACACGGGTGTAGCAAACCATCCAACTTGCCTACAAAGAAGAACCCAGCCCCGAGAGGGGCCAAAAATGGCAGAATAAGGCCGGCGTTCAGCGCTTCTTTAACATACTTTTCCATTGCCTCTCTCTCCAGCCCTTAAATACTGTAGAGCTGGCTGGATGGCAGCTTCGCCCCCAGGATGAGGTCCACAGCACAGTCATTAGAGCGATGAGGCGGAAACGACAGCGCTCTCGACTTGCTGAAGACCTCCCCCAAATCATGATAAACCCAGGGGATGAGGCTGAGGTCTGGTGGCTCGACCGGAGGAAGAGAGACAGGGAGAGATGGAACACATTCAGCTGAACTTAGACAATTGGCCAAACAGAACGGACTCCAGGACGAGATAGAATTGCGCCTCCAGTTAATAATGGGGCTGTGCCACCTGAGCCATGGATACCCTAGAATCATCGGGGATGATGAATTAGGGAGAATTAGGAATGTGAATTCCTCCCGATGATTCCCGGACAAGAGGATGGCGATCGGCTTCATGCATTCAGCGACTACCTCAACCTCACGGCCGGATATGGTGATAATACGTTGATGATGGGGCCGACACAAAATTGCCCTCTGCCCCTGAATCAACTAATGCCAAGACCCTCGTCTCAACCCCAGAGTTAACTTGGTCCCTCCTGCCAGACCACCCACGGTTACTGACGGGCCGTGTCTTTATGCCGCTGGGGTCATTCATCCCAACTGTGCCTCGGGGAGGCACAGTACATGCACGCGCCAGTCCTCCTCCTTCACCGATGCTCATCGTCAGTTATTTGGAACCTACTGAGGTCCGTCTTCTCAAGAGGAGAACCCCCCCCCCCCCAGGGTCAGTTCCCGCAGCGGGCACCTGCTTGGCGGAGAGGCAAGGGGAGGCCTGTAGCTCACTCGCACACTCACAATAGTGGTTGTCCAACCCCACAGCCTGATCAATGAGACCATCAAGCGTGTTGGGAAAGGCATAAACCGTCAGGTCGTTGTGGAGATGGGCGTTTAACCCATGGAGGAACACGCTGTGTAATGCAACTTTGTTCCACCCCGAGTCTGCCGCTTCCACCCGAAACTCCACAGAGAACTCGGCCACAGAACGAGCCTCTTGGCGGAGAGTCATAAGGTGGGTCATTATGTTCCCCTGACTCTTGGTGTGGTCGAATGCTCGACAAAAAGTGGCCACAAATTGATCAAACATGTAACTATTGCCCTCTGTGCTGTCTGATGTAGCCCGAGCCAAACTAAGGGCTCGGTCCCGCAGCAGTAGGGTGAAAAATTGAATTTTTGCGGAATCCCCTTGGTACTCCCCCTAACCTGCTCCAAGTACATCCATACCTGATGGAGAAAAAGCTTACACTTCCCCACCTCCCCCGTGAATAGGGCAGCTGTGGGAACGGAGGTGGTACGGCGGACTGGAGGTTGAACAATGGGAGCAGGCTGAGGAGGAGGAGCCGGAGGAGCCATCCCGGCCAAATGCCACATGATGGTGTCCAATTGCTGCTTCATGGTTTGCAGCTGCTGGTTTATCATGGAAACCTGTTGCTCGGTTGCCTCTAGGTGATCCAGGGCTGATTGTCCCTCTGTTGCACCTGCTGAGCCGAGGTTAACGCTGGCTTGTTCTGTCATGACTGATTAGATTATTCAGCCAATGTGCAAGATGCAGCAACAAAGAGACAATAAAACTATTACACACGTTTAAGTATCTTTTATTGAATTGCAAAATTCACACAGGTACAGAACAGTCACTCGCCAGAGGAAGGAGCCTGTGGGGAGAAGATGAGAGCTGTAAGCAGAGGAATGGAGTAAGGGAAAATGGGCGAGCCAAATTACCACTTACGTGGGCTTCAAGAAAACACCGGCAGGACTCCAGCGGGGAATTGACGAACCAGCAGGGTGGGGAATGAGCTGGTGGAGCCTGACCGGGTGGAGGTTACTCTGGTGAGGGATGAAGTGGCAGGAGAGTGTGCGCAGCCCCCAGTGACACACCTGCACAATGGCAGCAACCTACACAAAGGAGATAAAGCACACAGGCTTATAATTTCTTACACCAGTGTATAATTGACTTACTGTCTTAGCAGCAGTATACCCAGACAAGCCAGCGTTGAATCACTGAAGGATGCTTCCTTCGGTAAGCTGGCTGATGAGAGGGCGCAGGTGTGTCCTCTCACTCAGGTGTGCTGATGAGCTGAAGAGAGATGAATGGGAAGGAGGGGGCGTGCTCTCGCTGCCCATGACAGAAATCTTGTGAGGAGCTCCGGGTCACGGCCAGTTTATAGTGAAATGATGTTCTTTCGACTTCTGAATGATGGCTCCAACACTGTTTACTGGAACATTCAGCAATTTAGAAATGTGCCTGTAACCAATGCCATCATTGTTTTGCAATAATAAGGTTGTGAACATCTAGAAAGAGCTCTTGGCTTCTAGCCATCAAAACATCTTTGTGGTGTGAAAATCTGATATTCATAGAACTTTTTAAAGAAAGTGATGATAGCTAGATAGCTAGATAGATAGATAGATAGATAGATAGATAGATAGATAGATAGATAGATAGATAGATAGATAGATAGATAGATAGATAGATAGATAGATAGACAGACAGACAGACAGACAGACAGACAGACAGACACATGCACTTTATTGATCTCAAACTGGGAAATTACAGTCTAACAGCAGCATGACAGTAGACGACCAAAATGACAGAAACACACACAGCATAATAGATAAAGGGATAACCCATGGAAAGTAAAACTACCTATATAAACTTTATACATCATAGACAAATAGATGATGACCCATATAGATACATGGATCATACTCACTGTACAATGCAAGACTATCAGGCACAGGGTGCAATGTGAGGTACCAATTATACTGCAAGGTACAGTATGGCAAAATTGTGATGACCAGAATTGAACATCAGTGAGTTATTGTACGGTGAAATGGCATATGGCAGGAAAGATTTCCTGTAATTTACCATTCAGCAGCGATGCTGTAGCAGTCTGCTGGAGAAAGTGCTGTCTGTCCAGTGTGTGGTTGAGGGCGTGATCAGAATTGTCCATGATGAATCGCAGTTTATTCCATGTCCTCCTCTCCACCACAGTCTCAAAGGTCTCTGGCCTGAGAACAATTACAGAGCCAGACCTCTTGATAATTTTGTTAAATCTGTTGGTGTCACTTGCTCTGATACTGCTGCCCCAACAGACAGCAGCAAAGAAGATGGCGCTGGCGACAATTTCCTGGTAGAAAAGCTCCAGCACCCTGTTGCACATGTTGAAGGATCTCAGCTTCCTCAGAATGTATAATCTGCTTATCCCCTTCTTGTACGGAGCATTTGTGTTAGATTTCCTGTCCAGTCCATTGCTGATCATGACACCCAGGTATTTGTAGTCCTCAACTATCTCCATATCCTCCCCCCTAATCCACAATGGCTTTGAAGGCGTCCTCCTCTTCCTGAAGTTAATCACCATCTCTCTGGTCTTGCTGACATTCAGCCTCAGGTGATTCTGCTCGATCCACTCAACAAATCTGTCTACCAGTGCCCTGTGCTCTCCCTCCTCTCCCCCTCTTAGATAACTAACAACAGGTGTTTCATCAGAGAATTTCTGCAGGTGGCATGACTCGGTGTTGTACTGAAAGTCGGTGGTGTATAAGGTGAAGTGAAAAGGAGAGAGCACAGTCCCCTGTGTAGCTCCTTTATCACTAACCACCACATCAAACAAGACACTGCCCAGCCAGAAAAACTTTGGCCTTCCTGTCAGGTAGTCAGAAATCCAGGAGATCACAGAGCTGTCGACCCCCATCACCCGCAGTTTGTCACCCAGCAGCAGTGGCTTGATGGAGCTAAACACACTGGAGAAATCAAAGAAAGTGATTCTTACAGTGTCTCCTGTGCCATCTGGTTGCAAATGGACTTATTGCAGCAGGTGGATGACAGCATCTTAAACTCCTAATTGGGGCTGATATGCAAACTGCAGAGGGCATATCATCATCTGTGGCCTCAGGTGGGCTATGACCAGTCTCTCCAGGACCTTCATCACATGAGATGTGAGGGCAACTAGTCAATAGTCATTCAGGTCAGATGGAGAGCAATTCTTGGAGACACGAACCAGGCAGGACGTCTTCCACAGCACTGGTGCTCTCTCCAGACTCAAGCTCAGGTTGTACAGATGTTTCAGTACCGGAGCTAACTAGTTGGGACAGGTCTTCAGGATCCAGGTTTAGATGCCATCAGGGCCTGCAACCTTCTGATGACGGAGTCTCTCCAGCTGTTTCTTACCCAGGTCTGTAGTCACAGTGATGTGGGGGGGGGGGGTGCTGATGTCCTCGGAGGAAGGGGAGAAGAGTGAGGGGGGAGAGAGAGAGAGAGGTGCTGCACAGATGTGTGAGGGGGCAGGGGAGTGTAGGACGATGGCTGTGTTGTGGGGGTGACAGACGGTGAGCTGAACCTATTAAAAAATAGATTTTGCTCATCAACTCTGTCAAGGCTCCCCGATGTCTGTCTTTCTCTCCCCTTACACCGAGTGATGTGTCTCATTCCCGTCCACATCTCCTTCACATTGCTTTGCCTGAGTTAATCCTCCAACTTTTTCCTTTAATTGTCTTTACACCTCCTCAGCATCTCTCTCAGTTCACACTGCACTATGCAGTTCCTCCCTGTCTCTAGACCTAAAAGCTCTCTTCTTGTTAAAAAGTGCTTTCAGGTAACTGGTGATCCATAGTTTGTTGTTGGGGAAACAGTGCACTGTCTGAGTTGGCATTGTTGTTTTTTCACAGAATCTGATGTATTCTGTGATGCAGTCAGTCATACTGTCTATGTTCACCCCATGTGGTTCACAGAGTACACCTCAGTTTGTTGTCTTGAAGCAGTCCTGTAGTGCATCAGCAGCCTCCTGTGTCCACCTCCTCACAGTCCATGTATAAGCAGGCTGCCTTTGCACAAGGGGAATGTACTTGGGTGATAACAGGTCCAGGTTGTGGTCTGATCTGCCAAGGGGGGTAGGGCCGTGACACTGCTTGCATCTCTTGAATTGTCATAAAGTAGATCCAGTGTTTTAGTTTCTCTGGTCGGACAGTCAACAAACTGGTGGAAGTTTGGTAATGTTTTGCCTAGTGAAACGTGGTTAAAATCACCCATGATGGTCATAAATGCATCTGGGTACTGCTCTAGTAATGTGGCAGTAGTGGAGCTGATGATGTCACAGGCAACCGCTGCATCAGCTGACAGAGGGAGGTAAACAGCAATCACAATAGCACATCAAATCAAATCAAATCAAAGCAAACATTATTGTCATATTGCTGTACATACAACTGTAGTGCAGGCAAAATGAAATTGCGTTTCTCTCGGCATCCATATAAATAGAAGCAGCATGATATAAGACACACTCACACATATCTTCACCCCCTCCACCCCCCCATCCATTCACACATCCCTGAGACATACTTGGGAAAAACTAACTAACTATAATATACAAATAATATACATAATGTCCGTAGGTGCAGTAGTGCGTATGAGAGATTCCGGGTCAACTGTTCAGCATCCTAACAGCTTGTGGAAGGAAGCTGTTGATCAGTCTGGTGGTTCTGCCTCTGATGCTCCGGAATCGTTTACCAGATGGCAGAAGTTCAAAGTGTTTATGCAGAGGGTGAGAACGTCCTTGACAATGTTCAATGCCCTGCTCCTACAACGGTTCTGAAAAAGTTCTTGGACAGAGGGGAGGGAGACTCCAATTACCCTCTCAGCTCCCTTGACTATCCTCTGCAGGGCTTTTTTGTCTGACATACTGCAGCTGGAGTACCATGTAGCAATGCAGTACGTCAGAACACTCTCCACCACACCTCTGTAGAAGGTCCTGAGGATGCAGATGGGGAGAGAGGCCTGTTTGAGTTTCCTCAAGAAGTGCAGTCTCTGCTGAGCCCGCTTCTTGATCCCCAAGGAATTCTTGCTCCAGGTCAGGTCCTGTGAGATCTGCACTCCGAGGAACTTAATGTTCTCCACTCTCTCCACTAAACGGCCGCCAATGCTGAGGGGGGCGTGTTCAGGCTGTGACCGCCGGAAGTCGATAATCATCCGGAGTGGTGGCTCAGTTGGTAGAGCATCCGCCCCACACCCGGGAGGCAGGGGTTCAAATCCCGGCCGGGTCATGCCAAAGACCATATAAAAGTGGAACTTCCTGCCGTCCAGCTTGGTGCTCAGCAATAATGGAATGGAGGAGGGAAATTTGTGGCGGCGCCTTGCATGGCAGCGGCCCTCTGATTCTACACTTGGGGTGTGTGTGATTAACACAGTAGATAGGTAAAGCACAATCTCGTTCTACTGTGCATGATTGGTTGTACAGTTGAATGACAATAAAGGGTGAATTAATCATCTCCTTCGTTTTGTCCACGTTGAGCACCAGATTGTTCTCCCTGCACCAGCCCTCCAGGTCTCTCACTTCTTCCCTGTACATTGATTCCTCATCCCTCTGAATAAGTCCCACCACCGTGGTGTTGTCTGCAAACTTAATAATCTGGTTTCCCTCGTGTCTGGATACACAGTCATGTGTTAGAAGTGTAAACAACAGTGGACTGAGTATGCAACCTTGAGGGGATCCGGTGCTCAGTGTGACAGAGTTGGAGATGTTGTTTCCAACCCGGACAGACTGGGGTCTCTTAGTCAGGAAATCCAGGATCCAGAGACATGTGGTGGTGTTCAGACCAAGAAGGAGTAAATTCTCCATCAGTCTCTGGGGAATAATGATGTTGAATGCTGAACTGAAATCAATGTACATGAGTCTGGCGTAGGTGTCTTTCTGGTCCAGGTGGGTGATGACAGAGTGTAGGATGGTGACTATGGCATCCTCCGTGGAGTGGTTTGAACGATATGCAAACTGGAGTGGGTCGTGTGATGCAGGGAGGCAGGCTGTAATGTGTGGTTTGACAAGCCGTTCAAAACACTTCATCACAGTTTGTGTCAGTGCAACAGGACGGTAGTCATTCAAACAGGACACAACTGGTTTCTTTACCACTGGTACAATGATAGAGGTCTTGAAGCATCTGGGAACAATGGCCTGACTCAGGGAGATGTTATAAATGTCAGTCAGGACATCCGCCAACTCGCTCATGCAGTCTCGGAGTACATGTCCCGGGATGTTGTCCGGACCTGCAGCTTTACATGGGTTGACTCTGGTTAGGGTCCTTCGTGTGTCCGCTGTGTTGATGGTAAAAGCTGGTCCGACCGATGGTAGGGGTGGGCCAGCCCTCCCTCTGGTTATCGGGTTAGATGCTTCAAAACGTGCAAAGAAGTCGAGCCTTTCTGGAAGCGAAGCGTCATCATCATCGACCCCCTGCCTAGACTTATAGCCCGTCAGTGTCCGAACTCCCTGCCACATCTGCTTGGTGGATTTTCTGTGCATAGGCGCGCTTCGTCGCCTTAATTCCCTTTGAGAGCGCAGACCTGGCTGAGCGGAGAGCGATCCTGTCCTCCATTCTGAAGGCTGCATCTCTGGCTTTAAGCAGCAAGTGCACCTCTGCAGTCATCCAGGGCTTATGGTTGCCCCGCATAGTGATGGTCTTCACTGTAGTGACATCATCTGTGCACTTCGCAATGTAGCTGGTGACCGTTTCAGCATACTCCTCCACATCTGTCTTGTCTTCCTGGGAGGCTGCTATTTTGAAAACCTCCCAGTCTGTGTGCAGAAAACATCTTTCAGTGCAGAGGTTGCACTCTCTGGCCAAATCCTGATTTGTTTCACCGCTGGCCTGCTGCGCTTCAATAAAGGTTTGTAGACAGGCACCAGCATCACGGATATGTGGTCAGAAAGGCCGAGGTGGAGGCGGGGTATTGCCTTATAAACATCTGTGTTTGTGTACACTAAGTCCAACATATTCTCTCCTCTGGTCTTAAAGTCTACACATTGTTTAAACTTGGGGAGCACAGTCTTTAAGCTGGTGTGGTTAAAATCCCCCGCAACCACCACAAAACTGTCCGGATGTGAAGTTTGGATTTCACTAATCGCATCCTGCAGTTCCCCGAGTGCCTTCTTAGCATTAACATTAGCGCTTGGCGCTATGTAAACAGCCGCTACAAACACGCTGCTGAATTCCCTCGGCAAATAATATGGCCGACAATTTACAATAAGGAACTCCGCCAACGGAGAGCAGTGTCTAGACAGTAATGTGGCATTAACTCACCAGTTGTTGTTAACATAGATGCATAGCCCCCCCCCCCCCCGGCTCTTACCGGAGCTCGCCGTTACTCTGTCGACACGGAACATCGCCATATCTTCCAGTTGAATGGCCTCGTCAGGGATGTTGTCATGGAGCCAAGTCTCTGTGAACACAAGCAAACAGCAGTACCTCGACTCTCTCTGGGTTTCTCTCAGCAGACGCAGCTCGTCCAGCTTGTTGTCGAGGGAGCGGACGTTAGAGAGAAGGAGCGACGGTACAGCTGGTCTGGAGGGGTTAGCCTTTAGCCTAGCATGGATCCCGGCCCTTTTTCCACGCTTTTGCCTGCGTTCACACCGTCTGCGCTTCCTCCTCTCTCGGGTAGCTTCCAGCTGGGACTCCGCCAGAATTCCATGCTGGCGTAGAATGTCCATGTGATGTCCATGTGAACTCTCGTGGCATATAATAAGGTCGCATACTCACAGCCAGCAGTTCAATATCCGGGCTGCAACACCGTTCCTTCATATAAATGTGTCCGGGATTACACCACCTTTATTTCACAAATGCTGCTAATCCTCCTCCCCTCTTTTTCCCAATATTTATACTACTTATACTACTCATACTACTTACGCTATGCTACTTATAACATCCCTGTTCCACCCGATTGTCAGCCAGGTATTGTTACATTGCTGTCCAGAATCTGTGAGTGTAACCACATTTCTGTAAAACACTTGATACTACACTCAAAATATTCTCTTTGCGTCCTGACCAGCGCTATGAACTCATCTACCTTGTTTCCCAGCAACCTCACATTAGCGGTGATGAGCATCGGTACCACCGGCTTATTGTTCCTCCTCCTCTTCCTCACCTTGGCTCCAGCCCTTCGCCCGCAGCATCTCCTCATGAGCTTATCCAGGATAAGTGGCTTGTCTCCAGGAAACAGCTCTGGCCTCCTCAGCAGGATCAGCTGGTCGCGTGTGTAAACAATGTGTTTGCCCCCACATCTATTGTCCTCCATTGCCCCAAGAAAGAAAAATAAAAGAAAGATCAGGACTAAAATAGAAAAACTTTGTCCAGTCATTAATCTGAGTCTTCCTACCAAGCCCCGAAGAAAAGAAACACACTTTATACAAGTATAAGCTCATAAAGACACAAAGACACGAGAGCTGCTGCTGTTATTGCCGCCTCTTCTCCTGAAGGCTATCAGTCAGGACTTAACCAGCTGAAATTAATCTGTATTGATGGAGGGATAAGATGGCTTCCTACATTCTGATAAATTTCAGTTGGTTTCTTGGCTTTCTATGCATTTTTGCACCTCTTTTCTTTATGCTTTCAACACTTATTCCCTGTGTCATTCCAGCTTTTTAAAAATATAACTTGTTTTGTGAAGACAGTTGCCTTGATTTCTTTGTATGTATGGATTACTTGGGTTGTTACTGATATCTGGTGAAATTTTCAGGTCAATGGCTCAATCAGAAATATGTTTAATAAGAAAACTGTTGAATTTTTAAATACTTATTTTCCCCACTATACTGTATATCACTACAGATATTCAGTCCATGTAATTCCAGCTGTTTAGTTTTGTTCTGAAATACCCACTAGAACTGCATGCCAAGCATGTCTTATGTGTTTGTGATGATCAGGTGAGCGTGCTCCCCCTCCCCTCCTGTTCCTGTCTTCCCGGCTCCGGAATATTACCTACACCTGCATGACTGACACACCTGCTGCTGCTTGACTGTCGAGCATATTTATGAGCCAGCGTGTGAGAAGCTCACCACTGGATCCTTAGGTTTGCTACCTTTAGTCTGAGCCATGCTGTATTGTTTTCCATGGTTTGATCTGTGTTTCACTCCTCGTGTCTTTCTCTCCGGTTGGCAAGGGAGGAGGGCCGAAATAGGAAACTCCGTGTTTTGTTTGGACTCTTTTTCGATCTTTTATTATTGGCTGCATATTCAGTTTTTGTTTTTTTGGCTGGAGGATGGCGACCTTTGCGACGCCATCTCCATCTATCCACCAGGGGGTGAGGATCGTTCCCCCGGATAGCAGCGTTACTGTGGAGGAGGTCCTTCTTGCTGTGGGTGAGAAGGTGGGTGCTTTGCGTCCCGAATGAATAAAGCTGTAGCTGTGTTTCTGGTTGCTGAGGAGGATGTCCACACTCTGACTGGAAACGGTGTTGTTATCGGGGACACGTATGTACAGGTGTCCCCCTTATCTGTCCCATCAACGCGTATCACCGTCTTAGGTGTTCCTCCTTTCATCACTGACGAGCAGTTGGAGACGGAGCTCCGCAGATTTGGGAAGATTGTGGGCCCGTTTAGAACTGTGAGTTTGGGATGCAAGGATACCAAATTAAAACATGTAAAATCACTCAGGCGACAGGTGTTCATGTTTTTGGACTCGCCCACTCAAACACTAGAAGGGTCCTTCCAGGTCAAACATGGGGACGGCTCCTACATGGTGTATGCGAGCTCAGGACAGATGAAATGTTTTGAATGTGGAGACGTGGGCCATAAATGGTTCGCTTGTCCGCACAAGCAGCAGGCAGGGGGCTCTGATGAAGCTGCAGCTGAAGCCGATGATGCGGCCTCCGCTCACGCCTCTACTACAGACGACGTTGCGGGGCCTTCCGCCGGTGGTGCCCGCAGCCCAGCTTACGGTTGCGACTGTGGCTGGTGATGACGCACAAACAGTCACTGATTGTGCGTCAGACTCTAGCTGTGAGAAAGAGCTTGTGACATCAGCGGCTGTGTTTCCGTTGGCTGCTACCGTTTTAGAGCCGCCAACGGAACAACGCCAGTCAGCTGTTTTAGGTGGCATTCAGGAAAATGTACCTCATGATGAATCAGCTGGGACAGCTGTATCAAACAGTCAGCTAAGTTGTGCTGATGAGGAAATGGATTCTGAATCTGACACTGTGTCTATTGGAGCAACTTGCAGTAGAAACACGAGTTTGTATTCACTGGAAGAAATAGATGTTTTTCTGGATGAAACCTATAACAGAGCCGTTAAAGTCACTGATTACTTCAGTAAAGCTGACAAATTTATTAGGTCAGTTAATGTGCTAAAAAGGCAGGTTGGTCTTGACCTCCTGGATGAAAGAAAACGTTTTCGCCTTAAAAAGCACCTAACAGCCCTGCATAAATCAGCTGGAGGACAAAAGGTCAAGGGCAGCCGACAGATGAAATAACTTACATGGGCACAGCACAGTGTTCCTTAGATCTATCTCTCTATGCAAAACATAAAATTAGGATCCCTAAACATCAACGGTGGGAGGGCCAATCATAAGAGGGGATTAATTGGTGACCTGTTCAGACAAAAAAATCTTAACATTTTGTTTTTGCAAGAAACTCATACCACTTCAGCAGATGAAGTGGACTGGGGCTTGTGGTGGAAGGGTCCTTTTTCACTCAGTCATGGTACAAATTTTAGTGCAGGAGTAGCCATTTTGTTTGGGGAATCTGCAAATGCAACAGTTTTATCTGTGGTGGAGGTAGTGAAGGGAAGGCTGCTCCTTGTTAGGGCCAAAATGGGGAATTCCGTGTTTTTTTTGATCAACGTTTATGCTCCGAATCACAGTTCTGAAAGAGTTGCCTTTTTTCAATACACTGACAAAAACATTACAGAGCTGTCACCAAGACCAACTTATTGCTGCTGGTGATTTCAACTGTACCTTGGATTTCAATCTGGATCGCACTAATGCAGAACCTCATCTGCAGTCTTCTCAAGTTTTAAAAAATATCACTGTACAGTTCGACCTCTTGGATACATGGAGAGATAAACATGCAAACACTAGACAGTATACCTGGGTCAGAGTCACAGATGATATGGTCAGTGCTGCTAGATTAGACAGAATATATGTTTCTCGAACTTTTGCCCCGGGAATCCTCCACAGTAACATAAGTCCCGTCGGCTTTACAGATCATCATCTGGCCTCTGTGGTGTTAATTAGCTCACCAGGGGAAAGAACTAAATTTATTGGCACTTCAATAACAAGCTCCTTCAGGACACCACTTTTTGTCAATACTTTGTGTGTTTCTGGGAACACTGGAGGACTACAAAGCCTGGTTTTAGTTCCCTGGAACAGTGGTGGGAGGTTGGCAAGGTGCAAATTTGTATTTTTTGTCAACAGTATACTGCAAACTCGACTGCCAGCATCAAAACCAAAGTCGGTGAACTTGAGGACACTGTCAAGAGGCTGGAGGAGAGTTTGGTTAGGGATCTGGATTCTGCTGCAGGTCCTCTGTAGCAGGAGAAGAGATCAGCCCTGAGCTCTTTCCTGCCGGAGAGAGTGAAGGGGGCACTTGTTAGGTCACGGTTTACTCGCCTGCAGGACATGGATGCCCCAACATCTTTTTTTCTTCAATCTGGAGAAGTCTGCTGCAAAAAAGAAGTTGATGACTTGCTTAAAACTCCCACATGGTCAAATGACTACAAATCCATCTGAGATGAGGAGCCATGCAGTGGATTTTTACGGGGCCCTGTTTGGTGCAGAACCATGTTGCATAGAGTCTCAAAACCAACTCTTTGAAGGTCTTCCCAAGCTCAGCCCAGAGGACAGGGCTGCTCTGGACTGTGAACTGACTTTGGATGAGTTGACTATAGCAGTTAATCAAATGGCTCTGGAACGTGCACCTGGACTTGACGGTCTTTCTTCTGACTTTTTTAAGCATTTTTGGGATATTATTGGATCAGACTTTTATGACGTTCTAATTGCCTGTTACAGAACTGGAACTTTACCTGTCTCCTGCCGGCGTGCAGTACTATCTCTGCTGCCTAAGGAAGGCGACTTGGCCTTTCTTAAAAACTGGAGGCCTGTGGCTCTTCTTTGCACGGACTACAAGGTGCTTTCTAAAGCCCTGTCAGATAGACTGAAAAATGTATTGCATTTAATCATAGATAGAGATCAAACATATTGTATTCCTGACCGAACCATTATGGACAATATTTTTCTTGTACGTGACGTTATCTCAGTAAATGTTATGATTTAGAGTTCGCTATAATGTCTTTGGACCAAGAAAAGGCTTTTGATAGGGTTGACCATTCGTATTTGTTTTCCACACTGAAGGGGTTTGGTTTTGGCAATATGTTTTTGAGGTGGGTCAATCTGTTATATACTGGAGCTGAGTGTTTGGTAAAAATCGGGGCAGGGCTCAGTCGGCCAATCCCTGTACGTCGGGGAATAAGGCAGGGTTGTCCAATCTCGGGTCAACTGTATAGCTTGGCTATTGAGCCTTTGCTGTGCAGGTTGTGCACTCAGCTGGGTGGTTTAATTCTGCTGAGGCCTTCCAGTAGTTGTTGTCCAATCATCTTGTCTGCTTATGCGGATGACGTCAACATTTTCATCACATCCCACAGGGATGTACAGTGTCTGGTGAACACTTTATTTATTTATGAAAGAGCATCTTCTGCATGGGTAAACTGGGCCAAGAGTGAGGGTTTATTGGTGGGGCAGTGGTCACATCAGGACATTCCTCAGCTACCTGGAGGTCTTCTGTGGGGGAAAGCCGGTCTCAAAGTGTTGGGGGTATTTTTGGGTTCTGAGGACTTTGAACGCAAGAACTGGGAGGGAATTAAGGAGAAGGTGTGTGCTCGCTTTTCTAAATGGAAATGGTTGCTACCACAGCTGTCACATAGGGGAAGGGATCTTGTCGCCAATAATCTGGTCGCTTCGGCTCTTTGGCATAGGCTTATTGCTTTGATACCGCCCAGGAGCCTGGTTGAGGAGGTTCAGAAGATCACCGTGGATTTCTTTTGGTCAGGTCGACACTGGGTTCGTGCAGCTGTTCTCTGCCTGCCTGTTGCCGAGGGAGGACAGGGCCTGGTGGACATACAGTCCAAGATCGCCTGTTTTAGGCTTCAGACTGCACAACGGCTCCTTTATGGATGTGGACCCTGCTGGATGGACGCTGCAAAACTGCTTCTGAGGCGAGTTGGCCGCTTGGGCTATGATAAGCAGCTTTTCCTCGTGAAGTCCGGGGAGGTGGACCTTACTGGACTTTCTGCTTTTTATACATCTGTCTTGCATGCATGGCAAGTCTTCACCATAGCCCGCATTCCTGAGGAGACACCAGGCATTTGGCTGTTCGAGGAACCACTGTTTTTCAATCAATTCATGGACACTCAAGTGCTGCAATCTGTTAGTCTGTGAACTTTTTTAAGAGAGGCAGGCTGTACCAAGCTTGGTCATCTTATGAAGATGTCAACCACGTCGATAGAAACACTGGGGCGGAGTGCCAACATTACATCTGTCAGACTGGTGTACAGGGTGGTGAAGGAAGTGTGTGCTGCCCTGCCACAACCGCTTAGAGTGTTTGCGGAAAACCATACTCTTTCCTCTCAATGGGATGAGGACACTGTGTCCAACTTTCCTGCCCTTTCCATAAGTCCAGCTGTGGGAGAGTGGCAGGAGGGGGACGATTCACCTGCTGTCCTTCGGAAATCCTCGTCTGGGCAAGTTCCAGTTTGTAGGGAAGAAGACGGTGTATCACATCTGTGTGAAAGTTCTGAATCTGCGCTCTCTGACGTAGGTGAAAGAGTCGAAGAGGGCGGGGTTTTTGGGGCCGGTATTCTCCCCGAAAGGCAGCTGGCAGTCCATGTACAAGCTCCCTATTGAGAAACGGACGGCGAATCTCCAGTGGAGGATTGTACATGGGGAAATAGCTACGAATAAATACAGAGCACACCTGGATCCTAATGTGGGGGAGGAATGTTTGTTTTGTTACCAAGTTAAGACCCTGGAGCATTTGTTTGTTCAATGTTTCGTTTATCTGGCCTTTTTGATCTTCTGAAAGTGTGGTTTCATAATTTGGGTGACTGTTTCTCTTTTGGTTTGTTCATTTACGGTCCAAAGTATAAAGTGGAAAAAAGTAAAATTCTGTCCCTAATATTCTCTTTCTGCTCTTTTTGCGTAGGCTGCATGCGCTCCAGCGGACACTGGTTTTGTGTATACATTTTAGTGTGTGCTTTTGTTTTTGATCTTTTCCTTAGTTGTGCACTTTATTTAGATTTATGTGTTAGGTTTTGTTTTAACAATAAACTGGTAAACTTTTTACATCTGAGTCTGAGTGTTCATTTGCTGTGGCAGCTTTGTGTTTGAGCCTCTCTTTTCCTCTCGGCGCTGGGTTATTTTCTTTAGGGAAAAAAGATGGGACATTGCGGCCGTGCACTGATCACCATAAACTAAATGTTATTACACCTAAGGATAAATATCCGCTGCCCCTTATCAACTCAACATTTGAGCTACTCCAACGGGCGCATTACTTCACCAAGCTTGACCTCCTTAATGCTTACCACTTTGTTCGCATTAGTGAGGGAGACGAGTGGAAAACGGCATTTAAAACACTGCTGGGCCATTTTGAATATTTGGTTATGCCCTTCAGGCTGACCAACGCCCCTGCCTTCTTCCAACGGTTAATTATTGACGTCTTATGGGAGATGGTGAACCAGTTTGTTTTTGAGTATTTGGACTATATTTTGATTTTTTCCTGCACACTGGAGGAGCACGTAATCCACGTTTGGTCCATCCTGCAGTGGCTGCTGGAGAATCAGTGTTTCATGAAAGCGAGGAAGTGTGAATATTCCACTCGCTCAACTTCGTTCTTGAGGTTCATCATCGCCGAGGGCACATTAAAGGCCCATCCGGAAAATATCAAGGCAGCAGTAGACTGGCCAACCCCCCAGTCCAGGAAGCACCTCAAACATTTCCTTGGTTTTGTCAACTTCTATCGCCCATTTTTCCGTGACTATAGTAAGGTGGCACAACCACTTATGCAGCTGACATCGACCAAAAGCCCATTAAAGTGGTCCAAGTCCTCTGAACGAGCTTTTATTACACTGAAAGGCCTCTTCACCAATGTGCGTGTCCTGGCGCAGGTGGATCCTTCAGCACAGTTCATGGTTGAGGTGGATGCTTCCAATTCTGAGGTGGGCACTGTCCTCTCCCAGCGTTCCACCTCTGATCAGAAGTTACATCCGTGCGCATGTTTCTCCCAGTGGCTAACGCCAGCCAAGAGGAATTACAATCTTGAGAAATGTGAACTGTTGGCCATTAAGCTGGCACTGGAGGAGTGGAGACACTGGCTTGAGGGAGCTAGCCAACTGGTCATTGCTGGACTGATCAAAAAAAAATTTGAATATCTTCGATCAGCCAGATAGTTGAATTCACGGGAGGCTCGGTGGGTCCTGTTCCTTAATAGGTCCAATCTTTCCATCTCATACCGACCAGGGTCCCGTAATGCTAATGCTGACGCTCTCACACGCCAGTTTTCTTCTGACTACTCCTCCCCCTCCACTGCAGTGCCTGTGTCTCCCCCAGAGACTATTCTCCCCTACACCTGCTTTCTCGGGACACTCTTGTGAGAGATTGAGCAGAGGGTTTGGCAGTCCCAGTCACCTTAACCCATCCTGGAGAGACGTCCGCCTGACCGGCTATATGTGCCCTCCATGCTAAGCAGCAAAGTGATTAAGTGGGGGTACACCAGCTTCTTCGCCTGCCATCCCGGCATCTCCCGAACTGTTGAGTTGCTCAGGAGAGTGTTTTTGTGGCCCTCACTCAGGAGGGATGTGCGGGAGTATATCAGGGCCTGTCACATCTGTGCCGCGAACAAGTCGGACAATTCCTAGCCAGCTGGCTTCCTCCATCCCCTCCCAGTGTTGTGTTGTTCATGGTCCCACATTGCTTTGGACTTCGTTACTGGCCTCCCTCCATCCCAAGGCAACACTATTATCCTCACCATCATCGACCAGTTCTTCAAGGCCATCCACCTCGTCTCTCTACCCAAGCTACCATCTGCCATGGAGACCACCAATCTGGTGATGCAGCACATGATCCAGTTGCATAGGATTCATATGGATATTGTCTCGGACCGGGGTCCACAATTTACATCCCAGGTGTGGAAGGCGTTCTGCCACTTCTTGGGTGCTACAGCCAGCCTGACATCCGGATCCCATCCACAAAGCAACGGTCAGGCTAAGCATGCCAATCAGTCCTTGGAGGCCACCCTGAGGTGTGTAGCATCCTGAAACCCGACAACCTGGAGTTTCCACCTGACCTGGGTGGAATATTTGCACAACTCTGCTGTCTCCTCCTCAACTGGGCTTTCTCCATTCAAGGCCACTATGGTCTACACTCAACCCCTGCTACCCATGGCAGAGAGGGGCCTCCCCATCCCATCTGTGGAGGTCGGTGCATGCCGTTGTCAGCGTATATGGAGGGCCACAAGAGCTGCCCTCATCCGCTCTGCAGAGCGGAACCAACAGCATGCTAACCGCAGACATGGGTCGGCACCAAAGTACATAGTGGGACAGAAGGTCTGGCTGTCTGCCGAACAGATCCCGCTGAAGACGGAGTCTAGGAAGCTCTCTCCACGGTATTTGGACCCATTCCCCATCAAAAGTTTATCATCGACGTCGCTGTTCGGTTGGACTTTCCACCTTTGATGTGGATCCATCCAACATTCCATGTCTCCCGCACCAAGCCCCTCTCTCCCAGCCATCTGTGCCCTACTCTGGATCCCCCCCCCCCCCCCAGGTCATAGACAGTAAGACCACCTACATGGTAGAGAAGATCCTGGACGTCTGTTGACGGGGTCACGGGTGCCAGTACCTGGTCCATTGGAAAGGGTTCGGTCCGGAGGAGACATCTTGGATTCCGGGGTCTTACATCTTGGATAAAAGGATGGTGCGAGCATTCCATCGGACACACCCGCATAAGTCCAGTGAGACACCAGGAGGCATCCCTTAAGGAGGGGGCACTGTGATTATCAGGCAAGCGTGCTCCCCCTCCCCTCCTGTTCCTTTCTTCCTGGCTCCGGAGTATTACCTACACCTGCATGATTGACACACCTGCTGCTCCCTGATTGTCCAGCATGTTTATGAGCCAGTATGTGAGGGGCTCACCGCTGGATCATTAGGTTTGCTGCCTCTAGTCTGAGCCATACTTTATTGTTTTTCACGGTTTGATCTGTGTTTCACTGCTCATGTCTTCCTTTCTCCTCAGGTTTGCTGCCATCTCAGTGGTGTGTGCTCCAGGGCTGATCATGATCACCTGACCCAAAAGACACTGAAACGTCCACCCAGGTCACCGTCTTCCCCCTGTTACCTTGGTCCACACAGGAGTTCCCTGCCAACCTCCTCTGCTCTCTGAATAAGAGTGTTCTCCCAGTCTTATTCTCCTCTTGTGGAGATTTTGTCACTAATAATCTCTCTCTGACTACTTGGCTCCTAAAGAAAAATATTACTACAGCAGATGCCTCTCAGATGATGTTGTTACCAAATTTATGCAGATTGTTTCCTCTATGCCATGTGTCAACACAATGGAAATAAGCTATAGACAGCTTGCTCCTTCTGTAATTGATAGCATGGTAGATAGTGTAACAGCTTCTCTGCAACATACTCTAGACATGGTGGCCCCGTTGAAAAAGAAACAGTCTAATCAGAGATTTTTAATTCCTTGGTTCAACACAGAAACTCATAGCTTAAAACAGAAGACTCGTCAATTAGAAAGAAAATGGTGCTCCACTAATTTAGATGAAATCTATTTAGCTTGGAGAAATCATCTTTTAATTTATAAAAAAATCTCTTAGGAAAGCTAGAACGTTATTCTTCTGCATTAATAGAAGAGAACAAGAATAATCCCAGGTTTATTTTCAGCACTGTAGCCAGGCTGACAAAAGCCTGTTTTCCACTAGCCCAGCACACCTCGGTACGGCTCGATTCACTTCAGTACGGCTCGGAATGCTTCTGTCTCCATTAGCACGGTGTTGTGCTTGTGCTGTGTTTTTTTTTTAGGAGGTTTTAGAAGCGGGGCAGCAGCAGATTCTCAGCGAGGCGGGGCCACACTCCCGTGACGTTACGCACCCGACTGAGTCCTTATTTACACGAGGCAAAAAAGGATCCAAGGATTATTGCCTTGCTCGCTCTGTGGATTTATCTCACAATTAATTTTATCTCATAATTAAGCTGCAACAACACAAGTCACTTTTGTTTTGAATTAACTGCCAAATGACCTAGAAATAATGAGCTGAAACTTGTTTTTATTCGTATTAAATAATGAGATGGTGGCACACTGGCCTACACCAAATTATTATTTTTTACATCCTAGGGCATTTTGGATGTACTGAATTAAAAAAAATCATGTTTTTCACCTTCAGGTCAACGTTTGGAACAACAGTATTATTATTTTCCGTTTAGATGATGCTACACTCCTTCTAAAGTATTGTAAATCTCTGAATTTGGAATGCCGATAGAACATTCAATTTAGATATACTTACTTTTTTACATACTTTGACTTGTAAGCTTGATCAGTCTCTCCTGCTGCATTTTAAAGTCCAACTGTGCAACTTCTTATAAGTTAACATAAAAAATGTACCCAAAGTTTAGAACTGGATCATGTGGGGCTAATTTTTTATGATATTTCAATAAAAAGAACAGAAAGCTTACAAAAAGATTTCTTTTTGGGTCTAGTTAAAAATTACATTACCTTTACAATGGTTGACCCTGACAGGAAGATCAGTATCTTTTGATCAGACTAGGCAATGGAATTTCTATGTAATTATACTGTTTTATAATTCAGTGTTATAACAGACAAACCACACTTTCCAAAACAATTCCATTTTATTATATACAAAATATTAAAAGAAAAAAAAACAAACTTTGCAACACAACATGAAGGTTAATCGATATTTTATACACGCCGACCACTGAGTGTCTACACCAGCTTCCCAAACTGGGTCACGACTCAGATGAATGAAGGCGTCTCTGCCAGCTGTGGGTCAGGAAGGCTCGGTTGAATAATCCGGACGGGCTGTCGCGGCGGACGCGCGGGATGATTCTACAAGGAAAATGCACACAATAAAATACAGCACGTAAGTGCAAGATATACAGAAAAGACAATAGTTTTTAACAAGAATACATAAGCTTATTTCAGCGTATTGTTCACATGAATAATTAAAATAAAAGCTTTAGTCCGCATTGTGCTGCAATAAAGCAGCGATCCATCCACAAATGAACAGCTTTTTTATTGCATAAATAAACTGAGCGTCTTACCGAATATATTTGCGAAAAAACGCATAATAAAAAAAAATTAAAACTCAGCGTTAAAGGACTCCGATGTCGAGACCTCCTGGTATATTTTTTCATTCCGGGCGGCTCCGTCTAACTCGCGCTGCATACGTTCGTCTGACAATGCAGTGAACAGACACTGCAGCTCCTTACTGGTCCATGGAACACCCTTATTACGCGAAGCCATTTTTGATAGAGAATAAAGGAAAATAGAACAGCAATACACTGAAAAGGAACTGCCAACAGTGGTTGCGTGCTGAGTAAAGGCGGTCGTGAAGATTCTTTTTTTTTTTTTTTCAAAAACTTTATTGAGAAGGTCGTGAAGATTTGGTAGATGAGGAGGAGGAGAGGGGTGGTTACAACCTGACCAATCAGCGCCGGTTACGACCTGACCAATCAGCGGCGACCAGTCTGTTAACGTCACAACACGGCACAGCTCAGCACTGCTGTACCCTGCCCTGGAGCGGGGCTGAGAATCGCGGCTGTTAAACCGTGTTGGGGCTTGTGGAAAAGCGTACAAAGCGTGCTGAGCCATCCCGTGTCGCGCTAAAGCATGCTAGTGGAAAAGGCCCTAAAGAGTCAGGACTCTGTCAATCCTAGCATTCCCTTAGAGCTTGCTAGTCCGGACTTTATGAACTTTTTCAATAATAAAATTTCATCTATCAGAGATAAAATTAATCAGATTCTTCCCACCGTTAACTTAAATACAGTAACTACTACAACTCCTTCAACTGATATCTGTTTGGATGAGTTTACTCTAATTGACCTTTTAGAGTTAGATAAAATAATTTCTTCATCCAAGCCTTCAACTTGTCTTTTAGACCATTATTCCTACCAGGTTATTCAAAGAAGTCTTCCCATTTATTGTTAGCTCTTTTCTTCAAACAATCAATTCTTCATTAACATTAGACCATGTACTGCAGGCTTTAAAAACTGCTGTAATTAAACCCTAACTCAAAAAGCCAACGCTGGATCCAGGAGTTTTAGTTAACTATAGACTGATCTCTAATCTCCCTTTCATTTCAAAAATCTTAGGAAGAGTTGTTGCTACGCAATTATTTGACCACTTGCAGGAAAATGGCTTGTTTGAAGGGCGCGTGCGCTGGGCGCTGGGCGCATGCGCACACAGTGGCCAGCAGCTGGTGATATAGTGCGTGTGTGCGTGTGTGTGTTTTTTGTACTTTTTTACGTTTTTAGAAAATCCTCTGTCGTTTCTACCCTGGAGCATTTGTGGAATATATGGCGAAGAGCTCCCTGGTATCTGCAACATGGATTTCCTCTCCTCTCTCGCACTGCTGCTTTCTGTGCTGTGGCTCTTTGTCTCTGAGGTAAACACGTTCGGCTCCATGGCGAGCAGAATAGCGGGCAGAATACAATATTCCAGGGACGTGTTGCTACGCTTAAACACAGCTGATGCAGCGTCTCTGATTGAGCCCAAACTGCAACTGCCGGACTTTATTTTGAGAGACGGACACAGCGGTGAAAAGAGGAGCGGCAGAAGGAAGCGTGGAAGACGTGGAGGTGTGAAATTGCGCCTTAGGAGACGTCAGTTTGGTAACATTCCTCTTCCTTCGATAATTTTTGGAAATGCACAGTCTTTGAGAAACAAGGTGGATGAAATTCAAGGCAATGTACGTTACCAGAAGGATTTTAAGAACTGCTGCGTCATGGCTTTCACTGAATCTTGGCTTACTGCGCATGATCGAGATGCAGACCTGTGGATTGACGGCTTTGGAGCCCCGCTGCGCTTGGATCGGCAGGAAGAGGTAACAGGGAAGCGTCAGGGGGGCAGAGTATGTTTATACATTAATAAGCAGTACTGCACATCTGTCACGGTCAGAGAGCGCATCTGTACACCCGATGTGGAGCTGCTGTCTGTGTCACTACGCCCCTTTTATTTGCCTCGTGAGTTTCCCCAACTTTTTATCACAACTGTGTACATTCACCCGAGGGCAGACGCTGACTCCACCTCCAGCACCATCTCTGATGTAGTGCAGCGGCTGCAGTCAATTTCTCCAGAGGCGCCAAACTTCATTCTTGGGGATTTTAACCATGTTTCTTGAAAGAAGACACTTAAAAAGTTTCATCAGTATGTCTCCTGCCCAACCAGGCGAAAAAAGACATTGGACCTGTGCTATGGATCCATAGAGAGGGCTTATAAATCACTCCCCCTTCCTCCTTTAGGATCATCAGATCACAACTGTGTTCATTTGCTGCCCACATATAAAACTGCTCTCAGAAGAGGCAAGGTGGAGACGAGAGACACTGATGCGTGGACAGAAGATTCCGAGCACAGCCTCCAGGAATGCTTTGACTGTACAGACTGGAAGATGTTCATAATGGCCTGCGGGGATGATTTGGACTCTCTGGCTGAGCTCACATGCTCATACATGGCTTACTGTCAAAATAAGATTGTTCCACGTAAACGTGTCAAAATATACCCCAACAACAAACCATGGGTTACTAAATCAGTTAAATCCTGCTTACAGAGGAAAGCACTTGCCTTTAAACAGGGGTCTGTTTCTGAGCTACAGGTTGCCATTAAGGAGCTGAAGGCCGAAATTTTAAGAGCAAAACAGAATTATAAATCAGAGTTGGAAAGCAAGATGGCAGCAAATAAACTTGGTTCAGCCTGGGCCAGTATGAAAACTATTGCAGGCCTTCAGAGCACAGAGCGCAGTAATCGTGTGTTTTTAGATGGTTTTAGTTCAGACACAGAGCTGGCTAATGCTCTTAATTGTTTTTACGGTCGTTTTGACTCCTTTGATTTTAGCACAGAAATCCAAGATTTGAAACAGAAACTCAAAGACAATCAGCACTTTAACATTGAGATGCAGGATGTTAAAAGGGAGTTCTGCGCTGTAAAAGTGAACAAAAGTCAGGGCCCTGATAATATATGTGGGCGCCTGGTAAAGTCCTGTGCACATGAACTGAGTCCTATATTTCATTACATTTTCAGTAAGTCCTTACAGACACAACATGTGCCTAAGATCTGGAAAGATGCCGTGGTTGTTCCCGTTCCAAAATCCAGCTGTCCTAAAACGGTAAATGACTTTAGACCAGTTGCTTTGACTTCAATTTTAATGAAAATTTTTGAAAAACTGGTCAGATGTGAGGTCCTAAGGCAGACTGAACATGCATTGGATCCTCTGCAGTTTGCCTATAGGCCTCACAGAGGAGTGGAGGATGCCACTGTCACTCTGTTTGACATGCTTTTCAAACATCTGGATTTTAATGGGACACACGCCAGGCTTTTATTTGTGGACTTTTCTTCTGCCTTTAATACAATCCAACCACATATTTTAGTTGAAAGGCTCCTGCAACAATTTGATTTGAGCAATAATCTGGTGGGTTTGATTCTGGATTTCTTAACCAACAGGACGCAGAGAGTAAGGGTCAATGGCACATTGTCTGACCTAAAGTGCTCTTCTACTGGCTCTCCTCAGGGGTGTGTGTTGTCTCCACTACTCTTCATCCTGTACACAAACATGTGTCGGAGCAGACATGACAACAGACACATTATAAAGTATGCTGATGACTCAGTCATTGTCAGTCTCCTCCAGGATGGTGAGAGTGGCCACAGCCCAGTAGTTGATGACTTTGTTCACTGGTGTGAGGATTCCTACCTGCAGCTGAATACAACAAAAACTAAAGATATGATTATTGACTTTAGGAGGAAAACTCCCAGGCACAAAGTCACCATACTAAAAGGCCAGACCACCGAATGTGTACAATCGTACAAATATCTTGGGACAATTATTGATAGTAAATTAAACTTTGAAGTGAACTGTGAAAGGGTGTGCAAAAAGGGTCAGCAAAATTTGCATTGTTTGAGGAAACTTGCACGCTTCCAAATTGACCGAACCATAATGACTATGTTTTATCGGGCTTTTATTGAATCTATTTTATCCTTTTCTTTAATGTCATGGTTTGGTCAGATAAAACTGAAACAGAGGAAATCCTTGGATCAGGTAGTTAGATGGTCCAGTCATTTGCTTGGTGAGTCACAGCTGAGCCTGACATCCCTGTACACCAGACAAGTACAGAGGATGGCCGACTCGATTTTAAATGATGACTCCCACCCTTTGCACTGCAACTTTCAGCTTCTTCCCTCCAGACGGAGGTTTGCTGTCCCAAAAAGCAAAACCCAGTGCTACAAAAACAGCTTTGTCCCTGCTGTTGTCAAAGAGTTGAACAAGCTATAAAAAAATTATATTGTACATATTTTATATTTACCTATTTTGTAAGATGTGTGCCTGTGTTTGTGTCTATGTTGAATGTAATTAGTGGCTTGTAAATATGGATGTCACCAGACTGCAAAACAAATCTACCTACGGGTACAAATAAAGTAACCTGAACCTGAACCTGAAACTGAAGAGTTTCAATCTGGGTTTAGAATCCATCATTGTACTGAAACAGCCTTAGTGAAGGTCACTAATGACCTCCTTATCGCATCTGATAATGGACTTGTTTCTGTACTTGTCCTTTTAGACCTTAGTGCAGCTTTTGATACTATTGATCATAATATTCTACTTGATAAGATAAGATAAGATAAGATAAGATAAGATAAGATAAGATAAGCCTTTATTAGTCCCACAACGGGGAAATTCCAGGATTGCAACAGCACAGGGATAGCAACACTCAGAGCAACAATCAGAAGGCAAGAAAAAAACAAGCAAGCAAGAGCAGCTAATATACATATGTACGTATTACTATAAAATATATATATATACACACACACACACACACAGACACACAGTGCAGAGCATTGTAGCTGGATGGAATAAATATATGAATATATGAACACACAGTGCAGAGCATTGTAGCTAGATGGAATAAATATGTAAATATATAAACACCCACAGTACGGAGCATTGCAGCTAGGTGGAATAAATATGCAAGTATATAAACACACACAGTGCGGAGCAATGTAGCTAGATGGAATAATATGTAGATATATAAATATATAAACACACCCAGTGCTGAGCATTGTAGCTAGATGGAATAAATATGTAAATATATAAACACACACAGTGCAGAGCATTGTTGCTAGATGGAATGAAACAGCATAACCGTCTACTTAGTTATCCTACATGGTATGATTATGTGCCCATACATATTCTCACCCTCCATAGCGACCGGTATGTTCCTAGTTGTATGCCGGAGGGGACCATTGTGTAAGTCTATTGCATCTTTTGCATTCAAAAAACTATTAGTTTGTTACGTCTTTTTGCTATCTCTGCGAGCAGCCCTGCTTAGGTTGTACAGTCTGACAGCCGTTGGTAGGAAGGACCTACGAAACCTCTCGGTTGTGCACCTGGGATGATGTAGTCTGCTGCTAAATGAGCTCCTCAGTGCATTCAGTATGTCCTGCATAGGGTGGAACTCGGACTCCAGCAGAGATGACAGTTTAGCCACCGTCCTTCTCTCTCCTATCTCCTCCATCGGATCAAGGCGCTGCCCCAGGACAGAGCTAGCTTTCTTAATCAGTTTGTTCAGTCTCTTCCTATCGGCTGCAGTAATGCCACTGCCCCAGCAGACCACTCCAAAAGTGATGGCTGATGCCACCACCGTGTCATAGAATGACTTCAGCAGCGCCCCTTGTACACCAAAAGACCTGAGTCTCCTCAGCAGGAACAGCCTGCGCTGTCCCTTCTTGTAGAGTGCATCAGTATTGTGTGACCAGTCTAGTTTATTGTTCAGATGAATACCCAGGTACTTATAGGATGTCACCATCTCGATGTCTGTTCCCTGTATATTTACTGGTACTGTGAGGGGCTGCCCATGCCTGCGGCAGTCCACCACCAGCTCCTTAGTTTTCCTCGCGTTGATCTGGAGGCAGTTCCGATGGCACCAGTCCACGAAGTCCTGGATAAGCCCTCTGTACTCAGCTTCATCTCCATTGGAGATGAGGCCAACGATCGCAGAGTCATCAGAGAACTTCTGTAGATGGCAGTGTGTTGTGTTGTGTGAGAAGTCCGCAGTATAAAGAGTGAACAGGAAGGGAGCCAGCACCGTTCCCTGGGGGGCCCCCGTGCTACTGATGATCGTGTCGGACACACAGTCCCGGGTTCTCACAAACTGAGGCCGGTTCGTGAGGTAGTCCAGGATCCATGATGACAGGTGCTGGTCCACCCCTGCGCGCAGCAGCTTGTCCTTCAGGATCATCGGTTGGATGGTGTTGAAAGCACTGGAGAAGTCAAAGAACATGATCCTCACCATATTCCCGGGCTTCTCCACGTGGGACAGAGAACGGTGAAGGAGGAAGATCACCGCATCCTCCACCCCAATGCCATGCTGGTAGGCGAACTGGAGTGGATCCATCGCTGGTTCCACCAGGGGGCGGAGGTGAGCAAGGAGCAGTCTCTCCAGGGTCTTCATCAAGTGGGACGTCAAGGCCACCGGTCTGTAGCTGTTCAGGTCTTTGGGGTGGGAAGTTTTTGGTACAGGTACCACACAAGATGTTTTCCACAGCTGTGGTACCCTCCCCAGTTTCAGGCTCATGTTGAAGATATACGTCACAATCCCACACAGCTGGTCTGCACAGGACTTGAGGAGCTTTGCGCTGATGCCGTCCGGTCCCGGCGCCTTCCTCGCCTTGATCTTCCTCAGCTCCGTCCTCACCTGGGTCCTGGTCAGGGATTATGTTGGACTTAACTGAACTTTGTTGCAGTGGTTTAGATTTTACTTATCTGATAGGTTCCAATTTGTTCATGTCAATAATGAGTTTTCTTTCAACTCACAGCTCAGTCATGAAGTTCCACAGGAATGTGTGCTAGGCCCTACTCTTTTTAGTTTATATATGCTTCCGTTAGGCAACATTATTAGAAAGCACTGTATACATTTTCACTGTTATGCAGATGACACACAATTATACCTGTCAACGTAGCCAGATGATAGTAATCAATTAGCCAAGTTAGAAGCCTGTCTTAAGGAAATCAAAGCTTGGATGACTTGTAATAAGCGACTTTCACATGAAGAGTGCACATGTGCGGACTATGTGGGTTCAAAGTTCACGACTACAAAACATTCCGCTAGCCGCCTTGCTTTTGTATAGAGACAGTACTGTCCCACCTGAACTATTGCCACTTAAAGTCTGCTTTAAGCTTTAAATCTCTGTTATGCCAGGTGCACATTGTGCCGTAGTGAAGTGTGGGAACGGCATGTATCATCTAGAGCGGTGGAAAAAGCAAACTTGTAGCATACATGCGTGTAACTTCGGGATCAGTGTGTGCATATGTCCGCCGTCATTCACGTTATATACATTCCCCATGGAGCTGAAGGATCCGGACAAACGTAATTGTTGGATTAGAGCAGTAAGTCTATATTATAACATAATTAAATAGTGTTGTGCATTGTTCAAGTTCCAGCCTAATTGACACGAGTCTAAACCCTGAAGTAGTAGGTACGGACAGGCAGGCCTGGATCTAGGATATAGTTCTTTGTATATTGGTAATGAAGCTTGATCTACACATACATGTAATTAAGGCCATTGATAAGTAGGCTGGTATAAAATAAAATTGCAAATCATTGAAAATGTGTGGTACTTAAACTATAGTAGCATCAACCTATAGATCTAAGTAAGCAGGCTACGCCTTGTAGTGAAATTTACTCAAAATGACAAAACCAACGTTGACCTGTCAAACCACTCGCTTGCCTTCTTTGTAGCTGTTTCGGAGTCTCACAAGTAAGAGTGCTTGGTCCTTCAACAACAAAAAATCTGCTGTGTCAGCATACATACAGGGGGGCCATTTTGGCCAATTTCTGCAACGTGGCCATGAATGCAAGCGCAACTAGTACATCCTTGCGTTTGCGGGTACAACCGGGAAGTCCCCTACGCATACAATATGCTCGTAGATCAGGAACTTTCCATAAATTAAATGCATCGATAGAGCATGTTTGGTAGCCGCGTTCCCATGATGCTTTGCATGAGCTGAGATGTGAAAGTCACTTATTTCCTGCTATTAAAATGAGATAAGACTGAAGTAATTCTTGTTGGTCCTAAAAACCTTAGAAATACCTTTCCAAATCAAACTCTTAGTTTGGATGTTGATACTCTTTCTCTTAATAATTCTGTGAGGAACCTTGGAGTTATTTTTGATCAAGATCTGTTTTTCAATTCACATATTAAATTGGTTTCTAAGACTGCCTTATATCATTTGTATAATATTGCCAAGATTAGGAGCATCTTGTCTCTGAGTGATGCTGAGAAACTGATCCACACTTTTGTTAGCTCTAGATTAGATTATTGTAATTCTTTATTATCAGGTTGTCCTAAAACATCTTTAAAAAAGTCTTCAGTTGATCCAAAATGCTGCAGCAAGAGTTTTAACAGGTACTAGAACGAGAGATCATATAGCTCCAGTTTTGGTCTCCCTTCATTGGCTTCCCATAGAGTTTAGAATTAAGTTTAAAATATTTCTTCTCACTTACAAAGCTCTGAACAATCAGGCCCCTTTTTATTTAAAAGATCTGATACTACCCTATTATCCTAACAGCACTACGCTCCCAAAATGCTGGATTACTTGTAATACCTAGACTCTCCAAAAGTACAATGGGAGGCAGAGCCTTCAGTTATCAAGCTCCTCTCCTTTGGAACAAGCTGCCAGTCTGGATTCGGGAGTCACACAATCTCTGTTTTTATGAATAGGGTTAAAACCTTCCTTTTTGATATAGCCTGCAATTAGACAGGGGTCATGTGTCTCTGAACCCTCCCTTAGTTATGCTGCTAATAGGATTAGACAGCCGGGGGACCTCCAATAATGCACTGGGCTTCACTCCTTTCTTCACTCTCAGTGAATCATTTTATTTATTTATTTATTTTGCTGGTCATTAACATCTGTTTGTTCTCTCCCATAGATTGAGTCCCCATCATGCTGTTTGCTGTCTGCATGTCTGTTCTTTTCATCTTCTCTATTCCCTCACCCCCTAGCCAGCCACAGCAGATGACTGCCCCTCCCTGAGCCTGGTTCTGCTGGAGGTTTCTTCCTGTTCAAAGGGAGTTTTTCCTCTCCACTGTTGCCAAGCGCTTGCTCACAGGGGATCGCCTGATTGCTGGGGTCTTTCTGTAATTGTGAGGGTTTCCCCTACAGTTGAAAGTGCTATGAGATGACTGTTGTTGTTAAATGGCACTATATAAATAAAGTTGAATTGAATTGAATTGAATTGAATTGAATTTCTGCTTTTTTCCCATAAGCTGTGTGAGCCCCAGCAGGCACCGGTTTTGTATATAAATTTAAGTGTGTGTTTTTGTTTTTGCTCTTTTCCTTAGTTTTGCACTTTTATTTAGATTTGTGTGTTAGGTTTTGTTTTCACAATAAACTGGCAAACTTTTTACATCTGAGTCTGTTTGTTCACTGTGGCAGCTCTGCATTTGAGCCTTTCTTGTCCTTAATCATGACAGTGTTAAGAGATTTTTTTATTTTTTTTTTACGAGCAATGATGTCAGGCCCCAAATTTGGTGGCCGTGGTGCTTAATAATAGTGGTAAATTTATAGGTTTGGGGTCCAAAGTAGGGTTCACCCGTGTGGGAACAGTACTATCTTTCAAAATAAGCTTTTGGATGAAACCTAAGATATACTTTCTAAGGTTTTGGAATAAATCTGTTGTGAAATGACTAGACAAAAGCAATAATGTTGGGCTAAAATCATCCATAAAAATACATTTTGCCACTTTTCTCTTAGAGTTGCATCCTTTGGGAGTCTGAGTAAGGACCCCATTGTTGTCTTACAATTTCTCATAGAGGGCAGGGGAGAAACCACTCCTTCTCTTAATCCTGCTAGTGACTGAGACTAAGGTTGGCATTAACAAACTTACAGGTGTAGCAGACTCAAGCTAGATCGAATGCTGAAATTTGACGATGATCAACTTATGAACTTTCTTTAAGACTGTTAATTATCATCCAAATTTCATCACCCCAGAGGAACCAGCTGTGATGGAGGGCCATGCAGGGCTCTCCTCCCCATCTCTCTCTCTTTCTCTCTCTCTCTCTCTCGACACACTTGGGAGCATGATATTGGTGTTCTTACATTTTTGAATTGTACAATAAAGCCATTTCTTAAAACTCAAAACTCTCTCTCTCTCTCTCTCTCTCTCTCTCTCTCTCTCTCTCTCTCTCTGAGTGGGCGTGGTCGTGAGTGCGAGCTGAGAGCGTGTGACAGCGTGAGTGATTTATCTCAAACTTTTCTCTATCTTTTTGTGTTTAAGGGTTTTTTTTCTGCTAAATAATCTTAATTTTTGTTGCTTTCTGTAGCTGGGGTGGGGTAGGCGTTCTGGGAGGGGGGTTTCTGCTGCCAGCTCTGCTGGTCAGCATGGTTTTGGAGCGAGGCTCCGAGTTCGAGAAGCTGACACGCCAGCATGCTGTCAAACTGACACCGGCTGTCAGCTGCTCAGGGGAGGAGTGTAGTCTGGCTGTGGGGGAGCTGGTCGGTTATGAAAGCGTTAGATCAGCTTCTAGAATGAATAGTGCCGTGGTAATCTTCCTCGATAGTGTGGAAAAAGTTAACCAGGTAGTGGAGAGCGGGGTTGTGATTAAAGACACACTGGTTCCTGTTCTGTCTCTGGTGAATCCCGCGAAGAGAATTACGATCTCAAATGTCCCACCATTTTTAAAGAATGAGCTGTTGGAGAAGGAGCTGTCGAGACACGGGCAGCCTTTGTCCCCGATTAAGCACATCCCTCTCGGTTGTAAGTCCCCGCGTTTAAAGCATGTCATGTCTTTTAGGCGACAGGTGCTCATGATTTTAAAGAATAGCGAGGAAAGCCTCAACCTCGTATTTAAATACCGGATTGACGGCTTTGATTACACCATCCACGTCACCTCTGATAATATGAAGTGTTTCGGCTGCGGAATGGAGGGACACTTGATTCGATCATGCCCTCAGGGAGTGGGGGGTGATCACTCGGGGGAGGCCGCTAGTGCGGCCTCGGGGCCGTCTGGTGACGGAGCGGCTTCGCCGCCCTCCGAGGCTGAGGGCGCTGCCGCGGTGTCGGGCGTTTCGGCCGGAGCCGTGGGGCCGTCTGGTGGCGACGCTTCGGCCGAGGCCGCGAGGCCGTCTGGCGGCGGGGCGGCGAACCCGCAGCCGGCCTGTCGATCATAAATGAAACAGCAACAAAAGTTAAAGCACATCGCGGGGCTGCTGCACAGACCAACATTGCGGACAAGGGTGAGATTACCGAGAGGGACCACGCTGAGGGTCAGACAGATGAGCCAAATGAGGCCCAGGTAGATGGTGGGACTAGAAAAATGAATATAAAACCACAGCACAGGGTGAGCGAGAAGCAGGAAGAGACAGCTACCAGGGTGGCTGAGTCAGTGTTGGAGGATGAGGATGACATTGAATTAGATGAAGAGTTATGTAAAATCTCAATCAAGCGAAAGAATTTGGAAACCAAACAGCAGAGGAGCAAAGTAAAAAGGGTTGTCAAAGACAGTTCTGAGGTTTCTCTATCTCAGCCAGATTCTTATGCTGGGTCTGAGATAGAGAGTGATGGTGAAAGCAGTGATGATGTGGTCAGTGGAGGCGGTTACCCCTTCACAAAAATACAGAAGTTTTTGCAGGACACTAAGGGATCCAGAATGGTTAAAGTTGAAAATTTCTTCCCCGATCTAAAACGTTTTGTTGACTCTGCTCGGGTCTACATGAAAAATAGGGGAGAGCTTGAGCAGGAAAGTTTCACTGATCAGGAGGTCTACAGACTAAAAAAGCTTGTGCTAAAAGTTAAGAACCAAATTGCCCAGGATGATTAGTCTTTTATCGCTCATTCTTTCTTTTCTGTTTTTGTATTGGCTTTGCCCTCTTATATACATGTGTAGTTTTAATTTTGGCACACTCAACATCAATGGGGCAAGAGAAATGTCTAAGAGAGCGTGTGTTTTTACTCTTGCAGAATGCAAGAAAATTAATGTTCTGTTTGTTCAGGAGATTCATAGTTCTGAGGACAATGCTGCTGACTGGAGGAGGGAATTTTGAGGGGAAATTTTTCTCAGTCATAAAAGCAGCAACAGTGGTGGAGTGGGTATTTTATTTTCTCGAGATTTTATTCCACTTTCTTATGACATTGATGAGATAATTGCAGGCCACATTTTAAAAGTTCGAGCTGTTTTTGAGAATGTGAAAGTTGTTTTTATAAATGTGTATGCTCCAACCGTAGGCACAGAAAGATTGGCCTTTTTAAATATTTTAGATGACACAATCAAAAATTGCAGTAATGATGACTTTTTATTTGTGGGAGGTGATTTTAATTGTACAAAAAATCCTCTTATGGATAGGAATCACCCAGAGCCACATGCTGCATCCAAGAGAGTTTTAAAAGGTCTCATAGAAGCTCATGGTCTGTGTGATGTGTGGAGAAATTTTCATGGCAAGGCTAGACAGTACACGTGGAGCCATAGAAAGGACAATATTCTGTCCTTAGCTAGACTGGATAGGGTTTACAGTTTTAAGCACCATTTTAGCATTTTTAAAAGTGCTTTTATAGTCCCTGTTGGCTTCACAGATCATTCCCTGGTTCAGTGTTGTGTTTTTATCAAAAATATAAAGTGCAGTAGTGCATACTGGCATTTTAACATGTCACTTTTATCGGATAACAGTTTTAAAACTGCTTTTATGTTTTTTTTGGAGTAATTTTAAATTAACAAAACCAAATTTTAGTTCTTTGCAGCAGTGGTGGGATGTAGGGAAGAGCCAAATAAAGAATCTGTGCCTACAGTATACTCGCAATGTCTCTGGAGACTTGGCCAGATCTGTCAGGGACCTGGAGAGAGAAGTAGTGGAGCTGCAGTCTTTGGCAGGCTCCACAGGAGAAAGAGGACATTTTGAGGCCCTCAATGGCAAAAAGTCCGTTTTAACTGACCTACTGGGTGTGGCTGCCAGGGGCGCTGTGGTACGCAGTAGGTTCCAGAACATCGCACTAATGGACGCTCCGTCTCATTTTTTCTTTGGTTTGGAGAGGAAGAATGGTCAGAGGAGGATGATCCACTCTCTTCGCTCCGAGGACGGGCGGCCGATCCATGAGTCTGTAGAGATCCGTCGCTTTGCAGTTGCTTTCTACAAGGATCTCTTTAAGAAAGAATTTGTTGAGAATCCACATGCACTGAGTCATTTTTTGACGGACTTGCCAAAGGTGATGGCTAGCGTGAATGTGGAGCTGGAGAGCGGGATCACTCTGCAAGAATTAGCAGTGGCTGTCCAGTCTCTTCAGTGTGGAAAAGCCCCAGGGATAGATGGTCTACCATCGGAGTTCTACAAGGCGTTCTGGTCTGAGATCTATGAGGACTTGCTGGAAGTATTGTCTGACAGTCTGCGAAAGGGTCACCTGCCCCTAAGTTGTAGGAGAGCAGTCCTCACCCTCCTTCCAAAGAAAGGCGACTTGAAAGACATTAAAAACTGGCGTCCGGTGGCCCTCCTCTGTACTGACTACAAAATTCTCTCCAAAGTGTTGGCTACCAGACTGAGGAAGGCGATGGAGCAGGTCATACATGTAGACCAGACCTACTGTGTACCTGGTAGGTTGGTTACAGACAACATTTTTTTTAATTCGTGATGTTTTGGACCTCTCCAGCTCATTGGTCAAAGAACTTGGTCTTATTTCAATAGACCAAGAAAAGGCGTTTGACCGAGTTGAACATCCATACCTTTGGCAGACATTAGAGGCCTTTGGTTTCAGCTCAGGGTTCATCGCCAAGATCCAGGCTTTGTATAGAGACATTGAGAGTATTCTTAAGATTAATGGTGGTTTGAGTGCTCCTTTCAAAGTTGAGAGGGGTGTCCAACAGGGCTGCCCCCTCTCAGGTATGCTGTACTCTCTTGCCATTGAGCCCCTCCTTTGTAAACTAAGGCAAGGCCTCACTGGTTTTAAAGTCCCCAACTCTGACTCTGTTTTTAAAGTGTCTGCCTATGCTGATGACGTTGTTGTTTTTACAAGAAATCAAAATGATGTAGACTACCTTTTAAGAACTGTCAATCTTTTTGGTGAGTGCTCCTCAGCGAGAGTGAATTGGGGTAAGAGTGAAGCTGTTGTGGTGGGGGGGGGAGACCACAAAAAATTGCCCTACCTGGTGGCCTCTCGTGGACACAAGGTGGTTTTAAATATCTTGGTGTGTTCTTAGGAAATCAGACTTTTACTGGGAAAAATTGGGAGTGTTTTTTAGAAAAAGTTGAAGGAAGACTAAAAAAATGGAAATGGATTCTGCCAAACTTGTCCTTCAGAGGTCGTGTTTTAATCATTAACAACTTGATTGCTTCGATGCTGTGGCATCGACTGTCTTGTCTGGACCCTCCAACCAATTTGCTGGCCAGAGTGCAATCTATAGTCGTGGACTTTTTCTGGGACCGTCTTCACTGGGTTCCACAGAGCATCCTTTTTTTACCGAGGGAAGAAGGTGGTCAAGGGCTCATCCATCTGGCCAGCAGGGGGGCTGTCTTCCGCCTACAGTTCATTCAGCGACTGCTGAGTGGTCCCCTCGACCTTGTGTGGAGACCTATTGCCAGGGCTGTCCTGGCTCGCTGTGGAGGGCTTGGACTAGAGGAGTCGCTGTTTTTAATGGACTTAAGGAGCCAAAAACTCCCAGAACTTCCCCAGTTTTACCAAAGTGCTTTTAAAATCTGGGGACTTTTTAAAAAGAACTCTCCCCAGGCTTCCTTGTCACCTTTCTGGCTTTTAAAGGAACCACTTGTGTTCGGGACCCGTTTTGATGTGGGTAATGCTTTAGGACCTTCTGTTTTAAAAAAGTTCATTTCTGCAAAGGTCACAACTCTGGGACACTTGGTAAATTTATGTGGTCCTAGCTTGGGCAATGCTGTTGCCCTGTGCTCGGCTCTTGGCGTTTCTTCAGTCAGAACTATAATGAACTTGCTGAAAGATTGGAGACACTACCTGTCTGCAGAAGAACACTCTGCTATTGTTTTACACTGCAAAAACTCTGTGCAAACTTCTGATGAGCCTTTTCCTTTTAGTGTTTTATCTCCTGATTTTAAAGATGGCACTGGTGTGTTTTTAAACTCTGAACACATTAACATTTGTGACTCTCCTGGTAAAAAAATGTATGGACTTTTGGTGAAAGTTTTAAATGTAAATAAGTTAAAAGGTCGAGCTGATACACCATGGAGGAAACACTTGGGTTTGGGTTCAGAGGTGAGGCCTGCCTGGAGAGCACTCTATAAACCACCATTAACTAAGAAGGTTGGAGACCTATAATGGCGAGTTTTACATGGTGCTGTGGCTGTAAATGCTTTTCTCTCTCTTTTAAACCCAAATGTTGTTGAGTTTTGTCCATTTTGTCCTCAGAAAGAGACTGTGTTTCATTGTTTTCTGGACTGTAACAGACTGCATTTGTTGTTTGTTTTTTGGGGGAAGCTGTTTTATCTGTTTGGAGAAGTCTTTTCCCTGCAGATTTTTATCCTGGGCTTTCCATATAGACAGAGAACTAAGAAAAAGAGTGAACTTTTAAATTTCATCCTGGGTCAGGCTAAAATGGCTATTTATATAAGTAGGAAAAGAAAAATTGAACAAATGCTGGATTGTAATGTAAAAGACATGCTGATTGACATGATTAAGGCTCGAATAATGATTAATTACAATTACTATCATCTGATGCAAAATGTTGAAACTTTTGAGGCTATGTGGTGCTTTAAGCACATCCTGTGTTGTGTTAAGGAGGGGAAAATTACCTATGGTATAATCCTGATGTAAGAAGCAAGTTTTTGTTTTAGTTTTCCTGGTTTGGTTACTTGTGTCTTTGATTTCTTGTCAGTGAGTCATTTTACTTTTCCATTGCTTCTTTTAGTTGTTTTAGTTGTTGTGTTTTTCTGTTGATTTTGTGACAATAAAGGTGTGTTGAAAAATCAAATCAAAATCTCTCTCTCTCTCTCTCTCTCTCTCTCTCTCTCTCTCTCTCTCTCTCTCTCTCTCTCGTGCGCATGCGTGGGCGTTTGTGGGAGCAGGGGTGTGGAGTGGTGTCGAGTGAGTACTTTAAACTTTGTATTTTCTAACTTTTTCTCTATCTTGTGTGTTTGAGGTGTGTGTGTTTAATATAGTGGGTTGAGTGTGTGTGTGCTGGGGTGTGAGTGTTGGAGTGAGTGTGTTGGGGAACGGTAGCTTCTGCTGCCGGTTTTTCCCAGCCGGCATCATGCCGGTGATTGATGGTGGTGTGGAGTTTGAGCGCTTAACCCGGCGTCATGGTGTGAGAATCCTCCCGACAGTTCCCTGTTCTGTGGAGGAGGACAGCCTCGCTGTAGGACAGGTGGTTGGGCATGGCAGCATAAAATCAGCATCGAGGATGAACAGCGCAATTGTGATCTTTCTGGATTCGACTGAGAAAGCTGATCAGGTGGTGGCACAGGGAGTGGTCATAGGTGACACTTTTACTCCCGTTTTACCGCTGGCGAATCCGTCTAGGAGGATCACCATCTCAAACGCTCCTCCTTTCGTTAAAAATGATCAGCTGATTAGAGAGTTGTCCCGTTTTGGCCAGGTTGTGTCCCCTATCAGAATGGTCTCTCTGGGTAGTAAATCACTCCTGCTGAAGCATGTTGTATGTCATAGGAGGCAGTGTTTCATGGTGTTGAAAGACAGCTCTGCTGAACTGAACGCGTCTTTTAATTTCAGGATTGATGGCTTTAGCTACTTGGTGTTTGCAACATCTGAAACCATGAAGTGTTTTGCGTGTGGCGCAGAAGGCCATCTTATTAGGTCATGTCCTGAAAAGGCGAACACAAAGAGCACTGGCGGTAAGAAAGGTGACGCCGCTGTTTCTGGTGGTCCGGAGGGTAGCGCTACATGTGGTGCGGCGGATGCCGCTGCGGCGCCCGCTTCTGCTGGGGCGGTCGTGGCCGCGACTGCGGCCGCATCCGCGTCCGCGGCCGCGGTCCGCTTCTACTTCTGCGGGGGCGTCCGCGTCCGCGTCCGCGTCCGCGTCCGCGTCCGCGTCCGCGTCCGCGTCCGCGTCCGCGTCCGCGTCCGCTTGTGCTGGGGCGGCCGCGGCCGCCTCTGCTGGGGTGGCCGCGGCGGGCGCGGTAGTTGTCCCCCCAAACAGTGATGGTGGGGAATTTCTGTCTGGCGGCAGCTCTGATCATTGTGACGAGCCTGTCGCCCGGGGTAAACAGGTGGAGGGTGTAAGTAAAAGTGCAGTTAAACGAAGGAACGTGAATGAACAGACTTTGCAGGCGGGGGAGGAGCGGTTTGAGGCTGTAGCGGACACACAGAGCAAACACTGCATGACAAACGTTGCGTTTCATGAAGAAATGCAGGAATGTAGTTTTGTTGAAGAGGATCCTTTTAAAGCTGCACAAAAAAGGAAAAGTGCGGAAAACTTGCAGAGCTCTGCTAAATCTAGTAGGGTTGGGAATTTAGATTTACTGAATGAGAGCGCTTCTGACGAAAGTGGAGATGAGTCTGAACTGATGCAGACGCAGACGCAGGAGGAGCAAAGCTCCTATTGTTTTACTAAAATTAGACAATTTCTCCAGGTGACTAAGGGGAGCAGAGCTGTGAAAGTGGAAAATTACTTTCCAGATCTGGAGTTATTTGTGGCATCAGCTCGCAAGCTGATGAAACCGAATGATGGGAATGAGACTTTTACTGATCAGGAAATTTTTCGTTTAAAGAAACTGGTTGTCAAACTGAAATCACAAATTACTAACAGTCATGTTGACTCTTAGTTTGTTTCTTCCCTTTTATGCTATGTGTGTGTTTTTTTACTGTACCTTATTTTTATCCTTTTTAATGCCCCACCTTAGAATTGGCACTCTTAATATAAACGGGGCCAGGGATGATGTAAAAAGGGCCTCTTTATACAAGCTTTTTAATTTAAAGGCACTTGACGTGCTGATGGTCCAGGAGACTCACAGCACTGTAGACATTGAGTGCCAGTGGAGAAAAGAGTGGGATGGCTGCATTTTTTTTAGCCACAAATCCAATAATAGTGGAGGGGTGGCTGTACTTTTCTCTCGGGGTTGTGTGCCTGTCTCTTATGAGGTAGAAGAGGTGGTGAAAGGACATGTACTCTTGCTAAAGGTACAGCTTGAAAACGTAAACTTGGTTCTTATAAACGTGTATGTGCCAACCCAGAGAGCAGAAAGGATCAGGGTCTTTAATATGCTATCAGATACGGTTAGATCCTGTAATCCAAATAGTTTTTTATTTCTGGGGGGTGATTTTAACTGTACATTAAACCACAGACTGGACAGGAACCATCAGGAACCTCACCCTGCTTCTGCCAATAGGCTGAGGGAACTAGTGAAGGCGCATGAAATGGCCGATGTGTGGAGATCACATCATGGGGACCAGAGGCAGTACACCTGGAGCCATGCTAAAGATAACCTCTTATCTATGGCTAGGTTAGACCGTTTCTATGGTTTTAAACACCAAATGAGTGTTTTTAAAAATAGTTGTATCTGTCCTGTTGGTTTCACTGATCACTGCCTGCTGATTTGTTCTGTTTTCATTGAAAATGTAAAGTGTAAGAGTGCTTTTTGGCATTTTAATAATACACTTTTAAATGATGTGTTTTTTAAGGGAGTTTTTCATGATGTATGGAAGTCACACAGGGAACAAAAACCCTCTTTTAGTTCTCTCCAATTGTGGTGGGATTTTGGTAAGGCCCAGATAAAACAACTCTGCCAACAGTACACTCAAAATGTCACTCGTAGCTTGACCCAATCCTTGAAAGTTCTGGAGACTGAGGTGGTAGAACTAGAGGAGTTGCTCAGTTCTACAGGAAAACAGGGGCACTTAGAGGCTCTCAAGTCAAAAAGGTCAGCCTTGGCTAGCTTGCTAGGGGTCACCGCACAGGGTGCTCTGGTCCGCTCACGCTACATGGATGTAGCTCTGATGGACTCGCCCTCCCAGTACTTTTTTGGACTGGAGGGGAAAAATGGACAGAGAAAGCTCATTCACTCCTTGTTGGGCGATGACGGGAGAACAATCTCCACAGCAGCAGAGATCAGGAAACACGCTGCTAGCTTTTACAGTGAATTGTTTAGAGCAGAGTGGAGGGAGGACACGTCACTGGGCCAGGTTTTCCTTGATGGTCTTCCAGTGCTCTCAGAGGACCTTGTTGCCGGCTTGGATGCTCCACTGTCTCTGTGTGAGCTGCATACGGCGCTAATGAGCCTCCAGAATGGAAAATCACCAGGCATAGATGGTCTCTCTGTGGACTTTTTTAAGGAATTCTGGCCCCTGCTTGGTCCAGACCTGCTGGAGGTTCTCCAAGATAGCTTGGAAAGGGGGACCCTACCCACGACCTGCAGGAGGGCCATCATCACACTGTTGCCGAAAAAGGGGGACCTCCAGAGCCTAAAGAACTGGAGGCCAGTCTCTCTGCTCTGCACAGACTACAAGATTCTCTCAAAAGCTCTGGCCCGAAGACTGAGAAAGGTGATGAGCGAGCTCATTCATGTAGACCAGACTTACTGTGTGCCTGGCAGGCTGATTAGTGACAACGTCACTTTAATTCGGGATATTTTGGAGGTCTCTGGTTCATTGGCGGTAGAAACTGGTTTGATTTCAATTGACCAGGAAAAGGCGTTTGATCGGGTTGAACACCAATATTTATGGACAGTTTTAACAGCTTTTGGGTTCAGCCCAGGCTTCATAGCCAGGATACGGGTCTTGTACAGTGACATTGAGAGTGTGCTGAAGATAAATGGGGGCCTGTCTGCCCCTTTAAAAGTCCAGAGGGGGGTTCGGCAGGGCTGCCCTCTCTCAGGGATGCTGTACTCCCTCGCCATAGAGCCTTTGCTTCACTGCCTGAGAAGGGATCTATCAGGAGTTACTTTTCCTGGCTGTGACACCACGTTCAAGCTGTCGGCCTATGCAGATGATGTAGTCATTCTGCTAAACAAGCAGAGTGACATTGACGTTCTGGTTAGGAGTGTCAATCTTTTTGGCCAACTTTCCTCTGCAAAGATAAACTGGGGAAAAAGCGAGGCTCTGATGGTGGGGGAGAAACTAGAAAATCAGCTTACGCTGCCGGGTGGGTTGATTTGGAAAAAAGGAGGTTTTAAGTATCTTGGTGTCTTTATTGGAAATCAGCAGTTTGAGCAAAAAAATTGGGATGGGGTCATAGAGAAAATTAACGGGAGACTAAACAAGTGGAAGTGGCTAATGCCAAGAATATCTTTTAGAGGAAGAGTGCTCATTTTAAATAATCTTGTTTCCTCATCCCTGTGGCACCGCCTCATGTGCATGGACCCCCCTGCTGGTTTGTTGTCCAAAATTCAGTCTGTTTTGGTGGACTTTTTTGGGGGGGGTGGACTCCACTGGGTTCCTCAAGCCCTGTTATTTCTTCCCAAAGAGGAGGGGGGGCAAGGAGTGATTCATTTAGCTAGTAGAGGTGCTGCTTTTAGACTGACTTTCATACAGAGACTGCTGACGGGCCCCCAGGACCTGGTATGGAGGCCTTTGGCCTGTGTTATTTTACAGAGAGTCCTTGGGCTTGGGCTAGACCTCCCTGTGTTTTTAATGGATTTTAAGAACTCTAATGCACTGTCTTTACCCAGTTTTTACCGCAGTCTCTTTTCAGTGTGGACTCTTTTTAAAAAACAAAGAGGGCCATGCGATTCCCTCTACTGGTTGTTGAAGGAGCCGCTGGTTTTTGGTGGTCGCCTTGGTGTCCTGCCGGGAGTTGGAAGGACCTTCCTTGATAGGCTGTGTTCCAGGAACATTCTCACTCTGAAGCAAGTGGTGGAACTGGCTGGTCCTGGCCTCAACAACGCCTCAGCTTTAGCAGCTCATCTTGGTGTCAGGTCGAATCGTTTCATCGATGGTCTTCTTGCACACTGGAAACAGGAGCTTCATGGACTTGAGCACTCCCTACTCTTGGACTTTTGCAATGGCACGCTGCAGCCAGAAAGCACTGACCCCTTTCCCTCTCTCACGCTCTATATGGACTTTGACGTCGCTCCTTGCTCCTTACTGGCATTCTGTGCTCCCACTGGTGTGGACTTTGGAGGAGCCAGTGGTAAGGCACTCTACAGACTGGTGGTGATGGCACTCAACAAGGACCGATTGAACACCTGTGTGGACACTCCTTGGAGAGCCTATTTTAAACTAGGAAAAGGGCATCGGCCTGCCTGGAGGGCTCTTTACAAAGCCCCTCTCCCTAAGAGGCATGGAGACTTACAGTGGAGGGTCCTGCATGGTATTATAGCTGTCAATGCTTTTGTTTCTGTGATTAACAGCAGTGTCAGTGATCAGTGTGTTTTTTGTTCCTCTAGGGAGACAGTTTTTCATTGTTTTATTGAATGTCAGCGCCTGAGTGGCCTCTTTGAACTTCTCACAAAACTTTTTCATATTTTTAAGGAAGTTTTCTCTAAGCAGGTTTTCATTTGTGGTTTTATGTACAATCGTCGTTTTAAGCAGAAGTGTCAACTACTGAACTTTGTTTTAGGGCAGGCAAAGTTGGCTATCTATGTAAGCCGGAGAAGAAAACTTGAAAATGTTGAGAATGATGTTGATGTCAAAATTTTATTTGTGAGGCTACTTAAAGCCAGAATCAGGCTGGACTTTCAGTTTTTTATGGGGAATGGGGATGTGGAAGGTTTCAGGACCCTCTGGTCCCTGGAGAATGTCCTCTGTTCAGTTCATGATGGACAGCTTTTTTGGGGGCGTTTTTTGGGGGATTAATTTTCTGTGTAACATAGCATGATATAGAAATTGTATTGACTGATGGACAAGTGTGTTTATTAAAGATCTTTTAAAAATCAAAAAAATCTCTCTCTCTCTCTCTCTCTCTCTCTCTCTCTCTCTCTCTCTCTCTCTCTCTCTCTCTCTCTCTCTCTCTCTCTCTCTCTCTCTCTCTCTCTCTCTCTCTCTTCCTGACAGGGAGACTTTGACTTTTAAAAAAGGCTTTATTGCACATTTCCAAATTGCACAAAGACCAATATCAGTTGTCCAAGTGTGTCACATCTCAAAAGTGCAAACATAAGTCATCCCCCTGACCCACTGAACACAAAACATTCCCTACAGCCCATCTATTGATGAATGCCTCCAGATTGTCTACCATTTGATAGTAAGAGAACTCTACCCGGAGTCTGACTGTCAACAAGACCTTGAAAGCGGACACAGGATCCACATTGCCAGCATTGCTTGCCCGATTTTTCCTCGTCAGCCAGATGGCAAGCTTAGCAGTCCCAGATAGGAAGTTCATCAAAGTGTGGGAAGCCTTCCTTGCCACTTTGTACTTCGGACCGTAAATGAACAGACCAAAAGAGAATCGTTCACCCAAAGCCCGAAACCACCCGCGCAAAATGTCAAAAAGTCCAGATAAACGAAAACATTGGACAAACAAATGCTCGAGGGTCTCAACTTGGGAACAAAACAAACATTCCCCCCCCACATTCGGATCAAGGTGTGCCCTGTATTTATTTGTGGCTATTGCCCCATGCACAATCCTCCACTGGAGATTTGCTGTGCGTTTCTCAATAGGTTGCTTGTACATGCACCGCCAGCTGCCTTTTGGGGAGACCCTTGGCCCCAAACAACCCGCCCACCTCGACTCCGTGACATCCTTCAGAGAGCGCAGATTCAGAACCTTCACACAGATGTGATACACCGCCCTTGTCCCGACAAACTGGAACTTGCCCAGGTGAGGAATCCCGAAGGTCAGTAGGTGATCCTCTCCTCCCTGCCACTCCCCCACATCCGGAGTTATGGAAATTGCAGGATTCCTGACAGGGAGATGCAACCTGAGAAAACCAAGGACTCCCCCCAAAAAACTTTTATGACTGCAGCTACCTCAGAACTTCTCCACTGAAGAGCAGAAGAGTTCCTCTGAAACTTTCCTGATTTTGCTGCATTATTTGTTGTTATAAATGTTTTATTTGTACATGCTTTGCTTAATTATGAATTCTTCTAGAATAGAAAATCATTCACAGATGTTGTTATAGTTAACTAGAAAAGCACTCGGAGAGCGCAGACCTCCGCCAAGCGCCACAGTTCCCCTGTGGGCATGTTGTCCTGTATGTTTTTTTTTTTTTTTTTTTCCAAGTGTCCTGATGATTTTTTGGCAGAGTTACATGCACAAAAAAAAATATTGAAAAAATATTGAAAATGGCCCTATCTCGCAATGTTAAATAAATTTAAAAAAAAAAGAAAAAAGAATCCTTTAAAAAATTCCTGGATCCAGACAGAGATCCGGATCACCACCAAAATCTAATCATCTGTAGGATACCCCATTTCTGACAATCTCTGGAAATTTCATGAAAATCCGTCCATAACTTTTTGAGTTATCTTGCTAACAATCAAACAAACAAACTAACAAACAAACAGACAAACCAACACCGATGAAAACATAACCTCCTTGGTGGAGGTAAATATGAACATTTATACCTGCATGAATCCTCACTCAATTCTAAGTCACATGACTGGTCAAACAGCGAACAATTCTCATTGGCTGAGGGCTCTTTAAACTCCACCTATGGGAAAGGACTCAGCTTAACTGACCATGCAGTGGCCAGTTCTTCCTTTTCTGCTGCCAGTCCCTGGGGAAAGCGACTGCTCTCTTTCTCCCCCTTCAGGTCACTAAGCCTATCTCTCAGCTGTAAACTTTGACTCAAGGTAGCACTTGAAGCTTTCTTTGTTCTTAGAATGACATTTAACCATCTCAACTTTGATACACTTTTTGATCTTTTTTTAAAACTTTGACACCTTTTCTAGGAATCCATGACTAGAGGAAGTAACTACAAATTTTGACCCTTTCTAAAGCCAAGCAAGCTTATTTTTTCTTTAATCTTAATTTTTCTGGAAGTCAAGTGTGATCACATTTTCTAGAGTTTAATCCATTTTAAAGGCTTCCTTTTGGCTGTAGCCAGACTGCCAAATGCTGTCCTATTGGGGAAAACCATTGTTCCACAGCTGCCTCCAGCAGATGCACGGTCCAGGCCTGAACTGGCCCTCACCTCTCTGAGGACGCCTTGGTCGAGATCCCGGGCACAGAACTGCAGTGAGGACCCCTGAGGAAGAGGTTCATCTCCAGCCCAGGTTGGACAAAAGCCGGATACCCAGAGCCATTTTCTCTAGCACCTGTGACACACCTGGGGCTAGATCATTCTCTTCTGCTCTGGTCCAAGCCTCTCGGGAACCAAGTCATGGCAAGATAGTAGGGCAGTTTACAGCAGTAGCTCCAGGGAAAGCCATATCTATCTATCTATCTATCTATCTATCTATCTATCTATCTATCTATCTATCTATCTATCTATCTATCTAGCTATCTATCTATATATATATATATATATATATATATATATATATATATATATATATATATATATATATATATATATATATACGTATATCTATCTATCTATTTATCTATCTATCTATCTATCTATCTATCTATCTATATATATATATATATATACTGTATATACTGTATATATATATATATATATATATATATATATTTTTTTTTTTTTTTTATTTTTTTTTTTTTTTTCTGTAACTACCATTCCTTTTTGAGCATAAGGTAAAGTTATATCAGTGGTCAAAAGAGTATACGTAAATATTCAAGTCTAGTCCAGTTCTGTCAGTCGGTCTGTTTGCCTTCTGCTTTCATTTGCAGCCCTTGCGCTGCCATTCATTTGTGTTTTAGTTTCGTTAATAAATTACTGCTTCTGCACCGTGTCTCTGCCTGTGTCTGAGTCCTGTGCCCACACATCATTAACAAATTTCCCACATGATGCTGCTGTAACGTTTAATGTTTTTTTTTTTATAATGTGCAATTCTGAACAAAAAAAAAATGATATAGTCCGCATTTTTTCCTCCACTTTTTTTTATAAAAGCATTTGCAGCAAATATATATATAAAACAACACATGTAGGACATGTTGCCCACTCATGGTTTTGGCTTCATTTGATTGCTTGTCACTTCTTGTGATTATTTCTTTTAGATTTCACTGCATGTCAAACTGATTGACAAAGCTTTCATGATCGGACCAGTGATGGATGACAGTTTAACAGCTGCACACATCTATGGATTTAAGACATATCCTGCAGTTTAAAAAAGGCCTGCAGTGTTTCTACATTCTGTTGTAATGACCAACACATTGAGTATTGTTACAGTGAAGATGTTCAACGTTAAATCTTAAGTACAGGTTATTTAGAGCTGAGGAGATGTCCCATTCCCACCAACTTGTGTTCAAATTACGTAGCCCGAGCACCAACGATAAAGTTGCCAAGGCCTGAAATATATGTCTTACATTTTTGTTGGCCATTCTGTAAATAATATGGATATATAAAACATATGAAAACAAAAATAATTCATTTAAACTAATTTAATGGTAATCGAAAAATCTCTGATGTGTTTGTTTTTTCCAATACTGAGCAAATGAGCCCTTTATTTCACTCTACATAGTGAAAGCTACTTGTGGTACAAGGCTGTATCTAGAGAAATGTAGTCCAGAGGTTTTACATGACAATATTCAGCATAAATGCTGTAAAGTTGGGCATTTAAAGAAAACAGAAAGTTATAGCCAGTTTTATTACAAATAATTCTGGTCAATAATCATCCACTGTATGGTAAAATGGTAAATGGCATTCACTTACATTGCACTTTTTTTTTTCTCATCTCTGGATGACCAAAGCGCTTTACAGATCCTGCTATCTATCCATTCACACACACTCACACACTGATGACTGTATCACTCACTGGGTCTGCAGCAAGTTGAATATTCATCATCAGCAAACACCCAATATTTAACAGATGTGATTACGTAAAAGGAGCTGCTGAATATGGTACCACTCTTTGGTTTGCACCATGGTTAATATTAGTTGTAGATCTCAACCCTATAAATCATGAATCTTTAATGGGCACATTTGATCACTGAAGTAGTTCTGAATGCATTACTTTACTTCCCATGTGCACATTACGGAAAAATGTTATCACAACATAACGGCATATGTGCCGGAAGCATGGGCAGTGATTTCAAACTGCACCTCACAAAGCAGTGACTGACAATTTCACAACATCTTGGGCGCATGCGCACGCAGCGACCGGCAGCTGGTGAAAAAAGTCCATCGTCTGTGTCTCTGTTTTTACGCATTTAATGAGTTTAAACGAAATTCTCTGTGTCATTTTTGTCCTTGAATGTTTGTGGACTGTACAACGAAGAGCTCCCTGGTTCCATCAATATGGATTTTCTCCTTACTTTTGCACCGCTGCTTCTTTCCTACCGGCTCTTTGTCTCTGAGGTAAGCGCAATCACGATCATGCCGGGGAGAATACATTATTTCCAGAGACATGTTACTGCATTTAAACATGGATAATGCAGCATCTGTGTTTGAGTCTATGCCACAACTGCCGGACTTTATATTAAGAGACTTTCATGGACACAGCGATGAAAAGAGAGACAAGAGGAGGAAACGCGGAAAGCGTGGAGGCGTGAAATTAAGCCTGAGGAGACGTCAGTTTAACAGCATTCCTCTTCCTTCCATGATTTTGGGGAACGTACAATCCCTGAGAACTAAAGTAGATGAAATTCAAGGGAATGTACGCTACCTGTCATGCGGTGACCCTCACGGATCACCATAAGACGCCAAGAGTCCACCAGTGAGTTTTGCGATGATGGTGATTTATAAAAACAACGTGACAAGACAAGACTGTGAGCCGCTCAGGACAAAAACACACATAAGGCAATACAAGGGCTCGTAGGGCTAACCCCAGCCACTACGAGCTAAACTGTTACGTGGCATGAAACATGAACGTGACATGAAGGTCAAATGACGCTTAGACGAGGATAGTTTGACGATGTCTGACAAGGTTTTGACAAGGTTTTGACAATACTCCTGCGATTTTACTGCCACTAGTGCCCGCTTTATAAAGGCGAACACTAACGAGCAGTAATGACAAACAGCTGACCAGCCTTGACAGGCGGAAGCCCCACTGAGCACCTTCACAATAAGAGCCTGGTGAGGCCAGAATACAACCCACAACTGTCAAGGCCAGCAGCGAGTTGTGCTTAGCCCGAGCGCGGACAGAACCCAGCGCTCGGGTCGTAACACTACCAGAAGGACTTCAAGAACTGCTGTGTCATGGCTTAAACGGAGAAGTGGCTTACGGCACCAAGACCCGGATGCTGACCTGTGGATTGATGGCTTTGGAGCCCCACTTCGCTCGGATCGGCAGGAAGAGGTAATGGGGAAACGTCAGGGGGGCGGCGTATGTTTATATATTAATAAACAGTACTGTACATCTGTCACGGTCAGAGAACGCATCTGTACAGCTGATGTGGAGCTTCTGTCCATATCGCTACACCCCTTTTATTTGCCCCGCGAGTTCCCCCAACTTTTCATAACGACTGTGTACATTGACCCGAGGGCAGAAGCTGACTCCGCCTCCAGCACCGTCTTTGATGTGGTACAGCGACTGCATTCAATTTCTCCAGAGGCTCCAAACTTTATTCTTGGGGATTTTAACCATGTTTCTTTAAAGAAGACACTTAAAAACTTTTATCAGTATGTCTCCTGCCCAATCAGGTGAAAAAAGACATTGGACATGTGCGATGGATCCATTGAGAGGGCCTATAAATCACTTCCCCTTCCTCCTTTCGGATCCCCAGAGCACAACTGTTGTGGCACATATGTTGGGCTCATATTTCCCACAAAAAAATGGGCATTATTAGATGCTCTAAAAGCCCCTGGGCGTCGCCACTACACATGGTCCCAAAAGCTGATGGCTCGTGGCGACCTTGCGGCGATTTCCGCAGGTTGAACAACGTTTCAGCACACGACCGCTACCCGATTCCGCACATTCAGGATTTCTCAGTTCATTTGGCGGGGGCGCGCATTTTTTCTAAAATAGATTTGGTGCGCGGTTACCACCAAGTTCCAGTGCGTGCTCAGGATATGCCCAAAACAGCGGTTATAACTCCTTTCGGGCTTTTTGAGTTTTTGCGCATGCCGTTCGGTCTAAAAGGGGCCACGCAGACTTTCCAACGCATGATGGATGCAGTTTTACGTGACCTCCCTTTCGTGTTCGTCTACTTGGATGATATTTTAGTAGCCAGCACGTCCAAGGGCGAACACGAAAGTCACCTCACAGCAGTTTTTCGGAGGCTGACAGAGCACGGGTTAATAATTAACCCAGCGAAGTGCCAGTTTGGGGTGGCGCAAATTGATTTTTTGGGGCATCATGTTTCGCCAGAAGGAGCGGTCCCTCTGCTTGATAAGGTGCGCGCAATAACAGATTTTCCGCAACCTCAAACGGTCAAGGCGCTGCAGGAGTTTTTGGGAATGGTTAATTTTTACAACTGGTTCCTCCCAAGCGCAACGCGGCTCATGCAACCATTATACACTGCGTTGAAAAAACAAAAGCCCACAAATAAGGTTGAATGGACTCCGGAGCGGGAGCGCGCCTTTGCCCAGGTCAAATCAGCCCTGGCAAAAGCAGTTTTGTTAGCGCACCCAGTTCCAACGGCCCGCATGGCGCTCACCACTGACGCTTCCGATTTAGCGGTGGGGGTGGTCGTTGAACAGTTTGTTGCAGGTACCTGGCAACCCCTCGCGTTTTTCAGCAAAACCTTGCGCGATAGCGAGCGTAAATACAGCGCGTTCAACAGGGAGCTTTTGGCCCTTCACTTGGCCATCCGCCATTTCCAGTTCTGGCTGGAAGGGCGGCGTTTCACTGCGTTTGAAGATCACAAACCCCTAACGCTTGCGATGGCCAAGATTTCAGAACCCTGGTCGGGCCGGCAACAAAGGCAACTAGCCGCAATATCGGAGTTCACCACCGATATCCAGCACGTGGCAGGTAAACACAATGTAGTGGCAGACTGTCTCTCGCGTGCGGTAGCAATGCCAGGCCCCTTGGGGGCAGACTCTGTGGCCGTGGCCGTGGACCAGGGCAGCGACGCGGAAGCGCGGGCAGCCCCGGTCCGTGTAGGTTTAGATTATGCAGCCATGGCCGTGGAGCAGGTTAATGATGTGGACGTGCGCGCGCTCCAGTCTGGACCAACAGGGTTAAGGCTGGAGCACAGGGTGCAACAGATTGGTATGCCCCCCCTTAATCTGCGATGTCTCCACGGGACGGCCTCGCCCCGTGGTCCCAGCTGCGTGGCGTCACTGCGTTTTTGACTCGGTCCATTCTCTGGCGCACCCCGGGGTGCGCGCATCGATTAAGATGGTGGGGGAGAAATTTGTTTGGCCCGGGTTGTGCAAACAAGGAATGGGCAGCTGCATGCATAGCGTGCCAGCGAGCTAAAATTCATAAGCACACGAGGGCTCCGTTGGAACCTTTTCACATCCCCACTAAGCGTTTTGATCACGTGCATGTTGACTTGGTGGGCCCCCTCCCGTCGTCACAAGGGCACACACATCTTTTGACGATGGTGGATCGCACCACTCGTTGGCCAGAGGCGGTTCCTCTGGCATCAACCACAGCGGAAGAAGTTGCGCAAGCATTTTTAACAGCGTGGGTTGCGCGATTCGGAGTCCCGTCGGACATAACGACCGACAGGGGTCCCCAATTTATTTCCGAACTATGGTCATCGATGGCCCGCAGCTTGGGGGTGAAAATTCACCACACTACCGCATATAACCCCCAAGCTAATGGTTTATGAGAACGCTTTCACATGTCGTTGAAAGCAGCCCTCAGAGCATCGCTGACGGATACAAATTGGGTGGACAGGCTTCCATGGGTTTTATTGGGGTTGCGTTCTGCACCTAAGGAAGACTTGCAGGCTTCCCCGGCTGAGTTAGTTTTTGCTCAACCGCTCCGTTTGCCGGGGGAATTTCTCCCCGACAATCCCGCACCAAATTGCCCGCCCCCGCTCAGCCATCGCAGAGCGACACAGGATCAAACACACTCCCTGGCCCGGTTCATCACAGTTTCCCACGCGTTTTTGTGCCGAAGGCTTTAGAAAATGCGGAGTTTGTTTTTGTTAGACATGACACTCAGCCCCCAAGTTTGCAACCATTTTATGATGGGCCTTTCAGAGTGCTGGAAACCGGGGGGAAGCATTTTCTGCTAGATTTGGGGGGCAGAAGGGAGTTGATTTGCATAAAAAGACACAAACCCGCCTTTGTTCTGGCTGATGACCACGTGCAGCCCCCCCCCCCCCCCACAGAGACAGAGAGACACTGCAGAAGTTACAAAGCCGGTTTACAGCAGATTTGGCAGAAGGTTGAGACCTAAGCGTCTGGCAGATTGATTTCTATTAGGTGGAATGTTTTTATGCCTTTTTTTTTTTTTTTTTTTTTTTGTTACTTATTTGTACCTGTAGGTAGACTTGGTTTGCAGTCTGGTGACAAGCCATCGGCTGCTGGTCGCTGCGTGCGCGAGCGCCCTAAACCTACATGTTTTTGGTGTGCGGGAGGAAACCGGAGAAATCCCGGAGTAAACCCGCGCAACACGGGGAGAACATGCAAACTCCACACAGCTCACTGTTGGTCGGGGGCTGGGATCGAACCCACGATCTCATGATCCCCGCGATCCCCCGGCCGAGGGTAAAACTGTGCTGCCACAGTGCTAAACCACTGCGCAACCGTGCCTTGCATGTTTTGCCCTTTAGTAGACGTTTGGGGGGGATTATGTGGCACATATGTTGGGCTTATATTTCCCACAAGATATGACTGAATGTTTATTGGAGGCTTCACGTCTCGAAGGACAAAAGGCCTGCAGCTGCAGAGGATGACGAGGAGGTGTGAGATCGGGCCTTTGTCTCGGAGAAGATGCCCCAGAGAGATTTCCGGTTCATCAATGAATAAGAGCAAATGGTGAAAGTTCAAAGGGTTGCATTGTGGCTGGGATTAAGTACTATGTGACTGCATGTTTGATTATGCACCATGTGACTTGAGTTCCGATGCCGGAAAGGTATAAAAAGGTGATGTGATATAGTTCTTTCTCTTCTTCCTGCTTTGAGAATGGTAGAGTATGTGTTCTGTCAATAAAGCTGAATCTGAGAAATAAAACTCAGCCTCATCATTGAACGCATCCTCTACACTGTGTACATTTGCTGCCCACATATAAAACTGCTCTCAGAAGAGGCAAGGTGAAGACCAGAGACATAGATGTGTGGACAGAGGATTCAGTGCACTGCCTCCAGGAATGCTTTAACTGTACAGACTGGGAGGTTTTCACACTGTCCTGTGGGGATGATTTGGACTCTTTGGTAGACGTCACATGCTCATACATGGCTTTCTGTAAAAATATGATCGTTCCACGTAAACGTGTCAAAATATACCACAGCAACAAGCCATGGGTTACAAAATCAGTTAAATCCTGCTTACAGAGGAAAGCACTTGCCTTTAAACAGGGGTCTGTTTCTGAGCTACAGGTTGCCACAGAAGAGCTGAAGTCCGAAATTTTAAGAGCAAAACAGAATTATAAATCAGAATTGGAAAGCAAGATGGCAACAAAGAAACTTGGTTCTCCCTGGGCCAGTATGAAAACTATTGCAGGCCTTCGGAGCACAGAGCGCAGTAATTGTGTGTTTTTAGATGGTTTTAATTCAGACACAGAGCTGGCTAATGATCTTAATTGTTTTTATGGTCGTTTTGATTCCTCTGATTTTAGCACAGAAACCCAAGATTTGAAAAAAGAAACTCAAAGACAGTCAGCACTTTAATATTGAGGTGCAGGATACTAAAAGGGCGTTCTGTGCTGTAAAAGTGAACAAAAGTCAGGGCCCTGATGATATATGTGGGCGATTGGTAAAGTCCTGTGCACATGAACTGAGTCCTGTATTTCATTACATTTTCAATAAGTCCTTACAGACACAACATGTGCCTAAGATCTGGAAAGACGCCGTGGTTGTTCCCGTTCCAAAATCCAGCTGTCCTAAAACGGTAAACGACTTTAGACCAGTTGCTTTGACTTCAATTTTAATGAAAATTTTTGAAAAACTGGTCAGATGTGAGGTCCTAAAGCAGACTGAACATGCATTGGATCTTTTGCAGTTTGCATATAGGCCTCACAAAGGAGTGGAGGATGCCACTGTCACTCTGTTTAACACGCTTTTTAAACATCTGGATTTTAATGGGACACACGCCAGGCTTTTATTTTTGGACTTTTCCTCCGCCTTTAATACAATCCAACCACATATTTTAGTTGAAAGGGTCCTGCAACAATTTGATTTGAGCAATAATCTGGTGGGTTTGATTCTGGATTTCTTAACCAACAGGACGCAGAGAGTAAGGGTCAATGGTACATTGTCTGACCTAAAGTGCTCTTCTACTGGCTCTCCTCAGGGGTGTGTGTTGTCACCACTACTCTTCATCCTGTACACAAACATGTGTCGGAGCAGACATGACAACAGACACATTATAAGTATGCTGATGATTCAATTATTGTCAGTCTCCTCCAGGATGGTGAGAGTGGCCACGGCACAGTAGTTGATGACTTTGTTCACTGGTGTGAGGATTCCTACCTGCAGCTGAATATGACAAAAACTAAAGATATGATTATTGACTTTAGGAGGAAAACTCCCAGGCACAAAGTCACCGTACTAAAAGGCCAGACCACTGAATGTGTTCAATCCTACAAATATCTTGGGAAAATTATTGATAGTAATTTAAACTTTTAAGAGAACTGTGAAAGGGTGTGCAAAAAGGGTCAGTAACATTTGCATTGTTTGAGGGAACTTACATGCTTCCAAACTGACTGAAACATAATGACAATGTTTTATCTGGCTTTTTTTGAATCTGTTTTATCCTTTTCTTTAGTGTCATGGTTTGGTCAGATAAAACTAAAACAGAGGAAATCCTTGGATCAGGTAGTTAGATGGTCCAGTCGTTTGCTTGGTGAGTCACAGCTGAGCCTGACATCCTTGTACACCAGACAGGTACAGAGGATTGCTACCTCCGTTTTAAATGATGACTCCCACCCTTTGCACTGCCACTTTCAGCTTTTTCCCTCAAGACAGAGGTTTGCTGTCCCAAAAAGTAAAACCCATCCATCCATCCATCCATCCATCTTCTACCGCTTTTCCGGAGGTCCGGGTCGCGGAGGCAGCAGTTCAAGCAGAGAAGCCCAGACTTCCCTCTCCCCAGCCACCTGCTCCAGCTCTTCAGAGAGGATACCAAGGCGTTCCCAGACCAGCTGGGAGACATAGTCTCTCCACCGAGTCCTGGGTCTGCCCCGGGGTCTCCTCCCAGTGGGACATGCCTGAAACACCTCAAGTGGGAGGCGTCCAGGTGGCATCCTAATCAGATGCCCATACCACCTCAACTGACTCCTTTCAATGTGGAGGAGCAGCGGTTCTACTCTGAGCCTCTCTCGGATGACTGAGCTCCTCACCCTATCTCTGAGGGTGAGTCCAGCAATCCTATGGAGAAAGCTCATATCAGCCACTTGTATCCGCAATCTCATTATTTCAGTCATTACCCAAAGCTCGTGACCATAGGTGAGAGTAGGAACGTAGATTGACTGGTAAATTGACAGCTTTGCCTTAGAACTAAGCTCCCTCTTTACCACGACAGACCGGTACAACATCCGCATCACTGCAGATGCTGCTCCAATCCGTCTGTCGATCTCTCGCTCCATTTCCCCCTCACTCGTGAACAAGACCCCAAGATACTTAAACTCCTCCACTTGGGGCAGGAGCCTGTCCCCAACCCGGAGAGGACAATCAACCTTTTTCCAGCTGAGGACCATGGACTCGGACTTGGAGGTGCTGATTCTCATCCCAGCCGCTTCACACTCAGTGGTAAACCGTCCCAGCAAGAGCTGTAGGTCATTGCTGGATGAAGCCAACAGGACAACATCATCTGCAAACAACAGAGATAAGATCCTGTGGTCACCAAGCATGACACCCTCCATTCCCTGGCTGCACCTAGAAATCCTGTCCATAAAAATTATGAACAGGATCGGTGACAAAGGGCAGCCCTGGCGGAGTCCAACTCTCACTGGGAATGACTCTGACCGAGTGTTGGCAATACGAACCAAACTCTCACAACGGTCGTACAGAGACCAAATAGCTCATAACAACAAGCCCGATACCCCATACTCTCGAAGCACCACCCACAAAAATCCACGAGGGACTCGGTCAAATGCCTTTTCCAAGTCCACAAAACACATGTAAACTGGTTGGGCAAACTCCCATGAACCCTCGAGAATTCTCGAGAGGGTAAAGAGCTGGTCCGATGTGCCACGGCAAGGACGAAAACCACATTGCTCCTCCTGAATCCGAGGTTCGACCAACGGCCGGACTCTCCTCTCCAGTACCTTGGCATAGACCTTTCCAGGGAGGCTGAGGAGTGTGATCCCTTTAAAGTTGGAGAACACCCTCCGGTCCCCTTTTTTAAAGAGAGGAACCACCACCCCGGTTTGCCATGCCAAAGGCACTGCCCCTGACCTCCACGCAATGTTGCAGAGGCGTGTCAACCATGACAACCCAACAACATCCAGGACCTTGAGGTACTCAGGGCGAATTTCGTCCACCCCCGTGGCCCGGCCACCAAGGAGATTTTTAACCACCTTGGTGACCTCAGCCCCTGTAATAGGTGAGTCATCCCCCTCGTCCCCAAACCCTGCTTCCTCTGTGGAAGGCATATCAGTGGGATTGAGGAGATCCTCGAATTATTCCTTCCACTGCACGACGATATCCCCAGTCGAAGTCAACAGTGTCCCATCCACACCATACACAGTGTGGACGGGGAGCTGATTTCCCCTCCTTAGCCGCTGGACAGTTTGCCAGAATCTTTTTGAGGCAGACCGAAAGTCTTGTTCCATGGCCTCACCGAACTCCTCCCATACCCGGGTTTTTGCTTCAGCAACCACCCGAGCTGCACTCCACTTGGCCTGCCGGTACACCTCAGCTGCTTCGGGAGTCCCACAAGCCAACCAAGCTTGATAGGACTCCTTCTTCAGCTTAATGGCCCCCCTCACCACTGGTGTCCACCACTTGGTTCGGGGGTTGCCACCACGAGATGCACCGACCAACTTGCAGCCGCAGCTCTGGGCCGCCGCTTCAACAACAGAGGTGGAGAACATGGCCCATTCAGATTCCATGTCTCCAGACTCCCTCAGAATGTGGTTGAAGTTCTTCCGGAGGTGGGAGTTTAAGACCTCCCGGACAGGGGCCTCAGCCAGACACTCCCAGCACACCCTCACTATACATTTGGGTCTACCAGGTCTGAATGGCTTCCTCCCCTGCCATCGGATCCAACTCACCACCAGGTGGTGATCAGTTGACAGCTCTGCATCTCTCTTTACTCGGGTGTCCAAGACATACGGTTGCAGGTCTGATGATACGATAACAAAATCGATCATCGATCTGCGACCTAGGGTGTCCTGGTGCCAGGTGCACATATGGACACCCTTATGCTTGAACATGGTGTTCGTTATGGACAGACTGTGGTTAGCACAGAAGTCCAATAACTGAACACCACTCGGGTTCAGATCGGGCAGGCCGTTCCTCCCAATCACCCCCCTCCAGGTTTCACTGTCGTTGCCCACGTGCGCATTGAAATCCCCCAGTAGGACAATGGATTCTCCAAGAGGAGCACCCTCCAGCACCCCAGTCACAGACTCCAAAAAGGGTGGGTACTCTGAAACATCATTTGGTGCATAGGCACAAATGATGGTCAGGACCTGTTTCCCAACCTGAAGGTGCAGAGAAGCAACCCCTTCGTCCACCGGGAAAAACTCCAATATAGAGGCAGCAAGGTGGGGCGATACAAGAATACCCACCCCTGCTCGTCGCCTCTCGCCCGGGGCAACTCCAGAAAAGGCCAAGCTCCAGCCCCTCTCCAGGAGACTGGTTCCGGAACCGGAGCTGTGTGTTGAGGTGAGGCCGACTATATCTATCCGGTATCTCTCAACCTCGTACACCAGCTCAGGCTCCTTCCCCACCAGAGAGGTGACATTCCACATACCAAAAGCCAGTTTAGAAAGCCTGGGATCAGTCCGCCAAGGTCTCCGCCTTTGACCGCCACCTAATCCACATAGCACCGGACCCCCATGATCCCTCTTGCAGGTGTTGAGCCCACTGGACGGTGGACCCATGTAACTCCTTTGGGCTGAGCCCGGCCGGGTCCCATGGGTGGAAACCCGGCCACCAGACGCTAGCCTTCAAGCCCCTCCCCCAGGCCTGGCTCCAGGGTGGGGCCCCGGTAACCCCATACCGGGCGGGGTACACTGAATCCTTGATATACAATTTATCATGAGAGTCTGTTGGATCGTTCTTAGTCTGGTCCTTCACCCAGGACCAGTTTGTCTTGGGAGACCCTATCAGAGGCAAATTGCCCCAGACAACATAGCTCCTGGGATCACTGGGGCACGCAAACCCCCCCACCACGATAAGGTGACAATCCATGAGGGGGGTGATGATCCATGAGGATCGTAAAACCCAGCGCTACAAAAACAACTTTGTTCTTGCTGCTGTCAAAGAGTTGAACAAGTTGTAACAATATATTGCACATAATTTAGTTACCTATTTATTAACTCCATTTTATATTTACTTATTTTTGTAGGATTTTTATTTGGGTTCTAAATCTTTTATTGGGTTTTAGACCTTTGAGTTTTTAACCTCTTTGACATAGTCTTTAACTTTTTAATATGACCCTTCTCTCTTATCTCTGGTTTTTCTCTCATCTCTTTGTCTTTATATCCTGATTGATGGAGCTTTGAGTATTTTTATCATGTTTATAGTCAGCTTCATGTGTGCCTGTGTTTGTGTTTATGTTGATTCTAATTGTGGTTTGTAAATATGGATGTCACCAGACTGCAAAACAAATCTACCTACGGGTACAAATAAAGTAACCTGAACCTAAACCTGAACCTGAACATGTATGCAGAACAGCAAAACTAACAATGTGTCATGTTACTGCAAGTGAAAATAGGAAGAGTCATGACCAGTCATAAAACTTAGCATTCAAAGTTAAAGAGGACAATTACATTAAATTATTTGTTTTAAGTAAAGATTGATGCCAATGTAGGGATATTTCATAAAATATAGGGTAATAAAATACAGGGATTATTTATTTTATTTAATAGTGGGTGTGTGAGGGGACAGAATTAAACCCTCACCTCTGCATTTGCTAATTAAAATAAATAAGCACTCATTAAAAAGGGGCACCAGTCCTAAAGGACACTTATATTAAACTTAGTTTTAACAAATTTTGTACCTTCAATTACTTAATGGATCAGTCTCAAAATTTAAGGGAGTTCTTTTCCTGCTGTGATCTAAGAAACATATATATGCGAAAGGAAAATGCTTCAACTTCTCTCATTCACCCTTTTATTAAACTCATTCAGGTTACATGATATGGCATTCAAATGATGGATAAACAGATTCAAATGATAACAGGTGTCTAATATCACATCAACTGTTAGTGTATTCCTGAACATAAAATCTAGCATTAAACCTTTGTAGAACTAAGGAGAAACCAGACTTATGTTTCAACGGTAAATGAAGGCTGAAATGTCTAACAAAACAGAATGCAATTTTATGGGGAAAATTCATAAGCTGATCATCTAAAAATGAACTTCTGAATTAATCTCCAAAAATGAAAGGAAGTTACTTAAAAATGAATAAGAGTCTTCCTTCAGTTTATAGTTTTATCCTATTGCTGAGAAACTAATTGTACCATGAAATACTGGTTATGTTCAATTGTAATTTAAATGTTCGGACATCACGTTTAACCCAGCAGATAGGAAAATGGGAGTCTCACTGATGAACAGTTGTAGGTCCACTTGTTCAGCTGGTCGGTGCCGGCTAGGGTTTGGTCATTGGGACCCAGAGATGGAGCGACCACTGCAAGGCTCCTTGATGTTCACAACTAAGCGTAAGAAGTGCAGACTCAGCCGGGGGGGGGGGGGGGGGTCACTTAGACGGACAGCGAAGAGCAGCATTGGAGAGCTGTCTCAGAGTGGCGTGAAGAGTCCTTGGGGAACAAGTCCTAATTTGTGAGGTCTCTGGCTGCGGGATAGACCAAAAAAAAAAAAAAAAAAAAAACTGAAGGAGAAAATTCTCAGTTAGGCGGGTATGAGGCCGGAAAGAAAGTCCAAAACACAATCTCTGTTCACTTTAAATTAGGATAATTAAAGGTTCACTTAAATGGCGTGAAAAGTCAGAAAATCTAAGAAAAACATTTACTAGGATAAGAATGGCTTCTGAGGTGAAGAAAAAAAATATTTTGAGAGTTTGACTCTCTCCTTAAGACGAGCTCGTAAGAAAAAGATGGTTTCTCTTCAGTAACCAGAAAAATGAGAAAACTAACGCAGGATTTGACAAACTTCACACAGATCAATTTAGATAAAAGAAAACTGCAAGGAACTTTGAAGAAGTGAAAAAAAAAACTTTTCTCTGAGATCTAGATCGCTATTCTGTTTCTTTAATCTTAATCTTAAACTTCTTCTTCTTAATCTATTCTTCTCTCTCATAAATTCTTTATCATCTCTCTCTCTCTCTCTCTCTCTCTCTCTCTCTCGTGCGCATGCGTGGGCGTTTGTGGGAGCAGGGGTGTGGAGTGGTGTCGAGTGAGTACTTTAAACTTTGTATTTTCTAACTTTTTCTCTATCTTGTGTGTTTGAGGTGTGTGTGTTTAATATAGTGGGTTGAGTGTGTGTGTGCTGGGGTGTGAGTGTTGGAGTGAGTGTGTTGGGGAACGGTAGCTTCTGCTGCCGGTTTTTCCCGGCCGGCATCATGCCGGTGATTGATGGTGGTGTGGAGTTTGAGCGCTTAACCCGGCGTCATGGTGTGAGAATCCTCCCGACAGTTCCCTGTTCTGTGGAGGAGGCCAGCCTCGCTGTAGGACAGGTGGTTGGGCATGGCAGCATAAAATCAGCATCGAGGATGAACAGCGCAATTGTGATCTTTCTGGATTCGACTGAGAAAGCTGATCAGGTGGTTGCACAGGGAGTGGTCATAGGTGACACTTTTACTCCCGTTTTACCGCTGGCGAACCCGTCTAGGAGGATCACCATTTCAAACGCTCCTCCTTTCGTTAAAAATGATCAGCTGATTAGAGAGTTGTCCCGTTTTGGCCAGGTTGTGTCCCCTATCAGAATGGTCTCTCTGGGTAGTAAATCACCCCTGCTGAAGCATGTTGTATGTCATAGGAGGCAGTGTTTCATGGTGTTGAAAGACAGCTCTGCTGAACTGAATGTGTCTTTTAATTTCAGGATTGACGGCTTTAGCTACTTGGTGTTTGCAACATCTGAAACCATGAAGTGTTTTGCGTGTGGCGCAGAAGGCCATCTTATTAGGTCATGTCCTGAAAAGGCGAACACAAAGAGCACTGGCGGTAAGAAAGGTGACGCCGCTGTTTCTGGTGGTCCGGAGGGTAGCGCTACATGTGGTGCGGCGGATGCCGCTGCGGCGCCCGCTTCTGCTGGGGCGGTCGCGGCCGCGACCGCGTCCGCGTCCGCGTCCGCTTCTACTTCTGCGGGGGCGTCCGCGTCCGCGTCCGCTTGTGCTGGGGCGGCCGCGGCCGCCTCTGCTGGGGTGGCCGCGGCGGGCGCGGTAGTTGCCCCCCCAAACAGTGATGGTGGGGAATTTCTGTCTGGCGGCAGCTCTGATCATTGTGACGAGCCTGTCGCCCGGGGTAAACAGGTGGAGGGTGTAAGTAAAAGTGCAGTTAAACGAAGGAACGTAAATGAACAGACTTTGCAGGCGGGGGAGGAGCGGTTTGAGGCTGTAGGGGACACACAGAGCAAACACTGCATGACAAACGTTGCAGTTCATGAAGAAATGCAGGAATGTAGTTTTGCTGAAGAGGATCCTTTTAAAGCTGCACAAAAAAGAAAAAGTGCTGAAAACTTACAGAGCTCTGCTAAATCTAGTAGGGTTGGGAAGTTAGATTTACTAGATGAGAGCGTCTCTGACGAAAGTGGAGCTGAGTCTGAAATGATGCAGACGCAGACGCAGGAGGAGCAAAGCTCCTATTGTTTTTCCAAAATTAGGCAATTTCTCCAGGTGACCAAGGGGAGCAGAGCTGTGAAAGTGGAAAATTACTTTCCAGATCTGGAGTTATTTGTGGCATCAGCTCGCAAGCTGATGAAACTGAATGATGGGAATGAGACTTTTACTGATCAGGAAATTTTTCGTTTAAAGAAACTGGTTGTCAAACTGAAATCACAAATTACTAACAGTCATGTTGACTCTTAGTTTGTTTCTTCCCTTTTATGCTATGTGTGTGTTTTTTTACTGTACCCTATTTTTATCCTTTTTAATGCCCCACCTTAGAATTGGCACTCTTAATATTAATGATGTAAAAAGGGCCTCTTTATACAAGCTTTTTAATTTAAAGAAACTTGACGTGCTGATGGTCCAGGAGACTCACGGCACTGTGGACATTGAGAGCCATTGGAGAAAAGAGTGGGATGGCTGCATTTTTTTTAGCCACAAATCCAGTAGCAGTGGGGGGGTGGCTGTACTTTTCTCTAGGGGTTGTGTGCCTGTCTCTTATGAGGTAGAAGAGGTGGTGAGAGGTCATTTCCTCTTATTAAAGGTACAGTTTGAAAACGTGAACTTCGTTTTTATAAACGTGTATGTGCCAACACAGAGAGCAGAGAGGATCAGGGTCTTTGACGTGCTTTCGGATACGGTTAAGTCCTGTGATCCAAATAGTTTTTTATTTCTGGGGGGTGATTTTAACTGTACATTAAACCACAGACTAGACAGGAACCATCAGGAGCCTCACCCTGCTTCTGCCAATAGGCTGAGAGAACTGGTGAAAACACATGAAATGGCCGATGTGTGGGGATCACATCATGGGGACCAGAGGCAGTACACCTGGAGCCATGTCAAAGATAACCTTTTATCTATGGCTAGGTTAGACCGTTTTTATGGTTTTAAACATCAAATGAGTGTTTTTAAAAATAGTTGTATCTGTCCTGTTGGTTTCACTGATCACTGCCTGCTGTTTTGTTCTGTGTTTATTGAAAATGTAAAGTGTAAGAGTGCTTTTTGGCATTTTAACCATACACTTTTAAATGATGTGTTTTTTAAAGAGGTTTTTCATGATGTTTGGAAGTCACACAGGGAACAAAAACCCTCTTTTAGTTCTCTCCAATTGTGGTGGGATTTTGGTAAGGCCCAGATAAAACAACTCTGCCAACAGTACACTCAAAATGTCACTCGTAGCTTGACCCAATCCTTGAAAGTTCTGGAGACTGAGGTGGTAGAACTAGAGGAGTTGCTCAGTTCTACAGGAAAACAGGGGCACTTAGAGGCTCTCAAGTCAAAAAGGTCAGCCTTGGCTAGCTTGCTAGGGGTCACCGCACAGGGTGCTCTGGTCCGCTCACGCTACATGGATGTAGCTCTGATGGACTCGCCCTCCCAGTACTTTTTTGGACTGGAGGGGAAAAATGGACAGAGAAAGCTCATTCACTCCTTGTTGGGCGATGACGGGAGAACAATCTCCACAGCAGCAGAGATCAGGAAACACGCTGCTAGCTTTTACAGTAAATTGTTTAGAGCAGAGTGGAGGGAGGACACGGCACTGGGCCAGGTTTTCCTTGATGGTCTTCCAGTGCTCTCAGAGGACCTTGTTGCCGGCTTGGATGCTCCACTGTCTCTGTCTGAGCTGCATACGGCGCTAATGAGCCTCCAGAATGGAAAATCACCAGGCATAGATGGTCTCTCTGTGGACTTTTTTAAGGAATTCTGGCCCCTGCTTGGTCCAGACCTGCTGGAGGTTCTCCAAGATAGCTTGGAAAGGGGGACCCTACCCACGACCTGCAGGAGGGCCATCATCACACTGTTGCCGAAAAAGGGGGACCTCCAGAGCCTAAAGAACTGGAGGCCAGTCTCTCTGCTCTGCACAGACTACAAGATTCTCTCAAAAGCTCTGGCCCGAAGACTGAGAAAGGTGATGAGCGAGCTCATTCATGTAGACCAGACTTACTGTGTGCCTGGCAGGCTGATTAGTGACAACGTCACTTTAATTCGGGATATTTTGGAGGTCTCTGGTTCATTGGCGGTAGAAACTGGTTTGATTTCAATTGACCAGGAAAAGGCGTTTGATCGGGTTGAACACCAATATTTATGGACAGTTTTAACAGCTTTTGGGTTCAGCCCAGGCTTCATAGCCAGGATACGGGTCTTGTACAGTGACATTGAGAGTGTGCTGAAGATAAATGGGGGCCTGTCTGCCCCTTTAAAAGTCCAGAGGGGGGTTCGGCAGGGCTGCCCTCTCTCAGGGATGCTGTACTCCCTCGCCATAGAGCCTTTGCTTCACTGCCTGAGAAGGGATCTATCAGGAGTTACTTTTCCTGGCTGTGACACCACGTTCAAGCTGTCGGCCTATGCAGATGATGTAGTCATTCTGCTAAACAAGCAGAGTGACATTGACGTTCTGGTTAGGAGTGTCAATCTTTTTGGCCAACTTTCCTCTGCAAAGATAAACTGGGGAAAAAGCGAGGCTCTGATGGTGGGGGAGAAACTAGAAAATCAGCTTACGCTGCCGGGTGGGTTGATTTGGAAAAAAGGAGGTTTTAAGTATCTTGGCGTCTTTATTGGAAATCAGCAGTTTGAGCAAAAAAATTGGGATGGGGTCATAGAGAAGATTAACGGGAGACTAAACAAGTGGAAGTGGCTAATGCCAAGAATATCTTTTAGAGGAAGAGTGCTCATTTTAAATAATCTTGTTTCCTCATCCCTGTGGCACCGCCTCATGTGCATGGACCCCCCTGCTGGTTTGTTGTCCAAAATTCAGTCTGTTTTGGTGGACTTTTTTTGGGGGGGTGGACTCCACTGGGTTCCTCAAGCCCTGTTATTTCTTCCCAAAGAGGAGGGGGGGCAAGGAGTGATTCATTTAGCTAGTAGAGGTGCTGCTTTTAGACTGACTTTCATACAGAGACTGCTGACGGGCCCCCAGGACCTGGTATGGAGGCCTTTGGCCTGTGTTATTTTACAGAGAGTCCTTGGGCTTGGGCTAGACCTCCCTGTGTTTTTAATGGATTTTAAGAACTCTAATGCACTGTCTTTACCCAGTTTTTACCGCAGTCTCTTTTCAGTGTGGACTCTTTTTAAAAAACAAAGAGGGCCATGCGATTCCCTCTACTGGTTGTTGAAGGAGCCGCTGGTTTTTGGTGGTCGCCTTGGTGTCCTGCCGGGAGTTGGAAGGACCTTCCTTGATAGGCTGTGTTCCAGGAACATTCTCACTCTGAAGCAAGTGGTGGAACTGGCTGGTCCTGGCCTCAACAACGCCTCAGCTTTAGCAGCTCATCTTGGTGTCAGGTCAAATCGTTTCATCGATGGTCTTCTTGCACACTGGAAACAGGAGCTTCATGGACTTGAGCACTCCCTACTCTTGGACTTTAGCAATGGCACGCTGCAGCCAGAAAGCACTGACCCCTTTCCCTCTCTCACGCTCTATATGGACTTTGACGTCGCTCCTTGCTCCTTACTGGCATTCTGTGCTCCCACTGGTGTGGACTTTGGAGGAGCCAGTGGTAAGGCACTCTACAGACTGGTGGTGATGGCACTCAACAAGGACCGATTGAACACCTGTGTGGACACTCCTTGGAGAGCCTATTTTAAACTAGGAAAAGGGCATCGGCCTGCCTGGAGGGCTCTTTACAAAGCCCCTCTCCCTAAGAGACATGGAGACTTACAGTGGAGGGTCCTGCATGGTATTATAGCTGTCAATGCTTTTGTTTCTGTGATTAACAGCAGTGTCAGTGATCAGTGTGTTTTTTGTTCCTCTAGGGAGACTGTTTTTCATTGTTTTATTGAATGTCAGCGCCTGAGTGGCCTCTTTGAACTTCTCACAAAACTTTTTCATATTTTTAAGGAAGTTTTCTCTAAGCAGGTTTTCATTTGTGGTTTTATGTACAATCGTCGTTTTAAGCAGAAGTGTCAACTACTGAACTTTGTTTTAGGACAGGCAAAGTTGGCTATCTATGTAAGCCGGAGAAGAAAACTTGAAAATGTTGAGAATGATGTTGATGTCAAAATTTTATTTGTGAGGCTACTTAAAGCCAGAATCAGGCTGGACTTTCAGTTTTTTATGGGGAATGGGGATGTGGAAGGTTTCAGGACCCTCTGGTCCCTGGAGAATGTCCTCTGTTCAGTTCATGATGGACAGCTTTTTTTGGGGCGTTTTTTGGGGGATTAATTTTCTGTGTAACATAGCATGATATAGAAATTGTATTGACTGATGGACAAGTGTGTTTATTAAAGATCCTTTAAAAATCAAAATCTCTCTCTCTCTCTCTCTCTCTCTCTCTCTCTCTCTCTCTCTCTTCTCTACTTTACATGTTTTTTCTTTCTAACTTAATCTTCTGATCTATTTCTTCTTCTAACATGCAGGGCGGCTCCGCACTTTTTAACTGAGTGCGCCGTTGGGTTATAAAACAGGGGCCGGCTGCAAGACAGACCAATCAGATCTCATAAAGAAGAGTTTTGAATGGCTTGGTCCAATGAGAAAACATCTCTTTGTTTGGGAACAGCCAATCAAATGAAAAGGGCATTATCCCGTGAAAGAGAGAGAAAGCCGGGATCAGGAATGATAACAGACAAGAATTAATACCCATTCAGTTCTTATAAAATTAGGCTCTCAGTATAAGATCTAACTAACTTAAGTGACTTGGCTAATATTCAGTGATCATGCATTTATACCATTACTACTAATATTAACATTCGTTTGACTAACACTCATGAACATAAACATTTCTAATACATGTTTATAATACATGCACTCATATTTAGATCAAGGATTAATGAATTACTGCAAACCCTGGTCGGTGATCAAAAGTATGATTTTCAGTGTCCTTAGGATCCGGGGGAGATGATAAGCTAAAAGAAACTTAAAGTTTAGTAAGAATTGACAGTCAGATTATACATAATGAAAGACATTCTGTAGATGTCCACTAGGAGGTACTGTTGAGCTGTAGGTAACTTCTTTAAGTCTCTGGTATCTGTCAAATGAAGGAAAGGAGGCCATATAGAAGTTTATGGTTTTTTTAAGAGCATTAGTTCCTGTAGGGTGGATGCTATCAACATGAACTGTTTACTTTGGGGATTTGGTAATCCAGAGTTTTTCAGAATCAGAATCAGAATCAGAATGAGATTTATTGCCATTGTTCATGTAGTACACAAACTAGGAATTTGTCTCGGTGCAATGCTGCAACATTAAATATGGAGTAGCACTAAAGATAAAAATAAAAAAACTATTCATACAATAAAAGGTAGAATATGAATAAGTAACACTAATCTATGCATTTTTAATGGTCCATTTAAGCCTTTAAAAGCAAATTTTGATCCTTACCATCTCTGCAAGAGGAAACTGTTTACATTGGGGTCCTGGAAAAGGCATTCTTGGTCAGGCCTTGAGTGAGGGCTGCTTTAATATGAAGAAAAGTGAGATTCCTGTAGAATGAAGAAAGGTGGAATTCCTGTAGAATGAAAAAAAGTGAAATTCCTGGAGAATGGAGGAAAGTGATCTTCTGGATTGGTTTGAGGAGACGTTGATGCTACACCAACATACAACAATAATTTAGAAAAAATGATTTAACTTTGAGCCAGTTGCAGACACCACGCACACACGGAAAAAATAGTTTACAATAATGTTTATTGTGTTCATGATCAAGGAAACATGAGGCGAGAATCTGGCAACCCTGCCAGCAGAAGAGACAATGGAAGGCGAGTATCTGAATGGCCAAGATGACAGTTATTGTTTGTGTTGATTTCTTACAGTTGCTGAGCATTGATGTCAGCTGCACAGCTGATACTTCCTACAGCTTGCTGTGTGCTGTCCTGAACTGGTGAGGGCACATGTCCTGAATGATGAAGTGAAGGGAGCTGTCCCAGCTAGGGCTAGAGCAGATGACAGGTTGGAGATCAGGTGGAAACTGACTGGTTGTAGTGCTGAGGAGAATGTCCACAGTCCACCAGGGAATTAAGTCCACTGTGCACAGGTTTGGTCCTAGGAGAGAGCATAAAAAAGTGAGCAATATAAAGCGGAAGTGTTGTGAGCTGGGAATCGAGTGCTGTTTCAGCACGCCCACAGTCACATGACCATAGAAAACGAGGCCTTGCTATGTCGGCCACATCACATGACTCGAGAGCTTGCGTGAAGTTTGAGGGGGTTAGGCATATACCATAAGTCAGGGAGAGCATTACACAAGTTAGAATTAGGTTCAGTAACATTAAACAAAAACACAATACATTTACTAAATATTACACAGAGATACATGTATACACACTCATTCACACAAACAAAGCTGGAGAGGTAGTAAGAGGAGCAGACAGAAACCACAAACAGTTGCAATGCTTCTTTCTTAAAAAAAATCTTTAAACAATTCCCATTTAATAACAATCCCCAGCTGCAGAAGCACCAGCAAGTTCCCTGATGTTCCACAAGATAGATTTTCCCATCTCTCTCTCTCTCTCCTGTGGACGGCGTGGCGGGGCCTTCCGCCGCAGCTGAGGCTGCCGGAGCGACCTCTGCTCCCGCCGCTACTATGGATGACGTTGCGGGGCCTTCCGTCGGTCCTGCTCCGGAGCCTGCCGCTGTGTCTGTGGACAGCCCAGCTGTGGCACCTGCAGCCCAGCTTACGGCCGGGAGCGTCGCTGGTGATGGTGCCCGAACTGTCACTGATGGTGCGTCAGAATCTCGCTGTGTGACATCAGCGGCTGTGCTTCCGGAGATTGCTACAGTTTCAGAGCAGGAGACGGAGCAGCGACAGTCAGCTGCTGTGGGTGGCGTCCAGGAAAATGTGGCCCATGTTGAATCCACTGGCCAAGTGAACCAAACAGTCAGCTGAGTTTTGCTGAAGAGGAAATGGAATCTGATCCCGACACTGTGTCTAATACTGAGTCTATTGAGGCAAAATGCAGTACAAACACGAGTTTGTATTCACTGGAAGAAATAAATGCTTTTCTGGATGAAACCTATAACCAGGCCATTAAAGTCACTGACTACTTCAGTGACACTGATAAATTCATTAAGTCTGTTAATGTGCTAAGAAGGCAGGTTGGTCTTGACTTCCTGGATGAAAGGAAACGTTTTCACCTCAAGAAACACCTCACAGCCCTGCGTAAAGCAGCAGGGGGGAACAGGGGTCAAGCGCCCCCGACAGGAGGAATAAATGGCGGTCGTTCCTCTGCCTATTTTACACATTTTTGGGATATTGTTCGATCAGACTTTTATATGACGTTTCTAATTGACTGTAATTGATTGTCACGGAACTGGATCTTTACCGGTCTCCTGCCAGCGCGCAGCAAGGACTTGGCCTGGCTTGAAAACGGGAGGCCTGTGGCTCTTCTTTGCACCGACTACAAGGTCACGGTTTACTCGCCTGCAGGGCATGGATGCCCCAACGTTTTCTTTCTACAATCTGGACGAGCCTGCTGCAAAGATGACTTGCTTGAAAATCCCGCATGGTCTAAGGACTACAATCCATCTGAGAAGAGGAAAATGTCTCTTGGACGTACAACGGAACTGGCTGCGGGCGCACAGCACTATCTCTGCTGCCGGAGGAAGGGGACTTGGCCTTGCTTAACAACTGGAGGCCTGTGGCTCGTCTTTGCACGGACTACAAGGAAGACTCGGACTACTGCCACTGGCAATGTGGACTGAGTGGACTGCAAGGAATACTTTGTGTTGTGTGGGGGAGGAGGATGACTTATGTTTGCACTGTTCCAATGTGAGACACTTGGTGGAATGATATTGGTGCTCTTACATTTTCTTGAATTGTGCAATAAAGGCATTTTTTAAAATTCAAACTCTCTCTCTCTCTCTCTCTCTCTCTCTCTCTCTCTCTCTCTCTCTCTCTCTCTCTCTCTCTCTCTCTCTATCTATCTATCTATCTATCTATATCTATCTATCTATCTATATCTATCTATATATCTATCTATCTATCTATCTATCTATATATATATATATATATATATATATATATATATATATATAGATAGATATATATAGATATATATATATATATAGATATAGATATATATATAGATATATAGATAGATAGATATATAGATAGATAGATAGATAGATATAGATATAGATATAGATATATACATACAGTATATATATACACACACATACATCCATACATCTTATTCCACTTAATCCTTTCCGGGTCGAAGGGAGCTGGAGACTATCCCAGCATCCTTGGGAGAGAGGCAGGATACACCCTAGACAGATCGCCAGTCCAAGATCGCTAGTCCTGTATATATATATATATATATATATATATATATATATATATATATATATATATATATATATACTGTATATATAGGTGTAAAAAAAGTGATTCCCCCCTTCCTGATTTCTCATTTTTTTTTGTATGTTTGTCACACTTAAATGTTTCAGATCACCACACACATTTAAATATTAGCCAAAGATAACACAAGTAAATGCAAAATGCAGTTATTAAATAAAGGTGTTTATTATTAAGGGTAAAAAAAAAAAAATCAAAACCTACATGGCCCCATGTGAAAAAGTGTTTGCCCCCTCTGTTACATACACACATAAATTAATTGTTGTTTATCACATCTTTGGAAAGCTGAGTTAAATTTATGTACCCCAAACCAGGCCTTATTGCTTCCAAGCCTGTTCTCAATCAAGACATCACTTAAATAGGACCTGCCTGACAAAGTGAAGTAGACCAAAAGATCCTCAAAAGTTAGGCATCATGCTGCTATCCAAAGAAATCCAGGAACAAATGAGAAACAAAGTAATTGAGGTCTATCAATCTGGAAAGGGTTATAAAGCCATTTCTAAAGCTTTGGGACTCCAGCAAACCACAGTGACAGCCATTATCCACAAATGGCAAAAACATGGAACAGTGTTGAACCTTCCCAGGTGTGGCAGGCTGACCAAAATTACCCCAAGAGTGCAGTGACAACTCTTCCAAGAGGTCACAAAAGACCCCACAACAACATCCAAGGAACTGCAGGCCACACTTGCCTCAATTATGGTCAGTGTTCATGACTCTATCATAAGAAAGAGACTGGGCAAAAATGGCCTGCATGTTAGAGTTCCAAGACAAAAACCACTGCTGAGCAAAAAGAACACAAAGGCTGATGTCAGTTTTGCCAGAAAACATCTTGATGAGCCCCAAGAACTTTGGGAAAAATACTCTGTGTACTGATGAGACAAAAGGTGAACTTTTTGGAAGGTGTGTGTCCCATTACAGGGAGGAAGGAGAAACATCATGCCAACAGTAAAATACAGTATGGTGGTGGTAGTTTGATGGTTTGGGGCTGTTTTGCTGCTTCAGGACCTGGAAAACTTGCTGTAGTAAATGGAACCATGAATTCTGCTGTCTACCAAAAATTGTAGAAGGAGAATGTCCTGCCATCTGTTCGTGACCTCAAGCTGAAGCACACTTTGGTTCTGTAGCAGGACAATGATATAAAACACACCAGCAAGTACACCTCTGAATGGCTTAAGAAAAACAAAATGAAGACTTTGGAGTAGCCTAGTGAAAGTCCTGGCCTAAATCCGATTAAGATACTGTGGCATCACCTTAAAAAGATAGTTCATGCTCAAAAACCCTCCAGTATAGCTAAATTACAACAGTAGGGTCTTTCGGACAGACAAGTTCAAGAACTCAGTTGTAGAACTGTTTAGTTCTAGGAACTACCTTGTCCCGGGGGAATGTTTTCATTTTGTATTTGCACAGGCAGTGAGGGGGTGTGGTAGAGACTGGTGAGAGGCAAGGATCTGCGAATGACATGTACCTACGCACCTCACTCAACAACAAGTAAGCTAGCATTGAGAGTGAGGAGTGTTCATGTTCTTCATGGCAGTAATATTTTGGACTGCCAAATGGTGCGTCTAATGTCAAGGCTGGAGGAATTCATAGAGAAAGTCCTGAAATGAAATGAAGAATCACATGACAGGCAGCCCTTCTTCATTCCATGGAGAAAGAAAGAGCAGCGCTGCAGACAAAAGTCTAACTTATTGAACATGCGCCGATTGTATGTGGGTCGAATGGGTTAATATTTCTGATGGTATTTTACTCTTGTTGTTGAGCTGATTATAACAGTTGAATATTTCAGACAGTATTGTAACATATACTGTTTGCATTTCAGACATTGCTGCGGCTTATTGTGCAACGCTCCTCACCGTCCGAGTCCAGAGCAGAGTAGTAAAAAGGTTGAACTGGTAGAAAAAAGGTTGAACAGTGGACAACAAATTTCTGTATGTCCAGAGGGACATTTCAATACGTGTGTCTCTGTCTGAAGCCTGAGAAAATGAATACAACTCATGTCTGGCAGTACAGCTACCTGCTGCAGATAGGAGATGGAGTGTGTGCAGTCTGATATGCAACCTGGTGCCTTCCAACTAATCACAACACACATTTTCACAATAAGCCATTGTGAGAATTTTTTTTTTTTTTTATGTTGTGTGAAATCAAGATTTCCTGCCTTTAAACTGTGTGCATTATGAAATCTATCAGTAGTACATCAGTAGCAGGCTTTAAAGGTTAAGAATTAATCAGTGACTGAAGGAGTTATTTGTGGTTTAAAAATGTTTAATTATGAGGGGATGCTGTCACAATATATGGTCAGTATGTGATGGTTAAAATCTGGAAGGAATGTGGTGAAATGTTTGCTTTGAAATGGTCAGTTAGAAAGCAACTCATACTGGCTCGGATGTCGCCCGGCTTAACAAGATCAGGAGTTCCTGGCAGCGGAGAGCGACGGACAGAGCTGCATGGAGGAATCTGATCGGACCTAAATGAAACAGTCATTGTCGCCCCCGACAGACTGCTATGATGAAGATGATGATGTAGAAGTGGCCAGAAGTGTATCATGTGACAAAATCAGGTCACCCTGTATAAGCCTGTGTGTTTTTAAACATATTTAGACATATGGATATTTAATATTAATATAAATACTGGGAGATTCATATTATATAATTAACCAAAACAGAAGTTTTTTTTTTTATTATTTTATTAAAGAAACAGTAAGGAATAAATTAGAACATCCCAACCTTTATTCCCACTTAAAATGGCTAAAAAAAAAAATACATTGATCATCAACATGAACATTTAATAATTTACTGAATATTTAACAGGGTGTCCAAACTGTATCACCTGACTGTATGTGAATGCCAGACCTTTGTTAAACATGAAAAACTTGGTTCATTTTAAAAAGAGGTTTATAAGCTGTAGTTCAGCACACCTGAGGACCAGAAAGGCTGAAGATGCAGTGAGCAGAGATGGATGATTTAATATTTCATAACTCTGACACAATCACATCTAACATCACTGTTGTTAACAACAAGAACACAGTTCTGACTCTTCAAGTGTTCATTTATTTATTTTCCAGTAAAATATTTTAAAAGCTTCAAACATACAGACACACCATAAATTTTCACTCTGGTGTTTCTACATCTCCCAGCTTGTCTGGGAACGTCTTGGTATCCTCTCTGATGAGCTGGAGCAGGTGGCCGGGGAGAGAGAATTCTGAGCTTCTTTGCTTGAGCTGCTGCCTCCACAACCTGGACTTCCAGAAAAGCGGTAGAAAATGGATGGATGGATGGATGGAAGGATGGTTTCTTCTCACTTTGGCACCTTACTCACAGCAGCCAGAAGAGTTTCACTCCACTTTCTCTTTCCTGGAAAAAAAAAACAAAAAAAAACAGGGAGGATGGAGACAAATATTAACAGACAATTCTAATACAGTTCTGTGAGACTCAACAACATGCATGGAAAATGCAATAGTAATGTTTCCTTTACCTGGCCTAAGGTGGCAGAGGGTGCTGACAGCAGCAGATGTCAGGCAGATTGCAGTCCCTGAATAAAGACACATTTCTCGATCAGAACCATATTATAAAAAAAGAACTTGGCAAAACTGGCACGGTAGATCAGCGAGGCCAGAGGTCCAAAACCTGTGGCTCTTCTGCTCATATTCAGTGGACAGAAAAAGTGTCACATGGATGACAGAATAAATTCACTGAGATACAAGAAAAAGATGCAAATCAAAAAGGGGAAAACTTTAATTTGAGAGAAAAATAAGTATAATATGCAAGAATGTTGTTTATTTATAAGACTATAATTGTGAGTTTATTAGAAAAAAATTCAAAATTAAAAAGAAAAAATAAGAAAATGCATGTGTTGCACATTTTAGAAAGTGCAAAATTATTAGGATAAATGCTGTGCAATTACAAGAAGCCCCAGATTAATGAAAAAAAAGAGTTTCAAATAAAAAAATGCCTCAAGTTTAAGTGGAAAAATGATGTAAATTTACAGTAAAATATCCCCTGCGGGTAAAAGAGGACAAGGATGCAAACGTGAGGAACTTAATCCACATTACAAGAAAAAAATTGCATATTAAAGAGAAACATTGGAAACTTCTGTGAAGTAAGGTCTACATTTGTAACAAAACAAATTTCAGAGGAAAAAAGGAAACAAATTAAGAAGAATTTTTTTTGAATTTTAGAGGAAAAAGAAATGCAGATTTAACTGGCAAAAGTGCTAGTGTTTAGAAAAGGAGTTGCAAATTGATTTCATATTTGGGAGAGACAAATTAGAAGTTAAGTGGGTGGAAAAAGTTATAAAAATAAGTTATAATTAATTTAAGTTATATTAAGTTATAATTATAAGTTGCATATTTTTTTCACATATTTACTAACCTTCAGCTCCTCCAAGGATGCCAACGGCAGACGGCAGACTGGGGTATCCTGTGGCAGCGGGTCTGGAGTTTCATACCCTGTGTAGGCAGGTCGATGCAAGATTGTGTTCAAAGTGTCGGCACGTTTCCTGGTCTTCTGGTTGTCCCAGTTGTGATTGTTGATGTCCTTAATTAAGCCACCGGAGTGGTGGCACAGTTGGTAGAGCATCCGCCTCACACCCGGGAGGCAGGGGCTCAAATCCCGGCCGGGTCATGCCAAAGACCATATAAAAGTGGAACTTCCTGCCGCCCAGCTTGGTGCTCAGCAATAATGGAATGGAGGAGGGAAATATGTGGCGGCGCCTTGCATGGCAGCGGCCCTCTGATTCTGCACTTGTGGTGTGTGTGATTAACACTGTAGATAGGTAAAGCACAATCTCGTTCTACTGTACATGTATGGTTGAATGACAATAAGGGTGATTTATTTAAATTTAATTGTTACAGTCCCGTTTGAGTTTTGTAATAATCTTCCTCACTGCTTCACATTGTGAAAAATCCCCGCTAACTGCAAGCTTATTTTCTAAAAATTATTACTCTCCGCTGCGAGCCCTCAAATTCTTGCAGAGCCTTCTCTCTGGCGTACAATGCCAGAAGAGCTCTGATCTCCTCATCGGTCCATTTGTCAGTGTTTTTTTTCATATAAAAACTTTTGACTGTTAGCAATTACAGGAAAAAAAAAACACAGCAAAGTTTCATTTTGAACATGGCAGCAAAGTGAGAAGCAGAAGTCTCTGGCAGTGGGCGTGGCTTACGAGTTCTGCCAATCAGCAAACACCTACGTCATATGAGTTCCCAGTTCACCAGAAAAGACCCTGCCTTGGAGCAGGAGCTAAAAGGGTTCTGGAACTGAAGTCGTTGTCCCTAGTTCCTATGCTGTCCAAACACAGTTAAACCGGCCTTATGTAGTTAAAAGGTTATAGGAACTGCAAAAGGTTCCTACAGTGCGAAAGCACCTATTTCTGCAAAGAAGAGTGGGCAAAGAATCCTCCCCAATGGTGTAAAAGACTCATTTCCAGTTACTGCAAACGCTTGACTGCAGTTGTTGCTGCAAAGGGTGGCCCAACCAGTTATTAGGTTTAGGGGGCAATCACTTTTTCCATTCAGTGGTTTCGTTCACTGAAAATTGTCCTTCAACAGAATTTTTTCAACAATGACTAAAAATTCCGAAAGCTGTCTATCATTTGAAAGACTACATGGATTAATTAAATGGATTAATTCATTAATAAAATTAATCAATTAAATGCATTTAATAAGATTACATCTAATTGAATTCAATTAAAATGATGGATAACAGACTGACAGCCTGTCTGAGAAAATGACAGATAACAAGAAAGTGTAATGCAACCTCTGATATATAGAGCATTGTGACTTTTCCAGGTCTTCCACTCAGATGCAGTTCTGACACACAGACAGCAGATGGAACTCTTTATTAAATGTTTCATAGCACTGTGTCGATGATGAAGCAAATATCTCAAACTTGTTCATTGTTTCGTAAGGCCTCAGTTTCACCATCACTATTTGAGGCTTACGTGATCCCACATTGGAGGAGAGGGTTTTATGAATGCTCTGGTCTGGAAGCAGGTCATCTAACATCTCCATGAAGAGTTGGTGCTACACAGGTGTGAGTGGTGCCGCAGCTGGGGAGAATAAGAGTAATTAGGAGACAAACAGCACGGTGTGCAGCCCAGATCATAACACAAGAGTGGCAGTTTCAATGTTTCTCATTAGGCTTCAGTTTGCACAGCTTATTCTTAACCCTTAGAATAATGTCAAAAAAGCCGAGCACTCTAAGCGTTAGCAGCCTATAAAAAAAAAAAAAAAAAAAAAAAAAAAAAAAAAAAAAAACACTGGTCAACACAAAATTAATTGTCTAAGGTTTTTTTTTTTTTTTTTAGCTGATTTAGGACAGTTTTGATGTGCTGAATCCAAAAACCACAGGTCAACTTTTTGAATTATGGCCACATGTTGTTTTATACGTTTTTCTTTACATGTACCGGTATTTTCACTTTTTTTTTTTTTTTTTTTTTTTTTTAGCAGTTAATCAAAAGCATATTTTTTTATTCAATTTTATCTGCACACTTCATGATTGTCATTTCATCTTTCCAGGGGAAGCAAAAAATGAAAGAAGACTCAATGGAAATGCTCAACAAATGAACACACCAATACTGAATGCCTTCTTGAAATAAGATGGCTGTTTTGTGAAAGGTTTCTTTGTTAATGATGTTGTCCTTTTTTTCCTTCCTAAACAGCTGGAACCTGATAATTTGTCAACAGAAAACTTACCTGCTCTGACAAAAGCAGAACACAAGCATTAGTTATTGCAGAAGGGACATTTTAAAAAAATACTGGTAACACTCAAATCACAAAGACCAATTAATTTTTTTTCCTGCTCTTCTGTTTTTATCATAATGACTCACACCTGGCCAAAATTTATTCTCCCTGACACACTTGATGAAGAGACAAACATAGTAAATCCAATTCTTCACCTTTTTAAATTTATCTGCACTTGTACTAAAACACTTTTTTTTTTTTTTTTTTTAAATGTGTTCACCGTTTAGTCGGTGGGAAATCTGAAATAGCAGCTGGAAATAGTTAAGCACAAGTGATACTTTTAATGAGGCTGGGGAAAAAATCTTTACAATTAGACTACCCATAAAAGGGCTTATAGTTTGATTATTAATTAGGTAATAAATGCTTTATAAATCATGTATAAGCATTTTACAAATCGATACAAGGTCACTATTTGGCAAGATAAGGTTATTGGCTAGAAAGGTTTATGATGCCTAAATGCTGGTAACATACTGTCAAATATCTGAAATTTGAGAACAGATATTTGGCAAGAAGCGGGTCAATATTTCCCTTTTTTATCTCATGGATTATAACGGTTTGATGGTTTCTAAAGTATTTACAGCCTAATTAATAACCTATGTATAAAGTATAAATCATTTATTAGGAGAGTCTTGGTGTAAAGTATTATAATAAAAACTGGATGAACCAGCTGTAGGGCAAACAATTTCAAATTATTCCAAGTAGCGTTCATAATTTTCCTTACACGGTGGTATTTGTCACAACCAAAGTTTCAAATTCATGACAGGCTTTAATATGCATGTCTGATGTTCAAAACAAAAAAAGTGCAGCAAACTCATAAAGGTGGATATGAAAGACAATAAGTAGTTGTGATCATCAGCCAAACAACAACAGCACGACATTCTTAAACAGAAAAGTTTTCCCCTGTTTTGTATGTTTTTATCTTCACAAAGTGATGAGATCCAGAGGCAGGTGACACAGTTCACATCAGATGACACTGCAGTTTCTCTATCAGTAAGGCCACTTAATAAAGAAATTTTAAAGACCAAGACCCATCGCTTTTTGTCCACTGATGTATGCAGACTCTCACCACCATTAGCTTGGTCATGAGTGGAAGGAAAAAACAGCTTCAAGTTTCTAAATTAAAGAGCCTGACAGCCAGCTTGTATGTGAGGGGAGTTGATGTTCGTCTCCCCGTCATCACCACAGTGAAAGAAACTCAGTCCACATGGTCACCACCAGCGATGCTGCTGAGGTAGAATTCCCACCCCCAAAGCCCCAACCACAACTCAAAAAAAAAAAAAAATCCCACCTCAAAATAACCATGTGCGATTGGGTTATAGCGATCTTGCAAAAAAATATAGACATTTTCACAGAAGTTTGTAAAATCATCTCACCTAAAGTCCTCTTTGATCCTCTGTGGCCTTTATCAAAGCATGTTGCAGCCCAGAGAGAAGTTGCACGCAACCACCGCTGCTCTGAGTACAATCCAAAAAGGACGTCTGCCGCAGCTTCTGTCGCTGCTGCAGTCACATGTTTGGGTGCATTTTGCCGATTCAGTTTCTATGATTCCCTCTTTCGTCAGCCCCTTCAGATGCAGTCCTTCAGTTTTTGCCATCCAAATATATGTTAATAGTGCAACAATATGACTGTAGTGTTGTTTCCATGTCTGTGTGTATATACTGGGCTGTATGTGTGCGTGTGTGTTTTGGTGATGGTGGCGGAATGAGCTTTTTCAGCACTACAAGTTCACACAGCTGGAGTGTAGCTTTCTTGATGGGGCTAGGCAGGACCGTGCTGGAGGGGCCAGGGGATGAAGGGAAGTGGCTCTTCTTGCCCCCAAGGATGGCATACTGGTTGTGGAGCTGCAACTATTGCACGGAAGCACTAGGGGCCTCTTCCCTTGCGCGGGTCCTGTGTTTGGCAACTTCAAAGGTCTTCTCCATTTCTATATCCTTGCATGTTTCCACATGCTTACTGGCCATTAAAGACGGGAACTGAGTGTCACTGAAGATGTCCGGAGGGCCCTGATTGCGACTTCATCTGTTGATGGACAGCCAAGACCCAGGAGGGCGATATACGCCAGTGGGCTTTGATTCAGGCACCTCTACATCCTCAACAGAGGCAACAGGAGTGGGAGCAGCACTAGTTTTGTTCCAGGAACCAGAAACTTTGTCGCCACTGACCAGAATGATCTCTCCATCCTCACCAACCTCCTCCTACTCATACTCCTCTTCCTCTTTCTCATCACTTATCTGTAATGCCTGAAGCCGAAGTCTACTGTTGTCCACTTCTTTCAGCTCAAAATCCTTCCACTCCTCGTCCCCCTTATCGACATGGGAGTCCTGGTTCTCGTTCTTAGTTGACTTCTCTTTCTCCTTCTTGATCTTCTTCACCACCGCAGACGTGGATGCGGCGGTGGTGGATTCTTTGGCCTTCCCCTTCTCTTTCTTCTTGTTTTTATCCCACTGGGCAAAGAAGTCATCTAGGCTCTTCTCCATTGGCACATCCGCCATTTTCACACGTTAGTATTAGTCAGGCTAACCGAGCAATGGCAAATGCTGGACAACCGCTCTGGAAGACGAAGGACAGCCGCTGAAAGGACCGGAATACAGGTCCCACTTCAGATTTTGACCGTCTAGACTGGGTTTAGAAGGTGGGAAAAATGTCCTCCTTGGTTTCCTGTCTGAATCAGCAACTGCTGTCCCCGGTAATTTCACTTTAAATGATGCAAAATTCTTTTTTACGTCTTGAAATTCTCTGAATTTTGAACAATGATGACATAACATTCAATTTACATGTACTTACCTTTATATAAAGGTAAGTACATGCACAGTACTAAGTACTAAGTAAGTACAGGTTTTTACTTAGCACCTGACCAATGTCATTTTCAGATTCAGTGGTGCAAAATTGTCTTAAATTGTAATGGTTGGCTCTCACGAGCCATCAATGAGACACTATAGGCCACCGGTGAGTTTGCACAAATTATTAAAGAGAGAAAGTGACAATAACGAGCCACGGGGGGCTAAAACACAACTAAGGTAATGACAGACAAGGAACAAAGAGTCTCAGAATAACACTTACAATAATGGATGAAGATGAAGGATTGTTCACGAGGGAACGTCTGACGAGAGGAAGCTCGACGAGGGAATGTTCGACGAGGGAATGTAGGACGAGACTGCAGCAAGGTTTAGCCCTCAGCTGCTCCCTTAAATAGGGCTCAGGATGGAACAGCTGATGAGGCAATCAATAATGCAATTCAGCTGTCAGAGGGCTCAGCTCTGACAGCTGGAAGCCCCTCCAAGCGCTGCCACAATAAAAGCTCGGAGAGCCATAGGGAACACACACACCAGATGGGAGGAAAATACTGCATGACCCGAGCGCGGATGAAATCAGCGCTCAGACCACGAAAGTACTCCCCCCCGAACGACACACTCTGGACGCTGCGTGACACCCGAGCCCCCACCCACCCACCCACCCACCCAGGGTGGGAGGATGGGGGAAAAGGCCTGGAGGGTGAGAACCAGAAAAGAAAAAAAAAAACATCAAGACGAGGAACCAGAACAACAAAAGCATGGGAGGGAAAAAAAAAAAACCAAAACAAAACAATACTCCATTAAGCACGGATGGCACAACAGACAGGACAAAAAATGCAAATAATAGGAGAACAAGGCCTATAACAAAGATACACAGGCCCATAAGATACAACGTGGCAGTCACAAATCATCCCTCAGACAGAGGAGGGGAGAGAAAAAAAAAAACAAACAAAAAAAAACACGCTAAACAGCGGTGAATACATAGACCAAAATAGTGCAAATGACAAAACACCAGAGCGACCCTAATATTTCAGTGGAAAGAAGAAAACAAAACCGGGATGACAGCAGGAAGAGTCCAATGAGACAACAATCAGTTCTGGTGGTCTACCTGCGTCCAGCATCCAGATAGCTGGCCGGGGAAAAAGGAAGAGTTCAGGCGGCCTACCCCAGTCCCAGGCCCGGAGAAACAGGACCTCTGGCGGCCTGACCAGGTTGCCAAGCAGAAAGTCTGGTTGGTCGGGTGGCCGACCCAGGATGCCAAACGGGCGAGGCAGTCTTCCAGGTGGCCAACCCGCGTCACTCAGCCACCAGGACCGCAGGGGAGAAATCAAAGACGGCCTCCCTGGAGAGGGGGATAGTGAGGGAGAGCTGAGCCGAATACAGGAAACCCCAATGGGACCTGGTGGAGAAGGATTGGGGGAAGGATGAAGGACCAGTCCAGCGTCAGACGGAAGAGGATCTGCAACTCCCACACCAACCTCGAACCGAACCGGCACTGCGCCCCTGCTGGACCCCTATCTGGTCAGCACTGTACCCACGACGGACCCCGATTGGGCCAGAGCAGCACCCACGACGGACCCCGACTGGGTCAATGCTGCACCCGCGATGGACCCCGATTGGGTCACGGCTGCACCCACGTCAGACCCCGATTGGGTCAATGCCGCACCCGCGATGGACCTCGACTGGGTCAGCGCAGCACCAGGGATGACCTCCAAACCCGAACCCGGAACTTCCAGCACAGTGACCGGGATCGAGGAAGAATCGGGATCAGGATCACCGGTAGCGACAGAGCCCAGTGAGATGAGCTCGGATGTAGCAGACGGCTGTACCCGGCTTGTCTCCCCGAGAGACAGGAAAAAATGCTCTAGAACTGATAGGAGGAAGACAAAATAGAGCACTTGCCTGAACTTGAGTTCTGTCACCGTCCAGGACTTCGACGATCTGGGTTCAGAAGGCAGAAGGACATCCTCTGGCTCCCACTCGGCTACGGCGGGCCCCGCAGCTGGCATGATGGTTCCCACAGCCTGAGGACCCTCCAACACTGACGACCATGCTGATGACCCGCACGGCGTGGTGGCAGAAGATCCTCGACCCGCTAAGTCGGACAGCTCCTCCCTGGAGACCCAGGGATGCTTCATCGTCAGCGCAGGCTCCAGACTGCAGTCTGCTCTCCTCCTCTGTCCGTGACATGGCTGCGGGGCTGGAACCAGGCTCTCCAGGGCTGCAGGCTCCCTCCTCGTCCGGCGGGGTAGGCCTGGCACCGCAGAACGCTCAGGGGAAGGAGACACAAAGGTAGCAGTTCCATAAGTAGTTACCGCAGCAGGTGGAGGAAGCTCAGGGGACTGAACCCTGAACTCCACCCCCAAGAATCAAGCAAGGCAATTCACCCAATGAGGGAACAGAAGGAAAAGTCACTTGCCTGATCCGTAGAGGCCCGATAGAACCCACTGCAGTGGACTTGGTTCCTCCCTTTCCCCACTGGATGGTGATGGAGGGCCCCCTGAGACGACGAGGAGGAGCCGCTTGCGATGGACCGATGACGGGCCTCGACAAAGCAGGACTCGTGGCATTCACAGCAGCCGGGGAAGACGTCGAGGAGGAGGGGATGACTGCCGAGGCGATCCGGGCTTGAGGAGCTGACGGGACAGCAGGGACATATGACCCAGGGGGAGAGGCTGCGGGAAATCCCTCCTGACGAGACGTAGAAGAAGCAGCTGACTGGGAGGTAGAGTTCTTCCGACGACCCAGAACTGGATCCGGACGGGGTTCTCACTGAGGCTTACCAGTGGCTGTGTGATGACGTTTACCTGCAGAGGGTGAGGCGAAGGAGAGATTAGTGAAACGCCGCTCCTGCGCAGAAACAGAGGCGAGCGGGTCGGCATACTCTGGATAATCGCACAGCTCAGGATTCCTCTCCACCAGCCTGACCACCGCCGTCACATGCTTAATGATCTGCGCGGGGTGGGCGGCGGAGCGAGCTGTAGCCACTCGGTCCTGGATGGAAGCAGCTGTCAGCTGTACCTTCTCCGGGGGAATCCTGACTGATGTCTCACTCCTTAGGGGATCACCCCTGGGTGGTGCAAACTCCTGGACTGGAACGAGGACAGGAATGGGATCCCGAAGCGAGGAGCGAGGGTGCCTTCTCTTCGGCTTCCTGCCGGAGTTTCCCTCTAGCCCACGGAGTCTCTCTTGGCGCGCAGAGATGTCTGCCTTCCTTGCCATGACTTCAGGGTGATTGGAGTAGTGAGGAAGGTGGTAAATGATAGCCTCAGCGAGGTCCAGGTGCCGGCGTACATCGCTGGGAGTGTCATAGAGGCCAGCAGTGAGGCCAGCAGTGAAGAGGGTTCCATCAATGTAGTCGAGGGCCTCCACCAGCTCGTAGCCCAGGCTCCAAGAGCAGCCCCTGAGTGACGACATACTTTCCCAGCACACAGGTACCCAGACAGGGAAAAGCACAAGTCCAATTTAAGCAAAACTCACGGTGACCGGCGTCTCATTCTGGCTGCAGTCTACTGTCATGGTTGGCTCTCACGAGCCATCAATGAGACGCTATAGGCCACCGGTGAGTTTGCACAATTTATTAAAGAAAGAAAATGACAAAATAATGAGCCACGGGGGCCTAAAACACAACTAAGGTAATGACACGGACAAAGAACACAGAGTCTCAGAATAACACTTACAATAATGGATGAAGATGAAGGATTGTTCACGAAGGAACATCTGACGAGAGGAAGCTCGATGAGGGAATGTTCGATGAGGGAATGTACGACGAGGGACTGTACGACAAGACTGCAGCAAGGTTTAGCCCTCAGCTGCTCCCTTAAATAGGGCTCAGGATGGAACGGCTGATGAGACAATTAATAATGCAGTTCAGCTGTCAGAGGGCTCAGCTCTGACAGCCGGAAGCCCCTCCAAGCGCCCTCACAATAAAAGCTCGGAGAGCCATAGGGAACACACACACCAGATGGGAGGAAAATACTGCATGACCTGAGAGCGGACGAAATCGGCGCTCAGACCACGACATAAATCAGTTGAAAAAACACAGACAACTTGCAAAAAAATTATTTTTGTAACCCTTTGTAATGCATAATCTATAGATTCCAATGGTAAAGTCCACAGTTAAAATGAGAATGTGGATGGAATAAAACCAACAATTAAGTGTATCACCATATTATTAAAATGAAAATAAAGTATACCAAAAAAATATAACTTTTACAGTTCTCTCCACTGAAGTAACTGAAATCCCAGTGCATGATGATTCCTCTTGAGCTCCTGTCAGTAGGACCTGGATGATTTCAAAACCAGATGGTGAAATAGCATTAAACAATGTAGTTCTGATGACAGACCTCCTTTTTCATTATCAAAAGCACATTGTCATAAAATGCACCATAATACCAACACGCATGAGACTGTGGGCTGCCAAACTCTTTGAAATGTCCCTCCTCCTCCAAGCACAAAGTCAGCACACTGTCTACTAGTAATTAAATGGCATTACACAAAGCATAAAAAACAGGCAAACTGAAACCAAGAAAAAGTTTCCAACAAAAGCAGTGGCATACAGCAGGAAGCATGGCACAAAAGTCTACTCTTGACCGTCCATATATGGCCCTAGCTGGAAAAGATTTTCATGGCAAACTGAGGTGCCATATTCTGTAGGTGATTATAATGGTGAATAGGACCTGCAGTTTTGTGAGGATGGATACACAAACAGCTGTTTCCTGTATTTATTGTCATAATAATATACAGTATGTAACCTGTGTATAGTATATTGAATGTGACTAGCTAGCTAGCCACCGTCTTATTGAATCTTTATAGATCTACAGCTGGTAAAGATTTTATTTAGCGTTTATTTAACCATGTTTGCCCCATTGAGATAAGAGATCTCTTATACAAGAGAGACCCGGCCAAGATAGCAGCAACACAGTTACAGTATTTAAGTAAAAGGACAAACAGTAAATAAACTAGCTGTAAAAAAAAAACATACTCATATAAAACACTTGCACACAGAAAGCCTGGACTCCACTGATTTCACTAGAGATTTAAATTCAGTCAAAGGTGTGAGGTTTTGTAGCTGGAGCCAAAAATTTATCTTGTTCCTGCATCAGGAGCTTAAAACATAAAAGCCTTCTTTCACAATTCTGTTCTTATTTTTGGAACAACCAGTACCAGATGATCCTTTGAGTGAAGATTGTGGCTTCCTTTATTCCATGTTAAAAGTGAACATAAATACAAAGGAAAGATGATCACAGCCAGTCACAGCCAATGACATAACTGAGCTGATGTCTCTAACAGGCAGCTGGCTTTCTGGTAAGAATGTTGTGTCTTCCACCTTTAAATTTGGCATAGCTTATTAAAATGATTGATTTATTTGTATACAGTACATTTGATTAGTTATGATAAATATGCTGTTTTTTTGTTTTGTTTTTTGGAATGGTGGCTGATAATGTTTACATTCTGTTCTTTGCTTTTCCTCTTTTGTCTTACTCCCAACCAGTCATGGAAGACACTCGACACTCCTTGACACCAGTTCAGCCAGAGGTTTCTTAATGTTCATGCTTGTTCAAAAGAGATCATCTGATTATTTCCATTTCTCTTTCCTCCTTGTTTTGCAATTTATGCATTTAATGTATTTTAACATCTTGACATAACTTTAATAACATCCATCCAGCCATCCATCCTCTACCGCTTTTCTGGAGGTCTGGGTCGCGGAGGAAGCAGTTCAAGAAGAAAAGCCCAGACTTCCCTCTCCCCAACAACTTGCTCCAACTCTTCAGAAAGGATACCAAGGGGTTCCAAGACCAGCTGGGAGACATAGTCTCTCCAGCAAGTCCCTGGTCTGCCCCGGGGTCTCCTCCCAGTGGGACGTGCCCGAAACACCTCAAGTGGGAGGCATCCTGATCAGATGCTCAAACCACTTCAACTGACTCTTTTCAATGTGGAGGAGCAGCGGTTCTAATCTGAGCCTCTCCTCGATGACCGCTTGTATCTGCAATCACGTTCTTTCGGTCATTACCCAAAGCTCATGACCATAGGTGAGGGTAGGAACGTAGATATACTGGTAAATCGGCACTTTGCCTTAGAGCTTAGCTCCCTCTTCACCACAAAAGACCTGTACAATGTCCGCATCACTGTAGATGCTGCTCCGATCCTTCTGTCAATCCCTCGCTTCATTCTCTCCTCACTCATGAATAAGACCCCAAGACACTTAATCTCCTCCACTTGGGGCAGGAGCTTGTCCCCAACCCAGAGAGGACAATCCACCTTTTTTCCAGCTGAAGACCATGGACTGGGACTTGGAAGTACTGATTCTCATCCCAGCCGCTTCGCACTCAGTGACAAACTATCCCAGTAAGACCTTTAGGTCATTGCTGGATGAAGCCAGCAGAACATCATCTGCAAGCCATAGAGAAGAGATGCTGTGGCCACCAAGTATGACACCCTTCGTTCCCTGGCTGCACCTAGAAATCCTTTCCATAAAAATTATGAACAGGATCGGTCCCAAAGGGCAGCCCTGGTGGAGTCAACTCTCACTGGGAATGAGTCCAACCAAGTGTCGGCAATACGAACCAAACTCTCACAACGGTCGTACAGAGACCAAATAGCTCATAACAGCAAGCCCGATACCCCATATTCCCGAAGCACCCCCCACAAAAAAACAACGAGGGACGTGGTCAAATGCCTTCTCCAAGTCCATAAAACACATGCAAACTGGTTGGGCAAACTCCCACGAATCCTTGAGGATTCTCGAGAGGGTAAAGAGTTGGTCCGATGTGCCACGGCCAGGACAAACACCACATTGCTCCTCTTGAATCCAAGGTTCAACCAATGGCAGGACTCTCCTGTTCAGTACCTTAGCATAGACCTTCCCAGAGAGGCTGAATAGTGTGATCCCTCTAAAGTTGGAGCGCACCCTCCGGTCCCCATTTTTGAAGAGAGGAACCACCACCCCGGTTTGCCATGCCAAAGGCGCTGCCCCCAACCTCCAAGCAATGTTGCAGAGGTGTGTCAACCATGGCAGCCCTATAACATCCAGGGCCTTGAGGTACTCAGGGTGAATCTCGTCGACCCCTGGGGCCCGGCCACCAAAGAGATTTTTAACCACCTTGGCGACCTCAGCCCTTGTGATAGGCGAGTCGTCCCCCTTGTCCACAAGCCCTGCTTCCTCTGTGGAAGGTGTGTCAGTGGGATTGAGGAGATCCTTAAAGTATTCCTTCCACCGACCGACAATACCCCAATCAAAGTCAGCAGTGTCCCATCCGCACCATACAGAGTGTAGACAGGGAGCTGCTTCCCCCTCCTGAGCTGCCGGACAGTTTGTCAGAATCTCTTAGAGGCCGACCGAAAGACTTGTTCCATGGCCTCACCGAACTCCTCCCATACCCGGGTTTTTGCTTCAGCAGCCACCCAAGCTGCACTCCGCTTGGCCTGCCGGTAAACCTCAGTTGCTTTGGGAGTCCACCAAGCCAACCAAGCTTGATAGGACTCCTACTTCAGCTTAATGGCCCCCCTCACCACTGGTGTCCACCACTTGGTTCGGGGGTTGCCACTATGAGATGACTCAGTGACCTTGCGGCCGCAGCTCTCAGCCGCTTCAACAATGGAGAACATGGCCCATTCACACTCCGTGTCTCCAGACACCTTCGGAATGTGGTTGAATTTCTTCCGGAGGTGAGAGTTGAAGATCTCCCGGACAGGGGCCTCAGCCAGATGTTCCCAGCACGCCCTCACTTTACGGTTGGGTCTACCAGGTCTGAATGGCATCCTCCCCTGCCATCGGATCCAAATCACCACCAGGTGGTGACCAGTTGACAGCTCTGCACCTCTCTTTACCAGAGTTTCCAAGACATACTTTTACACCTTTATGAATAAAGTTGACTTGCTTTTAGTGTAGCAATTGGATCGTCACTAAATGGCTTAACAGACCTACTAAGTTGTGGTATTGTATCTATTAGTTAACCTCCACCAAATTTGACACAGTCCAAATTTCAAGTACATTTAGTGTTAAGGACATCTACCTTCTTCATCAAAATGTGACTCTGGACCAGTCGTGATTTCATAAACAAATATTCATTATTTATCTATTCTTGTACAGAAAAAAAAAATCAAGACATACATTGTTTTTGTGTAATCACTGGAAGTATAATAGATTTTATTGCTTTAGATACTGTGTACCTGACTTAATTAATTTTGTTCATATTGCCATTCAAATGTAGTTACTCAGTTTGGTCCTGATTCAAGATTAAGATTCTATTTTGTATTGTTTTTGTTTGATTCAGTCTTTTCTTGAGGTTGTTTCACAATCTGTTCAGGACTTTTATCAACCCTGGTTGTTTGAAATCTGAGACACTAGTCCGTCCCAGTGTCTACATTTTTAGGCCATTATAAAGCTGTTTAAAAAAAAAAAAAAGCCCTGGCAACATTATTTTATTCAAAAATCACATATTCTGACAGTCTTTAGACAGAGTTTAGGCATACTGGCTTAAGCCACCATCATTCATGATGATGAAAACTCAAAGCGTGCAGCAAGATGGTAAGATTTAAATAGCACACTGAAAACATCCAAACAGTCATCTATATAGCTCTGAAAAATATACTAGTCATAGTAATACATAATAGGTTCTTGGGAAATATGCTCCTTCAAATATAGGATCAATTTGGTGAAAAAATAAGTTTCCAATTCCACATTCATTCCCATAACACAATTCATACCCACATGCACACAATAACTTCTGGATCCTTGATTAACTACTTGATTTATTTGCTAGGCTTTCCCTCTTGGGTGCACTGTGATGGAATGGAAGGTACAGTGTGGGAGATGGAGTGAGGGAGTCATGAATGGGAACAAAGACTGAGGGATAGCAGCAGCGGAGAGGCAGGTGAAAAATGCAGAGATAGAACGCAGACAGAGGGAGTGAGGGGTGAACAGAAGATTACATATTTTTAGAGTCTGTAGCGGGAACTTTATGTCATTTCAAATAGAGATTAATGATCAGTCCTAATGGGTGAAAATGAATGGAGAGATGAGGGGTGCAGGAGGGAGCCAAATAGATGGACGGGGTTAAATGAATGATAGAGACAAAGTAAAAAAAAAAAAAGAAGGAGTGAGAGATTGGTTGAAGGTAGCCGAGAGGAATAAAGATGGCTGTTTTGCATGTAAATGAGTGAGGTATCATATTAGTGCTGCAACAGGATATGAATCGGTGTTAGGGAAGCAGAGGGTGTGTGGATGTGCTCACCTCCTTCTCTGGAACCTTAGTCAGCAGCAACGGCAAAGCTCCTGGAAGTTCCAGCCTTGTTGTCAGCAATCTGGTTGTCACTTTATTTACTAAATGCTAATAGCTGAGTTAGCATCAGGCCCTGAAGCACAGTTATCCAAACTTACATAACTGCTGATGAACTGTTTGTGCACTATGTCCACCCTGCAGAAATGGGAAGTGAGTTATGGAGCTTTTTCCAAGCTTCAACCACGTTCAATGAATACTATATTAAGTCCTGTTATTTGGGGAACTTCTCAGAGTTCCCTTCACTTTCCTCTTGAGACAACTACGTAGGAAAAAGTGGAACATGAATTGATAATGCTGACATGTCAGCAACAGCAATTCCTTAAGCCTCAGTCACAACTGGCCGTACGGGCTGCTACAGCCTGTCTACGTGCAGATTTTGGGCCAAATGTCATGTATCGCAGAAGTGTTTCTTGTGAATTTTTAGAGTACATAAGCATGTATGGAAGATGTTGGACATGTCCAGCAAGCTCCCCAAATTCTCTGCCAGCAAGAGGTTGCAAGTGTCATATGCTTCACCTACAAGGAGTTTGCACGTTAGATATACAATTATATAATTTTTAAGGCACCTGGGATGAAAAATCATGGTACAAGATAAAACTATATGAGTTTTACACTATAACACATAGTACTATCAGTCTACAGTAAGTCATTGTAATATTTTTCTAAATTCTAAAAATGACAACACCGAAATCAAACTGAAACTAGAAAGAATTCAAAGAGTGCATACCTCTGCCAAGGCTTCTTCCATCCCTCATGGATCACCTCTAAAATGTAATGGGTTCGTGTATAGGCCACAAGCCAGTTATGGTGAAAACAGCAGCAAAGTTTATCCAAGTAGTTTTAGAGAATTCTTGCTAACACACTGTGAGAAGATAAGAGCCTTGGCTGAGGTATGTGTTCTCAGATCATCAACAAATTGTTATGGGTTCCTCTGAAAATTTCATCAAAATCCATCCAGTCGTTCTTCTGTAATCCTGCTGCATAAATACAAACAAGGTACTTAGTGGAGTCATGCACTTTCAGATCACCACCAAAATTTAATGGCTTTATCCTTGGACCAAGGGCTACCTCTGGTGGAATTTTCATCAAAATCTGTCAGGTAGTTTTTTTTTTTTTGTATGTTTGTTTTTGTTTTCGTAATCCTGCTAACAGTCGGACAGACAAACCACCTAGATTACATTATTTCCTTGGTGGAGGTAATAAACATTATGCTACCCTTGCTCCCTTGATTTTGCTGGGTGAGACACACTGCAGCAGTTCAGAACAGAGGTTAAAGACCTTTTAGTCTCCTTGCCATGGAACCTCATGGAAGAGCGTCTCATATTGGCCAAGCAACTGCTATCTTGCGATCCAGGGTTGGACCCACCAGTGCCTTGGCATTCTGCTGACCTGACCTTGACACACATGAAGCAAAGCAGCCAGGACAGCATCACGGTATTTTTCCTCTTAAAGTTCCATTTGAAGTTGCAGTAGAGGAAGTTGTCTAGGCATTGCCGTATTCTGACATAGAAGAAGAAGAAGAAGAAGAAGAAGAAGAACAAGAAGAAGAAGAAGAAGAAGAAGAAGAAGACTTTTAAAAAAAGTTTATTGTACATTCCAAAAATGCAAAAAGACCAATATCACTGGCCCAAGTGTGTCACATCTCAAAAGTGCAAACATAACTCATCCCCCTGACCCACAGAACACAAAATGTTCCCCACAGTCCATCTATCGATGAATGCCTCTAAATTGTCCACCATTTGATAGTAAGAGAACTCCACCTGGACTCTGACTTTCAACAAGACCTTGAAAACAGACACAGGATCCACATTGCCAGCGTTGCTAGCCCCATTTTTCCTCGTCAGCAAGATGGCAAGTTTAGCAGTACCAGATAGGAAGTTCATCAAAGTGTGGGCAGCCTTCCTTGCAACTTTATACTTTGGACCATAAATGAACAGACCAAAAGAGAAACGGTCACCCAAAGCCTGAAACCACTCGTGCAAAATATCAAAAAGTCCAGATAAACGAAAACATTGGACAAACAAATGCTCGAGGGTCTCAACTTGGGAACAAAACAAACATCCCCCCCCCCCACAGTCGGATTGAGGTGTGCTCTGTATTTATTCGTAGCTAATGCCCCATGCACAATCCTCCACTGAAGATCTACTGTCCGTTTCTCAATAGGTAGCTTGTACTTGCACCGCCAGCTGCCTTTCGGGGAGACCTCTGGCCCCAAAAAACCCACCCACCTCGACTCCGTGACATCCTTCAGAGAGCGCAGATTCAGAACCTTCACACAGATGTGATACACCGCCCTTGTCCCGACAAACTGGAACTTGCCCAGGCAAGGAATTCTGAAGGTCAGCAGGTGATCCTCTCCTCCCTGCCACTCCCCCACAGCTGGAGTTATGGAAATTGAGGAAAGGTGGACACAGTGTCGTCATCCCATTGATTAGAAAAAGCGCGGTTTGTCGCAAACGCTCGAAGCGGTTGTGGCAGGGCGGCGCACACGTCCCCCCCCCACCCTTTGCAGCATTCTGACAGATGTAATGTTGGCACTCCGCTTCAGCGTATCCATCGATGTGGTCGACATCTTTATTAGATGACCAAGCTTGGTACAGCGTGCCTCCCGCAAGCAAGTCCGCAGACTGACAGATTGCAGCACCTCAGCGTCGATGAGTCTATTGAAAAACAGTGATTCCTCGAACAGCCACATGCCCGGTGTCTCATCACGGATGCGGCCCACGTTGAAGACTCGCCATGCATGCAAGACGGATGTGTAAAAAGCAGATAGTCAAGTAAGGTCCACCTCCCCAGATGTCACGAGGAAGAGCTGCTTATCATAGCCCAAGTGACCAACTCTCCTCAGGAGCAGTTTAGCAGTGTCCATCCAGCAGGGTCCGCATCCGTAAAGGAGGCGTTGTGCACTTCGAAGCCTGAAGCAGGCGATCTTGGATGTATGTCCACCAGGCCCTGTCCCCCTTCGGCCACAGGCAGGTAGAGAACCGGCACACGGACCCAGTGGCGACCAGACAAAAAGAAGTCCACGATGATCCTCTGAATGTCCTCCACGAGGCTCCTGGGCGGTGTCAAAGCCACCAGCCTATGCCAAAGAGCCGAGGCGACCAGATTATTTGCGACCAGAACCCTGGCCCTATATGACAGCTGTGATACCAACCATTTCCATTTAGAAAAGCGAGCACACACCTTGTCCTTAACACCCTCCCAGTTCTTCCGTTCAAAAGCCTCCGAACCCAGAAAACCCCCCAACACTTTGAGACTGGCTGTCCCCCACTGAAGACCGCCGGGCAGGCCGGGGACGCCTTGACGCGACCAGTGGCCCAACAATAGAGCCTCACTCTTGGCACAAGTCACCCGTGCAGAAGATGCCCTTTCATAAACTGACAAAGTGTCCACCAGACGCTGCACATCCCCGTGGGAGGTGATGAAAACGTTGGCATCATCCACATAAGCAGACAAGACGATCGGGCGGCAACAGCTTGATGGCCCGGAAGAACAAGACTACCCAGGCGAGTGCGCAATCTGCACAGCAAAGGCTCAATAGCCAAGCTGTACAGCTGACCCGAGAGTGGACACCCCTGGCGTATTCCCCGGTGTACAGGGATTGGCCGACTCAGGCCTGCCCCCACCTTTACCAAACACTCAGCTCCAGTATATAGCAGATTGACCCACCTCAAAAACATATTGCCAAAACCAAACCCCCTCAGGGTTGAAAACAAATAGGAATGGTCAACCCTATCAAAAGCCTTTTCCTCGTGCAAAGACACAATCCCGAACTGTAAGTCATGACATTTACTGAGCTGAAGAATGTCACGTATCAGGAAGACATTGTCCATAATGTTTCGGTCAGGAATACAATATGTTTGATCCTTATCTACGATCAAACCCAAGACAGTGTTCAGTCTGTTTGCCAGGGCTTTAGAAAGCACCTTGTAGTCCGTGCAAAGAAGAGCCACGGGCCTCCAGTTTTTCAGCAGGGCCAAGTCCCCCTCCTTAGGCAATAGAGACAGCACTGCACGGCGGCAGGAGACCGGTAATGTTCCCTCCCTGTAACAGGCAGACAGAATGTCATAGAAGTCTGATCCAATAATATTCCAAAAATGCTTAAAAAATTCCGAAGACAGGCCATCAAGTCCAGGCGCGCGTCCCAGAGCCATCTGATTTACAGCCACAGTCAACTCATCCAAAGTCAGGGCACAGTCCAGAGCGGCCCTGTCCCCCGGGCCGAGCACCGGAAGGGCTTCAAAGAGGTGAGTTTGAGATTCTTTGCAACATGTTCCCGCAACAAACAGGGCCCCATAGTAATCCACTGTATGGCGCCGCATCTCGGATGTGTCCGTAGTCAGGCGACCATCTGGGAGTGTCAAGCAAGCCATCAACTTCTTTTTTGCCGTAGACTTCTCCAAATTGAAGAAGAAGGACGTTGGTGCATCCATGTCCTGCAGGCGAGTGAAGCGTGATCTCACTAGCGCCCCCTCCACTCTTTCCTGCATGCATGTGCGCAGGGCCGATCTCTTCTCCTGTAGCAATGGACCAGCGGTAGAATGCTGACCCGTAACCAAGCTGGCCTCCAGCCTTTTGACAGCGTCCTCAAGTTCACTGACCTTGGCCTTGATGATGGCAGTTGAGTTCGCAGCGTACCGTTGACAAAAAAGGCGAATTTGCACCTTGCCAAAGTCCCACCACTGGTCGAGGGAACTATAACGAGCCTTTGTGGTCCTCCAGTGTTCCCAGAAGCACACAAAATACTGACAAAAGGCGTTGTCCTGTAGGAGCTTGTTATTGAAGTGCCAATAAGATTTTGCCAGTTTCCCTGGGGAGTTCAGTAACACCGCAGTAGCCAGGTGATGATCCGTGAAACCGACGGGACTTATGTTACTGTGAAGGAGTCCGGGGCTAAAGGTTCTCGAAACATATATCCTGTCCAATCTAGCAGCACTGACAACACCGTCAGTGACCCTGACCCAGGTATACTGTCTCACATTTGCATTTTTAGACCTCCACGTGTCCACTAAGTCGAACTGCACAGTGAAATTTTCCAAGATTCTAGACGAATTCAGATGAGGTTCTGCATTAGTGCGATCTACAGTGAAGTCCAAGGTACAGTTAAAATCACCAGCAACAAGTTGTTCTTGGTGACAGCGCTTCAATTCTGTAGTCAGTATATTGAAAAAAGCAACCCTTTCAGCGCCATTGTTTGGCGCGTAAACATTAACCAGGCAAAACACGGAGTCCCCTATTTGGGCCCTAACAAGAAGCAGCCTGCCCCTCACTATGTCCACCACCGATAAAACTTGTACATTTGCTGATTCCCCAAACAAAATGGCCACTCCTGCACTAAGATTGGTACCGTGACTGAGTGAAAAAGGGCCTTTCCACCACAAGCCCCAGTCCATGTCATCTGCCGAAGTGGTATGAGTTTCCTGCAAAAACAAAACGTCGAGACCTTTCCGTCTGAACAGGTCACTAATGAATCCCCTCTTGTGATTACCCCTCCCACAATTGATGTTTAAGATAAGATAAGATAAGATAAGATAAGCCTTTATTAGTCCCACAACGGGGAAATTCCAGGATTGCAACAGCACAGGGATAGCAACACTCAGAGCAACAATCAGAAGGCAAGAAAAAAAAAAAAAAAAAAAAAAAAAAAAAAACAAGCAAGCAAGAGCAGCTAATATACATATGTACGTATTACTATAAAATATATATATATACACACACACACAGACACACAGTGCAGAGCATTGTAGCTGGATGGAATAAATATATGAATATATGAACACACAGTGCAGAGCATTGTAGCTAGATGGAATAAATATGTTAAATATTAAGGACCCTAATTTTATGTTCTGCATTAGGTGATCGATGTGAGGAGCACCGTGCTGTTGCTATGGAAATCATTCCATCTTTGTGCGCTTGGCCTTTTTTCCCCCTGCTGATTTACGCAGGGCTGTGAGGTGCTTTTTTAGGTGGAAGCGTTTTCTTTAATTCAGGAGGTCAACACCAACCTGCTTCGTCAGTACATTAACAGACCGAATGAATTTGTCAGTGTCACTGAAGTAATCAGCGACGTTAACGGTCCTATTATTATAGGTTCCATCCAGGAAAGCATTTACTTTGCCTAGTGAATACAAATCCTCATTGGCTTTGCCAGTTGCCCCAATAGACTCATTTTTAGCAGACACAGCGTCAGATTCACACTCCATTCCCTCGTCAGCACACCTTTGCTGACTGTTAGATCCAGCCGGCACGTCAGCTGGTGCAGCTGATCCTTCATCAGCAAAGTGTTCCGGGGCGGCGCCTATATCAGGCGATCTGCGTTGTTCCCCCTGCTGCTCTGAAGTGGCAGCAGGCTGCGGAAGCTCAGCCGCTGATGTCACACAGCGCGATGCTGAGTCAACGTCATTGACTGCTTGGGCGCCATCACCAGTCATGCCCCCAGCTGCAGGCTGCGCTGCGGGTGCCACAGGGCGACTGTCCACAGACACAGTGGCAGGCTCGGGAGCAGGAGCGGCAGAAGGCCCCGCAACGTCGTCCGCAGCAGCGGCGGGTGCGGAGGCCTCGCTGGCAGGCTGTGCGGCCCCGCCAGGCTCTGCTGCGGTGGAAGCCCCCGCAACACCATCCGCAGCAGCGTCGCGAGCGAAAGCCGCACCGGCAGCCTCAGGCGCGGCTCCACCAGAGCCCCCCGCCGGGTGCCTGTGCGGGCAGGCGAAATGTTTATGGCCCTCATCGCCACATTCAAAACATTTCATCTGTCCCGAGTTCGCATACACCATATAGTAGCCGTCCCCGTGTTTGACCCTGAAGGACACTTCCAGAGTTTGTGTGGGCGAGTCTAGAAACATGAACACCTGTCGCCTGACTGATCTCACATGTTTAAACTCGGCTTCCCTGAGTCCCAAACTCACGTGTCTAAACGGGCCCGCAAACTTCCCGAATCTGTGGAGCTCCGTCGCCAACTGCTCGTCAGTAATGAAAGGCGGAACACCGGATACGGTGATAAGCGTTGATGGAACTGATAAGGGGGACACCTGTAAATACACGTCCCCGATTACAATACCGCTCGCAACCAGAGCGTGGACATTCTCCTCAGTAGCCAGAAACACAACTACAGCTCTATTCATCCTGGACGCATAGCGGATCGCATCAGGGCCCACCTGGGAACCCACAGCCATAAGGACCCCCTTCACAGTAACAGTGTCGTCCTGGGGGAAGTAGAAGAAGAAGAAGAAGAAGAAGAAGAAGAAGAAGAAGAAGAAGAAGAAGAAGAAGAAGAAGAAGAAGAAGAAGAAGAAGAAGAAGAAGAAGAAGAAGAAGAAGAAGAAGAAGAAGACTTTTAAAAAAGGCTTTATTGTACATTCCAAAAATGCAAAAAGACCAATATCACTGGCCCAAGTGTGTCACATCTCAAAAGTGCAAACATAACTCATCACCCTGACCCACAGAACACAAAACGTTCCCCACAGTCCATCTATCGATGAATGCCTCTAAATTGTCCACCATTTGATAGTAAGAGAACTCCACCTGGACTCTGACTTTCAACAAGACCTTGAAAACAGACACAGGATCCACATTGCCAGCGTTGCTAGCCCCATTTTTCCTCGTCAGCAAGATGGCAAGTTTAGCAGTACCAGATAGGAAGTTCATCAAAGTGTGGGCAGCCTTCCTTGCAACTTTATACTTTGGACCGTAAATGAAGAGACCAAAAGAGAAACGGTCACCCAAAGCCTGAAACCACTTGCGCAAAATATCAAAAAGTCCAGATAAACGAAAACATTGGACAAACAAATGCTCGAGGGTCTCAACTTGGGAACAAAACAAACATTCCCCCCCCCCACAGTCGGATCGAGGTGTGCTCTGTATTTATTCGTAGCTATTGCCCCATGCACAATCCTCCACTGGAGATCTGCTGTCCGTTTCTCAATAGGTAGCTTGTACATGCACCGCCAGCTGCCTTTTGGGGAGACCTCTGGCCCCAAAAAACCCGCCCACCTCGACTCCGTGACATCCTTCAGAGAGCGCAGATTCAGAACCTTCACACAGATGTGATACACCGCCCTTGTCCCGACAAACTGGAACTTGCCCAGGCAAGGAATTCTGAAGGTCAGCAGGTGATCCTCTCCTCCCTGCCACTCCCCCACAGCTGGAATTATGGAAATTGCAGGAAAGGTGGACACAGTGTCGTTATCCCATTGATTGGAAAAAGTGCGGTTTGTCCCAAACGCTCGAATCGGTTGTGGCAGGGCGGCGCACACGTCCCCCCCCCACCCTTTGCCGCATTCTGACAGATGTAATGTTGGCACTCCACCTCAGCGTATCCATCGATGTGGTCGACATCTTTATTAGATGACCAAGCTTGGTACAGCGTGCCTCCCGCAAGCAAGTCCGTAGACTGACAGACTGCAGCACCTCAGCGGCGATGAGTCTATTGAAAAACAGTGGTTCCTCGAACAGCTACATGCCCGGTGTCTCATCACGGATGCGGCCCACATTGAAGACTCATCCTGCATGCAAGACGGACGTGTAAAAAGCAGATAGTCCAGTAAGGTCCACCTCCCCAGATGTCATGAGGAAGAGCTGCTTATCATAGCCTAAGCGACCAACTCTCCTCAGGAGCAGTTTAGCAGTGTCCATCCAGCAGGGTCCGCATCCGTAAAGGAGGTATTGTGCACTTCGAAGCCTGAAGCAGGCGATCTTGGAATGTATGTCCACCAGGCCCTGTCCCCCCTTGGCCAAAGGCAGGTAGAGAACAGGCTCACGGACCCAGTGGCGACCAGACCAAAAGAAGTCCACGATGATCCTCTGAATGTCCTCCACGAGGCTCCTGGGCGGTGTCAAAGCCACCAGCCTATGCCAAAGAGCCGAGGCAACCAGATTATTTGTGACCAGATCCCTGGCCCTATATGACAGCTGTGGTACCATCCATTTCCATTTAGAAAAGCGAGCACACACCTTGTACTTAACACCCTCCCAGCTATTTCGTTCAAAAGCCTCCGAACCCAGAAAACCCCCCAACACTTTGAGACCGGCCGTCCCCCACTGAAGACCGCCGGGCAGGCGGGGGATGCCTTGACACGACCAGTGGCCCACCAATAGAGCCTCACTCTTGACCCAATTTACCCGTGCCGAAGATGCCCTTTCATAAACTCACAAAGTGTCCACCAGACGCTGCACATCCCCGTGGGAGGTGATGAAAATGTTGACGTCATCCTCATAAGCAGACAAGACGATTGGGCGGCAACAGCTTGATGGCCCGGCAGAAACAGACCACCCAGGCGAGTGCACAACCTGCACAGCAAAGGCTCAATAGCCAAGCTGTACAGCTGACCCGAGAGTGGACACCCCTGCGTATTCCCCGGTTTACAGGGATTGGCCGACTCAGGCCTGCCCCCACCTTTACCAAACACTCAGCTCCAGTATTTAGCAGATTGACCCACCTCAAAAACATATTGCCAAAACCAAACCCCCTCAGGGTTGAAAACAAATAACAATGGTCAACCCTATCAAAAGCCTTTTCCTGGTCCAAAGACACAATCCCGAACTGTAAGTCATGACATTTACTGAGCTGGAGAATGCCACGTATGAGGAAAACATTGTCCATAATGTTTCGGTCAGGAATACAATATGTTTGATCCTTATCTATGATCAAACCCAAGACAGTGTTCAGTCTGTTTGCCAGGGCTTTAGAAAGCACCTTGTAGTCTGTGCAAAGAAGAGCCACGGGCCTCCAGTTTTTCAGCAGGGCCAAGTCCCCCTGCTTAGGCAATAGAGACAGCACTGCACGGCGGCAGGAGACCGGTAATGTTCCCTCCCTGTAACAGGCAGACAGAACGTCATAGAAGTCTGATCCCATAATATTCCAAAAATGCTTAAAAAATTCCGAAGACAGGCCATCAAGTCCAGGCGCGTGTCCCAGAGCCATCTGATTTACAGCCACAATCAACTCATCCAAAGTCAGGGCACAGTCCAGAGCGGCCCTGTCCCCCGGGCTGAGCACCGGAAGGGCTTCGAAGAGCTGAGTTTGAGATTCTTTGCAACACGTTCCCGCAGCAAACGGGGCCCCGTAGTAATTCACTTCATGGCGCCGCATCTCGGATGTGTCCGTAGTCAGGCGACCATCTGGGAGTGTCAAGCAAGCCATCAACTTCTTTTTCGCAGTAGACTTCTCCAAATTGAAGAAGAAGGACGTTGGTGCATCCTTGTCCTGCAGGCGAGTGAAGTGTGACCTCACTAGCGCCCCCTCCACTCTTTCCTGCATGAATGTGCGCAGGGCCGATCTCTTCTCCTGTAGCAATGGACCAGCGGTAGAATGCTGACCCGTAACCAAGCTGGCCTCCAGCCTCTTGACAGCGTCCTCAAGTTCACTGACCTTGGCCTTGATGATGGCAGTTGAGTTCGCAGCATACCGTTGACAAAAAAGGCAAATTTGTACCTTGCCAACTTCCCACCACTGGTCGAGGGAACTATAACGAGCCTTTGTGGTCCTCCAGTGTTCCCAGAAGCACACAAAATACTGACAAAAGGCGTTGTCCTGTAGGAGCTTGTTATTGGAGGGCCAATAAGATTTTGCCCATTTCCCTGGGGAGTTCAGTAACACCGCAGTAGCCAGGTGATGATCCGTGAAACCGACGGGACTTATGTTATTTTGAAGGAGTCCGGGGCTAAAGGTTCTTGAAACATATATCCTGTCTAATCTTGCAGCACTGACAACACCGTCAGTGACCCTGACCCAGGTATACTGTCTCACATTTGCATTTTTAGACCTCCACGTGTCCACTAAGTCGAACTGCACAGTTAAATTGTCCAAGATTCTAGAAGACTGCAGATGAGGTTTTGCATTAGTGCAATCTACAGTGAAGTCCAAGGTACAGTTAAAATCACCAGCAACAAAAAGTTGTTCTTGGTGACAGCGCTGCAATTCTGTAGTCAGTATATTGAAAAAGGCAACCCTTTCAGCGCCGTTGTTTGGCGCGTAAACATTAACCAGGCAAAACACGGAGTCCCCTATTTGGGCCCTAACAAGAAGCAGCCTGCCCCTCACTATCTCCACCACTGATAAAACTTGTGCATTTGCTGATTCCTCAAACAAAATGGCCACTCCTGCACTAAGATTGGTACCGTGACTGAGTGAAAAAGGGCCTTTCCACCACAAGCCCCAGTCCACTTCGTCTGCCGAAGTGGTATGAGTTTCCTGCAAAAACAAAACGTTGAGACCTTTCCGTCTGAACAGGTCACTAATGAATCCCCTCTTGTGATTACCCCTCCCACCATTGATGTTTAAGGACCCTAATTTTATGTTCTGCATTAGGTGATCGATGTGAGGAGCACCGTGCTCTTGCCATGGAAATCATTCCACCTTTGTGCGTTTGGCCTTTTTTCCCCCTGCTGATTTACGCAGGGCTGTGAGGTGCTTTTTCAGGCGGAAGTGTTTTCTTTCATCCAGGAGGTCAACACCAACGATGCTTCGTCAGTACATTAACAGACCGAATGAATTTGTCAGTGTCACTGAAGTAATCGGCGACATTAACGGCCCTATTATTATAGGTTCCATCCAGGAAAGCATTTACTTCGCCTAGTGAATACAAATCCTCATTGGCTTTGCCAGTTGCCCCAACAGACTCATTTTTAGCAGACACAGTGTCAGAGTCACACTCCATTCCCTCGTCAGCACACCTTTGCTGACTGTTAGATCCAGCCGTCACGTCAGCTGGTGCAGCTCATCCTTCATCAGCCACGTGTTCCGGGGCGGCGCCTATATCAGGCGATCTGTGTTGTTCCGCCTGCTGCTCTTAAGTGGCAGCAGGCTGCGGAAGCTCAGCCGCTGATGTCACACAGCACGATGCTGAGTCAATGTCATTGACTGCTTGGGCGCCACCACCAGTCACGCCCCCAGCTGCAGGCCGCGCTGCGGGCAACAGAGGGCGACTGTCCACAGACACATTGGCAGGCTCGGGAGCAGGAGCGGCAGAAGGCCGCGCAACGTCGTCCGCAGCAGCGGCGGGTGCGGAGGCCTCGCTGGCAGGCTGTGTGGCCCTGCCGGGCTCCGCCGCGGCGGAAGCCCCCGCAACACCGTCAGCAGCAGCGTCGCGAGCGGAAGCCGCACCGGCAGCCTCAGCCGCGGCTCCACCAGAGCCCCCCGCCGGGCGCCTGTGCGGGCAGGCGAAACGTTTATGGCCCACATCACCACATTCAAAACATTTCATCTGTCCCGAGTTTGCATACACAATATAGTTGCCGTCCCCATGTTTGACCCGGAAAGACACTTCCAGAGTTTGTGTGGGCGAGTCTAGAAACATGAACACTTGTCGCCTTAGTGATCTCACATGTTTAAACTCGGCTTCCCTGAGTCGCAAACTCACGTGTCTAAACGGGCCCGCAAACTTCCCGAATCTGCGGAGCTCCGTCGCCAACTGCTCGTCAGTAATGAAAGGTGGAACACCCGAGACGGTGATAAGTGTTGATGGAACTGATAAGGGGGACACCTGTACAGACATGTCCCCGATTACAATACCGCTCGCAACCAGAGCATGGACATTCTCCTCAGTAGCCAGAAACACAACTACAGCTCTATTCATCCTGGACGCATAGCGGATCACATCAGGGCCCACCTGGGAACCCACAGCCATAAGGACCCCCTTCACAGTAACAGTGTCGTCCTGGGGGAAGTAGAAGAAGAAGAAGAAGAAGAAGAAGAAGAAGAAGAAGAAGAAGAAGAAGAAGACTTTTAAAAAAGGCTTTATTGTACATTCCAAAAATGCAAAAAGACCAATATCACTGGCCCAAGTGTGTCACATCTCAAAAGTGCAAACATAACTCATCACCCTGACCCACAGAACACAAAACGTTCCCCACAGTCCATCTATCGATGAATGCCTCTAAATTGTCCACCATTTGATAGTAAGAGAACTCCACCTGGACTCTGACTTTCAACAAGACCTTGAAAACAGACACAGGATCCACATTGCCAGCGTTGCTAGCCCCATTTTTCCTCGTCAGCAAGATGGCAAGTTTAGCAGTACCAGATAGGAAGTTCATCAAAGTGTGGGCAGCCTTCCTTGCAACTTTATACTTTGGACCGTAAATGAAGAGACCAAAAGAGAAACGGTCACCCAAAGCCTGAAACCACTTGCGCAAAATATCAAAAAGTCCAGATAAACGAAAACATCGGACAAACAAATGCTCGAGGGTCTCAACTTGGGAACAAAACAAACATTCCCCCCCCCACAGTCGGATCGAGGTGTGCTCTGTATTTATTCGTAGCTATTGCCCCATGCACAATCCTCCACTGGAGATCTGCTGTCCGTTTCTCAATAGGTAGCTTGTACATGCACCGCCAGCTGCCTTTTGGGGAGACCTCTGGCCCCAAAAAACCCGCCCACCTCGACTCCGTGACATCCTTCAGAGAGCGCAGATTCAGAACCTTCACACAGATGTGATACACCGCCCTTGTCCAGACAAACTGGAACTTGCCCAGGCAAGGAATTCTGAAGGTCAGCAGGTGATCCTCTCCTCCCTGCCACTCCCCCACAGCTGGAATTATGGAAATTGCAGGAAAGGTGGACACAGTGTCGTTATCCCATTGATTGGAAAAAGTGCGGTTTGTCCCAAACGCCCGAATCGGTTGTGGCAGGGCGGCGCACACGTCCCCCCCCCACCCTTTGCCGCATTCTGACAGATGTAATGTTGGCACTCCACCTCAGCGTATCCATCGATGTGGTCGACATCTTTATTAGATGACCAAGCTTGGTACAGCGTGCCTCCCGCAAGCAAGTCCGTAGACTGACAGACTGCAGCACCTCAGCGGCGATGAGTCTATTGAAAAACAGTGGTTCCTCGAACAGCTACATGCCCGGTGTCTCATCACGGATGCGGCCCACATTGAAGACTCATCCTGCATGCAAGACGGACGTGTAAAAAGCAGATAGTCCAGTAAGGTCCACCTCCCCAGATGTCATGAGGAAGAGCTGCTTATCATAGCCTAAGCGACCAACTCTCCTCAGGAGCAGTTTAGCAGTGTCCATCCAGCAGGGTCCGCATCCGTAAAGGAGGTATTGTGCACTTCGAAGCCTGAAGCAGGCGATCTTGGAATGTATGTCCACCAGGCCCTGTCCCCCCTTGGCCAAAGGCAGGTAGAGAACAGGCTCACGGACCCAGTGGCGACCAGACCAAAAGAAGTCCACGATGATCCTCTGAATGTCCTCCACGAGGCTCCTGGGCGGTGTCAAAGCCACCAGCCTATGCCAAAGAGCCGAGGCAACCAGATTATTTGTGACCAGATCCCTGGCCCTATATGACAGCTGTGGTACCATCCATTTCCATTTAGAAAAGCGAGCACACACCTTGTACTTAACACCCTCCCAGCTATTTCGTTCAAAAGCCTCCGAACCCAGAAAACCCCCCAACACTTTGAGACCGGCCGTCCCCCACTGAAGACCGCCGGGCAGGCGGGGGATGCCTTGACACGACCAGTGGCCCACCAATAGAGCCTCACTCTTGACCCAATTTACCCGTGCCGAAGATGCCCTTTCATAAACTCACAAAGTGTCCACCAGACGCTGCACATCCCCGTGGGAGGTGATGAAAATGTTGACGTCATCCTCATAAGCAGACAAGACGATTGGGCGGCAACAGCTTGATGGCCCGGCAGAAACAGACCACCCAGGCGAGTGCACAACCTGCACAGCAAAGGCTCAATAGCCAAGCTGTACAGCTGACCCGAGAGTGGACACCCCTGCGTATTCCCCGGTTTACAGGGATTGGCCGACTCAGGCCTGCCCCCACCTTTACCAAACACTCAGCTCCAGTATTTAGCAGATTGACCCACCTCAAAAACATATTGCCAAAACCAAACCCCCTCAGGGTTGAAAACAAATAACAATGGTCAACCCTATCAAAAGCCTTTTCCTGGTCCAAAGACACAATCCCGAACTGTAAGTCATGACATTTACTGAGCTGGAGAATGCCACGTATGAGGAAAACATTGTCCATAATGTTTCGGTCAGGAATACAATATGTTTGATCCTTATCTATGATCAAACCCAAGACAGTGTTCAGTCTGTTTGCCAGGGCTTTAGAAAGCACCTTGTAGTCTGTGCAAAGAAGAGCCACGGGCCTCCAGTTTTTCAGCAGGGCCAAGTCCCCCTGCTTAGGCAATAGAGACAGCACTGCACGGCGGCAGGAGACCGGTAATGTTCCCTCCCTGTAACAGGCAGACAGAACGTCATAGAAGTCTGATCCCATAATATTCCAAAAATGCTTAAAAAATTCCGAAGACAGGCCATCAAGTCCAGGCGCGTGTCCCAGAGCCATCTGATTTACAGCCACAATCAACTCATCCAAAGTCAGGGCACAGTCCAGAGCGGCCCTGTCCCCCGGGCTGAGCACCGGAAGGGCTTCGAAGAGCTGAGTTTGAGATTCTTTGCAACACGTTCCCGCAGCAAACGGGGCCCCGTAGTAATTCACTTCATGGCGCCGCATCTCGGATGTGTCCGTAGTCAGGCGACCATCTGGGAGTGTCAAGCAAGCCATCAACTTCTTTTTCGCAGTAGACTTCTCCAAATTGAAGAAGAAGGACGTTGGTGCATCCTTGTCCTGCAGGCGAGTGAAGTGTGACCTCACTAGCGCCCCCTCCACTCTTTCCTGCATGAATGTGCGCAGGGCCGATCTCTTCTCCTGTAGCAATGGACCAGCGGTAGAATGCTGACCCGTAACCAAGCTGGCCTCCAGCCTCTTGACAGCGTCCTCAAGTTCACTGACCTTGGCCTTGATGATGGCAGTTGAGTTCGCAGCATACCGTTGACAAAAAAGGCAAATTTGTACCTTGCCAACTTCCCACCACTGGTCGAGGGAACTATAACGAGCCTTTGTGGTCCTCCAGTGTTCCCAGAAGCACACAAAATACTGACAAAAGGCGTTGTCCTGTAGGAGCTTGTTATTGGAGGGCCAATAAGATTTTGCCCATTTCCCTGGGGAGTTCAGTAACACCGCAGTAGCCAGGTGATGATCCGTGAAACCGACGGGACTTATGTTATTTTGAAGGAGTCCGGGGCTAAAGGTTCTTGAAACATATATCCTGTCTAATCTTGCAGCACTGACAACACCGTCAGTGACCCTGACCCAGGTATACTGTCTCACATTTGCATTTTTAGACCTCCACGTGTCCACTAAGTCGAACTGCACAGTTAAATTGTCCAAGATTCTAGAAGACTGCAGATGAGGTTTTGCATTAGTGCAATCTACAGTGAAGTCCAAGGTACAGTTAAAATCACCAGCAACAAAAAGTTGTTCTTGGTGACAGCGCTGCAATTCTGTAGTCAGTATATTGAAAAAGGCAACCCTTTCAGCGCCGTTGTTTGGCGCGTAAACATTAACCAGGCAAAACACGGAGTCCCCTATTTGGGCCCTAACAAGAAGCAGCCTGCCCCTCACTATCTCCACCACTGATAAAACTTGTGCATTTGCTGATTCCTCAAACAAAATGGCCACTCCTGCACTAAGATTGGTACCGTGACTGAGTGAAAAAGGGCCTTTCCACCACAAGCCCCAGTCCACTTCGTCTGCCGAAGTGGTATGAGTTTCCTGCAAAAACAAAACGTTGAGACCTTTCCGTCTGAACAGGTCACTAATGAATCCCCTCTTGTGATTACCCCTCCCACCATTGATGTTTAAGGACCCTAATTTTATGTTCTGCATTAGGTGATCGATGTGAGGAGCACCGTGCTCTTGCCATGGAAATCATTCCACCTTTGTGCGTTTGGCCTTTTTTCCCCCTGCTGATTTACGCAGGGCTGTGAGGTGCTTTTTCAGGCGGAAGTGTTTTCTTTCATCCAGGAGGTCAACACCAACGATGCTTCGTCAGTACATTAACAGACCGAATGAATTTGTCAGTGTCACTGAAGTAATCGGCGACATTAACGGCCCTATTATTATAGGTTCCATCCAGGAAAGCATTTACTTCGCCTAGTGAATACAAATCCTCATTGGCTTTGCCAGTTGCCCCAACAGACTCATTTTTAGCAGACACAGTGTCAGAGTCACACTCCATTCCCTCGTCAGCACACCTTTGCTGACTGTTAGATCCAGCCGTCACGTCAGCTGGTGCAGCTCATCCTTCATCAGCCACGTGTTCCGGGGCGGCGCCTATATCAGGCGATCTGTGTTGTTCCGCCTGCTGCTCTTAAGTGGCAGCAGGCTGCGGAAGCTCAGCCGCTGATGTCACACAGCACGATGCTGAGTCAATGTCATTGACTGCTTGGGCGCCACCACCAGTCACGCCCCCAGCTGCAGGCCGCGCTGCGGGCAACAGAGGGCGACTGTCCACAGACACATTGGCAGGCTCGGGAGCAGGAGCGGCAGAAGGCCGCGCAACGTCGTCCGCAGCAGCGGCGGGTGCGGAGGCCTCGCTGGCAGGCTGTGTGGCCCTGCCGGGCTCCGCCGCGGCGGAAGCCCCCGCAACACCGTCAGCAGCAGCGTCGCGAGCGGAAGCCGCACCGGCAGCCTCAGCCGCGGCTCCACCAGAGCCCCCCGCCGGGCGCCTGTGCGGGCAGGCGAAACGTTTATGGCCCACATCACCACATTCAAAACATTTCATCTGTCCCGAGTTCGCATACACAATATAGTTGCCGTCCCCATGTTTGACCCGGAAAGACACTTCCAGAGTTTGTGTGGGCGAGTCTAGAAACATGAACACTTGTCGCCTTAGTGATCTCACATGTTTAAACTCGGCTTCCCTGAGTCGCAAACTCACGTGTCTAAACGGGCCCGCAAACTTCCCGAATCTGCGGAGCTCCGTCGCCAACTGCTCGTCAGTAATGAAAGGTGGAACACCCGAGACGGTGATAAGTGTTGATGGAACTGATAAGGGGGACACCTGTACAGACATGTCCCCGATTACAATACCGCTCGCAACCAGAGCATGGACATTCTCCTCAGTAGCCAGAAACACAACTACAGCTCTATTCATCCTGGACGCATAGCGGATCACATCAGGGCCCACCTGGGAACCCACAGCCATAAGGACCCCCTTCACAGTAACAGTGTCGTCCTGGGGGAAGTAGAAGAAGAAGAAGAAGAAGAAGAAGAAGAAGAAGAAGAAGAAGAAGAAGAAGAAGAAGAAGAAGACTTTTAAAAAAGGCTTTATTGTACATTCCAAAAATGCAAAAAGACCAATATCACTGGCCCAAGTGTGTCACATCTCAAAAGTGCAAACATATCTCATCACCCTGACCCACAGAACACAAAACGTTCCCCACAGTCCATCTATCGATGAATGCCTCTAAATTGTCCACCATTTGATAGTAAGAGAACTCCACCTGGACTCTGACTTTCAACAAGACCTTGAAAACAGACACAGGATCCACATTGCCAGCGTTGCTAGCCCCATTTTTCCTCGTCAGCAAGATGGCAAGTTTAGCAGTACCAGATAGGAAGTTCATCAAAGTGTGGGCAGCCTTCCTTGCAACTTTATACTTTGGACCGTAAATGAAGAGACCAAAAGAGAAACGGTCACCCAAAGCCTGAAACCACTTGCGCAAAATATCAAAAAGTCCAGATAAACGAAAACATTGGACAAACAAATGCTCGAGGGTCTCAACTTGGGAACAAAACAAACATCCCCCCCCCCACAGTCGGATCGAGGTGTGCTCTGTATTTATTCGTAGCTATTGCCCCATGCACAATCCTCCACTGGAGATCTGCTGTCCGTTTCTCAATAGGTAGCTTGTACATGCACCGCCAGCTGCCTTTTGGGGAGACCTCTGGCCCCAAAAAACCCGCCCACCTCGACTCCGTGACATCCTTCAGAGAGCGCAGATTCAGAACCTTCACACAGATGTGATACACCGCCCTTGTCCCGACAAACTGGAACTTGCCCAGGCAAGGAATTCTGAAGGTCAGCAGGTGATCCTCTCCTCCCTGCCACTCCCCCACAGCTGGAATTATGGAAATTGCAGGAAAGGTGGACACAGTGTCGTTATCCCATTGATTGGAAAAAGTGCGGTTTGTCCCAAACGCCCGAATCGGTTGTGGCAGGGCGGCGCACACGTCCCCCCCCCCACCCTTTGCCGCATTCTGACAGATGTAATGTTGGCACTCCACCTCAGCGTATCCATCGATGTGGTCGACATCTTTATTAGATGACCAAGCTTGGTACAGCGTGCCTCCCGCAAGCAAGTCCGTAGACTGACAGACTGCAGCACCTCAGCGGCGATGAGTCTATTGAAAAACAGTGGTTCCTCGAACAGCTACATGCCCGGTGTCTCATCACGGATGCGGCCCACATTGAAGACTCATCCTGCATGCAAGACGGACGTGTAAAAAGCAGATAGTCCAGTAAGGTCCACCTCCCCAGATGTCATGAGGAAGAGCTGCTTATCATAGCCTAAGCGACCAACTCTCCTCAGGAGCAGTTTAGCAGTGTCCATCCAGCAGGGTCCGCATCCGTAAAGGAGGTATTGTGCACTTCGAAGCCTGAAGCAGGCGATCTTGGAATGTATGTCCACCAGGCCCTGTCCCCCCTTGGCCAAAGGCAGGTAGAGAACAGGCTCACGGACCCAGTGGCGACCAGACCAAAAGAAGTCCACGATGATCCTCTGAATGTCCTCCACGAGGCTCCTGGGCGGTGTCAAAGCCACCAGCCTATGCCAAAGAGCCGAGGCAACCAGATTATTTGTGACCAGATCCCTGGCCCTATATGACAGCTGTGGTACCATCCATTTCCATTTAGAAAAGCGAGCACACACCTTGTACTTAACACCCTCCCAGCTATTTCGTTCAAAAGCCTCCGAACCCAGAAAACCCCCCAACACTTTGAGACCGGCCGTCCCCCACTGAAGACCACCGGGCAGGCAGGGGATGCCTTGACACGACCAGTGGCCCACCAATAGAGCCTCACTCTTGACCCAATTTACCCGTGCCAAAGATGCCCTTTCATAAACTCACAAAGTGTCCACCAGACGCTGCACATCCCCGTGGGAGGTGATGAAAATGTTGACGTCATCCTCATAAGCAGACAAGACGATTGGGCGGCAACAGCTTGATGGCCCGGCAGAAACAGACCACCCAGGCGAGTGCACAACCTGCACAGCAAAGGCTCAATAGCCAAGCTGTACAGCTGACCCGAGAGTGGACACCCCTGCGTATTCCCCGGTTTACAGGGATTGGCCGACTCAGGCCTGCCCCCACCTTTACCAAACACTCAGCTCCAGTATTTAGCAGATTGACCCACCTCAAAAACATATTGCCAAAACCAAACCCCCTCAGGGTTGAAAACAAATAACAATGGTCAACCCTATCAAAAGCCTTTTCCTGGTCCAAAGACACAATCCCGAACTGTAAGTCATGACATTTACTGAGCTGGAGAATGCCACGTATGAGGAAAACATTGTCCATAATGTTTCGGTCAGGAATACAATATGTTTGATCCTTATCTATGATCAAACCCAAGACAGTGTTCAGTCTGTTTGCCAGGGCTTTAGAAAGCACCTTGTAGTCTGTGCAAAGAAGAGCCACGGGCCTCCAGTTTTTCAGCAGGGCCAAGTCCCCCTGCTTAGGCAATAGAGACAGCACTGCACGGCGGCAGGAGACCGGTAATGTTCCCTCCCTGTAACAGGCAGACAAAACGTCATAGAAGTCTGATCCCATAATATTCCAAAAATGCTTAAAAAATTCCGAAGACAGGCCATCAAGTCCAGGCGCGTGTCCCAGAGCCATCTGATTTACAGCCACAATCAACTCATCCAAAGTCAGGGCACAGTCCAGAGCGGCCCTGTCCCCCGGGCCGAGCACCGGAAGGGCTTCGAAGAGCTGAGTTTGAGATTCTTTGCAACACGTTCCCGCAGCAAACGGGGCCCCGTAGTAATTCACTTCATGGCGCCGCATCTCGGATGTGTCCGTAGTCAGGCGACCATCTGGGAGTGTCAAGCAAGCCATCAACTTCTTTTTCGCAGTAGACTTCTCCAAATTGAAGAAGAAGGACGTTGGTGCATCCTTGTCCTGCAGGCGAGTGAAGTGTGACCTCACTAGCGCCCCCTCCACTCTTTCCTGCATGAATGTGCGCAGGGCCGATCTCTTCTCCTGTAGCAATGGACCAGCGGTAGAATGCTGACCCGTAACCAAGCTGGCCTCCAGCCTCTTGACAGCGTCCTCAAGTTCACTGACCTTGGCCTTGATGATGGCAGTTGAGTTCGCAGCATACCGTTGACAAAAAAGGCAAATTTGTACCTTGCCAACTTCCCACCACTGGTCGAGGGAACTATAACGAGCCTTTGTGGTCCTCCAGTGTTCCCAGAAGCACACAAAATACTGACAAAAGGCGTTGTCCTGTAGGAGCTTGTTATTGGAGGGCCAATAAGATTTTGCCCATTTCCCTGGGGAGTTCAGTAACACCGCAGTAGCCAGGTGATGATCCGTGAAACCGACGGGACTTATGTTATTTTGAAGGAGTCCGGGGCTAAAGGTTCTTGAAACATATATCCTGTCTAATCTTGCAGCACTGACAACACCGTCAGTGACCCTGACCCAGGTATACTGTCTCACATTTGCATTTTTAGACCTCCACGTGTCCACTAAGTCGAACTGCAAAGTTAAATTGTCCAAGATTCTAGAAGACTGCAGATGAGGTTTTGCATTAGTGCAATCTACAGTGAAGTCCAAGGTACAGTTAAAATCACCAGCAACAAAAAGTTGTTCTTGGTGACAGCGCTGCAATTCTGTAGTCAGTATATTGAAAAAGGCAACCCTTTCAGCGCCGTTGTTTGGCGCGTAAACATTAACCAGGCAAAACACGGAGTCCCCTATTTGGGCCCTAACAAGAAGCAGCCTGCCCCTCACTATCTCCACCACTGATAAAACTTGTGCATTTGCTGATTCCTCAAACAAAATGGCCACTCCTGCACTAAGATTGGTACCGTGACTGAGTGAAAAAGGGCCTTTCCACCACAAGCCCCAGTCCACTTCGTCTGCCGAAGTGGTATGAGTTTCCTGCAAAAACAAAACGTTGAGACCTTTCCGTCTGAACAGGTCACTAATGAATCCCCTCTTGTGATTACCCCTCCCACCATTGATGTTTAAGGACCCTAATTTTATGTTCTGCATTAGGTGATCGATGTGAGGAGCACCGTGCTCTTGCCATGGAAATCATTCCACCTTTGTGCGTTTGGCCTTTTTTCCCCCTGCTGATTTACGCAGGGCTGTGAGGTGCTTTTTCAGGCGGAAGCGTTTTCTTTCATCCAGGAGGTCAACACCAACGATGCTTCGTCAGTACATTAACAGACCGAATGAATTTGTCAGTGTCACTGAAGTAATCGGCGACATTAACGGCCCTATTATTATAGGTTCCATCCAGGAAAGCATTTACTTCGCCTAGTGAATACAAATCCTCATTGGCTTTGCCAGTTGCCCCAACAGACTCATTTTTAGCAGACACAGTGTCAGAGTCACACTCCATTCCCTCGTCAGCACACCTTTGCTGACTGTTAGATCCAGCCGTCACGTCAGCTGGTGCAGCTCATCCTTCATCAGCCACGTGTTCCGGGGCGGCGCCTATATCAGGCGATCTGTGTTGTTCCGCCTGCTGCTCTTAAGTGGCAGCAGGCTGCGGAAGCTCAGCCGCTGATGTCACACAGCACGATGCTGAGTCAATGTCATTGACTGCTTGGGCGCCACCACCAGTCACGCCCCCAGCTGCAGGCCGCGCTGCGGGCAACAGAGGGCGACTGTCCACAGACACATTGGCAGGCTCGGGAGCAGGAGCGGCAGAAGGCCGCGCAACGTCGTCCGCAGCAGCGGCGGGTGCGGAGGCCTCGCTGGCAGGCTGTGCGGCCCTGCCGGGCTCCGCCGCGGCGGAAGCCCCCGCAACACCGTCAGCAGCAGCGTCGCGAGCGGAAGCCGCACCGGCAGCCTCAGCCGCGGCTCCACCAGAGCCCCCCGCCGGGCGCCTGTGCGGGCAGGCGAAACGTTTATGGCCCACATCACCACATTCAAAACATTTCATCTGTCCCGAGTTCGCATACACAATATAGTAGCCGTCCCCATGTTTGACCCGGAAAGACACTTCCAGAGTTTGTGTGGGCGAGTCTAGAAACATGAACACTTGTCGCCTTAGTGATCTCACATGTTTAAACTCGGCTTCCCTGAGTCGCAAACTCACGTGTCTAAACGGGCCCGCAAACTTCCCGAATCTGCGGAGCTCCGTCGCCAACTGCTCGTCAGTAATGAAAGGTGGAACACCCGAGACGGTGATAAGTGTTGATGGAACTGATAAGGGGGACACCTGTACAGACATGTCCCCGATTACAATACCGCTCGCAACCAGAGCATGGACATTCTCCTCAGTAGCCAGAAACACAACTACAGCTCTATTCATCCTGGACGCATAGCGGATCACATCAGGGCCCACCTGGGCACCCACACCCATAAGGACCCCCTTCACAGTAACAGTGTCGTCCGGGGGAACGATCTGCACCCCCTGGCGGATAGATGGAGGTGGCATTTCCGAGGTTGCCATCCTCCTCCCCAAAAATCAAAAATTAATTATGAGGGCAGTGATGGGAAAACGAGAAACAAAAGTCCAAAAGACCACTGAGTTCCCTATTCCCATCCTCCTCCTTCAGCCAACAGAAGAAGAAGAAGAAGAAGAAGAAGAAGAAGAAGAAGAAGAAGAAGAAGAAGAAGAAGAAGAAGAAGAAGAAGAAGAAGAAGAAGAAGAAGAAGAAGAAGAAGAAGAAGAAGAAGAAGAGTTTTGAATTTTAAAAAATCCCTTTATTGCACAATTCAAAAAAGCAAGAGCACCAATATCATTCCACCAAGCGTCTCACATGTCCAAAGTGCAAACATAACTCATCCCCCTCTCCCACACAACAGAAAATATGCCCTACAGTCCATCTATTGGTGGATGCCTCCAAATTGTCCACCATTTTATAGTAAGGAAAATAAAAACAGGATCCACACTGCCAGTGTTGGTAGTCCGATTCTTCCATGTAGTCCATGCAAAGAAGAGCCACAGGCCTCTGTCATGCCGCGCCATTCATCAGCGGCGCCACCTGCTCACGCACCTGACAATCATCAGCGGCGAGGGATAAAGGCCGTCTCGCCCGGAGGCTCGGCCTGAAGCCGTCAGACTTCGTCCCTCACCGTTGTGAGCATACTTCCCTTCAGCGTCACCATTTTGGTAAGAAGATCGCTTACCTCTTTTCTTCAGTCTTCTCCCCTGTGCACAGGTGGATTCCCCAGCGGCGGACATCTCCTCTCCATCGCCCAATCCTCGCTGCTGTACGGAGCTCTCCAGGTGGCTGTCTTCCGAGCTTCGCCCCCTTGTTGTGCCAGCTGTCCTGACCCACCAAGTAAGTCCTTCTCTCGCCATAAATCCCTCCTGTGTTGGTGTATGCCCGTCACCCTCTCCCTGTGCTCTCTCCATAGGGTTGCTCGGCTGTACGGTCACCTGCCTCTGTGCCTGGAGCAGACACCATCACCAACACATTTACATCCCGCAGACACGCACTCATTCACTCCTGCTGTTAATAAACTCTTTGAACTACTCTAAGCCTGTGTGTGTGCGTCTCCTGAGCCGTGCGTTATGTCAGTACGCCTTCAGCAGAGCGGCTCGGCGGACGGCGGGCTCGCACACCGGTTTACCACTCTCGAGGCTAGAGTGGATCAGATTGCTTATCAACAGCAGGTTATCCTGAATCAATTATTAAACTTAACTAACCGGTTGGGCCGCTTAGATCCTCAACAGCCGTTTCCCCCGGCTCGTCAGGGTGGCGCGGCTCCTGCTGTTCCAGCGGCCGTCCAGCCGGCTCCAGTGGCACCGGTTCGGCTCACACCGATTCCGACCCCCGCCCGCTTTAGCGGTAAGCTCGGCGGAGCGCGGGGGTTCATTATGCAGTGTGAGTCCATGTTCCACCGTGTGCCCGGAGATTTTCCCTCGGATCACAGTCGGATTGGTTACATAGGGAATCTTCTGGAGGGGCGTGCGTTAACGTGGACCTACGCCATAATGGCGAGGCCCAGTTATGCCACCCTCACCTATGACCAGTTCGTGAGGCGCTTTCTGGAAGTCTTTGACCATTCTCAAACCGAGACGGTCCAGGTCGATCGGCTTCTCGCTCTCCAGCAGGGAGGCCGGTCGGCAGCGGACTACTCGGTCGACTTCCGGGTAGCGGCGGAGGAATTGGGCTGGGAGGAACGCTCCCTCTGTGGCCTGTTCCTCCGCAGCCTCAATAGTGATCTGAGGGATGAACTGGCTGGACGGGATATCCCTGGGACGCTAGCGGAGCTGACATCCTTAGCGATAAGTTTGGATAACAGGCTGCGCGAGCGCTCCTCGGGGCGGAAGTCTTCTTCTTCTCGCCCTCGTGGAGTCTCACCGCACCTGTTCCAAGCTCGCCCCCTGGCGGCGCCGCCAGCATTGTGCCCCGAGGAGTCGGAGCCGATGGTGACGGGCTGGACCAAGCTTTCCCCTGCGGAGAAACAACGCCGCCGTGAGTTGGGCCTCTGCATGTATTGCGGAGGTGACCAACACACTGTGGAGCGTTGCCCGCGGAAAGCCAGTCGGCGGGGTCCGCGAATCGCTGTAGGGAGCCTCGCGGATCCCAACCGGTTAGACTCTCTCACTCAATTAAAGCTGCCCATCCGTTTTTGCCACAATCCCACTGGGCACCTCACCCACGCACTGGTGGATTCGGGCGCAGAGGGCAGCTTCATTTCACAAGGCCTGGCAACCCGATTGGGCATCCGCTGTCAGGCATTAAAACACCCCATCTCCCTGGTCCATCTCTCCCGTGCCTCCCTTGGGAGAGTTTCTCACCAAACCATGCCTGTCCCAGTCATCATCTCAGGGAACCACCGGGAGGAGATGGTATTTTACGTCCTGCCCAACTCTGTGTCGCCCGTCATCCTGGGGTATCCCTGGCTACGCCTCCACAACCCTGTCCTGGACTGGAGGTCCGCTGGGGTATCGGCATGGAGTACCTTCTGTATGGGCACCTGCCTTCAGTCCGCTGCCTGCTCCCCATCCGCGGCTCCCCCTGTGGCGGATACAGCACCTCCGGACCTGTCACTGGTGCCTCCAGAATTTCACGACCTGGGTATAGTATTTAGCAAATCGAAAGCTATGTCTCTTCCCCCGCATCGACCATATGACTGTGCCATCAACCTCCGCCAGGGGGCTCCCCTGCCATCTGGTCGGCTCTACAGCCTGTCGGCGCCGGAGAAGGAGACCATGAATACATACCTGAAGGAATCTCTGAGCGCTGGGATTATTCGCCCATCGTCGTCACCCGTGGGGGCAGGGTTTTTCTTTGTCGGGAAAAAGGACGGATCCCTCCGCCCCTGCATAGACTACCGAGCGCTAAATGACATCACTGAGAGGGACCGTTACACCCTGCCCCTCATGGACACTGCCTTTCACTCCCTCCAGGGGGCGACCTGGTTTACCAAGCTGGATTTACGCAGCGCTTACCACCTCGTCCGGATCCGGGAGGGAGATGAATGGAAGACAGCCTTCCGTACCCCGAACGGCCACTTTGAGTATCCTATTTGAGTAACGCTCCTGCCGTCTTTCAGCGCCTCATTAATGACGTCCTCCGGGATTTCATCGGCCTTTTTGTGTTCGTCTACCTGGATGACATCCTTATCTTCTCCAGGTCCAGGGACGAGCACCAGGTCCATGTGAGGCGGGTCCTCCAAAGACTGCTGGAGAATCGTCTGTACGTGAAGGCTGAGAAATGCGAATTCTACGCTAGGACCACATCCTTCCTGGGATTCATCATCGCTCAAGATCAGGTGCTCCCAGACCCAGAGAAGGTGAAGGCGGTGGTGGAGTGGCCTACTCCCGCATCCCGGAAGCAGGTGCAACAGTTTGTTGGCTTCGCCAATTTTTACCGCCGCTTTGTCCCAAATTTCAGCTCGATCGTCGGACCGCTGACCCGCCTCACGTCCCCGAAGGTCCCGTTCCGGTGGACTGAAGAGGTCGCTGCTGCCTTTAGGGTGCTGAAGGCGGAGTTCTCCTCCTCCCGGGTCCTTCGCCAGGTCGACCCCGCGCTGCAGTGCATTGTGGAGGTGGACGCATCGGACACGGGAGTGGGAGCAGTGTTATCCCAGCGGTCACCTGACGATGGCGCCAAACGGCCGTGCGCCTTCTTCTCCCGGCGCCTGTCCCCGGCGGAGAGGAACTATGATGTGGGGGACAGAGAGCTCCTGGCCATTAAACTCGCCTTACAGGAGTGGCGCCACTGGCTAGAGGGGGCGGACCTGCCGTTTGTGGTCCTGACGGACCACAAGAACTTAGAGTACTTACGGTCTGCCAAGCGCCTGAATGCCCGCCAGGCGCGCTGGTCTTTGTTCTTCGCCAGGTTCCGCTTCTCAATCACCTTCAGGCCGGGCTCCAAAAACGGCCTGCCTGACGCCCTCTCTAGGCAGTTCACCCCCGTGGAGGCTGAGGAGACGCCCCACACTATCCTGCCCAGGTCGTGCGTCCTCGGTGCCATCTCTTGGGACATTGAAGACAAGATCCGGAAGGCGCAGGAGGTGGAACCTGATCCTGGCGGCGGACCGGAGGGAAGACTGTTCGTCCCATCTGCGGTCCGAGGAGAGGTCATCCACTGGCTCCACACCTCCCGGCTCACCTGTCATCCCGGCACCTCTCGGATGATCAGCCTCCTCCAACGGTCCTTTTGGTGGCCAAGCCTGCAGAGGGATGCAGCCCGCTACGCCCGGGCTTGCCCAATCTGTGCCACCAGCAAGTCGGGAAATGCCCCCCCAGCGGGTCTGCTCCAGCCTCTGCCCGTCCCCGGCAGGCCCTGGTCGCACATCGCACTGGACTTCATCACCGGACTCCCCGTTTCCAACTCCTTTGACACCGTCCTGACCATCGTGGACCGTTTCTCCAAGGCTGCGCACTTCATTCCCCTGCGAGGTCTCCCTACTGCCCTGGAGACGGCGGGCCTCCTCGTCCAACACGTGGTCAGGCTGCACGGGATTCCGGTGGACGTGGTCTCGGACCGGGGTCCCCAATTTTCATCCGAGGTTTGGAGATCCTTTTGTAACGCCATCGGAGCCAAGGTGAGCCTCTCCTCCGGCCATCACCCCCAGTCTAACGGGCAGTGTGAGAGGACCAATCAGGAGCTGGAGGCTGTGCTCTGCTGTGTTACTAGATCCAAGCCGACGTCCTGGAGCAACCATCTCGCCTGGGTGGAGTATGCCCACAACACCGCCCGCTCTTCTGCAACGGGGATGTCCCCCTTCAAGGCGTCCCTGGGTTACGACCCCCCGCTGTTTCCAGCGCAGGAGAACGAGGTAACTGTCCCCTCTGTTAGGGCGCACCTTAGGCAGTTCCGCTCCACCTGGGCTGCCGCGCGTCATGCGCTTTTACGCACAGCGGAGCGCAACAGGACCGTGGCGGACCGGCACAGAAGACCTGCCCCGGCGTACAGAGTTGGGCAACTCGTGTATGTGTCTACCCAGGACGTCACATTAAAAGGCGAGAGGAGGAAGCTGGCACAGCGATTCATGGGTCCCTTTCCCATCACCCGGATCATCAACCCGGTGGCTGTGCGCGTGGCTATTCCCCCCTCCCTCCGCATCCATTCCACTTTCCATGTGTCGAAGGTGAAACTGGCAGTCACTGACCCCCTTTGCCCTCCTCCTGCAGCGCAACCCGCGCCCCGGATGATTGGTGGCCATCCGGCCTGGTCCGTCTCCTCCATCCTGGACTCCCGGCGCCGAGGTCGTGGGTTGCAATACCTGGTGGACTGGGAGGGCTATGGGCCCGAGCATCGACAATGGGTGCCCCCGTCGTTTGTGTTGGACCCATCGCTCATCGCGGACTTCCACCGAGTGCACCCGGATAAGCCATCGCCAGGAGGCGCTGCTAGAGGGGGGAGTACTGTCACGCCGCGCCATTCATCAGCGGCGCCACCTGCTCACGCACCTGACAATCATCAGCGGTGAGGGATAAAGGCCGTCTCGCCCGGAGGCTCGGCCTGAAGCCGTCAGACTTCGTCCCTCACCGTTGTGAGCATACTTCCCTTCAGCGTCACCATTTTGGTAAGAAGATCGCTTACCTCTTTTCTTCAGTCTTCTCCCCTGTGCACAGGTGGATTCCCCAGCGGCGGACATCTCCTCTCCATCGCCCAATCCTCGCTGCTGTACGGAGCTCTCCAGGTGGCTGTCTTCCGGGCTTCGCCCCCTTGTTGTGCCAGCTGTCCTGACCCACCAAGTAAGTCCTTCTCTCGCCATAAATCCCTCCTGTGTTGGTGTATGCCCGTCACCCTCTCCCTGTGCTCTCTCCATAGGGTTGCTCGGCTGTACGGTCACCTGCCTCTGTGCCTGGAGCAGACACCATCACCAACACATTTACATCCCGCAGACACGCACTCATTCACTCCTGCTGTTAATAAACTCTTTGAACTACTCTAAGCCTGTGTGTGTGCGTCTCCTGAGCCGTGCGTTATGTCAGCCTCCAGTTGTCAAGCAAGGCCAAGTCCCCTTCCTTCGGCAGCAGAGACAGCACTGTGCGCCCGCAGCCAGTTCCGTAACAGTCAACTAGAACGCCATAAAAGTCTGATCCAATAACATCCCCAAAGTGCTTAAAAAAGTCAGAAGAAAGACCGTCAAGTCCAGGTGCACGTCACGTCCCAGAGACGTGTGATTAACTGCTACAGTTGACTCATCCAAAGTCAGTTCACAGTCCAGAACAGGCCTGTCCTCTGGGCTGAGCCTGGGAAGACCTCCAAAGAGTTGGTGTTGAGAGTCTATGCAACATGGTTCTGCACCAAACAGGGCCCCGTAAAAATTCATTGCATCTGCATGGCTCCTCATCTCGGATGGATTTGTAGTCCTTTGACCATGTGGGAGTTTTAAGCAGGTCATCTTTGCAGCATTCTTGTCCAGATTGTAGAAAAAAAGATGTTGGGGCATCCATGTCCTGCAGGTGAGTAAACCGTGACCTTGTAGTCCGTGCAAAGAAGAGCCAGGCAGTAGAGATAGTACACCCGCCGGCAGGGGACCGGTAAAGATCCAGCTCTGTAACAGTCAATTAGAACGTCATAAAAGTCTGATCCAACAATATCCCAAAAAATGCCAAAAAAGTCAAAGTAAAGACCGTCATTTATTCCTTCTGTCGGGCACGCTTGACCTTTTGTCCTCCCACTGCTTTACGCAGGGCTGTTAGGTGCTTTTTGAGGCGAAAACGTTTCCTTTCATCCAGGAGGTCAAGACCAACCTGCTTTTTTAGCACATTAACAGACTTAATAAATTTATCAGTATCACTGAAGTAATCAGTGACTTTAATGGCCCTGTAATAGGTTTCATCCAGAAAAGCATTTATTTCTTCCAGTGAATACAAACTCGTGTTTGTACTGCAAGTTGCCCCAATAGACTCAGTATTAGACACAGTGTCGGAATCAGAGTCCATTTCCTCGTCAGCGCAACTCAGCTGACTGTTTGATTCAGCTTGCCCAGCGGATTCATCATGAGCCACATTTTCCTGGACGCCACCCACAGCAGCTGACTGGCATTGTTCCGTCTGCTGCTCTGAAACGGTAGCAGCCACCGGAAGTACAGCCGCTGATGTCACAGCGAAATTCTGACGCATCATCAGTGATTTTTTTGGGCACCATCACCAGCGACGCTCCCAGCCATAAGCTGGGCTGCGGACGCCACAGCCGGGCTGTCCACAGACACAGTGGCAGGCTCCAAAGCAGGACTGGTGGAAGGCCCCGCAACGTTGTCTGTAGTAGCGGGGGGAGCGGAGGCCATACCGCTGGCCTCAGCTGCGGCGGAAGGTCCCGCCACGCCATCCGCAGCAGCGGCGTGAGCAGAGGGCGCACCGCCGGCTCCAGCCGCGACTCCATCAGAGCCCCCCTTCCGCTGCCTGTGCGGACAGGTGAACCGTTTATGACCCACGTTTCCACATTCAAAACACTTCATCTGTCCTGAGCTCGCATACACCATATAGGAGCCGTCCCTGTGTTTGACCCGGAAGGACACTTCCAGAGTTTTAGTTGGCAAGTCCAAAAACATGAACACCTGTCGCCTGAGTGATCTCACATGTTTTAACTTGGTATCCTTGCACCCCAAAGCCACAGTTCTAAACGGGCCCGCAAACTTCCCAAATCTGCGGAGCTCCGTCTCCAACTGCTCGGCAGTGATGAAAGGAGGAACACCTGAGACGGTGATATGCGTTGATGGGACAGATAAGGGGGACACCTGTACATACGTATCCCCGATAACAACACCGCTCCCAATCAGGGTGTGGACATCCTCCTCAGCAGCCAGTAACACAACTACAGCTCTATTCATTCGGGATGCATAGTAGATCGCATCATGGCCCACCTGCTCACCCACAGCCAGAAGCACCTCCTCCACAGTAACACTGCTGTCCGGGGGAACGATTCGCACCCGATGGTGAATAGACGGAAGTAGCATTTCCAAGGTCGCCATCCTCCACCCAAAAAAAACAAAAACTGAATATGCGGGCGGTAATAGAAAATCGAAAAAAAGTCCAAACAAAACACGGAGTTCCCTATTTCCTCCCTCCTCCTTCGGCCATAAGAAGAAGAAGAAGAAGAGGAAGAAGAGAACCAACATCCATTGCATCCATTGCCATTTATCAAGGTTGAGGTACTGGGGAACCACTGCAGAAAAAAAAATAGCCAAAGCAGTTAGGCAAGGTCCAGTTGTCATGGCAGATAAAAGGTCCAGTCAGAAGTTAAAGGAAATAAAATCTAAGGCTATGTTGTAAACAATGTTAGGACATCAAATGGGACTGGAGACTAACTGATAGCTGCTGGAAGCTAAAAGCAGTGCTGATATTAGATTAGAACAGCTTCAGTTTGGCATTTTCACCAGATTATGATCCAGTCAGGAGTGTGAAGAAGAGATACAAGTCTACAGGGGTAATCCTCAGTGAAACTGCTGGTGGTGCAATATAAGGAGATGCTACAAGGCTAGGCTCTCAGAGCGAGCAGACAAGCTGACCTTTTGTGGTCAGGGTGCAGCTCTTCTCTAGATGCAGAGAGACCACCAAGCCATGCCAAAGGAGATACTCTGTGTAATTGCTTACTCTAAGCACTTAAATTTCACTGCATTTAATTTCTTGTTGCTCTTGTGTGGGTTAGTCTCTAAACTCTCCATGGGGAAACAGTGGAAAGGCTGACTCCTCATTTACATATGCCTGCTTCCCCTGTTTCAACCTATTGTTAGTTGTAGAGTCTTTCTTAGGAAGATACATGCAAGATGCCCCACAAGGAAACATGTCATTTCCAAGACTGCACATCAAGTTTAGTAACTACTATTTGGGATCTGAGTAAATCAAGGCCTTAGTCTGCTTGTGGATAGAAAGGCAGTTTAGGATTAGGAGTTTTGATTGTTAGAGCAGATTATTTTTCCATGGCCAGTGAAGTAAGGATATTCACTCTGGTGTCCTCATAAATCTGGAAGCACATATGGATGTGTGTCATCTAGCCTGAGTCAATATTGGGTCAAAATACCAGCACAAAATTATACATTTGTGTAATCTGGGAGAAAGGAACTAATTGAATATTTCAGATGACAAGTTGGGATAAAATTTTGACTCACAGCAAGATGCAGAATATAATATCCATACATGTTGATTCCACCAAAGAGAATGTGAGATACAGAAGTATTTTGTAATCAGCATGTAATGGGTTCTAAATAAACAACAAAAAAGACAATTATAATTATGAACTGGAAACTCAAAGAATGATGTGCCAGGATTCTAAGTGCGTGCTCTTATTGGTGAAAGGCGACTTTTTCCATGTAAAGTGAAATATCCCTATGTTCCTCAGTCAGTGGGGAAGGGGGCGTGTACAAGCTCACACTCACATTGTTTTTGTTATAGCATGGTTCCCTCCTGTACTGAGGGCTGAGAGAAAATGGATACAGTTCACTCGTGTGTGTGATGGGAGGGCAGGGCAAGTTTTCCTACAGTCTTGGCTTGCAAGGTGAGCTGTTTCTTTCTCTTTAAAATAAGTGCATATCTTGTCTATAAATTAGTATATTAAAGTTAATTTCAGCATGCTAGACCTACAGTTTGGAACAGTAACCCCCAATCATGTTTGTGTTTCCAAGAAAGGCTGTGTGCATTGATGGTGGCAGTTGTCATTTACTTCACATGCAGGTTCTGTGCCTTTAAAAAAACCAGAGGTAGACTAGAGGGTTAGACTACTAGCAATACTTTAATAGTAGTTTTGAATGAATTTTGTAGCATTTCAAAAAGGGCTATCCTGGATCAAGTCTGGAGAGTTTATTGTCAATCAAGACCAACATCTCACTGACTGGTAGCATGATTTTTCTTTCAGCAATAGATGCCGGCCAGTAGTGCACTGGTTGCTGTACTTAGTACAATGTAGCATAAGCCAAATTTTCCTTGTCACTGGGTTTTGTGTAATTCATGGTGTAAAACTGATTGAAATATGTGGTGATGTAGTCTTCAAGATCTTTCAGAATGAACGTTGGCTATATTGACAATGAAAGACTTTGCATTTCATGCTGGTGGACGGTAACCATGTTGTAAATCAAGCTTCAAAATGCAAAAAGAAGAAACAGGAGCAAGAGATAAAAAGAGCAGGCAATTTATTGAAAACTGAATTTAAACTCAAACAGGCTGTTCAGCTGATTAAAAGACCATAGCCTGAAAAATTCAATAATTTGTTCATTCAAAAAAAACAAAAAAAAAAAAAAAACGAACTAAAAGTTTAAATAAGGGTCTTAGTGAGTAGTCCCACTGTTCTTGTTGATCAATTCAAACATTCATTTAGGCATGCATGATGTGTGTGTTTTCAAGAGGCTGGTGGGAATGTTGCTTCATGTGGTGAAGATCGCTTCATGAAGGGCAGTCTGGAACTGACATCCATTTTTGTAAACTTCCCTTGCCATCCATCCCCAAATGTTGTCAGTGGGATTTAAATCAGGGGCACATGCAGCACAGTCCTAAAGAGTGACATTATTCTCCTTGAAGAAGTCCTTTGTGAGGCACAGTCAAGGAGGCTTCATCGTGATCTGGGGTGCTTTTCCGTCAGAGGAACAATGGTGCTGCAGGTTGTGCAGGGGTGTCAAACTGCGGCTGGTTATGTGGAGATATTGTAGTGCGTATCCCTCTTAAATGAGGGCCCTCATCTGTGCCTTAGTGACTGGGTCTTACAACACAACAATGCTTCAGTTTACTGCCTCACAAAGGACTTCTTCAAGGAGAATAGTGTTACTCTTTAGGAGCGTCCTGCATGTGCCCCTGATTTAAATCCCACTGAGAACATCTGAGGATGGATGGCAAGAGAAGTTGACAAAAAATGGACGCGAGTTCCAGACCATGGATTCCCTTCTTGAAGCCGTCTTCACCACACTGAGCAACGTTCCCACCAGCCTCCTGGAAACACCTGCTCAAGCAAAAAAACATTTCCTATCAACCAACAGGAATGGTGGGACGACTCACAAATGAGTCCTTTTTTTGACACTTTTAGTTATGGGTTTTTTTTCTTGTGGGGGGGGGGGCGCTAGGGTCTTGAACTTTTGATCAGCTGATGAACAGTCTGTTTCAGATTAAATACAGTTTTCAATAAATTATCTACTCTCTTTTGTCTCTTGCTCCCGTTTCTTCCCTTTGAAGCTCTACTTATAACTTGGTTACCATTCACAAGTGCAAAATGTGAATACTTTAATGTTTTCCTTCAGTCTTAAGATTTTGATAAGGAGTGCATATTTTTCAACTTTTTTTTGTATCTTTTTAAAAATTGTTTGTTTTATATATTTCCTTGCTTCAGCTGCAGTAGTGTTTACAATGTTCCCAATAAAGTTTATAAAAAAAAGCTGTAGCAATATTGACTTGAAAATTTAAACCAGAAGTTTTGAATGTCAAATAGCAGATTTATTAACTGCACCTGCTATTTCTTGTCTCAACTACTGTTAGAAACACTTTTGGCTGGTTTGATATCAGACTGCTGATGGCTGGTTGCATCAACCAACCTGGTACATGCTTTGTGTTGTCAGCAGCAGTGCAAATGAGTCATTCCCTCTGGACAGAGCTGTTTTTCAATTGGACTTTCACAATGTCAGTTATTTTCTGTCACTTATTCTCATCTCCACACTCAACCTCACTGGACCAGTGGACACATAACAATGGACATCCAATCAAAGCGTTGGAAAACGCCAAACTTCATTGAATGGCCCCATGTGGCAAACTCAAAATCTGATTTGTTCAAGGAACAGTCTTCATTACAATGTATTGTAAGCTTTAGACACCTGCACACTCTATTCCTGAAAGCCCAAGGCAGATTTCTTTTACTCCCGCAACACACAATGGCAGAAAGATGATTGGACAAAAACTCTAACATACACTGTACGACTAGAAGTAGTTAAACCAAGAGAAAAGCTACAAAATGAAGAAAAAAAAAAGACTATTGGGAAAACGTATGTTAACAATTATTTGACTTTTGACTAATTATCAAAAAGAATTGTCAACTAAATTAAATTAGTTGTCAATTAAATGATAATGCAGTAAGCTTTTCTGATTGTCATTTATTTTATGAAATGTAGTGGCATTGCAAGTCCAGGCAGAGGAATATGCAGTTGCCCATTGCTGCCTTTCAACTATTACAAAAGAAAAGAGGCATCTGCTATTCACCGCAGCACTACTTCCAAAGCTAGTCACATAACCTATGATCGAAATTCAAAAGAATATTAAAGAAGTTTGCAGATACAGAACATTTCTATGATTCGTCTTAACCACATTACAGTGGTGTGAAAAAGTATTTGCCCCCTTCCAGATTTCTCATTTTTTTGTTGTATGTTTGTCATATTTAAGTGTTTCAGGTCATCAAACAAATTTCAATATTAGACAAAGATAACACAAGTAAACAAAAAATGCATTTATTTTTTTTTTTAAATGGAAGATGTTTATTTATAAGGAAAAAAAAAATCCAAACCTACATGGCCCTGTGTGAAAAAGTGATTGCCCTCTAAACCCAATAACTGGTTGGGCCACCCTTAGTAGTAACAGCTGCAATCAAGCATTGGTGGTAACTGGCAATGAGTCTTTTACAGCACTGTTGAGGAATTTTGGCAAACTCATCTTTGCAGAATTGCTGTAATTCAGCCACATTAAAGGGTTTTTGAGCATGAATCACATTTTTTAAGGTCATGAGACAGCATCTCAATTGGATTCAGGCCAGGACTTTGACTAGGCCACTCCAAAGTCTTCATTTCGCTTTTCTTTAACCATTCAGAGGTGGACTTGTTGGTGTGTGTTGGATCATTATCCTGTTGTTGAACCCAAGTGCACTTCAGCTTTAGATCACAAACTGATGGCCAGACATTCTCCTTCAGGAATTTTTGGTAGACAGCAGAATTCATGGTTCTATTTACCACAGCAATTCTCCCAGGTCCTGAAGCAGCAAAACAGCCCCACACCATCACACTACACCCACCATATTTTGCTGTTGGTATGATGTTCCTTTTCTGAAATGCTGTGTTAATTTTAAGCCAGATGTAAAGGGACACACACCTTCAAAAAAGTTCAACTTTTGTCTTGTCAGACCACAGAGTATTTTCCCCAAAGTCTTGGTGATCATCAAGATGTTTTCTGGCAAATCTGAGATGAGTCCTTATGTTCATTTTGCTCAGCAGTGGGTTTTGTCTTGGAACTCTGCCATGAAGGCCATTTTTGCCCAATCTCTTTCTTATGGTGGAGTCATGAACACTGACCTTAACTGAGGCAAGTGAGGCCTGCGGTTCTTTGGTTGTTGTTGTGGGGTCTTTTGTGACCTCTTGGATGAGTCATTGCTGCCCTCTTGCGGTAATTTTGGTCTGCTGGCCACTCCTGGGAAGGTTCACTGTTCCATGTTTTGACCATTTGTGGTGGAATTTCTTCCCACGGTTGCTGATAAGTGAAAACACCTGCTGAAAATAATGGCTAGAAGAGAAAACCTGAAGGGTCTTGGCCCTTCATGGTACATGATTGGACACCCCTGCCATAGAGGCACCAAACCCAGGATCTAACATGAGAACCTTCATCTCTGAGGATAGTAACAATACAGTCTCTTGCTCCAAAACAGAGCACTGAGGCATGCTGACCTCTGGATGAGATGACTGGAGAGCATTGACCTCTGGATGAGGTGGTTGAGGTGTGTTGAACTCAGGGTGAGATGACTGGGGAAAACTGACCTCTAGGGTGATGGGTGGAGGTCCACCAACCTTTGGGATGAAGGGTGGAGGTTTACCAACCTCTGGGGTGACAGGAGGAGGTCCACCAAACTCTGGGATGACAGGTGGAGGTCCACTGTCCTCTGGGATGATGGGTTGAGCGTGGTCCTACTTCAACTCCTTCCCAGACACAGTCACTTCAAATGGGTAAGAAAGGCAGGGATTGAGTGAGGCGTCACCACAATCACGAGGAGCTAGGCAAGACTTAATGAATACTAATGTCAAACAAGTAAAGAAAAGTACTTGCCTGAGCTCCTGGTCTACTGCTGCTGGGGTGACCCCCTCCAGATGAGCCACAGGAACCCTAACATCCACCTTGGGAAGAACAAGAACAGGAACAGCTGGAACTACGGCATGTGCTTCGGGGACAGTGGGAGCCGTTGTGTGCACCTCAGGGACCGCTGAAGCTGTTGTGTGAACCTCAGGGATTGCTGGAGCTGTTAAACGTACACCATGAGCAGCTGGAGCTGGTACTGGAGCAGGTAGGTGACATGGAGCAGGTACTGGAGCTGGGTGATGCCATACAGCAGGCACTGGAGCTGTTGTAAATGCAGATGAGGAAGCGGGCACATGCCCCTGTGTATCAGATGTGGAAGCTGGTGCTGCAGCTACTGTGGGAACCGGCATAACAACACTCCTGGGGGCCGGTATAACTGAATTCAGCAGGGCTGCAGCAGAGAGAGGAGGGGAAAAGGTTGGAGCTGAAAGCACCGGAGCCAGGGCATGCTTATTCATGTGTACAGTCTCCAGTGTTGTAGACAAGCTCCTCTCTTGCCTGTGGTGTGGCCGCGAGACTGGTCAGTGGCGAGGAGAAGAGGAGGCTGGAGTCAGGGGACGCTGCATCACTGGCAAAACTCTGGTGTCTCAATTAAATTCCACACCAGCCCACGATTTGTCCTATGGAGGTTGGAGACGGTGGCAAATAGTCCCGCCAACTTGGGATAATTCCACAGACCAGTATACTCCTCCATTATCCCAGTTGCTGCATTCGAGCTCTCCAGGGCTTCCTCCGGATTGTGCTTCCGAGACATAGTCCTGGATAAACTGGGCTTCCCAAAGCTCATCCATGCTCGTCCCACCGGCTGCCAACCTTCTTCTGCTTGCTGAGCCCCAGTATGCTGGCGTCCTGCTCCTGCCAGACTCACCCGCTGGGTCCATTACTATCTGCGTTCTTCTGTCACATTTGACAGAGGACCCAATCAACAGGCGAATCTGGTAAACCATGATTTATTGATAACAGAAGGAAAGAAAAACAACCATAGTTCATACTCCGTGGTGCAGATGCTAGTGAAGCAAACAAATGAACACAGCAGAGGACACATACTGAAAATGCACATATAAAGACAAGGGAGCAGTCATGAAAAAAATGAATAGATGAACACCATCAAGGCCATCAGGTGGCACAGGATGGGCAGGCTGTGTAAACACAGAGGGGATATACACCTAACATGATAAATGAGTAAGAAGGGAACATAAAGTGTGGACAAAGGCTGCAGATCAGTCCAGAACACTACAAGATGTTCCTGTATGGTCGAAATTTGATTGAAAAATGAAAATGAAAAGCTGCCTTTTAAAGGTTGTTTATCAAAAAGGTGGTGGAATGCCTACACAAGCATCTCTGGGCATGAGGCAGAGTACATCCTGGACAGATCACAGCACCTGGTATTCCCAAGCAGTCTCAAATCCAGGTACTAACCAAGGTAGAACCTTTTAAGCTTCCAAGATCAGAGGTGTCTTGGGACACCCAGAGCACACGGTGTGAACATCAATCAAAAGAGACAACATCCATCCATCCATCTTGTATCACTTTTCTGGAGATCCGAGTTGTGGAGGCAGCAGTTCAAGAAGAGAAGCCCATACTTCCCTTTCTCTAGCCACCTGCTCCAGCTCTGCTGAGAGGATACCAAAGCATTCCCATGACAGCTGGGAAACATAGTTTCTCTAGCATGTCCTGGGTCTGCCACTGGGTCTCCTCCCAGTGGAACATGCCCGAAACACCTCAAGTGGGAGGAGTCGAGGAGGCATCCGGATCAGATGCCTAAACCACCTCAATTGGGTCTTTTCAATGTGGAGAAGCAGCGGTTCTAGTCTAAGCCTCTCCCGGTGACTGAGTTCTTCACCTTATCTCTCAGGGTGAGTCAAGCAATCCTACAGAGAAAGCTCATTTCACCTGCTTGTATCTGCGATCTCATTCTTTCAGCCATTACCCAAAATTCATGACCATAGGTGAGGGGAGGAATGTAGCTTGAGCAGTAAATCGACAGTTCAGCCTTAGAGCTCAGCTCCCTCTTCACCAAAACAGACTGGTATAACATCCGAATCACTGCAGATGCTGCTCCAATCCATCTGTCAATCTCCTGCTCCATGTTCCCATCACTCATGAATAAGACCACAAGATACTTAAACTACTCAACTTGGGGCAGGAGCTTGTCCCCAACCTGAAGAGGACAATCCACCCTTTTCAAGCTGAGGACCAAGGACTCAGACTTGGAGGTGATGATTCTCATCCAGACCACTTCACACCCAGTAGAAAACTGCTCCAGTAAGACCTGTAGGTCATTGCTCAATGAAGCCAATAGGACGACATCATCTGCAAACAGCAGAGATGGAATCCTGTGGTCACCCAACACTACACCCTCCATTTTTTTGGCTGTGCCTAAAAATCCTGTCAATAAAAATTATGAATAGGATCGGTGACAAAGTACAGCCCAGCCCTGGCAGAGTCCAACTCTAACTGGAAATGAGTGCAACTGAATGTTGCCAATTTGAACCAAATTCTCACAATAGATAGATAGATAGATAGAGTCATATGGGGTGGCAGTGGCTCAGGAGGTAGAGAAGGTCGTCTAATAAACGGATGCTTGGCGGTTCGAATCCCGCTCTCCCCAGCTATCCTGCTGTTGTGTCCCTGGGCAAGACACTTCACCCGAATTGCCTCCAGTGTCCATAACACTGGGTATTAATGTGTATAGATGTATAAAAATGTTCAGTGGTGGCCGGAAAGGCCGTTGGCGCAGATTGGCTGCCACATTTCCGTCAGCCTGCCCCAGGGCAGCTGTGACTGCAGAAGTAGCTTGCCACTACCATTGTTTGTCTGGAGTGAATGAATAATGTACCTATTTGTAAAGCGTCTTTGAGTATATATGATAAAGCGCTATATAAAATCGATGCATTATTATTAGTAATTATTATTATTATTATTAATATTATATAGAGAACGGATAGCTCGTAACAACAAGAGCGATATCCAATACTCCTAAAGCACCCACTTAAAAAAAAAAAAAAATATGAGTGACACGGTTGAATGCCTTCTTCAAGTCCACAAAACACATGTGGACCATTGGAAAAACTCCCACGAACCCTTGAGGATTCTCAAAAGAGTAAACAGCAGGTCCGGTGTGCCCTGGCCAGGACAAAAATCACATTGCTCATACCGAATCTGAGGTTCAACCAGCGATTAGACTCTCCTCTCCAGTACTCTGGCATAGACCTTCCCAGGGAGCATGAGGAGTGTGAGCCCCCTAAATTTGGAACACACCCTCTGGTTCCCCTTCTTGAAGAGAGGAACTACCACCCTGGTTTGCCATGCAAAAGGTACTGTCCCCGACTTCCACACAATGTTGCAGAGGTGTGTCAACCATGACAGCCCTACAACATCCAGAGCCTCGAGGTACTGATGGTGAATCCCATCCACCCCAGGGACCCGGCCACTGAAGAGTTTTTTTTTGTTTGTTTGTTTTTTTAACCACTCTGGCGACCTCAGCCCCTGTGATGGGCAAGTCCTCCCCCTTGTCCTCAAGCCCTCCTTTCTCTGTGGAAGGCATGTCAGTGGGATTGAGGAGATCCTTGAAGTATTCCTTCCACTGCCCAACGATTTCCCCAAAGTCAGTAGCACCCCATCTGCACTATATACAGTGTGGACAGGGAGCCATTTTCCCCTCCTGAGTTGCCTGACATTTTACCAGAATCTCTTTGAGGCCAACTGAAAGTCTTGCTCCATGGCATCAATGAACTCCTCCCACACCCGGGTTTTTGCTTCAGCAGCCACCCGAGCTGCAGTTTGCTTAGCCTGCCGGTACACCTCAGCTGCTTCAGGAGTCCCACAAGCCAACCAAGCTCAATAGGACCCCTTTTTATTGATGGCCTCCCTTACCACAGGTGTCCACCACTTGGTTTGGGGGTTTCCACTACAAGATGCACTGATGACCTTGACTCCTCAGCTTTGTGCACCCACTTCAACAATGGAGGTGGAGAACATGGTCCATTCAGACTCCATGTCTCCAGACTCTGTAGCAATGTGGTTGAAGTTCTTCCGGAGGTGAGAGTTGAAGAGCTCCCAGAAAGTTGCCTCTGCAAGACATTCCCAGCACAACCTCACTATATGTCTTGGTCTACCAGGTTTGAATTGTATCCTCCCCTGTCATCGGAGCCAACTCACCACCAGGTGGTGATCAGTTCAATTCAATTCAACTTTATTGATATAGCGCCATTTCACAACAACAGTCATCTCATAGCACTATCAACTGTAGGGGGAACCCCCACAGTTGCAGAAAGACCCCAGCAATCAGGCGATCCCCTGTGAGCAAGCACTTGGCGACGGTGGAGAGGAAAAACTCCCTTTTAACAGGAAGAAACCTCCAGCAGAACCAGGCTCAGGGAGGGGCAGTCATCTGCTGCGACTGGCTGGGGGGTGAGGGGACAGAGAAGATGAAAAGAACAGACATGTAGAGAGCAAACAGCACAATGGGGACTCAATCTATGGGAGAGAACAAACAGATGTTAATGACCAGCAAAAAAAAATATTTCATTGAGAGTGAAGAAAGGAGTGAGATCCAGTGCATTATTGGAGGTCCCCCGGATGACTAAACCTATTAGCAGCATAACTAAGCGAGGGTTCAGAAACACATGATCCCTCCCTAATTGTAGGCTATATCAAAAAGGTAGGTTTTAGTCCTATTCTTAAAAACAAAGATTGAGTCTGACTCCCGAATCCAGATTGGCAGCTGGTTCCACAGGAGAGGAGCTTGATATCTGAAGGCTCTGCCTCCCATTGTACTTTTGGAGATTCTAGGTATTACAAGTAATCCAGCATTTTGGGAGCGTAGTGCTCTGTTAGGATAATACGGTAGTATCAGATCTTTTAAATAAAAAGGAGCCTGATTGTTTAGAGCTTTGTAAGTTAGAAGAAAGATGCTCCTCAGACTATAGCTGAGGAGTTGGGAAATGGATTTGAATCTTTGCTTGTGATTACACGTAACAGCTCTGCACATCTCTTTACCAGAATGTCTAAGACATGTGGTCGGGGGTCTGATGACACGAGAAAAAAATTGATCATCGAGCTGCGACTGACTGTGTCCTGTCCATATGAACACCCTTATGCTTGAACATGGTGTTTTTTTATGGACAAACTGTAGTTGGCATAGAAGTCCAACAACTGAATACCACTGGGGTTCAGATCAGGTAGGCCGTTCCGCCCAATCACACCTCTCCAGGTTTCAATGTTGTTGCCCACATTCACAGTGAAGTCCCCCAGTAGGATAGTGAAGTCTCAGAGGAGCACTTTCCACCACCCCAGTTAGAGACTCAAAAAAGTGTCGGTACTCTGAACCATCATTTGATGCAACGGCACACATGATGGTCAGGACCCTTTTCCCAACCAAAGGCACAGGGAAACTACCCTTTTGTCAACCAAGGAAAACTCCAATGTAAAGGCAGGAAGTTGGGGACGGGGGAGTAATCATCCCTTCTCACCGCCTCTCACCCAGCGCAACCCCAGAGTAGGTCAAGTTCCAGCCCCTCTCAAGGAAACTGTTTCCAGAACCACAACTGTGCATTGAGGTGAGCCCAAGTATATCTAGCTGGTATTTTTTGACTTTTTGCACCAGCTCAGGCTTCTTCCCCACCAGATAGTTGACATTACATGTCCCAAAAGCCAGTTTAGGGAGCTGGCCACCAGACTGCCACCGTCTCTGCCTTTGACAACCACCTGATCAACATAGTATAAAAAGACACAGCATAGAGAGAAATATGTAGAACCTGCTTGTATTAAGAGAGTGCTTTTTAAGTGTACGTTGAACAATAGCACTAGCACTGGTTTCAGATTGTTCCAGATAATGTGTAACAAGCATCATGCCAAATGTCAAACTTAAAAAAAAAAGAATCTGGTAAAAAATATACATTTTTATAAATCGCTTTAAAAAAAAAAAGACTGCCAGTAGTTGTAAAAGTATATTTGACTTTGGAGAGTCAGACCCCCCACCACCATCACCAAATGCTAAAAACTACTTTGAGGATAAATTTGGGCCAAATCCTGTGGACTGAACAATATATTTTATTGGACTATTTGTTTGCCCAATTTTCAACAACATTTTTGTGATTACATTTGGTCTGTGGTAGATGACTAAACACAACCAAATTTTTAACGTTGATTTCTGGGTTAAATATGGCCCATATTAGATAGACTAATACAGCCCAATTTTCAGTATCTATGTGTGGGCTAAATTAAGGCTTGGCCCAATGGACCTGATTTAGTTCAAAACAAAACATCTAAATTATGGCTTGTGCCACAGGCCAGCAGAGAATGCCTACCACCGTAAAAACAATATATATTAAAAGTTTGTAGTTAATAGTTCAAGAGTAGTAACACAATATGTACACTATATAAATCAAAAGACTGTTCATTAAATTTAGGATATTTTCCCATTGAATAGCTGAAACCACTGAACAAGGTGGGGCTCAGTTGCTTGAAACCAAGTGCCAACAGGCTGTTTCGTTGTCAAATGTTTCATGAATGGCCCCTCGGGGACAGAAAGACAGATCCACACACTGAACTGCAGCAGTGACATTTAACAAATTCCTGCAACACATAATGGTTAAGGCATTGCCACCTACTTTGTCTCTGCGATGGACTGGCGATCTGTCCAGGGTGTACCCTGCCTCTCGCCCAAAGATGCTGGGATAGGCTCCAGCCCCCCCACGACCCAAAAAGGATTAAGCGGAAGAAGATGGATGGATGGATGGATGGATGTGCAGACAATACAAAAAATACAAACAAGGGTAACTTACATAGAAGGCACTCCAGAGCCGGAATTGCTCTGGAGGAGATGAGGAGAAAACTTACATTTGAATGAGGTAGGTTCACATCAAGACTGCAGCAGAGAGAGAATATACAGACAGTCCTTAAATAGTAGACAGACAAATGAGCGGCAGGTGCGGGCAGCTGAGCGAGCAGGTGACCTAATTACACAACTGCTCACAGCTGAGATGGCTGGGGAGCAGAAGGTGAGTAGCTTGTTGGAGTGTCTGGAGAGGAGGAGGGCACTTGTGTCAACAAACCAAAATATATAGAGAAACAGACAAAATAATAATAACAGACATATAATACTCAGAAATAAATTAAGAGTCGGGGCCAAGACTCATGACAGACCCCCCCCCCCCCCCCTTTAAGGGGTGAATTCAAGACACCCTCTGGTAACACCCAAAAAGACCCCCCCCTCCCCCCCAAGAGAAAAAGGTACTGCAAAAAAACATTCCGGGAGGGAGGTGGGGGAAAAAGGATAGTGGGGAGCAAAAATATGGAGCCCGCTGAGGATCTGCACCCACGTTATGCCAGGACCCTCAGCCCCTAGGCCAAAGAACTCAGCTGTTCAGGTGGCCGGCCGAAGTCCCAGGCCAGACAGACGGCAATGAGGTATGAACCGGGCAGCCTGCCGGAGAATAAGGGCCACCCAACCCAGCGGCTCAGTCTTTCGGGTGGCCGGCAAGAGTTCTTCAGCCACCAAGACCAAAGAGGTGACCCAGGAGGTGGGTCCCCTATGGGGAGGCCCGATGAGGGGAAGAAGGGCCGGGGGGGGGGGGGGGCACAATGGTGTCTGTTGGTGGGAGAGGACCCACAACAGTGTCTGGCAGTTGGGGGGGGGGGGGGTCATGACGGTTTCAGGCAAAGGAGGGGAGGCCTTGACGCCCTCGGTGGTCCTGGGCTGAAAAAAAGGTTGCACCCGCGGTGGCTCCACGCTGGAGCATTGCAGCACCTGCGGTGGTTCTGGGCTGGAGCATTGCAGCACCCCAGTGGGCTCGGACTGGGGTCTATCTGTACCCTTGGTGGGCCCGGGCAGGGCCAATGCTGCACCCTCAGTGGGCCCAGGCTGGGCCAACACTGCACCCTTGGTGGGCCCAGGCTGGGCCAATGCTTCACCCTCAGTGGGCCCAGGCTGGTCCAGTGGTGCACCCACAGTGGAACCCGGGCTGGGGTGTAGCACCCATGGTGGGCCAATACTGGAAGGCAGGACCCATGTTTGATTCATGCTGGGGTGCAGCACCCACGAGGGTCCCCGACCGGGATGCACAACCCACGGAGACTCAGACCAAGGAGGAGGGCCCCAGATGATGGCCTCGGGCAGAGGATGACCTGGACCCACGGAGGTCCCGGGCTGGGACGGGACATCTGGGACGACCACAGCAGGAGAAGCTGGACCCTTGGCGGCATTGGGCAATGAGCCTGGATCCACAAAAACATCAGGTAGTGCTGGAACCTCTTTGATCACCCTGGGAGAAAGCTCAGATGGTACAAAAAGGAAAAGAGTCAGGGTCACCGGCAGCGGCGGAGCCCAGTGAGATGAGATCAGGTGCAGCTGATGGCTCCACCCAACTCTCCTCAGCAAGAGCCAGGCAAGATTTCTCCAGAACAGATAAGAGAAAAACAAGGGAGAGCACTTGCCTGAGCTTGAGCTCCACCGCCATCCAGGACTTAGTCGATCCAGACGACATCTCGGGCCCGGTCGCTTGGCGGTCCAATTCTGTTAACTTTGCGTTGGCGGCCTCCACAGCAGGCATGGTGGTGGTTGCAGTCTCAGTTTCTCCAGATGAAGTGGCCCACGCTAGTGGCACATCTGGCATGGCAGCTGGGGGTTGGCTCACCGCTGGCACTTGAGTTGGGTCTTCCAGGGCCACAGGCTCCTCCATCGTCCGGCCGCTCAGTTCCGGGGATGGTGGACACTAAGGATCAACAGGAGGAGACACGGAGAGGGCAGGTAAGGATTTATCAACTGCAGCAGGTGGAGAGAGCTCAGGGGACTGCATTTCCTGAGCCTCCCTACTGGGAATCAGGCAAGGCATATCATCATAAATTGAAATTGAATGAAATGAAACTTTCCTTTTTTCCCAGTGTGCAATGTTATCTGCTGCAGCAGGTGAAAAATGGTTCCAAGGTTGTCATAGCCAGGAGCGGCACTGGGGTTAAGCTCTCAGTGCTCATAAAATGTTCCTTACGGCATGCGTCTCGAAAAGCCTCTGACAACTAAGTCCATCTCCTAGCCTGCCCATGTGGTTTAGTCTCTAAGCCCGGCGGGACTGCTTTTACTAATAGGAGAAGGGGCGAGGGCGGATCTCTGGCGCCTTAAAACCAGATGCTTCGGGTAGATGGTGGCTCGTCAACCTGGGAAGGTAGCCCATCTAGGGGAAGGTAAACCCTGATTTCAAACCTCTGCTGCCTTGCGACACACCCGGTCACGGGAAAGGCTTCGGGAGTCAACCCTGAGGAAAAATCCAGAGTCGGAGCCCCTAAGGCAGTTCTCTGTTGTGCTCAACATCGTTCTGGCAGCTCCTGCGACGGCACTGGTGCCAAACTATAGCAGCCCTGCTGTTCCTTTGGATTCATCAGTGATGTGGAGAGGGGGGACATGCTGCATGGGTAACATCTTGTCCTCCATATCTTCCTGCCCAGGCTTGAATTCTACTAACGCCCATCGCTGGAAGGTAGAACAACGGTGCGCATCAGCCTGTTCAGCCACAGGCGGTGCTGTTCCAGCAGAGTAGACGTTTAGGATTCTCTTCCATGGTCATCATAGACCGACGGAGGCCGACGATAAAATAAGTAAGGTGAAAAATCCTCCCTCTCCATTGCTATGGATGCGGTGGACCCCTCGGAGGATTGTGGAGGAGCCGCCCCTGTCATCAAGGAGATTGAGGGAGCCCGGGAAAAAAACGGAGGATCTCTTGGAAGCAGGAGGACACGTTGAGGGGACAGAAGTCGCAGCAGCAACAGAGGGAGAGGAGGCTTACTGGACAGCCGGAGAAAGAGAAGAAGAGAGGAACTGCTGCGGGAATTGTCAGGCTCGGTGCCAGGGAAATGGCTTCCAAAGAGGTGGGAGGATTCCTCCGGTGGTCCGGAGCGGGATGACGGCGCCATTGTGGCGCTGACAGTGCTCATGCTTGTGCTGGAGCTGGTGAGATGGGAGAGGATGTGAACATCTGTTGAGGAGAGTGCCTCCGTGAGGGCTTCACTTTCAGCGGGAGGCGACCCCATCGTCAGCCAGGGAAACGCCCGCTGAAGTGCGGAGACCGTGGATTGCAGTTCGGTGTATTGTGGCTATCTCCATAAACCAGGGTGTACCTCCACAATGCCCACCGGTCCATTTAGGCTTTCCCAGGCCTTTTTGGGTCCACGGGTGGCGAGAGCTTCATCCACAAAGCTTTGAATAAAGTCCACCACCCATTTTTCCTTCAAGTTCGGAATCCCCGCTGCCAATCTTCTTTTCTTTGTGTGTGGCCAGCAAGCCAGGGTCATGATGAGCTCCAGTGCACAGGTGAGTGGAAAAAAAAAACACAAAAAGAACAAAAACGAAAAATTCACTACTGCAGCAGCTTGGTCTTAATTTTGGCAGCAGTCTTCTGTCATGAATGACCCCCCCCCCCCCCCCCCCCGGGCAAGAAAGACATACCCACGCGCTGAACTGCAGCAGTGACATTTAATAACAAAAATTCCAAAACTGTTCAGACAACACAAAAAATACAAACAAGGGTAACTTACAAAGAAGGCACTCCAGAGCCGAAATTGCTCTTGAGAAGATGAGGAAAAAACTTACAATGGAATGAGTTAGGTTCATATCAAGACTGCAGCAGAGAGAGAATATACTGATGGCCCTTAAATAGTAGACAGACAAATGAGCGGCAGGTGTGGGCAGCTGAGCGAGCAAGTGACCTAATTAAACAACTGCTCACAGCTGAAATGGCTGGGGAGCAGAAGGTTAGCAGCTGGTGGGAGTGTCTGGAGTAGAGGAGAGCACTTGTGTCAACAAACCAAAATATATACAGAAAAAGACAAAATAATAATAGCAGACATAGAATACTCAGAAATAAATTAAGAGTCTGGGCTCTGTGGAAACACTGTGCCCAGAATCATGACAAAATGTGTGGTGAACAGAAACTGAATCGACCTGCTGTTCAGCCCCATCCAGGGCCAAATCTGCATGGAGCTGCAGAGCTGTAAGCAGTCTGCAGGTTCTGGCTGCATGAAAGCCCCACAGAGACACTTGATGGTAGGACGTGGTATCAGTTAGTGTGGAGTGTTGTAAGAGTAGAGGAGAAAAAAGTAATTTGACCCGTCATCACTTGCTGAGGCTTCCTATACATCAGACAAACCAAGTTGAGATGTTGATATGATCCAGAAACTGTCTCTGCTCTCTTGAAAAAAAATTCTGCCAACTTTTGATATACTTAATAATTTATTTAAAATTCAAATGCATAAATAAATAAACTAAAGGTGAAAAAATGAAAAGGTGAACATTGCAGTTATTGCAGACGTTTGGAAAACTCAGTGGTTGGCTTGTAAATAGTGATTATAGCACTGCATTATAGAGACAGCCTTGTATACAGTATATACTGTATTTAAAACCTATATCCAACATATTCAACATGCACACGCTTGTGCACGAGCAAACATTTGCATTTGTTCTGTTCCTGTGACTCCCTCTTCTAACCATTCCAAAGCTGGGAAATGTTGCAGAACAATAGGAAGAGATCACACTTATCAAACATTCCAGACTTTAGGTCTCATGATCCTGGGGCATGGGTGGGCACTCTGCCCAGACGTCTGTTAGTTTGGTGTTTTTCGGTCTGTTTCATTGTTATTTTTCCCAGTCTTTGTCGTTGTGCAATTGTAGTTTTGTTCTCATGTTGGGGTTGTGTTTTGGTTTCTGGTTAGGTTTTATTTTGACAGCGCTGTGCAGCTTCTGGCTGTCAAATTGGTGGGTGCTGCACACCTGTTATTCATTCTCTTATTTTCTCCACTCATGTACCCACACCTGTCACTGATCATGTATTGCATAAAAGGGCACAGCAAACCTCTGTGGTTTGTCATGTCCTTCTAGCATGTTTACCCGTCCTCAGGGGCGGTTGCCTGAATGTTTTTGGGTCCCGCTGTTGAGGGGAGTTGGAGAGCTCCGTCCAGGACGTTTTCCCTTATTTCCAGCCGTGCCCATGCAGCCATCGGGATAGCTCCGGCTGGATTCCGCCCCTGGCCAGGCGTTCACTGGCTTCAAGTCCCCCTGGACGTTGAGACCCACTCTCCTCCAGCATTTACCAGACTTGTCCTTGTTTTGCACAACATTATTCAGTTTTTGTATGTTTATTTTCTTGTCTGTTTTTATGTTAAAAAATGTGCAAACTCAGAGAGTGTGTGGTGTCCTACTTTCGTCCATGAAACGGGCGATTTATGACAGACAGACATGACCAACAGTGGACACCAGCCTCTGTGGGTTCGGCAGTTTTTCTGGAAATTAGGTTCTGTCCGTTGCCATCCTACTCCAGGCGGAAGACAGTTTTCACAAGACTTTGGGAGGGAGCTCTGCACGGTGCTTCAGGAAATGGATGGATATATCCCCGCCACTTGCGTATCTTCCACCCCAAAAGACGCTTTTTTGAATTTAAGCCTGGCCAAGGCGGCATTACAGCATCACCTTCAGCTTGTGCTGCACACCAACGGAGGGGAGAGGGCGTTTCTGCTTGAGGATCTGCAGTGGGAGTACTGCGGGAGGAGCTCCATCCGTAAGTTGAGGTCTGAGCAAATGAGAGGGCGTTCCCGGACCCCAGCACCATTGGCTCCTTGCCAGCCCTAGGTCCGGCTTTCTGCCTCCCTTGCCAAAAGACTGGGCCTCCGTCTCCTTGTCAGAAGATGTCAGCTATGGCTAGAGGAGCTTCACCTGGCCCAATTTCAGCAGCAGGAACCAACATGCCCCTGGAAATAAGGCAAATGAGTTTTCAGTCCTCTTCCTCCTTTAATGAAATGCCTTGCCTTATTCCCGGTGATGAAGCTCAGCGACAGCAGCCAAACTTAGCTGAGTCTTCATCACCTGCTGCTGTAGTCTCACTCTCACCTCCCTCTTCCGTGTTTTCTTTAGTGGTCTCCGAGTGTCTGCCAGTCCTGGGAAGGAGCCGCCTGTTGATCGGTGAGTTTGCAGTCCTGGGAGTTCCTGCTCCAGTCCTATGGCCACATCCAGGACGGGAGGGATGGACTGCCTGTGCTCCAAATCCTAAGCAGACAGATGGGTGTCCTCTTGGTCGGCAGCACAGGAGCCCGCGCCATCAATGAGGCAACCTCCAGTGTGAGCCACCTTGCCGGGAGATCCACCAGTGAAGGGCACCAAGCCTGGAGGCCTATGGAGTTTTTGCATATGACGTCAGGGGGCGTGCCGCACTGGCCCGTTAGAGTGAGCCGCCATTTTGGATGGCAAGAAACAGCAGCAGCAGGGTGAAATAAACCACATAGCTCACGTGTATCTACAAACTCCGCAAAATGGTGTACTCCTGTTGTTCCCCCTGATAAGGGGACAAGCGGGGAATTAAATGGCCGGTGTGAAATGCAATAAAAAAAAAAAAAGTTGGATTTTTGAATAATTACCTTCACTGACGTAATCTCTCGCTTTGTCATAACGGGCTGCAAGGTGGAGCAGTGGTTTAGCACTGTGGCAGCACAGTTTTACCCTCGGCCGGGGGATCGCGGGGATCATGAGACCGTGGGTTTAGGGCACTCGCGCACTCAGCGGCCGGTGGCTTGTCACCAGACTGCAAACCAAATCTACCTACGGGTACAAATAAGTAACAAAAAAAAAAAAAAACTTTGTGGTTTGGGGGCGCCTCTCTGCTTGCTACGATGCACACATGAAAGGGGAGAAAACTATTGTACATGTGCATAAAATCAGGTACGTTTTAACGCGGCGCGCCGTGGAGAGCCTTTAAAAAAAAACACGGAGCGCGCTTCACTCACCTCTGAGTGAGGAGCTGCTGTTGTTTTCAGACTCGTTCACCAGCCAAGACTTAACATCATCCACATCCCTTTCCGCTGACACGTTTTCCGATATTTTTTCCTCCTGCTCCCCTTCGTCTTTGAAAGATATCATCTCATCGTTTGCCCCCAAATCATCCCCGCTGAGCAGATTACTGGCAGTCATTGTTCTGCTAATTGCTCCAGCTGTTACCCCACACCCGTCACCTCCGTTCAACTGAGGCATTTCAGCACACCAGAGGAGCGCACGGGAGCAAGATTAAAAACACTTGTCTGCTGTTATGACTGCTGACAATGACTCCACTGAATGTGACAGACATCGCAGACACAGTTTCAGAGGCCATAGTGTCAGCTGTTGAAGAGGATGATAGGATGTTATTATGTCAGATTGTGACTGTGTGTTCTCCTAACTCATTCTGATCGCTAAACAGTACAAGTTACGCCTGGGTTGTCACAGTGCAACTGCTGCTCTTGCCATCCAAAATGGCGGCACGTACGGCGTGTTTATGTTTACCCCCGCGAGTCACGTGATTTTTACGAGCCTACGCAAAAACTCCATTGGCTGCATCAACCATCATGCCTGCTGCTGGGGTCATCGCAGCAGAGTCGCCGGAGTCCTTTGTGGTGGTGGAGCTCGAGTCCAGACAAGTACTCTGTTCTGTCCTAACATCTACAGATCTAGAGAACACTTGTCTGGCTCGTGGTGAGGACAACCAATGGCTGATGTCTTCTGCTCCTGAATTCTCCTCACCGAGCTCCACCGCTGCCGGTATCTCTGTTCCAGTGTTTTTCCCTTTCCTCCCCATCTGAGGTGGACGTGTCCGGCGTGGACATCCAGACGGCGTGGAGTGAGACAGTCCCCCTGGTCTGAGGTAGCCATGCCGCGCTTGGACGCCCCGACGGAGAGAGTTGAGACACCTCCGCCTGGATCACCAAGGTCCTGGACGGCGGTGGAGCTCGAGCTCAGGCAAGCTCTGTTTTTTGTTTTCATTTTATCTGTCCTTGAGAGATCTTGCCTGGCTCTAGATGAGGAAGGCTGAGTGCAGCCGTCAGCTGCTCCTGAGCCCACCTCGCCGGGCTGCACTGCTGCCGGTGACTCTGATCCAGTGGATATTTGTGTTTTGTCTGAGTCTTCTCCCAAGGTCTCCATCCGAGGTCTCTGTGGGTGCTTCTTCCCCTCTTTCTGAGGTCTCCGTGGGTGCTGCTCCACCTCTGCTTGAGGTCTCCATGGGTGCTGCTCCCCCTCCATCTGAGGTCTTCGAAGGTGCTGCTTTCTCTCCTTCTGGGCCATTGTGGGTGCTGCACCCCAGCTTGGGGCCATTGTGTGTGCTGCGTAACAGCCAGAGGCCATTATGGGTGCCGCGCTCCCGCCCAGGGTCCACTCTAAGTACCACACCTCAGTCCGGGGCCACAGGGGGTGCTGCTACACCCCAGTCCAGGGATTCCAAGGGTACTGCTTTCCCGCTGACTGTGGTCTCTGAGGTTGCCGCTTTCCCGCAATCTGTGGTCTCCAAGGTTCTGCTTTCATGCCCTCTGTGGTCTCCGAGGGTGCTGCCATGCTCCAGTTCAGGGCCACCGCAAGGGCTGCCACGCCCCAGTCGGGGGCCACCACAGTTGCTTCAACGCCCAAGTCCGGGGCCGCCGTGGTTACTACGTCCCAGTCTGCAGCCACCGCGGGTGTGCACCCTCCTCTGAGGTCGCCATGGGTCTTTTGCCTTCTTTGGGGACTGTTGGGGGGGGGCATTGGACATTGCTGAAGGCCTCTGCTGATCTGCTGCCCTTCTCAGGAGGATGCCCCCTCCTGGATCCAATGACTCGATGACTTAGGGATGCTGGGAGGCCGCCCGATGGGCTGCTCCTCCTGCTTCATTGGTTCTGGAACACGGGGAGGCCACCCGATGTGTTCCAGCTCAGGCATCGGTGGTCTTGGGACTCAAGAAGGCTGCCCAAACTGTCTCGTCCACCAGTCAGTCAGGCTTAAGTTCTGTAGGACCACCTGGTGGACAGCGTTGTGGGTCATGAGTGTTTTCTTTTCTTTTTTGTTTGTTTGTTTTGTCTCGGACCCTCCATGCATAGGTTCCCCCTCTTTCCCCCTGGGGTGGGTTGTTTTTGTTGTTGGGGGGGGGGGTCTTCTGTGTGCAGGGGCTTTATTTTTTTGTGATGTTACCATGGGTTGTCTGGGATCCAACCCCTTCAGGAGGGGGCTTTGTCATGATCTGGGGGCACGGGTGGGCACTGTGCTCAGACGTCTGTTAAGTTTGGTGTGTTTTGGTCCCTTTCATTGTTATTTTTCCCAGTTTTTGTCATTGTGCATTTGTAGTTTTGTTCTCATGTTGGGTTTTTGGTGTTGTGTTGTTGTGTTTGGTTTTGTGGTGTTTTGGTTTCTGGTTATGTTTTATTTTGACAGCGCTGTGCAGCTTCTGGCTGTCAAACTGGTGGGTGCTGCACACTTGTTATTCATTCTCTTATTTTCTCCATTCATGTACCCACACCTGTCACTGATCATGTATTGAATATAAGGGCACGGCAAACCTCTGGTTTGTCATGTCCTTCTACCATGTTTACCCATCCTCAGGAGCTGTTGCCTGAGTGTTTTTGGGTCCCACTGTCGAGGGGAGTTGGAGAGCTCCACCCAGGTACGTTTTTCCTTATTTCAAGCCGTGAGCCCCCGCAGCCTTCGGGAGAGCTCCGGCTGGATTCCGCCCCTGGCCAGATGCTCCCTGGCTTCATGTCCCCCTGGAGGTTGAGCCCCACTCTCCTCCAGCGTTTACCACATTTGTCCTTGTTTTGCACTGCATTATTTAGTTTTTGTATGTTTATGTTCTTGTCTGTTTTTGTTAATAAAGGTGTGAACTCAGAGAGCATTTGGTGTCCTACTTTCGCCCATGAAATGGGCAATTTATGAGATTAGGAGTCAAACTTCGGTGCCTACAGTGTGACTGCACCCTAAATTATTGTTTCTGATTCTACAATGTTGTGTCAAAATAAATGCTTCTGTCTAGATCAGGGGTCTCAAACTCAACTTACCTGGGGGCCGCTGGAGGTAGAGTCTGGGTGAGGCTGGGCCGCATCAAGTATTCCACAAAAAAAAGAGTTTCAAGTGTTCCAAAAAAATGTACAACTGATTCAATCTTCTTAATCTTTGATAATAACAGTTCAGAACATGAACGGTTCTTCAGAACATAAGCTTTTCTTATCTACTCCTTGCTACCAGAGACTTGGCAGCGCTTCCTCTTACACAGCTGAACCACATTTGGCTTGAGGGAGGAAGCAATTGAGACCCTCAGTATGGCTTGAAGATGCTCATCAGTAAGTTTGGACCTGTACTTTGACTTATTAAAGTTCATGGTGGAGAAGAGCTTTTCACACAGATATGTGCTCCCAAAAAGGCACATGGTCCGCTTGAACATCCTGGAAAGCTCAGGGAAGGTGGGGGGCAGTTTTCTCAAAAATTGTCCAAGCTTGTCTGCTTTATCACTCACCTCCCTTAACTAGGCTTTGAGTTCGGAATTGTACTGAAGGTCAATTAGCTCCATTTGAAGCACAGGAGGGGCATCTTTCAGATCGAAGGAGAAGGGGTGAGCAAAAATTTGAAAATTGGCTGTGTGTGTGTTGAAGTCTGCAAACCTGTGATCAAATTCCTCCTGTAGCTTACAATGGCATCAGCATACTTTTCACCACTGAATGGTGTGCCTGCATCCATGAGTGCCTTGCATGCTGGGAAATGGCATAGGTTTGTCTGAGAGAGCTGGGCTTTCCATAACACAAGTTTTGTGGAGAATGCTCTGACCTTGTCATATGCAGCACTGACAAGCTGCCCCTGGCCTTGTAAATTTTTGTTCAGTACATTCAGCTCCTGTGTGATGTCAACAAGAAAAGCTAAGCCCATGAGCCATTTGGGATCACTTAGCACAGGACCAGCCATCCCATCCTTCTCCATGAAGGCTTTCACTTCTGCTCTCAACTCAGAAAACCTCTTCAAGACGTTTCTCTTGCTGAGCCAACATACCTCAGTGAAGTACAGCACATGCTCATATGCTGACTCCATTTCTTCCAAAAAGGTGCAGAACTGCCGGTGCTTTAAGCCCCTGGATCTGATATGGTTGATGCATTTCACAACGACAGACATCACATTGTCAAACTTCAAGCATTTGCTGCAAAGGGCCTGCTGATGGATAATGCAGTGCAGAGCAATGGCCTCCTCCACACCCTCCAGTTCCAGTTTTCTTCAAGTGCCACCAGTCCATTTCTTCTCCCTGTCACTGATGGTGCTCCGTTGGTTGTTATTCCAGCAAACCTCTTCCATGGTAAACCGGCATCCACAATGGCATCACACAGCTGGAGGAATATCTCCTGAGTGGTGGTCTGGTCATGCATTGGAATCACTTTGAGCAACTCCTCCATCACTTCAAAATTGTCATCAACACCATGGACATATATTGCAAGCTGGAAAGTATCAGTGTTGTCTGTGCTCTCATCAAGAGCAACTGAGTATGCACTGAAATGTTTGGCTTTCTCACGTAGTTGTTTGTATATGTTACCTGACAGGTCAGAAATGTGTTCTGCCACGGTGTTGGCTGAAAGGCTGATGTTGCTAAATTGACCCTTCTTTTCCAGACAGACTATACTTGCAGCCTGCAACATGCACTTTTTGATTAACTCACCATCATTGAATGGCATTCCTGCCTTAGCAATCATCTCACTCACCACGTAGCTAGCTTCGACTGCTGCATCACTCTCTTTGCTTGCTTTCTTGAAAAAAATCTTGTTGCCTCAGTAGACATGTTTTAAGATTGGCGACCCGGTGCTCTCTTTCCCTGGTATTTTGCATACTCCTCAGCATGTCTAGTTGAAAAATGACGTCTGATGTTGTATTCCTTGTGCACCGCAACTTTCTCTGTGCATATAAGACACGTTGGGGTGCCCCTGTGCTCAACGAAAAATATTCAGTCTCCCACTTTTCCTGAAATTGTCTGTGTTCGTCGCCAACTTTTCTCTTCACGGCAGGTTTTGAGAAAGACATGACTGGGGCTGGGTGACAAAAAAAAAAAAAAAAAACAGGATATTTTCCTTCCACTTGGTGTCACTTCAGAATCACGTTTCAACCAAGTGATGTTGCGTTGTCAACTTGTCAACAAACACCACCGGAAGCTGTCACGAGCCTGAGCTATGGTATCCCATAAGTGATAAAAAATATATATAAAATGCCCAGGGCAACGACTCGTGCAACAACTCGGCAAAAAGGTGCTTGTGAAAAACGTTGTGAAAAAAGAAAAACATGCGGGCTGCACTAACTCTAAACTTTGAAGTCAAGTAGGGAGCCACAAATAGGCCGCAGGCCTCAAATGGCCCTCGGGCCACGAGTTTGAAACCCCTGGTCTAGATCAACAATCTCTTTTATCTGTGTGGATGCTCACATCTTTATCGTTGTTAATTAACTCTTTGAGTGTGAGAATTTGTGTGCCCCTAGTGGCAGAGCGCGGCACTGCACCTGCCTTCTCACTCTGTCAAAAAGGAAGCGAGAAATTTCTGGGGTTTTTTTAAATGTACTGATTTCTTGTTCATATATTTTGAAGATAAGATGATGAGGTACATCTGTACAAAAAACAGTGTCAAAAGACTGAACCATTTTTTGTGTAAATACGTCCAAAGTCCAGTTTTGACTGAGTTATGGAATTTAAAGAGGTGCTGCGACATTATGCAAATTAGATGCATAAATTTATTCCTATCTGAAACTTTGGATCATATTTTACATCTTTCTAATTGACAGTAAGCCATTATCTCTTACCACTTTCAAGTTATAGTCTTGAAAATCGGAACTATTTTATTGACAAAAAATATTTACCACTCTTGACCACTGGGTGTATGTCGCAGTTTGGCAACATACACACTCAGAGGGTTAATATAGTTATTGTTATTGGTGTGGAGAGGCCTTGAGGCACGTGTACCTATTTCCCAGGGCTAAGAGTGTGACTTATCATCATTGTGCAGAATCGTAGTACTGGCATTCAGTTAACATTTTATCTTTACCTTCAACATATACAGTAGAGCAAACTGAACAGACTCTGACCAGCTGTTCTGTAGTAGCATTGTTAGAGCTGCTTTTTGGAACAGTGCCCTGAATTATGAGAGAGTGAGGGCTGAGGCAGTCCTGATTAAATGTGCTTCAGCCTGTGTGATTATTCATCAGACTGCAGAGCCAGTTTAAGAGCTTATTCGCTGTCAGTTGTTGATGTCGCAGTAAGGACGTTTTAACCATTTATATTGCATTGTTCCAATTTTTCCACATTTTGCTATGTTACAGCCTTATTCCAAAAGGAGTTAAATTCATTTTTTTACATAAATATTCTACACGCAATACCCTAAAATGACAATGTGAAAAAAGTTTTCTTTAAATATTTGCAAATTTATTAAAAATAAAAAAAACTAAGAAAACACATGTACTTAAGTATTCACAACCTTTCCTCAGTACTTTGTTGATGCACCTTTGGCAGCAATTACAGCCTCAAGTCTTTCTTAATATGATGCCACAAGCTTTGTACACCTGTCTTTGGGCAGTTTGGCCCATTCCTCTTTGCAGCACCTCTCAAGCTCAATCAGGCTGGATGGGAAGTATCAGAACACAGCCATTTTTAGATCTCTCCAGAGATGTTCAATTGGATTCAAGTCTGGGCTCTGGCTAGGCCACTCAAGGACAATCAGAGAGTTGTCCTGAAGCCACTCCTTTGATATCTTGACTGTGTGCTTAGGGTCGTTGTCCTGCTGAAAGATGAACCATTGACCCAGTCTGAGGTCAAGAGCGCTCAAGAGCAGGTTTTCAGCAAGGATGTCTCTGTACATGGCTGCATTCATCTTTCCCTCTATCCTGACTAGTCTTCCACTTCCTGCCACTGAAAAACATCCCCATAGCATGATGTTGGTACCAACACTGGCGTGGTTATGAATGGTTCCCGGTTTCTTCCAAACATGATGCCTGGCATTCAGAAAGAAGTTCAATCTTTGTCTCATTAAAGAAGATAATTTTGTTTCTCATGGTGTGAGAGTCCTTCAGATGCCTTCTGGCAAGCTCCAGGTGGGCTGCCATATGCCTTTAACTAAGGAGTTGCTTCCATCTGGCCACTCTACCATACAGGCCTGATTAGTGGATTACTGCAAAGATGGTTGTCCTTCTGGAAGGTTCTCCTCTCTTCACAGAGCAACACTGGAGTTCTGACAGAGTGACCATCGGGTTCTTGGTCCTCCCTGACTAAGGCCCTTCTCACCCGATCGCTCAGTTTAGATGGCCCGTCAGCTCTAGCAAGAGTCCTAGTGGTTCCAAACTTCTTCCATCTATGAATGATGGAGGACACTGTGCTCACTGGGACCTTCAAAACAGCAGAAAATCTTATGTACCCTTCCACACATTTGTGTCTCGAGACAGCCCTGTCTCGGAGGTCTTCAGACAATTCCTTTGACTTCATGCTTGTTTTGTGCTCTGACATGCACTGTCAACTGTGGGATCTTATATAGACAGGCGTACCTTTTGAAGTCATTTCCAGTCAACTGAATTTACCACAGGTGGACTCCAATTAAGCTGAAGAAACATCTCAAGGATGATCAGTGGAAACAGGATGCACTTGAGCTCAATTTTGAGCTTCATGGCAAAGGCTGTAAATACTTATCTACATGTTATTTCTTAGTTTATTTTTAATAAATTTGAAAAAAATCTCAAAAAAAACTTTTTACGTTTTCATTATGGGGAATTGTGTTTAGAATTTTGAGGGAAAAAAAATCAGTTTAATCCTTTATGGAATAAGGCTTTAACCTAACAAAATGTGGAAAAAGTGAAGCACTGTGAAATACTTTCCGGATGTACTGTATAGATAGACAGATAGACGTTTAAAAGAAAAAAAAAAATAATTGAGTTTGTGTCCCTAAAAGTTTCCCAATACTTTTTGCATTTGGTTAAGAGATACTCTGTACAACTTTTAATGCTCATCTCCATTCATTTCTGAGGACTGCAACTTAAATGCCTCATCAAAACAGCTGAACTGTACTGTAACTGAGGAAAATTAAGTGGCCAAGTCACCTGGTCAAATAAGACCATTGATGTCTTCTTATAATGTTAATTCAGATATTTGCAGATGGATCCAGGAGACAAGATGAAAAAGTAGGAGGCTAATCAAGTTATATGCTGTTTTGTTAGACACACTTTGACACATTTTGGGCAGTGGGGTGGTTTAGTGGTTAGCACTGTGGCAGCACAGCAACTCACCCTTGGCCATGGGATTCCTGGTTTGATCCTAGCCCCTGACCAACAGTGAGCTGTGTGGAGTTTGTATGTTCTCCCCGTGTCTGTGTGGGTTTACTCTGGGATTTCTCCGGTTTCCTCCCACAGGCCAAAAACATGCAGGTTGGGTTAATTGGACACTCTAAAGTGGCCCTGTGTTTGAATGGTGGAGGGATAGCACCGTACTGTGGCTGCTTCATCCATCCAGGTGGATGCCATGAATTTCCTCTCTGGGGATCAATAAAGTACACAAAAATTAAAAAAAAAAATTCCAGAGGGTGAAAGAGCATCTTGAGACAACGCAGTTCAGATGATCGTATATTATGTTTCTCAGACACTGAGAGATGATTCTTAAGATTTCCTGTTTGTCCTAATACTACAGGCTTTGTGTGTATTGTTGCTTTCCCAAAAGACAGCTCACATTTGAGTCTAACTATATTTCAAGAAGCCATAAGTATTTTTTTTTTACTCATTAACTGATTACAGGAAATTGTACAAACCCACAGTTCATAACTTGTTTTGGTGCATTTGGTTGACGAGGTATGTGATGTTAACATGAATCCAGTGATGATTCAACAGAAAACCTTCCAGGTCAGTATTGTTTGTACATGCCCCATGACCCTAGTAGAGATGGAGGGAGGCCTTGTCAGTGCCTTTAAGGCACTTATGTTATTCAAATTCAAATCACGCCGATGGTGACAGCATCATCAGACAAAGGAGAGAAGTCTCTTCTGAGAAGAATACAGAATTTCACTCCATTATCTTGGAATGAAGCCACCAATGTCCTCTCCTTTGTTGACAGTCTGCTTGTGTTTGCTGTCAAGCAACTGATAAAAATGCAAGGGCCACTTGTGAGAGGAGAACAAACAACAGGTTATTAGCCTTGTCAGGACAAGATATTCTAAGAGTTCTGGGAATTACTTTCATTATTCTGCTTTTAGGAGGTGCTGATATGACGCAAACCTGTTGAAAATTCATTCATCAACACTTCAGATGAATGATTCTTATCAGAGGGAATAAAGTAACTCAAAGCTCCATTGGCAGTGGTTGACAGGCGCAGCTTCTTCACAAATCTTTAGTCACACATTCTCAATATAGCAAACCAAATAAAACCATCACTTTTTTCCTAAGTTTTGCATTAATAGAAAAACACTTTCTTGATATGAGGTACTATGTTGTCTCTGACATGATTGGTAGTTAATAGACCCAAAAGCAGACAGCAAGGAGACCAGTGTGACTGTGCAAAAATAATGTTTTCATTGAATAGATGTTGAATGAGTAAACAGAGAATCTGGCAACAAGGATTTATCAGATGGCAAGGCAGGCTTCTCTGGTGGCTTTCTGTGGGGAGCATGCGATCCAGAAACAGTGAGTTGGAACACAACGTCTACACTCGACACCGCCCACTCGACACTGATTCGAGCAATTTAAAGCTGAAGTGTTATGAGTAGTACATCAAGGGCCGTTTCAGCACACCTACAGTCATGTGACCGTAGCAAGCAAGGCCTCATTATGTCGGTGACATCACGTGACTTGAGGGCTCACGGAAAATTTGAGAGGGAATTATTTTTTTGTTGTTGTTTGCTTTGTATTGTTTGTTCCTGCCATCCAATTTTGACTAGACCTCGGATGGCCAAATACTCAAAAAGTATTGAGATTTTTTCCAAGTTTTCCACTCAGATGCAGTTCTGACAGTCAGTCACCAGATGGCAGTCTTTATTAGATGTTTCATAACACTGTCGGTCATGAAACAATTGTCTCAGAGTTGCTCATTGTTTCATCAGGCCTCAGTTTCAACATCACTCCATGATAGTTGGTGCTTGGGGGGATAAGAAGCTAAAGAGGTTAAGTGCACATTGGTAAGTTGACTTACTTGGGGGCTTGAGACTGATGGTGGAAGTCCAGATTTACGGCTCCCCTAAATAGGAGGTCCAACTCACTCAAGAAGATCCTGGAAGATACTGTATATTAGAAGAAAGTTAAGGGTAGAGTGGAGTTACTTCTTTCAAGAAGCGAGAGGTGAGGATTGCATTCAGGCAGTAGGCTGCACACAGGGAGGCTTGGTCCCGATGATGGCAGGTGGACAGTCTGACAAGCTCCTGAAGTTGGCAGACAGCTGGTCCTATTTGAAGAGTGGAGCTGATTGTTGGCAGGTGATAAGCTCAGATCTGGGAAATGAACAATCAGGGGGAGAGAGAGAGAACAACAGTGTGCTGCCAGAACCACTACAGTCTATAATTTTCTGCAACAGTTAGCGCTTCAACCTAACTTAAGAAGTGATAGATTATTTAAAACAGTTGTTAAGCTTTTTATGTCAGTTTAATTTTCCAAGTGAGCAGATCTTTAAAAATAATGTCAGACTAAAAGCTGTTGTGGTTATTATCTCTTACTTATTGTTTGCTTTGAAGTGTCAAACAGAAAAAAGAAATTGACAAACTCACTTTGAATAAAAGCCATGACTGAAAGTAATTCATAATTGTTTAAAATGAACAAAACTGTCTTAGAAACTTGGCTTTCACAAAGATATCGTTCATGTACCTTGATGGTATTCCACCGCTTAACCCTGAAAAAGTCAGATACCATTCACAGTTTGAGTCATTTGACCCAAAAGCAGTCATGGAAGGGAACAATAAAAGAGGTGAAACAATAATCTTTGTTACAATAAATGTGCAAAGTAAATGTGCTATGATGTATTCTACTAGGATCTGACAACCCTGTGAGCAAGGTGCAGAGGGACAAGTAAGTATAAATGGAAAAAATGATGGCAAAGCTTTAATGTTAGATTTTGTGCTTACAGTTTCTATAGGGGACAGAGGCTGGGAGCAGGTCAAGATCTTCCACGCTGGGGAACTGGTTGCCAGAGGTGAAGGTGCAGAGGTACTGCTGGTGGACCCCCAGGGGTTTGCTGGAGACAGGCAGGCTAGGCCTGAGTGCTGGGGAGAGAGAGTGAGGAGCAGTGTAGACAGTGGAAAGTCAACTTACTTGGAGGAAGAGATGATGTGCACAATCCAAGAATATCCGAATCGAGTCCATGAAGCAAACTCAAGAGATGGGGCAGGCAGAAGGTCGACCACAGCAGACAAACACAAGTAGTGATGGGACTTCTGGCGCTGGACCTTTGGAGTGTGCACCAAGTAATCCAGGAAATATTTGGTGAAGTGCATTTTGAGGTATGTAGTGATGACATTGGAAGCCTCGCCGGCCGATCGTAGCTGAGTCAGGAAGCATGGAATTTTGGCGGAGTCCCGGCTGGAAGCTACCCGGGAGAGGAGGAAGCGGAAGCGGAGCGAGCGCAAGCAAAAGCGAGGAAAAAGGGCCGGGATCCATGCTAGGCTAAAGGCTAACCCCTCCAGACCAGCGGTACCGTCGCTTCTTCTATCAAACGTCCGCACCCTCGAAAACAAGGTAGACGAGCTGCGTTTGCTGAAAGAAACCCGGAGAGAATGGAGGGACTGCTATGTGTTTGTTTTCACCGAGACATGGCTCCACAACAACATTCCTGACGAGGCCATTCAGCTGGAAGATATGGCGATGTTCCGGGCCGACAGGGAAACGGCGAGCTCCGGTAAGAGCCGGGGGTGGGTGGGCTATGCATCTATGTTAACAAGAACTGGTGCGTTAATGCCACGTTAGTGTCTAAACACTGCTCTTCGTTGGCGGAGTTCCTTATTGTTAATTGTCGGCCTTTTTATCTGCCGAGGGAATTCAGCAACGTGTTTGTAGTTGGTGTTTACATAGCGCCGAGCGCTAACGCTAAAGCTAATGCTATGAAGGCACTCGGGGAACTGCACAATGCAATCAGTAAAATCCAAACTTCACACCCGGACAGTTTTGTGGTGGTTGCGGGGGATTTTAACCACACCAGCTTAAAGACTGTGCTCCCCAAGTTTAAACAATGTGTAGACTTTAAGACCAGGGGAGAGAATATGTTGGACTTAGTGTACACAAACACAGATGCATATAAAGCGTTACCCCGCCCCCATCTCGGCCGTTCTGATCACATGTCCGTGATGCTGGTTCCTGCCTACAAACCTTTATTGAAGCGCAGCAGGCCAGCAGTGAAACAAATCAGGATTTGGCCAGAGAGTGCAACCTCTGCACTGCAAGACTGTTTTCATCACACAGACTGGAGGATCTTCAAAAGAGCAGCCTCACAGGAAGACAGGACAGATGTGGAGGAGTATGCTTATTCGGTCACCAGCTACATCGCGAAGTGCACAGAGGATGTCACTACAGTGAAGACCATCACTATGCGGGGTAATCATAAGCCCTGGATGACTGCAGAGGTGCGCTCGCTGCTTAAAGCCAGAGATGCAGCGTTCAGAGCGAAGGACAGGATTGCCCTCCGCTCAGCCAGGTCTGCGCTTTCAAAGGGAATTAAGGTGGCAAAGCGCGCCTATGCGGAGAAAATCCAGGGACACCTCTGTGACACTAGGAACACCAAGCAGATGTGGCAGGGAGTTCGGACACTGACGGGCTTTAAGTCTAGGCAGGGGGTCGATGATGACGACGCTTCGCTTCCAGACAGGCTTAACGACTTCTTTGCACGTTTTGAAGCATCAAACTCGACAATCAGAGGGAGGGCTGGCCCACTCCCACCATCGGTCGGACCAGCTTTTACCATTAACACAGCGGACACACGGAGGACCCTATCCAGAATCAACCCACGCAAAGCTGCAGGTCCAGACAACATTCCGGGACGTGTGCTCCGAGACTGCGCGAGCGAGTTGGCGGATGTCCTGTCTGACATTTATAACATCTCCCTGAGTCAGGCCATCGTTCCCAGATGCTTCAAGACCTCTATCATTGTACCGGTGGCAAAGAAACCAGTGGTGTCATGTTTGAATGACTATCGTCCTGTTGCACTTACACCAATTGTGATGAAGTGTTTTGAACGGCTTGTCAAACCACACATCACAGCCTGCCTCCCTGCATCACACGACCCGCTCCAGTTTGCATATCATTCAAACCGCTCCACGGAGGATGCTATAGTCACCACCCTACACTCTGTCATCACCCACCTGGACCAGAAAGACACCTACGCCAGACTCCTGTACATTGATTTCAGTTCAGCATTCAACACCATTATTCCCCAGAGACTGATAGAGAAATTACTCCTTCTTGGTCTGAACACCGCCACATGTCTCTGGATCCTGGATTTCCTGACTGAGAGACCTCAGTCTGTCCGGGTTGGAAACAACATCTCCAACTCTGTCACACTGAGTACCGGAACCCCTCAAGGCTGTGTACTCAGTCCACTGTTGTTTACACTTCTAACACATGACTGTGTATCCAAACACGAGGGGAACCAGATTATTAAGTTTGCAGATGACACCACGGTGGTGGGACTTATTCAGAGGGATTAGGAATCAATGTACAGGGAAGAAGTGAGAGACCTGGAGGGCTGGTGCAGGGAGAACAATCTGGTGCTCAATGTGGACAAAACAAAGGAGATGATTATCGACTTCCGGCGGTCACAGCCTGAGCACGTCCCCCTCACCATCGGCGGCCGTTTAGTGGAGAGAGTAGAGAACATCAAGTTCCTCGGAGTGCAGATCTCGCAGGACCTGACCTGGAGCAAGAATTCCTTGGAGATCAGGAAGCGAGCTCAGCAGAGACTACAGTTCTTGACGAAACTCAAACAGGCCTCTCTCCCCATTTGCATCCTCAGGACCTTCTACAGAGGTGTGGTGGAGAGTGTTCTGATGTACTGCATTGCTACATGGTACTCCAGCTGCAGTATGTCAGACAAAAAAGCCCTGCAGAGGAAAGTCAAGGGGGCGGAGAGGGTAATTGGAGTCTCCCTCCCCTCTGTCCAAGAACTTTTTCAGAACCGTTGTAGGAGCAGGGCACTGAACATTGTCAAGGACCGTTCTCACCCTCTGCATAAACACTTTGAACTTCTTCCATCTGGTAAACGATTCCGGAGCATCAGAGGCAGAACCACCAGACTGATCAACAGCTTCCTCCCACTAGCTGTCAGGATGCTGAACAGCTGACCCGGAATCTCACATACACACTACTGCACCTATGGACATTTTGTATATTATAGTTAGTTATTCTTTTTCCCCAAGTATGTCTCAGGGATGTGTGAATGGATGGAGGGGGGGGGAGCTATGTGGGAGTGTGTCTTAATCATGCTGCTTTTTATATGGATGCCGAGAGAAACACAATTTCATTTTGCCTGCACTACAGTTGTATGTACAGCAATATGACAATAAAGTTTGATTTGATTTGATTTGATTTGAAGGGGTTAATGATTTTGCGTGCAACATGAAATAAAGTGAGTGGTGATACACAATGGAAATTCCCATCCCTCACGTTTTGTGTTGCCAGATCTTTTGAATGAATGAATGAATCTTTATTTCGGATAGTACAGGTTAAAAGGAACTGAATAATATAGCAAAAGGGGGAAAGAAAATCCAACCAGGTCAAATTAGACAATAACTCCAGATTATTGGAGATCCTCCAGATCTCCAGATCTTTGACTGTGCATGGGATTTGTCAGAGCCAATTTTCATTTTCAGATGGAGCCAGCTCTTAAAAGACAGACTTCTCAAATTTGGGAACATTTTGATCTCATTTCTCCTAATAAGGAATTTACAGTTATTATGTTGGTGCATTTTTCACAAAGCGTGGATATTCTAACTGGAGTGGTGGCCTAGAAGTACAGCATCTACTCCAAAACTGGGGGGCCGGGGTTCAAGTCCCAGCTAGGTCATGCAATTCTTGTAATTTATTTTACTTTTATTTGCAAGGTGAAGTGTCTGTTGTGCTTCAAAGAGCTTGGATAAAATGATAACATCATTATGCTGAGGCACTATTGTGCCTTGCATGAGAATTGTCATGACTCGCCACTCGTCATTGGCTCCTGCTGCGCGCACACCTGCGCCTCGTCAGCAATAGACTATTTAACCCACTCAGCCCTGTGCTTCGGCTTGAAGCCGCCTGTTCCCTTCGGCTCGTCTTCGCTATTGGAACCCCCATTACCAGCAAGACAACTCTCTACGTAAACATCCTTACCTTTTCTCCTCAGTCCTCTCCCCTGTGCACTGGTGGATTCCTTGGCGGCGGACTCCTCGTCTCGCCACCTCACCCTTGCTGTCGCCACAGGCTCTGCAGGTCGCTGTGTCCTGGGCTCTCTCCTTGCCAGCGCCAGCCACCTGTTATACCAAGTAAGCAGCAGTCTTTGTCACGGTCCTGTATAGGTGTGGTGCCCTTTACCTTGTCCCTCTGCTCTCTCGATATAGGGTTGCCCGGCTGTACGGCAAACTGCTCTGCTGCCTGCGCACTGAAGTTCTCCCGCAATACATACACATATCTCACACACGCATTCATACACCCCTGCTTGTTAAATAAAACTGTTAAATCTATCCTGAGCCTGCGTGCGTGTCTCCTGAGCCAGATATTATGTCAATACGGCTTCAGCAGAGCGGCTCGGCAGACAGTGGGCTCGCACACCGTCTTTCCACCCTCGAGGCTCGGGTAGATTTAATAGCCCACCAACAGCAGGTGATTTTGAATCAATTGACTACAATCAATCACCGGTTAGATCACCTGGACCCCCAGCAGGCATTCCCTTCAGCTCGTCAGGGAGGATTAGCTCCTGCTGCTCCGGTGGCTGGCCAGTTTGCCGCGGGTCCGCCTACCCGGCTCACACCCATCCCGACTCCTGCCCGCTTCAGCGGGAAACTTGGCGGAGCTCGGGGTTTCATAATGCAGTGTGAGTCGGTGTTCCTGCGCGTTCCCGGGGACTTTCCCTCAGACCACAGCCGGATTGGTTATATAGGAAATCTCCTGGAGGGGCGAGCGCTGACCTGGGCTTACGCCGTAATGGCGAAGCCCAGTTACGCGAACCTCTCCTATGACCAATTCGTGCGGCAGTTTCTCGACGTGTTTGATCATTCCCGGCGCGATAGTGTCCTAACTGACCGTCTCCTTGCTCTCCAGCAGGGAGGTCGGTCAGCAGCAGACCACGCTATCGACTTCCGGGTTGCCGCCGAGGAAGTAGGCTGGGGAGAGGTGTCACTCTGTGGCATCTTCCTCCGCAGCCTCAGCCCGAGTCTGAGGGATGAACTGGCCGCTCGAGACCTCCCAGAGACCCTTTCGGAGCTAATCTCCGTAGCTATTACAGAATCAGAATCAGAATCAGAAAAAGATTTATTGCCAAGCACATTTACAAGTAAATAACAGGTAAATATATGAGGGATTTGACTTGACACTGAGAACGTCATAGATGACATTTTCAATGACGCGGCAGCCATGGAGGTGCCTGTCAGCAGGAGGGGAACAGAAAGCAATGGGGGAAAAGGGGGGGTGGACACAGTAGGAGAGAGAAAAAAGCATTGTTTATCAGAATAAAGTTCATATATGACCAATATTATGATTACAAGAAAAAAACTCTCAATGCACAATTAGCAGACAATAGAATCCACACAATGACACAAAGAGAGCAGTGACTGTATATCTTCAAGTCAGTATAGTGGATCAGTTGTGTGTGAGTTGGGTGCAATCAGTGGCAATCAGTTGGAGGACAACAATAGTCTCTTCCCGCAGCAGATGTTATGACTACAGTCTGAAGCAGAGGCACGTGTCCTTGAGCACGGCAGATGGAATAGTTTGCCAGACAGCTGTCCTTGAGAGTCAAATGCTGCCACCAGTGTTGTGAAAACAAATATACTGTTGATTATCTGGAGGACTGAGTGCTGAGGGCGCCGAAAGAAGCAGGTCGAATAGCACTGACTTCAGAGAAAAAACTTTCTATTCTCTTACGGATTCAGTGCTCCAATCCTTCATGGCCAGGCGTTGAAATCGATTCATGGACAGCTCTCAGGGTGATCGTGATGTAATCCATTTTCCTGTACAGTTCTCCATTGGCCGCTGTCAGAGTCCTGCCCAGTTGGTCAATTTGATGGGTGAGCCTCGCCGGGTCCGCTTTTTGATAAGGTCTATCCATCTTCTTCAATTTGCGGTACACCAGAACATCCCAAATCCAATCAGTAGAATTCCGATGACCATTGCTCCGAAAAGGTATAAATCTTAAATATCTTCAATAGAAAGATCACACAGGCACAAGAGTTTCCAATTACTTGTGTCCTTCAAATAACCCGCAGCAGCAGTGCCTGCGGGACAGATCGGCTCCCCCGGGCCAGATTTTCTTGTTGAAAAAACAGTGTCAATTGTGTTCAAAGCCCAGCTTATTAAATCCATAATTTCGTTCGATAAATCAGCAGTAAAGACACGCAGACAGACGATAGCAAGCTGGGATCCAGTCAGTTAGGGAAGGAGAGAGATAAGGAGCCGGAGCCGGAGCCGGGAAGAAAAGCGTCTGCTCTCTTTGGAGGGCGGAAGCTTGGATAACAGGCTGCCCGAGCGCTCCTCCGAGCAGAAGTTGACCAGCCGCTCGCGAGGAGGCTTCGTCCGCACGCCTCAAGCTCGCCCCCTGGCGTTGCCTCCCCCGGACCCTTCCGAGGAGTCGGAGGCAATGGTGGTCGGCCGGTCAAAGCTCCCCCTAGCGGAGAAACAGTGCCGCCGGCAGTTGGGCCTGTGCATGTATTGTGGAGGCAACCAACATACCGTGGAGTTTTGTCCAGAGAAGCCAAACGGGGAGGTCCGCGAGTCACTGTAGGGGGCCTCGCGGACTCTAACCGGTCAAATCCCCTCACTAATCTTACACTGCCCATCCGTTTTTGTCACAACGCCATGGGGCATCTCACTCACGCACTGGTGGACTCAGGAGCAGAGCAGAATTTTATTTCCCAGAGCCTGGCAACCCAACTGGGCATCCCCTGTCACCCTCTGCCAACGCCGCTCAGCCTGATCACCCTCTCTCAAGCACCCCTCGGACGAGTGACTCATCGGACCAGGCCAATCCCTGTAATCATCTCAGGTAACCATCGGGAGGAACTTTTGCTCTATGTCCTGTCCTCCTCTGTCTCGCCAGTCATTCTAGGCTACCCCTGGCTGCTCTTACACAACCTGGTGCTGGATTGACAGGCCGGTAGGATCGCCGCCTGGAGCTCGTTTTGCATGGGCACCTGCCTTCAGTCCGCAGCCTGCGCCCCGGCCTCACCCACTTTGGCCAAGGACGCTGCACCGCCGGACCTCACCCTGGTGCCTCCGGAGTTCCATGATCTGGGCCTCGTCTTCAGTAAGTCCAAGGCGATGTCTCTCCCTCCTCATCGGCCCTACGATTGTGCCATTAACATCCGCACGGGGGCTCCCTTACCCTCAGGGAGGCTATACAGCCTGTCGGCGCCGGAGAAGGAGGCGATGGACACCTACCTGAAGGAGTCGCTCAGCGCCGGAATCATCCGCCCCTTTTCATCCCCGCTCGGCGCGGGATTCTTCTTTGTGTCCAAGAAGGACGGTTCTCTCCGCCCCTGCATCGACTATTGGGCCCTCAACGACATCACGGAGAAGGACCGCTACACCCTGTCGTTGATGGACACCACCTTCCACTCCCTCCAGGGGGCGACCTGGTTTACCAAATTGGACCTCCGTAGCGCCTACCACCTCGTCCGCATCCGGGAGGGAGATGAGTGGAAGACAGCCTTCCGTACGCCTACTGGTCACTTTGAATACCCGGTGATGCCGTTCGGATTAACCAACGCCCCTGCAGTGTTCCAGCGCCTCATTAATGACGTCCTCCGGGACTTCCTGGGCCTCTTTGTCTTCGTATACCTGGACAACATTCTAATCTTCTCCAGGTCTCGGGATGAACACCGGGTCCATGTGAGGCGGGTCCTGCAGCGACTGTTGGAGAACAGGTTGTACGTCAAGGCTGAAAAATGCAAATTCTACGCCAAGACCACCTCCTTACTGGGGTTTGTTATCTCGCATGACCAAGTCCTTCCTGACCCCGCGAAGGTCAAAGCGGTGGTCGACTGGCCCACACCGACCTCCAGGAAGCAGTTACAACAGTTTATAGGATTCGCCAACTTTTACCGCCGCTTTGTCCCAAATTTCGGCGCCATCGTCGGCCCGTTGACCCACCTCACTTCACCTAAGACCCCCTTCCCGTGGACTGAAGAGGCTGCTGTGGTGTTCCAGGCACTGAAGACGGAGTTCTCTTCCTCCCGGGTCCTAACCCAGGTCGACCCCGCGTTGCAGTGTTTGGTGGAGGTCGACGCGTCTGATACGGGAGTGGGGGCGGTGCTCTCCCAGCGGTCACCCGCCAATGGGACCAAGCGACCCTGCGCCTTCTTCGCTCGGTGCCTGTCACCTGCTGAATGCAACTATGACGTTGGGGACAGGGAGCTTGTCGCCATCAAGCTCGCCCTGCAGGAGTGGCGCCATTGGCTGGAGGGGGCAGCTTTGCCGTTCATTGTGTTAACTGACCATAAGAACTTGGAGTACTTGAGATCTGCCAAACGTCTGAACGCCCGCCAGGCGCGTTGGTCCCTGTTCTATGCCCGTTTTCACTTTACCATCACGTACCGCCCCGGTTCGAAGAACGGCCTGCCTGATGCCCTGTCCAGGCAATTCGCCCCCGAGACATCCGAGGAGCCGGAGCATACCATCTTACCCAGCTCGTGTATTGTGGGGGCAATGTCCTGGGCCATAGAGGACAAGATCCGGAAGGCGCAAGAGACCGAACCAGACCCTGGCGGCAGACCGGAGGGGAGGCTATTTGTTCCATCTTCAGTTCGGGGGGAAGTTCTTCACTGGATCCACACCTCCAAGTTTGCATGCCACCCTGGGGTCTCCCGGCTGGTCGATCTCCTCCAGCGGTCCTACTGGTGGCCTGGTCTTCAGAGGGACGCCGCCAACTACGTCCAGGCCTGCCCAGTATGTGCCACCGGCAAGTCAGGTAACGCCCCCCCACGGGTCTGCTCCAGCCTCTGCCAATCCCAGGCAGGCCCTGGTCTCATATAGCCCTCGACTTCGTCAGCGGTCTCCCAGTCTCCAACACCTATGGCGCAGTGCTGACCATTGTCGATCGTTTTTCCAAGGCCGCCCACTTCGTGCCACTGCACGGGAAACAGTGGATCTCCTGGTCCAACATGTGGTCAGACTGCACGGGATACCGGTGGACGTTGTCTCGGATCGAGGGCCCCAATTCATCTCTGAGGTGTGGAGGTGTTTTTGTAACACCCTGGGAGCCACGGTAAGCCTCTCCTCCGGCCATCATCCGCAGTCCAACGGGCAATGCGAACGGGCCAACCAGGAGCTGGAAGCTGCCCTCCGCTGCGTCACCGCCTCCAACCCGGCCTCTTGGAGCACGCATCTGGCCTGGGTGGAATACGCCCACAACTCCACTCGATCGTCTGCCACTGGTATGTCCCCCTTCAAAGCTTCCCTGGGGTACGACCCACCATTATTTCCGGTGCAGTAGGGTGAGTTGGCTGTCCCATCCATCCAGGTGCACCTGAGGCGGTGCCGGAGTCTTTGGTCCAAGGTGTGCGATGCGCTCTTTCGCACAGCGAAACGCAACAGCACCACCGCCAATCGTCATAGAAGACCGGCCCCTGCCTACCAGGTGGGTCAGAAAGTTTGGGTTTCTGCTCACGACATCAACCTGAAGGGTGAGAAGAGGAAACTGTCCCAACGCTTCATTGGACCCTTCACCATCACCAGAATTATTAACCCGGTGGCTGTGCGTGTGGCTATCCCCCCCCCCACCTCCGTATTTGCCCCACCTTCCACGTATCCAAGATCAAACCTGTGGTGTCCGATCCCCTCTGCCCCCCACCCGCGGCGCCGCCCGCGCCCCTGATGATCGATGGCCACCCAGCCTGGAGAGTCACCACCATCTTAGAGTCTTGGCGCCGAGGTTGCGGGCTGCAGTATCTGGTGGACTGGGAGGGCTTCGGTCCTGAGTGGAGGCAATGGGTGCGCTCGTCCCTGGTTCTGGACAAAAGTCTCATCACGGAGTTCCATCGGGCACACCCAGATAAACCAGGAGGAGCTGCTGGGGGGGGGAGGGGGGTTACTGTCATGACTTGCCACTCGTCATTGGCTCCTGCTGCGCGCACACCTGCACCTCGTCAGCAATAGACTATTTAACCCACTCAGCCCTGTGCTTCGGCCTGAAGCCGCCTGTTCCCTTCGGCTCGTCTTCGCTATTGGAACCCCCATTACCAGCAAGACAACTCTCTACGTAAACATCCTTACCTTTTCTCCTCAGTCCTCTCCCCTGTGCACTGGTGGATTCCTTGGCGGCGGACTCCTCGTCTCGCCACTTCACCCTCGCTGTCGCCACAGGCTCTGCAGGTCGCTGTCTCCTGGGCTCTCTCCTTGCCAGCGCCAGCCACCTGTTATACCAAGTAAGCAGCAGTCTTTGTCACGGTCCTGTATAGGTGTGGTGCCCTTTACCTTGTCCCTCTGCTCTCTCGTTATAGGGTTGCCCGGCTGTACGGCGAACTGCTCTGCTGCCTGTGCACTGAAGTTCTCCCACAATACATACAAATATCTCACACACGCATTCATACACCCCTGCTTGTTAAATAAAACTGTTAAATCTATCCTGAGCCTGCGTTTGTGTCTCCAGAGCCAGACATTATGTCAAGAATAAGGACAACAGAGGTGAATGCACTGGGAAAGACAAAAACAAGTTTAACCTACATTGTACAAACTTGCAGTAGCCTAACTTTGCACATCTGCATCCTCTGTGCCCCTTGAGAGTGTTGTCAAAAGCTAGTGAAATAATCTCAAAAAAAAGAAAGAAAAGAAATCGCCTTAATCCAAAGACTGTTGAAAAGTTATTTCTTAATAAAAATTGATAAGAAAGCTTGGGATCAGTCCACCAAGGTCTCCGCCTTTGACCGCCACCGAATCCACATAGCACCGGACCCCCATGATCCCTCCTGCAGGTGGTGAGCCCACTGGAGGGCGGACCCATGTAACTCCTTCGGGCTGAGCCTGACTGGGCCCCATGGGTGGAAACCCGACCACCAGACACTTTCCTTCAAGCCCCTCCCCCAGGCCTTGCTCCAGGGTGGGGCCCCGGTAACCCCATACCGGTCAGGGTACACTGAATCCTTGATATACAATTTATCATGAGAGTCTGTTGGATCGTTCTTAGTCTGGCCCTTCACCCAGGACCAGTTTGTCTTGGGTGACCCTATCAGAGGCAAATTGCCCCGGACAACATAGCTCCTGGGATTACTGGGGCACGCAAACTCCCCCACCACGATAAGGTGACGATCCATGAGGGGAGAATCAGCACCTCCAAGTCCGAGTCCATGGTCCTCAGCAGGAAAAAGGTGGATTGTCCTCTCTGGGTTGGGGACAGGCTCCTGCCCCAAGTGGAGGACTTTAAGTATCTTGGGGTCTTGTTCACAAGTGAGGGGAAAATGGAGCGAGAGATTGACAGACGGATCGGAGCAGCATCTGCAGTGATGCGGACGTTGTACCGGTCTGTTGTGGTGAAGAGGGAGCTTAGTTCTAAGGCAAAGCTGTCGATTTACAAGTCAATCTACGTTCCTACTCTCACCTATGGTCACGAGCTTTGGGTAATGACCGAAAGAACAAGATCGCGGATACAAGCGGCTGAAATGAGCTTTCTCCGTAGGATTGCTGGACTCACCCTCAGAGATAGGGTGAGGAGCTCAGTCATCCGGGAGAGGCTCAGAGTAGAACCGCTGCTCCTCCACATTGAAAGGAGTCAGTTGAGGTGGTATGGGCATCTGATTAGGATGCTTCCTGGATGCCTCCCACTTGAGGTGTTTCAGGCATGTCCCACTGGGAGGAGACCCCGGGGCAGACCCAGGACTCGGTGGAGAGACTATGTCTCCCAGCTGGTCTGGGAACGCCTTGGTATCCTCTCTGAAGAGCTGGAGCAGGTAGCTGGGGAGAGGGAAGTCTGGGCTTCTCTGCTTGAACTGCTGCCTCCGCGACCCGGACCTCCGGAAAAGCGGTAGAAGATGGATGGATGGATGGATGGAAAAATTGATAAGTAGCACAAGCACATTCACTGTAGTGAATGTAGTTTTATTATTTCTTTATTCCCTTATGATAACTGATATTTCTTAAAAGACAGCACATTTATTGAAATGGAAAAAAGAAAAATACACATTAAACCAATAAGGTCATTGTAAAAATCTGCATGTTGTATACTTTAAGTCCAGTAGATGGCCTAGTAGAGCAAATTAAGTTTCACATGAGACTTTGTCCATATGAACCAATTTGATGAAAAGCTCCAAGCCTTCAAGAAAGCCTCATCTGGCCATCACTAAACACAAGACTGACAGGCAGTCAAAACGTTAGGCCGTCTTGGGAGCTAGGGCAAGCAAAAAGTCAAAAGCATGGCAAGGCAAGATAAAGTAAACAATTCTGAGCTCAGGTAGGATACAGGATGTAGGCAGGTTACCGCAACCAGACAGAGTGACGGGAGAGGGTGCAATTTAAAGGGCCTCTCTGATTGGGAACAGCTGGTGTCCCAGGCTGCAGGGAGAGTGCCTAATCAGAGGGATAGAGACAGGCAGGGATACAGTGTAACCAGGAACCATTACAGATAAAATGTTCAGTGAACATTAATATAATGTTTGAGTCAAAATCACATTGTCAAAAGTACAAATTATCGGTGTGTCCCAGCCCATTAGATATTAGGAAATAACATTCTGTACAACTGAACAGTTTAAAAAAGGTTGTCTTAACTCTCCAAATTAGGTGTGTTTTGGGTAGAACATGCAATAAACCATCAAAATGGTTGAGGCACTTCACCTCATCTTTAACGTGCACAATTATTATTTCAGCATAAATGTTTTTGATCTGTTTTATTAAAAATGATAGATGTTGTAAAGCAGTGACACACACATGCTATTTAAGAATGTCACATCATGCCATCAAGTCACAGATAAGATATGTTTAACTTTACATTTACAGTATATCAGCCTAGAGGTCAGTGTGTGGATTTGTAATACTATCAAAGAGCAATATTAAAAAATGGGACTGAAAATTATCAATATCATCCATCCATCTTCAACTGCTTAATCATTTTTGGGTTATGGGGAGGCTGGAGCCTATCCCAGCATCTTTGTGTGAGAGGCAGGGTCCACCCTGGACAGATCACCAGTCCATCACAGGGCCAACACAGAGAGACAAGCAACAATTCACTCTCACATTCAGACCTAAGTACAATTTAAATATCCCCAGTTGACGCCAATTAACCTAAAGTGCATGTTTTGGCCTGTGGCAGGAAAACGGAGTACACAGCAAAAACCTACACAGACAATGTCCATGAATAAAAACTTTTGATAAATACCCTTAGCTAGTTAAAATCTTATCTATCTTGTCACTCCCAGTGTGTGCACATAAACAATACAGTATCCCAATCAAAGGCACGCACCATGGGAGTACCACAAGGTTCAGTTTTAGGCCCACTGCTGTTTTCTTTGTATATCAATGATTTGCCATCAATATGTAAAAATGACAAAAATTAAAATGTATCCAGATGACATAGACATATACACACATCGAAAATATTTCAAACAATGGCTTAATCAATCATGCTTCACTCTTAACGTAGGGAAAACGCTACCATGTATTTTACCAACAAACTAAATCATACGCACTATCCGGTTATAACTGCAAATGTAGCAAATATTATTTATATATGATGGCAGCGTGCATGGACGCAGCGACCCCTCTTGGCATCAGAGAGTGTGAGAGTTTTGAGTGTTCTGATCATCCCAGACGTAAATTCTGTAAAACTTACAACCGTGAGACCTTATTAAACATCAAGGTACTGCACACTGCAAGAATTGTGGAACTCGGTTGTGACTTGGACATTCTATGCCAGCATGGAATTCTGTCGGAGTTCCCGCTGGAGGCTACCCGGGAGAGGAGGAAGCATAAGCGGAGCGAACGCAAGCAAAAGCGAGGAAAAAGGGCAGGGATTCATGCTAGGCTAAAGGCTAACCCCTCCAGACCAGCAGTACCGTCGCTCCTTCTCTCTAATGTCCGCTCCCTCGACAACAAGCTGGATGAGCTGCGTCTGCTGAGAGAAACCTGGAGAGAGTGGAGGGACTGCTGTGTGCTTGCGTTCATGGAGACATGGCTCCACAACAACATCCCTGACGAGGCCATTCAACTGGAAGGTACGACATCATTCCGGGCGGACAGAGAAACTGCAAGCTCCGGTAAGAGCAGTGGGGGGGGGGGGCTATGCATCTACTGTATGTTAACAGGAACTGGTGCGTTAACGCCACGTTAGTATCTAAACACTGCTCTCCGTTGGCGGAGTTCCTTATCGTAAATTGTCAGCCATATTATATGCCGAGGGAATTCAGCAATGTGTTTGTAGCTGCTGTTTACATAGCGCTGAGAGCTAACGCTAAAGATTTTGCTAAAGAGGCACTCGGAGAGCGGCACGATGCTATTAGTGAAATCTAAACTTCACACCCAGACAGTTTTATGGTAGTTGCGGGGGATTTTAACCACACCAGTTTAAAGACTGTGCTCCCCAAGTTTAAACAATGTGTAGACTTTAAGACCAGAGAAGAGAATATGTTGGACTTGGTGTACACAAACACAGATGCTTATAAGGCAACACCTCACCCCCACCTCGGCCTTTCTGACCACATATCCGTGATGCTGGTGCCTGCCTACAAACCATTACTGAAGCGCAGCAGACCAGTGGAGAAACAAATCAGGATTTGGCCAGAGAGTGCAACCTCTGCACTGAAAGACTGTTTTCTGCACACAGACTGGGAGGTCTTCAAAATAGCAGCCTCCCAGGAAGACAAGACAGATGTGGAGGAGTATGTTGAAACGGTCACCAGCTACATCGCGAAGTGCACAGAGGATGTCACTATGGTGAAGACCATCACTGTACGGGGAAACCATAAGCCCTGGATGACTGCAGAGGTGTGCTCGCTGCTCACAGCCAGAGATGCAGCTTTCAGAGCAAAGGACAGGATCGCCCTCCACTCAGCCAGGTCTGCGCTCTCAAAGGGAATTAAGACGGCGAAGCGCGCCTATGCAGAGAAAATCCAGGGACACCTCTGTGACACTAGGAACACCAAGCAGATGTGGCAGGGAGTTTGGACACTGACGGGCTATAAGTCTAGGCAGGGGGTCGATGATGACGATCCTTCGCTTCCAGAGAGGCTCGATGACTTCTTTGCACGTTTGGAAGCATCAAACCCGACAATCAGAGGGAGGGCTGGCCCATCCCCACCATCGGTTGGGCCAGCTATCACCATCAACACAGCGGACACATGGAGGACCCTAACCAGGGTCAACCCACGTAAAGCTGCAGGTCCGGACAACATCCCGGGACGTGTGCTCCGAGACTGCACGAGTGAGTTGGCAGATGTCCTGACTGACATTTATAACATCTCCCTGAGTCAGGCCATCGTTCCAAGATGCTTTAAGACCTCTACCATAGTATCAGTGGCAAAGAAACCAGTTGTGTCCTGTCTGAATGACTATCGTCCTGTTGCACTGACACCAGTTGTGATGCAATGTTTTGAACGGCTTGTCAAACCACACATCACAGCGTGCCTCCCTGCATCGCATGACCCGCTCCAGTTTGCATATCGTTCAAACCGCTCCACGGAGGATGCTATAGTCACCACCCTGCACTCTGTCATCACCCACCTGGATCAGAAAGACACCTATGCCAGACTCCTGTACATTGATTTCAGTTCAGCATTCAACACCATTATTCCCCAGAGACTGATGGAGAAATTACTCCTTCTCGGTCTGAGCAATGCCACATATCTCTGGATCCTGGATTTCTTGACTGAGAGACCTCAGTCTGTCCGGGTTGGAAATAACATCTCCAACTCTATCACGCTGAGCACCGGATCCCCTCAAGGCTGCGTACTCAGTCCACTGTTGTTTACACTTCTAACACATGGCTGTGTATCCAGACACGAGGGGAACCAGATTATTAAGTATACAGACCACACCACAGTGGTGGGACTTATTCAGAGGGATGAGGAATCAATGTACAGGAAAGCGGTGAGAGACCTGGAGGACTGGTGCAAGGAGATCAATCTGGTGCTCTACGTGGACAAAACGAAGGAGATGATTATCGACTTCCGGCGGTCACAGCCTGAGCACGTCCCTCTCAGCATTGGTGGCCGTTTAGTGGAGAGAGTGGAGCACATCAAGTTCCTCGGAGTGCAGATCTCGCAGGACCTGACCTGGAGCAAGAATTCCTTGGGGATCAGGAAGCGAGCCCAGCAGAGACTGCACTTCTTGAGGAAACTCAAACAGGCCTCTCTCCTCATCTGCATCCTCAGGACCTTCTACAGAGGTGTGGTGGAGAGTGTTCTAACGTATTGCATTGCTACATGGTATTCCAGCTGCAGTATGTCAGACAAAAAAGCCCTGCAGAGGATAGTTAAGGGAGCTGAGAGGGTAATTGGAGTCTCCCTCCCCTCTGTCCAAGAACTTTTTCAGAACCGTAGTAGGAACAGGGCACTGAACATTGTCAAGGACCGTTCTCACCCTCTGCATAAACACTTTGAACTTCTGCCATCTGGCAAACAATTCCGGAGCATCAGAGGCAGAACCACCAGACTGATTAACAGCTTCCTTCCACAAGCTGTTAGGATGCTGAACAGTTGATCCGGAATCTCTCATACATACTACTGCACCTACGGACATTATGTATTGTCGCGTGAATTGCCTATAAAAATATATTTGTCATAAGGTACAGGAATTATTTATTTTATTTAATAGTGGATGTGAAAGGGGGCGGAGTTAAACCTTCACTTCTACACCCGCTAAATTAAATAAAAGCACTCGTAAAAGGGGGCACCAGTCCTAACGGACAATAATATTAACTTTAATTTTATTTAATTTTGTACCTTCAATTACTTAATGAATCAGTTTCAAAGTTTCAGTGAGTTCTTGTCCTGCCGTGATTAGGAAACATGTATATGCGAAAGGAAAACGCTTCAACTTCTATCATTCACCCTTTTATTAAACTCATTCAGGTTTCATGGCATGGCGTTCAAATGATGAATAAACAGATTCAAATGATAACAGCGTAATATATCACATCAACTGATATTGGATTCCTGAACATAAAATCCAGCGTTACACCTCTGTAGAACCAAGGAGGAACCAGACTTAATGTTTCAACGGTAAATGAGGCTGAAATGTTTTAACAAAACAACGCAATTTTACGGGGAAAATTCATAAGCTAATTATCTAAAAATGACTTCTGAATTAATCTACAAAAATTTAAGGGCAGTTACTTAAAGATGACTAAGAGTTTTCCTTCAGTTTACAGCTTTATCCTGTGGCTGAGAGACTAATTGAGCCCTGAAATACGGGCCATATTCAATTGTAATTTAATTGTTAGGACATCACATTTTAACCCAGCAGATAATAAAGTAGGAGCTTCACTCACACAACAGCTGTAGGTCCACGTTTCCGCGGGTCGGTACCGCTGGGGTTTGAAGTTAGGACGACGGAGGAAGCGGCTGCTGTCCTCACAGCTGTGGAGGTGATAACTCAGCTGGGGGGGGCCTTCAAGGAGACCGTGGCAGCCGTGGATGGTTTGTCTCAGGGCGGCGTGAAAAGTCCTTGGAAAAAGAGTCCAAATTTGAGGTCTCATGTAGCGGGATCGACCCAAAAACTGAAGGAACCCACTTCTATTTACGTGCTATTTACGTGACACAGGTAATTGGAGAATGCTGTGTCTCACTAATCTCTCTATCGAAGATATTGAAGATTTGTTTATCTTCGTAATATCGGTGAACGGGATCTTTCTGATTGGGACTGGAATTGTCCTGGTTTACTGCAAATTGCTGAAGATGGATTCAACCTATCAAAATGCTGGCCAGGCGAGGTGCATCCATCAAATTGAAAAACTGGAGAAGACCCTGATAGCGACTACTGGAGAACTGTCTCGTAAGGTGGATTACATCATGATTTCGCTTAGGTCTTTCCACGACGGATTTAAAGCCCCGCAATGAATGAAGGATTAAGTACTGAATCTACAGAAGAAATATAAGTCTTCTCTGTGATCAGTCCTATTTGGCTCATTCCCCATGAAAATTCCTCCTGGCTGTCTGCAAACTGTGTTTTCAAAATCATCGAGCACAAGGCCTTGGACAGCCAGCTGCACAGCGCCAGATAAGGACTGGGCACCAGCCAGACAAAACATCTCTGCCAAGAGTCCTTGGTGTCTCTCTTATTATCATTAACACTGCTCAACACCGCACACACACTGATCCATGAGCTGAATAAAGATATACACTGCTCTCTTGTGTCTCGTGAATCCTGTGTAGCGAATGTATGTGCAGAGAGCTTTTTTTTCCCTTGATCTCCTAATATTGATTAATTATGTAACCAGTATTTTGAATCAATGATTTTTTTGCTCCTTCCTATTGTATTATCCTTATGCTACCTGTACCCTCCTGCTGATAGGCGCGTTTCAGATGCGCCGCGGCACGGAAATGCAGGTTCATTACTGTGTCAAGTCAAATTCTCTCGTATGTTATCAGTGATCTGTTAATGTACTTGGCAATAAATCTTTTTCTGATTCTGATTCTGATTCTGATTCTCAGTCAGGCGGGTATGAGGCCGGCCAAAAGAAACCCAATCTTTGTTCACTTTAAATTAGGCAAATTAAAGGTCCACTCTAATGGCGTCAAAAGTCATGAAAAAAAATGAGAAAAACATTTACTAGGATAAGAATGGCTTCTGAGGTGAAGGAAAAAAGTTTGAGAATTTGATTCTCTAAAAGGACGAGCTCTAAAGAAAAATGGTTTCTCCTCAGTAACCAGAAAATAACGAAAGACTTGACAAACTTCAAAAAGGACAGAATAAAACTTCACAGGACCTTGAAACGGTGGAATAAAATCTTCTTCTGAGATCTAGATTACTATTCTGCTTCTTTAATCTTAATTTAGTTCCTAATCTTTCTCAAAATCTCTTTCTTTCTTCTTTCTGTGTTTCTAATTCTTAATTCTCTCACCGTTCTCTTTTTCTTGCTACTTGTTACATTGTTACTTTACTTCTTGCTAATCTTCCTGCCTTACTTCTTTTACTGATCTAAAACTCAAATCTAACTTCTCTCTTTTAAAGTTACCTCGCCGGGTCGTAAAATGATGATGTCAATCGAAAGACTGACCAATCGACTTTATCAAAAGCAGTTTGAACTGGCTGCCATCCAATGTGAGAACATTTCTTTGTTTGAGAACAGCCAATCAAACGAAGACACCATCCCATGAAATTGCAGAGAAAAATCAACACTCAGTCAGTTCTTATGACATTAGGTGCTCAATATAAAATCTAACTAGATTAAATGACTTGGTTAATATTTGGTGATCATGCATTTATACCATTACTCCAATATTACATTTGTTTGAACAACACTCATGAATACAACATTTCTTATACATAATTATAATACATGCATGCATATTTAGATCAAAGCTTAATGCAGTACAGCAACCATGGTTGGTGATAAAAGAGGGATGATTTTCAGTGTCCTTAGGATCCAAGAATAAGGATAAGCTGAAAGAAACAATGTTTAGAACAAATTAAAAGTCATCCTAAGTACTGAAACACATTTTGTAAGTATCCGCTAGGAGGTACTGTTGAGCTGTAGATGATTTCCTTTAGGTCCATGGTATCTGGAGAGGAAACCTGGGTAGTATTGTGGGGCTATAAACCCGTCTGATTAAGCCATTTATGATCCTTTTAATAGCATTGGTTTCCTGTAAAAAGGTACGTTATCAAAATGCAGTGTTCATGTTGGAGGTCTGGTCTTCCGAGTTTATGTTCCTTTGAGCCTTTAAAAGCAAATTCTGATCCTTACAATCTCTGCAAGAGGCAACTGTTTACATTGGGGTCCTGGGAAAGCAAACAGCTTTGGTCAGGCCTGGAAGAGGCCTAGATGAGTCGACATGAAAGCCAGTGATATTCCTGTAACATACAGAAAAGTAATATTCCTGTATAAGGAATAAAGTGAAATTCCTGTAAAATGAAGAGAAGTGATCTTCTGTCTTGGTTTGAGGAGACGATGATGCTACAGTATATTATTTGTATATTATAGTTCTGGTTAGTTTTCAAGTATGTCTCAGGGAAGTGTGAATGGCTGTGGTGGGGTGGGGGGTGAGTGTTCTTTTTACTTATATGGATGCCAAGAGAAATGCAATTTCATCTTGCCTGCACTACAGTTGTATGTACAGCAATATGACAATAAAGGTTGATTTGATTTGATTTGATTTGAAATATAGAAAATGTAATGTCAAAGTATTTGACCCAAAGTATTTGGATCAAAGTCAAAGTATTTTTTTTTTTTTTTATAGAGCACATTTAAAAATTATCAAGTTGACCAAAAGTGCTGTACATTGAGATAGAGTTAAAATCTGCACAACCTAACAAATACAATAAATAGAAATAAAATGCATTAAAACAAAATAGAGTAAAAACAGCTCAGAATACAGCCAATTGTTGAGTTTTCACTCTCTTCTTGAATCAAATGCCAATGAGAACAGATGTGTCTTCAGAAGTGATTGAACTCTTTAGCTGTCCCAGTTGACTGGAAAGGTTAAAGGGTGGTCAAGGCCCCTAGTGGTCAAGAGTGGTAAAAAATTCATTGCCAAAATTACTAAAAATCATTAAAAAAACAACAATTCTGGTGTCACATTGTCACCACATGGCCTTTTGTCCGTTCATTGCCAAAACTACTAAAAATCATTCAAAAAAAAACAATTTTTGTTTCACACTTTGTCATCACATGGTCCTTTGTCCCTTCATTGCCAAAATTACTAAAAAAATCATTAAAAAAACCACAAATCTCATGGCACATTTGTTTACACTAAACTAAAATGAAGCAAATGAAACACAGTTTATGCAACAAATATGTACCTGTTTGTTTCGTCAGTCACAAGCTGCCAGAATTCCTCAGTCCAAAACAGTGACACAAAATCAATGGCGGGCACAGATGACAGGTCCTTCTCTCCACGATATCCAACTGGCTGTTCAAATGCTTTCAGCCACGGCTGATAAAATTCTTCATCTCTAAGAAGCTCCCAGCAGTCAATGTCCAAACCTCCTGCCGCATCACCACTACCCATTGTTGTCCTGCCACCACACACATGTGGTGCACATCGATACACAGCTGTTGTGCACTATTGCCCACCCAAACGTCACCCACGGGCTGCTCTGGACCTTTTCACTCCGTGACCATGGTTTGGCAAAGCAGAACAATCTGCAGACGATGCTCCTGTGCCATTTTGGGCACGGCTGGACACAGAAAACGCAGCTGCAGCGTTGCGCACAAGATGACCGTCTCCACTTTTGCCAGAACTGCTTGCACCATTGTCCAAAGGCACATAAACAGAGCTGGACTCTTCCTCAGATGACAAACTAGGGCTAAGCTCTTCCTCTGGACCAGGAGCGGTGAACACCAGCACTAAAACCTCTTCAGCTGAGAGTGTCTTTCTTGCCATCCTGTCTCATCCATGTCAAACAGCAGAATGAAAGGGGGTGGGCTTCAAACGCTGATTTGACCTACTTATTGCAGCGGAACATTTCCATGTTCTCGCGGTAAGTGAAAAGCCACACCTCTCGGCCACCAAGTGGTGTTAAAAGGTTTGTATATTTCACACTCTATTCAGCTGTACAGGCTTTGTCTTGACTGAACAGCTGTCAATCCCACCCTTGGCACCCAGAGTACACACATTAGCATACATAACAATAGAGCATGACTCACTCAATACTTTCATGCCCAGCATACCAAAGGTGTGAAAAGCATCTTCTACCCCACACAGTAGGTTCACGCCTGGCATACTGGGAGGGAAGGCACATCTTAATTGGGTTTTTTAGCCCCCTAGCACTCTGCTGCCCGTCCTTTGTTCCTCTTCCTTCTTCTCCTCATTTATATCTCTCACCTCCTTCCTACAATTCCCCAAAGTCCTGGGTGGAGTGCGATTTCATGTTATGTCACCACAGTCTCAGTTTTGCCAGGAAATAACTTGATGATCCCCAAGACTTTTGGGAAAATACTCTGTGGACTGATGATACAAAAGTTGAACTTTTTGGAAGGTGTGTGTCCCATTACATACGGCATAAAAGTAACACAACATTTCAGAAAAGGAATATCATACCACCAGTAAAATATAGTGGTAGTAGTGTGAGGGTGTGGTGCTATTTTGCTGCTTCAGGACCTGGGAGACTAGCTGTGGAAAAGCTGGAATGATGCACCTCTGCTGTCCACGTAGGTGTAACCAGAATCCTCGTGTGTTGAAATTTACGTCATTATTTCCACTCCGCTAGTGTCTGCAGTGCCCCACCACGGACAACCACGTGCAGCCCAAATTTTATGACCGCACCACCTGCCTGCGACCTGAACGCGTTGAAAAGCGCATGCACATGACTGAACGTCCCATTCATGAGGTGGCGATATCGGCACAGCATACCATGAAAAAGTAGACAAAGAAGACAATGAGGAAGCAGAAGATGAGAATAAACATACATGAATCATACATAAGAAAGTGATGTTTACTGAGTGAAGTACGTGGCGGTAAGGACTACAGCTCCTGACCAGACCAGATAGAGTGAAGTATGTGGCAATAATGCACCCGTAAGCTGGTTGCCAATTGCCAATCAAATCTAAAAGAAGAAGAAGAAGAAGAAAAAGAATCATGCATAAATACTTCAGCAGCAGCAGCAGCAGCAGCATCTTCATTGCTGGTGCCTTGGGTCTGCAGGTGCCTTTTGTCCGAAAGGATTGCTGTGGTTGTCCTTTACCTTTATCTGTGTTTAGTTGATGGAGGACACACTGATGTGTGTTTGGCTCCTTGTCATTCCCAGGTGGTAGCTAAATTATTGTACCTGGTGTTAATTTGTGGCAGCTCATAGTAAGTGCAATCCTTTTGTTGCATATTTTTTTCTCCTCAGCTTTGTGGTAATCACCTGGTTATTATCTGTTTTAGTTAACTGGCATTGTCAGCCCCGGTGACTTGCTGTCCACAGTGAATGGGCTTTTTTCTTTTGCTCCCCTTTACATGAATCTGCACATTAGTTGAGCAGCTTATTATTTGGATGTCTTACATACTGCATGTTAATGTTTATTTTCCCCATGATTTTTAAGTTGCTTTTGGGATTTGAGTGGGCACTAACTCATTGGTTTTGAGTTTGTATGTTACCCTGAAGCCCTGTTAGGAGTCGCCAGGTTTCTTTTCTCTGTAAATAATTACTCTAATTGGTTAATTACTCCCGTTATTCATAACTGCCAAATTTAAGTTGTTTCTTCTTTGCACACATTTTTTTAGGATGATGGCCTCCCATTTGTGTGATGCTTGTCACTGTGCTATGGATCCCTGTGATGGCCACAGAGAATGTCCCTCCTCCTTGAGTCCAGCTCATTTATTGGAGGATGTGGAGAACCCTTGCGAGGCAGCAGCTGAGCTGCCCATGAAGGTATGGGCCCTTAGAGCTAAAGGTGGGGAGCTGACTGCACATTCTGACAGGGTGCATTCACCTCACGCCCCCCTGACTGGTCATTCATAGGCTTCTGGAAAACCATCCAGGAAACATATAATGGAAACGGGAGGGCACCCCTGATAGGCAAGGTTGGAGGTGTGACAAAAAATGTGTTCCCAAGTCTGCACCTGGTGTGGCTGGGCCCTTAGTGGATCAGGGAGCCACAGATTACATGCAGCTCCAGATTTTGACAGCCTTCCGTAGTCTGTCAGAGAGACTGGCCAAGGTGGAGGCCCAATGTACCAGCCTGGATGGCAAACACCAGTAGGACTCCTCATCAGAAAGGCTCCCCTCCTACCAGGAGGAAAACGCTGTGCAGCATGATGTGCTGTGACTTTATGCCCAGGACTCCCACTTTGACAGCGATGGGCTCAAATCTACCTAAATCCTCTTTGTGTGCGAATGTTTCTAATTCCAGCAACATTGATGATGGTGAGCCAGCACCTGGCAAAATCACATCAAGAATATTGTCTTCAGAAAAAAAAAAATATCAGACTAAGCATCCCAACTGACACCCCAGCTCCTCAGGATGGTGTGTGAGTGATTATTCTTCAGGCGCAGCAGACAGCTTCTGCGCCTGTGGCGGCAGACTATGTGCAGATGGTCAGGAAGGCCTGGAATGCTCTGGCTGCAGTTCCCCAGTTTAATGCGAGTTGCCAGAGATTGGCGAAACAGCAATTTGACCATGAGACTGGGTTAGGGGATATGCCACTGGTTGAATGAACGATGGCAGCCCTGACTTCTTTGGGATCAGACAAAGTAACTGTTGACCCTAACTGCCAGATGAGAGAGTATAGTAAGACCAGCCGCCTAGTGTGCAGTACTTTCAATGCAGACACACAAGTAGCACATTCTGGCAAGACATTAGCCATCTTATTAGCAGCACTAATGAAAACCATTAATCCGGTGGACCATGACACAATGAGCCTGCTAGATGCAGCTCTTGTCACCCACGCCCAGATGATGAGGGACCTTGGTGTAGCCATGCCTAGTGCTGTGAAGTCTCAGAGACAAATCTGGCTGGCACACACATCTCTGTCAGATAATATTAAGATAAAGCTTACTAACATGTCAGTTGAGCCAAAGCATGTATTTCACCCTGATTCCAAAGGTGTGCTTGACAAGGCTGAACAGTCCAGGAAAACAAAGGAGTCAGTTCAGCACACATTGGATGCCAGATATCAATCTAAAGGCTCTCAGTCTATGCATCATGCCCCCTGGCCTCGTCAAGACTCGTGTGGATTTGGTAAGTTCCAGTGCAAAAGGTTTTTCAACCACTAGTGCAACATCCAAACAGGTTGTGCAGCAGTGGCAAGCCTCCCAGCCACATCCACGTCCCAAGGCACCCAGAGGAGGCATGGTCTCAGAGAACCAGGGCCTGAAGGTAATGCCAATTAGTGGTGGGGGGATGGCCACCAAGACCAAGTCCCACCTTTGCTTGGACAGCTGGGAGCAAACTGTATCAGACCCATGGGTATTATCCATAGTATCAGGGGGATACAAGATTCGGTTTTGGCAGCACCCGCCTCCTTTATCTGGGGTTCATATGACTCTGGTCCAGTCCCAAGTGCAGGTGTGCATGACAAGGCCCAATTTCTGGCCAAGAAAATTGTCACTCTTTTATTCAAAGATGCAAAAGTGAGAGTGAAGCCCGAAGAACAGCACACTGGTATTTACTCGAGATATTTCCTTGTGCCAAAGAAAGACGGTGGACTATGACCTTTCTTCGATTTGAGGAAACCAAACGCTTCCAAAAGTATTACCATTCAAGATGCTGATGGGTCACACCTTATAAATAACAGAGAGAGGAGAATGGTTCACTTCCATAAATAGAATAGATTCAATGTCTGCATCCCTCACCCTTCAGAGGGCTACAAAATTGCTGGCTCTCCTGGACAGTTTCCGCCTGGAAAGGCATTTTAAACTGATCCACTTCCAGAGACTGCTAAGCACAATCTCAGCCACCAAAGCAGTTGTTCCTACAGGCCTCCTCAGAGCCCGGCCCCTACAGATCTGGCTGAACAGGTTCCACCTGCACCCAAGGAGGGAAAGGCAGTTGACAGTCAGGGTGACACATGCATGTCTTTGCACCCTTTGCCCTTGGAAGGATAAGGTGCCCTTTCTACAAAGTGTTCCCCTGGGCAACATTCTGTCGAGAAGGATGATTGTGGCCACAGATGCCTCTCCAGTAGGCTGGGGTGCAGGGTGGGAGGTCAGAATGGTTCAGGGTGTGTGAACCCCATTGTGGACCTGCCAACGCATAAATGTCTTTGAACCGAGGGCCATTTGCCTCACTTTCAAGTTCCTTCAACCTTCTTTGTGAAGAAAACATGTCTTTGTAAGGACAGATAGCTCAGTGGCGGTGTCCCACATAAATCACCAAGGTGGGAAAAAGTCTCTATGTTGCCTCATTATGGCTCAGAGGATACTGGTTGGGCTGCCCAGGATCTGGCATCAATAAGGGCAATGCATATCCCAATGCACCTGAATGTGGTTGCTGATCTCCTGTCCAGGACTGGCCCTCTGCCTGGGGAGTGGAAGCTTCACCCATAAGTGGAAACCATCCTCTGGTCTCACATGTGCACTACAAAAGGTGACCTGTTTGCGTCATGGGAAACTACCCACTGCAGGATGTGGGTTTCACTGCAGAGTCAAACAGGCCCCCTGGGGGTGGATTCTCTAGCTCACGAGTGGCCGGATGGGTTGTTTTACGTTTTTCCCCCATTTCCTGTAATTGCCCTGATGCTCAACAGGATTGCGCAGGGTCATTACAGGGTGCTACTAATAGCCCCCCGATTGCCAAGGAGGCACTGGTATCTGCTACCCCTATGCCTAGTGCGAGGCCGGCCCTGCCAGTCAGGGTGGACCTACTTTCCAAGGTGTGTGTGTGTGTGTGTGTGTGTGTGTGTGTGTGTGTGTGTGTGTGTGTGTGTGTGTGGTGGGGGGTCAGATATGACATCCCAACCCTGCCACGCTACAGTTCTAAGCTTGGCATCTTGTCAGCCCCTCTCTCAGCTGCTGAACGAGAGTGCACTAAGAACCATTTTCAATGCTAGAAACCCTTCAAATGTATTTTATCCAAACAAAAGTGGGAGTTCTTCTCTGTGTGGTGTCATAACAGGTCGGCTGACCTGGCCTCCTGTAAAGTTGATCTTGTCCTTTGTTTCTTGCAGTCCTTCTTGGACTCTGGTTTAGCTCCCAGCACCATAAAAGTATATGTGGCTGCTGTCTCTCTGTTCCATGCTCCTGTTGATGGTGTTTCAGTGGGAAGACATCCTCTTGTCTCTCAGTTTATCAGGAGGACCTACAGCTGACAACCATGCAGATCCCCTAGGGTGTCCCCGTGGGATCTACCACTGGTTCTTAAATCTCTAATCCAACCTCACTATTATCCTATTGAACAGTCAAGACTCAAGTTCCTGTCCTATAAGACTGCTTTCCTCTTTGCTGTGTGTTCTTCCAAGAGAGTGGGAGAACTACATGCTTTGTCAGTCAGTGAGGACTGTCTGTGTATGAAGCCTTATACGTAACACAGGTGTCTCGCTCTGGCCGAACTCATTACTTCTACCCAACTTAATAAATTAACAAACACTAAACCAACCCTTAAAGAGAGGGTGAGGAGCTCAGTCAACTGGGAGAGGCTCAGACTAGAACCACTGCTCATTCACATCGAATGGAGCCAGCTGAGGATGTTTGGACATCTGATCAGGATGCCTCCTGGACACCTCCCACTTGAGGTGTTTCGGGCACGTCCCACTGGGAAGAGACCACGGGGCAGACCCAGGACACGCTGGAGAGACTACATCTCCCAGCTGGCCTGGGAATGTCTTGGTATCCTCTCTGAAGAGCTGGAGCAGGTGGCTGGGAAGTAGGAAGTCTGGGCTTCTCATCTTGAGCTGCTGCCTCCGCGACCCGGACCTCTTGAAAAGTGGCAGAAAATGGATGGATGGATGGACATTCCAACCTGATGCAACTCTTCCACATGAGGTGTCTGGCTTGTTCACTCTATGCCCAGTGAGGGCACTGGGGGCTTATGTTTCACAAACACAGTCTCTGAGGTATGCACACTCTCTGCTGTTTGAGTGTTTTGGTGGTAGGAAGTTGGGCCACCCATTGTCAAAACACAGTTTGTTCTACTGGATTTTCAATACAATTTCTGAAGCTTATTCAAGGGAGAATCTCCCTGCGCCAGGTAATGTGGTTGCCCACTCCACCAGGATTGTGGCCACATCCTGGGCAGCTCTAAAAGGGGTTCCTGTCTCAGATATTGCTACTACTTCCGGCTACTACCTATTACTTCCAGCGCCACACGAGTAGGCTGCCTTTATGCAACAGCGGATCAATTTCTTCCTGTTTCTATTTACTATATGGCTCTCTTGCTAATCTTTCTGATTCGGCGACACCTTATCCATCACAGACACGTAGATCGCCCAAATGTCTCCTGAGCCAGCGGACGGAGCCACTGTTTGTTGCAGGAGGCAGTACAATAGAGACCAGCTGTTAGTACTTAACCGGCCCACAATGCTAACGCAAAAACTTGACATACCGGGAGAAATATGACGGAAACGGCATGAATGTCAAGCTGGAGTAAGACAGCGGGCGAGAAATATAAGGTACAGACCCGTCCTCCCATCCGTTATTATGGGGAATGTACAATCGCTACTCAATAAGACTGACGAGCTAGCGGCTATCTCCCGCTACGAGAGCGTCTTCAAAGAGATTAGCTTGATGTTGTTTACTGAGACGTGGCTAACAGAACTAGCAACAGGTGCTAACATCGAACTGGAGGGTTTCCATGCAATACGGGCAGACCGGACACCAGACAGTGGGAAGGCAAAGGGCGGAGGAGTGATAATGTATGTCAATAATAGCTGGTGCAGACCGGGACATATCATGGTTAAACAACAACACTGCAACAAAGACACTGAGTTGCTAGCTGTTAGCATGCGGCCTACCTATCTCCCGAGGGAATACTCACAAGTGATCTGCATTGTTATTTATGCAAATCTGACAGCTAACGTGGGGACAGCGGGTGATGCCATTCACAGCTGGCTCCTGTCTTCACAGACATTTTTAACACCTCCCTTAAGCTATGCCACGTGCCGACCTGCCTCAAATCCTCCACCATCATCCCTGTCCCCAAGAAGCCACGGATTACTGGACTTAACGACTACAGACCTGTAGCGCTCACCTCTGTAGTCATGAAGTCCTTTGAGCGCCTGGTCCTGTCTCACCTCAAGTCCATCACCACTCCCCTCCTGGACCCGCTGCAGTTTGCCTACCGTGCCAACAGGTCTGTGGACGACGCAGTCAACCTGGCCCTCCACTCCATCCTGCAGCACCTGGACTCCCCGGGAACCTATGCCAGGATCCTGTTTGTGGACTTCAGCTCTGCATTCAACACCATCCGCCCCACTCTGCTCCAGGACAAGCTGTCCCTGCTCGGCGTGCCTGACTCCCTCTGCAGGTGGATCACCGACTTCCTGACGGACCGGAGGCAGCATGTGCGGCTGGGGAAGTCTGTCTCGGACTCTGTTAGCATCAGCATTGGATCACCACAGGGCTGTGTACTTTCCCCCCTACTCTTCTCCCTTTATACCAACTCCTGCACCTCCTCCCACCAGTCTGTTAAGCTGATCAAGTTTGCGGATGACACCACCCTCATCGGGCTCATCTCCAATGGCGACGAGTCCGTCTATAGGAAAGAGGTGGCCCAGCTGGTGTCCTGGTGCAGCCACAACAACCTGCAGCTGAACGCTCTGAAGACAGCGGAGATGATTGTGGACTTCAGGAAAGTCACAACCCCCATGCCCCCCCTCACCATCACAGGCTCTCCCATCACCATTGCAGATTCCTTCCGCTTCTTGGGCACCACCATCACCCGGGACCTCAAATGGGAGCCAACCATCAGCTCCCTCATCAAAAAGGCCCAGCAGAGGATGTTCTTTCTGCGGCAGCTGAGGAAGCTCAAGCTACCCACCAAGATGTTAGTGCAGTTCTACACGGCCATCATCGAGTCCATCCTCACCTCCTCCATAACCGTGTGGTACGCAGGAGCCACTGCCAGGGACAGACCAAGGCTGCAGCGCGTCATGCGCACTGCTGAGAAGGTGATCGGCTGCAAGCTCCCATCTGTCCAGGACCTGTACATCTCCAGGACCCGGAGGCGTGCAGGCCGGATCATAGCCGATCCTTCACACCCTGGTCACGTACTGTTTGCCCCCCTCCCCTCAGGTAGAAGACTTCGGTCCATTCAGACTAAAACCTCCCGGCACATGAACAGCTTTTTTTCCTCTGCCATCAGACTGCTGAACATTAAATGACTTATTGACTCTCGTGCACTATATACAGCAGCTCATGTCGTTCATCACTGTTTTTCTGTTGCATTATCGACTGCACTGTGGTACCCCATATTATCTGCTACTTGCTAATTTATTTAAATCTGCCTTGACTAGTATTACTCATTATTATTATTATTATTATTATTATTATTATTATTATTATTATTATTACTTATTATTCTACACTTATTGCATGTTTTTAGTCTTTTAGTTTTTTAGTTTATTTCTTTATCTCATCATGTTTTTAATGTTGCAGCATGGCACAGAGACAAATTCCTAGTTTGTGTACTACATGAACAATGGCAATAAATCTGATTCTGATTCTGATTCTGATTCACTTAGTAACTGGCAGGCTGCTGACAGAACACCCAGATGCTCTCCTACTCATCCCAGGTGAGATCAACCACATTTCACTGTCCCCCATTCTACCCACACTCACCCAGTATGTCACATGCCACACTAGAGACAATAAAACACTGGACTTATTCTATGTAAATACTAAGGAGGTGTACACCTCATCACCACTCCCCCCACTCGGGAGATCGGATCACAACTTGGTTCATCTCCTGCCGGTGTACAAACCCCTAGTACACAGACAACCTCCAGTCATGCGCACGGTGAAAATATGGTCTGAGGAGGCAATGGACGCTCTAAAGGACTGTTTTGAAATCACTGCCTGGGAGCAGCTCTGCGATGCACATGGTGAGGACATCGATGTCCTCACTCACACCATCACGGACTACATCAACTTCTGTGTGGACAACACCGTACCCACCAAGACCATACGGTGTTGCTCGAACAACAAACCCTGGATCACCCCTGAGATAAAAACACTTCTGAGAGAGAAGAGGATCTTCAGGTTGGGGAACAGGGAGATGCTGAAGTCCGTACAGAGGGAGCTGAGGAGGAAGATCAGAGAAGGCAAGGACAGCTTCAGGAAGAAGATGGAGGACAAGCTGCAACAGAGTGACAATGGCAGGGTCTGGAGAAACCTTAAAACCATCTCTGAGCTCCAGAATACCTCCTTTCAGGGCACGGGGGGCAGGGAGTGGGCGAACAATCTGAACCTGGTTTTTAATAGGTTTGACCAATCCCCCCCCCCCAACTGCACACCAACCACTGCTGCCTCTAAAGTCATCGAGACCTGCTGTCCACATCCCACTCCCAGCACACAGCCCCCCAACCTGACCCTCACCAAGACCCAGGTGAGGACAGAGCTGAGGAAGATCAAGGCGAGGAAGGCCTCGGGACCGGATGGCATCAGCGCGAAGCTCCTCAAGTCCTGCACAGACCAGCTGTGTGGGATTGTGGAGCACATCTTCAACCTGAGCCTGAAGCTGGGAAGGGTACCACAGTTGTGGAAAACATCTTGTGTGGTACCTGTACCAAAGACTTCCCACCCCAAAGACCTGAACAGCTACAGACCAGTGGCCCTGACATCTCACATGATGAAGACCCTGGAGAGTCTGCTCCTTGCTCACCTCCGCCCCCTGATGGGACCAGCGATGGATCCACTCCAGTTCGCCTACCAGCATGGCACTGGGGTGGAGGATGCAGTGATCTTCCTCCTTCACCGTTCCCTGTCCCACCTGGAGAAGCCTGGGAACGCGGTGAGGATCATGTTCTTTGACTTCTCCGGTTGTGCGCAGGGGTGGACCAGCACCTGTCATCATGGATCCTGGACTACCTCACTAACCGGCCACAGTTTGTGAGAACCCGGGATTGTGTGTCCGACACAATCATCGGTAGCACGGGGGCCCCCCAGGGAACGGTTTTGGCTCCCTTCCTGTTCACTCTTTATACTGCTGACTTCTCACACAACACACTGCCATCTACAGAAGTTCTCTGATGACTCTGTGATCATCGGCCTCATCACCAACGGAGATGAAGCTGAGTACAAAGGACTTATCCAGGACTTCGTGGACTGGTGCCATTGGAACTACCTCCAGATCAACGCGACGAAAACTAAGAAGCTTGTGGTGGACTGCCGCAGGCAAGGACAACCCCTCACAGCACCAGTAAACATACAGGGAACAGACATTGAGATGGTGACATCCTACAAGTACCTGGGTGTTCATCTGAACAATAAACTAGACTGGTCACACAATACCGACGCACTTTACAAGAAGGGACAGCGCAGGCTGTTCCTACTGAGGAGACTCAGGTCTTTTGGTGTACAAGGGGCGCTGCTGAAGACATTCTACGACATGGTGGTGGCATCAGCCATCACTTTTGGAGTGGTCTGCTGGGGCAGTGGCATTACAGCAGCCGATAGGAAGAGTCTGAACAAACTAACCAAAAAAGCTAGCTCTGTCCTGGGGCAATGCCTTGACCCAGTGGAGGAGACAGGAGAGAGAAGGATGGTGGCTAAACTGTCATCTCTGCTAGAGTCCGAGTCCCACCCTATGCAGGACATACTGAACGCACTGAGGAGCTCATTTAGCAGTAGACTACATCATCCTAGGTGCGTGACCAAGAGGTTTAGCAGGTCCTTTCTACCTACGGCTGTCAGACTGTATAACGTAAGCAGGGCTGGTCGCAGAGATAGCAAAAGAACGTGACGACCAAATAGTATTGAATGCAAAAGACGCAACAGACTTTCACAAATGGTCCCCTCCAGCAAACAACTAGGAAATATCAGTCTCTGCGGAGGGTGGCAATATGTATGGTACATATTCATACCATGTAGGGTAACTAAATAGCTGGTTTTGCTGTTTATTCCATCTAGCTACAATGCTCCGCACTGTGTATATATATTTATATATTTATGTGTACATATGTATATTCACAGGGGCGGCGGGGTGGCAGAGTGGTTAGCACTGCGGCAGCACAGCAACTCACCCTTGGCCGGGGGATCCTGGGTTCGATCCCAGCCCCCGACCAACAGTGATCTGTGTGGAGTTTGCATGTTCTCCCCGTGTCTGTGTGGGTTTACTCCGGGATTTCTCCAGTTTCCTCCCACATGCCAAAAACATGCAAGTTAGATTAATTGGCATCAAAACTGGGGATTCTAAATTGTCCTTAGGTATGACTGTGAGAGTGAATGGTTGTCTGTCTCTCTGTGTTAGCCCTGCGATGGACTGGCGATCTGTCCAGGGTGTACCCTGCCTCTCGCCCAAAGATACTGTGATAGGCTCCAGCCCCCCCCCCCCCCCGCGACCCGAACAGGATTAAGCGGAAGAAGATGAATGAATGTATATTCACTGCTCTTATTTGATTTTCTTATCTTCTTAATTATTGCTCTGAGTGTTGCTATCCTTGTGCTGTTGCAATCCTGGAATTTCCCCATTGTGGGACTAATAAAGGCTTTTCTTATCTTATCTTATCTTATCTTATATTTGTGAAGCCGCTACATAACAGAAACCTTGCACTTTTTGCCTGTTTAACAGGATCACTGTCACAGCCTCTGTGCAACTAGAGTCTTCTATTATGCTGTCAGCTACTGAGCAGGGACAGGGGGCAGAAGAGTCCTCCATTCCTCATGACATTGCTGGTATTGGTCATCCAAAGTAAAGACCGTGGTGATGGTCTGAGTGAGGTCAAAATAGATCGTAAGTTATGACCATAACTAAGAATTCTGACGAAGCCCTCAGGGCAGAGAAGGAGACCCAGATGCTGGACTGCTAGTTTGTGGTATTTAATGAAATAAAAAGGAAAAACACAAGTTCAAACAGTACACAAAAACAAAACTTACAATAAGGCGAAAAAGGAGTAGGCAGGTTCGGCATCAGAACAGGAAGGGGTTCTGACGGGGAATGAACTTGAGAGTCCCGCAATGAGTGGATGAGATGGCAGACTTAAATATGACGTGAAATCTGAGATAACAAATGACTGCAGGTGTGAATCACATGAGCAGGGAAGGTAACAATTATTTGACAGCTCACAGCTGTGACGCCTTGTGAACTGAAACAAGATGATCACAAGGTTGGAGTGTCTGGAAAATGAGGTGGAGAGCTCATATCACGAAGACAACAACATAAAAAACGCAAGGAAAAAAGGCCAGGAAAATAACAATAATCACAATGAGGACATTAATGCATAACCAAACAAAACACCTGTACAACTCAATAGAAAAACAAACTGACAATTTTTAAGGATAAAAATTAAAAATAAAAAAAATTACAATAACCTGTTTGCGTAAATATGCACACCCTTAAACTAATAATTTTTTGCAGCACCTTTGGCTTTTATTACAGGGCTTGGTCTTTTGGGGTAGGAGTCTATCAGCATGGCACATCTTGATGTGGGAATATTTGCCAACTCTTCTTTGAAAAAATGCTCCAAATCTGTCAGATTGCGAGGTCATCTCCTGTGCACAGCCCTATTAAGATCACCCCACAGATGTTCAATAAGATCCAGGTCTGGACTCTTGCTGGGCCTTTGTAAAACCTTAATCTTCTTCTGGTGAAGCCATTCTTTTGTTGATTTGGATGTGTGCTTTGGGTCATTGTGCTGAAAGATGAAGTTCCTCTTCAACTTCAGCTTTCTAGCAGAAGCCTGAAGGTTTTGTGCCAACACTGACTGGTATTTGGAACTGTTCATAATTCCCTTCACCTTGACTAAGGCCCCAGTTCCAGCTGAAGAAATACAGCCCCAAAGCATGATGCTGCCACCACCATGCTTCACTTTAGGTATGGTGTTCTTTTAGTGATGAGCAGTGTTGTGTTTGCGCCAAATATACCTTTTGGAATTAAGGCCAAAAAGTTCAAACTTGGTTCCATCAGACCATAAAACATTTTCCCACATGCGTTTGGGAGATTTCAAATGTGTTTTTGCAAAATATAGCAGGGAATGGATGTTTTTCTTCGTAAGATAAAGCTTCCATCTTGCCACCCTGCACCATAGCATAAACATATGAAGAAGAGGGAGATTGTTGTCACATGTACTAAACGGCTAGTACTTTCCAACGAGCCGACAATCAGATCTAGAAGAAGAAGAAGAAGAAGAAGAAGAAGAAGAAGAAGAAGAAGAAGAAGAAGAAGAAGAAGAAGAAGAGTGATATAAAGTTAAGTATGTGGCAGTAATGCACCTGTAAGCTGGTTGCCAAGCGTCAATCAAATCTAAAACAAGAAGAAGATTTGACTTAGCATTGATGATATAGAGTAAAGTACTTGGCGGCAATGCACCTGTAAGCTGGTTGCCAACCACCAATCAAATCTTAAAGATGAAGAAGAATTTCCTGCAGCTCCTTCAATGTTGCTGTCGGCCTCTTAGCAGCCTCCCTGACCAGTTTTCTTCTCGTCTTTCTTTCTTCTTTTAGATTTGATTGGCGGTTGGCAACCAGCTTACAGGTGCATTACCACCACTTCACTCAATATCATCACTATGTGTCTCTGGCCCATGCTTGATCTCTTCTTCTCGTCTTTTCATCAATCTTGAAGGGACATTCAGTTCTTGGTTATGTCACTGATGTGCCACATTTTCTCCACTTGATGATGTCTTCACTGTGTTCCATGGTATATTTAATGCCTTGGAAATTCTTTTGTACCCTTCTCCTCACCGATACCTTTGAACAATGAGATCCCTCTGAATCTTTGGAAGCTCTCTGAGGACCATGGCTTGTGCTGTAAGATGTGACTACAAAAATGTCAGGAAAAGCCTACTAGAAAAGCTGAACTTTATTTGGGGTTAATCAGAGGCACTTCAACACTTTAATTGTTTGGCTGTCATAAAACATCTGCATCACCTGCAGGTCCTCGCCTGTCACGTGATGTGTCCAAAAAGCAAAGACAACCCAGTTGTACCAAGCATTTCAAATCACAAGGTGTCAGACACTTGTAGCTTACTGCTCTTCACTGGAGGAATGGAGGACTTAACCCAAACAAACCACCTCAAACATCATTTCCGGGTACACAACAAAGCGAATGTAAACAAAGGCTCCATCCCAACATATATTTCAACACGGAGGAAGAATTTGCTCCAAATTTTGCCCACGATCATCACTCTATATATAATTCAAAAAATCTCTGTCACAATGTATGTCATGATGTATGTCACAATGTCACAACATCTGTCACGATCATAGGACTTGCTAAAAGATCATAGGGCTCGCTATGACATCATCATAACTATCATAAAGACATCATTGGCACATCAAAGGCTCAGTGATGATTGATGTCATAGCTGACATCATCAAAGACTCTTCTTCTTCTTCTTTTAGATTTGACTGGTGGTTGGCAACAAGCTTACAGGTTCATTACAGCCACTGACTTGATTATCATCACTCTATATCTTTGTATAAGGAGATCTTATGAAGAGTTCTGAACAAATCCTTATGTGTGAAAAAATTATCCGACTTTGGACTGTGTCCTTATTATTATTATTTTAGATTTGATTGGTGGTTAGCAACCAGCTTACAGGTGCATTACCGCCACTGACTTGATGATCATCACTCTATATCTGTGTATAAGGAGTTCTTATAAGGATTTCTGAACAACTCCTTAGGTGTAAAAGAATTCTTCTTCTTCTCCCTTTAGACCCGACCGGCGGCTACTTTAGGAGGGAAAATCTTCAAAGAACGTCCATTGGGGAGCTCTGGGTGTTCATACTGAGAAACAATATGCCCCCAGGTACCACAGTGATAATTGGAAAAACTTGTATTTTTCCAGAGACAGTTTCAATCTGTACTTCTAGATACAGTTGAGTATGTGGAGTATGTGGGTTTCATGATCTTCCAGAGATTCTGAAAACACAATAAGATCATTTAAAAACACCAAGACCTCTTTAAATTTGAGAGTGATGATATAGAGTGAAGTATGTGGCTGTCATGCAGATGTAAGCTGGTTGTCAACCACCATTAAAATCTAAAAGAAGAAGAAGAATGTGCTGTGAGTATGAGTTAATCCATGAGACCTCCCATTAAACTTCCAGAGACCCAATGGGAGGGCAGCGCGGTGGCGGAGTGGTTAACACTGCGGCAGCACAGCAACTCACCCTTAGCCGGGGGATCCTCGATTCAATCCCAGCTCCCGACCAACAGTGATCTGTGTGGAGTTTGCATTTTCTCCCCATGTCTGCGTGGGTTTACGTCGGGATTTCTCCAATTTCCTCCCACATGCCAAAAACATGCAAGTTTGGTTAACTGGCATCAAGAACTGGTGATTCTAAATTATCCTTAGGTATGACTGTGAGAGTGAATGGTTGTCTGTCTCTCTGTTTTGGCCCTGCGATGGACTGGTGATCTGTCCAGGGTGTACCCTGCCAATTGCCCAAAGATGCAGGGATAGGCTCCAGCACCCCGGGACCTGAAAAGGATTAAGCGGAAGAAGATGGATGGATGGATGAATAGACACCCAATTGACAGATTGGAGCTGTCTTGTGTCTGTCAGTTTCACAGTGGTGTGAAAAAGTGTTTGTCCCCTTCCCGAGTTCTCATTTTTTTGTATGTCACACATATGTTTCAGATCATCAAACAAGTTTAAATATTATACAAAGATAACACGAGTAAACACAAAATGCAGGGTTTTTTTTGAAGATTGTTCTTCTTCTTCTTCTTTTAGATTTGATTGGCCGTTGGCAACAAGCTTACAGGTGCATTACCACCACATACTGCACTCTATAGTTCTTCTTTTAGATTTGATTGGTGGTTGGCAACCAGCTTGCATGTGCATTACCACCATGTTTATTATCATCACTCTATATATAATTCAAGAAATCTCTTTCTGTCTGTGTGTGTGTCTGTCTTTCTGTCACGGCCATAGGACTCGCTAAAATATCATAGGATCTCCTATGATGAGCCTATGATGTCTACATGATGTCTACATGACATCATACAGACGTCATCATAGTATAGAGTGATTCAAGGAAATCTGTGTGTGATCAAAGGCAGGCATCACTCATGATCATAGGACATCAAAGATCAAAGGCAGGCATCACTCACGATCACAGGACTCATTATGACATCCTCAAAGATCAAAGGCAAGCATCAATGACATCCTCAAAGACCACAGGACTCACTATGATGTCATCAAAGACCATAGGACTCACTATGACAGCATCAAAGATCATAGGACTCCCTATAACACCATCAAAGATCAAAGGCAGGCATCACTTAACAAGTCGTGATGCGTTTGCTTACACTTGCTTTCTATGGGCATGCAGAAATATTTGTTTATACTTCGTTTTTACGGGCATGCACAGGTATGCATGGGTATGCACAGGTATGCACTATGATCGTGAGGCATCACTCAGGATCATAGGCCATCAAAGATCAAAGGCAGGAATCACTCATGATAATAGGACTCGCTATGACATCATCAAAGAGCAAATGCAGGCATCAGTGACATCATCAAAGATCACGACTCACTATGACATCATTAAAAATCATAGGACTCACTATGACAGCATCACAGATCATAGGACTCACTATGATATCATCAAAGATGATAGGACCCCCGATAAAATCATCAAAGATTAAAGGCAGGCATCACAGATCAAAGGCAGACATCACTGAAAGATTGTTGATGTCAAATTTCAAAGGCAGGTCTCGGTCTTTCTGTCTTTTACAATGTCACAATGTCACAATCATAGGACTTGTAAAAAGATCATAGGGCTTGCTATGAGACCAAAGGCAGGCATCACTCACGATCATAGGACTCACTAAAAAAAAACATAGTACTCGCTATGACATCATCAAAGATCAAAGGCAGGCTTCACTCACAATCATAGCACTTGCTATTACATCATCAAAGATCAAAGACAGGCATCATATAAAAAAGGAATGCATCACTGAACCAGTGGTGATGTCAAAGATCAAAGGCAGGATTCATCATGGTTACTGTTACCATAGTGACAGTAACTTTCTACTGGCATGCAGAAATGCTTGCCTAAACTTGCTTTCTATGGGCATGCATGGGTATGCACGGGCATGCACAGGTATGTAATTCAAGAAATCACTGTCTTTGTGTCTTGTCTATCTGTCTGTCACTATTATAGGACTTTGTGTGTTTCACGATCGTAGGACTCACTATGACATCAAAGATCATAGGACTCGCTATGACATCATCAAAAGACGGACATCCCATCATACTCTGTGTGTTTGTCTGTCTGTGTCTGTCTGTCTGTCATTGTGTCTGTCTTTCACGATCATAGGACTCGGACTCACTATGACATCATCAAAGATCATACAGCTTAATATGACATCATCAAAGATCAAAGGCAGGCATCACTGAACGAGTGGTGATGTCAAAGATCAAAGGCAGGTTTCACCATGGTTGTTGTTGCCATGGTGACCATGTCAACGATCAAAGGCAGGCGTCACCATGGTTACTGTTGCCATGGTAAGTATGTCAAAGATCAAAGGCAGGCATGAAGCAAAATGCTTGCTTATACTTGGCTTCTTCAGACATACATGGGAACCATGTCAAAGATCAAAGGTAGGCATGCAGACATGCTTGCTTACACTTGCTTTCTATGGCCATGCAGAAATACTTACTTATATTTGGTTTCTTTGAGCATGCATGGGTATGCACTAGCTAAGGGTAAAAAAAAAATTCAAACCAATATGGCCCTGTGTGAAAAAGTCCCCCCCCCCCCTTTCCCATTAAAGCATAAAAATTAACTGTGGTTCATCACATCTTTGGGAAGCTGAGTTCAAATTATCTAGCCACACCTAGGCCTGATTACTGCCACACTTGTTCTCAATCAAGAAATCACTTAAATCGGACATGACTGACAAAGTGAAGTAGATCAAAAGATCCTCAAACGCTCGACATCATGATGCGATCAAAAGAAATTCAGGAACAAATGAGAAACAAAATAATTCAATTCAATTAAATTCAATTCAATTCAACTTTATTTATATAGCGCCATTTCACAACAACAGTCATCTCATAGCACTATCAACTGTAGGGAGGACCCCCACAGTTGCAGAAAGACCCCAGCAATCAGGCGATCCCCTGTGAGCAAGCACTTGGCGACGGTGGAGAGGAAAAACTCCCTTTTAACAGGAAGAAACCTCCAGCAGAACCAGGCTCAGGGAGGGGCAGTCATCTGCTGCGACTGGCTGGGGGGTGAGGGGATAGAGAAGAAGAAAAGAACAGACATGTAGAGAGCAAACAGCACGATGGGGACTCAATCTATGGGAGAGAACAAACAAATGTTAATGACCAGCAAAAAAAAAAATATTTCATAGAGAGTGAGGAAAGGAGTGAGGCCCAGTGCATTACTGGAGGTCCCCCGGCTGACTAAACCTATTAGCAGCATAACTAAGGGAGGGTTCAGAAAACACATGATCCCTCCCTAATTGTAGGCTATATCAAAAAGGTAGGTTTTAGCCCTATTCTTAAAAACAGAGATCGAGTCTGACTCCCGAATCCAGATTGGCAGCTGATTCCACAGGAGAGGAGCTTGATAACTGAAGGCTCTGCCTCCCATTGTACTTTTGGAGATTCTAGGTATTACAAGTAAACCTGCATTTTGGGAGCGTAGTGCTCTGTTAGGATGATACGGTAGTATCAGATCTTTTAAATAAAAAGGAGCCTGATTGTTTAGAGCTTTGTAAGTAAGAAGAAGGATTTTAAACTTAATTCTAAACTCTATGGGAAGCCAATGAAGGGAGGCCAGAACCGGAGAGATATGATCTCTCTTTCTAGTACCTGTTAAAACTCTTGCTGCAGCATTTTGGATCAGCTGAAGACTTTTTAAAGATGTTTTAGGACAACCTGATAATAAAGAATTACAATAATCTAATCTCGAGCTAACAAAAGCGTGGATCAGCTTCTCAGCATCACTCTGAGACAAGATGCTCCTAATCTTGGCAATATTACGCAAATGATAGAAGGCAGTCTTAGAAACAAATTTAATATGTGAATTGAAGGACAAATCCTGATCAAAAATAACTCCAAGGTTCCTCACAGAGCTATTAAGAGAAAGAGTAACTGCATCCAAACTGAAAGTTTGATTTGGAAAGGAATTTCTAAGGTTTTTTGGACCAACAAGAATGACTTCAGTCTTATCTGAATTTAATAGCAGGAAATTACAAGTCATCCAAACTTTGATTTCCTTAAGACAGGCTTCTAACTTGGCTAATTGATTAGTATCATCTGGCTTCATTGACAGGTATAATTGTGTGTCATCTGCATAACAGTGAAAATGTATACAGTGCTTTCTAATAATGTTGCCTAACGGAAGCATATATAAACTAAAAAGAGTAGGGCCAAGCACAGATCCCTGTGGAACTCCATGACTAAGCTTTGAGCTGAGAGAAAACTCATCATTTACATGAACAAACTGGAACCTATCAGATAAATAAGATCTAAACCACTGCAACGAAGTTCCATTAAGTCCAACATAGTGTTCTAATCTATCAAGTAGAATATTATGATCAATAGTATCAAAAGCTGCACTAAGATCTAAAAGGACAAGTACAGAAACTAGTCCATTATCAGATGCAATGAGGAGGTCGTTAGTGACCTTCGCTAAGGCTGTTTCAGTGCTATGATGGATTCTAAACCCAGATTGAAACTCCTCAAATAAACCATTTCCCTGCAGGTGGTCAAATAATTGCATAGCAACAACTCTTTCTAAGATTTTTGAAATGAAAGGGAGATTAGAGATTGGTCTATAGTTAGCTAAAGCTCCTGGATCTAGCGTTGGCTTTTTGAGTAAGGGTTTAATTACAGCCGTTTTAAAAGCCTGCGGTACATGGCCTAAAGTTAATGAAGAATTGATTATATGAAGAATAAAGCTACCAATAAGTGGGAAGACTTCTTTAAATAACCTGGTAGGAATAGGGTCTAAAAGACAAGTTGAAGGTTTGGATGAGGAAACTATTTTGTCTAACTCACAAAGGTCGATTGGAGTAAACTCATCAAGACAGACATCAATAGAAGGAGTTGTAGTAGTTACAGTATTTAAGTTAACTGTGGGAAGAATCTGATTGATTTTATCTCTGATGGATGAAATTTTATTATTGAAAAAGTTCATAAAGTCCTGACTAGTAAGCTCTAAGGGGATGCTAGGATTGACAGAGTCCTGACTCTTTGTCAACCTGGCTACAGTACTGAAAAGAAACCTGGGATTATTCTTGTTCTCTTCTATTAATGCAGAGTAATAACTCGTTCTAGCTTTTCTAAGAGATTTTTTATAAATTAAAAGATGATTTCTCCAAGCTAAATAGATTTCATCTAAATTAGTAGAGCGCCATTTTCTTTCTAATTGACGAGTCTTCTGTTTTAAGCTACAAGTTTCTGTGTTGAACCAAGGAGTTAAAAATCTCTGATTAGACTTTTTCTTTTTTAAGGGGGCCACCAAGTCTAGAGCCTGATGTAGAGAAGCTGAAACACTATCCACCATGTTATCAATTACAGAAGGAGCAAGCTGTCTATAGCTTATTTCCGTTGTGTTGACACATGGCATAGAGGAAACAATCTGCATAAATTTGGAAACAGCATCATCTGAGAGGCATCTACTGTGATAATATTTTTCTTTAGGAGCCAAATAGTCAGAAATAGTAAAATCAAAGGTTAACAGACAATGGTCTGACAGTACAGGGTTATGAGGAGACACTACCAGATTTTCTATTTCTATGCCATATGTCAGAACAAGGTCCAATGTATGGTGGAGGTAATGAGTAGAATTTCCTACTTTCTGAGAAAACCCAATCGAGTCTAATATTGAATTAAAAGCCACATTAAGGCAGTCACTATCTACATCCACATGTATATTAAAGTCCCCTACTATAATTATTCTATCAGATTTCAGCACTAAATCAGCTAAGAAATCAGGAAATTCGGATAAAAATTCTGAATAGGTTGATGGGGGACGATAAACTATGGCAAATAAAATTGGGTTTAACCTGGAATTGCTAAAGTGCCCAATACTGAGGACCAGGCCCTCAAAGGAATTATAACATGTTTTTTGCTTTACATTAACTAGTAATTTGGAATGGTAAATTGCTGCTACTCCTCCTCCACGACCAGAACTTCTGGGATTTTGACAGTTTAAATAACCAGAGGGAGTTGATTCATTTAAACCAACATAATCCTCTTGTCCTAACCAAGTCTCTGTAAGGGAAATTAAATCAATCTGATGATCAATTAACAGATCATGGACTAACAGAGACTTGGGAGTTAGAGACCTAATATTTAATAAACCACATTTAATTTTTAAATTATGAGGAGGAACAGAGGCCAAATCATTCAATTTAGAGGCTTTATGTTTAATTTGAGTTTTACCAATATTTTGCTTTATCACTTTGGGATGCTTATATATTATATTTTTATTTACTTTGGAGGGAGCAGACAACGATTCTCTGATGGGGAAGACAGGGGCTAAGCTGAGGGGTGGCGGATGAAGAGGAGCTGCAGAGAGGCGTGTAAGACTACGACTCTGCTTCCTGGTCCCAACTCTGAGTAGTCATGGTTTTGGAAATTTGGATAAAAAAGATGCCAGATTGTTAGATAAATGAGAAGCACCATCCAAAGTGGGATGAATGCTGTCTCGTCTCATAAGACCAGGTTTTCCCCAAAAAGAGCTCCAATTGTCAATGTAGCCCACGTCATTTTTAGGACACCACACAGACAGCCAGCGGTTCAAGGATGACGAGCGACTAAACATGTCATCACTGGTCAGATTGGTCAGACAGATTGGTCAGATAATTGAGATCTATCTGTCTGGAAAAGGTTATAAAGCCATTTCAAAAGCTTTGGGACTCCAGCGAACCACAGTGAGAGCCATTATCCGCAAATGGTGAAAGCATGGAACAGTGGTGAACCTTCCCACGAATAGCCGGACGACAAAAATTACCCCAAGGGCGCAGCAACGACTCATCCAAGAGTTCACAAAAGACCCCACAACAACATCCAAAGAACTGCAGGCCTCACTTGGCTCAGTTAAGGTCAGAATCAGAATCAGAATCAGAATCAGAATCAGGTTTATTGCCATTGTTCATGTAGTACACAAACTAGGAATTTGTCTCGGTACAATGCTGCAACATTAAACATGATAAGATAAGAGAAATAAACTATACATGTAATAAAGTGTAGGATAAGATTAAGTGATACTGGTCAACAGTTAAAATATATATTAGCCAGCAGCAGATACTGTGGAGAACTACAGTATATAGTGCAGTCGGTAATGCAGGAAGAAAACAGTGATGATTGACATGAGTCTGGTTGAGCTGCTGTACATGGTGCACGAGAGTCAATAAGTCACTTAGTGTTCAGCAGTCTAATGGCAGAGGGGAAGAAGCTGTTCATGTGACGGGAGGTTTTAGTCTGGATGGACCGAAGTCTTCTACCAGAGGGGAGGGGGGCAAACAGTACGTGACCAGGGTGTGAGGGATCGGCTATGATCCGGCCAGCACGCCTCCGGGTCCTGGAGATGTACAGATCCTGGAGAGATGGGAGCTTGCAGCCGATCACCTTCTCAGCAGTGCGCACGATGCGCTGCAGCCTTAGTCTGTCCCTGGCAGTGGCTCCTGCGTACCACACGGTTATGGAGGTGGTGAGGATGGACTTGATGATGGCTGTGTAGAACTGCACTAACATCTTGGTGGGTAGCTTGAGCTTCCTCAGCTACCGCAGGAAGAACATCCTCTGCTGGGCTTTTTTGATGAGTGAGCTGATGGTCAGCTCCCATTTGAGGTCCCTGGTGATGGTAGTGCCTAGGAAGCGGAAGGAATCAGCAGTGGTGATGGGAGAGCCTGAGAGGGTGAGGGGGGGCAGAGGAGTAGTGACTTTCCTGAAGTCTACAATCATCTCCACTGTCTTCAGAGCGTTCAGCTGCAGGTTGTTATTGCTGCACCAGGACGCCAGCTGGGCCACCTCTCTCCTGTATGCGGACTCGTCGCCGTTGGAGATGAGCCCGATGAGGGTGGTGTCGTCCGCAAACTTGATCAACTTGACAGACTGGTGGCTGGAGGTGCAGGAGTTGGTGTAAAGGGAGAAGAGTAGGGGGGGGGGGGGGGGAAGTACACAGCCCTGTGGTGATCCGGTGCTGATGCTAGTATAGTCTGAGACAGTCTTTCCCAGCCGCACATGCTGCCTCCGGTCCGTCAGGAAGTCGATGATCCACCTGCAGAGGGAGTCAGGCACGTTGAGCAGGGACAGCTTGTCCCGGAGCAGAGCGGGGCGGATGGTGTTGAATGCGGAGCTGAAGTCCACAAACAGGATCCTGGCGTAGGTTCCCGGGGAGTCCAGGTGCTGCAGGATGGAGTGGAGGGCCAAGTTGACTGCATCGTCTACAGACCTGTTGGCTCGGTAGGCAAACTGCAGCGGGTCCAGGAGAGGGGTGGTGATGGACTTGAGGTGGGACAGGACCGGGCGCTCAAAGGACTTCATGACTACAGAGGTGAGCGCTACAGGTCTGTAGTCATTAAGTCCAGTGATCCGTGGCTTCTTGGGGACAGGGATGATGGTGGAGGATTTGAGGCAGGACGGCACGTGGCATAACTTAAGGGAGGTGTTAAAAAATGTCTGTGAATACAGGAGCCAGCTGTTTCGCACAGAGTCTCAGGGTGGAGGGAGACACGCCGTCTGGGCCGGGGGCCTTGCGCGGGTTCAGTCTGGAGAACTGTTTGAGCACATCCTGCTCACTGATGATAGAGGTCAGTGTTCATGACTCCACCATGAGAAAGAGACTGGGCAAAAATGGCCTGCATGGCAGAGTTCTAAGACGAAAACCACTGCTGAGCAAAAAGAAGATAAAGGCTCGTCTCAGTTTTGCCAAAAAAACCTCTTGATGATCCCCAAGACTTTTGGGAAAATACTCTGTGGACTGATGAGACAAAACTTGATGACAAGGTCTAAGGTACGTCCTCTGTTATGAGTTGACTGCGTGATGTGTTGTTCAAAAGCCACACACTTAAGAAGGTTTAAAATTTACTAGAAAGGGAGTTAGAAGAACCATCCATGTGAAGATTAAAATCACCAGCTATCACTACCTTGTTATATTTTGCATGGATGATTGACAACATATGAGAGAATTCACAGAGAAATGATGCACATGGTTTTGGTGGTCTATAAACTGTAAAATTTAATCCCCCAATATTGTTAGCATTAAAATATCCTTATGTCCAAATATGATAAATAAAACAAACAGACATATAGGGTGTTGTATTTTTTTTTTCACATGACTATCACTATATGTTAGATAGATAGATAGATTAGTTTATTTGATAGGGACAGTGCAATGAACATAGACAATTAATCAATGACAATCAATCTGATGTGTTGCACATAGAGTGTATAGCTAATTTGCAACTCTTGTTCCTGGATGGGCTTTAGAAAAGAGAATCAAGTAAAAAAAAAAAAAAGAAAGAAAATACACAATAACCACATACTGTACATCAATGCAAAAATATTATAAATACACAATTATAAATATTATAAATATTATAAATACACAAATATAACACAAATACAACCTGATTCACATTTGCCTATTTCAGGCTTCCCTCCCTTCGTCACTCATTATAAACAAACACATTCATTCCTTCCCTTCATTCACTCTCACTTTGCAGACAATCAATTCATACATGAGTACATTCTTGTTTATTTTTCAGCCAGTTTTTAAGCTTTTTAGTGAATGTTTTAAAGTCCGTTATTATTTTAATTACATTTGGCATTGTGTTCCAGATGTGACTGCCCTTTATAGAGAAAGCTGTTTGTCCAAATGTGGTTCTGCGGTGGAATATTTTACAGTTATTGTTAACAAAACTCCTGGTGGCTCTGCTGCTGTCCTGTCTTTGGATGAAACCAGCAAGTGGCTCGGGTGCTGATTTATGGAAACATTTGAACGTTAATTTCAGAAAACAGAGGTCAATGAAACTCTCAAAACTCAATAGGTTGTATTTTTTTAAAACATTACAGTGATGCCACCTAATGGGCTTTTGGTCCAAGATTTTTAGGGTTTGATTATATAATGAACCTATATGTCTTATTGTGGAAGGGGCTGCTTGAGCCCAGACTGTCAAACAGTATGATATATGAGAAAAAAACCATAGAATGCATATACAGTACAACTGCTTCGTAAGGTATGTAATATCTAATTAATTTAAAGCAGTTAAGATTTTTTTTTACTGTTTTTGAAATTTTCTTTATATGAAGATTAAATTTGAGTTGAGGATCTAGTACAATGCCAAGGTATTTGAATTCTGTAGCTAAACTGATGTCATGATCATGTATATTAACTTTAAAACGTTGCAGGTTACATTTTTTGATTGAAAAGCACATTGAGACTGTTTTCTGAAGGTTCAGCAATAGATGGTTCTGGAGGAGCCACTCTTGGACATCAACCATACTTGTAGACAGTACATCTGCAGCCTATGCTGGAGTCTTGGCAGCTGTGTAAATAACTGCATCATCTGCATAAAGTTGGCATGTTGCAGCTGAGCAGTGTAACGGCAAGTCATTAATAAAAATGCTGAAAAGTAATGGACCAAGAATGGACCCTTGTGGGATACCCATGCGGTTGTTTAAAAATGAGGATTTATCCTGGTGAACTTTTACACACTGTTCTCTATTCTGGAGATAAGATGCAAACCATTCTAATGTATCTGGGGAGAAGATAAAAGATACCATTTTGGATAAAAGCAAACTGTGGTTTACAGTATCGAAAGCCTTTTTGAGATCTAGAAAAACAGCTCCTACCACATTACCCCTGTCCAAGGAGTTGTTTTGTATTATAAGTATTGTTATAGTCATAACAATTCATATAGGTTATGTAATAACAATTACCTTATCACACCAAAAAGTGTGATAAGGTACAAGGATTTTTTAATTTATACATAGAGGTGTGTGTGGAAATGGAGGTTTACTTTGTGACCACAAACACTCACAAACAAGAAGGAAACACTCCTTGGGGCACCCGTCCAAACTTGGACCATTTATTAATAACTAGTCCTTGAACCTTTCATTAACCGGTCTCGATATTCATGAATTCTTCTGCCGTGACCCAGGAAAGCAGACACACAAAAGAAATCAAGCAGAAACTTCTATATACCATTAACAGTTTTAGTAATCAAACTCAAGTTAAGTGACATTACATTCGACTGATTTGTATGCAGGTGAAATTATCAGCAAGTATCAAATATCATATTAACTGGTAATGGATTCCTGAGAATAAAGTCTATAGTTAAACCTTTGTGGAAAGAAGAGAAACCAGATTTTGAATTTGTTACTGTATTGCAGTGGAAGACTGTGAAGTAACTGTAACAAAAACATGCATAAAATTAGAAGAGTATAAATAGTGTGTGAACTAATGACACAGAGTGGAGGCAGGTGAGTAGCTGATACAGGTGCGCTGATTACAGGTTGCTCACTGCAGTGGCAGGCTGAGCAGCCAGTGGGGAGTGCTTGGAGAGAGAGTAAGAGAGTGAGAGGGGCAGCCACAGAACAAACCTAGACAATAAACAGAAAAAACAGGGAAACAAAATATAACAATAGCCTGTGTCTGCGGTCTGGAATGACATAAGCCTTCAGACACATGAAAGAAAGTTGGAGTCTGTCTTCCGAACAGCTGTGTCTTCAGAGTCAAGCGATGATCTTGAAGGCCAGCAGATGGCAAAAAGGGGAAAAAGACTACCCACAGTCCTACCCAATCGTGGCAGCAGTTATAGCTTTTACAGACTCAGCAGAAGGGTGACAGTGGAGCCAGCAGTAGAGTGAGAGGCTCGCCCCGGCACAGGGATGACGTTTTCTCTTAGGCAACAGATCCTTTACTGGCCTGTAACTTTGGGATGTCCACTAGCTGACAAGAACCACAAGCTGAAGGAAAATTGTATGCAAAACAGTTCCAGCCACAAAATCCGAGTTCTTCTGATGTCGTGGTACCTGGGTGAAACGGTCTCGAGGGAAAAAAGTTCAAAAATCACTATCAGTCCACTTTATTGGTGAGTTAAGGAAAATCAATAGAAAAAGTTTAGCAGAATAAACATGGCGTCTGAGGAGAGGAAGAAAAAAAGCATTTTGGAGTTTCACTTCAAGTAAGAAAGGTTGAGCTCAACAAGAAAAGATAATCTCTCCTCAGATACCAGAAAAAAAAACTAATGACTTCAGAGTGAACAGAAAGAACTTAACTTCAAGACAAAAAAAGGAAACCTTAGATAACAAAAACTAACACAAAAACTGAACTACTAGGGCATTTTTTCCTATTTAACTGAGCACGATTCTTGGGTCATATCATATGACTGGCGGCAGGAAGAACCAATTATTGGGTATCGTGGGAGATTTGAATGGACTATGGTCCAATAAGAAAGTGGTCCTTTGTCTGTAACCAACCAATAGAATGAAAGGAAGCGTCGTCCAACAGAGACGGCCTGGTGATTGCCTGGTAGCAGTCAAATTAGCGGCATAAGTTTTCAGAAGGCAAACACACATTTTAACTGTGAAATTCACATTATATAATTATGTGTAAAATCTAAGCGCTAACTTTAGTGATTCATGACTAACTTTCAGTGAGCATGCACTTTTATGACTCTGCTAACATTTTCAAACATGCAATATATTTAAAATCAATGATTAATGAAACATTTCAAATCCATCCTTGTATGTCAGAGTCCCGCTTGATTTTCCAGGGTATCCTGAAAAAGAAAATAATCTGAGAACTGAGAGTTTTTGTTACAAGGAAGTCATTTCATTCATTAACCCCAGTTTAGCTTGTAGTGGCAACAGTGAACATATTCCGGAGTTGTCCAAAAGGGGGTAATGTTGAGCTGTGGATAATTCCTAGAGACCAGTGGGATTCAGTTAAGGTATCTGGGATGTTTCAACCAGTACTTGAAGTATAAAACAGCCTGGTTGGGGAGGAAGTTCTGGGATTTATTATGGCAGACTAATCCATTCCTGGCATGAAATGGGATCCTTATCTCTTTTACCATGGAATGTGTTTTCAAACTGTGGTTCTTACGTGAAGGAAACAATTCTTGACCAGACTTTTAGGTGAAAGAATTTCTTTAAGGTGAAGAGTAATTTTATAGATTTGAGCCAAAGGGACTGATGCTACAGCTATGATTATGATTTGCATTTTGTTAGTTCTTTTGTGCAGTACATCTGTTATATATAGCTACAGTTATGGTGCAGTTAACTTAAAAAAAAAACAAAACACCATTGTACTGGAGAAAATGACAATGTCAAAAGCAAGAAAGAGTGCAGAAAATCTATCAGGTTAAAGGGAAGTCCATCCATCCGTCCATCTTCTACCGCTTTTCCGGAGATCCGGGTCATGGAGGCAGCAGTTCAAGCAGAGAAGCCCAGACTTTCCTCTCCCCAGCCACCTGCTCCAGCTCTTCAGAGAGGATACCCCCCTCATGGATCGCCACCTAATCGTGGTGGGGGGGTTTGCGTGTCCCAGTGATCCCAGGAGCTATGTTGTCCGGGGCAATTTTCCTCTGATAGGGCCACCCAAGACAAACTGGTCCTGGGTGAAGGGCCAGACTAAGAACGATCCAACAGACTCTCATGATGAATGCTAGAACAAGGATTCAGTGTACCCCACCTGGTATGGGGCTACCGGGGCCCCACCCTGGAGCCAGGCCTGGGGGAGGGGCTCGAAGGCAAGCGTCTGGTGGCCGGGTTTCCACCCATGGGACCCGGCCGGGCTCAGTCCAAAGGAGTTACATGGGTCCGCCCTCCAGTGGGCTCACTACCTGCAGGAGGGATCATGGGGGTCCGGTGCTATGTGGATTAGGTGGCGGTCAAAGGTGGAGACCTTGGAAGACTGATCTCAAGCTTTCTAAACTGGCTTTTCTTAAAGGGAAGTGAACCTTTTTAAAGAGAAGTTTATCATTTGATAAATTTATAGTACTTTTCATTCCACTTGGTCAAAAAATATACTGCAAATTAGACTTCTGTGGTATTAAAATAATATACAAAGCCTTGGGAATCAGCACAAGTGCCTTTTCTATATTGGAACCACTGCATACAGTGGGGCAAAAAAGTATTTAGTCAGCCACCAATTGTGCAAGTTCTACCACTTAAAAGATGAGAGAGGTCTCCAATTTTCATCATAGGTATACCTCAACTATGAGAGACAAAATGAGAAAAAAAATCCAGAAAATCACATTGAAGGATTTTTAAAGAATTTATTTGCAAATTATGGTGGAAAATAAATATTTGGTCACCTACAAACAAGCAAGATTTCTGGCTCTCACAGACCTGTAACTTCTTCTTTAAGAGGCTCCTCTGTCCTCCACTCGTTACCTTTATTAATGGCACCTGTTTGAACTCGTTATCAGTATAAAAGACATCTGTCCACAACCTCAAACAGTCAGACTCCAAACTCCACTATGGCCAAGACCAAAGAGCTCTCAAAGGACACCAGAAACAAAATTGTAGACCTGCACCAGGCTGGGAAGACTGAATCTGCAATAGGTAAGCAGGTTGGTGTGAAGAAATTAACTGTGGAAGCAATTATTAGAAAATGGAAGACATACAAGACCACTGATAATCTCCCTCGATCTGGGGCTCCACGCAAGATCTCACCCTGTGGGGTCAAAATGATCACAAGAACGGTGAGCAAAAATCCCAGAACCACACAGGGGGACCTAGTGAATGGCCTGCAGAGAGCTGGGACCAAAGTAACAAAGGCTACCATCAGTAACACACTACGCCACCAGGGACTCAAATCCTGCAGTGCCAGACGTGTCCCCCTGCTTAAGCCAGTACATGTCCAGGCCCGTCTGAAGTTTGCTAGAGAGCATTTGGATGATCCAGAAGAGGATTGGGAGAATGTCATATGGTCAGATGAAACCAAAATAGAACTTTTTGGTAAAAACTCAACTTGTCGTGTTTGGAGGAGAAAGAACACCATACCTACTGTGAAGCATGGGGGTGGAAACATCATACTTTGGGGCTGTTTTTCTGCAAAGGGACCAGGACGACTGATCCATGTAAAGGAAAGAATGAATGGGGCCATGTATCGTGAGATTTTGAGTGAAAACCTCCTTCCATCAGCAAGGGCATTGAAGATGAAATATGGCTGGGTCTTTCAGCATGACAATGATCCCAAACACACCGCCCGGGCAACAAGGGAGTGGCTTTGTAAGAAGCATTTCAAGGTCCTGGAGTGGCCTAGCCAGTCTCCAGATCTCAACCCCACAGAAAATCTTTGTAGGGAGTTGAAAGTCCACGTTGCCCAGCGACAGCCCCAAAACATCACTGCTCTAGAGGAGATCTGTATGGAGGAATGGGCCAAAATACCAGCAACAGTGTGTGAAAACCTTGTGAAGACTTACAGAAAACGTTTGACCTCTGTCATTGCCAACAAAGGATATATAACAAAGTATTGAGATGAACGTTTGTTATTGCCCAAATACTTATTTTCCACCATAATTTGCAAATAAATTCTTTAAAAATCAGACAATGTGATTTTCTGGATTTTTTTTTTCTCGTTTTGTCTCTCATAGTTGAGGTATACCTATGATGAAAATTGGAGACCTCTCTCATCTTTTACAGTGGGAGAACTTGCACAATTGGTGGCTGACTAAATACTTTTTTGCCCCACTGTATATAACTTTTAAAAATTTGACGTATGGGTTCTTCTGATTACTTGCCCTAAATTTAACTATGAGCCCAGATGAATTTTGTTCAGCATTATTTCATTTTAAGCTGACTTTGCCTAGGAATGCCTTAAATCTTTCTAAATTATTCAATATACCAGACTTAAGAATGAAACAACTTCAGTTTGTTAAATTGGACCTCCAAAGATTGCAGGCTGTAACTCCAAATGCCTGATGTTATTTTTGAAGGTTTATCTCAGTCACTCTTATGCGATCGGTTCTATAATGGCATCAGTTAAACCATCAAAGAGACAACTTGCAAAGACACACGCTAAATTTTACTGCATTACAGCAGAATTGCTGCTGTAAATCAGCCCCAATGAAGCAAGTAGAAGCAGTCAACACCCCTCTCTCCCCCTTCATTAGACAGAGTGTAATATTTATTTTATTGCAAGTTTGTGCTGGAGCTATAAATCCAGCTCAGTGAAGTGCAATGAAATACAAGGCAGGGCAAAGACAAGGATATTGCCCTCTTATAAATCCTCATTTCAGAGAACACAAGCATGAAAAAAAGCTTCATCACCTGTGTGCATGAAAGTTTATGTTTGAGATTGACCTACATCTAATCTCTGTGTTTTCCTCAGACCATTTTTTTTTGACTAACGACCGATTTAATTTGAAAAATGTTGTAATGACATAAATAAATGGAAAAAATCAGGAAGAATTTTTTTATATAAATGCAATATAAATTTAATCCATTATTATTATTATTATTATTATTATTATTATTATTATTATTATTATTATTATTATTATTATTATTATTATTATTTTAAATGTGTAGAGCAGTGTTTTTAAACATTTTTTTGAGCTGTGGCACATTTTTTTAATTGAAAAATTCCTGTCGCACACCATCAACTAAAAATGTTACAAAATTACACATTTTAGACTATTACAACATATGTAATGACTATCTATTCTTGTATTTTGTATATACTCAGTTTGCCAATAGAAAGACTTGACCAGATGCAAATTTGCTCCGGGTGATGTGAATTCACATCTGCAAAAAAAAAAAAAAAAAAAAAATCACTTGATGCTTGGTCCCGATAGCCAATCAGTGTTTATTCCATCATTAACATGGCTGAGAATCTGGAAACAGATTGACTGGAGCTCTGCAGCTGAAACAAAGTGGTGGCTGTGGAACAGGTGTAGTGTGGCCGACTACTGATTGGAGGGATGGGGTTCGATTCCCACTCAGTCTGCAGTCTGTATGTCAAAGTGTCCTTGAGCAAGACACTGAACCCCCAGCTGCTCCTGATGCACCGGTGCATGGCAGCTCTACTGCCATCAGTGTGTGAATGGGTGGATAGCAGGATCTGTAAAGCGATTTGGTCTTCTAGAAATAAATTTAAAAAAAAAAGTGCGATATAAGTGAACGCCATTTACCAAATTGTCTGTAGATTCAAAGATTTTATTTGTCACTACTATATGTACAGGACATACAGGAGAATTGAAATGGTGTGTCTCTCTCTCTTCAGTGGTGTGTGCAATACAAAAAGAAAAAAGGAATAAAGCTGGAAAAACAACGACAGCAGTTTATGTACAGTAATGCTACCTGTAGTGCAAGTGGCGACAAAAGATAGACCCAGACATCCCAAAGTTCAAATAAAGACAAACGATGAAACCCAGTAATCCTATATACAGAAAAGTAGAGCAGTAATTCTTGTTGCAAGTTCAGTGCGGAAGTGTAGGTGCAGACAGTGACAGATAAGACTACACATGATAGTATTGCAATAGCAGACAACAGCAGGTATTGCATTTTTGCAAATGGTTGCAGTAAAGTGCAGAGACATACAGCAGCAGATGCATTACTTTTGGTGTGCCAGTATTTCTGTACAAACAGCTGAGGTAGTTATTGTGCGGTTGAGTGCGTTTTGGTCCGGCGGGGGGCGGGAGGGGGGGGCAGAGTTCAGGGTCCTGATTGCCTTGTAAACAAAGCTGTTTAGGAGACTTGTGGAGCGGGCCTGGAGGCTCCAGTACCTTTTCCCTGAGGGCAGGGGGCTGAAGAGGGAGTGGGAGGGGTGGGAGGTGTTGCCTGCAATGTTGATGGCTCTGTCGGTGAGGTGGGTGAGGTAGATGTCCAAGTGGGTGGCAGAGGGGCACTGATGATCTTGCTGGCTGCTTTCACTTTGAATTGTAGTGTCTTCTGGCAGGAGGCGGTGCAGCTTCCATACCACACCGTGATACAGCTGGTGAGGATGCTCTCAGTGGTGCTCTGGTAGAATGGGCACATGATGGGGGTGGGACTCGTGCTCTCCTCAGTTTTCAGAAGAAATGGAGGTGAGTTTGAGCCTTCTTTGCCAGTGACGTGGTGTTGTTGGACCAGAAGAGGTCCTCAGAGATGTCCACTCCAAGGAACTTGGTGCTGCTCACCCTCTCCACAGCTGCTCCATTGATGATTAGAGGGAGGTGCTGTGTGTGCCCCCTCCTGAAGTCGACAACAGTCTCCTTGGTTTTTCCCACATTCAGGAAGAGGTTATTGTCTTTACACCACAGGACCAGTTGGCTCACTTCATTTCTGTAGTTGGCCTCCTCGTTGTTGGTAATAGCTGTAGTTTGTGTCCACATTCAATTCACTTCAGCTTTATTTATATAGCACATATTCACAGCAGTGTCTCATAAAGCTTTCAGTCAGTCAAAACTTAATACAGTGGTGTGAAAAAGTGTTTGCCCCCTTACTGATTTCTCTTTTTTTTTTGTATGTTTGTCACACTTAATTGTTTTAGATCAACAAACAAATTTAAATTTTAGGCAAAGATAACACAAGTAAACACAAAATGCAATTTTTAAGTGAAGGTCTTTATTTTTAAGGGGGAAAAAAAAAATCCAAACCTACATGGCCCTGTGTGAAAAAGTGATTGCCCCCCAAAACTAATAACTGGGTGGGTCACCCTTAGCAGCAACAACTGCAATCAAGTGTGTGCAAAAACTGGCAATGAGTCTTTTACAGCACTGTGGAGGAATTTTGGCCAACTCATCCTTACAGAATTGTTGTAATTCAGTGACATTGGATGGTTTTTGAGAATGAACCACCTTTAAAGGTCATGCCACAGCATCTCAATCAGATTCAAGTCAGGACTTTGACTAGGCCACTCAAAAGTCTTCATATTGATTTTCTTAAGCCATTCAAAGGTGAACTTGATGGTGTGTTTTGGATCATTGTCCTGCTGCAGAACCCAAGTGTGCTTCAGCTTGAGGTCATGAACAGATGGCCGGATATTCTCCTTCAGGATTTTTTGGAAGACAACAGAATTCATGGTTTTGTTTACCACAGCAAGTCTTACAGGTCCTGAAGCAGCAAAACAGCCCCAGACCATCACATTACTCACCAACGTAGTTTACTGTTGGTATGATGTTCCTTTTCTGAAATGCTGTGTTACTTTTATGCTGGATGTAATGGGACACACACTTTCCAAAAAAGTTCATCTTTTGTCTCATCGTTCGACAGAGTATTTTCCCAAAAGTCTTGGGGATCATCAAGATGTTTTCTGTCAAAACTGAAAAGAGCCTTTATGTTCTTTTTACTCAGCAGTGGTTTTCGTCTTAGAACTCTTCCATGCTGGCAATTTTTGCCATCTCTTTCTTATGGTGGAGTCATGAACACTGACCTTTACTGAGGCAAGTGAGGCCTGCAGTTCTTTGGATGTTTTTGTGGGGTCTTTTGTGACCTCTTGGATGAGTCGTCGCTGCACTCTTGGGGTAATTTTTGTCGTCTGGCAACTTGTGGGAAGGTTCACCACTGTTACATGTTTTTGCCATTTGTGGATATTGGCTGTGCTTTGCTGGAGTCTCAAAGCTTTTGAAATCACTTTATAATCTTTTCCAGACTGACAGATCTCAATTACTTTGTTTCTCATTTGTTCCTGAATATCTTTGGATCGCAGCATGATGTCTAGCTTTTGAGGCTCTTTTGGTCTACTTCACTTTGTCAGGCAGGTCCTATTTAAGTGATTTCTTGATTGAGAACAGGTGCAGTAGTAATCAGGCCTGGGTGTGGCTAGAGAAACTGAACTCAGCTTTCCAAAGATGTGATAAACCACAGTTAATTTACGTATGTTTTAATGGGCGGGGGGGTGTCACTTTTTCACACAGGTCCATGTTGGTTTTGATTTCTTCTACCCTTAATGATAAACACCTTCATTTAAAAAAGGCATTTTGTGTTTACTTGTGTTATCTTTGTTTAATCTTTAAATTTGTTTGATGATCTGAAACATTTAAGTGTGACAAATATACAAAAAAAATGAGAAATCAGGAAGGGGGCAAACACTTTTCCACACCACTGTTTATATAGCACTTTTCATAGATAAGGTTGTAGCACAATGTGTTTTTCAAATGAAAAATATGACACAATTACAATCCCTTTTGTAATGCACATTTGTAATTAAAATGCACAAGAGAGGTCAAGAAGAGAGTACAGGCAGGGTGGAGTGGGAAGAGACGAGTGACAGGGGTTATTTGTGTAAGAAACATTGCAGCTAGAGTGAAAGGGAAGATTTACAAGATGGTAGTGAGATCTGCTTCGATGTATGGTTTGGAGACAATGGCAGTGACAAAAAGACAGGAGGCAGACCTGGAAGTGGAAAACTTAAAGATGCTAAGATTCTCATTGGGAGTGACGAGGGGGGACCAGATTAGAAATGAGAATCTGTTTTTCAGTAGGTTCAACTCACCGTCTGTCACCCCAACAACAAAGCCAGACCCCCACAGATCCCTCCCCCTCCTGTGCAGCACCGGTCTCTCTTCCCCCCCCCCCCCACTCCTTTGAGGACATCAGCAACAGCCCCCCCCCCCCCCCCCCCCCCCCACACACACACACATCACTGTGACTACGACCAGGTAAACAAACAGCTGGAGAGACTCCGCCAGCGGAAGGCGGCATACCCTGATGGCATCTCCACCAGGATCCTGAGGACCTGTGCCAACCAGCAGGCTCCGATACTGAAACACCTGTACAACCTGAGCCTGAGTCTGGAGAGAGTATCGGTGCTATGGAAGATGTCCTGCCTGATTCTTGTCCCCAAGAAGTCATCTCCATCTCACCTTAATTGACCAGTTGCCCTCACATCTCATTTGAGGAAGGTCCTGGAGAGACTGGTCTTAGCCCACCTGAGGCCGCAGGTGAAGACATGGCTGGACCCTCTGCAGTTTGCATATCAGCCCCATTTAGGAGTTGAAGAATCTATCAACTACCTCCTGCAACAAGCCCATTTGCACCTGGATGGTGGAGGAGACACTGTGAGAATGACATTCTTTGATTTCTCCAGTGCTTTAACACCATTCAGCCATGGCTGCTGGGTGAGAAGCTGCGGGGGTGGGGGGGGGGGTGACAGCTCTGTGATCTCCTTGATTACTGACTACCTGACAGGCAGGCCACAGTTTGTCCGGCTGGGCAATGTCTTGTCTGGAGTGGTGGCTAGTGATACGGGAGTTCCACGGGGGACTGTGCACCCTCCTTTTCTCTTTCCCTTATACACCACTGACTTTCAGTACAACACAGAGTCATGCCACCTGCAGAAATTCTCTGACGACTCAGCTGTTGTGGGGTGTATAAGAGGCGGAGACGAGGGGGAGTACACGGCACTGGTAGACAGATTTGTGGAGTGAACAGAGCAGAATCACCTGAGGTTGAATGTCAGCAAGACCAGAGAGATGGTGATTGACTTCAGAAAGAGGAAGACGCCTTCTCAGCCACTGCAGATTAGAGGGGAGGATGTGGGAGTGGTTGAGGACTACAAATATCTGGGTGTTAGGATCTGCAGCAGGTTGGACTGGAGATCCAACACCGATGCTGCACACAAGAAGGGGATGAGCAAACTCTACTTCCTGAGGAAGCTGAGATCCTTCAACGTGTGTAGCAGGATGCTGGAGCTTTTCTACCAGACAGTTGTTGCCAGCGCCATCTTCTTTGCTGCTGTCTGTTGGGGTAGCAGTGTCAGGGCCAGAGACACCAACAGACTTGACAAGATTATCAAGAGGGCTGGCTCTGTAATTGGTCTCAGACCGGAGACCTTTGAGACAGTGGTGGAGAGGAGAACACTAAATAAACTGCAATCCGTCATGGACAATCCTGATCACCCCCTCCACCACACACTGGACAGACAGCAAAGCACTTTCTCCAGTAGACTACTACAGCTTCGCTGTCGAACGGCCAGGTACAGGAAATCTTTCCTGCCACATGCAATTTCACTGTACAATAACTCACTCTGATGTTGTATTCTGGTCATAATAATGCTGCCACACTGCACCTTACAGACTAACTAGTACCTCACATTTCACTCTGCTCCTGATAGTCGTCCTTTGTGCAACGGGATGATTCATGTGTTTATACGGGTCATCATATATTAAGCTATGATGTATGTAGGTTTTATAGTCGTGTTAGTTTTATTTTCCATGGGTAATCCCTTTGTCTGTCATGTGTGTGTTTCTGTGTTTGGTTGTCTACTGTCATGCTGCTGTTACACTCTAATTTCCCATTTTGGGATCAATAAAGTACATCTATCTATCTATCTATCTATCTATCTATCTATCTATCTATCTATCTATCTATCTATCTATCTATCTATCTATCTATCTATCTATCTATCTAGCTGGTGGCTTGTCACCAGACTGCAAACCAAGTCTACCTACGGGTACAAATAAGTAACAAAAAAAAAAAAAAAAAAATCTATCTATCTAAGTCACCGGTAAGACACACAATTTCGGGAGGAGACGGACGCAACAGCAACACGTGAGTTTATTGTCTTTTTTGCTGTGATTTAGGCATTTTTACCATGTAAATAATAGTTTAGCATAGTAAATAGTAGCTTTAGTACTGATTGTGAGAGTTTTGGACTGTTTTTTTTTGTTTTTTGCTTCAAGAACGGAGGTGAAAGGAACTAAATCAACAGCGTGAGTTTGTGTATCTTTGCTGTGATTTACAGTGCATCCAGAAAGTATTCACAGCGCTTCACTTTTTCCATATTTTGTTATGTTTCAGCCTTATTCCAGAAGGATTAAATTCATTTTTTTTCCTCTAAATTCTACACACATAACTCCATAATGACAATGTAAAAAAAAGTTTTTGTTTTTTTGAGAATTCTGCACATTTATTAAAAATAAAAAACTAAGAAATCACATGTACATAAGCATTCACAGTCTTTGCCTTGAAGCTCAAACTTGAGCTAAGGTGCATCCTGTTTCCACTGATCATCCTTGAGATGTTTCCATCCATCCATCCATCCATCCATCCATCTTCTTCTGCTTAATCCTTTTCGGGTCTCTACAGCTTAATTGGAGTACACCTGTGGTAAATTCAGTTGATTGGACATGATTTGGAAATGGACACACCTGTCTATATAAGGTCCCACAATTTACAGTGTATGTAAGAGAACAAACCAAGCATGAAGCAAAAGGAATTGTCTGTAGACCTCCAAGACAGGATTGTCTCGAGGCACAAATCTGAGGAAGGGTACAGAAAAATTTCTCCTGCTTTGAAGGTCCTATTGAGAAAAGTGGCCACCATCATCCGTAAATGGAAGAAGTTTGGAACCATCAGGATTCCTCCTAGATCTGGCCGGCCATCTAAACTGAGTGATTGGAGGAGAAGGGCCTTATTCACCGAGGTGACCAAGAACCCATTGATCACTCTGTCAGAGCTCCAGCACTACTCCGTGAAGAGAGAAGAACCTTCCAGAAGGACAACTATCTCTGCAGAAATCCAACAATCAGGCATGTATGGTAGAGTGGCCAGATGGAAGCCACTCCATAGTAAAAGGCACATGGCAGCCCACCTGGAGTTTGCCAAAAGGCACCTGAAGGACTCTTACACCATGAGAAAAAAAATTCTCTTGTCTGATGAGAAAGACTGAACTCTTTTGCTTGAATGCTAGGCATCATGTTTGGAGGAAACCAGGCACCACTCATAACCACGCCAATGGTGGTGGCAGCATCATGCTGTGGGGATGTTTTTCAGTGGCAGGAACTGGGACACTAGTCAGGATAGAAGGAAAGATGAATGCAGCAATGTACAAAAACATCCTGTATGAAAACCTGCTCCAGAGCGCTGCTGACCTCAGACTGTGGAAACGGTTCACCTTTCAGCAGGACAACAACCCTAAGCACACAGCCAAGATATCAAAGGAGTGGCTTCAGGACAACTCTGTGAATGTCCTTGAGTGGCCCAAACTGAGCCCAGACTTGAATCCCCAGTTGAACATCGTATTCAAAAAGACTTGCAACTATAATTGCTGCCAAAGGTGCATCAACAAAGTATTGAGCAAGGGTTGTGAATACTTATGTACATGTGATTTCTTACTTTTTTTATTTTTAATAAATTTACAAAAATTAAAAAAAAAAGGTCTTTTTTTTTCCACATTGTCATTATGGGGTATTGTGTGTAGAATTTTAAAGAAAAAAAAAAAATCCTTTTGGAATAAGACTGTAACATATTAATGTGGAAAAAAGTAAAGCGCTGTGGATACTTTCCGGATGCACTGAAGGTGTTTTTCCCATGTAAATTATAGTTTAAAACAGTAAATAGTAGTTTTAGTGTTGATTTTGAGAGCTTGGGAGTATCTTTTTATTGTGTTTTTATTCTTATTTTCCTTTTTTTTCCTTTTTTTTTTTTCCAGAGCACGTGTCTCCCATTGTGTTCCATTGTATTCCATTGTTGTTGTTGTTTCCTTAGTGGGATTTTCAACTGTAGCACAATTATTATTATTATTATTATTATTATTATTATTATTATTATTATTATTATTATTATTATTATTATTATTTTTTTTTTTTTTATAGATTGTGTTAATAATAGTTTTGATAGTTTTATTGATTAAAACTATTGATAGTTTTAATAGTTTTATTCAGCCTCATGGCCTACCTGCATATTTTCACCTGATTGAATAAATAACTATTTCAGGTAAGGACTAATATAAATAAATACCATTAATTGTAGCTTTGACAGTGTTTCTACATTAATTTGGTTTTGTAATTGTCAGTGAATGTAGCCAGTTAGCTTCTAGCTGCTGCTTTGAGATTTGAATTTACAATCGTGTTGGGCCTAACCTACAGTAGCTACTAGCTAGTTGTTAGCTAGATAGATAGATAGATAGATAGATAGATAGATAGATTAGTTTATTTGACAGGGACAGTGCAATAAACATAGACAATTAATCAATGACAATCAGTCTGATGTGTTGCACATAGAGTGTATAGCTATTAGCTAATTTGCAACTCTTGTCCCTGGATGGGCTTTAGAAAAGAGAATCAAGTAAAGAAAAGAAAAGAAAAAAAAAACACAATAACCACATAAATCAATGCAAAAAGATTATAAATACACAATTATAAATATTATAAATATTATAAATACACAAATATAACAACCTGACTCACATTTGCCTATTTCAGGCCTCCCTCCCTTCGTCACTCACTATAAACAAACACATTCATTCCTTCCCTTCATTCACTCTCACCTTGTAGACAATCAATTCATACATACAGCTGCAACCATCACCGATCATCTTATTGAGAGATTATTGTATGTTTAGAGATCATTGAGAGATGCGGACAGTTGTTGTGTTTTGGGATCGTTGTGTGTTGATTCTAAGTGTTCCAGAGCTTCGGAACATGTTGTGTTCTAAGTTAGTGCTAGCTATCGTTTAGCTAGTGCTAGCTAGCACTAGCTAAGCAGGGGTGGGCAGTGAGGGCCATTCCAGTGCAGATTTTCTGTTCCACCCAGTGTCTTCAGCAGGTGTTTTCAATTATTAGTGATCCTTGAAGCTGATCAGAGCAAACACCTGCTGAAGACACTGGGTGGAACAGAAAAACTGCAGTGGAATGGCCCTCCATGGCACATGATTGCCCACCCCTGAGCTAAGCGATAGGCTGCTAACATTGTGTCTGTACGGTCAGCCATTTTTTTTTCTTTTAAAGTAACACAGGGAATGGAATGGATTTGAAACAGGTTGATGCACGTTTATTTATTGAGTCATTGTTTCTCTGTCATCACGGAAGGGCACCCTTTAGGTGTCGCAGAGCCCTGGTATTTGCTTATGTTTTAAGCTAGCTACTAGTTAAGTACTTGCTTTTTACTATTGACAACAATTGCCAATCATTGTATTTTATTGAGAGATTATTGTAGATTCGGACAGTCGTCATGTTTTGTGTGTTGAGGAGACACAGTCAGACCTGATTTTGATGAGAGTTACCCAGCTAACATCGTGTCAGTACGATCAGCCGTGTTTTTGTTTTTAAATGATACAGGTAATTGCGTGGATTTGTAACAGATTGATGCACCTTTATTTTTTGAGTCACTGTTTCTCTGTCATCACAGAGGGGCATTCTGTAGACGTTCAAGAGCCCCGTGGTTTATATGTGTTAAGCTACAAGTTAGTTGCTAGTAGTTGGCTTATATATCTTATTGAGAGATCATTGTATGTTGAGAGATCATTGAGAGATTGGGACAGTCATTGTGTTTTGTGTGTTGAGTTGTTACAGTCAGACCTCAATTTGACCCCTAGTTAGGTCAGTCATTGGTTTGCCTCATGCTTTCATGGCTTCATGGTAAGTCAAAAAGTCACTCATACCGGCTCGGACGTCGCTTGGGTTAACAAGGTCCACCCTGATCTGTTCACACTCCGACAGCCAGCAAAAAGTATGTCAGGAGCAGGAAGAGAGAAGAAGAGGAAAACAGCAGCCTTGTGTGTAGCAGAATGGAACTTATGCACTCTGATGGAAAGATCAACATCACAGCGCCAAGAAAGGCAGACCACGCTTGTGGCCCTGGAAATGAACAGATACAATGTAGACTTAGCTGCATTTAGTGAAACCAGATGGCCTGGATATGACAGTTTCGAAGGTCATGGGTACATCTTCTTTTGGAGTGGGAGATCAATTCAAGAAAGGAGAAAAGCAAGAGTAGGCTTTGCAGTTAGAAAGGAGTTAGCAGCAATGGTTGATGAGCAACTCGTGCAAATAAATGACAGGAGAATGACTATGAGACTCCCACTATAGCGGAAGATGTATGCCACACTCATCAGTGTGTGTGCCCCAACAGTGACCAACACAGAGGAGGCAAAGGAAGAGTTCTACAGTGATTTACGTGAGACTATCAGGCGTGTACCGTCTGATGACAGGCTGATACTATCTGGAGATTTTAATGCTAGAGTTGGTTCGGACACTGAGAAATGGAAAGGAGAGCTAGTCAGTCATGGAGTAGGCAAGTGCAATGCTATTGGGGAACTTCTACTTTCACTATGTTCAGAGTACGACCTTGTGATAACCAACACCCTATATAGCACAAGGATACACACAAGAAGACATGGAAGCACCCAATATCCAAGCACTGGCACTTGTTAGACTACATCATAGTAAAGCAGAGAGACATAAGGGACGTATTGGACACCAGAGCAATGAGAGGTGTGGACTGTGGTACTGATCATGTTATGCTGAGATCGAGATTAAGGATTTGCAGATCAAAACAGCACTGCAGGAGGGATGCGAAGCCACTACCAAAGCTAAACACTAGTGCACTGAAAGGCCAAAAGAAACAGGAAGAACTTACACAGGAAATGATGAAAAATTGAAAGACTGGGACAGAAACAACTCAGAGAATAACATAGAAGAGAAACTGGCAACACTGAAGGATACAGTGTATCAGACTGGGAGTGATGTTTTAGGCCACCCTTAGAAGGAACATCAAGATTGGTTTGATGAGGATGAGGAACATCTGAAGAAACTACTAGAAGCGAGGAATACAGCTAGACAGGAATACTAAGAATTCTAAGAATTTGAAGAAGAAGAAGAAATACTCAAAGGCTCAGAGTGACCTACAGAAGTACACCAGAGAGATGAAGTCAAACTGGTGGGATGAACAAGTGGAGAAACTTCAAACTGCAGCAGACAGGAAGGACATGAAAACATTCTTCTCAGATTTGGGAGAAATCTGCGTGTCATGGCGGCCGCTGGGCCGTCATCATCATCCTCAGCTGCGCACACACCGGCTGGTGATAATCAACGGGCTTTAAAAGCCAGAACCTCCGACTGCTCTGCACGGAGTTGTCTGTCACCTTTGCCTAGCAATGCGTCGAGGATTTGACCTCAAGCCAGAGCCAAAGCCAAGTCATCGAGCCAAGCCACGTCAAGTAAGAAACCCTTTCACTCATCCTCTCCTAGCCTTCTCCCCTGTGCACAGGTGGACCTCCCTGGCGGCGGACTCACCTCCCCTGTTGACGGGACGTCATCTCCTCCACCTCGGAGTGCTTCCTCACCACCTCAGCGTCGAGCACCACGAGCACCACGCTGCACGGGCACTCGGAGCCAGCAGGATTCTCTCTGTGGCACCTGCAAGTAAGCATCACAAGCTTCAGTTTCCCATCCTTGTGAACAGTAATAATCTCCTGTGCTTGTGTGTTCCAGGGTTGCCAGGTCGCCGCAGGAAACGCTCAGCTCCAGTGACCAGACAGCCACGCACTCATTCACTCACTCACTCACCCAACACTCATTACCTTAATAAATAAATAATTGTCTTCTATCTACTCGTGTCAGCGTCTGTCTCCTGGGTCCCTAACCATGTCACTGCAGCCCTAAACAAAGAGGATTGATCTAACTAAAGGCTACGCATAGTGAAATGGTTTTGAAGGAGAAAGACAAGATCCTGGACAGATTTGCGGTTTTGAAGGAGAAAGACAAGATCCTGGACAGATTTGCAGACCACTTTGACCAACTACAATACCACCCTTGAGATCTCGCTGAAGAGGCTGAAGAAGCTCTAGTGCAGCGACCAGTTGTCCCAAATATGAATGAACCACCAAACCTTGATGAACTAATGGCAGTTATCAGGACAACACAGGATGGTAAAGCTCCAGGAAGGGATGGAATTCCAGCAGATGTGTGGAAATTTGGTGGTCTTCAGCTGACCAGCTGCCTGCACAAGCTCATCCAAGATATATGCGATGCCCAGAAAGGACCCCACGACTGAAAGGATGCAAGTATTGTGCCTTTGTTCAAGAAAGGTGGCAGGAAAGATTGTAGAAATTACCGAGGTATATCACTGCTAACCACTGTTCATAAGATTTTCTCACATGTACGACTGAACAGACTCAATGAACACATCTCGCAGAATATTCTACCAGAAGCCCAGTGTGGCTTTAGAAGTGGAAGAAGCACAATGGACATGATTTTCTGCTTGAAACAGGTCCAAGAAAAGTTTTTCAAACAGAACATGCCGCTTTATTTAGTCTTCATTGACTTCACTAATGTCTTCGATGCTGTACTGCAACATGAACTTTTGCAGGTACTCAAGAAATATGGTTGTACAGGGAAGTTTGTCAACCTGATCGAGGCACTTTATAGAGGTTTGTAAGCAAACGTGGCAATGACTGGTTCAGTTTCTAAAGACTTTTAAGTAAGCAACGGGGTGAAACAAGGGTGTGTACTGGAGCCTACACTGCTCTCGCTATATCTGTCAGCCACGCTTGAGGTGGCCTTCAAAGACACTTCAGAAGGCATATACATTCAAACAAGGAAAGACGCAGACTTGTTCAGTGTGGCACAGTTTAAAGCTAAGAGTAAGACATCGATAAAGGTAGTAAGAGAAATTCTCTTTTCCGATGACAGTGCTCTAGTTGCACACAGTGCAGAAGATTTGCAATCTTTAGTGGAGAAATTTGCAAGAGCCAATTAAGCCTCAAAATTAACATCTAGAAGACTCTATCTAGCCTCTATCAACTGCCAAAGATCCAGTTATGAACATCACTACCAGAATAGATCAGCATTGCTACAGAGCCACTAGTCAAGTGTAAGACTTTCAAGTATCTCTGGAGTACTTTTTCAGAGAATGCTAGGCTGGAGGATGAACTATCTCTCAGAATGGGAAGAGCTAGTGCTGTGTTTGGAAACTTGAGGGAGAGACTGTGGAACAATCGGCATGTGTCTAACCATGTGAAATGCAAAGTGTACAGAGTGATAGTACTGGCTACTCTATTGTACAGTGCTGAAACTTGGACTATCTACAGGGTGCAGATAAAGAAACTCCACGTGTACATGATGAGACACCTTCGAACCATAATTAATATCTTATGGAAAGACAAGCAAACCAACATATAAGTGCTGAAGCAAGCTGGTCTACCATCAATGGAGGGCATGCTAATACAGATGAAACTGAGATGGCTCGGACATGTTGAGAGGATCGATCACCAGCGTCTCCCTCGGCAGTTACTCGACTCACAATTATGCGAGGGCAAACACAATCAGGGTAGACCAAGGTTCAGATTTAAAGACACTGTAAAAAGAAACCTGAAGAAGTTGGATATAGACAGGAATTCCTTGCAACGGAAGGCGAAGGAAAGAGCTGTGAGGAGGAATCTGATCAGACCTAAAGGAAACAGTCATTGTCACCCCCGACAGACTGCTATGATGATAATAATTTTCTATGCGTAATCCCTTTGTCTATTATGCTGTGTATCTTTCTGTCAGTTTGGTCATCTACTGTCATGCTGCTTTTACACTGTAATTTCCCAGTTTGAGATCTATCTATCTATCTATCTATCTATCTATCTATCTATCTATCTGAGGGACAGCTCAGGTTGACCAGTTTGGAGACAAAGTAAGAGAGGCAAGGCTGAGATGGTTTGGACATGTGTATTAGATAGTGGATATACTGGACAAAGGATGTTGAAGATGGAGCTGCAAGGCAGGTTGAAATTAAAAAGACAAACGAGAGGATTCATGGATGTAGTGAAGGACATGGAGAGGGTTGGTGTTACAAAGGAAGATGAAGGGATACGGTGAGATGGAGGCAGATGATCCACTGTGGAGACCCCTAAAGGAAGCAGCTGAAAGAGAAGAAGAAGACACAATTACAATCCCCTCCCCCAATCAAACCACCCAACCACTCATACACACATGTTTTCATCTATGTGAGACATGGCTAAGCACTGAGGACCCAGGAGCCTCATGTATAAGGAGTCGTGTGGATTTCCTACTGAAAGATGATGTACATTTAAATCAAGGAAAATGCCATAAGCAAAAGGAAAAAAAATCAATTTGTTTGAAACCGTCAGTATGCAGGAATCCAAGCACATTTCCTTTGTACATTCAAATCTGCTTGAAGTTGAACGTATGTGAGGAAATACCGGACTCCTCCCTTGACACGCCTCCATCTGAATATGCAATTAGATGCCAATAGGTATGAAAATAGATAAATACAAGCCCAGAAGGCTTGATTCACCTGTATCCACGATCAAAAATAATGGATTTAATGGAATTTCATGGAATGTGAGTTGGAGGTTCTCTTGAATGAGGTAGAGGCACGTAAAAAAAAAAAAAAAATGTTTGGCATGCTTTCCTCTGGCATTAGCACTGGATAGAGGTAATTCAATAGCTTGCTCCCAGTTCTATAAGATTTGTTCATTGTTCATTTATTCAGACAGGGATAAGAAGGAGATGTTTATTTAACTTTGATATATTGAGACTGACATCTGCAGTCATCCTCAGAAGCATCAGCTGATTGCTGTAATCTGGAGCGTGTATAGTTCAGTGGTTATAGTGCCAGATTTAAAAACAGAAGGTTTCAGCTACAAGACCAGCAGCAACCTCTTTTAAGGCCTGACTCACCTGCCCTCTCCGTGTCTCCTCCTACTCTCCCTGAATGTCCACCGGCCACAGGATCATCCCGTCGAAGGTTGGAGGAGCCTGCGGTCCTGGAGGACCTGGATCCAGCCCCGCAGCCATGCTGTGGATAGAGGGAGAGCTCTGAGACCGAGCTGACACCTGCACCGATGAAGGAGCATCCCGGGGCCTTAGCTGAGCAGAATCCAGCACCGGCAGGAAACCAATCTTTTGAATCCACACCGGACAAGCCACTGGCATGGGTCACATCAATGAGGGGTCCCAGGATGCATCCACCACCATGTCTGCTGCAGGGACCGCTGCAGCAGAGCCAGGGTTGGACCTCCAGAGGGCCAGGCCGGAGGAATCATCGCCAAGATTGATGGAGTCCTGGACGGCGGTGGAGCTCGAGCTCAGGCAAGTGCTCTCCTTTGTATTCATTGTTTCAGTTTTGGAGAGATCTTGTAAGGCTTTTGGTGGGGAGAGCCAAGTGCAGCTGTCAGCTGCACCTGAGTTCACCTCGCTGGGCTCCACTTCTGCCAGTGACCCTGATCCTGTTTCTCTGCCCCTCTTGTCTTAGCTTTCCCCCGGGGTCACTGAAAGAATAATTCCATATTTGTCTTTCATATTTGTGGAATTCCATATGTGTCTTACATTGTCTTATATTGTCTTACATTGGCCTCTGTTTGTCTGTACTGTGTTATCACCTTATTTTAGTTCACTTGTATTGTTCCCGTGTGACTGATGTTGAGTGAATGTGTTGGTTCCTGAGAGATAATCTGTACACAAAGATTTGACCAGATATACTGAACCAATCGCTATTGACATTTTCTCCTCCACCTCTCGGATAACAGAAAGCTTAAAAGACTGAGCGATGTGTGTTTGAGTCAGAATGATGTGCATGTAGGCTCTGAGACTGTTTGTGTATTATTCTCCACTGGTCAGTGTAATTAAATTTGCTGAAACTCTGATCCTGCCTTGTTTTTTTGACTGAAGGTCTTAAAAGATTTTTCAAAAATACTTGGGTGCCCGAATAACAGGGACCCCATGTATTTCTCCTCTGCTTCCGGTGTTTTTGGGCGAAGGACAGCTGTGCACGGCTGTGGGGAAAGCCCTCCCCTGATCGGGACCAAAGACCCGTTTTTTGAGAGCTGGAGAGTGACGGGGTTAACCCGCAGGTAGATCACAGTGAGTGAATTTAATTGGTAAATAGACCCGCGGGGTACTAATCAATGTGAGATCTTCTTAACATCATGAGTGAGCACTGATTAGAGTATAGACACGTAAAAAGTTGTAAACCAAGCGTTTGATACAGCAAAGTCCAAATTGGGTTTTGGGTGAGGTAGAGGCTTGGTGGTCCCGGTTCATGGCTGCAATGGGAATGTACGTTTCCACTGTAAAAGTTGACCTGATAGACGAGCGGAAAATCAATGTAAGATCTTCTTAACATCACTAGTGAGAAGAAATGTCAATGTGAGATCTTCTTAATATCACGAGTAAGAATTGATAAAAGGGTTAACCTTAAAAATACAGGTAAATAGCACTGATATAAGGATCAAAATACCTTAAGACATAATTCAAAACAAGCCTAAAATAAAATAAATATAATTACTTCAAACATATGCGAGGTAAAATTACCCCAAATTACATTAAAATTAAAAAAAAAATAACTGCAGTTTATTTGTCCGGTCATTTGCATGCTTGTTCGTGTGTGTTTTTAATGTTTTTCGGTGAGAAAAAAGGAAAACATCAATGTTTTTTCAGAGCGGCAGAAGATGATTGAAGACGAGAACCTTGGGTTGCTAGATCTGCTTATTATAAGTGGCTTTGGGACTGCTTACTAACCTGTGTTAATTTGAGCTTGCTATTGTGCGTGTGTGTGTGTGTGTGTGTGTGTGTGTGTGTGTGTGTGTGTGAAAGGACTAATTTGTATTCTGCTGAAGCTGTAATAAGGTCACAATAAATGGGGGATTTTGCGAAGATGAAAGGTATTAGATGTAACTCCCTTTTGTTGTGCAGTTTTTTTGTTTTTTGTTTTTTTTTGGTGGGGTTTTTGCTGGCATTTTTTATTTTTTAACTAACATTATCAATTGCCAGAATTTTTTGCTTATTTTAAGTAAAATTACCTGCCAGCAGAGCAAGAAAATTTGATTTATTTTTTTTTCTCTTTTGTTTGGGATTCCTGAAGGCAGGCAAACAGCATTAGGTTATGTCATTTGATTTTTGCTGTGTAATTGTATTCTTTAGCTCACAGTTGCATCATCTCTCTAACTGAGGGGTAACAGTGGCTTCAGATTAAAAAGGAAAAGAAGGGGCTGACTTGGAATGGACTTGGATGGTAAGATCAAAATCTGGTGATACACCTGAGAAATTGACCATGGTAAAAGAAAGGAAAAGATTTGGCTAATACGTATTTCATCTCTTCTGTGCCGCACGATGCTTCTGGCATGGGGGCAGGAGGCTGTGCTTCTGCTCCTTCTCCTTCGTGCTCCCCGCTGCTCAGGCATACCCCAATTTCACAGAACTCCAGACTGGGAAAGCTGCAGCTGACATCACCTCTCCTCTGCTCATCTCCACCCCTCTACCCGGAGCGGTCGCACCGGGGCGCCAAAGAGTTAAGTTGATGTGCGCCCATATCCACTCTACATTCACCATTAATATGATGAATGAAACTCAAGATTATGGAAAAATGTTGTCACTGAATAATACTCAATGATTGAACTTTAAATACAGCTTATATGCAACGATCCAAACCACAAGCAAGGTAACGATGAAAGTGTTGAAGCTTATACAGCCAGGTTACAAGAGGTTTGATGGGCATTCTGATTTAACTGAGGCTGCTAATGACTCAGGTGAAAAATTTTATTGGCAGCATTTGAAAAGTGTATTTTTTGCAAAATATGCACCCACACCTAGCTGATTACATCTGCAAACATTTGGTCACATACCGCACCTGTGCATTTGGATGTGCTAACTTTTGACAAGTGAAAGAAAAATCAACTCCTGTTTGTATGATTGTTCACATGGGGAGGTGGGGCTTCCTCTCCCCAGCTCTATTTTTCAGAGTGGCACCGAAACTGGACCCCTGTGGTGGTGGTGGTGTGGGAGGCCTGGGGTGAGCTGGCCGCAACAAGGGGAACTTGACTTTTGTCATCAATGTGCACAAAAGGGCCATTGGCGGAGGCAGTGTCCTGGACGCCAGCAGCAGCAGTGAGGGGGAGGAGGACCTCACGGGCTGACCACCTGACTGACCGCACCGAAGTGAAGTACAACTGTTGATGCTAACACTAACATAACAGACATCCATTTACCCGACTTTGGCTTGATGTTAACAATGCAGTGTTTACCTGAAGTGACATTGCAAGTTCAGGACATTCCAATAAAGTTTCCTGTTGGAGAATGGTATGAGATCATCACATTTCCCACATGTGACAGGAGTAAATGTGTTGCAAGATTTCGGTGTGCCAAGGTACTGTACTCGCGGTGTTTGGGTTTCAGCCGAGCCGAACGCAGTGACCACATGCCTGCACGCAAAAGCTATGCAACATTTTATGTCCAGTATCCCCATTACACAGCAGGCCACAGACCAATGTTGTTGCAGTATGTATGAAAGACATCTGAGTGGCCCAGATCCAAATTATGAAAAAATGCCTTGTGCAGAATGAAGTCCACATCAATGTTCCAAAACTCACCCAAGTGGTCACTTTTTTACATTAACAGAAGGAGAGGAACGCACAATCTCACAAATCGCAAATTTTCTGTTGTCAACAGGAAAGGCAGATGTAGGCTTAATAAAAACTGCAGAATTGATTAAAATAAATGCTAAATCTCACTATAGGCCTTACCAAAGACAGCATCCTCTACATCGGGAGGCCCAAGAGGGCATTAAACCTGTCACAGAGGACCTGGAAGCAGTAGGTGTCATTGTTCCATTCCAAAACTCCCCATGTAACACACCTTTGTTTCCTGAGAGGAAGGCTGGACCATCCTCCGGATGGCGAATGGTCCAAGACCTTCAGACAGTAAACAAAGCAGTTACCCTCAGGGCTGTTTCAGTCCAAGACCCACACACTTTGTTGACTGACCTACAACCACAAATTAAATATTTCACAGTGATAGACATCAGCAATGCTTTTTTTTTTTTTCAGCATCCCCATACATCCTGATCATATGTTTTGGTTTGCATTCACATTTGAAAATAAGAGGTACACCTTCACCAAACTGCCACAAGGTTGCTGTGAATAACCAACCTTTTTTTTTTTTTTTTTTTTTTCATAGGCAATGTCAGCAAACTTGGCACAGTTTATTCCACCTAATGGAAGCCAGTTGATCCTCTATGTTGACAACATTTTGCTGGCATCACCTGATGAGGACACATGCAAAAAAGACACCATTGCCTTACTGAAATTTTTAGCAGAACAATGTCACAAAGTGAACCAGGAAAAATTACAGTTGTGGAAAAAAGGAAGTTTAATATCTAGGCCACATTTTGTCAGCAGAGGGCAGACATGTTTACACAGCTCGCAAACCAGCACCAAAGCCCATCACAAAAAGGGATATGATGTCATTTTTGGGTACATTAAATTATTGTCGTTCTTGGATTGCAAATTATTCATTTGAAGCGCAACCCTTGTCTGATCTCATCAACAAAAGACCCATGGTTCAGGTGGACAAAATTGAGTGGACACTTGAGGCAGAAGACACATTTATTAAAATAAAAAAAAAAAAATTAAAAAAAATAAACTTTTGGTCAGCACTGATGTCCTGGCACTCCTCAGTCACAAGACTTGAACCTGTCACAAGAGCTCTGCCTCCATGTGTGCAGGCCGTAATAGCCGCATTGATGGAGGCAATTTTTCATCCCTTGACCCTGAAGGTCACACATGCGGTATCAGTCATTTTGTGACAAAGCAAAATATCAGTCCTTTCACCATCAAGACACTTTGCATGCATGACAGTGCTATTATCACAGCCTCATTTAACCATTGAACGTTGCACGGTAACAAATCCAACAAGTTTTTTGCCAATCTCAACAGAAGGTGAACCTCATTATTGTTTGGCAGAAATTGAGAGTGAAACGCCAAGTCCTGATTTACAAGAAACACCTTTGGAGAAGTGTGATTTCACACTGTTTGACAGCTCCTCCAAACATGACTGTACTGGTTCAAACTTATCTGGTTTTGCAGTTGTCACCCATGATACTGTTTTAAAAGCACAAAATCTCCCTTCACATTATTCTGCACAGAAAGTGGAATTAGTTGCATTAACTGAAGCTTGGAAATTAGGCCAAGGGAAAGCACTCACAGTGTATGCTGATAGTCAGTATGCATTCTCTAAGATCCATCACTTTGCACAACAGTGGAAGAAAAGAGGCATGATTACGTCAACAGGGACGCCAATCCAACACAAAGACCTTATTTTGAAACTGCTGGACAGTGTAAAACTCCCACCTAAATTAGCCATATGCAAATGTGCAGCACACACGAATGGCACAGATCAAGTTTCTAAAGGCAATAACTTTACACATCAAACGGCCAAGGCTGCTGCAATCAGCCTTACTGCAAAAGACATGCCACCAGAATCCATTTTGACATTGACAGACAATTTGTCTCATGATATTCTCACTGAGGGTCAGAAAACAGCACCAAAAGCTGAAATTTACAGATGGATCCAAAAGGGAGCAATTTTTGATAACACTTCCAATCTTTACAAATGCAGTGAAAACAAACCCATTTTACCACGGAAAATGTTCCACCATGTCTTCACTTTGCAACATTGGGTTTCCCATGTATCAAAGGGGGCGTATGGTTTCTAAGCTAAATAAATCTTTCACTGCTTATGGGTTCAGCCAGATTGCTATTCAGTTTCGTAAGAAATGTCTAATCTGTGCAGAAAACAATGCTCAAGGGAACTTAAGAGTTTAAAAAGGTGCCTTTTCAGCATCTACTTATCCATTTCAAAACATTTGCATGGATTTCATTGAGTTAAATAAGTGTGAAGGCAAAAAATACTGTTTGGTCATTTGTGACATGTTTTCCAAATGGACAGAAGCCTTCGCTTGCACTCACCCAAATGCTGCTACAGTTGTAAAGAAACTGCTAGCAGAAATTGTACCTACATTTGGAAAACCTGAAAAGATTTATTCTGATAATGGAACACGATTTGTAAATCAGATTATATCACACTTAGGAACAGCACTCAACATTAACCTAAAAAAAAAACAGTCAGCTTACCATCCACAATCTGCAGGATTGCTGGAGTGCACAAATAGAACCATTAAAGAAAGGCTTAGAAAAACAATGGCAGAAATAGGACCAAATTGGATATATTGCCTTCCCCTAGTTTTGTTTTACATAAGGATAGTTCACACCGGGGGGGGGGGGGGGGTATCCTCATTTTAAAAAAAATGTATGGCAAACCCTACTACTCCCACCATTAAGGCCATTTAATTTAGGTGATGAGGAAGGGCGCTTAGCTGATTACATGCGGAGAATGTTGACTGGCAGAGATATTATCCATGCTACTCTTCCCAGGATGGACCACGGGGAAGCACCCATGTTGGCCAAGCAGGGGGATCTGGTCCTTATCAAAGTCATCAAAAAGAAAAACTGGGCCGATGATCCCTGGCAAGGAACATACAAAGTCATCCTGGTGACGCCAACAGCCGTGAAAGTTGAAGGACGGGACTCTGGTGCATTTAGCACATTGCAAACTTTACCCCATACAAAAGTTCCAGCAACAAACTAATTAATCCCCATTCCATCAGCGAGACAGTTTGTCCCCATTCCCGCAGTGAGACTGTTTCCATTTTAAATCCCCATTGCAAACTCTGAAAAAAAAGGGGGAACCTCAACAAGTGACTGCTTAACCATTTAACTTTTTTATAATTTTACTGTTTAATGTTTTGTTTGTTTGTTTATCATGGAGAGACAAAATGCCATAGAGAGAATGTTGTCAGCTGAAAGATGTGAATGGTACCCTTGTTTTATCATCATCATCAACCTTGTGGTAACAATTTTATTTTGGTTATTCTTAGGGTCACCACTACCTATCATAGGGCTAGATACGTTACACAGACACACCATCACTGGCTGGAAGGTCAAGGTCATCAGGATCATGTTCTGGTAATGTGCGATTGAAGTATGCTAATTACACAGCCAAATCAGCTAATCGTTCAAATTGTTATGTGTGTTCCTTGCTCCCACTATCCGCTGGTCAAATATCTGTCACTGCTAAACTAATGGAACTATCACAAGCTGTTTGTTTCTTACAAGAGGCTATGTACAGAAATAGCACAGCAAGCATTGCTTTGAATCACACCTGTCACATTGCTTTTGACTCCACTGACCAGAAACACGATGAAACCCCTTACTCGGTCAAGGCAAGGCTAGTCTCACCAGGGAATTTCTCCTTTTTTCTAAAAGGGAGTGGTAATGTCTCTCTGGGCAGCTTACCGCTTTCTAAGTGTGCAACAGTGCATAGTGCGTCTCGTCCCTGTACTGTTACCTGCTGGACCAACAAAGTGGGCAAGTGTCCTGAAGATCCTCTTTGTCAGTCTGGAACCGTCACTCTGCAAGAGCTCTGTAGTGCTGCCATTTGCAATTCCTACAAATATGGCAAGCACATGATGACAGGGGGATGGTGGTTATATGGCCATCAGGTGTACTCACATCTGCCCATGAAGTGGGGAGGGGTGTGTGCCCCTATAATTGTGACTGGCCATACCACCATGCTGTTGGCAGGACAGGTGGGCAGGGTGAAGGGAGATGCCTCCTTTGCACCACATGATGCCATCTGGGGCACAGATGTGCCGGAGGAATTCAAGTTAGAAACCACAGGGCAGAAGGGCCTCCATTCACTGTTTCCTTGGGTGGGAGTAGCTGAGAACACCTTGTGGATTGAAACAACAAATTATAGATTACAGTCATTTGTGATTTTTTTTTTCTTTATCTGTTTTTTCTGGTATAAATGAGGAACTAGCGGCTCTTAGACTTATGCTAACCCAAAATAGAATGGTTCTTGATCAATTAACTGTCACCCGTGGGGGCGTGTGCTCAATTGTAGGTGAATATTGATGTACTTTTATCCCTGAAAATGATGCAGATGGTCATGTGATTGACTCGGCCATGCACAACTTCACTGCCTTACAGGCTGCTGCAGCCAAGGACAATGTCACTGATGAACAGACCTGGCTTAGTTGATCATTCTCTTCATGGAGAAGTCTCATCATGAAACTGTTTGTGATTGTGGCGTTATCATTTTTGGCTCTTCCCTGTGTCATTCATTGTATCCATAGTATGATGATGAGAATTGTTCATGTTAACGTAGTAATGTACCATGATGCAATTAGCGGGATGATGAGAAACAACGTGAGCTCAAGATGTCTCCCCATGACCCAAGTACAGAGTAAAATTATGACTAACATGCAGAAAACCAAAAGGAGTCACATGAGCACGATGTGAAGTTGAAATGTACTACTTTCAAATACATTTATGAAGTTTGAAACATTACTTTTGTTACTTATTTTTATTTTGGCTTTATTTTGTTTTTATATTACTCTCATTTTGTTTTTACATTATATCATTACACTTATTCTTGTTTTGTTTTCAATTGTTCTGTTTTATACACTTTATTGTTATGGTTATTGTTTTGTTTACCATTGTTCTGTTTTATCTCTTAAATTTTCTTTTAAGTTTGTTTTTATAAACTGCAAATACACATACCTATAACACACATAATGCATATCAAGATAAGATAAGATAAGATAAGCCTTTATTAGTCCCACAATGGGGAAATTCCAGGATTGCAACAGCACAGGGATAGCAACACTCAGAGCAACAATCAGAAGGCAAGACAAAAAAAACAAGCAAGCAAGAGCAGCTAATATACATATGTACATATTACTATAAAATATATATATATACACACACACACACACACACAGACACACAGTGCAGAGCATTGTAGCTGGATGGAATAAATATATGAATATATGAACACACAGTGCAGAGCATTGTAGCTAGATGAAATAAATATGTAAATATATAAACACCCACAGTACGGAGCATTGCAGCTAGGTGGAATAAATATGCAAGTATATAAACACACACAGTGCGGAGCAATGTAGCTAGATGGAATAATATGTAGATATATAAAAACACAGTGCGGAGCATTGTAGCTAGATGGAATAAATATATAGATATATAAATATAAACACACCCAGTGCTGAGCATTGTAGCTAGATGGAATAAATATGTAAATATATAAAAACACACACATTGTTATATCCTCTTAATACCCTTTTATTATCATCATTCATCATTATCATTTTGCATTTTATTATCATTTTGGTTTCACTGTTTGATATTATTAATGATTTCCTTTATTAATCACTGACTTTGTTGTTTCATTCTCCTCCTACAGAAATGAAACATTTAGCCGGTGCCTGGGGCAGCAGGGCCGATCGCGGACTTTCCCCGTCATTAGCTAGTTGGTTAATACAAATGCATTGGAGCTGAGCATAGCTGCCAGATGGGGTTTTAGAAGCCATAAACTCTTCCTTTCTGATGCCTTCCATGGCATCGGGGGGGGGGGGGGGGGTAATTCCATATTTGTCTTTCAAATTTGTGGAATTTCATATTTGTCTTACATTGTCTTATATTATCTTACATCGGCCTCTCGTCTCAGAGTCTGTGTGAAAGGGCTAAAGATGCTGATGCAGCTGTATTGTGTTATCACATTTTTTTTTTTTAGTTCACTCGTACTGTTCCTGTGTGACTGATGCTGAGTGAGTGTGTTGGTTCCTGAGAAAAAAAAAATTCTGTACATCAAGTTTTTACCAGATGTACCAAACCAATCACTATGGACATTTTCTCCTCCACCTCTCGGATAACAGAAAGCTTAAAAGACCAAGCGATGTGTGTTTGAGTCAGAATGATGAGCGTGTAGGCTCTGAGACCATTTGTATATTGTTCTCCACTGGCAATCCATCCATCCATCTTTTTTCACTTAATCCTTTTCGGGTCACGGGAGAGCTGAAGCATCAGAATCAGAATCAGAATAAACTTTATTGCCAAGCATGTAAAAAAACACACGAGGAACTTGACTTGACATTGGTGCGCATGCGCGCGACACAACGACACGGCAGCCATAATAGGCGCCTCATTAAACAGAGATAGATAAGAAAGGGAGGGGAGGGGAGGGAACGACACAAGGGGGGAGGAGAGAAAAAAAAAACTTTGTTATCAGAATACAGCTTATTTTTAAGCAGATTATGATTACAATGAAAAAAAATCTCTCAATAGCACAGAGCAACAATCAACCACAAAAAAACAAAAAGACCAAAAGTCAGAGAGAATCAGTGAATGGATGGGTGTAATTCAGTATTATGAATCAGTGTGTTCGTGTATGTTGAATGCAGGTGGGTGTTTATCAGTTACTGGAGGCAGCAAAATCTCTCCCAGCCGAGATGTTATGTCTTAGTGTCTGAAACTCGGAAGCATGTCCTTGAGGCATGGCAGATGGAAATTTCCTGAGCCAGTCACATGTCAATGAGAGTTCAGATGCAGCATATCCCAACATCTTTGGCCAGTGAAACAAAATTTGCTGAAACTCTGATCCTGCCTTTTTTTTTTGACTGAAGCTATTCAAAGATTTTTCTAACAGTCAACGAGGATTGTCTAGCTCCGCCAGAAGTCTCCGCGGGTCCCGGCTCACCGTCCGAGATCACCATGGGTCCAGCTCCAGCTCCACCCGCTGAAGTCGTGCTCTGTCCCAGCCCGGGGCATCCGAGGGTGCTGCTTCCACGTCTGAGGTCATCGCAGGTGCTCCATCCCAGCCCGGGACCTCCATGGGTGCAGCTCCTCCTCAGTCCGGGTCTCCATGGGTTTTGTGTCCTAGTTGGGGATTGTCATGGGTGCTGCACCCCAGCCTTAAACCAACTTGTGAGCTGCACTCCAGTGTGGGCCCACCATGGGCGTTATGCTGCAGACTGGGCCCACCATGGGTGCAGCTCTGCTTCAGCCCGGAGCCACCGCAGGTGCTGTAATGTCCCAGTCTGGGACCACCGAGGGTGCTACAGGCAAATCTGAGAGTGTCATTGTCCCTCTTCCTCTGCTTGATGCCATCAGGGCTCATATTTTGTATTAATTTTTATTTATTTATCAGTGTGCATTTGGTGATGTTTTATTCTTTATATTCTAACTGTGGTGTTCTTTCTCAGGGTTGACAGCTGTCAAGTGGCGTTTCTGGTGTTGTGCTCAGTGTGGGCATCGCCCTGTCAGCTGTCAAGTCCAGTTGCTCGTCTCTCATTGCTTCCAGCTGATCCAGATTGTTAATCATTGTTTTCTCCTGCCCACTCTGGTACCCACACCTGTGTTCTATTGTCTGATGCCTTATTTATCCCTTTGAGTGTGAGATTTCATGTGGCCCTAGTGGCAGAGCGCGGCGCTGTGCCTGTCATCTCACTCTGACATCCCCGGCTGCACTGGAGATTTGTAGTGATTTGTACTACTCTGCCAGTTTCAGAATGTGGCAGACACACGTTGGAGGACTCAATGGATGACACGTAATACACCAAAGAAGAAAAACTCCTCATTTCCTTTTCCTGCTTTCATCCTTTTAGCCCAGAAAGCTAATATGGCTGCCGTCCATCATCATACACCATCACTTAGATGGCTTCATACATGGAAAATAGCCATGGGATACAAGCAAAATTTATGTGGGATAGTCATAAGACTTTGTAGATGTGGTAGAGAGCATAAATGACCAACAGAATGCAAAATAACGACAACAATGGACTAAAACGCAGCGACCATGGCAGCAAGCAAGTCCCCTTAGCCGCCGGTAAGTGACAAATTCCTTTGTTTTTTTACATTGTCCTGATTTCTTGTTCATATACCTTGAAGATAGGATGATAACGTACCTCTGTACAAAAAACGGAGTCAAAAGACCAAACCATTCTTTGTGTAAATATGTCCAAAGTCCGCTTTTGACTGAGTTATGTAATTCAATATAGCTGTCGTGGCATTATGCAAATTAGATGTGTAAAATCACTCATATCTGAAACTTTGGATAATATTTTACATCTTTCTAATTGACAGTAAGCCATTATCTCTTACCACTTTCAAGTTATAGCCTTGGAAATCTGAACTATTTTATTGACAAAAAATATTTACCACTCTTGACCACTAGGGGTTATGTCGCAATTCGGTGACAGTCACACTCAAAGGATTAAGACCGCTGCCTTTTGTATTCCTTGAGGCGGTCTTGACGAATGTCAGAACTCTCTAAAGTTTTACACTCACTGTTTTCTCCCTGTCTTTGGGTCTATCACTCTCTGACTTTTGTGTTATGTTATGCACTTTCTGTTTGTAATAAATTACCACAAATTCACAGTCCAGCACATGAATGACAATAAGGGTGATTTAAATGGGTCTTTCTCTCTGCCTTGATGGGCAATTCATGTCATCAGTTTGAGGTCACGGACAGATGTACGGACATTCTACTTCAGGAATTTTTGGCAGACAGCAGAAATCATGTTTCCATTTACCACAACAACTCTTCCAGGTCCTGAAGCACCAAAATAGCCCAAGACCATCACACTACCACCACATTTTACTGTTGTCACGATGTTCCTTTTCTAAAATGCTGTGTTACTTTTACATAGGATGTAATGGGACGCACACCTTCCAAAATGTTCAACTTTTGTCTCCTCAGTCCACATAGTATTTTCCCAAAAGTCTTGGGGATCATCAAGATGTTTTCTGCCAAAACTTAAACAAGCCTTTATGTTATTTTTTTCTCAGCAGCGGTTTTTGTCTTAGAACTCTGCCATGCAGGACATTTTTGCCCAGTCTCTTTCTTATGGTGAAGTCATGAACACTGACCTTAACTGAGCCAAGTGAGGTCTGCAGTTCTTTGGATAATTTTGTGGGGTCTTTTGTGACTTCTTTGATGAGTTGTCACTGCACTCTTGGGGTAATTTTTGTTGGCCAGCCACTCCTGGGAAGGTTCACCATTGTTCCATGTTTTCGCCATTTGTGAATAATGGCTCTCACTGTGGGTTGCTGGACTCCCAAAGCTTTTGAAATGGCTTTATAACCTTTTCCAGACAGATAGATCTCAGTTACTTTGTTTTTCATTTGTTTCTGGATTTTTTGAATCACAGCATGATGTCCAACTTTTGAGGATCTTTTGGTCTACTTCACCTTTGTAATGTAGGTCCTACTTAAGTGATTTCTTGATTGAGAACAGGTGCGGCAGTAATCAGGCCTGGGTGTGGGTTGAGAAATTTAACTCAACTTTCCAAGGATGTGATAAACTAGTTAATTTATGTTTTAAAAGGGGAACAATCACTTTTTCACATAGGGCCATGTAGGTTTGGATATTTTTTCACTCTTAAAAATAAACACCTGCATTTAAAAACTGCATTTTGTGTTTACTTGCATTATCACACAAGTGATAACACAAGACAACATAACTCCCATCATCCCACATCACTAAAGTCATTTGCAATTTAGTGATGTGGGATGATGGGAGTTGTTGTAGGCTAATCATTTGAACAAAAACTAAATATTATTTTGTTATTATGCAACAGCTGACAACTTTAATTACATGGAAAATTATATTTTAAATTAACAAACATCATATGTGTAACTTGTTGCAAAATTTGATCGGGATCAAAAGATAATTTTGCTCTTGACATTCATTTCAATGCAGAATTTTTTATTTTTTTATTATTTATTTATTTTTTTTTTATTTAAGGTCCAATAACAGGAAGTAAAGGGGGTGTGACTTTGGTTCTCTATTATGCAGCATTTTATGACCATCCGCTTTTGATCAGGCAAAAGAAAGTCTGTCATCCGAAGCGCATTGTCTAATGATATTGCAATGGTGTTTTGAAATTGTGCAGCAATGGAGCTCATGAGGAAACAGCAAGCGCTGGGTTTTTAAGTTATTTTAATGGTGAGAGTGGTAACAGTCATGATATAATTGCCCATCATAAAAATATTTGTATTTTTCCATTCACACTCTCATTTTAATTATGGTCGTACCATTGGAGTGTATAGATTAAATATTAATGTATGATTTTTTTAGGGGAATGAACAGGACGGATGTGTGCGATGCAATGTGATGTGCCACACACAGGAGAAGGTGTGCCAGTCTGGAGATTTTTATTCCATCCACATTTTCATTATCATCATGGACTTATTAGCCAATAATGTATTTATTTTTAGGAGAATAAATGAATGACAATGAATGTCCAGCATTTTATTTTTCACTGTACAGTAACTCCCCAGAGATACAGGAGATGTGTCCTGATTTGCCTCGGCCACGGGCCTCCAGCTGGGTTGTGGCCACCCACACCGTACATAGCATCATGGTTCTCCCCCATCAGGTGCCCTCTGGCTGTTACCCGAAAGCCCCCGGGAGGGGACGCCAAGACCACGCAAGATCTCCTTCCTCCCTCCCACTCTTGAGGGACTGGGACAGAGACCCACAAACCTCAGCAAACCCCCAGAGCAGACTGGTGATACCTCCGTGGATGAAAGAAACAAGAGAAGTAGCACCCCATCTCCCCATGGGGCTAGAAACGACTTCTGTGCCATCATTAATTAAAGTTTATGAAAGTTTGCACAGGCATAATCTTCTTTTACTAAAGTTTCAAACCCATTCATTTCTGTGTGTTGAATCCATGCATACAACATTAAACTATTCAACTGATTTCTCAGTCCAGTATTGTTCCCCGTTTATTCTTTCTAAAATAACTAACTGGGCATCAACTGTGATTGATGTATTCCTTGTGACTAAGCACGATTACTCACATACACAGGCTTTGGTCAGTGCAAAACCTGTCTTAAACAAGCCATCATGATCATAGTTCAATTTAGATAATGTACCTCTTCCATTAAAGGGAAGAGCAGGAGCACTTTGGATTTGATTATCCAAAACACACCTCTGAATAATGAGACCAGCCTCTTCGTACCTTGTGTCCGATGGAAAATTGGTTTCTGCACTTCTGTGAGAAAGAAATGAACTGGGAAACACCTATTAACATGTTCTGCGTCAGTGACAACTGATGACTTACCATGTCCTTGTAATATGGCCCCAAATGATCATTCTACAATAGGATGTGAGAAGTTTGATAGCAAATGTACAAGAATTTAATGGATTTATTCAAAATCTTTAGAAGAAACAAGCCATCCACTGAAATGAGAGACACTACATTGCAGGCTCAGAGACACAATGTCAAACAATTACTGTATATGTGTTTTTAGATTTTACTTTCTAGCATATTTTTTTCTTTTTTTATGCATTTTGTTGATGATTTATGCAAGGTTTTGCATTTTTGAGTGTTTTCAGAAAGACCGCGAGCTTTACAGCTTTAGGAATTGATGGATTAACTCTTGAGCTGTCCCAGGTGCCTTATGGCGACAGGAACGGTTAAGGGGTAAACATAATCCCTAATGGTCAAGAGGGGTAAAAAAATTTTTGTCAAAAAAAATAGTTCAGATTTCTAAGGCTATAACTTGAAAGTTGCAAGAGGTAATGGCATACTGTCAAGTAGAAAGATCCATCCATCCATCCATCTTCTACTGCTTTTCCGGAGGTCCGGGTCGCGGAGGCAGCAGTTCAAGCAGAGAAGCCCAGACTTCCCTCTCCCCAGCCACCTGCTCCAGCTCTTCAGAGGGGATACCAAGGCGTTCCCAGACTAGCTGGGAGACATAGTCTCTCCACCGAGTCCTGGGTCTGCCCCGGGGTCTCCTCCCAGTGGGACGTGCCTGAAACACCTCAAGTGGGAGGCGTCCAGGAGGCATCCTAATCAGATGCCCATACCACCTCAACTGACTCCTTTCAATGTGGAGGAGCAGCGGTTCTACTCTGAGCCTCTCCCGGATGACTGAGCTCCTCACCCTATCTCTGAGGGTGAGTCCAGCAATCCTACGGAGAAAGCTCATTTCAGCCGCTTGTATCCGCGATCTCGTTCTTTCGGTCATTACCCAAAGCTCGTGACCATAGGTGAGAGTAGGAACGTAGATTGACTGGTAAATCGACAGCTTTGCCTTAGAACTAAGCTCCCTCTTCACCACAACAGACCGGTACAACGTCCGCATCACTGCAGATGCTGCTCCAATCCGTCTGTCGATCTCTCGCTCCATTTTCCCCTCACTCGTGAACAAGACCCCAAGATACTTAAACTCCTCCACTTGGGGCAGGAGCCTGTCCCCAACCCGGAGAGGACAATCCACCTTTTTCCGGCTGAGGACCATGGACTCGGACTTGGAGGTGCTGATTCTCATCCCAGCCGCTTCACACTCAGCGGCAAACCGTCCCAGCAAGAGCTGTAGGTCATTGCTGGATGAAGCCAACAGGACAACATCATCTGCAAACAACAGAGATGAGATCCTGTGGTCACCAAGCATGACACCCTCCATTCCCTGGCTGCGCCTAGAAATCCTGTCCATAAAAATTATGAACAGGACCGGTGACAAAGGGCAGCCCTGGCGGAGTCCAACTCTCACTGGGAATGACTCCGACCGAGTGTTGGCAATGCGAACTAAACTCTCACAACGGTCGTACAGAGACCGAATAGCTCGTAACAACAAGCCCGATACCCCATACTCCCGAAGCACCCCCCACAAAAATCCACGAGGGACGCGGTCAAATGCCTTCTCCAAGTCCACAAAACACATGTAAACTGGTTGGGCAAACTCCCACGAACCCTCAAGAATTCTCGAGAGGGTAAAGAGCTGGTCCGATGTGCCACGGCCAGGACGAAAACCACATTGCTCCTCCTGAATCCGAGGTTCGACCAACGGCCGGACTCTCCTCTCCAATACCTTGGCATAGACCTTCCCAGGGAGGCTGAGGAGTGTGATCCCTCTAAAGTTGGAGCACACCCTCCGGTCCCCTTTTTTGAAGAGAGGAACCACCACCCCGGTTTGCCATGCCAAAGGCACTGCCCCCGACCTCCACGCAATGTTGCAGAGGCGTGTCAACCATGACAACCCAACAACATCCAGGGCCTTGAGGTACTCGGGGCGAATCTCGTCCACCCCCGGGGCCCGGCCACCAAGGAGATTTTTAACCACCTTGGCGACCTCAGCCCCTGTGATAGGCGAGTCATCCCCCTCGTCCCCAAACCCTGCTTCCTCTGTGGAAGGCGTATCAGTGGGATTGAGGAGATCCTCGAAGTATTCCTTCCACCGCCCGACGATATCCCCAGTTGAAGTCAACAGTGTCCCATCCGCACCATACACAGTGTGGACGGGGAGCTGCTTTCCCCTCCTGAGCCGCCGAACAGTTTGCCAGAATCCCTTTGAAGCCGACCGAAAGTCTTGTTCCATGGCCTCACCGAACTCCTCCCATACCCGGGTTTTTGCTTCAGCAACCACCCGAGCTGCACTCCGCTTGGCCTGCCGGTACACCTCAGCTGCTTCGGGAGTCCCACAAGCCAACCAAGCTTGATAGGACTCCTTCTTCAGCTTAATGGCCCCCCTCACCACTGGTGTCCACCACTTGGTTCGGGGGTTGCCACCACGAGATGCACCGGCCACCTTGCGGCCGCAGCTCTGGGCTGCCGCTTCAACAACAGAGGTGGAGAACATGGCCCATTCAGACTCCATGTCTCCAGACTCCCTCGGAATGTGGTTGAAGTTCTTCCGGAGGTGGGAGTTGAAGACCTCCCGGACAGGGGCCTCAGCCAGACGCTCCCAGCACACCCTCACTATACGTTTGGGTCTACCAGGTCTGAATGGCTTCCTCCCCTGCCATCGGATCCAACTCACCACCAGGTGGTGATCAGTTGACAGCTCTGCACCTCTCTTTACTCGGGTGTCCAAGACATACGGTCGCAGGTCTGATGATACGATAACAAAATCGATCATCGACCTGCGGCCTAGGGTGTCCTGGTGCCAGGTGCACATATGGACACCCTTATGCTTGAACATGGTGTTCGTTATAGACAGACTGTGGTTAGCACAGAAGTCCAATAACTGAACACCACTCGGGTTCAGATCGGGCAGGCCGTTCCTCCCAATCACCCCCCTCCAGGTTTCACTGTCGTTGCCCACGTGCGCATTGAAGTCCCCCAGTAGGACAATGGAGTCTCCAGGAGGAGCACCCTCCAGCACCCCAGTCACAGACTCCAAAAAGGGTGGGTACTCTGAAACATCATTTGGTGCATAGGCACAAATGATGGTCAGGACCCGTTTCCCAACCCGAAGGCGCAGGGAAGCAACCCTTTCGTCCACCGGGGAAAACTCCAATATAGAGGCAGCAAGGTGGGGCGATACAAGAATACCTACCCCTGCTCGTCGCCTCTCGCCCGGGGCAACTCCAGAAAAGGCCAAGCTCCAGCCCCTCTCCAGGAGACTGGTTCCGGAACCGGAGCTGTGTGTTGAGGTGAGGCCAACTATATCTAGCCGGTATCGCTCAATCTCGTACACCAGCTCAGGCTCCTTCCCCACCAGAGAGGTGACATTCCACGTACCAAAAGCCAGTTTAGAAAGCTTGGGATCAGTCCGCCAAGGTCTCCGCCTTTGACTGCCACCTAATCCACATAGCACCGGACTTCCATGATCCCTCCTGCAGGTGGTGAACCTACTGGAGGGCGGACCCATGTAACTCCTTCGGGCTGAGCCCGGCCGGGTCCCATGGGTGGAAACCCGGCCACCAGACGCTAGCCTTCGAGCCCCTCCCCCAGGCCTGGCTCCAGGGTGGGGCCCCGGTAACCCCATACCGGGCGGGGTACACTGAATCCTTGATATACAATTTATCATGAGAGTCTGTTGGATCGTTCTTCGTCTGGCCCTTCACCCAGGACCAGTTTGTCTTGGGAGACCCTATCAGAGGCAAATTGCCCCGGACAACATAGCTCCTGGGATCACTGGGGCACGCAAACCCCCCCACCACGATAAGGTGACGATCCATGAGGGGGAAGTAGTACCAAGTAGAAAGATGTAGAATATAATCCAAAGTTTCAGATAGGAAAAAATAATATGCATCTAATTTGCATAATGTCACGGCAGCAAAATAAATTACATAACTCAGTCAAAAGTAGACTTTGGACACATTACACAAAGAATGTTTTGGGGTTTTTTTGACACTGTTTTGTCTACAGGGGTATGTTTTATCGAATTTTCAAAGTATATGAACCAGAAAATAAATAAAATTAAAAAAAAAACCCAAACATATATTTGTCTTACCTGTTGTGGGGGGAGGGGCGCTCACTCGCTCACGTGTCCAGTCCGTTTTCATTCAACGTGGTCGATGTTTTGAGTTTGCTCTGTAATTTACACTCTCTACCACATCTACAAACTTATCATTATCCCACATGAATTTTGTTTGTATAATGTGGCTATTTTTCCTGTTTGATTCATTTTTCCTGTGAGAATCCATGACAACATGAGCACCGCCATCTTGGTGCTGGTAGCTCATTTTTTCACCCATCATGGTCGTAGTTTCACGTTTAGTCAGTCATTTACACCCTCTACCACATCTACAAACTCTTATGATTATCCCACATGAATTTTGTTTGTACTACACGACTATTGTTACTGTTTGATGCAGTTTCAGTCTGTTGCATTTTCCAGCCCGGATCTGAAGCTGTGTGTTATTTGCAAGCATTTGTATCCAAAAAAACACCAAGGCCAAATTTATTTTCTTCAAGTTCAGTATGTTTAGATGACTGTAACTCAGTGGCCGGAGTACTTAGAGAGATTATGACTGTTTTGCCAAAAAATTCAAAGTGTTTTCTTTTAAATGAGACCAACCCCATGAAGATGCTGCAAAGGGTTGAAGAACAGCTTTCAATTTACTTTGGGCATGTTATTTTTTGGCGTTTTTTAGGGAAATTGACCGGAGTGCAAGGGGTTAAGAACTAAGAGAACCCAGCATCAAGTCCAAAGGCACCACTTTCATGTCAAACACACCTGACAGTTTAAACTGAATCACATACTGACACTGCAACAAAGAGAGAGATTTCAGTGCTGTCTGTCTAATTATATTTGGAAGCAACCATCTCACATATAAGACCAAAACACACATTACCCCCCCCCCCCATCCCCATGAACAGACAGCAAGCTGTCAAACAACCCAACTTACAAAGGCAATGAATTTTGTCCAGTGTTTACAATGGCAATTGCTTGGAAAACAACAGTGATCTGTGCACTAATTACCAAGAGTATGATATACAATGGTGAATTATGAACAGAAGGTCTGAGAAGTAGGTACATGGAGGTAGGTTCATGCAAATGTTGATGAGTAGCACAATGAGTTTGTGAGTTGGTTGAATGACACTACGTAAATAAACCATGGCTGAAACTTTTACTTTCACATTACTTCCACTTCATTATAAAAATCCAGGGGCCCATTACAATGATCTAGTCAACAGTCTAGTGTCTAAAGTGCAAAGTATATCTATAGGCTGGAGCAGTGCAAAAAAAGAATTTTGCACTGGGTGGAAAGCACAATCTGAGCTAGGGCTGTAAAGATTACACAAATAATTCAAGTAATTCAATTAAAAAAAATTTGATTTAAAATCTGTGATTTGAGGAATCACTTAATGTAGCACTTCCAGTCTATATGACCTTCTTCCGGTATAACCTTCCTCCAGTCATGTTATGTGAACAAGACGTGGCTTTGTTTAATGGCACAAAGTCAGAACGACAGCAAAAAGGAAGAAAACCAAAAAATGACAAAAAAGTATCTCAAGTGTGGGATCATTTCAAGCTCAAACTGAAGGAAAACATTGTGCAATGTGTATATTGTAAAGCTGAGATGCGTGCAAGCATACCACAATGTCTCGGCAGAGATATCATGCACAAGATGCGGACTGAGACCAGGTTCGTAATTGTGATTTTAAATTAAGATGAATAGAATTTAGTCATCTATGCTAATTATGCTTACATAGGCTACGTATATGGCCTAAGAACATATAGCAGCTACAGCTATTAACGGTAGCTGCTAGAGGTAGCTGCCACTAGCAGCAGTAGCTATTAGTGGTTCTGCTATGTTGCGAGTTGAAGCTAACGCTACAAAACTGAACTTTATGTTGTACCTTAAAATAGTTGCCAACAGTTGAAACAAACAACATTTTGTTTCAACTGTTGGCCACACTGTGGCCACACCACACTTCACACCTTGCACCGGTGGAGACTTGGGTTCCTGTCAGTGCATTGTCTGCTTTTCCGTTGTCTACCCTTACAACCTAAACAAACACTGACTGTCCACACAGTTTGTACAAGTAGTTGGGGATTAATTTAAGTTGGGTGAGACTCAGCACAAAATTCAGCACACTTGTATTATAGTGCATTCTCTGTACATGTATGTTTGATGGACAAAAAGCTAGTCTAAAGTAAGCAGTGTATTTCCATTGGCTATTCTAGCAGCATGTTTAAAAGGTGTGAATGTTAATTGTCTCAAAATATTGTAGCTTTTTGGATGAATGCAGCCAAAAGGGCTGATGGGAAATAGTAATCATGTTTTCTTAAGGCAAATGGTTTAAAATGTTATATCATCATTTTACTGTGCATAAGCTCTTTTGTTGGTATATTTATTATTTTATGTAACTTAATGTTTGACACCATTACTCTGAATTAGTGCATGTCCACAGAAAACAAGTATTCTTTTCTGAAACAGGTAAGCCAATTAGGCTCTACAGGTCCAAATGTAGGCTGTGTTTGAAAGTGGAATACAGAGGTGGAGCTTGTATGTTGGCAATAACACATTAGACTTTGACAAATATGAAAGTGACTGAACACTAAGAATTATTTGATTGTGTGAATATTAATAACAGGATTATTGAAAAGGAATGGGACATCCAAAATTAACGACTGTTTAAGAACCCTTGTTTATTTGTTTGTCAGGTCACTTACTTGTGCGATCTTTTGACTTAATGTATACTCATAAGTGTTGAATCTTGCACTTTAGATAATGGGAGTTGTTCATTCACCATTATAATTGTTTTAGTTTGTATGTGTAGTTTATAGAGTATTGTCAGTCAACTCGTGAAGGATTATAATAGGACATGCTTACAAATATTTGAGACCCATTCTCGTGCATCCTTTTATATTTAGCAATATTATGAGTACAAAAAAAAACATTATGTCATGAGCTAAGCACAGGAGGTTTCCACCTTGCTCAGTCTCATGGCTTTTTCTCTGTAATTAGATATTTGTTGTATTTTGTGCTTTTTGCAGTTTTGTTATTCTTGCACTATATTCTTGCACTGTTTTTTCATTTTCCTGGTTATGTCTTAGTTTTGTTATGCTCTGATTCTAATAATTGATATTTATTTCTCAGTCTGTACTTGTTGATATTTTCTTCAAATTCCTTATTGTTGTGGATGACAGCTGTCACTGGCATTTCCTGGGTTGTGCTTCGTGTGGGCATAGCACTTGTCAGCGGTCAGCTTCAGACGCTCCTCTCTCATTGCCCCCAGCTTGTCCTATTATGAATCATTGTTTATTTCTGCCCGCTTGTGTGACCCACACCTGTCAGTACTTATGTGATTTATTTCTACTCCTAGTTAAGGACAGTTATTTTCATTGCCTGTTGCTGCTGTCTTGTTTGAGTTTCTCGTCATCTCCACCAGACCTGTGCCTTGATCTGGTGCACTTAATCTGTAAGTTACCCGTTTGTTTGTATTTTCTGTTAAGAGCACTGTGTGGGCTTATGTTGTGTTACAGTATTTTCAATAAACCTCACAAACTCACAGTTCACCGCATGGGTCTCACCTCTCTGCCCCAAAGGGCAAGTCATGACACATTATTATACACAGCAGAATAGCCTGTTTGGCTACAACTGTTGCATCAGTGTTGCCAATTTCTCAGTAAATAAAAAAATGATTTATTTTGTTATTGGGCATTTTTGTGTGTTTGGCCACGGTCGTCGTATAGTAAGAGTGTGCATATGTGTCTGCAGATGATATGCAATTGATCTGACTATTCCACTCCAAAATCATGGTGGTACTGTTATCAACTTTTAATTTTTAGATAGCCGTGTGAGCAAATCAGTATCACCCCACCACCACCACCACCACCACCAGTCAGCACACCCGCACACCTCATGTTCTCCACTTATGCCAGAACCTTTACAACTACACAATCACAGCAACATTATAGTCTAATTTTTTAAGCATTGAATCTAAAGTATTATTTTTTCCTGGTGAAATTTGTCGCTTTTCACTTCCGTTCTTTGTTTACGGAGTGCTGTGGTGACTGGTGGTGGTGGTGCGTATTAGCCAATCAGTACGGAGTCAATGCGAAACCGTGCCCACACTTCTTCAAGCCTGGGCACGAGACAGTGGTACCTAAACTTTCATCGATAAAATTTACATATTTTGACTGAACAACTCCATAGTCAGGGATTCACACCCTCATAACCAAAGCAAATCACTTACAAAATCTGAGGTCAGTCTGACAAATGGTTTGAGGGTGTTTTCACATTTAAATTTATCTACTTTGGTCCAAATCAGTTCCAAGTTTGTTCCTCTGTGTCATTTTTTCCTTGGTTCGGTTCCCTTTCACACAGGCAAAAATTCAAGTGGACAAAATTTACTCATGTTAAATCCCTACGAGACTTGCGTCAGAACGTTCTCTGTTATTATTGCTCAAATTTTTTTTTGCCGTGAGCACAGGAATGGTAAATACAGGAAGTAGGGTGACTACTGTTCATTTATGCATTTCTGGGGAGAAAATAATACAAATCATAGGGTAATCTACCAGGGGCTTTCATTGGCCTGTTTATTGTGTATTAAATTGCGCGCATATACCACTTTTGGTAAATCATACAGTTTGAAAATGAAGTGTGGCTAAGGAAGGAAAATAACATGTTAACGTTCATGAATCCTCCAGAACCATGACATGCTCAGCCACAGATATTTTCAAAGACCCATCTGGTATGTACAGTGGCATAAACTGTTTTACTGTTTGCCGCTGGTCCTGTTTTAATATGGTCCCTTTTTCACCTGCAGGACTGCACCAGAGTTCGTCAGTTGAATCAAATCAAGACCACCTCTTTCAGGCAGTCTCGGTACGGTTGTTTTGGTGTGCACCTGAGTGTGTTTACTGTGTTTTCACCAGACAAAATGAACAGCACTAATGGAGAAAATGAACTCAAGCTTGATTGAAACGAACTAAAGCCTATAGGTTTGAAAGTACCCTGACAGATATGTGAGGAACACACACAAGGACACACACACACACAGATTCCTTGCATTTATAAATAGATGTCATGGCGTGGAAATACAGCCCCACCACCATCTAAAGTGAAAGCCATGCAAAGCTTTGGTGAAGAGTGAATTTACCTTATAAGGACACAGTCTTGGAGTGAAAGCAAGCACACCACAGCGCTAGGTTTTGTTTAAAGTAGCTTTAGAAACAATTAATTTGATGGTTTAAGCTCATTGTCAGGGGGGCCCTGTGGCGGTTGGGAGCCCATAGCATTTGCGTATATTGCTCTATGGAGGAAAAGCCAAAGATTTCACTGCACCAAAGATATTAAAATATAGTTGAGAGTTTTGATGAAAGTTGTTGAACCAGCAATAGGCATTATGGGAAAAGTACAAATGCAGTTTTATCACCTTCTCCTTCAATGCTGGTACCCATACCCTGTTATATATTGGAAATATTACAGCTTTTCCTAAAAAAATGAAAACTAGGGGTAAATTCTTCTTCTTCTTCTTCTTCTTCTTCTTCTTCTTCTTCTTCTTCTTCTTCTTCTTCTTCTTCTTCTTCTTCTTCTTCTTCTTCTTCTTCTTCTTCTTCTTCTACATTTGGTTGGTGGTTGGCAACCAGCTTACAGGTGCATTACCGCCACGTACTTCACTCTATGCCATCACTCTATGCTCATGTTCACCTTAGAACTTACAAATTCTCTCACAGTGCACCCTTACTATGGAAAACATTTAAAAAAGAAAGTAAGCCAAAGCCGAAAAAGCCACATTGTCTACGATCCAACTCAACAACAAATAAAGCTACAGCTTAGGTCTTTAAGGTTAAACGTCAACGACACAGGATTAAAGACAAAATGAAGAAGAAATCAAAATCATACCATAGTAACTTCATTATCAGTAGATAGTGTTAACTGACTTTGAAGATATGGATCTATACCATTATAATGCTTTTCCTAGTCTCAAAGACCACTCAAAGTACTTAAAGATAAAGTCACAACGGTTCTTACAAACGATGGGTTTGTAAGAATCTCCCAGCGCCTACAAATTGTGGAGTTCGCAGATATTTGTGGAACGGGGCATAGTTTCTTATGGCTGCCCTTCAGTTCACAAAAGCAACTTGAGGCATTCTTGAGAAATGAAGCTTTTCTGTGGTACGATGGCCCCAGAGTTCTTATGTTCTTTGGAAGGGTGCCTTGGGATCTTCCTACAGCATACTTATTGCCATCTAACAAAAAATTTGTGCAATTCACGGCACTCTCAAGTCATTGGTAGGAAGATCTTATTGCTTTCAACACATTTTGTTGGCACAATGGCACAAATGTCGCACAAATGACGTACTTCCCCCTCACGAGCACGTTACTATCGCCTTACGCATGCTGTATGGATCTCCGTACAAATGGGGAGTCGTACGGCCTTTCCTGTGACCACTGTAAGGGGCCCTCAAGAACAACTTAAGGTGTTCTCAAGAACAACTTAAGGTATTCTTTAGGCAAACTTGTGGCAAACATCTTGCACAATTCTTATGTTGTTCCTTTGCCATTCATACAGCCGCTCCGCAATGACTGTTTTTTGTGCGACATTCGTAGAAATCTTGGACAAGACTGTCAATCTGGCCACAACCTTACAAACTATCTGCAAATGCTTGATTCTCCTACAGTTGCCTTAGGAAGGCTGTACAAAATGGTCCAAAAATTGTTCGATGGTGTTCACAGCCATTTGTGAGGGTATTTGTGACCATAGATTTACTAGTATACCCTAACTCTCTGTTCTAAGGACCTTTCAGAGAGAGATGACTAGGGAAAATTTAGAGTCTCCAATTAAACAAACATGCATGTCTTTGGATTGTGGGAGGAAACCCGAGACCCCAAAGTAAACCCATACAGCCAACCCCTGCCAGGTTGGGAATTTGAACCTTAAACCTTCTAGCTCTAAGGCAACAGTGCTAAACACCATATCACTGCTTAAAGTAATGGCTGAAGTTATGGCACTTTTCATTGCAGTACTATTGAAGTCTAGAGAATGTTGTTCAAAGGAATGATTTAGGATATAATCAGCTGCTCCTGGAGATACCAAAAATGGAAGAGGAAGCTCAGAGGTGACAGAGCATTTTCTATTGCTGTTGTTAAATTGTGGAATAATCTACTTTTGTCCGTTAGAAAGGTCCCTTCACTGTCCAGTTTTAAAACTCATCTTAAAACCCATATTAGTTTGCTAGCTTTTTACCCAGTTTGAGACATTGATTTTATTTGTTCTTTTTGTTTCTGTTGTATGACTACTGTTTTGTTTGTGCTCTTTTGCACATTTTCAGCTGGTTTTTATGGTTTGTGTTTTTTATTTTATTTATCCTTGATGTGCAGCACTTTGTGTCAGCTATTGTTGTTTTTAAAGTCCTTTACAAATAAAGTTGGATTGGATAACAAAAGGACCACATTCTGTGTGGGTTTGAATCTTGGCTGAAAGTATATTTAAGTTTGTTTGTGTGTGGTGTGTGTGTGTGTGTGTGTGTGTGTGTGTGTGTGTGTGTGTGTGTGTGTGTGTGTGTGTGTGTGTGTGTGTGTGTTTTGGTTTCCTTGAGCTGTCAAGCATTTTTTCTGGTAAATAAAAAAATCACAGCAGTCTTTTTCCCCCTCAAGAGGACACATGATACTCTGTTATGTCTGGAAACAGGGACTAGAGGACAAGTTGGCTGTGCTTTGAAAGACAGTAAACCCCCTTTAGGTTTACAAAATGTGCGGCTAGAAACGCGATACATTTGTCGTAGGTATCTGCTGGTCCCAATGTTCTGAAGACATGTCATCCCTCTTTGCCGAGGTTGCGTATCAGCATGGTGTGTAGCCTAGCCTCAGTAGTATTAGCCAGGCCAATGGCGCACATGAACGAATCAAGCAGTCTCTGCCGAATCCAAGGAATGGCCAGCTTGCCTGGTGTGTAAAGGAACAGTGGAAAAGTTGCCAAACAAGCTTCCATCTTCAGGAAAATGTCTAATTTTCTTCCAAAATATTAGGTTTGTCCTCATCACCAAAATGCTATGTCTGGAAATGGGGACTAGCGGACACGTTGGCTGTGTGTTGAAGGATTGCTTTAATGAACACAAGCTAGTAACACATGGAACATGTACAAGCTAATATTGAAGAGGTACAGGATGTGTGGCAAGTTAGGGCCAGAGTGCCAAAGACCCAGACTCCCGCCATTAGTCCCTTAATGAGTCACAACGTGGTGACATTACATGAATGCGTCCCCATGTCCGTGGTACTTAAAGTGATATTAGTGGTATGCCACACTTACCAAGGCAGATTGTTCCTGTTTTAACTTCATACCTTAGTCTAAGGAACTACTATGTTTTTTTTGTTGTTTTTTTTTTAACCTTTATGTCATAAACACCCCTCCTGGACACAAAACAAACTCAAGCGCTATGATTGCAGTAAGGACATTTATTAACAGAAAGCACATAACTGTTCCAAAAATAACTGTGTAGACACACTAAAAACACAACAAGTAACTTACAAAGAGATGAGTCTCCAAAGTTGCAAAAAACTATGGAGAAGAAAAGGGGGGAACTGAACAAAGGGAGAATAGTCCAGTCCAAACATCAATGTGGCTGCTGCACTGATGGAGAGTGCAGCAGTCAAATAAATAGCTAACTAACGAGCTGCAGGTGCAGGTGGCAGATGACCTAATTACCAATTGATTGCAGCTGAGAGGACCTGAAATGCAGCAATCACCAGGAGGGTATATCTGGGAAATGAGAGCAGCGCTCTGCCATGAAACAAGAAAGTAAACCAATACACATAAACACAAAATAACCAAAAACAGACTTGCAAATAAATAATGCTGAAACTAAAGAGAAGGTCTGAGCTCAGAGAAAGCCTGAGCTCAGAAACATGACAGAGCCTCCCCCCCCCCCCAGGTGTGGATTTAAGACACCCCAAGGCAACACCCAGAGGAACCCCCCCCCCCCCCCCAGAGAGGGAATACAGCCAAAAAACTCCGCCGGGAGGGAGGTGGGGGAACAGGCTAAGGAGGGAACAGACCACTCAGTACAACACCCACACCTGCGCCCAGACATACCCCAAAGCCTCCAACAGTCCCAGGGCACCAGGGTTTGGGTGGCTGGTCGAAGTCCCAGACCAGCCAGATGGCCCAATGAAAAGATTCAGGTAGCCTGCCAGAGAAAATGGGCCACCCGACCCATAGACTCAATCTATCAGATAGCCGGCCTGAGTTTTTAAGCCACCAGGGCCACAGGGATGACCCAAGAGGTGGTTTCCAAACAGGAAGGCCCCAAAGATGGGAAGCAGGGCCAGAGGGGGGGAACCCTGACAGTGTCAGGCCAAGGAGGAAGGGGAACCATGATGCCCTTGGTTGTCTTGGGAAAGGTTGCACCCACGGGGGTCCCGGACAGGGACAAGGCAGCACCCTTGGTGGCTCCAGACTGGGCCAACGCTGCACCCTCGGTGGACCCTGGCAGGGCAAACGCTGCACCCTTGGTGGACCCAAACTGGGCCAATGCTGCAACCCTTGGTGGACCTGGACTGGGTAAATGCTGCACCCACGGTGGACTCCGAGCTTTGGGGTAATGCCCAGGATGGGCCCATTCAGGAGCGCAGCACCCATGTTGGGTTGAAGCTGGGGCGCAGTCCTTACGAGGGTCCCAGGCAGAGACACAGCACCCATGGAGACTCAGCCTGCGGAGGAACCCACACGACAGCCTCAGGCAGAAGAGGAGCTGGATCCGGGACGACCTCAACAGAGGAAGCTGGACCCACGGCATAATCCGGTGGTGAGCCTGGATCCTCGGAGACACCTGGTGGTTCCGAAACATCTCTGGCGACCCTGGGAGGGAGCTCAGAAAAAACACAAAGCAAAGCAGGGTCAGGGTCGCCGGCAGCGGCAGAGCCCGGCGAAGCGAGCTCAGGTGCAGCGGCCGTCTGCACCTGACTCTCCTCTCCAAGAGCCAGATGATTGCTCTAATACGGAAAGGATAAAGACAAAAGAGAGTACTTGCCTGAGCTCAAGCTTCACCACCATCCAGGACTCTGCCGATCCAGGCTATGTCATCTTGGGCTTGGCCATCAGGGGGTCCAGCTTGGTACTTGACTCTGCTGCAGCAGCCTCCGCAGCAGGCAAGATGGTAACAGCAGTCTTAGTTGCCCCATCTGCCGTGACCCACAGTGGAGGCTCCTCCGATGTGGGAGCTGGGGGTTGACTTCATGCTGACTCTGGGATGAAATCCTCCAGAGCCACGGGCTCCTCCATCGACCGGCAGCTAGATTCTGGAACCGGCAGGTACTTAGGAAAAGGAGGAGACACAGAGAGGATAGGTGGACAGTTCATAACAGCAGCAGATGGGGAGAACTCAGGGGACTGCTTTCCCTGAGTCTCCCCACCGAGAATTACGCAAGGCATTTCATCACAAATAGGAGTAGAATGAAATAAAACTTGCCTGTTTTCCTGGATCTTGAGGTTTTCTGCTGCTGTATATTGAGCGTCATCCCTCTGTGTGGCTAAGGTGGTCTTGGGCCGCTCTATGGATCGTTGAGGAGCCGCCCTTGTAGCCACTGGAACGGGAGCAGCCAGTGGAAAAATGGAGCACCTCTCGTCAGCAGGAAGAGACACCAAGAGAGTGGGCCTCGCAGCAGTAGTGGAGGGAGGTTGGGCTGACGAAACAGCCAGTGAGAAACTGCTGCGGGAATAGCTGGGCTTGATATCTAGGAACAGGCTGCAGGAGAGGCAAGACTCTTCCTCTGGTGGTCCAGGGCAGGATGACGCTGGCGTGGTGGAGCTGGAGCTGATGTTACACACACACTGGCTCAGGAGCTGGTGAGCTTGAAAAGGAGGTGGACTTCATTTGAGGAGTGGACCTCCTAGACGGCTTTGATTCCGTTGAAGACGCCCCCATCTTCAGTCAGGGGAAACATTGTCGAAGCGCAGTGACTGTGGACAACAGTCCCACATAATGAGGATACTTCCAGAGGCCAGGGTGTGCCTCCAAGATCCCCACCACTGCATATACATTCTCCTAGATCTTCTTGGGTCCACGGGTGGCAAGAGCCTCATCCACAAAACTTTGGATGAAATCTGCCCCCGACTGTACCTCCAGGCTAGGAGACCCCGCTGCCAATGTCCCTGTGTGTGTGTGGGACCGGCAAGCCGGGAACATGGTGAGCTCTAAAGCACATGTGCTTTAGAGACAGACAAAGCACGAAAAGGTGACAAAAAAAATGTCCACTGCAGAAGCTGGGTTATTTAACTGGCTGCAGCCAACTGTCATGAACACCCCTCTTAGGCACAAAACAAAATCAAGCACTATGACTGCATTGAGGACATTAATTAACAGAAAACACATAACTGTTCCAAAAATAACTGTAGACATACCAAAAAGACAACAAGAAACTTACACAGAGATGAGTCTCCAGAGTTGTGAAAAACTCTGGACAAGAGGAAGGGGAGACTGAACAAAGGGAGAATAGACCAGTCCAAACATTGCTGTGGCTGCCGCACTGACGGAGAGTGCAGCAGTCAAATGAATAGTGGAGGGGTTAATGAGCTGCAGGTGCAGGTGGCAGGTGACCTAATTACCAACTGATTGCAGCTGAGAGGACATGAAGCACAGCAATCAGCTTGAGGGTGTGTCTGGGAAATGAAAGCAGAGCTCTGCCGTGAAACAGGAAACTAAACCAATACACATGAACAGCAAATAACCAAAATACAGACTTACAAATAAATAACACTGAAACTAAGGGTGCTTTCACATCTGCAGGCTTTAGTCCGTTTCAGTCGAACTGAAGTTCATTTTCACCGTTAGTACAGTTTGTTTTGTCTGGTCAGAACACAGTAATCAAACTCAAACGCGTATCAAAACAACCGTACCTTTTGAATTAAATAAACTGAATTAAATGGCAAACTCTGATGTGGTCCAGTAGGTGAGAAAGCGACTGCACTAAAAATGGGACCTGCAGCAAATGGTAAAACATTTTATGTCTCTGTACATACCTGATATATCTTTGAAAATGTCTGCGGCTGAGCACACCATGGTTCTGGAGGATTAATGAACTTTAACATGTTTTTTTCCCATCTGTAGCAGTGCTTCATTTTCAAACTGTATGATTTGCCAAAAGTGGTATATGCACGTATGTAATGAACGCTAACCAGGGCAATGAAAACCCGCTGCAGATTACGTTATGATTTGTATCATTTTCTCCCAGAAATTCATAAAGACACGGCAGAATGGGTGAATTTATTATGGAGCGCGATTACATTATAACTCAATGTAAATACATGAAAAGACATTAATTCACCGTCTGGATGAGATCCAGACAGACAAAGTTCCCACTCACCAGAAAAAGTTGTCCCTTTTGAAAACTTGATGAGTGTTTCCTGGCAGCACGTCTGTGGCAGGAATAAATAAAAATAAATAAATAAAATCCAACATCCCGATTCAGCTGAAGAGCTCCTGGTTCTTCAGCTTCCATTTTGGGTTGAAAGTAACAATAGTCAACCATGTGGATCCAATAAATATTTTACCAGAGAAAACCAAGGAGAAAAGTTTAAAGAAATGTCTCTTGGAGTTAGAGTAGTGATGAGTGTGGAGGAGATGCAGGCTCTGATAGACATTTGGTCTGAGAACCAGATTTCTCAGCTGCTTGTGGCTACACACAAGAATACCAATGTTTTTAAAATGTTTGGCAACATGATGACAGCACAGGGGGGTTTATACAGACAGTGTGGTGTAAACAAACGACACAGTATTATCTTGTCTGTAACTAGTGATCTTTGGTCACGCATCTGACGTCGTGACGTAATTATATATGCGCTGTCTCTTTTTCTCATGCAAGCGCCAAGTAAAGTTCATGTTCAACAGCACGCAGTTGTCCCACATTATTATGTTCAACTAAAGAACACGACATGGTGTCAGAAGTGCTGCGTAGCTGTGAAGACAGACACTAAAAGTCATTCTAGTGGGAAGAGGGAGAGAGGTGAGCTAAGATGCCCGAAGATAGAGATGATGAACCGGTGAGTGCAGGAGTTAGCATTGCGGCTAGCACGCCCAGCGCCACGTTTAGCATTCAGCCACCGGAGCCCTTTGATTTCTCCAAACCACATGAATGGACCAAGTGGATTCGGCGCTTCGAAAGATTTTGCCAGGCAAGCAATTTGTCTTCAAGTTCAAATGAAAATCAAGTCAGTACATTAATATACTGCATGGGAGATGAAGCAGATGATGTCCTGAGAGGCTTAAAGTTAACCGAAGCAGAGCAGCTCGAATATAGCAAAGTGAGAGACGGCTTCCACAGCTTTTTCATTGTAAAGAAAAATGTTGTTTATGAACGTGCACGTTTCAATATGCGCAAACAAGAGCCAAATGAAACCGTAGACGCATTTGTAATGGCCCTGCATGCATTAGCGGAGCACTGCAACTACGGTCAGCTTCACGATGAGCTCATAAGAGACAGAACAGTAGTGGGCTTGGCCGACACAAGGCTGTCAGAGCGCATGCAAATGGAAAAAGACTTGGACTTGGAGAAAGCCGTAAATATGGCAAGGCAATCAGAAGAGATCAAAAAGCAACAAACAACTTTGAGGAATGAAGGAAACGTGATGCAGATGAATGCGAACTCTGTGGATAGCGTTACTAAAGCCAAATACGACAAGACAAAGTTTAAGTTCAAAAGCGAAACAGTGAACGGACGCCAGCTGTCTAAAAGTAAAAGCAAAAGTACACCAAACGCATGGTGCTATAAATGTGGTAGCTCTCCTCACCCTAAATACGAGTGCCCTGCAAATGATGCCAAATGTCATGCATGTGGAAAGAAAGGCCACTACCAACGGGTCTGCAGGCAAAGTAAGAATGTCCAAAGTATTGAGGAGGAAGAGGAGCGAAGTTTTTTCCTCAGCTCAGTCACAACAGGCCACCAGGTATGGACAGCTGATATTCTGGTGAGGGACACTAAAATGTCTTTCAAACTCGACACTGGAGCCGATGTCACTGCAATAGCGGAGTCAGACTTGGAACAAATATTTCCAAGAGCAAAAATGCCTGTTCTCCAGCAGCCGGAGAAACCATTGTTGGGTCCTGGAAGGAAACCACTGGAGGTCGCAGGTTTCACAAAGCTTCAGCTCAACTATGGGACAAAACAGACAACAGAAAAGGTCTACATTGTCAAAAATCTCAGCACACCACTGTTAGGCCTTCCTGCCATCATAGCTCTAGGCCTTCTTGTGCGAGTTGATGTTATTTCAATGGACACTCTGAAAACATCCTACCCCAAACTGTGCAGCGGTCTGGGTGAAGTGCAGCAGCCCTACCACATAAAACTCAAACCAAATGCTGTGCCATACTCATTGAAAACCCCAAGGAGGATTCCAATACCTCTAATGGGTAAAGTCAAGGAGGAACTCCAAAGGATGGAACAGCTTGGAGTCATCACCCGAGTGGAGGAACCTACAGACTGGTGCGCCGGCATGGTCGTTGTTCCGAAGAAAAACAGTCCGAGGCTGAGACTGTGCGTGGATTTTACCGGACTAAATGATTATGTGTGCAGAGAAAAGTTTGTGCTGCCTTCTGTCGAACAAAGTCTTGGGATGCTAGCAGGAGCCAAAGTGTTCAGCAAACTGGACGCCAACATGGGCTTCTGGCAAATTCCCTTGTCGGAAGAATCTGCCAAACTGACCACATTCATAACACCCTTCGGGCGGTTCCACTTTAACCGCCTCCCCTTTGGCATCAGCTCTGCGCCCGAGCACTTTCAGCGCAAAATGTTGGAGGTTATCGAAGGAGTTGAAGGAGTGGTCTGTCACGTTGATGATGTGCTGGTATGGGGACATGACCAAGAGGAGCACGACGCCCGACTCCATACCACCCTGCAAAGACTGGAAAAAGCAGGTATAACTCTGAATGTGGAAAAATGTGATCTGTCACAGACCAAAGTGACTTTCCTTGGCCACATCATTACGGACACTGGCATAAGTCCTGACCCAAAGAAAACAGAGTCCATCACAGAGATGAATGAGCCATCAAACGTGACAGAGCTAAGAAGTTTTCTGGGCATGGTCAATCAGGTGGGAAAGTTTATCCCCCATTTAGCAGAGAAAGACAAAGCTCTGAGAGATCTTTTGTCCAAGAAGAACAGCTGGTATTGGGGTGTAGACCAAGCTAAAGCATTCAAAATGCTCAAAGATGCTCTAACTTCACCCCCAGTGCTTGCTATGTATGACCCAAACAGAGACACTAAAGTATTGGCTGATGCTTCTTCTTATGGTCTAGGTGGTGTTCTCCTGCAGCAGTGGGAAGAAGGATGGAGACCAGTCGCCTACGCTTCAAGGTCGCTGTCTCCAACAGAACAACGCTATGCACAAGTGGAAAAAGAAGCCTTAGCATCCACATGGGCATGCGAGCGATTCCGTGATTTTCTAATAGGCAAACACTTCTGTCTGGAAACTGATCATAAACCTCTTGTGTCACTCTTAGGAGCTCAAGCCTTGGATCTACTGCCACCGAGGATCCAGCGCTTCAGGATGAGACTCATGCGTTACTCGTACAATGTACAGTATGCCCCAGGTAAATCGCTCTGGACAGCAGACACTTTGTCTCGCTCACCATTGAAAACAAAACTGACAAAATCAGACGAGGAACTCATGGAGAGCACAGACATATATGTGGACAGCATCATTGAAAATATGCCTATCAGTTCATCATATATGCAAACACTCAAGGAACAACTGAAAATGGACAGTGTGTGTGCTCGTGTAATGGTCATGTGCAGTCAAGGTTGGCCTGAACATGCAAAACAAGAACCTCTGTTGAGAAACTACTGGCCCGACTGAGCCACACTTACCGTGAAAGACGGCTTGCTGTTGAAGGATTCAAGACTTGTTATCCCTTCAGCAATGCGAAACGATGTCTTAACAAAACTACATGATGGACACCAAGGAGTTGTAAAATGTAAAGCCCGAGTTCGCCAGTCAGTATGGTGGCCTGGTCTCAGCCAACAGATAAGTGAAATGGTGTTAAAGTGCAGAACATGCATACAAGAGAGACACAACCACAGTGAGCCATTAATGCCAACCAAATGCCCTGACCGCCCGTGGCAAAGAGTGGGTACAGATCTGTTCGAGCTGGGAGGGAAAACTTACCTTCTTGCTGTGGACTATCTTTCCAGGTTCGTTGAGATTGCCCTGCTGAACAAAACGAAATCCAATGACGTCATTACTCACCTGAAGTCTTTCTTTGCCCGTCATGGCATCCCTGAGGTCCTGATGTCTGATAATGGGCCCCAGTTCTCTGGTCGGACATTCACAGACTTTGCGGCTGCCTATGGCTTTAAACACATAACAAGCAGCCCAAGGTTCCCGCAAAGTAACGGAGAGGCGGAACGTGCTGTACAGACTGTGAAAAACTTACTGAAAAAGGCTGCTGATCCATATTTAGCTCTTCTTGCCTATAGAGCTACTCCTCTCCAAAATGGTTACAGCCCTGCTGAACTCCTCATGGGCCGCCGCCTGAGGACGACACTACCGACTCTTCCCTGTCAGTTGGATCCGACACTGCCGGACAGCGTCACTCTTGCTCATAAGGAAAGGGAGAAGAGGATGTCGGACATTTCAAACTACAACAGACGTCACCGAGCAAAACCCTTGTGTAACTTGTCACCAGGAGAACAAGTGTGGGTGACAGATGCTAAAACACCAGGCACTGTTATCCAAAGTCACTCAACACCGAGATCTTATACAGTGGACCTACCACAGGGGACAGTGAGATGCAATCGCATGCATTTGATTCCTCTACACTCACCTTTGCAACAGTGTACCAAACAGCAGAGTGGGTCAGATGAACCTTCAGAGCAGGTGAAACAAATGCCTATTGTACCTCCTGTTACTCCTATAAAGTCTGATGTTGTGAGAACTAGATTGGGAAGAACTATTGTCAAACCTAAAAAGTTAGATCTCTAAAGAATGGTAAAATGTACAAACACAGAATGTTCTTAGCTGTGGTGTTGTTAATGTTTAGAAAATAATAAGCAAAGGTTTAAAAGTACATGCTAAGTTCAGAGAAAATGTACACTTGAATACTAGTTACATGTACGCATACTCTTGAAAAAAAAAAGAAAAAAAGGGAGATGTGGTGTAAACAAACGACACAGTATTATCTTGTCTGTAACTAGTGATCTTTGGTCACGCATCTGACGTCGTGACGTAATTATATATGTGCTGTCTCTTTTTCTCATGCAAGCGCCAAGTAAAGTTCATGTTCAACAGCACGCAGTTGTCCCACGTTATTATGTTCAACTAAAGAACACGACAGACAGCGGAGCTTTTTATTTTTATTAGTTTGTGGCGCATAAACACCTTCCTGAAGGGAATGGTGTTATGCTGAGAATTGCTGGCTTGCCGAGAATTGCATCCCGTCATCAAATAAACATAATTTAAAGATAATTTACAAGAGGTAATAACAATTTTTACTTCTAAAAATGTATAATGGGTGCTTCTAAAAATGCACAAATGGTTACAAGCCTGGCTGTAGTGTTATATTTTATAGTTTTTGTGCATGGGATGCAATTCTTGGCAAGCGAGCAATTTCAGGCATAACACCGGTCCTGGCCAATCAATGAGCCGAATTTTTCTTCTTCGCTGAGATTTTTTCTTCCTGGTCAGTGGTGGCTTCGGCTACAGAACCATTTTGCAGAAAATGATCTGGTGTAACAAAGGCTTAGATTGCTATGAGATGACTGTTGTTGTGAAACGGTGCTATATAAATAAAGTTGAATTGAATTGAAAGTTGAATGTCTGAAGCTCTTTCAGTAAGAATAACTTCCCAGTAGCCTTTAAGAAGGTCCAATTTGCTGACATCCAACATTTGCTGAAATCCAACATTATCTACAGTCTTTGATTCCAGGTAAGGGAAAAGAATCAGCCACTGTTTCAGTATTTACCCTTCGATAGTCTGTGCAGAAAGGTGAAGTTCCGTCTGGTTTAGGGATAACAAGGCAAGGTGAACTTCAGGGGCTGCAACTTGCTTTTGCCAATCCATGTTCCAGGAGGTAGGTCACTTCCTTTTTCATAATTTCCCTCTTTGTCATATTGACCATGTAGGCATGTTGTTTGATAGGAGTAGTATCACCTACTTTAAAATCATGAGCCAACACTGTTGTGCGAGTAGGGATGCCAAACAACATTAAATGGGTCTGAATAAGAGCTTCAGTATCTGCCTTTTGTGTATCAGATAAATGAGAAAGCTGTTGAGGTAGATTTGCCAACACCTCTATGTTTAATAATGTGGTTGTCTGGTGATCTGTGACCTTTATTTCAAGACCATCTTCATCTTTAGTACCATTCACTCCCAGAGAAGTACTTAAAGAGACAGAAGGTGAGGTGGATAAGTACTCATCTACCATAGGTGCCACAGGCACTGACGTTTGGTGGGTAGGCTCAGGAATGGGGGCAGTTCTAGAGTGGTACAACTTTAGCATGTTAAGATGGCACAAGCGAGTACTGCGTTTTCTGTCAGGGGTTTTTATAACATAGTCAGTATTGCTTACTTTCTTTTGTACCACATAGGGTCCTGAAAAATGAGCAGAAAGAGAGGGCACAGGGATAGGAAGTAACACTAGAACCTCATCACCTGGTCTGAAGGACCGTAGAACTGCCTTCTCGTCATAATGCTGCTTCATGGTGATCTGAGCCAAGGATAGTGCTTCCAAAGCCACTGTTCAAGCCTGGTGGAGGCTCTTTCAGAACTGTGAAACAAAGTCCAGGATATTAGTTTTGGCTGATTTTGGAGATGACGTGAGCTCTTCCTTGAGTAATTTTAAAAGACCTCACACTTCATGTCCAAATACAAGTTATGAGGGACTAAATCCAAAAGCTTCTTGTTTAGCTTCCCTTATTGCAAACAATATTATGGGAGCTCCATCATCCAAATCTTTATCAGTCTCAAAACAGTATTTTGTTAACATAGATTTTAGGGTCTGGTGCCACTGCTCCAGAGCTCCTTGAGATTCAGGGTAATTGGCGCTTGAAACCACATGCTTAATTCCAAAAGTTTCCATCACCTGCTTAAAAAGTCTTGACAGAAAATTGGTGCCTTGATCAGTCTGCATTATTCTGGGGAGACCAAAGGTTGAACAGAAATTAAACAGAGCTTTTGTTACTAGGGGTGCAGTGACCATCCTCAGAGGAATTGCCACTATGAAGTGTATCACTGTACACAGAAATTGACATCCAGACTTTTCATTCGGTAAGGGACCAACACAGACTACAGCAGCATGCTCAAAAGGGGAGCAGGTGGAACTACTTGGTTTAGCTTCCCCACAATCTGACAATATTTATAGGTTCAACAAAACTATACCAAATCAGCTTTTAGCCCTGGCCAAAAGAAATGACAGAGTGTCTTATTGTATGTTTGTTACCCAGAAGTGTCCAGCAAGTGGATGATCATGTGCCAGGGATACCACATGCTGCTGACAGTAAGATGGAACAACAATTTGATACACATTTCCCCACTTTGCATCAGGCTTATTGGCACCCTCCTCAGGTTGGGCCTTTACCCATTTGGACCTCCACCTGCGCATCAAGACTTCCACCAAGACATCCACCAAGATGTAGGAACAAGAACTGCATTTTTGTCCTATTAGAGACAGAGAAGCAAAGCATTTGGTTAAAGAAGAATCAGATTTCTGGGCAAAAATGAGTGTTTCATGGGTTAAGGACAGTTTGAATGAAGGTGAGGTAGAGGGCTTCACTTCAAAGACATTTATGTTATCAGTCAGCTTTTTAGAGACAGGTGAACTTTTGTTTTGAGCTGTAGCTGGTTCATCTTCAGTCAAGGCTGAAGCCAGAAAAGAATCTGCCAAACTGCCTTCTTCACTACGTATGCGCCTGTGAGCCTGAGCTCTGTTAAGTGCACTAGCAGAAAAATGGACGAGTAAACTTCTGCCAAATAATCTTGGGAGTCAGATTAAGGATTTTCTGAACTCAGGAGTTGGATGAACTTTTCCTCGAGCAATATTGTTACCCATAATAAAATCAACTCCTTTGATAGGAAAAGAAGGCCACACTGAAAGATGGAATAAGCCACTCATCATTTTGGAGTTAACATATACATGGTGGAGAGGTGGTGGGACATAACCCATCTCAACTCCCTGCACCAGAGCGTTAGTATGGCAGGAAGAAGTCTCATCAAAAGATAGCACATCAACAATATTAATGACCTTCACCCAACAGTGTCTCTCAGAATTTTCACAGAATGTTCATCTCCTGGTCTTCCTGTTAGAGAAATGGAGCCATCAAAAATGAACGGCTTAAAGCAAGAATCAGGGTTTCCACTTTTATGCTTTTTAGTATTGTGGGACCATATAGTCTTTAATAACCCTACTCCTTTAATTGTCTTTCCCCCAGCTGACTGCTTTAAGCACTTCAGGGAATAACACTCAGAGACAGCATGACCCGGTTTGTGGCAGAATAAGCATTCCTTCTTATCTGTTGCAATAGAGGGTAGTTGCTTACTTTTCTCCAATGAATCTTCCATTTTAAAGGCATGCCAGGAAGATTTGCTATATTTGGGTATTTACAAAGGCATTTTTATGGGTCAGTGCAAATTCATCAGGTGCCACTGTGGCTGCTTTTAAAGTTGATAATTTTAGTTCATTTAAGTGAACAGCAAGCTTCTCTGGAATGCAGTTTTTGAATTCTTCCTGTAGTACTAACTCATGCATTGCAATCAGGTCTGAAAATCTACTAGAAGCACACAATTTATCAAAGACAGTGGTCTTCTCTCTAGCAAACTCCACAAAAGTTTGGGTAGGATTTTTCTTATGGTCTCTAAAACGTTGCCTATAGGCTTCAGGCACCAGCTCTTAAGCAGCAGGGATAGCCACTTTAGCACAATCATATTGTAAGCTATCCCCCGATGACAAAACAGAGCACACTTCTTGGGCTTTCCCTACTTATTTGCATTGGAGTAGTAAAGGCCAGTACTCCTTAGGCCACTTCAACAGAGCAGCTACCCGTTCAAAGACTGAAATAGGTATCAACTTCAGACTCACAAAAAGTGAGCGCTAGCACAATTTGTTTGCTCACATTGAAAGAGCTTGAACCAGACATGGCATCACAAGGGACATGTGTAATTTAATCTGATGAAAGACCTGGGGCAGTGATTGATGGACTTGGGGTAGTAGCACTAGTTTGAGATTGAAACAGGAACCTGGGCCTGCAACTCTAGCTGACAAAGACGTATTTCCTTTCCAGCTTGTAGTTCCAATTCCAGCCTTTTAAGTTTGAGGACTTTCTCAATATCAGCCTCTAGTTCCAGTTTACAAAGCTCAAATTGATGGGCTTGGATTTAATATTTGGCCTCTAACTGTAAACATGCCACATGTACTGTAAGCATTGTCTCCTTTTATCCAGGAGATTGTGGTGGGCCATGGAGTGGTGTAGTGGCTACATGTCCAACCTGAGTTTGAGTTGCAGCAGCCTGTGCTTACTCCTCACTGACTGATACAGCTGGCCTCAGTTGGGAATCAGGAGATCTGTCAGGAAAGACTGACAAGGCTGGTGAGCCAGACTTTGAGGAAACCTTCATCCACTAATTTCTTTGAGACCCCTACTTTTATTTCCTTTTAAACCATTTGCCTTGTGACCCTTAAATCAAAGATTACTGCAATGACCAGTTAAGATTCCTTTTTACAAGCATCTAACTCCCCCCAAGAAGGATTATTCAAAAAAGCTTGCAAATAAAAACCAGCTGCCATGCTTACCACTTTTGCTAACCACACCAAAGATCAATTAACTCAAAATCTTGTCACCTGAGGCTGGGAATATTCTTTTGATCCCGGAGAAGCCCCCACTTATGATACACCAGTCGCTGTCTATGGGGTAAAAGGGAGTAACATAAACCAGGTGACAAATTGATGAGAGAGTTGATCAGGTTTAACTGTTTTATTGCCAGAATAAAAAAAAGCAAAATTGACTTCAGGGAGAACCAAGGCCAAAACAACAAACAAAAATGCCCCCCCAGAGCTAGAAACCAAAGATTCTTGCCTACAACTTAACTTTAAAGAAAAAAGTACAAACCCTGATAGTGACTGCCTGAGCCACAACATAAACAGGAGAAAAAGGGTTCAACAAAATTGGCAGCTCTCCCCTACAGCTTTCTCTGTGCAAAATAAGGGGCAAACATAGGTTAACAGTAGTGATGGGAAGGCAGGCACTGGTGCTCTAATCTTATTCAGGAAATATTTAGCAGGGCGTGTTTTGAGGTATGCATCATGACATATGTGTTGACGTTGGACCACTTGACTGGGTCAGGAAGCTGTTCATGATTTTGCACGCTATATGAAATGAAGTGAGCTGCGATACCCAATGGAAATCCCTGTATCTCATGTTTTGTCATGTCATGTTTGACTGTGTAAGGGAATGGTCACAGCCAATTTTCACATGGAGGCAGCAGCAAAAAGATGGACTTCTCCCAATTGGAAATATTTTAAGCGCATTTCTCACATTAATGTGTTTTCCACAGACAGTGGCTATTTAATGGAGTTAGAGTGATGGCTTAATGGTAGAACTTTTGCACTACAAGCGGGAGGCCTGGGTTCAAATCCCAGCTGTGTCATTCTTGTCATTTTAGTTATATTTGCAAGGTGAAGTTTCTGTTGAGTTTCAAAGAGCTTGGATCATTATTATACATTATGCTGAGGCACTACTGCTATTGTGCCTTGCATGAGAATAAGGCCAGAGTTCAATATACTGGGACAGTATAAGACTATGGAAAATTTATTATTTCTTAATAAAAATGGATAAGTATTACAAGCACACAAAGTAACACAGACACATTCACTGGAGTCACCCTAGTTTTATTATTTCTTTTTTTTTTTTTTTGCCTTTTGATCATTGATATTACTTAAAAGACAGAAAGTGCATTTATTAGATTAAAAAAAAAACATTAAACCAATAATACCCTTGTAAAAATCAGCATGCTGTATATGTTTTGTCCACTAGATGGCCAGGAAGAGAAAATGAAGTCCGACATGAGGCCTTGTCTATATGAGCCATTTTGATGAAAGGCTTCAAGTCCTCCAGAAAGTTTCATTTGGCCATCACTAGTTAACGGGCAGTCTGAATAATTAGAAGATAACCAGGTTCACTACAGTGTGCATAGACATACAGTACAAACAACCTCAAACCTAACCTAGCCTGTAATGGCAGCAGAGACCAGAGTTGGTGGTGTGGTGGTAACCCAAATCAAAGGTGGAAGGAAGATTTACTTCTTCTCTTGCCTTTTATAGTAAGGTGAGGACACTGATTGGCCAACAGGATGCAGGTGTGAGCTGTGAAGAGCCAATAAGGATGTCAGCGGAGTTAAGACCTGAGGAGAACCACAGGTTACTCTTTCTGCTCCATTGGGGTTGTAACATGGATTTATTTTCAGATCACTGGATTTTAATGTTTCTGTCAACGATGGCCCTCACGAGCCATCAATAAGACGCCAAAAGCCAGCCGATGAGTTTGCCTATTTTGTTAACAAAAAGACATGAATGACAAAACACGACTATGACTATGGACACAGGATAACAGGCTCTGAAGGAATACACTTACAAAGACAATGAAGAATACGCACGTAAGCCCAGTCTCAGACACAAGTTAGACGGAGGTTTGATGAGGTTGCAGTGAGGAGTAACCCTCAGCTGCTTCCTTAAATACTAATGACAACCCAATCATTAAAGGAGAAATGTAATCACTGAGACATGATCCAGCTGTCACGGTGCAGCTCGGCTCTGACAGCCGGAAGTCCCGCCGTGATGCTGTCACAATAAGAGTCCAGGATGGCCATATGGAACACAAAACAGAAGAACTGGGAAAATACTGGATGATCCGAGCATGGTCAATATCAGTGCTCAGACCATGACAGTTTCATTTTGAGGTTTATCATGCCTCACCTGCTGAAAAATGTACACAAACCTGAGGCACCATTTTGCCATAGCAGGGCCAGAATGGAATCCCGGCAGTCATGTATTATTTGATTTTTTTTTTTTTTTGATTTTGTATACTTTATTGATCCCCAGAGGGGAAATTGAAGGCATCCACCTTGATCTACATATTTTTGTTAGCTGGCTTGACATGTTTGACTTCAATAAGAATCTTTTGTTTGGGGGGGGGGGGGGATGACTGAAATGTATCGGACATAAGTTGTTGAGCTGAGTAGGAAAATAACTGGAAAAAATGCTATTTTAATTTCAATACTGTTACCCAAAACTACCACATGTCTACTGGACCTCTTCTGAAGATATAGAAATATGTGGTCATTACTGAATTTTGTCTTTTTACCCACAAGTTACTGAGCTAAGTTGACTAGCTAGTGGCTTTGCTAACAGCGATGGAAAAGTGTTACAAAGTTGAGGAACTTTCTGCACTGGAAGATATGGAGGTTCTCAGAGCCATTCAGAAAAGAAACATTCAAGAAACTCTCTCATATGCCTGCCAAGTAAGTGGCTCTGAAATCTGCATTTCCGCTCCAAATGTGTCCGCCAAACATAAACAAAAGAAGTCTAAATCAAAATAACTCCCAAATGCTCCCAAAATTCAGACAACTCTTCTTGAGATGCAAAACACCATAATTAAGGCTCTTACTGAAAAGATAAAGGAATGAGCTGACCAAATTGAAAAAGCCGTACAATACAACATGGTCCAGATAGAAGATTTAAAGAAATCACTGGAATACTATCATTAAGAAGTTACTGAGTGGCAAAAAGAAAATACAGCTCTTAAGGAGAAATGTAAGTTACTTCAGAAGAAAGTGGAAAAAAGTTGAGCTCAAAGTTAACAAGGCTGATCGATACAGTCGACAATACAATCTACACTTGCATAGTGTTCAGGAAGCAGGAGAAAACATCAAGGTGGCTGACCAAGTCACCTGTCAAGCAGCTTTTCCTGGAGCCAAAGCAAGTATGATCGCATCAGCAATAGACGTGGCTCACAGGCTCAGTAGAGCTAAACAAGGTGATTCTCTTTGTTCACCATGTCCAGTGATCATCAGGTTTCTGTCCTGATCAGCAAGAGATGAAAAATGACCACTTGAGGTGCAACTGTTTGCAGTTTAAAGACCTCACGGTTGAGGATCGAGCCTCCCATGCTCAGCTATTGCCAGCTGTGGAGGGAGCGAGGAAGAAGGGAGAAAAACCCTACTTTGTTGGAAATAGGGCATTCATCAGTGGGAAGAAAATCAAGATGGATTGATCAGGCAGGCAAATTTGCTTTTTATTCATTAAAATGTATGTACATGTTGTATTTTAAGGGTAACAAAATTGGTTATATCATTATATTTATATTTATATTAATATTTTTACACTTAAATTTCGACACTTGAATCCCAGAGTTAAAGGTACTTCTGAGTAATTATTTGATGTCTATTTCTGTTTAATGTGTGAATACAAGAGCAATTCAAAATGTGTTAAAAAGTGTTTATGTTTATATTGTCAAAATAAATGTGACATTTTTTTTTTATTCAGGAAACTCATGCTACTGATAAGCATGCATCATTCTGGAGAAATCAATGGGATAAAGATGTATGGTTTTCTTTTGGAAACAGCAGCTCAGAAGGTGTAGCAATATTAAAGGGAAAATTTAGAGGATAAATTATAAAATCAATGAAGGCCATAGAGGGAAGATGGATAATTGTTGTTGTGGATGTTGATCAATATAAGTGTCATGAACCTGTGTTAGGTGATTCCAAACCCAGTTCTGACACCATGGCTATTTTGGCCTGGTTCTCTATTTATTTTCCATCAGGCGCTTCAGGGAGCCGTTTGGTTATTTCGCTCCCTGACAGCTCAGGTAAGCCCCCTCCTCCTGTCAATGTCATCAGCTGTGTCTCATTTTCGGTGTTCACACACTCAGATACAGACCTCATTCACTCTCATTCACACGCTCTGACACTCACTCATGCACACATGTTCTTAATTTGTCTAGTCACGCTCCTTCACACCGGCGGTCTCTTCCCTCATTAGTATTATTATTACTTAAACGCTGTGTTTATGAGAAGAGATCGCCAGAGCATTGCGCTTCATACACTGTAGCATGTTCCTCCGTGTATGCAAGTTATCATTTATCAAGTTATCAGTTATCAAGTTATCATCCAAAAAAAAAAAAAAGAGTGTGCGGTCAATGGAGTAGGACGCAGATTTGGTGGCTCCTGCCAGCTTCGTATAGTATTATTATTCAGTTGTGCAGTTTTCCAAAAACCCAGTGTTTTTTCTTGGTTCTTTTTCGCTGTGTACCTCAAGAGATACTTTTGAATTGTTTTGCAATGTCAGGGAGAGAAAAACCCGCACTATTCAGATGCACCTGAAGCCTTGCCCACAGGCCCCGACTTCCGAGCTGCTAGCTCAAGTTGTCGAACCAGCCCCTGTTTTGAACGCTGAAGCCTTGAAATTTGAGCTGCTTTCCTCCCTAAAAGAAAACATTGCTGGTATTATTAAGAAGGAGCTACAAGAGATTATTGGAGACGCTTTGGCACCTCTTAAGGTTGAGCTGCAGTCCGTGAAATCACAGTTAGCGAGCTACAATGCTGCTATTGATGCTAAGTTGGCTAAGCTAACGGGTACTATGGGGGACATGGAAGAAACGCTCACAGGTTATATGGATGACATGGCTGACATGAAAACAAGCATTGAGTGCCTCACTGCCAAGTTTGCTGTGCTGGAAGACAAATGTGAAGACCTAGAATCAAGATTGCGACGCAATAACATAAGGATTATTGGCGCTGAAGAGGGCCCAGACTCTTTCTCTCCTACAGCTGTGGCTGCGTTGCTGAAAGATGCTTTTTCTTTGGATAAGGAACCGCTAGTGGATTGGTCTCATCGCACTCTTCAGCCTAAACCTAAACCGGGTGACCGACCACGAGCCATTGTGTGCAGGCTTCACTACCACAGTGACTGTGTTGATATATTACGGCGTGCACAAGAGCTCCAGCGGATTAAAGTCGGAGGTATGACTTTGTCGGTCTTTCCGGACTACACTGCCAAGATAGCACGGGCTCGGGTTGCATTCAACGAGGTCAAGCGGCTACTCCGTGGCATCGATGGGGTCAAATACGGACTTTTCCATCCGGCGCAGCTACGCATTACTTACCAGGGGACTGAAAAGAAGTTTACTTCGCCGGAAGACGTGAAGGAATACGTCAAGACTCTGATTTCTGGGTGAGCTGTGAACCTTTCATTACAATCCATATATCTGTACGGACTCTAGACTTGTTGCTATTACCTGGACATTTGCGCTTATTTGCTTTATTTTGAGAGTGATCATTAGAATCTCTTAGTGAATTGTTGAGTTTAATATTGTCATTACTTTTTCTTACTTTATTGTTCAGATTATAATACTGGTATAAAATAGTATGTAATTTAATCATTGCACATATTATAATTCAATTTCTGGAAGTTGGCAGGAGTCATGTTTTCCACTGGTATTTCTTTCTCTGTTTGCTCGGCTTTGCCTCCGAGTTGTTCCTATTTTACTGAGAACAACTTTTTTTGTTTTGTGTGTGACACTGCTGTCTCCATTGGTTTTTGGGTGTTTTTTTGTTTTTGTTTTTGTTTTGTTTTTTTTGTTACATGGAGACTTTGGGTGTATTTGTATTGGGGTTTTTTTTTGGGTGGGTGGTGTTTTACCTCAGCTCACGGCAATAGTTCTTGTGTTTTTTCGGTTTTTTTTGGTACGTGTAAATGGCTAGTACCATTATAGGCCATGGTACAGCTTTGCTAGGCACATCTTTGCGATTCATTAGCTGGAATATTAAGGGCATGGGTCATCCTGTCAAAAGATCATAAGTTTTTAATCACTTAAAATAATTAAAATCCTCAATAGTGTTCCTGCAGGAGACCCATCTTCGGATAAAAGATCATCATCGGTTGCACTGCTCATGGGTGAGACAAGTTTTTCATTCAGAGTTTAATTCTAACTCAAGGGGGGTTGCTATTCTTATTAATAAAAATGTACAATTCTCAGCTACTAACATTATAGCTGATAAAAACAGCAGATACGTGATAGTTGCCGGTACTTTGATGCAGAAAAAGGTTCTGTTAGTCAATGTATATGCCCCAAACATTGACGATGTTGAATTTGCAAATAAATTATTAAGTATCAAAGCCAGTTTAGAAAGCTTGGGATCAGTCCGCCAAGGTCTCCGCCTTTGACTGCTACCTAATCCACATAGCACCGGACTTCCATGATCCCTCCTGCAGGTGGTGAACCTACTGGAGGGCGGACCCATGTAACTCCTTCGGGCTGAGCCCGGCCGGGTCCCATGGGTGGAAACCTGGCCACCAGACGCTAGCCTTCGAGCCCCTCCCCCAGGCCTGGCTCCAGGGTGGGGCCCCGGTAACCCCATACCGGGCGGGGTACACTGAATCCTTGATATACAATTTATCATGAGAGTCTGTTGGATCGTTCTTAGTCTGGCCCTTCACCCAGGACCAGTTTGTCTTGGGAGACCCTATCAGAGGCAAATTGCCCCGGACAACATAGCTCCTGGGATCACTGGGGCACGCAAACCCCCCCACCACGATAAGGTGACGATCCATGAGGGAGCAATGTGGTTTTCGTCCTGGCCGTGGCACATCGGACCAGCTCTTTACCCTCTCGAGAATTCTTGAGGGTTCGTGGGAGTTTGCCCAACCAGTTTACATGTGTTTTGTGGACTTGGAGAAGGCATTTGACCGCGTCCCTCGTGGATTTTTGTGGGGGGTGCTTCGGGAGTATGGGGTATCAGGCTTGTTGTTACGAGCTATTCGGTCTCTGTACGACCGTTGTGAGAGTTTAGTTCGTATTGCCAACACTCGGTCGGAGTCATTCCCAGTGAGAGTTGGACTCCGCCAGGGCTGCCCTTTGTCACCGGTCCTGTTCATAATTTTTATGGACAGGATTTCTAGGCGCAGCCAGGGAATGGAGGGTGTCATACTTGGTGACCACAGGATCTCATCTCTGTTGTTTGCAGATGATGTTGTCCTGTTGGCTTCATCCAGCAATGACCTACAGCTCTTGCTGGGACGGTTTGCCGCTGAGTGTGAAGCGGCTGGGATGAGAATCAGCACCTCCAAGTCCGAGTCCATGGTCCTCAGCCGGAAAAAGGTGGATTGTCCTCTCCGGGTTGGGGACAGGCTCCTGCCCCAAGTGGAGGAGTTTAAGTATCTTGGGGTCTTGTTCACGAGTGAGGGGAAAATGGAGCGAGAGATCGACAGACGGATTGGAGCAGCATCTGCAGTGATGCGGACGTTGTACCGGTCTGTTGTGGTGAAGAGGGAGCTTAGTTCTAAGGCAAAGCTGTCGATTTACCAGTCAATCTACGTTCCTACTCTCACCTATGGTCACGAGCTTTGGGTAATGACCGAAAGAACGAGATCGCGGATACAAGCGGCTGAAATGAGCTTTCTCCGTAGGATTGCTGGACTCACCCTCAGAGATAGGGTGAGGAGCTCAGTCATCCGGGAGAGGCTCAGAGTAGAACCGCTGCTCCTCCACATTGAAAGGAGTCAGTTGAGGTGGTATGGGCATCTGATTAGGATGCCTCCTGGACGTCTCCCACTTGAGGTGTTTCAGGCACGTCCCACTGGGAGGAGACCCCGGGGCAGACCCAGGACTCGGTGGAGAGACTATGTCTCCCAGCTAGTCTGGGAACGCCTTGGTATCCCCTCTGAAGAGCTGGAGCAGGTGGCTGGGGAGAGGGAAGTCTGGGCTTCTCTGCTTGAACTGCTGCCTCCGCGACCCGGACCTCCGGAAAAGCGGTAGAAGATGGATGGATGGATGGATTATTAAGTATCCTACCATTTTTGAATTCACATTTGTTAATACTAGGGGCCGATTTAAATTGTGTCTTTGATCTATTACTAGATCGATCTAATCCCCGTAATCTAAATAAGTCTTTAATGTCTCAAACATTTTCTGATTTCATGACACAGAATGGCTTTGTCGATCCTTGGAGATTCCGCAATCCAACCAGTAAAAAATTCTCCTTCTTTTCTAAGGTGCATCATTCTTACTCCAGGATTGATTACTTTTTTATTGACTGTACTCTAAATTCCTGTGTAGTTTCCTCTGATTATTTAAGTATAATGATATCTGATCATGCACCATTACTATTAGATATTCAGTTGGGTGCCTATAAACGTAGTCTTCCTTCATGGAGGTTTAATTCTCTTCTTTTAGCAGATAAAGAGTTTTGTGATTGTATTTCCAATTCAATTGATGAGTTTTTGTTGTTTAACAAAAATGATTCTACTTCATGTTCACTACTATGGGAGACACTTAAATCCTACCTCAGAGGACAAATCATTTACTACTCTGCACTTTCTAATAAGAGATGTCACGCTAAGTTTACTGAACTCACTTTAGCTATCAGTAATATTGATCAAAGATATGCCTTAAATCCTACACCAGAATTATTTATACAGCGCATGGAGGTACAATCAGAACTTGATCTAATTTCAACCCAAGAAGCTGAACGGCTATTATTACAAAGTTGTGGAACTCATTATGAATATGGCAACAAAGCAAGCCGTCTATTGGCACATCAGCTACGCCGTCAAGCAAACTCTTGGATTATAAGTAGTATTCAGAATATTCAACATATAATCACGACGGATCCTAATGAAATCAATGCCACATTTAAAACATTTTATTCTTCTCTATATACATTGGAGTTCCCAACAGATTCATATAACATGAACATATTTCTTCATGACCTTTCGAATCCTGTAATTGACTCGGATACTGCAAAAAGCCTGGATTCCCCACTCTGCCTTGTCGAAATAATTAATTCAATTAAAGCAATGCAATCAAACAAAGCACCTGGCCCTGATGGGTTTCCCATCGAATTTTGCAAAAAGTTTATAGAAAAATTAGCACCTTTACTTTTAGCTACATTTAATGAATCATTAGAATGAGGTATCCTTCCTCCAACTCTAACACAAGCTTTGATTGTTTTACTTCATAAAAAGGACAAAGACCCAACTCTATGTAGCTCTTATAGACCACTATCATTGCTTAATGCTGACGTGAAAGTGTTAGCCAAAGTAATTTCTTCCCAATTGGAGAAGGCTCTCCCTTTGATTATATCTGAAGAACAGAACGGTTTTGTTAAGGGACGACAATTATTTTTTAATATACACACTCTCTTCAATATAATTTATGCAAAGCAGTCATCTGATTCACCAGAAATAGTCATATCGCTAGACGCTGAAAAAGCGTTCGACAGGGTAGAGTGGGAATATTTGTTAGCGTTTTTGAGGAAATTTGGATTCAATGAGAAATTTGTTTCTTGGATTTGTCTCCTCTATACATCCCCAAAGGCAAGGGTTCAAACTAATGATATGTTTTCCGATTATTTTCCTCTTGGACGTGGCACACGGCAAGGCTGTCTATTATCGCCCTTGCTTTTCACTATTGCCATTGAGCCTCTGTCCATTGCGTTGCGGTCTTCCAATTTAATTAGAGGGATTTTCCGAAATGGAACTGAACACAAGTTGTCGTTATATGCGGATGATTTGTTGTTATATGTGTTCTCCAGTTAGTTCTATCCCCAATGTCTTGAGTATCTTAAATAATTTCAGTTCCTTTTCCGGTTATAAATTGAATTTGGAAAAAAGCGAATGCTTTCCCATCAATACGACTGCCTGTGATCTTCAGCAGTTTGACATACCCTTCAAACTTAGTCACACAGGATTCAAGTATCTTGGTATAAATGTGACACGCTCTTTCTCTAGCCTAGCTTCAGCCAATTTTTCTCCCCTTATTGCCAAAATAACCTCTGACGTCCAGCATTGGCGAAATCTCCCTCTTTCACTCTTGGGTAGGATTAATGTTGTCAAGATGAATATCTTACCAAAATGTCTTTTTTATTTCAATCAATTCCTCTTTTTCTGCCTAAAAACTTTTTTGATTCTCTAGATAAGATAATTTGTGGCTTTTTCTGGAATGGTAAACCGCCTAGAGTTCGTAAAAAATTATTGCAAAGATGTAGACTTAGCGGGGGACTTGCATTACCTGATTTTCAATCATATTATTGGGCGGCAGATATACATAAAATCTGCTATTGGTTAAAGTCTTTTCGCTCCCCACGGTGTAGAATGGAATTATCATCCTGTCGTGGGTCGCCAATACCTGCATTATTTTTTTCCTCTTTGCCTACAAAACCCTCTTTGTATACGGACAGTCAAGTGGTTCTCAACACATTAAAAATATGGTTTCAGTTTAGGCCGCGCTTTGGTTTTGTAGCTGCCTCCTCTTTGTGTCCTTTAACTAAAAATCATTTGTTTCCCCCATCTCTCTCAGATTCGTTATTCTCCGATTGGCATGACAGGGGTATTAAACATATAAGGAATTTATATACATCTGGGCTTTTTGATAGTTTTACCAATTTATCTTCCAATTATAACTTACCCGGCACCCATTTGTTTCGTTATTTTCAAATTCGTAATTTTGTTTCTAAGTGTTTCTCTAACTTTCCTTCTATCCCTCCTGAGCAGCCCTGGGAAAGTATAGTTTCACATGGTCCACAACATAAAGGGTTGATATCTAAGCTTTATAATTCCATTTTAACATTAAACGATGAATCAAGTGTCAAAATAAAAAATTTGTGGGAGAAAGAATTGGGTATACAGATGACTGAAGAGCTTTGGGAGGATGCCATTAACAGAATTAGAACGTCTTCCTCATGCGCTCGTCTTAGCTTGATTCAGTTTAAGGTACTATATAGAGTCCATTTCTCAAAATCGAGACTCTCTGAGATTTACCCAGAAGTTGATGGTAGTTGTGATAAATGTAAGGGATCTCCCTGCCACCTTGGCCATATGTTTTTTCTTTGTCCGGAATTATACAGTTTTTGGTCTAGTTACTTTACAATTATCTCCATGGTTCTTCAAGTGACTCTGCTACCTTCTCCATTTATTTCCTGAACTGAAGGGATCGTCACTTCCTTGTGGTAACGTATCGTCACTTCCTGTTTTGCTGTCTGCCTGTGTGGTTTGCTCTCCAGCTCTCTAGCCACTAGCTATGGCTACTACCTCTCTTTCCTCTCCTCTGGTGTGCTCTCTCTGTCAGATGTTTAGCTACACCTCTGCCTCTTTTAGTGATAACGATAAATGTAATAAATGTTGTCTTTTTGAGGCGCTCGAGGCGAGGTTGTCTGATTTGGAATCCCGGCTCCGCTGCATTGAAACACCGTCTGCGCCAGTTAATCTCGACGGACGCCCATTAGCTGCAGCGGAGCTAGCTAGCTTAGGCCCCCCTGTCAGTGGTTCCCCGGCTCTCCTCAGCAGCGAGGAGACTGGGTGGGTGACGGTGAGAAGGAAGCCTAGTCGCAAAGCCCCGGTACACCACCAACCTGTTCACGTTTCTAATCGTTTTTCCCCGCTCAGCGACACACCCGCTGAGGAAAAAACTCTGATCATTGGCGACTCTGTAGTCAGAAACGTGAACCTAGAGACTCCAGCGGTCATAGTCCAATGTATTCCTGGGGCCAGAGCAGGCGACATCGAGTCAAATTTGAAAATGCTGGCTAAAAGTAACTGTAAATACTCCACAATTGTTATTCACGCCGGCATTAATGACATCCGTCTCCGGCAGTCGGAAGTCACGAAACTTAATATAGAATCGGTGTGTGAGTTTGCAAAAACGATGTCTGCCACTGTAGTATTCTCTGGGCCCCTCCCCAATCTGACCAGTGATGACATGTTTAGTCGCTCGTCATCCTTGAACCGCTGGCTGTCTGTGTGGTGTCCTAAAAATGACGTGGGCTACATTGACAATTGGAGCTCTTTTTAGGGAAAACCTGGTCTTATGAGACGAGACAGCATTCATCCCACTTTGGATGGTGCTTCTCATTTATCTAACAATCTGGCATCTTTTTTATCCAAATTTCCAAAACCATGACTACTCAGAGTTGGGACCAGGAAGCAGAGTCTCAGTCTTACACGCCTCTCTGCAGCTCCTCTTCATCCGCCACCCCTCAGCTTAGCCCCTGTCTTCCCCATCAGAGAATTGTTGTCTGCTCCCTCCAAAGTGAATAAAAATATAATGTATAAGCATCCCAAAGTGATAAAGCAAAATATTGGTAAAACTCAAATTAAACATAAAGCCTCTAAATTGAATGATTTGGCTTCTGTTCCTCCTCATAATTTAAAAATTAAATGTGGTTTGTTAAATATTAGGTCTCTAACTCCCAAGTCTCTGTTAGTCCATGATCTGTTAATTGATCATCAGATTGATTTAATTTCCCTTACAGAGACTTGGTTAGGACAAGAGGATTATGTTGGTTTAAATGAATCAACCCCCTCTGGTTATTTAAACTGTCAAAATCCCAGAAGTTCTGGTCGTGGAGGAGGAGTAGCAACAATTTACCATTCCAAATTACTAGTTAATGTAAAGCAAAAAACATGTTATAATTCCTTTGAGGGCCTGGTCCTCAGTATTGGGCACTTTAGCAATTTCAGGTTAAACCCAATTTTATTTGCCATTGTTTATCGTCCCCCATCAACCTATTCAGAATTTTTATCCGAATTTGCTGATTTCTTAGCTGATTTAGTGCTGAAATCTGATAGAATAATTATAGTAGGGGACTTTAATATACATGTGGATGTAGATAGTGACTGCCTTAATGTGGCTTTTAATTCAATATTAGACTCGATTGGGTTTTCTCAGAAAGTAGGAAATTCTACTCATTACCTCCACCATACATTGGACCTTGTTCTGACATATGGCATAGAAATAGAAAATCTTGTAGTGTCTCCTCATAACCCTGTACTGTCAGACCATTGTCTGTTAACCTTTGATTTTACTATTTCTGACTATTTGGCTCCTAAAGAAAAATATTATCACAGTAGATGCCTCTCAGATGATGCTGTTTCCAAATTTATGCAGATTGTTTCCTCTATGCCATGTGTCAACACAACGGAAATAAGCTATAGACAGCTTGCTCCTTCTGTAATTGATAACATGGTGGATAGTGTTTCAGCTTCTCTGCATCAGGCTCTAGACTTGGTGGCCCCCTTAAAAAAGAAAAAGTCTAATCAGAGATTTTTAACTCCTTGGTTCAACACAGAAACTCGTAGCTTAAAACAGAAGACTCGTCAATTAGAAAGAAAATGGCGCTCTACTAATTTAGATGAAATCTATTTAGCTTGGAGAAATCATCTTTTAATTTATAAAAAATCTCTTAGAAAAGCTAGAACAAGTTATTACTCTGCATTAATAGAAGAGAACAAGAATAATCCCAGGTTTCTTTTCAGTACTGTAGCCAGGTTGACAAAGAGTCAGGACTCTGTCAATCCTAGCATCCCCTTAGAGCTTACTAGTCAGGACTTTATGAACTTTTTCAATAATAAAATTTCATCCATCAGAGATAAAATCAATCAGATTCTTCCCACAGTTAACTTAAATACTGTAACTACTACAACTCCTTCTATTGATGTCTGTCTTGATGAGTTTACTCCAATCGACCTTTGTGAGTTAGACAAAGTAGTTTCCTCATCCAAACCTTCAACTTGTCTTTTAGATCCTATTCCTACCAGGTTATTTAAATAAGTCTTCCCACTTATTGGTAGCTTTATTCTTCATATAATCAATTCTTCATTAACTTTAGGCCATGTACCGCAGGCTTTTAAAACGGCTGTAATTAAACCCTTACTCAAAAAGCCAACGCTAGATCCAGGAGCTTTAGCTAACTATAGACCAATCTCTAATCTCCCTTTCATTTCAAAAATTTTAGTAAGAGTTGTTGCTACGCAATTATTTGACCACCTGCAGGGAAATGGTTTACCTGAAGAGTTTCAATCTGGGTTTAGAATCCATCATAGTACTGAAACAGCCTTAGCGAAGGTCACTAACGACCTCCTCATTGCATCTGATAATGGACTAGTTTCTGTACTTGTCCTTTTAGATCTTAGTGCAGCTTTTGATACTATTGATCATAATATTCTACTTGATAGATTAGAACACTATGTTGGACTTAATGGAACTTCGTTGCAGTGGTTTAGATCTTATTTATCTGATAGGTTCCAGTTTGTTCATGTAAATGATGAGTTTTCTTTCAGCTCAAAGCTTAGTCATGGAGTTCCACAGGGATCTGTGCTAGGCCCTACTCTTTTTAGTTTATATATGCTTCCGTTAGGCAACATTATTAGAAAGCACTGTATACATTTTCATTGTTATGCAGATGACACACAATTATACCTGTCAATGAAGCCAGATGATACTAATCAATTAGCCAAGTTAGAAGCCTGTCTTAATGAAATCAAAGCTTGGATGACTTGTAATTTCCTGCTATTAAATTCAGATAAGACTGAAGTCATTCTTGTTGGTCCAAAAAACCTTAGAAATTCCTTTCCAAATCAAACTTTCAGTTTGGACGCAGTTACTCTTTCTCTTAATAGCTCTGTGAGGAACCTTGGAGTTATTTTTGATCAGGATTTGTCCTTCAATTCACATACTAAATTTGTTTCTAAGACTGCCTTCTATCATTTGCGTAATATTGCCAAGATTAGGAGCATCTTGTCTCAGAGTGATGCTGAGAAGCTGATCCACGCTTTTGTTAGCTCGAGATTAGATTATTGTAATTCTTTATTATCAGGCTGTCCTAAAACATCTTTAAAAAGTCTTCAGCTGATCCAAAATGCTGCAGCAAGAGTTTTAACAGGTACTAGAAAGAGAGATCATATCTCTCCGGTTCTGGCCTCCCTTCATTGGCTTTCCATAGAGTTTAGAATTAAGTTTAAAATCCTTCTTCTCACTTACAAAGCTCTAAACAATCAGGCTCCTTTTTATTTAAAAGATCTGATACTACCGTATTATCCTAACAGAGCACTACGCTCTCAAAATGCAGGATTACTTGTAATACCTAGAATCTCCAAAAGTACAATGGGAGGCAGAGCCTTCAGTTATCAAGCTCCTCTCCTGTGGAATCAGCTGCCAATCTGGATTCGGGAGTCAGACTCGATCTCTGTTTTTAAGAATAGGGCTAAAACCTACCTTTTTGATCTAGCCTACAATTAGGGAGGGATCATGTGTTTCTGAACCCTCCCTTAGTTATGCTGCTAATAGGTTTAGTCAGCCGGGGGACCTCCAGTAATGCACTGGGCCTCACTCCTTTCCTCACTCTCTATGAAATATTTTTTTTTGCTGGTAATTAACATTTGTTTGTTCTCTCCCATAGATTGAGTCCCCATCGTGCTGTTTGCTCTCTACATGTCTGTTCTTTTCTTCTTCTCTATCCCCTCACCCCCCAGCCAGTCGCAGCAGATGACTGCCCCTCCCTGAGCCTGGTTCTGCTTGAGGTTTCTTCCTGTTAAAAGGGAGTTTTTCCTCTCCACCGTCGCCAAGTGCTTGCTCACAGGGGATCGCCTGATTGCTGGGGTCTTTCTGCAACTGTGGGGGTCCCCCCTACAGTTGATAGTGCTATGAGATGACTGTTGTTGTGAAATGGCGCTATATAAATAAAGTTGAATTGAATTGAATTTAATTGAATTTCCATATTTGGGATTCCCGACTCCTCTGTAGTTTTGAATTTGGCACAAAGGGATATTATGGCCTTTACATCCTTAATAGCAAGGCGTACTTTATTGCTGCATTGGAAATTTGTCAGATATCCCTCAATTTCCCTATGGCTTAAGGATATATATGTGTTTTCTAAAACTTGAGAAAATAAGATATACTATAAGAGGATGCACAGAAAGGTTTTTTACCAGAAATGGCGATGTTTTTTTATCTCACTTTTCTAATCTAAAAGTCTTACCCATCTAATTATGTCAGCATGCACCTTGTTATACGTATATATATATATATATATATACAGTATATATAAATACTTTTTTCCCCTACTTTATTATGTGTATTTGTTTGATATTATACACCTGTTGAGGTACTTCCTCTACTGATTTTGTGAGCTGGGGTGGGGGTGGGGGTTGTTCTAGGGGATATAAAAAAAAAATATCTGGTGCTTAAGGGTGAAGTACTTGTTGATGCACTATTAGATCTTATATACATATATGTATATGTGCTTAATAAGTGTATCTTTATTTCTTGTTTCAAGAAGTATTATGCAAACTTCTCTGTAATTTCTGAAACTGATTTTAATAAAAAAATATATTTAAAAAAAGAAAAGAAATTGGAACAACTGACAGAATAGTTCAAAGATTCCAAGATTTTTATTTGTCAATACTTCTATACGTACAGGACATACAGGAGAATTGAAATGCCATTTCTTTCTGTCTCTTAGTGGTGTGTGCAATATACTGTATAAGAAAAGAAGGAATAAGGATGAATAACAACAACAACAGTCTATGTACAGAAATGCTACCTGTAGTGCAAATAAAGATAAAAGACAAAACCCAGCAATCCTATATACAGAAAAAGTGGAGCCATAATACCCATGATTGCAGGTTCTGCATGGTAGTGTAGGTGTAGCCAGTGACAGTAAAACTCTAAAGACAAATCGAACTTGACAGGAGACGAACTGAAAGAACTAACATCCCTCCAATTGGAATTAGATAAAATATATGAAGATAAAGCTAAGGGAGCCTTTGTGCGATCAAAAAAAAGGTGGCTGGAACGGGGGGAACATGCAAAGTACTTTTTTTTTTTTTTTAACTTGGAAAAAATAAATTTTGAAATATCCTCTTCATGTAAACTCTGAATTAACAATATAGTCATATAACCTTACCAAAATCTCAGTTTGTTGGTCATTTCTACCAAAATTTATATACATCATATCATAAAAACCCAGACAACTCTAAAAAAATGGATGACTTTCTGAGAAATATGTCAAAATGAAGCCATTCAAGACAAGAATTGCCTCAAACACTATGCCAAGGCCTCATTAAGTTGATCCCCAAACCCAAAAAAGGATGCACTATGTATTGAAAATTGGAGAACAATTAGTTTATTTAATAGTGATGCTAAATTTTTTGCAGCTATATTTGCTAAAATTTTAAAATATGTTATAGAGGGAATTATTGACTAATAACAGCTTGGTTTTATATCCAGCAGAAACATTTGTAACCTTATTAGACTTGTGTTAGACATGACAGACTATAAAGATTTTCTAGAGAATCAAAGTTTTATGTTTGTTTATTTCTATAAAGCTTTTGATATGATTGACCACCAATTTATATTTAAAGCTGTAGAATTATTTGGATTTTGTGAATCCTTTTTGAAAACTGTGATGACACTGTATAGTAATATCAAAAGCTCAGTAATATTAACTTGTAGTTATACTTCTAGATTTCTAATTGGACGTGGGAATAAACAAGGCTGTCACCACAACCCCTTCCTCTACGATATATATGAAGCCGCCGAGAGGACACAGTCCAAGGACGGATAATTTTTTCATACATAAGGAGTTGTTAAGAACTCCTTTTAAGAATCCCTTATACAAAGATGTAGAGTGATGATAATCAAGTCAGTGGAGGTAATGCACCTGTTGGCTGGTTGCCAACGATGAATCGAATCAAGAAGAAGAAGAAGAAGAAGAAGAAGAAGAAGAAGAAGAAGAAGAAGAAGAAGAAGAAGAAGAAGAAGAAGAAGAAGAAGAAGAAGAAGAAGAAGAAACCCCTTCATCTTTCTCCTTGTTATACAATTTATGGCATCTCATATTAAAAAGAGAACATTTCAAGGTGTAAAGACTTAAGGAAGAGAATTTAAATTATGACAAATAGATGACACAACTGTCTTCATTAGAAATAGTTTGGTAATTAATAAAGTAATTGATTGTATTAATGAATTTTCTGAGGTATCAGGTCTAAAAATGAACGTTAGCAAATCAGTCCTTCTCCCTATTAAACAATGTAACTTAACAGATGTAAGTGGAATCCCAGTCAAAGATATAGTGGTGTGAAAAAGTGTTTGCCCCCTTCCTGATTTCTTATTTTTTTGTGATTGTCAAACTTAAATGTTCCAGATCATCAAAAAAAAAAAAAAAAAAAAAAAATGACAAAGATAACACAAGTAAGTGTAAAAGGCAGTTTTTAAATGAATGTGTTTATTATTAAGGGTAAAAAAAAAAAAAAACCTACATGGCCATGTGTGAAAAAAAATGATTGCCCCCCCCCCCCATTAAAACATAAATTAACTGTGGTTAATCACATCTTTGGAAGGCTGAGTTCAATTTCTCTAGCCACACCCAGGCCTGATTACTGCCACACCTGTTCTCAATCAATAAATCACTTAAATAGGACCAGTCTGAAAAAATGAAGTAGACCAAAAGATCCTCAAAAGCTCGACATCATGCTCCAGTCCAAAGAAATTAAGGAACAAATGAGAAACAAAGTAATTGAGATCCACCAGTCTGGAAAAGGTTATAAAGCCATTTCTAAAGCTTTGGGACTCCAGTGAACCACAGTGAGAGCCATTATCCACAAATGGCCAAAACATGGAGCAGTGGTGAACCTTCCCAGGAGTGGCCGGCAAAACAAAATTACCCCAAGAGCGCAGCGACGACTCATCCAAGAGTTCATAAAAGTCCCCACGACAACATCCAAAGAACTGCAGGCTTCACTTGCCTCAGTTAATGTCAGTGTTCATGACTCCACCATAAGAAAGAGACTGTCACTTGCAGGGCTGATGTTTCAGCCCCGCCCATGATTTGTGGCTGCAGCTTCCTGATTTATTGTTAATTGGTCCCAGCTGGCAGGCTATTAGAGTCCTGAGCTGGGGCTCCTTACCAGTCTACAGCCACGCCCCTTTCTCTCTCTCTGCCTGGCACTCACCAGCTGTTTGCCATCATCCCTTAGTGTTTACACACATACACACACACACACACACACACACACTCATCCTTACTCACGTGCTCTGACACTCACTCATGCACCTGCTCAGCCACACTCCTGCATCCACTTGACATCATCAGCTCTCTGGGTAATTATGTTGGTCAGTGGATGCACTCAGTTTGGCGGCAATAGTCAGCAGTGACTAGTCAATAGTCAAGTCAACTCTCTTCTGTTAAATACTGTGTTCACATTGATGTCCTGGAGCTCGTGGGTTTCCTTATTTTTGGACTTTGGTCAGTGTTGTTGTTTCCAGAGCCAACGTGCTCTGACCCAGCCTGTAAGTCTTCCTCAGTGTGATTATTTTTCTGCCCTTCTGCTCCGTTCCAGTCTGGTCTGGAACACGTGAGGTTCCTCCTCTTCCTGACCACAGAGCTCGTTCATCCGTGCCTAGTGTGTTGACTGTTTTCTATGGACATTTTGTGTATTTTGTGTTTCCCCATTCTGCAAAATAAACACGTCTACTTCACCTGTACTTTGGGCTCGTGCAAAATCACTTGTTCAATGTGCAATTACGCAGTGGACATGACAGTGGCAGGACCTTGAAAAGGCTGTTCATGCTTGAAAACCCTCCAACGAGGCTGAATTACAACAATTGTGCAAAGATGAGTGGGCCAAAATTCCTCCACAGAGATGTAAAAGACTCATTGCCAGTTATTGCAAATGCTTGATTGCAGATGTTGCTGCTAAGGGTGGCCCAACCAGATATTAGGTTTAGGGGGAAATCACTGTTTAACACAGGGCCACGTCAGTTTGGATTTTTTTCCCTTAACAATAAACACCTTTATTTAAAAACTACATTTTGTGTTTACTTGTGTTATCTTTTCTAATTTTTAAATTTGCTTCTGAAATATTTAAGTGTCACAAACATACAACAAAATGAGAAATTAGGAAGGGACAAACACTTTTTCATACCACTGTAAAGTAACATATTTAGGTGTTATCATTGACAAAAATGAAAAAAAAGAAAACTCACACCTATTCTAATTTAAACCCTAGAACTAATCAGATAAAGAAGTTTAACATGTGGTTGATGAAGGACCATTCTATGAATGGCAGAATTTTAGATAGATAGATAGATAGATAGATAGATAGATAGATAGATAGATAGATAGATAGATAGATAGATAGATAGATAGATAGATAGATAGATTTTATTTATCCGAAACTGGGAAATTACAGTGTAACAGCAGCATGACAGTTGACAACAAAACAACAGAAACACACATGACAGATAAAGGGATTACCCATGGAAAGTAAAAACTAACACGACTATAAAACCTATATACATCATAGCTTAATATATGATGACCCGTATAAACACATGAAACATCCCAATGCACAAAAGACTATCAGGAGCAGAGTGAAAATGTGAGGTACCAGTTAGTCTGTAAGGTGCAGTGTGGCAGCATAGCTATGCCGGAATACAACATCATAGTGAGTTATTGTACAGTGAAATGGCATGTGGCAGGAAAGATTTCCTGTACCTGGCCGTTCGACAATGAAGCTGTAGTAGTCTACTGGAGAAAGTGCTTCGCTGTCTATCTAGTGTGTGGTGGAGAGGGTGATCAGGATTGTTCATGATGGATCACAGTTTATTTAGTGTTCTCCTCTCCATCACTGTCTCAAAGGTCTCCGGTCTGAGACCAATTACAGAGCCAGCCCTCTTGATAATCTTGTAAAGTCTGTTGGTGTCTCTGGCCCTGATACTGCTACCCCAACAGACAGCAGCAAAGAAGATGGCGTTGGTTACAACAGTCTGGTAGAAAAGCTCCAGCGTCCTGCTGCACATGTTGAAGGATCTCAGCTTTCTCAGGAAGTAGAGTCTGCTCATCCCCTTCTTGTGCGCAGCATCGGTGTTGGATCTCCAGTCCAACCCACTGCTGATCCTGACACCCAGATATTTGTAGTCCTCAACAACTCCCACATCCTCCCCCCTAATCTGCAGTGGCTGAGAAGGAGCCTTCCTCTTCCTGAAGTCAATCACCATCTCTCTGATCTTGCTGACATTCAACCTCAGGTGATTCTGCTCCGTCCACTCCACAAATCTGTCTACCAGTGTCCTGTACTCCCCTCCTCTCCTCCTCTTATACACCCCACAACAACTGAGTCATCAGAGCATTTTTGCAGGTGGCATGACTCAGTGTTGTACTGAAAGTCAGTGGTGTATAAGGTAAAAAGAAAAGGAGAGAGCACAGTCCCCTGTGGCGCTCCCGTATCACTAGCCACCACTCCAGACAAGACACTGCCCAGCTGGACAAACTGTGGCCTGCCTGTCAGGTAGTCAGTAATCCAGGAGATCACAGAGCTGTCGACCCCCATCACCCGCAGCTTCTCACCCAGCAGCAGTTGCTGGATGGTGTTAAAGGCACTGGAGAAATCAAAAAAAAGTGATTCTCACAGTGTCTCCTCCACCATCCAGGTGCAGGTGGGCTTGTTGCAGATGGTAGATAACAGCATATTCAACTCCTAAATGGGGCTGATATGCAAACTGCAGAGGGTCCAGCCATGTCTTCACCTGCGGCCTCTGGTGGGCTAAGACCAGTCTCTCCAGGACCTTCATCACATGAGATGTGAGGGCAACTGGTCGGTAGTCATTCAAATCCGTTGGAGATGACTTCTTGGGGACAGTAATCAGGCAGGATGTCTTCCACAGCACCGGTACTCTCTCCAGACTCAGGCTCAGGTTGTACAGGTGTTTCAGTACCGGAGCTAGTTGGTTGGCACAGGTCCTCAGGGTCCTTGCGGAGATGCCATCATGGCCCGAAGCCTTCCGCTGACGGAGTCTCTCCAGCTGTTTCTCCAGCTGTTTCTCCAGCCTCTTCTTCCGGCTTTCAGAGAGAGCAGTCGCATTTCTCCTCCTCTCCTCCTCCGCCTCCCTGACTGATCCCAGCTTGCTGCGTCCTGTCTGTGTCTCGCTCTCCTTCTCGCGGATCTCAATCCAAACGGAAAAATGGAAAAAATGGAATTTCGGGCTTTAATTACAATTGACACAACCTTTTCAAACAGGAAATCGGGCCCGGGGGAGCCCAAATGTGTGCCGCATGGGACAATTGAAACTCATGTGTCTGTGTGATTCATTTGAAGATGCAGAAGACATCTATCTGTTTGGCTTATGATCACAGGATTTCTACTGTTTGGCTCTGGAGTTTCCTGGTGTATCGGAAATTAAAGAAGTTGGAAGAGCTGGTCAAAATGTGGATCCCGGCGAAGCTCCTTCAACAATTCGACCAGCATGGGAGTGCACTAATAGCGGCAAATGGTGAACTGATTGTCGAACTGAATCAGGAGGTTGAAAACATCTTGAGCCGCTGGGTGCTCTCCAGGGAATGATTTTAAAGCCTGTGAATTAAATTGAATTAATTGAGATGCACAGAATCACATGAGAGTGGAAATTACTATTATCTAAGTGACTGTGCTCATCAGGCCTTCATTCGACGTCCTTGGGAACTCATTCCTCCAGGAGCAGAGATTATGCAGAAGGGAGTTTTGGCTTCTCTTTAACCCAAACAATTAACAAACAATTGCTGTTGTTCAGCAAACTGAACTCTTCAAGAACAGCGTTATCATGTGTCTAATACGGAACTTTACCATCTGGCATGCACGAAGAGAGATGGACTCTGTGGACATGCTTATCTATGTTTAGAATACATGAACATAACATCCATCCGTTGCCTAGGAGAGGCTTCTTTGTTGTGCACCAGCAACTGATACATCCACACTGCACTCATACTGATATTATATGACTGACTACACACACTGGTCTCTCTCTTTTGTTTTGTTAATGTGTGATCTGTATTTTGTCTGCTAATTGTGCAACTGAGGGTTTTTTTTTCTATGTGATCACAATTTTGCTCATTCGAACACTATTTTGAAAACTTTGTTTTTTTCTCTCTGCCCAATGTGTTCCCTCCCCCTCCCCCTTCCCCTCTTTACCCCCCACTGCATGACAGGCGCCTTGTATGGCTGTCGCGTCATTAGGAAGCGCTTATCGAGCGAGCCTAATGTCAAGTCAAATTCCTCGTATATGTAAACATGCTTGGCAATAAAGTTCATTCTGATTCTGATTCTGATTCTGACCTGATCTGTAGTCACTGTGAAGTGAGGGAGGGTCCTGGTGCCCCCTGAGGAGGAGGAGGGAGGAGATGGAGAGAGGTTCTGCACAGGAGGGTGGGTGGGGAGGGGTGCGTGGGGGTCTAGTTGTGTTGCTCGGGTGACAGACTGTGAGTTGAACCTATTAAAAAAACAGATTCAGTTCCTCAGCTCTCCCCTGGCTCCCAGATGGCTGCCTTTACTATCTAAAGCAGAAATCTAGGGATGGTTTGTGTTGCCTTGTCACTTGAAAAGCCTCCTAAATTTCATGAGGAACTAAACAAGATTTTACATGGCATATGGAAAAAAAACAAAAAAAACAAACATATGTCACTATTTAAAAAAAAGAAGTCTGAAATTAATTAGTATTCATTAGTTTTAGTATTAGTACTAAGTATTAAGGTGTGTTTAAGGTGTCCTAATTGCCTAATGTGTGTTATTAGTGTGGGTTATTAGTATTAATTAGTATTAGGTGTGTTATTACCTTATTAGTATTGATGTGTACTTATTACCTTGGCATTCGTTCAGAGAGCAGAGTAAGAATTTCATTGCTCAGGAGATGTTGCACTTCTTAACTGTGCACATGATAATAAAGCCTTTGAATCTCTAATCTTGAAATAATCCTAAAAAAAAAAAATATGGTGGTCTTGATGTCCTCAACTTTGAAAAATTAAACTCTCCATTCAAAATTAACTGGCTAATTAGGTTATTGAAAGTTGAAGATAACATTTGGTAAACATCCCAAAAATATTTGTTTAATTTGATGGGAGGAGATAGATTTTTCTCTTAAATGCAATTATAAGGTCAAGAAATTACCTGTGAAGCTTTTTAACATTCATAAACAAGCCCTGCTTTCTTGGAGATCAGCTTATCACCATAATTTCTCTACACTTAAATCATATATATGGAATAATCTATATGCTTTATGTAAACAAAAGTCTTTGAGAAGAAATGGTTTGAGAAGGGTATTATTTTGATAGTACATCTTTTGGATTCAAGAAGCCACTTATTTATTTATTTAAGAGTTTATTCACAGATACATCACACATTATCAACAGCATTAATGAATTACAATATGAATTATCAACGGCATGATTAGCAGTATACAATAGGCTTTTTTTTTTTTTTACATTGTTTTGGAGTGGTCGGTCGGACTCGGTCAGATTCATTCCCAGTGAGAGTTGGACTCCGCCAGGGCTGCCCTTTGTCACCGATCCTGTTCATAATTTTTATGGACAGGATTTTTAGGCGCAGCCAGGGAATGGAGGGTTTCATGCTTGGTGACCACAGGATCTCATCTCTGTTGTTTGCGGATGATGTTGTCCTGTTGGCTTCATCCAGCAATGACCTACAGCTCTTGCTGGGATGGTTTGCCGCTGAGTGTGAAGCGGCTGGGATGAGAATCAGTATCTCCAAGTCCGAGTCCATGATCCTCAGCTGGAAAAAGGTGGATTGTCCTCTCTGGGTTGGGGACAGGCTCCTGCCCCAGGTGGAGGAGTTTAAGTATCTTGGGGTCTTATTCACGAGTGAGGGGAAAATGGAGCGAGAGATTGACAGACAGATCGGAGCAGCATCTGCAGTGATGTGGACATTGTACTGGTCTGTTGTGGTGAAGAGGGAGCTGAGTTCTAAGGCAAAGCTGTCGATTTACCAGTTAATCTACGTTCCTACTCTCACCTATGGTCACGACCTTTGGGTAATGACTGAAAGAACAAGATTGTGGATACAAGCGGCTGAAATGAGCTTTCTCCGTAGGATTGCTGGACTCACCCTCAGAGATAGGATGAGGAGGTCAGTCATCCGGGAGAGGCTCAGAGTAGAACTGCTGTTCCTCCACATTGAAAGGAGTCAATTGAGGTGGTATGGGCATCTGATTAGGATGCCTCCTGGACGCCTCCCACTTGAGGTGTTTCGGGCACGTCCCACTGGGAGGAGACCCCGGGGCAGACCCAGGACTCGGTGGAGACACTGTGTCTCCCAGCTGGTCTGGGAACACCTTGATGTCCTCTCTGAGGAGCTGGAGCAGGTGGCTGGGGAGAGGGAAGTCTGGGCTTCTCTGCTTGAACTGCTGCCTCCATGACCCGGACCTCCGGAAAAGCATTAGAAGATGGATGGATGGATGTTTTGGAGTGTGAATTGGACATCCCAAATATGCTATTTAAAGCTTTTAGTAGGGAGCCCAATTCTACAATAAAATGATGATGGAAATCAGTCTGATGTCTTTGTGTGCAAGAACAAACAAACATATGACAGACATATAGCACACAATCCCAGCATTTGTTTAGATTGAATTAGTAGGTGAGTTCAAGATACATAGTCAAGTTATTAAATACTACTGGAGTGAATCAACATATAAAACAAAATTACAATGGTGAAACAACTCATCAGTAAGCAAGTTTGTGTAACAAATAGCAGATTAATTATATAATGATAGGAGTTGCATTTTTAGTTTTATCTTGAAGCTGGAGATGGAAGGTGACATTTTTATATTCACATTAAGCTCATTCCAAATCTGCGGTCCTTTGCACACAATACTAAACCTAGTGGATTTTAGTCTTCGTTTTTTTCCCAGTCATTTGGTTTTGATTTCTAGTGGTAAAAGTGTGCATGGGAAGGAAGTTTGGAGTGAGTTCACATAATATATAATTGAGTATGTGGAAAACCTGATGCATTATATGGGCATTCTGGAAATAATTATGCTCAGCAAGTCTTAGAAGATTATAACGATTGAAAAGATGACTAGTCGGAGAATTATATTAAGACCATGATAAGGCTCGTAGGACTTTCTTTTGGAGAATTTCTAGTTTTTTTAGGTAAGTTGGAAATGTGTTACACCGTATGATACTACAGTAATGTAAGTGAGGCTCAAATAAAGTTTTATATAGAGTGAGAAGTGCTGAAAGTGGTAGAAAATGTCTCACTTTCAAAAAACAGAGCAGCGTATTTGGCCAGTTTCTTGGTTAGATTGTCAATGTGACATTTGAAATTGAGAAATTCGACAATGAGGACCCCCCAAAATTTTATAGAGCTAGCTCTTGTAATATACTGTCCATTAATTTTGGGGCAAAGTTCCTTGGTGCTTGTTTTTTTATTAGAACGGAACACAATTATTAATTATAATAATTAGTTTTACTGATATTAAGTGCAAGTTTGTTGTGTGTCAGGTAGACATTGGCTTGCTTGCTACCGGATAACCATGAAAACCGGTACTACCTGTCTCATGGGTCGGGCTGCCAGCGACTCAACTGGCATCCCCGCCCTTCCAAGAGCATGGAGGGTGAAACAGGGCATCCTGGCAGAACTAAAAACAATATCTGTCACAGGTCTGTGGTGGACCACTCCCAGTTACACAGGGTGAGACTGGATATCCTGGCAGATAAACACATCTGTCGCAAGGTCTGTGGTGGACTGTGCCAGTCGGTGCATTGTGACATGCACTACACAAAGAGCAGAGATAAACAAACCTATCATCTGGTCAGTCGCTGCAACAGATACTGGAGTCAGTTTGTCTTGGCTTGTCCTTGCCACTGATAATAAAAATTTCACATCATTCTGGCAAGGGATGTGTTGAGTAATAAAGAAAAAAGGTTTTCAACAATTCTTCCTTTTGTACATTTCTATGAATATTTTTCTATATACAGTAACTGTTTGGAATTGGACTGATTTCCATAATATTGAATTTGGTTGAACTCCGACAATGCGTATCAGAGTTGTTGCAGTCAGAATGGTCATAGAATAATCATGGCAAGGCATCAAACTTTGCCACGCCCCTACGGCCAAACCGTCGAGCTTTAAGAAAAGTTTTCAATAACTTTTAATGGCACATGGGAATAGATGACAGTCACCACAAATGAGATCAATTGGACAAAAACCCTAGGACGAGTTTGATCAAATGTGTGTCAGTTGTGCGAGGTGAAAATCAGGTCACTGCCACTTCGTGCCAAAATGGCTGACTTCCTGTTGGGGGTAGACCATCACTTCTGTTGAGTTTTTTGCATGTCTTGACATGATAAGCGTCTCACCTGATTTTCATCTTTCGAAAGTAAGCGTGTGCCACTCCCCACTGACTTCACATGTTAGGTGGTGCTGTAGAGCCATTTTTGTGGGGTAATTTCCTTCAAAATATTCAATTTTTCACCAGTCTTGAGGTCCCTGCAAAAAATGATGAGGTTTCATGCACGTTCACTACCCAAAAATGAGATCTTAGATGGAAAAGAAGAAAAAAAAAAAATTACAGTTACAATAGGGCTCTCGCCCACTAACTTTGTCAGTGGCTCGGGCCCTAATTAACACCGATATCATGTCTACAAGAGCTCTACAGACAGACACCACCACCAGATCTGCCACATCTGTTCTTTGTGAACAGTTTATAACCATCAAGGTTTAAGATGTCTATGTATGACTTATCGTTCAGCCAAGTTTCACTACAACCAGCTACATCAAAGCTGCAGCCTGTGTTGGTAAGTAACGTAACTAGATCATGATGATGTTTATTCAAGTTCCTGATATTTAAATGCATGAAAGAAAAATTGTATTGGTTTTTAAAAGATGCTAATTGCTCAGGAATATACTAATCACAGCTTATATTCCTATTATAGTCCATCAATTGTGTCACATCCACTCCTTCTTCATTAGACTTACTGAAGATCATTATGCACGATAGCTGTAAAAAATTACTGGGATCACACAGTAGCAATACACACTTAGAGACACAGACATAGACAAACCCTCATCCATACTGAAGACGGTCGGACAAACACACACACACAATCACACACACACTCAAATACACAAAGACACATTGTCAGCATAACAGTCCATTAGTCCCAGAGCACAGAGATACTGGCCTCGTTGCACCAGGCATCAGGTCTACCCAGTCAAGCGGGCAGAATTTAGGCCAATTCCCAAACCAAAATGAATATACGGATAAGCGGGAAAGATTGAAGGAAGAGGAAAAGTGAGTAAAAAGAAAGTAAATCATTCACCGTCTTTCGGGTTCATCAGTTGTCATGGCAGCGGGGACGCGTTGATGACATCATCATCACACGTCTGTGTTTACACTGCTAGAGAGGCAGCGTGCAAAAGTCCCAGTAGCTCCTCCTGAGGTTCAGCAGTGATGTTTTGGTCGCCGCCAGTGAGCCAATATGTGATTTGAGGATTCCATTACAGTTTTCCATTGATGTAAAGTTTATTAATGAACAAACGAGCATTCCTTTACGGTTTCTTGCCTCCATCATGATCGGGTACAGCAGCCTCCATCTGTTCATGATCTCAGGTGGAAAATGATCATTGATGGAGTAGCTGGTACCTTTTAGCTCTATACCCTTGGACATGATGGCAGCTTTCATCTTGGAATTGGTGGTTTTGGCCACAACAGGACGGGGCCTCCTCTGTTTGTCAGCTTTGGTCCTTCCGAGGTGATGCACTCTGGAGAAGCGAATAGCCACAGCCTCCTCCGGCTTCATTTTCAACTCGTTGACTAGGAATGACTTTAGAAGTTCTTCTGACTTTTGGTGAGTTTCATTTTTTACTTCTGGAAGTCCATGTATAATGATATTATCCCTCATGCTCCAACACTGCAGGTCACGTAGGTTTATTTCATGCTAAGTTTATCTTTTCGGAGTTCGGCTGTCAGACATCTGAGGTTGTTTCCTTCAAGCCTAAATAGCGCATTATCAGCCTTTGGTACCTCGATCAGTGAATTGTTGAATTCCACGGCTTGCTTTAGTTCATTAATATCAGATGTCAGCTGATCGAGTAAGTTGAGCTTTTTAAGTTGGCATTTAATAGACATTAGGGACTCATTAATGTCACAGGGTGAAGTATTGTCCACTTTGCTTGAGCTTGGTTTAGTCTGGGTGGGTTTGGATGCCGGTTTGCTACCAGGCATGACGTTGTTGTAGTACTGTGCGTCAATATAGGATTGCAAATCCTGTATTGGCTCGTCCACAGGTGAATCCAGTTTGTTATGAGTTAGTCGGTCACTTCTCCGACTAAGTTTTATGGCATAATTTGGGAGTTTTTGGTGAAGAGGTCAGCTCAGCTCAGCCCAGCTCAGCTCTGCTCAGCACTTCCTACAGTCAGCCATCTTGGCCACTTGTTAATTTACAATGAGCTGCAGGCTAATTATAACCTAAGAGTTACAGAAAATCAATATTATAAAATCATTAGTTCTTTACCAAAGAAATTGCTCAGTTTTTTGAGAGCGCTATAGTTGATGATAGAAGTGTTTGCTCCATTGACAACAGAATTTTTGTTGGGGAAAGAAATGGTGCTGAAGAAAAATGTTCAAATAAATACATAAGAAGTTTTATGCAGACAGTGGGAATGTCTACAGGTCAATGTTTTGGGGCAGCTCAGTATCAAGGGTTAAATTGGCAACAAATTTGGTAAGTTAGTGATAATATTTTTGTTAACAATAACAAAATGACATGTTTCGAGATCCAGTAAGCAGACACAGACTCAGAAGTAAACTCACTTGTCTTTATTGTGTAATGAGTGTGTGCATGTATGTGTAAATGTAGGAGCCGGGGCGAGCAGAGCACCGGACAGCCTGGCAACCCTATGGAGTAGCAGAGACAGGGAGGATTAGTGTCAACACTCAGGAGGGATTGTACAGTTATGTCTGGGTCTTAGTGTTGATGAGATGGTGAGCAGCTCAGGCTTGGCCCCAAAGGCTCCGGCCAGGGAGACAGCGTCTACAGGCTCGGTTGCAAATGGAAACAACGGAGGAGTTGTAGAAGTGTAGTGTTGGCTCCAGTCCACCGCCAGGAGGGAGAAGTCCACCGCCACGGATTTCCGCGTGTGCACAGGGGAGCAGAATGTAGAATAGTGATGCAGGAGAAGATGGCTTACTTGTCATGGGGAAGTGAATGCTCCCAGACGAACGACGAGGGATAATAGGCCTCTCTGGAGAACAACGATGAAGAGGAGGAACTTCTGGAAGACGACGATGAAGAGAAGAGATCTCTGGAGCAAGACGGAGTGGTGTGCCGGTCTCATTAGACCAGGGAGAAAGATGACTCCATGCTGACCTGCAGGCAGCACAGCTTAAATAGATCTGTTGATGAGAGAGAGCAGGTGTTCGCGCAGCTGTGGAGAATCAGGCAGGCAGAGCAAATCATCACAGTACTCCCCCCTACTTGGCACCTCTTGGCGACCGATCTAACCTACCTGGGTGTGTCTGGTGGAAGTCTCTGATGAGTTGAGGATCCAACACGATGGACGGATGCACCCAGGACCTCCACTCAGGGCTGTAGCCCTCCCAGTCCACCAGGTACTGTAGGCCGCGACCCCGTCAACGGACGTCCAGGGTGGAGTTGACCTTCCACGCCGGGTCACCATCGATCACCACTGGTGGAGGTGGCATCTTTGGAGGAGGGCACAGAGGGCTGGAAAAGAAGGGCTTCACCTGAGAGACGTGAAAGGTGGGACAGATGCGGAGGGAGGGGGGGAGAGCTAGGCGCACAGCCACAGGATTAACAATATGAGTAACGGCCCAAAAAACCGCTGAGAGAGCTTCCTCAACTCAGCCTTAAGGTTGATGTTTTTAGTTGAGAGCTATACCTGTTGACCAACCCGGTAGGGTGGAGCCAGTGTCCTGTGATGATTGGCTATGATGATGTTGTGCTCCACCGTGTGCCGCAGCGCAGTCCGGGTAGCTCTCCACAACCGGCAGCAGCCTCTCAGGTGGGCTCGTATGGAAAACAACACGGTGGTGTTATGAGCATACTCAATCCATGGTAGGTGGGTGACACACCGTAGCGCTGCCTCCAACTCCTGTTTGACCCGCTTACATTGCCCATTGCTTTGCGGGTGATACCCTGATGACAAGCTCACCATAGCCCCGATGGTGTATCAGAGTCTTCCATACCTGAGAAACAAACTGGGGCCCCCGGTCGAACACGATGTCCAGAGGGATACCATGCAGCCTCACCACATGGAGGAAGAGCAGATCCACAGTCTCCTTCGTTGTGGGCAGACCCTGCAGGGGAACAAAATGGGCTGCCTTAGAGAACCTGTCCACAATGGTGAGGATGACGGTGTGTTTTTTAGAGGGTGGAAGGCCAGTGATGAAGTCCAAGGCCACGTTGGACCAGGGCTGCCAAGGATAGGGGCAGGGTGAAGCATGCAAGCCAGAGGAGAGGAGAACATCTTGCTGGCGGCACACTGGGGACAGGTGCGGATATACTGTCCGACATCCCTCCAGCGCGAAGGCCACCAAAAGGTCCTCTGCAGAAGTACCACAGTCCGTGCCATCCCCGGGTGGCACAAGAGCTTGGAGTAGTGGTCCCAATTAATCACCTCACCCCTGATGGTAGATGGAACAAACAGCCTCCCCGCTGGTCCCCCACCCGGGTCCACCTTGTTCTCCTGTGCTTCCAGGACCTTCTCGTTGATACCCTACGACAGGGCGCCAACGATGCACGACGGGGAGATGATGGGGTGCTCAGATGCTTCTGCGGCATCTGAGGCGAATTGCCTAGTTAAGGCGTCATGCTTGGTGTTCTTGGACCCCGGACGGTAGGTGATGGTGAGGTCAAAACGGCCAAAAAACAGGGACCAACAGGCCTGGCGTGAGTTCAGACGTTTGGCCGTCCTGAGGTATTCCACGTTTTTATGATTCGTCCAGACGACAAACAGCTGGGAGGCCCCCTCCAGCCAATGGTGCCACTCCTCCAGCGCCAGCTTGACCACCAGGAGCTCCCTGTCCCCGATGTCATAATTCCTGTCCGCCGGGGAGAGGCGACAGGAGAAGAACGCACAGGGGCGAATCTTGTCGTCTACCGGGGAGCACTGAGAAAAAATGGCTCCCACGCCAGAGTCCAAGGCGTCTACCTCAACCAGGCATTGCAGAGTGGGATCCACTTGGGCCAAGATCGGAGGAGAGGAGAATTGAGATTTTAGATTCACAAATGCCGCCTCAGCCTCCTCCGTCCACCGGAAGGGCACCTTGGAGGAGGTGAGATGGGTAAGAGGAAGGGCAGTAGTACTGTAGTTTTTGATGAAGCGGTGGTAGAAATTGGCAAATCCCTGAAACTATTGTAGCTGCTTCCGGGAGGAGGGAGTCAGCCACTCTACCACCACTTTTACCTTGCCTGGGTTTGCGATGACCTCATTGACAGGTCATTGACAGGTCATTGACAGGTGGTGCACCACCGTGCACCACCTGTGCTGCACGGTGGTGCAGTGGTTAGCACTGCGGCAGCACAGTTTACCCTTGGCCGGGGGATTGTGGGGATTGTGGGATCGTGGGTTCGATCCCAGCCCCCGACCAACAGTGATCTGTGTGGAGTTTGCATGTTCTCCCCGTGTTGCGTGGGTTTACTCCGGGATTTCTCCGGTTTCCTCCCACATGCCAAAAACATGCATGTTAGGTTAATTGGCTGTTCTAAATTGTCCCTAGATATCTGTTTCCTATAGGCCCTTAGAATAGAGGGTTAGTGTTAATGAAAGCGCTTTGAGTGGTCTTTGTGACTAGAAAAGCGCTATATAAGTGCAGGTTAGTTAGTTAGTTAGTTAGTAATTATGTGAAATGATGAAGACCAGGAATGACGTCTTAGGAGCATGAAATTCACATTTTTCTGCCTTCACAAACAGCTTGTTCTCTAGTAGCCGCTGCAAGACTCCCCTCACGTGCACCTGATGCTCATCCAGGGACTGGGAAAAATTCAAAATATCATCAAGGTATACAAAGACAAATGAGCCCAAAAAGTCCCTCAACACGTCATTGATAAGCTGTCAGAATATGGCGGGGGCGTCGGTCAGCCCAAACGGCATGACGAGATATTCGAAATGACCGCTAGGGGTCCGGAACCCTGTCTTCCACTCATCACCCTCCCAAATCCGCACCAGATGGTAGGTGTTGTGGAGGTCGAGTTTGGTAAACCAGGAGGCCCCCCGGAGGGAATCAAACACCGTATTGATCAGAGGGAGAGTGTATTTGTCCTTGACGGTGATGTTGTTGAGCTCACGGAAATCGATGCATGGCCTCAGTGAGCCGTCTTTTTTGCCCACGAAGAAGAATCCCGCCCCCACCGCCGAGGAAGAAGGCCAAATTATGCCCGAGTTCAAGGACTCCTTGATATACGTTTCCATAACTTCCCGCTCCAGAGCTGACAGGCTGTAAAGCCGACTAGATGGTAGCGGGGCTCCAGACCGGAGGTTGATGGCACAATCGTATGGGCGGTGGGGGGGGGGGGGGAGATAGGGCTTGGGTCTTACTAAAGGTGGCACCCAGGTCGTGGTATTCCAGGGGAACCTTGGACAGATCCGGAGGAGGTGTGTTGGGGACACCGAGAGGCACAGATGGCGAGCAATCAGCGGACTGAAGGCAAGCACTGAGGCAAAATGAGCTCCAAGAGAATACGTTTCCGGAGCGCCAGTCAATCGTGGGATTGTGCAACTGGAGCCAGGGGTAACCTTGGATAACCGGGAAGGTGGAAACCGGAAGCACAAGCAACCTGAGCTGCTCCAGATGATTTCCAGACACTATAACTGATACAGGAGCAGTTTGTTTAGACACCACGGCCAGTGGGGCTTTGGACAGGGCCATAAGTTTAAGGAGTGTCTTCAGTTGGTGACAAGGAAGTCCCAACCAGGTTGCCAGTTCCCCAGAAATGAAGCTCTGCACGGCCCCTGAATCAATAAGAGCATGTGTGGCTATCTCGACCTGATTATGAACAAAGTGGATGGGTAACAGAAATCTGGTGAGGGGGTTGTTTTTTGTTTAGGGGTGAGTCCGTGAGTCCCCCTACTGCGACGCACGGTCTCCCTCTTTTGGCCGTATGGGACAAGTAGCTACCTCATGCTCCTCACTGCCACAATAGAGACATAGCCCTAACTCTCAGTGGCGCTGTTTCTCTGCTTGCGGTAACTTGGACTGCCCAACTACCATTAGCTCAGGGGAGTCTACAGAATCAGAGGGAGGTAGGGCTACGGGGGGGGGGGGGGTGCTGCGGGGAGCGGTGAAACTGGGTGCCCGTGTGACCGGAAGCCTTACTTTTGGTGGCCCACTCCCTGAACCAATTGTCTAGGCTAATGGCTAGGGAGATGAGCTCGGTTAACTTACTGGCCTTTTCTAGGCGGGTTAGCTCATCCCTCAGGCTAGGGCTAAGACTTTGGACAAAGATGCTGCAAAGAGAGGCATCCTCCCACCCCACCTCCGTGGCTACCACCCGGAAGTCTACAGCGTAGTCGGCTACAGATTTGCTCCCTTGCCTCAAGTTAAGTAGCTGGGAGGTAAGCACGCTATCACGGTCAGAGTGGTCAAAGACCTTGTTAAACTCACTGACGAACTGGTCATAAGTCATAGTAGTGTAGTCAGCCCTAACCATCACTGCGTAGACCCAGGCTAAAGCCCGCCTCTCCAGAAGATTTACTACATAGCCTATGTGGCTGTGACTGGTGGGAAAATCCCCTGACACCCGCTTAAAGACTATCCCACATTGCAGTAGAAATCCCCTAGCCTCCCCCAGCTTACCACTGAAGTGAGTGGGCATGGGAATTGGTGTCAGCTGAGATGGTGGAGACGGAGCAGGTTGGGGGCTAGCGGGAGTGGTGGAGCTACCTGAAGCCAGAGGAAAGGGGTGAGGACCAGACAGGCAATCCAAACGTGAACTAACCTGGACCAGCTGGGTGAGCATAACCTGTTGTTGATGTGATAACTCATCTACTCGAGCCTCTAAGATGTTAACCTTGTGCGCTAGCGCACTGTCTGCTGGGTCATTCTGACGGAGTCGTACTGACATGTTTCGAGATCCAGTAAGCAGACACAGACTCAAAAGTAAACTCAATTATCTTTATTGTATAATGAGTGTGTGCGTGTATGTGTAAATGTAGCAGCTGGGGCGAGCAGAGCACCGTACAGCCTGACAATGCTATGGAGGAGCAGAGACAGGGAGGAGGGATTGTACAGTTATGTTTGGGTCTTAGTGTTGATGAGATGGTGAGCAGCTCAGGCTTGGCCCCAAAGGCTCCGGCCAGGGAGACAGCGTCTACAGGCCCGGTTGCGAATGGAAACAATGGAGGAGTTGTAGAAGTGTAGTGTTGGCTCCAGTCCACCGTCAGGAGGGAGAAGTCCACCGCCATGAATTTCTGCCTGTGCACAGTGGAGCAGAGCGTAGAATAGTGATGCAGGAGAAGATGGCTTACATGTCGTGGGGGAGCGAGAGCTCCCAGACGAACGATGAGGGATAATAGGCCTCTCTGGAGAACGACGATGAAGAGGAGGAACTTCTGGAAGAGAACTCTGGAGGAAGACGAAGTGGTGTGCCGGTCTCATCAGACCAGGGAGAAAGACGGCTTAAATAGCTCTGTTGATGGGAGAGAGCAGGTGTGCGCGCAGCTGTGGAGAATCAGGCAGGCAGAGCGACTCATCACAGTAAAAGGAAGTTTCTTATAAAATTTTGCATCATATATACCCTGTTAAATTTTTATTTGGATGGTTTGGACTTGAAATAGATTATTCTTGTGTTTTTTGTGGACTGGAGAGTCAATCTCTCATCTGTTTGTGAATTGTTTTTACACAAAGATGCGTTGGACAGATGTTGAACATTTTATTTTGCAGAGGACTGGACAAAGAATTCTGTTTAAAAAGACACTTTTTTTTTTATTTGGACAAAAATCAATGGACAAGGACTTTGTTTATTTCATACAATTGTTATTGCTTAAAGGAAAGTTTCCAATACACAAGAAGAAGTGGACAGACTCCAGAATGAAACCAAACTTTGAACATTTTTCTTTTGAACTGAAACAATATGGCACAACTATTAGCAGTATTAAAACATAAGAAAGCTATTAAGATATTCGGTGTTCTTGAGAAATTTAGTATTTGTACATAAATATTGTACTTATGAGAAAATAACTTGAAAATAGGTAAACAGGTAAAGTCCATGTGGGCAAAACACAGATGAGGCAAACATGGAACCCGTCGACAAACCCACATGGGACCCATAAGACAGCCCAGATTTAACCTATGGCGGGGCCCACATGGGCATGCTGGCTTGGTTTGCGCTCACTGTTACATTTTATTGCATATACAAGAGGCCTGCACTACAAAGCAGGTTCAACAAACTCAGAGTGTCTTTCAGCTTTCTGGTTTCACTCACCCACACATTCAGCATTAGGATTTGTTCTACAAATATGGATATCAACTCGAGAAATGGAACCTGGGTTGATCTCTTACTGTGTGCACACTCACATAAAAGAGGTGCGTTCACAGCAAACGACCAAAAGGCAAATGAAGTGGAGTGGAGCGGTTTACCATCACCTATGAAAAACTTAATTTTCAGATTACATAAATACTGTATGACAAGTATGTTGGTATGTAATACAGGCTGAAAAAAATAGCTGCAGCAGTCAAAGAATGAAAGAAGCATGAAAAAAGCAGGGATTGTAAATGCTTTTACTTTTTTAAGCAACCCAATCTCTAAAAAAATGTACAAAATTAACATCTTCCACCCCCTCAAAAAAAATGTGCATTTTTACGTAAAACAACAAAACAAACACACCTGTATACGTATTACAAAGGTACAAGTACATCTTGAGTAATGCCTCTGTTTTAGCCAGGCTTCCGACACTCATTCAGTTGGTGGGTGGGGGATGGCGGATGGCTACTTACTTGCAGTTTCAACCAAGCTTGAGTTTGTGACCAAACAAACAGATCAAGAACAAGTCTGTTTTCTTTTATTGTGCCCCCCAACAGCAATTAAAGAGTTTACTGGAGAAAAACTGCTTATGTTTCACCGAAAATATAGCTATATACTGTATATTCAATGAAGGAAATCAGTATTTGATCGCCTGCTGAATTTGTAAGTTTACCCCCTTACAAAGAAATGAACAGTTCATAAATTTCATGGTAGGTTTATTTTAACAGAGACAGAACATCAACAAAAAAAACAAAACAAAAAAATCCAGCAAAAAATATTAAATAACTGTCATAAATTAAACTGCATTTGATCAAGGGAAATAACGTATTTTAAATAAGTATTTGATTCCCAAGCAACACGTGACTTAATAGTTGGTAGACAAACCCTCGTAGCATCGAAGAGGTCAGACGTTTCTTGTAGTTGGCCACCAGGTTTCTGCATATCTCAGAAGGGATTTTGGTCCACTCCTCTTTACAGATGCTCTCCAAATCCTGAAGGTTTCCAGACTGTCACTTGGCAACTCAAAGTTTCAGCTCCCTCCACAGATTTTCTATGGGATTAAGGTCCGGAGACTTGCTAGGGCACTCCAGGACATTGATGTGCTTCTTCTTGAGCCACTCCTTTGTTTCCTTGGCCGTATGCTATATGCACCACACACGTACATAGGTTTCCTGCATAAGCCCCTCTCAGACATCTACCTCACTTGCCTCACCTGTAGCGCCATCAGCATTGCAGGCGATATCTCCCACCCCTCAAACTCCCTCTTCAGCCCCCTGCCCTCGGGTAAAAGGTACCAAAACCTCTGGGCCCGCTCCATAAGACTGCTTTAAAGCTTCGTTCATCAGGCCATCAGGATCCTGAATCTGTCCACTTCCTCCCCTCCGGACAGTAATGCAATCACCCGCATAATAACTACCTCAGCTGTTGGCACAGAAAGGCTAGCACACCAACAGTAATGCATTTGCTGCCGTATGTCTCTGCACTTTAATTTCAACCATTTGCACAAATGCCATATCTTCTGCTGTCTTTCTGTCATTGCAATACTGATCATGTGCAGTCCTATTTGTTACTATCGGCACCTACACTACCACATTGAACTGCAACTATGGGTATTACATTGCTCATTCCATTGCAGATTCCTTCCGCTTCTTGGGCACCACCATCACCCGGGACCTCAAATGGGAGCCAACCATCAGCTCCCTCATCAAAAAGGCCCAGCAGAGGACGTTCTTTCTGCGGCAGCTGAGGAAGCTCAAGCTACCCACCAAGATGTTAGTGCAGTTCTACACGGCCATCATTGAGTCCATCCTCACCTCCTCCATAACCGTGTGGTACGCAGGAGCCACTGCCAGGGACAGACTAAGGCTGCAGCGCGTCATGCGCACTGCTGAGAAGGTGATGGGCTGCAAGCTCCCATCTCTCCAGGACCTGTACATCTCCAGGACCCGGAGGGGTGCAGGCTGGATCATAGCCGATCCTTCACACCCTGGTCACGTACTGTTTGCCCCCCTCTGTCACGCCGCACCACTCATCAGCGGCGCCACCTGCACGCACACCTGCACATCATCAGCGGCAAGGGATATAAGCCGCCTCGCCCTGAGCTTCGGCCTGAAGCCGTCAGACTTCCCCATGCATCGCTGTGAGTTCCTTCACCCTCAGCCGATTACTCTGGTAAGAAGACCTTACCTCCTTTTCCTTCCCAGTCTGCTCCCCTGTGCACAGGTGGATTCCCCGGCGGCGGATGACGCCTCTCCATCGCCTGTTCCTCGCTGCTGCACCGGGTTCTCCAGGTGGCTGTCTACCGGACCTTGTCCCTTGTTGTGCCAGTCATCTGCCCTCTCCAAGTAAGCTCCTCTCTCGCTCTCATATCTCCTGTGTTGGTGTGTGCCCGTCACCCTTCTCCTTGTGCTTTTCCCATAGGGTTGTCCGGCTGTACGGCCTCCTGCCTCCGTGCCCGAAGCAGACGCCGCCATCAACACATTTACATCCCGCAGACACACATTCATACACTCCTGTTGTTAATAAACTATTTGAACTACTCTGAGCCTGTGTGTGTGCGTCTCCTGAGCCATGCGTTATGTCAGTACGGCTTCAGCCGAACGGCTCGGCAGACGGCGGGCTCGCACACCGGCTTACCACCCTTGAGGCTCGGGTGGATCAGATAGCTTATCAGCAACAGGTTATCCTCAGTCAGTTAATATATATAAATAACCGATTGGACCGCTTGGACCTCCAACAGCCGTTCCCCCCGGCTCGTCAGGGTGGCGCGGCTCCTGCCGCTCCAGTGGCCGTCCAGCAGGCTCCGGCGGCACCGACTCGGCTCACGCCCATTCCGACCCCCGCCCGCTTTAGCAGAAAGCTCGGCGGAGCCCGGGGTTCATAATGCAATGTGTGTGTGCCGGATTGGTTATATCGGGAATCTCCTGGAGGGGCGAGCATTAACTTGGACCTACGCCGTAATGGCGAGGCCCAGTTATGCCACCCTCACATATGACCAATTCGTGAGACGCTTCCTGGAAGTCTTTGACCATTCGCGTACCGAGACGGTCCAGGTCGATCGGCTTCTCGCCCTCCAGCAGGGAAGCCGATTGGCTGCGGACTACGCGGTCGACTTCCGGGTAGCGGCGGAGGAATTAGGCTGGGAGGAACGCTCCCTCTGCGGCCTTTTCCCCCGCAGTCTCAATGATGATCTGAGGGATGAACTGGCTGGGCAGAATATCCCTGAGACGCTAGCGGAGCTAACATCCCTTGCCATCAGTTTGGACAACAGGCTGCGCGAGCGCTCCTCGGGACGGAAGTCGTCTTCTTCTCGCCCTCGTGGAGCCTCATGGAGCCTGCCCCAAGCTCGCCCCCTGGCGACGCCGCCACCATCGCGCCCTGAGGAGTCAGAGCCGATGGTGACGGGCTGGACAAAGCTCTCTCTGGTGGCGAGACAACGCCGCCGTGAGTTAAATCTCTGTATGTATTGCGGAGATAGTCAACACACGGTAGAGCTTTGTCCACAGAAGCCAAACGGCGGGGTTCGCGAGTCACTGTAGGGGGCCTCGCGGACGTCAATCGGTTAAGTCCCCTCACACAATTAAAGCTGCCCATCCGTTTCTGCCACAACTCCACTGGGCATCTCACCCACGCGCTGGTGGATTCGGGCGCGGAAGGCAGCTTTATTTCACAAAGCCTGGCAACCCGATTGGGCATCCGCTGTCAGGCACTCAGGAACCCCATCTCCCTGGTCAACCTCTCTCGAGCCTCCGTTGGGAGAGTTACGCACCAGACCGTCCCCGTCCCGGTTATTATCTCTGGAAACCACCGGGAGGGGATAACCTTTTACGTCCTGCCCAACTCTGTGTCGCCCGTCATCCTGGGGTATCCCTGGCTACGCCTCCACAACCCCGTTCTGGATTGAAAGTCCGCCGGGGTGTCGGCATCGAGTACGTTCTGCATGGGAACCTGTCTACAGTCCGCTGCCTGCTCTCCGTCCGCTTCTCCCCCTCCTACGGACGCTGCACCCCCGGACCTGTCCCTGGTGCCACTGGAATTTCACGACCTGGGTATGGTATTCAGCAAATCAAAGGCGATGTCTCTCCCTCCTCATCGGCCCTATGACTGCGCAATCAATCTCCGCCAGGGGGCACCCTTACCTTCTGGACGACTCTACAGTCTATCGGCGCCGGAGAAGGAGACAATGAACTCATACCTCAAGGAGTCGCTGAGTGCTGGGATTATCCGCCCATCGTCATCACCTGTGGGGGCAGGATTCTTCTTCGTTGGTAAGAAGGACGGATCCCTCCATCCTTGCATAGACTATCGTGCCCTTAATGACATAACGGAGAAGGATCGTTACACCCTGCCCCTCATGGACACCGCTTTCCACTCCCTCCAGGGGGTGACTTGGTTCACCAAGCTGGATCTACGCAGCGCATACCACCTCGTCCGGATCTGGGAGGGAGACGAGTGGAAAACAGCCTTCCGAATCCCGAACGGCCACTTCGAGTACCTGGTGATGCCGTTCAGGTTGACCAACGCTCCAGCCGTCTTTCAGCGCCTCATCAACGACGTCCTCCGGGATTTCATCGGCCTTTTTGTGTTCGTCTACCTGGATGACATACTCATCTTCTCCAAGTCCAGGGACGAGCACCAGGTCCACGTGAGGCGGGTCCTCCAAAGACTGCTGGAGAACCGGTTATACGTGAAGGCCGAGAAGTGTGAATTTTACGCAAAGACAACATCCTTCCTTGGGTTCATCATCTCACACGACCAGGTGCTTCCGGACCCAGAGAAGGTGAAGGCGGTGGTGGAATGGCCTACACCTGCATCAAGGAAGCAGGTGCAACAGTTCGTTGGGTTTGCGAAATTCTACCGCCGCTTCGTCCCAAATTTTGGCACCATCGTCGGTCCGCTGACCCGCCTCACGTCCCCTAAGGTCCCGTTCCGGTGGACCGAAGAGGCCACAGCTGCTTTTCAGGCGCTGAAGGCGGAGTTCTCCTCCTCCCGGGTCCTTAGCCAAGTCAACCCTGCGCTGCAGTGCATCGTGGAAGTGGACGCTTCGGACACAGGAGTGGGGGCGGTGCTATCCCAGCGGTCGCCAGACGACGGTATCAAACGGCCCTGCGCCTTCTTCTCCCGGCGCTTGTCCCCGGCGGAGAGGAATTACGACGTGGGTGACAGAGAGCTCCTCGCCATCAAGCTCGCGCTACAGGAGTGGCGTCACTGGCTAGAGGGGGCGGACCTGCCGTTCGTGGTCCTGACGGACCACAAGAACTTGGAGTACCTTAGGTCTGCCAGGCGCCTGAACGCCCGCCAGGCGCGCTGGTCCTTGTTCTTCGCCAGGTTCCAATTTACCATCACCTTCAGGCCTGGCTCCAAGAACGGCCTGCCCGACGCCCTCTCTAGGCAATTCGCCCCTGAGGAGTCGGAGGACACGGTCCACACCATCCTACCCAGGTCGTGCGTCGTGGGAGCCGTCACCTGGGACATCGAGAGCAAGATCCGGAAGGCGCAGGAAGTGGAACCTGACCCTGGCGGCGGACCGGAGGGGAGGCTGTTCGTGCCATCCACGGTCCGAGGAGAGGTCATCCACTGGTTGCACACATCCAAGCTCACCTGTCACCCTGGCTCCTCCCGGATGATTGACCTCCTCCAGCGGTCCTTTTGGTGACCGGGCCTGCGGAAGGACGCTGCCCGCTATGCCCGGGCCTGTCCAGTTTGTGCCACCAACAAGTCGGGTAATGCCCCTCCAGCGGGTTTGCTCCAGCCTCTGCCCGTTCCTGGCAGGCCCTGGTCGCATATCGCCCTGGATTTCATCACCGGACTCCCAGTCTCGAACACCTACGATACCATCCTGACCATCGTGGACCGCTTCTCCAAGGCGGTACACTTCATCCCCCTACGAGGTCTCCCAACTGCCCTGGAGACGGCGGACCTCCTCATCCAACACGTGGTCAGGCTGCATGGGATTCCAGTGGACGTGGTCTCGGACCGGGGGCCCCAATTTTCTTCAGAGGTTTGGAGGTCATTCTGCAACGCCTTAGGAGCCAAGGTGAGCCTCTCCTCCAGCCATCACCCCCAATCCAACGGGCAGTGTGAGCGGACCAACCAGGAGCTGGAGGCTGCGCTCCACTGTGTAACGGCGTCCAAACCTACGTCCTGGAGTAACCACCTCGCCTGGGTTGAATACGCCCATAACACCGCTCGCTCTTCTGCTACAGGGATGTCCCCCTTTAAGGCGTCCCTGGGTTACGACCCCCCGCTGTTCCCAGCGCAGGAGAGTGAGGTAACTGTCCCCTCAGTACGGGCGCATCTCAGGCAGTTCCGCTCCATCTGGGTGTCAGCGCGCAATGCGCTTTTACGCACGGCGGAGCGCAACAGAGCCGTGGCGGACCGGTACAGAAGACCTGCCCCGGCGTACAGAGTTGGTCAGCAAGTCTACATGTCGACCCAGGATGTGACTTTAAAGGGCGAGAGGAGGAAGCTGGCACAGCACTTTATAGGTCCTTACCCCATCACCAGGATCGTCAACCCGGTGGCTGTGCGTGTAGCTATTCCCCCCTCCCTCTGCATCCATCCCACCTTCCACGTGTCCAAGGTGAAGCTGGCAGTCTCCGATCCCCTTTGCCCTCCTTCTGCTGCGCAACACGCGCCCCGGATGATTGGTGGCCATCCGGCCTGGTCCGTCGCCTCCATCCTGGACTCCCGGCACCGGGGTCATGGGTTGCAGTACTTGGTGGACTGGGAGGGCTATGGGCCTGAACAGCGACAGTGGGTACCCTCGTCGTTTGTGTTGGACCCGTCGCTCATCGCTGATTTCCACCGAGTGCACCCAAGGAGGCCATCGCCAGGAGGCGCTGCTAGAGGGAGGAGTACTGTCACGCTGCGCCGCTCATCAGCGGCGCCACCTGCACGCACACCTGCACATCATCAGCGGCAAGGGATATAAGCCGCCTCGCCCTGAGCTTCGGCCTGAAGCCGTCAGACTTCCCCATGCATCGCTGTGAGTTCCTTCACCCTCAGCCGATTACTCTGGTAAGAAGACCTTACCTCCTTTTCCTTCCCAGTCTGCTCCCCTGTGCACAGGTGGATTCCCCGGCGGCGGACGACGCCTCTCCATCGCCTGTTCCTCGCTGCTGCACCGGGTTCTCCAGGTGGCTGTCTACCGGACCTTGTCCCTTGTTGTGCCAGTCATCTGCCCTCTCCAAGTAAGCTCCTCTCTCGCTCTCATATCTCCTGTGTTGGTGTGTGCCCGTCACCCTTCTCCTTTTGCTTTTCCCATAGGGTTGTCCGGCTGTACGGCCTCCTGCCTCCGTGCCCGAAGCAGACGCCGCCATCAACACATTTACATCCCGCAGACACACATTCATACACTCCTGTTGTTAATAAACTATTTGAACTACTCTGAGCCTGTGTGTGTGCGTCTCCTGAGCCGTGCGTTATGTCACCCTCCCCTCAGGTAGAAGACTTCGGTCCATTCAGACTAAAACCTCCCGGCACATGAACAGCTTTTTCCCCTCTGCCATCAGACTGCTGAACATTAAGTGACTTATTGACTCTCGTGCACTATATACTGCAGCACAACCAGACTCATGTCATTCATCACTGTTTTTCTGTTGCATTATTGACTGCACTATGTGGTACCCCATATTATCTGCTACTTGCTAATTTATTTAAAACTGCCTTGACTAGTATTACTCATTATTATTATTATTATTATTATTATTATTATTATTATTATTATTATTATTATTATTATTATTACTTATTACTTATTATTCTACACTTATTGCATGTTTTTAGTCTCTTAGTTTTTTAGTTTATCTCTTTATCTCATCTTGTTTTTAATGTTGCAGCATGGCACCGAGACAAATTCCTAGTTTGTGTACTACATGAACAATGGCAATAAATCTGACTCTGATTCTGATTCTGATTCTGATTCATCATCTGTCTGTATATACTAGGATTGCTGGGTTTTATCATCATTAATCGTTTAACTCTATTTGCACTATGGGAGTTCTGGGTCTATCTTTTGTTGCCATTTGCACTATGGGTTGCATTACTGTACATAGACTGCTGTTGTTGTTGTTTACTTTTTCCAGCCTTATTCCTTTTTCTTTTTATATTATGCACGCCAATGAAGAGAGAGAGGGAAACACCATTTCACTTCTCCTGTATGTCCTGTACGTATAGTAGTATTGACAAATAAAATCTTTGAGTCTTTGAATCTCGAATCTTTGAATGTTTTGGGTCCCTGTCATACTGAAAGACCCATCCATGACCCATCATCAGTTTTCTGATTAAGTCCAGGAGGTTCTCCTCCATAATTCTCCAGTGCATGGCCTCGTTCACTGGCCCCTCAATGTGGTGATATCTTCCGGTACCCTTAGCAGAGAAACAGCCCCAAAGCAGAATGTTTCCACCACCATGTTTGACAGTGAGGATGGTGTTCTTGGGGTCATATTGAGCATTTCTCTGCTTCCATATACGGCGAGTTGAGTTGATGCCAAAGAACTCAATTTCAGTCTCATGTGAACATATCACATCCTCCCAAGCCTTCTTTGAATCATTCAGGTGTTCACTGTCAAAGTTCAGATGTGTCTTCCTTAGCATGGGGACCATGAGAGGACTGCAGGATCTCAATCCATTATGGTGAAGTGTGTTACCAAACGTTTTCTTGGTGATTTTGGTCCCAGCTCCCTTGAGAACATTAACAAGCTCCTCCTGTGTAATTCTGGGCTGATCTCTCACCTTTCTCAGAATCATCCATCCTTACCCCACGAGGGGAAATCTAGCATGTAGATCCAGAGCGAGGGCGATTGTTATTTTATATTTCTTCCACTTTCGAAGTATCACACCAACAGTGGTCTCTTCCTCACCAAGCTTCTTGCTGGTGGTCTTGTAGTCCATTACAGTCTTGTGCAGGACTACAATGTGTAGACCTGCACATCCTTTGACAGCTCTTTCGTCTTGCTCATGGTGATGGCAAAGTTTACATTTATGAGATAGATTCTGTGACAGGAGTCTTTTATAGACATAGCGAGTTGAGATTCGGAGTACTTTCCCATAGGGACAAGACTAATTTTTGTTCCTCATGGATACATAACTTGTCTGTTGTGGGTCAGAATTCTTGCTTATTGGTAGGGGATCAAACACCTATTTCCCTTGATCAAATGCAAATTAACTGATAACCCTTATTTATTTTTTTTCTGTCTCTATCTTCTACTTCTGTCTCTATTTTCTGTCTCCATCCATCCATCCATCCATCTTCTACCGCTTTTCCGGAGGTCCGGGTCGCGGAGGCAGCAGTTCAAGCAGAGAAGCCCAGACTTCCCTCTCCCCAGCCACCTGCTCCAGCTCTTCAGAGGGGATACCAAGGCGTTCCCAGACTAGCTGGGAGACATAGTCTCTCCACCGAGTCCTGGGTCTGCCCCGGGGTCCCCTCCCAGTGGGACGTGCCTGAAACACCTCAAGTGGGAGGCGTCCAGGAGGCATCCTAATCAGATGCCCATACCACCTCAACTGACTCCTTTCAATGTGGAGGAGCAGCGGTTCTACTCTGAGCCTCTCCCGGATGACTGAGCTCCTCACCCTATCTCTGAGGGTGAGTCCAGCAATCCTACGGAGAAAGCTCATTTCAGCCGCTTGTATCCGCGATCTCGTTCTTTCGGTCATTACCCAAAGCTCGTGACCATAGGTGAGATATAACACCCTAGGCCGCAGGTTGTTATCGTATCATCAGACCTGCGACCGTATGTCTTGGACACCCGAGTAAAGAGAGGTGCAGAGCTGTCAACTGATCACCACCTGGTGGTGAGTTGGATCCGATGGCAGGGGAGGAAGCCATTCAGACCTGGTAGACCCAAACGTATAGTGAGGGTGTGCTGGGAGCGTCTGGCTGAGGCCCCTGTCCGGGAGGTCTTCAACTCCCACACACATATGGACACCCTTATGCTTGAACATGGTGTTCGTTATAGACAGACTGTGGTTAGCACAGAAGTCCAATAACTGAACACCACTCGGGTTCAGATCGGGCAGGCCGTTCCTCCCAATCACCCCCCTCCAGGTTTCACTGTCGTTGCCCACGTGCGCATTGAAGTCCCCCAGTAGGACAATGGAGTCTCCAGGAGGAGCACCCTCCAGCACCCCAGCCACAGACCCCAAAAAGGGCGGGCACTCCGAAGGTTATAGGAAGGTTTATTTTAACAGATAGAGACAGAAAATCTCTATCTGTTAAAATAAACCTTCCATAACTTTATGGAAGGTTTATTTTAACAGATAGAGATTTTCTGTCTCTATCTGTTAAAATAAACCTTCCATAAAGTTATGCACTGTTCATTTCTTTGTAAGGGAGTAAACTTACAAATTCATCAGAGGATAAAAATTTCCCCCACTGTGTATAGTGAGCATTGGTATGCTTGCTACCAGATAGCCATGAAAACCGATACTACATGTCTCATGGGTCGGGCCGTTGGCGTCTCAACCGGCAACCCTGCCCTTTCGAGGGTGTGAAGGGTCAAACTGGGCATCCTGGCAGAACTAAAAACAATATCTGTCACAGGTCTGTGGTGGACCTGTGACACCCCAGTTACACGGGGTGAGACTGGACATCCTGGCAGATAAGCACATCTGTCGCAAGGTCTGTGGTGTACTCTTGCCAGTTGGTGCATCGTGACATGCGCTACACAAAGAGCAGAGATAAGCAAACCTATCATCTGGTCAGTCACAGCAACAGATACTGGAGTCAGTTTGTCTTGGCCTGTCCTTGCCACTGATAATACCTCTATCTGCCAAGAATGTGCCGCTTGTCCAGCAAAAGTTAGCAGTACTCAATTACTTTGCAAGCAGTTTCATGAAATGGTCAGTCAGAGAGCAACTCATACCGGCTTGGACGTTGCTGGGATTAACAAGGTCAGGAGTTCCTGGCGGTGGAAGGCAAAGGACAGAGCTGCGTGAAGGAATCTGATCAGACCTAAATGGAACAGTCATTGTCGCTCCTGACAGACTGCTATGATGATGATGATGATGATATACAGTGGGGTAAAAAAGTATTTAGTCAGCCACCAACTGTGCACGTTCTCCCACTTAAAAGATGAGAGAGGTCTCCAATTTTCATCATAGGTATACCTCAACTATGAGAAACAAAATGAGAAAAAAAAAATCCAGAAAATCACATTGAAGGATTTTTAATGAATTAATTGGTAAATTCCTCGGTAAATTCCAGCACTCTTTTTACCTTCTGCCACGCTCTGCACCTGATGAGACAAGTTAGGAGAGCTGAATATTAAAACGCTGCTTTTAAACAAAATCGCCTCATTATTTCCAGCTCCTCTACACTGTAAGTGTAGAGGAGCTCTAAGTATACTCTAAGTATACTCTAAGTATTTGGTCAATAACAAAAGTTTATCTCAATACTTTGTTATATACCCTTTGTTGGCAATGACAGAGGTCAAACGTTTTCTGTAAGTCTTCACAAGGTTTTCACACACTGTTGCTGGTATTTTGGCCCATTCCTCCATGCAGATCTCCTCTAGAGCAATGATGTTTTGGGGCTGTCGCTGGGCAACACGGACTTTCAACTCCCTCCAAAGATTTTCTATGGGGTTGAGATCTGGAGACTGGCTAGGCCACTCCAGGACCTTGAAATGCTTCTTACGAAGCCACTCCTTCGTTGCCCGGGCAGTGTGTTTGGGATCATTGTCATGCTGAAAGATCCAGCCATGTTTCATCTTCAATGCCCTTGCTGATGGAAGGAGGTTTTCACTCAAAATCTCACGATACATGGCCCCATTCATTCTTTCCTTTACACGGATCAGTCGTCCTGGTCCCTTTGCAGAAAAACAGCCCCAAAGTATGATGTTTTCACCCCCATGCTTCACAGTAGGTATGGTGTTCTTTCTCCTCCAAACACGACAAGTTGAGTTTTTACCAAAAAGTTCTATTTTGGTTTCATCTGACCATATGACATTTTCCCAATCCTCTTCTGGATCACCCAAATGCTCTCTAGCAAACTTCAGACGGGCCTGGACATGTACTGGCTTAAGCAGGGGGACACATCTGGCACTGCAGGATTTGAGTCCCTGGCGGTGTAGTGTGTTACTGACGTAGCCTTTGTTACTTTGGTCCCAGCTCTCTGCAGGTCATTCACTAGGTCCCCCCATGTGGTTCTGGGATTTTTGCTCACCGTTCTCGTGATCATTTTGACCCCACGGGGTGAGCTCTTGCGTGGAGCCCCAGATCGAGGGAGATTATCAGTGGTCTTGTATGTCTTCCATTTTCTAATAATTGCTCCCACAGTTGATTTCTTCACACCAAGCTGCTTACCTATTGCAGATTCAGTCTTCCCAGTCTGGTGCAGGTCTACAATTTTGTTTCTGGTGTCCTTTGACAGCTCTTTGATCTTGGCCATAGTGGAGTTTGGAGTCTGACTGTTTGAGGTTGTGGACAGGTGTCTTTTATACTGATAACAAGTTCAAACAGGTGCCATTAATACAGGTATCGAGTGGAGGACAGAGGAGCCTCTTAAAGAAGAAGTTACAGGTCTGTGAGAGCCAGAAATCTTGCTTGTTTGTAGGTGACCAAATACTTATTTTACCGAGGAATTTACCAATTAATTCATTAAAAATCCTTCAATGTGATTTTTCTGGATTTTTTTTTTTCTCATTTTGTCTCTCATAGTTGAGGTATACCTATGATGAAAATTTGAGACCTCTGTCATCTTTTAAGTGGGAGAACTTGCACAATTGGTGGCTGACTAAATACTTTTTTTCCCCACTGTATATGTATATATATAATTCTACCTTAGTTTATTCCAGCACCTATTTTCTATGTTATTATTTCATCATCTTTATCGTGCACTGAACTACTGACTAGTAGATTTGTGGAGCATCCATCCATCCATGTTCTACCACTTAACAAGGGATCCAGGTCATGGGGGTGTCAGTCCAGGAACAGTTTCCCAGACTTCAGGCCAGTTCACATAGCACCATGATCCCCATAATTCCTCCTGCAGGTGTTGAGCCCACTGGAGGGTGGACTTGATCCAGGGTGGATCTTTTGGGTACACTGGGTCCCTGACGTAACATTTTTCATGGAGATCCACTGGACCGCTCTTAGTCTGGCCATTCACCCAGGCCCAATTGCCTTGGGAGACCCTACCAGGGGCAAGTTGCCCCTGACAACATAGCTCCTGGGATCATTTGGGCATTCAAACCCCTTCACCATGATAAGGTGGTGATCCACGGAGCGGATGTGGGGATGTTATTTTAAAATAGCAAATTAATGAATCTTGAATTTTTTTGAAAGTAGGAGTGCCTATCAGTTATACTGTGCAGTCTATGCCGAGATAATACAGCTATTCAGAGAAATGCATCCTTATAAATTTGTTTTATATTGGTTGTAGTAAGAAAAAAAGACGCAAAAATAAGGGACTCCTAGCTTGACCTGACCCCTGCAGAGTAGCTTACCTTAACAAATAATGTTCATCTCCCCTTAATGGGGGGGGGGGGGGGGGCTCTCTTCAAACACCAAAGGAGGTGGATTTCATTTTGCAAAGGATTTAATTGGCTGGAGAGTTGCCCTGATACACAGAGTGTGCGCTTATCTGTATCTTTCCATGTTCCTGACCAGGTTTGATTCACAGTATAGGTTGTCATGGTGCTCTGTCATAGCTTCATAGTACAGGAAACAAAGGGTTAACCCTAAAGTCACTCCAATAAGCCTAAATCCTGCTACGTAGTACAAGCCCTAGTTTGCTCTTTTTGTGATTTGGTGTCCTGTCTTTTGGATGAACCAACCATTGCCGCAGAGTATTTTTGGATTTGAAGTACAAAGGTATCTTATCTTTAGAGACATTCCTGCAAAACTTTTCAGAGAGCCTAGCCACATATGAATTACCTATATGATTTTCTTTTGATTTTAAGATGTACTTTTCCTTATGACCTAGGAATCTTCTTGCATTTCATGTGTGTTTTGATTAAGGTCCACTCTGGATAACTATACTGTTTTAAGGCTTGCTTTAAATACAGGTGCATCTCACTAAATTAGAATATCATCAATAAGTTGATTTATTTCAGTAATTCAAATCATAAAATGAAACTCATATTTTATATAGATTCATTACAGACAGAGTGATATATTTCAAGTACTTATTTCTTTTAATTTCAATAGTTATGGCTCCCAGCTCATGAAAACCCAAAAATCAGTTTCTAAAAAAAAATAGAATATTACGTAAGATCAATTTTAAAAATTTGATTTTTTTTTTTTTTTAATAGAAATGTTGGCCAACTAAAAGTATTTCCATGCACACACTCAATACTTGGTCAGGGCTCCATTTGCATGAATTAATACTGCATCTCTGTGGCATGGCATGAAGGTGATCTGCCTGTGTTACTGCTGAGGTGTAATGAAGGCCCAGGTTTCTTTGGTAGTGGCCTTCAGCTCATCTGCATTGTTGGGTCTGGTGTCTCTCATCTCCTTTTTGACGATACTTCATAGATTCTGTCTGGGGTTTAGGTCAGGAGACAGTGGAGATGATTGTAGACTTCAGGAAAGTCACTACCCCTCTGCCCCCCCTCACCCTCTCAGGCTCTCCCATCACCACTGCTGATTCCTTCCGCTTCCTAGGCACTACCATCACCAGGGACCTCAAATGGGAGCCGACCATCAGCTCACTCATCAAAAAAGCCCAGCAGAGGATGTTCTTCCTGCGGCAGCTAAGGAAGCTCAAGCTACCCACCAAGATGTTAGTGCAGTTCTACACAGCCATCATCGAGTCCATCCTCACCACCTCCATAACCGTGTGGTACGCAGGAGCCACTGCCAGGGACAGACTAAGGCTGCAGCGCGTCGTGCGCACTGCTGAGAAGGTGATTGGCTGCAAGCTCCCATCTCTCCAGGATCTGTACATCTCCAGGACCCGGAGGCGTGCTGGCCGGATCATAGCCAATCCCTCACACCCTGGTCACGTACTGTTTGCCCCCCTCCCCTCTGGTAGAAGACTTCGGTCCATCCAGACTAAAACCTCCCGTCACATGAACAGCTTCTTCCCCTCTGCCATCAGACTGCTGAACACTAAGTGACTTATTGACTCTCGTGCACTATGTACAGCAGCTCAACCAGACTCATGTCAATCATCACTGTTTTCTTCCTGCATTACCGACTGCACTATATAGTTCTCCACAGTATCTGCTGCTCGCTAATATATTTTAACTGCTGACCAGTACCACTTACTCTTATTCTACACTTTATTGCATGTATAGTTTATTTCTTTTATCTTATCATGTTTAATGTTGCAGCATTGCACCGAGACAAATTCCTAGTTTGTGTACTACATGAACAATGGCAATAAACCTGATTCTGATTCTGATTCTGATTCTGATTCTGAGGAGAGTTTGCTGGCCAGTAAAATATGGTGATACTGTGGGGACACACATTCGTGACCTGCTTTTGGACTCACATTTTAGACCAGAGCAAAGGCAGAGCTTCTGTGGTTATTACAGGAAGCTGCAGGAGAGTTAGCTTTGGTATGCAAAGCTTGAGACTGTGAGATATAATTAAGGGATTAATGAGGGGATGCATTGTAGATAGTGGTGTGATATCATCCAGAGAGGATGCATTGTTGCTGTTATATCTTTCACCCATTACGTTACTTAATATAACAATAATAACTCGGACCATCGACGTATCGTTAACGGTTTATTGGTTAGCAGCCACTCATAGCACACAGCCAACGACAACACACTCAACATACACTACTACATTACCCATAATGCTTTGCACAAGACACTACGACAGGTGCCGTAGTAAACCAAAATACATGACATCTCCTCCCCTCTTACAATAGATGTCCTACAGGAGATATCAAGTGTCTGCTGCAATTCTTGTGTCTTTGTTTGTCTCTTTTTTTTTTTTCTGTAATTATTATGCTACCTTAGGAGTGAGGGTAGACTACCTCATCCCATAACTGTACCCCTGGGGATTATTCTGCCCCATAAATGTGGGTCAGTTGCTGTCTAGTCTAATAACTCAGACGGACAGGAGGTCGTCGCTCCCTGGTAGGGTATCGGCGCTCTGCAGGAACATGAGTCTGTGCTCTTTCTGATGTGGAGGTTGCTTCTGGTGCTGATGCAGAAGAAGATGTCACATCTCCAGCTGGAACTCCGGTCTCTGAAGTGGTTGAGTTCTGCACTGGTGTAGGTGGATCGTTAGGATATCCAAGAGACGGTTCTGCAGGCGCTGGTGGTGTCTGCAGGAGTTGATCCACGTGCCTTTTCCAAACACTGTCCGTGGTTTGAACTTTATATGAGACTGGTCCAGTTTGTGCGATAACAGTTGCAGGAACCCACTTAGGTTCACCTCTGTAGTTCCTGGCCAGCACAGATTCTTCTGACGTGAACGCTCTGTCCTTTGCCCGATGTCCTCTGTGCATAATTTGTTTCTCTTGTTGCTTTTGCACAGTGTCCTTTAATCCTGAAGGTTTAAAAAGGTCAAAGGTAGTGAGCAGATCTCTCTTGAACATCAGACTAGCAGGGGTTGTCTTTGTGATTGCATGTGGAGTGTTGCGGTAGTTTAGCAGGAACTTGTGCAGCCTCTGATGCAGTGTTCCTTGACCTTGTGATGCTTTCAACGCATGTTTCATTGTCTGCATAAACCTTTCTGCAAGGCCGTTCGTCGCAGGATGGTATGGAGCTGATTTAACCACTTGCGCTCCGTTGTTCCGCGGGCGGGCAAGTCTCTGCATCCTATGACGCACGAGGGCGCGCGAGAGCGTGCTCGTGTGCCCTCGTGCGCATGACGCATGATGCTGGTGATGGTGATGTAGTAGCGTCCAAGCGCCACTCAAAAAAAAACTGCGGAGACAGCCGCGAACAGATTAGTTCATCTGATTGACCTCTCATTCGACTAATAAGAGCCTTGAATTGGGTTTCTGAAACCTTGAAGAACCAATGAATGAAAATCTAGGAAGGAGGACCCGCCTACTGTGAACGCAGGAGCCAATTGAAGCACAGAAATTCAGGCTGGGTGAAGCGATATTTACTGCTGCAGAAGGACTCTGTACGAATCTCCTACAGACCCAGGCTCACCCAGCAGCATGGAGAACACCCACAAGTGGGACCTGCACTCATTCCAGGAGAATAGACGGAGGCCGACGACAAAAGTCGTAAATCATTCGCCAAAACGCCAATAATGGAATTATGTTGATCGGGATCCATGAGCGGAGCAGCGTCGCGTTCGTCTGACGCGTGGGAAGAGCTGTTCGCCACGACTCTGCTGCTTTGAAGAGGTAAGGTGTTATAAGCTAAATTATTATTTATCCCTGAAAACTGTAATCCAAAAATGACTTTTGACCGATCGGTAAATTACAACTGTACTGCGCACGAAATACGAAGTGCGTGCGCCGCGATAAACGGTTCATTTGCCGTGTTCGGACCGTGAACGCCCCTCCCCCCCCCCCCGCTGCAGAAGAGGAGCGGGGGGGGGGCACGGTCTGAACTCTCCCCGGTCCGCGGGGGGGAAGCATATCAGTCTATTCCATCATGTAGCGATGGCCCTCTTCTGTAGCGAGGGGGGGGGGGGGCGTTCACGGTCCGTTCACGGTTCCCCCCACACACACACACACACAGTAGCGAGGGGGGGGGAGCCGCTGTGAAAACATGCAAGGAAAAAAAAAAAGAGTGTATTCCGTCATGTAGCGAGGGCCGAATTTGGTCCTTGGTAGCGGGGGGGGGGGGGGGACCGACCCCCTGCCCACACACACACACACACACACACAGACACAGCCCTGAGTGTGACCTTTCATTAGAGCCTAAAATGAAGATTCTACATTGAATTATTCAAAAGTTACAGATGTTTTTCCAAACTGTGCCATTTGGCACAATTTGGCACAGTTCCATAACGCCTGGGAACAGCCTGAGAACAAAGTTGTGTAAAATATTCATTTTTGGTGGTATTGTTACCAAATTTGGATCTCAGCTGGATAACACTTGGTTCTACATTTCTGTTGCATTTTCCAACCGGATCGGACAGCTGTGTGTTATTTACAAGCATTTGTATCCAAAAAAACACTGTGTCCAATTTTTTTTTCTTCAAGTTCAGTATGTTTAGATGACTGTAACTCAGTGGCCGGAGCACGTAGAGAGATTATGTTTTTTTTGCCAAAAAATTCAAAGTGTTTTCTTTTAAATGAGACCAACCCCATGAAGATGCTCCAAAGGGTTGAATAACAGCTTTCGATTTACTTTGGGCATGTTATTTTTGGGCATTTTTAGGAAAATTGCCCGGAGTGCAAGTGGTTAATGTGCTGCACTCCATTAGCTTGTAGAAAAGTATCCATTTCTTGTGAAATTAACTGAGGTCCATTGTCAGAAACTAGTTGTATAGGAGACCCAGAACGACTAAACATTTCTCCTAATGCTTCTGTGGTCTTCTCTGTGGTGGTTGACCTCATAATAGCCACTTCAGTCCATTTACTATATGCATCCACAGCAACGAGAAACATTCTGTCCTCAAACAGACCTGCAAAGTCAATGTGCACACAATGCCATGGCTCCTGTGGGAACTCCCAGGGATGGAGAGGAGCCAATGGTGGGTTTTTCCGTACCTTGTGACACGATGAACAACTTTTGGCTATTTCTTCAATCTGCTTGTCAATGTTTGGCCACCAAAAATAGCTTCTCGCTATTTCTTTCATTCTCACGATTCCACTATGTCCTGCGTGAAGTTGCTGTAACACTTTTGTTCGACATGACAGGGGAATAATCACTCTCCTCCCCCACAGCAAACAACCCGACTGAACAGACAATTCTGTCCACTTCCCAAGGAAGGGCTTCAAGGTTGCGTCATCACCCGCAGGTTGTCCTTTAATGATCAAGTCCATGACTGCCGACAACACAGGGTCATTTCTAGTCCCCTTTTTCACCTGCACAGCTGAAACAGGTGCATTTTCTACCTCTGTGAAATAGAAGATGTCCACAATGCTTGACTCTGGCTTCATGACAGGAAGTGGTAATCTGGATAACCCATCTGCATTACCATGACAGTCTGACTTTCGATACCTGATGTCATAGGAGTGTCCTGACAACAGCAACGCCCACCTCTGCAGTCGGGACGCTGCAAGAGATGGTATTCCTGTGTATGGTCCAAGGATGGTTGTGAGAGGTCGGTGGTCAGTAAAAAGTGTAAACTTCCGTCCATACAAGTACTGGTGGAATTTTCTGACACCAAACACAATGCTCAGAGCCTCTCTTTCTAGTTGAGCATAGTTAGCTTCTGCCTTGTTTAATGTCCTTGACGCAAAAGCGATTGGCTTTTCCTCACCGTCTAGCATTACGTGGGAAATCACCGCCCCTACGCCATAAGGAGAGGCGTCGCAGGCAAGCTGGATCGGAAGTGACGGGTTGAAGTGGGTCAGAACCTCTGATGCCATCAGCGCATCCTTTGCCTTCTGAAAAGTCTCCTGACAGCTTGCTGTCCACTTCCATGCTTCCTCTTTGCGCAGCAGGTTATGCAGTGGTTTTAATAGTGATGCCAAGTTTGGTATGAACCGTCCATAATAGTTCAGCAGTCCTAAGAAAGACTTCAGCTGACTGACATTTTGGGGTGGAGGTGCATCCACAATGGCTGTGATTTTCGATGGTGCAGTGTGTAGTCCCTTAGCATCGATCACATGACCTAAGTATTCCACGGATGACTGGAAAAACTCGCATTTATCCTTGCGGATTCTCAATCCATATTCCTCCAGTCTCTTGAGAGTTGCATCCAAGTTGCGCAGATGCTCTTCATCATCTGCTCCTGTACACAGGATATCATCCAGGTAGCACTGCACTCCTGGTAATCCACTCAGGATTTGATCCATAGTTCGCTGAAAAAGTGCTGGAGCAGATGTGATGCCAAAAGGCAGTCGCCTGTATCTGAAGAGTCCTTTATGGGTGTTGATAGTCAGCATTTCACGTGACTGCTCGTCTACATGCATTTGTAAGTAAGCCTGGTTGAGATCTATTTTGCTTAACTTTTGTCATCAATCAGTGGAAGGGGATACTGCTCTGCTGTTAGTACAGGGTTTACTGTTACCTTAAAGTCTCCACATGTTCGGATTCCTCCGTCCTTTTTGGGTACTGGAACTATGGGCGTGGCCCACTCACTGGTTGTCACAGGCTCCAGCACTCCATTCTTTACCAGAGCATCCAAGTCAGCCTCCACCTTTGGTCTGATGGTGTACGGCACTGGCCTGGCTTTCATGAACACTGGTTTACTGTCAGGTTTGACATGCAGCTTCACTATAATTTTGTTCATGCTGCCTAACTCATCACGAAAAACCTTTTTGTGCTTTTCTAGTATGGCCCGCAGCTGAGTGGAACTGTGTGACAGCTTCCTTACTTCTTGCCAGTCAAGTTGGATTTTCTTTAGCCACACACGCCCCATTATAGCTGGACAGTTGTTCTTGGTAACATAAACTGGAAGCTCAGCAGTTTGGCCATTGTACTGAACAGTTACCTCTGTCATCCCTTTCATGGGCACTCGGTGTCCAGTATACGCCCTGAAGACGGTGTCTGAAGGTCGGAGTGGACGATGTTTCAGAAACTTCTTGTAAATGCCATGCGACACAAGTGATGCCTTTGATCCGGTGTCTATCTGCATTTTAATAAAATGTCCCTCCACTTTTGGTTTAGTCCAAAAGCCTTCTGAGCCTTCATTCACATTCATAATCCGGACAGTATTTATTGCAGTTGACACCTCTTCCTCTGAGGAGTCGCTCACTCTGTCCTCGCCATGTTTAACTGTGTGAACATTTCTTTTCTTTTTGTATTTTACCATGTCACTTTTATTCCTTGTCTTTGGGCCTTTGTCTTTGCTCCTTTTGCTTCTACATGCCCGCTGCACGTGGCCTTTTTTTCCACAGTTGTTACAGTCCATCTCTCTGTACCAACAGTCATTAGGAAGGTGTCCCACCTTGCCACAGTGGAAACATGGACCTGTTGCATTGGTTTTACCACTGCTGAGTTTATGTACTCTGCCTGTAGCATGCAGTTGGTGTGCTTCTTTGGAAGCCATCTCCATCATCACACTAATGTTAATGGCTCTTTCAAGCGTCAATCACTTTCTGTGAGTAACTTCTTCTGTGCTGCTTCATTTCGTAGTCCACACACAAGCCTGTCTCTTAATGTGTCATTTAAAACATCTTTAAATTCACAGTGTTCGGCTAACTTGCGTAGCGCTGCAACAAACATGTTAACAGACTCACCCTCTTCTTGGTTACGTCTGTGAAACCTGTATCTTTCTGCAATCACTAGAGGCTTGGGTGAGAAGTGGTGGGTCAGTGTGTCCACCAGCTCTTTGTAGGTTTTAGAGCCTGGCTTTGCTGGCTGTAGGAGGTTACGTAGTAGGTTAAATGTCTTGGGACCCATCACACTCAGAAAAGTGGGCACTAACTTTTCATCCGTTATTCCATTGGCCGTGACGAAATAGTCAAAGCGCTCAGTATAGGAGCTCCATTGCTCCGCGCTCTCATCAAAGGGCCCGATAGAGCCAATGACTCCAGCCATTTTAACACTCCTAGTTGAATTTTTTTTTTTTTTTTTTTGTTTTTTTGTTACTTATTTGTACCCATAGGTAGACTTGGTTTGCAGTCTGGTGACAAGCCACCGGCTGCTGGTCGCTGCGTGCGCGAGCGCCCTAAACCTACATGTTTTTGGTGTCGCTCTTTCCCTCGCAGCTCCTTACCGTAACGTCGTTTCTTCCCTCCGGCGTTACTCACGGAGTTTTTTTTTTTTTTTTGTCCTTAACGGTTTCCACTGCTCCGCTCCTCCCCGTTTAGCAGACAGCCCGCAGCATCCACCTCAGCACAGTGGCGCGGTGTATCACCCTGTCAGCACGGAGTAGCGGCGGGAAAAAAAAAAAAACAAAAAAAAAACTCTCCTCCATCGCAGACTGCAGCGTCGGTCCAGACGTCCTCGTCGCCACTTTTTGTTATATCTTTCACCCGTTACGTTACTTAATATAACAATAATAACTCGGACCATCGACGTATCGTTAACGGTTTATTGGCGAGCAGCCACTCATAGCACACAGCCAACGACAACACACTCAACATACACTACTACATTACCCATAATGCTTTGCACAAGACACTACGACAGGTGCCGTAGTAAACCAAAATACATGACAGTTGCTGTCTTTATAATGCAGTGGTTTTGTGAGACATGTGACCTGTTAACTGTAAGAGTCCTGGTATTTAAGGACGAGAGTTCCCTTTGTCGTCCTTTTTTATTCTGCTTCGTGATGTTGGAAGATGTGAATAAAACTGACTCAAGAGATAAACTCTGCCTCGTCATTTTCACATTTCCACACTGATGACCCCAAGACGTATCATGCATGAGGAGAATTCCCCCGGGCCAGCCTCGTCAGGAGCCCTCAGCCAAGCGAATGCCGCTACAGTCCAGCTACCGGACTTCTAGCAGAACAATCCACGCTCCTGGTTCAACGCGGTTGAGGCGCAGTTCAACCTCCGGGGGATATCGGTAGATGCCACAAGATTCTACCACGTAGTCGCAAAGCTGGACAACAACACGGCCCAGCATGTGGAGAGCCTGATCGACCAGCCACCGGACAACGACAAATACGGCACGTTGAAGGCTACATTCATCCAGCAATTCACCCCCTCGGTGGAGGAGCAAGCAGAGAGGCTCCTGGGGCTGACGGAGTCGGAAAATGACATGCCCGCGAACCTGATGGAGAAGTTGTTGAGGTTGAAAGACTTTGACGACGATCACTTCATTTTCACCCACCTCTTCCTCAGGACTATACTGTCAGCAGCGAGAGCGACCTTGGCCAGTTCGCCACTGTTGGCCCAACGGGACTACCGTGCGCTGGGTCGAGAAGCGCAGCGGATTGTCAACGCCACCAAGCGGCGCGCAGCCGCGGCCGCTGCAGCGGAACTCAGCGCGGCGACCAGAGAGGACAGGAGGCCAGAGGCAGCGGTACCAGACGCACCGACGACGGCGGCGGCAGGGGCCAGGAAACGCGGATCGGACGTCCTTTGTTTCTACCATCGCCGTTTCGCAGAGAGGGCACGCAAATGTGTACCACCGTGCCAGTTTGAGCATTTGGGAAACACCAAGACCGGGGGTCGGTAGCAGCCGCGGACCTCGGAGAGGAGAACAAGCTGTTCTACTTATCGGACGCACGCTAAGGGAGGCAGTTCCTAGTCGACACAGGCTCCCAGTTGAGTTTCATCACGCCTTCCTACGCGAACAGACTAACGGGTTCCGGAGGTCCCCGGGTGTCAGCAGCGAACGGCTCGGAGATTAAGACCTTCGGTGAGAAGACTCTGCTTCTCTCTCTACACGGCCGTACATTAGAGTGGACTTTTGTTGTAGCAGCAGTAAATTTCAATATGTTGGGGGCTGATTTTCTGTGCTCACATGGTTTGTTGGTTGATCTCGCTAACAGGCGCTTGGTTAATGCACTTTCTTTTGATTCAATCCCCTGCACAGTGCGAGTGGCCCCGCCTACAGCACAAGCCAACGTCACAGCTGCAAGCGGTAAGTTCCACACACTGCTCACTCAGTTCCCAGCACTCACGGTCCCCACATTTTCGGCAACAGTTGCTAAGCACGGGGTGGAGCATTTTATTACCACTACCGGACCGCCCGTTTTTGCAAAAGCTCGGCGCTTGGACGCAGCTAAATTAGCCATAGTGCGTGAGGAATTTGCCAACCTGGAGAGGTTGGGCATTATCAGACGTTCAAACAGTCCGTGGGCTTCCCCGCTGCACATGGTCCCGAAAGCCGACGGATCACGGCGACCTTGCGGGGATTTCCGCAGGTTAAACAATGCTACAGCTCATGACCACTACCCAATCCCACATATCCAAGATTTTTCCGTTCATTTGGCAGGGGCGCGTGTTTTTTCTAAAATAGACTTGGTCCACGGTTACCACCAAGTCCCAGTGTGCGCTGAGGACATACCCAAAACAGCGGTAATAACTCTGTTTGGCCACTTCGAGTTTTTACGCATGCCATTCGGACTTAAAGGGGCGGCTCAGACGTTCCAACGCATGATGGACGCGGTGCTTCGCGATCTCCCTTTCGTATTCGTCTACTTGGACGATATTTTAGTAGCCAGCGCGTCCGAAGATGAACACGAAAAACACCTGGCCACAGTTTTCCGAAGGTTGGGAGATCACGGGTTAATAATCAACCCAGCGAAGTGTCAGTTCAGGGTGGCACAGATGGATTTTTTAGGACACCGCGTCTCCCCCGAAGGAGCAGTTCCGCTTCCTGATAAAGTGCGCGCGGTGGCAGATTTTCCCCGGCCACAGACGGTCAGGGCGTTGCAGGAGTTTTTGGGAATGGTGAATTTTTATAACCGCTTTCTCCCCCGCGCGGCGCAACTCATGCAGCCGCTGTACGCCACGCTCAAAAAAAAGAAACCCCCGGATAAGGTCGAGTGGTCCCCGGAGCGGGACCAAGTGCTCTCGGAGGTGAAAGCAGCTTTGGATGAGCATGAAAATGAAATCAGCATCTCCATAAACCTTGTAAACAGAGGGAAGCATGAAGTGCTCTAAAATGTCCTTTTAGGCAGCTGCATTGACTTTGGACTTAATAAAACACAGTGAGCTAACACCAGCAGATGACATGGCTCCCCAAATCAGGTGCCAAGTCCTGTCACTTGGAAATCAAGGTCTCAGAGTCTGGAGGAAGAGTGAACAGGCACAGAATCCAAGTTGCTTGAGGTCCAGTATGAAGTTTCCACAGTCAATGATGATATGTGGAGTCATGCCATCTGCTAGTGTTTTTCCATTGTGTTTAATCAAGTCCAGTGTCAGTGCAGCCATCTAACTGGAAGTTTTAGAGCACTTCATGCTTCCGTCTGCTAACAAGCTTCATGGAGATGCTGATTTTATTTAGTAGCCATCATCACACTGGTCGCCGACCTCAGTATGAATCCAGTCCGGATCCAGTTCCGGGTCGCCGCAAGGTCTCAACTCCCCACACAGCTGTCACTCCCGCGCCTCATCAGAGGGGAAATCCTGCAGCCTCGTCTCCCGAGCCATCTGTCCCCGCTGTTACGTCAGCGTTTCGGGCCCGGCTCATCTCGGCTGTCGCCCCCTCCTCCTCAACGCACCTCCCGGCTGCTGTGTGTATCCAGAGTCCTGTTTTGGCGAGCTCCGTCCCAGAACCATCGCGAGCGACTCCCCGACGTCTTCCCAGGGGGTCCTCCGCTACTGTCGGGTGGGAGAAGGGAGGAGCAACGTCTGCCACAGCGGTCACCACCCAGCCTCCAGGAGACAGGCAAGCCCCAGTTAGTTCATTCACTTATTGTGATTTGCTTTGTCAGACTCCTGGAGGTGGAGTTCGGGGTTCGCAGCTCCCTGAACTCCCACCACCCACTGTGGCTGTAATTATTAATCCTGCATCCTCTGTGTCTCCCTCCGCTGAGCGGTCCTCGACGCCAGGCCAACGTCGTGGGATGAGGAGGGGGCCTGCGGTTCTGGAGAGCCTGGTTCCGGTTCCACAGCTACGCCGTGGGCGGAGGAGGAGAGCGGACTGCAGCGTGGAGCCTGCGCCGACGACGAAGCGTCCCCGTGTCTCCACGGAGGAGCGGTCCGGTCCAGCGGGACGAGGTTCTCCTGCCACCACGCCGTGTGGGCCATCGGCGTGGGCACCGGTGCCGGAGGACTCGCAAGCTGCACATACCATCATGCCAGCTGCGGAGCCCGACGCAGCTGAGTGGGAGCCTGAAGACGACCTCCTGACACTTGAACCTGGATCTTCGCAGTCCTGGACGGCGTCAGAACCCGAGATCAGGCAAGTGCTCTACTTTATCATTCTTCTTCTCATTTTAGAGCATTTTAGCCTGTCCCTAGGGGAGATGAGCTGGGTGCAGCCATCTGCTGCGTCCGAGCTTGTCTTGCCGGATTCTGGCGCTGCCGGTGATCCTGATCCCGGTTCTTTTCTCTCTCCTGAGCTTTCTCTCAGGGTCGCCGGCGAGGAGCTGCTATCACCCGCAGTGCCAGAGGTTCCTGGTTTGGGATTGGAGATTGGTTCTGGTGCGGCGCTGACCCAATCGGGGTCCGACGTGGGTTCTACCGAGACCCAATTGGGGTCCATTGCGGGTGCTGCACCAGTGATATCCAGGTGCGGTGAGGGAGCTGCAGATCCCCTGCCATCGGACATTGGACCGGCTCCTCATCGTCTCCTTCCCCTTATTCGTCGTCATCTGAGTCACCCTCATCTTCCCCCGAAGCTTTCTCCACCAGGGCCCATATGGACCTCTCACTTTAGGCCCGGCTTGCCCTCATTATCTTCCCCCACAGGGAAGCCATTGCCCCTCTCTCCCCTTCGGGCCTGGTGGCTGAGCGATGCGGGTCGGCCGCCAGAGGGACTGCCGTGCCCACTCGGCTCTTTGGTGCTGCCGCCCGACACATTGGACTTCCTGTTCGGCAATCTGGTTCGGCCGCCCGAGAGACTGTGTTTTCTGGCCTGGGATTCGGGTAGGCTGCCGGAACTTTTCCCTTCACCCCTGTTGGCGGTTTGGACGCTGGGTGCGGGGAGACTCCCCGAACTGAATTTTCTCTGCTGTGCTTAGTCTTTGTGTTTTTGGATGGGTGCAGCCATGTGATCCTTTGTAATTGCTTTGCGTCTAGTGTGTTTTTTTTTTTTCTCTCTCTCTCTTCCCCTCCTGTTTGGGGGATGCCTGTACTTATTAGATTTCGCCCTTAGGAGTCTTTCCTCTCATTTTATGGTCTCCTGGGTTGTCTTCCTTTGAATTTGTCTGTACATTATTATTCCTGACTGTGGAGTATTGTGGTTTTTTCCTGTGCCTCAGTCTCTGTTATTGCCACATTTATCCTCTGCCTAGTAGCATTTTTTTTTTCTGTCCGTTCGTATATTTTATCTATGGAGTATTGTGTTTTTTTTCCTGTACCTCATTCTCTGCTATTGTCATGTTATCCTCTGCCTAAGTAGTGTTTTTTTTTTTTTTTCTTCCGTCCTCATGTTGTTGTCTCTGGAGTATTGTGTGGGTTTTTTTTCCCCTCATACTCTGTATTGTTTCATTGTTGATTGCTGATGTTTTTCCTTTTTCTGATTCTCTCCCTCCTGGCCTGCGCCCCGTCCGCCCACCCTAGGTGTGTGTGTGTGTGGGGGGGGGGGGGCCTTGGGTGTTACTTGCCGTTCAGAGCCCGGCCGTGAGGGGGGGACTGTGTCATATGGGCGAGACGCCGTGTTATCCGGCGCTCAGGCCATATTCCTCCTCAGCCCTGCTCTTATTGTGACAGCGTCTCAGCGGGCTCCCAGCTGTCAAGCTCTACGGGACGGCTGGAGCCCAATTACCTCTCATCAGCTGAGGCGCTGTCAACCAGTATAAAAGGGAGCAGCTCCGATCATTCGGGGCTGTGACCTCGCACATGATTATCCACGCTCTTCTCTGGCGTGGGTAAGGCTGAAACCCCCTATGTCCGGAGCCAGCCACCCTTCTGTCATCCTGCATCGTGTGTAAGTGTTACCCTTGTCATTGTTTGTGTTTTGGCCCCACGAGGCCCTGTTCCTTTGTTCTTTTCCCCTTTTTCACAATAAAATACGCAAACTTACTGGTCTGCCCTGGGCTCTCATTGTATGGCTCGCGAGAGCCATACGTAACACTCAGCAGTAACACAGGCTGATCGCCTCCATGCCATGCTGCATTGGTGCAGTAATTATGTAAAAGAAGCCCTGACCAAGTACTGAGTGTATACATGGACATACTTTTTAATCAGCCAATGTTTCTATTAAAAATCTTTTTTTTAATTAATTTTATTTAATATTCTATTTTATTGAGAAAATGAATTTGGGGCTTTCATTTGCTGCAAGCCATAACTATCAAAATTAAAAGAAATAAACAGCTGAAATATATCACTTTGTGTGCAATGAATATATATGAGTTCAACTTTTTGAATTGAATTATTGAAATAAATCAACTTTTCAATGAAATTCTAATTTTTTGAGATGCACCTGTTATGTATTCTTTTTCCTTAGCTTCAAAGTCTGTAGGAATAGTTTTAGCATGGTGTTGCAATGTTCGGCTCACTCCCAGTTTATGCTTAAGTGAGTGGTGTGAATCACACACGAGATACTGGTTAGTAAGGGTAGGATTTTTAGTATACCTCATTGTGAAGTTGTTCCCATTCACCACCTTTATTCCAAAATTCAGGAGTGTTTTCCTTCATATCCTCCCGAGTGACCTTGATGTGACTGTCAACAGAATTAATGGACTCTGTGAAGGTGGTACCTTTTTGGGTCATAATTTTCACCTAGGTATCATCCACATATCTAAACTTTGTCTGCAGGGACTCCCCTTTAAGTGTCCAACACGCTTCTTTTTACTTCCTCCATGCAGAGACTAGCATCAATCGAGAAAAATGAGAGCCCATGACACAGCCATGTTTCTGTCAATAAAACAGATCCTAGTATTTAAAATATGGTTAAAAAGATATTGTAAATGGTGTTCACTTATATTGAATTCCATATACCATATGGTGTTCAGTCACACCTCCACCAAAGAGCACACTGGTCTGGTTTAAGTTTTGTTCTGTCACCTAAAGTGTGATCCTGGGACAGTTGTCTTCTCACCACTTCAGCTTCCAACCCTGTTGGCATGCACATTAACAGAGATGCCACATCAGAAGACAACATTGTCTCCTCTGCCTCCAGAGAGTAATTGAACCTTGAGGACAAAAACCCTTAGAATTCTCTAGATGATGTTCAGTGATGCCAACTAGTGGAGCTACATTAAATGGTGGCAATGTATTCTGCAACATGTAATAGAATTTATGCTGCTGACAACGGATATAGTAAGTTAAATTTTTGGAAGCCCATATATACAGTGGTGTGAAAAAGTGCTTACCCCCTTCCCGATTTCTCATTTTTTTGTATGTTTGTCACACTTAAATGTTTCAGATCATCAAACTGACATGAATGCCCCTTTCGAGGCATTAATGAGGCGCCAGATGCCAATAGTAAGTTTGCTTGTTTATTCAACAAAAGAACAAAGTAAAGAGCCTCATGGGGAAAAAAAACACATACATAAAATTGGAACACAAAATAATAAACACTGACATCGAATGTGAGAGTATAGCGAGGACGGAACCTAACGCTAAAGAACACACACTTACAAGAGCTGAAGCAAAGATGAATCCAAACACAGAGCCGTGGTTAGGGACTCCAGTCCCGGACCTCAAATGTAGATCGTAGTGAGGAGTAAGCCTCAGCTGCTTCCTTAAATACTGAGCACAAATCAAACAGGAAAGGGGAATGTAATTAACGGAATTGAGATCAGCTGTGACAGTGCCGGCCCGGCTTTGACAACCGGAAGTCAGGCTGAGACACTGTCACAATAAAAGCCCTGAAAGGCCATAATTCAATTCAATTCAAACATTTATTTCAAGCTCAGGGTTCATATTAAATGCAGAATTAAAACATGTAGAAAATAAATAAATAAATAAATAGAAGTATATACAGATCAGCAGTCACTCGGTGCTCTTGTAACAACAATAACATACAATATTGAACTCAGTATAAAATAGAACGCCACCACTTCCAAATGCTCGAGTGAAGTGTGAGTGACGAGTTGACAATTGCTGATATAAGATGATTGTTACATGCCAGCAACCTTCTCATAAAACTGTAAACATTCTTTCATATCAACTCGCAAAAAGACGGAATGTTCAAGGACACAACCATCTTGCTTGGACTCGACCCACATGGTATATCTAACAACCTTCTTAGGGAGTTATTATATGCAATGCAGATTTTGTTCCTAACAGCAACATTGCTATTAAACCATAAAGGCGAGCAATACATTGAGGTACAGAAGGTCTTGAACAGCATACATTTAAAATCAGGAGAACATCTATGGAAATTTCGCAACAGTAAATTTGTTTGAGCATAGAGTTTCCTGAGTTGCCTGTTACAGTCAACATTGGTCTTATCAGATTCAATCCACACACCTAGGTATTTGACTTTTTCAACAAAGTTCAAGCTCTTACCACAAAGTGGCATAACAGGATTTGAAGTATTGACATCCTTCGGTTTGAAAGCCATACACATAGATTTAGTACAGTTGAACGAGATGTCATTTTTTTCACCAAATTTTTCACATTCCGAAAGGAGATGTTGCATCGCTGCAGTAGACAAACTTAAGAAACAGAGATCATCAGCATAGAAAATGTGATTTAACAGTTCACCGTTAATGGAGCCGCCCACCTTAGTATTGTTCAACAGTACACTGAGATCATCAACATAGACATTAAACAACAAGGGTGACAGTATACCACCTTGTTTAACACCATTGGTCACATGAAATTTGCATGAGGTAACATTGCCCCACCTAACAACCATAGACTGCCTTCTGTACCAGTATAACAGTATAATAATAATACAACTGAAATAATAAGAGGGAAAAGGGAAAATACCAAGTAACCCGAGCGCCGATGGGCTCAACGCTCGGATCACCACAGTACCCCCCGTTCAAAGGACGCATTCCATGTGTCTAACATAACATCCAAGGAGCCCCCCCCCCCCCAACCTGAAGGCTACCAGGACCAACCCAGGGAGGGCGGAGGGGGAAACAGGCCAGGAGGGAGAGAATCAAAAAAAAACAAAAAATGCCAACAGCGACACCCAGAGGAGAAAAAAAAACACAATGTAGCGTAAAATATGGAATATTAATAAATATGAATATGATGAGGTATGAATTATTTAATTTATATTGATGTATTGGAATCTGAGATCAAATCTCGTTTCATATACACTACCGTTCAAAAGTTTGGGGTCACTTAGAAATTCCCTTATTTTTGAAAGAAAAGCACTTATTTCAATGAAGATAACTTTAAACTAATCAGAAATACACTCTATACATTGCTAATGTGGTAAATAACTATTCTAGCTGCAAATGTCTGGTTTTTGGTGCAATATCTACCTAGGTGTATAGAGGCCCATTTCCAGTAACTATCACTCCAGTGTTCTAATGGTACAATGTGTTTGCTCATTGCGTCAGAAGGCTAATGGATGATTAGAAAACCCTTGTGCAATCATATTAGGTCTGCAATGCTGTAATTGCTGCAAATGGAGGATTCTTTGACGAAAGCAAAGTTTGAAGGAAAAAATTATTATTTCAAATACAAATCATTATTTCTAACCTTGTCAATGTCTTGACTATATTTTCTATTCATTTTACAACTCATGGTGGTAAATAAGTGTGACTTTTCATGGAAAACACAAAATAATTGTCTGGGTGACCCCAAACTTTTGAACGGTAGTGTACATCAGAAAAGTTAATAACACTCGTGGGGCACCAGCTTCTATCTCTAAGAAGCAGTTTAATCTTTAATTTCACTTTATACCTGTTTAATCACTCAATAAATTAATAATCAGTCTCAAAATTTTTCCGTGAATTCGATACCTGTGCTTGAAACAGACTCAGAATGAAATAAATTCTCAACAACTTCTCTCATTTTCACATATTTATTAAACGAAATGATTAACAGACATTGCAGTAATTTCAATAACCATAGAATCAATCTTGTAAATAATAGATTAACAATGTCAATATTTTCGGAACCAGGGTTAAACTGAGAAATGAATCTCTATCAGTTTGAGTTAACAGATTATGGAAACAATGCAAATTTATGGAGGAAGTTTACTAATTATTTGGAAAAAGTCCTGGATTAATCTTAGGAAAATAAAAACTGGAATTTTAATAAAAAGAAGAGTTATGTTAAGGGCTTCTTAATTTGCATCTGATTAGATATACAAATTATTACCGAACCTCAGACGTTTTAATTCAGCAGATGAATTAAAGTTTGCAGCTCACGTGATTCCCGTTCGGCGTAGTCCTCAGCCCAAGATTTCGTGGATGTTAATATCTGCCCGCAGATATTTTCAGGGTCCACATTTCGACCTTTAAATTCAAGCAGTCGAAGAGGCTGGATTCTGGGCTGTATGACCCACAGTTGAAACTGGGTTTGGAGCCAGATGATGACGACGTTTCTTCAGCGTGTGATGAACAGCTGCACGTTGATTCCTCAGCTGCATGTGATGTGGAGAGCTGCGTCTTCTAAGAGGCCTTCGATAATAATTAATTAAGGATATCTAATCCGATCTCAAATTAAAGAGTTTCGGACTTTAGATAAAAATAGTAGCTTCTGGTGGGTGCTTGGTGAAGAAAAATATTATAAAAATAAAGTCAAGATTAAAGTTTACATTAAAATTAAACAAACGGTGGTTTTACAGAAAGTTTAACAAAGGAAAAGGGATAAGTAAAAATTGGAGTTTAACTCCGATTAAGAATTGAGCTCAAAGAAATAGGAATTCCTAGGCATTTAAGAGAAAAAGAAAAACATTAAAATACAAAGTTACATAAACAAATTACCAGTTATCTGCTCTGTGTTCAGAAAAGCGACACGTGGTAGAAGTCTTTGTTCAGACGGTCCTTTGTTCTTCCTTGCTGTGTGTAGACAATAGAGAGAGACGAACGTCCAAAGGGATGAATCAGAGGCGAGAAGGGGGTGAAGAAAAAAGAGACCCAAAAGAGGACGAAGCAGGGGTCTCTCTGTTATTTATAAGTTTTGTTGAGCTATCGCGGGCTTCCGGGTGACCGGAATCTCAGCCAATGAGTGTCCTTCGTGGGTGGCCCGATGAACTTTCAGTCCAATGAATAAACAGTTTATTGTCTGGAGCTCTTTGGGATGAAGAGTTGTTGTCATGCAGAGATTGGCTGCTGGAGTCACATGGTTCCAGAGGCAAATTTCCGATACATACTGGAATGTGCTATTTTCCTTATGTATTAAACTAAGTTAACTTTAGTATATCTTATAAGCAGTGCTTCTAAATCAACATGCAGGAATAAACATTCATTTAAACATTTTTAACATGCATATATATATATATATATATATATATATATATATATATATATATATATATATATATATAAATATAAAATCGCAGATTAATGCATTTCACACATATTATTGATTTTCCACATTAAAACATCAGAGTCCATTTGCTTTTCATAGTTCTGAAAAGAAGAAGGTTTAGAATTGAGTTTGTAATAATGTACTTTAAAGTTCACTGGTTAAATCCAGCATGTCCCAGAGTTTAAGGAAATTTTATTGAGTTGTGGGTCTGTGTGGCCAGGTCTGTTGCATGTTTATGGGGGCAATAAAAGCAAAGCCGGACATTGGGAAAATTCCTTAGGCTGGTTTTAACAAAGGAATGGGATTTCAGCTGTGGCCTGGGGAGAAAATCAATTTTTTGACTGTCTTACTCCTGGGTGAAACAAAATGTCTTTAGGCAGAAGAATAATTATTGCTGAGCCAAAGTGAGATGATGCTACAACAAGGAACTGATAACCACAAGAGACAAACATAAAATGATGGGGCTTAAATACAGAAATGACCGAACTAGAAGAACAAGTGAAAACAAAAAAGTGCCGATACACTTCAATCAGAAGAAAACTCGGGGAATACAGAATAAGAAACAAAAATATATGTATAGTACTGCTCGGTACACTGAATAGGGAAAAAAAATACAGGTACACCTCACCTTAGAAAATACTCAAACACCACGGAGTAGACAAAAAAATATATGCACAGTACACACGGCAATCCAAGTAAAGAAAAGAGAAATCCCATTAATAATGCATGAGAAAATACAACTAAAGGAATGCCATCAGGAAGAGAGCAAAGAAAAAAGGGGGAAAAAAGGCAGTTCGGGCGGTCTGCCCGCGTCCAGACTCCACAACAAAAGGAAAAAGGGCAGTTCGGGCGGTCTACCACTGTCCAGACTCGACCACAAAAAGAAAGAAAACAGTTTGGTGGCCTACCCAAGTCCCAGACCCGTGAAAACAGTATCTCAGGAGGCCGGCCCACGTTGCCGAACCAATGAGGCAGTCCTTCGGGCAGCCGACCCATGATGCCAAACCAGCAGAACAGTCCGTCAGGCAGCAAACCGGCGTCGTTAGACCACCAGGACCGGAGGGGGAAACTCAGAGGTGGCTTCCCTACCTAAAGCTGCCATGAGGGAAGGCCGATCTGGAAGAAAAAGACCCCAGCAGTGTCCGGTGGTGAAGAATAGGAGGCAAAATGGGGAACCAGTGCAGTAGCAGCCGGAAGGGGATCAGCAGCTCCGTCACCAACCTCGACGTGTGCCCGTGCAGCACCCTCGGTGGACCTGGATCGGGCTGGCGCAGCACCCTCGGTGGACCCGGATAGGGCCGGCGCAGCACCCTCGGTGGATCTGGATTGGGCCAGCGCAGCACCTGGGATGACCTCCAAACACGAACCTGGATCCTCAACGACCGGAGCTGACTCGTCTCCGGTGACCCTGGAAGAAGAATGAGCCAGACAGGGAGAACAAGGGTCAGGATCACCGGCAGCAGCAGAGCCCGGCGAGACGAGCTAGGATGCAGTGGTGGGCTGCACCCGGCTCTCCTCCCCAAGAGACAGGCAAGAATGCTCCAGAATAGAAAGCAAGAAGACAAAACTCAGCACTTGCCTGATCTTGAGTTCTACCACCGTCCAGGACTCCGGCGATCCAGGCTCAGCAATCTGGAGGTCCACTTCTGGCTCTGACACGACTGCGGTGGGCTCCACAGCCAGCATGATGGTCCTCACAGTACAGGAACCCCCTGGCACTGAAACCCACTCCAATGGCCCACACGGCATAGTGGCAGGGGATCCGTGACCTGCTGGGGCTGACAGCTGCTCAATGGAGACCCAGGGATGCTTATTCATCGGCACAGCCTTCAAATGATGGTCAGCCCTCCTCCTCTGCCCGTGACCCATCTGAGGGGCCGGCACCAGGCTCTCCAGGCCCGCAGGCAACTCCTCCGTCCAAGGGTCTACTCCTGGCACCGGGGGACGCTCAGGGAGAAGGGGAGGAAACACAGAGGTAGCAGGTTCAATGTTTACGGCTGAGCTCCCCCCCCAGGAATCAGACAAGGCAATTCATTATACTGAGATTTAGAATGAAAAAACACTTGCCTTTTTTTTCCCCTGGGAATGATGATGACTGCTGCAGCCAGCTTGGTTCTCCCCTTTCCCCTAATGGTGGTGATGGAGGGCCCCCCGGGAAGACGAGGAGGAGCTGCCCCAACAGGATTGATGATGGGTGGAGCCGGAGCAGGACTCACTGGGCTCACAGCAGATGAAGGGAGTGCCGCGCAGGAGGGAGGAGCAGCCGAGGCAGTCCGGGGTTGAGAAGCTGAAGGAACAGCGGGGAAAGATGACCTGGAGACTAAGGCTGCTGTCTTTCCCTTCCGTCGTGAAATGGCAAAAACAGCTGGCTGGGAGGCGGAGTTCCTTTGGTGGCCCGGGACAGGATCTGGACAGGGATCTTGCAGAGGTTCAACCCGGACAGGAGGTTGATCACGGGCAGGGCGGCAGGATCTTCCGGCAGAGGGCAAGACTAGATTCAAGTCGGGAAAGTGCCGCTGCTGTGCAGAAACTGAGGCCAGCAACTCGGCATACTCAGGATAGTTGTTGAGTTTGGGATTAGCCTCCACCAGTCTAACTGCCGCCACCACGTTCCTCAGGATTCTGCTGGGATGGGAGGAAGAGCGTGCTTCAGCCATGCAGCCCCTGATGAGCTCAGCTGCCCACTGTGCCTCTTCACAGGGAGCCCCGGCTGCCCTCTTCCTCTGTTGCATAGGGATGCATCCCTTCGGTGACTCAGAACTTAGGACTGGACGTGTAGCAGGAACCTGACCCCGATGCGAGGAGTGGGGATGCCTCACTGTCGTCTCCGACTTCGGCTTCCTGCTGGGACTCTTCACCAGCCCACGGTTACTCCGCTGAAGTGCCGCAAGTTCGGCCATCCTCTCCATGCCCTCGGCTTGCTAGGCCAGGTAAGGATGGCGCTTTACAGCAGCCTCTGCCAGGTCCAGGTACCATTGCGCATTTATGGAGGTGGCGAACATACAGGCGTTGGACATGAGACCGTCTGTTTCCATCAGACCCTGAACTACCTCAAACCCCAGGCTCACTGAATATCTGGTCCTAGATGACACCATAACTCCAATACACAGGCACCCGGAAAAGGGGAAAAACTCAAGCCAGAAAAAACAAACTTACTGCAGCTGGCACCTCTCTCGGCTGTGATCTACTAACATGAATGCCTCTTTCAGCACATTAATTAGGCAGGTGCCAGATGCCAATAGTAAGTTTGCTTGTTTATTCAACAAAAGAACAAAGTAAAGAGCCTCGTGGGGCAAAACTCATACATAAAATGGGAACATAAAATAATAAACACTGACATCGAATGTGAGAGTATAGCGAGGACGGAACCCAACGCTAAAAAACACACACTTACAAGAGCTGAAACAAAGATGGATCCAAACACAAAGGGAAGACTGAAGCTGGGGTTCGGGACTCCAGTCCCGGAGCACAAATGTAGATCGCAGCGAGGAGTAAGCCTCAGCTGCTTCCTTAAATACTGAGCACAAACCAAACAGGAAAGGGGAATGTACAGTAATTAACAGAATTGAGATCAGCTGTGACAGCGCCGGCCTGGCTTTGACAACCGGAAGTCCAGCCGAGACGCTGTCACAATAAAAGCCCTAAAAGGCTATAATAATACAACTGAAATAATAAGAGAGAAAAGGGAACGTACCGATTGACCCGAGCGCGGATGGGCTCAGCGCTTGGATCACCACACAAACACATTTAAATATTAGACAAAGACAACACAAGTAAACACAAAATGATGTTTTGAAATGAAGGTGTTTATTATTAAGGAGGGAAAAATTCAAACCTACATGACCCTGTATGAAAAAGTGATTGCCCACTACCTAATAAATGGTTGGGCCACCCTTAGCAGCAACAACTGTAATCAAGCATTTCCAGTAACTGGCAATGAGTCTTTTACAGCACTGTGCAGTAATTTTGGCACACTTATCTTTGCACAGTTGTTGTAATTCAGCCACATTGGATGGTTTTGAGCATGAACCACCGTTTTAAGGTCATGCCACAGCATCTCAATTGAATCCAGGACAGGACTTTGACTAGGCCACTCCAAAGTCTTCAATTTGTTTTTCTTAAGCCATTCAAAGGTGGAATTGCTGGTGTGTTTTGGATCATTGTCCTGCTGCAGAAGCCAAGTGTGCTTCAGCTTGAGGTCACGAACAGTTGGCCGGACATTCTTCGTAAGAATTTTTTGGTAGACAGCACAATTCATGGTTCCCGTTCATGGTACCCAGCAATGGTTTTTGGCTTGGAACTCTGCCATGCAGGCCATTTTTGCCCAGTCTCTTTCTTATGGTGGAGTCATGAACATTGACCTTAACTGAGGCAAGTGAGGCCTGCAGTTCTTTGGATGTTGCTGTGGGGTCTTTTGTGACCTCTTGGATGAGTCGTTGCTGCACTCTTGAGGTAATTTTGGTCAGCCGGACACTCCTGGGAAGGTTCACTGCTGTTCTCTGTTTTCGCCATTTGTGGATAATGGCTCTCACGGTGGTTCACTGGAGTCCCAAAGCTTTAGAAATGGCTTTATAACCTTTTCCAGACTGACAGAGCTCAATTACTTTTTTCTCATTTGTTCCTTAATGTCTCTCATTTGTTCCTCATTTGTTTTTCTCATTTGTTCCTTAATGTCTGTCTGGTCAATCATGATGTCAGTCAGGTCCTATTTAATTGATTTCTTGACTGAGAACAGGTGTGCCAGTAATCAGGCCTTAGTGTGGCTAGAAAAACTGAACTCAGCTTACTAAAGATCTGATAAACCACAGTTAATTTATTTTTAAACGGTGGGGGGGGTGTCACTTTTTCACACAGGGCCTAGTAGGTTTGGATTTTTTTTTACCCTTAATAACAAACACCTTCATTTAAAAACTGCATTTTGTGTTTACTTGTGTTATCTTTTTCTAATGTTTAAATTTGTTTGATGATCTGAAACATTTAAGTGTGACAAAAATACAAAAAAAAAAAAAAGAGAAACCAGGAAGGGGGCAAACACTTTTTCACACCACTGTACAGTGTGATTTCTTCAGGGAAAAGGTGGAGGTATAGATTTCTTTTTTCATAATTTATTTTTCATGAGACTATAAAGGTGCTCATCAATTGCTTTTTGTACATGTTGGTAGGATCGCTCTTTGAACCCAGCCAATACATTCCGAGTGCTGGCCTGGGCAAAAAGGCATGGTTGCTTCAGGAAAGGGATCCTGCCAAAAATATTTGTCAACTCAAACATGTGGATTATTAAGAATGAGACTTCCAAACAAAACTGGTCGAGACCGGGGTTAAACATGAACACCATCGGTACTGTTAACCAACAGACTGCTGGTGGAAATTGGGCTACTGCTGGTCGACGCTCACGGAGGAGCGAAAGGTGTATTTGGTGGAAGAGAGAGAAAATGAAATGCACAAGTGTGGCGGTAAGAGAAATAACTTTAAATGTATGCACTATGACTGGTAAATAGAGACGGTTGATATGATGGAGAGAAGGAAGGTATATATACTGCATGTACAAGAAACCAGATGTAAGGGATGCAAGGGTAAGAATATTGGAGGTGGATAGAAACTGTTCTATTATGGTGTAGATAGGAAGAGAAATGGAGTAGGCTAATCTTCAAAGAAAAATATCTGAAGAGTGGTCAGGAGGTAATGAGGGAGTCGTATACGGTTTATTTATTTTGAAACTAGAAATCAAAGCATAGTAGAAAAAGAGGAATTTTTGAGTAGGCTGGATAACGTGGCAGAGAGATCTTCCAAGGGGCAGAGAGTGATGATTGGAGCAGACTTTAATTGGTATGTAGGTGAAGGGAACAGAGGTGATGAGGAGGTTTTGTTTTTGTTTTGTATACTTTATTAATCCCAGAAGGAAATTGAAGGGTATCCACCTGGATGAGGCAGCCACAGTGCAGGGCCAATTTATTCACTATTCACACACACATTCAGACCTAGAGCCATTTTGTGTCTCCGATTAACCTAACTTGCATGTTTTTGGAATGGAGGTGCTGGGTCTCTGGTGAGCTTGTGGGCACACACACACACACCTCTTCTGCTAAATTGTGTCTGTCAGTACCTGCAGCTGCACCTCATTACCTACCTGCTGCTGATTGCTGTTCAGTTATTTAACCTCAGCTCACTCTTCAGTAGATGTGGGCATGTCTGGGTGAGCTGGAATCATGTTTGCATTCCAATGTGTGCTTCTCACTTCACGTCTGCTCCTCCTGGTTATTTGCCTACTCCCTGTGATCTTCTCCTTTGATCTCTCACCTCACCTGGAATGGACATCTTCCTGTTGGAAAACAAACTTATGTCAGCAATATATATTTCATCCTTCATTAATCCATTATCCAACCTAACAGAATATTCCCTGCCTGGGCAACACCATACTCTACCTGCTCCAAATCTCCACCCAGCCGCTGAACCGGACACATCTCTCACCTGCGATTGGATTGCCTTACTCTACCTGCTCCAGTCTCCTCACTGGCTCTGGAAGGGAGGTTTACAAACCTGAACTCTGGTCACTGCTGTTCTCCTCCACCCTGCAAATTAAGTCCTATTTCAAAAAATGAATTATACTGAAGCTGCCAGATTCCATACTTACCATCTCTCTTTTATTCCCTTGCAGGAATGTTCTGGTCAATTATAAGATAAGATAAGATAAGATAAGATAAGCCTTTATTTGTCCCACAAAGGGGAAAATCCAGGATTTCCACAGCAAAGGGATAGCAGCACTCAAAGCAATAGTCAACAAGATAGTAAGAACTGGATAGCCAAAGCAGTAGATGAATTTACATATGTACACACACACACACACACACACACACACACACACATATATATATATATATATATATATACTGTATATACTGTATATATATATATATATATATATATATATATATACAGTGCAGGAGCATTGCTGCTAGATAAAATAAACAGATTTACAGTTTGTTAAATTACCTTGCAGAAAATGAACATGCACCCAAACAGTATATTTTGCATTTGAATAAACAATGCTGTTGCTACCCTCAGTAATGATTATTGCCCAAGTTGTGTATTGAGGGGACGATCTCTGTCGTGCAAAGTTGTTACATTTAGTACATTAAATGCAACCTCTGCGAGCAGCCCTGGGTAGGTTATAAAGTCTGAAAGCCGTAGGTAGAAAGGACCTGCGGAACTTCTCCGTCGTGCACCGAGGATGGCACAGCCTACTAATAAATGAGCTCCTCAGTGTGTTCAGCATATCCTGCATGGGGTGGGACTCGAACTCCAGCAGAGATGACTGTTTAGCAACCATCTTCCTCTCTCAGAACTGCTCCACTGGGTCGAGGCATCACCCTAGTACAGAGCAAGCATTTTTTTTTTTTTTTTTTTTTTTTTATCAGCCTGTTCAGTCTCTTCCTGTCGGCTGCTGTGATACCTCTGCCCCAGCAGACCACTTCAAATGTGATGGCTGATGCCACCACCGAATCGTAGAAGATCTTCAGGAGTGCCCCTTGCACTCTAAATGACCTGAGTCTCCTCAGGAGGAACAGCCTGCACTTCCCCTTCTTGTAGAGCATGTTGGTGTTGTATGACCAGTCCAGTTTATTGGTCAAGTGAGCACCCAGGTACTTGTAGGCTGTCACCATCTCAATGTCTCTTACCTGGATGTTTACTGGTTCTGTCGCGGTTGTGTTCGCCTGTGGCAGTTCACCACCAGTTCCTTAGTTTTCCTCACATTACTCTGGAGGCAGTTCCGTAGGAACAAGTCCACAAAGTCCTGGATAAGTCCTCTGTACTTCGCATCATCCCCATCAGAGATGAGGCCAACGATCACAGAATCATCAGAGAACTTCTGTAGATGGCAGTATTGTGTGTTGTGTAAAAAGTCAGCAGTGTAGAGGGTGAACAGGAAGGGAGCCAGAACTGTTCCCTAGGGGACCCCCGTACTGCAGATGATGGTGTCAGACACACCGTTCTGGGTTCTCACAAACTGTGGTCGGTTTGTGAGGTAGTCCAGGATACACGATGACAGATGCTGGTCCACCCCTGTGCACAGCAGCTTGTCCCTCAGGATCACTGGTTGGATGGTGTTGAAAGCACTGGAGAAATCAAAGAACATCATCCCCATGGTGCTCACAGGCTTCTCCAGGTGGGACAGGGAATGATGTAGGGGGAAGGTCGGTGCATCCTCCACCCCAATACCATGCTGGTAGGCAAACTGAAGAGGATCCATCGCTGGTCCACCAGGGGTCGGAGGTGGGCAAGGAGCAGCCTGTCCAGGGTCATCATTAGGTGTGATGTGAGGGCCACTGGTCTGTAGCGCTTCAAATCCTTGGGGTGAGGGGTCTTTGGTATGGGTACCATGCAGGATGTTTTCCATAGCTGTGGTACCCTCCCCAGCTTCAGGCTCAGGCTGAAGATTTGCTCCACGATCCCACACAGCTGGTCTGCACAGGACTTGAGAAGCCTCAAGCTGATGTCATCTGGATCTGCAGCCTTCCTCACCTTCATCTTCCTCAGCTCAGCTCTCACCTGGGTCTTAGTGAGGGTCAGGTTGGGGCAGGGGGGCTGTGTTGTGGGAGGGGTGGAGGTTTGGTCTGTGGGGGAAAAATACCTGAAGATGCAAGACGGGGGTGAGGGGAGGTCCGTTGACAACGGAAATAGATGAAGGTGGAGGCAGCAGTGGTTCATGGGCAGGTGGAGAAGAGGGCGGTTGGTCAAAGCTGTTGAAAAACAGGTTCAGGTTGTTCGTCCACTCCCTACACCCTGTGGCAAGGGAGGAGGAACAGTTGCATCTCAATAAATTGGAATGTCATCAAAAAGTTAATTTATTTCAATAATTCAATTCAAAAAGTGAAACTCATATCACTATACATAATTCAAGAAATCTCTGTGTGTCTTTCTGTGTGTCAGTCTGTGTGTCTGTGTGTCTTTCTGTCATGGCCATAGGACTCGCTAAAAGATCATAGGATCACTTATGATGTGCCTATGATGTCTACATGATGTCTATATGACTTCATATAGACACCATAGTGAAGAGTGGTTCAAGAAAATCTGTGTCTGTGTCTGTGTGTGATCAATGGCAGGCATCACTCACGATCATAGGACATCAAAGATTAAAGGCAGGCATCACTCACGATCATAGGACTTGCTAAGACATCTTCAGAGATCAAAGGCAGGCATCACTCACGCTCACTCATGTTCATAGGACATCAAAGATCAAAGGCAGGCATCACTCATGATTACAAGACTCCCTATGGCATCATCAAAGGTCATCAGAGTCGCTATGCCATCATCAAAGATCATAGGACTCGCTATGACACATCAAAGATCAAAAGCAAGTTTCACTGAACGAGTGCTGACGTGCTTACGTACACCCTTGCTTACACCTGCTTTCTACGGGCATGCAGAAGTACTTGCTTATACTTGGTTTTGATGGGAATTCACAGGTATGCACAAGCATGTACAGGTATACAGTAGTATTATATAGATTCATTACACACAGAATGATATATTCCAAGTGGGTTTTTTTTCTTTTAATTTTGATAGTTATGGCTTGCAGCAAATGAAAACCCAAAATTAAGTTTCTCAAAAAATTAGAATATTATATAAAATTAATTAAAAAACAATAGAAATGTTGGCTGATTTAAAAGTATGTCCATGTACACTCTCAATACTTGGTCGGGGCTTCTTTTACATAATTACAGCATCAATGCAGCATGGCATGGAGGCGATCAGCCTGTGTTACTGCTGAGGTGTTATGGAAGCCCAGGTTTCTTTGAGCCTTCAGCTCGTCTGCATTATTGGGTCTGGTGTATTTCATTTTCCTCTTGGCAATACACCATAGATTATCTATGGGATTAAGGTCAGGAGAGTTTGCTCGCTAATCAAGCACAGGGATACCATGATCATTTGGGGCGGTGGGGTGGTGCAGTGGTTAGCACTGCGGCAGCACAGCAACTCACCCTTGGCCATGGGATCCCTGGTTCGATCCCAGCCCCTGACCAACAGTGATCTGTGTGGAGTTTGCATGTTGTCCCCATGTCTGCGTGGGTTTACTCCGAGATTTCTCTGGTTTCCTCCCACAGGCAAAAAAACAAAACAAAACATGCAGGTTGGGTTAATTGGAGACTCTAAATTGGCCCTAGGTGTGAATGTGTGTGTGTGAATGGTTAAGGGATAGCGCCGTACCGTGGCTGCTTCATCCATGCAGGTGGATGCCCTCAATTTCCCCTCTGGGGATCAGTAAAGCATACAATGCAATGATGGTGGATTTGGAGCACTGAATCCGTAAGAGAATAGAAAGTTTTTTCTCTGAAGTCAGTGCTATTCGACCTGTTTTCGGCGCCCTCAGCACTCAGTCCTCCTGATGAATGATATCAGTATAAATGTTGACTTTCCTCTTCACAAACATTGGCGAACAGTATCTGATCTCCCAAGGACAGCCTTATGTCTGACTCACAGAGAAATTCCATCTGCCATGCCAAGGACATGTTGCCTCTGACTTTCAGACACTAGTCATAACATCTGCTGAGAGAGAGACCTCTACTGTTTCACCAGCAACTGATAACCACCACCTCTGCATCCAACACACACACATGACTGACTCATTATACTGATGGAAACAATCACTCACTGCTCTCTACTGCCTGTATGTTAAGTGTGATTCACTGTCTGCTAATTGTGCATCCAGGTTTATTTTTTCCTGGTGATCATAATTCGGCTCACTAAGAGCATTATTCTGATTAACTATGTTTTTTTCTCTCTACCTATTGTTTTGTTCCTGACCTTTGCCCTCTATTCTCCTCTGTTGACAGGCGCCTTCATGGCTTGTCGCGTCATTGGGATTCGCCTATCAGGTGCTTTCCAATGTCAAGTCAAATTCCTCGTATGTTTACCTGTTGTTTACTTGTTTATTCCAAAGTCAATGCAGCTGCCTACCAGGACATTTTAGAGCACTTCATGCTTCCCTCTGCTTACAAGGTTTATGCAGATGCAGATTTCATTTTCCAGCAGGACTTTAATGATCATGGTATCACCATATTTTACTGGCCAGCAAACTCTCCTGACCTAAACCCGAGACAAAATCTATGAAGTATCGTCAACAGGGAGATGAGAGACACCAGACCCAACAATGCAGATGAGCTGAAGGCCGCTATCAAAGAAACCTGGGCCTTCATTACACCTCAGCAGTAACACAGGCTGATCACCTTCGTGCCATTTTTTTTTTTTTTGGACTTATTTTGTACCAGTAGGTAGATTTGTTCTGCAGTCCGGTGACGAGCCACCAGCTGCCGGTCGCTGCATGCGCAAGCGCCCCTTAACTCCCTAACCTGCATGTTTTGGCATGTGGGAGGAAACCGGAGAAATCCCGGAGTAAACCCACGCAAACACGGGGAGAACATGCAAACTCCACACAGATCACTGTTGGCCGGGGGCAGGGATCGAACCCACGATCTCATGATCCCCGCGATCCCCCAGCCGAGGGTAAAACTGTGCTGCCGCGGTGCTAACCACTGCTCCACCGTGCCATGCCACAGAGATGCAGTATTAATTCATGCAAAAGGAGCCGCGACCAAGTACTGAGTGTTTGCATGGAAATACTTTTAGTCAGCCTACTTTTCTGTTTAAAAAAAAAAAAAAAGTATATATTTTTTTTAAAAAATGATCTTCTGTAATATTCTATTTTTTTTTTTGAGAAACTAATTTTCGGGCTTTCATGAGCTGTAAGCCATAACCATCAAAATTAATAATAATAATAATAATAATAATAATAATAATAATAATAATAATAATAATAATAATAATAATAAATGAATAATAAATACTTGAAATATATCACTTTGTCTGTAATGAATCTATATGAAATATGAGTTTCATTTTATGAATTTAATTACTGAAATAAATCAACTTTTTGATGATATTCTAATTTAGTGAGGTGCACCTGTATTCTGGTGCCCAGAGATGGTTTAAAGGCTTCTCCAGACACCGCTGACATCACTCTGTTGCAGCTTGTCCTCCATATTCTTCCTGTAGCTGTCCTTCCCCTCTCTGCTCTTACTCCTTTGCTCCCACTGTACGCACTTCAGCTCCTTCTTGTTTCCCAACTCGAAGATCCTTTTCTTCTCCTTCAGCAGTGACTTTATCTCAGGGTTGATCCAGGCTTTGTTGTTTTTGAAACACTGTATGGTCTTGGTGGGTACGGTGTTCTCTACACAGAAGTTGATGTATTCTTTGATGGGGTGTGTGAGGCTGTCGATGTCCTCACCATGTGGATCACAAAACTGCTCCCACACAGTGGATTCAAAACAGTCCTTCAGCACGTCCTCCGCCTCCTCAGACCATATCTTCACTGTAGCGTTTAACAGGAAGTTTTCTGTGTACCAGGGGTTTGTACACAGGCAGGAGGTGAACCAAATTGTGGTACGATTTTCCCGGAGCGGGGGGTGATGAGGTGTAAGCCTCCTTGGTGTTTGCATAAAATAAATCCATTTTTTTATTGTCTCTGGTGTGCCACATGACATACTGGGTTAACCTGTTGCACTCCTGTGTACCGCGGACGGGCACGAGAGCGCCCTCGTGCGCTCTAGGATGCACAAGGGTGCTGCGTTCTAGAGCGCACTGAAAAAAAGCTGCATTTCCGTTCTTCCACTACAGACACAGCCACGAACAGATCAGATATGATTACCTCTCATTCGACTAATAAGAGCCTTGAATTGGGTTTCTGAAACATTGAAGAACCAATGACTGAAAACCTAGCAAGAAGGACCCGCCTACCAACGCTGCGAATGCAGCGAGCCAATTGAAGCACATAAGTTCGAAAGCTGTTTTGTGTAAGGCTGGGTGAAGAGAGACTGACTGCTGCAGATGAAAAAAGGACCTGCAGGAAGAGCCGTCACAGACCCAGCAGCATGGAGACCACCCACAAGTGCGACCTGTGTGACAGGGACTGCCATTCGCGCATCGGCCTGTTCAGCCACAGGCAGTGCCTTTTTTTTTTATTCCAGCAGAATAGACGTTTAGGATTCTCTTCCATGGTCATCATAGACTGACGGAGGCCGACGACGAAGGTCATAAATCATTCGCCAAAACCGCAATCATGGAAGCGCAAAACTGCAATAATGGAATTATGTTTTGACCGGGTCGCGAGACCAGAACCACGAGTCAGTAACAAGCGGACCAGCGTCGCGTTCGTCTGACAACGAGGAAGAGAAGTTCGCCAGCTATGCTGCTGCTGTGAAGAGGTAAGTGTTATAAGCTAAATTATTCTTTATCCCTGAAAACTGTAATCAAAAATGACTTTTGACCGATCGGTAAATTACAACTGTGCGGCGCACAAAGTCCGAAGTCCGTGAGCCACGATACACGGTTCGTGTGCCGCGTCCGGACGGTGAATGCCCCCCCCCCCGCTACTCTTCTGTAGCGAGGGGGGGAAGCCGCGGTGACTGCGCCGCGGTCGCCACATCGCCACATGACTATTCCGTCATGTAGCGATGGCCGATGTCCATCCTCTGTAGCGAGGGGGGGGAACCCCCCACACACACACACACAGCCCTGAGTGTCACCTTTCATTAGAGCCCAAGATGAAGCTTCTATATTGAATCATTCAATTTATGGCATTTTTTTGTGCCATTTGGCACAGTTCAAAAACGCCTGGGAACTACCTGAGAACAAAGCTATGTAATATATTCATTTTTTGTGGTATTGTTACAAACTTTTGACCTCAGCTGGATAACACTTGGTTCTACATTTCTGTTGCATTTTCCAGCCCAGACCTGAAGCTGTGTGTTATTTGCAAGCATTTGTATCCGAAAAAACACCCAGGCCAAATTTATTTTCTTCAAGTTCAATTTGTTTAGATGACTGTTACTCAGTGGCCGGAGCACTTAGAGAGATTATGACTGTTTTGCCAAAAAATTCAAATTGTTTTCTTTTAAATGAGACCAACCCCATGAAGATGCTGCAAAGGGTTGAAGAACAGCTTTTGATTTACTTTGGGCACGTTATTTTTGGCGTTTTTACAGAAATTGACCGGAGTGCAAGGGGTTAAAGTGGGCAGAATGGAGGACAGTGAAGAATGGTTAAAATCAGCAGAGATGAGCTGGAGAGCATTTGAGTGTTGTGTCTGCAGCCTGCTGGTGACTGAGTGGATGATGTCACATGCTGCCTCAGCGCTTGCAGAGGGGGGTACATAAATAACAATCCCAACGAAATGTGAGAACGCTCTGGGGAGGTATGCCGGTCACATGCTAACAGCTAGCAACTCAATGTCCTTGCTGCAGTGTTGTTCTTTAATCGTGATGTGCCCAACATTACACCATCTGTAATTCACATACATTATCAGCCGCCCGCCTTTGCTCTTCCCACTATCTGGTGTCCGATCTGCCCATATTAAGTGGAAACCCTCCAGTCCGATGTTAGCATCTGTTGCTAGTTCTGTTAGCCACGTTTCAGTTAACAACATAATGCTAATCTCTCTGAAGATGCTCTCATACAGGGACACAGACAACAGTTTGTCCATCTTGTTAAGCAGCGATCTCACATTTTCCATTATAACGGATGGTAGGACAGGTCTGTACCTTGTTTTCCTCATGCATCACCTCTCTCCAGCTTGACATCCCCATCGCGTTTGCCTGATTTCTTGTGGGATATTGGGTCTTTGTGTTAGCACCGCAGAGCAGCCCAATGCTAACAGCTGTCTCCTCCTCTAAACAATATATCCTCCTCTCACTAGGTCAGAAGTCATTGGCGTTATAAGCAGAAAGATGGCTAATATCAACGCCAGTGCAGCAATATATGTGTCCTTGGCATCCATGGTGGATGTGGGGTAACAGGATCAGAAAGTTGTGGCAAGAAAAAAATTGATAGTAAATAAAAGTTGAGAAAGAAACTCAGAATTGAGCCACTGCTGCAAAAAGGCAGCAGACTCGTGTGGTGCTGGAAGTACTTTTCTTACTTACCATCTCTCTTATCTTCTCCTGCGGGGATATTCCGGTCTATTATCCTAAATTATCCAGTAAATAAACAGTATCATCCTTATGGATCGCTACCTTGTCATGGTGGTGGTGGGTGTGGGAGTGGAGGGTTGTGAGCCCCCATGATCCCAGGAGCTATGTTGTTGGGGGCAGTTTGCCCTTGGTAGGGTCTCCCAAGACAAGCATGTCCTGGGTGAAGGGCTAGACTAAGAGTGATCCAAAAGAATCTCATGATTAATGCTCAATCAAGGATTACCTGTACCCCGCTCAGTATGGAGTTACCAGGGCTCTGCCCAGGAGCCAGGCCTAAAGGAGGGGCTCAACGGCAAGCATCTGGTGGCATGTTTCTGCCCTGTAATCTGGTACAGAGCATCTTTACCCTGTGTTTAATGTTTTTTTTTTTTTTTTTTTTTTTTTTTTTTCTGTATATGGTCCCTGACAAATGAGCTCAGCCTAAACAAGCCGCATGGGTCCATCCTCCAGTGGGCTCATCATCTTCAGGAGGGATCTTGGGAGTCCAGTGCTATGTGGATTGGGTGGTAGTTGAAAGCAGAAACCTTGGTAGTCCAATCCCTGGATTACTAAACTGAATTTTGGAATATGGAATGTCACTTGTCTGGTGGGGAAGGTGCTTGAGCTTGTGCACGAGGTTTAGAGATACCGGCTAGATATAGTCAAGCTCACATTGATGCACAGCTCAGATTCTGGAACCAGTCTCCTGGAGAGGGGTTTGACCTTGGCCTTTTCTGGAGTTGTCACGGGTAAGAGGTGTCAAGCAGGGGTGTGTATTCTCGTATCCCCACCATCTGGCCACCTCTTTTTTGGGCTCTCCTCAGTGGACAAAAGGGCTGTTTTCCTGTGCCTTCTGGTTGGGAAATACAGTAGGTCATGACCATCATACGTGCCTATGCGCCAAATGATGTTTCAGAGTACCCGCCCTTTTAGGAGTCTCTGACTGGTGTGCTTTAAAGTGTTACTCTTGGATACTCCAGTTTCCTATTGGGGGACTTTAATGTGCACGTCGGCAATGACACAGAAACCTGGAGAAGTAAATGGTAAATGGGAGGAACGCCCTGCTTCATCTGAACCCAAGTGGTGTTCAGTTAGTGGACTTCTGTGCTAACCACAGATTGTCCATAATTAACACCATGTTCAAGCATAAGGGTACCATATATGTATGCACTTGGCATGAGGGTGCCCCAGGTCACAGGTCAATGATTGATTTTGTTATCATGTCATCAGACCTGTGACAATATGTCTTGCACACTCAGGTGAAGAGAGGTGCAGGGCTGTCAACTGATCACCACCTGGTGTTGAGTTGGATCGGATGGTAGGGGTAGGATGCGATTCAGACCCGTCAGACGGAAAAGTATAGTGAGGGTGTCTGAGGCCCCTGCCTGAGAGGTCTTCAACTCCTCTTCCAGAAGAATTTTAACCACATCCCAAGGGAGACTGGACTCTTGAATGGGCCATGTTCTCCACCTCTATTGCTGAAGTTGCTGCTCAGAGCTGTGGCTGCAAGGTTGTTGGTGCTTCTCATGGTGGCAATCCCTGAGTGAAATGGTTGATGCCAGAGGTGAGGGGGGCCACCAAGCTGAAGAAGGAGTCCTACTAAGTTTGGCTGGCTTGTGGAACTCCTGAAGCAGCTGAGTTGTACCGGCAGGAAAGCAGAGTGCAGCTCAGATGGTTGCTGAGGCTAAAACTCAGGTGTGGGAGGAATGTGGTGAAGCCATGCAGCAAGACTTTCAGTTGACCTTCAAGAGATTCTGGCAAACTGTCTGGTGACTCAAAAGGGGAAGCAGCTCCCTGTCCTCACTGTGTATAGTGTGGAGGGAGAGCTGCTGACTTCAACTAGGGATATTGCCAGGTGGTGGAATAAATAAATACCTCTTTTTAAGTATGTATTTCTTATATTTGGATATTCTGCCCAACTGCATTCATTTAAAGTATTAAATGAAACTGATATATAAAATAATCACAATAGTATTAGAATCACAAATAAAAATGTCTTTCTCTGCAGTCTGTGTGTAAAATAATTTTACTTGTTTTTTTTTTTTTTTTTTTTTTTTTTTTTTTTTCTGAATGTTATTTTAAAACTGAACCACTCACTTACTGTATAGCCTAAAGAGCTTTGGGTAAAGGGCTGATAATTTATCTCTGACACTTTATTTGGTTCATTCTTCAGACCTCCCAGCACCTGAGATGGACAAAGTCCCACATTCTGAAAGCAGCATTGGGGAATGAAGACCTGGATGACTGATAGGACATGTTTGCTGTTCCTAAGCCAGGGACATACACTACCGTTCAAAAGTTTGGGGTCACCCAGACAATTATTTTGTGTTTTCCATAAAAAGTCACACTTATTTACCACCATGAGTTGTAAAATGAATAGAAAATATAGTCAAGACATTGGCAAGGTTAGAAATAATGATTTGTATTTGAAATAATATTTTTTTCCAGATACTCAACCTGCTCAAAGGAAGGTCAGTTTTGTAGCTTCTCTAACCAGCTAAACTGTTTTCAGCTGTGCTAACATGATTGCACAAGGGTTTTCTAATCATCCATTAGCCTTCTGATGCAATGAGCAAACACATTGTACCATTAGAACACTGGAGTGATAGTTGCTGGAAATGGGCCTCTATACACCTATGTAGATATTGCACCAAAAAACAAACATTTGCAGCTAGAATAGTCATTTACCACATTAGCAATGTATATTAGATATTAGAGTGTATTTCTGATTAGTGTAAAGTTATCTTCATTGAAAAAAACAGTGCTTTTCTTTCAAAACTAAGGACATTTCTAAGTGACCCCAAATTTTTGAACTGTAGTGTATGCTGTGACTTTGTGCTGCATCAACGAAAAACAAGTAATGTTAGTGAATCACGGCAATATCTATGTCATGGTACAGAAATAATGTTTTCTGCACATGGAAGACCCTATTCACTATATTAGGATCTACATTGAAAATATGTTAATAGATGCGGCCCCTCGACACTTTATCATGGTGGAGGGGTGTGTGTACCCAAATGATCCCAGGAGCAGTGTTGTCAGGGGCAACTTGTCTGTGCTAGGGTCTCCCACGGCAAGTTAGTCCTGGGTGAAGGGGCAGACAAAGAGCAGTCCAGTGGATCCCCATGAAAGAAGTTACAACAAGGACCAGTGCACCCAAAGGACGCATGTGGGTCCACCCTCCAGTGGGGTCACCACCTGCAGGAGGGATCATGATGCAATGTGAGCTGGGTGACAGACTGCTTGGACTGTTGCTCCATGACCTGGACCCCCAGATAAGCAGTAGAGGAAGGATGGATTGATGGATGAATGCATGATATAGGCAGTTGGCAGTTTAAACAAGATACATAATGTTGAAAACACATGTAAACAGGTTGAACTCTAAGTTAGTGACTCCTGAACATCTCTTGGATACCCTGCTTTCTCCATGGATAAACAGCCTTGAACATAACTTGTCCTTTCTATGGATCCTTCCATTCCTGGCGAGGAAATGAATCAAAAATCATGATTCTTTTTGTATGGCTGCAGTAGTTCCTACTTTGACCATTTCAGTTATCAGAAGTTTTGCTCACTTGCAACTTTTTCAATGCAAATGAAAACCTGCTTTCATTGGTCTCAACTCTTTAACATCCTTCTTTTTATGGACATAGAAAGCGCCATCACTGTCTATGTCACAGTTCTGTGCCTGTCATGTGATGTGTCATGTGATGTAATAAAAATACCTAGTTTTACTGAGTATTCCACCTCACAAGGTGGCAGACACATATAACTTACTGCTCTTGCCTTGGAGGACTAATGGCCCCCAAATACCCCCCCACCAAAAAAAAAAAAATGTCACTTCTTGACACCAGAGTAGAAGAATTTGTAATGGAATGTTGATGTTCACCATCGCAACACGGAGGAGGCATTTGTTCCAAAATTTGCCAACTATAATTCCAAAAAGAGATTATTTAGCTTATGAAGGTAAATATCTACATTTTGTTATAACAGAGGGTGGCCGAAGCTGGTTGATTTGCACCTGCCATCGACCCCCAGCGCCATGTGACTGGACAGAACAATTGCGCAGGTTCCCGGTCGTCATATAAGATAAACTGCTGCGGAATAAAAGGGAAATTGCGGTGGAATAATCATAACAGTTTCTGGATGTGGGTGAGAAAGCAAAAATGACTGAGAAAAGACACAATAACGACCAGGATGGATGAAAATGGATGAAGGGAGCCCCCTGGACAGCGGTAAGTGATGAATTTCTTTGTTTGTTTACACTGTAACTGATTTTCTGGTTTAGATACTTAAAAAAAAGATAACAAAATGCCCAAAACAACAAACAGTGACAAAAAACAAAACCATCATTTGTGTAAATATGTCCAAAGTCCACTTTTGACTGAACGTTATGAAATTCGATATGGCTGCCGTTGCATTATGCAAATTAGATGAGTAAATTTACTCCTATCTCAAACTTTGGATCATATTCTACATCTTTCTAATTGACAGTAAGCATTATCTCTTACCACTTTCAAGTTATAGCTTTGGAAATCTTTGATGTCTGAACTGAATATTTTCTTGAAAAAAATCTTGACCACCAGAGGGAGTGGAGGAAATGGTGTAATGGAGCGCCACAGGCAGTCATTGTGTCAAGACTAAATTAGTTTGTATCCAGAGAGATGAATTTTACTTTTAAAAATTAGACATACTGTATGTGGGTTAGCATTACACGGAATGTACATAAATTGTCATATAATCCTAAATGTGTTTGATTCAAGTTCTTCAAAAAAAAAAGTGATTTAATATTATGTTGGTGTGACAGAGTCAATACAAGCTTTCCTGCATGGACTGCAAAGTAAGTGGACACTTTTGGTGACAGAAGTAGGCCAGACTGTGGTGCATGAGGTTGTGAGTTTAACCTCCATATGGATGCCACGAGCTGGGCTTCACCACCATCCTCTTGATCACAACTGACATTGTATGCTGGATGTACTGGTGGTGTATCAGTCCAGTCTCCAGATGCTACCATTGTGTTGGTCCTGTGTTGGTCAAAGCCACAGAGGTTTTGCCCGTAGGGTGAAGTCAGCCCTCTTGGTCTCCAGTACAGGAGGTTGTGAGTTTGAAACTGTCATCAGATGGCTTTCATCACCGTCACATTGGGAATGTAAGCACTCAGTGAAGCTTGTAACAACAAAGATCCAAGGTCATTTTTTACAGCCACTGTGTGTTCATGCAAAAATGACTTTTCAGCTGTTCAAATTACCATCTGTTATGAAAAATGCAAAAAAAGTTTTTGGCACAAGCTGCAACTTTAGTACATTTCAGTAATATAACTGTTTACTTTAGTGATGGTGACCACAACATGACATGTTTGATCATGTCATTTTGATACCATTACTTTAAGTGTTGTTGCTGTCCAAAAGCAACTGTATTCTTACTGTTTGAAGTTGGTTCACATATGTATCACAGACAGAAAAACACAAACCAAATAAGATCAGAACATAATTGTGAATTGTTATAACAAAGTCAACATTGTCTGTAACTGTTTTCAATCACCAGTGATCACAGAAGTCTGGGGCATAAAACAGTCATTAATGCTGGAAACTAGATCTGCCAGAAAAAAATTGCGAAGTCACTTTCATTTTCAGTAAAAGGAGCTCTGGCATGCAAATAAAGGACAGACTCCATCGACCAGGAAGTTGACCTCATTAAAAGACGCAATTTTCACTGTCATATATTTGTGTCTCATGAGATTGCAAACATCTGCAAAAATACACTGTAAAATTACTAGTGTGAAGGAATATTTTGAATTAGTTATCTTTACACAGTTTCGCTATTTCATCACACTGGTTTGTGTTGTGACAAGAGCAGTGTGTTTTGTTTATTTTACTGCAGATATAACTCATCATTGACCTGTTATTCTCTAATTACAGATATTAAAAAGGCCAGACTGTAAAAGATTGGAAGAGAAGCATCAGCAGCTGCTCTTTCAAAGTACAGATTATTTTATGGCAGTGTTTATGTATCCAGCACACAGACACAGTCTATCACCAGCACAACTACCTCACAGCAAGCCATTTATATACACTGTGTTTAGTTAGTTTACTGCAGAGTCGGAGAATTTTATTGAAGGAATAAATCAAGTGTCGGTTTGTTGTTTTATTAGATGATTAGCTTTTTATTGTGTGGGCTTTAATTCTCTGTAGAGCCACAAAACAGTATGAGGTAGTATTTGGCCTATGGCCTTTAAAGTGAGTGTACATATATATATGCTTATATTTCCTAAATCTTCCGCAGTATCTGTGATGGAGGAAGAAGAAAGTTGGAGGAAACATTCACTCAACAAATCTTTTGTTCTCTACTATGGCATTATAGACATGGGTAGAACCAGAACTTTTTCCAGCTTTTCGCAAATCCAATATACCAAACATGAGCAGTGGATCAATGATATTTGTTTTATGTATGAGAGATTGTCAAAAAGTCATGCATTTCAAATGTAAGCACTTGTTTATCCAATAAGGAAGTGCTTTAATATGGTGTTGAAAAATGAACTGTTTTCATAGAAATCTTCATATCCCGTGCAATAAGTTTATGCACACTCATATTGACAAGTTTTGTCCATAGAAATGTTCATATTTGAGCAAATGAAAATCATTCCATGTTTAGATGCATGTCTTCCTATTTTTTATTTATTTTTTGGCCTGGGCTGCCATTTGCTGCTGATAAGACAAACTATGAACAGGATCTCATCTCTGCTGTTTGCAGATGATGTGGTCCAGTTGGCTTCATCAAGCAATGACCTACAGGTCTGACTGGGATGGTTTGCTGCTGTGAAGGGGCCGGGATGAGAATCACCACCTCCAAGTCAGAGTCCTTGGTCCTCTCTGGGTTGGAATCAAGCTCCTGGATGGGTGGAGGAGTTCAAGTATACATTAAAGAGTCCTTCCTGTGGAAATGTATCGTCACTTCCTGTGTTGCTGTCTGTTTGTGGTTTGCTCTCCTCATTTTCTCAAGGATTTTGCCTTTAATTGTATTTTGATCACTTTTTTCCATCTACCGTTAGCTCTCACTTCTGTTTATCAAGCCTCTTGCACCTGTGTGCGCACTCAGTGTCATCTAATCACCATCTTTAGCCTTCTGCTCACCTTTCACCGGTGCTTGTGTTATCTTTGGGTTAGCCATTAGCTACGGCTACTAGCTCTCCTTCCTCTCCTCCTCTGGTGTGCTCTCTCTGTCAGATGTTTAGCTACACCTCTGCCTCTTTTCGTGATAACGGTCAATGTAATAAATGTTGTCTTTTTGAGGCGCTCGAGGCGAGGTTGTCTGATTTGGAATCCCGGCTCCACTGTATTGAAACACCGTCTGCGCCAGTTAATCTTGACGGACGGCCCTTAGCTGCAGTGGAGCTCACTAGCATTGGGCAGCCTGCAAACGGTCCTCCGGTCCTCCTCAGCAGCGAGGAGACTGGGTGGGTGACAGTAAGAAGGAAGCCTAGCCGCAAAGCCCCGCTACACCACCAAGCTGTTCATGTTTCTAATCATTTTTCCCCGCTCAGCGACACACCCGCTGAGGAAAAAACTCTGATCATTGGCGACTCTGTAGTCAGAAACGTGAACCTAGAGACTCCAGCGGCCATAGACAAATGCATTCCTGGGGCCAGAGCAGACGACATTGAGTCAAATTTGAAAATGCTGGCTAAAAGTAACTGTAAATACTCCACAACTGTTATCCACGCCGGCAATAATGACATCCATCTCCAGTAGTCGGAAGTCTCAAAACTTAATGTGGAATCGGTGTGTGACTTTGCAAAAACAATGTCTGCCTCTGTAGTATTCTCTGGGCCCCTCCCCAATCTGACCAGTGATGACATGTTTAGTCGCTTGTCTTCCTTCAACCACTGGCTGTCTGTGTGGTGTCCTGCAAACACTGTGGGCTACATAGACAATTGGAGCTCATTTTGGGGAAAACCTGGTCTTATTAGACAAGACGGCGTCCATCCCACTTTGGATGGTGCGTCTCATTTATCTAACAATCTGACATCTTTTTTATCCAAATTTCCAAAACCTTGACAACTCAGAGTTAGGACCAGGAAGCAGAGTCGCAGTCTTACATGCCTCTCTGCAGCTCCTCTTCATCCGCCACCCCTCAACTTAGCCCCTGTCTTCCCCATCAGAGAATCATTGTCTACTCCCTCCAAAGTAAATAAAAATATAATGTATAAGCATCCCAAAGTGATTAAACAAAAAGTTGGAAAAACTCAAATTAAACATGAAGCCTCTAAATTGATTGATTTGGCCTCTGTTCCTCCTCATAATTTAAAAATTAAATGTGGTTTGTTAAATATTAGGTCTCTAACTCTCAAGTCTCTGCTAGTCCGTGATCTGTTAATTGATCATGAATCAATGATCAAATGAATCAACTCTCTCTGGTTATTTAAACTGTCAAAATCCTAGAAATTCTGGTCGTGGAGGAGGAGTAGCAACAATTTACCATTCCAAATTACTAGTTAATGTAAAGCAAAAAACACGTTATAATCCCTTTGAGGGCTTGGTCCTCAGTATTGGGCATTTTAGCAATTTTAGGTTAAACCCAATTTTATTTGCCATAGTTTATTGTCCTACATCAATCTACTCAGAGTTTTTATCTGAATTTGCCAAATTCTTAGCTGATTTAGTCCTGAAATCAGATTAATTATAGTAGGGGACTTTAATATACATGTAGATGTAGATAGTGATTGCCTTAATTTGGCATTTAATTCAATATTAGACTCGACAGGGTTATCTCAGAAAGTAGGAAATTCTACCCATTATCTCCACCATACGTTGGACCTTGTTCTGACATATGGCATAGAAATAGAAAATCTGGTAGTGTCTCCTCATAACCCTGTACTGTCAGACCATTGTCTGTTAACCTTTGATTTTACTATTTCTGACTATTTGGCTCCTAAGGAAAAATATTACTACACTAGATGCCTCTCAGATGATGCTGTTACCAAATTTATGCAGATTGTTTCCTCTATGCCATGTGTCAACACAACAGAAATAAGCTATAGACAGCTTGCTCCTTCTGAAATTGATAGCATGGTAGATAGTGTTACTGCTTCTCTGAATTAGACTCTAGACATGGTGGCCCCTTTAAAAAAAGAAAAAGTCTAATCAGAGATTTCTAATTCCTTGGTTCAACACAGAAACTCGTAACTTAAAACAAACTTGTCAATTAGAAAGAAAACTGTGCTACACTAATTTAGATGAAATCTATTTACCTTGGAGAAATCATCTTTTAATTTATAAAAAAAAAAAAAAATCTCTGAGAAAAGCTAAAATGAGTTTTTATTCTGCATTAATAGAAGAGAAAAAGAATAATCCTTTTCAGCACTGTAGCCAGGCTGACAAAGAGTCAGGACTCTATCAATCCTAGCATTCCCTTAGAGCTTACTAGTCAGGCCTTTATGAACTTTTTCAATAATAAAATTTCATCTATCAGAGATAAAATCAGTCAGATTCTTCCTACCGTTAACTTAAATACAGTAACTACTATAACTCCTTCAACTGACATCTGTTTGGATCACTTTACTCCAATTGACCTTTTAGAGTTAGTCAAAATAGTTTCCTCATCCAAGCCTTCAACTTGTCTTTTAGACCCTATTCCTACCAGATTATTTAATGAAGTCTCCCCATTTATTGGTAGCTTTATTCTTCATATAATCAATTCTTTATTAACTTTAGGCCATGTACCGCAGGCTTTTAAAACTGTTGTAATTAAACCCTTACTCAAAAAACCAATGCTGGATTCAGGAGTTTTAGCTAACTATAGACCAATCTCTAATCTCCCTTTCATTTCAAAAATCTTAGAAAGAGTTGTTGCCACGCAATTATTTGACCACTTGCAGGGAAATGGTTTATTTGAAGAGTTTCAATCAGGGTTCAGAATCCATCATAGTACTGAAACAGCCTTAGTGAAGGTCACTAATGACCTCCTGATCGCATCTGATAATGGACTTGCTTCTATACTTGTCCTTTTAGAACTTAGTGCACCTTTTGATACTATTGATCATAATATTCTACTTGATAGATTAGAACACTATGTTGGACTTCATGGAACTTCGTTGCAGTGGTTTAGATCTTATTTATCTGATAGGTTCCAGCTTGTTCATGTCAGTAATGAGTTTTCTTTCAACTCAAAGTTCAGTCATGGAGTTCCACAGGGATCTGTGCTAGGCCCTACTCTTTTTAGTTTATATATGCCTCCATTAGGCAACGTTATTAGGAAGCACTGTATACATTTTCATTCTTATGCAGATGACACACAATTATACCTGTCAATAAGGCCAGATGATAGTAATCAATTAGCCAAGTTAGAAGCCTGTCTTATGGAAATCAAAGCTTGGATGACTTGTAATTTCCTGCTATTAAATTCAGACAAGACTGAAGTCATTCTTGTTGGTCCAAAAAACCTTAGAAATACCTTTCCAAATCAAACTTTTAGTTTGGATGCAGTTACTCTTTCTCTGAATAGCTCTGTGAGGAACCTTGGAGTTATTTTTGATCAAGATCTGTTTTTCAATTCACATATTAAATTTGTTTCTAAGACTGCCTTCTATCATTTGCATAATATTGCCAAGATTAGGAGCATCTTGTCTCAGAGTGATGCTGAGAAACTGATCCATGCTTTTGTTAGCTCTAGATTACATTTTTGTAACTCTTTATTATCAGGTTGTCCTAAAACATCCCTAAAAAGTCTTCAGTTGATCCAAAATGCTGCTGCAAGAGTTTTAACAGGTACTAGAAAGAGAGATCATATCTCTCCGGTTCTGGCCTCCCTTCATTGGCTTCCCATAGAGTTTAGAATTAAGTTTAAAATCCTTCTTCTCACTTTCAAAGCTCTAAACCAGGGGTGGGCAATCATGTGCCATGGAGGGCCATTCTACTGCAGGTTTTCTGTTCCACCCAGTCTCTTCAGCAGGTGTTTTCAATGATTAGCAATCCTTGAAGCTGGTCAGAGCACACACCTGCTGAAGAGACTGGGTGGAACAAAAAACCTGCAGTGGAATGGCCCTCACTGCCCACCCCTGCTCTAAACAATCAGGCCCCTTTTTATTTAAAAGATCTGGTATTACCCTATTATCTTAACAGAGCACTACGCTCCCAAAATGCTGGATTAGCTGTGGGAGCAGCGGCTATTGGCGCTGGCCGGAAACGAAGGCGGCGTGGTAAACGTGCCGGTGCGTTAGTCAGGCTGAAGAAACGAGGATTTCGCACGCCGCTCCCATCGATCCATCTGGCAAATATCCGCAGTTTGGCGAACAAAATGGATGAACTGCTGCTCCTGACTCACAAAAACCGGGATTTTAGCAGATCTGGCGCCCTTTGTTTCACGGAGTCCTGGCTGAGTGAACACATCCCGGACAGCGCGATCCGTCTGGACGGATTTCAACTGTTTCGCGCTGATCGCAGCCGAGAATTTTCTGGAAAGACTAAGGGTGGTGGAATCTGCTTCTACATAAACGAAGGTTGGTGTACTGATGTCACAGTGTTGAAGAAGTTTTGTAGCCCTAACCTAGAGTCACTGTTCATAAACTGTAAACCCTTTTATTCACCGCGAGAGTTCTCCTCATTTATTCTGGTCGGAATTTATATCTCGCCTGCTGCTTGTACAACGGAGGCACTGCAGCTCCTCGCTGACCAGATAGCAGACGTGGAGGAAAAACATCCAGACTCTCTGCTTATCATTCTGGGTGATTTCAATAGAGCTAATCTCACAAATGAGCTTCCTAAATACAGACAGCATATTAAATGTCCCACCAGGGACACAAATACACTTGACCACTGTTACACAGTTTTAAGAAACGCCTATCATGCCGTCCCCCGTGCATCTCTGGGTTTTTCTGACCACTGCCTGCTCCATCTTATTCCAACATACAGACAGAAACTAAAAACTTCCAAGCCTGTTGTAAGGACTGTGAAGAAATGGACTGAGGAATCAAAGCTGAAGTTACAAGCCTGCTTTGACTGCACAGATTGGAGTGTTTTTGAAGCTGCAGCCATTAACTTAAATGAACTCACTGACACTGTGACATCATACACCTGTTTCTGCGAGGACATGTGTGTGCAGACCAAGACCTTCTGCATATACAACAACAATAAACCCTGGTTCATTCCTAAACTGAAGCAGCTACGTCAGACCAAGGAGGAGGCCTACAGGACTGGTGACTGGACTCTGTACAAGCGGGCCAGAAACATGCTGACGAAGGAGACCAGGCTTGCTAAGAGGAGCTACAGTGTGAAGTTACAAAAAAACCTCTCAGCTAACAACTCTGCTTCTGTCTGGAGAGGCCTACGGAATATCACCAACTACAGGAGACCATCCCCCCACCCTGCGGAAAACCTCCAGCTGGCTAATGACCTAAACAGCTTTTACTGCAGGTTTGAAAAGAACCTACAGTTCTCACCTCCCACCCACACAAAAGGATTATCTGCAGCCCCAGGAACTCCATCCCTCCTCCACTCTGACCTCCCACCAGCACTAATGATCTGTGAAGAGGAGGGCGCCGGGTCTTTCAGAGACAAAAGATCAAGAAGGCTGCAGGACCTGATGGTGTGTCTCCGTCCTGCCTGAGAGTCTGCTCCAACGAGTTGGCCCCCATCTTCACCCGGATCTTTAACAGATCACTGGAGCTGCGTGAAGTGCCTTCCTGCTTCAAACGCTCCATCATCATTCCAGTTCCCAAGAAACCCTCTATTACAGGATTAAACGACTACAGACCTGTTGCCCTGACCTCTGTGGTCATGAAATCCTTGGAGAGATTGGTGCTGAACCACCTGAAGGTCATCACAGGCCCCCTGATGGACCCACTGCAGTTTGCCTACCGGTCAAACAGGTCAGTGGATGATGCAGTGAATATGGGACTACATTACATCCTGCAACACCTCGACTCCCCAGGGACGTACGCCAGGATCCTGTTTGTCGACTTCAGCTCAGCGTTCAACACCATCATCCCAGGCATTCTTCATCAGAAACTCCTCCAGCTCAAGGTGCCCCCCTCCACCTGCCAGTGGATCTCCAGCTTTCTGACTGACAGGTGGCAACAGGTGAAGCTAGGGAGATTTACATCCAGCTCCCGAAAAATTAGTACTGGCGCCCCCCAAGGATGTGTCCTTTCCCCACTGCTCTTCTCCCTCTACTCCAACGACTGCACCTCAGAGGACCCTTCGGTGAAGCTCCTGAAGTTTGCGGACGACACCACAGTCATCGGTTTGATCCGGGATGATGATGAGTCTGCATACAGGCGGGAGGTGGAGCAGCTGATCCTCTGGTGCAGCCAGAACCATCTTGAACTTAACCCAGCCAAAACGGTGGAGATGACTGTGGATTTCAGGCGACACCCCCCTTCATTCCCCCCACTCACCATCCTCAACAGCACAGTGTCCACTGTGGACTCCTTCAAGTTTCTGGGTACCACAATCTCCCGGAACCTGAAGTGGTCCTCCCATATTGACACTGTCCGGAAAAAGGCCCAGCAGAGGTTGTTTTTTCTGCGTCAGCTCAAGAAGTTTGATTTGCCTCAGGAGCTGCTGGTTGTCTTCTACACCGCCATCATCCAATCTGTCCTCTGCTTTTCCATCACTGTCTGGTTTGGATCTGCCACTAAACAGGACAAGACCAGACTGCAGCGGATCATTAAGTCTGCGGAGAGGATCATTGGTACCGACCTACCCTCCATTGAGAACTTATATCGGTCCATAACCAGGAAACGGGCGGGAAACATCTGTGCTGACCCATCACACCCCGGCCACAAACTGTTTGAACTTCTATCTTCTGGTCGTCGTTACAGATCACTGAAGGTCAAAACCACCCGTCACAGGAACAGTTTCTTTCCTCAAGCCATCACTCTGATGAACTCCTAACATTCACCTAGTCCTACCTGTTGCTGTACTCATGACTTTTCATCCATTATTACATTGCACATAACTCTCACACTGCTTTTTACTTCATTCACATTATATCACTGAATCTGAGTCCACATTGAAATACTGTGTGATTGTATATTTTTTCATATATTTCTGCAAAGTGTGGTTAGTCCGAGTAAATAACTGCATATATTCCTGTATATATTTGCATCCTTTTATAGAAACGTGGACAGACTGTAATTTACTGTACATACTGTGGTTGTCATTGAATCCTTATTTAAATCCTTCACCTGAACAACGAGAGCAAGTTTTTAGCCAAAGTCAAATTCCTTGTATGTGTTGTGCATACTTGGCCAATAAAGCTGATTCTTATTCTGATTCTGATTCTGATTACTTGTAATACCTAGAATCTCCAAAAGTACAATGGGGGGCAGAGCCTTCAGTTATCAAGCTCCTCTCTTGTGGAACCAGCTGCAAATCTGGTTTCGGGAGTCAGACTTGATCTATGTTTTTAAGAATAGGGTTAAAACCTTCCTTTTTGATGTAGCCTACAATTAGGGAGGGATCATGTGTTTCTGAACCTTCTCTTAATTATGTTGCTATTAGGTTTAGACAGCTTGCGGAACTCCAATAATTGCACTGGGCTTCACTCCTTTCTTAATTCTCAATGATTTTTTTTTTTTTTTCTGGTCATTAACATCTGTTTGTTTTCTCCCATAGATTGAGTCCCCATTGTGCTGTTTGCTCTCTACATGTCTTTTCATCTTCTCTATCCCCTCACCCCCCAGCCAGTCACAGCAGATGACTGCCCCTCCCTGAGCCTGGTTCTGCTGGAGGTTTCTTCCTGTTAAAAGGGAGATTTTCCTCTCCACCGTCGCCAAGCGCTTGCTCACAGGGGATCGCCTGATTGCTGGGGTCTTTCTGCAATTGTGGGGGTTCCCCCTACAGTTGAAAGTGCTATGAGATGACTCTTGTTGTGAAATGGCTCTATATGAATAAAGTTGAATTGAATTGACTTGAATTGAATTGAATTCACTCTTTTCACAAGTGAGGGCAGTTTGACAGACAGATTGGAGCAGCATCTGCAATGGTGTGTTGTACCAGTCTATCATGGGAAAGAGCGAGCGGATTTCCAAAACTAAGCTATCTACATTCCTACCTAAACCTATGGTCATGAACGTTAGGTAATGGGTTTCCCTCCCTCCTAACAGCTCAGTGAGGACCCTTGTTTTTTTTTTTTTTTTTGAACAAGATTTGTCCTTTAATTCACATATAATTTTTTTTTTCTCAGACCACTGTTTATCATTGCCGTATTATTGCCAAGATTAGGAGCATCTTGTCTCAGACTGATGCCGAGAAACAGACCATGCTTTTATTAGCTCCAGATTAGATTATTGTAACTCTTTATCAAGCTTTCCCAAAACATCTCTCAACAGTCTTCAGTTGATCCAAAATGCTACAGCTAGAGTTTTAACAGGTACTAGAAAGATACCAAGGCTTTATTGTCATGTGCACAGTAAAGAAATGAGACATTTCCTGAGCAATGAAATTCTTACTTTGCTCTTTGACGAATGTCAAGGTAAAAGGTACAGAAACTACAATTCTAATAGGTCATGACACACTAACACAGTAACTCAGTCCTAAAACTAATGGATGCTAATAACACAAACACCAACACACAGATAGGTAGTAGAGGAATGAAACTGAAACTTCACTGGATGATTAAAGTGGCCGTGGTATATTGATATCAGAGATGATGTGAACCTGAGATGGCATGAACCTATGTACAGTGTGCAAATGAGTATTGTACAACCTGATGTGAACCTGAGATGGCATAGACTTATATACAGTGTGCAAATGAGCATTGTGCAACGAGCAGTGTATAATTAAAAATTGTTTCTGTTATGAGAGTACAAGTAGACTGTGCATGATAAGTAGCAGCAGAGATGATAAGGACATCAGACGAGTGATACTATATCTACTGTACAGGTGAGCAGTGTGCAAATTTAGCAGCCGGTGTGTGAATTCCTATATGCAAAGCTGTGTTACAGAGTTTTGGGAGTTGTTATCTGTTCAGGAGTCTGATGGCAGTGGGAAAGAAGGAGCTCTTCAGTCTGGTTGTCCTGCATTTCACACATCTGTACCTCCGGGCTGAGGGTGGAAGTGTGAACAGTCTGTGCTAGGGGTGGGTGGGGTCCCGGAGAATGGCATCAGCTCTCTTTTGGACTCTGCGGTGGAAGATGCTCTGCAGAGAGAGGAGTTGAGTCCTGATGATCTTCTCCGCTGTCTTCACCACTCTCTTCAGGCATTTGCACTCCAGGGCAGTGCTGCTGCCATTCCACGCAGTGATGCAGTTTGTCAGGATGCTCTCAATGATGCAGCTTTAGAAATTGTTGAGCATTCTTGTAGACAAAAAGAGAGATCTCATCTCTCCTGTTGTGGCCTCCCTTCATTGGCTTCCCATAGAATCTAAAATTAAGTTTAATAAAATCATGTCCCTCACTTTCAAAGCTCTAAATAATCAGGAACATTGTTTTTCAAAAAATCTTAGAGTACCTTATCACCCCAACAGAGCACTACACTCCAAACATGCAGGATTAATGTAATAGCTAGAATCTCTAAAAGTACAATGGGAGGCAGAACTTTCAGTTATCAGGCTCCTCTCCTTTGGAGCCAGCTGCCAATCTGGATTTGGGAATCAGACTTGATCTCTGTTTTTAAGAAAAGGGTTAAAACTTTTCTTTTTGACACAGTCTATAGTTAGAGTGGGATCAGGTGACCTTGAACCCTCTCTTAGTTATGCTGATAATCCACCTTATTCCTAGTCCCCATGATGCCTTGCGTGAATTATGGGCACAACTTCCAGTACTAGTTTTTGAATATGTGGTTGTCGCTGAAATGGGACACTTTTACTTGTTTAAAAACAATGACTTCAGCATCAAAAATGCAGGAACATGGCCTTTTCCATCTCATAAAGAATAATATAATCATACCACTTCCCACGACTATCGAAGGATGAGAAGATGACCTTTTAAGTGGCCTGGCAGAAAGTAGACAGCTGCAGCTTTTCGTTTTATCCCGAAATTAAAATGCTCATGCTGCTATAATGCTTTGAATGCTTGTTATTTAACGTTACATGTACAGACGTTTTATGACAATTGTTCAAAATGTTATTGATCTATATTTTGTGATCATTTAAAAATTAATGCATCCTGAAGCTGCTAATATCAAGCCAATATCATTTCAATGCACTGCAACAAATGCAAAAAAAAAAAGAAAACAAAACACCTATTTGATATGTTTCTTTGATCTTTAAGCCTTAAGAAGCAAACTGTTACTATTTTTTTATTTATCATTTTACTTCATGCAGCCTTGCATCTGGTGACATATATAAATGTCAGATCTGTGACATTCATACAAGTGAAAAAATAACTTGTGCTGTTGTATCTGTCCTGTGTTTGCACCACCAATCACATGAACAACCCTTTAGTTTTCGGTGCATGATCTACACATTGCTGTTGAAGCTGCAGATTTAGCTGGGTTTGTGAGGAGCCTCAAACCACGAACAGCAGCAAGTACCAGAACTACGCAAAAACATTTAGAAATACAAAAACTGCAAGTGCGGAAACTATCTGCCACTTGACTGCAAAACAGGTATGTGGACTATACATTAAAACAAATTAGAAAAACTTTTAAAAATGCTATTTTAAATTCCCCACTACTCCTCTCTTGCTGACTGATTTAACACTTCTTCACCCAAAACCGGAAGTTGTGCCCAAAATCGTTTCTACAGGAGCACCCTCAGGAATAAGGTGGATAGGTTTAGACAGCCGGGGGACCTCCAACAATGCACTGGGCTTCACTCCTTTCTTCACTCTCAATTAAATATTTTTGGTGGTCATTAACATCTGTTTGTTTCTCCCATAGATTGAGTCCCCGTCATGCTGTTTGCTATCTCCATATCTGTTCTTTTCTTCTTTTTCTCTATCCCCTCACCCCCCAGCCAGTCACAGCAGATGACTGCCCCTCCCTGAGCCTGGTTCTGCTGGAGGTTTATTCCTGCTAAAAGGGAACTTTTCCTCTCCACCATCACCAAGTGCTGCTCACAGTGGATTGCCTGATTGTTGGGGTCTTTATCTAATTGTGGAGTATTTCTACTACATTTTGAAAGTGCTATTGACATAATAACCGGCCCAGGGAACATGCACACAGGCTCAGGTGAGATTCAAAGGCTTTATTCAACAACAAGAGATGTGATTGACGAGGCGCAGGTGTGCACGCATCTGAGGCAGATGACTGGGGAAAGCGAGTTGTGACAGTACTCCACCCCCGAGCAGCGCCTCCCGGCGCTGGCTTATCCGGGTGCGTCCGGTGGAACTCTGTGAAGAGACGTCTATCCAGCACAAAGGAAGGGTGCACCCAGGATCTCCACTCCGGCCATACCCCTTCCAATCCACCAGATACTGTAGCCTGCGACCTCGGCGTCAGGAGTCCAGGATGGAGGTGACCCTCCACGCCGGGTCGCCGTTGATCATAACGGGAGGGGGAGGCACCCTAGGAGGAGGACAGATTGGGTCAGAGATCATGGGTTTGACCTGGGACACGTGAAATGTGGGACAGACGCGGAGGGAGGGGGGAGGGCCAAATGCACAGCCACTGGGTTAATTACCTTGGAGATGGTAAAGGGCCCGATGAAGCGTGGCGCCAGCTTCTTCTACTCAGCCTTGAGGTTGATGTCCCGGGCCGATAGCCAGACCCGCTGGCCCACCTTGTAACCGGGAGCAGCTGTCCTGTGGCGATTGGCTGTAGCACTGTTGCGCACCGCCGTGCGTAAAAGCGCTTTGCGCGTCCTGGTCCACAGACAGCACCTCAGATGTGCCTGGATGGATGGAACTGCCACCTCGCCCTCCTGCTCGGGAAACAACGGGGGGTCGTATCTCAAAGACGCCTGGAAGGGAGACATTCCGATGGCTGATGACAGTGTAGAATTATGGGCGTATTCCACCCAGGCCAGGTGTGAACTCCAGGAAGCGGGATTAGAGAAGGTGACGCAGCGCAGGGCAGCTTCCAGCTCCTGATTGGCGCGCTCACACTGCCCGTTGGATTGGGGATGGTGACCGGAGGAGAGGCTCACCGTGGCCCCCAGGGCGTTGCAAAAACACTTCCACACTTTGGAAACGAACTGGGGCCCCCGATCAGATACGATGTCGGTTGGAATCCCATGTAGCCTGACCACATGTTGGACAAGGAGATCGGCCATTTCTCGTGCTGTGGGAAGACCGTGGAGGGGCACAAAGTGGGCGGCCTTGGAGAACCGGTCCACAATGGTTAGGACAGTGCCGTGCGAATTAGAAACGGGGAGGCCAGTGACGATGTCCAGTGCAATATGGGACCAGGGTCTGCCAGGGACCGGCAGGGGGTGGAGCAGCCCTGCTGGGGGTGAGTTTGGGGTCTTATTCGTAGCACACTGGGGGCAGGCATGGACGTAATTGGCAGTGTTTTTCCAAACACCGGGCCACCAGAAAGAACGTTGCAGGAGATCTATCAGTCGAGAGGTGCCAGGGTGACAGGTGAGCTTGGACATATGAGCCCAGTGGATGACATCCCCCGGGACCGACGATGGCACAAAGAGCTTCCCTGCCGGACCGCCGCCAGGATCCGGTTCGGTCTCCTGCACCTTCCGGACTTTGTCCCTGATGGACCAGGAAACCGCCCCCACAACACACGAGTCGGGTAGGATGGTGTGATCCCGCTCCTCCGGGGTCTCAGGGGCGAACTGTCAGGACAGCGCGTCAGGTTTACCATTCTTGGAGCCTGGACGGTAGGTGATCGTGAACCTGAAGCGGGCGAAAAACAGAGACCAGCACGCTTGGCAGGCATTCAGACGTTTAGCCGATCTCAGATACCCCAGGTTCCTGTGATCCGTCCAGACCACAAAAGGCTGCACTGCCCCCTCCAGCCAGTGACGCCACTCCTGCAGTGCGAGCTTCACTGCCAGGAGCTCCCTGTCACCGACATCATAATTACGCTCAGCAGCAGTCAGGTGCCGGGAGAAGAAGGCACAGGGGCGCAACACCCCATCCACCAGAGAACGTTGAGACAAGACTGCCCCCACCCCCGTGTCGGATGCGTCCACCTCGACCAAGCACTGCAGCGCGGGGTCAACCTGGGTCAGGACCCGGGAGGAAGAGAACTCCGTCTTCAAGGTCTCGAAGGCTGATGCTGCCTCCTCGGTCCACTGGAAGGGCACCTTGGGGGAGGTGAGGCGGGTCAGGGGGGTGACAATGGAGCTGTACTTAGGCACAAAGCGGCGGTAGAAATTAGCAAAACCAATGAACTGTTGCACCAGTTTCCTGGAGGAAGAAGTGGCCCACTCGACCACCGCTTTGACCTTGGCAGGGTCGGGGAGAATTTGATCATGGGAGATGATGAAACCCAGGAAAGGGGTCTTCTTGGCGAAAAATTCGCACTTCTCTGCCTTAACGTACAGTCTGTTTTCCAAAAGCCGCTGCAGGACCCGCCTCACGTGGGCCTGATGCTCCTCCCGATCCATGGAGAAGATCAGGATGTCATCCAAGTATATGAATACGAAGACCCCCATGAGGTCTCGAAGGATGTCATTAATGAGCCGTTGGAAGACGGCAGGAGCGTTGGTGAGCCCAAACAGCATAACCAGGTATTCGAAATGGCCGCTGGGCGTCCGAAACGCCGTCTTCCACTCATCGCCCTCCCGGATCCGAACGAGATGGTACGCGCTGCGGAGGTCCAACTTGGTGAACCAGGTGGCCCCCTGGAGGGAGTGGAAGGCAGAGTCCATAAGGGGCAGGGTGTATCTGTCCTTCACCGTGATGTCGTTGAGGCCCTGGAAGTCGATGCACGGCTGCAGGGATCCATCCTTCTTGGAGACAAAAAAGAACCCAGCTCCGAGTGGGGACGAGGAGGGGCGGATGATCCCTGCGCTGAGTGACTCTCTGATGTATGTGTCCATGGCCTCCCGCTCCGGGGCAGACAGACTGTAGAGGCGGCCAGATGGTAACGGCGCCCCCGGGCGGAGGTTTATGGCGCAGTCATACGGGCGGTAGGGGGGAAGAGACAGCACTTTGGATTTACTAAAAACGAGCCCCAGATCATGAAATGCCGGAGGCACCAGGGTGAGGTCCGGTGGGGATGAGTCAGGAGCAGGAGGAGGAGAAGACGGGGCACAGGCCGCAGACTGGAGACAGGTGCCCATGCAGAACGAGCTCCATGAGAGGACGCTGCCGGACTGCCAATCAAGCACAGGGTTGCGGGGGCACAGCCACGGGTAGCCCAAGATGACGGGGAAAGCTGAGGAGGACAAGACGTACAGGCTGAGATCCTCTTGATGGTTGCCAGAGATGATGACAGGCACCGGCTTGGTGCGGTGGGTCACCTTTTCCAGGGGGGAACGGGAGAGAGTGGCGAGGTATTAGGGGAGCTGGTAATGCCTGACATGGAATGCCCAAGCGGGTTGCCAGGCTCTTGGAAATAAAGTTTTGTTATGCCCCCGAGTCCACCAGTGCGTGAGTAAGGTGCCCGATGGAATTGTGACAGAACCTAATGGGCAGTGAACTTCTTGAGAGGGGATTAAGCTGGGCGGTGTCCACAAGGCCCCCTACAGTGACTCGCGGACCCCCCCCATTTGGCTTGATTGGGCAATGCTCAACGGAGTGCTGGTTGCCCCCGCAATACATGCAGAGACCCAGTTCCTTGCGGCGCTGTTTCTCTGCTAGGGGGAGCTTGGTTCGACCGGCCAGCATCACCTCAGACTCGTCGGTGGACTCCGGAGCGGGTAACGCCAGGGGGCGACACTGAGAGGCGTGGGCAGAGGTTCCGCGCGAGCGGCTGTAGGACTTCCGCTCGGCGGCCCGCTCTCGCAGCCTGTTGTCCAAACTAATTGCTAGGGAGATTAAATCAGATAACCGTCCCGGCAGATCCCGGCTGGCCAACTCATCCCGCAGACTAGGACTCAGGCTGCGGAGGAAGATGCTGCAGAGAGAAGCCTCGCCCCAGCCTACCTCCTCCGCTGCCACCCGGAAGTCAACAGCGTAATCGGCCGCCGACCGGCTCCCCTGGCAAAGGTTAAGGAGCCGATCGGCTAGCACGCTATCATGGTCCAAGTGGTCAAATACCTCAAAGAAATGTTCCACAAATTGGGTATAGGACAGGTTCGTGTAGGTGGGCTTCGCCATGACGCCGTAAGCCCAAGCTAACACTCGCCCCTCCAGGAGATTAGCAATGTACCCAATCCGGCTGCGGTCCGAAGGAAAGTCCGCGGGAACGCGCTGGAATACCGACTCACACTGCAGAAGGAACCTGGACGCTTCACCGAGCTTCCCGTTAAAGCGTGCGGGTGTGGGGATAGGTGTGAGCCGGGTTGGCGGTCCCGAGCTAGGCTGGCTAGCTGAGGGAGCAGCGGGAGCTGGCCCGCTAGGAAGAGCTGGAGGGAACGCCTACTGGGAATCCAGGCGATCCAGACGGTGAGTGATACTGGTTAACTGATTGAGAATTACTTGTTGTTGATGAGTGATTAAATCCACCCGAGCCTCGAGGGTGGAAAATCGGTGTGCGAGCCCGCTGTCTGCTGGGCCGCCCTGCTGGAGCCGTACTGATATAATATCAGGCCCAGGGAACACGCACACAGGCTCAGGTGAGATTCAAAGGCTTTATTCAACAACAAGAGATGTGTGGGTGCGTGTGTGCGGAATGTGAATGGTCTGTGGGTGAACGAGGAGCGCCGGGGGCAGAATGACACGCCGTGCAGCCAGGCAACCCTATGGACAGAGCAGAGACAGGGACATGAGCAGACCTTCACCATGCAGGGTTAATAAACAACGCGTTGCTTACTTGCAGGTGTTACGGTGGCTGGCGTTGGCAAAGGAAGCTCCTGCCTGGGAGACAGCGCCCTGCTGCCCGCTCGGCGATGAGAGGACGAGGAGGATGAGGATGTGGCGAGGACGGGAGGAATCCGCCGCCGGGAGGATCCACCTATGCGCAGGGGAAAGACTGAAGGACAGGTCAGTAGATAATGCAGCTTACTTGCTGATAGGAGAATGACGCAGGTAGGGGAGAAACGATCCTGCAGAGGAATTGAGAGGGTTGGTGAACAGACGGCTCCAGACCGATGCTCTGGGCCAAGCGGGTTAAATAGCTGGTGACTGATGAGGCGCAGGTGTGCGCGCAGCTGAGGCAGATGACTGGGGAAAGCGAGTTGTGACAGCTATGAGAAACACAAGCTTTGCGGTCAAGCAGACGCGTAAAGCGGAGGTGCAGCATAAACCCAACTTTAGAGATATGGTGAAAGGCTCAGTTATCCAGGAGAGGCTTAGAGTAGAAGAGCTGTTCTGACATTTTAGCATCCCTATTAGAACCCATACCCTGAATCACTGCGCATGAGTAAAACAGAAAAAGGCTGTACTGAGCCAAAGCCAATAATTTCCGCATACCGCCAGACTTAGATACAGCTGACCAAAGGTAAGCAATTACATTATGTTAGTGCTATTGTTGCAGTGCAACTGTTATATACAGTCATGAGAAAAATGAGAACGCCTCATTAAATATTCAGTTCTTTATTAAGAAATGTTCACATATAAATGCCTAATTTATCTATTTATTTTGTCTTTCAACTGCTCCCTTTCGGGGTTCCAACAGTGTATCACCACCTGATATTACAATGATCTGCATGTTGATCTGGCAAGAATTTTTACACTGGATGCCCTTCCTGACACAACCCTGCCCATTTATCCAGGCTTGGGACTGGCAATCCTAGTCACTCCCAGTGAGAATCTTAGCATCTTCAACTCTGCCACCTCCAGCTCCGCCTGCTGTCTTTTTGTTTGCACCACCGTCTCCAAACCATACATCATAGCAGGTCTCACTACCATCTTGTAAATCTTCCCTTTCACTCTAGCTGCTATCTTTCTGTCAGAAATCACTGCTGACACTCGTCTCCACCCTGCCTGCACTCTCTTCTTCACCTCTCTTGTGCATTTTCCATTGCTTTGGATGGTTGACCCCACGTATTTAAACTCATCTACTTTCACTACCGCTACTCCTTCCATCTTCACCGTTACACCTGCTTCTCTCTCTTTCACAGTCATGTATTCTGTCTTGCTTCTACTGACTTTCATTCCTCTTCTCTCTAGAGCATACCTCCACCTGTTCAGGTTCCCTTCCACCTGCTCCCTATTCTCATGACAGATCACAATGTCGTCTGCAAACATCATGGTCCACGGAGACTCCTGCCTGACCTCGTCTGTCAGCCTGTCCATCACCATGGCAAACAAGAAGGGACTCAGAACTGATCCCTGATGTAATCCCATCCCCACCTTGAATCCACCTGTCACTCCTATAGCACATCTCACCACCGTCTTGCTGTCCTCATACATGTCCTGCACCACCCTCACATACTCTGCCACTCCTGACTTTCTCATGCAGTACCTCTCTTGGCACCCTATCATATGCTTTCTCTAGATCCACTAAGACACAGTGCAACTCCTTCTGACCTTCTCTATACTTCTCCATCAACACTCTTATGGTGCGTTCATACCAAACGCGAACAGGCGGCGCAAATCCATACAAGGTGAATGGGAAGATGTGAGTACATGCAAAACTGCGCAGTCTCGCGTTCGTGTCCGAGGCTAGCTAGCTAGCTGCTAGCTTTGAGATTCTGCCGTCGCCAGAGTAAAGGTATCACCATTGCAGAGTAAATTAGTTTGAAAACTTGACTCACTCACCTGGAGACAGGAGGGCCGGGACCTCTTCAGCTGAATCAGGATTTCAGAGTTAATTACCCACGATTTCCTGTCATGGACGTGCTAGCAAGCTAACAACATAAACACCCATCATCTTGTGAAGTTATGGAGGCTTGAGACAACATTTTCAGGTGAGCCCCGGTCAGATAATGCATGACGTTATTTTGGGAATTTCCACAGCAGGTTGAACACAGCTGCAGAAGTTTTAAAGGCAACTTTGCCTGTCTACATCTCACTCAGAAGGGGAATTCATGTCTGTTCACCTGTTTACATTGAGTTATAATGTATTCATGCCACGCAAAAAAATTCCCCATTCACGTTTGAGCTGAACGCACCTTTAGAGCAAACATTGCATCTGTAGTACTCTTTCTTGGCATGAAACTGTACTGCTGCTCACTGATTGTCACCTCTCCTCTTAGCCTGGCTTCAACAATTCTTTCCCGTATCTTCATAGTGTGACTGCATTTTGTAGTGCTATGAGATGACTTCTGTTGTGATGTGGTGCTATATAAATAAAGCTGAATTGAATTGAATTGAATTGAATTGAACTGATCAACTTTTTGCCTCTGTAGTTACTACAGTTCTTAGCATCACCTTTGTTCTTGAAAACTTGTACCAAAATACTTCTTCTCCACTCCTCGAGCATCCTCTCACTCTCCAAAATTGTGTTAAACAATCTGGTTAAAAAGTCCACTGCCATCTCTCCTAAACATCTCCATACCTCCACAGGTATGTCATCTGGACCAACCGCCTTTCCATTCTTCATCCTCTTCAAAGCCGCCCTCGCTTCTGTCTTGCCAATTCTCAGGACTTCCTTGTCAACTATCTTTCCTTCATCCATCCTCCTCCTTGTCTCATTTTCTTCATTCATCAGCTCCTCAGAGTACTCATTCCACCTTCTCAACGCACTCTCATCACTTGTTAGTACATTACCATTTCTGTCCTTAATCAACCTAACCTGCTGTACATCCTTTCCAGCTTGATCTCTCTGTCTAGCCAATCGATACAAGTCCTTTTCCCCTTCCTTAGTGTTTACCCTCTCATACAACTGGACACTTGGAAGGGCAGTGGCTTAGAAGGTAGAGTGGGTCGTCCAATAACCAGATAGTTGCCGGTTCAAATCCTGGTCTCCCCAGCCATTCTGCTGCTGTTCCTGGGCAAGACACTTTACCCACCTTGCCTCCAGTGTCCATGACACTGGATTTGAATGTATATGTTTGGTAGTGGTCGGAGAGGCTGTTGGCGTGGACTGGCAGCCACGTTTATGTTAGTCTGCCCCAGGGCAGCTGTGACTACAGTAGTAGCTTACCACTATCAATGTCCGTGGAATGAATGAATAATGTAACCATTGTAAAGCATCTTTGAGTGTCCATGAAAAGTACTGTATAAATCTGATGCATTATTATTATTATTATTATTATTATTATTAGAACTCACTATATGCCTTTTCCTTTACCACTTCTCTCTTTGCCATGCGCCAAGCTTCCAAATACTCCTGTCAACTTTCTCCATCTCCCTGACTATCCAACTTTTCTTTGCTAACCTCTTCCCTTGGATACTTTCCTGTACCTCCTCATTCCACGACCAAGTCTCCTTGTCTTCCTTCCTCTGTTTACTGGATACATCGCATACTTTTCTACCAATTTCCCCCAATACTTTCGCTGTACTTTCCCAGTCCTCTGGTAATTCTTCCCTACCACCCAGAGCCTGTATCAACTCCTTCCTGAGCTCTGTGCAACCATCTTCCTTCTGTTACTTCCCCCACTTAATCTTTGGCTTTGCCTTTATTGTTTTCATCTTCTTGCTTTGCAAAGTCATCCTATAGGCTACCATCCAATGCTGTCTAGCTACATTTTCCCCTGCCACCACCTTGCAGTCTCCTATCTCTTTCAGATTTCTCCTTCTGCGTAAGATTTAGTCCACCTGTGTGCACCTTTCTCCACTCTAGTAAGTCACCCCATGTTCCTCTCTTTTTTTGAAGCATGTGTTCACCACAGCCATTTCCATCCTCTTGACAAAAATCCACAACCATCTGTCCTTCCACATTTCTCTCCTTAAAATCATACCTACCCAGAACCTCCTCATCACCTCTGTTCCCTTCACCTACATGTCCATTAAAGTCTGCTCCAGTCACCAGTCTCTCCCCTCTGGGAACACTCTCAACCACGTCATCCAACTTACTCCAGAATTCCTCTTTCTCTTCTACCTGACATCCAACTTGTGGGTCATATGCACTGACAACATTCAAGATCACACCTTTGAATTCTAGCTTCAAACCTATGATCCTGTCTGACTCCCTCTTTACCTCCTGAACACTCTTCACATACTCTTCCTTCAAGGTTACTCGAACTCCATTTCTCTTCCTACAAAGGTGGACAGAATTGTTGGTATCCCTCTGTTAATGAAAGGCAAACCTACAATGGTCACAGAAATAACTTGAATCTGACAAAAGTGGTAATAAATAAAAATTCTATGAAAATTAACCAGTGAAAATCAGACAATGCTTTTGAATTGGGGTTCAACAGAATTATTTAAAAAATACAAACTCATGAAACAGGCCTTGACAAAAATGATGGTAGCCCTAGAAAAGATTGAAAATAATGTGACCATAGGGACATGTTCAACCAAGATGTATCCTCTAATTAACATCACAGGTGTCTACAAACTTGTAATCAGTCAGTCGGCCTATTTAAAGGGTGACAAGTAGTCACTGTGCTGTTTGGTGACATGGTGTGTACCACACTAAACATGGACCAGAGGAAGCAAAGGAGAGAGTTGTCTCAGGAGATTAGAAAGAAAATTATTGACAAGCATATTAAAAGTAAAGGCTATAAGATCATCTCCAAGCAGCTTGATGTTCCTGTGACTACAGTTGCACATATTATTCAGAAATTTAAGATCCACGGGACTGTAGCCAACCTCCCTGGATGTGGCTGCAGGAGGAGACGGATAATACGAATGGGAACAAAAGAGCCCAGAGCAACCTCTAAACACATTCATGGTGAACTCCAAGGTCAAGGTACATCAGTGTCAGATCGCACCATCCGTCGTTGTTTGAGCCAAAGTGGACTTCATGGGAGATGACCAAGGAGGACACCACTGTTGAAAACAAATCATAAAAAAAGCCAGACTGGAATTTGTCAAACTGCATGTTGACAAGCTTCTGGGAGAATGTCCTATGGACAGACAAGACAAAACTGGAACTTTTTGGCAAGGCACATCGGCTCTGTGTTCACAGACGCAAAAATGAAGCATAGCAAGAAAAGAACACTGTCCCTACTGTGAAACATGGAGGAGGTTCTGTTATGTTCTGGGGCTGCTTTGCTACATCTGGCACAGGGTGTCTTGAATCTGTGCAGGGTACAATGACATCTCGAGACTATCAAGGTATTCTAGAGAGAAATGCACTGCCCAGTGTCAGACAGCTTGGTCTCAGTCACAGGTCATGGGTCTTGCAACAGGATAATGACCAAAAACACACAGCTAAAAACACCCAAGAATGGCTGAGAGCGAAACATTGGACTATTCTAAAGTGGCCTTCTATGAGCCCTGATCTAAATCCTATTGAACATCAGTGGAAGGAGCTGAAAAATGCAGTCTGGAGAAGGCACCCTTCAAATCTGAGACAACTGGAGCAGTTTGCCCATGAGGAGTGGGCCAAAATGCCTGCTGAGAGGTGCAGAAGTCTCATTGACAGTTACAGAAATCGTTTGATTGCAGTGATTGCCTCAAAAGGTTGTTCAACAAAATATTAAGTTAAGGGTACCATCATTTTTGTCCAAGCCTGCTTCATGAGTTTTTTTTTTTTTTTTAATAATTCTGTTGAACCACAATTCAAAAGCACTGTCTGATTTTCATTGGTTAATTTTCATAGAATTTTTATTTATTACCACTTTTGTCAGATTCAAGTTATTTCTGTGACCATTGTGGGTTTTTCTTTCATTAACAGAGGGGTACCAACAATTTTGTCCACGTCTGTATATGAGCCATGGTAGAACAGTTTAAATCCACCTCCAATGCTCCTAGCCTTGCATCCCTTCCACTGGGCAGCTCGGTAGTGGTGCAGTGGTTAGCACTGTGGCAGCACAATAAAAAGGTCATGGGATCGATTCTACTCCTGACCATTGTGGGTTCGAGCCCAACCCCTGACCATCGGTGACCCTTCTGAGTGGAGTTTGGATGTTCTTCCCCTGTCTGCTTGGGTTTACTCCGGGTACTCCGGTTTCCTCCCACAGGCCAAAAACATGCAAGTTTTGGCAATTGGAGACTCTAAAGAGGCCCTAGGTGTGAATGTGTGTGTGAAGGGATTGGTGCTGCACCTTGGCTTCCTCATCCAGCCAAGTGGATGCTTTGAATTTCCCTCTGGGATTAATAAAGTATACAAAAAGTACCCCCTGTGCACCCATGAGCAACAATGCAAAATATTTGCAATTGTTTGGACCAATTAAGAAGTGAAATTAGATAATTTCTCACAGAAACCTGAATGTACCAGGGCACCCTGGTTGATGGTTGATGGTTGGGCAGCTCAGTGGTACAGTGGTTAGCACTATGGCAGCACAGTAAGAAGGTTGTGGGTTTGATCCCACCCGTGACCATCGATGACCCTTCTGTGTGGAGTTTGCATGTTCTCCCCTTGTCTGCGTGTGTTTACCCCAGGTACTCCGGTTTCTTCCTACAGGCCAAAAATATGCATATATGGTAGGTTAACACCTTGCAGTCAATTTCCCTAAAAATGCCTAAAAATAATGTACCCAAAGTAAATCAAAAGCTGTTTTTCAACCCTTTGCAGCATCTTCATGGGGTTGGTCTCATTTAAAAGAAAACACTTTGAATTTTTTTGGCAAAATAGTCATACTCTCTCTAAGTGCTCCTGCCACTGAGTAACAGTCATCTAAACATACTGAACTTGAAGAAAATAAATTTCACCTGGGTGTTTTTTGGGATACAAATGCTTGCAAATAACACACAGCTGTCAGATCCGGGCTGGAAAATGCAACAGAAATGTAGAACCAAGTGTTATCCAGCTGAGGTCAAAATTTTGTAACAGTACCACAAAAAATGAATATATTACACAGCTTTTTCCTCAGGTTGTTCCCAGGCGTTTTTGAACTGTGCCAAATTGTGCCAAATGGCACAGTTTGGAAAAAAAAAACGTCTGTAACTTTTGAATGATTCAATATAGAAGCTTCATCTTGGGCTCTAATGAAAGGTGAAGGGCTGTGTGTGTGTGGGGGTTGTTTATTCATTCATGAATGAATGAATGAACAAACAAGCCCCCATACACAAAGAAGCATGCCACGTAAAAAATGTGTGGCTTTTTTTTTTACAAGAAAAAATAACGTACAGTGCATTAAAAATTATACTAAAATATCTGTAATGTAGAAGATAACAACTCCCACCCCCCACCCCCCCCCCCCGCTACAGAGGACGGACTTCGCCCATCGCTACATGACGGACCACGGGGACGGTGCGCTGTGGTCTACTACGCACAGTTGTACTAAAATATCTGCAATAATATCTGCAATCCGCTACAAAAGAGTAGCTGGGGGGGGGGGGGCGTTCACAGTCCGGACATGGCGCACGGACCATGTCCAGTCCATACGCCGCGGTCCGTCATGTTGCGATGACGCACAGTTGTAATTTACCCATCGGTCAAAAGTCATTTTGATTACAATTTTCAGGGATAAAGAATAATTTAGCTTATAACACTTACCTGTCCACAACAGCAGTGCCGCTGGTGAACTTCTCTTCCTCATTGTCAGACGAACATGACGCTGGTCCGCTTGTTACGGAATCGTGGTTCTGGTCACGTGATCCGGTCAAACCATGATTCCATTATTGCGGTTTTGCGCTTCCATGATTGCGGTTTTGGCGAACGATTTTTCAAAACAAATAAGAACAGTAGTAAGAAAAAAAGACTGGCGAACGCGTGTGTGTCACCCAGCGGATTACACAAAACAGATTTTACGCACGGGACGTACGCTTTCAATTATCGAAGTTCTCTGCTTCAATTGGCTCGCTGTATTCGCAGCCGTTGGTAGGCGGGTCCTTCTTGCTAGGTTTTCAGTCATTGGTTCTTCAAGGTTTCAGAAACCCAATTCAAGGCTCTTATTAGTCGAATGAGAGGTCAATCAAATCTAAACCAATCAAAGCACTCCTTTGGCTTTCTGTTCGCGGCTGTGTCTGCAGCTTTTTTTTTCTTTTTTCAGTGTGCCCTAGGACGCACAGTGTGCATCCTAGGGCACCCTCGTGCACCCTAGGACGCAGAGACATTACCGCCCGCGGTATCCCAGAGTGCAAGAGGTTAACTGGAGACTCTAAAGTGACCCTAGATGTGAATGTGTAAATGAATGGTGAAGGGATCGGCACAGCACCTTGGCTTCCTCATCCATCCATGTCAATGCCCTGTAATTTCCCTCTGGGATTAATAAAGTAAAAAAAAACAACAACAACAACAACAACAACAACAAAAACACTGGAACAGACAAACCAGCACCAACCATCAATATGAATCAGTCTCTCTGTCTGTGCAGATGTACATGTTGGGTTCTGCACTTTTTTTTTCTGTGAAGGAGCTGCTGCAAGAGAAGGAACACAGATTACAGCTGGAATTGAGGTAAAAAAAAAAAAAAAAAAAAATCCATTGTTGTGTTTTAGTGTATTAACAGTCAAAATAGAGATACATTTAAGATAAGATAAGATAAGATAAATCTTTATTAGTCCCACACTGGGGAAATTTAGGGACGTTTGTAGCTTTTTGACGGTCCTATGCAGGATTTAACACCACCGAATACCACAGTTTAGTTCCTCCTACACACGCAAATTCATCACATCCTTTTTTCATGTAAATTAGAAAAATTCTTTTGTAAATGTGAAGATTTTTCTCATAAATTTTCAAAATTTTCCTGAAGAGTTACAGCCATTTTACTCAGAAATGTGCAGCTTCTTACTTGAAAAAAATGCAGCTTTTTATTATTCATAATTTTGTAGCTTTTTCCTCATGAATTTAGAACTTTTCTTACTCTTGAATTTGCAGTTAAAAAAAAAGAAAAGCTTAAACTTGCAGCATTTTACTCAGATCTTATATTTGCAGCATTTTAGGATGTAAACAGTTGGAAATTTACACCTTGTTTTTGTCTTTTTGCTAAAGTTGCAGCTTCTTAACCATAAAATTCCACTTTTTTTAGTCAGAAATTGGCAGCTTTTAACTGAGACTTACACCCCCCCCTTTTTTTTTTGTCATATCAGCCATTGGCTTGCTTGCTACCGGATAACCATGAAAACCGGTAATACCTGTCTCATGGGTCAGGCCATGGGCAACTCAACTGGCATCCCCACACTTCCGAGGGCATGGAGGGTGAAACAGGGCATTCTGGCAGAACTAAAAACAATATCTGCCACAGGTCTGTGGTGGACCACTCCCAGTTACACGGGGTGAGACTGGACATCCCGGCAAATAAACACATCTGTCACAAGGTCTGTGGTGGACTGTGCCAGTCGGTGCATCGTGACATGCTCTACACAAAGAGCAGCGATAAACAAACCTAACATCTGATCAGTCACTGCAACAGATTCTGGAGTCAGTTTGTCTTGGCTTGTCCTTGCCACTGATAATACCTTTATCTGCAAAGAATGTGCTGCTAGTCCAGCAAAAGCTAGCAGTACTCAAATACTTTGCAAGCAGTTTCATGAAAAGGTCAATCAGAAAGCAACTCATACTGGCTCGGACGTCGCCCAGACTTACAAAGTCCACGCTAAACTGTTAACACTCCGACAGGCAGCGAGAAGTAAGCTAGGAACAGGAAGACAAAAGAAGAGGAAAACAGCAGCCTTGTGTGTAGCGGAATGGAATGTAAGCACTCTATTGGACAGAACAACAACACAGCACCCAGAATGACAGACCGTGCTTGTGGCCCTGGAAATCAACAGGTACAATGTAGACATAGCTGCATTTAGTGAAACAAGATTTCCTGGATATGACAGCTTGGAAGACCATGGGTACATCTTCTTTTGGAGTGGGAGATCAACTCAAGAAAGGAGAGAAGCAGGAGTGGGCTTTGCAGTTAGAAAGGAGATAGCAGCAATGCTTGATGAGGAACCAGTGCCAATCAACAACAGGATAATGACTATGAGACTCCCACTACAGCAGAAGATGTATGCCACACTCATCAGGGTATATGCCCCAACAATGACCAACACAGAGGAGGTGAAGGAAGAGCTCTACGGTGATTAATGTGAGACTATCAAGTGTGTACCGACTGATGACAGGCTGATACTCATTGGAGATTTTAATGTCAGAGTTGGTTCGGACACTGAGAAATGGAAAGGAGTGGTAGGCAGTCATAGAGTAGGCAAGTGCAATGCTAATGGAGAACCTCTATTTGCACTATGTTCAGAGTACAACCTTGTGATAACCAACACTCTATTAAAGCACAAGGACACACACAAGAAGACATGGATGCACCCAAGATCCAAGTACTGGCACTTATTAGACTACATCATAGTCAGGCAGCGACATAAGGGATGTATTGGACACCAGAGCAATGAGAGGCGTGGACTGTGGTACTGATCATGTTATGCTGAGCTCTAGATTAAGGATTTGGAGATGAAAACAGCACTGCAGGACGGGTGCGAAGCCACCACGGAAGCTAAACACTAGTGCACTGAAAGGCCAAAAGAAGCAGGAAGAACTTACTCAGGAAATCGATGAAAACTTGAAAGACTGGGACAGCAACAACTCAGAGAATGACATAGAAGAGAAATGGGCAACACTGAAGGATACGGTGTATCAGACTGCGAGTGATGTATTAGGCCACCCTGAGAAGAAACATCAAGATTAGTTTGATGAGCATGATGAACACCTGAAGAAACTACTAGAAGTGAGGAATACAGCTAGGCAGGAAAACCTACAGTGTAACACAAGTTAGAAGAAGAAGAACTACTCAAAGGCTCAGAGTGAGCTACAGAAGTACACCAGAGAGATGAAGTCCAACTGGTTGGATGAAAAAGCGGAGGAACTTCAAACTGCAGCAGACAGAAAGGACATGAAAACATTCTTCACAGGTCTGAGAGAAATCTATGGCCCTAAACCAAGAGGATTGATCCAACTAAAGGCTATGGATGGGGAAATGGTTTTGCAGGAGAAAGACAAGATCCTGGACAGATTTGCAGACCACTTTGACAAACTACTAAACAACCCTGGAGATCTCACTGAAGAGGCTAAAGAAGCTCTAGTGCAGCAACCAGCTATATCAAGTCTGGATGAACCACCAAATTTTGATGAACTAATGGCAGCTATCAGGATAACACAGGATGGTAAAGCTCCAGGAAGGGATGGAATTCCAGCAGAAGTGTGGAAATTTGGTGGTGTTCAGCTGACCAACTGCCTTCACAAGCTCATCCAAGAGATATGGGATGCCCAGAAAGTTCCTCAAGACTGGAAAGATGCAAGTATTGTGCCTTTGTTCAAGAAAGGTGACAGGAAAGATCGTGGAAATTACCGAGGTATATCACTGCTAGCCATTGTTAGTAAGATTCTCTCACGTGTACTACTGAACAGACTCAATGAGCACATCTCGCAGAATGTACTACCAGAAACCCAGTGTGGCTTTAGAAGTGGAAGAAGCACAATGGACATGATTTTCTGCTTGAAACAGGTTCAAGAAAAGTGTATCGAACAGAACATGCCGCTTTATGTAGTTTTCATAGACTTCAGTAAAGCCTTGGATACTTTTTCGCGACAAGGACTTTGGCAGGTACTCAAGAAAGAAGTTTGTCAGCCTGATCAAGGCACTCCATACAGGTATGCAATCAAACGTGGCAATGAGTGGTTCAGTATCTTAAGACTTTTCAGTAAGCAATGGGGTGAAACAAGGGTGTGTGCTGGCTCCTACACTCTTCTTGCTATATCTGGCAGACATGCTTGAGGTGGCCTTCAAAGACACTTCAGAAGGAGTATACACTCAAACAAGGAAAGAAGCAGACTTGTTCAATGTGGCTCAGTTTAAAGCCAAGAGTAAGACATTGATAAAAGTAGTAAGAGAAATGCTCTTTGCCGACGACAGTGCTCTAGTTGCACACAGTGTGGAAGATATGCAATTTTTAGTGGAGAAATTTGCAAGAGCAGCTAGCCAATTCAGCCTCAAAATCAATATCAAGAAGACAGAGTGCCTTTATCAACCACCAAAGTTCCAATTATCAACATCACTACCAGAAGAGATCAGCATTGGTACAGAGCCACTAGTCAAGTGCAAGACTTTCAAGTATATAGGGAGTACTGTTTCAGAGAATGCTAGGCTGGAGGATGAACTATCTCTCAGAATGGGAAGTGCAAGCGCTGTGTTTGGAGACTTGAGGGAGAGACTGTGGAACAACCGACATATGTCTATCCGTGTGAAATGCAAAGTGTACAGAGCGACAGTACTGGCTACTCTACTGTACGGTGCTGAAACTTGGACTGTCTACAGAGTGCAGGTGCAGAAACTCCATGCGTACATGATGAGACACCTTCGAGCCATAATGAACATCTCATGGAAAGACAAAATAACCAACATAGAAGTTTTGAAATGAGCTGGTCTACCATCAATGGAGGACGTGCTAATACAGATGAACCTGAGATGGCTTGGACATGTTGAGAGGATGGACCACTGGCGTCTCCCTTGGCAGTTTCTCTACTTGCAGTTATGAGAGGGCAAACACAATCAGGGTAGACCAAGACTGAGATTTAAAGACACTCTAAAAAGAAACTTGAAGAAGTTGGATATAGACAGGAGTTCCTGGCAGCAGAAGGCTAAGGACAGACCTGTGTGGAGGAATATGATCAGACCTAAATGAAACAGTCATTGTTGCCCACGACAGACTGCTATGATGATGATGATGATGATGATGATGATGATGATGATGATGATGATGATGATGATGATGGGACCGGCACAGGGAATACACTGGCTTTTGCACCCTCTGTTGCTGGGTAACCAACTTTCCTTCCTCCATTCCATTTTTGATTTTCTTAAATACTTGATGGTAATGAGAGTCAGTATAATTTTTAAGTCATCAACCATTAGAGCATAATTCAAATTTGACTGAACAAATCTCACAATAATAACTTTATTTTTTGCAAAAAAAAAAAAAAAATCAAAATGCATTGTTCCAAATTATTATGCACAACAGGGTTTCAAAACATTTTACTTGCTGTAAAGAGCTGCAAATGGTCATTTGTTGAATTTGCAGCTTTAGGAGGTCATGTTTACTGAAATCAAAAGCTATTTCAAACAAAAACATCTTAACAGCCCAAGTTACATGTTTGCATAGTACCTTTTCTTTGATATAACCTTCACAATTCTTGCATCCATTTAACTTGCAAGTTTTGGGTGAGTTTCTGCTTGAATTTCTTTGCAAGATGTCAGAATAGCCTCCCACAGCTGTTGTTTTGATGTGAACTGCATCCCACCCTCATAGATCTTTTGCTTGAGGATGCTCCAAAGGTTGAGTTAAGGGGAGGATGGGGGCCACACCATGAGTTTCTCTCCTTTTATGTCCATAGCAGCCAAAGACACAGGGGTATTCTTTGCAGCATAAGATGGTGCATTGTCATGCATGAAGATAATTGTGCTAAGGAAGGCATGGGTCTTCTTTTTGTACCATGGAATAAAGTGGTCAGTCAGAAACTCTATTTCTGCCGGACTGGCGGCGCCACACGAGTTGGCTGCCTTTTGCAACTGCCTTTTTCTTATCTTCCTTCTTCTTTCTACACCTTTCACTCTATATATATATCACGGACACACAGATTGCCCCAAGGGTCTCCCGAGTTGGCGGACGGAGCCACTGTTTGCAGCGGGGGACGATACAGCAGGGAAGAGCTAGCTAGCTGGCTAACTAGCTCCAACCATCACCCGGTGCTAACGGAGAAGCTCGACATGCCGAGGAACTGTGGCGAAAATGACGCGGGTGCCGGGCTGGAGTTTAGGCGGCATGCAAGAAATATAAGACAGAATAATAAAGAGCGATGTCAAGAACCAAGCAGACTGCCCGTAAATCTACTGGAGGAAAAAGCTCCCCAGGAAGCAGCTAGCCACCAAGGCTGCTCGAAAAAAGCGCTCCGGTCACCTGCGGAGTGAAGAAGCCTCACCGTTACAGGCCCGGTACTGTGGCTCTGAGAGAGATCCGTCGCTACCAGAAATCCACAGAGCTGCTCATCCGTAGGCTGCCCTTCCAGCACCTGGTGAGGGAGATCGCTTAGGACTTCAAGACCGACCTGCGCTTCCAGAGCTCTGCCGTCATGGCTCTGCAGGAGGCCAGCGAGGCCTACCTGGTGGGTCTCTTCGTGGACACCAACCTGTGCGCCATCCACGCCAAGAAGGTCACCATCATGCCCAAAGACATCCAGCTGGCCCGCCGCACCCGCGGAGGGAGAGAGAGCTTAGACTTTCTGCTGCACATTCACCAACCACAATGCTCCTCACTGTGTGTCTATATATATATATATATACAGTATATATATACGTATATATATATATATATATATATATATATATATATATATATATATATATATATATATATATATATATATATATATATATAGTGGCGGATAAAATAAGTGTACCCAGTGTGGAGGCACGGAATAAGTGCAGGCAGGACACGGCGAATTGAAGTGTAAAAGGGTGTTTTATTCATCCTCCATCACGAGCGTTCACCCCAACGCTGTGGGAGCGTGCTGGAGCGAACCCTGTGTCTCTAGTCAGCAAACAGGCAATGCGAGTGATCAAAAACAGAAAAAGAGAGAGAGCAAGCGATACGCAGTAGACTTATACTTATACTGGGTGGATATATATATATATATATATATATATATATATATATACAGTATATACCCAGTATATATACCAATATATATACTGGTATATATATATACATATATAGTGGGTATATATGCAGTAGACTTATACTATACTTATACTGGGTATACAGTGGGGCAAAAAAAGTATTTAGTCAGCCACCAATTGTGCAAGTTCTCCCACTTAAAAGTTGAGAGAGGTCTCCAATTTTCACCATAGGTATACCTCAACTATGAGAGACAAAATGAGAAAAAAAAATCCAGAAAATCTCATTGAAGGATTTTTAATGAATTAATTGGTAAATTCCTCAGTAAAATAAATATTTGGTCACCTACAAACAAGCAAGATTTCTGGCTCTCACAGACCTGTAACTTCTTCTTTAAGAGGCTCCTCTGTCCTCCACTCGTTACCTGTATTAATGGCACCGGTTTGAACTCGTTATCAGTATAAAAGACACCTGTCCACAACCTCAAACAGTCAGACTCCAAACTCCACTATGGCCAAGACCAAAGAGCTGTCAAAGGACACCAGAAACAAAATTGTAGACCTGCACCAGGCTGGGAAGACTGAATCTGCAATAGGTAAGCAGCTTGGTGTGAAGAAATCAACTGTGGGAGCAATTAATAGAAAATGGAAGACATACAAGTCCACTGATAATCTCCCTCGATCTGGGGTTCCACGCAAGATCTCACCCTGTAGGGTCAAAATGATCACGGAAACGGTGAGCAAAAATCCTAGAACCACATGGGGAGACCTAGTGAATGACCTGCAGAGAGCTGGGACCAAAGTAACAAAGGCTACCATCAGAAACACACTACGCCGCCAGGGACTCAAATCCCGCAGTGCCAGACGTGTCCCCCTGCTTAAGCCAATACACGTCCAGGCCCGTCTGAAGTTTGCTAGAGAGCATTTGGATGATCCAGAAGAGGATTGGGAGAATGTCATATGGTCAGATGAAACGCAAAATAGAACTTTTTTGTAAAAACTCAACTTGTCGTGTTTGGAGGAGAAAGAACACCATACCTACTGTGAAGCATGGAGGTGGAAACATCATGCTTTGGGGATGTTTTTCTGCAAAGAGACCAGGACGACTGATCCGTGTAAAGGAAAGAATGGATGGGGCCATGTATCGTGAGATTTTGAGTGAAAACCTCCTTCCTTCAGCAAGGGCATTGAAGATGAAACTTGGCTGGGTCTTTCAGCATGACAATGATCCCAAACACACAGCCCGGGCAATGAAGGAGTGGCTTCGTAAGAAGCATTTCAAGGTCCTGGAGTGGCCTAGCCAGTCTCCAGATCTCAACCCCATAGAAAATCTTTGGAGGGAGTTGAAAGTCCGTGTTGCCCAGCGATAACCCCAAAACATCACTGCTCTAGAGGAGATCTGCATGGAGGAATGGGCCAAAATACCAGCAACAGTGTGTGAAAACCTTGTGAAGACTTACAGAAAATGTTTGACCTTTGTCATTGCCACCAAAGGGTATATAACAAAGTACTGAGATGAACTTTTGTTATTGACCAAACACTTATTTTACCGAGGAATTTACCAATTAATTCATTAAAAATCCTTCGTTGTGATTTTCTGGATTTTTTTTCCCTCATTTTGTCTCTCATAGTTGAGGTATACCTATGATGAAAATTGGAGACCTCTCTCATCTTTTAAGTGGGAGAACTTGCACAATTGGTGGCTGACTAAATACTTTTTTACCCCACTGTATATACCCAGCTACAGACAATACATGCACAGCAGTAAAGCATGGACATTTGCATTAGAGTCACACATATCAATAGCAGGATTACTGGTGCCGGGATTAGACAAAGAGAGGCTGCCTATTGATATCAGTCCATACATCTCACTGTTATGCTAAATGCTCCAGCTGAGCGCTCTGCTTGTTCGTAGGCTGTGGGGGTCACCCCACACCACTCCCCCCCAGAGGGCTCAGCAGGGGGTTGAGGCCTCGATCGTCCGGCTTTGGTAGCGAGCTGCGAGAAAAGCTCTGTGCAGGCGGAGGTGGAGGGAGGGGGGGTAGGGGTAGCAAGTGCCGGCCCGGGACGGCGAAGTTGTCTGGGCCACGCAAAAATTGCATGTGGATCCACGATGTTGAGGGGCTGTCCCGTTGAATGTGGCGGAGATCCACAGCGGCTGTGAGAAGAAAAATTTGTCTCTGACTCCTCTCGCGGTTCAGTACTGCGAGGACACGTAGCAGCCATGAAGAAAAAACAGGAGCTGAAGCAGTGTCAGGGACTTGGCGTGTTGGCTTTAGGTGCGCGCGCAGCCCTAAAGCCCTCGGGGACAGCTGACGGCTGGATTCCCATTGTGCGCCGTGGCTGAGACCCATACAAAATCCTGTGTGCGGGCTGCGTGTGTGCTTCAGGTGTGTGAGCAGCCCTGAAGGTTCCGAGGATGGCGGTCGGCCGTGTGTAGCGGCGGAGGACGATGGCGGTCTGTGGAGCCGTTATTGTCCCATGCGTGGTGCGCTGTCCTCGTAACCCCCCGGTGTGCGTGCGGGGGTTCAGAGCGTGGGTGGTCCGCTGTTGAGAGGTGGGTCAGGGTCAGGGAGCTTGCTGGAGATCAGCGTCGTCGGCGCCGATGGTCCTCCCTGTCTTGGCTGTTGCTGTCGTTCGCTCGTGCCGGATCATGCGGAGGAGCGGTGAGAGGGAGTAGACGCTCTTTGTCCCTCGGCCGGTCCCAGCGTGGATGTGCAGATCTCAGGCGAGGGTCGCACAATGACGCTTTCTGCAGCTTTCCCAGTTGTGGATGATCTCCGGGGTGTTCACCTGGTGTTGGTTCTGCGTCGAGGTCTCCCGTGTGGCAGAAGGGAGGGCAGTCCATTTGCATCAGGCTGCTGCGTTCGCTTGTCGTTGGAGTCACCGCCGGGGGCTGCGTTCATTCGTCGTCAGCGTGTTCTTGTATTCGGGGTCACCAGTGTGGCAGATAATAAAGGGACACCCGGTGTAGAGGCACGGAGTAAGTGCAGGTAGGACACGGCGAACTGAAGTTTAAAAGGGTGTTTTATTCATCCTCCATCACGAGAGTTCACCCCAGCGCTGTGGGAGCACGCTGGAGTGAACCCTGTGTCTCTAGTCAGCAAACAGGCAATGCGATTGATCAAAAAGAGAAAAAGAAAGAGAGCAAGCGATATGCAGTAGACTTATATACCCAGCTACAGACAATACATGCACAGCAGTAAAGCATGGACATTTGCATTAGAGTCACACATATCAATAGCAGGATTACTGGCGCTGGGATTAGACAGAGAGGCTGCCTATTGATATCAGTCCATACATCTCACTGTTATGCTAAATGCTCCAGCTGAGCGCTCTGCTTGTCCGTAGGCTGTGGGTGTCGCCCGACAATATATATATATATATTTATAGTAATATGTACATATGTATACTAGCTGTTCTTGTTTTTTTCTTGCCTTCTGATTGTTGCTCTGAGTGTTGCTATCCCTGTGCTCCGCACTGTGTATATATATTTATATATTTATGTGTACATATGTACAGTATATCCACTGCTCTTATTGTCTTATCTTCTAAATTATTGCTCTGAGTGTTGCTATCCCTGTGCTGTTGCAATCCTGGAATTTCCCCATTGTGGGACTAATAAAGGCTTATCTTATCTTACTTTGCCAAGGTAATTTTCACACCTTCAGGGACCCTAAAGGGGCCTACCAGCAATCTCCCCATGATTCCAGGTCCAAAACATGACTCCACCACCATCTTGTTGATGTTGCAGCCTTGTTGGGACATGATGGCCATCCACCAACCATCCACTACTCCATCCATCTGGACCATCCATGGTTGCATGGCACTCATCAGTAAACAAGACTATTTGAAAATTAGTCTCTATGTATTTCTGGGCCCATTGCAACCATTTCTGTTTTTGAGCATTGGTTTGAGGTGGCCAAATTGTAGGTTTATGTGAGCCCAGTCTCAGAAACAAAACATTCAATTGCATGTTTTGTCACTCAGAGAAAATGTAGAGAGGCATGTAAAAAAGCTTTTTAACGTGCAGTGGGTACGTGGAATTTACAGCTTTAAGAAATGTGTCTAACAGCAGGTTTTTTGTTTTTTTTTTCACTTTAATTGTCTTTCAACATCAACCGACTACCCCCTACTTTAATCCCTAACCCTAACCCAGTGCTTCTCAATTATTTTTTGCAAAGCCCCCCCAGGAAAGAGAAAATATTTTGCGCCCCCCCCAACTCGCCGCAGTGACTATAAATAAGATCATTATCTATAAAAATTGTGTAAGTATACCTAAAATTGTATCCTTTTTAACATTAACAAAAGAAAAAAGCAATATAAATCAACTTTCAACAAATATTAACTTTATTTTGTCACACAGAAACCCTGTTATAGTCTAAAACAGAAAAAAAAAAACTTAAAGTGCATCAAAGTGCCTGAAATAAAAAATATGTCAATCCTTATTTAAACTAGAAACATTTTTGACCAACTGAACCATTTGATGCTGAGAAAAATAATTCAATCAATAAATAATATTAAATGTAAATTGATCTGGAACATTAACACAGGAGTACCAATATATTTAACATTTTAGTCTGAAGAAAAAGGTAGAAAAAGGCAGTATCAACTCCTCTGCAATTGTGTGGGGTTTTTTGCACTGCGCAATTCGGTACGCCACTTTAAATGATGCTGAAAGTGCTCGCTGGTTTACTGATGTAGCGTTCACAAAGCGGGATGATTGTTGGCCGTACTCCGCACGTTTTCGCTGAAAAAAATCAAGCGGCTTATCAACGTGTTGAGGATGTAATGTCTGTAGGTGACGTCTTAATTTATTTGGCTTCATGCTGTCCGCTGCCAACACTTTCAGACACAGTGAACACACCGGTCTTTTCTCGTCTCCCACCGTAGTCACAGTGAAGCCAAGCGCTAGATAAGCTTCGTCACATGCTGAAGTCATTCTATGACACGGTGGTGGCATCAGCCATCACTTTTGGAGTGGTCTGCTGGGGCAGTGGCATTACTGCAGCCGATAGGAAGAGACTGAACAAACTGATTAAGAAAGCTAGCTCTGTCCTGGGGCAACGCCTTGATCCGATGGAGGAGATAGGAGAGAGAAGGACGGTGGCTAAACTGTCATCTCTGCTGGAGTCCGAGTTCCACCCTATGCAGGACATACTGGATGCACTGAGGAGCTCATTTAGCAGCAGACTACATCATCCCAGGTGCACAACCGAGAGGTTTCGTAGGTCCTTCCTACCAACGGCTGTCAGACTGTACAACCTAAGCAGGGCTGCTCGCAGAGATAGCAAAAAGACGTAACAAACTAATAGTTTTTTTTGAATGCGAAAGATGCAATAGACTTACACAATGGTCCTCTCCGGCATACAACTAGGAACATACCGGTCGCTATGGAGGGTGAGAATATGTATGGGCACATAATCATACCATGTAGGATAACTAAATAGACGGTTATGCTGTTTCATCCCACCTAGCAACAATGCTCTGCACTGTGTGTGTTTATATATTTACATATTTATTCCATCTAGCTACAATGCTCTGCACTGGGTGTGTTTATATTTATATATCTATATATTTATTCCATCTAGCTACAATGCTCAGCACTGGGTGTGTTTATATTTATATATCTATATATTTATTCCATCTAGCTACAATGCTCCGCACTGTGTTTTTATATATCTACATATTATTCCATCTAGCTACATTGCTCTGCACTGTGTGTGTTTATATACTTGCATATTTATTCCACCTAGCTGCAATGCTCCGTACTGTGGGTGTTTATATATTTACATATTTATTCCATCTAGCTACAATGCTCTGCACTGTGTGTTCATATATTCATATATTTATTCCATCCAGCTACAATGCTCTGCACTGTGTGTCTGTGTGTGTGTGTGTGTATATATATATTTTATAGTAATATGTACATATGTATATTAGCTGCTCTTGCTTGCTTGTTTTTTTTCTTGCCTTCTGATTGTTGCTCTGAGTGTTGCTATCCCTGTGCTGTTGCAATCCTGGAATTTCCCCGTTGTGGGACTAATAAAGGCTTATCTTATCTTATCTTATCTTATATTTCCTCGTTTTAGCTTTTGGGAGACTTTCATTTGTCTCTTTACCTCTGTCTCTCTCCGCCTTTCTTTTCGTTACTGTTAAATATTTCTCCATGGTGTCTCTCGAGGGGTTTGTTGACAGCAATTTAAAAAGTTTTAAACTCCCGCACAGACTTTGACAATGAGAGCGCCACTGCACCACCTGCTGCCGTGGATGTGCAATTACACTTTACACGGCAAAAGCAAAGCCTGTTCCCCGGGGTCACACGCGCCCCCTGGGGGGGCGCGCCCCACTATTTGAGAAGGACTGCCCTAACCTGACAGGAACCTTTCATTTGTGGAGTAAAAATCAAAGTAAGGGAAAAAAAAATGAAGAAAAAAAAATAGTCACAGACAAGAGTGGGAGTCGAACTCAAGTGTTTTTGTGTCTGTTGCCTGAACGGCTTTGTAGGTAACCATCCGCTATCCCCCTCCCATTAACTGACTGAGTGTAGGGAAACCAAAGTAAAAGATGAGCTGTTCTGTGCATGCGTGGTGAGGACTGTATGTGCAGTGAGTGAGCTTGTAAAAACATACCAAGGTACTTTTTTTGGGGGGGGGGGGATTTAACGTGCAAATGTACATTTTTAGAGGGGTGGGAAAACGTTTATTAGATATGTTTTTTACTGAGAGCGGGTTGGTTTATGAACAACTGCAAGCCTCTGGAGGATCCTACACCTTGGATTTTGTTGAACTCCAGAGGCACAAGTAGCTTCAATTACCTGTTTGCTGCTTGGCAATGGCATTTTAGCAGCTGCTCTCTTAATCCGATCAATTTGTCTGGCAGAAACCTTCATCATTATGCCTTTATCTACACAAACCTGTTTGTGCTCTGAATCAGTCAAATTTCTTCACAGTATGACGTGATCACGATTAAGTTTTTGTGAAATATCTAATGTTTTCATACCTTGTCCAAGGCATTACATTATCTGATGCTTTTCGGCATCAGAGATATCCTTTTTCTTTCCAATATTGTTTGAAACCTTTGGCATGCTAAATAATGTGGAACATCCTTCTTGAGTAGTTTTCCTTTAATTGGGCTCACCTGGCAAATTAATTATGACAGGTTTCTGAGATTGATATCAGTTATCCAAAGAGCCCTGAGACACAATACATGAGTTTAATTGAAAAACAAAAAATTGAATGTTTATGACACTGAAATTCTACTTGCATAATAATTTGGAATGCAGTGTATTACTTGAATCTCTCAGTATTGTAAATATTGATTATAACATCAATATGTCCAAATTTGTTTAAAACAATAAACACACACATTTTTGAAAAGGGTGTCCTAATTTGTTCAAATGATTTTAACTATATGGAGTTTCATAGTGTTAGTTCTGTTGTTGCAGTGCATCTGTAACATGGCTAGCCAAATCAAGTGCCAAATCCTGTCATGTTGAAATCAGGGTTCCAGAGTTTGGAGGAAGAGTGGAGAGGCACAGAATCCAAGCTGGTTGAGGTCCATTGTGAAGCTTCCACAGTCAGCAATGATTTAGGGAGACATGTCATCTTCTGGTGTTTGTCCACTGTGTATTATCAAATCTAAAGTCAGTGCAGCTGTCTACCAGGAAATTTTAGAGCACTTCCTGTTTCTCTCTGCTTACAAGCTTTATGGAGATGCTGATTTCATTTTTCAGCAGGACCTGACACCTGCCCACACTGCCAAATGCACCAAAACCTGGTTTAATGACCATGGTATCACTGTGCTTGATTGACCAGCAAACTCTCATGATCTAAACCTGATATAGAAACTATAGAGTATTGGCAAAAGGAAAATATGAGACACCAGACCCAACAATGCAGATGAGCTGAAGGCTGCTATCAAAGCAACCTGGACTTCCATAACACTTCCAACAGTGTTACAGGCTAATCACCTTCATGCCATGCTGCACTGATGCAGTAATTATGCAAAAGGAGCCCTGACCAAGTATCGAGTGTGTACATTGACATACTTTTCAGTTGGCCAAAATTTCTATTTAAAATCCACTTTTTAACTGATCTTTTGCAATAGTCTGTTTTTTTTTTAGAAAGTGAATTGTGAGTTTCCATTAGCTGTAAGCCATTATCTTCAAAAGTAAAAGAAATAAATAATTAAAATATATCACTCTGTGTGTAATGAATCTATGTATGAATTTGACTTTTTAAATTGAATTACTGAAATAAGTTTTCGATGATATTCTAATTTATTGAGATGCATCTGTAAAACACTACAATGGACTACAACAGAAAAGCTGACAAGGAAGTGGATGGGTAAAATACCATTAAGAGGCACAAACAAAAGACACACATTTCTGTTCAGAGATTCTACAATTTCGCATCATAGTTTCAAACTATTCTGCCAGCATCTGCACAACACTACCAAAGTTTCTTGGATCACAGTGTCTTCTTCTAGTTATCTTCATTTTTTTTTCACATAACAATGCACACCACCAGTCTGCACCTATCAGCTTCTACCAGATTTCACTCATACAAGCTCATGTGCGTCAACACCATGATGAACAGCCAATGCCCTTAGACCAGTCCCAGCTGGTGTTAGCGGATTTTATCAGCAATTGAACCCAGTGGCTAAATTTAAAACAACCACCAAAAACAGAACTCTGAAAATGTTGTACACTCCCAAGCCGCCCTGGATTATGGCAAGGGCTTACCGTGGCAGGAGTCCAGGGCCCCAGCTTGTGTGGGGCCCCAAAAGAAACTATTGTTGTTGTTTTTTTGTCTTGCTATTTCTGCCGTGGCCAACATTTATTAGAAAATTTGTTTTGGCATATCAACTTTTTATTTGTTGAGGTCTACATCTGTCCCACCTGTGATGATCAGGCGAGCAAGCTCCCCCTTCCCTCCTCTTCCTGGTTTCCCACTCCGGAAGACTGGACACACCTGCATGATTACACACTTGCTGCTTCTGATGAGTCAGTGTATTTAAGATCCAGCATGTGGAGAGCTCATCGCTGGAATGTTTGGGTTTGCAGCCACAATTTATGTCAAGCTCTGTGTCGTTATTAAAGTTTTCTGTATACCTTCCTTGTGTGTCCTGTTCCTCGGGTTGTTGCCACCCACAGGCGTGTCTCAGGAGCTGATCACGCTCGCCTGACCATGAAGAGCAGGACGTCCACCCAGGTCTCTGCCTTCCCCCGGTCCCCTGGTCTTTGCTGCAGTCCTCTGCTGGACTCCGCTGCTCAAGTTGTAAGTGTGTTTTCTCGCATTATTCTCCCTTTGGAGAATCTGTCCCTTATAACCTCTGTCTGCTCCCTCTCGCAGGCTACAGGCACTCCAGGGGGCACCTGTCTTGTGGAAATTTAAGTTGGTGCTTTTGTGCTTTGTTTTTCTTGAACTTGGTATTTTTATTTTCTGTGAGTTTTCAATAAATTTGTGGAACTTTTCAATGGAGTCTGAGTGATGGTTCTGGCAGCTCTGCATTTAAGTCTAATCCTGATCTGAATCATGACACCACCTGCTTTTATTTAATTGATTAAAAGTTGATATTTAACCTGAATAACATTGGACGTGGGCCAGTAGGGAATCTACAGATGAATAAATGAATGAGTTGTAATCGTGTATTATAGTGGAGCTCAAAAGAGTAAAAAAAGATGGAAGAAAAATAGGAATGTGAGAAGGAGGTTTTAAAAAAGACGGCTACTGTAAATTGACAGGATTTTTTTAAGTAGCGATACGGCCAGACAGCGTCAACATTACTGTCACAGCAAGATGTTTGTCAAACTGTTAGTATGACAAATGCTAACATGGGATGGGCCAGTGGAGCCACTGTTTTAAAATCTCTCAGTCATAGAGAGCATAACTTTTCCAGTCACAGAAACTCCCAGTCATCGAAGTTGTAAAACACTCGGAAGTGTTAAAGATTCGTACACACCGGGAATGCTGGGCCAGAAAAGGACTGGAGAAGCTGCCAGAAAAAGGACGCTAATATGCATCTGAACATTCTTAAAAACAGCAGAAATGTTTGGTTTTTTTTCCTCAAGTGTCATTTCAATCTCAAATTTGCAAATGGTGAGTATGTTTCAAGATAATTGCTTCTACTGTATATTCTCGTTCCAGTGGCTGTTTGTATTGTTTTTCCTGCTCTATATACAACATTTTTTTCTACTCTATGTGGTAAAACTCTAGTTGTTTTACCACATTTTCCAGTCTTTCCAGTATGGACGTTTCTTTTTGCTTTTCTAAAGCTTAGACAGTACAGTTATTACAAATTTTACAGTGTCACATTTTGAGCAATTGATATTACTTTGTGATGTTGTGCTGTTCATTGATGCTAGTGTTGCCTTTTTTTCACAATTGTCTGATTGATGAAATTAGATGATGGTCACAGTTGCAGTACAGTTCAGACTGACTGTTCTCTTTTTGTAATGGTTTCATGGTTCATTTTTGCTTGTAGTCAGTGCAGCAGCACCTAAATAAAGTTGTCGGTTGATATATTTGTTGGTTGTTAGTCCTGATGGCACCATATTTTTTTTTTTTTTCTGCTGTTCAAGCTGAGTCTAAAAATTTGTGGTCATTCACATTATTTAGTAATTTAGGATCTTAAAGGTCAGTGACCCTGGCTACATGTCCACCATAATCTGATAACTAGGAATAATCAGATAATGGTAATAATCAGATTTGACATGTGCACTGAATAAATGGATTATTGGACAATAAGCTATGTGTATTAATGTAATTTCTCATAACAAAGCAATTGCCTTTTATCTGCTTATTGTTTTTACATGATTACTTTAATAATCAGATAACTCTAGAAATCCTATTGTAAACAGTTTATTACCATGCATGTAAGCATAGCCATTTTGCATATCATACTCCCAAAAATAATATGTGGGAGGGACCCAAAAATTGCTCGAGCCCAGGGGCCCACAACCTCCTTAATCCAGCCCTGCTCCCAAGGCTAGTACACCTTGGGAGCAGGTGTACTAGCCTGCTTCCAAGGCTAGTACACCTGCCTTGTGTACTAGCACAAGGCAGGTGACAGATCCTGCCATCCACCCATTCACACACTGATCTAACACACACAAATCTACCTATGGGTACAAATAAAGTAACCGGAACCTGAACTGATGGCGGCATGCTGCCTAACATTGTGCTTCCAGACCCACCAGGTGCAATTAGGGGTGAAGTGTCTTGCCCAGGGACACAACGGCAGGATATCTGGGGAGAGCGGGATTCGAACTGCCAACCATGTGGTTATTGGACAACCTGCTCTACCTCCTGAGCCACTGCCATCCCCCTGCAGGCTACACCTGCAGGCTAGTACACCTGGCTAGTACACCTGCAGGAGCAGGTGTACAACCCTCACGTTCCCTTATGTTGATAAAATTGTTGATAAAATTCTACGACACACTTATTTTTCTTATAGAGTTGCTATTCTCAACAGTTAATCATGTTGTACAAATTATTTCTTCTTGCTTTCTGCTTGCTGCATGCTACACTGCAGTCTTTAGATTACACCCAGTGACTCAACAGCCAACTCAGTTAGAATTGGTTTTGCCCTCAGGTGAACTGACACATGATCCGGTGATAACTTTCTGATCCGGCACACCTTTCACTCTATATATATCACGGACACACAGATCGCCCCAAAGGTCTCCCGAGTCGGCGAACGGAGCCTCTGTTTACAGCAGGAGACGATACAGCAGGGAAGAGCTAGCTAGCACTCAACCGCCACCCGGTGCTAACGGAGAAACTCGACATACCGGGAGAACAACTGAAGGGAAAACGACGCGGGTGCTGGGCTGGAGTTTAGGCGGCGTGCAAGAAATATAAGACAGAATAATAAAGAGCGATGGCAAGAACCAAGCAGACCGCCCGTAAATCTACTGGAGGAATAGCCCCCCAGGAAGCAGCTGGCCACCAAGGCTGCTCGAAAAAGCGCTCCGGCCACCGGCGGAGTGAAGAAGCCTCACCGTTACAGGCCCGGTACCGTGGCTCTGAGAGAGATCCGTCACTACCAGAAATCCACGGAGCTGCTCATCCGTAAGCTGCCCTTCCAGCGCCTGGTGAGGGTCCTGGTGAGGATCGCTCAGGACTTCAAGACCAACCTGCGCTTCCAGAGCTCCGCCGTCTTGGCTCTACAGGAGGCCAGCGAGGCCTACCTGGTGGGTCTCTTCGAGTACACCAACCTGTGCGCCATCCACGCCAAGAGGGTCGCCATCATGCCCAAAGACATCCAGCTGGCCCGCCGCATCCACAGAGAGAGAGCTTAGACTTTCTGCTGCACATCCACCAACCACAATGCTCCACACTGTGTGTCTATATATATATATATATATATATATATATATATATATATATATATTAATATGTGCATATGTATACTAGCTGCTCTTGATTTTTTTCTTGACTTCTGATTGTTGCTCTGAGTGTTGCTATCCCTGTGCTGTTGCAATCCTGGAATTTCCCCATTGTGGGACTAATAAAGGCTTATCTTATCTTATCTTCGAGGAAAAATGCTGATACATGAGAAGGGAGCCCTCCCTCCTTTGTGAGGGAGTGGCAGAGTTTTATAAAAGCTTTAGGGCCCACTTTTTGGGCAGCACTCTCTTGTGATATGTTGTGAGAGCTGTGCTCCAGCGCTGCATCTGTACCATATCTCAGTGTCAGTAAAACAAGTGGAGCTATACTTCACCTCTCTGTCTGGTCATTTAGCCTTTGTATAAAGATAAGATAAGATAAGCCTTTATTAGTCCCACAATGGGGAAATTCCAGGATTGCAACAGCACAGGGATAGCAACACTCAGAGCAATAATTTAGAAGATAAGAAAATAAGAGCAGTGAATACACATATGTACACATAAATATATATACACAGTGCAGAGCATTGTAGCTAGATGGACTAAACAGCATAACTGTCTATTTAGTTACCCTACATGGTATGAATATGTACCCATACATATTGTCACCCTCCATAGCGACTGATATTGTCCGAGTTGTATACTGGAGAGGACCATTTGTGTAAGTCTGTTGCGTCTTTTGCATTCAATACTATTAGGTCGTCACGTTTTTTGCTATGTCTGCGAGCAGCCCTGCTTAGATTATACAGTCTGACAGCCGTAGGTAGGAAAGACTTGCGAAACCTCTCGGTCACGCATCTAGGATGATGTAGTCTACTGCTAAATGAGCTCCTCAGTGCGTTCAGTATGTCCTGCATAGGGTGGGACTCGGACTCCAGCAGAGATGACAGTTTAGCCACCATGCTTCTCTCTCCTATCTCCTCCACTGGGTCAAGGCGTTGCCCCAGGACAGAGGACGTTAAGACAAAATAGCGCAACAATTACACCAGTCTCTCCGCCAGGAGAGACTGGTGTAAGGGAACGTGAGGGTTCGAGATTTGTGATCACTCTGCCTGGTTCTTCTGGTTGAGAACCAATCATTCTTCTGGTGTCAGAGCAGCAGTGACGCAGAGACCACACAACACGCTTGTCTGAACTTCTTCCACAACCATGTCGCCCAGGAGGAAGCAGACGTCCATCCAGGAAGGGCAGGCAGCTAGATGAGCAGAACAAAAATCTGCTACCCTTATTTTTCCAAACAGAGTTAATTTGCCAAAAAAGCTATCCACTTCTCGCCTGGAACATCATGACTCCATCCCCGACGTGTGTCAGCTGTGTTTCCCTCCTTAAGACGGTTTCTGAGTTGGAATTGAGACTCTCCAACCTCTATAAGATTCGGGAGGCTGAAGACCACCTAGATTCTATAATTCTAGGGTGGACATCGGCCCCGGCAACCGACTCACAGCTGGCAGAGACAGCTACTTACCTGGGTGAATTTAGCACGTCGCCATCCACTTCCACCCCTGCTCCGGTCTCCTCAGCTGTCCAGGACCCCAGCAATAAACACTGGCTTCAGCTTGGAGCTAAACCCAAAGCCCCGGGTGGTCTTTCACATCCTCAATGCGTGCCCTGGTCCTTGGTTGGGCCAACTAGCAAACATCGGGGATTGACCAGACATGGCCGCACTTCCTCTCTTCCCCTGTTACTGGAAAACAGATTCAACATCCTTTCCCTGGAAGATTTTCCCCACCTGAACGTCGACCATCCTCCCATGGCTGCCCCTCCTCCTTCAGCAGCGGCCCAAACCCGCAAGCCCCGGATTAAAACTACTTTAGGTGTGCCAAACTACACATCAGCTCTAAAAAGAAGAGAGTGCATCACCCCGCAATTACAACAACAACAACCGCAAAATTATCCACCATTTGAGAAGCCAAAGGCAAGGCCCCCCCAGACAACATTGGTAACTGGTGATTTGATTATGAGGAATGTCAGAAGCAGGTACTGTGTCACTATTTTTTTTTCCTGGGGCTAAAGTGTCAGACATTGAGGCTCTTACGCCTGACCTATTAAATGAATTCCCCCACGCTAAAACTGTCATTGTACATGTTGGATGCAACAACATCCCAGATGAAGCATCGGAGATCTTAAAGAGTGACTTCAAGAGCCTTCTGTCCACTCTTATGAACTGTGCCAGACTTTTGTTTATTTCTGGGCCATTGGCACCTTTCAGACGAGGTTGCAATTATTTTAGCAGAACTCTCAGCCTTAACACCTGGTTGTGTTCTACATGTCCTACTTTTAACATTGGTTTTGTAGACAATTTCAACCTGTTTTGGAACCGCCCATCATTTATAATGCCAGATGGCATCCATCCAAATAGACTTGATGGATGTGTTTTAAGGGACAATCTGTTCTATTCCATTCAGCGTTTTTTAGTACAGTGACTGAAATCTGGTGTGTTAACTCACCCCGAAGTTCCTGGGTCTGAAAACCAGCCCTTCTTTGTTTCCACTACTCATATTAATTCAAATAATCCTTACTGTTTAGATCAGTCTTCAATTTATAACCCCATAGAGATTGTGTCTGTCTCAGTTACCTAAAATATTATAACCCAAGACAAATACAACATAATTTGATAAATACATGCCTTTCTGCAGCTCATCCTCATCCGCCACCCCTCAACTTAGTTCCTGTCTTCCTCCTCAGAGAACCTTTGTCTACTCCCCTGAAAGTTAATGTCACAATGGCCCTCACGGACCATCACAAGACGCCTCAGTCACCAGTGAGTTTGCAGTGATATTTTATTACAGAGAGGGATGAACACACACAGGATACATACAATGGCTGGGTGACGTCTGAGCCAGGGAGCACCCGATGCGCCAGACGGACAATAGTGAGGGTGAAGTCTTAAGGGAATGTACCTTACGAGACGACAACGTTAACAGGCGGGTTACAGGTTCCCAAGCCCGTTAACAACGATGAGCAAGGTAAACAGGAACATAACAGGAGCACAACAGAACGTAGCTGAACATAACAGAGACTGCCGCACTGGAGGACATTCATCACCAGCTTTTAACTCGGCTGCTAATGACCCCAATGCGGCGCAGCTGCTCGCCGTGACAGCAGGGCAGCAGCTGACTTTGACAGCAGGGAGCTCCCCCGGGCGCCTTCATAATAAAAGCCCGAGGAGCTGAAAGAATCCTCTGCTGCCAAAGCCAGGGAAATAAGATATGAGGCCCGAGTGTGGCCAGAACCGACACTCGGGTTATGACAGTACCTCCCCCTCGAGGCCGAGCTCTGAGTGGCCTGAGTAACACCCAAGCCCCCCCACCCCCCACCCCCCTAGGGTGGGTGGATGGGGCGCTGGCAGGAGGGAGAGAGACAAACAACGAGCAAGCAAATGATGAAACCAACAAGGCTATAAAGGTAGGGGGGAAAAAAAAAACACAATCCCAAAAACGTGGGTAACCAGAATAAAGTCAAAATAGGCAATATACCTTTTGGTAAATACAAAGTGACATAAGGTAGAGGAAAAAACCACCGAACTCAGAAACAACATAGTGAGTAACAAAAACACAAATCAATCCCCCTCCCCCCTGCACACCCCAACAGTCCCACAGACGAGATCAGAAACCTGGGGAGGGTGCAGTCCTGACCCGGAGGGATGGGGCAAAAGGCTCGGGGGGTCGTCCGGCATCAAAAAGCCACAGAACAGGGAGGGGAAAAGAGGACAGTTCGGGCGGCCTACCCCAGTCCCATGCTCGGGAGCAAAGAGTTTCAGGCGGCCGGAGCAGGTCGCCGCACAGGAAGACAAAAAGGTCGGGGGGCCAGCCCAGAGAACCAAACCAACGAGACAGTCCTTCAGGCGGCCGCCCCGCAACACCAGCCCACCAGAACCATTGGGAAGAAGCAGCCGGCGGTCCCGCTGAAAAGGGGAGAGACGAGGGGGAACCGGGCGGAGCGTTCAGGACCCCAACGGCCCCAGGTGGAGATTGGTAGTGCTCCTCAGGGAGACCAGGAGGATGATGGTGGAGATGAGGGTGACGAGGGAAACGAGCCTGTCCAGCATCCGGTGGCCGGGGATCTGCCGCTCCCTCACCGAATCTAGGACCTGATGGTGCAGCACCCACGTCGGACCCCGATTGGGCCTCCGGAACTGAACCCACGGTGGACCCCGATTGGGCCTCCGGAACCAAACCCACGGTGGACCCCGATTGGGCCGGCATGGCCCCAGACTTGACCTCCAACCCCGAAACTGGAACCTCTGGCGCAGCGGGCAAGAGCAGCCCCTCGCCGGCAACCCTGGGAGAAGACTCACAAAAGAGAGAAAACCCGGGATCAGGATCACCGGCAGCGCCAGAACCCGGCGAGATAAGCTCGGACGCAGCGGACGGCTGCACCCGGCTCATCTCCCCTTAAGACAGGCAAAAGTGCTCTAAAAGGTGAAGAAGAAAGATAAAACAGAGCACTTGCCTGAGCTCGGGTTCTGACGCCGTCCAGGACTGCGATGATCCGGGCTCAGAAGTCAGGAGGTCGTCCTCAGGCTCCCACTCAGCTGCGTCGGGCTCCGCAGCTGGCATGATGGTGCGCGCAGCTAGAGAGTCCTCCGGTACCGATGTCCACGCCGGTGGCCCGCACGGCGTGGTGGCAGGAGAATCTCGACCTGCTGGACCGGACCGCTCCTCCGGGGACGCTTCTTCATCGGCGATGGCTCCACGCTGCAGTCCGCTCTCCTTTTCCGCCCATGGTGTGGCTGCGGAACCGGAACCAGGCTCTCCAGAACCGCAGGCCCCCTCCTCATCCAGCGACGTTGGCTTGACGTCGAGGACCGCTCAGCGGAGGGAGACACAGAGGAAGCAGGGTTAATACTTTCATCCACAGCAGGTGGAGGGAGCTCGGGGGGCTGCATACCCTGAACTCCACCCCCAGGAGTCAGACAAGGCAAAACAATATCTAAAGGAGAGAAATTATCATGCACTTGCCTTTCCCCTGAGGGTAAGATGGTTCCCGCTGTGGGGGACATCGTTCCTTCCTTTCCCCGCTGGATGGCGACAGAGGGCCCTCTGGGAAGACGAGATGAGGCCACTCGAGGCGGATCCGGGATGGGGCTCGCCGAAACGGAGCTCCCGCGACACACAGCAGCCAGGATAAGCGACGAGGAAGAGGGGGCGACAGCCGGGGTCAGTCGGGCATGGAGCGCTGACGGGACAGCAGGCGAGGGCCCGGGAGAAGACGAGGCTGTGGGAATTCCCCTCTGACGAGGCGCAGGAGTGACAGCTGTGTGGGGGGTTGAGCCCTTGCGGCGACCCGGAACAGCATCCAGACGGGGTTCTAGCCGAAGTTGGAAGCCGGTGTGACGACGGTTCCTTGTAGGGGGTGAGGCGAAGGTGAGGTTCGGAAATTGCCATTCCTGAGCAGAAACAGCGGCAAGCAAGTCGGCGAACTCAGGAAACTCACGCAGCGCTGGATTCCTCTCCACCAGTCTAACCGCCGCCACCACATGCTTCATACACGCTGGTGGATTCCCAGCGGAGCAAGCAGCAGCCACCCGGTCCCAGATCTTGTCTGCTGTCAGCTGCAGCTTCTCTGGGGGAATCCCGAGTGACGACATGCCCGATGGGAAAAGACCTCCGGATGGTGCGAACTCCCGGGCCGGAACGGGGGCAGGAGCGGGATCCCGAAGCGAGGGGCGACGTCTCCTCCGCTTCAGCTTCCTGCCAGGATTTCCCTCCAGCCCTCTGAGTATCTCACGCTGGGCGGCGATGTCATCTCTCCTCACGCTTACCTCTGGATGATTAGTGAAGCGGGGAAGAGAATCCAGAATCTCCTCGGCTAGGTCCAGGTACTAGGGCACTTCGCTGCTGAAGTCGAGGAGGGAGGCGGCGACAAGGACTTCATCCACGCGCTCGAGGGTGTCAGTGAGAACAGCGTCCTGCCTCCGAACACGAGACCTCCACAATGGCATGCTTCAACACGGCACCCAGACAGGTAGGAACAAACAGTCCACTACTGCAAACTACACGGTGAATGACGTCTCAAACAACGCCTCCTCTCCGGGCGTTTGGCGGCAGTCTACTGTCACGATGGCCCTCACGGACCATCACAAGACGCCTCAGTCACCAGTGAGTTTGCAGTGATATTTTATTACAGAGAGGGATGAACACACACAGGATACATACAATGGCTGGGTGACATCTGAGCCAGGGAGCACCCGATGCGCCAGACGGACAATAGTGAGGGTGAAGTCTTAAGGGAACATACCTTACGAGACGACAACGTTAACAGGCGGGTTACAGGTTCCCAAGCCCGTTAACAACGATGAGCAAGGCAAACAGGAACATAACAGGAGCACAACAGAACGTAGCTGAACATAACAGAGACTGCCGCACTGGAGGACATTCATCACCGGCTTTTAACTCGGCCGCTAATGACCCCAATGCAGCACAGCTGCTCACCGTGACAGCAGGGCAGCAGCTGACTTTGACAGCAGGGAGCTCCCCCGGGCGCCTTCATAATAAAAGCCCGAGGAGCTGAAAGAATCCTCTGCTGCCAAAGCCAGGGAAATAAGATATGAGGCCCGAGTGTGGCCAGAACCGACACTCGGGTTATGACAGTTAATAAAAATATAGTGTATAATCATCCCAAAGTGATTAAACAAAAAGTTGGTAAAACTCAAATTGAACATCAAGTCTTTAAATTTAATGATTTGGCCTCTCTTTCCTCCTCATAATTTAAAAATTAAATGCAGTTTGTAAAATATTAGGTCTGTAACTCCCAAGTCTCTATGGATCCATGATCTGTTAATTGATCATCAGATTGATTTAATATCCCTTACAAAGACTTGGCTAGGGCAAGATGATTATGTTGGTTTAAATGAATCAACTCCCTCTGGTTATCTAAACTATCATAATCCCAGAAGTTCTGGTCGTGGAGATGGAGTAGCAGCAATTTACCGTTCTAAATTACTAGTTAATGTAAAGCAATAATCATGTTTTATATCCTTTGAGGGCCTGGTCCTCAGTATGGGGCATGTTAGCAATCTCAGCTTAAATCCAGTTTTCTTTGCCAAAGTTTACCATCCTCCCTCAGCCTACTCAGAGTTTTTATCCAAACTTGTCAGTTTTTTAGCTGATTTAGTGCCGAAATCAAATAGAATAATTATAGTAGGGGATTTTAATATACATGTTGATGTAGAGAGTGACTGTCTTAACCCTGCTGTTATGTTCATTTTTCAGGAACAACAATGGTGTTTCCGGGTCAATTTGACCAGGTGCATGTTTAATTATCCAAAAGATGTCCGAAACCAAAAAAAAATCCTAACAAACATTGTTAATATTTCATTACTAATTCCATTACCAACTATTCTATCAATATTTAGTGCATTGGTGTTCCTTACCTCTAATAGATAATGGTTCAATTAGGATAATTCACTCGTTTTTCATTAAAAAAAAAACATGTTCAAACTTTTTTTTAATGTTTCACCACTTTATTACTTTTGAAAGACCAACATATAAAACATAACATTTAAATTTTGTTTTACATACATGCACTGTTTGTGAACCACTAATGAACAAAATAACACAATATGAACAAGGTGTGTGTGTCTGTCTGTCTTTACGTCGACACAGCACATGAGTGACATGTCATCACACTGTGCTTTGTGCAAATGCATTTTCCACATTTTGCACAGGTCATGCTTGTCTTGACATCATCAGATGGCCTGCAGACCTGGCACCTCTTCTCTTTCTTTTCCCCTCAGCAGCAACCTAGAACCAAGAGGACCATGATTACTTTACTATGCTGTCTTTTTGCTGATCCCAAGACACACACAACGCACTCTCATACACTTATATATACACACAAACACTTACTTACCTCACACACTGGTGTACTTGGCGCAGTCCTCTCCTGGATATCCCTCACCATGACTGCAGCAGCTGGGGTCCTTGGCAGGTGCTCCCTCCGTTGGATGTGCGGTGTCACAAGCGCCTTCCCCAGCTCCTCGAGAAAGATGCGCCTCTTGTACAGCTTTGACACATTCCAGTCAGGAAAGATCTCAGTCAAAATGACAAATGCGTTGAAGGTCGATACATCGATCATGTTATAAAAGATGACCAATGGCCAGTGCACAGTCATTCATTTGGTGCTGTAGGACCCTGTTACTTTGTCCAAGTTGTCTACCCCCCCTTTGGTGGCATTGTAATCCAGGATCATGCTTGGTTTCTGGTCCTCTCTTGTGCTTATTTCAGCATTTTTGTGCAGAGTGCTCATGAGCACAACATTTTTTTTTTCCCTTTTTGGGGCAGTAAGACACTAGGGCTGTGGTGTCTGTGAAGGCAAACATGGACGATTGAGGGGTCCTGTTCTTGATTACCAGCAGCTCAGCAGGGAGTTCAGCCCTGTTCTTTTGGATTGTTCCATTCACCATTCACCATTGTGAGCTTTCTCTTCAGAAGCTCCTGACCCAAGTTGTAGTTTGTGAAAAAATTGTCACAGGCTATGTTGTGCCCCTTGAGACCCTGTGCCATGTCGAGCACGACCCTTGTGCCCTGATTCTTCTCCGGGGCTCCTCCAACCGGCTTTCTAGTGGAAACCTGCATGTTCAATGCATAGCTGGTGTTTGCATCACATGCTGCCCAGATTTTTATTCCATATTTAGCTGGTTTGGAAGGCATATATTGCCTAAATGGGCAGCGACCTCTGAATGCCACCAGCCTTTCATCTACTGTGATATTAGGGCCTGGGTTATAGAGTAGTGGAAGTTGCTCTACCCACTTGTCCCACACTGTCCTAATAGCTGCCAGCTTTTCTCTCTCCCGTCTACCAGCCCTTGTCTCTCGATTATCAAATCGGATTACTCTGGAGAAAATGTGAAAAGTCTCCAGAGACATTGTGGCTTGAAATATCGGCCTCCCTGTCTCTGCATCCCACAGACTGGCTGTTGATTCATCCTTCGATTTATAGACCCCAGCCAGGATGAGGAGCCCCAAATACGCATCTAAATGTGTTTTGTCCAGCTCCTTCCACTTCTCCCCAAAAACACGCCTCCCTTCTAGATTAGTCATTTCCAGAATGATTTTCTGTATTGAATCTGGCATGACCAGCTCAAAAGCTGACTTGATGTAAGTCACACAAGTCACTGCCATCCTAGTGGGCCCTGGCACTGTCTTTATTATGTTTTCTGCAGACAGTTTTGCCTGACGCACATTTGGGGATGAAGACCAATGTATTTCACCATTTTTTGACATAAATGTCTTGCTTGGAGGAACAGGAATAGCTATTCCCTCATCTGGTTCAAAATCAGAATCATTAGAATCAGAATTTAGCTCAAGATAGTCTTCATCTTCAGACACATCCTCCTCTATTTCACTGTCATGGTCAAAGATGGCTTCCAGAGTCTCCTGGACTGCCATCCTTTTGCTTCTGCTGCTCATTTTGTAAAGGTCTGCCTGACAGTGTAATGTTGGTAGGACTCCCATGCAGAGAAGCTTTTATATGTTTTGCCCCTCCCCTTTTGAGTGTCCACTGAATATGGGTGGAGTTTTCCGGCGAGAACATAAATGGTTCCCGTCAAAAGTCATAACACCTGCACCTCTGTGTGTGTGTGTGTGTGTGTGTGTGTGTGTGTGTGTGTGTGTGTGTGTGTGTGTGTGTGTGTGTGTGTGTGTGAAATATGTTGCAATAAGGTGCAAAGAAAGGAATAGTCTGACATTTCTGACACCCTTTTACCTCCAGTTTGACTGCTGGGTCACATTGACCCAAACAGTATCTAAGTGATATAAACATGCAGGGGGTGATTGCAAATATGTGAGATGAACCATTTTCATATTATATGGTGATTACACTAATTAAGGTAAGCAGAAGAAGTTTCATACTGAAAAAATACTTTTAACTATTTTTCCTAGATGTTCAAACTTTAAAACGGGTCAATTTGACCCGTAACATAACAGGAGGGTCAATATTGAGTCTAATATTGAATTGAATGCCTTATTAACATAAGGCATTCAATTCAATATTAGACTCAATTGGGTTTTCCCAGAAAGTAGAAAATTCTACCCATTATCTCCACCACACATTTGACCTTGTTCTGACTTATGGCATAGAAATAGAAAATCTGGTAGTGTCTCTTCAAAATCCTGTACTGTCAGACCATTGTCTGTTAACCTTTGAGTTCATTATTCCTGACTATTTGACTCCTAAAGAAAAATACTACTACAGCAGATGTCTTTCAGATGATGTGGTTACCCAATTTATGCAGATTGTCTCCTGTATACCATGTGTCAACACAACGGAAATAAAAGATGAAGAGCTTGCGCCTTCTGTAATTGATAGCATGGAAGATAATGTTACAGTTTCTCTGCATCAGACTCTAGACTTGGTGGCCCCTTTAATAAAGAAAAAAAAAGTCTAATCAGAGATTTCTAACCCCTTGGTTTAACACAGAAAATCGTAGCTTAAAACAGAAGACTCTTCAGTTAGAAAGAAAATGGCATTCCACTAATTTAGATGAAATAGATAGATAGATAGATAGATAGATAGATAGATAGATAGATAGATAGATAGATAGATAGATAGATAGATAGATAGATTGATAGAAATCTATTTAGCTTGGGGAAATCATCTCTTAATTTATAAAAATCTCTTAGAAAAGCTAGAACAAGTTATTACTCTGCATTAATAGAAGAGAATAAGAATAACCCCAGGTTTCTTTTCAGCACTGTAGCCAGGCTGACAAAGAGTCAGGACTCTGTCAATCCTCGCATCCCCCTAGAGCTTACTAGTCAGGACTTTTTGAATTTTTTTAATTATAAAATTTTATCTATTAGAGATAAAATCAGTCAGATTCTTCCCACCGTAAACTTAAGTACAGCAGCTACTACAGCTCCTTCAATTGATACCTGTTTGGATAAGTTTACTCCAGTTGACCTTTTAGAGATAGATAAAATAATCTCCTCATCCAAGCCTTCAACTTGTCTTTTAGACCCTATTCCTACCAGGTTATTTAATAAAGACTTCCCATTTATTGGTAGCCATATTCTTCAAATAATCAGTTCTTCTTTAACTTTAGGTCATGTACCGCAGGCTTTAAAAACTGCTGAAATTAAACCCTTACTCAAAAAGCCAATGCTTGATCCAGGAGTTTTAGTTAACTATCGACCAATCTCTAATCTCTCTTTCATTTCAAAAATCTTTGAAAGAGTTGTTGCTACGCAATTATTTGACCACTTGCAGGGAAATGGTTTATTTGAAGAGTTTCAATCTGGGTTCAGAATTCAACATAGTACTGAAACAACCTTAGTGAAGTTCACTAATGACCTCTTTATCGCATCTGATAATGGACTTGTTTCTGTACTTGTCCTTTTAGATCTTAGTGCAGCCTTTGATACTATTGACCATGATATTGTACTTGATAGATTAGAACACTATGTTGGACTAAATGGAACTTCGCTGCAGTGGTTTAGATCTTATTTGTCCGATAGACTTCATTTTGTTCATATCAATAATGAGTTTTCTTCCAACTCTAAGCTCAGTTATGGAGTTTCACAGGGATCTGTGTTAGGCCCTTCTCTTTTTAGTTTATATATAACATAACATAACATATATATTATATATAACATCCAGGGAACAGACATTGGGACTGGGTGGGTATCTGAACAATAAACTAGACTGGTCACACAATACCGATGCACTCTACAAGAAGGGACAGCGCAGGCTGTTTCTACTGAGGAGTCTCAGGTCTTTTGGTGTACAAGGGGTGCTCTTGAAGACATTCTACGACACGGTGGTGGCATCAGCCATCACTTTTGGAGTGGTCTGCTGGGGCAACGGCATTACAGTAGCCGATAGGAAGAGACTGAACAAACTGATCAAGAAAGCTAGCTCTGTCCTGGGGCAACGCCTTGACCCAGTGGAGGAGATAGGAAAGAGAAGGATGGTGGCTAAATTGTCATCTCTGTTGGAGTCTGAGTCCCACCCTATGCAGGACATACTGAACGCACTGAGGAGCTCATTTAGCAGTAGACTACATCATCCTAGGTGCGCGACCGAGAGGTTTCGCAGGTCCTTCCTACCTACGGCTGTCAGACTGTATAACCTAAGCAGGGCTGCTCGCAGAGATAACAAATAAAACATGACGACCTAATAGTATTGATTGCAAAAGACGCAACAGACTTACACAAATGGTCCCCTCTGGTATACAACTAGGACAATATTCGTCGCTGTGGAGGGTGATAATATGTATGGGTACATATTCATACTATGTAGGGTAACTAAATGGACGGTTATGCTGTTTATTCCATCTACCTACAATGCTCCGCACTGTGTGTATATATATACTGCTCAAAAAAATAAAAGGAACACTTTTTAATCTGAGTAAGTTTTGGAGTGTTTTGAATTCAGCCCTCTGTAGGTTGTAGGCTGATAATTTTCATTCCCATAAAAAGATGTGGCATCTTTTCATTCTTAACCCATTATCCAGTCCATATCAGTGTAGATATCCAGCTTATTTTTTCCCATTAAAATCTGATGTGTTTTCAAAGTGTTCCTTTTATTTTTTTGAGCAGTATATTTCTATATTTATGTGTACATACAGTATGTACTGTATATTCACTGCTTTTCTTTTCTTTTCTTCTAAATTATTGCTCTGAGTGTTGCTATCCCTGTGCTGTTGCAATCCTGGAATTTCCCCATCATGGGACTAATAAAGGCTTATCTTATCTTATATTATCTTATCTTATATGCTTAGGCAACATCATTAGAAAACACTGTATACATTTTCATTGTTAAGCAGATGACATACAATTATACCTGCCAATGAAGCCCGATGATTGTAATCAATTAGCCAAGTTAGATGCCTGTTTTAAGGAAATCAAAGCTTGTATGACTTGTAATTTTCTGCTATTAAACCCAAATAAGACTGAAGTCATTCTTGTTCATCCAAAAAACCTTAGAAATACCTTTCCAAATCAAACTCTTAATTTGGATGCAACTACTCTTTCTCTAAATAGTTCTGTGAGGAAACTTGGAGTTATTTTTGATCAAGATCTGTTTTTTTAATTCACATATTAAATTTGTTTGTTTCTAAGACTGCCTTCTACCATCTGTGTAATATTGCCAAGATTAGGAGCATCTTGTCTCTGAGTGATGCTGAGAAACTGATCCACGCTTTTGTTAGCTCTAGATTAGATTATTGTAACTCGTTATTATCAAGTTGTCCTAAAACAATGTATCTTTAAAAAGTCTTCAGTTGATCCAAAATGCTGCAGCAAGAGTTTTAACAGGTACTAGAAAGAGAGATCATATCTCTCCGGTTCTGGCCTCCCTTCATTGGCTTCCCATAGATTTTAGAATTAAGTTTAAAATTCTTCTTCTCTCTTACAAAGCTCTTAATAATCAGGCCCCCTTTTTATGTAAAAGATCTGATATTACCCTATCATCCTAATAGAGTACTACACTCTCAAAATGCTGGATTACTTGTAATACCTTGAATCTCTAAAAGTACAATGGGAGGCAGAGCCTTCAGCTATCAAGCTCCTCTCCTATGAAACCAATTACCAATCTGGGTTCGGGAGTCAGAATCGATCTCTGTTTTTAAGAATTGATTCCGCCAGTGTTATGTAGTTTCCGTAGAATTGACCAAGTGCATTCTGGGTAGGGTAGGAACCGTTAGTTTGCTGAGATCACGTCAACATAGGAGACATTGTCACAAAGCTGCACGGTGGTGCAGTGGTTAGCACTGCGGCAGCACAGTTTACCCTCGGCCGGGGGATCGCGAGGATCATGAGATCGTGGGTTTGATCCCTGCCCCCGGCCAACAGTGATCTGTGTGGAGTTTGCATGTTCTCCCCGTGTTGCATGGGTTTACTGCGGGATTTCTCCGGTTTCCTCCCACATGCCAAAAACATGCAGGTTAGGGATATGGGGCGCTTGCACATGCAGCGACCGACAGCTGGTGGCTTGTCACCAGACTGCAGAACAAATCTACCTACGGGTACAAAATAAGTACAAAAAAAAAAAAAAACAGCTGTGTTTTAAACTGTAATAGTCGTTCTCACAACCGCCGTGGAGAAAAGGTAAACCACGGAATAGGCTTTTATCGTTTTCCAGCATGGAGGAAGAACAGCACAGCACATGTTTCGGATGTAACTAAGAGGCGACGCCTGGCCTGGATTGCAGCAGTCAGAAGGCCCAACATAACTTTCAAACATGCACCTGAATCGATGGTGGTGTGCTCAAAGCATTTTCATAAAGGTACGTTATGATTTATTGTGTATGTCTGTTGTTAAAACTTTCTTGTGTTGTGGTTAAGACTTGCTTGGTCATAGCTTTTACCCTACGTCAGCAGTGCTAAGCTAAACAGAGCTAAGCTAAAGAAAGACTCCGATATCCAAGTAGCTAGAAAAAGTTACCACTCACACACCTGTGGAAGCGGGTTTAATTTGTTCTACACCAAAGTATTTTCTTACTGTTTCCTTTGCTTTAACAGCAGACCAGCTTATGAAATGCTAGACTGTGATCCTGACTGGGCACCTTCTCTAAACTTTGGGCATGCAGCGCTTCCAGCTGCCACTCCTGACAGGTTTAACCACTTATGCAGAAGGACAAGATTATGACAAAAAGAATCAGCAGGGCATGCAAGTGACCCCCCAGCACAGAACCCCAACATCACTGGCCCCGTGACTGAGATGGATAATGTAGCTCCTTCAGGTAGTCTTTTTTTTTTTTCCTATTTTTTTCTTTCTAAAATGTGTCTTGGGATTCCTTTTGATTACAAAATATATTAACTACAGCTGTTTATTGTCCTGATCACCAACAGATGACACCACACCTCTGGCTGAGATGGAGGAGATGACATCTGATGAAGCAGTACTGATCTGTCAGGCTGATGATGCTCCAGAGGAAAATGTGCAAGAACTACAGAACTGTAGCATGTGTCACCTTAGGCTTAAAGAAATTTTACTCTCGCAAGAGGAGAACAGAAAGTTAAAGGGAGAGCTCTCCAGAAAGACCCTGGATGAGAATTTCCTCAAAGATAAATGACTCAAAGGTGAAATACTACACTGGGCTTCCATCTTTCAGTTTAATGGCTCTGCTGATGCAATTTTTTCCCAGCCTACCAAAGACAGAAAAAATTCCCAGTTTCAAATTCTCCTTTTAACTATGATGCGTTTGCGGATCAATTTGCCTCTTGAACATATTGCACACCTTTTTGACATAAGCAGACAAACTGCATCCATCTGCAACATCATAAAAGTTCTCCATGCACACCTCAGCCCTTTGGTGTACTGGCCAAAGAGACCTTGTTTCCAGGCTAGCATGCCACATCAGTACGTTGAAATGTTTGGCAATAAGGTCACAGTTATTATTGACTGCTTTGAACTTTTTAGTTTTAGAATGTAGGCCATGACATGTTTTTGGTGTGGTTTAGCCATTTTGACATCATGTCTTTAACTGTGTCAATAATATTGAAGCAGTTAAAGCAGCACCTCTTCAGTTTTTCTTATTGCTCAAACATTTTGCTTTCTTTCCTCTTTTTATATATGTAAATCACACTGAGTTGCCCATGTGTATGAAATGTGCTACAGTATATAAATACACTTGTTTGCTTTGTAACAATTTTTGGAATAAAGTACACAATGGCTTACAAACTCCAGCTCTTTATTTCAAAGATGCAAAACTGTAACCATAACCATGACACAATAGAAGAATATAAATTGACATGCATGATCAACATGTATCATTGTTCACATAATGTTATAGCGCATAACTGTCTCATGTTACAGCACTAATCTAATGTGCACGTCGCAAAACCACGCTGCTGTGGGGTTGGTGCTTCACTGAGTCCCACACATCCTAAATGGAACCACTGAATTTCACAGTTTTGGTTATCACAGGCAACCATGTCATCCAGCTCTTCTGGCTGCCTGCAAGTCCACCACACTTCTGCTGTGTTATGTGCCTGTCTTTTGGGATTGTGTGTGGGACCTGGCTGTAATGCAGTTAGACGTCGTCTTTTGGGCTTCTGGGTGGGTTTATCAGCTGCAGCTTTCCTCTTTTGTGTTGTGGGGTCAGAGTCAGTAAAGTGACGGGCAACAAGTTCAGGTAGGAAAACTTTATAAAAAAAAGTTCTGGGCCACTGGTAAAAGTGTTTGCTCCCACAGGTCAGAATCTGGTTGACGCATACAACAACAGAACTTTTTGTGGTGCACACAACAAAGTCACAGAAATGTGAGCCTGTCACAAAGATTTGCGTTTGTACCTGCTTGTAGTACTTGTGACTGTGTTTGAGTTCTAGTCTCCCATCAGAGATTTTCAGGTAAAAATCCTTGTCTTCACAGGCCTGCAGGATGTTGTTGCAGTGCTTATATGGGATTTTTTTTCAACACAGCCTTTTTCACAACAGGTGCAGGACACAAGTGCATCAGGGGTTGCACCAACTTCAGGAAAGGAGGGGTTGATTATAAAATATTATAAGCACACTTCCACATGTATATTGGGTGCATAATTCAATTTATGGCATGCACTTATTTTATTTAGTAAATAAATACTTGTAATCAAGACAAGAATTTAAAAAAAAAACACCTTTGTGAGCACAGCTGTCTTCAAGTCTACCTTGTACATCTCCAAGTCATGCACCCATCCGTCTGTCAACTGCACTTCTACTTGCTTCAAACACCTAAAGTTACTAAAAACTTCATGCTTGTGTGGACTTATGCTTACAGTCATATAATTATAAATGAAGGCATGGTCGAAGTTTGGCAGAATGTTTACATCCGAACTCCATGTGATATGTTGGTAGAGATCTAGTCCATTAACCCCTTAAAGCTTCGCCAAATACCGTGCCTTTGCAGTTCCATTCAATTTGGCGGAGTATGGTCCCTTTAAATTTTCCTTCACGGTCCATTTTGTGATTTTTTTTCCGTTCATTCACAAGAAATGCCGAGGCGCTGTGTGTTTGCAGTCCGTTTACGATCGCTGTACCTACCCTGCCCAGAATGCATTGCGCGTTTGTCACGTGGGCTGGTGAGGTTAATAGGGTAAAAACCTTCCTCTTCAATATAGCTTACGATTAGGGAGGGATCATGTGTCTCTTAACCCTCCCTTTGTTTTGCTGTTAATAGATTTTGACTGCTGGGAGACCTCCAATAATGTTCTTGGCTTCTCTCCTTTAACGTTTGCTCTCTACATGTCTGTTCTTTTCATCTTCTCTGTTCCCTCACCCCCCAGCCAGTCGCAGCAGATGACTGCCCCTCCCTGAGCCTGGTTCTGCTAGAGGTTCCTTCCTGTTAAAAGGGAGTTTTTCATATCCACCGTCGTCAAGTGTTTGCTCACAGGGGATCGCCTGATTGCTGGGGTCTTTCTGCATTTGTGGAGTTTCCCCTACATTTAAAAGTGCTATGAGATGACTTTTGTTGTGATATGGCACTATATAAATAAAGTTGAATTGAACTGAATCACACTTATGTTGACAATGATGATACTACACAAAGCTTATTCTCATCCAGGTATTTCTGTCCCCGAGTATGATGCATTTCCAGAATACTGGGAACTAAGTAATGTACAGGAGAAAGCTATATAAATTGTCCTCTGTTAAAGGTGACAAGCAGCTTGTGCTGGACCTTTTAGATAAATTGGAGCAGAAGGAAGCTCTTAGTTTGTAGCCTCTTCCCATCTGACTGGAACACACACAGAGGCAACTACGGTCTGCCATCTCTTATTTCATCTTTTTATTTATTTTTTGATGAAGAGAAGAGCCAGAATGTTGGGACATTTAGGACAAATTGAAAATGTGTGAAAGGAAATTGTCCTGGATGGGTTCTTGAAGAAAATGGTAAAACAAATTTTAAGAAATGCATTAAATGTAGAAAGATCAGAAGAAAGTGTTGTGTGCCTGTCACCAGGACCACATTCATAAATAGTACTCAACAAGTCAGCTGAGGCTACTGAGCCTCACAGCTGTGCAGGCATTGATTTGGCTGGAGGACATTCACTTGATAGATTTTCCTGCTGCCTAGTTGTTTCAGCATCTGTGCTTGCATTTCTTGACTTACCTTTTTCAGTATGCCACTTCCCCATCTTTTTTCTTTAACTTGCATTTTCTCCAAATGTGAAGGCTCATAGGGAACAAATCACAGAGGAAAAAGAGCTGACTCAAACACATGGTTATGTTTTTGATAAGAAATGGAACCTGTTTAAGAAATGATGAATTTTGATACATGTGCATAATATTTATTGTTGCTCCCATGCACAAATAGAAAAGGAAAAATAAAACACAGCCTCCCACTCAGGAAATTACAGTCTCAGCCTTTAATGAAGTGCAAATATTGACTTGGGGAAAGTATCACGATATCACAACAATGTAAAGGTTAAGCATAGTTTGTTTTATTTATATATAAACAGTGGTGTGAAAAAGTGTTTGCCCCTTCCTGATTTCTAATTTTTTTGTCACACTTAAATGTTTCAGAACAACAAACAAATTTAAATATTAGACAAAGATAACACTAGTAAACACAGAATGATCTTTTGTTCTTCTTCACTGTGTCAGGCAGGTCCTATTTAAGTGTTTTCTTGATTGAGAACAGGTGTAGCAGTAATCAGGCCTGGGCGTGGCTACAGAAATCAAACTCAGCTTTCCAAAGATGTGATAAACCACAATTAATTTATGTTTTGACAGGGTGGCAATCACTTTTTCACACAGGGCCATGTAGGTCTGGATTTTTTTTTACACTTAATAATAAACACCTTCATTTAAAAACTGCATTTTGTGTTTGCTTGTGTTATATTTGTCTAATATTTAAATTTGTTTGATGATCTGAAACATTGAAGTGTGACATACAAAAAAATGAGAAATCAGGAAAGGGGCAAACACTTTTTCACACCACTGTATGTATAAGAAACATACAAACAGGAAATAATGCATTGAAAGGAAAGGCAAAAGCTTTAAGATTTTAAACAAGAAAGGTTACTTTTATGAGTGTAAATATTAACATATCCGGTAAATAAGTTAAATATGTTCAGTAAATATCGTAATCGGATAGTCATCAGTGGAAGAAAATCTGCTTTAGGCTAGCAAAACTATGTAGGAAAAAAAAACAAAATAGTTTCTTAACCCCTTGCACTCCGGTCAATTTCCCTAAAAATGCCAAAAAATAACATGCCCAAAGTAAATCGAAAGCTGTTCTTCAACCCTTTGCAGCACCTTCATGGGGTTGGTCTCATTTAAAAGAAAACACTTTTAATTTTTTGGCAAAACAGTCATAATCTCTCTAAGTGTTCCGGCCACTGAGATACAGTCATCTAAACATAGTGAACTTGAAGAAAATAAATTTGGCCTGGGTGTTTTTTCGGATACAAATGCTTGCAAATAACACACAGCTTCAGATCCGGGCTGGAAAATGCAACAGAAATGTAGAACCAAGTGTTATCCAGCGGAGGTCCAAATTTTGTAACAATACCACAAAAAATGAATATATTACACAGCTTTTTCCTCAGGTAGTTCCCAGGCGTTTTTGAACTGTGCAAAATTGTGCCAAATGGCACAGTTTGGAAAAACGTCTGTAACTTTTGAATGATTCAATATAGAAGCTTCATCTTGGGCTCTAATGAAAGGTGACATTCAGGGCTGTGTGTGTGTGTGTGTGGGAGGGGGTTGTCCCCCCCCCCCCCTCGCTACAGAGGATGGACATCGCCCGTTGCGCCACGGTCCGTCATGCAGCGATGACGCACAGCTGTAATTTACCGATTGGTAAAAAGTCATTCTGATTACAATTTTCAGGGATAAAGAATAATTTAGCTTAGAACACTTACCTCTTCACAGCAGAAGCGGAGCTGGCGAACTTCTTCCTCATTGTCAGACGAACGCGACGCTGGTCTCGCGACCCGATCAAAACATAATTCCATTATTGCGGTTTTGCGCTTCCATGATTGCAGTTTTTGGCAAACGATTTTTCAAAACAAATAACAGTAGTAATTAAAAATAGACTGGCGAACGCGTGTGTGTCACTCAGCCTTCGTCGTCGGCCTCCGTCGGTCTATGATGACCATGGAAGACAATCCTAACATCTACTCTGCTGGGACAAAAACAAAAAAAGCACCGCCTGTGGCCGCACATGCCGATGCGCGAATGGCAGTCGCTGTCACACAGGTTGCACTTGTGGATGGTCTCCGTGCTGCTGGGTCTGTGGGGTTCTTCCTGCGGGTCCTTTTTTTCATCTGCTACAGCAGTCAGTCTCTCTTCACCCAGCCTTACACAAAAAAGCTTGCGAACTTCTGTGCTTCAATTGGCTCGCTGCATTCATAGCGTTGGTAGGCGGGTCCTTCTTGCTAGGTTTTCAGTCATTGATTCTTCAAGGTTTCAGAAACCCAATTCAAGGCTCTTATTAGTCGAATGAGAGGTCGATCATATCTGATCTGTTTGCGGCTGTGTCTGTAGTGGAATAACTTTTTTTTTTTCAGTGCACGCTTGGAGGCAGCGCCCTCGTGCATCCTAGAGCACCATCGTGCATCCTAGAGCGCACGAGAGCGCCCTCATGCGCTCTGGGACGCAGAGACTTGCCCGCCCGCGGTACAACGGAGTGCAAGAGGTTAAGTATTCACCATGCAGTTTTGCAATTGTATTATGTGTACAATTTCCTTCCTGCTGCCTTCAGAGAGAGCAGTCACATTTTTCCTCCCTCCTCCTATCCTGCCTTCCTGACCTAATTCCCAGCTTGCGTCTGAGTGAGTGTCTGTGCCGTCTCACCATCTCGCTGATCTCAACCCAAATGGAAAATACGGAAAATGGATATAAGCTGGGCTTTAAACGCAATTGACACCACCCTTTCAAACAGAAAATCGGGCCCGGGGGAGCCCAAATGTGGAGAGACCCATGGATTGGAACTCATGTGTCTGTGTGATTCGACTGACGATGTGGAAAACATCTACCTGTTTTGGCTTTACGATCACAGGATTCTGCTGATTGGCTCTGGAGTTTTCCTGGTGTATCGAAAATTTAAGTGGAAGAGCTAATCAAAATGCGGACTCGGCGTAGTTGCTTCTTCAACAATTCGACCAGATGGGGAGTGCACTGATAGCGGCAAATGACCAACATGGAATTTACCATCTGCATGCACTGTAGAGAGATGGACTCTACCGGACATGTTTATCTGTGTTTAGAAGGGGAAACATCTGGAGTCGCTTCGTGCTCTCCAGGGAATGATCTGAATTTAAAGCCAGTGAATGTAATTGGAATTGTGAAGCACAGAATCGCATGAGCGAGGAAAATCCTACACTCTAAGTGTCTGTGCAGATTCGGCCTTGATCGGCGCCCCTGGATAACTCACTCCTCCAGAGTTGAGATAAGCGGATGTGTCAGCTGGCTCTCTGCTAACCCAAACATTGCTGCTGTGCAATAAACAGAACTCTTCAAGGACAGCGTTCATGAGACATGAACTTATAACATCTATTGTTGCCTAGGAGACTGTTTTTGTTGTACTTCAGTAACTGATACACCCATACACTGCATACACACTGACATCATATACTGATATACATACACTGCTTCTCTCTGCTGCCTTTGTCTGTTTTTGTGAGGTTTGTTTGTCTGCTCTGTGCCATAGAGAGGTTTTTTTCTCTGTAATCATAATTTGGCTTACAATTATAAGCTGTATTTTGATGATGAAGTTTTTTTCTCTCCGCCCATTGTGTCATTTTTCCCTTACCTTATCTTCCCTTATCCCCCATCTTTTTGATTAGGCGCCATGTCACGGCCGCCGTGTCATTGTGATACGCTTACATAGCGTGCCAATGTCAAGTCAAATTCCTCGTGTGTTTTTTACATGCTTGGCAATAAAGCTTTTTCTGATTCTGATTCTGATTCTGATTCTGATGTGTAGCATTCCAGCAAAATTCCTGAACAACACGCCAAATAACATCCCAAAAGTAATTCAACCACAGTTCTTCAACACCGTGCCATATATTCATGGGGTTGATCTAATAGAAAAAATTAAAAAAACAACAACTACATTTTAAGGGCAAAACAGAATCAATGCTTCTGCCACTGAGTAACAGCGGTGAACATATTAATTTGAAGAAAAGAAATTTCACCTGATTTTTTTTTTTTACATTCATACCGTTTAAACCAGAAGTTTAGATACACTGTATAAAAAGACACACAACCTTTTTTCTCTCACTGTCTGACATGAAATCAAAATAAACTTTTCCTGTTCTTGGTCAGTTGGGATCACCAGAATTATTTCTATTTGCTAAATTAATTTTTAGACAATTTTTTATTACTTTCTTCAGTGTCATAAGTTTCCATCTGTTTCCTTAGTATTTGGTATCATTGCCTTTAAACTATCTGACTTCAGTCAAATATTGTGGGTGTCCTCCCACAAGCTTCTCACAAAAGTTTGCTGGAATTTGGACCCATTCAGAGGTGGACTTGCTGGTGTGTTTTGGATCATTGTCCTGCTGCAGAACCCAAGAGTGCTTCAGCTTGAGGTCATGAACAGATGGACGGACATTCTCTTTCCTGCTCTTTTGTCCCGTACTCAAGGTTTGAGTGTTCCAAAGCCAAGCTAAAAATGAATTAAGTACAATAGAGGGATACTTCTAAGCAGGAGCAGCGGAGAACGCTTGCAGGTTAAGAGCCAAACCAAGGCTGCTGGCAAGCCTTGGGTCTAATAGCATCCTGCCCAAGTGATTGGGTCCAGTGGTATGAGTGCAGGAACTGCTAATAAGAGCAGGACAAGAGAAAGACTTTTGAAAAATAAACTTACCACTTGACCAACATGCCTTGTCCTAATGGTGGTGTCTTGTGGATGTAAGGTTGGAACTGTATCAGTCTTTAAAATTAGTTTGCTTGGTAACAGTCCACAAATGAAGATTACACACCTGTGCCCTCGCTGGTACTTTTGATGTGACACTGTGATGTCTCAAAATAAAGTGAATCCACTTCTGTTGTTATTTAGCATCTTTGGGTAAGCTATAAAGTTGAGAGAATCCGATTTGTGTGATCACAAAGTTAACATGTCATGACTGCAACTTCACAATAAGACCAAAACCACCTAGCTTATGCTAACTTCCCCTTCCAGCTTATTAATTTCTCATTTCATCGTTTCTCTCTGCTTATGCAGAGTAGCTGTAATCAGGATTTGTTCCTTGTAGTTTTTCAGGTCAAAAATACTGGCTGTCTGATCTCACCTTTATGAGACTGTAGGTTGCTTTCTGCAGATTCAAAGAGAAATCCTCATCCATAGCATTTGTCATGAATCCGGGTTTGGAGGCCAAACCCTATTCTGACTCACTGTTAGGCTTTGACCTAGTTTCCTCCTGACAGCTCGGGCACGCCCCCTCCTCCTGTCAGCTCCGTCAGCTGCACTGTCACGGGTGCTCACACAAACACACACCCACACGCACACACACACACAGGCACACGCTCCATTCACTCTCATTCACACACTCTCTCACAAACCAGATGCCAATCAGTTCTGCCCACGCATTTTCACACCGGCAATCTCTTTCGTCGTTAGCTTCTGGAGTATATGTTTGCCGCTCCAGAGGAAAGAGATTGTCGGGGCATTCACCCTCATTCTTTGCAGCAACCTCTCCGTGAATGACGTTCCACTCCCTTCACTTACTTAGCCCGACATCGCCAGACGATCAATCCCTGGGTGTTCACGGCTGCCTCCGCATTTCAATCCCTTCCTCCAGACTGCACGGTTTGCCCTGGATAGCTCCAGCCCTGTAAGTGTTTCTGCCTTTTCTCCTGTGCTAGCAGCCCTGCAGCACTAGGTGGTTCACCTTTCCTATTTGATTTGATTTGATTTGATTTCGTATTTTGTGCGCTAAGCAGCCCTGCAGCGTGAGGCTTTGTTTTCTCCAGGCTGTAGAACATTCGGCAGGCGCTCTGTTTGTTTGGTGGCCAAATCTGTCATTGCATCTCCCCGTATTACTGTGGTTGGCTTGAACTGTACTTGGTGATATCTGGACTGGTTTTCCTTTGTGTTATTAATAAATGTGCACCATTTACTCTTGCTCTTGGGTTTTCATTCCCTCTCCCATTCGCTGAGCTATGATGCACGGAGGTTTATGACAGCATTCTTGCCTGATTTTGCACATAATGTTTTGTAACGCATAAAAATGTCATATGAACATGTAAATTATATGGGAAAAGAGGTTTTTCAGACAAGGCAGACTTAATGATAAAATTATTCTTACGACATATGCTGAAATAATTGAAGCTGCTGATTGCAACAAATGAGATCAATGGGGAAAGTTGCACTCTGCTCATTATGGAGACCTTAATTCACTCACTCATCATGGGAATAGTTAGTGAGTTGCAGGCTGCATAGCCTGCAGCATGTCAACAACAGCTGGTTTACTAAAACTAAAACTGTAACCACTAAGTGCTCCTTGGAACTCCTTGGAGTGCATGGCTAATACAGGTCTTTTTTTTTTATCTTCAGTGGGAATTTAATGTCATCATCCCAAATGAAGTGTACATTTGGGGTCACATAGTGGTTTATCCATATCATTTCCAGAAATGCGAAGAACACGACACGACAAAATCAGCAGCAGCAACTGACTGAGTTCAGTTTAACTCTATAGCTCCCACTCAGTAAGACAAGAGTGTGATGAAATAAGAACGCTGTGATTAGCGTGGTGCAGTCATTATATGAATAATACAGTAAAGTCATACTTTCCCCGGAATCCAAGGTGGTGGCTTGCAGCAGTGCAGCAACTTCTCTAGTTCTCAGTATTTGTGATAGTGATGCACTGCAAAGAGAACAAATATAAAATATGGCGCACCAGAGTTTATGGAGCTGAGTCACCTTCAACAGGCTCCATTTCCACCACACCTCAGAGCAGTACTCAGCTGAACTGAAAGCATCTAAGATCGGCAGGATGCAAGAACAGAATGTGCTGCTTCAGAAGTAAAAGCTAATACATGGAAGCCCCACTTCTGCAACCATGTACAGTACATAGAAGCATAAAAGGGCTGAAAGGGCTGGCTAGCTAGTCAGGCTAATGAGTAGAGCTAGTGGACCATCCATTTAATCACTGTTTTTGTCCAGTGTCTGTACTGTGGATAACAAACTGGACTTATTGTGACTAAGACAGTGTCATTAGGTGATAGAGACATTACATTATCCTGACGGAAACCTGACTTAGTAGCAACATGGAAGCGTCTACTTTCCATTTTGATGAGTTGGTATTTTTCTGCCTCGACTGAAACCAGCTATTGGAGAAAACAAGATGAACTCTACAATAATAAGAACAGAAGTTGGTGAACAAACCATTCTGTGGTTGGCAGACATTTTTCTGAAGCAGCTCAACATGCTGCACATATTATCTGCCATGCAAATTCACAACTGTGTACTTAGTTCATGTATAAGATAAGATAAGATAAGCCTTTATTAGTCCCACAATGGGGAAATTCCAGGATTGCAACAGCACAGGGATAGCAACACTCAGAGCAATAATTTAGAAGATAAGACAATAAGAGCAGTGGATATACTGTACATATGTACACATAAATATATAAATATATATACACAGTGCGGAGCATTGTAGCTAGATGGAATAAACAGCATAACTGTCCATTTAGTTATCCTAAATAGTATGAATATGTACCCATACATATTGTCACCCTCCATAGCGACTGATATTGTCCTAGTTGTATACTGGAGGGGACCATTTGTGTAAGTCTGTTGCGTCTTTTGCATTCAATTCTATTAGATCATCACGTTTTTTTGCTATCTCTGCGAGCAGCCCTACTTAGGTTATACAGTCTGACAGCCGTAGGTAGGAAGGACCTGCGAAACCTCTCGGTTGCGCACCTAGGATGATGTAGTCTACTGCTAAATGAGCTCCTCAGCGCATTCAGGGTGTCCTGCATAGGGTGGGACTTGGACTCCAGCAGAGATGACAATTTAGCCACCATCATTCTCTCTCCTATCTCCTCCACTGGGTCAAGGCATTGCCCCAGGACAGAGCTAGCTTTCTTGATCAGTTTGTTCAGTCTCTTCCTATCGGCTGCTGTAATGCCGTTGCCCCAGCAGACCACTCCAAAAGTGATGGCTGATGCCACCGCCATGTCATAGAATGTCTTCAAGAGCACCCCTTGTACACCAAAAGACCTGAGCCTCCTCAGTAGGAACAGCCTGTGCTGTCCCTTCTTGTAGAGTGTGTCGGTATTGTGTGACCAGTCTAGTTTATTGTTCAGATGAACACCCAGGTACTTGTAGGATGTCACCATCTCAATGTCTGGTCCCTGTATGTTTACTGGTGCTGTGAGGGGTTGTCCTTGCCTGTGGCAGTCCACCACCAGCTCCTTAGTTTTCCTCGCATGATCTGGAGGCAATTCCGATGGCACCAGTCCACGAAGTCCTGGATAAGTCCTCTGTACTCAGCTTCATCTCTGTTGGAGATGAGGCCGACGATCGCAGAGTCGTCAGAGAACTTCTGTAGATGGCACTGTGTTGTGTGAGAAGTCCGCAGTATAAAGGGTGAACAGGAAGGGAGCCAAAACCATTCCCTGGGGGGCCCCCGTGCTGCCGATGATCATGTCTGACACACAATCCCGGGTTCTCACAAACTGTGGCCGGTTAGTGAGGTAGTCCAGGATCCATGATGACAGATGCTAGTCCACCCCTGTGCATAGCAGCTTGTCCTTCAGGATCATCGGTTGGATGGTGTTGAAATCACTGGAGAAGTCAAAGAACATGATCCTCACCGCATTCCCGGGCTTCTCCAGGTGGGACAGGGAATGGTGAAGAAGGAAGATCACTGCATCCTCCACCCCAGTGCCATGCTGGTAGGCGAACTGGACTGGATCCATCGCTGGTCCCACCAGGGGTCGTGGGTGAGCAAGGAGCAGTCTCTCCAGGGTCTTCATCACGTGAGACGTCAGGGCCACTGGTCTGTAGCTGTTCAGGTCTTTGGGGTGGGAAGTCTTTGGTACAGGTACCACACAAGACGTTTTCCACAACTGTGGTATCCTCCCCACCTTCAGGCTCAGGTTGAAGATGTGCTCCACAATCCCACACAGCTGGTCTGCGCAGGACTTGAGGAGCTTTGCACGGATGTCGTCGGGTCCCGAGGTCTTCCTCGCCTTGATCTTCCTCAGCTCCATCCTCACCTGGGTCTTAGTGAGGGTCAGGTTGGGGAGCTGTGTGCTGGAAGTGGGGGGGTGTTGGTGGAGTGGGGTGTGGACAGCAGGTCTCGATGACTGTAGAGGCAGCAGTGGTTGGTGTGCAGTCGGGGGGGAGGGCGGTTTGTCAAACCTATTAAAAAACAGGTTCAGATTGTTCGCCCACTCCCTGCTCCCCGTGGCCAGGGAGGAGGTATTCTGGAGCCCAGAGATGGTTTTAAGGTTTCTCCAGACCCCGCCGATGTTGCTCCGTTGCAGCTTGTCCTCCATCTTCTTCCTGAAGCTGTCCTTGCCTTCTCTGATCTTCCTCCTCAGCTCCCTCTGTACGGACTTCAGCATCTCCCTGTTCCCGACCTGAAGATCCTCTTCTTCTCTCTCAGAAGTGTTTTTATCTCAGGGTTGATCCAGGGTTTGTTGTTCGAGCAACACCGTATGGTCTTGGTGGGTATGGTGTTGTCCACACAGAAGTTGATGTAGTCCGTGATGGTGTGAGTGAGGCCATCGATGTCCTCACCATGTGGATCGCAGAGCTGCTCACAGGCAGTGGTTTCAAAACAGTCCAACAAGCTAATAATGGTACTCTAAAGGAGCTACATGATAGTATCAGTTAACTACAAAACAAACACATTGAGGCTTTCTATGTGATTGTGGAAGATCCTCGTCTTCCATCAACACACCACCATTGCCACTTGGAGTAACAGAACACTCAAATACAAATACATAACAACCCCATGCACTTTTTAGGCTTTTCAGATCCCACCTCCATCAAACTGGTCCCCTTTTTTTTTTTTTCTTCCATCAAAAAGGCCCAGCAGAGGATGTTCTTCCTGCGGCAGCTGAGGAAGCTCAAGCTACCCACCAAGATGTTAGTGCAGTTCTACACAGCCATCATCGAGTCCATCCTCACCACCTCCATAACCGTGTGGTACGCAGGAGCCACTGCCAGGGACAGACTAAGGCTGCAGCGCGTCGTGCGCACTGCTGAGGAGGTGATCAGCTGCAAGCTCCCATCTCTTCAGGATCTGTACATCTCCAGGACCCGGAGGCGTGCTGGCCGGATCATAGCCGATCCCTCACACCCTGGTCACGTACTGTTTGCCCCCCTCCCCTCAGGTAGAAGACTTCGGTCCAGCCAGACTAAAACCTCCCGTCACATGAACAGCTTCTTCCCCTCTGCCATCAGACTGCTGAACACTAAGTGACTTATTGACTCTCGTGCACTATGTACAGCAGCTCAACCAGACTCATGTCAATCATCACTGTTTTCTTCTTGCATTACCGACTGCACTATATGGTTCTCCACATTATCTGCTGCTCGCTAATATATTTTAACTGCTGACTAGTATTACTCACTCTTATTCTACACTTTATTGCATGTATAGTTTATTTCTTTTATTTTATCATGTTTAATGTTGCAGCATTGCACCGAGACAAATTCCGAGTTTGTGTACTACATAAACAATGGCAATAAATCTGATTCTGATTCTGATTCCTTCATATTGTCCTGAGCTAAAGAAAAGGAAACCTACAGAGAAATCATGGCCTGTCTCAATCCTTCTAACACTGCTTTGAGATCACAGACTGGCAGATGTTCAGGGAAGCAGCAACAAAAGCAGGAAGGGTAGACCTAGAGGAATGAAAGTGATCATTCCTGTTATATCAAAACATTTGTGAAGAATGTTAAAATCACCAATTATCTGCATTTATCCACCCCAACCAGAAACCCTGGCTGAACGTAGATGCTGGGTCACCCATGATGCACAATCTGAATGGCCACAGATCCATACTTTGATTGGAAGAAGCTTATCAGCCCGAACTAAAGAAACACACACAGGCCAATCTGAGACACACATGCTAATCACAGCCTATCAACACACAGTCTGGTTGGATGAAGCCATGGTCAAAAGTATTCAAGGAAGTGAGAAGATCAGACCGGCTTCTGTAGACTGATCACTCTTGTTATATTATTGTATATTTATAGTTTATAGTTATATAATTGTGTATTATATTATACACTTGGTATATTATTCTGTTCCTTTCTTTTAATCTTTTTAATCTAATCTATCCGAAATAAAGATTCATCCATTCACTCTGCCGAATTATTTATGTCGCTGCAGCATAAATACATAATCAAAAGACAACCGCTGGATCTCTGGATTTTTCTTCATTACTATTCTCATCTGACGCATCAACACAAACTTCCACAACATTAGCAAAATCACATCTTCCACCATCATCCTCAGCCTGCTGCTCCACACACTTTTCACACATGACTGCAGAGCTCGCTACAAGACCAACCCCATTGTGAAATTTTCAGATAATAATGCAGTGATGGGGCTCAACCACCACAGGAACAAGTAAGCTTAGAGGCAGGAGGTGGTGCAAGGAGAACAACTTCTTCAACACTGGCAAAACCAAAGAGATGATTGTAGACTGCTGCAAGACTAGCACCAACCCTGCTCTCTCTACATGGAACTAGCAGCTGTGGAGATCGTTCTCTGGCCAAATCCGTGTTGAAAACCTCCTCCCAGTATAACAACACACTGAACATCATCAAGAAGGTTCACTGATCCCTGTATCTCTAGAGGAAATGGAAGAGGAACAGGCTGAACTTAAACATACTAATTTCACTCTACAAGTGTGTGGTAATCAGTCCACTTGAGTCCTACACCCCTGTGTGATATGCTAGTTACATTATGGTAAAAAAGTAGGGATGGCAGAGGATTAAAAGATGCAGCTTACTCCATGTCTGAGACATTTAGACAAAAAGGTCAAGGAACAGGGAGCCCTGCATCATCAGACTCAAACAACCCTGCACATGCATATATCAGCGGAGGTCCAATCTCAACCAAAAAACTGAACTGTGAACAAGGTCAATGTAACATTCCACCTAAACTCCTAATTTGCACCATAAATATGACAAAGCTTGATAATTACTGTCTTCAGAAAGCAGACTCACTCTGACAGAGGAGGTTAACAGCTTCTTTGCCCAGTTTGAGCACACCTCCCACCGAACCTGCACCCCCTTCCCACAGGTGCACGAGGTGAGGAGGCAACTGAGAGCGCTGAACCTCTGCAGAGCTGCTGGCCCAGATGACATCCCAGGAGCGGTGGTCAAAGCGTGTGCAGACCGGCTGGCAGGGATCCTCACAAAGCTGCTCAACCTCTACCTGACACATGCCACTGTCGTCCTGCCTCAAGGCCTCCACCATCATCCCCATCCAAAAAAGGCCACAATTTACAGCCTGAATGACTACAGACCCATTGCACTCACATCTGTAGTCATGAAATGTTTTGAGTGACTGGTGTCCCGGCACATCACATTCCCCCCTCCTTCGACCCCCATCAGTTTGCCTATTGGGAGAACCAGTCTACGGAAACTGCCATCGCTACCACTCTCCACAGAGCACTGAGCCACCTGGACAACCCAAGGAGCTACGTGAGGATGCTCTTTGTGGACTACAGCTCAGCTTTTAACACCATCATCCCGGACATCCTGATCAACAAACAGCACCTCCTCCAGATCCCCCCCCCCCCCCCACACACACACACACCTGCTCCTGGATAAAGAACTCTCTCACCAACCACCCACAAACAGTCAGACTTGGCACCCACCACTCTTCCACACTGCCCCTCAGAACTAGCTTCCCCCAATGCTGCATGCTAAGCCCTCTACTGTATACCCAGTACACCTTTGACTGTATTCCAACCAACCCAACCACGGTCATTGTGAAATATGTGGACGACACCACCTTGGTTGGGCTCATCACCAACAGCAATGAGAAGACATACATGGTGGAGGTACAGAATCTGCTGCTGTGGTGCCAAGCAAAAAATGTGAAACTTAATGTCCAAAAACCCAAAGAACTCTTTCTGGACTTCAGGAAGAACAGACAGGAGCCCCCCTCCCAATAAATGGTGACTCCATGGAAGACGTTCCTGCCTTCAGGCTCCTTGGAAACCACATCTCCCCTGACCTCTCCTGGGTCTGTCAACACCAAGGCCTTGGCGAAGAAAGCCCAGCAGTGGCTACACTTCCTCCATGTCCTGAGGAAGCACAGCCTGGACTAGAAGCTGCTGCTGGCCTTCTATCGCTGCTCAGTGGAGAGTGTGCTCATCTACTGTCTGGGTATGTGGTACGTCGACTCCACGACCCAGAACAGGAAGGCTGTGAAGAGGGTCATCAACGCTGCCAAAAAATTATCGGAAGCCTTCTGCCCTCCCTTGAAGACATCTCCAGATCCTCCTGTCTCAGAAGGATCAAGACCATCACAGGAGACCCCTCACATCCTGCCCAAGACCTGTTTGACCAGCTTCCCTCTGAACGACAGTTCAGATCGATCTGGTCCCACACCTCCAGACTGACAGTTTCTTCCCCTGCGCCATCCGAACTGCAAAGAGTCAGATGACCCACCCCCCTCCCTCTGAGCGCTCACATGCACAGAACTGAGGACCTTTTAATTTTCACGATAACTCACCTGTCTTTGCACTCCTCACTTTCATGTACTGTATATTGACCCATCTGTTTAATCCGTACAGAGGGAGGTGAGGAGGAAGATCAGAGAAGGCAAGGACAGCTTCAAGAAGTAGATGGAGGACAAGCTGCAACAGAGTGACATCAGCGGGGTCTGGAGAAACCTTAAAACCATCTCTGGGCTCCAGAATACCTCCTCCCAGGCCATGGGGGGCAGGGAATGGGTGAACAATCTGAACCTGTTTTTTAATAGGTTTGACCAACCGCCCTCCCCCCCCGACTGCACACCAACCACTGCTGCCTCTACAGTCATCGAGACCTGCTGTCCACACCCCACTCCACCAACACCCCCCCACTTCCAGCACACAGCTCCCCAACCTGACCCTCACTAAGACCCAGGTGAGGATGGAGCTGAGGAAGATCAAGGCGAGGAAGACCTCGGGACCGGACGGCATCAGCGTGAAGCTCCTCAAGTCCTGCGCAGACAAGCTGTGTGGGATTGTGGAGCACATCTTCAACCTGAGCCTGAAGCTGGGGAGGGTACCACAGTTGTGGAAAATATCTTGTGTGGTACCTGTACCAAAGACTTCCCACCCCAAAGACCTGAACAGCTACAGTGGCCCTGACGTCTCACATGATGAAGACCCTGGAGAGACTGCTCCTTGCTCACCTCCACCCCCTGGTGAGACCAGCGATGGATCCATTCCAGTTCGCCTACCAGCATGGCATTGGGGTGGAGGATGCAGTGATCTTCCTCCTTCACCGTTCCCTGTCCCACCTGGAGAAGCCCGGGAATGTGGTGAGGATCATGTTCTTTGACTTCTCCAGTGCTTTCAACACCATCCAACCGATGATCCTGAAGGACAAGCTGCTGTGCTCAGGGGTGGACCAGCACCTGTCATCATGGATCCTGGATTACCTCACTAACCGGCCACAGTTTGTGAGAACCCGGGATTGTGTGTCGGACATGATCATCGGCAGCACGGGGCCCCCCAGGGAACGGTTTTGGCTCCCTTCCTGTTCACCCTTTATACTGCAGACTTCTCACACAACACAACACAGTGCCATCTACAGAAGTTCTCTAACGACTCTGCGATCATCGGCCTCATCTTCAAAGGAGATGAAGCTGAGTACAGAGGACTTATCCAGGACTTCGTGGACTGGTGCCATCGGAATTGCCTCCAGATCAACGCGAGGAAAACTAAGGAGCTGGTGGTGGACTGCCGCAGGCAAGGACAACCCCTCACAGCACCAGTAAACATCCAGGGAACCGACATTGATATGGTGATATCCTACAAGTACCTGGGTGTTCATCTTAACAATAAACTAGACTGGTCACACAATACCAACGCACTCTACAAGAAGGGACAGCTCAGGCTGTTCCTACTGAGGAGGCTCAGGTCTTTTGGTGTACAAGGGGTGCTCTTGAAGACATTCTACGACACGGTGGTGGCATCAGCCATCACTTTTGGAGTGGTCTGCTGGGGCAATGGCATTACAGCAGCCGATAGGAAAAGACTGAACAAACTAATCAAGAAAGCTAGCTCTGTCCTGGGGCAACACCTTGACCCAGTGGAGGAGATAGGAGAGAGAAGGATGGTGGCTAAACTGTCATCTCTGCTGGAGTCCGAGTCCCACCCTATGCAGGACATACTGGACATACTAAGGAGCTCATTTAGCAGTAGACTACATCATCCTAGATGCGTGACCGAGAGGTTTTGCAGGTCCTTCCTACTTACGGCTGTCAGACTGTATAACCTAAGTAGGGCTGCTCGCAGAGATAGCAAAAAAAACGTGATGATCTAATAGTATTGAATGCAAAACACGCAACAGACTTACACAAATGGTCCCCTCCAGTATGCAACTAGGACAATATCAGTCGCTATGGAGGGTGACAATATGTATGGGTACATATTCATACCATGAAGGGTAACTAAATAGACAGTTATGCTGTTTAGTCCATCTAGCTACAATGCTCCGCACTGTGTATATATATACTGTATATTTATTATTACCTCCGCCAAGGAGGTTATGTTTTCATCGGTGTTGGTTTGTCTGTCTGTCTGTCTGTTGGTTAGCAACATAACTCAAAAAGTTATGGACGGATTTTCATGAAATTTTCACAGATTATCAGAAATGGGGAATCCTACAGATGATTACATTTTGGTGGTGATCTGGATCACCGTCCAGAAGAAAACCGCCATTACGGAAAATGACATTTTCGTGAATAACTACTGAACCACTAATCCTATCATTGTGAATCCAATTGCTAGTCATATGTTTCCATGGTCAAGGAATCTGAAAACGTACACACAAACACTGTATGGGGGGAACTGTGGCACTTGGCGGAGGTCTGGGCTCTCCGAGTGCTTTTCTAGTATATTTATGTGTACGTATGTATATTAACTGCTCTTATTTTCTTATCTTCTAAATTATTGCTCTGAGTGTTGCTGTCCCTGTGCTGTTGCAATCCTGGAATTTCCCCATTGTGGGACTAATAAAGGCTTATCTTATCTTATCTTAATCACTAATGTGCATATTTTCCATAATCCTTGTGCCATTTTGCTCAATTATGTGTTCTGCAATCCACACTCCTATGTTCATAGTTCCATCCATGAAACCACTACCATACCTGTGTATGTCTATGGGCTATTTATTATTTTTACTTTCTATTGCTACTTCAGCCGTATGATTAACTGTGTGTTCTGTAACTGTTTAATTTCAAATTCTTCTCACTTACTTTATTGCACAGTAGCCTGGTGGAGAACCCACAAAATTTGTTGTGCTGTACAACTGTATAATGACACTAAAACCTATTCTATTCTATTCTATTCTATTCTATTTATGTTGTACAACAATTGGAATTTAACCAAAAGACACTACTAAAATGATTTAAAAGAAGGCTAAAAGGATCCCTTATTAGAACTGGGGGGATGGGTGATAGTTTTTATTGGGACCATTTTGTGTATCTCACACACACACCCATGCTTCTGCCTACAACCAGTACAGGAAAAATGTGTGTGGTGTGGCGGATGATAAAATAAGGCAGCAAACTGAGGGTTTTAAGTAGGTTTATTAAATCATACCGCCATCACGGAGCTCACCCCGGCGCGATGCACGCGCGCCAGAGCGAGCCCGGATGCTCTCAAGCAGATAGGCAATGCGTGCAGTGGAAGAGAGGTGGAGGGGGGTCGGGGGTAGTAAATGCCGGCCGGGGACGGTGAAATCGTCTGAGCCGCGCAAAAATTGCTTGTTGGTCCACGATGTCGAGGGCCTGTCCCGCTGAACGTGTGGAGATCCACAAGAAGAAAAATTAGTCACTGGCTCCTCTCGCGATTAAGTCCTGCAAGGATTAATAGTGGCCGTGAAGAAAAAAGGAAGCGGCGAGGATTAACAGCGGCCATGAAGAAAAACTGGGGCGGCTGTAAGAAAAAACAAAAGCAAAGGGACTTGGCGTGTTGACTTTAGGTGCGGGCACAACCTTAAAGCCGTCGGGAACCGCAGACTGCTGAATTCCCTATGTGCGCCGTGGCTGAGACCATAAGAAGATCCAGTGAGCAAGCTGCGTGCGTGCCTCAGGTATACGAGCAACCCTGAAGGGCCTGTGTGCAGCGGCGAAGGAGGATGGGGGTCTGTAGAGCTGTATGCGTCCCGTGCGTGGTGCGCCGTCCTCGTAACTCCCTGGTGCGTGTGCCGGGGCTCTGTGCGTGGGTGGGCCAGCTGGAGAGGAGAACCAGGGTCAGGGAGCTTAATCATCCCTGTTCATTGTGTTGGAGCGGTGAAAGGAAGTAGACGATCTTTGTCCCTCGAGCTCGTGTAGATGCGTTGGAGTGGTGAGAGGGAGGAGACGATCTTTGTCACTCGCTCGGTCATGGTGCGTTCAGGTCCACACACTGCATTCTCCGTCGGCCATGGAGGTCGCCGTCGTGGAGAGAGGACAAGGTGCGTGCGCTCTCGTATGGAGAGAAGCTGAGAACGGCCGGTCCAGCGTGGATGTGCCGATCTAGGCGTGCAGATCCCACCATGAAGTTTGCTGCGGCTTTCCCGGTCGTGGGTGATGTCCGGAGAGTTCCCTGAAGCAGAAGGGAGCTGCTGCGTTCGCTTGTCTTCGGAGCATCACCGCCGGGTGCTGCGTTCGCCGGCAGCATGTTCTTTTTAGAGTCGGGTCACCAGTGTAGCTGTCCAGACCAGAAGGTTGCTTCGCACAAAACGTGTGCTTCCTCGGGGTCACCAGTGCGGTGGATGATAAAATAAAGGCAGCAAACTGAGGGTTTTAAGTAGGTTTATTAAATCATACCGCCATCACGGAGCTCACCCCGGCGCGATGCACGCGCGCCAGAGCGAGCCCAGATGCTTTCAAGCAGATAGGCAATGCGAGCAGTGGAAGAGAGGTGGAGGGGGGAGGGGGGTTATCCCACATGTGGTATACAGAGTGGTCTCAGTAAGAACTCTCGCCCCTCCCCCGGTTCTAAAGAGAGATATTTTTTTCTTTCCTTCACATTACCAAGTGTAAACCTTTCAGTACTGTTGTCATGCACATTCCTAGCTCACTGGCTTATGAGTTGTTTTTTGAGGCCTACAAGCAATGGTTTGGTCCTGGAAGAAAGGAGAAAACCACAGTCACGACCTAAAGACTCACTTTTATTGTTGGTGTTTCAAGCTCTAGAATTCTCTGCCACCTGACATCCGCAACATTGACTCTCTCTCCGTTTTCAAATCCAGACTCAAAACCCACCTGCTTAAGATCACCTACACAGTATAACCGCTGCACATGCAAATATACTTGATTCATGTCTTTTACTGTTTTTTTGTTTTGTTTTGTTTTGTTTTGTTTTTTACTTTTTTGTTTTGTTGCTGTTTTATTGGGTTTTTTTGGGGTTGCAAAGTGTCCTTGAGAGTCTTGAGAGGTGCTTATAAATAAAATTTATTTTTATTATTATGATTGTTTTACTGGACAGCTGGTCGACGCCACCGAGGACGCAGTCCAAGGATAGCTAATTTTTTTGCGCATGAGTTGTTTGGAGCTCCGTATAAGAACTCAAAGATACAGAGTGATGATAATCAAGTCAGTGTTGGTAATGCACCGGTAGGCTGGTTGCCAACCGCCAATCAAATCTAAAAGAAGAAGATTATTATTATTATTATTATTATTATTATTAAGCTCAGATGTGAATGAGTTTGATGAAATGTGTGATTGTGTTAAGAATAGTTTAAAAACTCAGCCCCACCCTAACAATCTTATAACACCTCAGCAGTTAATGTGCAAGGCGTCATTGTGCTAATGAGCATCATTTGTTTCACTAAATGCACATCCACCAGCCATAATGCTCTGCACTGTGTGTCTATATATATACATTTATAGTAATATGGACATATGTTTACTAGATGTTGTTTTTTCTTGCCTTCTGATTGTTGCTCTGAGTGTTGCTATCCCTATGCTGTTGCAATCCTGGAATTTCCCCATTGTGGGACTAATAAAGGCTTATCTTATCTTATCTTAAATATTGGAGACCAGCACATAAGAGCAACAGGGAGAGTCAAAAGGAACAGGTGAAATACAGGTAATGGAAATATAACAAAGTTCAGGATGATGCAAATCATTGAGGAAATGGAAAGGTGACGTCATGAGTTTGGCTATTCTGTGTATACTCATGTAAGTTATTGCATGTTTATTTTTTTAATTTTATATTATTCATTTATTTATTTAAATGTATTTTATTTGAATATTTTAATTAAATTACCCTAATTCATTTTGACATTCTATTTATTTATTTATTGGTTTTAATTAATTCATTCTTTTTTATGTATTTATTAATTTATTTATTGAACTCATCGATACTCTGACCCAGAGTGCTGCTCTCATCTCTCAGCACTTTGCTGTGTCACGTGTCACGGTCATGACCTCAGCGCTGCAGGTGTGCATGCGCAGTTCGCTCTCGAGTGGACAGATGCTGCACATACTCGGACTGTAGAGCGGAAGAATGGAGGAAAATGTTGGAGAAAGTGATAAGTTTTTCCATTTCCCTTTCTATACTGCATGGCTAACGTTACGTGGAAGCTGCATTGGTAGACATTAGGTTAGAAAAGTTTCTTTGCTGTGTGTTGGGACTTCACCACGATGGTTAGCTAGTGGCACTAGTGTCAAAGCAAACGCAATGCACGTGCTTGTCCCATGAATGTGCTTGTCGCCAGATAAAACAAATCTGAAGTCAGGCTGCACGAGTGTGAAGCTAAGCCAAATATCAACATTGTGGAAGATGAAAGCAGATGAGGCAGCGAGCTGAACAACACACAAACTTTATTCACCTTCCAACATCAAGTACAGAAAAATACTCTTTTTTTCTGCCCCCATGAGACCCAGGGAGCCAAAGACAATACCCTCAGTGCAAAAAGAATGCCTGGCACATTAACATCATGCAACACCAGCCCTGTTTTTCACACCCTCTCTTCCTCTAACAAACTCCGGTGTCTCCTGAACTCCCCAGGGGGCAGAAAGTCCATTCTGTTGCTCCTCAGACCCCCCGGTGCCACTTCCTCCTTCAGTCCTCTGTTCCATCTCCCCCCGGCTTCCGACTGTGGGTGGAGAACCCCCCCCCCCCACACACACACACACAGTGCCACCACAACATCTTTTTTCTTATACTTGGGAGATTGTTGTGGATAAAAGTTTTCACAGTTAATGTTCATTGTGTTACAGTGGTACTGTGTCAACATTTGTTTGTCTCCACTTGTACATACCTCATGCCTGTAGAAACGAAGTATAAGCAATTTTTTTCTGCATGGCCGTTGCTGAAAGGTCTCCTCCTGTCTCAGACGGCTATGTTCACAGTCATGCCTGCGGCATACTGCTAGAAGCGTGCAGCAGTTCTCCTCACTATATTGCTCTCCATTTGGTGGTTCTTCTTCTTCTTCTTCTTCTTCTTCTTCTTCTTCTTCTTCTTCTTCTTCTTCTTCTTCTTCTTCTTCTTCTTCTTCTTCTTCTTCTTCTTCTGTATAGCTTGGCTATTGAGCCTTTGCTGTGCAGGTTGCGCACTCAGCTGGGTGGTTTGATTCTGCCGGGGCCCTCCAGTAGTTGTCGTCCACTCGTCTTGTCTGATTATGCAGATGACGTCAACATTTTCATCACATTCAACAGGGATGTACAGTGTTTGGTGGACACTTTATCTATTTATGAAAAAGCATCTTCTGTACGGGTAAACTGGGGCAAGAGTGAGGGTTTATTGGTGGGGCAGTGGTCACATCAGGACATTCCACATCTACCTGGAGGTCTTCTGTGGGGGAAAGCCGGTCTTAAAGTGTTGGGGGTATTTTTGGGTTCTGAGGACTTTGAACGCAAGGACTGGGAGGGAATTAAGGAGAAGGTGTGTGCTCGCTTTTCTAAATGGAAATGGTTGCTACCACAGTTGTCATATAGGGGAATTCTGGTCGCCAATAATCTGGTCGCTTCGGCTCTTTGGCATAGGCTTATTGGCTATGATAAGCAGCTTTTCCTCGTGAAATCTGGGGAGGTGGACTTTACTGGACTTTCTGCTTTTTATACATCTGTCTTGCATGCATGGCAAGTCTTCACCGTAGCCCGCATTCCTGAGGAGACACCAGGCATGTGGCTGTTCGAGGAACCACTGTTTTTCAATCAATTCATGGACACTCAGGTGCTGCAGTCTGTTAGTCTGCAAACTTATTTAAGAGAGGCACGCTGTACCAAGCTTGGTCATCTTATGAAGATGTCAACCACATCCATAGAAACGCTGAGGCGGGTTGCAAACATTACATCTGTCAGACTGGTGCATACGGTGGTGAAGGAAGTGTGTGCTGCCCTGCCACGACCACTTAGAGCCTTTGCGGAAAACCGTACTCTTTCCAATCAATGGGATGAGGACACTGTGTCCAACTTCCTGCCCTTTCCATAAGTCCAGCAGTGGGACAGTGGCAGGAGGGAGAGGATCACCTGCTGTCCTTCAGAACTCCTCGTCTGGGCGAGTTCCAGTTTGTAGGGAAGAAGACGGTGTATCACATCTGTGTGAAGGTTCTGAATCTGCGCACTCTGACGGAGGTGAAGGAGTCAAAGTGGGTGGGGTTTTTGGGGCCGGTATTCTCCCCGAAAGGCAGCTGGCGGTCCATGTACAAGCTCCCTATTGAGAAACGGACAGCAGATCTCCAGTGGAGGATTGTACATGGGGCAATAGCTACGAATAAATACAGAGCACACCTGGATCCTAATGTGGGGGAGGAATGTTTGTTTTGTTCCCAGGTTGAGACCCTGGAGCATTTGATTGTTCAATGTTTTCGTTTATCTGGCCTTTTTGATCTTTTGAAAGTGTGGTTTCATAATTTTGGTGAATGTTTTTCTTTTTGTTTGTTTATTTATGGTCCAAAGTATAAAGTGGCAAAGAAGTCTGTGCACACTTTGATAAACTTCCTATCTGGTACGGCTAAACTTGCCTTCTGGCTGACAAGAAAAAATCGGACTATTAACACTGGCAATGTGGATTCTGTGTTTGTTTTCAAGGCCTTGTTAAAAGCCAGACTCCAGGTGGAGTACTCTTACTATAAAATGGTAGACAATTTGGAGGTATTCACCAATAGATGGACTGTAGGGAATATTTTGTGTTCTGTGGGAGAGGGGGATGAGTTATGTTTGCACTTTTGAAATGTGAGACACTTGGTGGAATGATGGTATCATGGTGATTTCACATTTTTGAATTGTACAATAAAGGGAATTTTTAAACCTCAAACTTCTTCTTCTTCTTCTTCTTCTTCTTCTTCTTCTTCTTCTTCTTCTTCTTCTTCTTCTTCTTCTTCTTCTTCTTCTTCTTCTTCTTCTTCTTCTTCTTCTTCTTCTTCTTCTTCTTCTTCTACATCATTCTTCTTCATCTCCTCGTACTTCACTCTATATCATCACTCTATCTGGAGTTCTTATAAGGAGTTCTGATCTTCTCTATCTACGTCGGCTGAAGGAGGAGGACGGAAATAGGGAACTTCGTGGCCTTTGGGACTTTTTTGTCGTTTTCCCATCACTGCCCGCATAATAAATGCTTTCCTGGATGGAACCTATAATAATAGGGCCGTTAACGTCGCTGATTACTTCAGTGACACTGACAAATTCATTTGGTCTGTTAATGTACTGACGAAGCAGGTTGGTGTTGACCTCCTGGATGAAAGAAAACGCTTCAGCCTGAAAAAGCACCGCACAGCCCTGTGTAAATCAGCAGTGGGAAAAAAGGCCAAGCGCGCAAAGATGGAATGATTTCCATGGCAACAGCACGGTGCTCCTCACATCGATCACCTAATGCAGAACATAAAATTAGGGTCCTTAAACATCAATGGTGGGAGGGGTAATCATAAGAGGGGATTCATTAGTGACCTGTTCAGACGGAAAGGTCTCAACGTTTTGTTTTTGCAGGAAACTCGTACCACTTCGGCAGATGAAGTGGACTGGGGCTTGTGGTGGGAAGGCCCTTTTTCACTCAGTCACGGCACCAATCTAAGTGCAGGAGTGGCCATTTTGTTTGGAGAATCAGCAAATGCACAAGTTTTATCGGTGGTGGAGATAGTGAGGGGCAGGCTGCTTCTTGTTAGGGCCCAAATAGGGGACTCCGTGTTTTGCCTGGTTAATGTTTATGTGCCAAACAACGGCGCTGAAAGGGTTGCCTTTTTCAATATACTGACTACTGAATTGCAGCGCTATCACCAAGAACAACTTGTTGTTGCTGGTGATTTTAACTGTACCTTGGACTTTACTGTAGATCGCACTAACGCAGAACCTCATCTGCAGCCTTCTAGAATCTTGGAAAATTTCACTGTGCAGTTCGACTTAGTGGACACGTGGAGGTCTAAAAATGCAAATGTGAGACAGTATACCTGGGTCAGGGTCACTGACGGTGTTGTCAGTGCTGCTAGATTAGACAGGATATATGTTTCTAGAACCTTTAGCCCCGGACTCCTTCACAGTAACATAAGTCCCGTCGGTTTCACGGATCATCACCTGGCTACTGCGGTGTTACTAAACTCACCAGGGAAATGGGCAAAATCTTATTGGCACTTCAATAACAAACTCCTACAGGACAATGCCTTTTGTCAGTATTTTGTGTGCTTCTGGGAACACTGGAGGACCACAAAGGGTCATTTTAGTTCCCTCGAACAGTGGTGGGACGTTGGCAAAGTGCAAATTAGCCTTTTTTGTCAACGGTACGCTGCGAACTCAACTGCCATCATCAAGGCCAAGGTCAGTGAACTTGAGGACGCTGTCAAGAGGCTGGAGGCCAGCTTGGTTACGGGTCGGGATTCTACCGCTGGTCCTTTGCTGCAGGAGAAGAGATCGGCCCTGCGCACATTCATGCAGGAAAGAGTGGAGGGGGCACTAGTGAGGTCACGCTTCACTCGCCTGCAGGACATGGATGCACCAACGTCCTTCTTCTTCAATTTGGAGAAGTCTACTGCGAAAAAGAAGTTGATGGCTTGCTTAACACTCCCAGATGGTCGGCTGACTACGGACCCATCCGAGATGCGGCGCAATGCAGTGGATTACTATGGGGCCCTGTTTGCTGCGGGAACGGGCAGCAAGGAATCTCAAACTCAGCTCTTCGAAGCCCTTCTGGTGCTCGGCCCGGAGGACAGGGCTGCTCTGGACTGTGCCCTGACTTTGGATGAGTTGACTGTGGCTGTAAATCAGTTGGCTCTGGGACGCGCGCCTGGACTTGATGGCCTTTCTTCAGAATATTTTAAGCATTTTTGGAATATTATTGGATCAGACTTCTATGACATTCTGACTGCCTGTTACAGGAAGGGAACATTACCTGTCTCCTGCCCCCGTGCAGTGCTGTCTCTTTTGCCTAAGCAGGGGGAGTTGGCCCTGCTGAAAAACTGGAGGCCCGTGGCTCTTCTTTGCACGGACTACAAGGTGCTTTCTAAAGCCCTGGAAAACAGACTGAACACTGTCTTGGGTTTGATCGTAGATAAGGATCAAACATATTGTATTCCTGACCGAAACATTATGGACAATGTTTTCCTCATACGTGACGTTCTCCAGCTCAGTAAATGTCATGACTTACAGTTCGGGATTGTGTCTTTGGACCAAGAAAAGGCTTTTGATAGGGTTGACCATTCCTATTTGTTTTCCACCCTGAGGGGGTTTGGTTTTGGCAATATGTTTTTGAGGTGGGTCAATCTGCTATATACTGGAGCTGAGTGTTTGGTAAAGATGGGGGCAGGCCTGAGTTGGCCAATCCCTGTACACCGGGGAATACGCCAGGGGTGTCCACTCTCGGGTCAGCTGTACAGCTTGGCTATTGAGCCTTTGCTGTGCAGGTTGCGCGCTCGGCTGGGTGGTCTGGTTCTGCCGGGCCATCAAGTTGTTGCCGCCCGATCGTCTTGTCTGCTTATGCGGATCACGTCAACGTTTTCATCACCTCCCACGGGGATGTGCAGCGTCTGGTGGACACTTTGTCAGTTTATGAAAGGGCAACTTCTGCACAGGTGAATTGGGCCAAGAGTGAGGGTCTATTGGTGGGCCACTGGTCACGTCAAGGCGTCCCTCGCCTTCCCGGCGGTCTTCAGTGGGGGATGGCCGGTCTCAAAGTGTTGGGGGGGTTTCTGGGTTCGGAGGCTTTTGAACGAAAGAACTGGGAGGGTGTTAAGGACAAGGTGTGTGCTTGCTTTTCTAAATGGAAATGGTTGCTATCACAGCTGTCATATAGGGGCAGGGTTCTGGTCGCAAATAATCTGGTCGCCTCGGCTCTTTGGCATAGGCTGGTGGCTTTGAAACCTCCCAGGAGCCTCGTGGAGGAGATTCAGATGATCATCGTGGACTTCTTTTGGTCTGGTCGCCACTGGGTCCGTGCGCCTGTTCTCTACCTGCCTGTGGCCGAGGGGGGACAGGGCCTGGTGGACATATATTCCAAGATCGCCTGCTTCAGGCTTCGAACTGCACAACGCCTCCTTTACGGATGCGGACCCTGCTGGATGGACACTGCTAAACTGCTCCTGAGGAGAGTTGGTCGCTTGGGCTATGATAAGCAGCTCTTCTTCGTGACATCTGGGGAGGTGGACCTTACTGGACTATCTGCTTTTTACACGTCCGTCTTGCATGCATGGCGAGTCTTCACCGTGGCCCGCTTCCATGACGAGACACCAGGAATGTGGCTGTTCGAGGAACCACTGTTTTTCAATCGATTCATCGACGCTGAGGTGCTGCAGTCTGTCAGCCTGCGGACTTGTTTGCGGGAGGCACGCTGTACCAAGCTTGGTCATCTTATAAAGATGTCGACAACATTGATGGATATGCTGAGGTGGAGTGCCAACATTACGTCTGTCAGACTGCTTCAAAGGGTGGTGGGGGACGTGTGCGCCGCCCTGCCACAACCGCTTTGAGCGTTTGCGACAAACCGCACTCTTTCCAGTCAATGGGATGACGATGCTGTGTCCACCTTTCCTGCAATTTCCATAACTCCAGCTGTGGGGGAGTGGCAGGGAGGAGAGGATCACCTGCTGACCTTCAGAATTCCTCGCCTGGGCAAGTTCCAGTTTGTCGGGACAAGGGCGGTGTATCACATATGTGTGAAGGTTCTGAATCTGCGCTCTCTGATGGATGTCACAGAGTCGAGGTGGGCGGGTTTTTTGGGGCCAGAGGTCTCCCCGAAAGGCAGCTGGCGGTGCATGTACAAGCTACCTATTGAGAAACGGACAGCAGATCTCCAGTGGAGGATTGTGCATGGGGCAATAGCTATGAATAAACACAGAGCACACCTTGATCCGACTGTGGGGGGGGGGGGGGGTGTTTGTTTTGTTCCCAAGTTGAGACCCTGGAGCATTTGTTTGTCCAATGTTTTCGTTTATCTGGACTTTTTGATATTTTGCGCGAGTGGTTTCAGGCTTTGGGTGAACGTTTCTCTTTTGGTCTGTTCATTTACGGTCCAAAGTATAAAGTGGCAAGGAAGGCTGCCCACACTTTGATGAACTTCCTATCTGGTACTGCTAAACTTGCCATCTGGCTGACGAGGAAAAATCGGGCTAGCAACGCTGGCAATGTGGATCCAGTGTCTGCTTTCAAGGTCTTGTTCAAAGTCAGACTCCAGGTGGAGTTCACTCATTATCAAATGGTGGACAATTTGGAGGCATTCATCAATAGATGGACTGTAGGGAACGTTTTGTGTTCTGTGAGTCAGGGGGATGAGTTATGTTTGCACTTTTGAAATGTGACACACTTGGGCCAGTGATATTGGTCTTTTTGCATTTTTGGAATGTACAATAAAGTCTTTTTTTAAAAGTCTTCTTCTTCTTCTTCTTCTTCTTCTTCTTCTTCTTCTTCTTCTTCTTCTTCTTCTTCTTCTTCTTCTTCTTCTTCTTCTTCTTCTTCTTCTTCTTCTTCTTCGTTCAGACCACTGGTTGAGGGATAGGTGCATCGTAATTGCAGTTCATGGACAGGATCATGAAAATAGATCTGAGCAAAAAGTGGCTTTCAACCCTGTTCAGGAACACCAGTGCATGCCTGTAGAAACCAAGAAACCGGAGGACCTGGATAAAATCAATGCTTTGCTTGGCATTTTACACATTTGTAGTGTAGACCGCCATTCTTCAAGGTTACACATTTTTACTCTGTCAGCACCTCTTTAAAAACAACATTTCTAAGAAAGTGATGCTTTTGCTTAGTTTCTTCATCTTGAGCAAGAGTACAATGCGAAGACTGCTTGATCTGCCAACTCTGCTCACGGCAACGTAGAATTGGCCATGGCAGAATAAATCTGTTGTGCAGAAAACACCAATGTACTGTAAAGACTGGCCCTGAGACTTATTCACAGTCATGGCAAAGCAGGGTCTTGCTGGAAAGTGTTTACATCGCAAGGTGAATGGAAACATGTTGTGAGATGGTGTGAGTACTATTCATGGAATCAGGAGAGTGCGTCCAGCATTGACACCAATCACAGATGTTGCAACAAACAGTTGAAGGATGGTCTATTTGACATCATTAAGACATCAAGGCAGGCATAGGACATAAGATAAGATGAGATAAGATAAGCCTTTATTAGTCCCACAATGGGGAAATTCCAGGATTGCAACAGCACAGGGATAGCAACTCAGAGCAATAATTTAGAAGATAAGACAATAAGAGCAGTGGATATACTGTACATATGCACACATTAATATATATATATATATATATATATATATACACAGTGTGGAGCATTGTAGCTAGATGGGATAAACAGCATAACCATCTATTTAGTTACCCCATATAGTATGACTATGTACCCATACATATTGTCACCCTCCGTAGCGACTGATATTGTCCTGGTTGTATACTGAAGGGGACCATTCTGTATAAGTCTGTTGCGTCTTTTGTATTCAATACTATTAGAACATCACATTTTTTTATTTATTTATTTTTTTGCTATCTCTGCGAGCAGCCCTGCTTAGGCTATAAAGTCTGACAGCTGTAGGTAGGAAGGACCTGTGAAACCTCTTGGTCGTGCACCTAGGATGATGTAGCCTACTGCTAAATGAGCTCCTCAGTGCATTCAGTATGTCCTGCATAGGGTGGGACTCGGACTCCAGAAGAGATGACAGCTTAGCCACCATCTTTCTCTCTCCTATATCCTCCACTGGGTCGAGGCGCTGCCCCAGGACAGAGCTAGCTTTCTTGATCAGTTTGTTCAGTCTCTTCCAATCGACTGCTGTGATGCCACTGCCCCAGCAGACCACTCCAAAATTGATGGCTGATGCCACCACCGAATCGTAGAAGGTCTTCAGGAGCACCCCTTGTCCAACATGTAGACATCTTCTTCTTCTTCTTCTTCCAGCGTCTGGTGGACACTTTGACAGTTTATGAAAGGGCATCTTCTGCCCGGGTAAATTGGGCCAAGAGTGAGGGTCTATTGGTGGGCCAGTGGCCGCATCAAGACGTCCCTCGGCTATCCGGCGGTCTTCAGTGGGGGACGGCCGGTCTCAAAGTGTTGGGGGGTTTTCTGGGTTCAGAGGCGTTTGAACGAAAGAACTGGGAGGGTGTTAGGGACAAGGTGTGTGCTTGCTTTTCCAAATGGAAATGGCTGCTACCACAGCTGTCATATAGGGGCAGGGTTCTGGTCACCAATAATCTGCTCGCCTCGGCTCTTTGGCATAGGCTTGTTGCTTTGACACCGCCCAGGATCCTCGTGGAGGAGGTTCAGAAGATCATCATGGACTTCTTTTGGTCTGGTCGCCACTGGGTCCGTGCGCCTGTTCTCTACCTGCCTGTGGCCGAGGGGGGACAGGGCCTGGTGGACATACACTCCAAGATCGCCTGCTTCAGGCTTCGAACTGCACAACACCTCCTTAACAGATGCAGACCCTGCTGGATGGACACTGCTAAACTGCTCCTGAGGAGAGTTGGTCGCTTGGGCTATGATAAGCAGCTCTTCTTCGTGACATCTGGGGAGGTGGACCTTACTGGACTTTCTGCTTTTTACACTTCCGTCTTGCATGCATGGCGAGTCTTCACCGTAGCCCGCTTCCATGATGAGACACCGGGCCTGTGGCTGTTCGAGGAACCACTGTTTTCCAATCGATTCATAGATGCTAAGGTGCTGCAGTCTGTCAGTCTGCGGACTTGTTTGCAAGAGGCACGCTGTACCAAGCTTGGTCATCTTATGAAGATGTCGACCACATCGATGGAAACGCTGAGGCGGAGTGCCAACATTACATCTGTCAGACTGCTGCAAAGGGTGGTAGGGGAAGTTTGCGCCGCCCTGCCACAACCGCTTCGAGCGTTTCCGACAAACCGCACTCTTTCAAATCAATGGGATGATGACACTGTGTCCAACTTTCCTGCAATTTCCATAAGTCCAGCTGTGGGGGAGTGGCAGGGAGGGGAGGATCACCTGCTGACCTTCAGAAATCCTCGCCTGGGCAGGTTCCAGTCTGTTGGGACGAGGATGGTGTATCACATCTGTGTGAAGGTTCTGAATCTGCGCTCTCTGATGGACGTGACAGAGTCGAGGTGGGCGGGTTTTTTGGGGCCAGAGGTCTCCCCGAAAGGCAGCTGGCGGTGCATGTACAAGCTACCTATTGAGAAACGGACAGCAGATCTCCAGTGGAGGATTGTGCATGGGGCAATACCTACAAATAAATACAGAGCACACCTGGATCCAACTGTGGGGGGGGGGGGGATGTTTGTTTTGTTCCCAAGTTGAGACCCTGGAGCATTTGTTTGTTCAATGTTTCCGTTTAGCTGGCCTTTTTGATCTTTTGCGCGGGAGTGGTTTTAGGCTTTGGGTGAACATTTCTCTTTTGGCTTGTTCATTTACGGTCCAAAGTATAAAGTGGCAAGCAAGTCTGCCCACACTTTGCTGAACTTCCTATCTGGTACTGCTAAACTTGCCATCTGGCTGACAAGGAAAAATTGAACTACCAACGCTGGCAATGTGGATCCTGTGTCTGCTTTCAAGGCCTTGTTGAAAGTCAGACTCCAGGTGGAGTTCTCTTACTACCAAATGGTGGACGATTTGGAGGCATTCACCAATAGATGGACTGTAGGGAACGTTTTGTGTTCTGTGGGTCAGGGGGATGAGTTATGTTTGCACTTTTGAGATGTGACACACTTGGGGCCGTGATATTGGTGTTCTTGCATTTTTGAATTGTACAATAAAGCCTTTTTTGAAAAGTCTTCTTCTTCTTCTTCTTCTTCTTCTCTCGGTTACTGGCGGATAGCAAACAACTGAAAGGTGCATACCGCCACCTACTGTACAAGAGTGTGTAACATTATGTCATCAGAGCCTGACCCCGAAATTCTATGACTTAATCCTGTGTTATTTAAAAAAGAGAAAAGAGCCTTCCTCATGATTCTTAGTACCTCTCCATCTCCATCTGTTCCCAGAATCCCACTTAAATCCCATTCCCTACCGGCTTCTCAAACTTCATTTTCCATTATCTGTCTTTCATTTCCATATTTGTGACAGTGTAATAAGATGTGCTCGGCATTTTCTTTTACTCCACATTCTCTACAGTAGTCACTTTCGCTTTTCCCCATGGTGAATAAATTGCCATTTAAACGTGTGTGATCCAGTCTGAGTCTTGCCATAATGATGTCTTCCCTCCTTTTGGTTGTTATGAAATTCTTTATTACAATAGATTTTTGTATTTTGTAATACGATCTACCTTTATGATCTTCATCCCATCTTTTTTTGCCATAGCTCAGTTCCTTATTTCTTCATTACTGCTTCACCTTCACCTTTTCCAAGAGACAATGGTATAGTTATTTCTTTTCAATTCAATTCAATTCAATTCAATTCAACTTTATTTATATAGCGCCATTTCACAACAACAGTCATCTCATAGCACTATCTTTTCCAAGAGCACTTTTTGCTAATTTGTCTTCACAGTCATTCTGACATGGTGGTTGGACCCAGGGGACAGAAGACAGACTCGAGTTACAGTTTAACAGTCTTTATTCACCCAAGTGTGTAGTGATGGTGCGTGTATGTGTGGATGTGTGAGGTGCTGGATGCATGCTGGGACTGAGCGAGCTTCGCTGATGCCTGGCAACCATAGGGACACAAAGCAGAGAGATTACTACTGCACCACAGCGGGGAATGCAATAATGAACGCTGCTTACTTGCAGGTGACGCTGTGGCTTTCCTGCTTGCTCCGGGAGAGTTGGCCAGGAGGGGAGCTCGCTGCTTGGTGCCGTGAGGCGGAGGAGTGACTCCGGTGAGATGGAGGAATTGCACCGCCGCCAACGAGGGCTGATCTGCCGCCTGGAGGATTCACCTGTGCACAGGGAGGATAGCTGGACAAGGTGAGTGCAAGGTTGGCTTACGTGACGAGGCGTGGAGAGCTTGGTCAGGCGTAGCATGGGTCTGTGGCTGAGAACGTGGGACGTAGCTCTGTGATGCTGACAGACGACTCCGTGCTGAGCTGTCAGTGGGTCTGGCTCTTATAGCTCGCTGGAGATTGATGGCAGGTGTGCGCGCAGCTGGAGCTGATGACAGCCCAGCAGCCGCCATGACAGTACCCCCCCCCCCCCCCAGAGGTGCCTCCAGGCACCTGCCCCGTCCTACCTGGATGGGCCCGATGAAAGTCGCGGATGAGTTGCTTGTCAAGGATCAACGCTGGGCGAATCCAGGACCGGTGTTCGGGGCCGAATCCCTCCCAATCCACCAGATACTGAAAGCCCCGGCCCCGCTGGCGGACATCCAAGATGGCGGTAATCCCCCAAGCCAGGTGGTCGTCAATCATCCTCGGTAGGGGAGACGCCGCAGGGGGCGAGCAAAGGGGATCGGAGATGAAGGGCTTCACCTGGGAGATGTGAAAGGTAGGGCAGATGCACATGGAAGGGGGGAGAGCTAAGCGCACAGACACAGGGTTGATTATGCGGGTAATAGGGAAGGGCCTGATGAAATGTTTAGTCAGCTTGCATTTCTCAGCCGGCACATTGATATTGCGCGTGGAAAGCCAAAACTGCTGACCCACCTTGTGCTCCAGTGCTGGTCTCCTGTGGCGGTTGGCTGTCCTGGTGTAGCGCTCCATGGTCCTGAGGAGAGTCTTGCGGGTGGTGGTCCAAACCCGGTGACAGCGCCTAACGTGAGCCTGAACAGAAGGCACTGCCTCTTCCTCCTACTCCTCCGGGAACAATGGTGGATCGTACCCCAACGATGCCCTGAAGGGGGACATCCCAGACGCCGAGGACACCGTGGAGTTGTGAGCATACTCGATCCAAGGCAGGAAGGTGCTCCAGGAAGAGGAACTCAATTCAATTCAATTCAATTCAATTCAACTTTATATATATAGCGCCATTTCACAACAACAGTCATCTCATAGCACTATCAACTGTAGGGGGAACCCCCACAGTTGCAGAAAGACCCCAGCAATCAGGCAATCCCCTGTCAGCAAGCACTTGGCAACGGTGGAGAGAAAAAACTCCCTTTTAACAGGAAGAAACCTCTAGCAGAACCAGGATCAGGGAGGGGCAGTCATCTGCTGCGACTGGCTGGGGGGTGAGGGGACAGCAAAGATGAAAAGAACAGACATGTAGAGAGCAAACAGCACAATGGGGACTCAATCTATGGGAGAGAACAAACAGATGTTAATGACCAGCAAAAAAAAAAAATATTTCATTGAGAGTGAAGAAAGGAGTGAGGCCCAGTGCATTATTGGAGGTCCCCTGGTTGACTAAACCTATTAGCAGCATAACTAAGGGAGGGTTCAGAAACTCATGATCCCTCCCTAATTGTAGGCTATATCAAAAAGGTAGGTTTTAGTCCTATTCTTAAAAACAGAGATCGAGTCTGACTCCCGAATCCAGATTGGCAGCTGGTTCCACAGGAGAGGAGCTGTGGAACCTGCTGAACTCGACGAGATGACACAGCGAAGGGCAGCCTCCAGCTCCTGATTCGCCCGTTCGTACTGGCCGTTACTTTGAGGGTGGTACCCTGATGACAGGCTTGCCGTGGACCCCAACGCCTGGCAGAACGTCTTCCAAACCTGGGAGATGTACTGAGGGCCCCGATCTGAGACGACATCAGAGGGGATGCCATGGAGGCGGACCACATGCTGTACCAGAAGATCCGCCGTCTCCCGTGCCGATGGTAGCCCCCGAAGGGGCACGAAGTGGGCCGCCTTGGAGAAGCGGTCTACGATCGTCAGGACCATGGTGAAGTGGTTTGAAGGGGGCAGACCTGTCACAAAGTCCAAAGCCACGTGAGACCAGGGGAGAGTAGGGACTGGCAAGGGGTGGAGCAGACCGGCCGGAGGAGAAGATGAGGACTTCCCAGTGGTGCACTGTGCGCAGGCCCGGACGTAGTTGGTCACATCCCTCCTTAGCCCTGGCCACCAAAACACCCTTTGGAGAAGTGCAATGGTACGAGAAATCCCAGGATGACACGCTAGTTTGGAGGCATAAGACCACAGGATAACCGCACCCCTGACTGCTGTGGGTACGAACAACCACCCCGGAGGGCCACCCCCTGGGTCGGGCTCAGCCTCCTGATCCTTTCTCACTTGGTCCCGGATCTCCCATACGAGGGCGCCCACAATGCAGGACGGCGGAAGGATGGTCTCCTCCTGCTTCTCAGATGTCTCCGCCAAGAACTGCCTGGAGAGGGTGTCTGGCTTCTGGTTCTTGCTCCCTGGGCGGTAGGTGACTGTAAAGTTAAATCGCCCCCCAAAAAAGGGACCAGCGGGCCTGGCGGGAGTTCAGTCGTTTTGCCGTCCTCAGATATTCCAGATTCTTGTGATCGGTCCAGACGATAAATGGCTAAGCAGCCCCCTCCAACCAGTGTCTCCACTCCTCCAGGGCGAGCTTCACCGCCAGCAGCTCCCTGTCACCAATGCCATAATTCCTCTCGGCGGGTTGCAGGCGGCAAGAGAAGAAGGTGCACAGCCGAATCACCCCATCAACAGGTGAATGCTGTGAGAGCACCGCTCCTACTCCGGAATCAGAGGCATCCACCTCCACCAGGCACTGGAGATTCGGGTCCACCTGCGTCAGGACACGGGACGAGGCAAACTCCTCCTTCAGTTTCTTGAATGCCGCAGCAGCCTCCTCAGTCCAGCAAAAGGGGGTCTTGGGGGACGTGAGGCAGGTCAGCGGGCGGGCAATAATTCCAAAATTGGGCACAAAGTGATGATAGAAGTTAGCAAATCCCAGAAACCCCTGCGACTGCTTTCTGGACGAGGGGGTGGGCCAGTCCACCACCGCCTTAACCTTGGCTGGGTCGGGGAGCACTTGATTATGCAAGATCATGAAGCCCAAGAAAACAGGGGGGGTGGAGGTGGGCAGCACCAAAAAACGAATGTCCTCCCGGTGGTTTCCTGAGATAATAACAGACACGGGGTCTGTTGAGAAACAGCCGTTAGTGGGGTCTTAGACAAGGTGATTAAATTGACAGGTGGCCTGAGAGTTTGGCAGCTGAGACCCAAGCGGGTTGCCAGGTCTCCTGATATAAAACTCTGCTCAGCCCCTGTGTCAATGAGTGCATGAGTGGAGTGTTCTATGTGCTTAGGAATGAGCCGAATGGGAATGAGACAACTAGTGAGGGGCTTTGACTGGGCTACATCCGTGAGTCCCCCTGCTGTGACCCACGGACCTCCTCTTTTCCCTGATTCGTACATTCGGCTACTTCATGGGAAGCACTACCACAATAAAAACACAACCCCAGATCCTTGCGGCGCTGTCTCTTAGCAGCCGAAATCCCCGAACGCCCGATTATCATATCCTCCTGCCCCGGAAGTTCCTTAGACGAGGGCAGGGCCAGTTGGGTTGGCCGAGAGGAGCGAGGACGCAGCGCCCTGGAGCGACTAGAGGCTCGTCACTCCGCGGAGCGCTCCTTCAGCCTGTTGTCTAAGCTTATGGTAAGAGAAATTAGTTCATTCAACTTATCAGGCTTATCCAGTGTTGCTAATTTGTCTCTCAATTTGGGGCTTAGATTGCGAATAAAAATACTGCATAACGAAGCGTCCTCCCACCCGACCTCTGCCGCAATTACCCGGAAATCGACAGCAAAATCGGCAGCAGCCCTGCTGCCCTGCCGAAGGTCTAATAACCGGGCAGTTAACGCAGAGTCCCGATCAGAGTGGTCAAAAACCTCCGTAAAATCCACTAAGAATTGTTGCTAGGTTAAGTGGGCATAGCTGGGCTTAGCCATTACCGCATAAGCCCAGGCTAGAGCTCTACCTTCTATCAGGTTAGCGATATAGCCAATTTTGCTATGGTCAAAGGGAAAATCACCCGGAACCCGGTGGAAAACAGTCTCACACTGTAACAAAAATCCCCGTGCCTCTCCTAGCTTCCCACTGAAATGGGCAGGCGTCGGCATGGGGGTAAGATGAGTTAGGGGGGTCTGGCTAACCTGGCTAGTCGGAGGATTAGCAGGGGCAGGTGGAGCCCCGGCAGCCAGAGGAAACGCCTGGCGGCCTTCCAAACGATCCAACCTGCCGTTAATCTGTGCTAATTGGGTGAGAATGACTGTTTGCTGATAATTTTTTTTGTCTACACCAGCATCTAAGGTGTTAAGACGGTGCATCAGCGCGCTGTCCGCTGGGTCACTTCGATGGAGTCGTACTGACATGGTGGTTGGACCCAGAGGACAGAAGACAGACTCGAGTTACAGTTTAACAGTCTTTATTCACCCAAGTGTGTAGTGATGGTGCGTGTATGTGTGGATGTGTGAGGTGCTGGATGCGTGCTGGGACTGAGCGAGCCTCGCTGCTGCCTGGCAACCCTAGGGACACAAAGCAGAGAGATTACTACTGCACCACAGCGGGAAATGCAATAATGAATGCTGCTTACTTGCAGGTGATGCTGTGGCTTTCCTGCTTGCTCCGGGAGTGTTGGCCAGGAGGGGAGCTCGCTGCTTGGTGTCGTGAGGCGGAGGAGTGACTCCGGTGAGATGGAGGAATTGCACTGCCGCCAACGAGGGCTGATCCGCCGCCTGGAGGATCCACCTGTGCACAGGGGAGGATAGCTGGACAAGGTGAGTGCAAGGTTGGCTTATGTGACGAGGCGTGGAGAGCTTGGTCAGGCGTAGCATGGGTCTGTGGCTGAGAACGTGGGACATAGCTCTGTGATGCTGACAGACGACTCCGTGCTGAGCTGTCAGTGGGTCTGGCTCTTACAGCTTGCTGGAGATTGATGGCAGGTGTGTGCGCAGCTGGAGCTGATGACGGCCCAGCGGCCGCCATGTCACATTCTCTTTCAACCATTCATGTGCAGGAACCCAACAAAAGTGAACTTCTCCACCATCCCTGTGTACCCTAAATAAACTGTGATGTAGCTCAATCACCAGGTCTTCCCTTGTAGATTTTAGTGTCTGCATGGTTTTTAGCGCTGCAAGTGAGACCGTGCACACCACCACCCAGTCTGGTCTGACCTCTTCCACCCACTGCAACGCAATAATTATTGCCACCATCTCTGCTGTAAACATGGATGTATTGTTGGAGAGTCTTTTTGCGATGGTCACTTTAAATTCTGGGATGTATACTCCAACTCCAACAGAGCCCTCTTTATTCTTTGAACCGTCAGTATAGAGCTGCAAGAAGTTATAGTAGTTGTTCCTGAGGTAAATGCTTGTTTTAACACCAACTTCACTCATACGCCAATCCTTTTTCCTCATTAGCAGACAAGTGTCTACTTCTTTTCCTGGAAACAGCCAAGGGGGAACATTACTCACTGGACTGGCGTTAGCTATATCAATAGTGTGCAGCCCATACATTCTGGTCCTTCTTTCAATTGTCCACCCAAACCCATGTCCCTGGAAATTAGAGTATTCCCAGCAGTCTTGTAGTGTTGTTTTTGAAATATTTGCTTCGTCACTTCCTTTCAGCTTGACCCAGTATGATAATGTAAGTTTATGTCTTCTCAAATCCAGTGGCATTTCTCCTGCTTCTATTAAAACTGCATTGTTTGGTGTTGTTTTGACGGCTCCAATGCACAGGCCAAGCGCTCTATGCTGCATTTTGTCTATTTTTTTCAAGAGTCATCTTTGCCGCTGCTCCATAAATCATGCATGCATTTGTGAACACAAACATTCCTTGCAGCTGCACGATCTGGTGCTTGCGTGGGATCCGTTAATTGCTGGGCTTCCATATGAACTGCACTTCTTTGAGTAAGGCCTGCTGTGTTTCTGACTATTCCTGCCTCTCTGTCTTTAGAGCTTCCACATACAAGATTTTCTTAGTTTTTTCTGATTTCCTGGGCTTTCCTAGCTTCCCTCTGCACAACACATCCTCCATATGCAGCACTGTGCTCACCCCCACAGTTGCAAGACTTTACTTTGGCGTCCTTGTCACATTTACCATATTCATGCTCCCCTCCACATCTAGCACATCTTAGCTTTCCCCTACATTGCTGAGCAGTGTATGGTCTATATGACTTCATATAGACATCAAGGCAGGCATCACTGTATTTGACATCATAAAGACATCAAGGCCGGCATGTCCTATGATGCAGGCATCACAGGAACTTCATAGGAACATCATAGGCTGTCCTATAATGTCCTATGATACCCTATGATCATAACACACAGATACACACAGACACACAGAGATTTATTCAATTTAAAGAGTGATGATGTGATATTATTACTTAATGTGATAAGCACTCTTAACCACTTGCACTCCGGGCAATTTTCCTAAAAATGCCAAAAAAATAACGTGCCCAAAGTAAATCGAAAGCTGTTATTCAACCCTTTGCAGCATCTTCATGGGGTTGGTCTCATTTAAAAGAAAACACTTTGAATTTTTTGGCAAAAAAAACATAATCTCTCTATGTGCTCCGGCCACTGAGTTACATTCATCTAAACATAATGAACTTGAAGAAAAAAAAAATGGACACAGTGTTTTTTTTGGATACAAATGCTTGTAAATAACACACAGCTGTCCGATCCGGCTGGAAAATGCAACAGAAATGTAGAACCAAGTGTTATCCAGCTGAGATCCAAATTTGGTAACAATACCACAAAAAATGAATATTTTACACAGCTTTGTTCTCAGGCTGTTCCCAGGCGTTTTGGAACTGTGCCAAATTGTGCCAAATGGCACAGTTTGGAAAAATGTCTGTAACTTTTGAATAATTCAATGTAGAATCTTCATTTTAGGCTCTAATGAAAGGTCACACTCAGGGCTGTGTCTGTGTGTGTGTGTGTGGGCGGGGGGTTGTTCCCCCCCCGCTACCAAGGACCAAATTTGGCCCTCTACATGACGAATTACACTCCTCGCATGCTTTCACAGCGCCCCCCCCCCCTCGCTACTGTGTGTGTGTGTGGGGGGGGGGAAACCGTGAACGGACCGTGAACGCCCCCCCCCCTCGCTACAGAAGAGGGCCATCGCTACATGATGGAATAGACTGATATGCTTCCTCCCGCGGACCGGGGGGCGTTTGGACCGTGGCCCCCCCCGCTCCTCTTCTGCAGCGGGGGGGGGGGGGGCGTTCACGGTCCGAACACGGCAAATGAACCGTTTATCGCGGCGCACGTACTTCGTGCGCAGTACAGTTGTAATTTACCGATCGGTCAAAAGTCATTTTTGGATTACAGTTTTCAGGGATAAATAATAATTTAGCTTATAACACCTTACCTCTTCAAAGCAGCAGAGTCGCGGCGAACAGCTCTTCCCCCATTGTCAGACGAACGCAACACTACTCCGCTCGTGGATCCCGATCAACATAATTCCATTATTGCCGTTTTGGCGAATGATTTACGACTTTTGTCGTCAGCCTCCGTCTATTCTGCTGGAATGAGTGCAGGTCCCACTTGTGGGTGTTTTCCATGCTGCTGGGTGAGCCTGGGTCTGTAGTAGATTTGTACAGAGTCCTTCTGCAGCAGTAAATATCGCTTCACCCAGCCTGAATTTCTGTGCTTCAATTGGCTCCTGCGTTCACAGTAGGCGGGTCCTCCTTCCTAGATTTTCATTCATTGGCTCCTCAAGGTTTCGGAAACCCAATTCAAGGCTCTTATTAGTCGAATGAGAGGTCAAACAGATGAACTAATCTGTTCGCGGCTGTGTTTGCAGATTTTTTTTTCTGTGGCGCTTGGAGGGCACACCACCTACATCATCACCATCAATATCCTTATCATGCGTCATGCGCACGAGCGCGCTCTCGTGCGCCCTCATGCGTCATAGGACGCAGAGACTTGCCCGCCCGCGGAACAACGGAGCGCAAGTGGTTAAATCATTTTAATTGCTCGTTTCAGGCAGTGTTGGCTCGTTCTAATAAACGTTGGCTTGTTTAATCAGCATCAGCTGATTTGCGCTTTGTCAGCTCATTCAGAGCAGCCTCGGCTCGATTCGGGCAGTTGTGGCTTGTGGCTGTGCAGCAGTGAAGATGTGATCTGTGTGACAGGATCACAAACTTTAGGAGGAGCAGTGCTTGTTGCTGTGGAATCACTGCTTCTCCTGTCTTCCTTTCCTTAAATTAAACTGTCACCTTATGGATAAGGCTGCATGTCCGCCAAACGTGTTTTTTTTTTCAGCTGTGGGCAACTATTTTCTCTTCATTCTCTGTTTTGTCGAGAGTCTACACCACAGAGTGCCCTCGGTGCTGAAACGCTTTCGGCAGCGGTCACTTTTTATTTCGGTGCTCAGAGTTGAAAAAATTTAAACTTTTCAGACTGCAGCTGAGCTCCTCAATGTCAGACCTTTCTAAGCAGCCAATCAGAATTAAGGAAGAGTGGGACATAGGATGCTGGTACATTCTGTACTCTTAGACTTCTGTTTTCTGTGTCATCATATTTTACATTCAGAGCAGCTGCCAATGCTAGAATGTGTTTCCTGTCAATTGTTATTTAAAGACTGATATTAAGAAAATAAGTAGAAAGTCTGACCATAGGAAAAGTGGAAGTGCTGAGCTCTGAGTGACAAGCTGTTGCTAGGATACAGGGCACAGACTGTTTTTTGAGCACAAGCACTGAAAAAAGACAAAAAACGTGTTTGATGGACATGCAGCCTAATAATGCAGGAAACAATGGATATAACCACAGCATTTCCCAAAATTTGATTTGATTTGATTTTGTATACTTTATTGATCCCCAGAGGGGAAATTGAGGGCATCCACCTGGATGGATGAAGCAGCCACGGTACGGCGCTATCCCTTAACCTTTCACACACACATTCACACTTAGGGCCACTTTAGAGTCTCCAATTAACCTAACCCACATGTTTTTGGTCTGTGGGAGGAAACCGGAGAAATCCTGGAGTAAACCCACGCAGATACGGGGAGAACATGCAAACTCCACACAGATTGCTGTTGGTCAGGGATTGGGATTGTGCCACTTCATCACATTTTCAGCATTTCTTATAATCTTATTTATTCCAAAATGAGTAGTCTTTCTTTTTTAGACGTAGCAGTTTTTAGGAGAAAACTATATTTTAAACACATTTTGCAAAGATTCATCAACCACTTGTGTGAAATCATCTTTAACCATTTTTAATCTTGTCATTTTTTGTAATTGACGTGGTGACTGACAGTTTGGACCACAAAGACAAGGAAGAGGTAAAATATGTTTTTTTTTAGTTTATTAAAATTGTGAAACTAGTTGTGTTTATTGACAGCAGTTTATTTTTTTGGCAAATGTTGCAGCCCCCCCCCCCCCCCACACACACACCCCGTGTTCTTCATGCCGAATTATCCATTAGACCTATGCAATCACAGCAACTTTATAGTATAATTTTTTAAGCATTAAACCTTAAGTCTATCTTTTGTCACTATTTGCTCTACAGGTGGCATTACTGTACATGGAGTGCTGCTGTTGTCTTTCCATCCACTGAAGAGAGAGGAAAATGCCATTTCAGTTCTTATGTATGTCCTGTATGTATATCAGCTGTTCTGATAGATACTGTATGGCAAAATGTCAGAACACTGGTGGATCCAATCAGCTGATCGCTCGAACCACAAAGCTCAGCTGTTTTCCATGATAAATCAGCCTCAGGGCAAAAGCACACTCCATGCATTATCTTTTTTTTTTTTTTACTTTATTGAAAATAACTTTTTTTATTGCGATTGGTTAGCATGCCTTTGAGCCAGGTCATGTCTGGACGCTGCTTCTTCCGGCATGTTGTGTTGATTATTCAGACCCAGTCCACTGACGCTCCACCCAGTCTGCTCGTGTACCTCATTCTAAACATATGGCGAATTATCCTTTAGACCTACGCAATCATGGCAACTTATGGTATAATTTTTTTTTAAGCATTAAATCTTCAGTATTATCTTTTTTCTCTCTTTCAAACTTTCATTTCCTTGTTTTGTCGAAGGAACACTGTGGTGACTGACAGGTTGTGATGTTGTGTGTTATCCACTCAGCATGACCATGATGCTGCGTATTATCCAATCCGCACAGAGTAAGTCTGAAACCCCGCCCACACTTCTTGAAGCCAGGGCATGAAAAAACACAGAGCGGTGGCTAAACTTTTATTGATAAAAATTACATATTTTGACTGAGCGACTCCATACTCAGGGATGCACACCTTCGTAGCCTCAGCAACACACGTATAAAACCTTAGGTCAGTCTGGGGAATGGTTAAAGAGATATGCGTGGAACAGACACACAGACAGACAGACACAGAGACTTTGTGGCATCCCTTTGTCACCGATCCTGATCATAATTTTTATGGACAAGATTTATAGGCGCAGCCAGGGAATGGAGGGTGTCATGCTTGGTGACCACAGGATCTCATCTCTGTTGTTTGAAGATGATGTCGTCCTGCTGGCTTCATCCAGCAATGACCTACAGGTCTTACTGGGATGGTTTGCCTCTGAGTGTGAAGTGGCTGGGATGAGACTCAGCACCTCCAACTTTGAGTCCATCGTCCTCTGTTGGGAAAAAGGTGTATTGTCCTCTCCGCATTGGGGATAAGCCCCTACCCCAAGTGGAGGAGTTTAAGTATCTCAGGGTCTTATTCATGAGTGGGGGGAGAATGGAGCAAGAGATTGATAGACGGATTGGAGCAGCATCTGCAGTAATGCGGACGTTGTACTGATCAATTGTGGTGAAGAGGGAGCTAAGCTTTAAGGAAAAGCTGTCAACTTACCAGTCAATCTACATTCCTACCCTCACCTATGGTCACAAGCTTTGGGTAATCACCAAAAGAATGAGATTGCGGATACAAGCGGCTGAAATGAGCTTTCTTCATAGGATTGCTGGACTCACCCTTAGAGATGGGGTGAGATGCTCAGTCATCTAGGAGTGACTCACAGTAGAACCGCTGCTCCTCCACATTGAAAGGAGCCAGTTGAGATGGTTTGAGCATCTGATCAGGATGCCTCCTGGATGCCTCCACTTGAGGTGTTTCAAGGATGTCCCTCTTGGAGGAGACCCCAGGGCAGACCAAGGACTCGCTGGAGAGACTACGTCTCCCAGTTGGTCTGGGAATGCCTTGGTATCCTCTCTGAAGAGCTGGAGCAGGTGGCTGGGGAGAGGGAAGTCTGGGCTTCTCTGCTTGAACTGCTGCCTCCGCAACCCGGACCTCCGGACGAGCAGTAGAAGACTGATGGACGGGGATACACACACACACACACACACACACACACACACACACACACACACACACACGTATGTCCTGTCAAGTCTCGTCCCTTTTCCATGGTTGACACTTTTTTCATAGTCAGACTCAAGACAGTCCTTTAAGTTTTAGATTGAAAAAAAAAAATACGTTGAACAATGTGTTTCATTTGTCCGCGGTTGCTTGTAATATTTAAAAAAAAAACTCAACGTTTTTATGATTTTCCTTCATCAATTTTTGAAGATGGAAAACAAAATAATAATTCCTGCCTTAACCAGGGCAGAGCATGTATTTGTAAGTAAATCTGAAGTTTCACACTGTACATGCTCATCGCAGGTTCTGAGAGGCCAACAGGTTAGCATTTATTTGAACAGTTTTAATCTGACATAACTGTTGTTGATATGAAAGTCTTGAAGATGGCTAAAAACTGATATGCAACATTGAAACAGAATTTGACACTAACAGGGCCATAAAGTTAAATTCTGTCTCAGGATAAAAAGGAAGAAGTGACATAATATGATCCCTATTTAAATTTATTGAAAACATGTCAATATTTGTAAACAAGCCTCATATGGTTTTTACTAATCATGTTTGTAACAGATTTCCATCTCTAAAAGTGGCTTTTGTTTCACAATAAAGAAAGCGGCACAATAGCTCGACAACCATACAGAGTTTAAGTGGAAACAATGGACCCAAAAAGTAATGCATTACTAGTTAGTAAAGACAACTTAATGTAAAATTGTTCAAACTTCTAGAAATAGTAAAAATGGTACAAGTCACTTTTAAATTAGGTATCAGTCACAAGTAGGGGTGGGAATCTTTGGGTACCTCACAATTCGAGCCAATTACAATTGAGGGGGCTCCGATTTGAGCCAATTATGATTCTCGATGCATCTCTTTTTTTTCTCTTCGGTACCGATGGTTGTCTGACACAGATGCTCCGACACAAACTTCAAACTTGAAGCAGCATTTTCCTTGAATCACTGCTTCAAAGCTTGCTTTGGTGCAGAAAAAGGCACATGACCGATTACATCTGAAGCAGTGACTGCTTCGGTCCTGAAGTGAATCACGTGACTGATTCTGACCAGTCGATACTAATTCATAGCAGGAGATGCTTCCTAACACAAGACTTTGCTGTGTGTGCTTCAATAGGCTCATTGGTACGTAAAAGTACGATGTAGCCACCAAAAAAAATCAACAATGTGTGGGGTTGCTGTTGTAGTAGATGTGTGCATAATTGCTGTTCAAAAGCTGGAGAAGTTCTCAGGAAGAAAACAACTGGCTCAGTCCAAAAACAGTGGAGAAATATTATTTCTTAATAAAAAAATGAATTCCCATCCCATGTACATTATGACACCCTTCCCTAGTTATACAAGCATACCCTAAAATTCTAGCACATTGTTTTCCCCCAAGAATGCCTTCTCCTAACTATTGCACTATGTTTATAGAATCAACTGACCAATCAATCTTTCTTTACAAAATATATTTACATCATGCACACTAAATCATCACAATTTTTGATTGATTTTTTTGCTGTCTCCTATTTCACGACTAGATGTCAGTGAGAGACTTTGAATGAATGAATCAGTTTTCAGTGCAATTGATGGAGTGGTTCATTGTTTTATTTGCACATCACTACTATTTACGATTATTTTCCTCCCACTGTGTCACAACTTGAGAATTTTAAAGCAAAATATTTGCAGTGAATTTACTTTCAGATGCTAAATTTGTCATCTGAGCATAACATTTCACATGTAAAATATTTCCCACTTCAGCAGCAACAGCCACCTTAGATGCATTGTCTGTAACTAAAACTAAGTCTTTCTGAGAAATCTGCCATTGCTCTGCTAAATTCTTAAACAGTTCAGCTATGTTTGCTCCTGTGTGGCTCTCGTTTGCAGCTCTTATTTGGAGCACAAAACGTGCTAGCTGCCACTCCTCATAACGCAAAAACCTTGATTCTCAATGACAGAATACAGCTGTAAATCCCTGGCAATAAAAGCTGCAATGCCATCCATCTTCTTCCGCTTAATCCTTTTTGGGTCGCGGGGGGGCTGGAGTCTATCCCAGCATCTTTGGGCAAGAGGCAGGGTACACCCTGGACAGATTGCCAGTCCATCGCAGGGCCAACACAGAGACAGACAACCATTCACTCTCACTCTAAGGACAATTTAGAATCCCCAGTTTGATGCCAATTAACCTAACTTGCATGTTTTTGGCATGTGGGAGGAAACCGGAGAAATCCCGGAGTAAACCCACGCAAACATGGGGAGAACATGCAAACTCCACACAGATCACTGTTGGTCAGGGGCTGAGATCGAACCCAGGATCCCCCAGCCAAGGGTGAGTCCTGCTGCAGTGCTAACCACTCCGCCACTGCACTGCCCCTAAAAGATGCAATGGATTTTATAAATCGCGTTGCCCTGATGGATTGGATTTTGCATTTAGACAGCCACTCACCTGCAGACAGATGGACCGCTCTGCAACAGAAATGGGATTTTGGGCGTTTATCCACACGTACAACAGAGCTGCTAATGCTAGCAGGCTACTGTATAAACAGTTTCCATGCAGGCACGGTAAAGGGGAGGAGAAAGTGACATTTTCACAGTTGTGTACCCCAAGTAGGTTCATTTTGTCTTCTTTTAATTATTTACCTTTTGTTCTTTTTAAAGACAAAAATAGAAAGGAGATGTTTTTAACTTCTTTACATGTTTCGACTGTTCGCTGCAGCCTTCCTCTGATGACCTGTCAGATCCACCGGCTGACACTTCTGATGAAGGCTGCAGTGAACAGTCGAAACATGTCATCATCATCATCATAGCAGTCTGTCGTGGGCGACCAGTCACTGCAACAGATACTGGAGTCAGTTTATCTTTGCTTGTCCTTGCCACTGATAATACCTTTATCTGCCAAGAATGTGCTGCTAGTCCAGCAAAAGCTAGTGGTACTCAAATACTTTGCAAGCAGTTTCATGAAATGGTCAGTCAGAAAGCAACTCATACCTGCTTGGACGTCGCCTGGGCTAACAAGGTCCGCGCTGATCTGTTCACACTCCGACAGGCAGCAAGAAGTAACCTAGGAGCAGGAAGACAAAAGAAGAGGAAAACAACAGCCTTGTGTGTAGCAGAATGAAATGTATGCACTCTGTTGGACAGAACAACATCACAGCACCCAGAAAGACAGACCGCGCTTGTAGCCCTGGAAATGAACAGGTACAATGTAGACATAGCTGCACTTAGTGAAACAAGATTGCCTGGATATGACAGCTTGGAAGACTATGGGTACATCTTCTTTTGGAGTGGGAAATCAATTCAAGAAAGGAGAGAAGCAGGAGTGGGCTTTGCAGTTAGAAAGGAGATAGCAGCAATGCTTGATGAGGAACCGGTGCCAATCAATGGCAGAATAATGACTATGAGACTCCCACTACAGCGGAAGATGTATGCCACACTCATCAGTGTATATGCCCCAACAATGACCAACACAGAGGAGGCAAAGCAAGAGTTCTACAGTGATTTACGTGAGACTATCAGGCATGTACCGACTGATGACAGGCTGATACTCGTTGGAGATTTTAAGGCCAGAGTTGGAGACAAACTGACTCCAGTATCTGGTGCAGTGACTGGTCGGCCACAACAGACTGCTATGATGATGATGACATGTTTTGACTGTTCACTGCAGCCTTTGTCAGAAGTGTCAGTCGGTGGATCTGACAGGTCATCAAAGGAAGGCTGCAGTGAACAGTCGAAACATGTAAATAAGGTAAAAACATCTCCTTTCTATTTTTGTCTTTAATAAGAACAAAAGGTAAAAAGTTGTGTACCCCGCCGAAAAACGTGAAGTAGATGGCATTTTTGACATTTCCCCTCCTCCAACTCGGTCTGATGTCAGTTTGTGTCTTCTGCTTTTAACAAGGAGGATGCCGCCATTTAGTTTTGTGTCACATCAAATAAAGTCCAGGCGCTAACTCCCACGTTTAAGGTTTCGCTTTTATTTGTTGGGCAAAATTAACTACGTTATTAAAAACTAATACTTTAGAATCAGAATCTTGGCATTTGTGCATCAATTCATGAATCGTTCACATCCGCATTGAGATAAAACGGCAAAATGTTTATTTCCCCCATTCCTAGTTACAAGGATCCAAAATTAATCTTTAGTCACCATATTTAGGAAAGATAATTGTACTCTTAAGTCTCATTCCTTACTGTAGTGTCATGTCCGTTACGTAATTGTGCAGCAAACAAATAAATTGGTTTGAGCCCAAAATGCAGTAAAGTAAATGTGTTTATTGTGAAAAGGGGAAAAAAAACACACGAAATGTCCATTTAACAGTCAACTGAGGGACTGATAGAAAAATTCCGTATTATTTATATTATTATTGATATTAATAATGTATTATTATATTTGAGAAGTATCATACCTTTCATATGGCATGTTTAATGTTTATATGTGCACTCCATATAGGATAAGTTTATATATTCTTGGCCTGTTTCTGTGAGCAATTTCAGCGAGTTCAGACTGAGGATCAGTACATGCGTAAGGAATGATCTAAGCAATTTATTATAATCTCTTTGACATAACTTATTTTGGGTCACAGGAATGCACAGGAACTGTACAGATTTTTTTTTTTTTTTTTAGATTTAGTATACTTTATTGATCCCCAGAGGGGAAACTGAGGGTCATCCACCACCTGGATGGATGAAGCAGCCACGATACGACACTATCCCTTAACCATTCACACACACATTCACACCTAGGGCCACTTTAGAGTCTCCAATTAACCTAACCTGCATGTTTTTGGCATGTGGGAGGAAACCGGAGAAATCCTGGAGTAAACCCACGCAAACACGGGGAGAACATGCAAACTCCACACAGATCACTGTTGGTCGGGGGCTGGGATCGAACCCACGATCCCACAATCCCCACGATCCCCTGGCCAAGGGTAAACTGTGCTGCCGCAGTGCTAACCACTGGTAGATGGAGATTCTGTTAGTTTTATGGATCTCATGTCTTCATGACCCATGTCTCCAGAGTGTCTGACATCTGCCTGGATAAGCTCAGTTATCAGGACTGTCCCGTTCTGTCCCTTCACTTATCCTCATCCTCCCTCTCCTTTCTCCTACCCATATACTGTATATCAGACTTAGAAGAATGGATTCTTTAGAGATTCTAGGTCTGTCTGAATGTCATGCCTTGTAACCTCTCCCCCAAGGTGGCCAATGGGGTGATTGCATATATTTTTTGTAATAAATGTACATAAATTCAACTTTCCGCCTGATTATTTGACTTTGAATAATTTAAGCTCGAAATTATTCTAACAGGGATAATGAGAAAACTGGCTAAAAGCTTTGTTGGCTAGGGTGAAATGCCATACGCGCTCCAAACAAGCAGGAGCGGAGAGGAAAGGCATTAATAAAAGAAGACTTACATAAGCGTTGGAGCAAGAAAGCTCTGGGATAACAACACTGTACAGTCCAAAGGAAGGGAGCCAACAAGTTGCGAGCCAGGAAGTCCAGTGTTGACTAAGCCGCCACACAGACTGATCACACTGCCTCACATAAGTATACAGATCACTAATAGAAGGCAAGTGGACACAGCAGTGTGGCAAGCAAGTGCATGACTGATTGAAAGTGTACGTGTGTGTGTGTGTGTGTGTGTGTGTGTGTGTGTGTGTGTGTGTGTGTGTGTGTGTGTGTGTGTGTGTGTGTGTGGTGATGAGACACAGCCGGTGAATGTCTGGCAAGGGAGAACGAGAGGAGGAGGCATGGCTGTAGGACCGGCAAAGCGCCAGGTTCAAATAATCTGCCAGCTGAAAATAATAAGCACAATCAAAGGCCTACAGCCAGACCCCCACCCCCCAAGGAGTTGATGCCAGACACCCACTGTACCATCAACAACAGAAAACAAAGCCCAAGAGAAGCCCCCCCCCCCCCCCCCCCTCACACACACACACAGAAGGCCAATACAACTAACCAGGGCGAAAGGTGGGGGAAACAGGTCAGGAGGGATTTACCAAGGAGAAAACATCACAATACAACACAAGGAGCACAACACTTCCCAACCCCAAAATTACAGTAATCCCTCCCCAAAACCCCAGAGTCCCCAAGTTCTGGAAGCCGGTCAATGTCCTAAGGCCCAAGAATGGTCATAAGTTCAGGGGTCCAGCCAAAGTCCCAGAGCCCACAAACGGTCATGTGAACCCGGCCAGGTGGTCTATCAAAGTCCAATGCCATCCGGACCACCGGGCAAAGTGAGTCGGGTGGCCTGCCTGGAAAACCTGGCCACCAACCACAATGGTACAGTTTATCGGGCGGCCAACTGTGGTTCTTCAGCCACCAGGCCAGGTGAAACGGTCCGGAAGGTGCCCCCCCCACCAGGCGACCCAGACCTTCAGGCAGCCATCCAGCATCATTGAGCCACCAGGACCAGATGGGAAAGCAAGGGGGCAGCCTGCCCATTGAGAGACTTGGAGGTGGGTGGCCAGACCAGGGAATGGAGACCCCTGCGGTCACTGGTGGCAGGACCTGGTAGACCACGACGGTGCCCATCAGTAAGAGAAGGATCACCCACCAGGCCTCTGGAAGGGGGAAGGAGACCCTGATGTCCTTGGACTGGCTGGCGGCACCCTCGGTGGTCCTGATGTAAAGCTGAAACTTTGTCGCACCCGCAGTGGACCTGGGCTAGGCCATGGCTGCACCTGCGGTGGTCCCGGCCTGGGACAATGCTGCACCACAGGTGACCCCCATCCAGGGCCTCACTGCTCCCGCGGTGAGCCCCGATTGGGCCGGTGTTGCACCCACAGTGGACCCCGACCCATCCATGGTTGCGCCCTCAGTGGAGTCCAGCTGGACCCTTGCTGCACCCTCAGTGGACCCCGACCGAGCCATGGTTGCACCAACGATGGAGCCAGGCGGGACCCCTGCTGCACCCACAGTGGGACCCAGCTGGGTCGCTACTGCACCCTCGGTGGGCCTCGGGCTGAGGCACGGTGCCTGTGGCAGACCAAGGCTGGAGTGCAGCACCCACGTGGGACTGACGTTGGGGCACGGCACCCACGATGGTCCCCGACCAGGACACACAATCACAGACCTACACAATCACAGACCTACAGCCACAGATCAACCCCACACATGACATGCAGTACTAAAACATTTAGTAACTTTCAAATATAACTTTTCTATTTCTCTTGAAGCTGCCCAAATAAATGCTTGTGAAGACCCGGATCATCTGCCATCCAGCACAGACAACAGTGAAGATGAATACATCCCAGCATCATCAGAGGAAGACAGTTTGGATGAAATGTCAGAAGAGAGTCACTGAACCTTAAGAAACAAGAAAAGATGTCCTTTGGGAGTAGATCTGAAAATACAGAAACTTAAACCAGACCGTGTTCCTGAGTCAGAACACTCACTTCTCAACCTGTGCCTAAAGAAGTGAACATAAAAGTACAGGAACCTGTAAATGGTATGACTAAAGATGAAGTTGCCCATGCAGTAAAAACAGATGTATATATCAAGAAAGTTGTAGAAAAGATGTTTAACAGACGAGAAACTGCATCACAACATGAGAATGTTTGTCAAAGTATGAGAAGACTTGGGAGACTTGTGATAGAAGGAAAGAAGGTCACCCCTCTGGAAAAGATGGAGGAGTACATCCATCCACAACACTTTCACTATGTCGTTCGAGCAGTCAACAAAGTTTCCGGTTTTGATGAAAACAAGAGGAAATTTCAGAAACCGAAACTAGCCACTAAACTAGGGCAAAGCATCCAGAGAGTTGCAGATATCATGGAGGCTGAAGCTCTTTCCTCTCAGAACAATGGAAAGAAGCAGCTTGTTCAAGAGTTTAGATGCATGTACAGTCTTACTTGGAATGAGATGATATCTTCTGTAGCGTGCTGCACAGTTGAAGAAACGAAATGGAACAAATCCAAACTTATTCCATTAACAGATGATGTAAAGAAAATGCAGCTCTCTTTGACCAATAAGCAGACACAGTACTATGGGAAGCTGTGGGATGAAAAAAACTCCAAGAATTGGACCAACCTTGCCAAAGTGATCCTGGCACAGATCATCCTTTTCAACAGAAGAAAAGAAGGTGAGGTTTCCAAGATGCACTTGGAAACATATGCTACCAGGGACAAATCCTCACTTAATGATGATGTTGCAGAGACACTGTCAGAGTTTGAGAAAATGCTCTGCCAGCATTTTGAACATATAGAAATTTGTGGTTTGTGTTGGAGGAAGGTTCCCATCATCCTTACTCCAGCAATGATCTTGTCATTGAAACTACTTGTGAAGGAGAGAAGCTCATAGGGACTCATGGGAGAAGCTCATGACCTCCAGAGGTGAACCCAGACCTTTGGAGACATCAGGTGGGGCTGGATAATCTCCAGTGACCCTGGGAGAAGGCTCAGAGACAACAGAGAGAGAAGAGGGGTCAGGGTCACTGGTAGCAGCGGAGCACAGCGAGGTGAGCTCAGATGCAGCGGGCGGTTGCACCTGGCTGTCCTCACCAAGAGTCAGGCAAGATTGCTCTAAGACAGAAAATAGAAAGATAAAAGAGAGCACTTGCCTGATCTCGAGCTCCACCGTCGTCCAAGACTCCGATGATCCAGGTGGTGATGGCGATTAAGGCTTGGTCCTCAGCAGGTCCATCTCGGGTTCCCACTAGGCTGCAGTGGCCTCCGCAGCCGGCATGATGGTCTTTGCAGTCCTTGTTGCCCCAGCTGTCATGACCCATGCAGATGGCTCCCCTGGCATGGGAGCTGGGGGTTGGCTTCATGTAGGCACCAAAGTTGGGTCCTCCAGGGCCACCAGCTCCTTCACCGTCCGAAGGCTTCGTTCTGGAACTGACGGACACTAAGGGATACGTGGGGGAGACACGGAGAGGATAGGAGATGGTTTAAAAATAGCAGCAGGAGGAGAGAGCTCAGAGGACTGCTTAATCTGAGACTCTTCCCCAGGATGCAGTCAAGGCTTATTAATACAAAGTGGAAGAGAATGAAAAAAAAAAACTTTCCTGACCACCGGATCTTCATGTTATCAGCTGCTGGGGAAAGACAGTCATCCCTCTCCATGTAATTAGCTGTTCTGACTCTCTCAGTGGATTGTGGAGGAGCCCGCTCTGATGACACGGAAGTGGGCGGCGTCGGGGAACGAATGGGAGACCTCTCAGCACCAGGATAGTGTACCAAAGGGAAGCGAAGAGGGGCCAGTACAGGGCAGAGAGAAGCTGACAAAACAGCCGGGGAAAAAAAGGACTGAATGCTGTATCGGTGTGTGAGGGTTCTGCTTCAGTGCCAGGAGAAGAGCTGCTGAGGAGGTAGAAATAGTCCACCGACGATCTGCAGTGGGATTACTCTGTCTGCATGGAGCTGGAGCAGGCGGTGAGCACACAGGAGTCAACGCAAACATAGGAATCACCTCCCTCGGCCCCTTATCTGTGCACAGAAAGGAATAAATGGAGGAGAGGATATTCATTGCCTTCGGGTGATTCTATAAGTTGGGAAACACCTGCAAATGACATGCTTGGTTGACCCAGAAGCAGATTCAGACTTGAAATAAACACAATTATCTTTTATTGTACAGTGTGTGTGTGTGTGTGTGTGTGTGTGTGTGTGTGTGTGTGTGTGTGTGTGTGTGTGTGTGTATGTGTGTGTGTGTGTGTGTGTGAAGGAGTGAACAGCTGGGCGAGCAGAGCACGGCTTAAGACGGCTGGCTAATGAGAGAAAGCAGGTGTGCACACACCTGTGGAGGCAATCAGGGCAGCAGGCATGCAGAGCGGATCACTGCAATACTCCCTCCCAACGGGACGCCTCTCAGTGGCCAATCCAACCTGCCCGGGTGCGTCTGGTGGAAGTCCCTGATGTGCTGTGAATCCATCACGAAGGAGGGACGCACCCAGGACCTCCATTCTGGGCCATAACGCTCCCAGTCCACCAGGTACTGGAGGCCACGACCTCAGCGTCAGACGTCCAGGATGGAGTTGACTTTCCAGCGGGGTCACCATCGATCATCACCGGTGGGAGTGGCGTCTTGTGAGGGGGGCATAGAGGGCTGGAGACAAACGGCTTGACCTGAGAGACGTGGAAGGTGGGACAGATTCAGGGGGATGGGGGGGGGGGGGCAGGCACACAGCGACAGGATTAATAATGTGGGTGATGTAAAAAGGACCAATGAAGCACTGCGATAACTTCCTGAATTCTGACTTGAGGTTGATGTTTCTTGTAGACAGAGGAGACCATGTTATTATGCACATACTCTACCCAAGGCAGGTGGGAGCTCCAGAATGCTGGGTTGGAGGAAGTTACGCACCGTAGTGCTGCCTCTAATTCCTGGTTGGCACGCTCACACTGGCCATTACTCTGGGGGTGGTACCCCGACGACAGACTTACTGTGGCCCCGATCGCCTTAAAGAAGGCTCACCACACCTGCGAGATGAACTGGGTCCCTGATCAGACACAATGTCCACCGGGATAACGTGGAGCCGCACCACCTGGAGGACGAGCAGGTCCGCTGTCTCCTTGGCTGTAGGGAGACCCTGTAGGGGGACAAAGTGGGCCGCCTTAGAAAATCTGTCCACTATTGTGAGGATGGCGGTGTTGTCAGCAGAGGGAGGAAGACTGGTCATGAAATCCAGAGCAATATGGGACCACGGTCTGCCAGGGATGGACAGAGGATGAAGCAGGCCCACCAGAGCAGAGGAGGACGTCTTACATGTGGTGCACTGGGGGCAGGCTCAAACGTACTCCCTGATGTCCCTCCATAGGAACGGCCACCAGAGGGTTCTCTGCAGTTGAGCCACCGTCCACACCATCCCAGGGTGGTACAGAAGCTTGGAGGAGTATGCCTAGTTAATGACCTCACCCCGGACCGCAGAGGGCACATATATCCTACCGGCCCCCCGCCAGGGTCAGCCTTGGTCTCCTGTGCTCTTCTCACCTTCTCCTTAATGCTCACCTTCTCCTTAATGCCCCATGAGAGGGTGCCCATGATACATGAGGGAGGAACCACGGGATGTGATGGCACCTCCACAGCATCAGAGGAGAATTGCCTGTACAGGGCATCTGGTTTGATGTTTTTAGACCCCGGGCGGTAGGTGATGGTAAAGTTGAACCTGCCAAAAAACAGGGACCAGTGGGCTTGCTGGGCGTTGAGTCGTTCCTCCCGATGTACTCCAGATTCTTATGGTTGGTCCAAACGACAAATGACTGGGAGGCCCCCTCAAGCCAGTGACGCCACTTCTCCAAGGCTAATTTGACCGCCAGAAGCTCCCTGTCCCCGATGTCATAGTTCCTCTCCACAGGGGATAAATGGCAGGAGAAGAATGCGAAGGGGTGGATCTTGTCGTCCACGAGGAAATGTTGAGACAACACCACCCCCACTCCGGAGTCCGAGGCATCCACCTCCACCGGACACTTCAGTGCAGGGTCCACCTGGGCCAAGATAGGAGGACAGGAGAACAATGATTTTAATTCAATAAAGGCTGCCTCCGCCTCCCCCGTTCACCGGAAGGGCACCTTGGTGGAGGTGAGGCAAGTGAGGAGCAGGGCAATGATCCTATAGTTTTTGATGAAGCAGCGGTAGAAGTTGGCAAAACCCAGAAACTGTTGTAATTGCTTCTGGGATGATGGAACCGGCCATTCTAGCACCGTCTTTACCTTGGCCAGGTCTGCGATGATCTCGTTACGAGAGATGACGAATCCCAGGAACATGGTGGATGGGGTGTGGAACTCACATTTCTCGGCCTTGACAAACAATTTGTTTTCCAGCAGGCACTGCAGAACCCTCCTGACATGTACCCGGTGTTCATTGAGGGACTGGGAAAAGATGACGATTTCATCCAAATAAACAAACACAAAAGAGCCCAAGAAATCCCTCAATACATTGTTGATCAGGCGTTGGAACAGTGCAGAGGCATTCGTCAGACCAAAAAACATCACCAGATATTCAAAGTGGCCACTAGGAGTGCTGAATCCCGTCTTCCACTCATCCCCCTCCTTGGTCTCACCAGGTGGTAGGCGTTGCGGAGATCTAGTTTCGTGAACCAGGAGGCCCCCTGGAGAGAATCAAAGGCAGTGTTAATTAGGGGAAGAGTGTACTTATCCTTGATGGTGATGTTGTTCAGCTCCCTGAAATCGATACAAGGCCTTAAAGAGCCATCCTTTTTCCACACGAAAAAAAATCCCTCCCCCACTGCCGAGAATGATGGCCGGATAATGCTCGAGCTCAGGGACTCTGATGTATTTTTCCATTGCCTCCCGCTCCAGGGCCGAGAGGCTGTAAAGCCGGCTGGAAGGCAAGTGAGCCCCCGGCAGGAGGTTAATGGCACAATCGTATGGGCGGTGGGGGGGGGGGGGGGAAGGTGACAGTGCTTTGAGCCTTGCTAAAGACAGCACCCAAATCTTGGTATTCGGAGGGAACCAGGCGGGAGTGTGTCAGGGAAACAGAAGGGAAAGGAGGGAGATCAAGCAGCAGACTGTAAACAGGCACTCAGGAAAAAGGAGCTCCATGAAACAATAGCTCCCGATCGCCAATCAATGGTCGGGTTGTGCAGCCGAAGCCAAGGGTAACCCAGAATCACCGGGGAAGCCAAAACGGGAAGCACAAAAAACCTAATTTGCTCCCAGTGATTAACTGATATCAAAATAGAAGCAGGGACAGTTTATTTGGTGACAATGGCGAGCTGAGCCTTAGACAGAGCGATCAGCTTGAATGGAGTCTTCAGCTGTAGGCAAGGAAGCCCCAGCTGGGTTGCCAGGTTCTCAGAAATAAAGCTCTGCTCAGCCCCGGAGTCGACAAGTGCATGGGTGGAAATTTTGTTGTGATTATGTATGAAACGGATGGGGAGCAGAAACTTAGTAAGGGAATTTTCCTGGAGTGAGTCCGTGAGTCCCACTACTGTGACCCACGGATCCCCCCTTTTGGCCGAACGGGACAGGAGGCCACGTCATGCTCCTCACTAGCACAGTATAGGCACAGCCCAAGCTCTCTACGGCGCTGTTTCTCAGCCGGGGGAAGCTTAGACTGGCCCATCACCATAGGTTCCTCAGTGTCTAAGGGATCGGGGGAAGGGCTAACTGGGGGGCTGCGGGGAGTGGCGAAACTCTGAGCCCGACGACCGGAAGGTCGACGCTTGCTGGCTCGCTCCCTCAGTCAGTTATCAATGCTGATGGCTAGGGAAATTAACTTGTTTACTAACTAACTAACTAACTAACCTGCACTTATATAGCGCTTTTCTAGTCACAAAGACCACTCAAAGCGCTTTCACTAATACTAACCCTCTATTCTAAGGGCCTATAGGAAACAGATATCTAGGGACAATTTAGAACAGCCAATTAACCTAATGTGCATGTCTTTGGATTGTGGGAGGAAACCGGAGCCCCCAGAGTAAACCCACGCAGCACAGGGAGAACATGCAAACTCCATACAGAAAGGTTCCAACCCTTGCCAACCTGGGGATTCGAACCAGGAACCTTCTAGCTGTAAGGCAACAGTGCTAACCACTGCACCACCGTTTATTGGGCTTATCAACGCAGACCAACCCATCCCGCAGGCTAGGGCTAAGGCTGCAAGTGAATATGCTACAGAGGGAGGCATCCTCCCACCCTACCTCCGCTGCCACCACCAGGAAGCCTACTGAAAAGTCGGCCACAGACTTATTCCCCTGCTTAAGATTGAGTAACCGGGTGGTGAGCACACTATCTCAGTCAGAGTGGTCGAACACCTCATTAAACTCACTGATGAACTGGTCGTAGGTTAAGCTAGCATAGTCTGGCCGAGCCATCACTGTGTAAGCCCAAGCTAAGGCCTGCCCCACCAGAAGATTGATGGCATACACAATGCGACTGTGACTAGTGGGGAAATCCCCTGGCACACGTTGGAACACTATCCCACACTGTAACAAAAAACCCGTGCCTCTCCTAGCTTACCGCTGAATTATGTGAAGGTGGGAACTGGAGTCAGCCAAGACTGCGGGGAGGGGAGGGGGTGGAACTGGCTGGCCCAGCCGCTCCTCCGGGAGCAGGTGGAAAGGGCTGAGAGGGTGTGAGGCGATCCAGGCGAGTGTTAATCTGCATCAGCTGTGTCAGTATGACCTGTTGCTGGTGGGATAACTGGTCTATCTGAGCCTTGATGATGTTAAGTTTTTGTGCTAGAGCACTGTCTGCTGGGTCATTTTGACGGCGATGTACTGACATGTTTGGTTGACCCAGAAGCAGACTCGGACTCGAAATAAACACAATTATCTTTTATTGTACAGTGTATGTGTGGGTGTGTGAAGGAGTGAATAGCTGGGCGAGCAGAGTACGGTTCAGACTGGCAACCCTAGAAGACAAAACAGACAGGTGGATGAGTACACTGAGGTTTGGAGGATTTAACCGGTGAATGTTCAGGCTTACGGGTTGGATGAAAGGCTGGAGTGCTGAAGAGCTTCCAAGGTCCTGAGCTGCTCGGTGTTCAAGCTGCTGCCGGTGACGAGGTGAGGAGATGCAGGTGAGTAACAGAGCAAGTGCAGAGTGCGGGTTAGAGCCCAGGTCCACCGCCAGGAGGAGGAGGTCCGCCGCCAGGAGGCTTCCACCTGTGTACAGGGGAGAAAAAGGAGTAGCAAAGATAGGAAGAAATCCCAAAGGCTTACTTGTCAGTGGAGAGCAGACTCCCAGGAGACTCGATGAGCTGGATGAAAGCTGAGGAGGCGAAACTCCAGAGCAGGATGAAGAGAAAGGACGAGGAGGTCTTGCCAGACCGTTGAAGCGTAGATGTCTCTGTGCAGACCGGAGGGCAGCACGGCTTAAGACGGCTGCCTAATGAGAGGAACAGGTGTGCGCGCAGCTGTGGAGGCAATAAGGGCAGCAGGCATGCAAAGCGGATCATGACAGCATAACTCGCGTTGCATCATCGCGGCTCTCATGGACCGTCCTGGGAGAACGGGAGGCTCGGGTCCACGACCAAATGCGCTCCAGAAGGCACACCGCCCGCTGCTCCACGTTGTCCATGGCGAACTCCAAAAACAGGTGAGTGGAAAAAACACACAAAAGGTGAAAAAATGCCACACTGCAGAAGCCGAGTTTTCACTGGTGGCAGCCAACTGTCATGAACGCCCCTCCAGGGCAAAAACAAACTCAGGCGCTTGACTGCAGTGAGGACATTTATTAACAGAAAAGAAACGTAACTGTCAAAAAATAACTGTGTAGACAAATACAAAAAAGCAAGAGAAAAAACTTACACAGATGAGCATCTCCAGGGCTGGAAAATTGCTGGAGAAATGGAGGGCGACACTTCCCAGAGAACACAACAGTCCAAACAATTGTGGCTGCCGCACTGATAGAGAGAGCAGCAGTCTAACATATAGTGGGGAAAACTAACAAGCAACAGGTGCAAGTGGCAGGTGACCTAATTGCCAACTGAGAGGACCTGAAGCACAGCAATCAGCAGGAGGGTGTGTCTGGGAAATGAGACAAGAACTCTGCCATGAAACAGAAAAGTAAATCAACGACCATGTACAGAAAATAACCAAAAAAAGACTTAAAGATAAATAATACTGAAAATAAAGTGAAAATCTGAGCTCAGAGAAAACCTGAGCTCAGAAACATGACACACAATGTCACATTGTCTGTCACTACCGGTCTGGCCATTATCACTCGAACCTTTATCACTTATCATCACTCTATACGAGTGCATACCCGTGCATACCCATCCATGCCCGTAGAAGCCAAGTATAAGAAAATATTTCTGCGTGACCGTTGATGAAGGGTCTCCTCCTGTGTGAGACGGCTGTGTTGTTCACAGTCATGCCACAGGCATCACTGACAGAAATTTCTTGAATTTATAGAGTGCCTTCTGCCTTACTGAGAGAGATTTCCCGATGTCCTGTTTCGAATGGGTGTGGTTTAAAGTAGTGTGTCGTATTCGGTCTCAGCTTCTCTGTGCCTTGCCTGGTGTGCAGCGTTGGTGACCAGCCGACTATTCAGCATCTCCTGGGTCTCAGCTTGTCTGTGCCTTGTGTGGCGTGTAGCGTTGCTCGCTTTGCGGGCATTTTGGGCTTCAAGTGACTCAGCACGTGCATGGCGAACTGCCACATGTTTCTTGTCTGTGTATCCCTTATCTGTTGTACCCTATGCTGGTGAAGGGTCTCCTCCTGTGGCAGGCATCATAGGACACTACATCATAGGTAGGCAGGCATCGTGAGTGATGTCTATATGACATCATAAAGACATCAAGGCTGGTATCATAGGACACTACATCACAGGTAGCCTGATGGTCTATATGACATCATAATGACATCCTGGCTGGCATCATAGGGCACTACATCACAGGTAGCCAGTCCTATTGCCTATATGATGACATCGCCGATATGACATCATTGCGAGTCCTATGTACACTGAGATCATAGGATCATCATAGGACATCCTGCGGCCATCATAGGCCATCCCATGATGTCCTATGATCGTGACAGACAGACAGACACGCAGACATTTCTTGAATTTATAGAGTGATATATATATATACTAGTACATACCCGTGCATACCCGTCCATGCCCGTAGAAACCAAGTATAAACAAGTATTTCTGCATGCCCGTTTCTGAAGGGTCTCCTCCTGTCTCAGACGGCTGTGTTGTTCACAGTCATGTCTGCGGTGTACTGCTGGAACCTGAGGTGTTTCATATTCACGGCATCTTTTCTGACGTGCAGCAGTTTTCTCCTCATTCTATTGCTCTCCATCTGGTGGGTCTTCTTCGTTCAGACCACTGGTTGAGGGATAGGTGCGTCGTAATTCCAGTTCATGGGCAGGATCATGGAAATACATCTGAGCAAAAAGTGGCTTTTGACCCTGTTCACAAAGGCCCGTGCATGCCCGTAGAAACCAAGAAACCGGAGCACCCTGAGAAAATCAGCGCTTTGCATTTTACACATTTGTAGTGTAGACTGGCATTCTTCAAGGTTACACATTTTTACTGTTTCAGCACCTCTTTAAAAATGACATTGCTGAGAAAGTGATGATGATCCTATCCGGGCCCTAGGACATCATGCATCATAGGACATCATGCAGACATCATAGGCCTTCCTTTGATGTGCCGGGCCTATGATGTGCTCTGTCTATGTGCCGTCACAGACATCATTCTTTATGATGGCATCACGACTCCTATGATGCTTGAGATCATAGGGTCATCATAAGACATCAAGCAGACGTTATAGGCCCTACTATGATGTCCGATAAACTTGACAGACACACAGAGATTTCTTGAATTTATCTGTCATGACCATAGGAATAGCTAAAAGATCATAGGATTGCCTATGATGTGCCATAGTATAGAGTGATTAAAGAAAATCTGTGTGTGTGTCTGTGTGATCAAAGGCAGGCATCCCTTACAATCATAGGACATAAAGGATCTCCTCCGTCTCAGCTTCTCTGTTCCTTGCATGGCATTGACTGTCCCTCACCAGCCAACTGCTCCACATCTCCTTGCCTGGCGTGCAGCGTTGCTCGCTTGGCGGGCATTTCGGACTTCAACTGACTCAGCAGCACATGAATGGCGCACTGCCTCACGTTTCCTGTCTCTCTGTGCAGCCCTTGTCTGTTGTACCCTATGCTGCTGAAGGGTCTTCTTCTTCTTCTTTTCGTAGATTTTATTGGCAGTTGGCAACCAGTTTACAGGTGCATTACCACCACATACTTCAGTCTATATCATCACTTTATCTGGTCAGGAGATGTAATCCTTACTGCCACATATTTCACTCCGTAAACATCAATCTATGTACCAAAAGTCAGAATTCTTCTCGGTTGGCAACTTCTTTGTTGTCTTCTTCACTCTATATCTGTGTAACGAGTTCTTATAAGGAGTTCTGAACAATCTTCTTCTTCTTCTTCTTCTTCTTCTTCTTCTTCTTCTTCTTCTTCTTCTTCTTGACAGGAGTTTGAGGGGAAGAGAGGAAAAAGAAACAGTGTTTGTGCTATAGTGTCTATCTTTTCTGTTCTTTTGTCACAATTGGTGGTTAATATTAGTTTGGGTTTATTAATTTAGTGGTGTTTGGCTGGTTTATTTTTTTGTGTTTGGGGTGTTTTTTGTCGGCCAGGCTCGGTGGTGCTGGCCGGCGTCTCAGATGTGATGGCCTTCTCCAGGCTGATGCGGAAGCACAGCATCAAAACTGGTTTTGGCTCTCTGCACAGCATGGAGGAGGTAGCACTTGCTGTTGGGGAGATTATTGGGCATGGCGCCGTAAAATCTGCAGCCCGCATAAACGGGGCTGTCGTTTTGTTTGTGGAATAGGTGGACCAGGTTAATACTTTGACTGAGAGCGGAATCACTGTAAATGGGACGTTCAAATCAATCATGCCGCTGTCACAGCCGGTGAAAAAAATAACACTCTCAAATGTTCCCCCATTTATTAGTGATGATGTTTTTGTTAAAGAGCTGTCAAAGTTTGGAAAAGTGGTGTCACCTATCAGGAAAATTCTGTCGGGCTGCAAGTCACCCCTGCTGAGACACGTCATGTCCCACCGCAGGCAGCACTTTATGGTCCCCAACACTAAGGTGGAGGAATTTAATTGCATGTGTCAGGTGCAGGTGGATGGATTTGATTATGTTTTGTTTGCAACGTCCACTACGTTAAAATGTTTTGGGTGCGGTGAAGATGGGCATCTGGTAAAGGCCTGTCCAAACCATGCCGGTCCCGCCCCGAGGGATGCGGCCAGGACTACCGCCAGTGACGGGGGGGCCGCTCGCGCTGAGCAGTGGGCGCCTATGGCCGCCAACTGGCCCGCATGGGGGTCGGGGGTGGCCACCACCAAGCAGCACGGCGTCCCTGTGCATGCTGAGAATGCCAACATTACACCTGAGGAGCTGCCGGAGGAGAGACAGAGTCCGAATGATAACAGCACTGTGGTAAGTTATGAGAAGGAGAAGGGTGTGGATGAAGCAGGTGAAGGGATTGAAGAAACGTGTGAGGTGGAAAATAAAGTGTGTGAGGTGGTTGACAGTGTTGTGGGTGAGAATAAAAGGTGATCTGAATGAAATAGTTTATCAGGTGGGGTCATGGGTGAGCTGGGCAAAGGTGGTGCTTTGAATGATGAAATGAGAGATGTGGGTGAGGGAAATAAAATAAGTGGAGAGCTGTGTGCAGAAGCTGAGGTGGCTGGTGAAATGTGTATGACTGGTGGAGGAACAAGTGGACAGTGTGGGGCAGGTGAAGCATCAGCGAGTCTGTGTGAGGATGGTGCTGAAGCTGGTGTGGAGGATATGGAGGTGTGTGAATCTGGACAGATTTCTCTTAAGCGTCATAGAAACAAAGCTCCACCTACATCTGCAGGTGGTAAAGCTGGTCGACTGATGGTCAGACAGAATGCTGCGGATGGTGGGGCGCTGTCTGAGAACAGCGACAGTGAGGTCTATTTGTCTGACAGCAGTGTGTTTTCACATAACAGCACACAGCTGCCTGTTAGTCAGGAGGACATCATTTATCCTGCAAAAATGTTCAAATTGTTTTTACAGCAGTGCGGTGGCGCAGTGGTTAGCACTGCAGCAGCACAGCAACTCACCCTTGGCCATGGGATCCCTGGTTCGATCCCAGCCCCTGACCAACAGTGATCTGTGTGGAGTTTGCATGTTCTCCCTGTGTCTGTGTGGGTTTACTCCGGGATTTCTCCGGTTTCCTCCCACATGCCAAAAACATGCAAGTTAGGTTAATTGGCATCAAACTGGGGATTTTAAATTGTCCTTAGGTATGACTGTGAGAGTGAATGGTTGTCTGTCTCTCTGTGTTGGCCCTGCAATGGACTGGCAATCTGTCCAGGGTGTACCCTGCCTCTCGCCCAAAGATGCTGGGATAGGCTCCAGCACCCCCACGACCCGAAAAACATTAAGCGGAAGAAGATGAATGAATAAATGAATGAATGAATGTTTTTACAGCAGACCAAGGGCGTGAAGGGGCTGGATATACAGCAGTATTACAGGAATTTTATAACTCTGCCTGGCAGCTCATAAAAAAGCTGTAAGATCTGTGAGGTCTGTTTAGACCTCACAGATCAGGAAATGTACAGACTGAGAAAACAGATGAATAAAGTAAGAAAACAAATTGACTTTTAATGATGATGAAAAATATAATGTTTTCTCTTTTACTTTTCTTCTTAATTGTTTTTTACTCTGGGTTTAATATTCCTCTAATTATGGATTTTTTTAAGGTGGGGAGTTTAAATGTAAATGGTGCCAGTGAACCTAAGAAAAGGGCACTGGTTTTTGAAACAGCAAAAATGAAGCATACTGATGTGTTGTTTTTACAGGAAACGCATAGTGACCAAAGTATAGAGGCGGACTGGAGTCGAGAGTGGGAAGGGTAAATGATTTTAACCCAGGGGTGGCCAGCGAGTGCCATTTCACTGCAGGTTTTTTGTTCCCCCCCCCCATGCTTTTCAGCAGTTGTATGCTCTGATAAGCTTCAATGATTGCTCATCAGTGAAAACATCTGTTGAAGAGACTGGGTGGAACAGAAAACCTGCAGTGGAATAGCCCTCCATGGCACATGATTGCCCACCCCTGTAATTTAACCATTTGAGTGTGAGAATTTGCGTGCCCCTAGTGGCAGAGCGTGGCACTGCACCTGCCTTCTCACTCTGACTTTGTCAAAAGTAGGTAAGAAATTTCTGTTTTTTTTGTTTTTTTTTATGTACTGATTTCTTGTTCACATACGTTGAAGATAAGATGATGAGGTACCTCTGTACAAAAAACGGTGTCAAAAGACTGAACCATTTTTTGTGTAAATATGTCCAAAGTCCAGTTTTGACTGAGTTATGGAATTTAAAGAGGTGCTGTGACATTATGTAAATTAGAGGCATAGCTTTATTCCTGTCTGAAACTTTGGATCATATTTTACATCTTTCTAATTGACAGTAAGCCATTATCTCTTACCACTTTCAAGTTATAGTCTTGGAAATCTGAACTACTTTATTGACAAAAAAATATGTCACAACACCACAGCCAGTGGAGGAGTGGGTTTTATATTCTCCAAGAAGTTTGCTCCAACTTCTCTGGAGGTTGAGCATTTTATCAATGGCAGATGTGTTTTAACCAAAACTCGTTTTGAACATTTTACTGTGCTTTTTATTAACATTTTTTCTCCAACCAATGGTACTGAGAGGAAGAGTTTTTTACACAAGGTTAAAGATAAATTAAACAGTTGCAGCTTGGAGGATTTTTTATTATTGGATGGGGATTTTAATTGTACTGAAAATGAGTTTTTAGATTGAAACCACACAGAGCCGCATCCAGGTTCCCAACAGGCTCGGAGACAGCTGGTCTATTCTCATGGCCTGGTGGATGTGTGGAGAAGGACACACACTGACTGCCGACAGAACACATGGTTTCACCTCAAAGAGGATTGGATTTCTTTAGCCCAACTGGATTGATTGTATTGTTTTAAGCACCACTGTAATGTTTTTAAGTCCTGTAAAATTTTACCAGTTGGTTTTACTGATCATGCTCTTGTTGTGTGTAAGGTTTTTATGAAGATTTTTGCCCCCAACATTGCATACTGGCATTTTAAGTCAGTTTTAACATTTGATAAAGGTTTCAAAGAAGCTTTAAGATTTTTCTCGGCTGCTTTTAGACAAAAGAAAAAAAAGATTTTACATGTCTTAGGCAATGGTGGGACAGTGGTAAGACAGAAAAACTATTGTGTCAGCAGTATACACTCAATGTCACTCATGACACCTGTAGATCTATCAGAGACCTGGTTTTAATAGAAAGATTATTTTATCCGAGTATGCGGATGATGTAATTGTTTTTCTTAAAAATCAGATTGACATTAATGTTTTAATTGATTTAAAAGGTGCCTTCACCCATTTATCAGCAGCAACTGGAGAAAAAGTTAAGCCCTTGCTGTTGACGATTTGCTTGGTGGCCTCCCAGTTCTGCCACAGGACATTGCATGGAAAAAAAGATGGCATCAAATGCCTGGGAGGTTTTCTTGAAAATGATGTCATGGTCCGGAGGAACTGGGAGAACGTTGGTGAAAAAATTGAAGGCAAACTGTATATGTGGAGATCGCTGCTTACTCAGTTGTCTGACACAGGGAGGGTGTTTGTGCTAAATAACCTTGTTACCTCCCTGCTTTGGCACCGATTAACCTGCCTAGATGCCCCATCAGGTTTACTGTCCCAGATCCAGAGAAAAATTGTAATTTTTTCTTGGATAACTTGCAATGGGTGCTACAAGGGGTGCTTTTTTATCCAGAGAAGAGGGGGGACAGGGCCTCATACACCTTGCTGGCAGAACTGCCACCTTTAGGTTTCAGCTTGTGCTCTTTTGTGGAGAGAAGTGGCCAGCTGCATCTTCAGGCATGTGAATAATCTGCGACTGGATTATGCTCTGTTTTTAACTAATTCAAAAAGTTTAAATTTAAGTGGGTTGTCTCTGTTTTATCAAAGTGTTTTTTTAGTCCTGGAACCTTTGTAATGCTAAACGTAAAAATGCTGACTCTCTTTTTTGACTCTTGAGGGAGCCATTGATTCATGGAGCAAGGCTGGACATCTGCACTGTGAGGACTCCTGGGTTGATGGCAGCACTCCTGACAACAAAGACACTGACTCTGCAACAACTGGTGAATGCAGCAGGACCAATACTTACAGACTCCCTGCCTGTAGCAACCTTTCTGGGTATCCGGTCTGCCAGAGTGACTCAACGGGTCCTTGAACTTTGGAGGCAGAGGCTCGATTGGACAGAAAGATGGCTTCTGGTGGACCACAGCAGAGGAGCCACTGAACCCAACCATAGTGACCCTTTCCCAGAGATCTCCATGAGTCCTGCTCTTGGTGACCTAACTGGACATTTGTTAAAAACACACAACCCCAGATAGCTGACAAAAACGCTGTACCTGAATTGTGTTAAGGTCATCAACAGAGCAGGACTGCATAGCAGACCCCCAACTGTGTGGACTGAGAAGCTGATCAGGGAAGGAGTGAGTCCACAGTGGAGAGTTCTGTACAAACCTCAAATTAATAAAATGACAGCAGATCTCCAGTGGAGAATTTTAGATGGAGCAATTGCCTCAAATGGTTTTATCTCTGTTCTTGATCCTGCTGTTTCAAACCAGTGTGACATATTATTCGGCCCAGGAAACACGCACGCAGGCTCAGGCAGATTTGAAAGCTTTATTGTTAACCACTGTGATGTGTATGGATGCGTGTGTGAGAGATGGGGATGTATTGTGGGTGGAGGATGCAGGTCAGGACAGAGCAGCACGCCGTGCAGCCAGACAACCTTGTAGTGATTGTGGTGGCTGGCGTTGGCAAGGTCCCGAGCCTGGGGGACAGCGTCCTGCTGTGCGTCTGAGGAGAAGCGGCGAGGCAGAGGAGCGGCGAGGCGAGGGAGAGTGTCTGCCGCCGGGAATCCACCTGTGCACAGGGGAAGGCTGACAGGAAAACAGGTGAGACAATAACTGACAGCTTACTTGTCGTGAAGGGGAATCAGCAGGCCTGGAGGTTAAGGAAACTGCTGAAGGTTTCAGTACGCAGGGAGACAGACGGCTCCAGGCTGCAGCTCAGGGCGAGGTGGAGTAAGTAGCTGCGCACTAACGAGATGCAGGTGTGCGCGCAGCTGAGGTGGATGCCCGTGAGCGGCGAGTGATGACACAGTGCACTTTTTGCAGTCTCCGAGAGACTGTGTTTCATGTTTTTAGTGAGTGTAAGAGGCTGACAAGGCTCTTCACTCTTTTAACAAAAGTTTTTAATTTATTTGGTGAAAAATTTTCTGTGGGTCTTTTTATTTATGGTGCAGGATATTAAATAAAATAACTGAATATTATTATTGGTGAAGCCAAGCTGGCAATACATCTTTGCAGAAAAAATAAAGTCCAAGGCAAACCAGTTCAAGAACCAGCCTCTGTGTGGCGCTGCAACATCCGGTCCAGACTGAGACTGAAGTTCAGCTTTTTTAAGATAACTGGGAACGTGGATGGTTTTAGGCAAACATGGTGTTATAGAGACATCCTCTGTAGTATATGTGATGATGAACTGTGTGTTGCACATTTTTCAGTTAACTGATTCATGTGTTCAGCATGTTTTAAAACATTTTTATGCACTTTTGCTTTACTATTTGTCTTGATGTCCTTGTAAATATGTAAATAAAATGTTTTTTTGTAAAAACCAATCAAATCAAAAATCTTCTTCTTCTAACAGTGAGATTTCCATATCTACATGATGTCTGTAACACTCTATCTGGTCATTACTCTATAAGGAGTTCTGAACAATCTGCTTCTTCAGACAGTGAGATTTCCATGTCTACATGATGTCTATAACACTTTATCTGGTCCCACTCTACATACTTCAGGTCACCACTCTGTTGTCTTCTTCTTTTTCGATGCAACATTTTTTTTTTTTTTTTGTTACTTATTTGTACCCGTAGGTAGATTTGGTTTGCAGTCTGGTGACAAGCCACCGGCTGCTGGCCGCTGCTTGCGCGAGCGCCCTAAACCTACATGTTTTTGGTATGCGGGAGGAAACCGGAGAAATCCCGGAGTAAACCCACGCAACACGGGGAGAACATGCAAACTCCACACAGCTCACTGTTGGTCGGGGGCTGGGATCGAACCCACGATCTCATGATCCCCGCGATCCCCCGGCCGAGGGTAAAACTGTGCTGCCACAGTGCTAAACCACTGCGCCACCGTGCAGCCCGTGTTCAAAAAAAAATGTTCCAAAAAAAAAATCTCCTCGTTTCAGACGGCTGTGTTGTTCACAATCATGCCTCTGACGTACTGCTCGAACAACAGGTGTTTCATGATAGAGATATTATTCACCACAGACACAACAGATCTATATAGAGTGAAACAACATAGTCCGGTAGGTGGCGGTAATACACATGTAAGCTGGTTGCCAACCGCCAATCAAATCTAAAAGTAGAAGACACAGAGTTTTCTTGAATTATATATAGAGTGATGTTCATTATTGAAGTATGTGGCGGTAATGCACCTGTAAGCTGGTTGCCAACTGCCAATAAAATCTAAAAGAAGAAGTAGAAGAAAAGAAGAAGAAGTAGAATCTTCACAGCATCTTTTCTGATGTGCAGCAGTTCTCCTCACTCTATTGCTCTCCATCTCGTGGGTCTCCTTGCCACAGTGTGTGCCTGTGTGTGTGTCTGTCTGTGTGTGTACCCTACGCTGCTGAAGGGTCTCCTCTTGTCTCAGATGGCTGTGTTGTTCACAGTCACGCATCCAACATGCTGCTCGAACCTCAGGTGTTTCATCTTCACGGCATCTTTTCTGTCATGCAGAAGTTCTCCTCACTCTATTGCTCTCCATCTTGTGGATGAAAACCTCCGAGCACCCCCCCCCACCCCCACCCGGCCCATGTCCCACCCACTTTTTTAAGGAGGAAACTGTTTCTTCCAGGAAAACCTCCGACAGTAGAAAGAAAAGAGGAAGATTGGAACCGCATTTGCGTCTGCGTTTGACTGGCGGTAGGATTGATTTGTTTGTGGCGGATAACAATAACTGTGAGCAGTCTGTAACATTATGGCATCTATCTGTGATGAGTACGACCAAGATCAGGTGGGCTGGACATTATCCAGGCCTGGGGGCCGGAAAAGAGCAGCTAGGGGGGCACCAAAACTTAAAAGCAGCTCAGATGAGAGTGATGTGAGAGGAAGTAACAATGCAAAGAAAACACAAACTGGCCAAAATGGATGGCAGTTTGAGGATGTAGGGAATGACTGCAAGGTTGTCATTGAGTTCAATCAGGGTGGGAGGCACTATCACCTAGTTAAGCTAACAAAAGCAATTGAGAAAGAAATTGGGAGATTTAAGTTTGCAAACTTCTTGAAGAATAGCTGGATGTTAATTCATGCCACAAGTAAACAACAGCAACAGAAAATACTGGTGATGACTATGGCTAAATGGAGAACGAATGAAGGTGCATGTTCCTGGCGCGACAGCTAACTTGAGGGGAGTTATATCAGGTGTCCCTTTGTGCATGTCTATGGAAGAAGTGAAAAATGAGATCCAGGGAGGTAAGGTTAAGGATGTGAAAAGGCTACAGAGTAAAAAAGAAGGCTTGCTGAAGGACACACAGTCTGTAATGATTCAGTTTGAGGAAACACTCCCTAAATCAGTCCTAATAGGATACATGTATTTCAGTATCAGAGAATACGTCCCAGAGCCACTCAAATGCTACAAATGTCAAAGGATGGGTCACACTGCTCAGCAATGTAGGGGGAAGCTAAGATGTGCTAGATGTGGAGGGGAGCATGAATATGGTAAATGTGACAAGGACGCCAAAGTAAAGTGTTGCAACTGTGGGGGTGAGCACAGTGCTGCATATGGAGGATGTGTTGTGCAGAGGGAAGCTAGAAAAGCCCAGGAAATCAGAATAACTAAGAAAATCTCGTATGCGCAAGCTCTAAAGACAGAGAGGCAGGAATAGTCAGAAACACAGCAGGCCTTCCTCAAAGAAGTGCAGTTCAAATGGAAGCCCAGCAATCAACGGGTCCCATGCAAGCACCGGATCGTGCAGCTGCAAGGAATGTTTGTGTTCACAAATGCAAAATGGATGATGACACATTGATAGTTAAGAGGACAAATTTTATAGCTTTTATCTGCTACACCATGAATGTTGCTGCACAGCTACAGAAGAAAAGTGACAGAATCAAAACCATTGTGGAAGCAGCAGAAAACTTCCTAGATGTGAAAGATAATACAGCTGACCAGATTCATGCTTTATTGAAAGCTGAAAATGGGAAGACAGCACATGCTGAAACAAGACCTTAATTATGGTACTACACATACTACAGTGGAATGCGAGGAGTCTTATAACAAATGGACAAGAACTCAAGAAGCATCTTTACGAACTAGAAGTTGTTCCACATGTAGTGTGTGTACAGGAGACATGGCTTCAACCTCACTTAGATTTTGTTATTCCAGGATACAGTTCAATCAAACAGGATAGAATTAACACTGTAAATGGAGGAGGATGTGCCACTTTCATTAAAGATGGTCTGGCGTATAGGATGATTCCCTCCCCTGAGGATATAGAGTGTAATATTATTGAAATATGTAGGCCAAATGGACAAGGAAATATTAAGCTGATTAATTATTGCAACCCATGTAGGAAGTTAACAGCAGATATTTTCAGTGCTATGGCAGGGGAAGGGCATATGAACGAGGTATGGTGTGGAGACTTTAATGCCCACAATAGCTTGTGGGGAAGCACACATACAGATAACAATGGAAATGTTGTGGAAGAGATGTTAGATGAAAGATCGTTAATTTGTCTAAACAGTGGTTAAGGTACCAGGGTGGATGTGCATAGGGGCACATTATCATGTATTGACCTGATTCTGGTATCAGATTTTTTAGTGAGCACCTGTGAATGGACGGTTATGAACAGGACAACTATGGGAAGTGATCACTTCCCAATACTTACAGTAATTAAAACTGAAGTATGTATACAAGGGGGAAGATGTTTTACAAGATGGTGTTTTGACAAGGCAGATTGGGAAAAATTTAGGCAATACTGTGTTCAATGGTGTCATTTGGTAACATTAGAAGGTGGCATAGAAGAGTGTTCAAGTCAGGTAACCAATCATATTCTGAATGCTGCAATAGCAAGTATACCTAAGAAAACAACACAGGGTAGGAAGAAGGTTGTACCCTGGTGGAATGACAAATGTAGTATTGCAATAAAAGAGTGAAACAAGGCATTCAGACAGCTGAGGAAGAATATGACTAGTGAAAACTTAATAGAGTATCAAAAGAAAAGGACAGTAGCTTGAAGGATTATTAAAAACAGGAAAAGGTCAACATGGGCAGAATTTTGTTCCACCCTTGGTAGGAAAACAGAATAAGGTGATGTCTGGGGTATGTTTAAATAAATGATTGGGAAAAGGGTATCAGTTAAAATGCCAGCTTTAGTAGATGGAGACAAGATGGCTGTATCAGACAAAGAAAAGGCAGAAGTCCTAGGTAGAGCATTTGCAGCAGTGCATAGAGGAGCCCATCTTGGTGAGAGCCATAGATAGGCAAAGGCAGCATAAACTCAGAGAAAATGCAGACTTAAAAAAATGAAGTGAAAGAGGACATGACTGTGTTAGACCTCGAGCTCACAATGTCAGAGCTTAAGAGAGCTTTGCAAGATAGTGGATACACAGCTCCAGGATATCATCAGTTAAACTATGCTATGTTCCGACAGTTGCCTAGGCAAGCAATGCAACTGGTGCTGAAATTGTTTACCAGGATATGGAAAGAGGGGGTTATCTCAAGTGGGTGGGAAAAGGCTGTAATTTTACCATTAAAAAGCCAGGGAAAGATCCAGCTCATCCACACAACCACCGGCCAATAGCATTAATGTCACATTTAGGGAAATGGATGGAGAAGGTGTTAGTTTACAGACTCTCATATATGTTAGAGCAAAAACGATTAATAAACGGCTATCAGAATGGCTTTAGAAGAGGAAGATCCACAGTGGATGCTCTAGTTAGGGTAAGTAATGATATTGAAAAGACCATCAAAATGAAAGAAGTAATGGTTATAGTTTATCTAGATATTGAAAAGGCTTATGACTCACTGTGGAGGGTCTTCTTATGAAATTGAATAAAATGGACATTGGTGGTAGGATGTATAATTGGATAATGGATTTTTTTTTTAACACACAGGACAATTAGGGTTAAAGTAGGATCAGAAGTTTCTAATGACTTTGAAATAGAAAATGGTGTTCCTCAGGGGAGTGTGATAAGCCCTGTTTTATTCAATATAATGATTAATGACATGTTTGAGAATCAAGAGGGATCCATCGAACCAGTAATATATGCAGATGATGGAGCCATATGGACGAGGGGAAGAAATGAGAAATTTGTGTTCAAAAACATCAGGAAAGCAATGGAGGAAGTGGGAAAGTGGTCATATGACTGGGGATTTAAATTTTCAAACAGTAAAACCTGCTATATAACTTTCACAAAAAAACACAGAACTAGTACAGAACCATTAACATTATATAATCAACCAGTAGAGAAAGTCAGTGAGTTCAAATATCTAGGACTGTGGTTTGATAGTGCATACACATGGAGAGTTCATGTTGAAACTCTGGAGAAAAAAGGTAAAAAGTCATTAATCTCATAAAAGCTGTAGCTGGACACAAATGGAGTGCAGATAAACAGGCATTAATTGACATTTACAGAGCACTAATGCGATCAACAGTAGACTACAGATGGATGATTTATGGAGCAGTGGCAAAGACGACTCTTGAAAAAATAGACAAAATGCAGCATATAGCGCTTCGCCTGTGCATTGGAGCCGTCAAAACAACACCAAACAATGCAGTTTTAATAGAAGCAGGAGAAATGCCACTGGATTTGAGAAAACATAAACTTGCATTATCATACTGGGTCAAGCTGAAAGGAAGTGACGAAGCAAATATTTCAAAAACAACTCTACAAGAATGCTGGGAATATTCTAATTTCCAGGAACATGGGTTTGGGTGGACAATTGAAAGAAGGACCAGAATGTATGGGCTGCACACTATTGATATAGCTAACACCAGTCCAGTGAGTAATGTTCCCCTTGGCTGTTTCCGGGAATAGAAGTAGACGCTAGTCTGCTAATGAGGAAAAAGGATTGGCATATGAGTGAAGTTGGTGTTAAAACAAGCATTTACCTCAGGAACAACTACTATAACTTCTTGCAGCTCTATACTGACTGTTCAAAGAATAAAGAGGGCTCTGTTGGAGTTGGAGTATACATCCCAGAATTTAAAGTGACCATCGGAAAAAGACTCTCCAACAATACATCCGTGTTTACAGCAGAGATGGTGGCAATAATTATTGGTTTGCAGTGGGTGGAGGAGGTCAGACCGGACCGGGTGGTGGTGTGCACGGATTCACTTGCAGCGCTAAAAACCAAGCAGACACTAAAATCTACAAGGGAAGACCTGGTGATTGAGCTATATCACAGTTTATTTAGGGTACACAGGGGTGGTGAAGTTCAGTTTTGTTGGGTTCCTGCACATGAAGGGTTGAAAGGGAATGACTATGCAGACAAATTAGCAAAAAGTGCTCTTGGAAAAGAAATAACTATACCATTGTCTCTTGGAAAAGGTGAAGGGAAAGCAGTAATCAAGAAAAAAGGAACTGAGCTATGGCAAAAAAGATGGGATGAAGATCATAAAGGTAGATTGTATTACAAAATACAAAAATCTATTGCTATAAAGAATTTCATAACAAACAAAAGGAGGGAAGACATCATTATGGCAAGACTCAGACTGGATCACATACGTTTAAATGGCAATTTATTCACCATGGGGAAAAGTGAAAGTGACAAATGTAGAGAATGTGGAATAAAAGAAAATGTCGAGCACATCTTATTACACTGTCATGAATACGGAAATGAAAGACAGATAATGGAAAATGAAGTTCGAGAAGCCGGTAGGGAATGGGATTTAACTGGGATTCTGGGAACAGATGGAGATGGAGAGGCAAAACGAATCACGAGGAGGGCTCTTTTCTCTTTTTTAAATAACACAGGATTAAGTCATAGAATTTAGGGGTCGGGCTTAGATGACATAATGTTACACACTCTTGTACAGTAGGTGGTGGTATGCACCTTTCAGTTTGCTATCCGCCAGTAACCAAGAGAAGAAGAAGAAGCAGAAGAACTTCCGACAGCAACACCAAAACCACCCTTCTGCTGACTGAAAGAAACAGCAGTCGGAAACAGGAAGGGGCCGATTACTAAAAACAGAAACAGAATGGAGACGAGATTGTTGATTTCCATCACTAACAGTGCTGGGGAGAACCAAGACATCTGGAAGAAACCGCAAAAACAATTTTTTTTTTTTAAATTCTGTCACGTAGGCACTGGGACAGAGATGAGTGGTTCACTCGTCATTCATTGGGGGTATAAAGCAGCACAGCTTCCACATCCAGGTGATGAAGCGTTTAAAGGCACTTTTTTTCTTTTTTGTCATCTTCTCCTCATCCCCCCCGGGGTCTGGTGTGGTGGACAAAAGGTTTGTGTGCTTCTCCTTGCCATTAACAGTGGTCTCCTTTGTGTCTGGAGTACTTTTCTTGTAGAGTTTTTGTTCCACTTTGGGAGGTGTTTTTGGCTTTATGATCACAGAGGTTGCTGCTTCCATTGGTTGGCCCTTTACTATTAGACTTTCTCCTGCTTCAACTGCTGGGATGGTTTCACATAAATCTTCCTGAGGTTTTCCTGGTCCTATGATATGAAATAGACCTGGTTCCTGTACCTAGGTGGCTTCTCCACTACTTTCCTGAGTAGTTTCTGACACTCCTACCTTAGTGGTCCCTTTTGAGTCCACTGCCTGGTAGTTTCCTTGCTTCAGTTTCTGGCTGGTGTCTGGTTCAGTTATTTGACTGGGACTAATTGTTCCTCTTGTGATATATGGGAGTGTGAGGACTTTGCTGGGTGTGATCTTCTCACTGAAACCCAATCGACGCATTGCTTTTAGCAGATCAATGCAGTCTATCCTTTCTTCATCCTCCACCAAATTAAGGTTCACCAGTGAGAGCCTGTTCAAATCGTCCTGGCAGTCTAGAGTAAGTGTAGGAGGGGTAACTTGCTCACCGTAGTACTCCTCAAGTGTCTTTAATCTCCAGATGTCAGAAAGTTCCTTACAAAAATACATATAGGTGTATTTTCCATTCTCTAGCATATGCTTTGGAGGTAGTCCCAAATAAGCAATGACACATTGCACTGTGTTAAATTCATTTTCTGCATTAAAGAGTAACTCATACAGCAGTAACTCCCAGAGACCACATGTCGATGGCCTCTGAATGTTCACATCCCACCATCATTTCTGGAGTCTGGAAACACGACACTTGGCAACAGTCTCCCTTTCTTACTGCAGAGGTTTTCAGAGACCATCCAAAACCCACCAGTTTCACCCTGAGAGGCCTCTCTTTGCAGTTTACCACCATGATGTTATCTATCTGCAGGTCTGCATGGATCACTCCCACCTTCTTCAGAGCCTGGAGTGCCATTACCATCTGCTCGACTATTTCTCTGACTTCATACAAGTCCAGAGGCAACTCATCTCTGCAGCACACCATATACCTGACATAGTAAGTTCCAGCAACTCAAAGTCAAAAACCACTAATTTGCTCTTCAGATTGACCGGCTCGATGAAGCGGACAATATTACACATGTCCAAGTTTTTGACAAGGGCTTACATGTGGAGCTCATTTTTTATTAAGCGGTCTGATGCAAGAATTTTAACGGCCACCGTTTCACCTGTGTTGTTCTTTTTACACTGCATGACATTTGAAAGGCCTCCATATCCTAGAAAGGTCTCCAGCATGTAGTTGAAGGTAAAGGGTATAAAAGGCTGTTGATGTTGCCAGGGTGGTCGCCAGAATCCATTGATGTCCACATTGTGAAGAGTGTTGTCTTTGCTAAAGACTGCTGTGCTGATTCGATTACCTGACCAACTGTCAGGGAACTGCAAAGAGTTTAAGCAAACAATCTGTGACTCAAAGTGGAACAAATACTGAGAAAATATCAGAAAACCATTTAAATTATCACTCTATATTCTTCTTCTTTTAGATTTAATTGGCAGTTGGCAACCAGCTTACAGGTGCATTACCGCCACATACCCCACTCTACAGCATCACTCCATATCATCACTGGTCTTCTTCTTCTTTTAGATTTTACTGGTGGTTGGCAACCAGCTCGCAGGTACATTACCACCACTGACTTGATTATCACTCTATATCTTTGTATAAGTAGTTCTTATAAGGAGTTCTGAACAACTCCTTATGTGTGAAAAAATTATCCGTCCTCATGTGAGGAATGGCTGCCTCTGTGGTGCCGTTGCAAACCACTATTACTTCAAGAAATCTCTGTCTGTGTGTCTGTGTGGCTGTCTGTGTGTCTGTCACAACCATAGGACTCGCTAAAATATCATACAATCGCCAATGATGTGCCTATGATCTCTACATGATGTCTATATGACATCATATAGACACCATAGTATAGAGTGATTCAAGAAAATCTGTGTGTCTGTGTGTGATCAAAGGAAGGCATCACTCACGATCATAGGACATCAAAGATGAAAGGCAGGCATCACTCACGATCATAGGACTCACTATGACATCATCAAAGATCAAAGGCAGGCATCACACATGCTGACTCACGATCATATGACATTAAAGATGAAAGGCAGGCATCACTCAAAATCATAGGACTCGCTATTGCATCATCAAAGATAAAACGCAGGCATCACTCATGATCATAGGTCTCACTTTGACATCATCAAAGATCATTGGACTCGCTATGCCATCGTCAAAGATCATAGGATTCACTAGGACATCAAAGGCAGTCATCACTCACGATCATAGGACTCACTATGACAGCGTCAAAGATCATAGGACTCGCTATGACACCATCAAAGATCAAAGGCAGGTATAACTGAAAGTGCTGACATGCATGCTTGCTTACACCCTTGCTTTCTCCTGCTTTCTACTGGAATGCAGAAATACTTGCTTATACTTGGTTTCTGCGGGGATGCACAGGTATGCATGGGCATGCACAGGTATGCACTAGTTTAAATCATTTATAGAGGACATGAAAAGCTATTGTCATACATACATCATAGGCACATCATAGGATCAGTGATGCCTGATGTCATAGCTGCCATTAACAATTCCTGTCTGTCACAATGTCACAATCATAGGACTCGCTAAAAGATCATAGGACTCACTGTGAGATCAAAGGCAGGCATCACTCATGATCATAGGACTCGCTAAGACATCATCAAAGATCAAAGGCAGCCTTCACAGGTCAAAGGAAGTCATCACTGAACAAGTGGTGACGTCAAAGATCAAAGGTAGGTTCCACCAGGCTTACTGTTGCCATGGAAACAATGTCAAAGATCAAAGACAGGCATCACTGTGGTAACTGATGCCATGGTAACCATGTCAATGCGAGTGGTGACGTCAAGTATCAATGGCCGGTTTCACCATGGTTACTGTTGCCATGGTAACCATATCAAAGATCAATGGCAGGCATGAAGAATAAATACTGGCTTATACTTGAATACTTGGCTTCTACGGGCATGAACGGGTACCATGTCAAAGATCAAAGGAATGCATGCAACAGAAATGCTTACACTTGCTTTCTACATGCATGCAGAAATACTTGTTATACTTGGTTTCCACGGACATGCACGGGTATGTATGAGTGACCATAAAAGGAGCTGTTTGCATGTAACCATGTCAAAGATCAAAGGAAGGAATCACTGTGGTTATTGTGGCCATGGTAACAGTAACTTTCTATGGGCATGTAGAAATGCTTGCTTACACCTGCTTTCTCCGGGCATGCAGAAAATCTTGCTTACTCTTGGTTTCTACGGGTATGCACGAGCATGCATTAGTTGAGCTGAAATATTTAACTAGTGATAGCAAGTCATAGCGAGTCCTATGATCTTTGGTGATGTCATAGTGAGTCCTATGATCGTGAGTGATTCCTGCCTTTGATCGTTGATGATGTCATGGTGAGTCCTATGATCTTTGATGTAATACCACTCTTTCAGTGATGCCTGTCTTTGATCTGGTATGCTTTCCTTTGATCTTTGACAAGGTCATAGCGAGTCCTATGATCTTTGATGTCATAGCATAGAGTGAAATACCAAAAAATACAATTGAAAAGTGGAGATATAGGCTGAGTTTGAAATGTTCACTCATTCACTCACTCCCTACTCGCTATATAGTGAATTTAGATATAGAGGACTATAAAGTAACCTCAATATAACAATAAAATTAACCGCTTTCGGACAGTACTAGCTTTTTTTCGCGGCACAGTTAATGATGTCATCACGTGAGACGGTAAAACCAAACAAACTAATGGTGGTAAAAAAAAAAAAGGAATAGCTGCATGTACTTTGTAGTAAATATGAATTAAATCAAATCGTTTTTGCTTATCTAATAGATATAAATACCTTAAGGTAGTTTATGTTGTAATGAGAAGCTCTCCTCTCACTCCTTTGGCTGTGCATTGCATTATTGGATATATTGGCTAATGTAGTGACCATCCGTTGTAAACTACTTTTCAAAATGCATTGTGGGATATTTTGAGTGTACTATATAGTGAATAAAATTTTCACTTAAGATTTCGAACAGTACTACAAGATGGCTGATTCACTATATAGTACACTATGTGGGGAAGGAGTGAACATTTCGAGCACAGCAATAGAGTGATGATTTAGGATGAAGTATGTGGCAGTAATGCACCTGTAAGATGGTTGCAATCCGCAAATCAAATCTTCTTCTTCTTCTTTTATATTTGATTGGTGGTTGGCAACCAGCCTACAGGTGCATTACTGCCACACACTTTATACTGTATATGTCTGTTTTTCTGTGTGTCGGTTTTTCCTCGTAACTTTGTGATGTGTTCCTCATAGCTTTGTGATGTTTTCCTCATAGCTTTGAGATGTTCTTCTACTTTACTCTCGTATATGGGTCTCTGTAGTCCGTATCTGCGGCTCATCTCACTATTCTTCTTTTACACTTGATTGGCGGTGGATCCACCAGCCCATGATTTCTGGGACCTTGAAGATCCCATTGTAGCCCCTTAATGCCAAGATGTGTTTCTGATGGTTTCACAATGATTTTTAATTTTTCTGTTTTCTTGGAAGTCTTCACAGTGCAGTTTATCACATCTACCACAAATAAGACAAAATGATTTTCCTTCAAAACCAGAATATCTTCCTTAATTCTACTGCATGCACTGCAAGTCTGCACACTTTCCCTGTTCGAGTCCACTCCCACTTTTTAGCTGACACCTTTTTTGCAGCTTCTGCATATGTTAATCCCTGGAAGACTTATCTGCTTAATTTCTGGTGCTCTTTTGCTGACTTCACAACTTCGATGTGCAGAACTATGTTCACCACTGCAGTTACAGCACTTTAATTTGGCTCCTCTTTCACACTTGCCATATTCATGTTCACCGGAGCATCTGGCACATCATTGTCTACCTTTGCATATTGCTGTTACATGACCATACTTTTGACATTTGAAACATCTGAGTGGAGGAAGAACATAAAATCTGACTTCAATCCTCATGTAGCCAATATACACCTTACTTGGCAGTCTTGTTTCATCAAATTTTAACATTACTGACACACTATCACATGTTTTGTGATTTCTATTAGCTTTAAACCTCCATAACGCCCTCACTTTTGCTCCAGTTAAGTTCCTCATTATTGAATCAGTTGAGACAGCCGTTGAAATGCCCAATATCACTCCTCTCATTGCCTCATTTCGTTCCAATCATGAACACTGCACATTTTTTTCCCTCCATCTTAGTGACTCTGATTGCTTTTCCTTGTTGAACACTATCTTTACATGTAACCAGCAGCAAACCACTATGAAGAACCCTTGCATTTAAAACTTCTCAAAGTAATCCATTAATTGCATTTGTGAGCTTAATTGGGTTCCACTCACAAAACGATGCCCCTTCCTCAGTAAGTTTAATGATTACTTTCCACTCCTTCTGTTAATTCCGGGATCGTTCATCCTCTGATTCCTCAGCACTTGATAACGGTCTTGATTGAGTTTTTTGACGTCTACGTTTGCTTCTTTTAGACTCTGACATAATGCACGGCCCAGGAGACACACACGCAGGCTCAGGATGGATTTAACAGCTTTATTAGCAACAAGGAAGTGTATGGCTGCGTGTCTGTAGAATAAAAATGTATTGGTGGTGGCGTCTGCGTCAGGCACGGGGGCAGGAGGCCTTACAGCCGGACAACCCTGTGGGAGAGAGCAGAGGGAGAAGGGTAACGGGCACCACACCAATACAGGGAATAATGATGGTAGCTGGCTTACTTGGTTATGACAGGTGGCTGGCGTCGACAAGGGCGAAGCCCGGGAGACAGCGACCTGCGGAACCTGTGGCAGCAGCGTATAGCCAACGGTGAGGTGATGAAGTCCGCCGCCGGGAATGTCCACCTGTGCACAGGGGAAGGCTAGAGGAGAGAGGTAAGGGGAGCTTACCCAAGATATCTTCACTAGTTGGTTTGAGATCCGTAGTAGCAAAGGGGCCGAAGTAAAGAGACGGCTTCAGGCCGAAGCCCAGGGCAGAGTGGATTAAATACCTCGCCGCTGACGAGGAGCAGGTGTGCGCGCGGCTGGCGCCGCTGATAAGCAGCGAGTCATAACAGACTCCACCATGCTCCAAACTTCCTCTCCCCCTTTTCCCACCTCCATTCCTCCTAGTTGAACTATATCCACCGCTTCCAGATTTTCAGGACTGCGATCACAGCTCTTCCCTTATATCGCAAATCAAATCTAAAAGAGGAAGAAGAAGAAGAAGAAGAAGAAGAAGAAGAAGAAGAAGAAGAAGAAGAAGAAGAAGAAGAAGAAGAAGAATCCTTTGATCTTTGATGCTGTTAGCAAGTCTAGCAAGTCCTATGATCTTTAAGCGAATCCTATGAGAGTGAGTCCTTTGATCTTTGATGATGTCATAATGCTATGGTCGTGACACACACACAGATTTCTTGAAAGATCTCTAAAGGCCCTTAGTATCGCCTTAGCCTTACTTACTTCTACTCTACTCACTTTCTCGCTATTTCCACTGTACCCAGCACGCTTTAACCGACACTATTTTCGTGCCAGTTAAGAGGCAGGGTATAACCGTGCGAAAGCGAGCTGAGATGTGACGTCAATCGACTGCTAGCCGCTGATTGGTCAGGGCGTAACGTCACAAAAGCGCCCGTCTTCGTTGAAATCTTTATGACCGCCATTTGCAATCACGGACTAACTCGGTCACGGAGTAAATACGATATTAATACAGACAGTGTTGTAGGTTTTGCGGAACTCTACACCGTGGTCCAACGAAGAGGTGCGGAGTTTTCTCTGCTTGGTGGCAGATACACAGTGAGGAGTGACCCGTTGGCTGGCCAGCATACAACCAGACTATAGACAAGCTGAAGACGAATGTGAGAGAACCATCGATGGTGAGTGATTTGTAATAATGTGCATCTGTTCGCTTATTTATCCTGTTGGTGGTAAGCTCACTTTTTTTGAGCCATACAGCGCCGTTTTTTGCTGGCTAACTCGTTTTAGCTAATGAGTTTTTGCTAGTAGCTAGCTAGTACCAACTGCTGATTCGCGCTTGTTTTCTCCTAAATATTCGCTTGTGAGAGCAAAACGATGAAATATGTTAATCCTGGTTAAAGTCCTGGTTTTTGTTTTGTATTGCACTTTAGTGCTGCGCATTAAATTGTGTGCAATTTAATGCCGTTTTGTGCTGGCTAACGAGTTTTAGCTAACGAGTTTTGGCTAGTAGCTAGCTAGTACCAACTGCTGATTCGCACTTGTTTTCTCCTAAATATTCGCTTGTGAGAGCAAAACGATGAAATATGTTAATCCTGGTTAAAGTCCTGGTTTTTGTTTTGTATTGCACTTTAGTGCTGCACATTAAATTGTGTGCAATTTAATGCTAGAATGAGTTTCCACATGCCAGGGTTAGCCTCGCTGTTTATATTGAATACTGGTGAGACCACAGGAGCCAAAATCTCAACAATATAAAAGTGCTTTTTCAAACCAGTGATTTATAAAGTCATTCATATAATTTTCTAAAGCGCCAGAAAGAGAAATCCATATATTATATTGATTCATTACACAGACAGTGATATATTTCAAGCATTTATTTATTTTAATTTGGATGTTTATGGCTTACAGCCCCTGAAAACCCCAAATTCAATTTGGCAAAAAATTATAATATTACATAAACTTTTAAAAAATAGTTTTTAAATAGAAATGCTGGCCGCTGAGGTGTTGGTTAATATGGGCTGTAGCCATAATCATCAATATTAAAATAAACACTTTCAATATATCACTGTCCCTGTCCCTGTAATGAATCTATATATGAGTTTCACTTTCTGAAATGAGTGACAAAAATATTTAACTTTTTCATGATATTCTAATTTTTGAGATGTGCCTGTATAAGTGTTGAACTTGCTTGAAACTAACTACCATCCATTTCTGTCGTTCATCTAGGGAGGAGGGAATCAGCCGCTCAACAACGGACGTTGCCACTGTATAAAGTACTGAAATCCTTTGCTTTTATAGTTAAAGTGTCAAAACCAAAGTAGCACAATTTCCACTTAATATAAAAGGGATTGAACTGAGATTTATTTGGTTGTGTGAGTATTAATTACAGAATAATTTAAAAAGACTGGTGCATCAACTGTAAAATAAACCACTTGTTAATGTATTTTTTTTTTTTTTGTCAGATCACTTGTGTGATCCTTTGTGAGTTATGTTCATAACTGTATCTTTTGGGGAATGGCAGTTGTTCAGTCATCCATATAATTTAGTTTATATGTGTAGTTTATACTCTATCATCAATAAACTCATGCAGTAACAGGACACATTACAAATATTTGAGACCCATTGTAGTGCATCCTTTTATATTTTAGCAATAAAAGTACAAAACACCACCCACACTTGAAGCCAGGGCAAGAAGAGACACTTTTACATTCCAGACGAACTTTTATTGATAAAAACTCCATATTTTGACTGAGCGACTCCATACTCTGTGGTGCACACCTTCAGTTACAGTACTATATTCCATTCAAGTGAATGTATTAATTCATTCTTATTGCTGAGGCCACAGTAAAAGCAGATGATTTTAAATGTAACCCAGCCCTTGTAAAATCGACTTTACATCAGTGCAGCTACATGAAAATTGTGGTTAAATACAACAGCAAAGTACTTTATTGTCACATTGGAATTGGAATCGCTGCTGTTTTGTTTTTCTTTTGAATTCTTGGATGGAATATGGGTGGGCAATATAAGCTGCAGCTTCAGCCATCACCCATTTCAGATAACCTATGTTGAACTGTATAATCAGAGGAGTTATTGTTTAATTCAACCTTATTAGATTTTTTTTCCCCTTTGTTATATTATTCTATTTTCTTTTAATCCACAGGTGTCAAACTCATTCCATGGAGGGCCAAGACCCTGCAGGTTTTACCTCCACCCAGTGTCTTCAACAGGTGATTTCTCTGAATTTCTTCCTACTGATTGCTGATCAGTGAAAACACCCGCTGAAGAGACTGGGTGGAAGTAAAACCTGCAGGGTCTTGGCCCTCCATTGAATGAGTTTGACACCTTTATTTCGGATAGATTAAAATTTAATCTAGACCTTGCGTCACTATTTACAGAGATGCAGGCCTAAGATCTGCTGATCTGAGACCAGTGTGAGCTGCACATCCCAGCTGCTGAGTGACCCAGTCTTACAGTTTGAGTTTTGCACATTTTGAATAATCTGGAATTTGCTGCTGATTGTAATAAACAATTTAGTGACATGTGTTTGCATCATGATTTCTATTTTTGTCTGTTAATACACTGGTTGGAAAAGAGTCAATAGTACAAACCATTAATGGGTGACCTTGAAAATAATGGCTAATTTTTAAGAAATTTATGTCACATGGTGGTAACCTTCACATATAAAAAAGAGACATCTGCAAAAACTTCAGAGGTTTGTCAGTGCAATACTACATGGATGCATGTATAGTACATTGTTGATGCAGAGAATATATATTTCTACAGTATATGTATCTAGTAAATCAAGCATTTTCCATGTAATCTTGTGACTGCATTATTTTAATTGCTTTTAATCCTAGATCAAGTTTGCTTTGGCCTAAAATGCATCATAACTGTCAAACACATCTTATTATACCTAACTCAGTACTGTTTATTTTTTGAATATACATTTTGTGGCTAATATAGTTATTGACCTGGCGATCAAGTTGTGTCAGCTGTTCATTTTTTGCTATGACACCATCTCAGACTCAGTGCAGCTGAAGCAGGTACATCCATGATGTCTCAACAGTCCATGATTTTCACGCAGATCAGAGCAATTTTTTTCCCACAATATTTTTATTGAACCTTTTTTTTTTTTTTTTACAAACAGCACACACAGTCAGACACTAACACAAAAGTAATTTAAAAACTAAAAAGAACAATAACAAAATAACAAAAAAAGGGTAACAAAAACAAAAACCATTAACAAAAACAAGTCAACAACAATGCTCCTCTGTTTAGTCTAGGTAATCTATTACATAAGAATACATAATATACATTCACCAGCTTGGAATTTGCAAGGTCCACATATATCATTCACCTTCTTCTTCAGAAGTTATGTTTAATTTCTTTACAAAATCAATGAAAGGACTCCATATATTCTCAAACACATTTTCCTTTGATTTCAGTATGTATGTTATTGTTTCTAGTGGAAGGTTGGTAACATCTGTCTTAACCACTGAGTCACATCTGGTCTATGAGTTTTTCCACAGTAATGCAATACATTTTTTGGCATTAAGCAAACTGAGGTCTATGAATGTTCTTTCACTCTTATTAAAGTTATGTTTTTCTGGATACAGACCCAACAAAAACAGTTTAGGGTTCAATGTGATTTGTTTTTAAATTATTTTTTCAATTGTTACCCTCACCTATTCCCAAAACATTCTGATTTTTCTACATTCCCATAAACAGTGAAATAGGGTTCCTTTACTTAGATCAGAGCAATTTTTTGCACAGGAAATAAACCAGACATTCTTAAGCTCTACAACCACTGATCGTTTGTGAAGCTGTATTGACATCAGTTGACAGGCTGTGCATGAACGCCAGACTGACCGTTTGAAGTGGTAATTTTCCCACAACAGAGCCATCTGAAACACACACAGCGTACATATTTTAGTACCTAACAGTGATAACTTGCAGAAATTACAGTGTAGTACGACGTACTTATAGCAAACTAGCATTAGCAACATTAGCTTACCATCACATATGACCTAGTTTGTATCCTCAGGTCTTCGGCTGTCTCCAGAAGCTGCAGAACTATTCCAGAGTATTTCGTCTCACTGCCTGTACCCTTGTCTGACGGTCCTTTTTGGCATTTACGGTGAAAAAAGCCACAGACCGAGGAGTCGCCTTGTAAAGCCGCCATGTTGTGTTTGGCTTGGGTCGCGTGTTTTACGTCACGGGAGTGTGGCGCCGCCTTGCTGTAAAAAAAATCCCGCCCACCACAGCTTAACCCCGCTTTTACCGGCTGCTATGGAGACACAACCACGGCCGAAACGAGTAGTAACGAAACGAAACGAGGCGAGGCGAACTGGGCTAGTGGAAAAACGGCATAAGTTTGTTCAGAACTCCTTATAAGAACTCCTTATAGAGTAATGACCAGATATAGTGTTATAGACATCATGCAGACATGGAAATCTCACTGGAAGAAGAAGAAGAAGAAGAAGAAGAAGAAGAAGAAGAAGAAGAAGAAGAAGAAGAAGAAGAAGAAGAAGAAGAAGAAGAAGAAGAAGAAGAAGACTTTTAAAAAAGGCTTTATTGTACATTCCAAAAATGCAAAAAGACCACTATCACTGGCCCAAGTGTGTCACATCTCAAAAGTGCAAACATAACTCATCCCCCTGATCCACAGAGATGTGAGGTGCTTTTTCAGGCGGAAGCGTTTTCTTTCATCCAGGAGGTCAACACCAACCTGCTTCGTCAGTACATTAACAGACCGAATGAATTTGTCAGTGTCACTGAAGTAATCAGCAACGTTAACAGCCCTATTATTATAGGTTCCATCCAGGAAAGCATTTACTTCGCCTAGTGAATACAAATCCGCATTGGCTTTGCCAGTTGCCCCATAGACTCATTTTTAGCAGACACAGCGTCAGATTCACACTCCATTCCCTCGTCAGCACAACTTTGCTGACTGTTAGATCCAGCAGGCACGTCAGCTGGTGCAGCTGATCCTTCATCAGCCACGTGTGTCACGTGTTCCGGGGCGGCGCCTATATCAGGCGACCTGCGTTGTTCTGCCTGCTGCTCTGAAGTGGCAGCAGGCTGCGGATGCACAGCCGCTGATGTCACACAGCGCGATGCTGAGTCAACGTCATTGACTGCTTGGGCGCCATCACCAGTCACACCCCCAGCTGCAAGCCGCACTGCGGGCGCCACAGGGCGACTGCCCACAGACACAGCGGCAGGGTCCTGAGCAGGAGCGGCGGAGGGCCCCGCAACATCGTCCGCAGCAGCGGCGGGTGCGGAGGCCTCGCTGGCAGGCTGTGCGGCCCCCGCAACGCCATCCGCAGCAGCGTCGCGAGCGGAAGCCGCACCGGCAGCCTCAGCCGTGGCTCCACCAGAGCCCCCCGTCGGGCGCCTGTGCGGGCAGGCGAAACGTTTATGGCCCACATCGCCACATTCAAAACACTTCATCTGTCCCAAGTTCACATACACCATATAGTAGCCATCCCCGTGTTTGACCCGGAAGGACACTTCCAGAGTTTGTGTGGGCGAGTCTAGAAACATGAACACCTGTCGCCTGAGTGATTTCACATGTTTAAACTCAGCTTCCCTGAGTCCCAAACTCACGTGTCTAAATGGGCCCGCAAACTTCCCGAATCTGCGGAGCTCCGCCACCAACTGCTCGTCAGTAATGAAAGGTGGAACACCCGAGACGGTGATAAGCATTGATGGAACTGATAAGGGGGAAGAAGAAGAAGAAGAAGAAGAAGAAGAAGAAGAAGAAGAAGAAGAAGAAGAAGAAGAAGAAGAAGAAGAAGAAGAAGAAGAAGAAGAAGAAGAAGAAGAAGAAGAAGAAGACTTTAAAAAAAGGCTTTATTGTACATTCCAAAAATGCAAAAAGACCAATATCATTGGCCCAAGTGTGTCACATTTCAAAAGTGCAAACATAACTCATCCCCCTGACCCACAGAACACAAAACGTTCCCTACAGTCCATCTATTGAGGAATGCCTCCAAATTGTCCACCATTTGATAGTAAGCGAACTCCACCTGGAGTCTGACTTTCAACAAGACCTTGAAAGCAGACACCGGATCCACATTGCCAGCGTTGCTAGCCCGACTTTTCTTCGTCAGCCAGATGGCAAGTTTAGCAGTACCAGATAGGAAGTTCATCAAAGTGTGGGCAGAAGAAGAAGAAGAAGAAGAAGAAGAAGAAGAAGAAGAAGAAGAAGAAGAAGAAGAAGAAGAAGAAGAAGAAGAAGAAGAAGAAGAAGAAGAAGAACTCCTTATACAAAGATATTGAGTGAAGAAGATGATGAAGGGGTTGCCAAATGAGAAGAATTCTGACTTTTGATACATAGAGTGATGTTATGTGGTGGTAAGGACTACAGCTCGATAGGAGAGTGATGACCTGAAGAATATGGAGTGGGACCAGACGGAGTGTAGTGGACGTCATGTGGACATCGAGGTCTCGCTATTTGGAGGGGAGGAGGAGGGGGAGGAAGATTGTTCAGAACTTCATATAAGAACTCCTTATACAGTAACAGAATTCTGACTTTTGATGCATAGAGTGATGTTTACTGATTTAAGTACATGGCGGTAAGGACTACAGCTCCTAACCAGATAGAGTGATGATATAGAGTGAAGTACGTGGCGCTAATGCACCTGTAAGCTGGTTGCCAACCACCAATAAAATCTAAGAGAAGAAGAACACACCACAGAAAAAAGCCACACCTTGGACACAATCCAAGGACGGTTGATTTTTTCACACATAAGGAGTTGTTCAGAGCTCCTTACACAAAGATATAAAGTGAGGATAATCAAGTCAGTGGCGCTAATGCACCTGTAAGCTGGTTGCCAATCGCCATTCAAATCTAAAAGAAGAAGAAAAAGACAATCCTTTGATCTTTGATGTCATAGCGAGTCCTATGATCATGTTAGAGTGGTCCAGGACACAGCTCTGATGCTGGCTGCACCTCAGACACAGTCCAAGGATGGATATTTTTTTCACATATAAGGAGTTGTTCAGAACTCTTTTTACAATTATATAGAGTGATGACACAGCCAAGATTTGTGAGGATATTGAGTGAAGTGATGATATGGAGTTGAGTACGAGGGGACGAAGAAGAGTGATGTCTGAAGAAAGAGTTGAAGTTCGATTGGACACTGCAGTGATGAAAGAAGGACTACAGCTCCTGAGCAGATAGAGTGATGATATCAAGTGAAGTACGTGGTGGTAATGCACCTGTAAGCTGGTTGCCAACCGCCAATCAAATCTAAAAGAAGAAGAAGAAGATGATAATCTAGTCAGTGGCGGTAATACACCTGTAAGCTGGTTGCCAACCGCCAATCAAATCTAAAAGAAGAAGAAGAAGTAGAAGAGTGATTCCTGCAAAGAAGAATAGTACAGCTCCTGACCAGATCGAGTGATGATGTAGAGGGAAGTGCATGGCGGTGATGCATCTGTGGGCTTTTTGCCAGCAGCCAATCCAGTTTAGAAGAAGAAGACAGAAAATTTGGATAGAGCTCCTGACCAGATGGAGTAGGCTTGCTGAGAGTGATGATAGAGATTGAAGTATGTGGCAGTAATGCACCTGTAAGCTGGTTGCCAACTGCCAATGATATCTTCTTCTTCTTTTAGATTTGATTGATGGTTGGCAACCAGCCTACAAGTGCATTACCACCACTGACTTGATTGTCATCACTCTATATCTTTGTATAAGGAGTTCTGAACAACTTCTTATGTGTGAAAAAATTATCCGTCCTTGGACTGTGCTCTAGGTGCGGCTATCTTCTTCTTGTTCTTTTAGATTTGATTGGCGGTTGGCAACCAGTTTACAGGTGCATTGCCGCTATGTACTCCACTCTATATCGTCACTCTACATATCTTGGCCGTGGCAACTGCCACCAATATCACTCCACTCTATATGCTGAATTATCACTCTATACCGTTACATACTTCACTCTATGTAATCACTCTATGTCTGGTGCGGCTATCTAAAAGAAGAAGACGATAGAGAGTGATGATAATCAAGTCAGTGGCGGTAATGCACCTGTAAGCTTGTTGCCAACAGCCAATCAAATCTCAAAGCAAGAAGAGTGAAAGTCAGATATTTCTTGAATTATATATAGAGTGGAATTCCACAAACTACAGTTGAAAAGTGGAGATACAGAGTGATGATTTAGAGTGAAGTACGTGGTGGTAATGCACCTGTAAGATGATTGCCAACTGCCAATCAAATCTAACAGAAGAAGAACTTCATCTTTTAGATTTGATTGGTGGTTGGCAACCAGCTTACAGGTGCATTACCACCACTGACTTGATTATCATCACTCTATATCTTTGCAGAAGGAGTTCTTATAAGGAGTTCTGAACAACTCCTTATGTGTGAAAAAATAATCCGTTTTGGGCCTTACCAAGATCTGACTACCTTCTTCTTCTTTTAGATTACAGCATTGAACTGCAACTATGGGTAGTCATTGCAAGTAGCTGTTTGTATATGGGAGTATGGGATTGTTTGTATATGGGTTTTATCATTGTTAATCATTTATCTCTATTTGCACTGTGGGAGGTCTGGCTCTTTCTTGATGCCATTTGCACCATGGATTGCTTTACTGTACATAGACTGCTGCTGTTGTTTTCTTTTTCCAGCCTTATTCCTTTTCTTTTTACTGTATATTGCTAGTGCATACCTGTGCATGCCTGTGCATACCTGTGCATGCCTGTAGAAACCAAGAACAAGCAAGTATTTCTGAACACCCGCAGAATGAAGGTGTAAGCAAGCATGTCACCATTCTTCCTCTTCCTCTTCTTCTAGACTTGATTGGCAGTTGGCAACAAGCCCACAGGCGCACCACCGCCAAACACCCAATATATGTCTGTCTTTCTGTATGTCTGTTTTTGCTCATAACTTTGTGACGTTTTCCTCATAGCTTTGTGACGTTTTACTCATTGCTTTGTGACTTTTTCCTCAGAACTTTGTGACGTTTTTCTCATAGCTTTGTGACGTTTTCCTCATAGCATTATGACATTTTCCTCATAGCCTTGTGACGGTCTTTTTTTTCCCACAATATCTTTATTGAACCTTTTTTTTTTAACAAACATGACACAAACAATCAAACACTAACACTAAAGTACTACAAAAAAAAATAAATAAAAAAAATAAAAAAATACACTAAAAACACCAACAACCACCAACAAAATCAAGTCTTCAACAATGCTCCTCTGTTTAGTCTAGGCAATCCATTACATAAGTATACATATTATATTCACCAGTTTTGAATTTACAAGGTCCACACACATCATTCACCTTCTTCTTCAAAAGTTATGTTTAAATTCTTTACATAATCAATAAAAGGTCTCCATATATTCTCAAACACAATTTCCTTTGATTTCAGTATATATGTTATTCTTTATAGTGGAAGGTTTGTTAACATCTGTCTTAACCACTGAGTCACATCTGGTCTATGAGTCTTTTTCCACTGTAGTGCAATACATTTTTTGGCATTAAGCAAACTGAGGTCTATGAATGTTCTTTCACTTTTATTAAAGTTATGCTTTTCTGGGTACAAACCCAACAAAAACAGTTTAGGATTCAATATGATTTGTTTTGAAATTATTTTTTTCAATTGTTACCCTCACCTCTTCCCAAAACATTCTAATTATTCTACATTCCCATACACAATGAAATAGGGTTCCTTTACTTTCCATGCATTTTGTGCACGTATCTGGTATGTTTTTGTTATATCTATTTAACTCCATCGGTGTAACATACATCCGCATTAACCATTTAAAATGGATCAATTTAAGACGTACATTTATTGATTTGGTTTGAGCTTCTGTACAAGCCAATTCCCATTGTTCCTCTGAAATTTCAGTTTGCAGATCTTCTTTCCAGTAGTTTAATCTTTTCTGTGAGTTTTCACTTGAGGATAGTGTCAATGAGTTATAAAACTCTGAAATAATACCCTTTCTTTTACTATCTTTCATCAACATTTTTTCCAAGGATGAATAAATAGGTCGAGTGAGAGCTTTATTTTGATTTGATCAAATAAAGTTCCTAAGTTGAAGATATTTAAAAAAATGTGTTCTATTAAGATTAAATTTGATCTTCAGCTCTTCAAAAGACATTATGTTATCTGAATGTGACAGATATAAATCTTGAATCTTTTGGATCCCTTTTAAATTCCATACTTAAAATACAGCATCCGCTCTCCCTGGTTTAAAATATTGATTACCCCATATTGGGCTAAATTGTGACAATAAGTGTGGTTCTTTTAAATAGTTTTTAGTTTCACACCATATTTTGATCATACGCTTTACAGATGGATTTTTAACTTGTTTTTGTAATTTTTTTTGCCGAATCTGAGTATATGAATATGGGAAGAGGTAAAGGTAAATTGTATGATTCCATTTCAGTCCAGTGAGGGAGATCATTTGATGAAAAATAATATGTCATAGACCTCAGTTGTGCCGACCAATAATACAACACAAAGTTTGGACATTTCAGACCTCCACGATCAAATGGTAAATATAATAAGGACAGACGTAATCTAGCCCTCCTGTTGTTCCATATAAATTCCACTAACTTTTTTTTAATTCTTGAGAATAGATCTAAAGGTGGTGGTAAGGGAATGTATTGAAATAAATAAAGTATTTTAGGTAATATATTACTTTTAAGTATATTGATTCTCCCGATCATCGACATTGGTAGTGACATCCATCTCTGAAGTAACTCATTAATGTCTGTCATTAAGGCTTCATAGTTGACACTGGCGACTGATTCTAGCTTAGGCACAATTTGGATTCCTAAATATTTAAACTGATTTACAACATTGAATTGATTTACCTCAGGAGCTGGGTGATTTCTCTGGGTCTCATTTAGCATTAATATTGAAGATTTAGTTTTATTTATTTTATATCCTGATATTTCCCCAAAATTCTTTATTAAATTCAACAAGGTCGGAATTGATTTTTTAAGATTTGACATAAACAATATTATGTCATCGGCATACAGGGAGATTTTATGTTCTGTTGGTCCAACTTTAATTCCATATATTTGTGAATGTAAACGTACCGCCATCGCTAAAGGTTCAATTGTCATAGTAAACAGTAAAGGTGAAAGTGGACAGCCTTGTCAACATCCTCTATTGATTTTTATTGATTTTGAAATATTGCTATTTGTTAGGATTTCTGCTGTAGCATTATTGTATATTATCTGAACCCATTTTATGAAATTATTTCCAAGTCCAAACCTTTGAAAGACTTCAAAAAGAAAGGGCCATTCGACTCTATCAAAGGCCTTTTCGGCATCCAATGATAGGAGAGCTGTATCCGGTGCTTCTTTATTAGAATAAATAATATTAAATAGTCTTCTTACATTATGGAAGCCTTGTCTTCCCGTTATAAAGTCATTCTGATCTCGATTAATAATATTTGGTAAAATTTCTTGTATTTGTCTTGCTAAAATTTTACAGATTATCTTAAGGTCGGCATTTAATAGGCTTATTGGTCTCATATTTTCACATTTATTAGAGGGTTTACCTGGTTTTGGCAACAGTATAATTAAGGCATTATTCATGTATGATGGTAAATTACTATTTTGAAATGCTTCTAAAACCATTTCCAAAAATGGTTTTATTAATTTATTCTTAAATTTTTTATAAAGGTCAACTGGAAGACCATCTGGTCCTGCACTTTTTCCTGATTTCATATTATCAATGGCTAGCCCAACTTCTTCTTGACTAATTTTAGACTCCAGTATCTCCCTGTTTTCATTTGTAATACACGGTATAGATAGTCCCTTCAAAAACCCATTTAATTCTGTTAAGTCAGATTCATCGTTGGTATCATATAATTTTTCATAGTAATCTCTAAAGGCTGTATTAATTTCTAAAGGATCTATAACTACCTGTCCGTTACTTATAATACTGGTGATTGGTGTTTTAAATTCTAATTGTTTAATCTGCCATGCCAATAATTTTCCTGATTTTTCACCTTGTTCATAAAAAGATTGTTTCAATCTTAGAAGACTCGAGGCAGCTCTATTCGCTGATTTTTTGTCGTATTCAGCTCTCAAAATCAGTAATTCGTTCTCCAACCTTGGATCACTTCCTGCATACACTTTTTCTTGAAGAATTTTTATTTTATGTTCCAATTGGACGCTCTCGAGTCTTCTTAGATTTTGAACCTGTATAACTAATAATATGTCCCCTAATAAAAGCTTTGAAAGCCTCCCACTTTACACATGCTGATGTTTGTGTAGTATTGATATCAAAGAACTCATCTATCTGTTTTCTATGTACTTAACAAATTCCTCATCCTGAAGCCATTTATGATGAAATTGCCACCTACCTGGTTCCTTTGTCAATTTCTTATCTACATATATTAGACAGCAGGGTGCATGATCAGAGATCACAATGTTATCATAAAAGCAGTTTTGAATCTTGGACCTTAATTCTGTGGAGATCAAAAAATAATCAATACGTGAGAATGTCTTGTAGGTATTAGAATAACAAGAGTAGGCTTTAACTTGTGGTTTCTCTCCATATATCTAGCAATCTCAATTCTTTCATAAAATGATTAATGATCATCCTACATCCATTGTGCGTACAGTCCAGTCCTGTTGATCTATCTATACCGGGATTCAATGTACAATTAAAATCCCCTGCTATTATATGTTGCCCTGTAAGTGATGATAAGATAAGAAATAAATTAGCAAAGAACTTTTGATCATCTATATTGGGACCATATAAGTTCACCAGATTTATATTTTCTAATAGCAAAGATCCTTGAATGATTAAATATCTTCCAAATTTGTCTCCAATTACATTTTTCACTTGAAATGGGATTGATTTATGTATGAGAATCATAACTCCCCTGGCTCGGGATGAAAATGATGAGGTGAAAACACTTCCTTGCCATCTACTCCTAATTCTTTTTACATCCTCCTCTATTAGATGAGTTTCTTGTAGAAACACAATTTTTGAACCCATGTCTTTTATTTTATTCATAACTTGTTTAAGTTTTTTAAAATTTTGTAGACCTCTGCAATTCCATGAAGTTAAATTAAGATTAACGCTTTGGTCTATGATCAATAGGGAGTTTGGGATTACCTTGCAGTGTAAACATGCTCATACAGAGAAGCAAAAACATGAGTGGTTGAAAATTCATCCTACAAACTACACACAAACAAATTCCCCCTTCCCACATTTGTTGTGATTCCCCCAAAATCAAAAGAAAAATTCTGTCTCCCGATATAGCCATCGACCGCTCCACACCCACGAGGAACAGCCAAAGCCACTCCTTCTTCATCCTCCCAATCACCCTAACTCTACTGCTTTTAATGACGTAACATTAACTCTCTTCTGTAGTTTTCCAACTTAACTCCAAAATTTTTAGCAACTTTGTACATCATAGAGGGTTTTTTTTTAATATATAATACAATCTATATTTTGTAAACTTGCTATTTGCTTCAAATCAGTCAGATGCCTGTGAAAATGCTTAAATATTCTACCTTATATTTTGTTCATGCTTAGCTCCCACCAGTCTCTTCTTGGATCTTCTTGATGAACTCCTGCGCCTCCTCTGGGATCTTGAAGATGTGTGTTCTGCCCCCATATGTGGTCAACAGTCTCGCAGGGTGAATTACACCATGACGAATCCCAAGGTTGCTCAGCTCTTTACGTACGGGGTCAAACTGCTTCCTCAATTGTTGGATTCCTGTGGCCAAATCTGGGTAGAACCGCAACTGCTGGTCCTGGTGTTTAATCTCTTCTTTGGCTCGTGCAGCGTTGGAGATCTTCATCCTGTCTCTGTTGCTGAGGAACTTCATAATGGGCTGCACGGTGGCGCAGTGGTTAGCACTGCGGCAGCACAGTTTACCCTTGGCCGGGGGATTGTGGGGATCGTGGGATCGTGGGTTCGATCCCAGCCCCCGACCAACAGTGATCTGTGTGGAGTTTGCATGTTCTCCCCGTGTTGCGTGGGTTTACTCCGGGATTTCTCCGGTTTCCTCCCACATGCCAAAAACATGCATGTTAGGTTAATTGGCTGTTCTAAATTGTCCCTAGATATTTGTTTCCTATAGGCCTTTAGAATAGAGGGTCAGTATTAATGAAAGCGCTCTGAGTGGTCTTTGTGACTAGAAAAGCGCTATATAAGTGCAGGTTAGTTAGTTAGTTAGTAAGCATCCTCGGTGGTCCCTTATCTCTCGGTGGGCCAATTCGGTGTGCACTTTCTAGAACAACTGATGATTGCAGTTCTGCGCTGCCCAGCGCCTCCAGAATCCACTTTTCCAAAAAGGAACATGGGTCCCGACCCTCGGTTCCCTCCGGTAGACCCACCAGCCTCAAGTTGTTCTGTCTCGACCGGGACGCCAAGTCCAGGACATTATCTTCCAGACATGTTTTTTTTTCCAAAGTGTGCACCTTTAATTGAAAGCCTGCGATGTCATCCTCAGCACTAGAAACATGCAGCTCCACCTGCGCCATTCGTTCTACACAGTCACCCAATTCTTTTCTCATTCCTTCCAACGCTGCCATAATCCCATCAAATTTAGCGGAAAAGTCTGCTCTCATTGAACTAATGGCAGCAAGCACTGCACCTGTGCCGTTTCCCGCAGTCACTGCACCGCTGCTAGCTTCCTCCGCCATATATGGAGCTTTATCTGCTGCGTCACAGACGTGAAAGTCCGTTAATTTGGACTGTTTCGGCGGTTCGCTTTTTCCTCTACCTGATTTTCCAGCCTTAGGCTTCACCGACATATCCTCGCCCAAACGCTGGGATAGGTTCTGTCCCAAATGAGAGAGTTATTTGCCGATTTTTTTTCTCTAGGAGCAGAGCAGAGTGATACGTGTCCTTCTTACATGGCCACCATAACCGGAAGTCCGTGACGGTCTTTTTTAATCTCATATCTGCGTCTCATCTCAATATTCTTCTAGTGTGGAGGCCATAGTTGTAACCTATGTGACTCACATGTGGCTGGCTGAATTCAGCCAAGAGAGACTTTGAGCTAGCCATGTGTATTGACTTCACACCTCAAGAGGAAGACGTGTCTGCACCCCCTGGGGACTCAGGAGAGAGGAGAAGATTACCCGGCCTGACCTTTGGGGGTCGGGGAGGAGAACAGAAGGACTCTAGGTGTTCTATTACAGATGAAAGGATGTAACTGAGTATTGAGACTTTTTGTGTCATGTATTGTTAGAGATTAGTGTATAAATGTATGTGTGTGACTGCGTCCTGTCTCTTTTCACTCCGATCGAGAGAGGATGTAGGATGAATGAGAATTAAAACAGATACTGGAAAAATCATCCAGTCTCCTCAATTCTTGACTCCTACACTAGCTGTATTCTGTATCTGCGTCTCATCTCATTATTCTTCTTCCTTTACACTTGATTGGCGGTTGATCCACCAGCCCATAATGTCTTTTAACTTAAAGATCCCCCACTTAACAAGTCCTCAACTGCTTCCTACTGTTGCCCCTTAATGTCAAGATTTTTTTTTCTGCTGCTTTCACAATGATTTAGATTTTTTCTGTTTTCTTGGAAGTCTGCACAGTGCAGTTTATGACATCTACCACAAATAAGACAAAATTATCTCCCTTCAAAACCAGAGTATCTTCCTTAATTCTACTGCATGCACTGCAAATCTGCACACTTTCCCTGTTCGAGTCCACTCCCACTTTTTTTAGCTGGAACCTTTTTAGCAGCTTCTGCATATGTTAGTCCCTGGGAGACTTTTATCTGCTGATTTTCTGCTGCTCTTTTGCTGGCTTCACAACCTCGATATGCAGAGGTATTTTCACCACCACAGTTACAGCACTTTAACTTGGCTCCTCTTTCACACTTGCCATAGTCATGTTCACCGGAGCATCTGTCATATTGTTTTTTACATTTGCATATCGCTGCTACATCACCAAACTTTTGACATTTGAAACATCTGAGTGGAGGAGGAATGTAAACTCTTGACTTCATAGCTCGTGTAGCCAATCATTAAATTTTAACATTACTGACAGACTATAACATTTTTCGCCATTTCTATTAGCTTTCAATCTTGGTATCTCCCTTACTTATTATCCAGTTAAGTTCCTCATTATTTCATCAGTTGAGACAGCTGTTGAAATGCCCCAATATCACGCCTCTCATTCCCTTATTTTGTTCCAATACTGAACACTGCACATTTTTCCTCTTCATCTGAGTGACTCTGATTGCTTTTCCTTGTTGAACACTATCTTTACATGTAACTAGTAACGAACCACTACGAAGAACCCTTGCATTTAAAACTTCTCCAAGTAACCCATTAATTGCATTTGTGAGCTTAATTGGGTTCTACTAACAAAACGATGCTCCTTCCTCAGTAAGTTTAATGATTACTTTCCACTCCATCTGCTCATTCCGGGATCATTCATCCTCTGATTCCTCAGCACTTGATAATGGTCTTGATTGAGTTTCTTGACATCTATTTTTCTTTTAGACTCCACTGTGCTCCAAACTTCCTCTTTCTCACGTCACACCTCAATTCCTCTTAGTTGAATTCATGTCCTGGTCGAATTGCCTTCTTCTTCTTCAGCAGAGAGTTGTCGCCTCTTCATGCCTCGACAGCTGCCTCCCGGACACTAATCACGCCACCGCTCCATTAACAAGTCTAGCGAGTCCTATGATCTTTTAATGAGTCCTGTGGTAGTGAGTCCTTTGATCTTTGATGATGTCATAACACTTTGATGAGTCCTATGATATTTTAGCAAGTCCTATGATCTTTAAGCAAGTCCTATGATCATAACAGATACACACAGACATACAGAGATTTCTTGAATTATATATAAAGTGATGAGCTGAACTGGAATCTCCGCGGCGGTGAGGCCTTATAGCAGCCATCTAGCTACAGCAAAGATGGATAATTTTTTCACAAATGCTGAGTTGTTTAGAGCTCCTTGTTGGAACTCCTTGTGCAGAAATATGGAGTGATGATAATCAAGTCAGTGGCGGTAATGCACCTGTGGGCTGGTTGCCAACCACCAATCAAATCAAAAGAAGAAGATTCTCCTGCCTCTGGGCTTCAATTGACTGGCTTGGCCTGCTTCCGAAGAGGTAATGGACACAGTCCAAGGATGGATAATTTTTTTTAACACATGGGGAGTTGTTTAGAACTCCTTGTGGAAACTCATACAAAGATATAGAGTGATGATAATCAAGTCAGTGGTGGTAATGCACCTATAGGATGGTTGCCAACCGCCAATCAAATCTAAAAGAAGAAGAATAAGAATAGATGATATAGAGTGAAGTACGTGGTGGTAATGCAACTGTAAGCTGGTTGCCAACCGCCAATCAGATCTAATAGAAGAAGAAGAATATTTTTACAGGCCTGAAAAGAGCAGCAGAAATTCAGCAGGTGGTGGTTATGCACCTGTAATCTCGTTGCCAACCACCAATCAAATCTAAAAGAAGAAGAAAAAGAAATGTTGCAGACACGACAAGATAGAGTGATGATATAGAGTGAAGTACGTGGTGGTAAGGCATCTGTAAGCTGGTTGCCAACCGCCAATGAAATGTTAAAGATGAAGAAGAATGCTGCTAAATTAATTGCTGAAGTTCTATAACACTTTGTAAAATGCTGAACAGTTTTAGTTGAAAGGCTAAAAATGCTGAAGCACTTAAGCTGAAATGCTCCCAAATTATTAGCTGAACTGCTCTGACACTGTAAAATACTAAACTGTTTCAGCTGAAAGGCTAAAAATGCTGAAATAGCTGAAACATGTTAAATTTCCTTAAACTATAAAAATGCTAGCTTACATGCTTAAACAGTCTAAACTTGAAAAATGTTAGCATAAAAGCAAAAATAGCTTAATGTTGTAGGAAGTTAGCTCAAAAATGCTAAATATAAATGTAAAACTTAAAAATGTTTGCTTCCATACTATGCCTTCTCCCGATCAGAGAAGGCATCTTGGCTAATGGAAGCTTAGAAATCTTGCTTCCTTTACATCACTTGTGTTTTAAACAAACAGTAAGTTATTCAAAAATGAATCCTGGATTGTAAAATGGATTAGATCAGACTGTGGAGAGCTTCCCAGCGTAGCTGGAAAAACTGCTGTGTGTTGGTTTGTTATGGAGACATGGCTGAGTCATAACATTTTGGACTCTGCAATTCAGCTTTAAGGGTTAACTCGTCACAGAGCTGATAAGATAGCTGCGTCAGGTAAGTGAAGAGGCGGAGGGCTGGCTGTTTACATTAATAACTTGTGGTGCCAGGATGCAAAGGTGATCACTGTTCATTGTACATCTAACATCGAGTACATGACTGTGAAATGCAGACCGTTTTATCTGCCTCGGGAGTTGGTGGCTGTCTTGATTGTAGCAGTCTATGTGGCTCCAAGTGCTAATGTGAGAGAGGCTATGAGTGACTTGTATCACAACATCAGTTCACTGTAGACAGCTCACCCAGTTGCTTTTATTATCATTGCAGGTGATTTTAACCAGGCGAGCCTCATGTCTGTTTTACCTAAATTCCATCAGCATGTGAACTGTGCTACTAGGGGAAATAATATACTAGATCATGTGTATACAAACATCAGGAACTGCTACAGAGCAGCCGCTCTCCCCCACACTGGAAACTCTGATCACCTAGCTGTTAGGCTTGTACCTGCATAAAAGCCAGTTGTGAAACAAACCTGTTTTCAGAGAAGTGAGATTGTAGCCCCAGGAAGCTATTCCAACATTACAAGACTGCTTTGAGAACACACATTGGGAGATCTTTAGAGAAGCTGCAACAAAGGACAGAGTCACTGATCTGCAGAAATATGCAGTCTGTCATTGGGTACATAAATAAATGCATAGATTATGTAACTGTTATCAAAAGCATCAAGAAAAGAGTAGATCAGAAGCTCTGGCTGAATGGAGAAGTGGGCTCCTTGTTTAGGGTGCAGAATTCAGCTTTTAAGTCAGGAGGCACTGCTGCATAAAGGCTGGCAAGACAAAATCTGTCCCGGGGCATCCGGGAGGCCAAGAGACTTTTGGGCAGAAGCTAAACAACCACTTTATGAACAATAAAGATTCACGGGGGTTGTGGCAAGGTTTTAATACAATTGCTGAAAATAAGCCCCCTCCCCCACAGGCCAGCCACAAGGATGTCACACTCCCAGACAGGCTCAATGACTTTTTTGCACATTTTGAAGTTGGAAATGGCAGCAATAATGATGAGGTACAGACACCGCTATCATCATCATCTCCACTGTGCAGGCATTTCAGATGACAGGCACCCAGGTTAGAAGAGTCTTTGCCAGGGTTAATTCACGCAAAGCAGCGTGACCGGCGTCACCTGACAACATTCCTCGGTGTGTGGTGAGGGAGTGTGCAGAACAGCTGAAAGATGTATTTGCAGACATCTTTAACACCTCCCTCTCTCAGGGTGCTGTGCTCACCTGCCTGAAGAGTGTCATCATAATCCCTGTGCAAAAGAAACCAAACCCTGACTGCCTTAATAATTTTTGTCCTGTGGCATTAACACCAATAGTGATGAAATGTTTTGAATGGCTTGTTTTGCAGCACATTAAGGCCCAGCCCCCTCCAGAGTTGGACCCCCCGTGCAGTTTGCAAATAGAGCTAATTACTAAACCGAACACGCCATCTCCTCTGAACTTCACCTCACCCTATCACATCTGGAGGAGAGGAATACCTATGTTTCTAGACTGATCCAAGATGGCGCCCACAGTGGTCGCCATGGTGCTTCGCTGCGCTTTTTTTTGTTTGTTTTTGTTCGTCAATTGTGTGTCTGCCTGCTCTTACACCCGTGAAGAGCTACTAAATATCAGGACTTTCACTCCCACGGACCTACTCCCAGTTTTTTGGGCTCCTGCCGCCGATCTGGTTCACTTTTTAGTCCAAAAAGTGAGACGGCGAAAGAGAGGAAGACGAGCGGGTGCCCTGGTGTGGCTTCGCAGGAGAGGCATGCGCACGGCTTTGCCTGGGATCTTTCTGTCCAACGTCAACTCACTTTATAACAAGGTAGATGAACTGAGACTGCTGATGCGATTTAAGGACCTCTCCACCTCGTGTGCCCTCTGCTTCACTGAGACCTGGCTCAAGGAAAAAACACCGGACAGCGCGCTCCTCCTCGAGGGATTTCAGCTGTTTCGTGCAGACCGCGACACGGGGCTCTCTGGCAAGACCACAGGCGGAGGAGTCTGCTTCTACATCAACAGCAGCTGGTGCTCCAATGTAACTGTGATCTCCCAACACTGTTCTCCTGCTCTGGAATATTTATTCATATACTGCAAGCCATTTTATTCCCCGCGTGAGTTTGCTTCATTCATCCTGGCCGCTGTTCACGTCCCGCCCGACGCGGACGTGCGCGAGGCTCAGCGCACGCTCGCGGATCACATTCAGCAAGCGGAGCGGACTTTCTCGGACTCTCTGGTTATTGTGGTTGGCGACTTTAACCAGAGCAACCTGAGCCACGAACTCCCCCGGTACAAACAGTTTATTAAATGCCCCACTAGAGGAGAGAACACGCTGGATCACTGTAACACTACAGTTAAGGATGCGTATTGCGCTGTTCCCCGCGCTGCACTCAGACTAGCTGATCACGTGATGGTCCACCTGATTCCCACATACAGACAGAGACTGAAGCTCACAAAACCTGTTGTGAGCACTACAAGGAAATGGACCAGTGAAGCTGTGGAGGAGCTGCGCATGTGCTTGGAAATAACTGACTGGGACATGTTTAAAGGAGCTACGCATGATCTGGATGAGAACACGGACACTGTGACCTCATATATCCACTTTTGTGAAGAGAGCATTCTTCCATCGCGCACCAGGGTGAGTTACTCCAACGACAAGCCCTGGTTCACAGCTAAGCTCAGACAGATCAGGAAGGAGAAGGAAGCAGCGTTGAAAAGTAGAGACAGGGACTGCTACAGAGAGGTCAAATACCGGTTTAGCAGAGAGCTGAGGAGAGCTAAATCTGTGTATTCTGAGAGACTCCAGCAGCAGTTCATTGCTAACGACTCTGCTTCTGTGTGGAGAGGACTGAGGCAAATCACCAACTATCAGCCTCAGGCTTCTAAAGGACAGGATGACAAAGCCCTTTGTCAAAGACTGTCCCAATACTATGCCCATTTTGACACCTCGTCAGCTGTGTCCAACTCCCCCCCTCCCCCCAGCGCCACTGCCTCCATGGTCCCCACTTCATCAAAGGCGGCCCCCCCCTCCTCCCCCCCTGCTCTTGCCATCAGTGAGCAGGACGTGCACAGACAGTTCTCCAGACTGAACCCGCGCAAGGCCCCCGGTCCAGACGGCGTGTCTCCCTCCACCCTGAGACACTGTGCGGAGGAGTTGACTTCTGTCTTCACAGACATTTTTAACACCTCCCTGAAGTCATGCCATGTGCTGGCCTGCCTCAAAACCTCTACCATCGTCCCTGTCCCCAAGAAGCCACGGATCACTGGACTTAACGACTACAGACCTGTAGCGCTCACCTCTGTAGTCATGAAGTCCTTTGAGCGCCTGGTCCTGCCCCACCTCAAGACCATCACCACTCCCCTTCTGGACCCGCTGCAGTTCGCCTACAGAGCCAACAGGTCTGTGGACGACGCAGTCAACCAGGCCCTCCACTCCATCCTGCAGCACCTGGACTCCCCGGGAACCTACATCAGGATCCTGTTTGTGGACTTCAGCTCTGCATTCAATACCATCCGCCCCGCTCTGCTCCAGGACAAGCTGTCCCTGCTCAACGTGCCTGACTCCCTCTGCAGGTGGATCATCGACTTCCTGATGGACCGGAGGCAGCATGTGCAGCTGGGCAAGACTGTCTCAGACTCTGTTAGCATCAGCACCGGATCACCCCAGGGATGTGTACTTTCTCCCCTGCTCTTCTCCCTGTACACCAACTCCTGCACCTCCTCCCACCAGTCTGTCAAGCTGATCAAGTTTGCGGACGACACCACCCTCATCGGGCTCATCTCCAATGGCGACGAGTCCGTCTACAGGAGAGAGGTGGCCCAGCTGGCGTCCTGGTACAGCCACAACAACCTGCAGCTGAGCGCTCTGAAGACAGTGGAGATGATCGTGGACTTCAGAAAAGTCACAGCCCCTCTGCCCCCCCTTACCCTCACAGACTCTCCCATCACCACTGCGGATTCCTTCCACTTCCTGGGCACCACCATCACCCGGGACCTCAAGTGGGAGCCGACCATCAGCTCCCTCATCAACAAGGCCCAGCAGAGGATGTTCTTCCTGCGGCAGCTGAGGAAGCTCAAGCTACCCACCAAGATGTTGGTGCAGTTCTACACGGTCATCATCGAGTCCATCCTCACCACCTCCATCACTGTGTGGTACGCAGGAGCCACCACCAGGGACAGACTAAGACTGCAGCGCATTGTGCGCGCTGCTGAGAAGGTGATGGGCTGCAAGCTCCCATCCCTTCAGGACCTGTACATCTCCAGGACCCGGAGGCGTGCAGGTCGGATCGTAGCCGACCCTTCACACCCTGGACACGCACTGTTTGCCCCCCTCCCCTCAGGCAGAAGACTTCGGTCCGTTCAGACTAAAACCTCCCGCTACATGAATAGCTTCTTCCCCGCTGCCATCAGACTGCTGAACACTAAGTGACTTATTAGACTCTCGTGCACTACGTGCAGCAGCTCAACCGGACTCATGACAATTATCACTGTTTTCTTTTTGCACTACCGACTGCACTATGTGGAACTCCACAATATCTGCTGCTTGTTAATATATTTAAAAATTGCATAGATTAGTATTACTTATTCATATTCTATCTTTTATTGCATGCATAGTTTTTTATCTTTAGTGCTACTCCATGTTTAATGTTGCAGCATTGCACCGAGACAAATTCCTAGTTTGTGTACTACATGAACAATGGCAATAAATCTCATTCTGATTCTGATTCTGATTTTGATGTTAGGCTCCTCTTCATTGACTTCTCCTCTGCATTTAATATCATCATTCCAGGGCAGTTTGTGGAAAAACTACAGTTGCTGGGGGTGGACCTTAGCATGTGTGGCTCGATTCTTAACTTCCTGATGAAGAGGCAACAGCGAGTCAAGGTGGACAGTTCTATCTCAAACATCAGAACTGTTGAGTTCAGGATCTCCTCAGGGCTGTGTCTTGAGCCCCCTGCCCTTTAGCCTGCTCATTAACAACTGTACTGCCACATTCAGCACTAATCACATCATTAAGTTTGCTGATGATTTGACGGTAGTTGGTCTGATTAATGAAAACAATGAGTCTGCATACAGAAGGGAGGTGGACCAGCTAACAAGATGGTGCAGATTACATAATCTTCACCTTAATATGGAGAAGACTAAGGAGATGGTGACTGACTGCAGGAAGGTGAGCAAGTACCATCACACACCGTTGTCTATTGGCGGCACTTTTGTGGAGAGGGTGAACAATGTTAAGTTTCTGGGGACTAACCTGGCAGATGTGATGACCTTTAACACCAACACCACAGCCACCACACAAATGCCACAGTCGCTAATGAGCCTACCCTCTCCGGCAGCTAAAAAAGGTAGGTATTCTCACTCAGCTCCTCACTACTTTTTACAAAGGCACCCTGGAATCTGTCCTTTCATATGGCCTGACTACCTGGTTTGGGAATTGCACAGCTTTAGAGAAGCACCAGCTGAATATGGTTGTAAAAATAGCCAGTAAGATCATCAGTGTTCCCCTCCTCTCCTTGGAGGAGATTTACAATAAACGCTGTGCTAACAGGGCTGTAAACATCATTACAGAGTGCTACCATCCTTCTCACAGTTTGTTTTCTCTTCTGCCCTCAGGGAAAAGGTACAGGTGTCTTCAGGCCAGGACAGCCAGAATGTTGAACACTTGTTTTTTTTTTTTTTTTTTTTTTTTTTTTTTTTCCCCACATGCAGTCACAATTATAAATGGACTATGCCCTATTTCCCTGCCAATTGCTTTTCCTACCCCTCAGCTCTGCTAAACTTGTATATGTATTCTGTTAGGTTGGTCTGACCATAGTGTTTAAATGCTATGTTATTGTTGTTCATTCATTCATCCATCTTCTTCCGCTTAATCCTTTTCAGGTCGCGGGGGTGCTGGAGCCTATCCCAGCGTCTTTGGGCGAGACGCAGGGTACACCCTGGACAGATCGCCAGTCCATCGCAGGGCCAACACAGAGAGACAGACAACCATTCACTCTCACAGTCATACCTAAGGACAATTTAGAAACCCCAGTTTGATGCCAATTAACCTATCTTGCATGTTTTTGGCATGTGGGAGTAAACCGGAGAAATCCCAGAGTAAACCCACGCAGACACGGGGAGAACATGCAAACTCCACACAGATCACTGTTGGTCGGGGGCTGGGATCGAACCAAGGATCCCCCGGCCAAGGGTGAGTTGCTGTGCTGCCGCAGTGCTAACCACTCCGCCACCCATGTTATTGTTGTATTTTAGCATAAAAAATAAAATACAAAATAAAAATAAAATAAAAAATGTTATTGTTCTCTATATATATCATGGTACTGTGTTGTGCTGGGGGGTCATAATTTCCTGTTTTATGTGGATGCACGTACTAAATTACAATAAAGAAATCTTGAATATTGGGCCTTGAATCTTGAATCTTGACTTGTGCTGAAATGTATAGAGACAGTAAGTGTGGGCTGAGTTCTCAAGACAAATCTCACAATACAGAAAACCTTTTTTTGTATTTTTTACTGAGGAATTTACCAATTAATTCATTAAAAATCCTTCAATGTGATTTTCTGGATTATTTTTTTTCCCTCATTTTGTCTCTCATAGTTGAGGTATACCTATGATGAAAATTGGAGACCTCTCTCATCTTTTAAGTGGGAGAACTTGCACAATTGGTGGCTGACTAAATACTTTTTTGCCCCACTGTATGTCGAGACAGTAAAATCTAACAATTTAATGGTATTAAAAAGTGAATACCTACATGTAGCCCTATATCACTCAATATATAAATCAGGAAATCTATGTGTGTGTGTCTGTCTGTGCGTCTGTCACGATCATAGGACTTTGTGTTGCCATGGTAACCATGTCAAAGATCAAAGGCAGGCATCACTCACAATCATAGGATTTGCTATGACATCATCAAAGATCAAAGACAGGCTTCACTCACGATCATAGGACTTGCTATGACATCATCAAAGATCATAGGACTCGCTATGACATAATCAAAGATAAAAGGCAGGCATCACTGAATGAGTGGTGACGTCAAAGATCAACGGCATGTGTGTGTGTCACAATCATAGGACTCGCTATGACATCATCAAAGTTTAACGGAAGGTATCACTGAACGAGTGGTGACGTCAAAGATCAAAAGCAGGTTTAACCATGGTTACTGTTGCCAGACAGACACATCATCAAAGATCAAAGGCATGGTTTCTACGGGCATGCATGGGTACCATGTCAAAGCTCAAAGGCAGGCATCACCATGGTTACTGTTGCCATTGTAACAGTAACTTTCTATGGGCATTCACGGGTTTCTACAGGCATGCATGGGTATGCACTAGTATTATATCAAATCCACATGGATATATGAACAAAATAAAAATACTTTAAGATAATTTATGTTATGTTGTGAAGCTCTCTTGGCTTTGCATTACATTACGGGATAGATTAGAGTGACCATCACCTTTACACTACTTTTCAAAATGCATTTTGAGTGCACTGGTAAAAAAAAAAAAATATCATTTAAGATTTCGAACAGCACAAGAAAATGGCTGATTCATTATACAGGACATGTTACAAACCACTGTCTCAAACAAGGTCCGATATGTCACAAGTCCGGCTCCAGGCTCTGACAAAGGAGATGGTTTGAACATAAAAGGGAGACCACACAGAGATTTCAATTTAAATAATTATTTAAAGTGAAAGAATAAAAGCGTCTGTAAAATCAGTGGTGTGTGCATGTGCATGGGATGCGTGAAACAAGCAAAACATAACAGTCATTAGCCATTCCAGTGACTGCACACGCAGGGGCTGCAACAATGCTCAGCGGCCAACCCAGAAACCACAAAGCCCAATGGCTACAAACAACAAAAAGGGCCGCCAACACATCTTCGACCAGGCAACAGAAAGCAGAAGCAGAACAGGCAGCAGGCAGAGCAAAGCACCTGGAAGGCGACCGGCCTCCAGCGGGAGCAAAACGCTACCGAAATGGCTTTTATAGCCACCTCCCAGCAGGGGGCGGTCCTTCACAGCTCCACCTACTGCACAGGAGAAAACACAGGAAGCCCCATTCCACAAAGGAGCGGGCCGTAACAGACACTATGTTGGAAATGAGTGAACATTTGGAACATAGCGCGTTCACCTCACACTAATTTCTGGTTAGCAGGTTGCTTGCTGAAGATTCTGTCATTTTGATGTCTAGTTAAATGTAATCTACAGTCCAAATGTCCGCATTGTATGATGACGATACTCCAGCAAACTAATTTGGACACCCAGAATTGAATATAATGACGAGTTGCAGACTCTGTGTTCCCTACCAATCACTGTCCAGGCAGAACATTTGTTATTCACATTCATTAAAAAAAATAAATAAATCTGTTTATTACATTACTGCATTATTTTTCCCAGCACAAGTTTAACATTGCAGCTAATTTCCCTAAAAGCACCTAAAAATAACATAGCCAAAGTATTTCAAAAGCTGTTCAACACTTTGCAATATATTCATGGGGTTGGTCTCATTCAAAAGAAAACACTCTAAATTTTTTCGCAAAACAGTCAGAATCCGTCAGTGTTTCTGCTACTAAGTAACAGTGGTGGAAACATACTAGATGTGAAGAAAATAAAGTTTGCCTGTTTTATTTTATTTTATTTTATTTGAGACACAGATGCCTGAAAATAACATAGCTGTTAGATACTTGCTGGAAAACACAATAGGAATGTAGAACCAAGTGTCATCAAGTTCATGCCACAATTTTGTAATAACATAAAATTTAATATATTACACATTTTGTCCCTCAGGTTGCAACCAGGAGCTATTGATCTGTGCCCAGCCTGTGCCATTTGGTAGTGGTTTGGCACAGGTTGGCACATACCTTTGAAGGAAGTTTATAACTTTTGAATGCTTCAACATGGAAGTGTCATCTTGGACTCTCATGAAAGGTGACACCAAGGGTTATCCTGCCCCATATTTAGATACACTGTCAGTAGTAATTATACAGAGTGAAAAAAGTATAAACTTTACACACAAGGTTGGTAGAAGTGACTCAGCTTCGTAGAAGCAACCGAGCATTACGTTTGGGAGATGCACGGGCTTTAGAGGGGGCGTGTGTGATGAATGGTGATCTGAACATTCTGTCCATGCTTCGTGTTTTTTTTTTAAATGTTTGCATAATTCTGTTGTCATTAGTCTGTTTGGTTATTCTCAGTTTTTTGTTCAGTTATGTTTTCTCCCTGATTTCATTTATTATGAGTATTATTTGAATTGTGTTTCCTCTCTCTGCTTCTCCCAGTATTCGTTGTCTACACAGCCCCACCCATCCTGTTTTGTAGCTGGTCCCTTGTTTTACGTTAATTGTCTGTTCTCCCCTATAAATATATGTGTGTCTCAGTCGTGCTCCTCGTCGCGTAATAAACCCATGTTACAGTATGTGCCATCACATCATCTTCTTCATGTTTTGGTTTGGATTATGCAACCTAGAGCTGCGGCTTTGGATTAGTAAAAATACTAAACATCTTCTCCGCTTTGGATCCATTTTTTGCTGCCTCCCCGGCAGCAGTACATGGTAAACCCTATGAGGTTTCTTCTTCTTCTTCTTCTTCTTTTAGATTTGATGGGTGGTTGGCAACCAGCTCACAGGTGCATTACTGCCACTGACTTGATAATCATTACGCTATATCTTTGTATAAGGAGTTCTTATAAGGAGTTCTGAACAACTCCTTATGTGTGAAATTGTTAAGTTCAGAAATTAACTGGCTACATGACACATCTATAATCAGCATACTCAGCTGTTATTTGCTCGTTTTGCTTGCTTTAGCTTTAGGGCTGGTTCTTCATGGTAAGTAGGCACTCATTTAGTATTGAAAGCTGTGAAAATACAAAGGAAGGGCCTATTGGGTCAAATGATGTATCAATCAAATTGAAACTGTCACGTGAGTCCTTCAGGCTTCCATTTATGTCATTATCACTATGGGAAATCTAGTTTTTATAGCGCATAAACAAAAAAAAAAGCAGGAAGTTAGCTGGCTGGATTTCAAACAGTGCTGCAATTTTGGGGGCTTTTTCCACTGTTATCAACAAGATTGAAAATAAATCTTTCTCAAATGAAGCTAATGGACTTTTTGCAATAAAACTGCACCTTATTTGTTGGATTATCATTAATTACGACTTCAATGCTTCACTGGTGAGTAAATGCTATGTTGCTATGCTGTGCTAGCTTATTTGATGTTCTATTTAATTCCAGTGTGTGATTGTATCTCATATATGTTTTAATAACCAAATAGATGGAATTCTAAGCTTTCAAATGATGTAAGACTTTGCTATCCACTCTAAAAATGTTTACAACACTTCACTGTGTTGCAGCAGAAATATTACAGCTTCCTGCCAGCGGGACACCGGAATGTTAAGGGGTTAACAAAATCAAACATTAGCATTCTTCATCCTAATAAATTGAGGACATTTCCAGTTTAACTATGTGGAAGATTAGTGCTTTATTTACAAATGATTTAAAGACTATGAATGATAAAGTGACAGTTATTAGAAATGGGGGAAAACAGTGTTTCCAATGGCATGTTTCTTATGCCATCATAAGAAAAGCTCACATGTGAAATGCAAAAATATTATGTTGTATTCCACTTATTTGCTTCAGTTTTAGGGTGTTGTTCCACCCTGTCGTGACTCCTTGGAATATTTCAAACAGAGCCACTGTTAATATTATTAGTAAAACCTGTTCTTTTTCTCTGCTCAACAGGTCAGATATGAAAGTTGTGAAACAAGCTCGTTGATGTTTTACAGACACATCTATACCTAAACAATAAAGCTAAAGCATGTAACAGTGGTGTGAAAAAGTGTTTGCCCCCTTCCTGATTTCTCAATTTTTTTTTGTATGTTTGTCACACAAATGTTTCTGATCATTAAACAAATTTAAATATTAGAAAAATAAAACACAAGTAAACACAAAATGCAGTTTTTAAATGAAGATGTTTATTAGTAAAGGTAAAAAAAAAATAAAATTGAAACCTACATGGCCCTGTGTGAAAAAGTGATTGCCCCCGTTAAAACATAAATTAACTCTGGTGTATCACATCATTGGAAAGCTGAGTTCAATTTCTCTAGCCACACCCAGGCCTGATTACTGCCACACCTGTTCTCAATCAAGAAATCACTTAAATAGGACCTGCCTGACAAAGTGAAGTGGACCAAAAGAGCCTCAAAAGCTAGACATCATGCTGCAATTCAGAGAAATTCAGGAACAAATGAGAAACAAAGTAATTCAGAGCTATCATTATGGAAAAGGTTATAAAGCCATTTCTATAGCTTTGGGTCTACAGCAAACCACAGTGAGAGCTATTATCCACAAATGGCGAAAACATGGAACAGTAGTGAAACTTCCCAGGAGTTGCCGGCCAACAAAAATTACCCCAAGAGCACAGCAATGACTCGTCCAAGAGATCACAAAAGACCCCGCAACAACATCCAAAGAACTGCAGGCCTCACTTGCTTCAGTTAAGGTCAGTGTTCATGACTTCACCATAAGAAAGACACTGGGCAAAAATGGCCTGATTGGAAGAGTTCCAAGATGAAAATCACTGCTGAGCAAGAAGAACATTAAGGCTCATCTCAGTTTTGCCAGAAAACACCTTGAAGATCCCCAATACTTTTGGGAAAACACTCTGTGGACTGACGAGACAAAAATTGAACTTTTTGGAAAGTGTGTGTCCCATTACATCTGGCGTAAAAGTAACACAGCATTTCAGAAATGGAACATCATACCAACAGTAAAATATGGTGATGGTAGTGTGATGATCTGGGGTTGTTTTGCTGCTTCAGGACCTGGAAGACTTTCTGTGGTAAATGCAACCATGAATTCTGCTGTCTACCAAAAAAATGCTTAAGGAGAATGTTCTGTTTGTGACCTCAGGCTGAAGCGCACTTGGGTTCGGCAGCAGGACAATGATCCAAAACACATAGGCAAGTCCACCTCTGAATGGCTTAAGAAAAACAAAATGAAGACTTTGGAGTGACCTAGTCAAAGTTCTGACCTGAATTCGATTGAGATGCTGTTGCATGACCTTTAAAAGGTGGTCCATGCTCGAAAACCCTCCAATGTGGCTGAATTAAAACAATTCTGCAAAGTTGAGTTTGCCAAAAATGCTTGATTGCCATTGTTGCTGCTAAATGGCAAATGGTAAATGACATTCACTTATATAGCACTTTTTTCCTCATCTGTAGATGACCAAACCACTTTACGGATCCTGCTATCCACCCACTCACACGCACATTCACCCACTGATGGTTGTGTAGCTGCCATACACCGGCGCTGGCCTTACCCACCAGGTCAGGCACAACCAGTTATTAGGTTTAGGCAGCAATCACTCTTTCACACAGGGCCATGTAGGTTTGATTTTTTTTCTCCCCTTAATAATAAACACCTTCATTTAAAAACTTCATTTTGTTTTTACTTGTGTTATCTTTGTCTAATATTTAAATTTGATTGATGATCTGAATCATTTAAGTGTGACAAATATGCAAAAAAATGAGAAATCAGGAAGGAGGCAAACACTTTTTCACACCAATGTAAATGATGATTCTCCCTAGGTATTTGCCTCCAATAGGCCATTAGAATAAAGGGTTAGTACTAGTTAAGAACTTTAAGACTAGATAAAGTGCTATATAAGTACAGGTCCTTATCCTTAAAAATAGCTGAGTGTAATGTGAGACAGACAATGCTCAGTGAGACAGCTGATTGCTTCCCTTTGCATTCTGACCTTGAAGAAAGTTTGTCCATGCGCACCATTGGACTTGGCGTGTTGGGGGAAAATGGTTTGTGTGCTCAAGATGGGCTGATACGGAACACTTCATCTCACTCTCTGTTAACTTGTTGGGTGAAATTGGCTTGTATTGTGAGAGGTGATGGCTTCTTTGCTGTATATACTGCAGCGGATTTATGGGTTTTGTAGGTATTTTATTGTTGGTACAAGTATTAATGTAAATATGAATGTGAGTAGGAATTAAGATTTATTTTCATTACACTCAGATCCTCGTAGAGCACCAATCCAGATAATGGACAGTTTTATTAACAATTCTTTATTTGTACCAATTATGAATAAGTCTCAAAAAAAAACAACAAAAAAAACTCTTGTGAGTTCTTGTCTACTGATAATCAGGAAGATGGACATGAAATCAGATAATAACTCCCATGTCTTTCAAGAGTTAAATAAGAAATGTCAGAATAGGTTAACACATTTGGATAACTTTAAAACACATAATTCAACATGTCGTCGTCGGCCTCCGTCGGTCTATGATGACCATGGAAGAGAATCCTAAACATCTACTCTGCTGGAACAGCACCACCTGTGGCTGAACAGACCGATGCAAGAATGGCAGTCCCTGTCACACAGGTCGCACTTGTGGGTGGTCTCCGTGCTGCCGGAGCTGTGGCGGTTCTTCCTACATCCTTTTTTCATCTGCTGCAGCAACCAGTCTCTCTTCACCCGCCTTGAGCTGTCCGGTCAGGGTGCCTTTCCATTTGGAGCGGTCCGTTGCAAGGTCCTCCCAGCGCTCTGTGTTGATCTCCAGGGCCTTCATGTCTCTCTTGCAGATGTCTCTAAAGTGCAGCTGTGGGCGGCCAACGTCTCTCCTGCCAGTCGCCAGTTCTCCGTAGAGGACATCTTTGGGGATTCTGCCATCCTCCATATGGTGAACGTGGCCTAGCCAGCGGAGCCTGCGCCGCTTGAGTAGAGTGAACATGGAGGGAAGGCTGGCGTGGGACAGAACTTCTGTGTTGGGCACTTTGTCCTGCCAGGATATGTCCAGGATGCTGCAAATGCAGCGCAAGTGGAAGGAGTTCAGTCTCTTTTCCTGCCGGGCGTATGCTGTCCACGTCTCACTCCCATAGAGCAGTGTGCTGATGACGCAGGCGCTGTACACTGCCATCTTCGTCTTGACAGAGAGTTTGGGATTCTCCCACACTTGTGTGGTGAGGCGAGTGAGTGTGGAGGCTGATTTTCCAATCCTCTTGTCGATCTCTGTAGCAAGGGAGAGGTTGCTGCTGATCGTGGACCCCAGGTACGTGAACTGATTCACGACCTCCAGCTCGTAGTCGTCGATGGTGATGGTTGGTGGTGCTTCTGTGCCTTGCGCCAAGACTTTAGTCTTCTTCAGGCTGATGGTAAGCCCAAAGTCCTTGCATCCTTGCACGCCTGGGAGAAGCGGTCCATCAGGGTCTGAAGCTCCTGGCCATTATCGTGTATCATGGCCATTATAGACTATTACTGAGTTACTTCTGAATCAAGCATTTGTGGAACCAAATAAACCCTAGTTTAATTTGTCAGTATACTAGAAATTGCAGCAGTGCAGCAGCATGATCATTTGCATGTTCTCCCCGTGTCTGCGTGGGTGTACTCTGGAAGTTCTCCGGTTTCCTCCCACAGGCCAAAAACATGCAGGTTAGATTAACTGGAGACTCTAAAAGCGGCCCTAGGTGTGAATGTGTGTGTGAATGATAAAGGGATAGCGCCGTAGTGTGGCTGCTTCATCCATCCAGGTGGATGCCCTCAATTTCCCCTCTGGGGATCAATAAAGTATTCAAAATCAAAAATAAAAAAATTAAAAAAAATCAAAAACTGGAAAACCATAAAATAGCATTGGTTAAGAAAAGTTGATGCAATTTTATGAAGAAAATGATGAGAAAACTATCTAGAAAAATGGAAAAAAATGTGTTACTATGAAAAAGAACGTAAATTAATGAAATTACAAAATGCATTTTGAAATTCTGATGGGGGTTTGCATGAAATTAAGTTTAAAGAAATTATACCAGGAATATTCTGAGAAAAAAAAAACAAAAAACAACAGACCGTCAGTCAAGCAGAATCATTGCATCCCAGTAGGTAGCAGGCAGTCCACTGGTTTCTGTTTCAACTGGACCAGTGTGGGTTCTGTTGGGAGACTGTCAGACAGGCTCCTTACCACGGTTATGGCCTACTCCCGAGATCACAAAGGCTGGGTCTTCAGCAGTCTGGCTGTGATCTTCCCTTATGCACTGAAGAAGGAATTGGTTTATTGTACAAAGTCCGATCAGAAATTCAAAATGTGGCAAAAATAAAAAAATAAAAATAAAAACAAAAACATCACAAATCAGTTTCTTTGGATGTTGTGGTTTAAATGAGTTAGTTTAAGTTTAAAAAAAAGAAAAAAAAATCAAACAAAATCGTCTTACATGGTAATTTAAATGAAAAGATTAAAATAAAAGAAAAGGTGAACTTTAAAGAAAAAAAATAATTTTCAAAGAGCATGAAAGGCTCTGGGCCTTACTTGTAAGATAGAACAAAAATGGGAGAGCAGAAATGTCTGCTGCTTACAGCTTGACCAACGCCCCAAAACTGAAACAAAGGAAACAAAAAGCAACTTTTTCATGGGTGTGGCAGGATGGTTCTAAACTTCATGACAGCTGGGCTGAACCACTTACATTTGAGCTTCCTTGTTTGGCAGAAGTCATAAACTGACTAAAAAGGAGAGGCAGTGAAGCTTGGAACTTTGTTGTTCAGTTAAAGTGCAGCTATGGTATCTTAAAGAGCAGAGAAAGGAGGGGAAGTGCCATTTGATATGAGAAGTAAGACCACCCTTAAGACACATGTTGCTGAATTTTTTTTAGATTTAGTATACTTTATTGATCCCCAGAGGGGAAATTGAGGGTCATCCACCACCTGGATGGATGAAGCAGCCACGATACGGCGCTATCCCTTAACCATTCACACACACATTCACACCTAGGGCCACTTTAGAGTCTCCAATTAACCTAACCTGCATGTTTTTGGCATGTGGGAGGAAACCGGAGAAATCCCGGGGTAAACTCATGCATACACGGGGAGAACATGCAAACTCCACACAGATCACTGTTGGTCGGGGGCTGGGATCGAACCCACGATCCCACGATCCCCCGGCCAAGGGTAAACTGTGCTGCCGCAGTGCTAACCACTGCGCCACCGTGCAGCATAAATTCCTTAAACTTTAGTGACTAAGATAATCAACTCAATAATAAGGGAATATACAATGTCTCTACACTGCAACTGTAATTAATTTGTGATAGTAAGCATGCAAAAATTAATTGCATCCTGAAAATAATGCAACACATATCAAATCATATCAATAAAAGCATTTGAAACAACATTGTCCATCCCAAGAGTTCAGCCATGTCTTTAGTAGTGGATACTGTCTTGAGAGAAAGAGTATGAATTAATATATTTGTCCATAATGCATATATTCCACTGCAAAGAGAAAAAAAAAATATTCCTGATTCTTCCACCAGATGGCACTGTGAAACTGTCTGGTTGTTAACTGGAGAATCGTGACTCCCCACGTGTGGATTATATCAACCATAAATCTGTCGATTTGAAACATTCCTTTGCCAAACAGTAGAAAAGGGAGAATGACTAAGTCTTGGAGAAGGGATTCATTTTCACATTATGGCCGATGGATAGTGTTTCAGCTCTTGTCCTTGGATGATAGAAGCAGTTCATTACCAGACTTTTGAGTTGAAACAATTTTCTTCAGAAAAGACTGATTTTATAAATTGGAACAAGAAAAGGCTTAACGCTACAATACCAACACACAGGCAGACATCTGTGTGAAGACAGATATGGAGTAATTTGATACATGCAGCTGCAGAGTCTCAAAAGAAAATACATTTTTACATTGCAGACGTAGGCATGGTAACTTACAGCAACTGTTTTGATAAGAAAATAATGAGAAATATGGATGTTGGAGCACTAATGATTTTATTGCAACAAGTAACATCTGAGTTTACTGTTTCCTGACAAAATTCTAACCTGTGTAAAAAAAAAAAAAAAAAATCATCAATCTTAATAGGAGTAAGTCAGAGGTATAACTATCAAGCCAGATGTTCTATCGAGTTGGACTGTGTCACTCAAATTACATACTTCCATTAGAACAGTTTATTTAGTGAATGTATTCACACAGTCAATATGGCTACACTAAACACACTGAAAGGTGTACTCTGTACTAAACAGAAACAAGTAAATTATTGTTAGTTGCAGTGGTTGACCGTCAGGGCCAGCAAAGCCTTTTCTGCTGGCCTAAACGCCACCAGAATTACATTTAAAACCTAAATTAATAAGCCGTCCTATGATGTCCTATAAACGTTAGACACACACACAGACAAGAGATTTCTTGAATTTATAGTGAAGTGATAGATGTATGCAAACGGCCACATTATAGTATATTTTTTTTAAGCATTACATCTTCACTATTCCGTCTTGTCAGATTTGTCACTTTTCACTTCCTTTTTTTGTTTGTGAAGTATTGACTCTCTCCTTTAACTTGGATTTGAAATTGTATTCTTTGGTGAGTATAGTCTTAATTTTTTAAGCATTACATCTTCACTATTCTTTCTTTCTTGTCAGATTTGTCTCTTTTCAATACCTTTTTTTTTTTTTTTTGTTTGCAAAGCATGGACTGTCTTCCTTAAATGGGATTTGAAATTGTCCTCTTCTTTGGTGAGTGATGGTCTTTATGACATCATAAAGACATTGAGGAGGGCATCGGGTGCTGAGTATGTCAAGGCCGGCATCAATGTCCTATGAAGCAGACATCATAGGCACATCATAGGCCGTCCTATGATGTCCTATGATCGTGACACACACACACACACACACACACACACACGCACACACACAGATTTCTTGAATTTATAGAGCGATAGAGTGCTGATCAGACCTAAATGAAACAGTCATTGTCACCCGCGACAGACTGCTATGATGATGATGAGAGTGATGTCCTAGTATGCCTGCCTTGATGTCTTTATGATGTCATATAGACCATCACTCACCAAAGAAGAGATACTCATCACCCGATTACCAATAGGACACATCACTTTAAACCACACCCATTCGAAGCAGTAAATCTGGAAATCTTACTCATCACCCGATTAACCAAAGAAGAGAGATACTAATCACCGGACTCGCAAGTTTGTGTGTGTGTGTGTGTGTGTGTGTCTGTGGACGGCCCATGATGCCTGCATGATATCCTATGATGATCCGATTATATCAGGCAACATAGGACTCATGATGCTGTCTACAGTATGTCATAGAGACACCATAGTATAGAGTGATCAAAGGCAGGAATCACTCACAACACACACAAAAAAAAAAAAAATGTAAGTTGCCTTTTTTCAACTGATTTAAGACAATTTTGTACCGCTGAATCCGAAAATGACATCCGTTTCTCTCTATCAGGTCAGATTTTTATGCTAAGTTGTACAGCAGTTGTACAGTTGTACTGTAAATTGAATAGTAGACACTGATGAGGGTAAGTACATGTAAATTGAATGTTACGACATCATTGTTCAAAATTCAGAGAATTTCAAGAAATAAAAAAGAATTTAGCATCATATAAAGCGAAAATACCTATACATGTAAACAAAAACGTAAAAATCATGTGGCCATAGTTCAAAAAGTTGACTTGACTGAGCAAAACCAATGTGATTCTTGGATTCAAAATTGTCCTAAATCAGCTAAAAAAAAACTTCCAATAAATTTGGTATTGACCAGTGCAATCATAGGACTCGCTATGCCATCAGCAAAGATCAAATGCAGGCATCATAGGACTCACTATGACACCAACAAAGATCAAAGGCAGTCATCATGCACAGTCATAGAACTCACTATGACATCATCAAAGATCATAAGACTCACTATAACATCATCAAAGATCAAAGGCAGTCATCACTCAGTCATAGGACTCCCTATGACAGCATCAAAGATCATAGGATTCGCTATGACACAATTAAAGATCAAAGCTTATACCCTTGTTTACACCTGCTTTCTACTGGCATGAAGAAATACTTACCTATGACATCATCAAAGATGATAGCACTGGCTATGACATCATCAAAGATCAAAGGCAGTCATCACTCACGTTCACAGTACTTGCTATGACATCATCAAAGATCATAGGACTCACTTTGACACAATCAAAGATCAAAGCTTACAACCTTGCTTATACCTGCTTTCGACGGGCATGCCAAAATACTTGCTTACGCTTTGTTTCTGCGGGCATGCACGGGTATACACTAGTTACTGTATTTCAAAAAGCTGTAAGTTATATTGGCTTCCACCATGCATTGAAATTTGAGTTTAAAGGAGTATAAACAGGTAATACTCAAGCACAAAAACCCTAAAATTTTAAAGAATTGAGTAGATTTATTTAATTCTCATCAACTACATGTGATATGGCTTAACCAGCTCATTTTTCACTGTATAAAAAACACAAAGTTTTGCCAAAGTAATATTTGATCTGTATTGTATTCAAATCCCAATTAAGGTAAATAATGTCTCTTAAATAAAATAATGAACTATTCAAAATCAAATCACTCAGAATGGACCACTTTAGTAATTCTCAGCTAAATATGGGAACATGCAGAGCCTTTTTTAAGCCTAATCATGTGAACTTAAACACAAGTAGCAGTTAGATATCACTTAAAATGAAGACATATTAAACCAAAATTACCTGCACAGAAAAATAAGATAAGATAAGATAAGATAAGCCTTTATTAGTCCCACAACGGGGAAATTCCAGGATTGCAACAGCACAGGGATAGCAACACTCAGAGCAACAATCAGAAGGCAAGAAAAAAAACAAGCAAGCAAGAGCAGCTAATAAACATATGTACGTATTACTATAAAATATATATATACACACACACACACAGACACACAGTGCAGAGCATTGTAGCTGGATGGAATAAATATATGAATATATGAACACACAGTGCAGAGCATTGTAGCTAGATGGAATAAATATGTAAATATATAAACACCCACAGTACGGAGCATTGCAGCTAGGTGGAATAAATATGCAAGTATATAAACACACACAGTGCGGAGCAATGTAGCTAGATGGAATAATATGTAGATATATAAATATATAAACACCCACAGTACGGAGCATTGTAGCTAGATGGAATAAATATGCAAATATATAAACACACACAGTGCAGAGCATTGTTGCTAGATGGAATGAAACAGCATAACCGTCTACTTAGTTATCCTACATGGTATGATTATGTGCCCATACATATTCTCACCCTCCATAGCGACCGGTATGTTCCTAGTTGTATGCCGGAGAGGACCATTGTGTAAGTCTATTGCATCTTTTGCATTCAAAAAACTATTAGTTTGTTACGTCTTTTTGCTATCTCTGCGAGCAGCCCTGCTTAGGTTGTACAGTCTGACAGCCGTTGGTAGGAAGGACCTACGAAACCTCTCAGTTGTGCACCTGGGATGATGTAGTCTGCTGCTAAATGAGCTCCTCAGTGCATTCAGTATGTCCTGCATAGGGTGGAACTCGGACTCCAGCAGAGATGACAGTTTAGCCACCGTCCTTCTCTCTCCTATCTCCTCCATCGGATCAAGGCGCTGCCCCAGGACAGAGCTAGCTTTCTTAATCAGTTTGTTCAGTCTCTTCCTATCGGCTGCAGTAATGCCACTGCCCCAGCAGACCACTCCAAAAGTGATGGCTGATGCCACCACCGTGTCATAGAATGACTTCAGCAGCGCCCCTTGTACACCAAAAGACCTGAGTCTCCTCAGCAGGAACAGCCTGCGCTGTCCCTTCTTGTAGAGTGCATCAGTATTGTGTGACCAGTCTAGTTTATTGTTCAGATGAATACCCAGGTACTTATAGGATGTCACCATCTCGATGTCTGTTCCCTGTATATTTACTGGTACTGTGAGGGGCTGCCCATGCCTGCGGCAGTCCACCACCAGCTCCTTAGTTTTCCTCGCGTTGATCTGGAGGCAGTTCCGATGGCACCAGTCCACGAAGTCCTGGATAAGCCCTCTGTACTCAGCTTCATCTCCATTGGAGATGAGGCCAACGATCGCAGAGTCATCAGAGAACTTCTGTAGATGGCAGTGTGTTGTGTTGTGTGAGAAGTCCGCAGTATAAAGAGTGAACAGGAAGGGAGCCAGCACCGTTCCCTGGGGGGCCCCCGTGCTACTGATGATCGTGTCGGACACACAGTCCCGGGTTCTCACAAACTGAGGCCGGTTCGTGAGGTAGTCCAGGATCCATGATGACAGGTGCTGGTCCACCCCTGCGCGCAGCAGCTTGTCCTTCAGGATCATCGGTTGGATGGTGTTGAAAGCACTGGAGAAGTCAAAGAACATGATCCTCACCATATTCCCGGGCTTCTCCAGGTGGGACAGAGAACGGTGAAGGAGGAAGATCACCGCATCCTCCACCCCAATGCCATGCTGGTAGGCGAACTGGAGTGGATCCATCGCTGGTTCCACCAGGGGGCGGAGGTGAGCAAGGAGCAGTCTCTCCAGGGTCTTCATCAAGTGGGACGTCAAGGCCACCGGTCTGTAGCTGTTCAGGTCTTTGGGGTGGGAAGTTTTTGGTACAGGTACCACACAAGATGTTTTCCACAGCTGTGGTACCCTCCCCAGTTTCAGGCTCATGTTGAAGATATACGTCACAATCCCACACAGCTGGTCTGCACAGGACTTGAGGAGCTTTGCGCTGATGCCGTCCGGTCCCGGCGCCTTCCTCGCCTTGATCTTCCTCAGCTCCGTCCTCACCTGGGTCCTGGTCAGGGTCAGGATGGGGGGCTGTGTGTTGGGAGTGGGGGGGTGTTGGTAGAGTGGGGAGTGGGCAGCAGGACTTGATTTCTTTAGAGGCAGCAGTGGTTGTTGTGCAGTCAGGGGGGAGGGCGGTTGGTCAAATCTATTGAAAAACAGATTCAGGTTGTTCGCCCACTCCCTGCCCCCTGTGGCCTGGGGGGAGGTATTCTGGAGCCCCGAGATGGTTTTGAGGTTTCTCCAGACCCCGCTGATGTCGCTCTGTTGCAGCTTGTCCTCCATCTTCTTCCTGAAGCTGTCCTTGCCTTCTCTGATCTTTCTCCTCAGCTCCCTCTGTACGGACTTCAGCATCTCCCTGTTCCCCGACCTGAAGATCCTCTTCTTCTCTCTCAGAAGTGTTTTTATCTCAGGGTTGATCCAGGGTTTGTTGTTTGAGTGACGCCGTATGGTCTTGGTGGGAACGGATTTGTCCACACAGAAGCTGAGGTAGCCCGTGAAGGTGTGAATGAGGCCATCAATGTCCTCACCATGTGGATCGCAGAGCTGCTTCCAGGCGGTGGCTTCAAAACAGCCCTTTAGGGTGTCCATTGTCTCCTCAGACCATAACTCCACAGTGTGCATGGCCGGAGGTTGTCTGTGCACTAGGGGTTTGTACACCGGCCGGAGATGAACCAAGTTGTGATCCGATCTCCCGAGTGGGGGTAGTTGTGATGAGGTGTACGCCTCCTTAGTGTTTGCGTAGAATAAATCCAGTGTTTTATTGTCTCTAGTGTGGCATGTGACATACTGGGTGAACGTGGGTAGAATGGGAGACAGTGAAACATGGTTGAAATCGCCTGAGATGAGGAGAAGAGCATCTGGGTGTTCTGTCTGCAGCCTGCTGGTTACTGAATGGATGACGTCACGTGCTGTCCCAGCGTTCGCCGTCGGATTTGCATAAACAACAATGCAGATCACGTGTGAGTGTTCTCTCGGGAGATATGTAGGCCTCATGCTAACAGCTAGCAACTCAATGTCTTTGCTGCAGTGTCGTTGTTTAACAGTGATATGTCCCGGTCTGCACCAGTTGTTGTTAACATACATGATCACTCCACCGCCCCTAGCCTTGCCACTGTCTGGTGTTCGGTCAGCTCGTATCATGTGAAAACCCTCCAGCTCAATGTTAGCATCTGCTGCTAGTTCAGTTAGCCACGTCTCAGTAAACAAAAGGAGAGAGCACTCCCGGTATGTGCTATCATAACGGGAGATAGCCGCTAGCTCATCTAACTTTCCCAGTATCGACCGTACATTTCCCATGACAACAGATGGAAGGGAGGGTCTGTACCTTATATTTTTTGTCCTCCGCCTTACTCCAGCCCGGCAGCCGCGGCGTTTTCGCCTCAGTTCACTCGGTATGTCGAGTTTTTCCAATGGGACCGGGTGGCGGTTGAATGCTAGCAGCTGTTCTCTGCTGTATCGTATCCTGCTATAGACAGTGGCTCCGTCCACCGGCTCAGGAGACATTTAGGACGATCTGTGTGTCCGTGATATAAGTGGGGTGAAAAAAAAAGACGGATCAAAAGAGAGAGGAAGGGAAAAAGACTCGGAATCGAGCCGCTGTTGCAAAAGGCAGCCGACTCGTGTGGCGCCGAGAGAAAAAAAAAAAAAAAAAAAAAAAAAAAAGCAAAGTTTAAGTGAAAAATATGTTTTCTTGATCAATGGAGTGCCTGGTGCGGGCACAATATATCATTCTTCCATTATACACTTTATTAAACAAAAAATAAAATAAATAAAATTACAGACAAGCACCGAGCCCTGGCTGTGTCACTAATGAGACATCAATAAACCACTAACATCAGTCACAGTCATCAATATGTCTGATGTCTGTTTAAACTGGGATTAGTTAGGTTAGTTTAAGCATTTAACGAGGGGGCAAACTGCTGTTAACAAGTACTAGCATGGCCTGAAACACAGGATTTGTTTTAAAACTACACAATAGCTATATTGTGGGGTTGATAAGCTAATTTATGCTAAACGTATTTTAGGTGAGAAACTTTCTTAAGAGTTGTAGCACAGGGAGCTAGCTTTGCTAATGTCAGCCTACTCTTAACATTAGCTCACCTTTATGTGTTTCCTTTCAAGGTGCCAGTAGGTGGATGTTATTCCAGCTTCTGTTAGCTGTGTACTGCAGAATCTGCACACTGCTGAGTGCTTACGTTTGCATGTCCTTTTACAAATTATTTGTGGTGGTGAAAACTGAACTTAATAACTGTAGAGTTCTCAAACATTTCTGCTCTGACCACGCAGCCTCCTTTTCTTTTTTCTTCTTGTCTTCTCCCGCTTGTGTGAAGGGGCGGGGTTGCAACTAATAGCGGTGACATAAAATTAAACTCTCAAATTACTTTTTTGCTAAATTTAAAGGGGATATCTGTTTGCAATCAAAATTGTGTGGACAATAAACCAGTAATGGTCTTGATTTAAAATCTCAAGACTGTTTTGTCCGAGATAGAGACAAGACCGAGTGAAAATGACTCCAAGACCGAGACGAGACTGAGATCTTGAAAAACTGGTCTCGAGACCGGTCTGAACACCAAGACCGATCTCGAGAACTACAACACTAGCATTTACCATAGTGAAAACGGAATGTTAACATAGTTCTTTAACCTTTTGACCCAAAACCCAGTCAGCTCAAGGTGTAAGACGTACAAGATATGTCTTAAATATAACTATTTCAGTAGTTATTGCTTTTAGAAGATTTAGGGAAAATCTGACCTGTCCTTTGAAATGAAGGTCATCCGATGAGAGTCAAATTGCAACATGTGCTTCATCAGTGTATATCAAACCATGGTACCAAGTTTCAAAAAATTGGGACAAAACTGTAGGAGGACTTGTTTTCACAAAAGTCTGACGAACGGACGGATGGACTGCGACAGAATATTATCCCCCTCCGGTATCTTCAGCTCCTTTGGGCATCGACCGGCGGGGGATAAAAATTAATGTGCATATTTCAATGAGAAGAAACTCCCTGCATTCTGTTCTTTGGTCATTATCACATTGATTGATTCACACTTTGCGACAGGTCACAGTGAGTGACAGCTGCATGTCTGCGCATGGAAGGGCACATTTATGCTTTTTCCTGTTTTATGTAAAGTAAAAATAATGAGTAACAAATCTGTTAAAATTTAAGAAATTACAATGGCATTATTTAATTAAGAAAAAAACAAAACAAACTTGAATCATTACCCGTTGCTGCAAAAATAGTGGTGTTACAATAATGCGTTGCTCCCAACGCTGCTAGATACCGTGGATGGTTTAACCAAATAGAAGGAATGTATCATCTTAGCTGTCAGAGATGCAAATGCGCAAATCACCAAATTCTGTTAGTTTCCCTCTATATAATACACTGTGGAGAAAATGGAAGAGGCGAGAGGCAACGAGCTGGAAGGACACAAGGTTTAATTTAGCCTAACATCAGCTGGTGCCGCTTTGACCGCTGCTTCTGGTCTCCATCCTTGGGAAGGAGGGGGCGCATACTTAACAGTCCAGTCTGATTGCTCCCTGGGGCTCTTTGTCTGTGTGTCTATAGTCCTGCCCTTCCTCCTGTCCTGATGGGTGTGAGATGATATCCCCCCACTGAATCAGGTGTCCACCACACAGCCCCCCCCCCAAACACCCAGAAGGGGCTTTGACCCTCCCCCCACCCCCGGTCCTTTGGGCACAAATCGATGCCCCTGGCGGCTGCAGTGGGGGTGTGCCACTCCGGTCGAACTGTCCTGCTGTTGAGGAGTGTCGCAGGGCGTGTAAGTCCATGGGGGGAAAGAGGGAGGGGTGAAAAACACTTCTGCTCCGCTCCAAGTTCCAACACGTGATGGCCATGGTTCGTGGGCACACGGGGTCCAGTGCACGTCATGCATAATGGAACAAAGGTGGCAATTGGCAGGCTTTTGGGATGGAGGTGCGGGAGGAACGATGCGGATGACGAGGGGGAGGTGGGGTAAACAATGGAGTGCCGGCCTGGGACGTCAAAAGCGTCTGGGCCGCGCAAAAATTGCGCACGGATCAGTCTCAGGCGAGGGACTTGACAGTAAACCCTCCAGTGATATGCAGCGGCTGTGAAGAAAAATAAGTTTTGTGGGCTCCTCCCTGGTGCGGAGCTCCGTCCTGCCAGGATCTGGGGAAGGTGATCAGCCCGATTTCCCGAGGATGCGTAGCGGTTGTGAAGAACCCAATATAAGTCCTGTGGGTGAGCCGCCGACTCCTTTAGGTTCAATGTGCAAAGCCTAAAGGGTCCTAGGGTGGTGATCGGCTGTGTTCCCGGGATCGTGCAGCGGCCAAGGACCTTTATCAGTTCTTGTCAACCCGATGTTTGACAGGAATAAATGCTCTGGCACAGGGGCCACGTACAGCAGTTGTAGGGTGCACTCCTTGTAATCCTGCGGTGTGCGCATGGGTCTGCTGTGCGCTGAAACTCCACTGTCGGGAGGTGAGTCAGGGTCAGGGAGCTTGATGGAAATCAACGCAGTCGGCGTCGATTTTCCCCGTCCAGGCTGTTTCCGTCAGCTTGCTCGTCTTGCTGATCATGGTGCGTCTTGGTCCCAGCGCCACTCACTCTCTTGGGCCCTAGGTAGCCAGTGTGGAGAGAGGAACAGACGAGTGCGCTCTGGTGTGGATGAAGAGGGAGTCCACAGCGCGGCGAAAGGGAGCGATAGTCCATTTCCCGTCAGGTCACTAATGTGGAGAAAAAGGATTGCTGGCGAAGCATGGCCATCTTTGTTCCACAGCGTGATGAAATGAAGAGACGCTCCATGCACGTCCAGGGTCACCAATGTGGAGGAAATGGAACAGGCGAGAGGCAACGAGCTGGAAGACACAAGGTTTTATTTTCTCCAACATAATACGACACGCTTCGTAGCTCATGTGAACTACTGCACTGCTGAGGTTACTGTACATAGCTCTTTTATACTGTTGCACAGACAAAGAGAATGTGTGGCACATTAGCATAGTGATTGTCAGTCAATACACATCATTAGTCTAACATCAGCTGGCGCCGCTTTGACCGCTGCTTCTGGTGTCCGTCCTCAGGGGGCGCTTACTTAACAACAGTCCAGTCTGATTGCCCCCCGGGGCTCTTTGTCCGTGTCTATTGTCCTGCCCTTCCTTCTGTCCTGATGGGTGTGGGAGGATTTCCCCCTGCTGAGTCAGGTGTCCACCACAATACAATGCAGACTACATACTTACTTGGTGAGTGTGGCAAATTTGAAATAACAGTGTTGTTTCTCATCAAAAATCATCTTGTCCTTGAAATGATCACATTGACTTGCATTTATAATTTTGGTTGTGTACTAAAATGAGCTTTGTGAAAAGAGGGAGAAATCTGTGCTGTGTTTTACTTAATCCAAACAGGTATGTTCATATTTCTTTCTGTTTTAAGTATTGAGAGGAGAGGTGTCCCCTTTCTCCTGCAATGCTGTTATTATGAGGACTGTTGAGTAGGCAAACTGTCCACAGTGATTATCTACAATAAGTATTTTGCCACTTAGCAGAAAGTGTATTTCTAGGAGTATGTGATATGCTTCATAGTTGCTGTTTCTGCTGAAATGGGACAAGGAGACACTAATGTCTCTGTTTATACTAATTCAGTCTATAAGAAAATATTTTTCAATTATGTATGGGATGTATAAAATGATGTTTGATTGGAGACAATGGCAACCCTTCATCATTTCAGTACTGCAAGAGTAAAGTTAGCTTTATGCTTTGTACATCTGAGTGTGAAGGTTTTGTGGCGTAAATTTTGTCATCCTCTCCAGTCTGCTAGTCTCTGTGGGTTCCTTCTGTGGCTAAACTCGTGCAGCTGAAATTTTCTAACTGCGTTGACTGTGAGTGATGCCTTTGCATGCGCAAGATCCAACCTCCCATTCAAAAGGAGGCATCACTGACTCAGCATGCAGAGTTGTAGAGAAAGAAGAATATGAAAAACTAAAAAGAAATGTGACGAGACGAGTGAAAGAAACAAAAGACAATTAGTGGTAAAAGTAGTAAACATAGGAGGACATTTTCTCACCTTCGTGCTGTCACTATTGTTGCTGCTAAAATGTGCATGGCTCTTTCTTTTCTTCTTTTTTGTATAGCCGGTGAGCAAGCTGGTGTGAGTGCTTTTGAACTACCTATCGGGCTGGGGAAAAAAATTGCAGATGATGGTTATGCGCATGCACCGAATGCTTGGGAAAACACTAGATGCAAATGAAGCATAAATGGCTGCATGTACGCCAGCCATGTACGAAGCATACAGTCATGTGAAAAAATTAGGACACCCTGTATAAGCCTGTGTGTTTTTAACATATTTGGACATATGGATATTTAATATCAATGTTAAAAGTACTGGGAGAATCACATAATACAACTAAACAATTAAAAATGAATTCAAGACTTTTTTTTTTTGACTCTGCTACTGCAGTCCTCAAAGCAGGAAAAACCTCTGGCGTGAAAACGGGCGAAACCTCTGGCATGACAACAGGTGGAGCCTCTGGTGGAGAAGCAGGCGACGGAGGTGTGCCGGTCTCATAGTGCAAAGACTGAGGCTCACCGGCTTCTGGGACAACCGGTGGGGCTGATGCCTACAGCGTAGAGGGGAGGTGGAGAGCTCCGGCTGGAGAGGAGGCCTAGAAGCAGCTGACTCCCAGGAGAAGGTGATGGAGGAGATAAAAATGGGCAGCTCTTGGACCCACAGAAGCACCCGCAGACCCAGGGTGTGCTCCAACACTCGCGTCGCAGATCCCCAGAGGTTGAACTTCTCATTGCCATTCGTGCAGCTGCGAGCCGCGACAACCATGTCCCACAGTTTCTTGCAGCCCACAGCTGCTCCTCACTCAGGAACCGGTCCCGCATGCTCATGCAAGCACAGTCCTCTGGGTCCAAACTGGTGACGATCTTCTGTCGTGGAATGCGCTTCTTCACGGCGCACAAACAAGAAAACTGGACCCAAATGCTGGAGCAGTGATTTGCAGTGACTTTTTTGTAGGCAAAATAATTAACCAGACGTGACATAAACCTGGCAAATGTGACATAAACTTCACTAACGATGGCATGGAAACACAGTAGCTCGCCGCCCCGATGGCAGTGTGGGGTGCGTATAAGTAGTGGAGCAAATCTGGAAAACCCGTGGACAATCAGTACTCAAAAAATTAAAGCAGCCATGAATAATTAACAAGGCAAAAACTCACAAAGCAAAACTGGAAATAAACAAAAAGGCACTGTCAAAACAAAAGCCCAAACCCAAATCATAACAGCAATAAACATGACAGCATAACCACAAAATTAATAATCATCAAAATCAAACACTACTCTGACCATGATACTGAAACCCAAACATGATACTTTTAATAAAGATCTAAACATGAACTAAAAGCGAGGACTGGGCCTGATTCATGTCCTAATAACAGACAGACATAAATGAACCAAACATAACAGTGACCATAGCAATAGTACTTAAAGAACAGAACCAAGAAAAACTCACCTAAGATTAAAATTAGAAACCTAAGAGGGCAGAACTAAGAAAATCATAGCAAACAGAAGTGAATGGCAAATTCAAAAGAACATAACTAGTGACATGAAAGTTTAAATAAACACAATGATCAACCTGGGCTGAGGTGAAGCAAACGGTGAATAACAAAAATAAACTTAAAGCGTGAGCGTGGTCCCACAACCATGCTCAGAACCTGACACTACATAACCAATCCTTGATGACGGCTGTGCTTATATTAAAAGTTCCTTTGTGATTATACAAATAGTTGTGCCTGTTAGCTGGAGACATTTCCTCTGTATTAACAGTCCTAAAATTGCTGACTTAATATCATGTCATGTAAGCAAATTATAACAGTAAAAATCCTGGGATATGTTTTTTTTTCTTCTTTATTTTGTAGTGGGGGTGGGGGATCTGTACCTTAAAACAATAAAATGTGAATGTCAGCTTTGTTGTATGTGAAACATCTAAATACTAGATTTGTATTCTGCTTGACTGCAGGTGTTTAAGCTTTCTGTGGTGAACATCACAGTGCGCTTGAATCTAACAAGCCTGAAGAGGAACATCCAGTACTATGCAATACTTCAGTACAGGTTGCTTACACTGCCGGGGTTCTTTTCCTCATTTGAGGGTTTCATGCATTAAATCTGACGGAGCAGAATCCAATTTAGTTTGTATTTATATTTCATTGATTACTTGGATTCTGTTTCTAAGATTTCCATTTCATTCCTGCTACAAAAAAAAATTAGTTATCATAACCTTCATAGCTTTGTTTGCCTTGCTTGACGGCACAACAAATTTGGTGGCAATTTTGTGAATGGCCATGCTGTTTTTTTTAATCATTATTATTAAATATTGTGTTGGAAGGTGAAGGCTTGTGAAATGGCTCGATAGCAATCTATCCATTCAAACTGGTAATTACATCTGTCTTCAATCAGATAAGTGCAGAAAAGTGCTCACTTGGCTGACTGATATTTTAAGTCCTTTGACATTCTTTCAAGCACAGATAGATTAAGTTTGAGTGTTCCCCCTTCATATGCTTACGTTGGGAACTTAGTCTTGAAATAATGACACATTAAGCTCAGTTCGATACGGTTTCTAAAAACAAACTATGTATGGAATTTGACATCATTTATTTTTGTCTAAAGTCTCATGAAGGGTCTCGTTTTTTGTATCCCTGAATTCTAAACTCTTTCAGGTTGGTGGCCTGTTAAACTCACAAATTTAAAAGTACTGTGTGCGGAGATAAATTACTCGGCTATAAACATGCTGCCTCTAACCATAACTACATATTTAAATGTTCTTTAAAACTTAGGAAATATATGCAATAGCTCAAGGCATTTGCCTGAGTAGGTAAATTTTTTCTTTCTCTTCAGTTATCACCTTTTTTGTTTTTCTTATTTCACACAAGGATAAAAAAGTTTGTTTTTACCTTTACATGTTTTGACTGTCGTCTGCAGTCTTCCTCAGAAGTCTCAGCTGATCACTGTGAAGTGCCATTCATCACCTGTTTTTCTGAGGTGGGGCTCCCCAGAAAAAACTGTCAGATCCACTGGGCTTGCCCTGCCCCCTGCCGTCCAAGGGCCTCTGGAGAATGTAGTCCCAGGTGTGGGAAAGCATAAATGCCCCCTCGTCCTAGTTCATGCTCTCTTTTCCCCTCTTCCTGATAACTATGGCCTCCTTGATCCAGCATTTGTGTCTGTTGCTGTAATGATGCCGAGCGCAGCACAGACCCGCACTCAGGTCTTTGTTTTTCTCTTTTTCTGTATGTGTATTTTGTCTTGATTTTTTGTCCATTATGTTTTGTGCTTTTATTTGGACAGAGCAGTTTGTGACCTCTGGCTGTCAAGTCTTTTCACGGTTGTCACAGCTGTTTGTTAATCACTTTCACTCCACGCCTGATTGATGTTTGAGTTCCTGTATTACTATTTAAGCTTGCTTGCGGGGATTATTCCTTGCAGTGACCTCGTCTTGTGCTGACTGGAATCCCCATATCGGATTCCAGTCTTTCTTCTGCTTAGGACTTTATCCTCGCCTTTTATATGTAAGTTTACCTTTAGTGTTTTTTTCATTATTTGTTATTTTTTTTATAGATACCCTTCGGGGCCCTTGTAAAAAGCCATTTGTAAATTGCCCTTTGTGGTCTTTTGTTTTAGCCTTTTTGGAAGTTGCCTTCATGGCTGTACTTTGTGTTTATTCTTTATTAAATGAGCGAGCTCACTGCCGGCGATTGGTGCCACATTTCTGCCCTGAATGGGCTAATTATGACAGTTGCTCTCTGATTCAATGATTTTGACGTTGAACCAGTCTATGATGTGATTATTTTTTGGCGGCTTAGTGCGGGGCCAGCCCAGTGGATGTGAAAGTTTTGCTGGGCTTGCCCGCCTATGAAAAACAGCTGATAAATGACACTTCACAGCGATCAGCTGACACTTCTGAGGAAAACTGCAGTCGACAGTCGAAACATGTAAAGGTAAAAACATCTTGTTTTTGATCCTTGTCTGAAATAAGAAAAACAAAAGAGCTGATAACTGAAGAGAAAGACAAAATGAACGTACTCGAGCTACTACATGGAAGTTATGGACAAAATTGCGTCAAAGATTTCCGCTGGCTGGAAAAACTGGAGAAAACACAAGCACCCTTCAGAAGTCACCTGAGATTTAACCTCCAGTGCAGAGATGATGATGTTACACAAGCAAGCCTCAACAAAAAAAAAAATCCAATCCCAACCAGAAACGCATAAAAAATAATCAACAAAGCACTGAAAGACCTGATAAAAGAAAGGATAAGAGTGACAGCAAACAAAGTAGACAGAATCAACACCCAGATAAAGGAGGAAATGGACAAAGAAACTAAAAAAAACTCATGAAAAGGAAGGACTGAAGAAGACAAACACACAGAAATAAACACTAAGTGGGTCAAAAACCTATCACAACGCACACTCACGGACACTGAGAAAAAAGTGCTGAGCAGAGGACTAAGTTTTGCCATTACACCAACCAAAATACCCCATGAAGAATACATCCTAGTAACAGAACTCGCATGTGGAAAAATCCAGGATCAAGGGGCAATAGCAACACTACAGAAAGCAGTAGCAGGAATCCTCAAAATGGCGAAATTACCACAAAGCATCATCACAAAAGGAAAAGAAAAGGCAATAATGTCATAAGCTGAGCTCTGGATGTTCTGCCGGACTCAGTCTCATGGCTCTTTCTTTGTATTTATATATATTTATTGTATTTTGTGCCTTTGAATTTTCATCACTTTTTTCTATTTTTTCTGTTTAGGCTTCAGTTCTGTTTCTTTTCCATTTGTAATTTTTTTTATTAGTTTGCTATTCATTATGATTGTTTTTTATATTTATTCTGTGGTGTCCTTCTCCGGGCTGACAGCTGTCAGGTGACATTTCCGGGTTTGTGCTCTGCATGGGTGCTGCCCTGTCAGCTGTCAGTCCAGCCACTCCTCACCCATCTCTTTCAACTGATCCCAATCACCATTCATTGTTCCCTTTTGCCCGTTCATGTGAACACACACCTGTCACTAGTTATGTAATGGTTTTGATCCCTATTTAAGGGAAGTTATTTTCAGTTGCATTTGCCGCTGCTGTGAATGATAAAGTGTATCTTCAGCTTCTCTTTGTCTCTGCCAGATCCCCATTTCTGCTCTGGTGTGCTATTCAATTAAGTTTTTCTTCCTCCTTTATATTTTGTATTTGGAGCACTTTGTTAAACTTTGTCTGTTGTTTTTGTTAATAAATTACCCAAGCTCACAGTTCAACGCGTGGGTCTTGCCTTCCTGCCCCAAAGGACATTCATGACAGAAGGCAGTGGCCAGTAGAGACCCAGCTGCTGTGAGTTTGTGGATTATTTTGTTTTTCTTTTTTTTTACTCACCTGTTCTGTGGAGCTAATTATGTCCCCAGCTCACATGGCCTCTGCAGGTGGACGCGGCTACCTGATGCACCTGGGGTGGGAGGGCTGCCAAGCCCTCATGGAGATTGATGGGCTAATTTCTGCAGCGCGCTCCGGTTATGCGACGAAGGACGCATTGTGGTATCTGGGCCTTGTGGAGGCAGCTGCTCGGTGGTGCCCTCAGCTTTTGGAGCACCCATGAGGAAATGGAGAGGATTTCTTTGGTGGAGGCGCTACAATGCGAGAACAGTGGGATGGTGAGGAATTCCCCGGGGAAGCCTGGGCCAGCGCCGAAGCAGTGGCGCTCCCGGGTCCCTATTATTTTAACAGGGACCCGGGAGTCCCTGTTAAAATCCTCGCCAGTCTCCAGCGCCTGTTCCTACTCCAGCATCATCCACTCCACAGCGTCGCCATCCAGCCCCGGACTGCTGGAGGAATACTCCTGTCTCTGAGCAAGCAACTTCCCCGTCGTCGAGGCAGAAGACTCCCACAGCAATGCATCCTTCATGTTTCTCATCTTCAGCTGGTCCGTCAGTTCCTCATTTTTCCGCAGCTGCTGTTTCCCGCTTCACCTCGCCATCTTCTCCCACTGCCGGAGAGGCAATTTGTTCTCTCTTTGGCTCCGCCCGTCACTGATACAGCAGGGTCAGATCCACAATGCTCCCCTGGGAGGCCCTCTTCCACCAAAGTCATGGAGAGGGTTGACCCAACACCATCTCCAGCAGTAAACATAAAACTCCGGGATAACAAGACAAGTGTCTTTTCATTCACCCACAATTTATCATGATATGCCTTGCCTTATTCCCGGTAGTGAAGCTCAGGATTTGCAGTCCACTGAGTCCTCATGGCCTGTTGCAGCTTTTAATTTCTCACCTGCCCTCTCCGTGTCTCGTCCAATTATCCCCAAGTGCCCGCCAGTCCCAGGGTTGAACCACCGGGTGACGGAGGAGTCTGCGGGTCCGGAGGACCAAGCCCCAGCCCTGCAGCCGTGGACCAGACAGAAGGAGAGTGCTGCCTCTGACCCAAAGCCTGCGCTGACAAGAGAGTGTCCCCTGGCTTCAGCTTCTCAGGATCCAGCGCCAACAGGAAGATTACCTCCAGAATCCACGCCAGATGAACCACTTGTGTGGGTTACCTTGCTGGAGGAGATTAGGACTGCATGAACCACCATGCCTGCTGCAGAAGCCTCTACAGCAAAGTCAGAGCTGGACTTCCAGAGGTCCGGGCCCGAGACACCATCGGTTGGATCGACGGAATCCTGGACGGCGGTGGAGCTCGAGCTCAGGCAAGTGCTCTCCTTTGGTTTTTGTTGTATCTATTTTGGAGAGATCTTGTCTGGATCTTGGTCAGGGGAGCCAGGTGCAGCTATCAACTGCACTTGAGCTCACCTCGCCGGGCTCTGCCGCTGCCGGTGACCCTGACCCTGTTTCTTTGCCTGTATTGTCTGAGCTGCCCACCAGGGTCACAGAGGATGTTGCAACCTTGCCAGATGTCTCCATAGGTCCAAGTTTGCCGCCCAAGATCACCGTTGGTCCAGCTCCCCCCGCTGAGGTTGTCAAAGACATTCGGTCCATGCCCAGGACCTCCGTGGGTGCAGCTCTACTTCAGTCCGGGTCTCCATGGGTGCTGTGTCCCAGTCAAGGACCGTCGTGGGTGCTGCACCTCAGTCTAAGTCCAACTTGGGTGGTGCGCTCCAGTGTGGGCCCGCTATGGGCATTACGCCTCAGCCCAGGGGCCACCGTGGATTGAACTGTGGCCCAGTACGTGTCCACCGAAGGTGCAGTATTGGCCCAGTCTGGGTCCACCGAGGGTGCTGCTTCCCTTCCAGTGGAGGTCGTCGCGGGTGCTCGGTCGCAGCCCGGGGTCCACCGAGGGTGCAGCCTTGGCCCAGTCTGAGTCCACCGAGGGTGCTGCTTCCCTTCTAGTGGAGGTCATCGTGGGTGCTCTGTCCCAGCCCGGGGCCTCCGTGGGTGGAGCACTGGCCCAGACCGAGACCACCAAGGGTGCAGCCTTGGCCCAGTCTGGGCCCATCGAGGGTGTAGCTTTGCTCCAGCCCAGAGCCACTGTGGGTACCACCTTGTCTAAGTCCGTGACCACCCAGGGTGCTGCTGGCCAGTTTAAGGGCGTTGTAATTCCCGCTTCTTCGCCAGACACCATTGTGGCCCTCTCTCTTCTGCCAGACGCCATCGTGATTCCCTCTCCAGTACCCAATGCCATCCTGGTTCCTTCGCCGTCCCCCGGAACACCCTCACTTTTCGGGTGGCTGAAGAATCCTGGTCAACCGCCTGATGGACTGGACCATTGGGGTTGGTGGCCCATGTTCTCCGGCAGGCAACCTGATTCGTTCCACCTTGCCATCCGCCAGGCCAGGGACTTTGGTCGCAAAACTGAGCTTTCCAGCTCTTTTGTCCAAGGGGTCTAAATTTCTGATTGTGATGGGTGTGGGTCTTCAGCGTTTTTTTTTTTTTTTTTTTTTTTTCATTCCCTTCTAGCCTGTCATTTAATTATTCACAAATACCAGTGTTGATGTCACACTACACATCGTGCAAGAACGCCTCAAGAATGACAGAACTCGATGCACAAACCTCACAATTGACAAAATGTCTTGATTATTGCAGTTTGTTGCAAAATACACTTATTTCCAAAACAGAAAAAAAAAAAATCTACAAACAAAATAAAGGAATTGCAATGGGAGATCCACTGTCAGCCATTTTGAGCAGCTTTTTCATGGAGGATCTGGAAAATAAAGCCATCAACACAGCACCCATACAATGCAAGCCCACCCTCTCGAGGAGATATGTGGACAACATCCATCCATCTTCTACTGCTTCTCCGGAGGTCCGGGTCACTGAGACATCAGTTCAAGCAGAGAAGCCCAGACTTCCCTCTCCCCAGCCACCTGCACCAGCTCTTCAGAGAGGATACCAAGAAGTTCCCAGACCAGCTGGGAGACAGTCTCTCCAGCGAGTTCTGGGTCTGCCACGGGGTCTTGTCCCAGGGGGAAGTGCTCGAAAGACCTCAAGTGGGAGGTGTCCAGGAGGCATCAGGATACAAGCAGCTGAAATGAGCTTTCTTCGTAAGATTACTGGACTCACTCTCAGAGATAGGGAGAGGAGCTCAGTCTTCCGAGAGAGGCTCAGAGTAGAACCGCTGCTCCTCCACATTGAAAGGGGCCGGTTGAGGTGGTCTGGGCATCTGATCAGAACAGATGCTTCTGATCAGAAGACATCTTCTGATCAGATGCCCAGACCACCTCAACCGGCCCCTTTCAATGTGGAGGAGCAGCGGTTCTACTTTGAGCCTCTCTCGGAAGACTGAGCTCCTCTCCCTATCTCTGAGAGTGAGTCCAGCAATCTTACGAAGAAAGCTCATTTCAGCCGCTTGTATCCGGGATCTTGTTCTTTCGGTCATTATCCAAAGATCATGACCATAGGTGAGAGTAGGAACATACACTGACTGATAAATCGACAGCTTAGCCTTAGAGCTTAGCTCCCTGTTCACCACAACAGACCGGTACAATGTCCAAGTCACTGCAGATGCTGCTCCAATCTGTCTGTCAATCTATTGCTCCATTCTCCCCTCACTCGTGAATAAGACCCCAAGATACTTAAACTCCTCCACTTGGGACACGAGCTTGTCCCCAACCCGGAGAGGGCAATTCACCTTTTTCCGGCTGAGGACCATGGACTCGGACTTGGAGGTACTGATTCTCTATCCCTGCTGCTTCACACTCAGTGGCAAACCGTCCCAGTAAGACCTGCAAGTCATTGCTGGATGAAGCCAATAGGAGAACATCATCTGCAAACAGAGATGAGGTCTTTTGGTCACCAAGCATGACACCCTCCGTTCCCTTGCTTTCCATAAAAATTATGAACAGGATCAATGACAAAGGGCAGCCCTGGTGGAGTCCAACTGTCACTGGGAATGAGTCCAACCAAGTGTTGGCATTATGAACCAAGCTCTCACAATGGCCGTACAGAGACTGAATAGCATGTAACAACAAGCCCGATACCTCATACTCCCGAAGCACCACCCACAAAAAAACCACAAGGGACGTGGTCAAATACCTTCTCCAAGTCCACAAAACACATGTAAACTGGTTGGGCAAACTCCCACGACCCCTCGAGGATTCTTGAGAGGGTATAGAGCTTGTCCAATGTGCCACGGCCAGGACGAAAACCACATTGCTCCTCCTGAATCCAAGGTTCAACCAACAGCTGGACTCTCCTCACCATTACCTTGGCATAGACTTTCCCAGGGAGGCTGAGAAGTGTGATCCCTCTAAAGTTGAATCACACCCTCCGGTCCCCGTTTTTGAAGAGAGGAACCACCACCCCGGTTTGCCATGCCAAAGGCACTGCCCCCAACCTCCACGCAATGTTGCAGAAGCGTGTCAACAATGACAGCCCAACAACATCCAAGGCCTTGAGGTACTCAGGGCGAATCTCGTCCACCCCCGGGGCCCGGCCACCAATGAGATTTTAGCCCCTGTGATAGGGGAGTCATCCCCCTCATCCACAAGCCCTGCTTCTTCTGTGGAAGACGTATCAGTGGAATTGAGGAGATCCTTGAAGTATTCCTTCCACTGCCCGACGAGATCCCCAGTCGAAGTCAGCATCACCCCATCTGCACCATACACAGTGTGGACAGGGAGCTGCTAACCCCTCCTGAACCGCCGGACAGTTTGCCAGAATCTTTTCAAGGCCGAGCGAATGTCTTGTTCCATGGCCTCACCGAACTCCTCCCTTAACCGAGTTTTTGCTTCAGCAACCACCAGAGCTGCACTCTGCTTGGCCTACCGGTACATCTCAGCCTCTTCGGGAGTCCCACAAGCCAACCAAGCTTGATAGGACTCCTTCTTAATCTTAATGCCCCCCCTCACCACCGATGTCCACCACTTAGTTTGGGGGTTGCCACCATGAGATGCCCCGGCGACCTTGCAGCCGCAGCTCTGGGCAGCCGCTTCAACAGTGGAGGTGGAGAACATGGCCCATTAAGACTCCATGATTACAGACTACCTTGGAATGTGATTGAATTTCTTCTGGAGGTGGGAGATGAAGACCTCCCGGACAGGGGCCTCAGCCAGACGTTCCCACCACACTCTCACTATATGTTTGGGTCTACCAGGTCTGAATGGCATCCTCCCCTGCCATCGGATCCAACTCACCATCAGGTGGTGATCAGTTGACAGCTATGCACCTGTCTTTACCTGAGTGTCCAAGACATACGGTTGCAGGCCTGACAGCACAATAACAAAATCGATCATCGACCTGTGACCTAGGGTGTCCTGGTGCCAGGTGCACATATGGACACCCTTATGCTAGAACATGGGGTTCATTAAGGACAAACTGTGGTAAGCACAGAAGTCCAATAATTGAACACCACTTGGGTTCAGTTCAGGCATGCCGTTCCTCCCAATCACCCCCCTTGAGATTTTACTGTCATTGCTCATGTGCGTATTGAAGTCCCCCAGAAGGACAATGGAGTCCCCAAGAGGAGAACCCTCCAGCATCCTAGTCAGAGACTCCAAAAAGGGTGGTTACACTGAACCTTCATTTGGTGCATAGGCACAATTGATGGTCAGGACCCGTTTCCCAACCTGAAGCCACAGGGAAACAACCCTTTCGTCCACCGGGGAAAACTCCAATATAGAGACAGCAAGGTTGGGGGATACAAGAATACCCACCCCTGCTCGTCGCCTCTCACCCGGGGCAACTCCAGAATAGAACAAGCTCCAGTCCCTCTCCAGGAGACTGGTTCAGGAGCTAGAGCTGTGTGTTGAGTTTTAGTATATCTAGCCGGTATCTCTCAAGTTCATGCACCAGCTCAGGCTCCTTCCCCACCAGAGAGGTGACATTCCACGTCCCAAAAGCCAGTTTAGGAAGCCTGGGATCAGACCGCCAAGGTCTCCGCCTTTGACTGCCCTGTTTTCCACACAGCACCGGATCCCATGGTTCCTCCTACAGGTGATGAGCCCACTGAGGGTGGACCCATGCAACTCCTTCGGGCTGAGCCTGACCAGGTCCCATGAGCGGAAACCCGGCTACCAGACGCTAGCCATCGAGCCCCTCCCCCAAGTCTTGCTCCAGGGTGAGGCCCCGGTAACCCCATCGTGGGAGGGGTATACTGGATCCCTTTCTAGCGTTCATCATGAGTCTATTGGATCGTTCTTAGTCTTGCCCTTCACCCAGGACCAGTTTGTTTTGGGTGACTCGACCAGAGGCAAATTGTCCTGGACAACATAGCTCCTGGGATCACTAGGGCATCCAATCCCCCCACCACAAAAAGGTGACGATCCATGAGGGGATAAAGTGACGATCCATGAGGGGATCGTCACCTTATCCGACATATGGATGACATATTGGTGAAAATCAAAAAAAGACACACACAAGAACTCAGACCATTTTAACAACAGGGACAGCACTGGGAACACAAAATTCACACACAGAGAGGAAGGAAATGGTACCATAATATTTCTGGGCATGAAAATCCATTACAATGATGACGGCAGTATAAAAATCTCAGTCTACAGGAAACCAACCCACATGGATCAGTACCTACTATTGACATGAGAACACCCCACAGCACACAAACTATCCGTTAAGAGGACACTGTATGAGTAGGCCACCATCATCACAGACCAAGAAGACAGACAGGAGAAGGAAACAACATAAGACATGCATTCAAACGCTGTCAATATCTGATATGGGCCATAAATAAAGGGAAACAGAAAGTCAAAAACAAAGAAAACAAAAAGGAAAAAGACAGACTGAAAGCCAAAATATAAAACAAGGAAATCATAACCATACCATACATTCGAGGGATAACAGAACCAATCCAAAGGATCATTAAAAAAAAAACCAAACACAAAATAAACAGTGGTAACCCCCCCCCCCCCCCCAAATTAAGAAAGTTATTAGTACACCCCAAGGACAAACTAGAACAAGGTAAAAAATGCAACGTAATATATGAAATATCATGCAGACCGTGTCACAAAACCTGCATTGGAGAAACAGGAAGATCATTCACCACAAGGAAAAAAGAACACCAGAGGGAATGTGAGAAGGAAACACTAGGACTACTCACAAGATCACAAAAAGAAAAAGCAGAACAACCAATATAAAAATCAGCTATATCAGATCACTACAAAAGAAATCATAACATCATGGACTGAGACAATGTCAAAATCATCGAATCGGAGAGCAACAGACACAAATACTGGATCAAGGAGGTCATAGAAATCAGGAAGCAGGGAAAAGACAGCATGAATCTGGATGAGCGCCATGTATGCTTTCATACACCTAGGACTACATTCTCCAGAGACGATCGGATGGCAGGGGCTTGGGCCAGCCCAGTGGATCTGACAGTTCTGCTGGGAAGTCCCGCCTAGGAAATGGCACTTCACAGCGATCAGCTGACACTTCTGAGGAAGACTGCAGTGGACAGTCAAATCATGTAAAGGTAAAAACATCTCCTTTTTACTCCTTGTCTGAAACAAGAAAAACAAAAAACAAAACAAAACTGATCGCTCAAGGCATTGCAGCTTTGAGTATAAAATGTCTAAAAATCTGATCAATAATTTGTAAGACAAGCTTTTAATATTGAACACTGTTTTTTGGAAAATCTTGCTCTTTGTGCACATTTATTTGCAGCATTTGCAGCAAATCAGCACTACCTGGTGAAAAAGGGACATGGACAAATGACTGCAAGATCAAAAAGTACTTTAACAAATCAGCATCAGTTTGGCCATATTCCCACAGTAGGAGTTCTGAGAAAACTACAATCCCAATTCTGGTGAAGTTAGGATGTTGTGTAAAAAATAAATAAAAACAAAATACAATGATTAAAAATCCTTTTCAACCTATATTCAACACAATACACTGCAAAGAAAAGACATTTAATGCTCAAACTGATAGCCTTTGGTGTTTTGTTGCAAATATTCACTCATTTTGAATTTGATGCCTGCAGCACGTTCCAAAAAAAGCTGGGACAGGAGAAAGAAAAGAGTGTGAAAGGTAATGAATGCTGAAAAAACACCTTTCCGGAACATTGCACAGGTGAAAAGGTTTTTCTTCTTTTAGATTTGATTGGCGGTTGGCAACCAGCTTACAGGTGCATTACCGCCACATACTTCACTCTATATCATCACTCTATCTGGTCAGGAGCTGTAGTACTTACCGCCACATACTTCACTCAGTAAACATCACTGTATACATCCAAAGTCAGAATTCTTCTTCTTCTTCTTCTTCTTCTTCTTCTTCTTCTTGATGAAGTTGCAGCTGGAGCCGGCTGGTGCGGCCTCCGCTCACGCCACTACTACAGACGACGTTGCGGGGCCTTCCGCCGGTCCTGCTCCAGAACCTGCTGCTGTGTGTGTGGACAGCCCGGCTGCAGCGCCCGCAGCCCGGCTTACGGTTGCGACCGTGGCTGTTGATGACGCACAAACAGTCACTGATGGTGCGTCAGACTCTAGCTATGAGAAAGAGCTTGTGACATCAGCGGCTGTGTTTCCGGTGGCTGCTACCGTTTCAGAGCAGCCAACGGAAGAACGCCAGTCAGCTGTTGTGGGTGGCGTTCAGGAAAATGTCTCCTGCCAGTGTGCAGTACTATCTCTGCTGCCTAAGGAAGGGGACTTGGCCTTGCTTAAAAACTGGAGGCCTGTGGCTCTTCTTTGCACTGACTACAAGGTGCTTTCTAAAGCCCTGTCAAATAGACTGAAAAAATGTACTGGATTTAATCATAGATAGAGATCAAACATATTGTATTCCTGACCGAACCATGATGGACAATATTTTTCTCGTACGTGATGTTCTTCATCTCAGTAAATGTTATGATTTAGAGTTCGGTATTATGTCTTTGGACCAAGAAAAGGCTTTTGATAGGGTTGACCATTCTTATTTGTTTTCCACACTGAAGGGGTTTGGTTTTGGCAATATGTTTTTGAGGTGGGTCAATCTGCTATATACTGGAGCTGAGTGTTTGGTAAAGATGGGGGCAGGGCTGAGTCGGCCAATCCCTGTACGTCGGGGAATAAGGCAGGGTTGTCCAATCTCGGGTCAACTGTATAGCTTGGCTATTGAGCCTTTGCTGTGCAGGTTGGGCACTCAGCTGGGTGGTTTAATTCTGCCGGGGCCTTCCAGTAGTTGTCATCCAATAGTCTTGTCTGCTTATGCGGATGACATCAACAATTTCATCACTTCCCACAGGGATGTACAGCGTCTGGTGGACACTTTTATCTATTTATGAAAGAGCATCTTCTGCACGGGTAAACTGGGCCAAGAGTGAGGGTTTATTGGTGGGCCAGTGGTCACATCAGGACATTCCTCAGCTACCTGGAGGTCTTCTGTGGGGGAAAGCCGGTCTCAAAGTGCTGGGGGTATTTTGGGGTTCTGAGGACTTTGAACGCAAGAACTGGGAGGGAATTAAGGAGAAGGTGTGTGCTTGCTTTTCTAAATGGAAATGGTTGCTACCACAGCTGTCATATAGGGGAAGGGTTCTGGTCACCAATAATCTGGTCGCTTCGGCTCCTTGGCATAAGCTTATTGCTTTGACACTTCCCAGGAGCCTGGTTGAGGAGGTTCAGAAGATCATCGTGGATTTATTTTGGTCTGGTCGACACTGGGTTCGTGCGGCTGTTCTCTACCTGTCTGTTGCCGAGGAAGGACAGGGCCTGGTGGACATACAGTCCAAGATCACCTGTTTTAGGCTTCAGACTGTGCAACGGCTCCTTTATGTATGTGGCCCCTGCTGGATGGACACTGCAAAACTGCTCCTGAGGCGAGTTGGCCGCTTGGACTATGATAAGCAGCTTTTCCTTTTGAAGTCCGGGGAGGTGGACCTTACTGGACTTTCTGCTTTTTATACATCTGTCTTGCATGCATGGCAAGTCTTCACCGTAGCCCGCATTCCTGAGGAGACACCAGGCATGTGGCTGTCTTAGGAACCACTGTTTTTCAATCAATTCATGGACACTCAAGTGCTGCAATCTGGGCTGCACGGTGGCGCAGTGGCTTAGCACTGTGGCAGCACAGTTTTACCCTCGGCCGGGGGATCGCGGGGATCATGAGATCGTGGGTTCGATCCCAGCCTCCGACCAACAGTGAGCTGTGTGGAGTTTGCATGTTCTCCCCGTGTTGCACGGGTTTACTCCGGGATTTCTCCGGTTTCCTCCCGCACACCAAAAACATGTAGGTTTAGGGCGCTCGCGCACGCAGCGACCAGCAGCCGGTGGCTTGTCACCAGACTGCAAACCAAGTCTACCTACGGGTGCAAATAAGTAACAAAAAAAAAATTAAAAAAAAAATCTGTTAGTCTGCAAACTTGTTTAAGAGAGGCACGCTGTACCAATCTTGGTCATCTTATGAAGATGTCAACCACGTCGATAGAAATGCTGGGGCGGAGTGCCAACATTACATCTGTCAGACTGGTGCATAGGGTGGTGAAGGAAGTGTGTGCTGCCCTGCCACAACCGCTTAGAGCGTTTCCGGAAAACCGGACTCTTTCCTCTCAATGGGATGAGGACACTGTGTCCAACTTTCCATCCCTTTCCATAAGTCCAGCTGTGGGAGAGTGGCAGGAGGGGGACGATCACCTGCTGTCCTTCAGAAATCCTTGTCTGGGCAAGTTCCAGTTTGTAGGGAAGAAGACGATGTATCACATTTGTGTGAAAGTTCTGAATCTGCGCTCTCTGACGGAGGTGAAAGAGTCGAAGTGGGCGGTGGTTTTGGAGCCAGTATTATCCCCGAAAGGCAGCTGGCAGTCCATGTACAAGCTCCCTATTGAGAAACGGACGGCAGATCTCCAGTGGAGGATTGTACATGGGGCAATGGCTACGAATAAATATAGAGCACACCTGAATCCTAATGTGGGGGAGGAATGTTTGTTTTGTTCCCAAGTTGAGACCCTGGAGCATTTGTTTGTTCAATGTTTTCGTATATCTGGCCTTTTTGATTTTCTGAAGGTGTGGTTTCATAATTTGGGTGAATGTTTCTCTTTTGGTTTGTTCGTTTACGGTCCAAAGTATAAAGTGGCAAAGAGGTCTGTGCACACTTTGATGAACTTCCTATCTGGTACTGCTAAACTTGGCATCTGGCTGACAAGGAAAAATCGGACTACTAACACTGGCAATGTGGATCCTGTTTTTGTTTTCAAGGCTTTTTTAAAAGCCAGACTCCAGGTGGAGTAGTCTTACTATAAAATGGTGGACAATTTGGAGGTGTTCACCAATAGATGGACTGTAGGGAATATTTTGTGTTCTGTGGGAGAGGGGGATGAGTTATGTTTGCACTTTTGAAATGTAAGACACTTGGTGGAATGATGGTATTGGTAATCTTACATTTTTGAATTGTACAATAAAGGGAATTTTTTAAAACTCAACTCTTCTTCTTGACACTCCCAGATGGTCGAGTGACTACAAATCCCTCCGAGATGCGTCGCCATGCAGTGGATTACTACAGGGCCCTGTTTGCTGCGGGACCGTGTTGCATGGGATCTCAAAACCAGCTCTTCGAAGGTCTTCCAGTGCTCAGCCCGGACGACAGGGCCGCTCTGGACTGTGCCCTGACTTTGGATGAGTTAACTGTGGCTGTTAATCAGATGGCTCTGGGACGCACACCTGGACTTGATGGTCTTTCTTCTGACTTCTTTAAGCATTTTTGGAATATTACTGGATCAGACTTCTATGACGTTCTAACTGCCTGTTACAGAAAGGGAACCTTACCTGTCTCCTGCTGCCGTGCAGTGCTATCTCTGCTGCCTAAGCAGGGGGACTTGGCCCTGCTGAAAAACTGGAGGCCCGTGGCTCTTCTTTGCACGGACTACAAGGTGCTTTCGAAAGCCCTGGCAAATAGACTGAACAATGTGTTGGGTTTGATCATAGATAGGGATCAAACATATTGTATTCCTGACCAAACCATTATGGACAATATTTTTCTCATACGTGACATTCTCCAGCTCAGTAAATGTTATGACTTATAGTTTGGTATTATGTCTTTGGACCAAGAAAAGGCATTTGATAGGGTGGACCATTCCTATTTGTTTTCCACACTGAAGGGGTTTGGTTTTGGCAATATGTTTTTGAGGTGGGTCAATCTGTTATATAATGGAGCTGAGTGTTTGGTAAAGATGGGGGCAGGGCTGAGTCGGCCAATCCCTGTACACCAGGGAATAAGGCAGGGTTGTCCAATCTCGGGTCAACTGTACAGCTTGGCTATTGAGCCTTTGCTGTGCAGGTTGCGCACTCAGCTGGATAGTCTGGTTCTGCCGGGGCCCTCCAGCAGTTGCTGCCCAATCGTCTTGTCTGCTTACGCGGATGATGTCAGCATTTTCATCACGTCCCACAGGGATGTACAGCGTCTGGTGGACACTTTGTTTATGAAAGGGCATCTTCTGCCCGGGTGAATTGGGCCAAGAGTGAGGGTCTATTGGTCGGCCAGTGGTCACATCAGGACGTTCCTCGGCTACCCGGCGGTCTTCATTGGGGGACGGCCGGTTTCAAAGTGTTGAGGGTTTTTCTGGGTTCGGAGGCATTTGAACTTTCGCTTTTCTAAATGGAAATGGTTGCTACCACAGCTGTCATACAGGGGCAGGGTTCTGGTCGCCAATAATCTGGTCGCTTCGGCTCTTTGGCATAGGCTTTTTGCTTTGACATCGCCCAGGAGCCTTGTGGAGGAGGTTCAGAAGATCATCGTGGATTTCTTTTGGTCTGGTCGGCATTGGGTCCGTGCGGCTGTTCTCTACCTGCCTGTTACCGAGGGGGGACAGGGCCTGGTGGACATACACTCCAAGATTGCTTGCTTTAGGCTTCAGACTGCACATCGCCTCCTTTACGGATGCGGCCCCTGCTGGATGGACACTGTAAAACTGCACCTGAGGAGAGTTGGCCGCTTGGGCTATGATAAGCAGCTCTTCCTCGTGACATCTGGGGAGGTGGACTTTACTGGACTTTCTGCTTTTTACACATCCGTCTTGCATGCATGGTGAGTCTTCACCATAGCCCGCTTCCCTGACGAGACACCAGGCATGTGGCTGTTCGAGGAACCACTGTTTTTCAATCGATTCATCGACACTCAGGTGCTGCAGTCTGTCAGTCTGCGGACTTGTTTATGAGAGGCACGCTGTACCAAGCTTGGTCATCTTATGAAGATGTCGACCACATCGATGGAAACGCTGAGGCGGAGTGCCAGCATTACATCTGTCAGACTGCTGCAGAGGGTGGTGGGGGAAGTGTGCGCCTCCCTGCCACAACCGCTTCGAGTGTTTGCAAAAAAACCGGACTCTTTCCACTCAATGGGATGACGACACTGTGTCCAACTTTCTTGCCATTTCCATAAGTCCAGCTGTGGGGGAATGACGGGAGGGAGGATCACCTGCTGGCCTTCAGAAATCCTCGTCTGGGTAGGTTCCAGTTTGTGGGGACGAAGATGGTGTATCACATCTGTGTGAAAGTTCTGAATCTGCGCTTTCTGATGGACGTGAGAGAGTCGAAGTGGGCGGGTTTTTTGGGGCCAGAGGTCTCCCCGAAAGGCAGCTGGCGGTGCATGTACAAGCTCCCTATTGAGAAACGGACGGCAGATCTCCAGTGGAGGATTGTTCATGGGGCAATAGCTACGAATAAATACAGTGCATGCCTGGATCCAACTGTGGGGGAGGAATGTTTGTTTTGTTCCCAAGTTGATACCCTGGAGCATTTGTTTGTTCAATTTTTTCGTTTATCTGGCCTTTTTGATCTTTTGCAAGTGTGGTTTCAGGCTTTGGGTGAATGTTTCTCTTTTGGTTTGTTCATTTACGGTCCAAAGTATAAAGTGGCAAAGAAGTCTGTGCACACTTTGATGAACTTCCTATCTGGTACTGCTAAACTTGCCATCTGGCTGACAAGGAAAAATCGGACTACCAACGCTGGCAATGTGGATCCTGTGTCTGCTTTCAAGGCCTTGTTGAAAATCAGACTCCAGGTGGAGTTCTCATACTATCAAATTGTGGACAATTTGGAGACATTCAACAATAGATGGACTGTAGGGAATGTTTTGTGTTCTGTGGGACAGGGGGATGAGTTATGTTTGCACTTTTGAGATGTGACACACTTGGGGGCATGATATTGGTGTTCTTACATTTTTGAATTGTACAATAAAGCCATTTTTTTAAAACTCAAACTCTTCTTCTTCTGGACTATTTGGAGGCATTCACCAATAGATGGACTGTAGGGCATATTTTCTGTCCTGTGGGAGAGGGGGATGAGTTATGTTTGCACTTTTGACATGTGACACACTTGGTGGATTGATATTGGTGCACTTACATTTTTGAATTGTGCAATTACTAAAACTAAGGGATTTTTTAAAACTCAAAACTCTTCTTCTTCTTCTTCTTCTGGCTGCGGACGTGCAGTGCTGTCTCTGCTTCCGACGGAAGGGGACTTGGCCTTGCTTAACAACTGGAGGCCTGTGGCTCTTCTTTGCACGGACTACATGGAAGAATCAGACTACTAACACTGGCAACATGGATCCTGTTTTTGTTTTCCTTACTATAAAATGGTGGACTATTTGGAGACATTCACCAATAGATAGACTGTAGGGCATATTTTCTGTCCTGTGGGAGAGGGGGATGAGTTATGTTTGCACTTTTGACATGTGAGACACTTAGTGGATTGATATTGGTGCACTTACATTTTTGACGGCTGACTACGGACACATCCGAGATGCGGCGCCATGCAGTGGATTACTACGGGGCCCTGTTTGCTGCGGGAACGTGTTGCAAAGAATCTCAAACTCAGCTCTTCGAAGCCCTTCCGGTGTTCGGCCCGGGGGACAGGGCCGCTCTTGACTGTGCCCTGACTTTGGATGAGTTGACTGTGGCTGTAAATCAGATGGCTCTGGGACGCGCGCCTGGACTTGATGTCCTGACTTTGGAATATTTTAAGCATTTTTGGAATATTATTGGATCAGACTTCTATGACGTTCTGTCTGCCTGTTACAGGGAGGGAGCATTACCGGTATCCTGCCACTGTGCAGTGCTGTCTCTATTGCCTAAGCAGGGGGACTTGGCCCTGCTGAAAAACTGGAGGCCCGTGGCTCTTCTTTGCACGGACTACAAGGTGCTTTCTAAAGCCCTGGCAAACAGACTGAACACTGTCTTGGGTTTGATCGTAGATAAGGATCAAACATATTGTATTCCTGACCGAAACATTATGGACAATGTTTTCCTCATACGTGACGTTCTCCAGCTCAGTAAATGTCATGACTTACAGCTCGGGATTGTGTCTTTGGACCAGGAAAAGGCTTTTGATAGGGTTGACCATTCCTATTTGTTTTCAACCCTGAGGGGGTTTGGTTTTGGCAATATGTTTTTGAGGTGGGTCAATCTGCTATATACTGGAGCTGAGTGTTTGGTAAAGGTAGGGGCAGGCCTGAGTCGGCCAATCCCTGTACACCGGGGAATACGCCAGGGGTGTCCACTCTCGGGTCAGCTGTACAGCTTGGCTATTGAGCCTTTGCTGTGCAGATTGCGCACTCGGCTGGGTGGTCTGGTTCTGCCGGGGCCATCAAGCTGTTGCCGCCCGATCGTCTTGTCTGCTTATGCGGATGACGTCAACATTTTCATCACCTCCCACGGGGATGTGCAGCGTCTGGTGGACACTTTGTCAGTTTATGAAAGGGCATCTTCTGCACGGGTGAATTGGGCCAAGAGTGAGGCTCTATTGGTGGGCCACTGGTCGCGTCAGGCGTCCCCCGCCTTCCCGGCGGTCTTCAGTGGGGGACGGCCGGTCTCACAATGTTGGGTTTTTTTCTGGGTTTGGAGGCTTTTGAACGAAAGAACTGGGAGGGTGTTAAGGACAAGGTGTGTGCTCCCTTTTCTAAATGGAAATGGTTGCTACCACAGCTGTCATATAGGGCCAGGGTTCTGGTCGCAAATAATCTGGTCGCCTCGGCTCTTTGGCATAGGCTGGTGGCTTTGACACCGCCCAGGAGCCTCGTGGAGGACTTTAAGAGGATCATCATGGACTTCTTTTTGTCTGGTCAGCACTTGGTCCGTGCGCCTGTTTTCTACCTGCCTGTGGCCGAGGGGGGACAGGGCCTGGTGGACATACATTCCAAGATCGCCTGCTTCAGGCTTCGAATTGCACAACGCCTCCTTTACGGATGCGGACCCTGCTGGATGGACACTGCTAAACTGCTCCTGAGGAGAGTTGGTCGCTTGGGCTATGATAAGCAGCTCTTCCTCGTGACATCTGGGGAGGTGGACCTTACTGGACAGCCTGCTTTTTACACGTCCGTCCTGCATGCATGGCGAGTCTTCAATGTGGGCCGCATCCGTGATGAGACACCGGGCATGTGGCTGTTCGAGGAACCACTGTTTTTCAATAGACTCATCGATGCTGAGGTGCTGCAGTCTGTCAGTCTGCGGACTTGCTTGCGGGAAGCATGCTGTACCAAGCTTGGTCATCTAATAAAGATGTAGACCACATCGATGGATACACTGAGGCGGAGTGCCAACATTACATCTGTCAGAATGCTGCAAAGGGTGGTGGGGGACGTGTGCGCCGCCCTGCCACAACCACTTAGAGCGTTTGCGACAAACCGCACTTTTTCCAATCAATGGGATGACGACACAATGTCCACCTTTCCTGCAATTTCCATAACTCCAGCTGTGGGGGAGTGGCAGGGAGGAGAGGATCACCTGCTGACCTTCAGAATTCCTCGCCTGGGCAAGTTCCAGTTTGTCTGGACAAGGGCAGTGTATCACATCTGTGCGAAGGTTCTGAATCTGCGCTCTCTGAAGGATGTCACAGAGTCGAGGTGGGTGGGTTTTTTGGGGCCAGAGGTCTCCCCGAAAGGCAGCTGGCGGTGCATGTACAAGCTACCTATTGAGAAACGGACAGCAGATCTCCAGTGGAGGATTGTGCATGGAGCAATAGCTATGAATAAATACAGAGCACACCTCGATCCGACTGTGGGGGGGAATGTTTGTTTTGTTCCCAAGTTGAGACCCTGGAGCATTTGTTTGTCCAATGTTTTTGTTTATCTGGACTTTTTGATATTTTACGCGAGTGGTTTCAGGCTTTGGGTGATCATTTCTCTTTTGGTCTGTTCATTTACGTTCCAAAGTATAAAGTGGCAAGGAAGGCTGCCCACACTTTGATGAACTTCCTATCTGGTACTGCTAAACTTGCCATCTGGCTGACGAGGAAAAATCGGGCTAGCAACGCTGGCAATGTGGATCCTGTGTCTGCTTTCAAGTTCTTGTTGAAAGTCAGACTCCAGGTGGAGTTCTCTTACTATCAAATGGTGGACAATTTAGAGGCATTCATCAATAGATAGACTGTGGGGAATGTTTTGTGTTCTGTGGGTCAGGGGGATGAGTTATGTTTGCACTTTTGAGATGTGACACACTTGGGCCAATGATATTGGTCTTTTTGCATTTTTGAAATGTACAATAAAGGCTTTTTTAAAAGTCTTCTTCTTCTTCTTCTTCTTCTTCTTCTTCTTCTTCTTCTTCTTCTTCTTCTTCTTCTTCTTCTTCTTCTTCTTCTTCTTCTTCTTCTTCTTCTTCTTCTTCTTCTTCTTCTTCTTCCACTCCAAATTTCTTCATCTTTCTTATATCCGCCGGCTGAAGGACGAGGACGGAAATAGGGAACTCCGTTGTTTTTTGGACTTTTCTTTCGTTTTTCCATCACTGCCCGCATAATAAACTTTTGTTTTTTGGGGAGGAGGATGGCGACCTTGGAAATGCCACCTCCATCTATCCGCCAGGGGGTGCGGATCGTTCCCCCGGATGACACTGCTACTGTGAAGGGGGTCCTTATGGCTGTGGGTGCCCAGGTGGGCCCTGATGCGATCCGCTATGCGTCCAGGATGAATAGGGCTGTAGTTGTGTTTCTGGCTACTGAGGAGAATGTCCACGCTCTGGTTGCGAGCGGTATTGTAATCGGGGCCATGTCTGTACAGGTGTCCCCCTTATCAGCTCCATCAACGCTTATCACCATCTCGGGTGTTCCACCTTTCATTACTGACAAGCAGTTGGCGACGGAGCTCCGCAGATTCGGGAAGTTTGCAGGCCCGTTTAGACACATGAGTTTGGGAATCAGGGAAGCCGAGTTTAAACATGTGAAATCACTCAGGCGACATGTGTTCATGTTTCTAGACTCGCCCACACAAACTCTGGAAGTGTCCTTCAGGGTCAAACACGCGGACGGCTACTATATGGTGTATGCGAACTCGGGACAGATGAAGTGTTTTGAATGTGGCGATGTGGGCGATAAACATTTCGCCTGCCTGCACAGGCGCCCGGCGGGGGGCTCTGGTGGAGCCGAGGCAGAGGCTGCTGGTGCGGCTTCCGTTCGCAATGCTTCTTTGGACAGTGTTGCGGGGTTTTCCGCCGTGGCAGAGCCCGGCGGGGCCGCACAGCCTGCCAGCGAGGCCTCCACACCTGCCGCTGCTGCGGACAACGTTGCAGGGCCTTCCGCCGCTCCTGCTCCGGAGCCTGCCGCTGTGTCTGTGGACAGTCTGCCTGTGGCGCCCGCAGCGCGGCCTGCAGCTGGGGGCGTGACTGGTGATGGCGCCCAAGCAGTCAATGACATTGACTCAGCATCGCGCTGTGTGACATCAGCGGCTGTGCTTCCGCAGCCTTCTGCCACTTCAGAGCAGCAGGCGCAACAACGCCGCTCGCCTGATATAAGCGCCGCCCCGGAACACGTGGCTAATGACGGATCAGCTGCACCAGCTGACGTGCCAGCTGGATCTAACAGTCAGCAGAGTTGTGCTGACGAGGGAATGGAGTGTGAATCAGACGCTGTGTCTGCTAAAAATGAGTCTATTGGGGCAACTGGCAATGCCAATGCAGATTTGTATTCACTAGAAGACATAAATGCTTTCCTGGATGGAACCTATAATAATAGGGCCGTTAACGTCGCTGATTACTTCAGTGACACTGACAAATTCATTCGGTCTGTTAATGTACTGAAGAAGCAGGTTGGTGTTGACCTCATGGATGAAAGAAAACGCTTCCGCTTGAAGAAGCACATCACAGCCCTGCGTAAATCAGCAGGGGGACAAAAGGCCAAGCGCGCAAAGATGGAATGATTTCCATGGCAACAGCACGGTGCTCCTCACATCGATCGCCTAATGCAGAAAATAAATTTAGGGTCCTTAAACATCAATGGTGGGAGGGGTAATCATAAGAGGGGTTTCATTACTGACCTGTTCAGATGGAAAGGTCTCAACGTTTTGTTTTTGCAGGAAACTCATACCACTTCGGCAGATGAAGTCGACTGGGGCTTGTGGTGGAAAGGCTCTTTTTCACAGTCACGGCACCAATCTTAGTGCAGGAGTGGCCATTTTGTTTGGGGAATCAGCAAATGCACAAGTTTTATCGGTGGTGGAGATAGTGAGGGGCAGGCTGCTTCTTGTTAGGGCCCAAATAGGGGATTCCGTGTTTTGCCTGGTTAATGTTTACACGCCAAACCACGGTGCTGAAAGGGTTGCCTTTTTCAATATACTGACTACTGAATTGCAGCGCTATCACCAAGAACAACTTGTTGTTGCTGGTTATTTCAACTGTACCTTGGACTTCACTGTAGATTGCACTAATACAGAACCTCATCTGCAGTCTTCTAGAATCTTGGAAAATTTCACGGTGCAGTTCAACTTAGTGGACACGTGGAGGTCTAAAAATGCAAATGCGAGACAGTATACCTGGTTCAAGGTCACTGACGGTGTTGTCAGTGCTGCTAGATTAGACAGGATATATGTTTCTAGAACCTTTAGCCCCTGACTCCTTCACAGTAACATAAGTCCTGTCGGTTTCACGAATCATCACCTGGCTACTGCAGTGTCACTGAACTCACCAGGGAAACGGGCAAAATCTTATTGGCATTTCAATAACAAGCTCCTTCAGGACAACGCCTTTTGTCAGTATTTTGTGTGCTTCTGGGCACACTGGAGGACCACAAAGGCTCGTTTTAGTTCCCTCGAACAGTGGTGGGACATTGGCAAAGTGCAAATTCGCCTTTTTTGTCAACGGTACGCTGCAAACTCAACTGCCATCATCAAGGCCAAGGTCAGTGAACTTGAAGACGCTGTCAAGAGGCTGGAGGCCAGCTTGGTTACGGGTCAGGATTCTACCACTTGTCCTTTGCTGCAGGAGAAGAGATCGGCCCTGCGCACATTCATGCAGGAAAGAGTGGAGGGGGCGCTAGTGAGGTCACGCTTCACTCGCCTGCAGGACATGGATGCACCAACGTCCTTCTTCTTCAATTTGGAGAAGTCTACTGCGAAAAAGAAGTTGATGGCTTGCTTGACACTCCCAGATGGTCGGCTGACTACGGACACATCCGAGATGTGGCGCCATGCAGTGGATTACTACGGGGCCCTGTTTGCTGCGGGAACGTGTTGCAAAGAATCTCAAACTCAGCTCTTCGAAGCCCTTCCGGTGCTCGGCCCGGGGGACAGGGCCGCTCTGGACTGTGCCCTCACTTTGGATGAGTTGACTGTGGCTGTAAATCAGATGGCCCTGGGACGCGCGCCTGGACTTGATGGCCTGTCTTCGGAATTTTTTAAGCATTTTTGGAATATTATTGGATCAGACTTCTATGACGTTCTGTTTGCCTGTTACAGGGAGGGAACATTACCGGTCTCGTGCCGCCGTGCAGTGCTGTCTCTATTGCCTAAGCAGGGGGACTTGGCCCTGCTGAAAAACTGGAGGCCCGTGGCACTTCTTTGCACGGACTACAAGGTGCTTTCTAAAGCCCTGGCAAACAGACTGAACACTGTCTTGGGTTTGATCGTAGATAAGGATCAAACATATTGTATTCCTGACCGAAACATTATGGACAATGTTTTCCTCATACGTGACGTTCTCCAGCTCAGTAAATGTCATGACTTACAGTTCGGGATTGTGTCTTTGGACCAGGAAAAGGCTTTTGATAGGGTGGACCATTCCTATTTGTTTTCCACCCTGAGGGGGTTTGGTTTTGGCAATATGTTTTTGAGGTGGGTCAATCTGCTATATACTGGAGCTGAGTGTTTGGTTAAGGTGGGGGCAGGCCTGAGTCGGCCAATCCCTGTATACCGGGGAATACGCCAGGGGTGTCCACTCTCGGGTCAGCTGTACAGCTTGGCTATTGAGCCTTTGCTGTGCAGGTTGCGCACTCGCCTGGGTGGTCTGGTTCTGGCGGGGCCATCAAGCTGTTGCCGCCCGATTGTCTTGTCTGCTTATGTGGATGACGTCAACATTTTCATCACCTCCCACGGGGATGTGTAGCGTCTGGTGGACACTTTGTCAGTTTATGAAAGGGCGTCTTCTGCACGGGTGAATTGGGCCAAGAGTGAGGCTCTATTGGTGGGTCACTGGTTGCGTCAAGGCGTCCCCCGCCTGCCCAGTGGTCTTAAGTGGGGGACGGCCGGTCTAAAAGTGTTGGGGGGTTTTCTGGGTTCGGAGGCTTTTGAACGGAAGAACTGGGAGGGTGATAAGGACAAGGTGTCTGCTCTTTTCTCTAAATGGAAATGGTTGGTACCACAGCTGCCATATAGGGGCAGGGTTCTGGTCGCAAATAATCTGGTCGCCTCGGCCCTTTGGCATAGGCTGGTGGCTTTGACACCGCCCAGGAGCCTCGTGGAGGACATTCAAAGGATCATCATGGACTTCTTTTGGTCTGGTCGCCACTGGGTCCGTGCGCCTGTTCTCTACCTGCCTGTGGCTGAGGGGGGACAGGGCCTGGTGGACATACATTCCAAGATCGCCTGCTTCAGGCTTCGAATTGCACAACGCCTCCTTTACGGATGCGGACCCTGCTGAATGGACACTGCTCAACTTCTCCTGAGGAGAGTTGGTCGCTTGGGCTATGATAAGCAGCTCTTCCTCGTGACATCTGGGGAGGTGGACCTTACTGGACTATCTGCTTTTTACACGTCCGTCTTGCATGCATGGCGAGTCTTCAACGTGGGCCGAATCCGTAATGAGACACCAGGCACGTGGCTATTCGAGGAAACACTGTTTTTCAATAGACTCATCGACGCTGAGGTGCTGCAGTCTGTCAGTCTGCGGACTTTCTTGCGGGAAGCATGCTGTACCAAGCTTGGTCATCTAATAAAGATGTCGACCACATCGATGGATACGCTGAGGCGGAGTGCCAACATTACATCTGTCTGAATGCTGCAAAGGGGGGGGGGGGACGTGTGCGCCGCCCTGCCACAACCACTTCTAGCGTTTGCGACAAACCGCACTTTTTCCAATCACTGGGATGACAACACTGTGTCCACCTTTCCTGCAATTTCCATAACTCCAGCTGTGGGGGAGTGGCAGGGAGGAGAGGATCACCTGCTGACCTTCAGAATTCCTCGCCTGGGCAAGTTCCAGTTTGTCGGGACAAGGGCGGTGTATCACATCTGTGTGAAGGTTCTGAATCTGCGCTCTCTGAAGGATGTCACGGAGTCGAGGTGGGCGAGTTTTTTGGGGCCAGAGGTCTCCCCGAAAGGCAGCTGGTGGTGCATGTACAAGCTACCTATTGAGAAACGGACAGCAGATCTCCAGTGGAGGATTGTGCATGGGGCAATAGCTACGAATAAATACAGAGCACACCTCGATGCGTCTGTGGGGGGGGGGGATGTTTGTTTTGTTCCCAAGTTGAGACCCTCGAGCATTTGTTTGTCCAATGTTTTTGTTTATCTGGACTTTTTGATATTTTGCGCGAGTGGTTTCAGGCTTTGGGTGACCGTTTCTCTTTTTGTCTGTTCATTTACAGTCCAATGAATAAAGTGGCAAGGTAGGCTGCCCACACTTTGATGAACTTCCTATCTGGTACTGCTAAACTTGCCATCTGGCTGACGAGGAAAAATCGGGCTAGCAACGCTGGCAATGTGGATCCTGTGTCTGCTTTCAAGTTCTTGTTTAAAGTCAGACTCCAGGTGGAGTTCTCTTACTATCAAATGGTGGACAATTTAGAGGCATTCATCAATACATGGACTGTGGGGAACGTTTTGTGTTCAGTGGGTCAGGGGGATGAGTTATGTTTGCACTTTTGAAATGTGACACACTTGGGCCAGTGATATTGGTCTTTTTGCATTTTTGAAATGTACAATAAAGCCTTTTTTAAAAGTCTTCTTCTTCTTCTTCTTCTACGTTGGCTGAAGGAGGAGGACGGAAATAGGGAACTCCGTGGTCTTTTTGACTTTTTTTTTCGTTTTCCCATCACTGCCCGCATAATTAATTTTTGATTTTTGGGGAGGAGGATGGCGACCTTGGAAATGCCACCTCCATCTATCTGCCAGGGGGTGCGGATCGTTCCCCCGGACAACACTGTTACTGTGAAGGGGGTCCTTATGGCTGTGGGTGCCCAGGTGGGCCCTGATGCGATCAGCTATGCGTCCAGGATGAATAGAGCTGTAGTTGTGTTTCTGGCTACTGAGTAGAATGTCCACGCTCTAGTTACGAGCGGGATTGTAATCGGGGACGTGTATGTACAGGTGTCCGACTTATCAGTTCCATCAACGCTTATCACCGTCTCGGGTGTTCCGCCTTTCATTACTGACGAGCAGTTGGCGACGGAGCTCCGCAGATTCGGGAAGTTTGCGGGCCCGTTTAGACACGTGAGTTTGGGACTCAGGGAAGCCGAGTTTAAACATGTGAGATCACTCAGGCGACAGGTGTTCATGTTTCTAGACTCGCCCACACAAACTCTGGAAGTGTCCTTCAGTGTCAAACACGGGGACGGCTACTATATGGTGTATGCGATCTCGGGACAGATGAAGTGTTTCGAATGTGGCGATGTGGGCCATAAATGTTTCGCTTGCCCGCACAGGCGCCCGGCGGGGGGCTCTGGTGGAGCCGAGGCAGAGGCTGCCGGTGCGGCTTCCGCTTGCGACGCTGCTGCGGATGGCGTTGCGGAGGCTTCCACTGCGGCAGAGCCCGGCGAGGCCGCACAGCCTGCCAGCGAGGCCTCCGCACCCGCCGCTGCTGCGGACGGCATTGCGGGGCCTTCCGCGGCTCCTGCTCCCGAGCCTGCCGCTGTGTCTGTGGACAGTCTGCCTGTGGCGCCCGCAGCGCGGCCTGCAGCTGGGGGCATGACTGGTGATGGCGCCCATGCAGTCAATGACGTTGACTCAGCATCGCGCTGTGTGACATCAGCGGCTCAGCTTCCGCAGCCTGCTGCCACTTCAAAGCAGCAGGCGGAATGACGCAGGTCGCCTGATATAGGCGCCGCCCCGGAACACGTGGTGCCCGTGGCTGATGAAGGATCAGCTGCACCAGCTGACGTGCCGGCTGGATCTAACAGTCAGCACAGTTGTGCTGACGAGGGAATGGAGTGTGAATCAGACGCTGTGTCTGCTAAAAATGAGTCTATTGGGGCAACTGGCAAAGCCAATGTGGATTTGTATTCACTAGGCAAAGTAAATGCTTTCCTGGATGGAACCTATAATTATAGGACCGTTAACGTTGCTGATTACTTCAGTGACACTGACAAATTCATTCGGTCTGTTAATGTACTGACGAAGCAGGTTGGTGTTGATCTCCTGGATGAAAGAAAACGCTTCCGCCTAAAAAAGCACCTCACAGCCCTGCATAAAGCAGCTGGGGGAAAAAAAAGCCAAGCACGCAAAGATGGAATGATTTCCATGGCAACAGCACGATGCTCCTCACATCGATCGCCTAATGCAGAACATAAAATTAGGGTCCTTAAACATCAATGGTGGGAGGGGTAATCATAAGAGGGGATTCATTAGTGACCTGTTCAGACGGAAAGGTCTCAACGTTTTGTTTTTGCAGGAAACTCATACCACTTCCACGGATGAAGTGGACTGGGGGTTGTGGTGGAAAGGCCCTTTTTCACTCAGTCACGGCACCAATCTGAGCGCAGGGGTGGCCATTTTGTTTGCGGAATCAGCAAATGCACAAGTTTTATCGGTGGTGGAGATAGTGAGGGGAAGGCTGCTTCTTGTTAGGGCCCAAATAGGGGACTCCGTGTTTTGCCTGGTTAATGTTTACGCGCCAAACAACGGCGCTGAATGGGTTGCCTTTTTCAATATACTGACTACTGAATTGCAGCGCTATCACCAAGAATCAGAATCAGAATCAGATTTATTGCCATTGTTCATGTAATACACAAACTAGGAATTTGTCTCGGTGCCATGCTGCAACATTAAAAACATAATGAGAAAAAGGGATAAACTAAAAAACTAAAGGACTAGAAACGTGCAATAAGTGTAGAAAAATAAGTAATCATAAGTAATAATAATAATAATACTAGTAATAATGAGTAGTACTCGTCAAGGCAGTTTTAAAAAATTAGCATGTAGCAGATAATGTGAAGTACCACATAGTGCAGACAATAATGCAACAGAAAAACAGTGATGATTGACATGAGTCTGGTTGAGCTGCTGTACATAGTGCACGAGAGTCAAAAGTCACTTAGTGTTCAGCAGTCTGATGGCAGAGGGGAAAAAGCTGTTCATGTGCCGGGAGGTTTTAGTCCGAATGGACCGAAGCCTTCTACCTGAGGGGAGGGGGGCAAACAGCACGTGACCAGGATGTGAAGGATCGGCTATGATCTGGCCAGCACGCCTCCGGATCCTGGAGATGTACAGGTCCTGGAGAGATGGGAGCTCGCAGCCTATCACCTTCTCAGCAGTGCGCACGATGCGCTGCAGCCTTAGTCTGTCCCTGGCAGTGGCTCCTGCATACCACACAGTTATGGAGGAGGTGAGGATGGACTCGATGATGGCCGTGTAGAACTGCACTAACATCTTGGTGGGTAGCTTGAGCTTCCTCAGCTGCCGCAGAAAGAACATCCTCTGCTGGGCCTTTTTGATGAGGGAGCTGATGGTTGGCTCCCATTTGAGGTCCCGGGTGATGGTGGTGCCCAAGAAGCGGAAGGAATCTGCAATGGTGATGGGAGAGCCTGTGATGGTGAGTGGGGGGCAGGGGGGATGTGACTTTCCTGAAGTCCACAATCATCTCCGCTGTCTTAAGAGCATTCAGCTGCAGGTTGTTGTGGCTGCACCAGGACACCAGCTGGGCCACCTCTTCCCTGTAGGCGGACTTGTCGCCGTTGGAGATGAGCCCGATGAGGGTGGTGTCGTCCGCAAACTTAATCAGCTTAACAGACTGGTGGGAGGAGGTGCAGGAGTTGGTATAAAGGGAGAAGAGTAGGGGGGAAAGTACACAGCCCTGGGGTGATCCAATGCTGATGCTTACAGAGTCTGAGACAGACTTCCCCAGCCGCACATGCTGTCTCCGGTCCGTCAGGAAGTCGGTGATCCACCTGCAGAGGGAGTCAGGCACGTTGAGCAGGGACAGCTTGTCCTGGAGCAGATCGGGGCGGATGGTGTTGAATGCAGAGCTGAAGTCCACAAACAGAATCCTGGCGTAGGTTCCCGGGGAGTCCAGGTGCTGCAGGATGGAGTGGAGGGCCAGGTTGACTGCGTCGTCCACAGACCTGTTAGCACGGTAGGCAAACCGCAGCGGGTCTAGGAGGGGTGTGGTGATGGACTTGAGGTGAGACAGGACCAGGCGCTCAAAGGACTTCATGACTACAAAGGTGAGCGCTACAGGTATGTAGTCGTTAAGTCCAGTAATCCGTGGCTTCTTGGGGACAGGGATGATGGTGGAGGATTTGAGGCAGGTCGGCACGTGACATTGCTTTAGGGAGGTGTTAAAAATGTCTGTGAAGACAGGAGCCAGCTCTTTCGCACAGTGTCTCAGGGTGGAGGGAGACACACCGTCCGGCCCGGGGGCCTTGCGCGGGTTCAGTCTGGAGAACTGTCTGTGCACGTCCTGCTCACTGATGACAAGGGGAGGGGGGGGAGGAGGAGGAGGAGGGGGGGACCGCTTTTGATGAATTAGGGGCTGAGGAGGCAGTGGAGCTGGGTGGAGTGGGTGAGTTGGACACAGCTGACGAGGTGTCAAAACGGGTGTAATGTTGGGACAGTCTTTGACAAAGGGCTTTGTCATCCTGACCTTTAGAAGCCTGAGGCCGATAGTTGGTGATTTGCCTCAGTCCTCTCCACACAGAAGCCGAGTCATTAGCAGTGAACTGCTGCTGGAGTTTCTCAGAATACACAGATTTAGCTTTCCTCAGCTCTCTGTTAAACCGATATTTGACGTCTCTGTAGCAGTCTGTAGCAAGAACAACTTGTTTTTGCTGGTGATTTTTTGCTGGTGATTTTAACTGTACCTTGGACTACACTGTAGATCGCACTAATGCAGAACCTCATCTTCAGTCTTCTAGATTCTTGGAAATTTCACTGTGCGGTTCGACTTAGTGGACACGTGGAGGTCTAAACATGCAAACGCCAGACAGTATACCTGGGTCAGGGTCACTGACAGTGTTGTCAGTGCTGCTAGATTAGACAGGAAATATGTTTCTACAACCTTTAGCCCATGACTCCTTCACAGTAACATAAGTCCTGTCGGTTTCACGGATCATCACCTGGCTACTGCGGTGTTACTGAACTCACCAGGGAAATGGGCAAAATCTTATTGGCACTTCAATAACAAGCTCCTAGAGGACAACGCCTTTTGTCAGTATTTTGTGTGCTTCTGGGCACACTGGAGGACCACAAAGGCTCGTTATAGTTCCCTCGAACAGTGGTGGGACGTTGGCAAATTGTAATTTCGCCTTTTTTGTCAATGGTACGCTGCAAACTCAAGTGCCATAATCAAGGCCAAGGTCAGTGAACTCGAGGACGCAGTCAAGAGGCTGGAGGCCAGCTTTGTTATGGGTCGGGATTCTACCGCTGGTCCATTGTTGCAGGAGAAGAGATCGGCCCTGCGCACATTCATGCAGGAAAGAGTGGAGGGGGCGCTAGTTAGGTCACGCTTCACTCGCCTGCAGGACATGGATGCACCAACGTCCTTCTTCAATTTGGAGAAGTCTACTGCGAAAAAGAGGTCGATGGCTTGCTTGACACTCCCAGATGGTCGGCTGACTACGGACCCATCCGAGATGCGGCGCCATGCAGTGGATTACTACGGGGCCCTGTTTGCTGCGGGACCGTGTTGCAAAGAATCTCAAACTCAGCTCTTCGAAGCCCTTCCGGTGCTCGGCCCGGGGGACATGGCCGCTCTTGACTGTGCCCTGACTTTGGATGAGTTGACTGTGGCTGTAAATCATATGGCTCTGGGACGTGCACCTGGACTTGATGGCCTTTCTTCAGAATTTTTTAACCATTTTTGGAATATTATTGGATCAGACTTCTATGACGTTGTGACTACCTGTTACAGGAAGGGAACATTACCGGTCTCGTGCCGCCGTGCAGTGCTGTCTCTATTGCCTAAGCAGGGGGACTTGGCCCTGCTGAAAAACTGGAGGCCCGTGGCACTTCTTTGCACGGACTACAAGGTGCTTTCTAAAGCCCTGGCAAACAGACTGAACACTGTCTTGGGTTTGATCGTAGATAAGGATCAAACATATTGTATTCCTGACCGAAACATTATGGACAATGTTTTCCTCATACGTGACGTTCTCCAGCTCAGTAAATGTCATGACTTACAGTTCGGGATTGTGTCTTTGGACCAGGAAAAGGCTTTTGATAGGGTTGACCATTCCTATTTGTTTTCCACCCTGAGGGGGTTTGGTTTTGGCAATATGTTTTTGAGGTGGGTCAATCTGCTATATACTGGAGCTGAGTGTTTGGTAAAGATGGGGGCAGGCCTGAGTCGGCCAATCCCTGTACACCGGGGAATACGCCAGGGGTGTCCACTCTCGGGTCAGCTGTACAGCTTGGCTATTGAGCCTTTGGTGTGCAGGTTGCACACTCGGCTGGGTGGTCTGGTTCTGGCGGGGCCATCAAGCTGTTGCCGCCCAATCGTCTTGTCTGCTTATGCGGATGACATCAACGTTTTCATCACCTCCCACGGGGGTGTGCAGCGTCTGGTGGGCACTTTGTCAGTTTATGAAAGGGCGTCTTCTGCACGGGTTAATTGGGCCAAGAGTGACGGTCTACTGGTGGGCCACTGGTCGCGTCAAGGCGTCCCTCTCCTGCCTGGCGGTCTTCAGTGGGGGACGGCCGGTCTCAAAGTGTTGGGGGTTTTTCTGGGTTCGGAGGCTTTTGAACGAAAGAACTGGGTGGGTGTTAAGGACAAGGTGTGTGCTCGCTTTGCTAAATGGAAATGATTGCTACCACAGCTGTCATTTAGGGGCAGGGTTCTGGTCGCAAATAGTCTGGTTGCCTCGGCTCTTTGGCATAGGCTGGTGGCTTTGACACCGCCCAGGAGCCTCATGGAGGACATTCAGAGGATCATCGTGGACTTCTTTTGGTCTGTTCGCCACTGGGTCCGTGCGCCTGTTCTCTACCTGCCTGTAGCCGAGGGGGGACAGGGCCTGGTGGACATACATTCCAAGATCGCCTGCTTCAGGCTTCGAAGTGCACAACTCCTCCTTTACGGATGCGGACCCTGCTGGATGGACACTGCTAAACTGCTCCTGAGGACAGTGGGTCGCTTGGGCTATGATAAGCAGCTCTTCCTCGTGACATCTGGTGAGGTTGACCTTACTGGACTATCTGCTTTTTACACGTCTGTCTTGCATGCATGGCAAGTCTTCAACGTGGGCCGCATCCGTGATGAGACACCGGTCATGTGTCTGTTCGAGGAACCACTGTTTTTCAATCTACTCATTGACGTTGTGGTGCTGCAATCTGTCAGTCTGCGGACTTGCTTGCGGGAAGCACGCTGTACCAAGCTTGGTCATCTAATAAAGATATCGACCACATCGATGGATACGCTAAGGCGGAGTGCCAACATTGCATCTGTCAGACTGCTGCAAACGGTGGTGGGGGACATGTGAGCCGCCCTGCCACAACCGCTTCGAGCGTTTGCGACAAACCGCACTTTTTCCAATCAATGGAATGACGACACTGTGTCCACCTTTCCTGCAATTTCCATAACTCCATCTGTGGGGGAGTGGCAGGGAGGAGAGGATAACCTGCTGACCTTCAGAATTCCTCGCCTGGGCAAGTTCCAGTTTGTCGGGACAAGGGCGGTGTATCACATCTGTGTGAAGGTTCTGAATCTGCGCTTTCTGAAGGATGTCACGGAGTCGAGGTGGGTGGGTTTTTTGGGGCCAGAGGTCTCCCCGAAAGGCAGCTGGCGGTGCATGTACAAGCTACCTACTGAGAAATGGACAGCAGATCTCCAGTGGAGGATTGTGCATGGGGCAATAGCTACGAATACATACAGAGCACACCTCGATCCGACTGTGGGGGAGGAATGTCTGTTTTGTTCCCAAGTTGAGACCCCCGAGCATTTGTTTGTCCAATTTTTTCGTTTATCTGGACTTTTTGATTTTTTGCGTGAGTGGTTTCAGGGTCCTTTTGGTCTGTTCATTTACTGTCCAAAGTATTAAGTGACAAGGAAGGCTGCCCACACTTTGATGAACTTCCTATCTGGTACTGCTAAACTTGCCATCTGGCTGACGAGGAAAAATCGGGCTAGCAACGCTGGCAATGTGGATCCTGTGTCTGCTTTCAAGGTCTTTTTGAAAGTCAGACTCCAGGTGGATTTCTCTTACTATCAAATGGTGGACAATGTAGAGGCATTCATCAATAGATGGACTGTGGGGAACGTTTTGTGTTCTGTGGGTCAGGGGGATGAGTTATGTTTGCACTTTTGAGATGTGACACACTTGGGCCAATGATATTGGTCTTTTTGCATTTTTGGAATATACAATAAAGCATTTTTTAAAAGTCAAAGTCTCCTCCTATTCTCCTCGTCCTTCTCCTCCTCCTCCTACTTCTTCTCCGTTACTGGCGGATAGCAAACAACTGAAAGGTGCATACTGCCACCTACTGTACAAGAGTGTGTAATTATTCTTTTTCAAACAGTGAGATTTCCATGTCTACATGATGTCTACAACACTCTATCTCATGTCTATAACCAGTAAACCTGGCTGCTTCAATATTCTTTCCTCTTCTTCTTTTAGATTTGATTGGTGGTTGGCAATCAGCTTACAGGTGCATTACCGCCATGTGCTTCACTCTACATCATCGCCCCTTCTGGTCAGGAGCTGTAGTCCTTCTCCTTTCTTTGGGTCTGTTTTCCTCATAACTTTGTTACGTTCTCCTCATAGCCCCGTGACCTTCTTTTACTTCTTCTCTGTTACTGGCGGATAGCAAACAACTAACGCTTTCCTCATAGCTTTGTGACGTTTTCCTCATAGCTTTGACATCCTCCTCATAGCTTTATGATGTTCCCCCCATAGCTCTGTGACGTTTTTCTCATAGCCTCGTGACACTTTCCCCATAGCCCTGTGACGCCCTTCTCATCGCTTTGTGACATGTCCTCAGAGCTTTGTGACGCTTCCCTCACAGCCCTGCGACGTGCTCACAGCCCTGCAATGCCCCCCCCCCCACAGCTCTGCGACGTTCTTCTTCTTTAATCTTGTATATGCGTCTCATCTCATTATTCTGATTCTAGCTATAGTCCACATCTGTGTTTCATCTCATTCTTCTTCTTCTTCTTTTAAACTTGATTGGCGGTTTATCCACCAGCCCATGATGTCTTTAAACTTAAACATCCCCCACTTAACAAGTCCTCAACTGCTTCCCAATGTAGCCCCTTAATGCCAAGATTCTTTTCCACTGCTTTCACAATGATTTTGATTTTTTCTGTTTTCTTGGAAGTCTGCGCAATGCAGTTTATCACATCTACCACAAATAAGACAAAATTATTTGCCTTCAAAACCAGAGTATCTTCCTTAATTTTACCTCATGCACTGCAAGTCTGCACACTTTCCCTGTTTGAGTCATGTAATAATTTTGAGCTTACATTATTCAAGGTTAAAAATCAGGCGGAAAGTTGGATTTATGTACATTTATTACAAAAATATAGGGAGTCACCCCAATGGCCTCCTTGAGAAGAGATTACAAAGCATGACATTCAGACACCTAGAATCTCTAAAGGTGTGGGAAACCCACTCAGTAGTTTTCCCTCAGACTGAAGACATGGCAGATAAAAGGTGCTGGGTGACAAGGGGAATTTTCATGGGGGGTTGATATGTAAATACAGCACCTCAGGTAGCAGAGGAGGGTTAATATAAAAGAGAGTGCCTGCAACCTGTGTTTCTACTGTTTTGGATTCTGGTGGATGTGAGAGGAAGTGAATAAAGCTTTATCTGCTCTCAGCGCTCGGCCTGATTATTTATCTCTCCACAAAGGATTCATTCTTCTAAGTCTGATATATGTAGGCAGGAGAGGATGGGATGAGAGAAGGAAAGGAAAGGGACAGACAGAAAGTCCTGATAACTGAGCTTATCCAGGCGGACGTCACAGACACTCTGGAGACATGGGGTCATGAAGACATGAGATCCGTAAAACTAACAGACTATTTATAAAACACTAATCTATGTAAGCTGAGGAGTTCCTGTGCATTCCTGTGATTCGAAACGGGACATGTCAGAGAGATTATAAAAGTGGCTTAGATCATTCCTTACGCATGTAATGACCCTGCACTGATCTCCAGTCTGAACTCTCTGAAATTGCTCACAGAAACATGCCAGGAATATATGAACTTATCCTTCATGGAATGCACATATAAACATTAAACATGGCATATGAAAGGTATGATACTTCTCAAATATAATAATACATTATTAATATCAATAATAATGTAGATAATGTGGAATTTTTCTATCAAGTTGACTCCCACTTTTTTAGCTGGCATCTTTTTCACAGCTTCTGCATATGTTAAGCCCTGGAACACTTTTATCTGCTGAATTTCTGCTGCTCTTTTGCTGGCTTCACAACTTTGATATGCAGAGCTATGTTCACCACCATAGTTACAGCACTTTAATTTGGCTCCTCTTTCACACTTGCCATATTCATGTTCACCGGAGCATCTGGCACATCATTGTCTACCTGTGTATAGCGCTGCTACATGACCAAACTTTTGACATTTGAAACATCTGAGTGGAGGAAGAACTTTGTCTGACTTCATACCTCATGTAGCCAATATACACCTTACTTGGCACTTTTGTTTCATTAAATTTTAACATTACTGACACACTATCACATTTTTTGCCATTTCTATTAGCTTTCACTCTTGGTACCTTTCTCACTTTTGCTCCAGTTAAGTTCCTCATTATTTCATCAGTTGAGAAAGCCGTTGAAATGCCTGGTATCACTCCTCTCATTGCCTTATTTCTTTCCAGTACTGAACACTGCACATTCCCCCCCCCCCATCTTATTGACTCTGATTGCTTTTCCTTGTTGAACACTGTTTTTACATGTAACCAGCAGCGAACCACTACAAAGAACCCTTGCATTTAAATTGGAAACAAGTGAGTGTCATGACTGGGTAAAAAATGACCCTCCCTGAAAGCTGGTTGCCAACCGCCAATCAAATCTAAGAGAAGAAGAAGAAGAAGAAGACTCAGCCAAGGACGCAGTCCAAAAATGGATATTTTTTTCACACATGGGGAGTTGTTCGGAACTCCTTATAAGAACTCTTTATACAAAGATATAGAGTGATGATAATCAAGTCAGTGGCGGTAAGGCACTTTAAAAGAAGATGAAGACTCAGAAGCAAGGACAGGGTGAGTTTCATGACTTTGTGAACAACTGCATGGGCGAATAGTCTGAACAGCTTAAGAACAATGTTTCAAAATGTACAATTGTAAGGAAGTTAGGGATTTAATCATCTACAATCCATAACATCATCAAAAGATTAAGAGAATCTGGAGAAATTTCTGCACATACACACGTGGACAAAATTGTTGGTACCCCTCTGTTAATGAAAGAAAAACCCACAATGGTCACAGAAATAACTTCAATCTGACAAAAGTGGTAATAAATAAAAATTCTATGAAAATTAACCAATGTAAATCAGACAATGCTTTTGAATTGTGGTTCAACATAATTATTTTAAAAAACATACTCATGAAACAGGCCTGGACAAAAATGATGTTACCCTTAATATTTTGTTGCACAACCTTTTGAGGCAATCACTGCAATCAAACAATTTCTGTAACTGTCAGTGAGACTTCTACACCTCTCAGCAGGTATTTTGGCCCACTCCTCATCAGCAAACTGCTCCAGTTGTCTCAGGTTTGAAGGGTGCCTTCTCCAGATGGCATGTTTCAGCTCCTTCCACAGATGTTCAATAGGATTTAGATCAGGGCTCATAGAAGGCCACTTTAGAATAGTCCAATGTTTCGCTCTTAGCCATTCTTGGGTGTTTTTAGCTGTGTGTTTTGGGTCATTATCCTGTTGCAAGACCCATGACCTGAGACTGAGACCAAGCTGTCTGACACTGGGCAGCACATTTCTCTCTAGAATACCTTGATAGTCTTGAGACTTCATTGTACCCTGCACACATTCAAGACACCCTGTGCCAGATGCAGCAAAGCAACCCCAGAACATAACAGAACATCCTCCATGTTTCACAGTAGGAACAGTGTTCTTTTCTTGGTATGTTTCATTTTTGCGTCTGTGAACATAGAAATGATGTGCTTTGCCAAAAAGTTCCAGTTTTGTCTCATCTGTCCATAGGACATTCTCCCAGAAGCTTTGTGGCTTGTAAACATGCAGTTTTAAAAATTCCAGTCTGGCTTTTTTATGATTTGTTTTCAACAGTGGTGTCCTCCTTGGCCATCTCCCATGAAGTCCACTTTGGCTCAAACAATGACGGATGGTGCGATCTGACACTGATGTACCTTGACCTTGGAGTTCACCATGAATGTGTTTAGAGGTTGTTCTGGGCTCTTTTGTTACCATTCGTATTATCCATCTCCTCCTGCAGCCACATCCAGGGAGGTTGTCTACAGTCCCATGAATCTTAAATTTCGGAATAATATGTGCAACTGTAGTCACAGGAACATCAAGCTGCTTGGAGATGGTCTTATAGCCTTTACCTTTAACATGCTTGTCTATAATTTTCTTTTTAATCTACAGAGACAACTCTCTCCTTTGCTTCCTCTGGTCCATGTTTAGTGTGGTACACACCATGTCACCGAACAGCACAGTGACTACTTGTCACCCTTTAAATGGGCCGACTGACTGATTACAAGTTTGGAGCACCTGTAATGTTAATTAGAGGACACATCTTGGTTGAACATGTCCCCTATGGTCACATTATTTTCAATCTTTTCTAGGAGTACCATCATTTTTGGCCAGGCCTGTTTCATGAGTTTGTTTTTTTAAAGTAATTCTTTTGAACCACAATTCAAAAGCATTGTCTGATTTTCATTGGTTAATTTTCATATAATTTTTATTTATTACCACTTTTGTCAGATTCACGTTATTTCTGTGACCATTGTGGGTTATTCTTTCATTAACAGAGGAGTACAAACAATTTTGTCCACAGCTGTAAACAGCAAGGCTGAATGCCTATGACCTTCGATCACTTAGGATGCACTGCTTTAAAAACCAAGATCTTCAGGAACCCTTCGGAAAATCATTTTCAGTTAACACAGTTTGTTGCTACATCTACAAATGTAAGTTAAAATTCTACCATGGAAAGCGAAAGCCACCGTAGAAATGCTACCAGTTGGTGTGGGCCTGAGCTTATCTAAGATGGTCAGCTGCAAAGTGAAAAAGTGTGCTGGGGTCTGACGAGTCCACATTTCAAATAGTTTTTGGAAATCATGAACGTCGTGTCCTCTGGGCTAAGTTCAAAAGCCAACATCTGTGATAGATTTGGGCACTCCTTTTAATATCCAGCAGACAGGGGTGCTTGCTTGCACCTGCTTTCTACGGGCATGCAGAAAGGTCCAAGTTTTAGAATCAAGTGGGCTACAGCACTCTGTATATAGTTCTGTGTTCCAAACAAGGATGGATATGTTTTTTCACACGTAAGGAGTTGTTCAGAACTCCTTAAAAGAACTCCTTATACAAAGATATAGAGTGATGGTCAGTGGCGGTAATGCACCTGTAAGCTGGATGCCAACCGCCAATCACTCTATAAATTTAAGAAATCTCTGTGTGTCTGTCTGTCACAATCATAGGACAGCCTAGGAGGTCTGCCTGATGTCCTATGATGATTCTATGATCTCAGGCTACATAGAACTCGCAATGCCGTCATATAGGTGATGCCTTCATATAGACAATAGGACTAGCTACCTATGATGTAGTGTCCTATGATGCCTCCCTGGATCTCTTTATGATGTCATATAGACCACCACAGGCGATGCCTTCATATAAACAATAGGGCTGGCTACCTATGATGTTGTGTCCTATGATGCCGGCCTTGATGTCTTTATGATGTCATATAGACCATCACTCACGATGCCTGCCTACCTATGATGGCGTGCCCTATGATGCCGGCCACAGGAGGAGACTCTTCACCAGCATAGGGTACGACAGACAAGGGATGCACAGACAGACAGGACTGGCCGGCTAGCTGGCTGGCACAGCGATTGACACCCCCGTGGACATAGTCCAAGGATGGATAATTTTTTTCACACATAAGGAAGTTGTTCAGAACTCCTCATAAGAACTTCTTATACAAAGATATAGAGTGATGATAGTCAAGTAAGTGGAGGTAATGCACCTGTAAGCTGGTTGCCAACCGCCAATCAAATCTAAAAGAAGAAGAAGGAAATGTGTGGCAGTGCGCCATACACGTGCTGAGTCACTTGAAGCCCAAAATGCCCACAAAGCGAGCAACACTGCACGCCACGCAAGGCACAGACAAGCTGAGAACCAGGACATGTGGAATAGTCAGCTGGCCGCCAATGCTGCACATGAGGCAAGGTACAGAGAAGCTGAGACCGAATAGGACAAACTGCTTTAAACCACACCCATTCCAAGCAGTAAATCTGGAAATCTCACTCAGTAAGGCAAAAGGCACTCTGTAAGTTCAAGAAATCTCTGTCAGTGTGTCAGTCTGTCACCCGATTAAGAATAGGACATCCTACTTTAAACCACCCCCATTCGAAGCAGTACCCATGAAGAATGGCAGTCTACACTACATATGTGTGAAATACCAAGCAAAGCACTCCGGTTTCTGGGTTTTGATGGGCATGCATGTGTCTTCCTGAACAGGGTCGAAAGCCACTTTTTGCTCAGATCTATTTGCATGATCCTGTCCATGACTGGAATTACAACGCACCTATCCCTCAACCAGTCGCCTCAACGAAGAAGAACAAGAAGACACACCAGATGGAGAACAATACAGTGAGGAGAACAGCTGCTCGTCAGAAAAGGTGCCGTGGAGATGAAACACCTCAAGTTCCAGCAGTACGCCGCAGGCATGACTGTGAACAACACAGCCGTCTCAGACAGGAAGAAACTCTTCAGCAATGGGCAAGCAGAAATACTTGCTTATACTTGGTTTCGACGGGCATGGACAGGTATGCACAGGTATGTACCAGTCAAATCTAGAAGAAGAAAAAAAAAACCTAGTAGATCAAAAGCTGGTCGATGCCGCTAAGTGGACCAGTTGGAGTGAAATACGTGGTGGTAATGCACCTGTAAGCTGGTTGCAAACCACTAATCAAATCTAAAAGAAGAAGAAAAAAACTAGTGGACCCCCCGTGACCCAAAAAGGTTTAAGAGGAAGAAGATGGATGGATAGTGTAGACTTCCATTCACCACTCATTCAGTGATAAATGGACAGCATGATCATTTTTCGGAACGTGGGAGGAAACCAGAGCACTCTGAGAAAATCCACGCTTTTCTTGGTAGCAAATCCTATGGTCTTTGATGATGTCAGCAATGACATCAGGCATCACTGTTATGTGCCTATGATATCTATATGCCAGTCGTATGATCTTGAGTGAAGCCTTCCTTTGATCTTTTGATGATCATTTCATAGCCTATGATCTTTAAGTGAGTCCTAAGGTCATGACATCATCACATCATGACGATTTCTTGAATTATATATAGTGCTTGAAGTTGCTACTATAATTCACGCAACACATCATGGGGTTTACGAAAAGGTAGATTTCTGCATGCTTGTAGAACACAAGTGTAAGCAAGCATTTCTGCATGCCCATAGAAAGTTATTGAGTCCTATGAGCTTTGATGATGTCATAGCGAGTCCTATGATCTTTGATGATGTCATAGTGAGTCGAGTCCTTTGATCTTTGATGATGTCATAGCGAGTCCTATGATTGTGACACACACACACAGTCCCATGTAAACCTGCCTTTGATCTTTGCAACAGTAACCATGGTGATGCCTGTCTTTGATCTTTGACATGCGGGTACCCGTGCATGCCCATAAGACACCAAGTTTAAGCAAGTATTTCTGCTGCGTGCCTGCCTTTGATCTTTGACATGGTTACCATTGAAACCGGAACCATAGTGATGCCTGCCTTTGATGCCCGTAGAAAGCAGGTGTAAGCAAGGGTGTAAGCAAGCACATCAGCACTCGTTCAGTGATGCCTGCCTTTGATCTTTGTTTGTGTCATAGCGAGTCCTGTGATCTTTGATGATGTCATAGTGAGTCCTATGATAAGATAAGATAAGATAAGCCTTTATTAGTCCCACAATGGGGAAATTGCTGGATTGCAACAGCACGGGGATAGCAACACTCAGAGCAACACTCAGAAGGCAAGAGAAAAAAACAAGAGCAGCAAGTATACTGTATATATATATATATATATATATATATATATATGACAGTGCGGAACATTGTAGCTGGATGGAATAAATATATGAGTATATAAACACACAGGGCAGAGCATTGTAGCTAGATGGAATAAATATGTAAATGTATATAAACACACACAGTGCAGAGCATTGTAGCTAGATGGAATAAATATGTAGATATATAAACACACACAGTGCGGAGCATTGTTGCTAGATGGGATGAAACATCACAACCGTCTACTTAGTTATCCTACATGGTGTGGGGAGCGTGAAATGAAGAGGCTGAATTATTTCTCAATTCAGGTTTATTGCAGAAATCACATCCCCAGCTTTTCTCTCAAGAACAGAAGAGAGTGAGCTGCGTCAAAACCCTCGCTCTTATACATGAACATCAAAGGCAGAATTACACATTGCTGTCAAAACCCCCATTTGACAATAATTCTTCCCTCGAGTCCTTTAGTCCTCTGTCTGGCTCCAGGGGGTCAGGAAGTCCTTTCAGAGTCTTATAATGGCACCTCCGTCGTCCTGCCATTATCCACAGGGGGTCCAGACGTATTGTCCCATCCAAGACGTGAGGTCAATCAACACATGCAGTCCTAAGCTTCTCTTTGTGCTTATACATATGTTGGCAAAAATATATGAGCCACATAACCCCCCCCCCCCCCCCAAACGTCGAAGAATGGACAATAAAGCATATTTCACACAACATGGTAAAATCAACAGCATACTCTACAAAACATGATAAAAACACACATCAGTCCATACGCCGTCTGGGCTTCAACCGTCTTCCAAATTTGCTGTAAGCAGGCTTCGGCATTCCTGCGGCGCCGTCCTGCAGAGAATCTGCTAACTGAGGAAGAGAGTGGTTATTTGATCCCTGCGAGGGCTCCAGGATGTGCTCCCTGGGGGGTCTGCCACGTCGAGGTGCCCTCGCCACTCGTACAGACTCGTCGTTCATCACAAAAGCAGGCTTTAGTCTGTCAATACTAACTATTTCCTTTCTGTCCCCCAAATCTAGCACAAAATACTTATCACCTGTTTCCAGCACTCTAAATGGACCATCATATGACGGGCGGAGGCTGGGTCGCTGAGCCTCGTGCCTGACAAAAACAAACTCGGCATTTTTTAAACCTTTGGGAACAAAAGCACGCGGAAAAGTGTGATGAACGGGGCCCGGGAGCATGTCTGCTCCTGTGCCGATCAGTGGTTCCAGAGCTGGGAGCGCCCCGGCGCCGGATGTTCTGGTAGGAACTCACCGGGCAGCCTGAGAGGTTGTGCAAAAACCAACTCCGCTGGGGAGGCATCTAAGTCCTCCTTGGGCACAGAACGCAACCCCAATAAAACCCATGGTAGTTTGTTTACCCAATCTGCATCCGTAAGCGATGCTCTGAGGGCTGCCTTCAAAGACCTGTGAAAACGCTCGCATAAACCATTAGCCTGGGGGTGATACGCGGTAGTGCGGTGAATTGTCGCTCCTAAGCTACTGGCCATCGCTGACCAAAGCTCAGACACAAATTGAGGTCCCCTGTCGGATGTAATGTCCGACGGAACCCCGAAACGCGCTACCCAAGCCGTCAAAAATGCGCGAGCCACCTCTGCAGCCGTGGTCGATGCTAGTGCGACCACTTCCGGCCAGCGTGTGGTTCGGTCCACCATTGTCAAAAGATGTGTAAACCCCTGCGACGACGGTAGGGGGCCCACGAGGTCGACATGCACATGATGGAATCTCTTGGCCAGAATGTGGAACGGTTCTAAGGGGGCTTTTAAGTGCTTGTGAATTTTGGCCCGCTGGCAAGCCATGCAGGTTCCCTGCGGCTGTTGTAGTATAATCTACCTCCGTGCGGATTGGTGCTGTTACCGCACGAGAGAGGCAGTCTGCCACTACATTGAGTTTACCCGCTACATGCTGAATATCAGTAGTAAATTCGGAAATTGCGGCCAACTGCCTCTGTTGCCGGCCCGACCATGGTTCCGAAATTTTGGCCATCGCAAAAGTTAGCGGCTTGTGGTCGACAAACGCGGTGAAACGCCGACCTTCCAGCCAGAACTGGAAATGACGAATTGCTAAGTGGAGCGCTAACAGCTCCCTGTCAAAAGCGCTGTATTTCCTCTCGGCCTCGCGCAAGGATCTGCTGAAGAAGGCCAGCGGCTGCCAAACCCCTGCAACATGCTGTTCCACAACCGGCCCTATGGCCAAATCTGACGCGTCAGTGGTGAGCGCTGTGCGGGCTGTTGGGTCTGGGTGAGCGAGCAGCGCAGCGTCTGCAAGGGCTTTTTTCACCTCCGCGAATGTGCGCTCCCGTTCCGGGGACCAATCGATCATGTTGGAGGGTTTTTGTTTTTTAAGCGTGGCATATAATGGTTGCATGAGCTGCGCTGCGTGGGGTAGGAAACGGTTATAAAAATTCACCATTCCTAAAAACTCCTGTAGTGCTTTGACCGTTTGTGGCCGGGGAAACTCCACTACTGCGCGCATCTTGTCTGGTAATGGAACCGCCCCTTCTAGGGAAAAGTGGTGTCCCAAAAAATCGATTTGCACCACGCCGAACCGGCACTTGGCCGGATTAATTATTAGCCTGTGCTCTCCCAACCTCTGAAAAACTGCTGTGAGGTGTTTTTCGTGTTCCTCCTCAGAAGTGCTGGCGACTAAAATGTCGTCTAGGTAGACGAACACGAAGGGGAGATCAAGTAACACAGCATCCATCATGAGTTGAAAGGTTTGCGCAGCACCTTTGAGACCAAATGGCATGCGTAAAAATTCAAAAAGTCCGAACGGGGTTATTACCGCTGTTTTGGGAATGTCCTCGGCTCAGACTGGAACCTGATGATAGCCGCGGACCAGGTCTATTTTAGAAAAAATGCGCGCCCCCACTAGATGCACCGAGAAATCCTGGATGTGTGGGATTGGGTAGCGGTCATGCACTGTGGCATTGTTTAACCTGCGGTAATCACCACAAGGTCTCCACGAGCCGTCAGCTTTAGGGACCATATGCAGTGGAGAGGCCCATGGGCTCTTCGAACGTCGAATAATGCCCAGCCTTTCCAGGTTGGCGAACTCCTCGCGCGCTATGGAGAGCTTAGCTGCATCCAAACGCCGAGCTTTCGCGAAGACGGGTGGGCCAGCCGTGGTAATAAAGTGCACCACCCCGTGTTTCGCAACTGTTGCCGAAAATGTGGGAACTGTGAGCGCTGGAAACTGGGTGAGGAGTGTGTGGAACTTACCGCCTGCTGTGGCGACGTGGGCCTGCACTGGTGGCGGGGACACTCGAGCGCCGCTATAATAAAAGTCCATTCATAAGAGCGGCCGTACAAGGACAGAAGCAGAGTCCTTTCTCCGTAGGTCCTGATGCTCGAGCCGTTCGCCGCCGTTGCCCTGTCACCACGGGGGCCCGCCAGCCGGTAAGCGTAGGTCGGGGTGATGAAACTCACTTGGGCTCCGGTGTCTACGAGGAAGTGCCGCCCGGAGTTCGCATCTGTGAGGTAGAGCAGCTTATTTCGTTCGCCGAGAGCCGAAGCTGCTACCGACTCCCAGTTCTGCCATTTCCTGAGGACTTGAAGTTGCACGGCAGCACACATCTGTGCGCCTTCTCTGCGAAGCGCCGATGGTAAAAGCAGAGGACATCTCCTCCGCTGCGTTGGGGCCGTGCCACTGCCATCGTTGGTGTGATTGGTTCCGCTGCCTCCGGCTCTCCGCTGCTCCCAGTCACCGTGCCAAGGTCTGCCGCTGCCGTGGTGGCTGTCTGCTCACTGTAGGAGTCGAGGAGCCGCTGCGCCTCTCGGGCCAGCGCACGGAAGTCCCGCTGGGTCACACAACGCATGCTGGACAGGGACCCTCTCATCTGCATCGGGAGGTTTCTCAGGAAGATGTGCTTAAAAAGGAAATTGTCGTCGTCTGTGTCTCTGAGCTGCAGCATGTTTTCCATCAGGTCGACTGGCCTGCGTCCTCCCCGGTCGTGCATAGCGAGGAGTCTTCTAGCCCTCTCCTCGGGTGAGGGTGTGAAACACTGGATGAGTGCAGCCTTCAGTTCACCGTATTTGTCGTCGGCGGGCGGCTGCTGTACCAGGCTCCGCACGCATCGCGCTGTGCGGTTGTTGAGCTTTGCGATGACGTGGTAGAACTTAGTGTCATCCGCTGTTATTCCCCCAAGAGCGAACTGTGCCTCGGCCTGGAGGAACCACGAGTCCGGGTTGTCCTGCCAGAATTCTGGTAGCTTTATGGAGACGGCGCTGGCTCGGGCAGACTCCGACGAGTCTGGGTCGGGGAATTCATCTCTAGGCATTCTCACGTTACTGGTCACCAATGTGGGGAGCGTGAAATGAAGAGGCTGAATTATTTCTCAATTCAGGTTTATTGCAGAAATCACATCCCCAGCTTTTCTCTCAAGAACAGAAGAGAGTGAGCTGTGTCAAACCCCTCGCTCTTATACATGAACATCAAAGGCAGAATTACACATTGCTGTCAAAACCCCCATTTGACAATAATTCTTCCCTCGAGTCCTTTAGTCCTCCGTCTGGCTCCAGGGGGTCAGGAAGTCCTTTCAGAGTCTTATAACGGCACCTCCGTCCTCCTGCCATTATCCACAGGGGGTCCAGACGTATTGTCCCATCCAAGACGTGAGGTCAATCAACACATGCAGTCCTAAGCTTCTCTTTGTGCTTATACATATATTGGCAAAAATATATGAGCCACACATGGTATGATTATGTACCCATACATATTCTCACCCTCCATAGCGACCGGTATTTTCCAAGTTGTATGCCGGAGGGGACCATTGTATAAGTCTATTGCGTCTTTTGCATTCAAAACTATTAGGTTGTCACATCTTTTTCCTATCTCTGCGAGCAGCCCTGCTTAGGTTGTACAGTCTGACAGCCGTAGGTAGGAATGACCTGCCAAACCTCTCGGTTGTGCACCTAGGATGATGTAGTCTGCTGCTAAATGAGCTCCTCAGTGCATTCAGTATGTCCTGCATAGGGTGGAACTCAGACTCCAGCAGAGATGACAGTTTAGCCACCGTCCTTCTCTCTCCTATCTCCTCCACTGGGTCAAGGCGCTGCCCCAGGACAGACCTAGCTTTCTTGATTAGTTTGTTCAGTCTCTTCCTATGGGCTGCTGTAATGCCGTTGCCCCAGCAGACCACTCCAAAAGTGATGGCTGATGCCACCACCGTGTCATAAAATGTCTTCGGCAGCACCCCTTGTACACCAAAAGACCCGAGTCTCCTCAGTAGGAACAGCCTGTGCTGCCCCTTCTTGTAGAGTGTGTCAGTATTGTGTGACCAGTCTAGTTTATTGTTCAGATGAACATCCAGGTACTTATAGGATGTCACCATCTCGATGTCTGTTCCCTGTATATTTACTGGTGCTGTGAGGGGTTGTCCTTGCCTGTGGCAGTCCACCACCAGCTCCTTAGTTTTCCTCGCGTTGATCTGGAGGCAGTTCCGATGGCACCAGTCCACGAAGTCCTGGATAAGCCCTCTGTACTCAGCTTCATCTCCATTGGAGATGAGGCCAACGATCGCTGAGTCATCAGAGAACTTCTGTAGATGACAGTGTGTTGTGTTGTGTGAGAAGTCCGCAGTATAAAGGGTGAACAGGAAGGGAGCCAAAACCATTCCCTGGGGGGCCCCCGTGCTACCGATGATCGTGTCGGGCACACAGTCCCGGGTTCTCACAAACTGAGGCCGGTTAGTAAGGTAGTCCAGGATCCATGATGACAGGTGCTGGTCCACCCCTGCGCACAGCAGCTTGTCCTTCAGGATCATCGGTTTGATGGTGTTGAAAGCAATGGGGAAGTCAAAGAACATCATCCTCACCGCATTCCCGGGCTTCTCCAGGTGGGACAGAGAACGGTGAAGGATGAAGATCACTGCATCCTCCACCCCAATGCCATGCTGGTAGGCGAACTGGAGTGGATCCATCGCTGATCCCACCAGGGGGCGGAGGTGAGCAAGGAGCAGTCTCTCCAGGGTCTTCATCATGTGGGACGTCAAGGCCACTGGTCTCTAGCTGTTCAGGTCTTTGGGGTGGGAAGTCTTTGGTACAGATACCACACAAGATGTTTTCCACAGCTGTGGTACCCTCCCCAGCTTCAGGCTCAGATGGAAGATGTACTCCACAATCCCACGTAGCTTGTCTGCACAGGACTTGAGGAGCTTTGCGCTGATGCCGTCCGGTCCCGACGCGTTCCTCGCCTTGATCTTCCTCAGCTCCGTCCTCACCTGGGTCTTAGTCAGGGTCAGGTTGGGGGGCTGTGTGTTGGGAGTGGGGGGGGGTGTTGGTGGGGTGGGGAGTGGGCAGCAGGACTTAATGTCTTTAGAGGCATCAGTGGTTGTTGTGCAGTCAGAGGGGAGGGCGGTTGGTCAAACCTATTGAAAAACAGATTCAGATTGTTCGCCCACTCCCTGCCCACGTGGCCTGGGGGGAGGTATTCTGGAGCCCAGAGATGGTTTTAAGGTTTCTCCAGACTCCCCTGATGTCGCTCTGTTGCAGCTTGTCCTCTATCTTCTTCCTAAAGCTGTCCTTGCCTTCTCTGATCTTTCTCCTCAGCTCCCTCTGTATGGACTTCAGCATCTCCCTGTTCCCCGACCTGAAGATCCTCTTCTTCTCTCTCAGAAGTGTTTTTATCTCAGGGTTGATCCAGGGTTTGTTGTTTGAGCAACACCGTATGGTCTTTGTGGGAATGGTGTTGTCCACACAGAAGCTGATGTAGTCCGTGATGGTGTGAGTGAGGCCATCGATGCCATCACCATGTGGATCGCAGAGCTGCTCCCAGGCAGTGGTTTCAAAACAGCCCTTTAGAGTGTCCATTGCCTCCTCAGACCATAACTTCACTGTGCGCATGGCCGGAGGTTGTCCGTGCACTAGGGGTTTGTACACCGGCCAGAGATGAACCAAGTTGTGATCCAATCTCTCGAGTGGGGGGGGGGGGGTGTAATGAGGTGTACGCCTCCATAGTGTTTGCGTAGAATAAGTCCAGTGTTTTATTGTCTCTAGTGTGGCATGTGACATACTGGGTAAACGTGGGTAGAATGGGAGACAGTGAAACATGGTTGAAATTGCCGGAGATGAGGAGAAGAGCATCTGGGTGTTCTGTCTGCAGCCTGCCGGTTACTGAATGGATGACGTCACGCGCTGTCCCAGCGTTCGCCGTTAGATTTGCATAAATAACAATGCAGATCACGTGTGAGTATTCCCTCGGGAGATATGTAGGCTGCATGCTAACAGCTAGCAACTCAATGTCTTTGCTGCAGTGTCGTTGTTTAACAGTGATATGTCCCGGTCTGCACCAGTTGTTGTTAACATACATTATCACTCCACCGCCCCTTGCTTTGCCACTGTCTGGTGTTCGGTCTGCCCGTATCACGTGGAAACCCTCCAGCTCAATGTTAGCATCTGCTGCTAGTTCAGATAGCCACGTCTCCATAAACAAAAGGAGAGAGCATTCCCGGTATATGCTATCGTAGCGGGAGATAGCCGCTAGCTCATCTACCTTTCTCAGTAACGACCATACATTCCCCATGACAACGGATGGAAGGGAGGGTCTGTACCTTATATTTCTTGTCTTCCGCCTTACTCCAGCCCGGCAACCACGGCATTTTCGCCTCAGTTCTCCCGGTATGTTGAGTTTTTCCATTAGCACCAGGTGGCGGTTGAGTGCTAGCAGCTCTTCCCTGCTGTACCGTCTCCTGCTATAAACAGTGGCTCCGTCCACCGGCTCGGGAGACATTTGGGACGATCTGTGTGTCCGTGATATAAATGGAGTGAAAAACTGGATCAAAAAGAGAGAGGTATGGGTAACCCCCACAACAGACTGGGACAAGCAGAGCACTCAGCTGGAGCAATTGGCAGAACAATGGCTGATATCAATAGGCAGCCTCCCTTTGTCTAGTTCAGGCGCCAGTATCCTGCTGTTATTTATGACTTCCGGCTCTTTACTGTAATGCAAATGTCTTCCTGTCGGTAATCCTCCGACTGATGTATGTGACTCTCAAATGCAAATGTCCCATGCCTTTCTGCAGTTACTTTGATGATAATGTGCCTTTCATGTATTGTCTGTAACTGGGTATAAAAACTGCATATGCTCTGTAACTCACCCTCTCTCTGACTGCTCATCTGACTGCACGCATTGCTTATCTGCTGGAGAGCCCCCGGGCTCGCTCTAGCCCACACCCACAGGGCTGGAGCGAGTTCTCGTGATGGCGGTATGATTAATAAACTCCCTTAAAAACTCTCAGTTCGCTGCTTATTATTTCATGCCGCCACATTGGTGACCCAGAGAAAGAACACGCTGATGCCAACAAACGCAGCACCCGGCGGTGACTCCAACGACAAGTGAACGCAGCAGCCTGACGCAAATAGACTGCCCTCCCTTCTGCTACAGGGAGATCTCGATGCAGAGCCACCACCAGGTGAACTCTCCGGAGCTCATCCACGACCGGGAAAGCTGCAGAAAGCGTCATTCTGCGATCCCCGCCTGAGATCTGCACATCCACGCTGGGACCGGCCGAGGGACAAAGATCGTCTACTCCCTCTCACCGCTCCTCCACAACCACACGAGCCCGAGGGACAAAGATCGTCTCCTCCCTCTCACCGCTCCAACGCACCATGACCCGACACAGCGAACTACACCAACAACTTCAGCAGGGATAACCATCGGTGCCAACGATGCTGATCTCCAGCAAGCTCCCTGACCCTGACTCGCCTCTACAGAGGTCCTGCCAGGCACCGAACCCCGCACGCACACCGGGGGGTTACGAGGACGGCGCACCACGCACGGGACAATAACGGCTCCACAGACCGCCATCGTCCTTCACCGCTGCACACAGAACCTTCAGGGCTGCTCACACACCTGAAGCACGCACGCAGCTCGCTCACAGGATTTTGTACGGGTCTCAGCCACGGCGCACAAAGGGAATTCAGCTGTCAGCTGTCCCCGAGGGCTTTAGGGCTGCGCGCACGCACCTAAAGCCAACACGCCAAGTCCATCACAGCTGCAACTCCTTTTCTCTCACAGCCGCTACGCAGCCTTGCAGCTCCTTTTTTCTTCATGACCGCGAGAGGAGTCAGAGACTAATTTTTCTTCTTACAGCTGCTGTGGACCTCCGCACGTTCAACGGGACAGCCCCTCCACATCGCGGATCCACAGGCAATTTTTGCGCGGCCCAGACAATTTCGCCGTCCCGGGCCGGCACTTGCTACCCCCACCCCCCTCCCTCCACCGCCGCCTGCAGCGAGATTCCCCCGCAGCTCGCTCCCAAGCCGGACTATCGAGGCCTCAGATTCCCGCTGAGCCCTCTGGGGGGGAGTGTATGGGTAACCCCCACAACAGACTGGGACAAGCAGAGCGCTCAGCTGGAGCAATTGGCAGAACAATGGCTGATATCAATAGGCAGCCTCCCTTTGTCTAGTTCAGGCGCCAGTATCCTGCTGTTATTTATGACTTCCGGCTCTGTACTGTAATGCAAATGTCTTCCTGTCGGTAATCCTCCGATTGATGTATGTGACTCTCAAATGCAAATGTCCCATGCCTTCCTGCAGTTACTTTGATGATAATGTGCCTTTCATGTATTGTCTGTAACTGGGTATAAAAACTGCATATGCTCTGTAGCTCACCCTCTCTCTCACTGCTCATCTGACTGCACGCATTGCCTTTGCCTGAGAGCCTGAGGACCCGCTCCAGCCCGCCTGCACAGGGCTGGAGTGAGTTCAATGATGGCGGTATGATTAATAAACACCCTTAAAAACTCTCAGTTCACTGCATATTATTCCATGCCGCCACAAGAGGAAGGAAAAAAAAGACTCAGAATTGAGCCGTTGTTGCAAAAGGCAGCCGACTCATGTGGCACCGGAAGTGGAGTGGATGATCTTTGATGATGTCATAGTGAGTCGAGTCCTTTGATCTTTGATGATGTCATAGCGAGTCCTATGATTGTGACACACACACAGTCCTATGTAAACTTGCCTTTGATCTTTGAAACAGGAACCATGGTGATGCCTGCCTTTGATGCCCGTAGAAAGCAGGTGTAAGCAAGGGTGTAAGCAAGCACATCAGCACTCGTTCAGTGATGCCTGCCTTTGATCTTTGTTTGTGTCATAGCGAGTCCTGTGATCTTTGATGATGTCATAGCGAGTCCTATGATTGTGAGTGATGACTGCCTTTGATATCGGATGATGTCATAGAGTCATATGATATCTGATGATGTTATAGCGACTCCTGTGACACCTGCATTTGATCTTTGATGTCATAGCGAGTCCTATGATCTTTGCTGATGTCATAGCGAGTCCGATGATTTTGAATGATGCCTAGGTTTGATCTTTTATGTTGTCATAGTGAGTCCTATGATCATGAGTGATGCCTGCCTTTGATCTTTGATATCATCTATGATCGTGAGTGAGCATGAGTGATGCCTGCCTTTGATCTTTGATCATGTCACAGCAAGTCCTATGATCGTGAGTGATGCAGTCCAAGGATGGATATTTTTTTTTCACACGTAAGGAGTTGTTCAGAACTCCTTATACATAGGAACATCATAGGACATCATGTAAATATCATTGGAACAACATAGGCAGTCCTATGGTCTTTTATTGAGTCCTATGATTGTGACAGACAGAGATTTCTGGAAGTTATAGAGTGACTAGTGCATACCCATGCATGCCCATAGAAACCAAGTAATAAGCAAGTATTTCTGCATGCCCGTAGAAAGTTACTATGACCATGTCAACAGTAGTCATGGTGATGCCTGCCTTTGATCTTTGACATGGTTACCATGGCAATAGTAACCATGGTGAAACCTGCCTTTTATCTTTGACGTCAGACCACTCATGGTTCAGTGATTCCTGCCTTTGATCTTTGATGATGTTTCTGCCTGGCAACAGTAACCGTGCCATCATCTGTGCGTCTATGATGTCATGAACGCCCATAGCTCCCCGATAGATGTTCATTAAAGATTTCCCTTCCTGAACTTCCGCATATCCAGGGAGGCTGGAATTCAAGGATGCACACCCTCGGAACTTCAGAACAGCACGAATAAAATCTGAGGCCAGTCTGACGAACGGTTCAGGAGATACGCCTGGAACACACAGACATGCAGAGATTTCTTGCATGGTCTATACGACATCATAAAGACACATTTGTCTATATGACAGCATCGCGAGTCATATGTTGCCTGTATCATCGGATCATCATAGGACATCATGCAGACGTCATAGGGTGTTGTATGATGTGCTATGTCTATATCATGTGGTCTGTCTGTGCCATCATATAGACATCATCAGATCATCACAGGACATCATGCAGACATTATTGGGTGTTGTATGATGTGCTATGTCTATATCATGTGCTCTGTCTATCTGCCATCATATAGACATCATAACTTTATGACGGCATCGCAAGTCCTCATAGGGCGTTGTATGATGTGCTATGTCTAAATCTTGTGCTCTGTCTATGTGCCATCATATATTCATCATATCTTTATGACGGCATCGCGAGTCCTTCATATCTTTATGACGGCATCATGAGTCCTCATATTTGACGGCATCGCGAGTCCTCATATGGCATTGTATGATGTGCTATGTCAATATCATGTGCTCTGTCTATGTGCCGTCATATAGACATCATATCTTTATGATGGCATCGTGAGCCTTATGATACCTGAGATCATAGGATCATCATACGACGTCAGTCAGACATCATAGGCCGTGCTATGATGTCCTATAATTGGACATCATGCAGATGTCATAGGGCATTGTATGATGTGCTGTGTCTATCATGTGCTCTGTCTATGTGTCGTCATATGGACATCATATCTTTATGACGGCATCACAAGTCTTCATAGGGCATTGTATGATGTGCTCTGTCTATATCATGTGCTCTGTCTATGTGCCGTCATATAGACATCATATCTTTATGACGGCATCACGAGTCCCATCTATATCATGTGCTCTGTCTATATGCCATCATATAGATGTCATTGGATCATCATAGGACATCATGCAGACGTCATAGGGCGTTGTTTGATGTGCTATGTCTATATCATGTGCTCTGTCTATCTGCCGTCATATAGACATCATATCTTTATGACGGCATTGCGAGTCCTCATAGGGTGTTGTATGATGTGCTACGTCTATATCATGTTCTCTGTCTATGTGCTGTAGCATCAACTTCTCCTCAGGCCAATCCAGGAGATCACTTTTCTTCATTTTTAAAGAAATTTCACTTTTCTTCATTTTAAAGCAACTCTCACTCAAGGTCTGGTCAAGAATGCCGTGTGTCTTCAACAGGACCCCAGTGTAAACAATTTCACTTTTATAGAGAAACTTGATGAGGATTTGCTTTTAAAGGCTTAAGTGGACCATAAACTCTTGGGAGTCAAATCCCAAATGGACAGTTCATGCTGATAGTATCCGTTCATACCAGGAACTGATACTCTTAAAAAAAGTCATAAACTTCTTAAGCTGGCAGATATATGGTCCCCTCCTTCTTTAAGACATATCCCAGAACCCTCTATCCCCCCCCCCCCCACGCTCACATTCCTAAGACCAAAAACATTATCTACACCTCAACAGTACCTCCTAGTGGACATCTACGGAATATGTTTCATTGTGTAATCTAAGACTGTTAATTCTGACTAAACATTAAGCTTTTCTTCCAGCTCTCATTTCCCAGGATTCTAAGGAGACTGTGAAGTTGATCGCCAATAATGGTTTGCCATGATTCATTAATCCTTGATTTAAATGTGAGTGCATGTCTTAGGAATGTTTTATTTTCATGAGTGTTATTCAAATTAATGTTAAAATGATTAGTAATTGTATAAATGCATGGTCACTGAATATAGCCTTGAGTCACTTAAATTAGTTAAATTTTATATTGAGTATATAATTCCAAAAGAACTCAATGTTTTATCAATCTCTGTCCATCTTCCCTCTCATGATAACCATCACCAGGCTGCCTCTGTTGGATAACACCCTTGTATTTGATTAGCTGTTCACAAACAATGGAATGTTCCCTCATTGGACAAAAGCCCATTCAAACTCCACTTTATGGAAGATGATTTGTCCGTCTTGCGGCCGGTCCCGTTTTTTCACCCAGCAGCGCACTTCAGTTAAATGCGTCAGAGCCGCCCTTCATACTCTGCTTACTTTGTTTTCGCTTCTTCTAGAGACTTTTTCTGAGTTCTTGAGTTTTTCCATTCTGTGTACTTCAATGCAGTTTTCTTTTGTCTAAGTTGTTCTGTGAGTTTTAAGAAGTCTTTTGTTTGTGTCTGAACCTTGAAAAGTCCTGCGTTAGCTTTCCTAAATCGTCTTTTGACTAGTTTTACTTGCTTTCTTGTTAACTGAGGAGAAATAATCTTTTTTTGTATGAGCTTGCCTTAAAGAGAGTTAAACTCTCAAATCTTTTTTCCTTCACCCCAGAAGCCATTCTTATCCTATTTGAATGTTTTTACAGTGATTTTGGACTTTCTCTTCCTGCCTCATCCACGTCTGACCCCGTTAAGTAACCAGGAGCTCGTGGGTGACACTGACTAAAACATTTCCTTCAGTCTGTTGTTTTGTCCCACGGACCAGGAGACATTGTAAATTTGGGCTGGTTGCTGAATGACGTCAGGCCTGCTCCGGGGCAACACTTCACTCTGTCATCGGCTCCTTGTTGCCTGCCCCGTGGAAGCTCCCAGCCGAGTCTTCTCACAGTTGTGAACGATCTGAAAGACGACCAGCAGTCACTTTCAATTCAATTCAATTCAATTCACTTCAATTCAGCTTTATTTATATAGCACCACATCACAACAAAGGTCATCTCATAGTGCTACAAAATGCAGAGAAAACCCCACAATTTCAGAAAGACCCAGCAATCAGACGATCCCCTGTGAGCAAGCACTTAGCGATGGTGGAGAGGAAAAACTCCCATTTAACAGGAAGTAACCTCTAGCAGAACCAGGCTCATGGAGGGGCAGTCATCTGCTGCAACTGGCTGGGGGTGAGGGGATAGAGAGGACGAAAAGAACAGACATAAAAAAAAACATGAAACAGTGAAAAACCAAGTACATTATTGGCGGTCATCCAACAGTCTGAATCTATTAACAGCAGAACAGAAGCGGGGTTAAGAGACACAAAATCCCTCCCTAATCATAGGCTATATTGAAAAGGAAGGATTTTACCTTGTTCTTAAAAACAGAGACCGAGTCTGACTCCCGGACCCAGAGTGGTAACTGGTTCCACAGATAAGGAGCTTGATAGCAGAAGGCTCTGCCTCCCAATGTACTTCTGGAGATCCTGGGCACCACAAGTAATCCAGCATTTTGGGAGCGTAGAGCTCTGTTAGGATGATTGGGTAATATCAGATCTTTTATATATAAGGGGGCCTGATTATTAAGAGCTTTGAAAGTGAGAAGAAGGATTTTAAACTTAATTCTAAACTCTATGGGAACTCAATGAAGGGAGGACAAAACTGGAGAGATATGATCTCTCTTTCTAGAACCAGTTAAAACTCTTGCAGCAGCATTTTGGATCAACTGAAGACTTTTTAAGGATATTTTGGGACAACCTGATAATAACGAGTTACAATAATCTAGTCGAGAGCTGACAAAGGTGTGGATCAGTTTCTCAGCATCATTCAGAGACAAGATGCTCCTAATCTTGGCAATATTGTGCAGATGCTAGAAGGCAGTCTTAGAAACAAATTTAATATGTGAATTAAAGGACAGATCTTGATCAAAAATAACTCCAAGGTCCCTCACAGAACTATTCAGAATGAGAGTGGTGGCATCCAAATTAAGAATATGATTTGGAAAGGAATTTCTAAGGTTTTTCGGGCCAACAAGGATGACTTCAGTCTTATCTGAGTTTAGTAGCAGAAAATTACAAGTCATCCAGGCTTTGATTTCCTTAAGAGAGGCATCTAATTTGGCTAATTGATTACAGTCATCAGGCTTCATTGACAGGTATAGTTGTGTGTCCTCTGTGTAACAATGAAAATGTATACAGTGCTTTCTAATGATATTGCCTAATGGAAGCATATATAAACTAAAAAGAGTAGGGCCTAGCAAAGATCCCTGTGGAACTCCTTGACTAAGCTTAGAGTTGGGAGAAAGTTCATCATTGATGTGAACAAAGTCTAGTGGACAAATAAGATCTAAACCACTGCAGCGGAGTTCCATTTAGTCCAACATAGTGTTTTAGTCTGTCAAGTAGAATGTCATGATCAATAGTGTCAAAGGCTGCACTAAGATCTAAACGGATAAGAACAGAAACAAGTCCATTATCACACGCGATAAGGAGGTCATTAGTGACCTTCACAAAGGCTGTTTCAGTGCTGTGATGAACTCTGAACCCAGATTGAAACTCTTCAAATAAACCAATTCCCTGCAGCAACAACTCTTTCTAAGATTTTTGAAATGAAGGGCAGATTAGAGATTGGTCGATAGTTAGCCAAAACTCCTGGATCGAGTGTTGGCTTTTTGAGTAAGGGTTTAATAACAGCAATTTTAAAAGCCAGTGGTACATAACCCAGAGTTAAAGAAGCATTATTATGTGAATAATACGGCTACCAATAATTGGGAAGACAATTTTAAATAACCTGGTAGGAATAGGGTCCAAAAGACAAGATGAAGGCTTAGATGAGGAGATAATTTTATCCAACTCTAAAAGGTCAATTGGAGTAAACTTATCTTAACAGATATCAATTGGGGGAGTTGTAGTAGTTAACGTACCGTAAAACGGGGCTATAAGGGACGGCGGGGTAACAAGGGACACTTTTCTGGGAAATGTTTTAAATGTAATTCTGCTTTTTTTATTTTGCATTTTTCCTGTGGGAATCCACGGCTGGATTGTGGGCTGGATTCCCACAGGAACAATGCAAAATAAAAAAAAAGCATAATTACATTTAAAACATTTCCCAGAAAAGTGTCCCTTATTACCCTGCCGTCCCTTATAGCCCCGTTTTACGGTACTTGAGTTTACGGTAGATTGACTGATTTTATCTCTAATAGATAAGATTTTATGATTGAAAAAGTTCAAAAAGTCCTGACTAGAAAGCTCAAGGGAGATGCGAGGATTGACCAAGTCCCGACTCTTTGTCAGCCTGGCTATAGTGTTGAAAAGAAACCTGGGGTTATTCTTACTTGCGTCTATTAATGCAGAATAATAACTTGTTCTAGCTTTTCTAAGAGAGTTTTTTTATAAATTAAGAGATGATTTCTCCACGCTAAATAGAATTTATCTAAATTAGTAGAACACCATTTCCTTTCCAATTGATGAGTCTTCAGTTTTAAGTTACGAGTTTCTGTTTTAAACCAAGGGGTTAGAAATCTCTGGTTAGACTTTTTCTTTTTTAAAGGGGCCACAAAATCTAGAGTCCCGATGCAGAGAGGCTGTAACACTATCTACCATGCTATCAATTACGGAAGGAGCAGGCTCTCCATCTTTTATGTCCGTTGTGTTGACCCATGGTATAGAGGAGACAATCTGCAAAAATCTGGTAACAACGTCATCTGAAAGACATCTGCTGTAGTAATATTTTTCTTTAGGAGTCAAATAATCAGAAATAGTGAAATCAAAGGTTAACAGACAATGGTCTGACAGTACAGGATTATGAGGAGACACTACCAGATTTTCTATATACCATAAGTCAAAACAAGGTCAAATGTATGGTGGAGATAATGGGTAGAATTTTCTACTTTCTGCGAAAACCCCACTGAGTCTAAAATTGAATTGAATGCCTTATTAAGACAGTCACTATCTACATCATATTAAAGTCCCCTACAATAACTATTCTAATTTCAGCACTAAATCAGCTAAAAATTCACCAAATCCGGATAAAAACTCTTGAGTAGGCCGAGGGAGGACGGTAAACTATGGCAATGAAAATTGGATTTAAGCCAAGATGGGCGTGCCCCACGCTGAGGACCAGGCCCTCAAAGGAATTAAAACATGATTTTTGCTTTATATTAACTAGTAATTTAGAATGGAAAATTGCAGCTACTCCACCTCCATTACCAGAACTTCTGGGATTATGATAGTTTAGATAACCAGAGGGAGTTGATTCATTCATACCAACATAATCATCTTGCCCTAGCCAAGTCTCTGTGAGTATGGATAATAAATTGATCTGATGCTCAATTAATAGATCATGGACTAAAAGAGACTTGGGAGTTAAGAGACTTAATATTTAATAAACCACATTTATTTTTTAAATTATGAGGACGAACAGAGGCCAAATCATTAAATTTAGAGACTTGAGATTTGATCTGAATTTTACCAACATTTTCTTTAATCACTTTGGGATGTTTATGCACCAAATTTTTTTATAACTTTTTTATTAACTCTGGGAGGAGCAGACAAGGGTTCTGTAAGGGAGAAGACAGGGGCAAAGTTGGGGGTGGTGGATGAGTAGGCGCTGCAGAAAGATGTGTATTTATCAAGTTTTGTTGTATTTGTCTTGAGTTATGATATTTTGGGTAACGGGAGACAGACACAATCTCTGTAGGGTTATAAGTTGAAGACTGATCCAAACAATGAGGGTTATTTGGATGAATGAGATTAATATGAGAAGTGACAACAAGACCAAAAAAGGGCTGACTGGCAGACCCAGGAACTTCAGAGTGAGTTAACACATCAATTTTCAGTCACTGTACTTTAAAAAAAAAAAAAAAATGGAATAGAACAGATTGTCCCTTAAAACATGTGCACCAGTCTATTTTGGTGGATGCCATCAGGCCTCATAAGTGATGGGTGGTTCCAAAACAAGTTTAAATTGTCTACAAAACCAATGTTAAAAATAGGACATGTAAAACACAACCAAGTATTAAGACTTAGAGTTCTGCTAAAATAATTGCAACCTCGTCTGAGAGGTGCCAAAAGCCCAGAGATAAACGCACGTCTGCCATAGTTCTTAAGAGTGGACAGAAGGCTCCTGAAGTCACTTTTTAAAATCTCCGATGCTTCATCTGGGATGTTATTGCATTCAACATGTACTATGACAGTTTTAACGTGGGGGGATTCATTTAAGTGGGGCAGGGGTAAGAGCCTCAATGTCAGACACTCTAGCCCCAGGAAAAAATCTCGTGATACAGTGCTCGTGATACCTGCTTCTGACGTTCCTCATCATCGAGTCACCAATTACCAGCGTCATCTGGGAGGGTTTTGTCAGTGGAATCTGACGAGGTGAATCATTTTGTTGATGGTGTTGTTGTGAAGGCGGGGTGATGCGCTCTCTTCTATTTGGAGCTGGTGTGTAATTTGGCACACCTAGAGTAGTCTTAGTCCAGGATTTGCAGGTTTGAGCTGCCACTGAAGGAGAGGAATGAGGAGGAGGGTCAGCCACGGACAGACGGCCAGCGTCCAGGTGGGGAAAATCCTCCAGAGAAAGGATGTCAAATTTATTTTCCAGGAGCAGGGGAAGAGAAGAGGTGCGACCCTGTCTGGCCGATCGGCGATGACTGCCAGCTGGCCCAACCAAGGTCCAGGGCGCACATTGAGTGTGAGAAGACATGGAAGCTCTCAAACATGTACTTGATGAACTGAAGAGGAAATAGGAGAAGAAAGAGGACAAGAAGCCAGATGTCCTAGCCATAAATATTGTGACAATCCCAAACAATCCTTTAGGGAGCCACAACCCAACCATGAGGAATCTCCTACTACAGGGGTGGGGTGGGGGGGCACCGAAGACACAACTAAGCATCCTCCACCTGAAAACACAACTCCGCCCAGTGCAATTTTGGTAGTCCAGCTACCTGAAAAATTCCACTTGCCCGAAACAGGCGACTCCTTAATCCGCATTGAACCACTGGTCGAACAATTTCTGTGTGATTTGACCGAAAGGGGGGGCTGCATGAAAATTTTTCCCTTCATTGACCCTGGAAGATGTGATGATGCATGAAGCCCTACTGGATACCACAGCGGACATCACACTAATGTTTCAGGACCTTTTTGACCACCTCCGTGTCTCTGCTAACCGCCCGCATAAAGACTTGAAACTAAGACCTTGCTCCTTAGCTATTCGATCTTATGCACCCTCCAAAATGACTCTGTCACACATGTCGTTGGTTAAGATCTCCATTGGACCCATGACCTTGATCCATCCAGTCTATATGTCCAATCTCAACTCAATTCCATTGCTGATAGGCAAGGATCTGCTTAATCACTTTGAGCCTCTGATAGATTTCAAGAATCTCAAACTATGGGCTCAAGTTCGACAACCTCACCCAACCACTCTACCTGAAGCAACAGGATCACAGTGCTACACTCTTGACACCTTGGATGTTTCAGGAGTCACTCCACTCGCACTGCTGACCCAACCAAGTTTGACTGAAGGTGACCTTGGGGACCAAGTCGAAACAGGCACCCCTTCCCATGTCACCACATCTGACAACCTAACCCTAAATGAACATAGTTCATTCCTTTGCACCCTAAAACCAGAGGCAGCCGACAATGAGTACTGCCCCCAAGTGGTCAAAAGACTGGTTGTCCAAGGCTCCCATGTAGAAGATGTGGTACTGGCTCTCTGGGCTGATAAATCCGCGATCAGCCAGAAACTTTCCAATTCTCTGCACGAGAAATACCTTGATCTTATGGTCACTAACAAGTCTTTCTGTTTCCCTGCTGGGACCAACTCAAACAAAACATTGGTCGCCACAAGTATCTGTGCCCTCTACCTTCATTGGAACCACAGACTGGTAATTCATCCTCTCTTGGTCGTTTCCGACCTGCCACATGCAGTCTACATCAGCAGTGATCTTCTTGTGAGACTTGGAGCTCAGGTTGATACCATAAACATTGCTTTATGGTCTCTCACCCCAGTCCGAGACGCTCACTCTACACCAGATCTAGATGCTCTAAAATCAGGCCAGACCATCCCTGAAGCCTGCCAGGTACTGAACACTCAACACTGTCATACCTGCTAATGTCACGTGCTACTCGGTCGAACTATGCATTCAGACCGGACAGAAACTCATGCATCCGCAAGCATTTTTCCAACCGGCTCCTTTGTTTGACAATCTATGCTTAACTCTAGAGGCCACGCCCCTTTTAAGCCTAGAATCTAGAACCACCACATTGCCGATACATAGTCCCATGGCAGAGACCATCATTCTGGCCAAGGCCACACCTCTCGGCTGGTTCATCACCACTGATTTTCACGATTTTGAATTGACTGTTCCAGTGTTAGGGGGCCTCCCTGATTCTCTTTGGGCAGACTCTCTTGAATCTACAGTCATATACATTAAGCCTTCTAAGGCCATCACCCTTGTGTCAATGTCAATCCCTGACAAAGAGTCAGTGGGACGGATTGACTTGACCAACAATGACCAAATGCTTGTCCAAGCCATTGAACTCCTTCCATCGGCATCCAATCAGCAGACCCTTGACAATCCCAGCCATGCTCCACCAAACCCAGTCCTCACCATCACCGAAGAGATTGCACAGGTGGTAGTTGATGCTGATGCCCTAACCTCTGATGAAGAACATGAAAAACTTCGCCAAGTTCTTCTTAAGTACGAACAATCATTCTCCAAAGACTCCTTGGACTATGGGCTAACCACAATCCACTCTGCACACATTCCTACACCACCTGTCACTCCTCCCACATACGTCAGGTATTACAAGATTCCCTTGGCCTTGTATGGCCCAGTACAGGAAATAATCGATGACCTACTGGACCGTGGCATAATCAGGCTATGTAACAGTACCTACTCGGCCCCCTTATGGCCTGTCCTAAAGCCCAAGGGTAAGTGGTGTCTCACCATTGACTACAGGAAATTGAACACTCAAGTTCCTCTCTCCAGGTGGCCTATGACTCAACTGGAGCAAGATCTCCCTAGAGTCAAAGATGCCAAATACTTCTTGACAATGGACATTGCTTCTGGTTTCTGGACTATTCCTGTCCAAGCTGAAGAAAAGCACAAACTGGCCTTCACATTCCCAAATTGCCAATATACATTCACCCGGAGTCCTTTCGGTTATGCTAACTCTCCTGCAGAGTTCAACATCTTCTTGAACAAACCATGTCCAGATGCCCAAGACAGAGGTAATTTCATCTAAGTCAACAACAACCTCATTTGGACCACAACTCTGGACGCCTACCTGACTGAAATCGACCATGTCCTTGGCTAGCTCACACGAGCAGGAACCAAAATTTCTCTTTCAAAGTGCCAATGGTGCAAAACCAAAGTCAACTATGTTTGTCTCTTGGTAGGATCCAATGGGGTCCTACCACAAACAGCACGAATCCAAGGTGTAATAAACATCAAGGCCCCTACCAACATCTCCAAACTCCGGAGCTTTCTAGAGGCATGCAACTACTCACGCCAGTTCACTGAGGATTATGCAGACTTGGCAAAACCCCTTACAGACCTCCTAACAAAGGACACCCCTTTCATTTGTTCTGAGGCTCAAGAACAGGTTATATAGCTTTAAAGCAAATGTTATGCACAGCACCATGTCTGGCCTATCCCAACTGTGACCAGCCATTCTTCCTACAAGTGGGGTTCTCTGCCAACTGCTGAAGTGCTGGATTATACCAAATCTACGACCATGACAAACGAGTCATGGCCTATGCCAGCAAAACCCTCTCTGGTCCGGAATTGAAATACTTGGACTGCGAAAAAGCCCTTCTGGCCACTATATGGGCAGTCAAACATTTCTCCAACTAAGTGGGTGGCCAGAAAATCACAGTTGAGACTCACCACTAACCAGTGTTTTTTCTTAACAGTCAACGCATCAGAGAAAGCATTGTGACAAATGCCAGAATAGCCTCCTGGTTGATGGCTCTACAAGCTTTGATGTAGAGGTCCACTATTCACAGAAGTTAAGAAGCCCCCTTGGCACGGACTTGGCTGCCTGTCAACGGTGCTCTGAGGACACTCCAGGACCATCCATTTGTGCAAAGCTACCTACAGTCACTGAAGACCCGAATCATCACTACTTCGACCAGAACATCTGTCAAGATATGTTCACCACTTATGTTGATGGTTGTTCTTTCTACCATGAAACTCACATCCATGCTGGTGTGGGAGTGGCATGGTTGAACAATCAGCCTTGTGATCCCCGCAACTTTCAACTGGGTTCCCAATCATCACAGTATGCAGAAATCACAGGTGTGCTCATTACACTGCCACTTGCCGTAGACCACGGCATTTGCACATTGGTCATCTGCACTGACTCCAACTATGCACGCCTCAGTTTCACGTGTCATTTAGCACTCTGAAAGGCCAAAGGTTTTGTAACCTCCATCCGCAAACCGGTTAAAAATCAAGACCTTTTCAAGGCATGTGATCACCTGGTCACCTCCAACAACCTCCAAGTGTACTGGAAAAAGTTCAGAGGTCACTCGCACACACCAGGTCAGGAAAAAGAATGGAATGACCTCGTGGAATCATTTGAAAAACAAGTAGCCGTACAAGGCACCCACTGGTCCTTTGATTCTGCTCTGGTGCCAACTACACAGTCCCACCCACACACCCCTACAGTCTGTGCAGTCACCAGGACCCAGGACCCAACACAAACCACAGGTCCCTTAGTGGTTGACCCTGTTTTCTCTGATGCTGACCTTATCTCTCTTCAAACCCTTGACCCTGAGATCCATAAAATGATTCAACATCTCTTGGAACTTGTACTCAATGCGCCATCCGACTTGGATCTCGCTGACATTGCAGACTTGAAACTGCTTTGTGCCGCACGATCATCCTTGCAGCTGTGCAATGGCATTCTAGTTCATGTTTCCAATGACCTCCCTGCGCCTGTGCTTGTGGTCCCTTGTAACCAGAGGGGGGTGATGATTGTTCATGCCCACGATCTCCCAACTGCAGGACACAAAGGCGTCAAAGCGACGTACAACACGCTCAAACAAGTGGCATATTGGCCATACATGCGGAAGGATTTAGCAGACTGCATCAAGGGATGTCTCGTATGTTGCCAGTTTCAACCAACCAACCTGATTCACTGAGCACCTCTACAGAAAAGAGGCATATCATTTCCATGGTCTGACCTCCAAATCGACTGGGTAGGTCCCCTTCCACGGTCAGCCAGAGGTATCAAATACTTCCTCACAGTCACACGTGCTTTCACCAAATGGGCCGAGTGCTTGCCTGCTCCTAATGACACGGCAGAAACCACAGCCTACTTGTTGATGAACCATGTGTTCTCCAGATTCGTTCTGCCAAGCCGAATCAACTCTGACCGCGGTACTCATTTCACCGCCGACGTCATGCAACAACTGTGGGAAACCTTGGGAGTTAAAGCTAACTTTCATATTAGCCACCACCCACAATCCTCCGGACAGGTTGAAAGAGCCCACCAAACTGTGATCAACATACCAAAGAATTATGTTTCACCACACCAAATAGACTGGGATGTAAAACTTCCGCTGGTCTTTTTTGATTTTTTTTAATTTGATTTTATATACTTTATTGATCCCCAGAGGGGAAATTGAGGGCATCCACCTGGATGGATGAAACAGCCATGGTACGGCGCAATCCCTTAACCATTCACACACACATTCACACCTAGGGCAACTTTAGAGTCTCCAGTTAACCTAACCTGCATGTTTTTTGGCCTGTGGGAGGAAACTGGAGAAATCCCAAAGTAAGCCCACGCAGATACGGGGAGAACATGCAAACTCCACACAGATCACTGTTTGTCTGTGGCTGGGATTGAACCAGGGATCCCATGCCCAAGGGTGAGTTGCTGTGCTGGTGCAGTGCTAACCACTGCGCCACCACACCGCCTGCACCGCCACCGTCTTGATGGCCATCCGAGCCACACCCCATGAAGCTACTGGGGCCTCACCTTTTGAGATGATGACAGGCCAGCAAATGACTTTGCCCCTGCATTTGCTCTACCAACCTAGAGAGGCCAATGTTGCCACAGCTTACACTACTCACCAATACATGACTGACCTGACCAAACATCTCCAACAGACTTTTGCCTTTGCCCAAAAAGATTTGGACCGATCAGCTGAAGGATGCAAAGCCTACTATGACCAGAAATCCTCACATGACGAACTCCAAGTGGGAGACAAGGTTTTCTACTACTCCTTCATTCCTCAAACAGGACAGACTAATGCACAGGCAGAAAAACTTGCTTGGAAGTTCCTCCCCAGGTGGACAGGTCCATACATGATCACAGATAAACTCTCACCAGTTGTTTACCAAATCAAGATACGTAAAGGTCGCCAGGACCCCATCTCCAAATGGGTCCATCGCAGTCAGATCAAAGCTCACAAAAACCCAACGGGACTTGTCGGGGACAACACTGTTCCATTAAGTCAGCAAACAAACTTAAAATCTTGTTTGTGCCCGATAGATAACTGTTAGCTAACTATCAGCCTCAGGTATACTCGGTCGTATTTCTCTCCCTCAATCAGTTGACTGCATTAAACCTCCAAAAGGAAAGAGTTAACCTGTAGCGGTTTGATTAAACCCCCACAACACACAGACAGAACACAGAGACAGTCAGCTCGCACTCCTGGGTTTTTCCGCTGCATGCTGCGTTTACAGCCGTGAAGTTAAAGTGTTCATGCATCTTGTCCTTACTGTGCTTCTTCTGAGCATCTTACACATGTAGATGTGCTTTGAGGTAAATCTCCACAAAAAGACTGGTCAAACACAACGCTCGGCTAGAGCAAATAACAGAACAGTGTAATGTGTATTAATGTCTACAGGCAGACGCGTTTCGTCTGGCTCACTTCCGTGATGTTAATGTTGCCTTTCATGCATTGTGCCCATGCGTCCTGTCCTCACTGTGACCTAGGGACTGAGATCAATATGTCTCTCAAATGCAAATGTCTTATGCCTGTTCTGTTATCTCTTTGATCATACCAACTGCTGGTGTATGTCCTTTTGATGTATTGTTGTGGTCGAGTATATATGCTGCAACTCTGTAACGCAAACTCTCTCTCTCACTCTGATCCTGCAACTGGTAGACACACACACGTGTCCGCCTCTCCTCTCCTTCTCTGAGAGCCGTGGGCTCGCTCACCGGCGCTCATGCACGGCGCCGGGAGCGGAGCTTGTGATGGCGGTATGATTAATAAAACTTCCTTAAAACCTCCAACAACGCCGCTTTATTCCATGCCACCGCACTGGTGACCCCTTGAACACGCACACGCTTTGTGCGAAGCAACCTTCTGAGCTGGACAGCTGCACTGGTGACCCGTTCTTCAGGATGAGATCTGCACGTCTGAGATCTGCTCATCCACGCTGGACCGGCCGCGCTCGCAGTTCCTCCACACGAGAGCGCGGGCACCTCGTCCCTTCTCCACGACGGCGTCCTCCAGGGCCGGCGGAGAACGCAACGCGTGGACCTGAACGCACCACGCCCGAGCCTGAGGAACAAAGATCGTCTATTCCTGCTCACCACTCCATCGCATCTGCACGAGCCTGAGGGACAAAAGATCATCTATTTCCTCTCACCGCTCCAACGCTCCATGGCCAATCTACAGCCACAGCTCAACCTGGATTTTTATCGGCGCCGTCTGCGCCGATCTCCACCAAGATTCTGCACCCTGGTTCTCCTCTCCAGCGGCCCACCCAAGCACGGAACCCCCGCGCGCGCACCGGGGAGTTACGAGGACGGTGCATTACGCACGGGACAATAAAGGCTACAAGAGACCGCCATCGTCCTCCGCCGCTGCACATGCCCGAGAAAAACGGCCGATCGCCACCCTCGGAACCTTCAGGGCTGCCCGTTCACCTGAAGCAAGCACGCAGCTCACCACTGGATTTTTTTAATGGTCTCAGCCACGGCACAAAAGGATTTCAGCCGTCAGCTGTTCCCGGGGGGTTTTGGAGTTGCTCCTGCACCTAAGACCAACACGCCAGTCCCTCTGCTTTTGTTTATTTTTTTTTCTTACAGCCGCTCCTGCTTTTCTTCATGGCCACGAGAGGAGCCAGAGACTAATTTTTCTTCTTCTGATCTCTGCATGTTCAGACGGGACATCGCGGAGCAGCAAACACTTTTGGCGCGATTCGAACGATTTTCCCGCGCCCGGTAAGCATGTACTATCCCCCGCCCCCCCCCCGCTGCACAGAGCTTTTCCCTGCTCGCTGCCCAGACTGCAACATCGAGGTCACGGTCCCCTACCGTTTCCCTCTGGGGGGGGGGGCAGTGTAGCGGTTTGATTAAACCCCCACAACACACAGACAGAACACAGAGACAGTCAGCTCGCACTCCTGGGTTTTTCCGCTGCATGCTGCGTTTACAGCCGTGAAGTTAAAGTGTTCATGCATCTTGTCCTTACTGTGCTTCTTCTGAGCATCTTACATATGTAGATGTGCTTTGAGGTAAATCTCCACAAAAAGACTGGTCAAACACAGCGCTCGGCTAGAGCAAATAACAGAACAGTGTAATGTGTATTAATGTCTACAGGTAGACGCGTTTCGTCTGGCTCACTTCTGTGATGTTAATGTTGCCTTTCATGCATTGTGCTCATGCGTCCTGTCCTCACTGTGACCTAGGGACTGAGATCAATATGTCTCTCAAATGCAAATGTCTTATGCCTGTTCTGTTATCTCTTTGATCATACCAACTGCTGGGGTATGTCCTTTTGATGTATTGTTGTGGTCGAGTATATATGCTGCAACTCTGTAACGCAAACTCTCTCTCTCACTCTGATCCTGTAACTGGTAGACACACACACGTGTCCGCCTCTCCTCTCCTTCTCTGAGAGCCGTGGGCTCGCTCACCGGCGCTCATGCACGGCGCCGGGAGCGGAGCTTGTGACGGCGGTATGATTAATAAAACTTCCTTAAAACCTCCAACAACGCCGCTTTATTTCATGCCGCCGCAAACCCAAACTAACTGACTTCCTTAAAACCTAACTTCAAAAGAACCAGCAAAGTTTCATTCAGTGTCATCAACCTACTATTTCAAAATAGTACACACAAAACCTCCAATATTATTAGCTTTAGCTAATAACATCAGAATTCCCACTAAGGTGATAAACAATCTAAGGTTTAGAGTTCAATCTCTAAAAGAAATTGTTCAACCTTTGAAAATAATTTTAACCTACCACTCAGGTGTCTCAAGGAAAACCAACAGGAAGGTTGGAATTAAAATCACTAATTTCTATTTATTTGCCAGGATGATGGCCCTCCTGTTTTTCAGTTTAGCTCTCTACCTAGCACTCTCACCTCCTGTTACCCAGTCAGAACTGGACAGAGCCAATACAAAAAGTCAACAATCCTTAGGTGGATTCTCAATAACAGCCTCATTGTTAGGGCCTCTCGTCAGCCTTAGCACATCCACTGTTAAATCGATCAACACCGCTACACCGAAATGCCAGGTAGTTGAACCACAAACCGTTACCAACACTCTGCAAAATATTGTGTTGGTTTTGAATGTTTGCTCCGAAGCCTCATTCAAACTCAACAAGGTCTTGAACTTGTCGCTCTTTGTGTTAGAGGTTGACCATGCTCACACACAGCTAATGTCTATGTTCCTTCCAGAGGTAGCTAGAAACATTAGCTTTTCAGCTAGCACTTTAACAATGAGCCTGCCTTCACCTCCTCTAGTCCCTATTTCAGTTGTTATGAATTTACTCCTCGTTGCCATTCAAAGAACAATGATGACATTCCATGTTCACCCAGTTTTCCAGAGTAAAGGCCTCAAACACCCTATGAGTCAGACCTCTGTGGAACCATGATTTAGTCCAGCTAAACCAATTCAATCTGAACCTCCTTGAGTTACCTCAGTATTGCTTAGCCTAGACATCTACCTCAACTATAAGCAATAATTTTGTTGTTTTATATTCTTGTTTTGACTTTTACTCTTAGAATTTCTGAATTTATATGCATGCTTATATACAAACATATACAGTATATTCCTTGCACTCTATTTTGATTTTTATGCACAGTTCAAACTATTTTTGAACAATTCTAATAGCTGCTTTATTGTAAACCAAAAGACTTACCTCAGGTATGTAAAACTACATACTTTTTATCTTTGTACTTTTGTAACCAGAATTTTGGGGTCATTTCAAGACATATACCTTAGCTTACTACTCGTAGACAATTTTACAATTTACATTTGTCCATATTCAAATTATTTTTGGAAATTCCTGAAAGTCTTTCCAGTAAACCAAATTCAGAGATTATGGCGGCACATGGGGAGAGCATAATTGTGTAACATCTTAGACAAGAACAAAGAGCAGAGGTTCCCTGGTGAGATAACAGGGAGGTGTGAAGGATGAATGAAGTGAATGCAGTGTGACCTTTTGTGTGTTAGAAACTTCTAGAGGAATGGTAAAGGATTAAGGAAGTGAATGCAATGTGACCTTTTGTGTGTTAGAAGCTTCTAGAGGAATGCCATGTTATTTAAGAGTCTCTGCTGAGATGTCATTCTGTCTATGCTTCTTGTGTGAGATGTGTAATAAATCGTCTGAGTCAAATCCGCCTCTTCATTTACACGCTCCACACTGGTGACCCAAGACGAATCACAGAACACAATGAAAGATCCCCGGAGCCAACCTCGACGGGAACTCCCAGCCACGCATGTGCTGTTGCGATCAAGCTACTGGATTTTTGGCAACACAACCCGCACTCCTGGTTCCACCTAATTGAGGCGCAGTTCGCCCTCCGGGGGATATCGGCGGATGACACCAAGTTCCACTATGTGGTCGCAGTGCTCGATGCCCGCACGGCTCAACACGTAGAGAGCCTGCTCGATCAGCCACCAACCGACGGCAAGTACGGCACGCTGAAGGCTGCGCTCATCCAGCACTACACACTCTCGGATGGTGAGAGAGCAGAGAGACTCCTGACGCGGATCAGGTTGGGAGACGGGTCGGCCATAGACCTGATGGAGAAGATGCTGAGGTTAAAGGGCACAGATGACGACCATTTTATTTTTACCCACCTCTTCCTCCGGAACCTTCCGTCAGCGGCGAGAGCGACCCTGGCCAATTCGCCGTTGCTGGCCAAGCGGGACTATCGTGCGCTAGCCCGGAAAGCAAACCAGATCATCGTCACCACCCAGATCATCGTCACCACCAGGGAGTTCACGACCATTGCTGCAGCGACGGAGCTCGGCGCGACGACCGGAGGAGGTGAGGAGCCATCGACGGCAGCAGCAGAGCCACCGACGGCAGCAGCAGCAGGGGCCAAGGAACGCGGGGCAAACACGCTTTGTTTCTACCACTTCGCAGAGAGGGCACGCAAATGTATACCACCGTGCCAATTCAAGCAACTCGGGAAACGCCAAGACCAGGGGTTAGTAGCAGCCGCGGCCCTCGGGGAGGAGAACAAGCTGCTCTACCTGACGGACGCATGCTCAGGGAGGCATATCCTCGTGGACACCGGCGCCCAGAAGAGTTTCATCTGGCCGACCTACGCTGACCGGTTGGCAAGATCTAGTGGCCCCGAGATGGCGGCAGCAAACGGCTCGGAGATTAAGACCTTTGAGTGAGAGGACTCTACTCTTGTCTCTACACGGCCGTACATTTGAGTGGACTTTTGTCATAGCAGCATTGAATTTCCATATACTGGGGGCTGATTTTCTATGTGCACATGGTTTGTTGGTAGATGTCGCTAACAGACGCCTGGTTAATGCACTGTCTTTTGACTCTCTCCCCTGTATAGCTCAAGTGACCCCGCCAACAGCACAAGCCAACGTCACAGCTACATGCGGTAAGTTCCACACACTGCTCACTCAGTTCCCAGCACTCACTGTCCCGACGTTTTCGGCAGCCATCGCTAAATACGGGGTGGAGCATTTTATCACCACCACCGGGCCGCCCATTTTTGCAAGACCTCAGCGCTTGGACACAGCTAAACTGGCCATAGCGCGCGAGGAGTTCGCCAACCTGGAGAGGTTGGGCATCATCAGGCGCTCAAACAGCCCATGGGCTTCCCCACTACACATGGTCCCTAAAGCTGAGGGTTCGTGGCGACCTTGCGGGGATTTCCGCAGGTTGAACAACGCCACAGCGCACGACCGCTACCCAATTCCTCACATTCAGGATTTTTCCGTTCACCTTGCAGGGGCGCGTGTTTTTTCTAAAATAGACCTGGTCCGCGGTTACCACCAAGTCCCAGTGCGTGCTGAGGACATACCCAAAACAGCGGTAATAACTCCGTTCGGTTTATTTGAGTTTTTGCGCATGCCATTTGGGCTTAAAGGGGCTGCACAGACGTTCAAACGCATGATGGATGCAGTGCTGCGCGATCTCCCTTTCGTGTTCGTCTACCTGGACGATATCTTAGTAGCCAGCGCGTCCGAAGACGAACACGAAAACCACCTCACGACGGTTTTCCGGAGGTTGGAAGAGAAAGGGTTAATAATCAACCCAGCGAAATGTCAGTTTGGGGTGACGGGGATTGATTTTTTGGGGCACCGCGTCTCTCCCGAAGGAGCGGTCCCGCTGCCTGACAAAGTGCGCGCAGTAGCAGATTTTCCCCGGCCGCAAACGGTCAGGGAGCTACAAGAATTTTTGGGAATGGTGAACTTTTATAACCGTTTCCTTCCCCGTGCAGTGCAGCTCATGCAACCACTGTACGCTGCGCTCAAAAAACAGAAACCCCAGATAAGGTCGAATGGACCCCGGAGCGAGAGTGGGCGTTCTCGGAAGTCAAAGCAGCCCTGGCAAACGCCGCATTGCTGGCACATCCAGACCCAACGGCCCGCATAGTGCTCACCACTGGCACTTCAGATGTGGCCATAGGGGCGGTCGTGGAGCAGAGCGTAGCCAGGGCCTGGCAGCCGCTCGCCTTTTTCAGCAGGACTTTGTGCGACAGTGAACATAAATACAGCGCGTTCGACAGGGAGTTGCTGGCTCTCCACCTGGCTATTCGCCACTTCCAGTTCTGGCTGGAAGGGTGCAGTTTCACCGCGTTCGTTGACCACAAGCCGCTAACATTCGCGATGGCCAAGGTTTCAGAACCGTGGTCGGACCGGCAGCAGAGACAGCTGGCAGCGATCTCAGAGTTTACTACCGATATTCAGCATGTGTCGGGTAAACTGAATGTAGTGGCAGACTGCCTCTTGCGCGCCGTGGCGGCCCCAGTCTGCGTGGGGATAGATTACGCAGCCATGGCCGTGGAGCAGGTTAGTGACGCGGACGTGCGCGCGCTCCAGTCTGGACCAACAGGGTTAGGGCTGGAGAGCAGGGTGCTGCAAGACGGCATGTCTCCCCTAATCTGCGATGTCTCCGTGGAGTGCCGCCGCGTGTTTGACTCGATTCATTCTTTGGCACACCCGGGAGTGCGCGCGTCGGTCAAAATGGTAGGGGAGAAATTTGTGTGGCCGAGCCTTTGCAAACAAGTGAAAGAGTGGGCGGCAGCCTGCGTGGCGTGCCAACGAGCCAAAGTACACAGAAACACGAAGGCTCCCTTGGAGCAATTTCTTATTCCGGCTAAGAGGTTCAACCAAGTTCACTTGGACCTCGTGGGCCCCCTCCCGCCATCACAGGGGTGCATGCACCTCCTGACAATGGTGGACTGCACCACGCGCTGGCCGGAAGTGGTTCCGCTGGCGGCAACCACAGCCGAGGAGGTGGCGCGTGTGTTTTTAACAGCATGGGTGGCACGTTTTGGAGTCCCGTCGGACATTACATCCGACAGAGGCCCTCAATTTGTTTCCGAACTCTGGTCAACAATGGCCCGCAGCCTGAGTGTCACAATTCACTGCACAACTGCGTACAATCCACAGGCTAATGGGTTATGCAAACGTTTTCATAGATCATTGAAAGCGGTTCTCAGGGCTTCACTGACGGATGCAAATTGGGTAGACAAGCTACCATGGGTTTTATTGGGGTTACGTTCTGCGCCTAAAGAGGATCTGGACGCTTCCCCGGCTGAACTCGTTTTTGCGCAACCACTTTGGCTGCCCGGGGAGTTTCTGCCAGATAATCCAGCGCCGGACAGCTCCCCGTCTCAGATGTTGCAGCGTAGCATAGACACAAGCACGCTGCCGGGCCCTGCCCACCACAGTTTTCAGTGCATTTTTGTGCCTAAAACGTTGAAAAATGCGGAGTTCGTGTTTGTCAGACACGACGCCCATCGACCTCCACTGCGCCCACCCTATGATGGACCGTTCAGAGTGCTGGAAACAGGGGACAAGCATTTTTTGCTAGATTTGGGGGGTAGGAGGGAAAAGATTGGCTTAGACAGACTCAAACCCTCTTTCGTTGTGGCGGATGAGCAGGTGCTGTTGGCGAGGGCCCCTCTGCATGGAAGACCCCCACGGGGAGCTCCCTAGAGAAAAGATTCCCCAGAGCACCCACACAGACAGACAAAAAGTTTTACCCCCCAAACATCAACCCCCCAGCATGACAGCGCCACGGAGGCGGTGAATCCTGGTTACAGCAGATACGGGAGAAGACTGAAGCCCAAGCAGCATGTGGATGGATGTTTAATGGTTCTATCACAGCATACGGACTGTTATTCTATTGTTCTATCCAAGATGCTCGGGGGGGGGGGGGGGGGTGGTATGGCGGCACATGGGGAGAGCATAATTGTGTAGAAGAGCAGAGGTTCCCTGGTGAGATAACAGGGAGGTGTGAAGGATGAATGAAATGAATGCAGTGTGACCTTTTGTGTGTTAGAAACTTCTAGAGGAATGGTAAAGGATTAAGGAAGTGAATGCAATGTGACCTTTTGTGTGTTAGAAGCTTCTAGAGGAATGCCATGTTATTTAAGAGAAGAGTCTCTGCTGAGATGTCATTCTGTCTATGCTTCTTGTTTGAGATGTGTAATAAATCGTCTGAGTCAAATCCGCTCTTCATTTACACGCTCCACAAGATCTCTATTTAGTAATAGATACTGTTTACATGCTAGTGTGTATGGGCATCAAATCCTATAGCCCAGTATTTATGTCAAGTGTTGCCAAGGAGACGCAGCTTCCATGGATGTGTACCAACGCTGACCGACACTCTCCATTGCTACGGGGGGGTAGGGGGGTAGCATCAACTTCTCCTCAGGCCAATCCAGGAGATCACTTTTCTTCATTTTAAAGAAATTTCACTTCTCTTCATTTCAAAGCAACTCTCACTCAAGGTCTTGTTAAGAATGCTGTGTGTCTTCAACAGGACCCCAGTGTAAACAACTTCACTTTTTGTAGAGAAACTTGATAAGGATTTGCTTTTAAAGGCTTAAGTGGACCATAAACTCTTGGAGTCAAATCCTAAATGGACAGTTCATGCTGATAGTATCCGTTCATACCAGGAACTGATACTCTTAAAAAAGTCAGAATCAGAATCAGAACCAGAATCAGCTTTATTGCCAAGTATATTTACAAGTAAACACACGAGGAATTTGACTTGACATTGGACGCGCACGTTAGGCGCATCCAATGACACGTTGCCATACAAGGCGCCTGTCAACAGTGGAGGTAAAGAGGGGAGGGGAGGGGGAGGAAAACACAATAGGAGAGAGAAAAAACATAGTAATCAGAATAAACGCTCGTATATGAGCCAAATTTTGACTACACAGAAAAAAACCCTCATGCATTAGCAGACAATAGATACAATCACACAGCAGAGAGAGGGAGAGCAGTGTGTGTATATATGCATGTCATTGTGTAGTGTGAGTGTAACAGTTGTTAGTGGGCAGCAGAGGGCGCCTCCAGGCAGTGGATAGATGTTATAATCATGTGACTTATAAACAAGACCAGAGATCAGAATCTATCTCTCTTTTCCTCTTCCTTGCAGAAGGCACATGGGCATTGTCCTTGAGAGACCAATCCGCTGACGACAACAACTGATTGTTGATGTATGGGTAGACATAAGCCACTTCTCCGGCGTTATCTTATCGAGATAGTCAAGCGAAAGTCATAAACTTCTTAAGCTGGCAGATATATGGTCCCCTCCTTTTTTTAGACATATCCCAGAACCCTGCAGCCCCCCTTGCTCACATTCCTAAGACCTAAAAAAAATTATCTACAGCTCAACAGTACCTCCTAGTGGACATCTACAGAATATGTTTCATTGTGCAATCTAAGACTGTTACTCATTCACTAAACATTAAGCTTTTCTTCCAGCTCTCACTTCCCAGGATTCTAAGGACACTGTGAAGATAATCGTCAAGAATGGTTTGCCATGATTCATTAATCCTTGATTTAAATGTGAGCGCATGTCTTAGGAATGTCTTATTTTCATGAGTGTTATTCAAATGATGTTAAAATTATTAGTACCGTAATTGTATAAATTCATGGTCACTGAATATTAGCCTTGAATCACTTAAATTAGACTTTATATTGAGTATATAATTCCATAAGAACTCAATGTTTTATCAGTCTCTGTCTGTCTTCTCTCTCGTGATTATCAGTCACCAGGCTGCCTCTGTGTTGGATAATGCCCTTGCGTTTGATTAGCTGTTCACAAACAAAGGAATGTGCCCTCATTGGACAAAAGCCCATTCAAACTCCTCTTTATGGAAGATGATTTGTCCGTCTTGCGGCTGGTCACATTTTATGACCCAGCAGCGCGCTTCAGTTAAATGCGTCAGAGCCGCCCAGCATACTCAAGTTTTTTTTTGTTTTCACTTCTTCTAGAGACTTTTTCTGAGTTCTTCAGAGTTTTTCCATTCTTTGTACTTCTTTGCAGTTTTCTTTTGTCTGAGTTGTTCTGTGAGTTTGTAGAAGTCTTTTGTGTGTGTCTGAAGCCTTGAAAAGTCCTGCGTCAGCTTTCCTAAATCATCTTTTGATAAGTTTTACTTGTTTTCTGGTTAACTGAGGAGAAATCATCTTTTTTCGTATGAGCTCGCCTTAAAGAGAGTTAAACTCTATTTTTTTTTTCCTTCACCTCAGAACCCATTCTTATCCTATTTGAATATTTTTCTTGGACTTTTTGACTCTTCATGCAGTTAAAGTGGATTTTTAATTTTCCTGTTTTAAAGTAGACTGATAGAGATTTTGGACTTTTTCTTCCTGCCTCATCCACATCTGACCCTGTTAAGTAACCAGGAGCTCGTGGGTGACACTGACTAAAACATTTCCTTCAGCCTGTTGTTTTATCCTGCAGATCAGGAGACATCCTAAATTTGGACTAGTTGCCGAAGGACGTCAGGCCTGCTCGAGGCCAGACTTCACTCTGTCGCTGGCTCCTTGGTGCCTGCCCCGTAGGAGCCCCCAGCCGAGTCTGCGCTTCTCACAGCTGTGAACGATCTGAAAGATGACCAGCAGTCACTTTGCCCCTCGGCTCCGAATGCTGTCTGTAAGAGCCGCTGAGTCTTCCCCATTAATACCGCCGGCTGGATACCTGGAGCTACAACTGTTCATAAGTGAGACTCCCATTTCCCTATCTGCTGGGTTTAAACTCAGTGTCCCAAATATTAATTGCAATTGAACATAACCAATATTTCATGGTACAATTAGTCCCTCAGCCGTAGGACAAAGCTGTGAACTGAAGGAAAATTCTTATTCATTTTTAAGTAACCTCCTTTCACTTTTGTAGATTAATTCAGAAGTTCCTTTTGAGATAATCAGCTTATCAAATTTTTCCCCATAAAATTGCATTCTGATTTTGTTAGATACCTCAGCCTTCCATTGTATTACAGTTGAAACATAAAATCCGGTTTCCTCTTTGTTCCACAGTGGTTTAACTATAGATTTTATGTTCAGGAATCCACTAACAGTTGAGATGATATTGAGCACCTGTTTATCATTTGAATCTGTTTATTCATCATTTGAATGCCCTGCCATGTAACCTGAATGCGTTTCATTTAATAAAATTGTAAACAAGAGAAGTTGAAGCGTTTTTCCTTTGCATATATGTTTTCTTCGTCACGGCAGTAAAAGCACTCATTAAATTTTGAGACTGATTCATTAAGTAATTGAAGGTACAGAAATTAATTGAAATTAATGCATTTACAATTTGTTCTTTTAGAACTGATGCCCCCTTTTTATGAATGCTTTTCTATTTTATTTAGTGAGTGTTGGGGTTACTGTTCAACTCTGTCTCCTCTCATACCCACTATTAAATAAGATAAATATTTTATTAAATATCATTACAGTGCTGTCATAAAGACATCATATCTTTATGACTGCATCGCGAGTCCTCATATATGACGGCATTGCGAGTTCTTCATATCTTTATGACGGCATCGGAAGTCCTAATAGGGCATTGTATGATGTGTTATGTCTAAATCATGTGCTCTGTCTATGTGCTGTGATATACTGTAGACATCATATCTTTGACGGCACTGCGAGTCCTATGATGTTTGAAATCATAAGATCATCATAGGACATCAGGCAGACATCATAGGCTGCCCTATGATGTCCTGTAAACGTGACAGACACACAAAAATTTCTTGAATTTGTAGAGTGATGAAGTGACTAATATATACCCATGCATACCCGTCCATGCCCATAGAAACCAATTATAAGCAAGTATTTCTGCATGCCCGTTGCTGAAGGGTCTCCTCCTGTCTCAGACGGCTGTGTTACTCACAGTCATACCTGCGCCGTACTGCTGGAACCTGAGGTGTTTCATGTCCATGGCATCTTTTCTGACGTACAGCAGTTCTCCTCATTCTATTGCTCTCCATCTAGTGGGTTGTTTTCTTCAGTCAGCCCACTCGTTGAGGGATAGGTGCGTCATAATTCTAGCTCATAGGCATGATCATGAAAATAGATGTGAGCAAAAACTGTCTTTCGACCCTGTTCAAGAAGGCCCGTGCATGCCTGTAGAAACCAAGAAACCGGAGCACCCGGAGAAAATCAGCGCTTTGCTTGGCATTTTACACATTTGTAGTGTAGACTGCCATTCTTCAAGGTTGCACGTTTTTACTGTGTCAGCACCTCTTTAAACTCGACATTGGTGAGAAAGTGATGCATTTGCTTAGTTTCTTCATCTTGAGCAAGAATATGAGGACTGCTTGATCTAGCAACTCTGCTCATGGCAACATAGAATTGGCCATGGCTGCAAAAATATTTTGTGCAGAAAACACAAACACGCTGTAAAGACTGTCCCTGTGACCTTGCCAATTTTGAGCCATATGACATCATAAAGACACATTTGTCTATATGACGGCATTGCGAGTCGTATGTTGCCTGATATCATCGGATCATCATTGGACATCATTCAGATGCCATAGGGTGTTATACAATGTGCTATGTCTATATGACATCATATCTTTTAGGGTCATCGTAGGACATCATGCAGACATCATTGGCCGTCCTATGATGTCTGTAGGACATCATGCATCATAGGACATCATGCAGACGTCATAGGCCATCCTGTGATGTGCTCTATCTATGTGCTGTCATATAGACATCATATCTTTATGACAGTATTGCAGCTCCTATCATGCCTGAGATCATAGGTTCATCATAGGACATCAGGCAGACATCATATGCCGTCCACCAATCAAATCTAAAAGAAGAAGAGATTTCTTGAATTGCGGTACTCAAATGCTTTGCAAACAGTTTCATGAAATGGCCAGTCAGGAAGCAGCTCATTCCGGCTCGGACGTTGCCCGGGTTATCAAGGTCAGGAGTTCCTGGCAGCGGAGCGTGAAGGACAGAGCTGCGTGGAGGAGTCATTGTCGCCCTCGACAGACTGCTATGATGATGATGATTTTCACATATCTATGGCTAACCTTATTTTTGTTTTTTTGTTTTTTTAACATTTATTTAACCATTTTAAATGGGAATGAATGTGGGGGTGTACTAAAAAAGATGGAGGGTGACCTAATTTATCCTTACTCTGTTTGGAATTACATTTTTCAGAAAATTTGAAAAAAGTCTTTAATTCATTTTTAATTGTTTAGTTGTATTACATGAATATCCCAGTATTTTTAACGCTGATATTCCATATCCATATGTCCAAATATGTAAAAAAAAAAAAACACAGGGTGTCCTGATTTTTTCACATGACTCTCTATGTGACAAAACTTATTAACGCTGAATGGTTCATACAAGAACTGGAGAACATATGCTGCCATTCAAGCAACGTCTTTTTCAAGGACATCACTGCTTATTTCAGCAAGACAATGCCAAGCCACATTCTGCACATGTTATAACAGCGTGGCTTCGTAGTAAAAGAATGTGGGTACTATACTGGCCTTCCTGCAGTCCAGACCTGTCTCCCACTGAAAATGTGGGGCCTATTATGAAGCATAACATTCGACAATGGAGTCCCCAGACTGTTAAGCAACTGAAGTCGTACATCAAGCAAGAATGGGCAAGAATTTCATCTCCTGAGCTTCAACAATCACGGTCCTCAGTTTCTAAATGCTTATTGAGTGTTGTTAAAAGGAAAGGTGATGTAACATAGTGGTAAACATGACCCTGTCCCAGCTTTTTTTTTTTTTTTTTTTGAATTGTTGCAGGCATAAAATTCAAAATGAGTGAATATTTGCAAAAAAAACAAACAAAAAAAACCCGATCAACTTTATCAGATTGAACTTTAAATATCTTGTCTTTGTATTCTCTTCAATTTAATACAGATTTAAAAGGATTTTTAAATCATTGTATTTTTTTTATTTTTGTTTTACACAGTGTCCCAAATTCACTAGAATTGGGGTTGTACCATATATAATGAACAAATTTGAGTTTCATCCAAGTAAGTTTGCACAAATTAAAATTTTCTTTATCTACAATTGTGTAAATCATAGATGCTAAAAGGTTCCCTTTACTGGAGTGTTAACACTAAGGGCTCCTTTACAGAGATGGAGATCACTGGGTGTCCGTAAAGAGATCAAAAATTGGCCCAATCTCTCAACAATCTCCTAAAGCCTTGGAAAAAGCAGTTTCTGTGTAAATGTTAAAAGATCATAGTGCAAAAATTCAAATTGGAAAGATCTTGAGAGATTCTTGAAATAATCTTGAGAGACCGCGAGGGATCATTGGAGTTTTTTGGGTGACTAAAGAGGTATATACACTTTATATTTAAGAGGCTTCAACAGCTCTTCAACCCCCTTACACAGGATGGAGATCATTGAGAGATCATTGAAAGATGAAAAATGGAGGACAGAAGGGTGTCATAAGGGATAGTGGATAGGGCTAAGGACCTGTACTTACATAGCGCTTTTTCTAGTCTCAAAGACCACTCAAAGTGCTTCACTAGCACTAACCCTCTATTCTAAGAGCGTATAAGAGACAAGCTATCTAGGGAAAATTTAGAACAACCAATTAACCTAACATGCATGTCTTTAGATTGTGGGAGGAAACCGGAGCTCCCGGAGTAAATCCATGCAGCACAGGAAGAACATGCAAACTCCACACAGAAAGGTTCCTACCGCTGCCAGCCTGTGGATTCAAACCTGGAACCGTCTAGCTGTTAGGCAACAGTGCTAACCACTGCACCACCGTGCTGCCCATGTACAACACCGTTCAAAAGTTTGGGGTCACCCAGACAATTATTTTGTGTTTTCCATGAAAAGTCACACTTATTTACCACCATGAGCTGTAAAATGAATAGAAAATATAGTCAAGACATTGACAAGGTTAGAAATAATGATTTGTATTTGAAATAATATTTTTTTCCAGATACTCAACCTGCTCAAAGGGAGGTCAGTTTTATAGCTTCTCTAACCAGCTAAACTGTTTTCAGCTGTGCTAACATGATTGCACAAGGGTTTTCTAATCATCCATTAGCCTTCTGACGCAATGAGCAAACGCATTGTACCATTAGAACACTGGAGTGATAGTTGCTGGAAATGGGCCTCTATACACCTATGTAGATATTGCACCAAAAACCAGGCATTTGCAGCTAAAATAGTCATTTACCACATTAGCAATGTATATTAGATATTAGAGTGTATTTCTGATTAGTTTAAAGTCATCCTTATTGAAAAAAAACCATTGCTTTTCTTTCAAAAATAAGGAAATTTCTAAGTGACCCCAAACTTATGAACGGTAGTGTATGTCATTTATGCCTCACGGGGCAGAAGGACAGACCCACGCGCTGGATGTAGTTTGTGCATTTTAATAACAAAAAGAACATAAACAGTCCAAAACAGTGCAGTCAACACAAATAATGCAAAACAAGAATAACTTGCAGATAGGCACTCCTGAGCCAGCTTGACTCAGGAGGGAACAAGGAGCTGATCAGCGTGATGATCAGGAGAGTAATCCAGAGAGAGAACCAGTCTTGACATTCAATTTAGCCACACCGACGAAGTGAAATGCCAGTGCTTAAATATACACAGTAAATGAGCTGCAGGTGTGAGTAACAGGCGAGCAATGACCTAATTACCAAGCTGCCACAGCTGAGCAGGCAGTGGAAGCTGAAGGGGAGCATCTGGTGAGAGAGAGAGATGGAAAGGATTCTTTCACACCCCAAACAAATATTCCAAAACTAACCACAAAATGATGACAACAGACAATAAAACTTAGAAACAAAGTGAGGATCTAAACTCAGAGAAAACCTGAGTTCAGATACATGACTGAGCCCCCCCCCCCCCCCCCTTTAAGGGGTTGATTCCAGACACCCCCAGGTAACATCAAAAAGACCCCCCCCCCCCCCACAGAAAGAGGAACAGCAAAACCACCCCTGGGAGGGAGGTGGGTGAAAATGGCTAGGAGGGAAAAAAAACAAAAACACACCTGCTAATAACCCACGCCCGTGCTAATCCAGGACCCTGGGCCCCCCACACCAAAAATCCCAAACGATTCAGGTGGCCGACCAAAGTCCCAGGCCAGCCGGACTGCCAGGTAGAATGAGTTGGGTGGCCGGCTGGAGAACAGGGGCCACCCTGCGGCACAGTCTCTCTGGAGGCCAACCCGAGTACTTTAGCCACCTTAACAGGAAAGGCAGCCCGGGAGGCAGCTCCCCCACAGGGAGACCCCCTGGGAAGGAGGAGAGCCGAGGAGGAGGAACCAAAACATCATCTGGCAGTAGAGGGAGAGGGACCATGATGGTGTCAGGCTGGAAAGGAGAGAGGACCCCGACGGCATCTGGCAGGGAAGGACAGGGGACCCCGACGGAATCTGGCAGGGAAGGAGAGGGGACCCGGATGGCATCTTGTAGTGGAGGAAGGGGGACTACAACACCTTCAGTGGTCTTGGACTTGGGAACAGCAGCACCCGTGGTGGCCCCAGGCTTGAGCACTGCAGCACCCCTGGTGGGCCCCAGCAGGGCCAATGTTGCACCCTCGGTGGGCCCCAGCTGGGCCATCCTTGCACTCCCGGTGGGCCCCTGCTGGGCCAATGCTACACCCTTGGTGGGCCCTGGCTGGGCCAACATTGCACCCTTGGTGGGCCCCGGGCTGAGGCATGGTGTCCATGGCAGATGAAAACTAGAGTGCAGCACAAATGTTGGACTGATACTGGGGAGCAGCACCCACGATGGTCCCTGGCCGGAACGCAGCACCCATGGAAACTCGGGCTAAAGAGGAACCCAGACTACGGCCTCAGGCAGAGAACGAGCAGCCCCAACGGTAGACCAAGTCTGGGCCATAGCTGCACCCACAGAGGTCCCGGGCTGGGATGGGACACCCAAGATGACCTCGGCGGGAGACGCTGGACCCTGGGTGACCTCCAATGGTGAACCTGGACCCTCGGAGCCTTCTGGTGTTGTTTGATCCTCTCCATCGACCCTGGAAGAGAGCTCAGACACAGCACAAAGAGAAGGGGGGTCAGGGTCGCTGGCTGAGGTGGAGTCCAGTGAGATGAGCTCAGGTGCAGCGGGTGGCTGCACCTGGCTCTCCTCACCAAGAGCCAGGCAAGATTGCTCTAAAACAGAGAGGAGAAAAACAAAAGAGAGCACTTTCCTTAGCCCAAGCTCCACCACCATCCAGGACTCCGACGAACCAGGCAATGATGGTTCTCTGGGCTCGGCCCTCAGGATGTCCAGTTCCAGTGCTGACTCTGTTGCGGTTGCCTCCACAGCAGGCATGATGGTGGTTGCATTCTTAACTGCCCAGCCGTCGTGACCCACGCTGGTGACTCCTCCAGTGTGGTAGCTGGGGAATGGTTCTGTGCTTGCTCTGGAGTAGAATCCTCCAGGACCACCAGCTCCTCCATCGTCCTATGGCTCGGTTCTGGGACCGCCGGACACTCAGGGATTGATGGGGAGGCCACGGAGACGACAGGAGAAAGATTAATTATTGCAGCAGGAAGAGAGGACTCAGGTGACTGCTTAGCCTGAGCTTAGCCTGAGCCTGTCTCCCAGGAGACAGACAAGGCATATCACTACAAGATGGAATAGAATGAAAAAACACTTGTCCTACATCCCGGATCTTGGTATTCAATGCTGCAGGTGATGGGCAGTCATCCCTCTCCGTGTCAGTGGCCATCTTGCCCCCCTTAATGGATCAAAGAGGAGCCGGCTCAGATGACAACGGAAGTGGGAATTACTGGGGATACCCTCCAGGACCTGTCGGGAGCAGGAGAGAATGTTGAGGTGATGGGGATTGTGGCCAGAGTGGATAGAGTAAAGGCTAGCAAATGAGCCAGTGAAGATGGAGAAAAAAGAGGGTCTGCTGCAGGGATTGTCGATCTGGATGTCGATGAAATGGCTGCCGACGAGGAGGAGGGCTTCCTCCAGTGGACCTAAATAGGATGACGCAGTCTTCTTGGTGCTGGAGCTGGCGACGAGCATGCTGGGATCAGCGCAGGTGTGGGAGCCACCTCCTTTGGCCCCTCAACTGGAATTGGCAGGGAATAAATGGAGGAGAGGATATTTTTTGCCCTCAGATGGCTCCACAGGTTGGGAAACGCCTGCATCACCTGGGCTGCGCTGTCCCGGCTCTCCTGGATTGTCTTAGAAGAACGAACGGCTTGTGTCAGCGATCATATGTTGTCCAGGAGGCGCACTGCCCGCCACTCCACTTCGTCCATGGGGAACTCCAGACCAGGTAGGTGAAAAAAACACAAAAAGATGAAAGAAAACACACAAACCTCACAGCTGGGTTCTATTTCCGGCAGCTAAATTCTGTCATGCATTCCCCTACAGGGCAGAAGGATGAACCCACGGAGTTTGTGCATTTTAATAACAAAAAGAACATAAAGAATACAAAATAGTGCAGTCAATACAAAAAACGCAAAACAAGAATAACTTACAGATAGGCACTCCTGAGCCAGCTTGACTCAGGAGGGAACAAGGGGCTGATCAGCGTGATGATCAGGAGAGTTATCCAGAGAGAGAACCAGTCTTGACATTCAATTTAGCCGCACCGACGAGGTGAAACGCCAGTGCTTAAATATACATTGTAAATGAGCTGCAGTTGTGAATAACAGGTGAGCAGTGACCTAATTACTAAGCTGCCACAGCTGAGCAGGCAGTGGCAGCTGATGGGGAGCATCTGGTGAGAGAGAGATGGAAAGGACTCTTTCACACCCCAAACAAATATTCCAAAACTAACCACAAAATAATGACAACAGACAATAAAACTTAGAAACAAAGTGAGGATCTGAACTCAGATAAATCCTGAGTTCAGATACATGACAGAAGAATAGTTTCCTTGTGCCTTCGGGCTGGGAAATGGGTCCTGACCATCACTTGTGCCTATAAACCAAATCATGTGTCAGAGTACCCCCCCCTCACCTTGTTTGTCCATTTTGTCCATAATGAACACCATGTTCATAAGGGTGTCCAAATGGGCACTTGTCATCAAAACACCCTAGGTCACAGGTCGATGATTGCTCTTGTTATTGTGTCATTAGACCTGTGACCATATGTCTTGGACACTCGGGTGAAGAGAGGTGCAGAGCTGTCAACTGATCTCCACTTGGTGGTGAGTTGGATCCGATTGCGGGGGAGGATGCTATTCAGACCTGGCACACCCAAATGGATAGAAAGGGTGGAAATTGGACTACAGCTCCTGACCAGATAGAGTGATGATATAGAGTGAAATATGTGGTAGTAAAGCACCTGTAAGCTGGTTGCCAACTGCCAAACAAATGTAAAAGAGAAGAATATAGTAAGGGTGTGCTGGGAACATCTGGCTGAGGCCCCCAAGAGGTCTTCAACTCCCACCTCTGGTGGAAATTTGACCACATTCTGAGGGAGACTGGAGGCATGGAATTTGAATGGGCCATGTTCTCCACCTCATTTACAGAAGGGGCTGCTCAGTGCTGTGGCCTTAAGGTTGTCAGTGCCTCTCATGGTGGCAAGCCCTGAACTAAATGGTGGATGCCAGAGGTGAGGGGACCATCAAGCTGAAGACAAAGTCCTACTGAGATTGGTTGGCATGTGCGTCTCCTGAAGCAGCTGAGTTATACCGTAGGTCAAGTGGAGTGCAGCTCGAGTGGTTGGTAGTTCTGTGAGGAACCTTGGAGTTATTTTTGGCTTCCCATAGAATTTAGAATTAAGTTTAAAATCCTTCTTCTCACTTACAAAGCTCAAAATAATCAGGCCCCTTTTTATATAAAAATATCTAATACTACCTTATCATCCTAACAGAGCACTAAGCTCCAAAAATGCAGGATTACTTGTAATACCTAGAATCTCCAAAAGTACAATGGGAGGCAGAGCCTTCAGTTATTAAGCTCCTCTCCTTTGGAACCAGCTTCTGATCTGGATTCAGGAGTCAGACTCAATCTCTATTTTTAAGAATAGGGTTAAAACCTTCCTTTTTGTTATAGCCTATAGTTAGAGTGGGATCAGGTGCCCCTGAACCCTTCCTAAGTTATGCTGCTAATAGGTTTAGACAGCCGGGGGACCTCCAACAATGCACTGGGCTTCACTCCTTTCTTCACTCTCAATGAAATATTTTTGCTAGTCATTAACATCTGTTTGTTCTCTCCCATAGATCGAGTCCCCATCGTACTGTTTGCTCTCTCCATGTCTGCTCTTTTCCCCTTCTTCTCTATCCCCTCACTCCCCATCCAGTTGCAGCAGATGACTGCCCCTCCCTTAGCCTTGTTCTGCTGGAGGTTTCTTCCTGCTAAAAGGGAGTTTGTCCACTCCATCATTGCCAAGTGGTTGCTCACAGGGGATCGCCTGAATGCTGGGGTTTTTCTGCAATTGTGGTGGTTTCCCCTACAGTTGAAAGTGCTGTGAGATGACTGTTGTTGTGAAATGGTGCTATTTAAATATGGTTCAATTAAATTGAATTGTTGAGGCTAAAACTCAAGTGTAGGAAGAGTTTGGTGAGGAAATGTAGGAAGACTTTCAGTCGGCCTCAAGGAGGTTCTGGCAAATCATTCATCGATTCAGAAGGGGGAAGCAGCTGCCTGTCCACATTGTGTATGGTGTGGCTGGGGCGTTGCTGACTTTGACTGGGGACATTGTCGGGTGGTGGAAGGAATAATTTGAGCATCTCCTGAATCCCACTGACACATCTTCCATTGTGGAAGCAGAGTCTGATGATGAGGGGGATGACTTGCCCATCACAGGGGCTGAGGTTGCTGGGGTGGTTAAAAAAAAAAAAAAAAACCTCTTTGGTAGCAAGGCCCCGGGGTGGATGAGATTTGTCCTTAGTACATAAGGCCCTGGATATTGTAGGGCTGTCATGGCTGATATGTCTCTGCAACATTGCATGGAGGTCGAGTACAGTGCCTTTGCCATGGCAAACTGGGGTGGTGGTTCCTCTCTTCAAGAAGGGGAAACGGAGGGTGTATTCCAACATTATGGGGATCACACTCCTCAGCCTCCCTGGGAAGGTCTATGTAAGAGTACTGTAGTGGAGAGGCCGGCTTTTGGTGGAACCTCGGATTCAGGAGAAGCAATGTGGTTTTCATCCTGGTCATGTCACATCGGACCAATTCTTTACCCTCTCAAGAATCCTCAAGGGTTCTTAGGAGTTTGACCAACCAGTCCACATGTGTTTTGTGGACTTTGAGAAGGTATTGGACTGCATCCCTCGTGGTTTCTTGTGGGGTTTTCTGCAAGGGTTTGGGATATCAGGCTTGTTGCTATGAGCTACCTGGTCTCTACTGTATATGACCATTGTGAGAGTTTAATTTGTATTGCCAACAATCAGTCAAACTCGTTTCCATTGAGTGTTGAACTCCATCAGGGCTGCCCTTTGTCACCAATCGTGTTCATAATATTCATGGACAGGATTTCTAGGTGCAGCCAAGAAACGGAGGGTGTCATGTTTGGTGACCACAGGATCTCATCTCTGCTTTTTGAAGATGATGTTGTCCTGTTTGCTTCATCAAACAATGACCTACAATGGGACGTACTGGAACGGTTTAGTACTGAGGGTGAGGTGGCCGGGATGAGAATCGGCGCCTCCCAGTCTGAGTCCATGGTACTTGTTACGCACGGCTCTAGGGAGCCGCGCAATAAGAGCCAAGGGCGAGCCAGTGAGTCGTGATGTTTTATTACAGGCGAGGGATGAGGGATGAGGAGAACACAGATACTCATACAGTGGTACACTCACAGGTTGCATAGCGCAGGAGCAGGAAGCTCGTACCGGACATAGGGGTAACAAGGCGTGCATACTCACAGCGGGTTACAAACACAGGAATGCTGTAAAGGGAGTAGAGGCTGACACCAGACGAAGGGGCTTCAGCCTAGCAGTGCTTATGTCGCAGCCCCGAGTCATCGAGGCTGCTCCTATTTATTCTCATTGGCAGCGCCCCAGCTGATGAGGACTAATTGGCCCCAGCCGTCCGTAATGCTGCCAGCTGGGAGCCTGCTGAGACGCTGCTCAATGAGAAGCAGGGATGAAGGAAAACATGGGCTGAGCGCTGAGACGGCATCTCAACCCATGGTGACAGAGCCTCCCCCTCAAGGTCGGGCTCCTGAATGACCAGGAACATCCCAGCCCCCCCCCCCCCCCCCCCCAGGGTGGGTGGAAGGGAGGCAGGACCGGAGGGGAAGAAACAAAGGGAAGGACAACACCAGTAGACAAATGTAGGGTAACAGGGCAGAGGAGGAAAAAAACAAACAAATACGTTACTCTACATTGCACAAAAAAAGGGGCAAAAAAAAAAAAAAAAAAAAAAAACAGGGCACAGACGGAGAAAATACAAAACACGGGAACAGAACAATCCACCAAAAGAATGACAAAAACAGATAAAGCAATTACAGAGTATGGCGGGAAACAAAACACATAACCCCATAATGCACAGACAAAGCTAAAAAAAACAAGGCACAAATAGGAAAATGCTGAGTACGAATAATGGAAAAACACAGCACTATGAATACATGTTCACAACAGGACAAAAATAACGAGAATGACATGCACCGGTAAATAAAAAGATAACAGAATACCCGGCGCCAAATACCAAGAGGGACACCTAGGAGAATAACAGTGACAGGGTAAAAGGACAACAACAAGGTAAAAAGCTGAGTATGGCTAAGGGGAAAACACAATACACAGCGGCAAATATACGGGGGGTCACCTAGGGAAAAACTGGTGACAGGAACATAAGACAACAATGGGATAAAATGCTGAGTACGGTTAATATGGGGAAAAAAACAAAACAATACACAGCACTATGAATATGTGTTCACCAAAAGGACAAAATATCCCACCCGAGTGACCATAACAAAAATAAGCGGCACCCGAGGAATATGACAGGAAGAGTCCAAAAATGGCCAAGATGGCTCCGGAAATCTCCCCGCCCATTGTCCAGTTGGCAAACCAGGGAAAGGGAAATGTTCGGACGGCGAACTCCGGACCCAGATCCCAGGAATCCAGTCCACCGGCAGCCGAACCAGGCCACCCAAAGGCAAACACAGACCAGCGGGGGGAACCAGATCACCGAACCGAAAGTTTTGTGGGTCAGGTCGTCGACCCGCATCACTCAACCACCAGGACCATTGAGACGGACGAAGGGTCAGAGCGGATCCCGGTGGAAGAGGCTCAGGGGAGAGCCGATGACGAGGGCAACGAGCGTCAGGCCGCAGGGAAACGGCCACCTCCTCACCGGACCTGGACAACACTGGGGCAGCACCCATGTCGGACCCCGATCGGGCCTTAGGCGAACCCACATTGGACCCCGATTGGGTCTTGGGCGAACCCACGTTGGACACCGCACCAGAACCGACCTCCAACGTTGATTCTGGACCCTCCAGCACCACGAGGAACAGCAACTCCTCGCCGGTGACCCTGAAAGAAGGCTCAGAAGAGAAAACAGAACCGGGATCAGGATCACCGGCAGCACCAGAACCCGGCAAGACGAACTCAGACGCAGCGGGCGGCTGCACCCGGCTCGTCTCCCCTAGAGACAGGCTGAAGTGCTCAAAGATAAAAAGGGAGAAAAGAAAGGAGAGCACTCGCCTGATCTCGGGTTCTGACGCCGTCCAGGACTGCGAAGATCCAGGATCCGTCGTCAGGAGGTCGTTGTCAGGCTCCCATCCAGCCGCGTCGGGCCCCGCAGCCAGCACGATGGTCAGCGCAGCTTGAGATTCCTCCAGCTCCGGTAACCCCGCCGATGATCCACTCGGCGTGAAGCCAGAAGAATCTCGTCCCGCTGGACTGAACCGCTCCTCCGTGGAGACCCGGGGACGCTCAGTCGTCGGCGCAGACTCCACGCAGCAGTCAGTCCCCCTCCTCCGTCCGCAACGTAGCTGCGGAACCACAGGCCCTCTCCTTATCCCACCACGTTGACCCGGAGCCGGGGATCGCTCGGCGGAGAGAGACACAGAGGATGCAGGATTAGGAACACAGGTTACAGCAGGTGGGGGGAGTTCAGGGAGCTGCGAACCCTGAACTCCTCCTCCAGGAATGTGACAGAGCAAATCATTAAACAGATGTGACAAAACTATGACTTGCCTGCCTCCTGGAGGTTGAGTATCGCCTGCTGTAGTGGATACTGCTTCTTCCTCTCCCCACCCGGCGATAACGGAGGACCCCCCGGGAATTCGTCTGAGGATCGCTCGCGTTGTCTCCAGCAGAGAGCTCGCCAGGCCGGAATTCCAGGCACACTCAGCAGTCAGGAAGCGCGTCGAGGAGGAGGGGGAAACAGCCGAGGTGAGCCAGCCCGAATGTCCAGGAATGACAGCGGGGGAATGAGGCTCAGGGAACGAGGCTGTGAAAACTCCACACTGACGAGGCGAAGAGGTGACAGCTGCGTGGGAGGAATGGTCCTGGCGGCGGCCCAGAACTGGATCCGGACGAGGTTCGTGCAGAGGTGACTCGGCGATGTGATGACGGCTATTCCCAGGGGACGAAGCGAGGGGGGAACCCAGGATTCGCCGCTCCAGATCGGAGATCGAGGCGAGGAAGGCGTCGAGCACGGGAAAGCTTCGAAGCCCTGGAGTCCTCTCCATCAATCTCACTGCCGCCGCCACATGCCTGAAGATGGTAACAGGACACACAGTAGAGCTCGCGACAGCCACTCGACCCCAGACATAACTGCTGTCAGCTGCGGCTCCTTGAAGGGAATCCCGAGTGACGTGGCGCAGGTCGGGGGAAGCCCTCTGGTTGGCGCGAACTCCCGGACTGGAATGGCGGCAGGAACGGGATCCCAAAGCGGGGGGCAACATCACCCACTTCGGCTTCCTGCCGGGATTTCCATCCAACCCGCGGAGCTTCTCCCGCTGTGTACCTGTGGCGTCTATCCTGGCACTGTCCTCGAGATGGAACACAGAATGAGGGTAACAGTCCAGGAGTTCCTCAGCACGGCCCGGATGCCAGCGTCTCGCGTTGGAGGCGTCGTGCAGGGTGAAGAGCGTCCCGTCGACAGCCCCCAAGATGGACCTCAGCTCATCGCCCTGGCGCCGGGAGTGACTCCTGGGAAACGGCATGCTAGCAGCGCTGACACCCGGACAGAAAGGTACAATTCCACGGCGACTCACGGCCGCTGGTAACTCATCTGGCTGCGACATACTGTCACGCACGGCTCTAGGGAGCCACGCAATAAGAGCCAAGGGCGAGCCAGTGAGTCGTGATGTTTTATTACAGGTGAGGGATGAGGGATGAGGAGAGCACAGATACTCATACAGTGGTACACTCACAGGTTGCATAGCGCAGGAGCAGGAAGCTCGTACTAGACATAGGGGTAACAAGGCGTGCATACTCACAGCGGGTTACAAACACAGGAATGCTGTAAAGGGAGTAAAGGCTGACACCAGACAAAGGGGCTTCAGCCTAGCAGTGCTTATGTCGCAGCCCCGAGTCATCGAGGCTGCTCCTATTTATTCTCATTGGCAGCGCCCCAGCTGATGAGGACTAATTGGCCCCAGCCGTCCGTAATGCTGCCAGCTGGGAGCCTGCTGAGACGCTGCTCAATGAGAAGCAGGGATGAAGGAAAACATGGGCTGAGCGCTGAGACGGCATCTCAACCCATGGTGACAGTACTCAGCCACAAAAAGGGTGGATTGTCCTATCCAGGCTAGGGACAAGGTCCTGCCCCGAGTGAAGGAGTTCAAGTATCCCAGGGTCTGCTTGACAAATGGTGGGAAAATGGAATTGGAGATTGACAGCTGGATTGGAGTAGCATCTGCAGTAATGTGGACATTATACCAGTCTGTTGTGGTGAAGCGGGAGCTGAGCTCTAACGCAAAAGCAGATTCTCATGGAATGCACTATAAGAGTAATGTGCATTAGATTGTGTGCCACCACACCTCTTTGAAATTACTCTCCTCCTCCCAACGCATAGCGTGCACATTGTCTACTGGTAATTTGATGGTGTGACGCAACGTGTAGATAACAATGTGCTACAGAAACTAACAAAAACACTGGCGGAAAAGTCTGCCGATGATCGTCCTAATAGGGCCCTACAGGTATGTCTCCCTGCTGGCCTGGGAACATTTTGGTATCCTCTCTGAAGAGCTGGGGCAGGTGGCCAGGGAGAGGGAAGTCTGGACTCCTCTGCTTGAACTGCTGCCCCCACGACCCGGACCTCCAGAAAAATGGTAGAAGGTGGATGGATGGATTTTCACACAAATGAACTATAGGGTCATTTAGTGACTCTAACTGCTCTTGACGACTTATTAATTAAAAAAAAATCATGATTGCTGAATGCCATAAATTGATTGTGCATCACTTTCACAAAGAAAGTTATTAGTATGCATGGTTCTTGCATGAGATTCATTGTTTTAGGGTCTTTTAACCTCTTTCAAAGTGTCAACCCCTTATCAAAGGGAATTTTCAACTGCTGTGATAAAAGAAACCTATTTCAGTTAATTCTATTTCACTACTGCCTACTCTTTGTCTAAAAAATACTATTTGTAATGAGTTAAATGTTAGGAATAATAATTTCAGGCCTGAAAAGAAGATCTTATCATTTATATTGCAAGTATTTCATAGTTCAGAGCAAAATCTATAATCACTCCAGCATATGAAGTGACTCAAAAAAAAAAAAGATTAATCTCTTCATAAATAGATAAAAAAAATAAATAGCTACATGTTGCAACACTGTTGTAAAATCAACAGACAAGTACAGTTTTAAAAAAAATCTATCTCTACCTTCACGAACAACAGGGTCAGAAAGTAAATTCCTGCTTTTAAAGCACAGTTTAAATTCTGGTCATGAACTTAATGTGTACCTGCACTCCACTGCAACCTTTAAGTTTAAAGACGCTGATTCTTTTCGTTCTTTTTACATACTTGTCAAAGCGCAGCATTAAATCCTTCTAGGCAGAAATAACAAGAATGCAACCAGCACTGCTCTATAAGACATTTTTGTAAAACAACTTTCACCCTTCTCTTTGAGCTGCTTTACCTAGTGACACAATGTTAGAGTTGGGAGTAAGCCATAGGTCAGTTATTGTGACCTTTACAGTATTAATTATTATTCAAGCTTTGATTGTATATACTTGCCTCATTGATATTTGTGTTTCCTGCAGGTGATCTTTTTATCTTTCCTCACATCATATTTACTACTACAGGACACAGAGCTGAAAGGCACCAGTTCTATGATAATCTTTTTCTGATTCCAGTATATATATGTATATTACGTCTCTTCATCAATAGCCCCCATGAAGCCAGATTATGATTACCATGGCCTACCGCTAGACTCTGTAGTGTCCCTCAGTTTCTCAGTCATAGTTCTGTTGTATACTTGCTATTTTCAGTAGTGCATTCACACTGACAACTAGGGCTACATAAATTATCCTTAAAGTGCCCAGAGAGAGCATGAATAATTGCCAAAGTGTAACATGGCATATTTAGGATTAAGTAGAAGGTGAGAGGCTGTGAAATTACACTTCAAGCTGTCAACAGTACATATGAATATACAAGTGGTATACTTTCTTTGCATATAAAAAAAAAAAAAAAGAACATGGCTCATCTTGTCTGATGGAGATAAATCAGGAAATTGCTCTTCTCATTATTTGCAAAGAAACACCCCAAAAATGTTTACATTGTAAACTAATTACAATTTTTAAAATCTTATTATCTTATTTACTATTGCTCTGAGTGCTGCTATCGCTTTGCTGCTGCAATCCTGTAATTCCCCCATTGTAGGACTAATAAAGGTTTTTCTTATCGTAATGTTTCATGCTTTAATATAATATCCATCTATGTCAACATATTTGCCATATTTTTAGGGCCACTAGAAAACACTGCCATATCAGACTTGCATCTGATGATTGTAGTATCACAAATTTTATTACAGTTGAACAAAAGGTTTTCATACATTTTTTAAGGTCACCGTGATGTTTATTTAAAATTTGAACAGAACCAATGTTTATCATAAAATCAGTGAACGCACATTATTTTTCTTTAAAAACTGCAAATTCACATTATGAACAATTGCCAAATTCACTGATAAAAATGTAACATTCAGAACATAATACTATTTCCCACTTCAGATATCTTTTTTATTGAAGTACAAAGAACAAAAAATCGGACCCTTTAACTCAACTCTTTTCTTGGGTGTTAGGCAGCTGTAAAACAATCATAATAGAATACTGGCCCTCCACGCTGCCTGTATCTGCCTCAATCTCTGCCTTTCTCATTTCTTCTTGATTATCTATTTATTTCCCATTCTTACTTTCCTTCTATCTTGTTTGGTTGGCAATTATCTTCCATTCTATTTTAAATCAGCATAGACCCGACTACAGTAAGTTCGAAGACCACTTTAATCTCCTTCTGTCTTTCAGGCAAGTCTGCCCTAAACCCCTATTGGCAGGCAGCCAGAGCATGCTGGGTCTTGTTAGCTGTACTTTGACTTGAGACTATTTAATGTGTTTCATTGCTATTCAGTAGCAAGGGGGCGGAGAACATTGATGGAGGAAAGGGTAGGAGAAATTCAATAGGGCAGCGTGTTTCCTAAAGCCTTCAGCTACATTGACAATCACTTACAAACTTTTACTTGTTTGCAAGATTTCTTTCAAACATGTTACCAGACACTAATATTTTGTTAGACTATAAAATAAGAACCAAGCTTTATTGTTATTCAATCTATACATTGCAAGACATTAACAGCAGAATACAATTACATTTCATCAAGCTTGAACTGGAGTTGCCAGGGGCCACACAGGTATGTCTTTGGATTGGGAAAAAACTGCACCACCTACTATAAACCCACAGAAGTACAGACAGAACATGCAAACTGCACAAAAAAAGGCCCCAGCTGGTCAACTGCCACATTCAAACCTAGGAAATTCTTAGCGTGAGGCAATCGTTCTAACCAGCACCACACTCCTGTAGACTGGTTTAGGGCAAGCATTTATTGTGGCATTGTTTCAGTAAGTTTATTTATCGCAGCATCGATTTCCAGCAGAGACTCCGCAGACAGAGGAGACTGTCGAGACCCCCACTACACTGTGAAGAATTCATCTGCAACGGCTGCGGCAGGACCTGCAGATCCCGTATCGGCCTCTACAGCCACGCCCGATGGTGCAGCTCCCTGAATGATGACCCAAGGCACAAAACCCCCCCCATGATCTTTCGAGATCGATGGAGCCAATGATGATGATTTATCGCAGCATCAATTTCCAGCAGTAGTTGCTTTAATTTTTTGCAAAATCTTATACTGATGATGGGATGGTTGATGTTCTAAGATAATAGCTTAACAGTCTTTTATACAGTTTGTGAGTCAGCATGTCCATGTGTGTCCCACCAAAGGTTAAATCTGAGCTGTCTTATGGGTTCCATGTTGGCCCTTGCCAATGACCCTTGTGTCATTGTAAAAATTAAGAGAAAAAAAGTTACAAAATTATGAGAAAAAATGTGACAAATTTACAAACAAAATTGTAGGAAATTTATGAAGGAAAAAGTCACAGATTTACAAAAAAAAAATAAATCACAAATTTATGAGGAAAAAAATTTAAAAATGTAAATTAAAAAAAGTAGCACATACATGAGCAAATAAATTAAAAATTTATTAGAAAAAAGTCCCAAATTTATGACAAAAAGTTGTAAGTCTATAGTAATAAAAAAGTTGTTCCTAATTTGCAAGTAAAATGTCTCAAAATTTATTGAAAAAAACAAAGTAATAAGACTATAGAGGGTACTAAGAGAGTCCATACATCCGCCAAGGCTCTGTCCATCCATCCCTTTGTCCCCCCCTCCGTCCCTTTTTTAATCCATATCATCATCCACCTGTACATTGTGATATTGGGCCTTGGTGGAGTTATGCACTCATGGATCACCTCGAACATCTAATGAGTTCACCTTTGGACCCAGAGCCACCTCTGGTGAAAATGTCATTGAAATTCATCAAGGGGTTTTTGGTAATCCTTCTAACCTCCTGTCTTTCCTTTTCTCTTCTCCCTTACAGTTTATTGCAAGGTTCATAATTATTAAGCAATATTACACAACAGTGCAGTATCATATCACTGCAGTGCCTAGTAAACGAGCATAATAGAACAGGCCTTTTATGATTTCACAAACAAAAAAAAGTAAACATTGTCCAGTGCTGAAGTTTACTGTGTTTACATACTATACAGTGTGGGTCACGTGGCCCTCAATGACATCCTTGTCTGCCGATATGCAGTTCCACTTGAGGTACGGCCGCATGCACTCCAAACCCCATCTTAAACCACACACTTTTCTTTCCTTTTCTTGGCGTCTTGAGATAAAATAATGTCAGTCGTCACATACTATGTGGATGGAGACTATTTTGTTCTGCAGTGTTTGGTGCTTCCCAACAGTCCTAACCACAGTCAACAGCGCAGACAGTGGACCCGGAGAGTGACGACAGTGTAGAAGATGAGGGAAGCTACACTAATGCTGTCAAGATTAGGGTCACCCCAGGATCGCCCAGGTGTTTAGGTTGTGGGTCCACGAAGCACCGCTACAAGGCCAGGGAGTGTCCGGCAAGGGGGAAACGCTGTGGCAAGTTTGCACTCTTGCATCATTTCGCCAGGGCATGTCACAAGTTTGAGCGAGGGGATCTGAGATGTAAGGAGGACCCTCCCGCTCCCACAGTTATTCACACTGTATCCCTGAGTACCAACAGCCATTCCGATTGTATTGTGGAACTGGACGGCTGCAGGTGATGGCTGTTCAGCAGGATGCCTACCTCCAGCTATTGGATGGCTCGTGGAGGCATCCTAATAGGCTACGGCACGACCGGGAGAAGAGGCAGGTGCCTGGGCCTGAACGTGGGTCATCCCCGGTAGTGAAGAAGAGGAGGTGCACTGGAACTGAATCAACCGACGGTTACACTGGGGGTGGTTCTTCTACTGGGGCAGACTGACGGTTGGACAGTGTGTTTAATCCATGTGTAAGAAAGGGGGACAACCATTGTATTCTTATTGTTCTGGTTCATGTGGATTATTTTGTGTTTTTCTGTTAATTTACGAACACAACAGTTATTTCTTTAGTTGGACTGTTTCTTTAGTACAGACGGCAGAATAATCCGTCTTGACGTGAGGGGGGTGGGACGGTAGTCCACCTGTCCTCCCCTAGTTTTAGTTGTTTTGAGAGACTGTGATGGGCCCCTTATAGGTATTTCTGTTTAGTTTTCTTAGTGTGGGATTCGGGTTCCAAATTGGGGAGGGTCTCCATTATATGTGTGTTTTGGACCTTTTTGAAGGGGAGAATGTTGTGCTGGGTTTCAGGGACCTTTATTGTGTGACATGGGTGGTGGCTCCATCTTTCCGGATCCGCCACCACCCAGGGTATAAGAGGGCAGTAAGAGAGTGGGTGGTCTCTTGGCCTCTTCTCTGCCTGGCAGGTGTGCATGTATGGTGAGAAGATGTCACTAATAAACTTGTGTCCAGTTCAACACTCAGTCTCGTCCTTGGCTCCTAGTACCGACATAACACCAGGCACAAGCACTAAAGACAGTAACTTACTGTCTTTACAGTAAGTAAAGACAGTAATCTCTTCATGAACGTGGGAAAATTCAAGAAGATTGTGGTCGACTTCAGGAGAGGACACACAGCATCCCCCTCTGATCATTGATGGAGCAGCTGTGGAGAGGATAAGCACCACCAAATTCCAGGGCTTGTAAAAATTCTTTCATAGTCTGTTATCTATCATTTTAATTCACTTTAATTAGATCACTCTCTGTGTAATCTGTCAAATGATCTTCTTCTTCTTTTAGATTTGATTGGTGGTGGGCAACCATCTTACAGGTAGGTGTATTACCGTCACTGACTTGATTATCATCACTCCTTTGTCTAAGGAGTTCTGAACAACTCCTTATTTGTGAAAAAATGATCCGTCCTTGGACTGTATCCTCGACGCCGTTGACCAGCTGTGTCACTTTATATATCTTGGCCATGGCAACTGCCACCCAGACAGCTTTCAGAATTTTTAGTCATTGCTGAAAAAATTCTGTGGAAGGACAATTTTCAGTGAATGAAGCCTCTAATTATATAGTATATACTGTATATATACAGTATATACCACATTTTTTAAAATATTAAAGCCTTATTCAAAAATGGATTAGATTATTTTTTCCTCAAAATTCTACACACAATAACTCATAATGAAAATGTGAAAAAAAAGTTGTTTTTTTTTATTTATTTTTTTTTTAGCTTTTTGCAAGTACATACCATAAGTATTCACAGCCTTTGCCATGAAGGTCAAACTTGAGCTCAGCTTGGAAGCACCAGGACTCTTCCTAGAGCTGGCCGGCCATCCGGCAGGCCTGGGGCCCATCATGTTGACAAAATCCCCTGGGTGCTGCCGAATTAATAGATGCAAGCAAGGGAGTGAGAGAATGACTGAACAAGAGAGTAAGCGAGACTGAGGGAGTGATAAGTGGAGATGGTGATGGTGGGGCAGTTTTGTGTGGCGCTTTGCACGGGTGGCATCTCAGAGCACTTGCGGTGGTCCGCTGATAAGTCGCTCGGGTGAACGCTGGGGGTGGTCGTCTTCTTCCACTCTGGGGGTGTCTGAAGGGCTCGTGGTGGGGGCGCAGGCCAGCCTCCAGCCAGGGGAATGGGGACGCTGGGCCCCCAGCGCCAGGGGCCTGGAAGCTGCCATTGGCCCCGCTGGTGGGGTGGGGGTTTGCCGGTCCGGGGGCGTGGGCCCACCACACCAGCCGCCTGGTGGCCTGGCCTCCCTCGGCCGTCCCTCCTGGGGCAGATACCTGGCTCTCCTGGGGCTTTTTGGCCTCGGACATTTGTGCTCTGTGGGGGTTGGTGGCATTGTCCTGCTTGTGACCAGCCACCCTTTTTGTATGTTTCCTGACAAACCACTTACATGCACACACTTATTTTGCACTCGCTGTCATACACATGCACACGTATGCACACACACATACACTACTGTTCAAAAGTTTGGGGTCACTTAGAAATTTCCTTATTTTTGAAAGAAAAGCACTTTTTTTCATTGAAGATAACTTTAAACTAATCAGAAATACACTCTATACATTGCTAATGTGGTAAATGACTATTCCAGCTGCAAATGTCTGGTTTTTGGTGCAATATCTACATAGGTGTATAGAGGCCCATTTCCAGCAACTATCACTCCAGTGTTCTAATGGTACAGTGTGTTTGCTCATTGCGTCAGAAGTCTAATGGATGATTAGAAAACCCTTGTGCAATCATGTTAGGTCTGCAATGCTGTAATTGCTACAAATGGAGGATTCTTTGACGAAAGCAAAGTTTGAAGGAAAAAATTATTATTTCAAATACAAATCATTATTTCTAACCTTGTCAATGTCTTGACTATATTTTCTATTCATTTTACAACTCATGGTGGTAAATAAGTGTGACTTTTCATGGAAAACACAAAATAATTGTCTGGGTGACCCCAAACTTTTGAACGGTACTGTATGTCTATCCTTTAATAGGTGCGGATACCAGACTCGTGTTGAGACCTCTTTGGTGGAAGAAGCAGTCTGTCTTCTGTTTGTTTTAGCTGTTGGTTTGTTTGTCTTCTTTGTCTGTTCCTCTCCCTTTTCTTTCCCCCTCACCACACCTCCTTTCCCCCATTCCCCTTGTCGGGTCCTTCATGGGTAAACGATTTAAATAAATTATTAAAAGTTATTACAAGTGGAGTTTACAGCAATATACCATACATATATATGTACTATATAAAGCTCCTTTTGACAAAGTAAATCTGTTTGGCACAATAAGGGAAGTAGATTTCTGTTCTGCTCACCTAACTACCTGACAGGACAAGGGAAAAAAAAAAAAAAAAAAAAGAGCTTGCCGGCCAACTAACCTGAGCGATCGGGGGAGAAGGGCATTTTTCAGTGATGTGACCAAGAAATCGATAGTCAGTCTGTCAGAGCTCCAGCATTCCTCTGTGGAGAGAGGAGAACCTTCCACAAAGACAACCATCTTCAGGCGTGCATGGTAGAGTGGCAAGATTGAAGCCACTCCTTAATAAAGAATAAAGTACACCCTGAACAGATCTCCAGTCCACTGCAGGGCCAACACAGAGAGACAGAAGGGAGAACATGCAAACTCCACACAGAAAGGTTCCTACCCCTTCCAGTCTGGGGATTCAAATCTGGAACCTTCTAGCTGTTAGGCAACAGCGCTAACCACTGCACCACCGTGATGCCTGTGCAGCAATTAAGGACAATTTGTTCCCTGTGAATGCTAATTAACTTAATGTGTGTGTCGTTAATTGTGGCAGGAAACCTGCGTACCCAGCAAGTCTCAAGCAGACATGGGGAGAACATGCAGAAAGGTCCACAGCTGGCCAGCCCTTCGGTTTGATGCTGTGAGGCAATAGCACTTAGGCCTGCACCACCAATCTATGAGATTCCCTCTCGCAACTCATTACAATAACTCAAAGTCAGTTTTCATTGTATGTTTTGGACATTAACTCAACTCAAAATTCTGAGTGTAAAAAGGCAGTGGTGAGTCTGTGACGAAAACTGCACTAAGTGCGACTGAGCTCTATTGATACCACTGTGCTTAGATTCAAACAATATTTTGCCACAGATGGTTTCCCTGAAAGTTAATCAACGTGAGTGGCAGAGGTTAATGTCATAATTGTGAACATAAACTTATGACCTTCAGAAATCTTTTTTTTTCCTTAGATGACTTGTACAATAATTTGATTGCTTGACTTTTTACCCCTTCAGTATCTTCATTTTCATTCCAGTAATATCATTCCATCACTTTCCACAAAAGCTTCCCTTTAATAATAGGGAGACACTCCTAACTCATCACCGCACAATTAGTAGAGCTACTGCTGCTGCTTAAATCCATACTGGTGACATCCTGGGACAACCTGCAATATCACCAAACCCTATAGGCTCTATTATTCATCTTTTCAAATAGTCTATTGTCTATGGGACAGAGTGCATTTATGGGTGTGTCCAAGTCCAATTTGCTATCATAGCAGCAGGAAAATGGTCTCTGCGCCTGGCAAAAAGTGCTTGTGGTGACGGGACTGCGCTGGTTCAGGGGTGTAGGGGTCGGTCTTGGCACATTTTTTCCCCGGCTGCTCTCCCTGCTTCAACACCTCAGGTTAGTACGCTCACTGGCACACATCAACTTACACTGTTTTGGAAGAAGGAATTTAAAAGAAAAAGATTAAGTCAAAGGAAAAGATAGAGATTTAAAATTAAAGAAAAATAAAGGAAAAGAACAGATACGTGGGGACAAACAACAGTTTCTATAGTAACAATTTAAAAATAAAAAGGAGAAGAAAAAACAGAAAAGAGCAGAAAAAAGAAAATATCAACAATTTAAAAATTAATAACGGGAGAAATAGACACAGCTTTGAGGCTGGTGGGAGGTGGGGTCACAGTCTGCCTTTGATGGAATCATTCAAATAAACTTTATTTGTATTGTGCCTAGTCACAGTAAAAGTCATCTCAAGGAGCTAGAATCATCTGGTGGGCTTTCCTCTGGTTGCTCATCCATGCCCCCCCCCCCCCACACACACACATTAACTGCACCCACCACACATGGAGGGGCTGGGTGGTAGGGCAAGGATGGGTCAGAACCAGCATCCATGCCATCCAGGCACTCATACTCCCTGCTTGATCCCCATCATCCTGCCAACCCCACCTCCTCCACCCCCTGTGGTGTCTTTCCTGCTTTGTGCGTTCACTTGCGATATTCCCTTGCGTGTGCGCTGGCAGTGGATGCACGCTCTGTCAGGTTTGGGCTGAGGCACCTGCGCCTACTGTAGCAGGTGGCAGAGTGGCCTCTGGCTGGTATTCTCCACTCCACTTTTGGCTGTGTATTAAAGGGAAGGCCTGTAGAGCTTCTGATTAGATTATTGCAGAGTACACCTGAATAATTAAACCAGCCCCTTTGTGCTTTTCACATATTGGAGACGCCATTTTCCCACTTCCATGATAACAAAACGGACTTGGATATGCCCAGAAGTGCATGCTGCACCTCAGAGAATAGACTGGTGACTAGATCACCGTAATATGGAACATTGACTTGATGTGTCTGCAGCCTTGAAGCTGTAAGAACAAAGGGCACCTTTGTTTAAAAAAAAAAAAGAAAATCCCCAAGATGATAAGAAGAGAAACTGTTATCAACTTGGAACTTGGGAAGGTTGTCTTTTATTTCTGTGACCTTCTGGACAAGCATTAAGTGTTAGCTTAATAATAAAAATCAATCATGTCTGCGGTTAAATAAATAAATAATGTCTGTAGCCTTTACAGCCAAAGTCATCTATCACACTATTTTTTCTTCTTTTTCAGCCTGCAGTGACATTTCAAGTATTACTGCGTTACAGTGCAGAGGAAAGTGCCAATACCAGAACCAGCAGTAGCAGGGGTGAGCCGTCATATGCTGACAAAGCTCTCTTCCACTCCCATGTTTGCTCCAGGGTTAAACAGTTTACAAGTGGGCTGAATTTGGTCTTGATGATGACAAACGCACACACATGCACACGCGCAGGTGGGATGCAGGAAATAAGCGCACAGAAAATCTTACGCACACATACTTCCAACATAAGGCAGCCTGGAAGGGACTGACAAGAAGGAATATAAAATGTTCTGATGTCACATGGTGAGGCATGATGGTGACGGTGGGAAGTTCTGCAGTAAAAGTCAGTGTGGGTTTGAGGCCGTCCCCATCCGTCACGCCACTGTAGTAGAGCAACACAGGGAAAAAGAGTCCATAGACTTCATGGCCAGCAAAACGCTGGCACATTAATGAATGTCTTTTTGATTAAACAAAAAGTAAAGACAAAGAAAGAAGACATCCCAGAATGAATCCCTAAATATTAAAAATGTAAAGTAAGTTATGAGATGCTAAGAGCCATTTCAAATTTAGTCTGGATCACACTGCATTTATTTCTCCTAACAAAAGAAGAACACTGATCTTTGTCACCACACAATTTCAGAGGATTTTGCTACTTCTTGCACTGCAAAATTTTAAGTGGCATTTGTGAATGTACAGTGACTCGATATTGTGTTTGGAAAAGGTTTGCCAATTTTTCCATCTAATGAATGCCAGTTCTCCACGCAGCACAGTTTGAGGAACTGGAACTACAGTGCTTCGAAAAAGTTCCTGATTTCTTATATTTTGCATATTTGTCATGCAAATGTTTCAAATAATCAAATAAATTTTAATGAGACAAAGACAACCTGAGTAAATGCACAATGCAGTTTTTAAACCATGATTTCATTGATTGGGGGGGTAACCTTTTCACATAAGTCGAGGTAGGTTTGGATAGCCTTTTTACTTTAATAAATGAAAGCATAATTCAAAAACTGGATTTTGTATTTACTTGGGTTACGCATCTTTGCTAATTTTAAAATTCATTTGATTATCTGAAACATTTCAGTGTAACAAATATGCAAAAGTATAAGAAATCAGGAAGGGCCAAAGACTTGTTCACATCACCGTAAGTGTTGAGTTTTGACTTGCATCCCTCTTGATGCAATGAAATTTCTCTAGATTCATAGGATGGTTTCATGATATTTTGCACTGTAAGATGCAGATTCCTTCCAATCTTTCTTTGACATACTTTTTTAAACATTTATTTATTTATTTAATTATTTATTAATGGAATGATTGACAAACTTGATATACTGTCATGATTCCTAAAATTAATAACTCATTTGCTGGACACAACACACAGAGGAGAGATTGATAAATTTCACCTGGCAGCAATCAGCTGACTCTTCTGACGAAGGCTGCAGTGTACAGTTGAAACATGTTAAGAAGGTAAAGACATTTCCTTTCTATTTTATTTTTGTCTTTAATAAGAACAAAAGATAAATAATTAAAAGAAGACAAAATGAACCTATTTGACCTATTACATTGAAGGCAAAGTCTTCTTGTGTCAAACGGGTAAACACTAAGGTTTGATCTGGGTTTTTAATCCTGGGACAAAAGAAAACGAGAGGATAGGTGACTGAGATCCACTTGGAGGTGAGTAATAATTGATGACTAATAAGAAATAGTTGTTTCTTTGCATTTTGAGGGTGAGCAGCAGGTAAGGGTTTCCAACATTTTTGTAGGTCAAAGTGGTACAGAGACAATGGTTCCTTGCAGAGTAGTTTAGTTTAGCAGAGTTTCTTACTTGGGGTTTTTTAGGGTCCAGATCCAGATGTTTTCCACACAGAGGGAGCACAGAGAGGAACCGATCCTGGATTGAGGAGATGGGTCAGTATTTTTCAGGAGTGTGTTTGAGCCTTCCATGAATGTGGTTTCTTTCCAGAGGGCAAAATTTTGCACGCTCACATGGATCTAGTACATACTCCCTTCTAATCTTTACTCTTTATAGGTTTAGCCTTTCTTGGATGCTGCTTTTGCACAAAATCCTGAGCTAGCAAAAAAAAAAAAAAAAAAGCCAACATAGCAGTGACTCACCAATCAAGCTTCCTTGAATTCCAAGAATTAATAATAATCCAACAAATCCAGTCCAGTTTCATTGCCAAAGATCCAGTAGATCCATTCGAATAAGCATTGTTGTCCATTCACATGATTACGGGGATAAATTTCCACAAAATCTGCGCATTGAAAAGAACTGGCCGACTTCCTGCATTTCATTCTGTTTATGCGTTATCAAAACTACATTTAGCATGGGGATAGTGCCAGGAACAGAAGCTGAAAAGACACACGTGACTCTCAGGTTTTGACTGACACCTCAATTTTCTTGGTCGGAGCTTCAGTCATGTTTTTAAAGCCTTAAATAGCCATGAGTGTCCACTTACCATCAGAGTACCAGTCCTGAGCCTGTTGATGACTTAAGTATCATGTAGGCAATGAAATTATAAATTTAACAATGGGTCACATGACTTTGTTGGTTACACACACGGCCTTTAAAGCACATTTGTAGGTCGTGCAATTTAAAGGGCAGTGAGTTAAAAGGCTGCCATCTTTACTTGTGCTACACCTTTCAAATTTGTGACAAAATGCCCAAATTTAATCCAAAAGAACCTCTGAGAAGCATTCAAAAGTTCTAGATGTTTCTCCATGTTATGTAACATTTTGGGGCGGTTAAAAACACCTTATTGTACCCTTAGGAAAAACTGCATAATTTTTTGCGGTATTGCTACAAATTTTAAGGTTGCCTTGGTAATTCTTGGTGCTACATTCCTGCTGTGTTTTCGAGCTAATATATCACAGCTATATGTTATTTGTTGGCATACTGTATGTATCTAAAAAAAAGATTTTGTTTGGAGTATGGAGTTGTTCAAGTTAAATATGCAATAATTATCATTAAAAGTTCAGCCATAGCTTTGATTCCTCCAGCGTGACATGCCCAGTAGTGGTGGGCTGATCGATCAAAATATCAATACCAACTTTGGTATCAATATTGATCAATACCAGTGTAATGAGATCAGTACTCTGTGATTGGCTGTACGGTGGCACAGTGGTTTAGCACTGTGGCAGCACAGTTTTACCCTTGGCCGGGGGATCGCGGGGATCATGAGATCGTGGGTTCGATCCCAGCCCCCGACCAACGGTGAGCTGTGTGGAGTTTGCATGTTCTCCCCGTGTTGCGCGGGTTTACTCCGGGATTTCTCCGGTTTCCTCCCGCATACCAAAAACATGTAGGTTTAGGGCGCTCACGCACGCAGCGACCAGCAGCCGGTGGCTTGTCACCAGACTGCAAACCAAGTCTACCTACGGGTACAAATAAGTAACAAAAAAAAATTGTGAGTGCCACTCCCATCACAGCACGGAACAGGAATAGTTTGTGTCTCTTCTTCTTCTTCTTGTGGTTTTACGGCAGTTAGCAACCAGCGTTTAAATGCATTACACAGTCTCCTTACTTCTTCCTCCTCCTTCTTTTGTTTTTATGTCGTACCATCACGTGACTCAGCAGCACCAGATAAACAAGCTAGCATGCAGCAGTTGCCGAACATGAACCTCACAGAGATGGAACAGAAGAATGGCAAAGAGGAAGAGGAGTGCTGTGTGGCTATATTTTCAAATGAAGGGAGACATTTTATTTAATTTTTGTATTGTAGTTTCTGAACACTGTACCTCAACAAAGAATTTATTTTAAGTGTTATTTAAGTGAAAATTTTGTGCAGTTTGTTCATTTAAGCAAAAAATCAATGCATGACAATGTTTGGGGAAAAACTGTTTTGTTACTTTTCTATTGTTTCTGAACAAAAATTTTATTATGATAATAAATTATTTTCTATTTACCTATAGTCTTTGTCCAAATTCTGTCCAGGGTTTTAACAAATTAATAAACCAAAGAAAAAAAAATCACAGAACACTTAAAGGTCATGAAAATTTGCTCAGATTTAATAATTTGATGATGCATCCACCTTATTTATTAAAAACTGTCGGTATTGTACCAGTATTGGCGATTCTGGCCCTGTATTTACTTGGTATCAGCTCGATACCAAATCTTGCAGTATCGCACCAATGCCCAGGCTTCTAGAAATATGGGTGGGATTGAGGATTGACTCAGTGCTGGTTGTGTAAAACTTGACATCATGGCCAGAGCACTCCATGAATGAAAAACAAGGAAGTGAAAAGTGACAAATTTGAAAATAAAATATAATAGTGATGATTTGGGGGTAAAAATATAGTGCTGCCATGATTGCATCGGGTCTAAATAATAATTTGGCATATGTGGAGAACATGAGGTTCATGAGCACACCAGGAGGGGCACAAATGTTGACTCACAGTCCAGCAAAAGACAGTAGTAGCAGCTGGTGTATCCAGCACACTGAGAGCACACAGGGCAAAGCAGCAGCTGGACCGGCCTTACTGCTGTCCTTCGTGGGGATGCTAGCCACTCCCACAGGAGTGCCAGCTTCTGCTTCTCTTCCCAGTGTGCTCTCAGCAGTTTTACTGAACAACAATGGGACAAAAAGGGACACAAAAATTCCAAAAATAATGAAGTAAATCATTTTATTTAAATATTTACTGACAAATGGGCATCACTGACCCACCAGCTGCCACCATATGAGTCCTTCTTCTGTGGAAATGTGGTAATTTTGTCATTAATTCAATTGATTACGGTTTTTGCAAGCTTTTAATAACCGAATATTGCTAAATTTTTAAAAGAATACACTAGGGTGGACCACAGATATTCATAAAAGTGTCCCATTTGGTCCTGTTATAGTGTTGTATGAGTTTATTGATAGTACAGAGAAGAAACTCAGTATTTCAGTTAACTCCATGTCAGAACAAAGCGATATAGATTAGATTAGATTAGATTAGATTAGATTAGATTCAACTTTATTGTCATTACACATTTATGAATACAAGGTAACGAAACACAGTTTAGCATCCAATCAGAAGTGCAAAGGACAGCAGTGCAGTATATACAGTAATTGACAGTATTTGCAATTTAAGCAAATATATGCAGCAGTGCAGAAAGTTAAGAGTACTGTTATGTGCAAATAATGTACAATAAGTTAGATGGGCAGTTATGTACAGGTGAGGATGGTAAGAGATGATGGTAAGAGAGTCAGCGGGGAACTAAGTTCAATAACGTGACAGCTGTTGGAAAGAAACTGTTGCTAAACCTGCTGGTTCTAGTCCGAAGGCTTCTGAAACGCCTTCTGGAGGGGAGAAGCTGGAACAGTCCATGAGCAGGATGGTTGGAGTCCCTAAGAATGCTGCGTGCCCGGCGCAGACATCTTTTCCTGTAGACGTCCTCTATAACTGGAAGTGGAGTCCCTGTGATGCGTTGGGCGGTTTTCACCACCTGCTGCAGCGCCTTATGGTCAGCGACAGAGCAGCTCCTATACCAGACTGTGACACAGTTGGTCAGGGTGCTCTCTATCACGCAGCGGTAGAAGTTGCCCAGGATGTCAGTTGACAGATGGTTCTTCTTCAGTGTCCTCAAGAAGAAGAGGTGCTGATGGGCCTTCTTGATTAGGCTGGTGGTGTTAACTGACCAGGACAGGTCCTCTAAGATGTGGGTCCCCAGGAATTTGAAGCTGGGGACACGTTCAACAGCTATGCCATTGATATGGATGGGGTCATGTGTATGTGTCTCTCCCCTCTCCTTCCTGTAGTCCACTATGAGCTCGTGGTTTTGCTGGTGTTAAGGAGCAGGTTATTGTCAGAGCACCAAGTAGCCAAGTGCTCAACCTCTGCCCTGTAATCTGACTCATCGTTGTCCCTGATGAGTCCAATCACCGTGGTGTCATCTGCGAACTTTATGATGGAATTGGATCCATACATAGGCCTGCAGTCATGGGTGAAGAGGGAGTAGAGGAATGGGCTGAGCACACAGCCCTGTGGTACACCAGTGTTGAGTGTGATGACGGAAGAACGGTTGGGGCCTGACCTAACATGCTGGGGTCTGTTGGTCAGAAAATCCATGATCCAGTTGCAGGTGGAGGTACTGATTCCCAGGTCCCCAAGTTTAGTGATCAACTTGGAGGGGATAACTGTGTTGAATGCTGAGCTGAAGTCAACAAACAGCATTCTTGCGTTGGTGTTCTTGTCATCCAGGTGTGAGAGTATATGGTGCAGCGCTGTAGAAACCGCATCCTCTGTACTCCTGTTGCTCCGGTAGGCAAACTGGTGAGGGTCCAGTGTAGGGGGCAGGCATTTTTTGAGCTGTGCCAAGACCAGTCGCTCAAAGCACTTCATGACTATGGGCGTCAGTGCCACAGGGCGATAGTCATTTAGGCACGATGGTGTTGAATGTTTCGGCACTGGTACTATAGAAGTGGTCTTGAAGCATGCTGGTACCACGGCCTGGGCCAGGGACAGATTGAAGATGTCTGTGAAGACCCCTGCCAGCTGCTCAGCGCATGCCCTCAGCACACGCCCAGGAATGCCGTCAGGGCCAGCAGCCTTACGTACGTTGACATGAGTCAGTGCGTTACGGACGTCGGTGTGGGTGAGTGTGAGGTGGTGGAGGTCGTCAGAGGGTGGGAAATTGATGTTCTTTTCGTTATTGTCCTTGTCGAAACAAGCATAGAAGTCATTTAGCTCATTGAGAAAGGACACAGTCATGGCTATAGGTATGGAGTTGCTGGGCTTATAATCAGAGATAGCTTGAATGCCCTGCCACATGCGTCGGGGGTCAGAGTCCCCAAAATGTTCCTCCACCGTCAGTTTGTAGCTGTGCTTGGCCTTCTTGATGCCCCTCTTCAGATCTGCCTTGGATGAACTGTAGGCCTGTGCGTCACCAGATCTAAAGGCATTGTTACGTGCCTTTAGCAGAAGCCACACTTCTCTGTTCATCCACGGCTTCAGATTTGGGTACATGGTGATCTGTCTTTCCGTGGTGACACTGTCAATAGTGGTGTTGATATGGTCCAGGACTGAGTGGGTGTAAGAGTCGATGTTTATGTGGGAGCCACAGGTAGCCTGAGAGGTGAACATACTCCAGTCTGTGTTCCTAAACTTTTCCTAGAATACAGAGTCAACCCCCTCTGGCCACACTTTGATGGTCCTCACTGATGGCTTCACCCAGTTAATGAGCGGTACATACTTCGGGGTAAGGAACAAAGATAAGTGATCAGACTGACCTAGGTGGGGGAGGGGAGTTGCTGTGTAGGCTCCCACAATATTGGTGTAAACATGGTCCAATGTTTTGTCCCCTCTTGTGTGACAGGAGACATGCTGGTAGAATTTAGGAAGCACTGTCTTGAAGTTAGAGTGGTTAAAATCACCCGCCACAATAAATGCTGCCTCTGGGTGTGCAGTTTGTTGTTTGCTAATAGCTGCATGCAGTTCTTTCATAGCAAGCTTAGCATTAGCATCCGGAGAAATGTAAGCAGCTGTTATGATGGTACAAGTGAACTCGCGTGGCAGATAGAAAGGTCTACATTTAACCATGAGAAACTCCAGGTTAGCTGATCAGTGTCTCTCAACAGTGACAGAGTTCGTGCACCAAGCCTTGTTAATATAAATGCACACTCCCCCTCCTCTGGTCTTACTGGAGTCATCTGCTGCTCTGTCTGCCCGGAGCGTGTGTAGGCCGGCTAGCTCAATAGCATTGTCGGGTATTCCACTGTGTAGCCATATTTCCGAGAAAATCATGATATTGCAGTTCATAAGTCTCTTATTGTTGGTGATCCGAAGCCGTAGCTCATTCATTTTGTTTGCCAGTGACTGTACATTAGCGAGGTAAATACTGGGTAGAGAAAGCCAGTGCAGTGTTAGCTTTAGCTTAGCTTTTAGCCCACGGTGCTTCCCCCGCCTTTGTTTACGGTCTCTACGCCACCTGCGAGCACTTCCAGTCGGCCGGGAAGCTTGCTGAGCGTCGGGTGTTCTCCGGAGCTCAGGGATGAGACGTAGGTTGCTGATAAAAAGATCGTTATCGTTATTTTGTAATCCAAAACTAAAATATTTAAAATGGTGAATGAACATGGCAACATGGCAAAGGTTGACTCCTCACTATGGAACATCAGACAGTTGTTACTTTCGACAAACGTTGTCCAATTTTCACCAAATTGTCAATGATGGATATTAGGCCAATCCTGCACACTCCTATAGGAAAATAAATAAAAGTTATAGCGCCATCTGGGCGTAAACTTTCCTTTCCCCATTCTATTATGCTGACCACCATGCTAGAAGGCAGAAAGTACCAAGTTTTTATATGGTCTTTGGTATGACCCGGCTGGGGAGTGAACCCACAATCTCCCGGCTGTGGGGCGGATGGTCTACCACTAGACAACCACTCCAGTTATGCAGAGAGCTACCAGAAGACTGACCCCCGACTGTTGCTTTCAATACTTGCAGTAGCTGTGTGGCCTAGGGTCAGTGAAACAGACATAGGCGCCTCCCCATACACCACATGGTGTCCCACATGCTGTGGAAGGGGTGAATGAATAACTCCCATTGCCCAAGGTGCAAGCTACAATACTATTATGGACATAAGTCATAAAAGATTTAAGTTTATAATTTCTTACTTCACTTCACGTCAAGCCTCTATGTCCGATCTTTATAGCAAGGGTAGTACATGTAGTGAATCCCCGTGCACTTTTACGCAACGCACGGAGGAGGAGAGACAGATTCAAATGCAGAGTTACACCACAGACAAAATTACTGACAAAAAGTCCCAAGAATTGTGCAGACAAACAAAAATATAAAGATGAAAACTTACATTTGACACAACGTAACGTGTTGCAAGCAGACCATGGTGTAATATGGCAGAGCAAAAACACAAGGGCAGGCCATGGCACAATGTGGCAGACAGAGACAATGATCCAGCAATGAAACAAAGAACATCAGCTGGCTAAATACAAAAACAGATGAACCAATGATTGTTAGCACTTGAGCGCGGAAGCTGGGCAGTAATTACAGGACAGAAAACAGCTGAGTGTCAAGAGAGAAAGAGCAGGTGTGGTCTTGCTGACAGACTGACAGGCAAAGCCTGCACCAAGTGCAGACTTCCACGTGCTGCCTGACAACCTGTCAGCCAGAACCCAAAACAATACAACAACATGGAAATGATACAAAATAACACATGGCCTGACAAAGGCAAACAAGACCATACACAAATAATAAAATAGGACACACAAAGGAGAGTCATGGAACTGAGCCAGGAGGACAAACTGGCCCAATTAATGACAGAGCCCCCCTTGCAAGGGGTGGATTCTAGACACCCGATGTACCATCAAAAGAAAAAAAGAGAAAACCTGCCCTCCCTCCCCCCCCAGCAGGAACAACAACCATGAAACCAGGACAGGAGCAAAAAACACCCCGCTCAGGCCCCACAACAGAAATACACAAAATATACCCCTCCACACCCCCACAAAACACAGAATTAACCCCCACAAACTCCACAGAACACAGAATTGACCCCCACAACACATTGAATAAGACCCCCCAGACCAAAGACTTTAAGAGTTCTGGTGGCCGACAAAAGTCCCAGGCCCGGTGGGTGATGAGGTGAGACCGGTCGGGTGGCCTGCCAAACTCCCAAACCAACCAGACCGCCAGGTGGAATGAGTTGAATGACCCGCCGGGTAAAATGAGCCACCCAACCCAGTGGCTCAGTCAATCGGACGGACGGCCTGAGTTCTTCAGCCACCACGACCAGAGGGGAGATCCAGGATGTGGTTCCTCCACCGGAAGGCCTAAGGGAAAAAAGCAGGGCCGGAGTGGGGGGACCACCCTGATGTCCAGTGGCAAGGGAAGGGGGACCCCAAAGATGCTGGGTGAACAAGAGGAGGGGACCCCAACAAGGTTTAGCTGAGGAGAGGAGGGGCCCATGACAGTGCCCGGCAGCGGAAGAAGGGACGCCCCGAAGGCCTCTGGAAGGGAAGAGAAGGCCTTGGCATCCTCAGGCCGGCTGGCAGCACCCTCAGTGGTCCCAGCTTGGGATTCAGCTGCACCCTTGGTGGTCCTGGCTTTGGACTCGGCTGCACCCTTGGTGGTCCTGGCTTGGGACTCTGCTGCACACGCTGTGGCTCTGGGCTGGAGCTCTGCTGCAACTGTGCTGACTCTGGGTTGGAGCGTAGCCGCACCCGTGGTGGTCCCGGTCTGACACATAGCAGCACTCCCGGGGACCTCCACAGCAAGGGAAGCCGGGCTCAAAGCGACCTTGAGGGGGCGAACCTGGATCTTCGGCTGCTTCTGGTGGTGTAGACCGCTCCCCGGTGACCCTGTAAGGGAACTCAGAGACAGTGGAGAGAGAGACAAGGTCAGGGTCACCGGCAGCGGCAGAGCCCGGTGAGGGGAGCTCGGATGCAGCGGCGGGTAGTCCCTGGCTCTCCTCACTAAGAGTAAGGCAAGATGGCTTCAAAACAGGCAGGAGAGAAACTAAGGAGTGTACTTGCCTGAACTCGGGTTCCACCGCCATCTAGGACTCCAACAATCAAGGAAGTGATGGCTCATCAGGCTGTGGAGGCACTGCACTCACGGAGGTCCCGGGTTGGGACGGAACCCCCGTGTTGACCTCAACCGGGGAAGCTGGGCTTTCGTCATCTTCAGTGGATTGGACCGGAGCTACGGAGACCCCTGGCGATGATGGAGCCTCTCCGGCGACCCTAGAAGAGGACTCAGGAGTGAGAGGAGAGGCAAAGTGGTTAGGGTCACCGGCAGCAGCAGAGTCCAGCGAGGTGAGTTCAGATGTAGCTGGCAGCTGCACCCGACTCTCTTCACCAAGAGCCAGGCAAGACTTCTCCAACTCTAAAGTGAGAGAAACAAATGAGAGCTCTTTCCTGGACTCAGATTCCACCGCCGTCCAAGACTCTGTCGATCCCAACAACAACGTCTTGGGCCCGGCCTCCAGGATGTCCAGCTTGTTGGGTGACTCTGCTACAGCGGCCTCCACAGTAGGCCTGATTATGGTCGCAGTCACGAGCCCTCCAGGCAATGTCTCCCATGCTGGTAGCTCATGTGGTGTTGCGGCGGGGGGCTGCCTAACCACCGACCCCGGGACAGGATCTTCCATGGCCTCTGGCTCCTTCTCCCTCTGGCGGCTTGGTTCAGGGGCCAATGAATTCTCAGGAGCACACAGAGAGGACATGGAGGGAACTGGTGACAGGTTAAGACATGCCGCTGGTGGAGAGAACTCAGGGGACAGCTGAGCCTGAGTCTCATGACCAGGGAACAGGAAAAATTGTTCATCCATAATGGGAATTAAATGAGAAAGAACTTGCCTGTTCTCCTGGTTCTTGATGTCTACAGTAGCATCTGGAGCGCTTGCATTCTCCCCCGTGTCCGTGGCAGGCCAGGGCTCCTCTGTATGTAGCGGAGCAGCATTCCAATCGGGCCCTGAGGGAGATGAACCTGGGAAGAAAACTGTCCTCCCCAGCGTGGCGAATGTAAAAGCTGAGGAGGAGGTGGCTGCTGGAGGGGAAAATGGCTGCGCGGCGGAACTCTCCTCCTCCTGTGAAAGAGGGATAGCTGGCGTGGAGGTGTTGAAATTCTTCTGGCGGGACCTCTGGGATCGATGACGACGAGACGGTGAAGATGGCTCAACGGTGTGAGTGCACTCAACCTCAGGCGTGGGCTCCGACTCACTCAGAGAAGGCTCCTCCATCATCCGGAGACCTCCTTCCAGAATCGGCGGTGACTAGGGGAAAACAGGAGAGACAGACGGACAAGTGGGAGCAGCAGCTGACAGTTCATCAGGAATCAGGCAAGCAGTTTCAGGTGAGAGTAAGAATGATTGAATGAGAACTTGCCTGAATTCCTGGGAAGTGATGCCGTCATCTGTCATCCTGGGATCGAAGAGGTGTGGAGGCTTCGCGGTCGAAGCACGCTCGACTTCGGGCTGAGGCTTCGGTTCCCTCGGAAAATACTCCTCCAACTCCCAGGCCAACTCCAGAAGGAGTCACGGCTTTGACTCCAGGAGGAGCTCTGTCTCCGCCAGTAGAACCAGTTTGCGCTCCTCCAGCTCCTTTGTGGACAGAGCGGGCCACGGCTTGAGAAAAGGAAGCGGAGCTGTCGTTGGAGAGGCTGGAGGCTTCTCACAGTGAGGGCGCTTCCTCTTTGCTGAAGACGGTTCAGGCACCAGACAAACCCCCACCATCAGCTCATCGCTTGGCAGCGAGTAGAAGGAGTGGAGAAGCTCCGTAGCATCCGAGGATGAAGGCGGAGTAGTCACGGGGGGCTCGAATGCCAAAAGCTCCTCACCCGGCCCCTCATATTGCAGGGAGAAAATGGAGCTGAGAATTTCAGTTGCCTCTGGATGGTTCCAAAGGCTGGGATCCCTGTCCATTATTTTCGCTGCTGCATCCCGAGCCCGTCAAACTGTCTCAGGGGAACAGGGCTCCAGTGTTCACGAAAGAATGTCTTCCAGGATGCACAGCGCACACAACTCTCTATCCTCAAGATCAGCCATAGCGCTTGAAACTCAGGTGGGTGGAAAAAAGCACAAAAAATGAAAAACAGAGCCCAGGTGTAACCCGCTGAATTCGTATCTGGCTAGATTATTCTGTTGCTTTTATGCAGCGCACGGAAGAAAAGAGACTGATTCAGATGCAGAGTTACACCACAGAAAAAAAATTAATGACATAAAGTCCCAAGAATTGTGCTGACGTACAAAAATATAAAGATGAAAACTTACATTTGACATGACATAACGTGTTGCAAGCAGACCACGGCGTAACATTGCAGAGCTAAAACACAAGTGCAGGCCACGGCGTAACGTGGCAGACAGAGACAATAATCCATCAATGAAACAAAGAACATCAGCTGGCTAAATACAAAAACAGATGAACCAATGATTGTTAGCACCTGAGCGCGGGAGCTGGGCAGTAATCACAGGACAGGGAACAGCTGAGTGTCAAGAGAGAAAGAGAAGGTGTGTCTTGCTGGCAGACTGACAGGCAAAGCCCACACCAAGTGCAGACTTCCACGTGCTGCCTGACAACCTGTCAGCCAGAACCCAAAACAACACAACAACATGGAAATGATACAAAATAACACGACCTGACAAAGGCAAACAAGACCATACACAAATAATAAAATAGGATTCGCAAAGGAGAGTCATGGAACTGAACCAGGAGGACAAACTGGGGTCATGACAGTACATAGTGAATATATAGGCAACATGAAATTCCTATGCACAGTACTTTTATTTGCGTATTTTGCTTTCAGGCTATAAGTGTTCACATACCTGTGGATACACAAAGGGTGGCACGCATACCTGCTGTAACATAGCATTTTTATATTTTCAGAATATTTATTGACTTCTTTGAACATAACACTTCTTCAGCCATTACAACATCAATAAATCTAGATACATACTGTAAATGGTATATGATAAAGTACAATGAAAATGAAATAATAACTGCAAAAGAGTTAATGCATGACTTAGGTACACAAGTGACAAAATTGAATTATGTTGCATAGTATGGATCATCAGATGCATATAGAAGCAGCAGACAAATAAGTTTGCTAACAAACAAATAAGAGAATAACAGAATTCTTATCCTCAATTTCTGCTGACTGTTTGCGGTCCATTATGGCTGTGATCTGGTCTTCACAGCAAATACTTCTCATTCTAGTCCGTGTTCTACTCCCCACCTGATCCAGTTCATTGCAGAACAGTTCCAGCTCTCTGTAACACATCACTTAAAATGTTCAACAAGTTTATTTTTATTATATCGTTGATGCATCCAGCCTGCCAGTGCAGGTAAAGTCAAAGGTAAAAAAAAGTAAAATGAGCAATTGTGTTTTATTTTCTAACTTACAGAAAAAAGCTCACCAAAATCCCAAGACAAAATATCATCACTTAGAGAATATACAGTGAGGAAAATAAGTATTGAACCTGTCAACATTTTTCTCATTAAACATATTTCTGATGGGGCCATTGACCTGAGATTTTAACCAGATATCAGTAACATACCAAGTATTCCATACATACAAAAAAATCAAGGCACCTGTGTTCACAAAATAAGTTATATTTAAAAAAGTGGAATGACACAGGGAATAAGTATTGAACAGATGAAGAAGAAGCTGTGCAAAAAGGCATAGAAAGCCAGAAACCAGCTGATATCCATCAGAATTTAGGAAGCCATCCCATCCCTTATCAGTGCAAATTAGTTTCAGCTGGTTATGTCCTGACTGATAGCCTTTAAAGAGGTCTGTGAATATCAGATTGCCACACCACAAAGAACTCATGATGGATAGAAGCAAAGAGCTCTTTCTAGACCTTCATAACCTTCTTGTTGCAAAACATACTGATGGCATTGGTTACAGGCACATTTCTAAACTGCTGAATGTTCCAGTGAGCACTGTTGGAGCCATCATTCGGAAGTTGAAAGAAAATCATTTTACCATAAACCAGCCACGACCAGGAGCTTCTTGCAAGATTTCTGACAAAGGAGTCAAAATAATTATCAGAAGATTTATCCAATAGCCAAAGACCACTCGGGGAGAGTTCCAGAAAGACCTGGGGCTTCATGTGTAAATGGTGCACATGCACAAAAACATGGCTTATGCTGATTTTCATGCACACAGTGGGATGTATAAAAACAAACGTGACACGAGAATCTGCAGGCTGACCTGCAAAGTTTCCACCTGCAATGAAAATTTGTGGGCTCTCCGCAAAATTCTATGTGACTCTATCAGGTGGGTCTGTTAAACTACAAAACAGCAGAAACTCACAAAATGTGTTAAAATAATGTTTCTACTTCAATTAAAATGATCTGTCTTTGAATTACACATCCTTGCTCATTAAGTTTCCATTTGTTGTTATGGCAATATATGTATGTTTGTATGTATGTATGTATGTATATGTGTGTGTATGTGTATATGAGCAAGCAGGTATATACAGTAGGTATATTAATTAGTTAAGGATGGGACAGGAAAAGATAAGCTTTTGGCTTCAATCCTGTTTCTTTTCGGACTGCATTTGGATTTTTTATTTTTATTCTTCTTTTTGTGTTGTCTTGTCTGAAATAAATAGTATCAATCATTCAGTCAATCAATCAGTCAATCAATTAGTGGTTGAAATGCGATGATCTGGTGTGCGTGCACCTCCTCCCCTCCTGTGTGCTATCCCTCTGCCTGTTTCCTGCCTCTTGAACTCATCAGCATACCTGCGTAATCAGACACACCTGCTGCTTCCTCGTTCTCCAGCATATACAAGAGCCATGAATGCTGTGAATGCTCCCTCACTAGACTGGTGGGTATTGCTGCCTCAGCTAAGGCTTGATTATTTTTCCATGTTTAAGTGTGACTGTTTGCTGACCGAATGTTTCCTTCTCCTCTCAGGTTGCTGCCATTGTAGTGGTGTGTCTCTCCAGGACTGCGCACGCTTGCCTGCCCTTCACCATCTCGTCTGGTCGACACCTGCTCTCCACCACCTCTTCTGGTCTACTCCTCCTGTTAACCATCCCGCCTGGTTCTCCTCCTCTTCACCTGGTCAGCCTACAGCTCTCTTTCCCCCTTTATACGCTGGGTCTCACAGCCGTGTCCTCTGCTCAGCTCGTAAGTCCTCTCAGCCCTTAATTTGTCAGCTCATTTCCTCATCTTCCACAATTAACCTTTTCCTCTCTTCTCGCTCCACAGGCTGTGTGTCACTGTTCTTACTGAAAAATTACAAACTATCACCCAACAATTGGCTACCGTTACGGATCATCTGTGCCATCTGTCTCATCTAGCTTCTTCTCCTTCCCTGCTGAGTTGGCCATTTCTACTATCCGCAAGATCACTTCCATCCCTTCTCATATCCCGTACGAGGGGGGTGGGGTGGGGGGATAAAGGGGTTTTTGCTTCCCTGTCAGCTATATTTTCAGCAGGTGATGGGGGAGTAGCCGGACAATGCGTCAAAAATAAATTTTATGACGTTTTTGCTAAGAGACCAGGTGCTTAGTTGGGCCCAGTCCATACTGAGCGGCCTGGAAGGGTCCCAATACTCTTTTGAATGGTTTGTTTGGGAGTTTTCTCGGCTGTTTAATTATGCAGAGAGTGAGGGGAACATTTCTAGTAAACTTGTGGTGCTTTGGCAGGGACACCGGTCGGTCGCCCATTTCTCCGTCGAGTTCCGGGTTGTCGCGGTGGACTCCGGTGGGAATGACGTTCCCACCGCGGCGCCTTCCTCTGGAGCCTCAATTCAAACCTCCGTGATGACCTGGCAATCTGTGCTAACCCTTCCTGTCTGGATGAGCTAATCGAGCAGGATATTAACTTAGATAATCAGTACTTCAAGCAAGCTAAGGAGCAGAAGGCCATTGCATTAGCCTCCACGTCGCGGCCGTCTCCAGCGGATCCCCGTTCCGGAGAATCAGCGTCTCCTCCGGAGTCAATGGTCTTGGGCAAGGCTCATTTGTCTCCGGAGGAACGTGAGCGTCGTAGGAGGGTGGGGGTCTGCATGTACTGCAGTTCTAAAGAACACATGCTGTTTACCTGCCCTGTTCGGCCAAAAGTTCCAGCCCCGGGTCTAGCGGCTGGACTATCTACTAATCCCCCCAGTAATCTCTCTTTGCAAGCCCTTATCAAATTACTGGGGGCTGAACTTAAAATCTCTGACCTTGTTGAATCAGGAGCAGAGCAAAATTTCATTTCGAGAGGGGTGGTGAAAAAACTGAAAATTCCTACAAAGGCCCTTCGACTCCATTGAACATTACATCTCTTTCCGGTTGCGTATTAGCAACGGTTATGCATTAAACCAAACCTGTGCCTGTTTTATTATCTGATAATCATCCCGAGATCCTGTCACTTTTTGTTCTTCCCAGTTCATCCACTCCTGTGGTTTTGGGTTACCCGTGGCTCCATCAACATAACCCAATTATTAATTGGGCCCAAAATTCTATTTCCTCTGGGGGTCCATTTTGTTTGTCATCTTGTCTCCTATAGGAGGAAATAGATGGAATATTAATAAATAATAATATGATCAGGTATGAATTATTTAATTTATATTGATGTATTGGAATCTGAGATCAAATCTCATTTCATATACACCAGAAAAGTTAATAACACTCGTAAGGGGCACCAGCTTCTATCTTTAAGAAGCAATTTAATCTTTAATTTCACTTTATACCTGTTTAATCACTCAAATTAATCAATAATCAGTCTCAAAAATTTTCCGTGAATTCGATACCTGTGTTTGAACAGACTCAGAATGAAATAAATTCTCAACAACTTCTCTCATTTTCAGACATTTATTAAATGAAATGATTAACAGACATTGCAGTAATTTCATTAATCATAAAATCAATCTTGTAAATGATAGATTAACAATATTAATATTTTCGGAACCAGGGTTAACTGAGAAACCAATTTCTATCAGTTTGTGTTAACAGATTATGGAAACAACGCAAATTTATGGAGAAAGTTTACTAATTATATGAAAAAGTCCTGGATTAATCTTAAGAAAATAAAAACAGAATTTTAATAAAAAGAAGAGTTATGTTAAGGGCTTCTTAATTTGCATCTGTTTAGATACACAAATTATTACCGAACCTCAGACTTTTAATTCAGCAGATGAATTAAAAGTTTGCAGCTCACGTGATCCTCGGTGATGACGGTTCTGTCGTCGCCCTCAGCCCAAGATTTCGTTGACGTTAATATCTGCCCACAGACATTTTCAGGGTCCACATTTCGACCTTTAAATTCAAGCGGTCGAAGCGGCTGGATTCTGGGCGGTGACCCACAGTTGAAACTGGGTTTGGAGCCAGATGATGACGCTTCTTCAGTGCGTTGATTCCTCAGCTGCACGAGTCTCCAGAGGTCTTCGATAATAATTAGATCTAATCAGATCTCAAATTAAAAAAAAAAAAAAAAAAAAAAACTTTCGGACTTTAGATAAAAAATTATAGCTTCTGGTGGGTGCTTGGTCAAGAAAAATATAAAAATAAAGTCAAGATTAAAGTTTACATTAAAATTAAACAAACAGTGGTTTTACAGAAAGTTTAACAAAGAAAAATAGATAAGTAAAAATTGGAGTTTAACTCCAATTAAGAATTGAGCTCAAAGAAATAGGAATTCCTAGGTATTTAAGAGAACAAGAAAAAGGCACTAAAAATACAGAGTTACATAAACGAATTACGAGTTATCTGCTCTGTGTTCAGAAAAGCGACACGTGGTCGAGTCTTTGTTCAGACGGTCCTTTGTTCTTCCTTGCTGTGTGTAGACAATAGACTTCAAAGAGAAAAAGATCGGTGGGGAAGGGCGAGCCGAAAGAGAAGAGAGCCGATCCGTGAAGAGAGCCAAAAGGGAAGAGAGGAAAAGAGAGCAAAGCAGGGGTCCCTCTCCTTTATATAAGCTCTGTTGAGCTTCGCGGGCTTCCGGCCTGACCGGAATCTCAGCCAATGAGCGTCCTTCGTGGGCGGGCTCGATGAACTTTTAGTCCAATGAACAAACAGTCTATTGTTTGGAGTTCTTTGGGATGAAGAGCTGTCATGCAGAGGTTGGCTGCTGGAGTCACATGGTTTTAGAGGCAAAACTTTGATACATACTGGAAGTTAATATTTCCCTTTATGTATTCAACTAAGATAACTTTAGTGATTAGTATAAATTATAAGCAATGCTTCTAAATCAACATGCAGGAATAAACATTCATTTAAACATTAACATGCATATATATAAAAACCACAGATTAATGCATTTCCCATGTATTATTGATTTTCCACATTAAAGACATCAGAGTCCATTTGCCTTTCATAGTCGTAAAAAGAAGAAGGTTTAGAATTTAGTTTGTAATAATGTACTTTGAAATTCACTGGTTAAATCCAGCCTGTTCCAGATTTTAAGGAAATTTTATTGAGCTGTGGATCAATGTTTTGGCCAGGTCTGTTGCATGTTTATGGGGGCAATAAAAGTGAAGCCGGACATTGGGGAATTTCCTTAGGCTGGTTTTAACAAAAAAAAAAGGGGGGGATTTCAGCTGTGGCCTGGAGGAAGAAAATCCATTTTTTTGTCTTACTCCTGGGTGAAACAAAAATGTCTTTAAGGAGAAGAATAATTATTGCTGAGATGATGCTACACTCCGTTCAGTTGCATGTTCGCCTAACGTTCCCTATCTCCTCCCTTCTGGCCAAGTCGCCTGACCTCAGCCTCATGCCCAAGGTCTATCATGATCTGGGGGAGGTCTTTAGCAAGACAAGGGCCCTTTCGTTACCACCTCATTGGTCCTATGACTGTGCTATTGACCACCTCTCTGGCACGCGCCTGCCATCCAGTCGGCTCTATATTCTATCCGGGCCGGAGAGGGAGGTGATGGAGAGCTACATTAAAGACTCTTTGAGCTCTTGTATTATTCATCCCTCTTCTGCTCCTCTCGGTGTTTTTTTTTTTTTTTTTTTTTTTTTTTGTGGGGAAAAAAAGACGGGTCCTTACAACCTTGCATTGATTACAATGAATTGAACGCCATCACCCTTAAAGACAGATACCCTCTTCTGCTCATTAACTCAGCTTTCGAAGTCCTGCAGCGTGCATGCGTTTTCACCAAACTCGACCTCCAGAAAGCATATCATTTGGCTTGTATGCGGTAGGGTGATGAATGGAAAACGGCTTTTAAAACTCACCTTGGGCAGGTTGAATATCTCGTGATGCCATTTGGGCTCACCAACGTCCCCACCGTCTTTAAGCACCTGATTAATGATGTTCTCCGGGACATGGTTAATAAGTTTGTTTTTGTTTATTTGGATGACATCCTTATTATTTCCCACACACTGGAAGAGCACACAGTCAATGTCCGGGCAGTGTTATAACATCTGCTCGAGAATCAGCTGTACGTCAAGGCTGAAAAGTGTTAGTTTTCATCTCACTCCACTTCTTTCCTTGGGTTCATTGCTGCTGAGGGCAAATTAAGGGCCTACGACCCAGAGAATGTCAACGCTGTCCTTGTTTGGCCAACACCACAGACCAGAAAGCAGCTCCAGCGCATCCTGGGCTTTGCAAATTTTTACCCCCACTTCATCCATAATTACAGTAAAGATGCCCAGTCTTTGACCCAACTGACCTTGACTAAGGTCTCATTCAATTGGTCTGAAGTGGCAGAACAGGACTTTGCTCAGCTCAAGGCTATTTTTTTCCAAGATGCCCATCCTGGCTCAGGTTGACTGCCAATCACATTTTGTGGTTGAGGTGGATGCATCTGATTCGTGGGTGGGTGCCGTTCTCTCTCAGCGCTCCGTCTCTGACCAGAAATTACATCCCTGTGCATATTTCTCTCGGTGGCTGACCCCTGCTGAGAGGAACTATGAAGTCGGAGATCGCGAGCTCCTGGCCATCAAGTTAGGAGGAGTGGAGACAGTGGCTAGAGGGAGCCATTCGTCCTATCACTGTCTGGACAGATCGTAAAAATTTGGAGTATTAGAGATCTGCAAGGAGGCTAAATTCTAGAAAGGCCCATTGGGACCTGTGTTTTCTTAGGTTCAAGCTTTCCATCACCTACCACCCTGGCTCCCTCAATGTCAAACCTGATGCCCCCTTCTTGCCAGTTCTCCACCAATCACTCTCCCTCCTCTGACACCCCCCCCCCCCCCGCCGAAACTATTCTGCCGTCTTCCTTCATTTTCCTCTCTTGGGAAATCGAGTAGAGGGTCCGGCAGGCCCAGTCATCTGAACCCATCCCTGGGGAAGGCCTGGCCACTCGTTTGTATGTTCCCTCTGGACTCCTCAGTGATGTCATCCAGTGGGGGAACACTTGCTTTTTCGCATGTCACTAAGGTATCTCTCAGGCTGTGGAGTTACTGTAAATGGGTATTTTGGTTGCCAAAACTCCGTACCAATGTTCGGGACTTTGTTAAAGCCTGTCAAGTTTGTGCCACCAATAAATCTAATGTCTCACCTCCAGCCGGCCTCCTTCAACCCCTGCCTGTTCCCAGTTGCCCCTGGTCTCATGTGGCTTTGGATTTCATTACGGGTCTACCTGCATCCCAAGGTAACACTGTCATGCTTACCATTGTTGATTGTTTTTCAAAAATCCATTCATCTTGTTCCCCTGTCCACATTACTCTTGGCCACAGAGACAGCCAATCTTCTCACTTCCCACATCATCCACCTCCATGGCTTTGAATTGACATTGTTTCTTACCGGGGTTTCCAGTTCATGTCCCAGGTGTGGAAGGCCTTCTGTCGCTCCCTTGGTACCACCGTCAGCCTTACGTCTGGATACCACCCACAGAGTAATGGTCAGGTTGAGTGTGCTAATCAGTCCCTTGAGGCCGCCCTGCAGTGTGGGGCGTCCTGCATCCCAACTACCTTGAGCTCTCATTTAACCTGGGTGGAGTATGCCATGAACTCTGCCATCTCTTCTGCCACCAGTTTGACACCTTTTGAGATCTCTGTGGGGTATATGCTGCCACTTCTTCTTCTCTTCCCATGGTGGAGAGGGGGACAGCAGTGTCGTCTGTTGAAGCCCGTTCTCACTGCTGCCACCGGATCTGGAGATCGACCCGGGCTGCCCTCCTCAACTCAGCAGAGTGGAACCATCTGTACGCGGATCGCAGATGCCCACCAGCTCCCAAGTACTCTGTAGGGCAGACGGTGTGGTTGTCTGCGGAACAGGTGCCTCTGAAGTCTGAATCCCAGAAATTATCTCCACGCTTTTTGGGTTCATATTCCATCGCCGAAATCATCAACGGCATTATTGTCCGACTCGATCTCCCTCCAGCACTCCACATCCACCCAACTTTCCATTTTTCCCGGATTAAGTCTGTCTCCGTCAGCCCCCACTGTCCTCCTACGAAGCCTCCTCCACCTCCTTGGGTCCTCGACGGCCAGGTTACCTAAACCATCCAGAGGATTTTGGATGTTGTCAGGTTCAGGGCTTGAAATATCTCGTCCACTGGGAGGGTCTGGACCAGAGGAGAGGTTCTGGATTCCCGGATCATTTTTCCATGAAAAGGACATGGTTTGAGCTTTCCATCGTGCACATCCTGATACGCCTGATGGGTGGCCAGGAGGCGCACCTTGAGAGGGGGTCACTGTGATGATCTGGTGAGCGTGCTCCCCCTCCCCTCCTGTGTACTTTCCCTTGCCTTTTTCCCACCTCTGCAGCTCATCAGCGCACCTGCGTAATCAGACACACCTGCTGTTTCCTCGTTCTCCAGCGTATAAAAGAGCCAGTCTGTGAATGCTCCCTCAGTGGACTGTTGGGTATTGCTGCCTCAGCTAAGGCTTGATTATTTATCCATGTTTAAGTGTGACTGTTTGCTGACCGAGTGTTTCCTTTTCTTCTCACGTTGCTGCCATCGTTGTGGTGTGTCTCTCTGGGACTGTGCATGCTCGCCTTCCCTTCACCATCTCATCTGGTCGACACCTGCTCTTCACCATCTCATCTGGTCTACTCCTCCTGTCAACCATCCCGCTTGGTTCTCCTCCACTTCACCTGGTCAGCCTACAGCTCCCTTTTCCCCTTTACACGCCAGCTCATTTCCTCATCTTGCCCAATTAACCTTCTTCTCCTCTCTTGTCTCTCCACAGGCTGTGTGTGCTTCCACCGTGCCCTCCGTTTTTTTGTCTCCAAATTATTTTGTGGTGTATTTTGGGTTGGGGTTTTTGTGTAATAAATTTTGTGTTACTTTTATTCTGTGTCTGAGTATTCTTCCGGAGTTGTTTGCACTGCATTTGAGCCACAGGCTGGTGAATTATGACATGAAAAACATGATTATTATTATTACATGATTTATCTCCACAACTTGGCTTATTGAGCAGAGTGAAACCTCGATGAATAATAACTAATTTCCCTCTTATATAACCTGCCTCATTCATGTTCCAAAACCAGCACGACTGGAAACTGGATCCCATCTCTTTAAATGTGACATAGAGATAAAAATAAATAAATACATAAATTCCAAGAAAATATATAAATGACTCACGAGGCAATGCGCACAGATCCATCTCTCCTGGGAGGAATTCTCTTCAGCAAAATGCCCTCTAATCGAGCCCCAGGTCCAGTGCAATATATGCTGAGGCATCAGGATTGTAGAACCCTGCAGGTGAACCTCGGTAACTGTAGTGGTGACATCCTGCAGCTGTGTTGGAATGAAGAGATGTTTCCATAGTCTGAAATATCTCTGTTGGGAGATTACACTCTAGAAATAAAAGTCTTCTTCCTGGCTGTCATGTGTAATTTGGATTCTGACACAGATTTGGTTTGTAACTCTAAATTCAGCTGTAAGATTGCGAGTGGTATTCAGTGGTGTTTATTTGTTGTACTTATTTATCACATCTGTCTGTGCGGATTACCGAGGGCTTCCTTTCACAGCAGTGAAACAGCTGACCATCCATCCATCCATCCATCCATCCATCCATCCATCCATCCATCCATCCATCTTCTTCCGCTTAATCCTTTTCGGGTCGCGTGGGGGCTGGAGCCTATCCCAGCATCTTTGGGCGAGAGGCAGGGTACACCCTGGACAGATCGCCAGTCCATCGCAGGGCCAACACAGAGAGACAGACAACCATTCACTCTCACAGTCATACCTAAGGACAATTTAGAATCCCCAGTTTGATGCAACTTGCATGTTTTTGGCATGTGGGGGGAAATCGCAGAAACCCTGGAGTAAACCCACGCAGACACGGGAAGAACATGTAAACTCCACACCAGTCACACTGTAATATAGTGATCCATCTATAGACTTTAACTTTAATGCCATTTTATTTTATTTCAGTCTTAGCCATCTGCACTAACTGAGGTGCAGGTACAAGCTGATGCTTCAGGTTCCACCATTTCTGTTTGAAATATGTTGTCCTTTTGTCTTTCATTTTCTTTTTGTCATGTTATGATTTCGTATGATTGTAACATGGTCCACTCAGTAAACAAGTTTATTGTTGATTCTGGAAGGTCATAACCAAGGGTGTAAAGCCCGAGGGGACACCGGGCTCATGCCCGCCCTTCCATGAAGCTGTCCCCCCAAAAAAATCAAATTGTAAACACAAACATGTTTTATTTGAACAGCACAGTAATGTTGGACATAGACAGGAGTTCCTGGCAGCGGAAGGCTAAGGACAGAGCTGCATGGAGGAATCTGATCAGACCTAAATGCAACAGTCATTGTCGCCTACGACAGACTGCTATGATGATGATGATGATAGTAGTAATGTTTGTTGAAGGCACAATACAAGCAGTGTGACTTGAAAACACCATTGTTTGACATTGATATCTATTGAAAGATTAGGACCCCCCCATCCTCATAGTGGTTTAGTCCAATCTGCTTCGAGCTGCTGTGGCTCCTTACACACACGCAGAAGGAGAGGAAGAGAGTGGTAAGAAAGTGCATTGAAAGCTTAATGAGTGAACGGTAAATAAGTTATTTATCAGTCCATGTTTTCAACAGTCACATACAGAACATGAAAAGCGATATTTCATCTCATTTGTCCAAAGTCTGCTGGCGTTATGCTAAGAATTGCTCGCTTGCCAAGAATTGCATCACATACTGTCAAAGTCAATACAACTATGCCGAGAATTGCTCATGTGCCGAGAATTGCACACCATCATTGCAAGCAGGTGTTTAGTTTAAGTCAAGTCAATACAACTATATACTATTAAAAAAAATCCATCTATCCATCCATCCATCTTCTACTGCTTTTCCGGAGGTCCGGGTCACGGAGGCAGCAGTTCAAGCAGAGAAGCTCAGACTTCCCTCTCCCCAGCCCCCTGCTCCAGCTCTTCAGAGAGGATACCAAGGCGTTCCCAGACCAGCTGAGAGACATAGTCTCTCCACCAAGTCCTGGGTCTGCCCCGGGGTCTCCTCCCAGTGGGAAGTGCCCGAAACACCTCAAGTGGGAGGCGTCCAGGAGGCATCCTAATCAGATGCCCATACCACCTCAACAGACTCCTTTCAGTGTGGAGGAGCAGCGGTTCTACTCTGAGCCTCTCCCGAATGACTGAGCTCCTCACCCTATCTCTGAGGGTGAGTCAAGCAATCCTATGGAGAAAGCTCATTTCAGCCGCTTGTATCCACGATCTTGTTCTTTCGGTCATTACCCAAAGCTCGTGACAATAGGTGAGAGTAGGAACGTAGATTGACTGGTAAATTGACAGCTTTGCTTTAGAACTAAGCTCCCTCTTCACCACAACAGACTGGTACAACGTCCGCATCACTGCAGATGCTGCTCCAATCCGTCTGTCAACCTCTTGCTCCATTTTCCCCTCACTCGTGAATAAGACCCCGAGATACTTAAACTCCTCCATTTGGGGCAGGAGCCTGTCCCCAACCCAGAGAGGACAATCCACCTTTTTCCGGCTGAGGACCATGGACTCGGACTTGGAGGTGCTGATTCTCATCCCAGCCGCTTCACACTCAGCGGCAAACCATCCCAGCAAGAGCTGTAGGTCATTGCTGGATGAAGCCAACAGGACAACATCATCTGCAAACAACAGAGATTAGATCCTGTGGTCACCAAACATGACACCCTCCATTCCCTGGCTGTGCCTAGAAATCCTGTCCATAAAAATTATGAACAGGATCGGTGACAAAGGGCAGCCCTGGCGGAGTCCAACTCTCACTGGAAATGAGTCCGACCGAGTGTTGGCAGTACAAACCAAACTCTCACAATGGTCGTACAGAGACTGAATAGCTTGTAACAACAAGCCCAATACTCCATACTCCCGAAGCACCCCCCACAAAAAAAACACGAGGGACGTGGTCAAATGGCTTCTCCAAGTCCACAAAACACATGTAAACTGGTTGGGCAAACTCCCACAAACCCTCGAGAATTCTCAAGAGGGTAAAGAGCTGGTCCGATGTGCCACGGCCAGGACGAAAACCACATTGCTCCTCCTGAATCCGAGGTTCGACCAACAGCCGGACTCTCCTCTCCAGTACCTTGGCATAGACCTTCCCAGGGAGGCTGAGGAGTGTGATCCCTCTAAAGTTGGATCACACCCTCCGGTCCCCTTTTTTGAAGAGAGGAATCACCACCCCGGTTTGCCATGCCAAAGGCACTGCCCCCGACCTCCATGCAATGTTGCAGAGGCATGTCAACCATGACAGCCCAACAACATCCAGGGCCTTGAGGTACTCAGGGCGAATCTGGTCCACCCCCAGGGCCCGGACACCAAGGGGATTTTTAACCACCTTGGCGACCTCAGCCCCTGTGATAGGCCAGTCATCCCCCTTGTCCACAAACCCTGCTTCCTCTATGGAAGGCGTATCAGTGGGATTGAGGAGATCCTCAAAGTATTCCTTCCACCGCCCGACAGTATCCCCAGTCGAAGTCAACAGCATCCCATCCGCACCATACACAGTGTGGACAGGGAGCTGCTTTCCCCTCCTGAGCCGCCAGATAGTTTGACAGAATCTCTTCGAGGCCGACCAAAAGTCTTGTTCCATGGCCTCACCGAACTCCTCCCATACCCGGGTTTTTGCTTCAGCAAACCACCCAAACTGCACTCTGCTTGGCCTGCCGGTACACCTCAGCTGCTTTGGGAGTCCCACAAGCCAACCAAGCTTGATAGGACTCCTTCTTCAGCTTAATGGCCCCCCTCACCACTGGTGTCCACCACTTGGTTCGGGGGTTGCCACCACGAGATGCACCGACCACCTTGCAGCCGCAGCTCTGGGCCGCTGCTTCAACAACAGAGGTGGAGAACATGGCTCATTAAGACTCCATGTCTCCAGACTCCCTCGGAATGTGGTTGAAGTTCTTCTGGAGGTGGGAGTTGAAGACCTCCCGGACAGGGGCCTCAGTCAGACGTTCCCAGCACACCCTTACTATACGTTTGGGTCTACCAGGTCTGAATGGCTTCCTCCCCTGCCATCGGATCCAACTCACCACCAGGTGGTGATCAGTTGACAGCTCTGCACCTCTCTTTACCTGAGTGTCCAAGATATACGGTCGCAGGTCTGATGACACGATAACAAAATCGATCATCGACCTGCCACATAGGGTTTCCTGGTGCCAGGTGCACATATGGACACCCTTATGCTTGAACATGGTGTTCGTTATGGACAAACTGTGGTTAGCACAGAAGTCCAATAACTGAACACCACTCGGGTTCAGATCGGGCAAGCCGTTCCTCCCGATCTCCCCCCTCCAGGTTTCACTGTCGTTGCCCACATGCACATTGAAGTCCCCCAGTACGACAATGGAGTCTCCAAGAGGAGCACCCCCTAGCACCCCAATCAGACACTCCAAAAAGGGTGGGTACTCTGAAACATCATTTGGTGCATAGGCACAAATGATTGTCAGGACCCGTTTCCCAACCCGAATGCGCAGGGAAGCAACCCTTTCATCCACCGGGGAAAACTCCAATATAGAGGCAGCAAGGTGGGGCGATACAAAAATACCCACCCCTGCTCGTCCCCTCTCGCCCGGGGCAACTCCAGAAAAGGCCAAGCTCCAGCCCCTCTCCAGGAGACCGGTTCCGGAACCGGAGCTGTGTGTTGAGGTAAGGCCGACTATAAAGTATCTAGCCGGTATCTCTCAACCCCGTACACCAGCTCAGGCTCCTTCCCCTCCAGAGAGGTGACATTCCACGTATCAAAAGCCAGTTTAGAAAGCTTGGGATCAGTCCGCCAAGGTCTCCAACTTTGACCGCCACCTAATCCACATAGCACCGGACCCCCATGATCCCTCCTGCAGGTGGTGAGCCCACTGGAGGGCGGACCCATGTAACTCCTTCGGGCTGAGTCCAGCCGGGTCCCATGGGTGGAAACCCAGCCACCAGACGCTAGCCAACGAGCCCCTCCCCCAGGCCTGGCTCCAGGGTGGGGCCCCGGTAACCCCATACTGGGCGGGGTACACTGAATCCTTGATGTAGAATTTATCATGAGAGTCTGTTGGATCGTTCTTAGTCTGGCCCTTCACCCAGGACCAGTTTGTCTTGGGTGACCCTATCAGAGGCAAATTGCCCTGGACAACATAGCTCCTGGGATCACTGGGGCACGCACCCCACCACCACCACCACCACCACCACCACCACCATGATAAGGTGACGATCCATGAGGGGGATTAAAAAAAAAATTAAAAAAAATACTTTGAAAAAATGATTAGCCTTTTTACCGACAATGCATAAATGCAAAATTTTGACTCTGAAGATTGTACAACGTGGAGTTGGATCACTATGATTTCTAAACCTCTTTTAAACACTAAAACGTCTGGCTAATAAATATAATTTAAAGATAATTTACAAGAGGTAATAATTTTTTTGTTATGTTTGGCCCATTAACAGTATTAATGAGGCACCACTCACAGTGAGTTTGGTGATTTAATAAGAAATAATAATCAATACAAACACTTGCCTCGAGGGACGGACACAGAAAAATTAAGGATGAACCCCAGTGGGGTGGTAACAAGTACATAAAGAGAAGAGAGTCAGTATAACTTACATGCACCGGCGAGGACGAAACCTTCTGCCGAAAATGGACTGGAGTCAGGGTAGGGGACTCCAGCCTGAGTGAAGCAAGGATGCAGTGAGGAATAACCCTCACCGGCCAGCTTAAATACTGATACTAATCTCAAAAGATTAACAGGTGTCAAGTGAAAGCAATCAGTAAACCACTGACAGCTGTGACCGGCCGCAAACAGACTGACAGCCGGAAATCCTGTCATGACGCTGTCAAAATAAAAGCACAACCCAAACAACAGAGGAACAAAACTAAATATATACACAGAAAAAGAATAATAACATGAACCCGAGCACGGAACAGATGTGTGCTCGGCATCATTACAGTGCTCCTCCCTTAAGGGGTGGATCCCCAGACACCCCACAGTAACAACAAAGAAGAGCACCCCTCCGCCCCAAACAGTAACAGACACAAAACCAACCCCGGGAGGGCGGTGGGGTGATCCAGGCCCAGCGGGAGAGACACAAAAACCAACACAACTTGCAAACCCAGAACCTTAATCTAATAAACAGCGCACAGAGAAAACTGGGTCATACATAATGAATAAAGAAAGAGTTCAGGTGGCCTCCCGGCTCCACCCGGCCATCAAATGGAAAAGGCCAGGCAGCCAACCAAGTCCCCAGAGACCCCAATTGGAAGAAAAAAGTTCGGGGGGCCGACCAAAATCCCAGGACCACCAAACAGCCAGATGGAATGAGTCGGGTGGCCTGCCTGAGAACATGGACCACCCGACCCGTCGGCTCAGTCTTTCAGGCAGCCAGCAGGAGTACTTAAGCCACCAGGACCGCAAGGGTAAAACAGGAGACTGCTTTTAGCAGGCTCGATAGCAGGAAGCTGGACCGGAGGAGGGGGACCCAAACAGCGTCTGGTGAAGGAGAAGGGAGGGGAACCACGATGGCGTCAGACTGGAGTTTAGCAGAACCCATGGTGGACCCCGGCTGGGCCGTCAAAGCACCCATGGCGGCCCCAGACTGAAGCTCCAAAGCACTCACAATGGCTCCAGGCTGGAGCTTAGCTGCATCCTCGATGGACCCCAAACGGGTCAACACTGCACCCCCAGTGGACCCCGACCGGATCAACGCTGCATCCTCGGTGGACCGCGACCGGGCCAATGATGGACCCACGGTGACTCCAGACTGGAGCTCCAAAGCACTCACGGTGGCTCCAGGCTGGAACTTAGCTGCACCCACAGTGAAACCTGGGCTGGAGCATAGCTCCCATGACGGGCCCATGCAAGAGCACAGCACCCACATAGGACTGATACTGGGGTGCAGCATCCACAAAGGTCCCCGACCTGGACGCAGCACCCACGGCGACTCAACCCAAAGAGAGATCCAAACAACAGACTCAGGAAGGGGGGAAGCTGTGCCCTGAACAACCTCCAGAGGCAAACCCGGACCTTTGGGAGCCTCCGGCAGAGCTGGATCATCTCCGGTGACCCTGGAAGAAGGCTCAGAGACAGGAGAGAGACCAAGAGGGTCAGGGTCACCGCCAGTGGCAGATCCTGGGGAGGTGAGCTCGGATGCAGTGGGTGGCTGCATCCAGCTCTCCTCCCCAAGAGACAGGCAAGATTGCTCCAAAACAGAAAACAGAAAGACAACATAGAGCACTTGCCTGATCTCAAGCTCCACCACTGTCCAGGACTCCGGCGATCCGGGCAGTAGCGGCGATTCAGGCTTGGTCCTCAGGAGGCACATCTCGGGTTCCCACTTGTCTGCGGTGGCCTCCGCAGCCGGCATGATGGTCTTGAAAGTCCTGGAGCCCCCCCCCCCCCCCCCCCCCGGCGATGTAATCCACACCGATGGCTCACTTGGCACGGCGATGGGAGGTTCACTTCTTGCTGGGGCTGAACTCTGCTCCGGTGACACCCGGGGACGCTTCATTGTCGGCTCAGGCACAGGGGTGCACACAGCCCTCCTCCTTTGTCCGTGTTGCGGCTGTTGGGTTGGAACCAGGATTTCCAGGACCGCAGGCTCCTCCTCCGTCCGGCGGATTGATCCTGGACTCAGCGGACACTCATGGTGTATAGGATGAAACAAAGAGGTAACAAATAAATTATTTGTGGCTGCAGCAGGTGGGGAAAGCTCAGTGGACTGAAAAACCTGAGCTTCACCCCCAGGAGTCAGACAAGGTAATTCACTAAAATGAGATTTAGAATGAAAAAACACTTGCCTGTTCTCCTGGGGAACAGTGGTGACTGCTACAGCAGGCTCAATTTTCTCCCTATCCATAACTGTGGAGGTTGTGGGAACTTCTGAAAGATGAGGAGGAGCCGCCCCAGCAGGCATCGTCATGGGCGAAGCCAGAGAGAGAAAGAGCTGAGCTCCCAGCAGCGAGAGAATGCGCCATAGAGGGGGGAGGAGAAATAACTGCGATGATCTGGAGGGAAGGAGCTGTCGAAACAGCTGACGAGGAAACCCCAGAGGCGGAGACTGCTGTCATACCACTCTGATATGGCGGAGAAAAAAACTGCTGGCTGGGAGGCAAAGGAATTCTTCTGGTGGCCCGTGGCTGGAAAGCAATGGGAACCTCGTGGCAAATTCACCCAGTGGTTCTCCTCCCTCCACATAGGAGCAGCTGTGTCATGGAGGGGAGTAGAGTTCTGCGCCTGGAGGGGGTGTTTGTAAGCCGGTGTAGCGAGAGCTGGAGCCAGAGCAGGAGGCTGGCAAGGAGTTGCTTGAATCGGGCCACAGGAGTGCCTCCCCGATGGCACCGAATTAGGCTTCCTGGTAACATTCTTCTCCAACTCACGATTCCTCTGTCAAAGCGCCAACAACTGGGATAACCTCTCCCTTCCTTCGGCATACTCCGACAGGTGAGGATGACGCAGCATGGTCGCCTCCGCAAAGTCCCAATACCAGAGAGCTTCTATTGGAGTGGAATAACTACGAGCAATGGCTAGGAGGTCATCAATCTCCATAAGAGCCTGGCAGAGTTTCAAACCCAGGCTCACCGGATACATTTACCATATGACACCATCACTCCAAAAAACGCAGACACCCAAAGGGAAAAATAGAGCCAAGAAAAAAAACAACACAAATTCACTCCCGCTGGCACCTTTTGGGCTGAGTCCTACTCTTATGTTTGGCCCATTAAGAGCATTAATGAGGCACCACTCGCCTGCAGTAAGTTTGGTGATTTAATAAGAAATAATAATCAATACAAACACTCGCTGTCATATCCGGCTCTAGGGAGCCGGGCAATCAGAGCCAGGGACAAGCCAGTGAGTCGAGATGTTTTATTCTGGGTAAGGGATAAGGGATGAGGAGAGCACAGACACTCATACAGACGTACATTCTCAGGCTGCACAGCGCAGGGGTAGGTAGCTCGTACCGGACGTGGGGGTAACAAGACGTGCATACTCACAGCGGGATACAAACACCGGAATGCTGCAAGGGGAGTTGAGGCTGACACCAGACGAAGGGGCTTCAGCCTAGCAGTGCTTATGTCGCAGCCCCGAATGATCGAAGCTGCTCCTCTTTATACTCATTAACAGCGCCCCAGCTGATGAGGATTAATTGGCCCCAGCCGTCCCGTGACACTGACAGCTGGGAACCAGCTGAGGCACTGCCCAATGAGAGGCAGGGATAAAAGGAGCATGGGCTGAGCGCCGAGCCGGCGTCTCACCCCATGGTGACAGAGCCTCCCCCTCACGGTCGGGCTCCCGAACGACCAGGAACATCCCAGCCCCCCCCCCCCCCCTCCCCACCTAGGGTGGGCGGAAGGGAGGCAGGACCGGAGGGGAAGATGCAAAGGGAAGGACAAAAAAAAAAAAAAAACAAAAAAAAAAAAACAATAGACCAATGTAGGGCAGCAGGGCAGAGAAAAAAAAAAAAAAACCAAATACAATACCCTACAACACAGGGAAAAGGATTAACCCAGAGCACAGTTAGGGAGAAAACTGAGTTAGGACACAGGTAGGGAAAATACCAAATACGACTACAGACAGCATACAAATAACGTATAGATCGGGGCAAAAAAAAGAAAACCAAAAACCCACCAAAAAGGTGGCAGGAATGAATAAAGCAATCACAGAGTATAGTTAAGGGGAACAAAACACACTACTCCATAATGCACCAACAAGACAAAGGTCAGGACAAAAAATGATGAAAAACGCTGTGCATGGATACTAAAGAAAACAAAACACACAGCACTGAATATATAAAAGATCACCTAAAGAAACAGAGGTGACAAGGACAAATGGGTAATAATGAAGTACGGTTAAGTGGGGATGAAACACATTACTTCAAACAATAACAAACACAGTCAATGTTAAAGCCGGGGCCAGGGAAGGCCCCCCACGAGGATAATAAGACAGAATGGGGTGATCACAGAGTATGGTTGAACCGGAAACCACACGCATACTCCATGATGCACCGACGAGGCCAAGGCTAAGGTAAGGATGAATGAAAACGCTGAGTAAAGATAAGAAAATGCAATACACAGCGCGATACATAAGGTGAGTCACCAAGAGGAAAAAAAGGTGACAGGGTAACAGGATAACAATACGATAAAAATGCTGAGTATGGTTAAAAAAAACAACACACAGCACAAAAACATATATTCCCCTAATGGACAAAGAAACTACACCCGAGTGACCTCAATAATAATAAAAGAAGTAAAGGACACCCGAGGAGATGGCAGGCAGAGTCCAAAACGGCCGGAATTGTTCTGGTAATCTCCCCGCCCATTGTCCAGTTGGCAACCCGGGGAAGAGAAATGTTCGGACGGCGAACTCTGGGCCCAGATCCCAGGAATCCAGTCCAACGGCTGCCGAACCAGGCCGCCCAAAGGCAAACACAGACCAGTGGGGGGAAACCAGATCGCCGAACCGAAAGTTTTGCGGGTCGGGTCGTCGACCCGCATCACTCAACCACCAGGACCGTTGAGACGGACGAAGGGTCAGAGCGGATCCCGGTGGAAGAGGCTCAGGGGAGAGCCGATGACGAGGGCGGCGGGCCTCAGGGAAACGGCCACCTCCTCACCGGACCTGGACAACACTGGGGCAGCACCCACGTCGGACCCCGATCGGGCCTCAGGCGAACCCACGTTGGACCCCGATTGGGTCTCGGGCGAACCCACGTTGGACACTGCACCAGAACCGACCTCCAACGTTGAACCCGGACCCTCCAGCACCACGAGGAACAGCAACTCCTCGCCGGTGACCCTGGAAGAAGGCTCAGAAGAGAAAACAGAACCGGGATCAGGATCACCGGCAGCGCCAGAACCCGGCGAGACGAGCTCAGACGCAGCGGGCGGCTGCACCCTGCTCGTCTCCCCTGGAGATAGGCTGAAGTGCTCGGGGATAAAAAGAGAGAAAAGAAAGGAGAGCACTCGCCTGATCTCGGGTTCTGACGCCGTCCAGGACTGCGAAGATCCAGGATCCGTCGTCAGGAGGTCGTTGTCAGGCTCCCATCTAGCCGCGTCGGGCCCCGCAGCCAGCACGATGGTCAGCGCAGCTTGAGATCCCTCCAGCGCAGGTAACCCCGCCGACGACCCACTCGGCGTGAAGCCAGAAGAATCTCGTCCCGCTGGACCGAACCGCTCCTCCGTGGAGACCCAGGGACGCTCAGTCGTCAGCGTAGACTCCACGCAGCAGTCAGTCCCCCTCCTCCGTCCGCAATGTAGCTGCGGAACCACAGGCCCTCTCCATATCCCACCACGTTGACCCGGAGCCGGGGACCGCTCGGCGGAGAGAGACACAGAGGATGCGGGATTAGGCATACAGGTTACAGCAGGTGGGGAGAGTTCAGGGAGCTGCGAACCCTGAACTTCTCCTCCAGGGATGTGACAGAGCAAATCATTAAGCAGGTGTGAAAAAACAATGACTTGCCTGCCCCCTGGAGGTTGAGTATCGCCTGCTGTAGTGGAATCTGCTTCTTCCTCTCCCCGCCCGGCGATAACGGAGGACCCCCCGGGAATTCGTCTGAGGATCGCTCGCGTTGTCTCCAGCAGAGAGCTCACCAGGCCGGGATTCCAGGCACACACAGCGGTCAGGAAGCGCGTCGAGGAGGAGGGGGAAACAGCCGGGGTGAGCCAGCCCGAATGTCCAGGAATGACAGCGGGGGAATGAGGCTCAGGGGACGAGGCTGTAGAATCTCCACACTGACGAGGCGAAGGGATGACAGCTGCGTGGGAGGAACGGTCCTGACGATGACCCAGAACTGGATCCGGATGAGGTTCGTGCAGAGGTGACTCGGCGATGTGATGACGACTACTCCCAGGGGACGAAGCGAGGGGGAAACCCAGGATTCGCCGCTCCAGATCGGAGATCGAGACGAGGAAGGCATCGAGCACGGGAAGGCTTCGTAGCCCTGAAGTCCTCACCATCAATCTCACTGCCGCCGCCACATGCCTGAAGGTGGTGACAGGAAACACAGTAGAGCTCGCGACAGCCACTCGACCCCGGACATAACTGCTGTCAGCTGCGGCTCCTCGAAGGGAATCCCGAGTGACGTGGCGCAGGTCGGGGGAAGTCCTCTGGTTGGCGCGAACTCCCGGACTGGAATAACGGCAGGAACGGGACTCCGAAGCGGGGAAAGACGTCGCCCACTTCGACTCCCTGCCGGGATTTCCATCCACCCCGTGGAGCTTCTCTCGCTGTGTACCTGCAGCGTCTATCCTGGCACTGTCCTCCAGATGGTACAGAGAGTGAGGGTGACAGTCCAGGAGTTCCTCAGCACGGCCCGGATGCCAGCGTCTCGCGTTGGAGGCGTCGTGCAGGGTGAAGAACGTCCCGTCGACTGCCTCCGAGATGGACCTCAGCCCGTCGCCCTGGCGCCGGAAGTGACTCCTGGGAAACGGCATGCTAGCAGCGCTGACACCCGGACAGAAAGGTACATTTCCACAGCGACTCACGGCCGCCGGCAACTCTTCTGGCTGCGACATACTGTCATATCCGGCTCTAGGGAGCCGGGCAATCAGAGCCAGGGACAAGCCAGTGAGTCGAGATGTTTTATTCTGGGTAAGGGATAAGGGATGAGGAGAGCACAGACACTCATACAGACGTACATTCTCAGGCTGCACAGCGCAGGGGTAGGTAGCTCGTACCGGACGTGGGGGTAACAAGACGTGCATACTCACAGCGGGATACAAACACCGGAATGCTGCAAGGGGAGTTGAGGCTGACACCAGACGAAGGGGCTTCAGCCTAGCAGTGCTTATGTCGCAGCCCCGAATGATCGAAGCTGCTCCTCTTTATACTCATTAACAGCGCCCCAGCTGATGAGGATTAATTGGCCCCAGCCGTCCCGTGACACTGACAGCTGGGAACCAGCTGAGGCACTGCCCAATGAGAGGCAGGGATAAAAGGAGCATGGGCTGAGCGCCGAGCCGGCGTCTCACCCCATGGTGACACTCGCCTCAAGGGACGGACATACAAAAACTAAGGATGAACCCCAGTGGGATGGTAACAAGTACACGAAGAGAAGAGAGTCAATATAACAACTTACATACACTGGCAAGGACGAAACCTTCTGCCGAAAATGGACTGGAGTCAGAGTAGGGGACTTCAGCCTGAGTGAAGCGAGGACGCAGCGAGGAATAAGCCTCACCGGCCAGCTTAAATACTGATACTAATCTCAAAAGATCAACAGGTGTCAAGTAAAAGCAATCAGTAAACCACTGACAGCTGTGACCGGCCGCGAACAGACTGACAGCCGGAGGTCCTGTCATGACGCTGTCAAAATAAAAGCACAACCCAAACAACAGAGGAACAAAACTAAATATATACACAGAAAAAGAATAATAACAAGAACCTGAGCACGGAACAGATCTGTGCTTGGCATTATTACATTTTTACTTCTAAAAATGAATAATGGGTACTTCTAAAAATGCACAAATGGTTACAAGCCTGGCTGCAGTGTTATATTTTATAGTTTTAGCAGATGGGATGCAATTCTGGCATGTTTTACATAAACTCAACTGATGCATTTTTGTCTACATTTGTTCATTTCTTCAGTCATGAGTCTTTTTGCCTCCACAACAGAAACATAAGTAATAATGGATGGGTCTTAGTCATGATTACTGTAAATTAATCCCCAGTATCACTATGATTAATCAGATTAAAAAATGTTATTGTTTGACAGCCCTAGTTTTAAGACATATTGAGATTTTGTTTTGCCGTTGCTTGTTAATAAATACATATTTTTGAAGAATAGTCTGACATAGTTTAGTTATTCATTAAGGTATTTCTTCTAGTTTTAGAACTTATTTTGAGCTTGTGGAGAGAGAAAAAATCGGGCGAAGCGGTGCAGAGCAGAGCAGACTTTATTAATCTCTCCCTCACATTCACAAGAACCACAAGCATAAAAAAAACAGGTCGCAGGCACCTCTCCTTCTATAGCATACCACTGTCTCTGCTACCTGGGGTGCTGCATTAACATAAATACATTTGCCATTTCCCTTTGTCACCGTTCGCATCAACACACAAATCCCCCCAGTTATCGCAAATGCTTGATTGCAGTTGTTGCTGCTAAGGGTGGCTCAACAAGTTATTAGGTTTAGGGGGCAATCACTTTTTCACACAGGGCTATGTAGGTTTGAATGTTTTCTTTTTTTCCCCTTAATGAGAAACACCTTCATTTAAAAACTGCATTTTGTCTTTACGTGTGTTATTTTTTTCTAATATTTAAATTTGTTTGATGATGTCAAACATTTAAGTGTGATAAACATACAACAAAATGAGAAATCAGTAAGGGGCAAACACTTTATAACACCACTGTATTTCCACACAGAGGAAGCATTTGTTCCAAATTTTGCCAACTATGATTCTAAAAAGAGATTATGTAGCTTCTGAAGGGAAATATCTACCTTCTGTGGTAACAGAGGATGGCCGAAGCAGGTACAGTTTCGTCTGCCATTGACCGGGGCTTCTCGTGACTGGAGACAACAATAGCATCAGTTCGGCAGCGTTATATAAGCGAAACTAAGGTGGAATAATTCATAAGATACTTGACTTTCTGGATGTGAGAGAGAAAGCAAAAATGACTGGCAGAAGACAAAATAAAGACCGTGGATAACAAAAATGGACAAATTAAGACACAACGAGGGGAAGGTCTGATTGTTTTTTATCGGTTTGTGTACATTCTACTGATTTTCTGGTACTTTGAAGATAAGATAACCAAAAACAAACACGAAGACAAACAAACAAAACCATCCTTTGTGTAAATATGTCCAAAGTCCACTTTTGACCGAAGGTTATGTAATTTGATATGGCTTCCATCACATTATGCAAATTAGATGCATAAGTTTACTCCTATCTCAAACTTTGGATCATATTCTACATCTTTGTACTTCACAGTAAGCAATTATCTCTTACCACTTTCAAGTTAAAGCCTTTGGAATTTGTCATATCTAAACTGAATATTTTCTTAAAAACAAACAAACAAAAAAAAAAAACTTTAACGCCAGAGGGTGGTCAACTGACAGGAGCACTGTTGCGCCACAGACAGAAAATTTGTCAACTAACTGTAATGCTGTTAATATCATCTAACTGCATTGCTCCAGCACTGTATATATGGTATACTGTGTACATACTGTATGTATATTTACTGTTTTGCTATCCAAACCTTATATTATTGTCTTATTTGCTATTGCTCTGAGTGCTGCTATCCCCTTGCTGCTGCAATCCTGTAACTTCCCCATTGTGGTACTAATAAAGGATTATCCTATCTTACAGATGTGGACAAAATTGTTGGTACCCCTCTGTTAATGAAAGAAAAACCCACAATGGTCACAGAAATAACTTGGATCTGACAAAAGTGGTAATAACTAAAAATTCTATGAAAATTAACCAATGGAAATCAGACAATGCTTTTGAATTGTGGTTCAACAGAATTATTTTAAAAAAACAAACTCAAACTGAAACAGGCCTGGACAAAAATGATGGTGCCCCTAGAAAAGATTGAAAATAATGTGACCATAGGGACATGTTCAACCAAGATGTGTCCTCTAATTAACATCACAGGTGTCTACAAACTTGTAATCAGTCAGTCGGCCTATTTAAGGGGTGACAAGTAGTCACTGTGCTGTTTGGTGACATGGTGTGTACTACACTAAACATGGACCAGAGGAAGCAAAGAAGAGAGTTGTCTCAGGAGATTAGAAAGAAAATTATAGACAAGCATGTTAAAGGTAAAGGCTATAAGACCATCTCCAAGCAGCTTGATGTTCCTGTGACTACAGTTGCACAAATTATTCCGAAATTTAAGATCCACGGGACTGTAGCCAACCTCCCTGGACGTGGCCGCAGGAGGAGACGGATAATACGAATGGTAGCAAAAGAGCCCAGAACAGCCTCTAAACACATTTATGGTGAACTCCAAGGTCAAGGAAGATGAAATGAGGGTGGACATTTCAGCAAGACAATGATCCTAAACAAACAGCCAAGGAAATTCTCAACATGCTCCAGAGAAAGAAAATAAAACTGCTAGAATGGTCAAGCCAGAAATCTGACCTGAATCCAATTGAAAATCTATGGAACGAACTGAAGATCAGTATTCATAGACGACTCCCATGGAACCTTTAAGGTTTGAAGACAGTTTGTGTGGAAGAATGGGCTAAAATCATTCCTGAACAATTCCTGCTCCTATTTTCTCCATACAGGAGTCATCTGTAAGCTGTTATTACCAACAAAGGCTTTTCTACTAAATATTAAATGAATTTCACCAAGCGTTTTCAATACTTATTACCTTGGTCATTCCACTTTATTAAATATAACTTGTTTTATGAACACATTTGCCTTGATTTCTTTGCATGTATGGATTACTTGTGTTGTTACTGATATCTGGTGAAAATCTCAGGTCATTGGCTACATCAGAAATATGTTTAATGAGAAAAATGTTGATGTTTTCAATACTTATTTTCCCTTCTGTATTTGAAGAAAAATGATAACTGGCCATAAAAACAAAAAATATTTTGCTTTTTGTTGTGCTTTTAGATCAAATTATACAAAGAAAACAAGTTGATGTTCATTCTTAACCCATTAGAACCCAGACCCTTTTTTTCCTTAAAGGAAAATTATGTGGGATATACCACAGACCAAGTGCACCACATAGAACACATTTCTTCAAAGTGCTTGTTACACTGGTGTCACCGTGGGTTCTTATGGATTTTAAATGCTACAATACTGAAGTTTTAACTTAGGTGTCATCATCATAGGCATGGTCTGGGGACAATGCTCACGTATTAATTTTATTTTTACGATTCTCTGTGCTTAGTATTATTATCCTGGTGTGTTTTGCATTATTTATCCCTGCTGTGTCTTTTATTCTGATTTTCATTTTGTGATTATTTTCCCTGCCTCAGCCTAAATTTGGTCATTGTGTTTATTTCCACTATCATTTCTCTTGTTATGGTCGATAGGATTTGTCCCTCGTTTTCAGTTGTGACTATTATCATTATTATTTGTCATGGGTAAGTACTGCCTGGTGCTGTGTTCATGTATCTTGTGCATCCTCCATTCCTGTTTATCTTTTGTCTCAGCCCCTCATGTCTCCAGCACCTTTTGTCATGCCCTGCTGTCTCTGATTGCCCGATTGTTCCCACCTGTCCCATGTTGTCTTGATTACTCCCCTGTCCATATATACAGTACCAGTGTCAGTCTGTGTTAAGTGTGCTAATACAAAGATATAGAGTGATGATAATCAAGTCAGTGGCGGTAATGCACCTGTAAGCTGGTTGCCAACTGCCAATCAAATCTAAAAGAAGAAGAAGAAGAAGAAGAAGAAGAAGAAGAAGAAGAAGAAGAAGAAGAAGAAGAAGAAGAAGAAGAAGAAGAAGAAGAAGTGTGGCATCATTAATGTTTCTGCCTGTGATGTTCCTGTAACGTTTCCAGCCTTTGTCCAGTAGTGTGCCTGTGATGTTCCTGTAACGTTTCCAGCCTTTGTCCAGTAGTGTTCCTGTTCCTTTAGAGTTTTTGCCTGCCCAGTTCGGTTTTACTTTCAGCTCATGTGCTGTTATTTATTTGTTCCAGTTTTTGTTAATAAATTATCATTTTGCACCATACCCCTTCTTACACCTGAGTCCTCCACCACCCAAACCTATGACATTAGGAAGAACTAGAAATCTGTATTAATGGAATAACTCTATTTTATTCACAGCTTTCATGCATCTAACCATGCTTAGATGATCACCAAATCAGTACCTCCTCAAATACAGTGAAGTGCCCTTGTGTTTGAATTCAATAGCTCCTCAAATTGAACAGCTGCTACACATGCAGAGATTGTGATCTCTTATTTTTTTGTTCTAGAGCTGTAGATAGATTGATAGTGTAACGTTACATCTGAGTTCCAATATACATAAACAGTCTCTGTGAACAGGAGACCCCCAAATCACTCTGTTTCCTAAATAAAGCATCACAAAGCCATATTCTTGCTTGACTTAAGACCCCAAGGATCCCCTTTGTGCCAGGAAGACACCTGGACTTTTATCATAAATCCCTAGGAATACAACCTCAGACAGTTTTATGTGCTAAATAGCTGTTTGATACAAGCCAGAAGACACCTGCTACATTCCTGAGACCTCCTACAATTGTCCAAGGGCCAACAGTGCCCCCTTCTGTTCAACTCAGGAACATGTTGGATCGACTCAAAAATGGGATTGTGTTTTATCAAATCAAATCAAATCAAATTAAATAAACCTTTATTGTCATATTGCTGTACACACAACTGTAGTGCAAGCAAGATGAAATTGCATTTCTCTCGGCATCCATATAAGTAAAAAGAACATAATTTAAGACACACTCACACACACACTCACCCCCCACCCCAACACAGCCATTCACACTTCCCTGAGACATACTTGAAAACTAACCAGAACTATAATATACAAATAATATACATAATGTCCATAGGGGCAGTAGTATGTATGAGAGATTCCGGATCAACTGTTCGGCATCCTAACAGCTTGTGGAAGGAAGCTGTTAATCAGTCTGGTGGTTCTGCCTCTGATGCTCCGGAATCGTTTGCCAGATGGCAGAAGTTCAAAGTGTTTATGCAGAGGGTGAGAGTGGTCCTTGACAATGTTTGTGCCCTGCTCCTACATCGGTTCTGAAAAAGTTCTTGGACAGAGGGGAGGAAAACTCCAATTACCCTCTCAGCTCCCTTAACTATCCTCTGCAGGGATTTTTTGTCTGACATACTGCAGCTGGAGTACCATGTTGCAATGCAGTATGTCAGAACACTCTCCACCACACGTCTGTAGAAGGTCCTGAGGATGCAGATGGGAAGAGAGGCCTGTTTGAGTTTCCTCAAGAAGTGCAGTCTCTGCTGGGCCCGCTTCCTGATCCCCGAGGAATTCTTGCTCCAGGTCAGGTCCTGCGAGATCTGCACTCCGAGGAACTTGATGTTCTCCACTCTCTCCACTAAATGGTCGCCAATGCTGAGAGGGACGTGTTCAGGCTGTGACCGCCGGAAGTCAATAATCATCTCCTTCGTTTTGTCCATGTTGAGCACCAGATTGTTCTCCCTGTACCAGCCGTCCAGGTCTCTCACTTCTTCCCTGTACATTGATTCCTCATCCTTCTAAATAAGTCCCACCACCATGGTGTCGTCTGCAAACTTAATAATCTGGTTCCCCTCGTGTCCGGATACACAGTCATGTCAGGTCAGGTCAGGTCAGGTTACTTTATTTGTACCCGTAGGTAGATTTGTTTTGCAGTCTGGTGATATCCATATTTACCAGCCACAAATTACATTCAACATAGACACAAACACAGGCACACATGAAGCTGACTATAAACATGATAAAAATACTCAAGGCTCCATCAATCAGGGTATAAAGACAAAGATATGAGAGAAAAACCAGAGGTAAGAGAGAAGAGTCATATTAAAAAGTTAAAAACTAGTCAAAGAGGTTAAAAACTCAAAGGTCTAAAACCCAATAAAATATTTAGAACCCAAATAACAGCCTACAAAAATAAGTACATATAAAATGGAGTTAATAAATAGGTACCTAAATTATGTGCAATATATTGTTACAACTTGTTCAACTCTTTGACAGCAGCAGGAACAAAACTGTTTTTGTAGTGCTGGGTTTTACTTTTTGGGACAGCAAACCTCCGTCTTGAGGGAAGAAGCTGAAAGTTGAAGTGCAAAGGGTGGGAGTCATCATTTAAAATGGAGGTAGCCATCCTCTCTACTTGTCTGGTGTACAGGGATGTCAGGCTCAGCTGTGACTCACCAAGCAAACGACTGGACCATCTAACTACCTGATCCAAGGATTTCCTCTGTTTCAATTTTATCTGACCAAACCATGACACTAAAGAAAAGGATAAAACAGATTCAATAAAAGCCCGATAAATCATTGTCATTATGGTTTGGTCAATTTGGAAGCGTGCAAGTTTTCTCAAGCAATGCAAATGTTGCTGACCCTTTTTGCACACCCTTTCACAGTTCTCTTCAAAGTTTAAATTACTATCAATAATCGTCCCAAGATATTTGTAGGATTGTACACTTTCGGTGTTCTGGCTATTTAGTATGGTGACTTTGTGCCTGGGAAACACTTTGTGCCTGTGTTAGAAGTGTAAACAACAGTGGACTGAGTACGCAGCCATGAGGGAATCCGATGCTCTGCGTGATAGAGTTGGAGATGTTGTTTCCAGCCCGGACAGACTGAGGTCTCTCAGTCAGGAAATCCAGGATCCAGGGACATGTGGCGGTGTTCAGACCAAGAAGGAGTAATTTCTCTATCAGTCTCTGGGGAATAATGATGTTGAATGCTGAAATGAAATCAATGTACAGGAGTCTGGAGTAGGTGTCTTTCTGATCCAGGTGGGTGATGACAGAGTGCAGGGTGGTGACTATAGTATCCTCCGTGGAGCGGTTTGAATGATATACAAACTGGAGCGGGTCCTGTGATGCAGGGAAGCAGGCTGTGATGTGTGGTTTAACAACCCGTTCAAAACACTTCATCACAATTGGTGTCAATGCAACAGGGTGATAGTCATTCAGACTGGACACAACTGGTTTCTTTGCCACCGGTACTATGGTAGAGGTAACAATTTATCTGCCTAAAATAAACCTCTCTCATCAAGACTTTGATATTTTTCCAGGAAACACTGCTCCGAACACTATTGAAGATGACCACCTCTGTGTTGGACAATGATGGGCTTGAAATGTTCCATTAATCATTGATTTTAAATGTATTGCATGTCTGAAAATGTTTAAACGAGTTACAAAAGTGCATGCTCACTGAAATTTAGTCATGAATGACTGAAGTTAGCTTAGATTTTATATACAAGTAAATAATGTGAATTTCACAGTTAATATGTGTTTGCTTTCTAAAAACGTATGCCAGTCATCTGACTGGTACCAGCAAATCACCAGGCCATCTCTGTTGGACGACGCCCCTTTCATTCTATTGGTCAGTTACAGACAAAGGACCGCATTCTTACTGGACCATAGCCCATTCAAACCTCCCACGATAGTCGCTAATTGGTTCATCCTGCTGCCTGTCATATGTTATTACCAAAAAATTGCTCTCGGTTAAATAGGGAGAAAGGCCCTAGTGTTCAGTGAGTGTGTTCTCTAAGGTTTCTTTAAGTTGTCTTTCGTTGTCTTAAAATTAAGGCCTTTCTGTTCTCTCTGAAGTTTTGTCTCTTCTGTGTGAGTTTTCTGGTACCTGAGGAGGGGATTGGTTATGCTGTTATTAGGACATGTTACTGTGTGACATGGGTGATGGCTCCACCTTTCCGGTTCTGCCACCTCTTGGGGTATAAGAGGGCTTTGCATAAGAGGGGCGGTCTTCTTGATCTCATCACTGCCCAACGGGAGCACTGGTATTGTAACTGTGAGTCAACAATAAAGGCCTGTTCTGTTCTGCATCCAGCCTCATCCTTGGTTCTCGTTTTCTGACATAACATTTGGCGACAAGGATAAAAGTATACACACGGGAGTTGCCAACATTCAGCAATTTTTGGAGGTTCCCGGTGAGCCGCTGGTCCCTTGGGGGAGGTGGACTGTCGCATTCCAGAACTATATGGTGGCACTGAACCTTGGTAAACTGCAGAAGTTATGGGCAGTGTTGGTCAGCAATTTGGGTATGGAGGGACAACGCATCCTTAGTACCTTGGGTGATAGTGATAGCTTTGAGGGTGTTGTTGAGCTAATGATGCATCATTTTCACAACCCGGAAAACATCATTGTCCGGAAGATTCAATTTCGGCACCGTCGCCAACAGACCGGCGAGTCAGTGCAACAGTATGTTGTAAATCTACGCCAGCTGGCAAGGGACTGCCAGTTTGGAGCATTGGAGGAAGAAATGGTCCACAACCAGTTGGCAGAGCACACTCTTTGCTCGGCAGCACGGTCGAGGCTCCTCACACACTCGGGCGAACTGACGTTATCCATGGCCATCAAATTAGCTCAGCAGTATGAAGCAGCAGAAAAGCTATGACAGGACCTTGGTGAGAGGACTACAATCCGCCAATCTGAATCACAGTCAACGGCGCAGGCAGTGGACCTGGACAAAAATGATAATGTGGAGGATAAGGAGGAGTACGCTACTGCTGTAAAGAAAAGGTCTGCCCCACGATCGCCCAGGTGTTTGGATTGTGGGTCCACCAAGCACCATTATAATGCTAGAGAGTGTCCGGCAAGAAGAAAACTGTAGCAAGTGGGGTCTTTTGCATCATTTTGCCAGGGCATGTAAAAAGTTCGAGCAAGGGGACCAGCGGCGCAAAGTAGACCCCCCCGCTCAAACTCCCACTGTCATTCACACCATTTCTCCGAGCATCAATAGTCGTACATACTTTATGGTGCAACTGGACGGGGTGGTTGTGCCGCGGCTGATTGACACGGGCGGGGTGAGGTCCATGTTTAATTGGCCCACTGTGAGGAGTTTCTTCCCATATTACCAAGTGAGAGATCATTCAGTGCCACTGTGTGGGTATGGTGGAAAAACGTTGGCCATGGTGGGTTCGGTGGAACTGATGGCTCGGTACAAGTTGGCGGAGGTGTCCAACCTGAAGTTTGCAGTGACTGCCTGAGGCGAGAATATTATGGGCTGTTACCTTTTTTATAGACTGGGCTTCACTATCAACAGCGGTGTTAGAGAGGAGTGGTCGGGCCGTGGTTTGTGGAACCGTCCGGTTCCGCGAGTGGTGGATGATGCTGTATGGAACAAACCTTGGCCTAGTATTCTTGAAGATGAGCAGAATCAAGCCCACCCAGGGCCATTGCAGGATGGTCCCGGTGCCAGAGCCCAAGTAACCCTAGCTGAGGGAACTGGGTGGTGCGGCGGGATGTCCGTGACGGCAGATGGAGCCGAGTGGATTGCCCATTCTGCTTCTGGAGTTCGGCTGGAAGGTACCGAGGAGTGAGGGGTCACAACGTCTTCGCCGGCATTGAAAATGAAAGCAAGCGGTGCCGGACCGACTGGCATGGTGAAATGACGTGCCCCTCAGGGACACTGGAAGCCAATTTGGGCTCCTCTGGGGGTCGCTGATTTGGTCCGACCAAGAAAAGAGGCCCTGTCGAGAGGGGATTGAGGCAAGGGCAAATGACAGGAGGACCAGGGGCGGCTGCAGATGGTGGCTGTTCTTGAGGATGGCTACTTTCAGCTTTCTGACAACTCATGGAGACATCCCAACGAGCTATGGCGCGCCAATGATGAGAAGGAGGTATTTGGGCTTCTACGTGGGTCATCCCCGGGCGCGATGAAAAGAAGGTGCTCTGGACGGGAACTGCCTGACGGGTTTCCAGGGAGGTGTTTTTTTACTGGGACTGACTGATGGTTGGGGCAATGTGTTTATTGCATTATGTTGGAATGGGCGAAAACCTGTTTATATACATGTTCTGTTAAGGGGATTGTTTTATGTTATTTATTTTAGGAGCATGGCAATTTTACGTTTAAAGGACTGTGTTTTAGCAAAGACGACAGGATAATCCTTCTGTCCGTGTGGGGGTGGAACGGTAGTCCTCCTGTTCCCCCTAGCTTTAGTTTTGTGTATGTCATAGGCCTTGTACTATTGTCATATAGTTTTTGCACGTGATTTGGGTTTGAAATTGGGGAGGGTCTCAATTGTATGTGTGTTTGGACATTTTTTGAAGGGGGTGTGTGTTATTTTGTTATTTGGAAATATTGTTGTGTGACACGGGTGACGACTCCACCTTTCCGGTTCCGCCGCCACTCGGGTTATAAGAGGGCTGTGTGGAAGAGGGGTGGTCTTTTTGACCTCACCTCTGCCTAACAGGAGCACTGGTATTGTAACTGTGAGTCGACAATAAAGTCCAGTTCTGTTCTGCATCCAGCCTCATCCTTGGTTCTCATTTACCAACATAACAGGATCATCTTTTCATGTTGAGCTCAACCCCTCTTACTTGGAGTGAAACTCCAAAATGCTGTGTTTCCCTCTCCTCAGATGCCATGTTTATTTTGCTAAACTTTTACTATTGATTGTCCCTAACTCACCATAAAAGTGGACTGATAGTGATTTTTGAACATTTTCTTTCCCTCGAGACTGTCTCACCCCCATACCACAATGTAAGAAGAAGTAGAATTACATGGGAGGAACTGTTTTACATCCACTTTTCCTTCAGCTTGTGGTTCTTGTCGGCTGGTGGGCATCCTAAAATTGTGGGCCAGGGAAGGACCTGTTGCCTAGGAGAAGACGTCACCTGCCTAGGGGCCAGCCACTCACTCTACTGCCGGCTCCACTGTCACCCTGCTGCTGAGTCTGTAAGCTAGAACTGCTGCAACGATTGGAAAGGACTGTAGGCAGTCTTTACCCCTTTTGCCATCTGCTGGTGTTCAAGATCATCACTGAACTCTGAAGACACAGTTGTCCATAAGCCAGACTCCCACTTCCTATTTTCTGGGCTAAATGTGATGTCTAATTCTAATTGAATATGACAAATTATTCATGTTAAAAGTTAGTCCATAAGCTACACACGTGGACCAAATTGTTGGTACCCCTCTGTTAATGAAAGAAAAAACCACAATGGTCACAGAAATAACTTGAATCTGACAAAAGTGGAAATAAATAAAAAATCTATGAAAATTAACCAATGAAAATCAGACAGTGCTTTTGAATTGTGGTTCGACAGAATTATTAAAAAAAAAACAAAAACAAACGCATGAAACAGGCCTGGACAAAAATGATGGTACCCTTAACTTAATATTTTGTTGCACAACCTTTTGAGGCAATCTCTGCAATCAAACAATTTCTGTAACTGTCAATGAGACTTCTGCACCTCTCAGCAGGTATTTTGGCCCACTCCTCATGAGCAAACTGCTCCAGTTGTCTCAGGTTTGAAGGGGGCCTTCTCCAGATGGCATGTTTCAGCTCCTTCCACAGATGTTCAATAGGATTTAGATCAGGGCTCATAGAAGGCCACTTTAGAATTTTCCAATGTTTCACTCTTAGCCATTCTTGGGTGTTTTTAGCTGTGTGTTTTGGGTCATTATCCTGTTGCAAGACCCATGACCTGTGACTAAGACCAAGCTGTCTGACACTGGGCAGCACATTTCTCTCTAGAATACCTTGATAGTCTTGAGATTTCATTGTACCCTGCACAGATTCAAGACACCCTCTGCCAGATGCAGCAAAGCAGCCCCAGAACACAACAGAACCTCCTCCATGTTTCACAGTAGGGACAGTGTTCTTTTCTTTGTATGCTTCATTTTTGTGTCTGTAAACATAGAACTGATGTGCATTGGCAAAAAGTTGCAGTTTTGTCTCGTCTGTCCATAGGACATTCTCCCAGAAGCTTTGTGGCTTGTCAACATGCAGTTTGGCAAATTCCAGTCTGGCTTTTTAATGATTTGTTTTCAACAGTGGTGTCCTCCTTGGTCGTCTCCCATGAAGTCCACTTTGGCTCAAACAACGACGGATGGTGCGATCTGACACTGATGTACCTTGACCTTGGAGTTCACCATGAATGTGTTTAGAGGTTGTTCTGGGCTCTTTTGTTACCATTCGTATTATCCATCTCCTCCTGCGGCCACATCCAGGGAGGTTGTCTACAATCTCGTGGATCTTAAATTTCTGAATAATATGTGAAACTGTAGTCACAGGAGCATCAAGCTGCTTGGAGATGGTCTTATAGCCTTTACCTTTAACATGCTTGTCTATAATTTTCTTTCTAATCTCCTAAGACAACTCTCTCCTTTGCTTCCTCTGGTCCATATTTAGTGTGGTAAACACCATGTCACCAAACAGCACAGTGACTACTTGTCACCCCTTAAATAGGCTGGCTGACTGATTACAAGTTTGTAGACACCTGTGATGTTAATTAGAGGATACATCTTGGTTGAACATGTCCCTATGGTCACATTATTTTCATTCTTTTCTAGGGGTACCATCATTTTTGTCCAGGCCTGTTTCATGAGTTTGTTTTTTAAAATAATTCTGTTGAACCACAATTCAAAAACATTGTCTGATTTTCATTGGTTAATTTTCATATCATTTTTTATTTATTACCACTTTTGTCAGATTCAGGTTATTTCTGTGACCACTGTGGGTTTTTCTTTCCTTAACTGAGGGGTACCAACAATTTTGTCTACGGCTGTAATGTAAGGAGCTATAAAGCTGAAAGAAAAATAATATTCTCCTTTTCAATAACCTCCGTTTTTGTAGAGTAACTCAGAATTTCCTTTTTCATATAATCAGCTTTTATCGTTGTCTCCATAAAATTGCATCCAATTTGATGCATATTTTTGTTACAGTTACTTCACAGTCTCCCATTGCATTACAGTTACAAATTCAAAATCTGGTTTCTCTTGTTTCCACAAAGGCTTAACTACGTATATACTTTAGGCTCATTAATGTTTGATAATTGATACTTGTTATGATGTTCGATATTTGTTGATCATTTCACGGTATATAGAAGTTTCTGCTTGATTTCTTTAGTGTGTTTCCTTTCCTGGATCACAGCAGAATTCATGAATATTGAGACTGGTTAATGAAAGGTACAATGGGTAGTTATTAATAAATTGTCCAAGTTTGGACTGGTGCCCCTACGACTGTTTCCCTCTTGTTTGTGGACACGAAGTAAACCTCCGTTTCCACACATACCTCTATGTATAAATTAAATAATCCTTGTACCTTATCACACTTATAACTAATTGTTCCTACAACAGATAGATAGATAGTGGTTCCAAGGTTGTCATAGCCAGGAGCGGCACTGGGGTTAAGCTCCCAGTGCTCATAAAATGCTCCTTACGGCGTGCGTCTCGAAAAGCCTCTGACAACTAAGTCCAACTCCTAGCCTGCCCGTGTGGTTTAGTCTCTAAGCCCGGCAGAACTGCTTTTACTAATAGGAGAAGGTGCGAGGGCGGATCTCTGGCGCCTTAAAACCAGATGCTTCGGGTAGATGGTGGCTCGTCAACCTGGGAAGGTAGCCCATCTAGGGGAAGGTAAACCCTGATTTCAAACCTCCGCTGCCTTGCGGCACACCCGGTCACGGGAAAGGCTTCGGGAGTCAACCCTGAGGAAAAATCTGGAGTCGGAGCCCCTAAGGCAGTTCTCTGTTGTGCTCAACATCGTTCTGGCAGCTCCTGCGATGGCGCTGGTGCCAAACTATAGCAGCCCTGCTTTTCCTTTGGATTCATCAGTGATGTGGAGAGGGGGGACATGCTGCATGGATAACATCTTGTCCTCCATATCTTCCTGTCCAGGCTTGAATCCTACCAACGCCCAACGCTGGAAGGTAGAACACCGGTGCGCATCGGCCTGTTCAGCCACAGGCGGTGCTGTTCCAGCAGAGTAGACGTTTAGGATTCTCTTCTATGGTCATCATAGACCGACGGAGGCAGACGAAAAAGATAGATAGATAGACAGACAGAGAGACAGACAGACAGACAGACAGATAGATAGATAGATAGATAGATAGATAGATAGATAGATAGATAGATAGATAGATAGATAGATAGATAGATAGATAGATAGATAGATAGATAGATAGACATAAACCTTTACACTGCACATATTTCCAGCTATAGTATTTCCAGCTATAGTATAGTAGTTTGTTGAAGTAAAAAAAATAAATAAAAAAGTTTGTACACATTTTTTTTTTATCTAATTCACAGTTTCTCTTGCTCTGAAATAACTGATATAGCTTCAAAAGAACTAACTATGTAAAAGATAAGGATATGCTGAATTACAATTGTTGTAACTTACCAGGTTGCAATGAAATCACTAAATGTTTGCAGATGTTTGTCAGAGTTCCTGACTTGTTGAATTTCAACATTTTTTAGGCTGTTCCTCTGAGATTATCATTATGAAGATGATTTGTAAAAGAAATCTGTACAAATGTGACTTGACTGGACCTGACACATAATGTTCTCCTTCCTTGGGAGGGTAAGTTTCTTTCTTTACACTATTAAGCCATAATAAAAAAAATGTATATGATAAAGAGAATACCAGAGCAGATAAGATATGACAGTTGTTGACATACTGTGCATGGATTAGCAGACACAAAACTGTCCCATGTAAAGCACTCCACAAAGCATGCAGCAACAGTCTGGAGACTATAGTATAGACCTCAAGGGAATTTATCTGGCATGGAGCAAACCCTAAGCTTTTACTAAACTAAGCCATTCACCCCTTAAGGGGTGTAAATGCATGCCCAAAGGGAAGTAAAGTGTTCTTGTAATGGATGGTCAATGTCATGGTGGTTGTGTTTGCCTTGTAGGTGATATTTACAGTGATGGGGTCAAACAAGATCGGAATAGGCAGTTCAATTCTGCCTCAGAGGTAGAGAGTGTGTTTGTGGACATGAATCAGGAAACTGACCTCTATAGCTCATCAGGACTTCTATTAGTCATGAAAGGCTGTTTTATGTGTGCACTTGTGTGATTCTAGCACAGACAATATCAATAGAATCTAAGCAGGTATAGGTGTAAGCTTTGGAAGCAGGGGTTTAATGAGGAGTGTAGATGGCTGTAGAAGGGTTTTGAATTGGTTGACACTGGCAGTAAAGGAAAACACTCAAAATTGCAGAAAATGTTTCGGCAATCCAATCATATGCAGGATCTGCAGTGGACCGGATGAGGTAGGGATTAGAAAATTGATGAGAATGGGAACTATTTGGTGCGGAGGCCGGATTACAGCTGTAACGCACTGTATCTGGAGTTAGTGTAAATCCAGGGTAAGTTAGTTACTCGTGAACATCTCAGCTCAGCCATAATTAAATAACATTTCACTTTCTAGTGGAGGGGCCATTGTCATGAAAGTTGTTAGTTGAGGGGAATGCTTGTTAATTTTTTGCAATATGAATAGTTATGTTTCTGTGTTTCTTAAAAACTGAAAAAATCCTTTTTCCATTTTTGTCAGTATGTTTTCTGCAAAAGACAGTCATTTTTCAAAAGGGCTGCTTTAAATTTCAATAATTTAACCATTTTGGGTTGTAGTTTGCACGTTTTACATTTTTTTTATTAAAACTACATTTTCAATGAACAGCATCAAACTATTTTTCAGCATGTCACCTCGTTACTTTGAGAATTTATACAAAAATCTTGAAAAAAAGATCCAAGATTACCGACAAAACATTCAATTTGAATTTTATAATTGGTTTAGTATTTCTGTTTAAGCTTCAATAAAAAGGTGAATTTGGAATCTAAACAGGAGTGTCCATGAACACAGAAGTAACTGGAAATAAGACATAAAATATGAAGCATATTTGAAATCACAATCTGCTGAAAAACTAGAAAAATGTGATGCAGATTAAAAGTCTAATAATCAAATGATGCATTTCCCTTATTACCACATTCTCAGTGTTTGTGTGAATTTTAATTTTTTTTCTCTTTAAGAAAGCACTCCTGGTAATTTTATATAATCACTAATATATTAGTTTTTTCAGTTTTATTACAGGTCAAGATGATAGCAATCAAACAGAGAGTGCCAACAATATTTAAGTCTTTAAGGTAAGATAAGATAAGATAAGATAAGATAAGATAAGATAAGCCTTTATTAGTCCCACAATGGGGAAATTCCAGGACTGCAACAGCACAGGGATAGCAACACTCAGCGCAACAATCAGAAGGCAAGAAAAAAAACAAGAGCAGCGAGTATACATATGTACATATAAACATAAATATATAGACACGGAATGCGGAGCATTGTAGCTAGATGGAATAAATATATAGATATATAAACACACAGTGCGGAGCATTGTAGATCCACACTTATTGCTTTAGCAATAAGAACAGTACATACTCCCTTACCATAGGGGATTCTTACTATACATTTTATTTTTCAGATTTGCATGTATGATCCCTGTATCTAGAGAACATTGAGATGGATCCACAAGTTCCAGCCAAGAAAACCAGCCAAGAAACTGATTTTAATTGATGTATCAAGTGTCAGAACCCTGACTTCCAGGAACTTCTTAATGAACCATTGCAGGGGGCATACACAAAGTTCCTTGCATTCATACATGAATGAGGGCAATATGGAGATGCTGAGTCCCTGGAAATTAGGAAGAGGCTACAACACTTCACCACCTCTTATTTGCAAGACCTGAAAGCTAAGTGGCACAGGACATGCTATGCAACAGCTACACACAGTGGGCATCTGGAAAGTGAAAAGATTCGTTACCAGAAAACCTGTCAATTTGGTGATAATGAAAAAGTCCAGAAGAGATAGGGCCATCCCAGTTCAGTGTCTGCAACAGTTTCAAGTCCTCCTGAAAGTGAGATATCTCGCCTTCATACTTTACATGAAGTGTGTACCTTCAATGCTGGCAAACAACTACAACAGGCCGCTGAAAACTCAAGCAACCAGAAATGGAAAGTTTAGCACTGCCACTAGTGGTGATGACACTCGTGCAATTGACACTAAATATCATTTACCCCATTGGGTCCAGAACATCCACTGTGGCAAGCAGAAATGCACTGAGAACAAAGATAATGCTTTGGAAGAAAAGAAAATAAGTCTAGTAGCTGCAGACTAAATTAAATTACCCTTTATTGTCATTCAACCATACATGTACAGTAGAATGAAACTGTGTTTTTCCTATCTACAGTGTTAATCACACACACCCCATATGTAGAATCAGAGGGCCGCTGCCATGCAAGGCACCGCCACAGATTTCCCTCCTCCATTCCTTTATTGCTGAGCACCAAGCTGGACGGCAGGGAGTTCCGCTTTTATATGGTCTTCGGCATGACCCGGCCGGGATTTGAACCCCTGCCTCCCGGGTGTGGGGCGGATGCTCTACCAACTGAGCCACCACTCCGGTAACCGCTACCACCAACACGGGGAGCTTTACATGAAACCATTGCTTGTTCCCATTTCCATGGTAGGATATTGGCATCAAGCTCATTTCCCTAAACAGCTGCCAACAGCAACTAAGTATGGGTGGTAAACTGGTAAATTGAGGGTGATCATCTCGTTCCAGTCGCAACGATGGATCCACCAACTACTGCATCCATAATTCATTTGGTCAAGTGTGGATGTAAGAGAAGCAGCTGCAGGTTATCTTATCCAGTTGCTCATATAGCTCTTGTTAATATATTTAAAAATTGCATAGATTAGCATTACTTATTCTTATTCTACCTTTTATTGCATGCATAGTTTTTATCTTTAGTGTTACTCTGTGTTTAATGTTGCAGCATTGCACCGAGACAAATTCCTAGTTTGTGTACTACATGAACAATGGCAATAAATCTCATTCTGATTCTGATTCTGATTCTGATATAGGTCACAGAATTTCAACTGCTCTGAAATGTGTGCTTGTGAGGCCAATGAGAAAGTGTCTGACAATACAAGCAAGGAAAGCTTTTGAGGAATTGGTAGTGATAATGAGGATGAAGAAGGTGATCCTTAAGTCTAAGGTTAAACTGATTCCCATGATCCTCTAAACTTATTTGTAATCTAACCTGAAATAAAGGCTTTAGTTGATTACACTGGTCAACACCAAATTTATTGTCTAAGTTTTTTTTTAGCTGATTTAGGACAATTTTGATGTGCTGAATCCAAAAATCACATTGGTTTTGCTCAATCCAGTCACCTTTTTGAATTATGGACACATGTTGTTTCATATGTTTTTTGTTTACATGTATATTTTTGCTTTATATGATGCAAAATTGTTTTTTATGTCTTGAAATTCTCAGAATTTTGAAAATTGATCATGCAACATTCAATTTACATGTACTTACCTTTATATAAAGGTAAGTACATGCACAGTACTAAGTAAGTACCAAGTAAGTACAGGTTTTTACTTAGAACCTGATCGAGCGAAACGGATGTCATTTTCGGATTCAGCGGTGCAAAATTGTCTTAAATCAGTTGAAAAAACACAGACAACTTACAAAAAATTATTTTTGTAACCCTGTGTAATCTGAACTCTATCCACTTTATTCTAATTCAAATTATATGAAAGGGTTCTCTGACCAATAGCTAATATTTGTTTTATTGCTCCCACATTACAAGCTTACTGTGATGAATTTATCAAAAAATGCTCAAGCCATCTTGAATTTCTGGCTCAAGAATGTTTAATTTACTCAAATAATATTGACTTGGCATGCTCAGGAACATGTTTATTTGTTAGCTTATTGCTTTGGGCACCAAATTCATGATGCTACATAAAATATGAATCAAAATATGAAAACTTCAATTTCAAGGCAACAATTTTGATATTTTTTTTTATATAATTCTACATTAACACAAGAATTTATGCTTTTAAATATCCATTTATTAAAATTCCTGAATCCAGATTGTGCCCCAAATCAACACCAGCACCTAATGATCTGAATCCCATGCAATTACACATCTTTCCGGAAAAATTCATCAAAATCCGCTTATAACTTTTGGAGTAATGTTGCTAACAGACAGAGAGACAGACAAACCAACATTATAGAAATAATTTCTTTTCTATCAGACAGTGAGTAAGGTTGCTTTTACCTTAACATATTTCGGCCACTTCTTGCAGCGTCCCTCAGAAGGGTCACATGATGTTGTGACAATCAGGTGTTTTTATCAGCTGTTTGTCCAGGTTCACCAGACAGCAGAGGATGACTATGCCCCCTGCTGTCTGGTATTTCAGAAGAAAGTATGAACCCTTTTGATTTACAGCAAACCAATAAGCAGACAAACCAATGCAAGCAAAAACACTACCTTCTCCCTTGGCGGAGGGAATAAATCAATGTTTGCACTGGGCTTTTTTGAAAGTCATTCTGGCACACTGACAACTGCTGAGGACTGTAGCAAACACCAACTGCAGAGCCATGACCCAAAGCAAGTGCACCCCTCCTAGCATGACACATAGAAGCTTCTGTCAAAACAGCAGTGAGGCCACAACTCCAGTAGAGAGTGTTGGCTGGTCTCAGCCGGCAGCTGAAGGTCAGCCTGACAAGTCCAGTTGAATTCCCAGAAAGCATCAACAGCTCATTCAGACATGCTGATGACTAAAATATCAACAGTGGTGGTAACTCTGGCCCTCATGTCTAGTTGAAAATCAAGATTCAAACCATCCAGGGGAAAAAAAGGGACTAAACCAAGAGATTAAAACAAAACAAAGCAAAACAAAACAAACAAAAAAAGTGTTATATTTCATTATATATTTCATTATAGATTGAATTGATCAGGGGTTTGTAGCTTTAAGGTAGAAAATGCAATATTTTCAACTTTTAAATATTCCAGATATGCAGTGTAAAGAAACATTTATTTTGCTGCCTTGCCAAATATGATAATTTAGGATATTGCAGAGCTATGAATTAATTTTTGATGAATGATTTATGAAATGTGATAAATGCCATATTACAGAAGCAGAGTGAGTATAAGCGAGTTTTCGGCTCAGACTTAAAAATTCTGTCAAAACCATTATGTGTTACTCAGCCTGTGCTCAGAACAGGTGGGGAAGGGACTCTGATGACACCTGAAAGTCTGATGTTTGCTACCTCAGCTGCCTACTATCTGGTTCACTCTCCCAAAGAGCAGAACTAGTGTCCAGCCCAGGGAACTTTATCTTATCGTTCGTTGTTGACTTTGAGGGACTATTCGCCCTATTAGAGGACTTACTAATTACAGAATTGTTAACATGGAATGGACCAATCCACTTCAAAGTCAACATTACCACCATTGCACCATGCGTTTGGTAAAAAAGTATGAAAAACACAGTGGACAAACACCAGCAAATGGCATGGCCCCCCAAATCATCAGTGACTGTGGAAACTTCACACTGGTTGTCAAGCAACTTGGATTTGGTCGCTCTCCACTCTTCCTCCAGACTTTAGGACCTTGATTTCCAAATGAAATGCAAAATTTACTCTCATCTAAAAAGAAATCACCTAATGGTGTTGGTCCACTCTGTGTTATTAAGTCCAAAATCAGTGCAGTCGTCTGCCAGGAAATTTTCAGTGCACTCCAGGTTTCCCTCTGCTGACAAGCTTTCTGGAGATGTTGATTTCTTTTTCCAGCAGGACTTGACACCTGCCCACACTGCCAAAAGTACCAAAACCTGGTGCTTTTAAGGGCCGATGCAGTTCAGTCATTATCCTGGGCCACTCTGCATGAATGAGTATCTTTTAAATTGACAAACATCATATTTGTAACTCATACCAAAATTCATTTGGAATCAAAAGGTAATTTCTCTCTTGCCATTCACTCCAACGGAAGTTATGTCCCATATGTAGAATTAGAGGGGGGGCTGACTTAGGCTGTCTATTACAGCTTGCCTAAGTCGGGAGACGGTGTCCGACACATGACCTGGCATTAGCTTATCTGTCTATCTGGCCAGTTTTGATTGTTGTTTTCTATAAATTTGATTTGTCCCCACTGGAATCCAAGTTAAGCTACAGCACTTGACCATATACACTACCGTTCAAAAGTTTGGGGTCACTTAGAAATGTCCTTATTTCTGAAAGAAAAGCACTGTATTTTTCAATGAAGATAACTTTAAACTAATCAGAAATACACTGTAATATCTAATATACATTGCTAATATGGTAAATGACTATTCTAGCTGTAAATGTCTGTTTTTTTGGTGCAATATCTACATAGGTGTATAGAGGCCCATTTCCAGCAACTATCACTCCAGTGTTCTAATGGTACAATGTGTTTGCTCATTGCGTCAGAAGGCTAATGGATGATTAGGAAACCCTTGTGCAATCATGTTAGCACAGCTGAAAACAGTTTCGCTGGTTAGAGAAGCTATAAAACTGACCTTCCTTTGAGCAGGTTGAGTATCTTGAAAAAAATTATAATTTCAAAAACAAATCATTATTTCTAACCTTGTCAATGTCTTGACTATATTTCCTATTCATTTTACAACCCATGGTGGTAAATAAGTGTGACTTTTCATGGAAAACACAAAATACTTGTCTGGGTGACCCCAAACTTTTGAACGGTAATGTACGTCATTTGACCAGTTTGTCATTCCGAGATATCATGTTTGCTTGATTTCTTGTTGTACAGGGATGAGCAACTTTGACAGTAGTGAGGTCCACAAAATTTTTTCATCACTTCCCAAGGGCCAGATTTACATGCAAACCATGCATGTTAGATTATTTTTTTCAAAGTGAAAAGTTTCAAAATTAAAACTGAAAATGAAAATGAAAATGAAAGCTATATCGGCTTTCTGCGATGGACTGCGATCTGTCCAGGGTGAACCCTGCCTCTCGCCAAAAGATGCTGGGATAGGACCGCCCCCCTCCCCCGAAAAGGACAAAGTGGTAGAAGATGGATGATGGATAAAATTATATTGTGACCTAATCATGACCTAATTTTTAAAACTCTCAGAAAAATTCTGGACGATAACAGAAAAGCCAAGAAGAAAAGGAAATATGATGAGGCTTAGTTTGCTCTTGGATTCATTGTGGGTGTGGAGGGGCAGAGAAATAGCTGTGTGTAGGTGGGCTTGGTAATCATCTGGCTCCCCAAATTGAGAAATAAAAAAAAGGTTAAGAGCCACTGGTTTAAATGAACATAAAAATCAGCAAATTATAACGACCACAGCCTCTTAACTTTTATTGCTGACATGGGATTGAAACAGTGTCAGTGCTTCAATTGCACTCTTTAGAAAGAAACCTCAAAGCTTTGAATCTTTATCAGCACAATTAGAAGGAAAGTCCCCAAGCTCCATGAGGTTTCACCTGCTCATCACTAAGGAGCTGTAGCATTTATTTTTGTTTAAAAGCAGCCTACTTTGTCGATTTACTGCTGTTTGCAGCCTATTAAACCCTTGCACTCCAGGCAATTTTCCTAAAAATGCCAAAAAATAACATGCCCAAAGTAAATCGAAAGCTGTTCTTCAACCCTTTGCAGCATCTTCATGGGGTTGGTCTCATTTAAAAGAAAACACTTTGAATTTTTTGGCAAAAAAAAAACATAATCTCTCTACGTGCTCCGGCCACTGAGTTACAGTCATCTAAACATACTGAACTTGAAGAAAATAAATTTGGCCATGGTGTTTTTTTGGATATAAATGCTTGCAAATAACACACAGCTGTCCGATCCGGCTGGAAAATGCAACAGAAATGTAGAACCAAGTGTTATCAAGCTGAGATCCAAATTTGGTAACAATACCACAAAAAATGAATATTTTACACAGCTTTGTTCTCAGGTAGTTCCCAGGTGTTTTGGAACTGTACCAAATTGTGCCAAATGGCACAGTTTGGAAAAACGTCTGTAACTTTTGAATAATTCAATGTAGAATCTTCATTTTGGGCTCTAATGAAAGGTCACATTCAGGGCTGTGTCTGTGTGTGTGTGTGGGGGGTTGTCCCCCCCTCGCTACAAAGGACGGAGTTCGGCCCTCGCTACATGACGGATTACACTCTTTGCATGTTTCCACAGCAACGCTGTCACAGCGGCTTCCCCCCCCGCGCTACTGTGTGTGTGTGTGGGGGGGGGTTGTCCCCCCCCCTCGCTACAGAGGACGGCCATTGCTACATGACGGAATAGACTCATATGCTTACCCCCGCGGACCGGGGGTCATTCGGACCGTGAATGCACCCTCCCCGCTCCTCTTCTGCAGCGGGGGGGGGGGGGGGTCGTTCACGGTCCGAACACGGCAAATGAACCGTTTATCGCGGAGCACGCACTTCGTACTCCGTGTGCCGTACAGTTGTAATTTACCGATTGGTCAAAAGTCATTTTTTGATTACAGTTTTCAGCGAGAAATAATAATTTAGCTTATAACACCTTACCTCTTCACAGCAGCAGAGTCCTGGTGAACTTCTTTTCCCCATTGTCAGACGAACGCGACGCTGGTCCGCTCGTGGATCCCGGTCAAAACATAATTCCATTATTGCCGTTTTGGCGAATGATTTACGACTTTTGTCGTCGGCCTCCGTCGGTCTATGATGACGGAAGAGAATCCTAAACATCTATTCTGCTGGAATGAGTGTAGGTCCCACTTGTGGGTGTTCTCCATGCTGCTGAATCTGTAGCAGGTTCGTCCAGCTTCCTTTTTTTTTTCATCTGCTGCAACAATAAATCTCTCTTCACCCAGCCCGAACTTCTGTGTTTCAATTGGCTCCTGCATTCACAGTAGGCGGGTCCTCCTTCCTAGGTTTTCATTCATTGGTTCTTCAAGGTTTCAGAAACCCAAGTCAAGGCTCTTATTAGTCGAATGAGAGGTGAATCAGATGAACTAATCTGTTCGTGGCTGTGTCTGCAGCTTTTTTTTTCAGTGGCGCTTGGAGGCCACACCACCTACATCACCACCATCAGTATCTCTATCATGCGTCATGCGTCCGAGCGTGCACGAGTGCACTCTCGTGCGCCCTCATGCACCCTAGGATGCAGAGACTTGCCCGCCCGTGGAACAACGGAGCGCAAGTGGTTAATGTGGTCTCAGCATGCTCCACATACCTTACAATACTCTGGTGCACACTGCTCCCTCTATATCTCTGTGACTCCCTCACTCTTCCTCCACCACTCGCGCAGAGTGGAACCTAGGTTTCAATTAAAGCTCCCCCTGCTGGCAGACTCTATATTAAGAATGCATTTCCAAAAACGGTCAAACATGATTTAAATAAATAATTAATTTTTGGAAATGGACTGGTGGGGCGCAGTTAATCAGTTGACCCACAGGTCACCAATTGCCTATCCCCGTTGTAGTATTATCTCTAACGATGACCAAAGGCAGTTAGCTGAAGCTAACAGTTTAGCCAATCATTCACAAATGTTTCTGTGTTTATTGTACTCCAGGGAAAGGTCATATCCTATCAATGACTGAATCCACAGTCCTGTCTGAAACAAGTTTCTCCCTTTTTTTTCACTTGCTTATCACACCGAATTGGGAAAGCTTAATTGTACTGATTACAATTCAGTGGTAAAAATGGACCAGTAGGTTCGACTACAGGACCCCAGTGGAATGTCCAAATGAAAGACAGAGACAGAATATGATTGTAAAAAATAATATCGGCTTTAATTTTAAAAGAAGAAAAAAAAACATAAAACAAAAGAAACAAATAAAACATCAATAGTTGATATCACAGTAATCAACAATTACAATTAACAGTTCTCTTATTGGCCAATAATGGCTTTCCCTAAAGTGAATACTTCTCTAATTCAAGAAAGTTTTATTTTAAATTGGGTAAGTATGGTTCTAATTGGGTACACCCTTGTAACCTGAAGTTTGTGTATCGCGACCTCAATTCAAATGACCTTATTCACAGTTCACAGCAAATAAAATACCAGGTTTGTTTTACAAAACACTTCTCACAGCAGGGATATTTCCTACACATCAGTCATCAATACACAATTAGAGAATACACGGCAGGTATGTCAAAATTGTCATATCCGGCTCTAGGGAGCCGGGCAATCAGAGCCAGGGACAAGCCAGTGAGTCGAGATGTTTTATTCTGGGTAAGGGATAAGGGATGAGGAGAGCACAGACACTCATACAGGCGTACATTCTCAGGCTGCACAGCGCAGGGGTAGGTAGCTCGTACCGGACGTGGGGGTAACAAGACGTGCATACTCACAGCGGGATACAAACACCGGAATGCTGCAAGGGGAGTTGAGGCTGACACCAGACGAAGGGGCTTCAGCCTAGCAGTGCTTATGTCGCAGCCCCGAATGATCGAAGCTGCTCCTCTTTATACTCATTAACAGCGCCCCAGCTGATGAGGATTAATTGGCCCCAGCCGTCCCGTGACACTGACAGCTGGGAACCAGCTGAGGCACTGCCCAATGAGAGGCAGGGATAAAAGGAGCATGGGCTGAGCGCCGAGCCGGCGTCTCACCCCATGGTGAGAGAGCCTCCCCCTCACGGTCGGGCTCCCGAACGACCAGGAACATCCCAGCCCCCCCCCGCCCCCTTCCCCACCTAGGGTGGGCGGAAGGGAGGCAGGACCGGAGGGGAAGATGCAAAGGGAAGGACAAAAAAAAACAATAGACCAATGTAGGGCAGCAGGGCAGAGAAAAAAAAACCCAAATACAATACCCTACAACACAGGGAAAAGGATTAACCCAGAGCACAGTTAGGGAGAAAACTGAGTTAGGACACAGGTAGGGAAAATACCAAATATGACTACAGACAGCATACAAATAACGTATAGATCGGGGCAAAAAAAGAAAACCAAAAACCCACCAAAAAGGTGGCAGGAATGAATAAAGCAATCACAGAGTATAGTTAAGGGGAACAAAACACACTACTCCATAATGCACCAACAAGACAAAGGTCAGGACAAAAAATGATGAAAAACGCTGTGCATGGATACTAAAGAAAACAAAACACACAGCACTGAATATATAAAAGATCACCTAAAGAAACAGAGGTGACAAGGACAAATGGGTAATAATGAAGTACGGTTAAGTGGGGATGAAACACATTACTTCAAACAATAACAAACACAGTCAATGTTAAAGTCGGGGCCAGGGAAGGCCCCCCACGAGGATAATAAGACAGAATGGGGTGATCACAGAGTATGGTTGAACAGGAAACCACACGCATACTCCATGATGCACCGACGAGGCCAAGGCTAAGGTAAGGATGAATGAAAACGCTGAGTAAAGATAAGAAAATGCAATACACAGCGCAATACATAAGGTGAGTCACCAAGAGGAAAAAAAGGTGACAGGGTAACAGGATAACAATAAGATAAAAATGCTGAGTATGGTTAATAAAAAAAAAAACAACACAGCACAAAAACATATATTCCCCTAATGGACAAAGAAACTACACCCGAGTGACTTCAATAATAATAAAAGAAGTAAAGGACACCCGAGGAGACGGCAGGCAGAGTCCAAAACGGCCGGAATTGTTCTGGTAATCTCCCCGCCCATTGTCCAGTTGGCAACCCGGGGAAGAGAAATGTTCGGACGGCGAACTCTGGGCCCAGATCCCAGGAATCCAGTCCAACGGCTGCCGAACCAGGCCGCCCAAAGGCAAACAGACCAGTGGGGGGAAACCAGATCGCCGAACCGAAAGTTTTGCGGGTCGGGTCGTCGACCCGCATCACTCAACCACCAGGACCGTTGAGACGGACGAAGGGTCAGAGCGGATCCCGGTGGAAGAGGCTCAGGGGAGAGCCGATGACGAGGGCGGCGGGCCTCAGGGAAACGGCCACCTCCTCACCGGACCTGGACAACACTGGGGCAGCACCCACGTCGGACCCCGATCGGGCCTCAGGCGAACCCACGTTGGACCCCGATTGGGTCTCGGGCGAACCCACGTTGGACACTGCACCAGAACCGACCTCCAACGTTGAACCCGGACCCTCCAGCACCACGAGGAACAGCAACTCCTCGCCGGTGACCCTGGAAGAAGGCTCAGAAGAGAAAACAGAACCGGGATCAGGATCACTGGCAGCGCCAGAACCCGGCGAGACGAGCTCAGACGCAGCGGGCGGCTGCACCCGGCTCGTCTCCCCTGGAGATAGGCTGAAGTGCTCAAAGATAAAAAGAAAGAAAAGAAAGGAGAGCACTCGCCTGATCTCGGGTTCTGACGCCGTCCAGGACTGCGAAGATCCAGGATCCGTCGTCAGGAGGTCGTTGTCAGGCTCCCATCTAGCCGCGTCGGGCCCCGAAGCCAGCACGATGGTCAGCGCAGCTTGAGATCCCTCCAGCTCAGGTAACCCCGCCGACGACCCACTCGGCGTGAAGCCAGAAGAATCTCGTCCCGCTGGACCGAACCGCTCCTCCGTGGAGACCCAGGGACGCTCAGTCGTCAGCGTAGACTCCACGCAGCAGTCAGTCCCCCTCCTCCGTCCGCAATGTAGCTGCGGAACCACAGGCCCTCTCCATATCCCACCACGTTGACCCGGAGCCGGGGACCGCTCGGCGGAGAGAGACACAGAGGATGCGGGATTAGGAAAACAGGTTACAGCAGGTGGGGAGAGTTCAGGGAGCTGCGAACCCTGAACTTCTCCTCCAGGGATGTGACAGAGCAAATCATTAAGCAGGTGTGAAAAAACAATGACTTGCCTGCCCCCTGGAGGTTGAGCATCGCCTGCTGTAGTGGAATCTGCTTCTTCCTCTCCCCGCCCGGCGATAACGGAGGACCCCCCGGGAATTCGTCTGAGGGTCGCTCGCATTGTCTCCAGCAGAGAGCTCACCAGGCCGGGATTCCAGGCACACACAGCGGTCAGGAAGCGCGTCGAGGAGGAGGGGGAAACAGCCGGGGTGAGCCAGCCCGAATGTCCAGGAATGACAGCGGGGGAACGAGGCTCAGGGGACGAGGCTGTAGAATCTCCACACTGACGAGGCGAAGGGATGACAGCTGCGTGGGAGGAACGGTCCTGACGATGACCCAGAACTGGATCCGGACGAGGTTCGTGCAGAGGTGACTCGGCGATGTGATGACGACTACTCCCAGGGAACGAAGCGAGGGGGAAACCCAGGATTCGCCGCTCCAGATCGGAGATCGAGACGAGGGAGGCGTCGAGCACGGGAAAGCTTCGTAGCCCTGAAGTCCTCACCATCAATCTCACTGCCGCCGCCACATGCCTGAAGGTGGTGACAGGAAACACAGTAGAGCTCGCGACAGCCACTCGACCCCGGACATAACTGCTGTCAGCTGCGGCTCCTTGAAGGGAATCCCGAGTGACGTGGCGCAGGTCGGGGGAAGTCCTCTGGTTGGCGCGAACTCCCGGACTGGAATAGCGGCAGGAACGGGACTCCGAAGCGGGGAAAGACGTCGCCCACTTCGACTCCCTGCCGGGATTTCCATCCACCCCGTGGAGCTTCTCTTGCTGTGTACCTGCAGCGTCTATCCTGGCACTGTCCTCCAGATGGTACAGAGAGTGAGGGTGACAGTCCAGGAGTTCCTCAGCACGGCCCGGATGCCAGCGTCTCGCGTTGGAGGCGTCGTGCAGGGTGAAGAACGTCCCGTCGACTGCCTCCGAGATGGACCTCAGCCCGTCGCCCTGGCGCCGGAAGTGACTCCTGGGAAACGGCATGCTAGCAGCGCTGACACCCGGACAGAAAGGTACATTTCCACAGCGACTCACGGCCGCCGGCAACTCTTCTGGCTGCGACATACTGTCATATCCGGCTCTAGGGAGCCGGGCAATCAGAGCCAGGGACAAGCCAGTGAGTCGAGATGTTTTATTCTGGGTAAGGGATAAGGGATGAGGAGAGCACAGACACTCATACAGGCGTACATTCTCAGGCTGCACAGCGCAGGGGTAGGTAGCTCGTACCGGACGTGGGGGTAACAAGACGTGCATACTCACAGCGGGATACAAACACCGGAATGCTGCAAGGGGAGTTGAGGCTGACACCAGACGAAGGGGCTTCAGCCTAGCAGTGCTTATGTCGCAGCCCCGAATGATCGAAGCTGCTCCTCTTTATACTCATTAACAGCGCCCCAGCTGATGAGGATTAATTGGCCCCAGCCGTCCCGTGACACTGACAGCTGGGAACCAGCTGAGGCACTGCCCAATGAGAGGCAGGGATAAAAGGAGCATGGGCTGAGCGCCGAGCCGGCGTCTCACCCCATGGTGAGAGAAATAGGTCCAAAGTGTAAGGAAAAGTCAAAACGTATGCATTAGGCCACAGTTCCCGAGATGTGTGATGAAGAAAAAGTCAAGGAAGTGGAAAATTCTGGGTGGGGAAGGGAGTGGGGGGGTATTGGAACTGAGTGTGAGGGTGTTTGCTGATGCTGGTCCCACCACACTGCCGAGTGTAGCCGGACTGTCCAGTGTCCACAGGGAATGTCAATACTTTCTTCTCTCTAGATGCCGGTGTGTGTGTGTGTGTGTGTGGGGGGGGGGGGGGGCTCGTCTTCTACATCACTGGATGAATCCTTATGATGAAATGAACTATAAAAAAAAAAAAAAACTTACCTGTCAATAGACAGTGTCAGAGGAATCCCATTAGTTATCGAGCAAGGTTATCAAGTATCAATCTGTTTACATGAAAATATCATGAAATGTGTTATTTAGAGTGCTTTTTAACATCAGCCATTTAAATGAAATGCTATTATGTTTTAACACATTTCTGTACATATATATTCCTTTAACAGTGCATGTAATGTACTAAATTTTTACTCTTCACAAGTGCTAAAGAATTGAATTCAACTGTATAAACAATGTAAATAACAATTATACATAGTTATACACAAAATAAATCAGAACAGTGCAATATAAATCCAAAAAAAGTTCAGACTATATTAAGAAACCCATAAAACCATGAGTCAAACATCTCACACATCTCTCTCACAAACTCAAATTATGCGCACCGATCTGAGTAGGTGGGACACAGCGATAAACGGCTGACCGTTAGGCCTGCAACTGTTATTCCATGAGGTTCCTTCACAACATACATCAATGCACAGGTTAAATCACTCTAAATAAACTGTTTCCATATCATCTGAACAAAAATAAAATACAGTGCTCATGGAATATATTATTTGTTACCTTGCTCCTTCACAGAATAAGCGAAGAAAGCCCGTCGCGACCACAGACGTTTTCAAGAAGCACAAACTGAAGGAGACCACAGGTGTAGCGTTCTAAGGTAGTGTTAGCTCATGAGCTATCGCACAATGACCGGATCAATTTTACTCACTTGTAGACACTCTAGCAAGCGTCCACTAAGGTAGTGCATAGATAGTACTCTGTAGCTGTTATGACCCGAGCGCCCGTTCTGATCGCGCTCGGGTTAAAGTTATGTCTCGCTGCCGGCCTTGACAGCTGCGGGCTGTATTCTGGCCTCACCGGGCTCTTATTGTGAAGGTGCTCGGTGGGGTTTCCGCCTGTCAACGGTCGGCCAGCTGAGCGTCATTACCGTCGTTAGTGTTTCGCCATATAAGCCCAGCACTGGCGACGGTAAGACGCAGCAGTGTCAGTCGCTATATGTCTGAGCTACGGATGACTTGGACTATCATCTACCTTGTCTGCTTGTTGTTGACCTAGTTCTGAACAATTTTTGATTGCCTCTTGTTCTTGTTCTTTTGGAAAACCATAGTCATTGTCATAGCCAAAGCTAAGAAATTTTAGATTGCTCCCTTTGTGTTGGTGTGTATTTTTTTTGTTTTGTTCGTGTTTTGAAAGCCATAGTCAAGTAAAGCAATCTATATTGCCTTTTGTGTTTTGTATCCATAGTTTGGTCAAGTCTTGTCTTTGTTTTATTCTCCCCTCCTTTCTTGAGGGGCTATTGTATGGGGATTTTGTTTATTGTTCCCAGGTATTTTCATGTATTATTTTTGGTTTCATATGTTTTTTTGGTCTGGTCATGGTCTTGTTCAGGGGTTGGTTTCTCTCCCTCCACACCTGTCCTCCCACCTCCCACCCTGGGGGGGCGGGGGGGCAGCGTGGTTCCTTGGGGCGTTCAGAGTCCGCCCATGGAGGGAGGGTACTGTTATGACCCGAGCACCGGTTCTGATCACGCTCGGGTTAAAGTTATGTCTCGCTGCCGGCCTTGACAGCTGCGGGCTGTATTCTGGCCTCACCGGGCTCTTATTGTGAAGGTGCTCGGTGGGGTTTCCGCCTGTCAACGGTCGGCCAGCTGAGCGTCATTACCGTCGTTAGTGTTTCGCCATATAAGCCCAGCACTGGCGACGGTAAGACGCAGCAGTGTCAGTCGCTATACGTCTGAGCTACGGATGACTTGGACTATCATCTACCTTGTCTGCTTGTTGTTGACCGTCACTTCTCCGGCACCAGTAAGTGAGCTATTAGCCTTACCCCTTCCGGTGAAAGTAGACCTTTGTGTGTCTTTGCTTCAGCAGCCTGTGTAGCTAATTATTTAAACAACCTTTGCCTGTGTATGACCGTCTCCTCTTAAGGACCTGTAAGAGAGCTGTCTAGCCTTACGCCTCCGGAAGTGTATGGACTTATGTGTCATTGCCCCTGCATCTTGTGTTGTTAACTTTTCACCGTAATAAAACTCACTGTAAACTCACTGGTGACTGTGTGCGTCTTATGCTGGCTCGTGAGGGCCAGCGCATGACAGTAGCCTCTGTATCAACTGTAATTTCTGGTTAAATCTGATTTATCTTTCATAAAAATGTCTGGGTTTTCACCGCTATTCTGACCAATATCTCTCCTTCACTCTGAATTCACAACTGCTCCTGTCATTCATATGCACTGTTACTAACCGAAATGGGTGGATGGGACTACACGCTGCTGCTGCATCCTGAGTGGTTGAGCTATGTGTCACTCTGTTTTCCACAACTTCTAACTAGGGAAATACAATGTAAATCATGAAAAATGCACATTTATGTCTAAGTTTTCCCTAAAAACTTATAAACAATACTTATAATGTAGTTGTTAGATGAATCCATTTTAATGTCCGAATTATATCAGTATCATGTATATTGTATGTATTACACATGTCCTTTAACCATGTGGGTTACATGTCCACCAGTGATCACTTTATTTCATCCCTTCTTTAAGACAAATTTACAGTAGTTGTGTTATGTATGAGGAATGAGGGACTGGAGTCTCTTCTGTCATGCAGCAAATCAACCCTTTATTATGGGAACAGAACTATTTATACACCAGGGCCGTGCCCGCCTGACGTCACACCAGGGTCGGGTACGGCAGCACGCACGCACCACACTCACTACACCACACTTCCCCTCCCCCTTACAAAAATGCAAAACCACACACACAATAAAAACCCTCCCCAATTTAGGACCCGAATCGTGCACTAAGGGAACAAGGAACCATGAACTGTAGTCGAATGACCTATCACATTCACACAAAACAACTAAAACCAGCATTTTTCTTTTTTTTTTTTTAAATATACACAAAATAAGTAAAATAATCCCAAATCATACATTCTCACATGCACACCAGCAGAGTATATGTATACATATTTACATCAAGGGTAATTAAGTCACACCTATGTCCACCGGCAGCCAGAGGGAACACCGGCCCGGGGACCAGGGCAGCCCCAAATCATGCACGCCCCTTGCCGCTGAAAATAAGACCGGCTCGGAGGTCCCAGGCAGCCTCACGGCATGACCGCCCCTAGCCGCCATCTGCCTACATGATCAAAACCATCCTATCCTGCAAAAATGTCACTCTTCACCACCAACTGCCTCATTCCTCAGGATCCGCGGTGCGGGACTGCTTTCAACACCACTGCAGCTGCCATCGTTGCCCCGAACACTCCAGCCCCCCATGGCCGAACTCCGGGGAGACCCGAAGCCTGCTTGCCGGTGCCACTCGCTGCCTCGGGCACCTCGCCATAACACCCAGCAGCCTCATTCAGGGCGCTCCGCTGTGCTGCCTCCATGTCTGGCTGCTGTTGCTCTCCCTCGGGGCTCTCAGCGTCTCTCTCATTGGCGTCACTCTCCAACCCGGCCAGTTTGTCGCTGCTCTCTGTACCCTCATTCCAGGTGTTCTCCTGCATCATCTTCATGCCTGGCTGTCGCTGTTCTTCCCTGGGGCTCACTTGCTGCCTAGCCTCCAGCTGCAGGGATGACTCCTGCTGCTCTCCCTCTCCACTGTCGCTGCACACTGTGCCATCCGACTCAGCAACGCTATGGTCCTGTACTGTGCTGAACTCCTTGACTGACCCGCAGTCTTCAGTGACCGGGGACTCCTCCACTCGTGGTCCCGGTCCTACCTCGAAGTCTAGGTGGTAGCTCATAGCTTGGTTTTGGCACAAAGTTAGCTTAGCGGCACCGAATGGGCCCTTAGCTTCTCCAAGATAACTAGCTTCGCTGTTCCTGGTGCCAACAGCTCCATTACCCACAGCTTTGCGGTCCTCGTCTGCTCATTGAGGTACTTGGCCAGCAGCTTGACAGCATCCTCATAGTACTCCATTTCACCCAACTTATCGAGTACGAGTGCATGTACCCGTGTACTCTAGAAACATGATAGTGGTGGAGGTAGCCCATACACTCCCATAATTTTTCTCCTTGTCACCAAATGTTATGTATGAGGAATGAGGGACTGGCGTCTCTTCTGTAATGCAGCAAAACAACACTTTGTTACGGGAACAGAACTATTTACACACAAGGCCCGTGCCCACCTGACGTCACACCAGGGTCAAGTATGGCAACACGCATACACCACACTCACTACACCACAGTTAGGTCAGGCTTGAGCCAACATAAGAGCTAGCCAGCTAAGGCCTGGTGCAAACAAAAATGTTTTCATTTAGAACCAGAAAGAAAGATTTGCGTGCGCACGACACATCACATACAGTGGGGCAAAAAAGTATTTAGTCAGCCACCAATTGTGCAAGTTCTCCCACTTAAAATATGAGAGAGGTCTCTAATTTTCATCATAGGTATACCTCAACTATGAGGGACAAAATGAGAAAAAAAAAATCCAGAAAATTACATTGTCTGATTTTTAAAGAATTTATTTGCAAATTATGGTGGAAAATAAGTATTTGGTCACCTACAAACAAGCAAGATTTCTGGCTCTCACAGACCTGTAACTTCTTCTTTAAGAGGCTCCTCTGTCCTCCACTCGTTACCTGTATTAATGGCACCTGTTTGAACTTGTTATCAGTATAAAAGACACCTATCCACAACCTCAGTCAGACTCCAAACTCCACTATGGCCAAGACCAAAGAGCTGTCAAAAGACACCAGAAACAAAATTGTAGACCTGCACCAGGCTGGGAAGACTGAATCTGCAATAGGTAAGCAGCTTGGTGTGAAAAAAATCAACTGTGGGAGCAATTATTAAAAAATGGAAGACATACAAGACCACTGATAATCTCCCTTGATCTGGGGCTCCACGCAAGATCTCACCCCATGGGGTCAAAATGATCACGAGAATGGTGAGCAAAAATCCCAGAACCACACGGGGGGGCCTAGTGAATGACCTGCAGAGAGCTGGGACCAAAGTAACAAAGGCTACCATCAGTCACACACTACGCCGCCAGGGACTCAAACCCTGCAGTGCCAGACGTGTCCCCCTGCTTAAGCCAGTACATGTCCAGGCCCATCTGATGTTTGCTAGAGAGCATTTGGATGATCCAGAAGAGGATTGGGAGAATGTCATATAGTCAGATGAAACCAAAATAGAACTTTTTGGTAAAAACTCAACTTGTCGTGTTTGGAGGAGAAAGAACACCATACCTACTGTGAAGCATGGGGGTGGAAACATCATGCTTTGGGACTGTTTTTCAGCAAAGGGACCAGAATGACTGATCCGTGTAAAGGAAAGAATGAATGGGGCCATGTATTGTGAGATTTTGAGTGAAAACCTCCTTCCATCAGCAAGGGCATTGAAGATGAAATGTGGCTGGGTCTTTCAGCATGACAATGATCCCAAACACACCGTCCGGGCAACGAAGGAGTGGCTTCGTAAGAAGCATTTCAAGGTCCTGGAGTGGCCTAGCCAGTCTCCAGATCTCAAACCCATAGAAAATCTTTGGAGGGAATTGAAAGTCTGTGTTGCCCAGCGACAGCCCCAAAACATCACTGCTCTAGAGGAGATCTGCATAGAGGAATGGGTCAAAATACCAGCAACAGTGTGTGAAAACCTTGTGAAGACTTACAGAAAACGTTTGACCTCTGTCATTGCCAACAAAGGGTATATAACAAAGTACTGAGAAGAACTTTTGTTATTGACCAAATACTTATTTTCCACCATAATGTGAAAATAAATTCTTTAAAAATCAGACAATGTGATTTTCTGGATTTTTTTTTTCTCATTTTGTCTCTCATAGTTGAGGTATACCTATGATGAAAATTGGAGACCTCTCTCATCTTTTAAGTGGGATAACATGCACAATTGGTGGCTGACTAAATACTTTTTTAACCCCACGGTAAGTAACCAGGCATGCCTATGGTTCCAATGAAGATGTGAAAACTGCTGTTGTAACTAACAGATGACAAGAAGTTTTCTCAAATTAACCTAACCCTTACTCAGAGGGACTTTGGATTATAAGACTGCAACTATAAAGGCCAAATTCCCTCTGCAAGAAATATATATACAGTGGTGTGAAAATGTGTTTCTAAAAAGACAGTTCTATTTAAAGCGATTTTTTTTTTGTCAAACAGATTTTATTTTGCTTTCTTCTACAACACACAATGACAAACAAACACAACACACAAGCCCGAGTTAAAATAATTGGTAATAAAATTAATAATACAAACACAAAATTATGACCAACTGGCCAAACTAATAACTAGTAAAAAAAGGGGAAAAAACAAAACATATAATTGTCACAAATGCATCTGCACTCTAAACATCCTTCCACAGTTCAAAGAAGCACACTCTGAGGGCATCACTCCATTTCATCTGCACAGCACAACTCCATCTGTACAATATAAGGTCAGCATGAGGTTTTCACATCCAGTGCACCCATCCTCTTCATGATAATTTCACATAGGTCTGCTGGCAAGTATTGCATTATGGGCTGCCAAATATGCATAAAAACATTATTCTTTCCTTTTAGTTTGGCACTAAGCCTTTCCATTGGTAACACTGAATATTTCTTTGTACCACTGAGTTACAGTAGGTGGGTCTTCGTGGATCCAATTAAACAGTATACATTTTCGAGCTAAACCTAGGAGTTTATTTAGTAATTTAAATTGTTTGCCATTCATGCTTCTTTCTTTAGTCGGCAGCCCCAGTACAAACTGGCCTGGATCTTTACGGATCTTATGCTTTAATATAGCACTGATCTCTTTAGATGCATAAATCCAAAACTTAGCAATTTTTGGACAAGACCAAAAACAATGAATATATGCCCCCGTAGTTGACATGATTCAAGACCCAGGAAGCAGACACAGATTCAGAAATAAACTCAGTTATCTTTATTGTGCTGTGTATGTATGACTGTGTGCGTATGTGTCAATGTAGCAGCCAGGGCGAGCAGAGCACCGTACAAGCTGGCAACCCTATGGAAGAGTAGAGACAAGTGGGGTTAGTGCCAACACTCTGGAGAGATGGTACAGTTATGTTCAGTCTTACTGTAGGCAAGTTGGTGAGCAGCACAGGCTTGGTCCCGAAGCCTCCAGCCAGACAGACAGTGTCTTCCGCCCTGGTTGCAGAGGGAATGAAAGGAGGACTTGATGAAGTGCAGGGTATGCTCGGTCCGCCACCAGGAGGAGGAGGTCCGCCGCCACGGATTTCCACCTGTGCACAGGGGAGCAGAGCATAGAGAGGTTATGAGGATGAAGGAGGCTTACTTGGCGTTAGGGAGCTGGAACTCCCAGGAGAACAACAAAGTAGAGAAGGAATCTCAGGGGAACAACGAAGTAGAGAAGGAATCTCAGGAGAACGACGAATTGGTGTAGCGGTCATACCAGACCAGCGAGTTAGACGACTCTGTGCAGACAAGAGTGCAACACGACTGAAGTAGTCAGGCTGATGAGAAGAGCAGGTGTGTGCACAGCTGTGGAGGATTAGGCAACAGGCAGGCAGAGCAAATCACTACAGTACTTCCTCCCTATGTGACGCCTCTTGGCGACCGATCTAACCTACCCGGCTGCGTCCAATGGAAGTCCCTGATGAGCTGAGGATCCAACATGAAGGAGGGACACACCCAGGACCTCCATTCAGGACCATTACCCTCCCAGTCCAACAGGTACTGGAGGCCGCGACCCCAGCGACGGACATCTAGAATAGCGTTGACCTTCCACGCAGGGTCGCCATCGATCACAGCCAGTGGAGGTGGCATCTTGGGAGGGGGGCACAGAGGTCTGGAGCAGAACAGCTTCACCTGGGAGACGTGAAAGGTGGGACAAATGCGGAGGGAGGGGGAGAGCTAGGCACACAGCCACAGGATTCACAATATGGGTGACAGCAAATGGACCAATGAAATGCTGAGAAAGCTTTCTAGACTCAGCCTTGAGGGTGACATTTTTAGTAGAAAGCCATATCTGTTGCCCAACCCGGTAGGGTGGAGCCGAGGTCCTGCCACGGTTGGTGATGGTGGAGTTGCGATCCGCGGTGCGCAGCAGCGCAGCCCGGGTAGCCTTCCACAACCAACAACAGCACCTCAGGTGGGCAGGCAATGAAGGTACAGCAATGTCTCCCTTCCCCTCGGGAAACGATGGGGGGTTGTAGCCCAATGAAGCATCAAATGGAGACATGCCTATGGCGGATGAAACGGTGGTGTTGTGAGCGTTTTCAACCCATGGCAGGTAGGCGCTCCAGGACGCTGGGTTGGTGGTGATGACGCACAGTAGTGCTGCCTCCAGCTCCTGATTGGTACTCTCACATTGGCCGTTGCTCTGCGGGTGGTACCCTGACGACAGGCTCACCATAGCCCCAATGGCGTTGCAAAAGACCTTCCATACCTGCGAGTTGAACTGAGGCCCCCGGTCGGACACAATGTCCAAAGGGATGTCGTGAAGCCTCACCACATGGAGGACGAGCAGATCCACAGTTTCCTTTGCTGTGGGCAGACCTTGCAGGGGGACAAAATGGGCTGCCTTGGAGAATCTGTCCACTATGGTGAGGATGACGGTGTTGTTGGCAGATGATGGGAGGATGGTGATGAAATCTAGGGCCACGTGGGACCAGGGCCTGCCGGGGATAGGGAGAGGATGGAGCAGGCCAGCCAGAGGAGAGGAGGATGTATTGCCGGTGGTACACTGGGGACAGGCACAGATATACTCCCTGACATCCTTCCGGAGTGATGGCCACCAAAAGGTCCTCTGTAGAAGAGTCACTGTGTGTGCTATCCCCAGATGGCACAAGAGCTTAGAGGAGTGGGCCCAATTTATCACCTCACCCCGGACGGCAGAAGGCACATACAACCTCCTGGCTGGTCCCCCACCTGGGTCCGCCTCGGTTTCCTGCACTCTCAGAACCCTCTCCTTAATACCCCACGAGAGGGTGCCAATGATGCACGATGGGGGAATGATGGGGTGAGCTGGTACCTCCGCAGCATCCGAGGTGAATTGCCTAGATAAAGTGTCAGGCTTGGTGTTCTTGGACCCCGGGCGGTAGGTGATGGTAAAGTCAAACCGGCTAAAAAACAGGGACCAGCGGGCGTGGTGCGCATTCAGCCGCTTAGCTGTCCTGAGGTATTTCAAGTTCTTATGTTCTGTCCAGACGATGAATGGCTGGGTGGCCCCCTCCAGCCAATGGTGCCACTCTTCCAGTGCCAGCTTCACCGCCAGGAGCTCCCTGTCCCCGATGTCATAGTTCCTCTCCACCGGGGAGAGATTGTATGGGCGTTGGGGGGTGGGGGAAGATAAGGCTTGGGACTTACTAAAGACGGCCCTCAGATCGTGGTATTCCGGGGGAACCCTGGACAGGTCAGGCGGGGGGGTGTCAGGGACACCGAGAAGCACGGAGGGTGAGCATGCAGCGGACTGAGACAAGCACTGAGACAAAACGAACTCCATGAGACAAGGTTCCCAGAGCGCCAGTAAATTTTGGGGTTGTGCAACTGGAGCCAGGGGTATCCCAAAATGACCAGGGAGGTAGAGACCAGAAGCACAAACAACCTGAGCTGCTCCCGGTGATTTCCAGACACTATAACAGAGACCGGGGTAGTTTGTTTTGACACTAAAGCCAGTGGAGCCTTGGACAGAGCGATGAGCATAAACGGTGTCTTTAACTGGTGGCAAGTGAGCCCCAATCGGCTTGCCAGTTCTTCAGAGATTAAGCTCTGCTCAGCCCCTGAATCAATAAGTGCGTGTGTGGATATCTCAACATGATTGTGAACAAAACAAATTAGTAACAGGAATTTAGTGAGGGGATTGCTTTGGAGTGAGTCCGTGAGTCCCCCTCCTGCGACGCACGGACTCCCTCTTTTGGCCGGATGGGGCAAGTGGTGAGCTCATGTTCATCGCTGCCACAATACATACATAGACCCAACTCCCGGTGGCACTGTTTCTCTGCCGGTGGCAGCTTGGACTGACTTACTACCATCGGCTCAGGGGAGTCTAATGTATCAGAGGGAGGAAGAGCCAGAAGAGGGAGCTGCGGGGAGCAGCAAAACTGAGTGCCTGAGTGACCTGAAGATTTACACCCATTGGCCCGCTCCCTTAACCGATTGTCCAAGCTAATGGCCAGGGAAATGAGCAGGGTTAACTTATTGGGTTTCTCCAGATGGGCTAGCTCATCCCTCAGGCTAGGGCTAAGGCTACGGACGAAGATGCTGCAAAGGGAGGCACCCTCCTACCCTACCTCTGTGGCTACCACCTGGAAGTCGACGGCATAATCGGCTACCGATTTGTTCCTTTGTCTTAAGTTGAGCAGCCGGGAGGTAAGCACACTATCTCGGTCTGAGTGGTCAAACATCTCATTAAACTAACTCACAAACTGGTCATATGTTAAATTAGTGTAATCAGCCCTAGCCATAACCGTGTAAGCCCAGGCTAACGCCCGCCCCGCCAGAAAATTAACAACATAGCCTATGTGGCTGTGACTGGTAGGAAAATCCCCTGGAACCCAGTGGAACACTATTCCACATTGAAACAGGAACCCCCAGCTTACCCTAGCTTACCGTTGAAGCGTGTGGGCATGGGGACTGGAGTCAGCCAGGATGGTGGAGACGGAGAAGGGATTGAATTAGCTGTAGCGGCCGTGATACCCGAAGCCGGGGGAAAGGGCTGAGGACCTGACAGGTGATCCAGGTGGGCGTATATCTGGACCAGCTGTGTGAGTATGACCTGTTGTTGGTGTGATAATTGTTCTACTCTAGTCTCTAAGATGTTAATTTTGTGTGCTAGCGCACTGTCTGCTGGGATGTTTTGACGGAATCATACTGACATGATTAGAGACCCAGGAAGCAGACACAGACTCAGAAATAAATTCAATTATCTTTACTGTGCTGTGTATGTATGAGTGTGTGTGTGTGTGTAATGTAGCAGTCGGGGCGAGCAGAGCACCGTACAGACTGGCAACCCTATGGAAGAGTAGAGACAAGCGGGGTTAGTGCCAACACTCTGGAGAGATGGTACAGTTATGTTCAGTCTTAGTGTAGGTGAGTTGGTGAGCAGCACAGGCTTGGTCCTGAAAGCTCCGGACAGAGAGACAGTGTCTTCGGCCCCGGTTGCAGAGGGAATTAAAGGAGGAGTTGGTGAAGTGCAAGGTGTGCTCGGTCCGCTGCCACGGATTTCCACCTGTGCACAGGGGAGCAGAGCATAAAGAGGTAATGAGGATGAAGGAGGCTTACTTGGCGTTGGGGAGCTGGAACTCCTAGGAGAACAACGAAGTAGAGACAGAATCTCAGGGGAACGACGAAGTAGAGAAGGAATCTCAGGAGAACGACAAAGTGGTGTAGCAGTCATACCAGTCAGGGAGTTTACATTTAAACTGACAACTTACATTTAAACTGACAACTTACATTTAAAGGTTCCAAGGTTGTAATAGCCAGGAGCGGCACTGGGGTTAAGCTCCCAGTGCTTATAAAATGCTCCTTATGGTGTGCGTCTTGAAAAGCCTCTGACAACTAAGTCCAACTCCTAGCCTGCCCGTGTGGTTTAGTCTCTAAGCCCGGCGGAACTGCTTTTACTAATAGGAGAAGGGGCGAGGGCGGATCTCTGGCGCCTTAAAACCAGATGCTTCGGGTAGATGGTGGCTCATCAACCTGGGAAGGTAGCCCATCTAAGGGAAGGTAAACCCTGATTTCAAACCTCCGCTGCCTTGCGGCACACCCGATCACGGGAAAGGCTTCGGGAGCCAACCCTGAGGAAAAATCCGGAGTCGGAGTCCCTAAGGCAGTTCTCTGTTGTGCTCAACATCGTTATCCTACCAACGCCCAATGCTGGAAGGCAGAACACCGGATCACTGGAGAGGACACTCCAGCTTCGCCTTTGGCGTAGACAAAACATGGGGAATGACAGTTACCGGTTATAAAAAAAAAAAAAGGATATGAATCACAAAATCAGTAGAATGTACACAAACCGATAAAAACTGGCCAGACCTACCACTCATTTTGTCTTCATTTGTTCATTTTGTCATTTTCGCTTTCTCTCTCACATCCAGAAACTGTCACATGTACAGTATCTCACAAAAGTGAGAACTACCTCACATTTTTGTAAATATTTTATTTTATTTTTTCATGGGAAAACACTAAAGATATGACACTTTGATACAATGTAAAGTAGTCAGTGTACAGCTTGTATAACAGAGTAAATTTGCTGTCCCCTCAAAATAACTCAACACACAGCCATTAATATCTAAACTTCTAGCAACAAAAGTGAGTACAGCCCAAAGTGAAAATGTCCAAATTTTGGCCAAAGTGTCGATATTTTGTGCGGCCACCATTACATTCCAGTGCTGCCTTAACTCTCTTCGGCATGGAGTTCACTAGAGATTCACAGGTTGCCACTGGAATCCTCTTCCACTCCTTCGTGACGACATCATGGAGCTGGTGGATGTTAGAGACCTTGTGCGCCTCCACCTTCCATTTGAGGATGCCCCACAGATGCTCAGTAGAGTTTAGGTCTGAAGACATGCTTGGCCAGTCCATCACCTTTACCCTCGGTTTTTTCAGCAAGGCAGTGGTCATCTTGGAGGCGTGTTTGGTGACATTATCATGTTGGAATACTGCCCTGTGGCCCAGATTCTGAAGGGCTCGTTCAGTATGTCACAGTACACGTTGGCATTCATTGTTCCATTAATGAACTTGTAGCTCCCCAGTGCCAGCAGCACTCATGCAGCCCCAAACCATGACACTCCAACCACCATGCTTGACTGTAGGCAAGACACACTTGTCTTGGTGCTCTTCAACTGGTTGCCGCCACACTCACTTGACACCATCTGAACCAAATAAGTTTATCTTGGTCTCATTAGACCACAGGATATGGTTCCAGTAATCTATGTCTTTAGTCTGCTTTTCTTCAGCAAACTGTTTACAGGCTTTCTTGTGCATCATCTTTAAAAGGCGCTTCCTTCTGTGATGACAGCCATGCAGACCAATTTGATGAAGTGTGCGGCATATGGTCTGAGTACAGACAGGCTGACCCTCCACCCCTTCAACCTCTGCAGCAGTGCTGGCAGCACTCAGGCAGTGTTGTGCAAGTTACTATAAAAATAGTAACTAGTAACAGTTACTAGTTACTTCTTTTCAAAAGTAACTGAGTTACTTTTGAGTTTCTGCATGATTAAAGTAACTAGTTACTTGGAAAAGTAACTTTCACGTTACTTTTAAATGCATACTTAAATCCTCTTGCACACACAGCGAGATCAAGGGCCTCTTGTTCTCATCAGAAAAAAGAAGAAAAAGAAAACCTATTTGAAAAAAGTTTCATCTTCCAGAGAAAAAATGTCTCAGATTTACATAAACTATTGTAATCGGTAGAAAGTCCGAAATTTACTAGAAATAAAGCTGTGAATTAACAGAGACAGTTTTGGACACCCTGGTGGGCTGTTTTTGGACCACGAGCCCTATGTTTGACACCCCTGGACAAGCTTATTAAAAATGCATATTTAGAGGATTTACTTCCATGAAATAGTTGCATATCACAACAGCTTGTAAATGAATGAGATAAAATAAAATAGAAAGCACAGATAAATGAAAGGACACCGCTTAGAAGAAGCTGTTCTTTACTGCACCAAATCACAGTCACTTTTTCTCTGTGCATAAGAAAACATTAAATGCATTTAATGCGGACATTAAATGCGAGCTTCTTGCTCAAAAAATACTCATGTTTAACCACAGAGGAAGGAGCTGTAGGGGGCTACTTACCGCTCGGAAAACAGGTGATCAGGGCTCGATATGAAAAGTCACCACAGCATTTCTCCCCCTCGGGTTGTGATGTTAAGTGGAGCAGGACAGGAAACGAACCCGCGGAGGAGACTGTGTGACGGCTGCGACAGTTAAGGTAGGGTGTTTATATTTATTTGCTTATATATGTGCCTGCCTTTGCCTTTGGCATGAAAACCTCCAGAGGCTTGAGGCTCCGGGGATGGCAGTTGTCCTGCCAATATCCACCAAAACTATGTATTCATCCTCAGTTGGCAGCTGGTGAAGATGGTGTATAGCAAGTGCAAGTTGTATGATTGTCTGTTTGTGCTAAAATATCTATCCATATTAATAAAATGAGTAACGCGAGTAATGCATCTGATCAAATTTCAGTAACTGTAACGCATTACTGAATTTTTAAGCACTAATTTCATTACACAGCAAACTACTGCAAAAGTAGTGGTGTTACAGTAACGTGTAACTTTCTAACCCTTTGTTCTCAACACTGCTCATAAGTCTATTTTCAATAGACAACCTCTGTAAATGACGCCGGCCACATGAACTCATTTTCTTTGGTCGACCATGGCGAGGGCTGTTCTGAGTGGAACCTGTCAAGTTAAACCACTGTATGGTCTTGGCCACCATGCTGCAGCTCAGTTTCAGGGTGCTGGCAACCTTCTTATATCCTTGGCCATCTTTTTGTAGAGCAACAATTCTTTTTTTTTCAGATCCTCAGAGAGTTCTTCGCCATGAGGTGCCATGTTGAACTTCCAGTGACCAGTATGAGAGAGTGTGAGAGTGATATCACCAAATTTAACACACTTGCTCCCTATTCACACCTGAGACCTTGTAACACGAACAAGTCACATGACACCGGGGAGGGAAAATTGCTAATTGGGGACAATTTGGACATTTTTAACTTAGGGGTGTACTCACTTTTTTGCCAGCAGTTTAGACATTAATAGCTGTGTGTTGAGTTGCTTTGAGGGGACAGCAAATTTACACCATTACAGTATACAAGCTGGACAGTGACTACTTTACATTGTATCAAAGTGTCATATCTGCAGTTTTGTCCCATGAAAATACATAATAAAATATTTACAAAAATGTGAGGGTGTACTCATTTTTGTGAGCTGCTGTATGTTATGAATTATTCCACATCAATTTCAGTTGCATTATGCCGCCTGACCGGTTCTCTGTCGTCACGTGCAGCTCCGTCGATGTCAGATGAAAGTGTACACGCTTCAGACCATCTTCTGCTTTCACAAAAGGTAAATATTTCCCTTCAGAAGCTAAATAATCTCTTTTTAGAATCATAGTTGGCAAAACTGGGAGAAAACGCTTCCTCCTTGTGGAAATACATGTTGCGATGGGGACTTTGTTTACATTGTCTTGTTAGCGTTACTGGAAATGATGTTTGCGATGGTACGTTGGGTGAAGTCCTCCAGTCATCCAGTGAAGAGCAGTAAGCTATACGTGTCTGACATCTTGTGATGATGGTATGACTGGGTATTCTGTGCTTTTGGGACACATCACATGACAGATACAGAACTGTGCCACGGACAGCAGGAGATGCTGATGTCTTATGAAAGCGGAATGTCACAGGGTTGCGCTTTTTTTCTTCTTTTTCTTAAACATTTCTCCAAAATTCCTCTTTTTTTTAACTTTGCATTACACTCAATTTTCTGACGGTGGTTTCACTAACTCCCCATTCAGACATATAGTCACCTAAAATCCTTATTTTATATATGCAAAACCTTTAAATATGGAAATATTGTTCCTTCTCATATATGCAAAATTATCACTGTTGGTTATCACTGTTTTAATTATCACTGTTATCTGGTCATCGCTTCATTTTACAAGTAGACAGATGCCTCTTGTCACTTGGTTTATTTCATTAAAAAAACTGCTAAACTGAGTTTAATGTGTGGTTTGTGTGTACCTAGAATTCAGAATCATTGTGTCAAGAACTGATGCACAGATTATGGAACTGGTTATATAATTGTAAGTTAAATTATTAATTAAAGCTTGGCTTATTAATTTCCAAATTCTTAAGCTAATTACTTATTTATATAGTTCCTAAATCTCTGTCCAAACTGTGGGTAGTAATAGAATGAGGTAATGCAATAATTACTAATAATTATTCATTCTAGTTATAAATTGTTATTAATTATATTCATATAATTATAGCCTTAACGGTGCATATTTAATGGTGTAACCTGCTTGACACTACATATTTAATGTTGCTCCCCTGTGATGCTACACCATGGTGAAGAAAAAAAACACTTCATAAAATCCACCCAAGTGAAGAACATTCTCCAGGATTTAGATGTATCAGCATCTAAATCTACCATAAAGAGAAAAATCCATGAGGGTAAATACAATCAGCACTTTAAGATGCAAATGATTAATTGGCCACAAACATATTAAGGCCAGATTAGACTTTGCCAAAATAACATCTAAAGAAGCCAGCTCAGTTCTGGAACAGCATTGTTTGGACAGAAGAAACCAAGATCAACCTGTAACAGAAATAATAGGAAGAAGAAAGTATCAACAAGTCTTGGAGAGGTTCATGATAAAAAGCAGACCACATCTTGTGTAAAATATGGTGGAGGCAGTGTGAGGCATGGACATACATGTATTCCAGTGGCACTGAGTCACTAGTGTTTATTCATGATGTGACAGAAGCAACTGGATGAATTCTGAAGTGTATGGGGACAACACCACCAGAGCCAACCTGAGGAGAGGCATTAAACAAGCCAAGGAGGACTACAGGAGGAAGGTGTAGGGCTTCCCCACAGACATCAACCCCCGACAGATGTAGAGAGTCATCCAGGCCCTCATCAACTACAGAGACCAGAGCCACCCAACATCGGACAGCAGCCTCACACTGGCAGATGAGCTAAAAGGCTTTTTTGCCCAGTTTGAGACCACCACACCACTGCACACACTTCCCCCTCCTCTTCCAACTTGTCCCCTTCCTCTTCAAGCTCACCCTCTCTCTCTCCAGGAGCATGACGTGAGGAGGAACCTGAGATCAGTGAACTCCCGGAGAGCTGCTGAACCTGACGGCATCCCAGGTGTGGTGTCAAAGCATGTGTAGACCAGCTTGCAGGGATCCTCACCAAGTTATTCAACCTCTCTCTGACAAACACTACCATCCCCACGTGCCTCAAGGCTTCGCCCATCACCCCCATCCCCAAAAAGACAGCAATAGACAGCCTGAATTACTGCACACGTCACTCACATCTGTAGCCATCAAGTGTTTTAAGTGACAGGTGTCCCAGCACATCAGAGACTGTCTACCATCCCTTTTTCAATCCCCACAAGTTCATCTACAGGGTGAACCGGTCCATGGAATATGCCATTACCATTACAGTCCACAGAATGCTGAGCCTCCTTGAGAACACAGAGAGCTGTGAGGATACTCTTTGTGGTTTATAGCTCAGCATTAAAAACCATCATCCCAGATATTCTGATCAACAAACTGCACCACCTCCAGATCCTTCTCTCCAATCTTGAGAGTGGAGAGTGGGCTCTGGTCTCACAAACCACCCACAGAGAGTCAGAATTGGCCCCCACCACTCCTCCACACTGTCACTCAGCACTGGCTCCCCCCAGGGGTTAGTGCTAAGCCCTCTATTGTATGCCCTGTACACCTTTGACTGTATTCAACCCACCCAACCACCGCCATCATGAAGTACACAGACGGCACCACCTTGGTTGGGTTCATCACCGAGGATGATGAGAAAGCATACAGGGCTGAGCTAGAGAATCTGCTGTTGTGGTGCTCAGTGAATGTCCATAAAACCAACAAACTCATTTTGGACTTCAGGAAACACAGACAGGACAACACACCCCTCCTCATAAATGGAGACGGCATGGAAACTTTCACCACCTTTAGGTTCTTGGGTACCCACGTCACCTATGACCTCTCCTGGACTGACAACACCAAGGTCCTGGTGAAGAAAGCCCAGCAGTGGCTGCACTTCCTCTGTATCATGAGAAAGAATAACCTGGACACGAAGCTGTTGCTGGCCTTCTACTGCTGCTCAGTAGAGAGCATGGTAACCTAGTTTCTGGTTATTTGGTATGCCAACTCCACGGCTGAGAACAGGAAAGCTGTGCATAGGGTTATCAACACGGCCCAAAAAATCATCGGCGGCCCTCTGCCCTCCCTGGAGGATATCTTCCAGATGTTCCTGTCTCAGGAAGACCAAAGTCACCTCAGGAGACCCCTCACATCCCCCTACCACCTGTTTGAATTGCTTCCCTCTGGATGTCGGTTCAGATCAGTCAGGTTGCACACCTCCAGGCTGACAAATCGTTTCCTCTCCTGGGCCATCCGGACTGCAAACAGCCAGATATCCATCCCCCTCCCCCCACAACACTAACATGCATAAAACTGAGGACCTTGTAATTACAAAAAAAACAAACAAAAAACCTCTTACCTGCTTTTGCACTCTGCGCTTTTCAGTACATTGATCCATCCGTTGAGCCACTATCAAAGTGTGTATTTTTTTTACTCCTTATTCATTCTACATAATGTATCCTATTTTATTCAAATGTGTGCTTTATATCTCTGTTTTTATATTTTCATACTTTTACTGCACAGTAGCCGGGTGGAGCACCCACAATTTCATTGTACATTGCAAGTGTACAATAGCAACAAAGTCTATTGTATTCTATTCAGATTCAGCCAAATGCAGCAAAGCTGGTTGGGTGGCACTTCACAGTACAGATGGATAATGAAACAAAACCTACTGCAAAGGCAACAGTGGTCTTGTTTTAAGGCAAAGAAGTGGAATACTCTGCAATGGCGGAATCAACACATCTCAACCCGATCAAGCATGGATTTCACTGCATTTGATGCACCCAAGCATATTTACAGTGGGGGAAATAAGTACTGAACACCTCAACATTTTTCTCATTAAACACATTTCTGATGGAGCCATTGACCTGAGATTTTCACCAGATATCAGTAACTGCCCAAGTAATCCATACATACAATGAAATCAACACAATTGTGTTCAAAAAACAAGTTATATTTAATAAAGTGCAATTACACAGGGAATAAGTATTGAACATGCTTGGTGAAAATCATTTAATATTTAGTTGAAAAGCCTTTGTTGGTAATAATAGCTTCCAGACATCTCCTGTATGGAGAAACTAGGCACAGACATTACTCAGGAGTGATTTTTTTTTTTTTTTTTGCATATTAGGTGGCACATGAACACTGTGGCCTCCCTTCTCTCTTCCTGTTTTTGTACCATTTACTGTTGTTTTAATTACGCCAAAGTGTATGTTCATGTGTTTAATGTCCATATATGATGCTGTGCACAAGCTACAGTTGCCACAGCCTCCTGGAGATAAGGAATATGGCCAAACACTATGTCTTCGACCAGAGTGTTACATAGGAGCTCTGTGGAACTAGGTCTTCTCCACCGGGAATACACACCCCCGGACTCGACTGCTGTGTCTCATTCCAAATGGAGACGCCCTAGATGGTGCAAGTGGCAATGGAAGAGAGGTAAACATGGAGGTATCTGAACGATGCTAGTTGCTAGCCCACGCAGACTCGTAATTCCTTCCCTCATTCTGGCCAACATACGTGTACTAGACAACAAAACAGGCCACGAGGTATAAACACTAGGGTGACCGAGCATTTTCAGTTGTTGCCCCCAGGCTCTGGAATAATCTCCCCCTAGACCTATGCGCTATCTCTGTCCTGGCCCTTTTTAAAACAGAACTTAAAGTATATTTGTTCAGGATGGCTTTTGATACCCAGTAGTGGTGACATTTTTTTTTTATTTTATTTTTTTTATTTTTAGGTATTTATGCTTTCCTCTTTGTTTATGTAATTTATTTTTATGCTGTGTGTATGTTTCTAGTGTGGTTTAATTTTCTGTAAAGCACTTTGGTTCAATTCAATTCAACTTTATTTATACAGCGCCATTTCACAACGACAGTCATCTCATAGCACTTTCAAATGTAGGGGAAACCCCCACAATTACAGAAAGACCCCAACAATCAGGCAATCCCCTATGAGCAAGCGCTTGGCGATGGTGGAGAGGAAAAACTCCCTTTTAACAGGAAGAAACCTCCAGCAGAACCAGGCTCATGGAGGGGCAGTCATCTGCTGCGACTGGCTGGGGGGAGAGGGGATAGAGAAGATGAAAAGAACAGACATGTAGAGAGCAAACAGCATGATGGGGACTCAATCTATGGGAGAGAACAAACAGATGTTAATGACAAGCAAAAAAAAATGTCATTGAGTGTGAAGAAAAGGGTGAAGTCCAGTGCAATTATTGGAGGTCCCCTGGCTGTCCAAACCTAATAGCAGCATAACTAAGGGAGGGTTCAGAGACACATGATCCCTCCCTAATTGTAGGCTAGATCAAAAAGGCAGGTTTTAACCCTATTCTTAAAAACAGAGATCGAGTCTGACTCCCAAATCCAGATTGGCAGCTGGTTCCACAAGAGAGGAGCTTGATAACTGAAGGCTCTGCCTCCCATTGTACTTTTGGAGATTCTAGGTATTACAAGTAATCCAGCATTTTGGGAGCGTAGTGCTCTGTTAGGATAATAGGGTAATATCAGATCTTTTAAATAAAAAGGGACCTGATTGTTTAGAGCTTTTAAAGTGAGAAGAAGGATTTTAAATGTAATTCTAAACTCTATGGGAAGCCAATGAAGGGAGGTCAGAACCGGAGAGATATGATCTCTCTGTCTAATACCTGTTAAAACTCTTGCTGCAGCATTTTGGATCAACTGAAGACTTTTTAGAGATGTTTTAGGACAACCTGATAAAAAAGAGTTCCAATAATCTAATCTAGAGCTAACAAAAGCGTGGATCAGTTTCTCAGCATCACTCTGAGACAAGATGCTCCTAATCTTGGCAATATTACGCAAATGATAGAAGGCAGTCTTTGAAACAAATTTAATATGTGAATTGAAAAACAGATCTTGATTGAAAATAACTCCAAGGTTTCTCACAGAGCTATTAAGAGAAAGAGTAACTGCATCCAAACAAAAAGTTTGATTTGGAAAGGTATTTCTAAGGTTTTTTTGGACCAACAAAAATGACTTCAGTCTTATCTGAATTTAATAGCAGGAAATTACAAGTCATCCAAGATTTGATTTCCTTAAGACAGGCTTCTAACTTGGCTAATTGATTACTATCATCTGGCTTCGCTGACAGGTATAATTGTGTGTCATCTGCATAACAATGAAAATGTATACAGTGCTTCCTAATAATGTTGCCTAACGGAAGCATATTTAAACTAAAAAGAGTAGGGCCTAGCACAGATCCCTGTGGAACTCCATGACGGAGCTTTGAGCTGAAAGAAAACTCATTATTGACATGGACAAACTGGAACCTATCAGATAAATAAGATCTAAACCACTGCAATGAAGTTCCATTAAGTCCAACATTGTGTTCTAATCTATCAAGTAGAATATTATGATCGATAGTGTCAAAAGCTGCACTAAGGTCTAAATGGACAAGTACAGAAACAAGTCCATTATCAGATGCGATAAGGAGGCCATTAGTGACCTTCACTAAGGCTGTTTCAGTACTATGATGGATTCTAAACCCAGATTGAAACTCTTCAAATAAACCATTTCCCTGCAAGTGGTCAAATAATTGCGTAGCAACAACTCTTTCTAAGATTTTTGAAATGAAAGGGAGATTAGAGATTGGTCTACAGTGAGCTAAAACTCCTGGATCCAGCGTTGGCTTTTTGAGTAAGGGATTAACCCCTTAACGCCTGAATTTATTTCCAATTATGAAAAAAAAAAAAAATCACTTGTGTTTTTTCTTTCAAGTAGATGCTAAATTAAGTTGAGAAAGCTAATTTGACTATAGCACATAAAATAGATATAATTTTAGGTATGATGCAAATTAGCAACAACAGGCATCTATGGTAAAAAAAAATGGTAAAAAAAAGCACCTGTTCCCATCTCAAGTATGAAGAGTCTTTTATTTATGCAACAAAGTTATTTTCAGTATTTTCAACTCTCATGACTGCCAAACTATAACCCTAACCCTATCAGGAAATGGATGGTGCTCCGTATCTAATGGAGCACCTAATCTAATGGAGAAACTAATGCTTGCAAAAGGTTCCTAGGTATGTGTTGGAAGTGCTCCAACCGGAAGTGAAGGAATACAGACAGTATTTTGGTTTCATTTGGAGCGGAAGCGGTTTGATGCAAATTCGCGACAACAGGTGTCAAGGGGTTAATTACAGCAGTTTTAAAAGCTTGTGGTACATGGCCTAAAGTGAATAAAGAATTGATTATATGAAGAATAAAGCTACCAATAAATGGGAAGACTTCTTTAAATAACCTGGTAGGAATAGGGTCTAAAAGACAAGTTGAAGGCTTGGATGAGGAAACTATTTTGTTTAACTCTAAAAGATCAATTGGAGTAAACTGATCCAAACAGATGTCAGTTGAAGGAGTTGTAGTAGTTGCTGTATTTAAGTTAATGGTGGGAAGAATCTGACTGATTTTGTCTCTGATAGATTAAATTGTATTATTGAAAAAGTTCATAAAGTCCTGACTAGTAAGCTCTAAGGGAATGCTAGGATTGACAAGAGTCCTGACTCTTTGTCAGCCTGGCTACAGTGCTGAAAAGAAACCTGGGATTATTCTTGTTCTCTTCTATTAATGCAGAATAATAACTCGTTCAGGGACTCCAGGGACAAGAGTTGCAAATTAGCTAATAGCTATACACTCTATGTGCAACACATCACATTGATTGTCATTGATTAATTGTCTATGTTTATTGCACTGTCCCTGTCAAATAAACTACTCTATCTATCTATCATTCTAGCTTTTCTCAAAGTTTTTTTTTATAAATTAAAAGATGATTTCTCCAGGCTAAATAGATTTCATCTAAATTAGTGGAGTGCCATTTTCTTTCTAATTGATGAGTCTTCTGTTTTAAGCTACGAGTTTCTGTGTTGAACCAAGGAGTTAGAAATCTCTGTTTAGACTTTTTCTTTATTCAAGGGGCTACCATGTCTAGAGTCGGATGCATAGATGCTGTAACACTATCTACCATGCTATCAATTACAGAAGGAGTAAGCTGTCTACAGCTTATTTCCTTTGTGTTGACACATGACATAGAGGAAATAATCTGCATAAATTCAGTAACAACATCATCTGAGAGGCATCTACTGTCATAATATTTTTCCTTAGGAGTCAAATAGTCAGAAATAATAAAATCAAAGGTTAACAGACAATGGTCTGACAGTACAGGGTTATGAGGAGACACTACCAGCTTTTCTATTTCTATGCCATATGTCAGAACAAGGTACAACGTATGGTGAAGATAATGAGTAGAATTTCCTACTTTCTGAGAAAACCCCATCGAGTCTAAAATTGAATTAAATGCCAAATTAAGGCAATCACTATCTACAGTGGGGCAAAAAAGTATTTAGTCAGCCACCAATTGTGCAAGTTATCCCACTTAAAAATGAGAGAGGTCTCCAATTTTCTTCATAGGTATACCTCAACTATGAAGAGACAAACTGAGAAAAAAAAAAAATCCAGAAAATCACAATGAAGGATTTTTAATGAATTAATTGGTAAATTCCTCGGTAAAATAAGTATTTGGTCAATAACAAAAGTTCATCTCAATACTTTGTTATATACCCTTTGTTGGCAATGACAGAGGTCAAACGTTTTCTGTAAGTCTTCACAAGGTTTTCACACACTGTTGCTGGTATTTTGGCCCATTCCTCCATGCAGATCTCCTCTAGAGCAGTGATGTTTTGGGGCTATCGCTGGGCAGCACGGACTTTCAACTCCCTCCAAAGATTTTCTATGGGGTTGTGATCTGGAGACTGGCTAGGCTACTCCAGGACCTTGAAATGCTTCTTACGAAGCCACTCCTTCGTTGCCCGGACGGTGTGTTTGGGATCATTGTCATGCTGAAAGACCCAGCCACGTTTCATCTTCAATGCCCTTGCTGATGGAAGGAGGTTTTCACTCAAAATCTCACGATACATGGCCCCATTCATTCTTTCCTTTACACGGATCAGTCATCCTGGTCCCTTTGCAGAAAAACTGCCCCAAAGCATGATGTTTCCACCCCCATGCTTCACAGTAGGTATGGTGTTCTTTCTCCTCCAAACACGACAAGTTGAGTTTTTACCAAAAAGTTCTATTTTGGTTTCATCTGACCATATGACATTCTCCCAATCCTCTTCTGGATCATCCAAATGCTCTCTAGCAAACTTCAGATGGGCCTGGACATGTACTGGCTTAAGCAGGGGGACACGTCTAGCACTGCAGGATTTGAGTCCCTGGCGGCATAGTGTGTTACTGATGGTAGCCTTTGTTACTTTGGTCCCAGCCCTCTGCAGGTCATTCACTAGGTCCCCCCATGTGGTTGTGGGATTTTTGCTCACCGTTCTCGTGATCATTTTGACCCTACAGGGTGAGATCTTGCGTGGATCCCCAGATCGAGGGAGATTATCAGTGGTCTTGTATGTCTTCCATTTTCTAATAATTGCTCCCACAGTTGATTTCTTCACACCAAGCTGCTTACCTATTGCAGATTCAGTCTTCCCAGCCTGGTGCAGGTCTACAATTTTGTTTCTGGTGTCCTTTGACAGCTCTTTGGTCTTGGCCATAGTGGAGTTTGGAGTCTGACTGTTTGAGGTTGTGGACAGGTGTCTTTTATACTGATAACGAGTTCAAACAGGTGCCATTAATACAGGTAACGAGTGGAGGACAGAGGAGCCTCTTAAAGAAGAAGTTACAGGTCTGTGAGAGCCAGAAATCTTGCTTGTTTTTAGGTGACCAAATACTTAGTTTACCGAGGAATTTACCAATTAATTCATTAAAAATCCTTCAATGTGATTTTCTGGATTTTTTTTTTTTTCTCATTTTGTCTCTCATAGTCGAGGTATACCTATGATGAAAATTGGAGACCTCTCTCATCTTTTAAGTGGGAGAACTTGCACAATTGGTGGCTGACTAAATACTTTTTTTGCCTCACTGTACATATACATGTATATTAAAGTCCCCTACTATAATTATTCTATCTGATTTCAGCACTAAATCAGCTAGGAATTTGGCAAATTCGGATAAAAACTCTGAGTAGCTTGATGGAGGACGATAAAATATGGCAAATAAAATTGGGTTTAGCCTAAAATTGCTAAAATGCCCAATACTGAGGACCAGGCCCTCAAAGGAAATATAACATGTTTTTTGCTTTACATTAACTAGTAATTTGGAATGGTAAATTGTTGCTACTCCTCCTCCATGACCAGAACTTCTGGGATTTTGACTGTTTAAATAACCAGACGGAGTTGATTCATTTAAACCAACATAATCCTCTAGCCCTAACCAAGTCTCGGTAAGGGATATTAAATCAATCTGATGATCAATTAACAGATCGTGGACTAGCAGAGACTTGGGAGTTAGAGACCTAATATCTAACAAACCGCATTTAATTTTTAAAGGCCAAATCATTCAATTTAGAAGCTTCATGTTTAATTTGAGTTTTACCAACTTTTTGTTTAATCACTCTGGGATGCTTATACATTATATTTTTATTTACTTTGGAGGGAGCAGACAATGATTCTCTGATGGGGAAGACAGGAGCTAAATTGAGGGGTGGTGGATGAAGAGGAGCTGCAGAGAGGCGTGTAAGACTGCGACTCTGCTTCCTGGTCCCAACTCTGAGTTGTCAAGGTTTTGGAAATTTGGATAAAAATGATGCCAGATTGATAGATAAATGAGACACATCATCCAAAGTGGGATGGACGCCGTCTCATCTAATAAGACCAGATTTTCCCCAAAATGAGCCCCAATTGTCTATGTAGCCCACATTGTTTGCAGGACACCACACAGACAGCCAGCGGTTGAAGGATGACAAGCGGCTAAACATGTCATCACTGGTCAGATTGGGGAGGGGCTCAGAGAACACTACAGAGGCAGACATTGTTTTGGCAAAGTCACACACCGATTCCACGTTAAGTTTTGTGACTTCTGACTGCCGGAGTTGGACGTTGTTAATGCCGGTGTGGATGACAATTGTGAAGTATTTACAGTTACTTGTCAGCCAGCATTTTCAAATTTGACTCGATGTCACCTGTTCTGGCCCCAGGAATGCATTTGACTATGGCTGCTGGAGTCTCTAGGTTCACGTTTCTGATTACAGAGTCGCCAATGATCAGAGTTTTTCCTCAGTGGGTGTGTCACTGAGCGGGGGAAAATGATTAGAAACATGAACAGGTTGGTGGTTACTCGGGGCCTTGCGACTACGCTTCCTTCTCACCGTCACCCACCCAGTCTCCTCACTGCTGAGGAGGACCGGAGGACCGCTAACAGGCCGCCCTATGCTAGGGAGCTCCACTGCAGCTAGGGGACATCCGTCAAAATTAACTGGCGCAGACGGTGTTTCAATGCAGCGGAGCCGAGATTCCAAATCAGAACAACCTCACCTCAAACGCCTCAAAAAGACAACATTTATTACATTTACCGTTATCACTAAAAGAGGCAGAGGTGTACATAGCAAAACATCTGACAGAGAGAGCACACCAGAGGAGGAGGGGAAGGACAGCTAGTAGCCATAGCTAGTGGCTAACCCGAAGCTAACAAAAACACAGATGAAAGGTGAACAGAAGGATAAATAGGGTGATTAGATGATATTGAGTGCGCACACAGGTGCAAGAGGCTTGATAAACAGAAGTGAGAGCTAATGGTAGATGGAAAAAAGTGATTAAAATACAATTAAAGGCAAAATCCTCGGGAGAATGAGGAGAGCAGTTTAATTTTCTGTAAAGCACTTTGGTCACCTATGTTTTTTTTTAAAGGGCTATATAAATAAAGTACATTACATTACATACAGCTCCTGAGAACGACACAACATGATGCGTGAATTGCTGTGTTTTTATCTCTACAGAAATGTGGTTAAATGACAGTATCCTGGATTCTGCCATTCAGTTAGCAGGGCTAACATGCTACCGTGTTGATTGGGTGTTCATGGAGGGAGGGAAAATCCAAGATGGAGGCATATGTGTTTAGATCAGTGACGCTTGGTGCCGAGATGCAACTGTTGTACACAAACACTGTTCTCCGTTTGTGGAGTTTATAATCATCATGTGGTGACCTTTTTACATTCCAAGAGAATTTCCATCTGTCCTGGTAGTTGCAATATATATCCCGCTCACTGCGAGAGGAGTAATCCACTAATGGAAATCTATCAGGCTATAAGTAAGACACAAACAGCGCACCTGCAGAGCCATCAACAATGCAGGCCAACCCCCCCCCCCCCCCCCACACACACACACACACAATCTTTCTTAGGCCTCCTGCCTTCGGGGAGAAGGTACCGGAGCCTCTGGGCCTGCTTCACAAGACTGCTTAACAACTTTGTTCAAAGGCCATCAGGACCCTGAACAAAAAGTGTTTGCCCCCTTCCAGATTTCTCATTTCTGTGTATGTTTGTCACACTTAAATGTTTCAGATCATCAAACAAATTTAAATAATAGACAAAGATAACACAAGTAAACACAAATGCAGTTTTTAAATGAATGTGTTTATTATTAAGGAGAAAAAAAAATCCAAACCAACATGGCCCTGTGTGAAAAAGTGATTGCCCCCTAAACCTAATAACTGGTTGGGCCACACTTAGCAGCAACAACTGCAATCAAGCCTTTGTGATAACTGGGCAATGAGTCTTTTACAGCACTGAAGAGGAATTTTGGCCCACTCATCTTTGCAGAATTGTTGTAATTCAGTCACACTGGAGCATTTTTGAGCATGAACTGCCTTTTTAATGTCATGTCAAAGCATCTCAATCAGATTCAGGTCAGGACTTTGACTGGGCCACTCCAAAGTCTTCATTTTGTTTTTCTTAAGCCATTAAGAGGTGGACTTGCTGGTGTGTTTTGGATAATTGTCCTGCTGCAGAACCCAAGTGCGCTTCAGCTTGAGGTCACAAACAGATGGCCGGAAGTTGTCTTTCAGGATTTTTTGTTAGATGGCAGAATTCATGGTTCCATTTACCACAGCAAGTCTTCCAGGTCCTGAAGAAGCAAAACAGCCCCAGAAAATCACACTACCATCACCATATTTTACTGTTGGTATGATGTTCCCTTTCTGAAATGCTGTGTTACTTTTACACCGGATGTAATGGACATAAACCTTCCAGAATGTTCGACTTTTGTCTCGTCAGTCCACAGAGTATTTTCCTAAAAGTCTTAGGGATCATCAGTTTTCTTCTTGGAACTCTGCCATACAGGCCATTTTTGCCCAGTCTCTTTCTTGTGGTGGAGTCATGATCACTGACCTTAACTGAGGCAAGTGAGGCCTGCAGTTCTTTTGATGATGTTGTGGCAGCTTTTGTGACCTCTTGAATGAGTCGTTGCTGCGTTCTTGGGGTAATTTTGGTTTTCCGGCCATTCCTGGGAACGTCCACCACTGTTCCATATTTTCATTATTTGTGATTAATGGCTCTCACTGAGGTTGCCTGGAGTCCCAAAGCCTTCGAAATTGCTTTATAACCGTTTCCAGACTGATAGAGCTCAATTACTTTGTTTTTCATTTGTTCTTTAATTTCTTTGGCTTACAGCATGATGTCTAGCTTTTGAGGATCGTTTGGTCTACTTGATGTTGTCAAGCAGGTCCTATTTAAGTGATTTCTTGATTGAGAAGAGGTGTGGCAATAATCAGGCCTTGGCGTGGCTCAAGAAATTGAACTCAGCTTTCTATAGATGTGGTGATCCAAGCTGTGTGTGCCTGTGCCCTAATTATCTCTCACAGCTGCAGGCACACCTCTGTCTCCTCATCAGGCGCTCTTTATAAGGAACGCTGCCCAGAAGGCAGCATGGAGAAGTCTATGCTTATTCCCTGGAAAAACTCCTCCCTAGAGTCTTCCTCCACGGCTCTATGCCTTGAGAATTTCATCTCTTTCAACGACTTCTGAACTCACGAGAGTTCCTTCTCCTCAACTCTACGTAAGCTCTCACCAAGTTTTTCTCTGCACCTGCCTTCTCTTACCTTGATCCCTGTGCACAGGTGGACCACCCTCCAGGCGGACCTCTCCTTCCTCCTGGCGGCGGACCGAACCTCGGCTGGGAACAAAAACTTTCTCTTCTCACTAACTGGTGAGCTGGAGCACACGTCACGCACTGCTCTCTCAAGCTGCATTATAAATATTCAGCACCTGCACCACGGCACCACAGCGGGATGCTGGACCGGTATTGGATAATCATCTCTTCAGAGCCAGATTAACTCGCCGCTGCCTTAAGACTGTAAAATCTCTATTAACATCATTACCTGCCAGCCTGAGTCTAATCCCTCAATCTCTGCTGTCATTTCAGGGTTGCCAGATCTGTCCTTCCATTTACTCTCCTTCTCCCACAACACAACACTCACACAACACCATACGCACACACACACCTTCACTTTCATTCAATAAAAGATCATTATTGTTGCTGAGCCTGTGTCTGCTTCTGGGTGTTTCTGAAAACAATGTCAGTACATCTCCGTCAAGAAACCCCAGCACACAGTGCTTTGGCACACACACTTAACACCAGGGAGGCTCATTTGGATCAATTAACACACCAACAACAGATGATCTTAACCCTTTGAGTGTGTATGGTGCAGAACCGCGATATACCCCCTAGTGGTCAAGAGTGATAAATATTTTTTGTCAATCTGCATCTAGTGTTATAAGATCCAGTTTGGGGTGGATCATTTTCCTCTTGCCTAGAAAAAATAAATAAATGAATAGAATAAAATAGAATAGGCTTTATTGTCATTGTACACTTGTGCAGCACAACGATCAAATGGGTGGTGGTTCATCAAAGCAAGTTTGAACATCCATCCATCCATTCATCCATCCATCCTTCTACCACTTTTCCGGAGGTCCCAGTTGCGGAGTGAGCAGTTCAAGCAGAGAATCCAAGACTTCCCTCTCCCCAGCCACCTCCTCCAGCTCTTTAGAGAGGATGCCAAGGAATTCCCAGACCAACTGGGAGACATAGTCTCTCCAGCATGTTTTGGGTCTGCCCCAGGGTCTCCTTCCAGTGGGATGTGCCCAAAACACCTCAAGTGGGAGGTGTCCAGGAGGCATCCTGATCAGATTCCTAGAACACCTTCATTGGCTCCTTTCAATGTGGAGGAGCAGCGGTTCTACTCTGAGCCTTTATCGGATGACTGAGCTCCTTGCCCTATTTCTAAGGGTGAGTCCAGCAATCCTATGGAGAAAGCTCATTTCAGCCGCTTCTGTCCCCGATCTCATTCTCCAGACATTACCCAAAGCTCATGACCTTACGTGAGGGTAGGAATGTAGATTTACCGGTAAATCGACAGCTTTGCCTTAGAGCTGAGCTCCCTCTTCACCATGACAGATCGGTGCAATGTCTGCATCACTGCAGATGCTGCTCCGATCCGTCTGTCAATCTCTCACTCCATTCTCCCCTTACTTGTGAATAAGACAACGAGATACTGAAACTCCTACACTTGGGGCAGAATCTTGTCCCCAACCCGGAGAGGAAAATCCACCTTTTTCTGGCTGAGGACCATGGACTCGGACTTGGACGTGTTGATTCTCATCCCAGCCACTTCACACTCAGCAACAAACCATCCCAGTAAGACCTGTAGGTCATTTGCAACCAGCAGAGATGAGATCCTGTGGTCACCAAGCATGACACCCTCCATCCCTGGCTGCACCTAGAAATCCTGTCCATAAAAATTATGAACAGGATTGGTGGCAAAAGGACAACTCTCACTGGGATTTTTTTTTCCCCCCCTGTCCTGTCAGGCAGCTAGGCAAACAGAACAGGGATCTGTCACCCTTATTGTGCCAAAACAGATTTACTTTGCCAAGAGGAGCTTATACAGTACCTAACTGTGTATTGTATATTGTTGTAAATTCCTCCTGTAATAACTTTTAATACTTTATTTTAATTGTTTTACCCATGGAAGACCCAACAGGATGGGGAAGAAGGAAAGGAAGTGTGTGAAGGGGGAAAGAAAAGGGAGGGGAACAGACAAAAAACAAACGAACAAAAAAACAACTAAAACAAACAAAAGACAAATAGCTTCTTCCACCGAAGATGTCTCAACATGAGTCTGGTTTCCGCACCTGTTAAAGGAGAGACACTTGTGCGTGTATGTTTGTGTGCATATATATGAGAACGCGCACAAAATAAGTGTGTGCATGTGAGTGGTTTGTCAGGAAACATACGAGTGGAGGGCCGGTCGCAGCAGCTCTCCCCCCAGGGACCCCGAGCAGGCAAGGCAGCACCACCAACCCCCAGCCCCAAGGTCAGCAAGCTCCAGGAAAGCCAGGCATCAGCCCCCAGAGGGACGATCAAGAGAGGCCAGGCTGCCCGGTGGCCGGCGCAGTGAGCCCACACCTGACCCCCCCCCCCTACCCGCAGCGGGGCCAACATCCGCCCCCGGGTCCTAGGAGGCCAGCAATCCCACCCCCTGGGACAGAGACCGTCCCGCACCCCCCGGCATGACCCCTCCCCCCAGGCACTCCCACAGCAGGCCTGCCTCAGCGCCTCTGTCGCACACCCCGGGGACCCCATGTCCAAAGAAGTCCCCCCGCCCAGGGGATCCCACATTGCCGAGAGGCACTACCCCCCTTAATCCAGCACCTCCCGACTCACAGACACACCCCTCCCCACACCTTCACACCCACATGCTCCCATGCACACCCCTCTCACTCACCCAGACCGACCCATTTTCTCTCACTCCTGTACCCAATCAAATTCACTCCTCATTCACCTTTGTTTCATAAGGCGGCAGTGAAGCAGATGCAGTGAGCCTGAACACGCACCAGTGCCTGGCAGTGACCAGGGAGACCACCGGCGCAGGCCACAGATGCAGACCCCCACCCCCAGCGCCCATCTGAGCGAACAATCAGCAGACCACCGCAGGCACCCCAAGATACCGCTCAGCATGCAATGGGCCGCACAAAACAGATCCACCACTACCACCTCCATTCATCACCCTCTCACTATCACTTAGACTCATATTCAGCCCCCCTCTCATTTCCTTGGTTGTATCTATATATTCAGTAGCTCCCAGGGATTTTGACAACATGATAGGTCCCAGGCTCCCCACCAGACTCCCACGCCCCCAGCAAGAGCAGGGAAGACCCCAACCTCTCCCCCCGCACAGAACATGGTGGGTGTGTATCGGTTATATGATATAATTTTGTGTAAATGTGTGGACTACCAAAGTGCATTTAAAATTGGAGGATATTGATTGGAGCATCGCTAGCCACTGCGATGGGCAGCAGGGCCCCCATCCCCCCAAGTCCTCAGTGTCTAAAATGCAATTAAAATTGAGGTGAGTGCAGCCCCACCACGCAGCAAAGGTATCCCCTTCACCGACACAGTGCAGCACACCCCCACCCCAAGCCCTAAATGTAACAAAAAAGATGTATATTCCACCCAGAGTCAGGGGGAGGGGGATGGCAGGAAATAAGACTGGGAGGTAGGTGGTCTAAAAGCGAGGCCGTCCCCCCCAAAAAAAAAAGCCAGCTTGCAGACTGGTTCATGAGGCCACCCACTGCCCCCAAATCCCAACCCAGGGCGAGGGCCGCCAGTGGAAGCAGCCCGGGACCCACCAGTATCATGCCCAGGTGCCCCCAGCACCACTAACATGATGGGGCAGCCAAAAATATTTCAACTCATCTTACACACACAAACATGGACAACACCAGTCACAATAGTGAACAATGGGCCGGACCCACACGGTGCCAAACATGCCAGGCGACACCCCCGAATGCCCACGCAGGCCCACGACCACCCACCCCAGATGCACACCGACAGCTGCAGGCTGCCCTGCAACCACAGCCACCCCGGAGCAACCCAATGGAAGCACGGCCATCAACCCGCACCAATGACCCCCCAACCACCACCAACACACACCCGCCGCCAATGACACCAGGGGCGATGCAACAAAGCGCCTCACCCCGCAACACAACAGCAGGGCGGCCGGGACAAGCAGGCCCCAAAACGTCAGCCCCCATGCCACTAGATGGACTGCCCAACCCCCACCACCCAACAAAGTTCTCCTACCCATACACACATCCTCCGCCCCCTAGACATCTACCCACAAGTAACCACTTCCATACACACACGTACCTCCATCCATCATCACACACACCCACCTACACCAACGCACAGCCTCACCTGCCCACTCAACACACACCCACTTCCACATCTGCTCATACTCAAGCCCACATTCACACACACTTTCACACACACACACACACACACACACTCACACCCACAGACCTCAGTGGGTGGGGAGGGCGACCCAGGATGCAGGCACCAACCCCAGGGTGCCACCAGGGCCCCAGGGAAAACACAACCCCGCCACGCAAGGATGCACCGGGGACAACCCCCACCACCGGCACACACCCGACCCCAGCCCAGGGGGGGGACGCCCCCCCCCAGCACCCAGACCCCCCCCCCCCCCCAAGGGGTGAGGCCAGCCGGCCAGGGGCCACAGCCCAATCCCCCGGCCCACCCCACAGCCCCTCCAACCACCACCCCCTTCCAGGGCCAGATAGATGGCCACCCCGGAACAAGCCCCCTGACACCCGCAGTCGGGGAGCAGCCAGCCAGAGCGAGTCACCGCCTGCCACCCCTCAGATTATAGAATTAATAAGCGGGGGCGAGAGAGAATTGAATTCCACCAATTGATTATTTGAGGAGGCTGACATTCTCTCCAGGCTAATATAATCCAATAGTAAGTTATTATAATAAGTCATGCATAAGTTATTTCTTGATTTCCAATTCATGAGGATAGTTTTCTTTGCGATGCATAAGGCAGTGAGAACCATATGTGACATCCTTGCATCTATATTTATTTCACTTAAATCACCTAATATGCAAAGTGTGGGTGAGGGTGGGACACTATACCCAAGCCATGCCGACAGGTCTTCACATGTCTTCTGCCAGAACTTTTGAACTGGTGCACAGGACCACATAGTATGCATATAGCTATCCGGGACGTTGCTAGTGCAGTGAGAGCAGATATTTGTGTGACTCAGGCCCATTTTGAACATCCTTTGTCCTGTATAATGGATTCTATGTAGAACTTTAGACTGTATAAGTTGTAAGTTAGAGTTTTTAGTCAACTTAAAAGTGTTTAAACATATTTATGTCCAGAAACTTCCCTCCTTATTAATCGATAAGTCTGTCTCCCATTTTGATATTGGAAGAGATACGGACTCATCCAGCTTTGATAATAGTCCATGCATTTTCGATATCAGTTTTGGGGAACAGAGATTTAGAAACTCTGCCACCTTAACTGTTACTTCTTAATTTGTCTGATTAAGATTGAATCTTGCTTTTATTATGGATTTAAGCTGTTGATATTCAAAATATTTTTTATCACTGATTTTGTATTGTATCACTAGATCCTGAAATTGGATAAAATTTCCACCTTGAATAAGATATTCTAAGTTATTCATTTCCTTCTCTTGCCATAGTTGAAATTTTAATGTTGTCTTTTGTTGCAGGATATCAGGATTATTCCAACTGGGCGTGAGTTTACAGGGGACAAGTGAAGACCCTGTTATTTTTAAAAATTTCCACCAAACCATCAGAGAGGAACTGATATTAATACTTTTAAAACAGTCATGGCGTTTAATACAGGGACTTATAAAGGGTAAGTCATAGATATTTAGTGACCCACAGAGAGCCTGTTCAGCATCTAACCATGGGTTTCCTAGAGGGGTTGATTTTGTCCATTTTGAATCAAACTGCAGTCTATTGGCTAAAAAGTAATTTAAAAAAAATTGGTAAATCTAAGCCTCTGCACGCTTTCACTTTTTGGAGGGTTTTTAACCACTTGCACTCCGGGCAATTTTCCTAAAAATGCCAAAAAATAACGTGCCCAAAGTAAATCGAAAGCTGTTATTAAACCCTTTGGAGCATCTTCATGGGGTTGGTCTCATTCAAAAGAAAACACTTTGAATTTTTTGGCAAAAAAAAACATAATCTCTCTACATGCTCCGGCCCCTGAGTTACAGTCATTTAAACATACTGAACTTGAAGAAAATAAATTTGGACACAGTGTTTTTTTGGATACAAATGCTTGCAAATAACACACAGCTGTCCGATCCGGCTGGAAAATGCAACAGAAATGTAGAACCAAGTGTTATCAAGCTGAGATCCAAATTTGGTAACAATACCACAAAAAATGAATATTTTACACAGCTTTGTTCTCAGGCTGTTCCCAGGCGTTTTGGAACTGTGCCAAATGGCACAGTTTGGAAAAACATCTGTAACTTTTGAATAATTCAATGTAGAATCTTCATTTTAGGCTCTAATGAAAGGTCACACTCAGGGCTGTGTCTGTGTGTGTGTGTGTGGACGGGGGGTCGCCCACCCCCGCTACCAAGGACCAAGTTCGGCCCTCTACATGACGGATTACACTCCTTGCATGTTTTCACAGCGGCTCCCCCCCCCTCGCTACTGTGTGTGTGTGTGTGTGTGGGTTGTCCCCCCCCCCCCTCGCTACAGAAGAGGGCCATCGCTACATGATGGAATAAACTCATATGCTTCCCCCCGCAGACCGGGGGGCGTTCGGACCATGAACGCCCCCCCCGCTCCTCTTCTGCAGCGGGCGGGGGGGGGGGGGCGTTCACGGTCCGAACATGGCAAATGAACCGTTTATCGCGGCGCATGCACTTCGTACTTCGTGCGCAGTACAGTTGTAATTTACCGATCGGTCAAAAGTCATTTTTTGGATTACAGTTTTCAGGGATAAATAATAATTTAGCTTATTAACACCTTACCTCTTCAAAGCAGCAGAGTCGTGGCGAACATCTCTTCCCCATTGTCAGACGAACGCGACGCTGCTCCGCTCGTGGATCCCGATCAAAACATAATTCCATTATTGCCGTTTTGGCGAATGATTTACGACTTTTGTCGTCGGCCTCCGTCGGTCTATGATGACGGAAGAGAATCCTAAACGTCTATTCTGCTGGAATGAGTGCAGGTCCCACTTGTGGGTGGTCTCCATGCTGCTGGGTGAGCCTGGGTCTGTAGCAGGTTTGTCCAGCTTCCTTTGTTTTCATCTGCTGCAGCAGTAAATCTCTCTTCACCAGCCCAAATTTCTGTGCTTCAATTGGCTCATGCATTCAAAGTAGGCGGGTCCTCCTTCCCAGGTTTTCATTCATTGGCTCTTCAAGGTTTCAGAAACCCAATTCAAGGCTCTTATTAGTCGAATGAGAGGTCAATCAGATGAATTAATCTGTTCGCGGCTGTGACTGCAGCTTTTTTTTTCAGTGGCGCTTGGAGACCACACCACCTACATCACCACCATCATGCGTCATGCGTCCAAGCGCGCACGAGTGCGCTCTCGTGCGCCCTCGTGCGCCCTAGGACGCAGAGACTTGCCCGCCCGCGGAACAAGGGAGTGCAAGTGGTTAAACTAATCCGTGATGGTTTATCCTTCCATAAAAATTTACTTATGATTGAGTCTAGAGACTTAAACCAGGCCATTGATGGTTGGGTAGGGATCATTGAGAACAAATAATTAATTTTAGGAAGGACCATCATTTTAACGGTTGCAACTCTTCCCATTAATGATAAAGGTAGTGTCCTCCAGTGCATAAGGTCATCTTGTATTGTTTTTAAAAGGGGAATATGGTTTAATCACAATAACTCTGAGAGCCTGGGGGAAATATCTATTCCTAAACATTTAACATTTCCTGATTGTATTGGAATAGTAGATGTATTTGAGAAATGGCAATTTATGGGTAAAGCTATTGATTATACCCAGTTAATAGAGTAGTCTGATAATGATGAAAATTTATCAATAAGCGCCACTGTCTGAAGAAGAGATCTTTCTGAGTTTTCAAGGAAAATCAATACATCATCAGCATAAAGACTTATCTTGTGTTCCTTTTCTCCAGTTTGAATACCTCTGATACCAACATCTTGTTGTATGGCTGCTGCTAATGGTTCAATAAAGAAGGTAAAAAGTGAGGGAGAGAGTGGACACCCCTGCCTAGTACTTCTCTGGAGATTAAAACTTTGGGAAGTCTGATCATTTGTTCGGACAGACGCAGCTGGACACCTGTATAGTGTTTTAATCCAGTTTATGAAAGATGAACCAAATCCGAACTTATTTAACACCATAAAAAGAAATTCCCAGTTAACACGGTCAAAGGCTTTCTCTGCATCCAGGGACAAGATTGTAGTTTCTACATTATTGATCTTGCAGTAGTCTATTAAAATTAAAGAGCCTGCGTGTATTATCAGCCGAGTGCCTACCATTGATGAAACCTGTTTTATCTGGGTGTATAATAAACGGGATTATCCTTTTCAGTCTTTTGGCGAGAGCTTTGCAAATTATTTTAAGATCGACATTCATAAGTGAGATGGGACAGTAGCTAGATTGAGACATAGGTTCTTTTCCAGGTTTAAGGTGCAGGATAATACTAGCCAAATTCATATTTGGAGGAATTACATTGTCTTCTTTAATTTGGTTCACCATTTTAAAAAAAAAGTAGGTGCCATCACAGGCCAAAATTCTTTATAAAATTCTACTGGAAGACCATCTGGTCCCGGGGTTTTGTTGTTTGGGATGTGCTTAAGTGCCTCCTGGAGTTCAGACACCTGAAGAGGTGCATCCAGAGCTGCAATCTGTTCATTATTTAATTGTGGTAAATTAATATCGTCCAAAAATGTATTTATCTCTGAGTCAGATGGGTTAACCTGAGATGAGTAGAGGTTTTCATAAAAGTTTCTGAAGGAGTTATTAATTTCTTCAGGTTCATGTGTAATATTTCCAGTCATAGCCTTGATAGAGTGGATAGTTGTTTTTTTCTTTATTCAATCTAAGCTGGTTCGCAAGATATCGCCCCAATTTATTACTATGTTCAAAGTTCTCAAGACGCAAGCAGTCTTTGTATTAAAAACTGTACTCTTTTGTTTGTAATTTCTTTTAATTCCAGCTTTATTTTTCTCAGATTGTTAAGTGTCTGCTCCTGTGGGGAAACGGCACAGGTTGTCTCCAGTGATTTAATTTTCTAAGTCCAGTACCAGTGCTTTTTCTTTTTTATTCTTATATGAACAGTAAGAGATTATTTTACCTCGCATGACCACTTTTGCTGCTTCCCAAAGAACACCTGGGGATATTCCTGGCACACCATTATATTCCAGATATGATTCCCACTCTTTATTAAAATAGTTAATAAAGTCTTTGTCTTTCAGTAGTGATATATTAAATTTCCAGCTCCTAGTTTCCCTTGTAGCTTTCCTATTTACTAGTGTAAGAGATACTGGATGGTGATCGCTAATAGCTTGATTTGAACATATTTCAGTGTCTGTGATGTCCCTCACAATAGAGTTACTGGCTAAAACGAAATCGAGACGCGAATGTGAACTATGAACTGATGAGAAAAAAAGTGTATTCCCGAAGAATTGGGTGAAGAGAACGCCATTCATCGCAAAGACCAAAATCATTCATGTACTGTTTGAGAGTGTCAGTAGCTTGCCATTTTCGGTAATTCCCCGATGTACTGAGTCTGTCGATTGCAGGGTTTAATACCAGGTTGAAGTCCCCTCCTATTATAAGTGTGGTTTCCAAGTGCTCAGAAAGAGAAGTGAAAAAAGTGTGAAAATAGGATGGGTCGTCAGCATTTGGGCCATAAACGCTTGCAATACATAGATCCAAATTTTGGACTGAGATTTTTAATATTATAAATCTACCTTCCGCATCTATTATGGTGTTATTCACAACAAAGTGCATTCTTTTGTTTACCAGTATAGCTACCCCCCTTTGTTTAGAATTAAAGCCGGCTGAGTACATGTGGGGGAATTCCGGGGAGGTGAGCGCATCTACAGACGAATTAGAGACATGTGTCTCCTGCAATAAAACAAAGTCTGCCTGTAGATCGTTCAGTCGATTAAAAACTTCTAGCCTCTTCTCCTTGGTTCCAATTCCATGTATGTTCCACATGACAAACTTAAATGTAGACATGTTTTCACTAACTGGTTGTGTACTAAAGACTAACTAAATGTGCCTATGTGATTATATGTCTGTAATGTATGCATATATGTGTATATATATGTTGTGTGTAAAGTATACACCTACGCATATATAATTGGGTGTGCGTGCATGATGTCTCTGTGCCATTTGCCTGCAATTGCAAGCAAATGGGGTACATCTCTTTCAAGTTATTTCCTATAAACCAGAAGTATGAGGAAAAAACAGACATAAAGGTTAGTAAGTGGTGAAAAAATGCAGACAACATACAACAATGATCTAAAAACTTAAAAAAAAAATAACTACAACAGACAAACAAACAACAACCTCAACAACAAAGAAATAAACATTTTGTCAAATGTTAACAAACTAAACTGAGATTGAGTAAGAGACCTGCACACAATCACACTCTTTTTCCACCTGTAGCTAAAAAAAAAAAATAGATAAATAAATAAAAATAACTCAACAAAAAAACAAAATAGCTCTAGATTAACCAGGGTGTTATAGTTTCATCCATAAACAGCTTGCCATCTATATACAGTCTGTCCACAGAAAAAATAGTTTGTTTACCTTCTTGGATGTTTTGTTTCCTAATGGGAAAAAGCTTCCTTCTCCTTTTCAAGATTTCCTGAGGAAATTGATCATTTAACCCCTTGCACTCTGGTCAATTTCCCTAAAAACGCCTAAAAATAATGTACCCAAAGTAAATCAAAAGCTGTTCTTCAACCCTTTGCACCATCTTCATGGGGTTGGTCTCATTTAAAAGAAAACACTTTGAATTTTTTTGGCAAAACAGTCATAATCTCTCTAAGTGCTCCTGCCACTGAGTAACCGTCATCTAAACATACTGAACTTGAAGAAAATAAAGTTCGCCTGGGTGTTTTTTTGGATACAAATGCTTGCAAATAACACACAGCTGTCAGATCCGGGCTGGAAAATGCAACAGAAATGTAGAACCAAGTGTTATCCAGCTGAGGTCAAAATTTTGTAACAATACCACAAAAATTGAATATATTACACAGCTTTTTCCTCAGGGAGTTCCCAGGCGTTTTTGAACTGTGCCAAATTGTGCCAAATGGCACAGTTTGGAAAAACGTCTGTAACTTTTGAATGATTCAATAATTGAATTGAATGATTCAGTATAGAAGCTTCATCTTGGGCTCTAATGAAAGGTGATGCTCAGGGCTGTGTGTGTGTGTGTGGGGGGGGGGGTTGTTTTTTCATTCATTAATGAATGATTGAACAAACAAGCCCCCACACACAAAGAAGCATGCCACATAAAAAATGTGTGGCTTTTTTTTTGCAAGAAAAAATAACCTACAGTGCAGTAAAAATTATACTAAAATATCTGTAATGTAGAGGATAACAACTCCCCCCCACCCCCCCACCCCCGCCACAGAGGACGGACATCATCCATCGCCACATGACGGACAGTGGGGACGGTGCGCCGCGGTCTACTACACACAGTTGTACTAAAATATCTGCAATATATCTGCAATCCGCTACAGAAGAGTAGCCGGGGGGGGGGGGGGGTGTTCATGGTCCGGACGCGGCGCACGGACCGGTCCGTCATGTGGTGATGACGCATAGTTGTAATTTACCGATCGGTCAAAAGTCATTTTGATTACAATTTTCAGGGATAAAGAATAATTTAGCTTATAACACTTACCTGTCCACAACAGCAGTGTTGTTGGCGAACTTCTCTTCCTCATTGTCAGATGAACATGACGCTGGTCCGCTTGTTACGACTCGTGGTTCTGGTCACGCGACCCGGTCAAACCATGATTATTGCAGTTTTGCGCTTCCATGATTGTGGTTTTGGCGAACGATTTTTCAAAACAAATAAGAACAGTAGTAAGAAAAAAAGATTGGCGAACGCGTGTGTGTCACCCAGCGGCTTACACAAAACAGATTTTATGCACGGGATGCACGCTTTCAATCGTCGAACTTCTGTGCTTCAATAGGCTGGCTGTATTCGCAGCCGTTGGTAGGCGGGTCCTTCTTGCTAGGTTTTCAGTCATTGGTTCTTCAAGGTTTCAGAAACCCAATTCAAAGCTCTTATTAGTCGAATGAGAGGTCAATCAAATCTAAACCAATCAAAGCACTCCTTTGGCTTTCTGTTCGCGTCTGTGTCTGTAGTGGAAGAACGGAAATGCAGCTTTTTTTTTTTTTTCAGTGCGCTCTGAGACGCACAGTGTGCGTCCCAGTGCGCACGAGGGTGCGCTAGGACACAGAGACGTGACCGCCCGCGGTATCCCAAAGTGCAAGAGGTTAAACCATAATTGGTGTTTTTAAGCTGCCTGCCCTGCCTCTGTACCAAAATTTTTTTGCTTAAAATGCTCAAATTTGGCAACAATAAGTCTGGGACATTTATTCTGGGAATTTTTTTGCCCAATTCGGTGGACTCGGTGGAAGGTAATTGAATTTGTGACTTCGGGGGATAGTTTTAGTTGTGATGACGTAAATTCCTGGACTAGCTGTTCTGGATTTTCATTCTTTTTTTCAACAATTCCAGAAAAAACACACTGATATCTCTTATGCTGCGTGACTGCAAACTGAGAACTGTCTCCTTCATTTTATGGTTTTCTCCCTCAACAACACCAAGCCGCGTGGTTAGTGTGTTTACTGATTTTTTCAGGCTGTTATTTTCCTCTACAAGAGAGACGAGCTGTGTTTGACTAAACTCTAAACTCTCCCGCAAATTCTGAAACTCTTTATGAAGGAGTTTGACCAGCGCCAGTCTACCATCCATGCTGGTAAGTTTATTCTCAATGGAGAAAAGGATGTCACTAACCTCAGTGCCTTGCTGTAATTTCTCGGGCGTTAACTTTGACGAATCTGCAGGTCTCAGTTTTTTAGACTAAGAAGCAGCGGCGGAACACACACTCGCCTGCTCCATGACACAGCAATGGTAGTAGAACGCGTCGATATAACTCTGTAGTTCCTCCAGCTCCATACGAAAAAAAAAAAAAGAAAGACACAGACAATTAGTTAATGGATTAATTACAAAAAAAATAAAAAAAAACCTACCAGTGGAAAAGTTTTAAGCTTGGTTGACAGCAGTCACCATTTAGATTATTGCGCAATTGTCTCGAGACGTCTCGTGATCACAGCATCGACCCCCCCCTCCGGATCAGCTCCGCTCTCACTGGGAATTTAAAACATATATATTTGGGAAATACACTTGTTGCTAAAAGCCAGTGGTGGAATGTGATGAAAAATTGCATCATTGTTGTATTTAAGCATAATGTTCATGTAGCTGCACTTCAGTAAAGTAGATTTTACAAGGAGTGGGTTATGTTTAAAATCACGTGTTTACTGTGGCCTCAGCAATCAGAATGAGTTAATACATTCAGTTAATTTGAATCTAGTATTTTCATCACATTCCACCACTCGCTTTTAGCAACAAAAAGCCATTAAAATATAAAAAGCTAATAATTAAGTTCTTTAATATTTTTACTTAAGTGGAAATTGTGCTACTTTAGTTTTGGCACTTTATCTGTACTTCAACTTAAAAAGCAGCGAATTAGAGTACTTCCTCTACTACTGATAAAAACAACGGGCAACAACGTTGCTGGTGTCAGAGCTGGTACCGGTGTCAAGCAGATGCTGGTGAAACTCAAGAATGAAAATACACACACAACTTAAGTAAATGCACAGCACAAAAGTGCAACATGTTAAAAACAAAACAAAACAAAACAGGATTTAGACTAGCTTATTTCGTCAGATGTTGACACAAGTGCAAAATGCAAGCACAGCATGGAATTAGTGTTGATGGCTAACTAGCTCGCTCACTGTCTGCATCCAGGAGACAACAGAGTTGTTTGTTCAAAGTGAGTTTGTCACCACTGGGATAAATAATGTAAAAGATGCCTAATATCACATCACTCACCATCCTGTATCATGGCCGGGGTCAGGTCGACACCAGTCTGCCTCCCGTCTGCCTTCGCCAGTCAGTGGCCGTGAATTCATTTTGGATCTCTCTGTCTAGCTCCCTCTGGATTCTTTCATTAGCCACCAAGCACAGAAAAGTCCGCACCTTGTCGTTGGACCACAGTGTTGATTTGTATGTAGCCATTTATATTGTTAATTACACTCACGCTTGCTGTCAGTGATTTTAATGGTGGATTTCCTGCTTGTGAAGAAGTCGCAGTCTTATGACTCTGATGTTACGCCCTAGCCAATTAATGGCCTGCAGTCTGTTGACGTCCCACTTTCAGCTTGACTCAGCTTGCTTAGAACTTGAAAGGAGTAGGTATGGAAATAATACTTAGCACCTGGTACTAGGTACTAATGGAAAACTCTTCAAACCAAACCGAGTCTAGGCGAGTCGGGCTGAGCCAGTACTAGTGGAAAAGGGGCTTTAGTTGGGCCCTCACTTGTGAGAATGCTCCCAATTCAAGACCCCAGGGCGTAGAACCACAGGGAAGACTCTCCTTCTGTCACGGCTGCAACATAGGTTGGAAAACTCCAGGCTTTCAGAACCCTGAATTCTCCAGTATCTGCAACCCAATGCAGCTTGACTATTTCACTCTGGTCTCACTGAGTCTCTTGTGAGCAGAGCCACTCCAAGAAAGTGAGACAGTCAGATGCAGACAGACTTAGCCACCTCAGCAATAACTTTTTTTTCTGTAACAACCGTTCTTTTGTTAAATATAATGTAAATTTAATATGTATTTTCTTCTTAATAACATGTTTCCAAATTCCTTTTTTTGTCACTATTATCATTTCAGTAATTATCTATTCAGTATCACAGTCACATTTCAACTTTATTCCACATACCAAGACATGTAAATATTGCTGTTTCTTCATATATGCAAAATTACCACTGTTCATGCTACCTTTGGTTGTCTTCCCATATTACAAGCTATACAGATGACTACTGTCACTTTGTTTTTTTCCGTATTAAACTTACTAAACTGTTCACTTGTATACTTCTCTGTCCAGAATGCAGAAGATTGATAAAACAATTGCTAATTAAATTTTTAATTAATGCTTAACTTAATTGCCAAATTCGTAAGCAAAGACGGTTCTTAATAGAGTTCTCACTTACTCTTAAAACCGTGAGCGGTGCTCCACCTAGTGTTATAATGAGGCAATGCAATGATTATCAATAATTATTCCATCCATCCATCCATCCTCTACCACTTTTCCGGAGGTCTGGGTTGCGGAGGCAGCAGTTCAAGCAGAGAAGCCCAGACTTCCCTCTCCCCAGCCACCTGCACCAGCTCTTCAGAGAGGATACCAAGGCGGTCCGAGACCAGCTGGAAGACATTGTCTCTCCAGCGAGTCCTGGGTCTGCCCCAGGGTGTCCTCCCAAAGGGACGTGGCCAAAACACCTCAAGTGGGAGGCGTCAAGGAGGCATCCTGATCAGATGCCCATACCACCTCAACTGGCTCCTTTCAATGTGGAGGAGCAGCGGTTCTACTCTGAGCCTCTCTCAGATGACTGAGCTCCTCACCCTATCTCTGAGGGTGAGTCCAGTAATCCTACAAAGAAAGCTCATTTCATCCGCTTGTATCCGCAATCTCGTTCTTTCGGTCAATACCCAAAGTTCATGACCATAAGTGAGGGTAGGAATCCGATCCATCTGTCAATCTCTCGCTCTATTCTCTCCTCACTCGTGAATAAGACCCCAAGATACTTACACTCCTCCACTTGAGGCAAGAGCCTGTCCCCAACTTGGAGAGAACAATCCACCTTTATCCGGCTGATGACCATGGACTTGGAGGTATTGATTCTCATCCCAGCCGCTTCACACTCAGCGGCAAACTGTCCCAGTAAGACCTGTAAGTCATTGCTGGATGAAGCCAGCAGGACAACGTCATCTGCAAATGACAGAGATGAGGTCCTGTGGTCACCAAGCATTACACCCTCCATTCCCTTGCTTTCCATAAAAATTATGAATAGGATCAGTGACAACGGGCAGCCCTGGCGGAGTCCAACTCTCACTGGGAATGAGTCCAACTGAGTGTTGGCAATACGAACCAAACTCTCACAACGGTTGTACAGAGACCGAATAGCTCGTAACAAAAAGCCCGATACCCCATGTTCCCGAAGCACCCCCACAAAAAACCACGAGAGACATGATTGAATACCTTCTCCAAGTCCACAAAACACATGCAAACTGGTTGAGCAAACTCCCACGAACCCTCAAGATTTTCCAGGACAAAAACCACATTGCTCCTCCTGAATCTGAGGTTCGACCAACGGCTGGACTCTCCTCTCCAGTACCTTGGCATAGACCTTCCCAGTGAGGCTGAGGAGTGTGATCCTTCTAAAGTTGGAGGACACCTTCCAGTCCCCTTTTTTGAAGAGAGGAACCACCACCCCGGTTTGCTATGTCAACGGCATTGCCCCCGACTGCCGCACAATGTTGCAGAGGCGTGTCAACCATGACAGCCCTACAACATCCAGGGCCTTGAGCTACTCAGGGCGAATCTCGTCCACCCCCGGGGCCTGGCTGCCAAGGAGATTTTTAACCACCTTGGCAACCTCAGCCCCCTGTGATAGGTGAGTCGTCCCCCTCGTCCACAAGTCCTCCTTCCTCCGTGGAAGGCGTATCAGTGAGATTGAGAAGAAACCCAAAGTATTCCTTCCACCGCCCAACAATAAGTTGAAGTCACCAGTGCCCCATCCGCACCATACACAGTGTGGACGGGGAGCTGCTTCCCCCTCCTGAGCCGCCGGACTGTTTGCCAGAATCTCTTCGAGGCCGACTGAAAGTCTTGTTCCATGGCCTCACCGAACTCCTCCCATACCCGAGTTTTTGTTTCAGCAACCACTCGGAATGCACTCCGCTTGGCTTGCTGGTACACCTCAGCTGCTTCGGGAGTCCCCCAAGCCAACCAAGCATGATTGGACTCCTTCAGCTTAATGGCCCCCCTCACCACTAGTGTCCACCACTTGGTTTGGGGGTTGCCACCACAAGATGACCCGACGACCTTGCGGCCACAGCTCAGGGCCGATGCTTCAACAATGGAGGTGGAGAACATGGCCCATTCAGACTCCATGTCTCCAGACTCCCTTGGAATGTGGTTGAAGTTCTTCTGAAGGTGGGAGTTGAAGACCTCCCAGACAGGGGCCTCAGCCAGATGTTCCCAGATCAATAATTATTAATTCCAGTAATTAATTATTAATAATAAAATTCATACTATTGTTTATTCTACACTACAGTTGTGTTTTTTTAGACCATAGAATTGAGTTGCATCATGATAAAAACTTTGCAAAGGGTTAAAAATGAAAAGAATTAATTAATATTTGACATGTAACGGTTAGGACTGTTGCTGGTTTACAAAATTAAAGAAATTCTAAATAATAAATTATAAACTTTTTATAGCTTGATGTTTTATGTTCACTTTTTTGTGCGAACGGACATTTTCGTAGCTATTTTTGAAGGGTAAGACGAAACTTAAGGGAGAAAGACCCAGAAAAAGAAACAACTGAAGACAGCTGCAGTAAAGGCCTGGTGATGTCCATGGGTTCCACACTTCAACCAGTCACTGCCTGCAGAAGATTCTCAACAAAGTATTAAAAATGAGCATTTTATTTATGGCAATCTTTACATTCTCACACCTCAAAAATCCCAGCATCAACATCCACATTGGGAACAAATTTTGCCAGTTTTCGGTCAAAACGTTGTTGTGCGCACGGCCCCTTAGATTAGCAATAGTTACATAAGAGAGCAGGTGTTGCTGAAAGCTGTCTTAGAGATTTAAAGAGATTGCACTAAAACCAGACGTTCTGAGGAAGGCTCTAAAAGACAATTCACCAATGATGCTGCAATAATTAAATAAAGATTGAAAATTTGCCCAAAATATGTTGCAAACATTTCATTAATACTTGTGTGAAGTGCACTGTTTAAATGTAGAAAAGGTGCAGTTAATGACCCTTTTATTTCAAAGTTCAAATGTGTTTTGTGACTCCATACAAACAGGTTTGTCCAAAACTTACTATAAATGGCTCTTTTCCCTCACTGCACTCTTCTAGATGTATAAATATTGCATCTCAGTGAGACGTCCTGGGCCAGCTGTAAGCTATGATCAGTGGGCAGGACCTGTTTTCATGCCTTCTTCCTATTCTGATTCATGTCCCCATGCCTGCTTCTAATCCTTTTATGTGCACTGTGGTGAGACAGGGATGGAAACGTGCACCTTCATGTGAACTACAGAGCATCGCTGCATGTGTAGATTGCCTTTTCCTGCCAGATTTGATAAAAGCAACAGGAAAGGGTCGAAATGCACAGCGTTAGCCTGGCATTTACATTCATCTCACACAGTTTTGTCACGCAGTGGCCTCAGTCCAGAGTCTGTAAAAAATAAAAGCATATTTGAAGACACAGCAGCATTTAAAATATGCCTTAAAAAGAAGCAAAACTAATACATTCAAACCTACAACTGTTTTCCACATTCAAAATACGCCACTTTGTCTTTTCTGCAGTTAAGTGTTTTGGATTCTTGCACACAACTGTCATCTTTTCTCAGAGTGTTATGGTGAGACATGCACCTGGTTTCTATGTCGAAGAAGATGTTCAAAACAGCACTCTGATTTAACTTCTTCACTGCAAACAACACGTTATTGGTTTGGGGCAATTTCATGAAGACAGTGATGGATTTTGTTCCCATGCTGTGTGTTGGTGCAGCAATTTATTAAAAATAAACAGGGAGAAATGAAGCCAGCAGCAAACAAGAAAAACACTTCAAAGTCCTTGAAATTCAGTGGCACCTTGAACATAATTATAGGAATCAGAAGCTAAACAAAATATTTAGTAAACAGAACACTGGAGAGGAAATCTGATTAAAAGAGATACTGTTAACGAATATCCAGTAAATTGTCAGTGGCAGCTTTGCTGTTTTCCGTTTTTCTCCCTCATTCTATTCCAGTCGCCCCAAACACCAGTAAGGGCTCACTGACTGAAAAATGCTGCATGTGTAGGTTTTAACTGTCTGAAATGTGTCTATTGAAAATGCAATTATTAAAACTTTTTAAAACGGTCAATTTGCTGAAAAAAACAACAACAAAAAAAACAACAACAACAACAAAAAAAGAGAAACATAGGGGCTTTATCTTGTTTTTCTCCCCCAGAAAAGTTTTTGACTCTTCCGGGTAAATCGTATACATGTACGTCAAGATTTGACAAAGCCAACCCACCGCCGTCCTTCAGACCCCCCCCACTGCTCTATTATTGGCCCACCTAGCTTTCAGCCAAATAGATGGAAAGGGGTGCTAAAGGTAGCCTGTTAGCCCCAGAGCTGTTAGCCGCCTCGTGGTGTGGCGTCCCTGTGGGAACTGATGGAATCCTGCACAGCGGGACACTGCCCTTTGAGATCCCGAGGCCGGCCAGTTCAGCTCGGCAAGCTTTGCCTCAGCTCAGCCAGCAGCCTTGGGTCCCGGGCCAGGTCAGCTGCAGCGATCAGGGGACAGTGTGGTGGCAGCATTTTATTGTGGAATTTTAAAAGTGACAGGCTTCAAATCAGAGCATTTCAAGAAATCCAGGGAAAATTCTAAACAAAGTTGCATCAATAATTAAAAAAAAAATAAGAAAATGTGAACAAAATATGTCACAAAAACTTCATAAAGACACATTTGAGTATTTAAAATATGGAAAAAGTTTGATTTAATTTAGAATTGGGGAAAAAAAGATTGGCGTGCAGATGACATGTCACAGAAGCAACCATGCATGCACACAGATCAGTCTATGGTGTGAAAACTGCTGCTGTAACTAATGGATGACAAAACAGAAGTTTTTCTCAGCGGGACTTTGGGATGTTGGCTGGCTGAGGAGCTGCACAAAACTGGATTTAAAACTGTCAACTGATCCACGGGGATTTATTCATCATCAGCCCAGCCTTATTTCAAAAGGGATTAAATTCAATTTTTTTTCCTCAAAATTCGACACAGAATAACCCATAATGAAAATGTGAAAAAAAATTTTTTTAAGATTTTTGCAATTTTATTAAAAATAAAAAAACCCCTAAGAAATCACATGTACATAAGTATTCACAGCCTTTGCCATGAAGCTCAAAACTGAGCTCAGGTGCATCCTGTTTCCACTGAACATCCTTGAGAAGTCTCTACAGCTTAATTGGAGTCCACCTGTGGTAAATTCAGTTGACTGGACATGACATGGGAAGGCACACACCTGTCTATATAAGGTCCCACAGTTGACAGTGAATGTCAGAGAACAAACCAAGCATGAAGTCAAAGGAATTGTCTGTTGACCTCCAAGACAGGATTGTCTCGAGGCACAAATCTGGGGAAGGGTACAGAAAAAATTATGCTGCTTTGAAGGTCCCAGTTAGCACAGTGCCGTCCATCATGCATAGATAGAATAATTTCAAAACCATGAGGACTCTTCCTAGAGCTGGCCGGCCGTCTAAACTGAGCAATCGGGGGAGAAAGGCGTTAGTCAGGGAGGTGACCAAGAACCCAATGGTCACTCTGTCAGAGCTCCAGTGTTCCTCTGTGGAGAGAGGAGAGCCTTCCAGAAGGACAACCATCACTGCAGCGATCCACCAATCAGGCCTGTATGGTAGAGTGGCCAGATGGAAGTAACTCCTTAGTAAAAGGTATATGGCAGCCCACCTGGAGTTTGCTAAAAAGCACCTCAAGGAGTCTCTGATCATGAGAAAAAAAAATTCTCTTTTCTGATGAGACAAAAATTGAACTCTTCGGTGTGAATGCCAGGCGTCATGTTTGGAGGAAACCAAGCACCGCTCATCACCAGGCCAATACCGTCTCTACTGTGAAGTATGGTGGTGGCAGCATCATTCTGTGTGGATGTTTTTCAGTGGCTGCATCTGGGAGACTAGTCAGGATAGAGGAAAAGATGAATGCAGCAATGTACAGAGACATCCTGAATGAAAACCTGCCCCAGAGCGCTCTTGACCTCAAACTGGGGTGACGGTTCATCTTTCAGCAGGACAACGACCCTAAGCACACAGCCAAGATATCAAAGGAGTGGCTTCAGGACAGCTCTGTGAATGTCCTTGAGTGGCCCAGCCAGAGCCCAGACTTGAATCCAACTGAACATCTCTGGAGGAATCTGAAAATGGCTGCACACCGACACTTCCCATCCAACCTGATGGAGCGTAAGAGGTGCTGCAAAGAGGAATGGGCCAAACTGCACAAAGATAGGTGTGCCAAGCTTGTAGCATCATATTCAGCAAGTCTTGAGGCTGTAATTGCTGCCAAAGGTGCATCAACAAAGTACTGAGCAAAGGCTGTGAATACTTATGTACATGTGATTTCTTAGTTTTTTATTTTTAATAAATTTGCAAAAATCTCAAAAATGTTTTTTCATGTTGTCATTATGGGGTATTGTGTGTAGAATTTTGAGGAAAAAAGGAATTCATTCCATTTTGGAATAAGGCTGTAACATAATAAAATGTGGAAAAAATGACCCACTTTGAATACTTTCTGGATGCGCTATAACAGTGTTTGTCTCGCTCTCATTAGCCCCACTGTGGTAGCAAAATAGTTGCAAGCACGTAAAGGGTTTCCCGTGGATGAGAAAGAAAGTTATTGATTAGTGCTTCATTAGTAGCTGCAGACAGGACACCTGCTCGTGACCATTAGGGGTTACAAGTCACCAATAAAGGTTAATCAAATCTAAGCTGGGATACGCTAGATCTCAGGCAAAATTTTCATATGTTCATACATTTTTGTATTTTAATGTTTATTATTAATTTACACTATTTTCATGTAATGCCAGCAAAAAACAAAAAACAAAAAAACAAACAAACAAAAAACATACAATCACATAACCATCTTGGTGGAGGTAACTACTAAACATGTAAATGAAAGACAGGGAGTGGTAATAAACACAACTAGAGGGAAGTCAGAGTGCATACCTCTGCCAAGGTTGTCGATGAGCCAAACTCCACTCTGCTACTGCATATCGACCTCAGGCTAAAATCTTGGCGGAGGTAAAAATCCATCACCTCCAAAATGTAATGGGTTCATGTGACATGATTAGTAATAGACCGAGAGGCAAACGACAGACTAGGTTATAATTACAATGATCTTAATTGAGAGTGAGTGTGTGTGAGTGCAGAATGGGAGGAGTCTTCCAACCCTGCAAGGAGAGAGAGAGAGTGGTGACAATGAGGAGCTGATTATAATCTTACGGAACGTGGAGCAGCAGGGAAGAACAAGCTGTGGCCACGTCCTCTCCGGGTTGCAGTGGACCTGCATAGGTGAAGAGGAGCTGGTGCAGGTATTTACAGTGCTCAGTGCAAGATGGAATTCCTCGGCTGAGTGAAGAAGGGGAAAAGTTCAGTCTGTCGATAAAGTGCACTTACAGGGTGCTGGCGGGAATGAGGAGACTCCAGCTCCGGAGAAGGTCCATGTCCACCACGAAGAGAGGTGCCCGTCCGCTAGGAAGAAGGTCCACCTTTGGACAGGTTAGTCCGAGAACAGCAGAGATGAGATGCAAGGGGGTGAGGTTTAGACTGAGAGGTAGCTTACTGTGTGCCGAGTCTGAGACGGGGTACGAAGCTGAAGATGAGCAGGGCAGCATAAAACGTTGGGGAGCTCACTGACTGCGTACGAGCGTAGATGTCTCCATGCAGGAGTGGAGCACCCCACTTCATTTAAAGGCTGCTGATTAGGGAGCGCAGGTGTGGGTGAAGCCGCAGCTGTGGAGAATAAGTAATGAGAGGAGAGAGAGAAAAACAGCACATAGCTCGGATCACCACATCATGTGTAGCCCAAGAGTCACTTGAGGTGAAAATTTCATCAGAGTCTGTCCAGTAGTTTTGGAGTAATCTTACTAATACATTCTGAGAAGATAGAGCCTTGGAAGAGGTATACAGTCTAGGATCATCAGCAAAATGGAATGGGCCCAAGAACCACCTCTGGTGAAAATTTCCTCCAAATCCATCCAGTAGTTTTTATGTGATCCTGCTGTGCAGCTACAAACAAGGCTCTTGTTTAAGGAATGGACTCTCCGATCACCACTACAGTGTAATCATCGGTTCCCCAGGCCATTACCCACCTTTCCTGAAAATGTCATCAAAATTTTTTCTTAATGTTTTGAGTTATGTTGCTAACAGATAGACAGACAAACCAATGCTGGCAAAAACATTTCCTCCTTGGTGGAGGTGATGAGATGAAAACAGAGAAGCTTTAAAGTGTTCACTTTTTAAAAAGCAACAGTCATACAGCTAAAAAGGAAAACTCATTGGCTTTGATAAATTTAAAGGTAGTTTCAAGCAATAGAAGGCCATTATTTGGCTCCATTAATAAAAGATATGTTGGGAACTTCAAAGTCTGTCAGCTGCTAATAGCCCAAATAGCATTTTGCCACAATATCAGCGTTTAATCATCATGAATTCTCGGCATGTGGTGTACTTTCAAAAGGAAAGCAGAAGAGAGTTTCTCAAGGTTAATGTGGTTTTACCATACATTTTCTGTCTCAGACAACCTTTATTATTTCTTTAAAAATACTGCATAACTGAATTATACTGAAGCATGAACCTTTAGTAGCAATGTTGCAAATCAAGTGGAAAACTTTCCCTGCAAGTAAATAGAAAATATTTAGCCAGAGACAGCCAGCCTAGCAGAGAATAAGCATGCGGATTCCCCTCTGAAAAATTCTGATTTGATTTTGGCAAAACATAATTGAAGCACGTAAGAAACCCTCTGTTTTTATGTCCCACTGCTAGAGATCATTTATCACATCTTTAATAATGATAACATTTTGTAAATCATGTTTGTGAGGAACGGACAAAGGACAACAAACATGGACAATATAAAAGGGAATTAAGAATCAGAGTTACTCAGTCCCAAAAAATTATTTGCTTTCCTGAATTAAGATTGAAGAAGAATGCCTTTTTATTACTGCTTTGATGATGGAAGAGCTTCATCAAGGGAGCACTGTCTGCAGGGAAGACTGGAGAAGGTGGAAACTCCTCAACTCTTACAAAATGATGGAAAGATTAGATTCACATTCATGGGAAAAATCTTAGTTTGATACTAAAATCTTGATCAACAGATAATCAGAGGAATAAAAATAGAAGGTTTGTGCAGTGGAAGCTTTTTGGGGAAAACACCATCTTTCTGTCAGTGGAATTTTCATAAACAATAAACCGACACTTGCCTGTGCCAGTAAAAATGCAAAGATAAAGATGCTTGGGAGTGGCTGATGGGCATTTTGTCCACTGAACCTGAACTGGATGAAGTGAACCAGTCCAGTAATGCATCGTGATTTGGGGCAGCCCGGTGGCAGCTCAGTAAGAAGGTCACGGGTTCAATCCCACCCCCTGACCATTAGTGACCCTTCTGTGTGGAGTTTGCATGATCTCCCCGGGTCTGCATGGGTTTACTCCGGTTTCCTCCCACAAGCCAAAAACCTGCAGGTTAGGTTAACTGGAGACTCTAAAGTGGCCCTAGGTGTGAATGTGCGTGTGAATGGTGAAGGGATAGCGCCGTAATGTGGCTGCCTCATCCATCCAGGTGGATGTCCTGAATTTCTGCTCTGGGGATCAATAAAGTACACAAAATAAATAAATAAAATAATGTAGAAGACACTGGCGCTCTGAAAGGAATCAGTATAGAGGTAAAAAAGCTGACGAGGCTAATGCTGAGATTTCTCATCCATATCACCGATGTGAAACAGGTGGATAATTATTTTCCATTCATTGAGCTGATGATACCATCGGGAAAAATGTATATAAAAAAAGGGTGTATTTCCTTTAAATTTCTGTTACGACCCCAATGCACTGCAAAAAATCAAATCTTAGTGAGATTACAATATTTGAAATCAAGACTGTATATGCTTGTTTTTTGTCTAACAAGTAAAGTAAGTAAGTAAACTTTACTTATAAAGCGCTTTTCACAGATATACAGTCATGTGAAAAAATTAGGACACCCTGTATAAGCCTGTGGGTTTTTTTAACATATTTGGACATATGGATATTTAATATCAATATAAAAAATATTGGGAGATTCACGTAATACAATCAAACAATTAAAAATGAATTAAAGACTTTTTTTTTCAAACTTTCCGTAAAACCGGAGTGGTGGCTCAGTTGGTAGAGCATCCTCCCCCATACCCGGGAGGCAGGGGTTCAAATCCTGGCCGGGTCATGCTGAAGACCATATAAAAGTGGAACTTCCTGCCACCCAGCTTGGTGCTCAGCAATAATGGAATGGAGGAGGGAAATTTGTGGCGGCGCCTTGCATGGCAGCGGCCCTCTGATTCTGCACTTGGGGTGTGTGTGATTAACACAGTAGATAGGTAAAACACAATCTCGTTCTACTGTACATGGTTGGTTGTACAGTTGAATGACAATAAGGGTGATTTAATTTAATATAATTTAAAAACAAAAAAAAAAGCTAGACAGATATGTGAACATTTCTTAATAAAGAACTAAATATTTAAAGGGCTGTCCTATTTTTTTACATGACTGTATAGTCACAAAGCACTCTACAATAAAATAGAATAAAAAGAACTTGATAGAAAAAAAATAATAAAAAATGCAAAAACAAGTAAAAACTCAAGATTAAAATGTTTTTTTTTTTTTTTTAAATATCAGACAAACCATTTAAAGCAGTTGAATTTCAACTTAACGGAAAGCCTCGTTAAACAAAAAACATTTCTGGCTGCTTTTAAAAAGCGTCCACAGAGTCAGCTAAATGTAGCTGGAGTGGGAGATTATTCCAAAGCCTCGGCGCTATGGAAAAGGTCTGCCCCCCCGGTCTTCAGTCTGGTATAAGGAAACACTAACAAGCCCTCGGCTTCAGCTCCAAGAGGGCGAGCAGGGGTGGGTTTAAGAATGAGATCAGATAAACAGAATAAGTTTGTCCATGTAGTGCTCTATTGAGGTTTTACAGTTGTCGTCACCGTGTGTGCGTCATGAGCTGGGTGTGGCTTCATAGAGTGAAAGCACAAGAAGACACATGGAGCTACGCTATAAAACCTAGCCTATATTTCAGTATTGTTTCTGGGAGAATAAGGCTTAATTGGAAGCTAGCACGGGTTATTTATAACTATAGACCACAGACCACAACTGTGCAGCTGTAGGCTGTCAATATTTCAGGAGAAAGAATGAGCGCTGCTGACAGATTTCCTGCTGAAACCGATCAGACGGATACACTAATCTCAGCAAAGAAGAGAGCTGCCCCATTCAACAAACAAACCAGCAAAAATACAAGTAGGGATCTCTGTAGAATGCAACCGCTGCATCTACAAATGTGACTGTCTTCATTTCTTCATTCTCCCATGCATGACTTACTGTGTGGAGGTGTGGGGGAACACATACAAGACAACTGTAAACCAAATTATCTTTCTTCAGAAAAAAGGCCATAAGAATAATTACAAATTCTGCCAACAGAGAACCAACAAATCCAATCTTCATCAAACTGAAAATACTTACGTTCCATCCCTGGTAGACCAGGGATGGGGAACTTTGGTGGTAGTGAGGGCCACAAATTTCACTTCCCGAGGGCCACATTTACGTGTAAACCTTCGGGGGTGGTGGTGGTGGTGGTGGTGTGTGTGTGGGGGGTTCCCTTCAAAGTCAAAAGATTCACAATTAAAATGGAAAATACAAATGAAAAAAAGCTAATCAGTGTTTTATCATATTAAAATTAAAATTACTGATAAAATTATATCATGACCTAAATTTTAAAACTCTCTCCATCAAAGTGATGAGCAAAGAGAAATTCTGGACGCTAATTAACAAAAAGCCAAGAAGAAAAGGAAATATGACGATGAAGAAAAGTATTTTTTAAATATTAGAAAAAATATGATCAAAGTAAAAAAAACAACAACAAAACAATAGTTTTACTGATAAATTTTGCTACATTTCTGGTTTAAATTAGCCTCTTTTTGCAAATCTATACTTTATTTTGGTATTAGATGTGAAAGCTTCTACTGATAAATTAGCATCATTTTATTTAAAAATTTATAACGTTTTTGTTGTGCTGGGTTTTTTCTAAATTAGTGTTTTATAAGATAAGGCTTTATTAGTCCCACAATGGGGAAATTCCAGGATTGCAACAGCACAGGGATAGCAGATATGAGATGGGCGGTTGATATAAAACGAGAATCCCCAGTGTATTGAGGCATGCTTTTCCTGTGTATGACTGATGTGAGAGTGAATAAAGTTGTCTGCTGTATAAATCTGTTTTCGTTATTTACACTCTCCACACTTTGCTGCTGTAAATGTGCCGTCTGTTATATAAATTTTGCCTTTCAATTTGAAACTTGTTACTGTAAATACTCCTCAGTTAGGAGCTGTGTCATCTATTGCTGCTTAATTAAAAGCAGCCTACTCTGTACATTTACTGCTGTTGACAGCCTATTAATGTGGTCTCAGCATGCAACACATACTGTACATACCTTAAAAGACGTACTCGGGGCACACTAGCTCCCTCACTCTTGCTCGACCACTCTGTTGTGTATGTAAATTGGTTGTATTAGTAAAATGGCAGCTGGATTGGACATGGGCTTGACCGGGGTGGCTAACTACCAGCTTCCAGTGGTGACGCCACTCGGGGTATAAAGGAAGTGGGCGGAAGAGGCTCTGCCTCTTTCATAGTGGGATCCACCTGGCAAGAAGGCGAGTGCCGTAAGCCTCTTCATGTAAACAACTATTATTGTAATAAAGCTCCGTAAACTACATCAATTGTGTATTTGCTTTTACCTAATTATGGACACAACATTTGGCGACGAGGTAAAAGCGGAATGGATAAGTCTGTTTCTGAGTTTTGGCCGTTTCTGGAGGCCCCGGGCAGACCGCCCGTGCCATGCCCTCGTTGGTTCACTGCTTTTACCATCTACCTCATGGTTTTGAACCTCAGCAAGCATGAGAGGCTTTGCGCAAGGGCTGTGTTAGTTCATAATTTGGGTACTGAGGGGAAGAGAGTATTAGAGAGCCTGGGCAGAGCTGATAGCTTCGATGGTGTTGTGGAGTTGATGGCGTGCTATTTTTGCACTCCAGAGAGCGTAACGGTCCGGCGCATCAAGTTTCGACAGCGCTGCCAGCAGTTAGGAGAACCGGTGATGAAGTTCATTGAAGATCTCCAAAGGCTGGTGAGGGTATGTGATTTCGGACACCTGGAAGATGAAATGATTTGGGACCAACTAGCAGAGCATGTTCGCTGTACAGCGGTCCAGTCCAGATTGTTGGAGTATCCAGGAAGGTTGACATTGGCTACGGCTATCGAGCTCGCCCAACGGTTCGAGGCACCAGAGACCATCCTGAAAGGCCTTCCTGAAGGGGCTTTTCTGGGTGAGGATGAGTCTTGCGCTTAGGCACTGTTTGGGGACCCTGGTGATGGTGATGCCGGAGAGAATACGTATGCCTCCGTGGTTAAAATAAGGTCCGCCCCAGGTACGCCACGCTGTTACGGTTGTGGGTCCCCTGTTCACCGTTATAAGGCCAGTGTGTGCCCAGTGAAAGGAAAGCATTGTGGCAAGTGTGGTTTGTTGGACCACTTTTCCAGGCCGTGCGCTAACTTCGAACACAGCAGCCGTAGGAAGGAACCAGGGGCTGCACAGAAGACTCCGAAAATAGTGCACATGGTCTCCCTGGAGACAACGGGGAGGATCGGGTGCAATGTCATGCTTGATGGTGTCGTGGATCCACTGCTGGTGGAGACTGGAGCAGTCATCTCCGTGTTGAACCTGGTAACCACGAACAGTTTGTTTCCCCACCGACAAATAAAACAACAAGGAAGAGATTATTATGGCTATGGATGGAACAGACTGGCAGTTTTGGGGTTTGTGGAAATGGAAGCCCGTTATAAGTTTGTCGCTGTGCCCCGGGCCGTCATTCATGTCACTGCTGCGGGGGTTAAATGTATATGTTGGAATTGGGTTTTACTGATATGTTAGTTTTATGCCCAAGTTTGGGGGTCGTGGGGTGTGTTTACTCCGTTTGACTGTCTATTTGTATAGATTTACATACCCAACGTCAAGTGTAATGTGATATACCCGTTATGGGGTAAGTGTTGGGGGGAAGGCCGCCGGTAGTCGTTGAGTGCTTTGTAATTTTATATGTCTTCTACGTGGAGCTGTTCTGGGGTTATTTTAATTGAGAGACACGGCATTGTTTTGAATGTTTGCCGGCAGAATAATCCACCCAGCCGTGTGGGGGTGCTGGAAGTCTACCTGGCCCCCAGCCTTAGTTGGGTGCATGGATAGGAAATGTATTTGTTTCCGTGATTGTTTTGAGTCGGGAAGCAAATTTGGGTGGGCTATCTGTGCACTTGGCATTTTTTTAAAGGGGGGGGGGGGAGAATGTTGTGTATGTAAATTGGCTGTATTAGTAAGAGTTGGTTGGACATGGGATAGACCGGGGTGGCTAACTACCGGTTTCCAGTGGTGACGCCACTCGTGGTATAAAGGAAGTGGGTGGAAGAGGCTCTGCCTTTTTCGCTGCACTAGCCACCTGGCAAGCAGGCGAGTGCCGTGAGCCTCTTTATGTAAACAACTATTATTGTAATAAAGCTCCATAAACTACATCAATTGTTTATTTGTTTTTACCCAATTATGGACACAACACACTCACAGACCAGCACCGAGGTTTCAATTACAGTTCCCTCTGCTGGCAGACTCTATAACTGCATTTAAGAATACCGGTCCAAATACTTTCAAACCGGATATAAATAAATAATTGATTTTTGGAAATGGACTGACTGGTCACAGTGGATGACATTGGGGGCTGCATGCAGTCGAGTTGCCCATCCCTGTGGTAGACTATAAAGCTGTTCAGTTCATGTATGGAATCAAAAATCCACAGCTTCCAAACAACATCCAAAGGTTTTTCCACCAGAGGAAAGTTACACATAACCTCAGAGGAATATGTATGGTCAATAAACAAGCCATAACAACCAATGTTAAACTTCATTGTATTTCATCAAAGGGTGTAAATATATGGAACAGATGTGGTGAAGAAATGAAAACATGTAAAACAATAGGTAGGTTTAAGATAAGATAAGATAAGCCTTTATTAGTCCCACAATGGGGAAATTCCAGGATTGCAACAGCACAGGGATAGCAACACTCAGAGCAACAATCAGAAGGCAAGAAAAAAAACAAGCAAGCAAGAGCAGCTAATATACATATGTACATATTACTATAAAATATATATATATACACACACACACACACACACACATACACAGTGCAGAGCATTGTAGCTGGATGGAATAAATATATGAATATATGAACACACAGTGCAGAGCATTGTAGCTAGATGGAATAAATATGTAAATATATAAACACCCACAGTACGGAGCATTGCAGCTAGGTGGAATAAATATGCAAGTATATAAACACACACAGTGCGGAGCAATGTAGCTAGATGGAATAATATGTAGATATATAAAAACACAGTGCGGAGCATTGTAGCTAGATGGAATAAATATATAGATATATAAATATAAACACACCCAGTGCTGAGCATTGTAGCTAGATGGAATAAATATATAGATATATAAATATAAACACACCCAGTGCAGAGCATTGTAGCTAGATGGAATAAATATGTAAATATATAAACACACACAGTGCAGAGCATTGTTGCTAGGTGGGATGAAACAGCATAACCGTCTACTTAGTTATCCTACATGGTATGATTATGTGCCCATACATATTCTCACCCTCCATAGCGACCGGTATGTTCCTAGTTGTATGCCGGAGAGGACCATTGTGTAAGTCTATTGCATCTTTTGCATTCAAAAAACTATTAGTTTGTTACGTCTTTTTGCTATCTCTGCGAGCAGCCCTGCTTAGGTTGTACAGTCTGACAGCCGTTGGTAGGAAGGACCTACGAAACCTCTCGGTTGTGCACCTGGGATGATGTAGTCTGCTGCTAAATGAGCTCCTCAGTGCATCCAGTATGTCCTGCATAGGGTGGAACTCGGACTCCAGCAGAGATGACAGTTTAGCCACCGTCCTTCTCTCTCCTATCTCCTCCATCGGATCAAGGCGTTGCCCCAGGACAGAGCTAGCTTTCTTAATCAGTTTGTTCAGTCTCTTCCTATCGGCTGCAGTAATGCCACTGCCCCAGCAGACCACTCCAAAAGTGATGGCTGATGCCACCACCGTGTCATAGAATGACTTTAAACAAATGTTTTAAAATATTATTCTTAAAAGATACAGACTGGAGGAAAGTATGTTGTAATTATCATGTATTTGCATTGTTCCTCATATCTGATGCCGGTAAATGTGTTTTGTGACCAACTGTATTTTTTTTTTTTTTATAATACTATAAATGCCACAGTTGCTTCTTTGTTGGTTTATTTGTTTGTTTGTTTGTTTGTTTTTTTAATACTGAATCTTTTGAATTAATGATTTGTATCCTTGGAAAAGGGGTTTGGACTGGACAAGTTTTGTTCTTCATCCGATACCATTTTTGAACATTTGACAACTATTTTTAAAAAAAAATATGTTTTGCATTTTATTATGGCGTTCAAAATAAATAAATAAAATAAAAAATTGGCTGGTCTCTGTGCTGCACCTACAGACATGATTTGCTGGTCCTGAAAAGGTGTGCAAAGCACGCAATCTCCCTAGAACAGATGCAGTCTACACTACGATAAATGAAGGTACCGAGGTCTAGTGTGTTTTATTTAAATTTGCAGGGTCTCAACATTTTAAACTTGTTATACATTCCTTTCAAAATGCTCATTAATATAATTAAAGGTGTGTTGGGAGAACAGTCTCACAACCGCCAGTTTTCTGAGAACATGATGCTTAATGGAGGTAACCTAATGTGATTTCTGATGTGTTTTACCATGACCCATTCCAGACATTTGAAAAGTGTTCCCGGTTACTTTGCGTGTGTGTCTCTATGAAAATGAACATGAAATGTGTAAACAATGAGCCATTTCACTGAAATTTTGCCAGGTGATTCTATACAAGTACCTGGCGTTACAACACTTTCTAAATAAATAAGTCCACCCACTCACCGTCTCTACCCTTTTAAGGAACAGAAGCTGAAGGAATTAATATAACTAAGGGGGTTTACAATGCTTATTTAGCTAGACCGGAGTAGAGGCCTAGAGGTACAGCATCCGCCCCACAACCAGGAGGCTGGGGTTCAAATCCTGGCGGGGTCATACCAAAGACCATATAAAAATAGAACTTCCTGCCATCCAGCTTGGTGCTCAGCAAAAAGGAACCAAATGAAGGAAAGTTGGCTACCCAGCCACAGGGGGTGCACAAGCCAGTGTAATCCTTGTGCCGGTCTTAAGCCTGGATAAAGTGAGCAGGGTTGTGTCAGGAAGGGCATCCGGCGTAAAAACCCTTCCCAAATCAAGGATCATTGCAATATAAGGTGATGATACGCTGTGGTGACCCCAAAAGGGAGCAGCTGAAAGACCCCCCAGCAAAAAAAAAAAAAAAAAATACAAACCAAAAAAAGAGCTCATTTAGCTGTTTGACTGTGTGTCAATTTTGAACTTCAGCACCTTTTGTTGGATTTTCACAAAGTTGAACTTTGCTGTGTGTGTATGTAATTAAATAATATGTAGTCATTCACCGTTCCTATTTTACAGTAAAGGGTAATGCTGGAAAAAAGGACAATTCAGAAGTTATATGTTTAACTTTCTCTGGTAGATATTACAGCTGCATGCCATCAATGATGTCCAGAATCCGTTTCCAGGTCCCAGTTTGATTCAGTGTAGAGTCCATCAAGGATATTGCTATTATAACTCTTACTTAAATTTAAAAAAAAAGTCATAGGTCTATTCTTCTAAATTTGTGATTTAATTGTACGAATATCTGAATGCAAAAATTCAACCATGTGAGAATAGCTCTGATAAACCTTTGGATCACAAAGATTCTTTCATTTCATAATCAGATGTAGGTTCCACTTATTGATTGATATTTACCAGAAAACAGAGGTTAAAAAGATAAGCTGCTACGGGGCATGTAAGTTGTCACACAAGAATCCTCCCTTTGTCTGTCCTAAATGAAACTCCTTTTTCCCCCCACACTCGGTGCTGTCATTAAGGACTTCAGCGTTTTGGAGGCAAGTATATAGAGTTGAAATTGCTTTTTTTTTATTAGATAGATAGATAGATAGATAGATAGATAGATAGATAGATAGAGACTAAACATCGCATTACTGGCCAAGAAGGCTCAAACTCGCCTCTGTTTCCTCCGCAAACTAAGGAGAGCACGAGTCCCACTCCCATCATGTCCTCATTCTACCGAGGCACCACTGAGAGCAAGAGCATCATCACCAGCTGCATCACGGTGTGGTATGGAAGCCTGGAATTCACACCAAAGAGTTCAATCTTTGTCTCATCAGGCCAGAGAATTTTGTTTCTCATGGTCTGAGAGTCCTTCAGGTTGGCAAACTCCAGGCACGCTGCCATGTGCCTTTTACTAAGGAATGGTTTCCATCTGGCCACTCGACCATACAGGCCTAATTGTTGGATTGCTGCAGAGATGGTTGTCCTTCTGGAAGGTTCTCTTCTCTCCACAGAGGAACGCTGGAGCTCTGACAGAGTGACCATTGGATTTTTGGTCACCTCCCTGACTTAAGCCCTTCTCCCCCGATCGCTCAGTTTAGATGGCCGGCCAGCTCTACGAAGAGTACTAGTGGTTTTGAAATTATTCTATCTACGGATGATGGAGGCTACTGTGCTCATTGGGACCTTCAAAGTAGCAGAGATTTTTCTGTACCCTTCTCCAGATTTATGCCTCGAGACAATCCTTTCTTGGAGGTCTCCAGTTGACTTCATTGTTGGTTTGTGCTCTGACATGCACTTCTTCTTCTTCTTCTTCTTCTTCTTCTTCTTCTTCTTCTTCTTCTTCTTCTTCTTCTCCTCCTCCTCCTCCTCCTCCTCCTCCTCCTCCTCCTCTTGGTTACTGGCAGATAGCAAACAACTGAAAGGTGCATAGCGCCAACTACTGTACAAGAGTGTGTAACATTATGTCATCTGAGCCTGACCCCTAAATTCTATGACTTAATCCTGTGTTATTTAAAAAAGAGAAAATAGCCTTCCTCATGATTCTTAGTGCCTCTCCATCTCCATCTGTTCCCAGAATCCCAATTAAATCCTGTTCTCTACTGGCTTCTCAAACTTCATTTTCCATTATCTGTCTTTCATTTCCGTATTTGTAACAGTGTAATAAGATGTACTCAACATTTTCTTTTACTCCACATTCTCTAAATTTGTCACTTTCACTTTTCCCCATGGTGAATAAAGTGCCATTTAAACCTATGTGATCCAGTCTGAGTCTTGCCATAATGATGTCTTTCCTCCTTTTGGTTATTATGTAATTCTTTATTGCAATAGATTTTTTTATTCTGTAATACGATCTACCTTTATGATCTTCATCCCATCTTTTTTGCCATAGCTCAGTTCCTTTTTTCTTGATTACTGCTTTTCCTTCACCTTTTCCAAGAGACAATGGTATAGTTGTCCCTTTTCCAAGAGCGTTTTTTTGCTAACACAGAGTTACAAAAATATTTTTTTTGTAAGTTGTCTGTGTTTTTTCAACTGATTTGATAATTTTGCACTGCTGAATCCGAAAATGACATCCGTTTCTCTTGATCAGGTGCTAAGTAAAAACTTGTACTTACTTAGTACTGTGCATGTACTTACCTTTATATAAAGGTAAGTACTTGTAAATTGAATGTTACATCATCATTGTTCAAAATTCAGAGAATTTCAAGACAAAAAATAATTTTCATCATATAAAGTGAAAATACCCATACATGTAAACAAAAATGTATAAAACAACATGTGGCCATAATTCAAAAAGTTGACCTGATTGAGCAAAACCAACGTGATTTTTGGATTCAACACATCAAAATTGTCCTAAATCAGCTAAAAAACTTAGACAATAAATTTGGTTTTGACCAGTGTAATTTGTCTGCACAGTGATTCCCTTTCAACCCTTCATGTGCAGGAACCCAACAAAACTGAACTTCTCCACCACCCCTATGTACCCTAAGTAAACTGTGATATAGCTCAATCACCAAGTCTTTCCATGTAGATTTTAGTGTCTGTATGGTTTTTAACGCTGGAAGTGAATCCTTGCACACCACCACCCGGTCCGATCTGACCTTCTCCACCCACTGTAAAGCAATAATTATTGCCACCATCTCTGCTGTAAACATGGATGTATTGTTGGAGAGTCTTTTTGCGATGGTCAATTTAAATACTGGGATGTATACTCCAACTCCAACAGAGCCCTCTTTATTCTTTGAACCATCAGTATAGAGCTGCAAGAAGTTATAGTAGTTGTTCCTGAGGGAAATGCTTGTTTTAACACCCACCTTCCCATCCGTTATTATGGGGAATGTACGCTCTATACTGGGAAAGGTAGATGAGCTAGCGGCTATCTGCCATTACGATAGCACATACCGGGAGTGCTCTCTCCTTTTGTTTACTGAGACGTGGCTAACTGAACTAGCAGCAGATGCTAACATTGAGCTGGAGGGTTTCCACATGATAAGGGCAGACCGAACACCAGACAGTGGCAAAGCAAGGGGCGGTGGAGTGATAATGTATGTTAACAACAACTGGTGCAGACCGGGACATATCACTGTTAAACGTCACTGCAGCAAAGACATTGAGTTGCTAGCTGTTAGCATGTGGCCTACATATCTCCCGAGAGAACACTCACACGTGATCTGCATTGTTGTTTATGCAAATCCGACGGCGAACGCTGGGACAGCGCGTGACGTCATCCATTCAGTAACCAGCAGGCTGCAGACAGAACACCCAGATGCTCTTCTCCTCATCTCAGGCGATTTCAACCATGTTTCACTGTCTGCCATTCTACCCACGTTTACCCAGTATGTCACATGCCACACTAGAGACAATAAAACACTGGACTTATTCTACGCAAACACTAAGGAGGCGTACACCTCATCACAACTCCCCCAGCTCGAGAGATCGGATCACAACTTGGTTCATCTCCGGCCGGTGTACAAACCCCTAGTGCACAGACAGCCCCCGGCCATGCGCACAGTGATGTTATGGTCTGAGGAGGCAATGGACACTCTAAAGGGCTGTTTTGAAGCCACCACCTGGAAGCAGCTCTGCGATCCACATGGTGAGGACATCGATGGCCTCATTCACACCTTCACGGGCTACCTAAGCTTCTGTGCGGACAAATCCGTTCCCACCAAGACCATACGGTGTTGCTCAAACAACAAACCCTGGATCAACCCTGAGATTAAAACACTTCTGAGAGAGAAGAAGAAGATCTTCAGGTCGGGGAACAGGGAGATGCTGAAGTCCGTACAGAGGGAGCTGAGGAGAAAGATCAGAGAAGGCAAGGGCAGCTTCAGGAGAAAGATGGAGGACAAGCTGCAACAGAGCGACATCAGCGGGGTCTGGAGAAACCTCAAAACCATCTCTGGGCTCCAGAATACCTCCCCCCAGGCCACGGGGGGCAGGGAGTGGGCGAACAATCTGAATTTGCTTTTCAATAGGTTTTACCAACCGCCCTCCCCCCTGACTGCACAACAACCACTGCTGCCTGTAAAGACATCAAGTCCTGCTGCCCACTCCCCCACTCCACCAACACCCCCCCACTCCCAACACACAGCCCCCCATCCTGACCCTGACCAGGACCCAGGTGAGGACGGAGCTGAGGAAGATCAAGGCGAGGAAGGCGTCGGGACCGGACGGCATCAGCGCAAAGCTCCTCAAGTCCTGTGCAGACCAGCTGTGTGGGATTGTGACATACATCTTCAACCTGAGCCTGAAGCTGGGGAGGGTACCACAGCTGTGGAAAACATCTTGTGTGGTACCTGTACCAAAAACTTCCCACCCCAAAGACCTGATCAGCTACAGACCGGTGGCCTTGACGTCCCACTTGATGAAGACCCTGGAGAGACTGCTCCTTGCTCACCTCCGCCCCCTGGTGGGACCAGCGATGGATCCACTCCAGTTCGCCTACCAGCATGGCATTGGGGTGGAGGATGCAGTGATCTTCCTCCTTCACCGTTCTCTGTCCCACCTGGAGAAGCCCGGGAATGTGGTGAGGATCATGTTCTTTGACTTCTCCAGTGCTTTCAACACCATCCAACCGATGATCCTGAAGGACAAGCTGCTGCGCGCAGGGGTGGACCAGCACCTGTCATCATGGATCCTGGACTACCTCACGAACCGGCCTCAGTTTGTGAGAACCCGGGACTGTGTGTCCGACACGATCATCAGTAGCACGGGGACCCCCCAGGGAACAGTGTTGGCTCCCTTCCTGTTCACTCTTTATACTGCTGACTTCTCACACAACACAACACATTGCCATCTACAGAAGTTCTCTGATGACTCTGCGATCGTTGGCCTCATCTCCAATGGAGATGAAGCTGAGTACAGAGGGCTTATCCAGGACTTCGTGGACTGGTGCCATCGGAAATGCCTCCAGATCAACGCGAGGAAAACTAAGGAGCTGGTGGTGGACTGCCTCAGGCAAGGACAACCCCTCACAGCACCAGTAAATATACAGGGAACAGACATTGAGATGGTGACATCCTACAAGTACCTGGGTGTTCATCTGAAAAATAAACTAGACTGGTCACACAATACCGATGCACTCTACAAGAAGGGACAGCACAGGCTGTTCCTACTGAGGAGACTCAGGTCTTTTGGTGTACAAGGGGCGCTGCTGAAGACATTCTATGACACAGTGGTGGCATCAGCCATCACTTTTGGAGTGGTCTGCTGGGGCAGTGGCATTACTGCAGCCGATAGGAAGAGATTGAACAAACTGATCAAGAAAGCTAGCTCTGTCCTGGGGCAGCGCCTTGATCCAGTGGAGGAGATAGGAGAGAGAAGGATGGTGGCTAAACTGTCATCTCTGCTGGAGTCCGAGTTCCACCCTATGCAGGACATACTGAATGCACTGAGGAGCTCATTTAGCAGCAGACTACATCATCCCAGGTGCACAACCGAGAGGTTTCGCAGGTCCTTCCTACCAACGGCTGTCAGACTGTACAACCTAAGCAGGGCTGCTCGCAGAGATAGCAAAAAGACGTAACAACCTAATAGTTTTTTGAATGCAAAAGATGCAATAGACTTACACAATGGTCCCCTCCGGCATACAACTAGGAAAATACCGGTAGCTACGAAGGGTGAGAATATGTATGGGCACATAATCATACCATGTAGGATAACTAAGTAGACGGTTGTGCTGTTTCATCCCATCTAGCAACAATGCTCTGCACTGTGTGTGTTTATACATTTACATATTTATTCCATCTAGCTACAATGCTCCGCACTGGGTGTGTTTATGTTTATGTTTATATTTATATATCTATATATTCATTCCATCTAGCCACAATGCTCCGCACTGTGTGTTTTTATATCTACATATTATTCCATCTAGCTACATTGCTCCGCACTGTGTTTATATATTTACATATTTTTCCACCTAGCTGCAATGCTCCGTACTGTGTTTTTATATATCTACATATTATTCCATCTAGCTACATTGCTCTGCACTGTGTTTATATATTTACATACTTATTCCATCTAGCTGCAATGCCCCGTACTGTGTGTTTATATACTCATATATTTATCCCGTCCAGCTACAATGCTCTACACTGTGTGTCTGTGTGTATATATATGTATATATTTATAGTAATATGTACATATGTATATTAGCTGCTCTTGCTTTCTTGCTTTTTTTTTTTTTCTTGCCTTCTGATTGTTGTTCTGAGTGTTGTTATCCCTGTGCTGTTGCAATCCTGGAATTTCCCCATTGTGGGACTAATAAAGGCTTATCTTATCTTAACTTCACTCATATGCCAATCGTTTTTACTCATTAGCAGACTAGCGTCTACTTCTATTCCCTGAAACAGCCAAGGGGGAACATTACTCACTGGATAGGTGTTAGCTATATAAAAAGTGTGTAGCCCATACATTCTGGCTTTTCTTTCAATTGTCCACCCAAACCCGTGTCCCTGGAAATTAGAGAATTCCCAGCAGTCTTGTAGTGTTTTTGAAAAATTTGCTTTGTCACTTCCTTTAAGCTTGACCCAGTATGATAATGCGAGTTTATCTCTTCTCAAATCCACTGGCATATCTCCTGCTTCTATTAACCTCTTGCACTCAAGTCTCTGCATCCCAGAGCGCACGAGGGCGCTCTCGTGTGCCCTCGTGCACTCTAGGACGCACAATGGAGCTGCGTCCAAGCGCGCACTGAAAATAAAAGCTGCATTTCTGTTCTTCCACTGCAGACACAGCCGCGAACAGATTAGTTCATCTGATTGACCTCTCATTCGACTAATAAGAGCCTTGAATTGGGTTTCTTAAACCTTGAAGAACCAATGACTGAAAACCTAGCAAGAAGGACCCACCGACCAAAGCTGTGAATGCAGTGAGCCAGTTGAAGCAGAGAAGTTCGCGAGCTGTTTTTTGTACGGCTGGGTGAAGACAGACTGCTACAGAAGATAAAAAAAGGACCCGCAGGAAGAACCGTCACAGACCCAGCAGCACGGAGACCACCCACAAGTGCTACCTGTGTGACAGGGACAGCCATTCGCACATCGGCCTCTTCAGTCACAGGCGGTACTTTTTTTTTTTTTTTTTTATTCGAGCAGAATAGATGTTTAGGATTCTCTCCCATGGTCATCATAGACCGATGGAGGCCGACGACGAAGGTCGTAAATCATTCGCCAAAAACGCAATCATGGAATTATGTTTTGACCGGGTTGCGAGACCAGAACCACGAGCGGACCAGCGTCGCGTTCGTCTGACAATGATGAAGAGAAGTTCGCCAGGACACTGCTGCTGTGAAGAGGTATGGTGTTATAAGCTAAATTATTCTTTATCCCTTAAAATTGGAATCATAAATGACTTTTGACCGATCGGTAAATTACAACTGTCCGGCGCACGAAGTCCGAAGTGCGGGCACCGCGGTACACGGGTCGTTCACTGCGTCTGGACTGTGAACGTCCCCCCTCCGCTACTATTCTGTAGCGGGGGGGGGGGGGGTGACTGCGCCGCTGTCGCCACATAGCCACATGAGTCTAATCCGTCATGTAGCGAAGGCCGATGTCCGTCCTCTGTAGCGAGGGGGGGGAACAACCCCCCCACACACACACACACAGCCCTGAGTGTCACCTTTCATTAGAGCCCAAGATGAAGCTTCTATATTGAATCATTCAAAAGTTACAGACGTTTTTCCAAACTGTGCAATTTGGCACAATTTGGCACAGTTCAAAAACGCCTGGGAACTACCTGAGGAAAAAGCTGTGTAATATATTCATTTTTTGTGGTATTGTTACAAAATTTTGACCTCAGCTTGGTAACACTTGGTTCTACATTTCTGTTGCATTTTCCAGCCCGGATCTGAAGCTGTGTGTTATTTGCAAGCATTTGTATCAAAAAAAACACCCAGGCCAAATTTATTTTCTTCAAGTTCAGTATGTTTAGATGACTGTAACTCACTGGCCAGAGCACTTAGAGAGATTATGACTATTTTGCCAAAAAATTCAAAGTGTTTTCTTTTGAATGAGACCAACTCCATGAAGATGCTGCAAAGGGTTGAAGAACAGCTTTTGATTTACTTTGGGCACGTTATTTTTTGGCGTTTTTAGGGAAATTGACCGGAGTGCAAGAGGTTAAACCTGCATTGTTTGGTGTTTTGACGGTTCCAATGCACAGGCAAAGCGCTCTATGCTGCATTTTGTCTATTTTTTCCAGAGTCGTCTTTGCCGCTTCTCCATAAATCATGCATCCGTAGTCTATTGTCGATCACATTTGTGCTCTGTAAATGTCAATTAATGTCTGTTTATCTGCACCCCATTTGTGTCCAGCTACAGGTTTTTTTTTAGATTAATGACTTTTTTGCACTTTGTCTCCAAATTTTCAACATGAACTCTCCATGTGTATACACTATCAAAGCACAGTCCTAGACATTTGAACTCACTGACCTTCTCTGTTGGTTGATTATATAATGTTAATAGTTCTGTACCAGTTCTGCATTTTTTTTTGTGAAAGTCTTATAGCAGGTTTTAATGTTGTAAAATTTAAATCCCCAGTCATATGACCACTTTTCCACTTTCCCCATTGCTTTCCTGATGTTTCTGAACACAAATTTCTCATTTCTTCCCCTCGTCCATATGGCTTCATCATCTGCATATAGTGCTGTTTTGATGGATCTCTCTTGATCTGCAAACATGTCATTTATATTGAAAAAAACTCCCCTGAGGAACACCATTTTCTGTTTCAAAGTCATTAGAAACTTCTGATCCTACTTTAACCCTAATTGTCCTGTGTGTTAAACAATCCATTATCCAATTATACATCCTACCACCAATGCCCATTTTATTCAGTTTGATAAGAAGTCCATCCCTCCACATAAGCCTTTTCAATATCTAGATAAACTATAACCATTACTTCTTTCATTTTGAGAGTCTTTTCAATATCATTACTTACCCTAACTAGAGCATCCGCTGTGGATCTTCCTCTTCTAAAACCATTCTGATAGTCGTTTTTGCTCTAGTACATACAGTATGAGAGTCTGTAAACTAACACCTTCTCCATCCATTTCCCTAAGTGTGACATTAATGTTATTGGCCTGTAGTTTCCTGGATTAGCTGGATCTTTCCCTGGCTTATTAAATGGTAAAATTACAGCCTTTTTCCACCCACTTGGGATAACCCTCACCTTCCATATTCTGTTAAACAATTTCAGCACCAGTTGCAATGATTGCAAAGGCAACTGCTGGAACATAGCATAGCTTAAAAGATCATATCCTGGAGCTGTGTATCCACTATCTTACAAAGCTCTCTTAAGCTCTTACATTGTGAGTTTGAGGTCTAACACAGTCATGTCCTCTTTTACTTCATTTTTTAAGTTTGCATTTTCTCTGAGTTTATGCTGCCTTTGCTGTCTATGACTCTCACCAAGACGATCTCCTCTATGCACTGCTGCAAATGCTGTACCTAGAACTTCTGCCTTTTCTTTGTCTGATACAGCCACCTTGTCCCCATCCAATAAAGCTGGAATTTTAACTGATACCCTTTTCCCACTCATTTTTTTAAACATACCCCAGACATCACCTACTTCTGTTTTCAGAATCAGAATCAGAATCAGAATCAGAATCAGAATCAGGTTTATTGCCATTGTTCATGTAGTACACAAACTAGGAATTTGTCTCGGTACAATGCTGCAACATTAAACATGATAGGATAAGAGAAATAAACTATACATGTAATAAAGTGTAGGATAAGATTAAGTGATACTGGTCAACAGTTAAAATATATATTAGCCAGCAGCAGATACTGTGGAGAACTATATAGTGCAGTCGGTAATGCAGGAAGAAAACAGTGATGATTGACATGAGTCTGGTTGAGCTGCTGTACATGGTGCACGAGAGTCAATAAGTCACTTAGTGTTCAGCAGTCTAATGGCAGAGGGGAAGAAGCTGTTCATGTGACGGGAGGTTTTAGTCTGGATGGACCGAAGTCTTCTACCAGAGGGGAGGGGGGCAAACAGTACGTGACCAGGGTGTGAGGGATCGGCTATGATCCGGCCAGCACGCCTCCGGGTCCTGGAGATGTACAGATCCTGGAGAGATGGGATCTTGCAGCCGATCACCTTCTCAGCAGTGCGCACGACGCGCTGCAGCCTTAGTCTGTCCCTGGCAGTGGCTCCTGCGTACCACACGGTTATGGAGGTGGTGAGGATGGACTCGATGATGGCTGTGTAGAACTGCACTAACATCTTGGTGGGTAGCTTGAGCTTCCTCAGCTGCCGCAGGAAGAACATCCTCTGCTGGGCTTTTTTGATGAGTGAGCTGATGGTCAGCTCCCATTTGAGGTCCCTGGTGATGGTAGTGCCTAGGAAGCGGAAGGAATCAGCAGTGGTGATGGGAGAGCCTGAGAGGGTGAGGGGGGGCAGAGGAGTAGTGACTTTCCTGAAGTCCTACCAAGGGTGGAACAAAATTCTCTCCATGTTGACCTTTTCCTGTTTTTAATAATCCTTTAAGCTACTGCCCTTTCCTTTTTGTACTCTATTAGGTTTTCACTAGTCATATTCTTCCTCATCTCTCTGAATGTCTTGTTTTGCTCTTTTACTGCAATACTAGACTCGTCATTCCACCAGGGTACAACCTTCTTCCTACCCTGTGTTGTTTTCTTAGGTATACTTGCTACCGGAGTGGTGGCTCAGTTGGTAGAGCATCTGCCCCACATCTGGGAGGCAGGGGTTCAAATCCCGGCCGGGTCATGCCGAAGACCATATAAAAGTGGAACTTCCTGCCGTCCAGCTTGGTGCTCAGCAATAATGGAATGGAGGAGGGAAATTTGCGGCAGCGCCTTGCATGGCAGTGGCCCTCTGATTCTACACTTGGGGTGTGTGTGATTAACACAGTAGATAGGTAAAACACTATCTCGTTCTACTGTACATGATTGGTTGTACAGTTGAATGACAATAAAGGGTGATTAATTAATTATTGCAGCATTCAGAATATGATTGGTTACCTAACTTGAACACTCTTCTACCCCACCTTCTAATGTTACCAAGTGACACAATTGAACACAGTATTGCCTAAATTTTCTCCAGTCTGCCTTGTCAAAACACCATCTTGTAAAACATCTTCCCTCTTGAATACATATTTCAGTATTAATGACTGTAAGTATTGGGAAGTGATCACTTCCCATAGTGGTCCTGTTCATAACCGTCCATTCACACGTGCTCACTAAAGAATCAGATACCAGAGTCAGGTCAATACATGATGATGCACATCCACCCCGATACCTTCACCACTGTTGAGACAAATTAATGATCTTTCATCTAACATCTCTTCCACAACATTTCCATTGCTATCTTTATGTGTGCTTCCCCACAAGCTATTATGGGCATTAAAGTCTCCACAGCATATGACCCTTCATCTAACATCTCTTCCACAACATTTCCATTGCTATCTTTATGTGTGCTTCCCCATAAGCTATTATGGGCATTAAAGTCTCCACACCACACTGTCACCTGTTGGACCTTATATACACAGGTGTGTGCCTTTCAAAATCATGTCCAATCAAATGAATTTACCACAAGCGGACTCCAATTTGTCATGGGGAGCGAGAGTGCGCCTCTCCCGTCCTGTCTCACCTTTGTTAATTTATTACGCCACCTGAGGCAGAAGACGCACCTGCACCCGCTCATCAGCCAGCGTGCTTAAGTAGGTCCTCTCCATGCATTCTACGTTGGCTCGTCTGAGTATACTGCCCGTTCAAGACAAGCAGGTTTTATTCTTCGCTGGTTTAGACACGCTGTCTAATCTTGCTTTCTTCTCCTCCTCCGGTTGCTGCCATCGTGCAGGTGTGATTCCAGGGCTGCGCGCGCTCTCCTGCCACATCTCCACAAATCCTTCCGCTTTCAACCTCCACCCGGTCAGACACCATCAGCTCATCTCCCTATCCTACTGGTTCGTCTATTTCCCACTGGAGTCCTGCCGTTTTTTTCTCGGAACCCCAAGTAATGGCAATTTGGCTTGCCCATTTCCCCTTACTCCGTTCCTCCTCTGAAAGCTCTCATCTTCTCTCCTCAGGTGATTCCTCTGGCGAGTTGCTTTTTCTGTAGCCGTGCCCCTTTTGATATTTAATAAATTGTCTAACGTGCTCTCTTGTGTGGTTCCTTTCAGTGCCGTTGTATCGTGCACGTAAGCTGTCAATTTAGTAATCATGACAGAACGAGCCAGCCAGGACAGTAGCTTAGCCGATGCTGCAGCACTTGAGGTGTCTACTCTGGAGCGCTTGTCAGCGACCGAGCAGCAGCTCGCTGTGCTTATGCAGCAGGTATCCAACATGATGCTACTTTGGTCTACAGCGCCTCCTCCGGCCGCTCCCCTCCAGCCTGCTCCACGCACCACGGTGTGCTGTACAACCTCTTTTCCCACGCCTTCCCCGTACGCGGGGGAGGTGGGGAAATGTAAAGGCTTCTTGATTCAAGTTCGCATGTACTTGGATCAGGTCGGGGAGGAGTACCTGGGGGACTTGGCCAAAATTTAATTTTTTACCCGGCTGCTTAAGGACCGAGCCCTGGAGTGTGCATGGTCCACGTTAGATAACCCCAAGGGGCATCAGTACACATTCGACCAATTTGTGCACGCCTTCTCCTGCGCATTTGGCCAAACTGAGAGTAAAGGCAATGTGATGAGCCTCCTGATGACGTTCCACCAGGGCACTCAGTCTTCTGCCTAGTTCTCGGTGGAGTTCCGGGTTGTAGCGTCGGATTCGGGGTTGGATGATGTTGCCTTGCGCAGCACATTCCTCCACGGATTGAACGCTCATCTCTATGATGATTTGATGGTTCATCCTGTCCCGGAGACTCTCAACAGTCTCATAGATCAGGCCATAGGTTTTGACAACCGATACCGTGAGTGTGCGAAGGAGCGTGAGTCCTCCCCTCGCCCGCATGCCCACGAGTGTGCACCTGCTACTGACACTGGCAGTGCCAGCTCTTCGCCTGAGCTGATAGAGCTCTCTCGGCATCTCACAGATTACGAGCGCCGGCCAAGGTGAAGGGCCGAAACATGCATGTATTGTGGTTCTCAGAGCCACAGTCTGGACGATTGCTTCCAACGGCCAAAAGACGCAGCCTGTCAGTAACCATGGGGGGGCTGGTGGGCAGGACCAAATCAACTCCCCCCGGTAATTTTTCAATCTCGGCCCTCGTGCAATTGCCGGGGGTTGAGAGGAGGACAGAGGCGCTTGTTGATTCGGGGTCAGAGGGTAATTTCGTCTCTGCCCAGTTCGTTAAGCAGGTGGGCATTCGCACGCACAAATTGCCCCACAACCAGGATTACTACCATCTCTAGCCGGGAGGTCACGGTAGTTACCAAATGCATGGTGCCAATCTCCATCTTCCTTTCCCGGAACCACAGGTAGGAACTCACGGTAGTTACCAAATGCATGGCGCCAATCTCCATCTTCCTTTCCGGGAACCACAGGTAGGAACTCACATTCCTAGTTCTTCCTGTTTCGGCTTCCCCGGTCGTTCTTGGCTACCCATGGCTCCAAAGGCAGAATCCAATAATAAACTGGGGACAAAATACCATCTCCTCCTGGAGCCCATTCTGCATGGCAAATTGCATGTGTTCAGTGAAATGTTACCCTGCTCTGTCTGTCTCCCTCTCTCCGGTCAAGCCACCAGACCTCAGCCTTATCCTCCGGGCATACCACGACTTGGGGGAGGTGTTTAGCAAATAGAGGCCATTATCGCTACCACTTCATCATTCTTATGATTGCGCTACTGACCTCGTCCCGGGGACAAAGCTGCCATCCAGCTGGCTGTATAGCATTTCTGTCCCGGAGAGGGAGGCAATGGAGAAATATGTTAAGGAGTTGCTGAATGCCAGCGTCATTCGGCCATCTTCGGCCCCGCTCAGGGCCGGATTCTTCTTTGTGTGAAAGAAGGATGGCTCGCTGAACCCGTGCATTGACTATCGAGAGCTCAGTGCGATCACTGTCAAAGACAAGTATCCTCTGCCTTTGATAAACTCAGTGTCCGAGCTTCTTCAGCACTCACGGGCATTCACAAAGCTAGATCTTAGAAATGCATATCATTTGGTCCGCATTCACGAGGGCGATGAATGGAAGACAGCATTTAAAACTCACCAGGGGCAGTTTGGATATTTGGTGATGTCATTTAGGCTCACTAACGCCCCCGCCATCTTCCAACGGTTAATCAATGACATCCTTCACGACATGCTTTATCAATTCGTATTTTTCTACTTTGAAGATATTTTTATTTTTCTCCCGCTCGCCAGAGGAACATGAAGACCATGTCAGGACTGTCCTGCAATGGCTTCTGAAGAACCAGCTCTACGTAAAGGCTGAGAAGTGTGAGTTCTCCAGAACATCAACCGCCTTCTTAGGCTTCATAGTGGCTGAAGGAAGACTGATTGCTGACCAAGGTGAAGCCAGTGCTGGATTGGCCAACTCCCTACTCCCATAAGAAGCTCCAACGCTTCCTCGGATTCGCAAACTTCTATCGCAGATTCATAAGGAACGATAGTGGGGTGGCACTGCCTTTAACACAGCTGACCTCCATTAAGGTCCCCTTTCACTGGACTGAGGCAGCTTAGCAGGCATTTGTTAAATTAATGCGCCTGTTCACTGAAACACTAATCTTGGCACGGGTCGACATGCAGCTCCAATTTGTCCTCGAGGTGGACACATTTGATTCGGGGGTTGGCGCTTTGCTGTCAAAGCGCACGCCCACCAATCAGAAGTTCCATCCATGCGCATATTTCTCTCGTCAGCTCACACTGGCCGAGGGGAATTATGACATGGGGAACAGAGAGCTTCTTTCCATTAAGTTGGCATTGGAGGAGTGGAGGCATTGGTTGGAGCGTGCCATTCACCCCATCGTCGTGTGGACTGACCACAAGAACCTTGAGTACTTGCGGTCGACCCACTGACTTAACACCAGGAAGGCTCGCTGGGTTCTCTTTTTCCAGCGGTTTAAGTTTACCATCACGTACCGGCCTGGCGCCTGGAACATCAAACCGGATGCGCTATCGCACCAGTTTGAATCCGGGGAGGTAGTGCCCCCCCCAAACCATCATTCCACCTTTGTGTGTCCTTGGAGCCCTTACTTGAGATATCAAGCGGAGGGTCCCTCAGGCCCAGTCCCTGTGCCAGTAGGGTGTCCCCAGAACCGTCTGTACGTCCCGGTCGCCCTTCACAGTGATGTTATCCAGTGGGGTCCCACCAGTTGCTTTGCCTGCCATCCTGGCATTGCCCGTACTGTGGACTTTGTCCTGCAAGCGTTCTGGTGGTCCACGCTGCGGCGGGACGTACGGGAATATGTGAAGGCCTGCCAGACCTGCATCCGGGGAAAATCGGACTCCTCTCCCCCGTCAGGCCTCCTCCACTCCCTTTCCACCCCTGGTCGTCCTTGGTCCCACATTGCCACGGATTTTATTACCGGACTCCCCCGCTCCCAGGGTAAAACTGTCATCCTCACCATTGTGGATTGCTTCTCCAAGGCCGGTCACCTGGTTGCTCTCCCGAAGCTCCCGTCGGCCCTGGAGATGGCAGTCCTACTGACGGAGCATGTCATCTGGATCCACGGCATTCCTATGGACATTGTGTATGACCGGGGCCCATAGTTTATGTCCCAGGTCTGGAGGGCTTTCTGCCGGATCCTGGGCAATACAGTGAGTAGTGCCCACTGTAGTGGAAATCAACTTCAAGTAATGGGCAGCCGGAGCGCGCAAACCAGTCCCTTGAGAACGCCCTGCGGTGTGTAGCAGCCGACAACCTGTCATTGTGGAGCACATATCTGACCTGGGTGGAGTATTCTTTAAACTCAGCTGTCTCTTCTGTGACTGGACTCACCCAATTTGAGGCATCGCTGGGGTACACGCCCCCACTGCTACCTATGGCTGAGAGGGAGGTTGCAGTTCCGTCCATGGAGTTCCAGGCTCGCCACTGCCAGTGCGTCTGGAGGTCTACCTGGGCTGCTCTCGCCCGCTCCACGGAATGCACCCGGGCTGCTGCTGACAGGAAGCGGGTCCCTGCCCCCAAATATGTTGTTGGACAGTGGGTCTGGCTAGCGGTGAGCCAGATTCATCTTAATGAGAAATCTAAAAGGCTATCCCCCCACTTCCTGGGCCCATTCAGCATCTCCAGGGTGATCAACGACGCGTCAGTCCAGCTCAAGTTGCGACCGTCCCTGCGAGTGAACCCCACGTTTCATGTTTCCCACATTAAACCCCTCTCAGTCAGTCCCCTCTGCCCCCCCCAAAGCTGCTTCCTCCTCCCCGAATCATCGAAGGCCACATCGCTTATACTGTTCGTCACATCCTGGATGTCCGCCGTCGAGGCCGGGGCCTTCAGTGGACTGGGAGGGCTATGGCCCGGAGGAACATTCCTGGGTTCTCACCTCACGGGTCTTGGATAAAGACATGCTTCGGGTCTACAACCGGGCCCATCCGGAAAAGCCCTCTGGACCGCCAGGAGGGGCTCCTAGAAGGGGGAGCCCTGTCATGGGCAGTGAGTGTGCGCCCCTCCCATCCTGTCTCACCTTTGTTAATTAATCACCCCACCTGAGGCAGAAGACGCACCTGCACCTGCTCATCAGCCAGCGTACTTAAGGAGGTCCTCTCTACACATTCTACGCTGGCTCGTCTGGGTATATTGCCCATTCAAGACAAGCAGGTTTGATTCTTCGCTGGTTTAGACATGCTGTCTAACCTTGCTTTCTTCTCCTCCTCAGGTTGCTGCCATCATGCGGGTGTGTTTCCAGGGCTGCGCACACTCTCCTGCCACATCACAAATCCCTCGGCTTTCAACCTCCACCCAGTCATGCACTATCAGCTCATCTCCCCATCCTACTGGTTTGTCTATTCCCCGCTGGAGTCCTGCCGGTCTTTCCTTGGAACCACAAGTAAGCGGCAATTTGGCTTCAGTTATCAAGCTCCTCTCTTGTGGAACCAGCTGCCAATCTGGATTCGGGAGCCAGACTCAATCTGTTTTTAAGAATAGGGTTAAAACCTTCCTTTTCGATATAGCCTACAATTAGGTAGGGATCATGTGTTTCTGAACCCTCCCTTAGTTATGCAGCTATTAGGTTTAGACAACCGGGGGACCTCCAATAATCCACTGGGCTTCACTCCTTTCTCCACTCTCAATGAAATATTTTTTTTTTGCTGGTCATTAACATCTGTTTGTTCTCTCCCATAGATTGAGTCCCCATCATGCTGTTTGCTCTCTACATGTCAGTTCTTTTCATCTTCTCTATCCCCTCAACCCCCCAGCCAGTCGCAGCAGATGACTGCCCCTCCCTGATCCTGGTTTTGTTGGAGGTTTCTTCCTGTTAAAAGGGAGTTTTTCCTCTCCACCGTTGCCAAGCGCTTGTTCATAGGGGATCACCTGATTGCTGGGGTCTTTCTGCAATTGTGGGGGTTTCCTCTACAGTTGAAAGTGCTATGAGATGATTGTTGTTGTGAAATGGTGCTATATAAATAAAGATGAATTGAATTGAATTGGCAGCGGTTGGCCGCTGAGTGTGAAGCGGCTGGGATGAGAATCAGCACCTCCAAGTCCGAGCCCATGGTCCTCAGCCGGAAAAAAGTTGAATTGTCCTCTCTGGGTTGGGGACAGGCTCCTTCCCCAAGTGGAGGAGTTTAAGTATCTTGTGGTCTTGTTCACGAGTGAGGGGAAAATGGAGTGAGACATTGACAGACGGATTGGAGCAGCATCTGCAGTGATGCGGATGTTGTACCAGTCTGTTGTGGTGAAGAGGGAGCTTAGTTCTAAGGCAAAGCTGTCGATTTACCAGTCAATCTACGTTCCTACTCTCACCTATGGTCACGAGCTTTGGGTAATGACCGAAAGAACAAGATCGCGGATACAAGCGGCTGAAATGAGCTTTCTCCGTAGGATTGCTGGACTCACCCTCAGAGATAGGGTGAGGAGCTCAGTCATCCGGGAGAGGCTCAGAGTAGAACCACTGCTCCTCCACATTGAAAGGAGTCAGTTGAGGTGGTATGGGCATCTGATTAGGATGCCTCCTGGACGCCTCCCACTTGAGGTGTTTTGGGCACGTCCCACTGGGAGGAGACCCCGGGGCAGACCCAGGACTTGGTGGAGAGACTATGTCTCCCAGCTGGTCTGGGAACGCCTTGGTATCCTCTCTGAAGAGCTGGAGCAGGTGGCTGGGGAGAGGGAAGTCTGGGCTTCTCTGCTTGAACTGCCGCCTCCGCGACCCGGACCTCCAGAAAAGCGGTAGAAGATGGATGGATGGATGAATGGATGGATGAATTGAATTGAACAGAACATTTATTTTTTCATCTGCCGCCATCAGTGTGTGAATGTGTGAATAGCAGGATCTGTAAAGTGCTTCGGTCATCTCGAGATGCCAGTCGTCTTGGATCTCTCCTTGCCACTGGGCCTCAGCGCCGGCGGGTCAAGATGGTGGTGTAGGTGGATTGCGCAGCCCCGTCGTCACCTTAATCCCTTCATCGCGAAGGATCCTTCTCTCCATTTCCTATCCTCCCTTTATCAAAGTCCAGTGGCGACTGATAGGCCGGTGACGGGGGCAGGCTTTTGGATGAAGCTGGAATCCCCTAGCATGCCTCCAGCACGTTTGGCAGTGCAGGCAAGATGGCCGTTGTGGTAGTGGATTGAAGCCGCAGTATCTTCGTGTCCTACCTGCATGACTGGGCAGTCCTCTTTAGGATTTGCACTGCCCACCTCAATCTGAGGAAGGGCCCAAACATTGCCCACTGATTTATTGTATCAATTTTGTTGTAAATATTGTTGTCCCTAGATCTGTCTCCTATAGGCCCTTAGAATAGAGGGTTAGTACTAGTGAAGCACTTTGAGTGGTCTTTGAGACTAGAAAAGCGCTATATAAGTACAGGTCCTTATCCCTTATCAAATGTTTTTTTTTTTTTCAAAAATCTATAAATACACCAATTACATATTTTCCTTGATCTAATGCATTTATTATTTACTCTGTTGCTTCTATTATTGCTAATGATGTTGTACTCTTTGCGCTAAATCCATATTGATTCTGATTAAGCAGATCATATTTATTTAAAAAGTTTTCTAATCTGTTGTTGAAAAGTTTTTTTTCCAGAATCTTTGAAAATTGTGGGAGGAGCAATACTGGTCTGTAGGTTTGTGCAGTGGTGTTTATTTCCTTGCTTGAATAATGGTTTTACTTTTGCTATTTTAATTTTCTGTGGGACTGAGCCAGTTTGAAATGATAGATTACAAATATTTGTAAATGGTTTTAATATGCCATCAATAGTTCTTTTTACTAGTGCCACATCAATACCATCACAATCAGTAGATAATTTATTTGTACACTTTCCAACAACAGGTTTTACCTCGAGTTCATCCAACACTGAGAGATTGATTGACCGAGGGTTTTTTCCAATCATTGTCTCACTCATGATGTCTCTTCCTTGGTTTGTAACTTTTGCTCACAACTCTGGCCCAACATTTGCAAAAAAATTATTCATTCTATTTGCTACCATGTTCTTATCATAATTATCACCACAATTATCAGAAAAAGACTCTGGATATATCATATTCTTAGTTCCATTTTTCCTTAATTTATTTAATATGTCCCAGACTCCTTTTATATCATCCTTATTTTAATTTAACATTTGGCTATAGTATAATATTTTAGTAGTTCGTATTGTTTCAGTTAATTTATTTTTATATGTTTTATATCTTTTTTCAGATTCTTAAGTTCTTAATTTAATAAAATTTTCATAGAGATATTTTTTTCTTTTTACAAGCATTTTGTAGCCCCTGGTTAACCATGGGCAGTTTTTGTATTTATATTTTTTTTATTAATTTCCTTAATTGGGCAGTTTTTATCATATAATGATTTAAATACATCAATAAATTTATCATATGTCCTGTCCACTTCTTTCTCTCTATAGACCACATCCCAATTCTGTAACATTAAGTCATCTTTTAAAGCATTGTTTGTATCTTCTGTTCATATTCTTTTAAAAATAATCTTTTTACATAATTTATTATTATTATTATTATTATTATTACTCTCATTAACCCCATAATTAACATCTAAAGAAACAAATACAGACAAGTGGTCACTAATGTCATTTATTAGTATACCACTCACCATATTTTATTTAATAACATTGGTAAAAATGTGTCTATTAAGGTAGCACAGTGTGTCGTTATTCTCGTAGGTTTTCTAATCTTTGGAAATAAGGTTAAGCTATACATTGTATCTAAGAAATCTTCAGTTGGTTTATGTTGTTTTGTTTTCATAAAATCTATATTAAAGACACCACAAACAAAGATTTATTTTTGTCTTATTTTTGTAAACATCTTTTCCATATCATTTCTAATTTTTTCTATATCAGATCCCAGTGCTATTACAGACGTGGACAAAATTGTTGGTACCCCCCTGTTAATGAAAGAAAAAAACACAATAGTAACAGAAATAACTTGAATCTGACAAAAATGGTAATAAATAAAAATTCTATGAAAATTAACCAATGAAAATCAGACAGTGCTTTTGAATTGTGGTTCAACAGAATTATTTTAAAAAACAAACTCATGAAACAGGCCTGGACAAAAATGATGGTACCCCTAGAAAAGACTGAACATAATGTGACTATAGGGACATGTTCAACCAAGATGTGTCCTCTAATTAACATCACAGGTGTCTACAAACTTGTAATCAGTCAGTCGGCCTATTTTTACATCAGCTGGAGGTCTCCCGACCTCTGAAGCAGTGGCTAGAGGTGATCCTCCTTTGACCCCATGCTCGACACGGCCACCTCGGACGATGAAGGGAAACAGGAGGTCAGTTCAGTTAGGCGACACCACAGTAATTAGCAAAAGAGTCTGGTGCAGAGCACTCAGCAGCTAGTGGGATGTGCACTTGGGTCCCCCCATCAGGAGCAAGATAAGTCTTTTCAAAAATTGTGTTTGAACATAAATGAAAAGGTACTTGCCTTAACTCTTGGTCTCCTGCTGCCGGGGTGACCATCTCACAATCAGTAGCTGGGAGCTGCCATGGAGCAGGTACAGGAGCTGGATGAGATGGCTGGAGAGCGCTGACTTCTGAATGAGACAGAGACTGGAGCTGAAGTGCATCCGGCCCAGATGCCCCAGAATCCATCTCCAAAGCAGCCACATCAGACAGGGAGGAAATGGTCCAGGTTGGAGAAGAGGCCACACAATAACAGCCAGCAGAAGAGCTCGGAGGGGAGAACTCAGAAGGGGATGGAGGTTGCAACTGGATCTTCCTACCAGGAGCAAGACAAGCCCTTTTTAAAATTAATGTTAAAAAATAAAAATGAGGACTTGCCTTAACTCCTGCTCCTCCACTGGCACGGATGCCAGTGGCTCTGCTGCTGGAATGGAAGTGTCAACCTCAGAGAGAACTGCCGGGATTTTGGCCTCAGGATTAGCCGCTGAAACGGTGGCCTCAGAATGAGCAGAGGGAGTGACGGCCTTGAGTTGAGCTGCCAAAGTGACTGCATCAGGATGAGCTGCAGAAAAAAACAGTGGGCAAGGCATTCAGGGAAGAAAGGCAGCAGGTGAGGCAGCCGTGAGCGAAGCAGCAGTGGGTGGAGCTCTCAGGAGAAGGGAAGCAGTAAACTGCTGAAGCTCTCCAGGGAGCGATGAAGCCGGACGGGAGAGGAGGCAGGGGTGGCGCTGGAATAGAACGTTCAGTGGAGCAGCGTCTCCCGGTTTCTCTCTCGATTCCCCGTGTTCCAGTCCACTCCAATAAAAAAACTGTCTGTGTGCCACAAGAGTAAACACAAGCAGGCAGTCAACTTGCTCTGGTGAGGAGGCTAGCAGTGCTTGTTGGGCCGGAAGAGGAAGCCCCTGCGCCCAGGGAAGAGAGCACAGGCTCAGGCGGGCTTCCAATATGTTTGTGACCGCCCCCCCAGCAGTCTTCAGTGTCCTCTGGAGACGGTGAGCTTCGGGCCGAAGCAATGTGGCCCTGCAGTACCTCTGTAATAAGCAGCTCTCCCCCTCTTTGCCTCCTCCTTCTGCTGTTGCCCGCTGAGTCCATTTTGATGGGGTTCTTCTGTCATCACCCTCTTTACAGCTCGGGAATGATACCATCAAGTTTGTCAATTCCTTTGTGTATCTGGGCTCCACAGTTACCGACAATGGGGACATGAAACAAGACATTAACCACAGACGTGGCCTTGCTGCATCAGCCCTGCAGGCACTATGGAAACCTCTCTGGCGCCATCATTCAATCTCCTGAAAGACAAAGCTCCACATATACAATGCATCAGTCCTCTCCATCCTACTCTGTGGGTCAGAGACATGACCGCTGAAAAAGAAGACTCTGGCCTAGAGAGTAGATGGGTTTGACAGTCGGGACCTCAGAACCATCGAGAACGTCAGGTGGCCCCAGCACACTTCTAATGATGTGCTCTGAGCGCACACACATCAGCTTACAGCATCCCACCTTATTACACAGCGACATATCCGCTGGTTTGGCCATGTAATCCACTTTGAAAAGACCTCGGGGCAAGCCACGCACCAGATGGTTCGACGTGATGGAGAGAAACCTCCGACAGCTCGAAGTCTCTGTTGATGACGCAGAGGAGCTTGCCCAAAACCAGCAATATTGGCATGCACTGGTTAACCTGATTGGCTCTATGCATGGTGATGGACACCCAGCCCTCACCCCACAGGAGTAGTAAGCAAGCAAGCTTCTGTCATCAGCAGCCCTCCGTGGCGGAATTAAGGACTTGTGTGCTGGGCGACCTTTAAACATAACTTATTGGGCAGAAACAGAAATTACACACAAGCAGTTGCATGGAGAGTGCCATACAAGACGAGCACATCATACTGAGTTTATGGCACGTGTGCTATATATAGAAACAAAGAATAATTTACAGATGCAACACAGCCGTGAAAACAACACAAAGGACAAATAAACAGAGGAGCAACAAATGAACTGACAGTGCACAATGTAAACACAAAAGCAAGACAGGATCATGGCGATAATAAAGGATAAACATATCTAGAGGTGAATATACTGAAGTGAGGATACTAATAATGGTGATAATGATAAACAACAAGGAACGTAAAACCTGGACAGGGTCCGACCCAGCAACACTACTGCTTTTTTTTATTTTAAACTTTCCAACATTGGCAGCATTTCACTGGTCAGCACCATGTAAACATGCATACTGAAGTTTTAAGTGCAAGTTTATACAAAATTTTGAAGCTTAAGTAAACATTCAGATGAAATTTAAAGTGCCTGTTATTATAGGGTGAGTTTGTTCCCCCCCCCCTTCCTGTGGGAGGTTCCCCGGCTCCCCAGGTAATTAATACACGTGCATGAGTGCATGCACCTGCTGTCTCTTTGCTGCCAGCGCTTAAAAGGACCAGTTTGTGAATGCTCCAGCACTGGCTCGTTTGGGATACTGCCATAAGAAAATAAAGTAAGTGAAACCTTAATTCTCAAGGAACCCAGATATTAATCTCTTTCTCTCTTTCACTTTCTCACGTTGCTGCCATCTCTGCGATGTGTCCCTGGGGGTCATTGTGCACTCACCTGCTCCAACATCGTCATCTCTCCAGATCGCCTACTCCACCCGGTCAGACATTTTCCCAGCCCTACTCATCCGCAGCTTCCTCTCCAAATCATCTTTGCCATATTGGGTTCCACCGCCGGGCTCTATGCTCCCATTCGTGAGAATATTCTTATTATTATTCTTATTATTCATTATTCTCTACCTTCCTCCTCATACAAACCTGCTCTAGTCTCCCTCCTAACAGGCTGGGTTCTCCTCTGGTGAGTTAGGTGATTTACCTGCTGATCCTGCGTTCACTTTTTTCAGTAAAATTGTGTTTAAACTTTGCCTCTCTGCTTTGTGTGCATTACCTGGTTTAGCATCTTGCATGTGAGCCGATATTTCTTGTAATCATGAGAGAATGAGACAGCCACAAATTAGGCTCAGCGGGTGCTTCATCAGTGGAGCACTCCGCCCTCTACCGCCTCGACATAACAGAGAGGCAGGTGGCTGTGGTGACTGAACAGCTGCAAACCATTACGCAACAGCTGAGCACAGTCACCGACCACCTGAGGCACATGTCTCGTTTGGGCCCTCCCCCCGCGCCTGCTATCCTAGTTTCTTCCACCTTCCACAGAACCACCTCCGTTCCCTCACCTCCCCCGGGGGAGGTGGGAAAATGTAAGGGGTTTCTGTGTCAGGTTCGGCTTTATCCATGGCAGATGGCCAGGGAGTACCCGGACAACACGTCCAAAATTCATTTCATGACCCTCCTGCTGCGAGACTGAGCCCTCAGCTGGGCTCAGTCTATTTTAGACAGTGAGAAGGGTCCCCATTACACTTTTGATAGCTTTATTAGTGAGTTTTCCCAGGCTTTTGATCGCTCAGAGAGCGAGGGTAACACCATGGGTCGTGTCTTGTCACTCCGCCAGGGCAGTCGGTCTGCAGCCGATTACTCTGTGGAGTTTTGGGTCGTCGCGGCGGACTCTGGTTGGAATGATGTTTCCTTAAGAAACGCCTTCCTCCAGGGTCTTAATGCCAACCTTTGCAACGACCTGGCAATTCATGCTGCTCCCTCTTCTCTAGATGAGCTCATAGATAAGGCCGTCAGTTTTGACAACCGCTACCGCAAGCGCATGAAGGAGGATGGGCCTCCTCTGGCCCGCCCGTCTCGAGCACATTTTTCCCGGCTATTGGCACAGGTGAGGCCGACTCCTCCTCCAAGGCAATGGTGCTTGGCTGAGTCCGTCTGACTCTGGAGGAGCGCCAGCGACGGAGGACAGCCTGTGCTTGCATGTATTGCCTCTCTCTAGAGCACAAGATATTTAATTGCCACCTAAAGCCAAAAAGACGTGGCCCGTCAGTAGCCGTGGGGGGTCTGACAGGTGGGAACTCCATTCATCCCCCTGGTAACTTTTCAATTCCGGCCTTCATTCATTTGCCGGGGGTTGAGAGGAGGGTTTCAGCATTAATTGACTCAGGGGCACAGCAAAATTTCATCTCTTTGCGGCTCGTGCTGGAAACTGGCATTCCCACGACTAAACTGCCGGCTTTACTAAACATTGCGGTATAATCTGGTAGGTGTGTCGCATCTATTACCGAGCACATGGTGCCGATTAGCGTCCTTCTGTCTGGGAACCACCGGGAGACAAAATTGTTCTTTATTCTCTCTAGTTTGTCCTCCCTGGTGGTTCTGGGGTATCCGTGGCTCCAGAAGCATAACCCTATCATTAATCGGACACAAAATTCCATCTCTCCCTGAATCCCCTTCTGTTTAGCATCCTGTATCTTTTCGGCCGAGTGTTCACCATCCCTTTTGGTCTCCTCTCCTCCGGTGGAGCCGCCAGATCTCAGCCTTGTACCCGAGGTCAGCCATGACCTTGGATCTCTGAGGCCGTGTATAGATTTCCATGAGCTAAATGCCATTACGTCAATGATAAATACCCTCTGCCCCTGATCAACTCTGTGTTCAAGCTCCTTCAGCATGCGCGGGTGTTTAACAAATTGGATGTGCGTAATGCGTATCATTTAGTCCGCATTTGCAAGGGGTATGAATGGAAGACGGCATTTAAAACACACCTGGGGGAATTTGAAAATCTTGTGATGCCTTTTGGACTCACCAACGCCCCTGCCGTCTTCAAACGAATGATTAATGATGTCCTTTGTAATATGGTTAATCAATTTGTTTTTGTTTACCTTGACGATATTTTGATTTTTTTGTGGACGCCAGAGGAGCATACAGTCCATGTCAGGGCCGTGTTACAGCGGCTCCTGGAAATCCATCTCTTTGTGAAAGCTTAAAAGTGCGAGTTTTACAGCAGCTCCACTTCCTTCCTGGGGTTTATTTTTGCTGAGGGAGAGCTGAGGGCCGATCCAGCCAAAGTGAAGGCTGTGCTTGAATGGCCCACACCCCAGTCCCGTAAGGAGCTTCAATGGTTCTTAGGATTTGCAAATTTCTACTGTCGATTCATTAGAAATTACAGTGGGGAGGCAGAGCCTCTTACTCAGCTGACCTCGGTCAAGATGCCTTTCATCTGGTCCGAGGCAGCTGAACGGGCCTTCTCTAAACTGAAGGGCCTGTTTTCCAACACTCCCATCTTGGCCCAGGTCAACCGTCAGCTCCAATTCATTGTAGAGGTGGATGCTTCTGATTCGGGGGTGGGTGCTGTCCTCTCGCAGTGCTCAACCTCTGGTCAGAAGCTCCACCCATGTGTGTATTTCTCTTGTTGGCTCACGCCGGCCAAGAGGAACTACAACGTAGGGGACCAAGAGCTCTTGGCCATTAAATTGGCTCTGGAGGAGTGAAGGCACTGGCTGGATGGAGCGGTTCATCCTATCGTTGTGTGGACCAACCATAAAAATTTAGAGTATCTTTGGTCGGCCTGCTGATTAAATGCCCGGCCGGCCCGTTGGGCCTTATTCTTTATTAGATTTAATCTTGCCATCACCTATAGGCTGGGCTCCCACAATATCAAACCTGACGCTCTCTCCTGCCAGTTTACCCCTGACCACTCAGCCCCCTTCTCCCTCACCCAACCCATTGTGCCCTCCTCATTTATCTTGGGTGTTCTTACCTGGGAGATCGAGCAGAGGGTCTGAAAGGCCCAGGCCACTGAGCCAAAACCCGAGGGGGGACCCGAGGATCGGCTGTTTGTCCCGACCAGCCTCCGCAGCGATGTATCAGTTGGGGTCATACAAGTCATTTTGCCTGCAACCCAGGGGTTTCCCGGACCATTAATCTCATCCAACGGGTTTTCTGGTGGCCCACGCTGCGGATGGACGTCCGGGATTATGTCAAAGCTTGTCAAGTATGCACCAGAAACAAATCTGACTCTTCCCCTCCCGCCAGGCTGCCTCATCCCCTCCCGGTTCCCACCCACCCCTGGTCACACGTAGCCCTGGACTTTGTCACTGGACTTTCCCCCTCAAATGGTAACACAGTCATCATCACTATTGTCAACCGCTTTTCTAAGGCCAGCCATTTAGTTCCCCTCCCCAAACTGCCCTCCGCCTCAAAGACTGCCAGCCTTTTCACGACCCACGTCATCCACATTCACGACATTTCCCTGGACATTGTGCCTGACCTGGGCACACAATTTACATCTCAAGTGTGAAAGTCTTTTTGTCGTTCTCTGGGCACCACGGCCAGCCTGTCATCTGGATACCACCCTCAGAGCAACCGAGCAGGCTGAGCGCACCAAGCAATCCCCGGAGGCCACCCTCAGAAGTATGGCATCCTGCAACCCATCTACTTGGAGCACTCATCTGACCTGGGAGGAGTACGTTCAAAACTCTGCAGTCTCTTCGGTTACCGGATTAACACCCTTCAAGGCATCTATGAGGTACCTTCCTCCTCCTACTAACCTGCTCTCGTCTCCCTCCTTATAGGCTGGGTTCTCCTTTGGTGAGTGAGGTGTTTTTTCCCGCTAATCTTGTGTTCACTCTTTTCAATAAAATTGTGTTTAAACTTTTCCTCTCTGTGTTGTGTGCATTCCCTGTTGTAGCATATTGCACGTGAGCTGATATTTCTTGTAATCATCATAGGGCCACTTTATGCATAAGGTAAAAAAAAAAAAAAGAATGTGGTAGATCTGAAAATGAAGGAACCATCCCTTTAAGTTGTTTTTTTGACATGTATTATTATTATTGTAATTATTATTATTATTATTATTATTAGTAGTAGTAGTAGTAGTAGTAGTAGTAGTAGTAGTATTAGTATCACATGTATTCTTCTGGTCCTTCCCACTGATGGGATAATTAGCGTAAAAGATGCTTAAAATCACAAAACACTCACTATCTTAACAGTGAGCAGCCATCAACTCGGAGGCCTCCTGATATTTCAATTTGGGTCGCTCCGCTGGTGACTTGACTGAAAAGTTCATAGGCTGAAAAGTTCATAGTGGTCAAATTTTTACCAAATGTTTTATATTTTTCAAGCACAGGGATCCAAGCGCTGCAACACCGATGGAAGAAGTGTGTGGACTGCACAGGAGACTGTTGGAAAATAACCATATTTGGTCAAATTTGACCACTATATGAACTTTTCAGCTCATGAACTTTTCAGCCACATAGCACCCTCTGGTTCTCTCGTCATTCACAAGCACAGAAGACTCCGCACCTCATTATTGGACCACGTTGCTGATTTGTGTGTAATAATTTATCTCATTGATTATTACAGAAATTATAAAAACTCAAAGCCGAATTTACAAATGGCGGTTTTGAATCGTGTGAAGACGTCACTCTCATCTACTGACGTTACACCCTGGAAAATCAGTTGCCTGCATTCTGTTGATGTCACATTTTCAGCTCGACTCAGCATGGTTGGAACCTCACTGGAAAAGGTACCAAATTAAAAACCCTACAAACCGAGTAGAGTAGAGGATAGTATGGTTGATTAGTGGTTAGTGAAAAAAGGCCATAAGGGCGAGGACCTGAGTACAGCCCATGTCTTCATCATGACTCGTGGTGTGGATGTGTCCAACAACACACAAAGCACGATTTTTTATTTTTTTTTTTTGCAGGGGGTTGTCATGGAAAAAAGAGAAGACATGCACCGGGAACCAGGTTGTATGAACAAGCACAGAGCAGAGCTGAAGATGGAGACTGAGCCATCTCTCACAGCAGCCGGAGATCAGAGAGCTGCTGAAGGAGTGAGTGAATGATGCTTTTAAAAGAAGCTTGTTATTCTCAACCACTGTGATATTTGAGTAATTGTGGCAAACACTGTTGCATCTTAGAAATTAATCTAATCTGTCAGAATAATGACAGCCTTCTTATTCATTTCCATTCTCTGTCGCTGTTCTGTGACATGGTGACGGTGACACCTACTTCAATGCATGTTTATCCACGTTATCTAAGCTGATGTGAGCTGAGGTGAGGCGGGCAATGACCCACATTGCTTGCAGGGTCATTTAGCACACATCAAGTAGTGCCAATAAACCTATTCAGATAGCAGAGGGAGATTGGATTGCATGGAATTTGTTTGGACTGTTGGGATACTCTGAAAGGGGCTTAAGAGAAAAGACAAAACAGTAAAGGCCTGTTCTAAAAATGACTACAGATTTGTCTACCTGAAAAATTGCAGGATTCCTCAGACAGTGCACTCTTCATTGGACTTTCTTACCAAATCTGACCAAATCATTGTTGCACTCAAACATAGGCTTCTTGTCAGTAATAAGGATGATATACAGCACTTTATACATTAGCTCTCCACTAGTTGGAAAATCCAGTATCCAACCTGCAATTATTTGGTCCACACTGCAAATGTGGAGCTAGACATTGTCAAAGGCTGAGGAAAAGATAGTAAACAACTTTGTGTGGGTTATCAAGGTGCTTTACCTTCCACTTCAATGGGGTAAGAGTGGCATCATGTACGGCCTGAAAAGTTGTTTTTTTTTTTTTTTTTGGCAGATGTTGTTTCTTGGGAAAACCAATGTTGTTATTTTATGTCACTCAAAACAGAACATAAATTATTCTTTGGAAAAGTGTTTTCATTCTTACTTTATAAATCTTGGATTTCATTTAGATCCCCTTCTTTAATTCATTCATTTATTCATCTTCTTCCGCTTAAGCCTTTTCGGGTCGCGGGAGTGGGGGTGGGGTGGGGCTGAAGCCTATCCCAGCATCTTTGGGCGAGAGGCAGGGTACACCCTGGACAGATTGCCTGTCCATCGCAGGGCCAACACAGAGAGACAGACAACCATTCACTCTCACAGTCATACCTAAGGACAATTTAGAATCCCCAGTTTGGTGCCAATTAACCTAACATGCATGTTTTTGGCATGTGGGAGGAAACCGGAGAAATCCCTGAGTAAGCCCACACAGACACAGGGAGAACATGCAAACTCCACACAGATCACTGTTGGTCGGGGGCTAGGATCGAACTCAGGATCCCCTGGCCAAGGGTAAGTTGCTGTGCTGCCGCAGTGCTAACCACTCCTCCACCGCGCTTCAATTCAGTTCTATTCAACTTTATTTATATAGCACCAGTTCACAACAACAGTCATCTCATAGCACTTTCAACTGTTGGGGAAACCCCCACAATTGCAGAAAGACCGCAGCAATCAGGCGATCCCCTGTGAGCAAGCACTTGGCGACGGTGGAGAGGAAAAACTCTCTTTTAACAGGAAGAAACCTCCAGCAAAACCAGGCTCAGGGAGGGACAGTCATCTGCTGTGACTGGCTGGGGGGTGAGGGGATAGAGAAGATGAGAAGAACACACAAGTAGAGACCAAACAGCACGATGGGGACTGAATCTATGGAAGAGAACAAACAGATGTTAAAAACCAGCAAAAAAATATATTTCATTGAGAGTGAAGAAAGGAGTGAAGCCCAGTGCATTATTGGAGGTCCGCCGGATGTCTAAATCTATGAGCAGAATACCTTAGGGAGGGTTCAGAGACACACGATCCCTTCCTAATTGTAGGCTTTATCAAAAAGGAAGGTTTTAACCCTATTCTTAAAAACAGAGATAAAGTCTGACTCCCGAATCCAGATTGGCAGCTGGTTCCACAGGAGAGGAGCTTGATAACTGAAGAGTCTGCCTCCCATTGTACTTTTGGAGATTCTAGGTATTACAAGTAATCCAGCATTTTGGGAGCATAGTGCTCTGTTAGGACAATAGGGTAATATCAGATTTTTTAAATAAAAAGGGGCCTGATTGTTTAGAGCTTTGAAAGTGAGAAGAAGGATTTTAAACTTAATTTTAAACTCTATGGGAAGCCCATGAAGGGAGGCCAGAACCGGAGAGATATGATCTCTCTTTCTAAAACCTATTAAAACTCTTGCTGCAGCATTTTGGATCAACTGAAGACTTTTTAAAAATGTTTTAGGACAACCTGATAATAAAGAGTTACAATAATGTAACCTAGAGCTAACAAAAGCGTGAATCGGTTTCTCAACATCACTCTGAGACAAGATGCTCCTAATCTTGGCAATATTATCCAAATGATAGAAGGTGTCACGCCGCGCCATTCATCAGCGGCGCCACCTGCTCACGCACCTGCCAATCATCAGCGGCGAGGGATAAAGGCCGTCTCGCCCGGAGGCTCGGCCTGAAGCCGTCAGACTTCGTCCCTCACCGTTGTGAGCATACTTCCCTTCAGCGTAACCATTTTGGTAAGAAGATCGCTTACCTTTTCTCTTCAGTCTTCTCCCCTGTGCACAGGTGGATTTCCCAGCGGCGGACATCTCCTCTCCATCGCCCAATCCTCGCTGCTGCACGGAGCTCTCCAGGTGGCTGTCTTCCGGGCTTCACCCCCTTGTTGTGCCAGCTGTCCTGACCCACCAAGTAAGTCCTTCTCTCGCCATAAATTCCTCCTGTGTTGGTGTATGCCCGTCACCCTCTCCCTGTGCTCTCTCCATAGGGTTGCTCGGCTGTACGGTCACCTGCCTCTGTGCCTGGAGCAGACACCATCACCAACACATTTACATCCCGCAGACACGCACTCATTCACTCCTGTTGTTAATAAACTCTTTGAACTACTCTAAGCCTGTGTGTGTGCGTCTCCTGAGCCGTGCGTTATGTCAGTACGGCTTCAGCAGAGCGGCTCGGCGGACGGCGGGCTCGCACACCGGTTTTCCACTCTCGAGGCTAGAGTGGATCAAATAGCTTATCAACAACAGGTGATCTTTAATCAATTATTGAATTTAACTAACCGGTTGGGCCGCTTGGATCCTCAACAGCCGTTCCCCCCGGCTCGCCAGGGTGGCGCGGCTCCTGCTGTTCCAGCGGCCGTCCAGCCGGCTCCAGTGGCACCGGTTCGGCTCACACCGATTCCGACCCCCGCCCGCTTTAGCGGTAAGCTCGGCGGAGCGCGGGGGTTCATTATGCAGTGTGAGTCCGTGTTCCACCGTGTGCCCGGAGATTTTCCCTCGGATCACAGTCGGATTGGTTACATAGGGAATCTTCTGGAGGGGCGTGCGTTAACTTGGACCTACGCCGTAATGGCGAGGCCCAGTTATGCCACCCTCACCTATGACCAGTTCGTGAGGCGCTTCCTGGAGGTCTTTGACCATTCTCAAACCGAGACGGTCCAGGTCGATCGGCTCCTCGCTCTCCAGCAGGGAGGCCGGTCGGCAGCGGACTACTCGGTCGACTTCCGGGTAGCGGCGGAGGAATTGGGCTGGGAGGATCGCTCCCTCTGTGGCCTGTTCCTCCGCAGCCTCAATAGTGATCTGAGGGATGAACTGGCTGGACGGGATATCCCTGGGACGCTAGCGGAGCTGACATCCTTAGCGATAAGTTTGGATAACAGGCTGCGCGAGCGCTCCTCGGGGCGGAAGTCTTCTTCTTCTCGCCCTCGTGGAGTCTCGCCGCACCTGTTCCAAGCTCGCCCCCTGGCGGCGCCGCCAGCATTGTGCCCCGAGGAGTCGGAGCCGATGGTGACGGGCTGGACCAAGCTTTCCCCTGCGGAGAAACAACGCCGCCGTGAGTTGGGCCTCTGCATGTATTGCGGAGGTGACCAACACACTGTGGAGCGTTGCCCGCGGAAAGCCAGTCGGCGGGGTCCGCGAATCGCTGTAGGGAGCCTCGCGGATCCCAACCGGTTAGACTCTCTCACCCAATTAAAGCTGCCCATCCGTTTTTGCCACAATCCCACTGGGCACCTCACCCACGCACTGGTGGATTCGGGCGCAGAGGGCAGCTTCATTTCACAAGGCCTGGCAACCCGATTGGGCATCCGCTGTCAGGCATTAAAACACCCCATCTCCCTGGTCCATCTCTCCCGTGCCTCCCTTGGGAGAGTTTCTCACCAGACCATGCCTGTCCCAGTCATCATCTCAGGGAACCACCGGGAGGAGATGGTATTTTACGTCCTGCCCAACTCTGTGTCGCCCGTCATCCTGGGGTATCCCTGGCTACGCCTCCACAACCCTGTCCTGGACTGGAGGTCCGCTGGGGTATCGGCATGGAGTACCTTCTGTATGGGCACCTGCCTTCAGTCCGCTGCCTGCTCCCCATCCGCGGCTCCCCCTGTGGCGGATACAGCACCTCCGGACCTGTCACTGGTGCCTCCAGAATTTCACGACCTGGGTATGGTATTTAGCAAATCGAAAGCTATGTCTCTTCCCCCGCATCGACCATATGACTGTGCCATCAACCTCCGCCAGGGGGCTCCCCTGCCATCTGGTCGGCTCTACAGCCTGTCGGCGCCGGAGAAGGAGACCATGAATACATACCTAAAGGAATCTCTGAGCGCTGGGATTATTCGCCCATCGTCGTCACCCGTGGGGGCAGGGTTTTTCTTTGTCGGGAAAAAGGACGGATCCCTCCGCCCCTGCATAGACTACCGAGCGCTGAATGACATCACTGAGAGGGACCGTTACACCCTGCCCCTCATGGACACTGCCTTTCACTCCCTCCAGGGGGCGACCTGGTTTACCAAGCTGGATTTACGCAGCGCTTACCACCTCGTCCGGATCCGGGAGGGAGATGAATGGAAGACAGCCTTCCGTACCCCGAACGGCCACTTTGAGTATCTCGTCATGCCGTTCGGGCTGACCAACGCTCCTGCCGTCTTTCAGCGCCTCATTAATGACGTCCTCCGGGATTTCATCGGCCTTTTTGTGTTCGTCTACCTGGATGACATCCTTATCTTCTCCAGGTCCAGGGACGAGCACCAGGTCCATGTGAGGCGGGTCCTCCAAAGACTGCTGGAGAATCGTCTGTACGTGAAGGCTGAGAAATGCGAATTCTACGCTAGGACCACATCCTTCCTGGGATTCATCATCGCTCAAGATCAGGTGCTCCCAGACCCAGAGAAGGTGAAGGCGGTGGTGGAGTGGCCTACTCCCGCATCCCGGAAGCAGGTGCAACAGTTTGTTGGCTTCGCCAATTTTTACCGCCGCTTTGTCCCAAATTTCAGCTCGATCGTCGGACCGCTGACCCGCCTCACGTCCCCGAAGGTCCCGTTCCGGTGGACTGAAGAGGTCGCTGCTGCCTTTAGGGCGCTGAAGGCGGAGTTCTCCTCCTCCCGGGTCCTTCGCCAGGTCGACCCCGCGCTGCAGTGCATTGTGGAGGTGGACGCATCGGACACGGGAGTGGGAGCAGTGTTATCCCAGCGGTCACCTGACGATGGCGCCAAGCGGCCGTGCGCCTTCTTCTCCCGGCGCCTGTCCCCGGCGGAGAGGAACTACGATGTGGGGGACAGAGAGCTCCTGGCCATTAAACTCGCCTTACAGGAGTGGCGCCACTGGCTAGAGGGGGCGGACCTGCCGTTTGTGGTCCTGACGGACCACAAGAACTTAGAGTATTTACGATCTGCCAAGCGCCTGAATGCCCGCCAGGCGCGCTGGTCTTTGTTCTTCGCCAGGTTCCGCTTCTCGATCACCTTCAGGCCGGGCTCCAAAAACGGCCTGCCTGACGCCCTCTCTAGGCAGTTCACCCCCGTGGAGGCTGAGGAGACGCCCCACACTATCCTGCCCAGGTCGTGCGTCCTCGGTGCCATCTCTTGGGACATTGAAGACAAGATCCGGAAGGCGCAGGAGGTGGAACCTGATCCTGGCGGCGGACCGGAGGGAAGACTGTTCGTCCCATCTGCGGTCCGAGGAGAGGTCATCCACTGGCTCCACACCTCCCGGCTCACCTGTCATCCCGGCACCTCTCGGATGATCAGCCTCCTCCAGCGGTCCTTTTGGTGGCCAGGCCTGCGGAGGGATGCAGCCCGCTACGCCCGGGCTTGCCCAATCTGTGCCACCAGCAAGTCGGGAAATGCCCCCCCAGCGGGTCTGCTCCAGCCTCTGCCCGTCCCCGGCAGGCCCTGGTCGCACATCGCACTGGACTTCGTCACCGGACTCCCCGTTTCCAACTCCTTTGACACCGTCCTGACCATTGTGGACCGTTTCTCCAAGGCGGCGCACTTCATTCCCCTGCGGGGTCTCCCTACTGCCCTGGAGACGGCGGGCCTCCTCGTCCAACACGTGGTCAGGCTGCACGGGATTCCGGTGGACGTGGTCTCGGACCGGGGCCCCCAATTTTCGTCCGAGGTTTGGAGATCCTTCTGTAACGCCATCGGAGCCAAGGTGAGCCTCTCCTCCGGCCATCACCCCCAGTCTAACGGGCAGTGTGAGAGGACCAATCAGGAGCTGGAGGCTGCGCTCCGCTGTGTTACCAGATCCAAGCCGACGTCCTGGAGCAACCATCTCGCCTGGGTGGAGTATGCCCACAACACCGCCCGCTCTTCTGCAACGGGGATGTCCCCCTTCAAGGCGTCCCTGGGTTACGACCCCCCGCTGTTTCCAGCGCAGGAGAACGAGGTGACTGTCCCCTCCGTTAGGGCGCACCTTAGGCAGTTCCGCTCCACCTGGGCTGCCGCGCGTCATGCGCTTTTACGCACAGCGGAGCGCAACAGGACCGTGGCGGACCGGCACAGAAGACCTGCCCCGGCGTACAGAGTTGGGCAACTCGTGTATGTGTCTACCCAGGACGTCACATTAAAAGGCGAGAGGAGGAAGCTGGCACAGCGATTCATGGGTCCCTTTCCCGTCACCCGGATCATCAACCCGGTGGCTGTGCGCGTGGCTATCCCCCCCTCCCTCCGCATCCATCCCACTTTCCATGTGTCGAGGGTGAAACTGGCAGTCACTGACCCCCTTTGCCCTCCTCCTGCAGCGCAACCCGCGCCCCGGATGGTTGGTGGCCATCCGGCCTGGTCCGTCTCCTCCATCCTGGACTCCCGGCGCCGAGGCCGTGGGTTGCAATACCTGGTGGACTGGGAGGGCTATGGGCCCGAGCATCGGCAATGGGTGCCCCCGTCGTTTGTGTTGGACCCATCACTCATCGCGGACTTCCACCGAGCGCACCCGGATAAGCCATCGCCAGGAGGCGCTGCTAGAGGGGGGAGTACTGTCACGCCGCGCCATTCATCAGCGGCGCCACCTGCTCACGCACCTGCCAATCATCAGCGGCGAGGGATAAAGGCCGTCTCGCCCGGAGGCTCGGCCTGAAGCCGTCAGACTTCGTCCCTCACCGTTGTGAGCATACTTCCCTTCAGCGTAACCATTTTGGTAAGAAGATCGCTTACCTTTTCTCTTCAGTCTTCTCCCCTGTGCACAGGTGGATTTCCCAGCGGCGGACATCTCCTCTCCATCGCCCAATCCTCGCTGCTGCACGGAGCTCTCCAGGTGGCTGTCTTCCGGGCTTCACCCCCTTGTTGTGCCAGCTGTCCTGACCCACCAAGTAAGTCCTTCTCTCGCCATAAATTCCTCCTGTGTTGGTGTATGCCCGTCACCCTCTCCCTGTGCTCTCTCCATAGGGTTGCTCGGCTGTACGGTCACCTGCCTCTGTGCCTGGAGCAGACACCATCACCAACACATTTACATCCCGCAGACACGCACTCATTCACTCCTGTTGTTAATAAACTCTTTGAACTACTCTAAGCCTGTGTGTGTGCGTCTCCTGAGCCGTGCGTTATGTCAGAAGGCAGTCTTAGAAACAAATTTAATATGTGAATTGAAAAACAGCTCTTCATCCAAAATAACTCCAAGGTTTCTCACAAAACTATTAAGAGAAAGAGTAACTGCATCCAAACTAAAAGTTTGATTTGGAAAGTATTTATAAGGTTTTTTTTGGGACAAACAGGAATGACTTCAGTCTTATCTGAATTTAACAGCAGGATATTACAAGTCATCCAAGCTTTGATTTCCTTAAGGCAGGCTTCTAACTTGGCTAATTGATTGCTATCATCTGGCTTCATTGACAGGTATAATTGTGTGTCATCTGCATAACAATGAGATTGTATACAGTGCTTTCTAATAATGTTACCTAACGGAAGCATATATAAACTAAAAAATGTAGGGCCTATCACAGATCCCTGTGGAACTCCATGACTGAACTTTGAGTTGAAAGAAAACTCATTACTGACATGAACAAATTGGAACCTATCAGATAAATAAGATCTAAACCACTGCAATGAAGTTCCATTAAGTCCAACATAGTGTTCTAATCTATCAAGTAGAATATTATGATCGATAGTATCAAAAGCTGCACTAAGGTCTAAAAGAACAAGTACAGAAACAAGTCCATTATCAGATGCAATAAGGAGGTCATTAGTGACCTTCACTAAGGCTGTTTCAGTACTATGATGCATACTAAACCCAGATTGAAACTCTTCAAATGAACCATTTCTCTGCAAGTGGTCAAATAATTGCGTAGCAACAACTCTTTCTAAGATTTTTGAAATGAAAGGGGGATTAGAGATTGGTCTATAGTTAGCAAAAACTCCTGGATCCAGCATTGGCTTTTTGAGTAAGGGTTTAATTACAGTAGTTTTAAAGCCTGCGGTACATGGCCTAAAGTTAATGAAGAATTGATTATTTGAAGAATAAAGCTACCAATAAATGGGAAGACTTCTTTAAATAACCTGGTAGGAATAGGGTCTAAAAGACAAGTTGAAGGCTTGGATGAGGAAATTATTTTGTCTAACTCTAAAAGGTCAATTGGAGTAAACTCAGCCAAACAGATATCAGTCGAAGGAGTTGTAGTAGTTACTGTATTTAAGTTAACGGTGGGAAGAATCTTACTGATTTTATCTCTGATAGATGACATTTTATTATTGAAAAAGTTCATAAAGTCCTGACTAGTAAGCTCAAAGGGAATGCTAGGATTGACAGAGTCCTGGCTCTTTGTCAGCCTGGCTACAGTGCTGAAAAGAAACCTGAGATTATTCTTGCTCTCTTCTATTAATGCAGAATAAAAACTCATTCTAGCTTTCCTAAGAGATTTTTTTTACAAATTAAAAGATGATTTCTCCAAGCTAAAGAGATTCCATCTAAATCAGTCGAGCACCAGTTTCTTTCTAATTGATGAGTCTTCTGTTTTAAGCTACGAGTTTCTGTTTTTAACCAAGGAGTTCAAAATCTCTGATTAGACTTTTTCTTTTTTAAAGGGGCCACCATGTCTAGAGTCTGATGCAGAGAAGCTGTAACACTATCTACCATGCTATCAATTACAGAAGGAGCAAGTTGTCTATGGCTTTTTTCTGTTGTGTTGACACATGGCATAGAGGAAACAATCTGCATAAATTTGGTAACAGCATCATCTGAGAGGCCTCTACTGTACAAATATTTTTCTTTAAGACCCAAATAGTTAGAAATAGTAAAATCAAAGGTTAACAGACAATGGTCTGACAGTAAAGGGTTATGAGGAGACACTACCAGCTTTTCTATTTCTATGCCATATGTCAGAACAAGGTCCAATGTATGTTGGAGATAATGGGTAGAATTTCCTACTTTCTGAGAAAACCCCATTGAGTCATCACTAATTACATCTACATCTACATCTACTTCTATCTACATCTACATGTACATTAAAGTCCCCTACTATAATTATTCTATCTGATTTCAGCACTAAATCAGCTAGGAATTTGGCAAATTCGGATAAAAACTCTGAGTAGGTTGATGGAGGACGATAAACTATGGCAAATAAAATTGTTTTTTTTCTAAAATTGCTAAAATGCCCGATAATGAGGACCAGGCCCTCAAAGGGATTATAACATGTTTTTTGCTTTACATTAACTAGTAATCTGGAATGGTAAATTGTTGCTACTCCTCCTCCATGACCAGAACTTCTGGGATTTTGACAGTTTAAATAACCAGAGGGAGTTGATTCATTTAAACCAACATAATCCTCTTGCCCTAACCAAGTCTCGATAAGGGATATTAAATCAATCTGATGATCAATTAACAGATCATGTGGCCCTGTGATGGACTGGCGATCTGTCCAGGGTGTACCCTGCCTCTCGCCCAAAGATGCTGGGATAGGCTCCAGCCCCCCCCCCCCCCCCCCCCGCGACCCGAAAAGGATTAAGCGGAAGAAGATGAATGAATGAATGACTAGCAGAGACTTGGGAGTTAGAGACCTAATATCTAACAAACTGCATTTAATTTTTAAATTATGAGGAGGAACAGAGGCCAAATCATTCAATTTAGAGTCTTCATGTTTAATTTGAGTTTTACCAACTTTTTGTTTAATCACTTTGGGATGCTTATACATTATATTTTTATTTATTTTGAAGGGAGCAGACAATGATTCTCTGATGGGGAAGACAGGGGCTAAATTGAGGGGTGTGTGGTCTATATTAATCATATATCCAATAACCTACATATGTATAAGCATGTGAGAATGTTTGGTGATTACATATGTAAAGCGACTTCACACCTCAGAACAGGACAAAGAGGTCTCAACCGTCAGCGGAGATCAAAGAGCATCCGAGGCGCTGTGGTGGAGACCAGATCGATCGCCCTGACCTCCCAGGGCCAGGTGGAGGGATACGAAGACAAAGGAGGGGGATTAAGATAGTGCGGGATGTCAGCTTGGATATGCATGTCTTTTGTTATGTGTAGGTATAAGTATGTAGAGCTGAATGTGTTCTTCCTCTATCCTATTTCTGCTTCTGCACTGAGATGAGACTTGTTAGAGGAGCGAAGCTGATAATAAACTTTGGTTTATAAGTCACATCGCCTCGTTATTCCAAGCTCTTCTACAGGGTGGTGGATGAAGAGGAGCTGCAGAGAGGCATGTAAGACTGCGACTCTGCTTCCTGGTCCCAACTCTGAGTTGTCAAGGTTTTGGAAATTTGGATAAAAGGATGCCAGATTGTTAGATAAATGAGACGCACCATCCAAAGTGGGATGGACGCCGTCTCGTCTAATAAGACCAGGTTTTCCCCAAAATGAGCCCCAATTGTCTATGTAGCCCACATTGTTTGCAGGACACCACACAGACAGCCAGCGGTTCAAGGATGACGAGCGGCTAAACATGTCATCACTGGTCAAATTGGGGAGGGGCCCAGAGAATACTACAGAGGCAGACATTGTTTTGGCAAAGTCACACACCAATTCCACGTTAAGTTTTGAGACTTCTGACTGCTGGAGTCGGATGTCTTTAATGCCGGTGTGGATAACAATTGTGGAGCATTTACAGTTACTTTTTAGCCAGAATTTTCAAATTTGACTCGATATTGCCTGCTCTGGCCCCAGGAATGCATTTGACTATGGCCGCTGGAGTCTCTAGGTTCACGTTTCTGACTACAGAGTCACCAATGATCAGAGTTTTTTCCTCAGCGTGAATGTCGCTGAGCTGGGAAAAGTGATTAGAAACATGAACAGGTTGGTGGTGAACCGGGGCCTTGCAACTAGGCTTCAATCTCACCGTCACCCACCCAGTCTCCTCGTTGCTGAGGAGGACCGGAGGACCGCTAGCAGGCCGCCCTATGCTAGGGAGCTCCACTGCAGCTAAGGGGCGTCTGTCATTATTAACTGGCACAGACGGTGTTTCAATGCAGCGGGGCCGAGATTCCAAATCAGACAACCTCGCCTCGAGTGCCTCAAAAAGACAACATTTATTACATTTATCGTTATCACTAAAAGAGGCAGAGGTGTAGCTTAACATCTGACAGAGAGAGCACACCAGAGGAGAAGGGAAAGGAGAGCTAGTAGCCATAGCTAGTGGTTAACCCGAAGCTAACAAAAACACCGATGAAAGGTGAACAGAAGGCTAAAGAGGGTGATTAGAGGACACTGAATGCGCACACAGGTGAAAGAGACTTGATAAACAGAATTGAGATCTAACGTAGAAGGAAAAACATGATTAAAATACAATTAAAGGCAAAAATCCTCAGGAGAATGAGAGCTAACCACAGACCAAACCACACAGACAGCCAGCAACACAGGACATGACGATACGTTACCACAGGAAGCCACAATTGACAAAGCCATAAGATAAGTCCAAAGTCTTATTTTTACTTGCAACACATATGGATTTCACTCTTTAATCAGTCCCTCCAGGATTTTACAATGCTTTAATTCCACTAATTCATGCAAAATCAGTTATTGGCCGCATCTTCTGCGAAACTTTGCAACTTTGTCCAATCTCCGCAACTTTCCTGCAATTTTGACCAGTCCTCGTCAATTTCCACCAATTTCACCAATCAAATTAGTCCCTGAATAGTGCTCAAACGCTCAGTCTAACCAATCAGATGTGTCGCTGCACTGTTCTCACTTTCATGTTTACAAAGAGCATTAACTGAACACATCAGCAAAAAACAGAGTGTGTAATTTAGAAAAAAAACACTCACCCACGAGTTTTCCCACATCGTTCCTTGCTCCATCTCTGCTGGTCTGCCAACAGACTTTTCTTCATGTCTCCATCCTGACCACCTGTACAAAGTGCCAGGTTTGTGTTGAAAAAAGCCCGTCTAACTCAAAAGCACCCCGTTGCGGCAGCACGCATGAGGAGAGATGCCATAAAATCACAAACAAACCAGTAAATATAACACTACAGCCAGTGTGGTAACATTTTATGCATCTTTAGAGGTAAAATCATTACTATATCTTGACAATGAGCTTTAAAGCTGTGAATCTCCGATTTGGACATGGACCAATGTGTAAACACACAACGTACAGCATGCTTGGAGGCAAAATGGAACTGCAGATCCCATCATGGTGTGGGGGTGTTTTTCAGCACATGGTAAAGGCAGACTTCATATAATTGAAGGAAAGATGAATGGACAAATATACAGACATCAATGATAAGAACCTGTTGCCATCTGCCAAGATGCTGAAGATGAAACAAGGGTGGACATTTCAGCAAGACAATGATCCCAAACACACAGCCAAGGAAACTCTCAACTGGCTCCAGAGAAGGAAAATAAAGCTGCTAGAATGGCCCAGTCAGTCACCTGACCTGAATCCAACTGAAAATGTATATAACAAACTGAAGATCAGAGTTCATAGAAGACACCCACAAAACCTTCAAGATTTGAAGACAGTTTGTGTGGAAGAACGGGCTAAAACCACTCCTGAGCAATGCCTGCACCTACTTTCTCCATACAGGAGATGTCTGGAAACTGTTATTACCAACAAATGCTTTTCTACTAAATATTAAATTAATTTCACTGAGCATGTTCAATACTTATTCCCTGTATCTATCCACTTTATTAAATTTAACTTGTTTTGCTTGATTTCTTTGTATGTATGAATTCCTTGGGTTGTTATTGTTATCTGGAGAAAATCTCAGGTCAATGGCTCCATCTGAAATAAGTTTAATGAGAAAGATGTTGACATGTTCAATACTTATTTTCCCTGGCATGCATGATTTTCCCAAGTTGGATTTAACATTTATTACACAGAAATATATAAGTATACTTCTTGGTTATGCTTCACAGGATTTCTCTATAATATACCTGAAAAATCACTGTATCGTGCCATACAAGAGTGTATGAGGATATCAAAGCATGTTGGGAACTTTGCCAGCAAAAAAAAAAAAAAAAAAAAGTGACTGAAATCTCACTAACCTCACCACTAAAGCATAGGTAAGTGCATGCTGGAATTTAACCATACTGTATGGATAAGATACACAAGAGCCATTCATGTATTATCAGTATCATTGATCTAGTTAGGTTGTTTCCTAAACAACACTTCTCTTGAAGAATTCATTTGAAAAGGAATGATCAATGCAGGTTAAAAATGCTTTGAAAGAATTTTACTGAAGTAATAGAGGTGCTTCTCAATTAATTTGAATATCATTAAAAAGTTTATTTATTTCAGTAATTCAATTCAAAAAGTGAAACTCATATAGATTCATTCCACACAGAGTGATATATTTTAGCATTCATTTCTTTTCATTTTGATGATTATGGCTTACAGCTAATGAAAATCCAAAATTCAGTTTCTCAGAAAATTTTAATATTACATAAGACCATTTTTTTAAAAAAAAAAAGGATTTTAACAGAAATGTTGGCCTATTGAAAAGTATGTCCATGTACACACTCAATACTTGGTCAGGGTGTAGTGATGCCATGCCCGGGTCTGTACCGTGCTCGGGTCGTTGTGGTTTTCCTCGTTATGTATTTATATTTAGTCTTGGTTTTTCGTTCATTGTGTTGCATGCTTATATTTTGACAGTTCAGCTGGTGACATCCAGCTGCCAATCCTTTTCACGGTTGTCACAGCTGTTTGTGTTTTGGTTAATCACTTTCACCCCACATATGATTCATGTTTGAGTTCTGTGTTACAAATGTCAGATCAGGCATTGGTTTGCTTGCTACCGGAAAACCATGAAAACCGATACTACCTGTCTCATGGGTCGGGCCGTTGGCGACTCAACCAGCAACCCCGCCCTTCCGAGGGTGTGGAGGGTGAAACTGGGCATCCTGGCAGAAATTAAAACAATATCTGCCACAGTTCTGTGGTGGACCACTCCCAGTTACACGGGGTGAGACTGGATATCCTGGCAGATAAGCACATCTGTCACGAGGTCTGTGGTGGACTTTTGCCAGTCGGTGTATCGTGACATGCACTACACAAAGAGCAGAGATAAACAAACCTATCATCTGGTCAGTCACTGCAACAGATACTGGAGTCAGTTTGTCTTGGCCTGTCCTTGCCACTGATAATACCACTATCTGCCAAGAATATGCCGCTAGTCCAGCAAAAGCTAGCGGTACTCAAATACTTTGCAAGCAGTTTCATGAAATGGTCAGTCAGAAAGCAACTCATATTGGCTCGGACGTCGCCTGGGTTAACAGGGCCAGGAGTTCCTGGCAGCGGAGGTCGAAGGACAGAGCTGCGTGGAGGAATCTGATCAGACCTAAATGAAACAGTCATTAGTCACCCCCGACAGACTGCTATGATGATGATGATGATGATCTGTGTTACTATTTAAGTGGGCTGGCAAGGTTTTTTCCTTGCAGCGACTGTATGTTTACTCGAATCCCTATCCCTGATTTCAGTCTTTCCTCAGCTTAGGTTTTGTCCTCGTCTGTTTCATGTAAGTTACCTTTCATAGTTTTTCAGTATTTGTATTTTTCTGTTATCACCCTTTGTGGTTTTGTATATAGCTTTTTGTAATCCACCCCTCGTGGCAAGTATTTGTGTTCCTTATTATTTGATAAATGAACAAACTCACTGCAGGCGAATGGTGCCTTATTTCTGCCCTGCAATGGCCAATTTTGACAGTAGGTTGCTGGCAGTAGGTGCCAGCGGCAGTGGGTTTGCCTTTTTTTTCTTTTTATTCGCTTTTCCCTTTTTGCATTCACCTTTTTCGTGGCTGGACTGAGTGGCCATCAGCATGTTCCCAGCATGACGAAGGAGGAAGGCAGCTGGGGGTCCCAGCATGGATGTGCAGTGGGCAGCTGAGTTAATCTGGGGCTATGTTGCTGAAGCGGTCACCTCCCGTGGCCCAAAGAAGGCTCTCGAGGCCGTCATAGCAGCAGTTGGAGTGTGGAGGCGAATCCCGGTTTAGGTAATTATCCCGAGTTCGCCGAGCTGCTGGCCACTGTCTCCGCGCTCTAGCAGCGATTTCTGGGTTTGGCAATTGGATCGTCACCAGCCTGAATACACCGTCCCCTGGCACAGAACTCAACTCCTCCCCGTGACATGGCTGTACCGAAGCAGATGGAGGAGAGTTATCGGGTCCAGTCATCGCAACTTCCCCGCCATTACCCAGCCACGGTCCGTCGGAAGAACTCCCCCATCTCTCAGCCTGCAGGACTATTTTTGCCATGTCAGAGAGGTACAATAGCAGCTTCAGCCTTTTGGGTCACCTCACCGGCTGTCTCGTCAGCTCCCTATCCCGGGGTTGTCGCAGCTGTTTCCCCCTCCTCCACGGCGCCTTCTCCGACTGCTGAGAGCTCAGCTGTTTCTCCCTCAGCTCTACCCATCATCGTGTCTGCAGGAGCGGCTGCTCCTTGTCCTCCAGAGGGGCCTACAACCTCCACAGCCACGGAGAGGAAAGAGACTGGGTCAGCTGCAGCAGGAACCAACATACCCCGGGAAAAAAGGCAAGTGTTTTTTCACTCTAAATCACAATCTGATGAATTACCTTGTCTGACTTCTGGGGGTGAGGCTCAGTTTATGCAGTCCACTGGGCCCTCACCACCTGCTGCAGCCACCAAAACCTTACCTGCTTTCTCTGTGTCTCCTCCAATACCCCCCGAGTGTCTGTCTGCCAGTTCCAGGATTCAGCCGCCGACGGAGGTGGAGCCTGCAGCCCTGGAGAACCTGTTTCCAGCCCTGCAGCCACGGTACGGAAAGAGAAGGAGGGCTGTCTGCAATCCAGAGCCTGAGCCGATGAAGAAGGGTCCCCGGGCTTCACCTGAGCAGAGTTCAGCCACAGCAGGAAGAGGATCTCCTGTCGCCATGCCGGGCAAGCCACCTGCGTGGGTAACATCGTCAGGGAGTTCCGAGACTGCAGAGACAGTCATGTCTGCTGTTGGGGCCACCGCAGCAGAGTCCAAGATGGACCTCCAGGGGGTCAGTCTTGAGACATCGCCATCCGGATCGATGGAGTGCTGGACGGCGGTGGAACTTGAGCTCAGGCAAGTACTCTCCTTTGTTTTCATTGTTTCAGTATTGAAGAGATCTTGTCTGGCTCTTGGTGGGGAGAGCCGGGTGTTGTCGTCAGCAGCACCTGAGCTCGCCTCACCAGATTCCACTGCTGCCGGTGACCCTGACCCTGTTTCTCTTCCTCTTTCATTTGAGTCTTCTCTCAGGGTCACCGAGGATCATCCAGCTACACCAGAGGTTTCCATGGGTTCCGGTCCACCGCCTGAGGTCTTCGTGGGTCCAGCTTCTCTGGCCGAGGTTGTCGTGGAGACACCATCCCAGCCTGGGGTCTCCGTGGGTGCTGTGCCCCAGCTTGAATCCCACATGGGTGCAGTGCTCCAGTGTGTGCCCGCTGTGGGTGCTACGTTCCAGCCCGGGGGCCATCGTGGGTGCACCTCCACCTCAGTTGGGGGCCACCGAGGGTGCTGCTATGCCTCAGTCCGGGTCCACCAAGGGTGCTGCTATGCCTCAGTCTGGGGACACTGAAGGTGCTGCAACGCCTCAGTGTGGGGCCATTGAGGGTGCTGAGGTAATGCTCAAGGCTCCTGTGGTCCTCAGTCCACATCGGGTGTCCATCGTCCAGGGGTCTGCGGTGGATACTGGCTTCAGCTGCCGCCTCCAGGTGCAGGTGGGTTATGTTCCACGACCCACTTGCCCAGAGACGCGGGGAGACTGCCCGAGCCTTCCCAGTTGCTTGGGTGGCTTCGGTGTCCTGGAAGACCACCCGACGGACTCATTCATTCATTTTGGTTGCTTTGGAGACCTGGTAAGCCGCCCGACCTTTTCCACCTGATGGTCAGGTGGTCAGGTGGAGCCGGGATTCCGGCAGACCACCTTAACTCATCTATTGTTTCCTGATTTTGTGGCCTTTTGGTTAGTTTTGTGCTTCTTATTTGTTTTGTCGGGTTTGTGTCTCTCCCTCCAGGCCTGGATCCCCCCACCACCCTCCCGAGGTCTGTTTTTTTGGTGATTTTTCTTTTTTTTTGGGGGGGGGTGCTCTTCTTCCCTTTGTTGTTACGCTGGGGTGTCTGGGGTCAACCCCTTAAGGAAGAGGCACCACCCCTTTAGGGAGGGTAGTGATGCCGAGCGCCTTTCATGGTTTTTCAATATTTGTATTTTTCTGTTATCACCCTTTGTGGTCTCGTATATAGCTTTTTGTAATCTGCCCCTCGTTTCAAGTATTTGTGTTCCTTATCATTTAACCCCTTGCACTCTGGTCAATTTCCCTAAAAACGACAAAAAATAATGTGCCCAAAGTAAATCAAAAGCTGTTCTTCAACCCTTTGCAGCATCTTCATGGGGTTGGTCTCATTTAAAAGAAAACACTTTGAATGTTTTGGCAAAACAGTCATAATCTCTCTAAGTGCTCCGGCCACTGAGTAACAGTCATCTAAACATGCTGAACTTGACGAAAATAAATTTTGCCTGGGTATTTTTTTGGATACAAATGCTTGCAAATAACACACAGCTTCAGATCCGGGCTGGAAAATGCAACAGATATGTAGAACAAAGTGTTATCCAGCTGAGGTCAAAATTTTGTAACAATACCACTAAAAATGAATATATTACACAGCTTTGTTCTTAGGTTGTTCCCAGGCGTTTTTGAACTGTGCCAAATTGTGTCAAATGGCACAGTTTGGAAAAACGTCTGTAACTTTTGAATGATTCAATACAGAAGATTCATCTTGGGCTCTAATGAAAGGTGACACTCAGGGCTGTGTGTGTGTGTGTGTGGGGGGAGCGGTTAACCCGGTGCACGGGTTAATGCGCCGCGGTCCGTCATGTGGCGATGACGCACAGTTGTAATTTACCGATCGGTCAAAAGTCATTTTTGATTACAATTTTCAGGGATAAAGAATAATTTAGCTTATAACACTTACCTGTTCACAACAGCAGCGTAGCTGACGAACTTCTCTTCCTCATTGTCAGATGAACATGAAGCTGGTCCGCTTATTACGGACTCGTGGTTCTGGTCTCGCGACCCGGTCAAAACATAATTCCATTATTGCGGTTTTGCGCTTCCATGATTGCGGTTTTGGCGGACGATTTTTCAAAACAAATAACAGTAGTAATAAAAAAAGACTGGCGAACGCGTGTGTGTCACCCAGCCTTCGTCGTCGGCCTCCGTTGGTCTATGATGACCATGGAAGAGAATCCTAAACGTCTACTCTACTGGGACAGCACCGCCTGTGGCTGAACAGGCCGATGCGCGAATGGTAGTCCCTGTCACACAGGTCGCACTTGTGGGTGGTCTCCGTGCTGCTGGGTCTGTGGCGGTTCTTCCTGCGGGTCCTTTTTTCATCTGCTGCAGCAGTCAGTCTCTCTTCACCCAGCCTTACACAAAACAGCTTTCGAACTTCTGTGCTTCAGTTGGCTCGCTGCATTCGCAGCTGTTGGTAGGCGGGTCCTTCTTGCTAGGTTTTCAGTCATTGGTTCTTCAAGGTTTCAGAAACCCAATTCAAGGCTCTTATTAGTCGAATGAGAGGTCAATCATATCTAATCTGTTTGCGGCTGTGTCTGTAGTGGAAGAACGGAAATGCAGCTTTTTTTTTTCAGTGCGCTCTAGGATGCAGCGCCCTCGTGCGCTCTAGGACGCAGAGACGTGCCCGCCCACGGTACACAGAAGTGCAACAGGTTAATAAATGAGCAAACTCACTGCAGGTGAGTGGTGCCTTATTTCTGCTGTGCAATGGCTAATTATGACACAGGGCTCCTTTTCCATGAATTACTGCATCAATGGCTATGTTTACATGGACAGAAGTAACCGGATTAAAAGCCTGATTGGAATAAAAATACTTCATGTAAACACACCAATTTGAATATTCTAACCCAATCACGCTCATTCAGATCAAAATTTCATTCCGATTGAGAGGGGTGGGTTATGCCGATTGTTAATCCGAATGATGTGCATGAAAACACTTTTTCCAAACGTAGGGCAGAAAATTTTTACTGCACATGTCTGTACACCAGCTGCATGTCGACGTGACGTATTTCCACCTTAGCAGCAGCTAGCAGAAAATATAGCGGGAGTAAAACAAAACTGGTCCGTATCGTCCTGCTGTCTCCCTCTGTTCGTCATGTGTAGAAGTATGTACTTGTAGCTTCATTACGGAGACCAGCAGAAGCAAAAGTCTGAATAACACAATACAAATCAATTTTGACGCAAAGCGGGGCTTGCTAACACCGGAACTTGCTTCTTCTTCTACTATTTTTGGAATGTCGAAATGTCAACGTGCGCATGTCAAAATGATTTATTCCTTTCAAACGTGTGACACATGGAAATGCACATCCTAATCGGATCAGCTTTTTCAGGATCCATGTAAACAGTAAAATTCTGACCTGAATTGTAATCAGATTGCAAAAATTTTGCCCATGTAACCGTGGCCAATGTGCTGAGATATTATGGAAGATCATGTTGCTTTGGTAGCGGCCTTCAGCTTGTCTCTGCTGTTGGATCTGGTGTCTCCCATCTTCCTCTTGACAATACTCCATAGATTCTGTGTTCGGTTTAGTTCAGGAGAGTTTGCTGGTCAAACAAGCACAGTGATAGCATAGTCAATAAACCAGGTATTGTTGCTTTTGGCAGTGTGGGCAGGTGCCAAGTCCTGCTGGAAAATAAAATAAGGGTCTCCATAAATTTTGTCAGCAGAGGGAAGCATGAAGTGCTCTAAAATGTCATGGTAGATAGCTGTGCTGACTTTGGACTTAATAAAGCACAGTGGACCAACACTAACAGATGGCATAGTTCCCAAATCAGGTGCTAAGTCCTGTCATTTAGAACTCAAACTCCCAGAATCTGGAGGAAGAGTGGAGAGGCATATAATCCAAGTTTCTTGAGGGCTAGTGTGAAGTTTCCACAGTCAGTGATGATTTGGAGAGCCATTCCATCTGCTGGTGTAGGTCCTCCGTTTTCTTGGCCTGGCCCTTCTCCAAGTGTGATCCAGACCCCAAATGTAACTCATCACAGTTTAAACTAGAGGATTCTCAGAGAGCGCATACCTCCTCCAAAACTCCATCCCTCCCTTTGTCCATGTGTACTTCTGTCCATTCAACATAACTAACTCTAATGTTGAATCTTGTTCATAACAATGCTGCCATACAGCACCTTGCAGTCTAATTGGTACCTCACATTTCACCCTGCGCCTTATAATCCCTCTCTGTACAGTTGGTACTATCCATAGAATCATAATGATCATGATCTATTTTACCTGGTAGTAGCCTATGTAGTACATAAAGTAATCTAAGAAATGATGCTTCGCTGGGTAACAATTATTTCTGTTATGTTGTGTGTATTTCTGTTGGTGTGGATCGTCTTTGTCATAAATGGCCTTCTCCGAGGGCAAACAGGATGGCACATGCTGACTTTGAGTTTGCAAATTTATTAACTAAAAGAAACACAAAATACAAAACACACATGAACAAAAAACTCAGCTCTGAGGTTGGGGCTGAGAACGTCAAGAAAAACAAAAGACGTGAGCAAGACAGGTAAATAATAACTTACCTGTAAAGTCGTCAAGCGGATTCCAGACTGGAGAGAATTTTTGCTGCTGTGCCAGTGAAGTGGTGCAACACCTGCGGGGTCATGAGCGGCGATCATTACTGGCAGCCGTGACAGCCCGCAAACAGAATCTGACAGCCGGAAGTGACGTGCGAGCGTTCACAGCACCAGCAATGATCAAACCAAAAAAGGAATTACAGAAACTAATAATGAACTGATCAAAAACAGAAACCAAATACAGTAAACAAGGAAAACAGAAAAATAAACAAACAGAAAAAGACAAAACTAACTCTGACAGCTAGGCACAGTACCCCGCCTGTGCACAGGATCATGACAGTCTTACTGCGTCATGCTGTTGTTACACTGTAATTTCCCAATTTGGGATCAATAAAGTACTGTATCTTTGGACCAAGGTGTTTCAACAACAAATTTTATAAAATCTGCTTTATTTTAGTTAATTTTAAAAGTTCATTCTTCCAACTAACAGAAGCTGAAAAGAATACAGAACTAGAAAGTGTAATTTTAATGACTAGCACCTCATGGGACAGAACAGTGGTGCAGTATAATTAACCAGTGGACCACTTGCTGATTCAGCCATGGTGGGTGTCCCACTTTTATTGATGGCGCACCGGTGAAATAGTGGTGTTTAATTATGGCTGCAATGATGCACCATCCCAAGAGAGTTTGCCTTGGAAATTCACAAGTAATTGGCTAGTAAGGAAAAGTGTTGATTAAAGTGAAGAAGGAAACTGATTGCAGTTGGTTGAATAAGAAATACATTGGTGTGAAAAAGTGTTTGACCCCTTCCTGATTTCTCATCTTTTTGTATGTTTGTCAAACTTAAATGTTTCAGATCATCAAACAAATTTTAATATTAGACAAAGATAACACAGGTAAATACAAAATGCAGATTTTAAATGAAGGTGTTTATTATTAAGGATAAAAAAAGAAACCTACATGGCCCTGTGTAAAAAAGGGATCCCTGCCGTTTAAACATAAATTAAATCAAAATCAAATCAAATCATCCTTTATTGTCATGTTGCTGTACATACAACTGTAGTGCAGGCAAAATGAAATTACGTTTCTCTAGGCATCCATATATGCAAAAGAACATAATTTAAAACACACTCACTCACCCCCCCACCCCAACACAGCCATGCACACATCCCTAAGACACATTTAGTTATTACAGTAATATTAACTTATTACAGTTGCAGTTTAAAGTGATAATAACTACCTATTTATAAAATACCAATTAAAGTGGCTGAGTGAGTCAAAGTGGCTACTTGAAACTAACTCGAAGTATAATATACATAAATATACATAATGTCCATAAGGTGCAGTTGCATGTATGAAAGATTCCGGCTCAACTGTTCAGCATTCTAACAGCTTGTGGAAGGAAGCTATTAATCAGTCTGATGGTTCTGCCTCTGATGCTCTGGAATCGTTTGCCAGATGGCAGCAGTTCAAAGTGTACATGCAGAGGGTGAGAGTGGTCCTTGACAATGTTCAGTGCCCTGCTCCTACAACGGCTCTGAAAAAGTTCTTGGACAGAGCGGAGGGAAACTCCAATTACCCTATTAGCTCCCTTAACTATCCTCTGCAGGGCTTTTTTGTCTGACATACTGCAGCTGGAGTACCACGTTGCAATGCAGTACGTCAGAACACTCTCCACCACACCTCTATAGAAGGTCCTGAGGATGCAAATGGGGAGAGAGGCCTGTTTGAGTTTCTTCAAGAAGTGCAGTCTCTGCTGGGCCCGCTTCCTGCTCCCTGAGGAATTCTTGCTCCAGGACAGGTCCTGCGAGATCTGCACTCCGCGGAACTTGATGTTCTCCACTCTCTCCACCAAACGGCAGCTGATGCTGAGAGGGACGTGTTCAGGCCGTGACCGCCGGAAGTTGATAATCACCTCCTTTGTTTGGTTCACATTGAGCACCAGATTTTTCTCCCTGCACCAGCCCTCCAGGTCTCTCACTTCTTCCCTGTACATATATTCCTCATCCCTCTGAATAAGTCCCACCACTGTGGTGTTGTCCGCAAACTTAATAATCTGGTTCCCCTTGTGTCTGAACACAGAGTCACGTGTTAGAAGTGTAAACAACAGTGGACTGAGTACACAGCCTTGAGGGGATCCAGTGATCAGCATGATAGAGTTGGAGATGTTGTTTCCAACACGGACAGACTGAGGTCTCTCGGTCAGGAAATCCAGGATCCAGAGAAATGCGGCGATGTTCAGACCGAGAAGGAGTAATTTCTCCATCAGTCTCTGGGGAATAATGGTGTTGAATGCTGGACTGAAATCAATGTACAGGAGTCTGGCATAGGTGTCTTGCTGCTCTAGGTGGGTAATGACAGAGTGCAGGGTGGTGACTATGGAGTTTTTGCGTATGATGTAAGGGGGCACGCCGCACTGGCCCAGCCAGAGTGTGTCGCCATATTGGATGGCAAGAAACAACAGCAGCAGCAGGGTGAAACAAACCACATAGCTCACGTGTACCTACAAACTCGGCAAAATGGTGTACTCCTGTGCTGCCCATGGATGTACCAACAGATACGGCCAACCAGGACTGGAAAATGTGTCATTCTACAGGTTCCCAGCAGATGAAAATCGCAGAAATGATTGGCTTCGAAACATGCAGAGAAAGAACTTTGTACCAACTGAGTACTCACGTTTGTGCAGCCTGCATGTTGTATCAGGTATGTTTTGCCCTGGCTTTCTAATTTAAGAAACATGTTGCAGTAGCTTACTTAATAGCATCTGGGTATTGGAAAGATGTGGGCTGTGTCTCCTCACGAGAGCCTGAGAGCTCGCTCTGGCACGCCTGCATGGCGCTGGGGTGAGCTCTGTGATGGCGGCATGATAATAAACCTACTTAAAACCCTCAGTTCGCTGCTTATTTTATCATCCGCCACACTACCTCAGTTCGCTGCTTATTTTATCATCGGCCACATGGGTGTTCTTTTTAATCATGGTATTCCAAAGCAAATGCCAAGTAAACATTGTCAATGTTGACATCAACATGTGTGTCCATGTATTGCTATTTTGAGCATAGATACGTATGCTATTTTGAGCATAGATCAGCATACATATGCAGCTGTCATACCGTTACATGAGCCATTACATGTATGAATAATCAAAATTATCATATTTTTGCAATCTACAGATGGTCATTAATTGATTATGTTTGCAGGTACCAAGAGTAATAATCCACTGGCACCGAACTACAACCCAACGATTTTTGACTTCACACCTTCACCAGCAAAGAGGCGTAGTGAAGCGGATCTCGAGAATTTTGAAAGACGGCAGTCCATGAAAAGAAAATGAAGGGAGCAGGAAAGACGGAAAGAAGCTGCAGCAGGACTACTGGACTTGTCTGCTGTTATGACTGCCACAGTGTCTGTTGTTGAAGAGGATGATAGGGATGTTATTATGTCAGACTGTGATGTTGTCCCATTCATGTTTAATGCAGGAACTCAGACTGACTTGTGCCTAGATGATTTGGCATCTCTAGATATAGAAATCCAAACCCTGCGACGTGAGAAAATGCTTTACAAAGAAATTGCTCATAACAAAATCTTTGAAAAAGAATCATTCCAAAAAGATGATGAAAAAGTGAAATTTTGCACTGGTTTGCCATCATTTGCTGTACTACTTAATGTATATAATCTAGTGTGTCCATACTTAAAGGAGCCGCGATGCATCAGTAAATTCCAGATATTATTGATGACATTATTGAAGATGCGTCTAGATGTGCCGTTTAGATTATTGGGGTATATTTTTGACTTGCACTTAACATCTGTCTCTCGAAATTTCCAGGATGTTATCTCAGTGTTGAACAAATACCTTGTACCTCTATCTGTATCCTGGCCAAATAGGTCTGAACTAAGGAACACTCTTCCAGTTAGCTTCAGAGAAAAATTTGCAAAATGTGCATGCATTATAGACTGTTTTGAGGTCTTCATTCAGCGACCATCAGATTTGCAAGCTAGGGCAGACACATATTCCTCTTACAAGTCCCACAACACTATCAAATACTTGATAGGAATAGCACCACAAGGAGTTATTACTTTCATATCTAAGGGCTGGGGAGGCAGAACCAGCGATGTTCACCTGACACAGAACTGCAAATTTCTGGATAATCTTCTTCCAGGGGATGTTGTGCTTGCTGACAGAGGTTTTACCCTTTCAGATTCAGTTGCTTTGTACAATGCTGAATTAAAAATATCAGCATTTACTAAAGGCAAGCAACAGCTTAGTGCATTAGATGTGGAAACAACAAGAGCTCTAGCCTCTTGTCGTACACATGTAGAACGAGTCATCGGGACTACACGCCAGAAGTACAGTATATTGAATAGTACTATTCAGATACTTTTCTTGGAAACTGATCCAACAACAAATATGACAACTTTTGATAAGATTGTAAGGGTGGCATGTGCTCTAACCAACCTGTCACCTTCATGTGTTCCAATAGAATGATTGTAAACTATATAGCAAAACTTGTATTAGTTTCTGTCATATGTGCTGCATTATTTTGCATACACTGTATGTATTACATTTACTTTCATTTTATGCTTTCGTTTTTCTTGTACACATAGCAGTTCTTGCCTTGTATTATAGACCGATTCCTGCACCATTTCATGTTAGACTGAAATATGATATTTTGCAAGTTGTGATTCTTTGATCATAATATCTGAAGATGGTTTGACATAAATTAGATGTACTCAATTTACAAATAATTTTTTTCATCACAAACTAGTGTTTACTTCTGCATTGAAAACTTTATTCATGATTTAAATGTTTCCTTTAGATAGAAATGGAAATATACTGACATCGTACATACATGTAATATATAGTGCATAACAAAATGAGCAACCTGCATTTCAAAAAAGCCATAACTAATGTATGATTACTTTGACAAAACCACATACTGCAATGTGATAATATTCATGACCTGATAACAGCCCTATATAATTATTGATGAAAAAAAAAACAATATTAGAAATGTAATAGTTTTCCAAGACCAGGATTGTATACTGGTAGGAACAAATATGTCAATAAGATAAAATAAGATAAGCCTTTATTAGTCCCACAACGGGGAAATTCCAGGATTGCAACAGCACAGGGATAGCAACACTCAGAGCAACAATCAGAAGGCAAGAAAAAAAAAAACAAGCAAGCAAGAGCAGCTAATATACAGTACATACTGTCTCCCATTCTGCCCACTTTCACCCAGTATGTCACATGCCACACTAGAGACAATAAAACACTGGATTTATTCTACGCAAACACTAAGGAGGCGTACACCTCATCACAACTCCCCCCACTTGGGAGATCGGATCACAACTTGGTTCATCTCCGGCCGGTGTACAAACCCCTAGTGCACAGACAACCTCCGGCCATGCACACTGTGGAGTTATGGTCTGAGGAGACAATGGACACTCTAAAGGACTGTTTTGAAGCCACTGCCTGGAAGCAGCTCTGCGATCCACATGGTGAGGACATCGAAGGCCTCATTCACACCTTCACGGGCTACCTCAGCTTCTGTGTGGACAAATCCGTTCCCACCAAGACCATACGGCGTCACTCAAACAACAAACCCTGGATCAACCCTGAGATAAAAACACTTCTGAGAGAGAAGAAGAGGATCTTCAGGTCGGGGAACAGGGAGATGCTGAAGTCCGTACAAAGGGAGCTGAGGAGAAAGATCAGAGAAGGCAAGGACAGCTTCAGGAAGAAGATGGAGGACAAGCTGCAACAGAGCGACATCAGCGGGCTCTGGAGAAACCTCAAAACCATCTCGGGGCTCCAGAATACCTCCCCCCAGGCCACGGGGGGCAGGGAGTGGGCGAACAACCTGAATCTGTTTTTCAATAGATTTGACCAACCGCCCTCCCCCCTGTCTGCACAACAACCACTGCTGCCTCTAAGAAATCAAGTCCTGCTGCCCACTCCCCACTCCACCGACACCCCCCCCACTCCCAACACACAGCCCCCCATCCTGACCCTGACCAAGACCCAGGTGAGGACGGAGCTGAGGAAGATCAAGGCGAGGAAGGCGTCGGGACCGGACGGCATCAGCGCAAAGCTCCTCAAGTCCTGTGCAGACCAGCTGTGTGGGATTGTGACGTATATCTTCAACATGAGCCTGAAACTGGGGAGGGTACCACAGCTGTGGAAAACATCTTGTGTGGTACCTGTACCAAAAACTTCCCACCCCAAAGACCTGAACAGCTACAGACCGGTGGCCTTGACGTCCCACTTGATGAAGACCCTGGAGAGACTGCTCCTTGCTCATCTCCGCCCCCTGGTGGAACCAGCGATGGATCCACTCCAGTTCGCCTACCAGCAAGGCATTGGGGTGGAGGATGCGGTGATCTTCCTCCTTCACCGTTCTCTGTCCCACCTGGAGAAGCCCGGGAATATGGTGAGGATCATGTTCTTTGACTTCTCCAGTGCTTTCAACACCATCCAACCGATGATCCTGAAGGACAAGCTGCTGCGCGCAGGGGTGGACCAGCACCTGTCATCATGGATCCTGGACTACCTCACGAACCGGCCTCAGTTTGTGAGAACCCGGGACTGTGTTTCTGACACGATCATCAGTAGCACGGGGGCCCCCCAGGGAACGGTGCTGGCTCCCTTCCTGTTCACTCTTTATACTGCGGACTTCTCACACAACACAACACATTGCCATCTACAGAAGTTCTCTGATGACTCTGCGATCGTTGGTCTCATCTCCAATGGAGATGAAGCTGAGTACAGAGGGCTTATCCAGGACTTTGTGGACTGGTGCCATCGGAAATGCCTCCAGATCAACGCGAGGAAAACTAAGGAGCTGGTGGTGGACTGCCGCAGGCATGGGCAGCCCCTCACAGCACCAGTAAATATACAGGGAACAGACATCGAGATGGTGACATCCTATAAGTACCTGGGTATTCATCTGAACAATAAACTAGACTGGTCACACAATACTGACACACTCTACAAGAAGGGACAGCGCAGGCTGTTCCTGCTGAGGAGACTCAGGTCTTTTGGTGTACAAGGGGCGCTGCTGAAGTCATTCTATGACACAGTGGTGGCATCAGCCATCACTTTTGGAGTGGTCTGCTGGGGCAGTGGCATTACTGCAGCCGATAGGAAGAGACTGAACAAACTGATTAAGAAAGCTAGCTCTGTCCTGGGGCAGCGCCTTGATCCGATGGAGGAGATAGGAGAGAGAAGGACGGTGGCTAAACTGTCATCTCTGCTGGAGTCCGAGTTCCACCCTATTCAGGACATACTGGATGCACTGAGGAGCTCATTTAGCAGCAGACTACATCATCCCAGGTGCACAACCGAGAGGTTTCGTAGGTCCTTCCTACCAACGGCTGTCAGACTGTACAACCTAAGCAGGGCTGCTCGCAGAGATAGCAAAAAGACGTAACAAACTAATAGTTTTTTTGAATGCAAAAGATGCAATAGACTTACACAATGGTCCTCTCCGGCATACAACTAGGAACATACCGGTCGCTATAGAGGGTGAGAATATGTATGGGCACATAATCATACCATGTAGGATAACTAAGTAGACGGTTATGCTGTTTCATCCCACCTAGCAACAATGCTCTGCACTGTGTGTGTTTATATATTTACATATTTATTCCATCTAGCTACAATGCTAAGCACTGGGTGTGTTTATATTTATATATCTATATATTTATTCCATCTAGCTACAATGCTCCGCACTGTGTTTTTATATATCTACATATTATTCCATCTAGCTACATTGCTCCGCACTGTGTGTGTTTATATACTTGCATATTTATTCCACCTAGCTGCAATGCTCCGTACTGTGGGTGTTTATATATTTACATATTTATTCCATCTAGCTACAATGCTCTGCACTGTGTGTTCATATATTCATATATTTATTCCATCCAGCTACAATGCTCTGCACTGTGTGTCTGTGTGTGTGTGTGTGTATATATATTTTATAGTAATATGTACATATGTATATTAGCTGCTCTTGCTTGCTTGTTTTTTTTTCTTGCCTTCTGATTGTTGCTCTGAGTGTTGCTATCCCTGTGCTGTTGCAATCCTGGAATTTCCCCGTTGTGGGACTAATAAAGGCTTATCTTATCTTATCTTATCTTATCTTATCTTATATGTACATATTACTATAAAATATATATATACACACACACAGACACACAGTGCAGAGCATTGTAGCTGGATGGAATAAATATATGAATATGTAAACACACAGTGCGGAGCAATGTAGCTAGATGGAATAATATGTAGATATATAAACACACAGTGCGGAGCATTGTAGCTAGATGGAATAAATATATAGATATATAAACATAAACACACCCAGTGCGGAGCATTGTAGCTAGATGGAATAAATATGTAAATATATAAACACACACAGTGCAGAGCATTGTTGCTAGATGGGATGAAACAGCACAACCGTCTACTTAGTTATCCTACATGGTATGATTATGTGCCCATACATATTCTCACTCTCCATAGCGACCGGTATTTTCCTAGTTGTATGCCGGAGGGGACCATTGTGTAAGTCTATTGCATCTTTTGCATTCAAAAAACTATTAGTTTGTTACGTCTTTTTGCTATCTCTGGGAGCAGCCCTGCTTAGGTTGTACAGTCTGACAGCCGTTGGTAGGAAGGACCTGCGAAACCTCTCGGTTGTGCACCTGGGATGATGTAGTCTGCTGCTAAATGAGCTCCTCAGTACATTCAGTATGTCCTGCATAGGGTGGAACTCGGACTCCAGCAGAGATGACAGTTTAGCCACCATCCTTCTCTCTCCTATCTCCTCCACCGGATCAAGGCGCTGCCCCAGGACAGAGCTAGCTTTCTTGATCAGTTTGTTCAGTCTCTTCCTATCGGCTGCAGTAATGCCACTGCCCCAGCAGACCACTCCAAAAGTGATGGCTGATGCCACCACCGTGTCATAGAATGTCTTCAGCAGCGTGCCTTGTACACCAAAAGACCTGAGTCTCCTCAGCAGGAACAGCCTGCGCTGTCCCTTCTTGTAGAGTGCATCAGTATTGTGTGACCAGTCTAGTTTATTGTTCAGATGAACACCCGGGTACTTATAGGCTGTCACCATCTCAATGTCTGTTCCCTGTATATTTACTGGTGCTGTGAGGGGTTGTCCTTGCCTGGGGCAGTCCACCACCAGCTCCTTAGTTTTTCTCGCGTTGATCTGGAGGCAGTTCCGATGGCACCAGTCCACGAAGTCCTGGATAAGCCCTCTGTACTCAGCTTCATCTCCATTGGAGATGAGGCCAACGATCGCAGAGTCATCAGACAACTTCTGTAGATGGCAGTGTGTTGTGTTGTGTGAGAAGTCCGCAGTATAACGAGTGAACAGGAAGGGAGCCAGCACCGTTCCCTGGGGGGCCCCCGTGCTACTGATGATTGTGTCGGACACACAGTCCCGGGTTCTCACAAACTGAGGCCGGTTCGTGAGGTAGTCCAGGATCCATGATGACAGGTGCTGGTCCACCCCTGCACGCAGCAGCTTGTCCTTCAGGATCATCAGTTGGATGGTGTTGAAAGCACTGGAGAAGTCAAAGAACATGATCCTCACCATATTCCCGGGCTCAGGTGGGACAGAGAACGGTGAAGGAGAAAGATCACCGCATCCTCCACCCCAATACCATGCTGGTAGGCGAACTGGAGTGGATCCATCGCTGGTTCCACCAGGGGGCGGAGGTGAGCAAGGAGCAGTCTCTCCAGGGTCTTCATCAAGTGGGACGTCAAGGCCACCGGTCTGTAGCTGTTCAGGTCTTTGGGGTGGGAAGTTTTTGGTACAGGTACCACACAAGATGTTTTATGTCAATGTCACATGTAATAAAAAATATTCTTTCATGTGACAGTGGTAATAGTACTGGTAAAAAAGAAAACACAGATCTACATAAATGGACGGCAATAGAAAGCAATAGATCAGATATTATAAGCAAGGACGGTAGATACTAAAAAAATTCAAACAATATTCCAAGTACAAAAAACTAATTTTATCATCAGCGCAAAGCTCCTCAAGTCCTGTGCAGACCAGCTGTGTGGGATTGTGACGTATATCTTTAACATGAGCCTGAAACTGGGGAGGGTACCACAGCTGTGGAAAACATCTTGTGTGGTACCTGTACCAAAAACTTCCCACCCCAAAGACCTGAACAGCTTCAGACTGGTGGCCTTGACGTCCCACTTGATGAAGACCCTGGAGAGACTGCTCCTTGCTCATCTCCGCCCCCTGGTGGAACCAGCGATGGATCCACTCCAGTTCGCCTACCAGCATGGCATTGGGGTGGAGGATGCGGTGATCTTCCTCCTTCACCGTTCTCTGTCCCACCTGGAGAAGCCCGGGAATATGGTGAGGATCATGTTCTTTGACTTCTCCAGTGCTTTCAACACCATCCAACCGATGATCCTGAAGGACAAGCTGCTGCGCGCAGGGGTGGACCAGCACCTGTCATCATGGATCCTGGACTACCTCACGAACCGGCCTCAGTTTGTGAGAACCCGGGACTGTGTTTCCGACACGATCATCAGTAGCACGGGGGCCCCCCAGGGAACGGTGCTGGCTCCCTTCCTGTTCACTCTTTATACTGCGGACTTCTCACACAACACAACACATTGCCATCTACAGAAGTTCTCTGATGACTCTGCGATCGTTGGTCTCATCTCCAGTGGAGATGAAGCTGAGTACAGAGGGCTTATCCAGGACTTTGTGGACTGGTGCAATCGGAACTGCCTCCAGATCAACGCGAGGAAAACTAAGGAGCTGGTGGTGGACTGCCGCAGGCATGGGCAGCCCCTCACAGCACCAGTAAATATACAGGGAACAGACATCGAGATGGTGACATCCTACAAGTACCTGGGTATTCATCTGAACAATAAACTAGACTGGTCACACAATACTGACGCACTCTACAAGAAGGGACAGCGCAGGCTGTTCCTGCTGAGGAGACTCAGGTCTTTTGGTGTACAAGGGGCGCTGCTGAAGTCATTCTATGACACGGTGGTGGCATCAGCCATCACTTTTGGAGTGGTCTGCTGGGGCAGTGGCATTACTGCAGCCGATAGGAAGAGACTGAACAAACTGATTAAGAAAGCTAGCTCTGTCCTGGGGCAGCGCCTTGATCTGATGGAGGAGATAGGAGAGAGAAGGACGGTGGCTAAACTGTCATCTCTGCTGGAGTCCGAGTTCCACCCTATTCAGGACATACTGGATGCACTGAGGAGCTCATTTAGCAGCAGACTACATCATCCCAGGTGCACAACCGAGAGGTTTCGTAGGTCCTTCCTACCAACGGCTGTCAGACTGTACAACCTAAGCAGGGCTGCTCGCAGAGATAGCAAAAAGACGTAACAAACTAATAGTTTTTTTTTTTTTGAATGCAAAAGATGCAATAGACTTACACAATGGTCCTCTCCGGCATACAACTAGGAACATACCGGTCGCTATGGAGGGTGAGAATATGTATGGGCACATAATCATACCATGTAGGATAACTAAATAGACGGTTATGCTGTTTCATCCCACCTAGCAACAATGCTCTGCACTGTGTGTGTTTATATATTTACATATTTATTCCATCTAGCTACAATGCTCTGCACTGGGTGTGTTTATATTTATATATCTATATATTTATTCCATCTAGCTACAATGCTCAGCACTGGGTGTGTTTATATTTATATATCTATATATTTATTCCATCTAGCTACATTGCTCCGCACTGTGTGTGTTTATATACTTGCATATTTATTCCACCTAGCTGCAATGCTCCGTACTGTGGGTGTTTATATATTTACATATTTATTCCATCTAGCTACAATGCTCTGCACTGTGTGTTCATATATTCATATATTTATTCCATCCAGCTACAATGCTCTGCACTGTGTGTCTGTGTGTGTGTGTGTGTGTATATATATATTTTATAGTAATATGTACATATGTACGTATATTAGCTGCTCTTGCTTGCTTGTTTTTTTTTTTTTTTTTCTTGCCTTCTGAGTGTTGCTATCCCTGTGCTGTTGCAATCCTGGAATTTCCCCGTTGTGGGACTAATAAAGGCTTATCTTATCTTATCTTATCTTATACTAGTACATGAATGTTGGCATATCAATCATGCTTGCATACCATGGTATCTTCAACAGGTTGTTTTCAATGGAGGAGCTATGTGTTTTGTTTTTTCCTTTTTCCTTTTTTCCTTTTTTCCTTTCTACATTCGATGCACATCCATGTTTTGGGCCTGCGTGATAAGCCTACACATTCCATGTGGAAATGCTTTGTCTTGCAATTAGAATTGCTACAGGTCAACATCTCGTTGTCTATGTCACTACAACGGCAGTAGCACCAAAGCTCCGCTGCTGTTGGCCTAGGTGGGTTTGTAAAACGGCTACAAATCAGCTCCGGTAAGACACATCTTTCAAAGAAAATCAATAGTTTGTCAAGCATATCATTTACAAATTCTCTGTCAATGTGTATTCGTTCAATATGAGGCGGACCCTTCTTTGTCCACACTACAAAATCACAGTAAGTGACTAGAGCGAGAAACATCTGACCCTGAACCTGATAGTGATAGGCATGATCTTTCTTTAGACGAAGCTCTTTGTTGGAATTTGCCTCCAGACAGAAGCCATTGTCCCCTGCAGCAGCTGCATCTTTAACGGTGCTGTCCTTCTGGCAGTAAGGACACTTGACTTCCAGCACACCTGTACCGCAGCACGTACAGCTGATCATCCCATCTGGTGTAGCACCCAGATGGGGGTAGTCAGGATGCACATGCAGCCCAGCATCATCCACCTTGAAATGGTCATGGAGTCCCTGGACTTTCTTTTCATAGTCCTTGGCTGCTTCATCCGCATGGTCACACCCATGTCTGCATCAATAAAAACACATCTGATGAGGAATAGTTAGTCTAACAACATACCAGTCAAACAATGAAGTACTAGTCATATGTGGTCACCACATGAAGTTAGCCTTACTTGTTTGCCTTTGTCTTAAACTTGTATGCCACTGGGTAGCACAGAGTCCTTAGCAGTGATACGGATGGGTTGTCAACCTTAGTTCTGCAGCATCTTTTGAAGTTTGACGCAGTGAGTCTGCCAGCCCTGTGATTGATCCACAGCTTACAATTAGACTGTTTTCTTGTCAGTCTTTCTAAAGTTGATCCCTGAAAATGGAACATGATTTGAGTTAATCAACATACGTTGACAGAATTGTGCACGCAATAGCATTACATCTTTGATACAACTGGATGATCTTACTTGATCTCTAGTGAGAGTTAGCATGCTGCCTGCACTTCCTCATCATCATCTGCCTGGCAGGTATGTCTCTTGGCCAGCTCAGTCAGTGTGGGGGGCAGATTTGCTGTGGTTGACACTGGGATGAAGCTCTCGTGATGACTTTCCACAAGTGACAGCACAGCACACTTGGCACCAGAAGCTTGCAGGTTGTTGTAGAACTGCTGTTTTTCTTCATCCCCCAATTCAGGTAATTTAGCTATCCTTGCATGAATTGATGAGGTTGTTTTTTCTGTAGACCCTTCATCTATTTTCCTTTTCTTGGTTTGACTACTTGTAAAGTCTATGTCAGTTGCTTGTAGATACCTGCCCTTGGCTGCAGAGGTCTTGATCTATTCACATGGCAGGGATGTGCAGGTCACACGGTGGCTGATCTTTACTGCGACCTCCAGGTAGAATAGGACAGCAGCCACATGAGCGCAGACATCTCCTAGTCCTGCTTTACAGGTGCAGTGAGCTGCAAGGACCTCTCCATCCTTGTGGCATGCCACCCACAGCCTCAGAGGAGGATCATTCAGGCATTGAGAATGACACACCTGCCAACACAAAAACATGTTTTAAAAGCCTACATACATATGTCCATAATACTTACAGGCTACACGTACTATAGTATGTGCATGTTGTATAGTTGCTTTCTAGTGCATTTGAGTGACAATGAAAAGGAAAAGCTTTCTCAAATGTGCATTTAGATTTACATGTAATTGTCATAATAATAAGGTGTTAATTCTTACCTTTGCCATAATCATATGTATGTCCTCTCTAGTCTTCGCGACACAAGCGTCGAACACAAAGCCAGCCACAAAATATGAGTATGCATCCAAATTCTTGAAGGCCTTGAGCTTTTGTTTTGTGTAGTCAGAGTGCTTGTCAATGAGGTAGTGGTACAAGTCTCCATAAGCAAAGTTGGGCAACTCAGCAGCATGAGCGGTCACAAGAGGGGTAAACAAGTGCTGAGCCAGCAGGTACCGGTCTCCAGCACTCACTTGTCTGATCTTGTTTAGGTACCTGACCTTCTCGAGTCCCCGAAGGTGTTCTACAAGGTCCGACAACTTCTCCTCACTCATTCTGATCGCTAAACAGTACAAGTTACGCCTGGGTTGTCACAGTGCAACTGCTGCTCTTGCCATCCAAGATGGCGGCACCTACGGCGTGTTTGTTTACCCCCCGCGAGTCACGTGACTTTTATGGCCCTATGCAAAAACTCCATAGCATCCTCTGTGGAGCGATTTGAACGATATGCAAACTGGAGCAGGTCATGTGATGCAGGGAGGCAGGCTGTGATGTGTGGTTTGACAAGCTGTTCAAAACACTTCATCACAATTGGTGTCAGTGCGACAGGACGATAGTCATTCAGACAAGACACAACTGGTTTCTTTGCCACTTGTACTATGGTAGAGGTCTTAAAGCATCTGGGAACGATGGCCTGACTCAGGGAGATGTAATAAATGTCAGTCAGGACATCTGTCAACTCACTCGCACAGACTCGGAGCACACGTCCTGGGATGTTGTCCGGACCTGCAGTTTTATGTGGGTTGACCCTGATTAGGGTCCTCCGTGTGTCCGCTGCGTTGATGGTGATAGCTGGCCAAACCGATGGTGGAGATGGGCCAGCCCTCCCTCTGAATGTCAGGTTTGATGCTTCAAAACGAGCAAAGAAGTTGTTGAGCCTGTCTGGAAGCAAAGCGTCATCATCATCAACCCCCTGCTTGGACTTATAATCCGTCAGCACCCGAATTCCCTGCCACATCCATTTGGTGTTCCCTGTGTCAAGGAGGTGTCCCTGGATTTTCTCTGCATAGGCGCGTTTTGCCGTCTTAATTCCCTTTGAGAGCGCAGACCTAGCTGAGCGGAGGGCAATCCTGTCCTCTGCTCTGAAGGCTGCATCTCTGGCTGTGAGCAGCGAGCGCACCTCTGCAGTCATCCAGGGTTTATAGTTGCCCCGTGCAGTGAAGGTCTTCACTATAGTGACATCCTCTGTGCACTTCGCGATGTAGCCGGTGATTGTTTCAGCGTACTCCTCCACATCTGTCCTGTGTCCCTGGGAGGTTGCTATTTTGAAGACCTCCCAGTCTGTGTGCCAAAAACAGTCCTGAAGTGCCGAGGCTGCACCATCTGGCCAAGTCCTGATTTGTTTCTCTACTGGCCTGCTGCGCTTCAGTAAGGGTTTGTAGGCAGGCACCAGCATCATGGATAGGTGGTCAGAATGGCCGAGGTGGGGGTGAGGTGTTGCCTTGTATGCGTCTGGGAAGTTTGTGTACACCAAGTCCAACACATTCTCTCCTCTGGTCTTAAAGTCCACAAATTGTTTGAACTTGGGGAGCACAGTCTTTAAACTGGTGTGATTAAAATCCCCTGCAACCACCACAAAACTGTCCGGGTGTGAAGTTTGGAATTCACTAATAGCGTCGTATACAGTAGCTCTCCGAGTGCCTCGTTAGCATTAGCTTTAGCATTAGTGCTAAGAGCTACATAAACAGCAGCTATGAACACGTTGGTGAATTCCCTCAGCAGATAGAATGGCAATTCACAATAAGGAACTCCACCAACGGAGAGCAGTGTTTAGTTGCTAACATGGCGTGGCGTTAACACATCAGTTCTTGTTAATATAGATACATAGGCCCCCCCATCGGCTCTTACCGGATCTAGCAGCCTCCCTGTCCGCCCAGAACGATGTCATCCCTTCCAGCTGAATGGCTGCATCAGGGATGTTGTCGTGGAGCCATGTCTCCGTGAACACAAGCACACAGCAGTCCCTCCACTCTCTACGGGTTTCTCTCAGCAGACGCAGCTCGTCCAGCTTGTTGTCGAGGGAGCGGACATTGGAAAGTAGGAGCGATGGTACTGCTGGTCTGGACGGGTTAGCCTTTAGCTTAGCATGAATTCTGGCTCTCTTTCCTCTCCTTTGTTTGCGTTCGCGCCGCTTACGCTTCCTCCTCTCCCGGGTAGCTGCCAGCGAAACCCCTGACAGTATTCCATACCTGCGAAGAATGTCCAAATCACACCCGAGCGCCGCAATTCTTACAGCGTACATTACCTTGATGCTTAATAAGGTCTCTCGGTTGTAAGTTTTACAGAATGTACGTCTGGGGTTATTAAAACACTCAAAACTCTCACACTCACTGATGCCTAGAGGGGCCGCAGCGTCCATGCGTGCTGCCATCTTCAATCAGTCCTATAAACCATCATAACTGTGGTTATGATATAAACCATCATAACTGTGGTTTATCACATCTTTGGAATGCTGAGTTCAGTTTCTCTAGACACAACCAGGCCTTATTACTGTCACACATGTTCTCAAACAAGAAATCACTTAGATAGGACAATCCTGACAAAGTGAAGTAGACCAAAAGATCCTCAAAAGCTAGAAATTCAATAGAAATTCAGAAGCAAATGAGAAACGTTGTAATTGGGATCAATCAGTCTGGAAAAGGTAATAAAGCCATTTCTTTTTTGATCAAGTCTCCTCAGGAAGAAGTGTTCCTTTCTATGGCTTATACAGGACAGGGGTCGCCACTCCTCTCTGCCCACCTTTCCCCGTTCTATTATGGTGAGCACCAAGCTAGAGGGCAGAAAGTACCATTTTTACCTGGTCTTTGGTATGACCCAGCCGGGATTTGAACCCCAGCATCGCGGTTGTGGGGCGGATGCTCTAACAACTAAGCCACCACTCCGGTAGCTATTATAAAAGCTTTGGGACTCCAGCGAACCACAGTGAGATCCATTATCCAAAAATGGGGAAAATATGGAACACTGATGAACCTTCCCAGGAGTGGCTGGCTGACCAAAATTACCCCAACAGCGCAGCAACGACTCATTCAAGGGGTCATAAAAGACCCCAGAAAAACATCCAAAGAACTGCAGGCCTCACTTGCCTCAGTTAAGGTCAGTGTTCATGGCTCCACCAAAAAAAAGAGGCTGTGTCATGCGGTGATCCTCACGGATCACCATAAGATGCCAAGAGTCCACCAATGAGTTTGCAATGATGGTGATTTATTTACAAAACACGAGACACACATACAAGACTATGACTGTGGTGAAAAAACACTGAACACTGAGCATGGGACCGTAAGGCTAACCCCAGCCACTTACGGTCTAAAACATGGCATGACATGAAGGAGCAAAGCACGAGAATATACACACGAACCTGACCAGACCAGAACGATGAATGTCTGACGAGGCTTGGATGATGTCTGACGATACTCCTGCAATTGGACTGTCGTCAGCACCCGCCTTATAAAGGCGAACGCTAACGAGCAGTAATGACAGCCAGCTGACGGCCCTTGACAGGCGGAAGCCCCACCGAGCGCCTTCACAATAAGAGCCCGGTGGGGCCAGAATACAACCCACAGCTGTCAAGGCCGGCAGCGAGCTATGCGTGGCCCGAGCACGGACAGGACCGGCGCTCGGGTCGTAACAGACTGGGCAAAAATGGTCTGCATGGCAGAGTTCCAAGATGAAAACCACTACTGAGCAATAGGAACATACTTGTCTCAGTTTTGCCAGAAAACATCTTGATGATCCCCAAGACTTTTGGGAAAATACTCTCTGGAGTGATGAGACCAAAGTTCAACGTTTTGGAAGGTGTGTGTCCCATTACATCTGGTGTAAAAGTAACACAACATTTCAGAAAAGGAACATCATACCAACAGTAAAATGGTGGTGGTAGTGTGATGGTCTGGGGCTGTTTTGCTGCTTCAGGACCTGGAAGAATTGCTGTGGTAAATGGAACCATGAATTCTGCTGTTTAACAAAAAATCCTGAAGGAGAATATCCGGCCATCTGTGTGTGACCTCAAGCTGAAGAGCACTTTGGTTCTGCTGCTTTCTGATTTAAACTGTTCTACCATGGTGTAGATGGGAAGAGAAATGAAGTAGGAGTATCTTTGGATGAAGAGTATGTTAAGAGTGTTCAGGAGGTAAAGAGGGAGTCAGACAGAATCATGAGTTTGAAGCTAGAAGTCAAAGGTGTGATGTTGAATGTTGTCAGTGTGTATGCTCCAAAAGTTGGATGTCAGGTAGAAGAGAAACAGGAATTCTGGAGTAAGTTGGATGAAGTGGTAGAGAGTGTTCCAAGGGGGAGAGAGTGGTGATTGGAGTGAACTTTAATGGACATATCGGTGAAGGGAACAGAGGTGATGAGAAGGTTCTGGGTAGGTATGGTCTTGAGGAAAGAAATGTGGAAGGAGAGATGGCTGTGGATTTTGTTAAAAGGATGGAAATAGCTGTGGTGAAAACATACTACAAGAAGAGAGAAGAACATAGGGTGACTTACAGGAGTGGAGGAAGGTGCACACAGGTGGACTACATCTTATGCAGAAAGAGAAATCTGAAAGAGATAGGAGATGGCAAGGTGGTGGCAGGGAACAATGTAGGTAGACAGTATCAATGGTAGGCTGTATGATGACTGGAAAACAAGAAGAGGACGACAGTGAAAGCAAAGCCAAAGATTAAGTGGGGGAAGTTACAGAAGGAATAATGTTACAGAAGGAAGAATGTTGCACAGAGTTCAGGAAGGAATTGATAAAGGCTCTGGGTGGTAGGGAAGAATTACCAGGTGACTGGGAAAGTACAGCAAAAGTATAAACAAGTAGACAGGTATGTGGTGTATCCTTTGGAAGGAGAAAGGAAGACAAGAAGACTTGGTGGTGGAATGAGGGGGTACAGTAAAGTATACAAAAGGAAGAGGTTAGCAAAGAAAAAGTGGGATAGTCAGAGAGATAAAGAAAGTAGACAGGAGTGTTTGGAATCTAGGCATATGGCAAAGAAAAAGTTGGCAAAGGCAAAGGAAAAAAAAACATATAGTGAGTCATTTGAGGCTGGACACTAGGGAAGGAGAAAAGGAGTTGAATCAACTGGCTAGACAGAGAGATTGAGCTGGAAATGATGTGGAGCAGGATAGGCTGATTAAGGACAGAAATGGTAATGTACTAACAAATGACAACAGTGTGTTGAGGAGGTGGAGGGAATACTTTCAAGAGATGATGAATGAAGAAAATGAGAGCAAGAGGAGGATTGATGAAGGAAATATAGTGAACAAGGAAGTTCCTAGGATTAACAAGGTGGAACTGAGGGCAGCTTTGAAGAGGATGAAGAATGGAAAGGTGGTTGGTGAAGATGATATACCTGTGGAGGTATGGAGATGCTTAGAAGAGATGGCAGTGGACTTTTTAACCAGATTGTTTAACACAATCTTGGAGCGTGAGAAGATGCTGGAGGAGTGGAGAAGAAGTGTTTTGGTGTCAGTATTCAAGAACACCCTTCTTGTTTACCATAGTGATGGACAGGTAGAAAGATGAGGTCAGGCAGGAGTCTCCGTGGACCATGATGTTTGCAGATGACATTGTTATCTGTAGTGAGAGTAATGAGCAGGTGGAAGAGAACCAGGAGATTTGGAGGTATGCACTGGAGAGAAGAGCAATGAAACTCAGTAGAAGCAAGACAAAATACATGAGTGTGAATGAGAGGGAGGCAGGTGCAACGGTGAAGATGGAAGGAGTAGAGGTCGTGAAAGTAGATGAGTTTGAATACCCGGAATCAACCATCTAAAGCAATGGAAAATGAACAGGAGAGGTGAAGAAGACAGTGCAGGCAGGTTAGAGTGGGTGGAGATGAGTGTCGGGTGATTTGTGACAGAAAGATAGCAGCAGGAGTGAAAGTGAAGATTTTAAAGACCATAGGGAGACCATCTATGATGTATGGTTTGGAGACGGTGGCGCTGACAGGAGGCAGAGCGGGAGGTGGCAGAGTTGAAGATGCTAAGATTCTTACTGGGACTGAATAGCAAGGACAGCTCAGCTTGAGCGGTTTGAAGACAAAGTAAGACAGTCAAGGCTGAGATGCTTTGGACTTTTTGCAGAGGAGGGATAGTTGAGATATTGGACAAAGGATGTTGAAGATGGAGCCTGCCAGGCGGGAGGAATAGAGGAAGACCACAGAGAAGATTCATGGATGTAGTGAAGGACATGGAGAGGGTTGGTGTTACAGTGGAAGATGAAGAGATAAGATGAGATGGAGACAGATGATCCATTGTGGTGACCCCTAAAGGGAACAGCAAGAAGAAGAAGAAGAAGAAGAAGAAGAAGAAGAAGAAGAAGAAGAAGAAGAAGAAGAAGAAGAAGAAGAAGAAGAAGAAGAAGAAGAAGAAGAAGAAGAAGAAGAAGAATCATTTTTCATTTACTTAAAGATGCCCTCTAATGGATATAAATCCCATATAAAAACAAACCTGCATTGTCTAAAATGGTATCTTATGCCCTTTTTCTACAAAAAACAAACAAACAAACAAAAAAAAACTTTGATTGTCTTACAGTTTTGTTTAAAAACCTTTTCACTTTTTCTCCTCCTTCAAACCCCAGGATCTTTTTACAGCCCCCCTTCACATCCCACAAGGCTAATGGTGGCTAGTGCTGCAGAATAAACAGAATAAATCCAGTGGTAGAAAGACTTACTGGTTGAAGGACATGCCCAGTTGTATGCACAGTGGGCCAGGATAATGACTGAAACTGCATTGGTCCTTATAAGGAATTTAATGGTAAAACTCATCTTAATATAGGTCAAGTTTTCAAAGCAGCTGTACAAAAATGCTAACTGCTAAATGGTGGCTAACTTCAGTGAGGCCAGGGACAGTTCTTAGACCTTAATGGGTGAACACTACGGACCTGTTTGTCATGATTTTGGATTATTTGAGGAAGATTAAGTGCAGGGCAACCACTTCGGAAGAACACTCAGACACAGAAGAAAAGTTTACACAACTTTTCTCATGAACCAAGCTGGATTGTTCTTTGGACTCGGTTCTGACCTGCTGTAGCTCAGGTTTATCTGTGTGGTTATGTATTATGTTATTGTTTGAGTTTATTGTAGTTTCTATTTTCCCCTTGTTTTTTTCCTACCTGTAGCCACTGCGTTCTGGCCGGCAGTAGTGAGGCAGCCTCCTTTGGCCTACAGTCGTGTGGGCGCTGTCTGACACTCACTGGTCTGACCATGCCCCCTCTCTCTTGACAGCCAGCTGGGTTTCCCCTGGTAATTGCCTTTCCCACGCTTCGCCCAAGTGTTCTCAATCTGTGTTGCCATCAATGCTTGTACTTAAGCAGCGCCTTGCCAGTCAAGCATTGCTGGACTATTGTATTGTCTAATGCATGTGTTTGGAGCTTCACCATCGCTATTCCCCTCGGTGAAAGTTATCTGCCCTCACGTCTAGATGCCCTGCCAATGCCTCGGTACTGCATCGCACTGAGAGGTGTGATTCTCCAGATTGCTGTTTTAGTTTGTCAGGCTTCATTTGGACTTACTCGGACTGCTCCAGTACTGTGAGTATTAACTATGTGCACTTTCCTGGTGGTTCTCACTCTAAGACCGAAGAGTGTCCTGGAGGACTACTAAGTAAGCCTGCGCAATTATGTTTTTTGTACTGTTGGTTTTGTTTGTCTTTTGTTTAACAAATGTGTTTGTGGTGTAATCTGCGCGTAAATCAATCTTCCTTCCACTCCTCCATGTGCTGCGTCAAAGCACATGAGGAGGTGCATGACAGCTTTAATAAAAAACCCAAACCCCATACAAAACACGCTAACTTAAATAATAAACACACATTCCACACTATGTACAAAAAAACAATTGCACACTGGAGCCACATGTGATCTAGGGAAAAGGAGATTAGAGGAAGGATTCATAATTGCTAAGGAGTACAGGGTAAATACTGCTGAGGTAATGGGGCTTACGGTACTTGCAAAGAGCCTGGCCATGACCCCAGCCAGGGAGAAGAGAGGAAGAGTTGAAGACGGCCAGTGAGGAGGAGGAGTGACTGGAGGACCTGGATGGAGAAGCCATTGTTGAGGAGGAGGATGATTCAGGCGTGAGAGCAAACACAGCCCAGGAGATGCACCACTGGAGGCGGCAGCAAACCTGAGGGAAGAGGAGGACAAAAAGGTTAGACTGTGGCTGTCCAGACCAGAAGGTTGCATTGCACAAAGCGTGTGCTTTCTCGGGGTCACCAGTGTGGCGGCATGAAATAATAAGCGGTGAACTGAGAGTTTAAAAGGGTGTTTATTTATCATTCATCCCGCCATCACAGAACTCACTCCAGTGCCGTGCAGGCGTGCCGGAGCGAGCTCTCAGGCTCTCGTCAGGAGACACGGAATGCGTGTGTCAGAAGCAGTGGTCAGAGAGAGAGAGAGAGTTACAGAGCGATATGCAGTTTAAATACCCCACTACAGACAATACATGAAAGGCACATAAGATAAGATAAGATAAGATAAGATAAGCCTTTATTAGTCCCACAATGGGGAAATTCCAGGATTGCAACAGCACAGGGATAGCAACACTCAGAGCAATAATCAGAAGGCAAGAAAAAACAACATCTAGTAAACATATGTCCATATTACTATAAATGTATATATATAGACACACAGTGCAGAGCATTATGGTTGGTTGGTGAATGTGCAGCAGAAAGTCTAAGCTCTCTATCCGCGGATGCGGCGGGCCAGCTGGAAGTCTTTGGGCATGATGGTGACCCCCTTAGCGAAGAAGAGACCACCAGGTGGGCCTCGCTGGTCTCCTGCAGAGCCATGACGGCGAAGCTCAGGAAACGCAGGACGGTCTTGAAGTCCTGAGCGATCTCCCTCACCAGGCGCTGGACGGGGAGCTTACGGATGAGCAGCTCCGCGGATTTCTGGTAGCGACAGATCTCTCTCAGAGCCACGGGCCTGTGACGGCGAGGCCTCTTCACTCTGCCGGTGGCCGGAGTGCCTCTCCGAGCAGCCCTGGTGGCTAGCTGTCTCCTGGGGGGCTTCTTCCTTCAGTAGATTTTACGGGCGGTCTGCTTGGTTCTTGCCATCGCTCTTTATTATTCTGTCTTATATTTCTTGCACGCTGCCTAAACTCCAGCCCGGCACCCACGTCGTTTTCGCTACAGCTCCCGGTATGTCGAGTTTCCCATTAGCACCGGGCGGCGGCCAAGTGCTAGCTAGCACTAGCTCCTCCCCGCTGTAACGTCTCCCGCTGCAAACCGTGGCTCCGTCCGCCGACTCGGGAGACCCCCAGGGCGATCCGTGCGTCTGTGATATATATACAGAGTGAAAGGTGTAGAAAGAAGAAGGAAGATAAAAAAAAGGCTGTTGCAACGGGCAGCCTACTTGTGTGGCGCCACCGGTCCGGCGGAACCATTTGCATCACAGTACAGAACAGGAAGCATGAACACCTGCATTTGAGTCACACATATCAACAGGATACTGGCAGGAAAGAGCTAGACAAACAGAAGCTGCCTATTGATCTCAATACACACATCTCATTGTTCTGCTAATTGCTCCAGCTGAGCGCTCTGCTTGTCCGTAGGCTGTGGGGGTGACCCACAGTACTCCCCCCCAGAGGGCTCAGCGGGAAGCTGAGGCCTTGATAGTCCGGCTTTGGGAGCGAGCTGCGGGGAAAGCTCGCTGCAGGCGGCGGTGGAGGGAGGCGGGGTGGGGGTAGCAAGTGCCGGCCCGGGATGGCGAAATTGTCTGGGCCGCGCAAAAATTGCCTGTGGATCCGCGATGTTGAGGGGCTGTCCCGTTGAACGTGCCGAGGTCCACAGCAGCTGTGAGAAGAAAAATTAGTCTCTGACTCTTCTCGCGGCCACGAAGAAAAAAACATGAGCTGCAGCAGTGAGGGACTTGGTGTGTTGACTTTAGGTGCGCGCACAGTCCTAAAGTCCTCGGGGACAGCTGACGGCTGAATTCCCTTGTGCGCCGTGGCTGAGACCATTACAAAATCCTGTGAGCGAGCTGCGTGCGTGCTTCAGGTGTGTGAGCAGCCCTGAAGGTTCTGTGTGCAGCGGCGAAGGACGATGGTGGTCTGTGTGAAGCCGGTATTGTCCCGTGCGTGGTGCGCTGTCCTCATAACCCCCCGGTGTGCGTGCAGGGTTCGGTGCATGGCAGATCCGCTGTAGAGGCGAGTCAGGGTCAGGGAGCTTGCTGGAGATCAGCGTCGTCAGCGCCGATGGTCATCCCTGCTGAAGCTGTTGCGTCGTTCGCTCGTGGTGCGTTGGAGCAGTGAGAGGAAGTAGACGATCTTTGTCCCTCGGGCTCGTGCAGATGATTTGGAATGGTGAGAGGGAGGAGACAATCTTTGTCCCTCGGGCTCGTGCAGATGTGTAGGAGCAGTGAGAGGGAGGAGACGATCTTTGTCCCTCGGGCTCGTGTCGATGCGGAGGAGCGGTGAGAGGGAGGAGGAGCGGTGAGAAGGACGTTCTGTGTCGTGGATGTGCAGATCTCAGGCATGCAGATCTCACCATGAAGCTTTCTGCAGCTTTCCCGGTCGTGGGTGATCTCCGGAGAGTTCGCCTGGTGGTGGCTCTGCGTCGAGGTCTCCCTGTAGCAGAAGGGAGGGCAGATCATTTGCGTCAGGCTGCTGCGTTCGCTTGTCTTCGGAGAGTCACCGCCGGGGGCTGCCAGCGTGTTCTTTTCTTGGGTTGGGTCACCAGTGTGGCTGTCCAGACCAGAAGGTTGCGTTGCACAAAGCGTGTGCTTTCTCGGGGTCACTAGTGTGGCGGCATGAAATAATAAGTGGTGAACTGAGAGTTTAAAAGGGTGTTTATTTATCACATATCACATATTTATTTTTAGGAAAGAGCTAGACAAAGAGAAGCTGCCTATTGATCTCAATACACAAATCTCATTGTTCTGCTAATTGCTCCAGCTGAGCACTCTGCTTGTCCGTAGGCTGTGGGGGTGACCCACAAGACAACGGAAGGGAATAATAATTTTTCCAAACAACAAAGAACTGCTGTTGAATGGCAGCACAAACCCAACGACCCAGCGAAGATCTCCTCACACTCAGTCCTTTAACCTGTTGAACTCTGTTCAACTTCCCTAAAAACGCCTAAAAATAACATGCCCAAAGTAAATCAAAAGCTGTTCTTCAACCCTTTGCAGCATCTTCATGGGGTTAGTCTCATTTAACCGAAAACACTCAGATTTTTTTTGGCAAAACAGTCATAATCTCTCTAAGTGCTCCTGCCACTGAGTAACAAGAAAGTTCGCCTGGGTGGTTTTTTTAGATACAAATGCTTGCAAATAACATACAGCTGTCAGATACTGGCTGGAAAACACAACAGAAATGTAGAACCAAGTGTTTTCAAGCTCGGGTCAAAATTTTGTAAAAATTCCACAAAAAATGAATATATTACACAGCTTTTTTCTCAGGTTGTAACAAGGCTGTGTCTGTACTGGAAGACCGGAAACACAGCTTTTCTTTTCAGTGTGCACTGAGACGCTCTAAGATGCAGAGACGTGACCACCCGCGGGAATTCACAGAGTTCAAGGGGTTAAATAAGCTGGGGAATCAGGGAGCAGGTGTGTAGTCACGCACATGCGCTTGATAAGCTCCAGAGCGGGAAAAATAGAGACAGGACCAGAGGGGGGAGACGCTCTCACCTGATCATGACAGTGCCCCCCCCCCCAAAGGGGTACATCCTGGAGACCCCCCAGGTTTCTGTGGATGGGCAAGGTAGAATGCCTGGACCATATCCTTGTCATGGAAAAAGGACCATGGAATCCATGATCTCTCCTCTGGACCATACCCCTTCCAGTGCACCAGGTACTGCAAGCCCTGGCCACGGTGGCATAGGTCCAGAATCCACTGGACGGTGTATGTGGTATGACCATCGATGATCTGGGGAGGTGGAGGGGGGTCCAGAGGAGGGCACAAGGGGCTGGCGGAGAGAGGCTTGATTTGGGAAAGGTGGAAGGTGTAATGGATACGGAGAGATGGAGGCAACCTCAGCTGGACAGTGACATCACTGATGATCTGGGAGATTGGGAATGGACCCAGAAAGCGTGGGGACAGCTTCCGGGAGTCTGTCTCCATTGGTACCTTCTCTGCGGATAACCAGACCTTCTGGCCTACGGAGTATTTTGCCGCCCCCGCATGCCTATGGTTGTCATACAAGTGGTTCTGCTCAGACGATCATTGAAAAGCAGCCTGAGTGGACCTCCAGAGGCGGCGGCAGTGACGTGCATGGGTCTCGACAGAGGGTACCAAAATCTCCATCTCCATCATGGGTGGGAGTGGTTGTGTGTATCCCATGGCTGCTTCAAAAGGAGTAAGCCCAATATCGGAGGAGATGGCCGAGTTGAGTGCATATTCCATGCAGGAAAGGTGGGAGCTCCAGGTAGATGGGGTGAAGGATGCCACACACCTCAGAGTGGCCTCAAAGGACTTGTTCGCACAATCAGCCTGACTGTTGCGCTGGGGATGATATCCTGAAGTGAGGCTGACAGAGGTACCCAGGGATCGACAGAACTCCTTCCACACCCGAGATGTAAACTGTGGTCCTCGATCTGAGACAATGTCCATAGGGATGCCATGTAGTCGGATGAAATGAATTGACAGGAGGTTTGCTGTCTCGGCAGCAGAGGGGAGACCAGGAAGGGGAACCAGATGAAGAAGCGATCGGTGATTGTGAAAATGACAGTGTTACTTTGAGAAGGAGGGAGGCCCATGACAAAGTCAATGGCAATATGAGACCAGGGATGAGAAGGGATGGGGAGTGGACGGAGGACACCGGCTGGTGGTGAAGAGTCAGATTTGTTGGCAACACAGGTGTGGCAAGCCTTAACATAGTGTTTGACATCCGACCTAAGGGAAGGCCACCAAAATGCCCGCTGAATAAGTTCCATCATACGAGTGATGCTGGGATGACAGGTGAAAAAAGTTGCGTGCCCCCACTGGATTACGTCACTGTGAAGGGAGGAAGGCACATACGGTTTGTTGGGCGGGCATCTCATGGAGACCGCTGACTGAGCCTGCTGGATCCTCTGCTCGATACCCCTGGTAATGGCCCCCAAAACACAGGAGGAGGGCATGATGGTGTCCAGAAGGGGGGCAGCGGGTGTAGGAGAGAGAGAAGGAGAGGAGTTGGAGGAAAACTGGCAGGAGAGAGCGTCCGGTTTGATGTTGTGGAACCCTGGGCGATATGTGATGTAGATATTAAATCTAAGAAAGAACAGGGCCCACCTTGCATGCCGGGAATTCCAACGTCTGGCTGACCTGAGATATTCTAAATTTTTGTGGTCAGTCCAGACCATCACCGGCTGATTGGCTCCCTCCAACCAGTGTATCCACTCCTCCAGTGCCAATTTAATGGACAGCAGTTTGCGGTCTCCTACATCGTAATTTCTCTCAGCTGGGGACAGCCGCCAGGAGAAAATCGCGCAAAGGTGGATTTTCTGATTGGACCCGAAACGCTGCATCAGAGCTGGAAAGCACAGCGCCCAACCCCGAATCAGATGCATCCACCTCAACCACGAAGTGAGCTTGGGGGTCTACCTGCGCCAAGATAGGCATGGTGGTAAATCTTTCTTTCAGTGAAGCAAAAGCCCATTCAGTGGCCTGAAACCACTTGAACGAGTTCTTGGTAGATGTGTGCTGTGTCAGGGGAAGAGTGATTTTGCTATAATCCCGAATGAATCGGCGGTAGAAATTGGCAAAACCCAGGAACCATTGGAGCTCCTTCCGGGTTTGAGTAGTAGGCCTGTCCACTACCACCTGAATCTTTTCCGGGTCAGCCTTTTACATGCCCCCACCCATGGTAAACCCCAGGAAAGAAGTGAAGCAGGTGGTAAACTCACACTTCTCAGCTTTCACAAAAAGCTGATTCTCGAGCAGCCACTGTAGAACCATTCGGACGTGGACCACATGTTCCTCCAGTGTGCAAGAAAAAATTAATGTCTTTTAAGTTAACAAACACAAAATTGTTCACCATGTCATGTTCACCACTGGAAGCAGCAGTAAACCTGAGGGAAGAGGAGGACAAAAAAGGTAAGACAACGGAAGGAAATAATAATTTTGCCGAACAACAAGAGCTGCTGTTGAATGGCGGCACAAACCCAACGTTCCAGCAGAAAGCTCCTCACACTCTGGCCCTTAAATAAGCTGGTGAATCAGGCAGCAGGTGTGTAGTCTTGCAGGTGCACCTGATGAGCTCCGGAGCCGGGAAAATAGAGACAGGACGGGAGGAGGGAGATGCGCTCGCCTGATCATGACACTGTTATTTTAACGTCACCAAAAACAATTTGTCTAAATTTCTCTTTTTCCAAGGGGAAGGAGCAAAACTGAAATTTCACAGAAAAAATCACAGACATGACACACTGGAGTGATTTCACTCTTGATATATCCTGTAAGTCATAAAAAAAGCTTGTTGCAGACATGTCAAGAAGGAAAAAAAAGATTGTTGGTCGAGTGTCACTTTAAAATTTTGTACCTTATTCCATCATGGGTTAAAGGCAATTTTAGCTTATATTAGGCAACAGAAGGGCTATGAGATAAACATGTTACCAGATCCATCACTGGGGTTAAATGAAGAGAAAGCAATTTATATGGGCTGGCATTAATGCCAGTGGGAAATGTAAATCACCAGTTAACTTATGTATGGCCTTAAAACAGGGAGTTAACCAGAGCTTATGTTTATTAATGTTAATTAAATTCAGAATTTTTTTTGTGTTGTTGTAAACTTAATAACCCATGCCTGTTTCTAACTTAATTACACACAAACTCACATTAAGATCACTTATTTTGAGCATAATACAGTTACTTCTATAAATGAAAGAATAGGAGCCGTGAAGGGAAGTGGTATCATAGTCCCTGCAGCTGTTTCAGCTGGAACTGACGAGAGAGACGGGAGGTTATATCAGAGATAAACAACACTTTACACCCACACACTGGCTTAAAGGTAGGGAGAACGTTGACTCGGAAACACACACCTCCACAGTCCAGGACATACACACAGAGATTGATAAGTGAACATATGAACACTTGAATGCCCATAACTCTCCATCTGAAGAAAACACTAATGTATTGTTTTTGTTCCATCTTGTTTTCTTCACACCTACATATATAATGGACTCTCACTTTGATACATGCACTAAGTATATCACACCTTCTGTTGATCTCCTCTATCAGATGTTCGTTCTCTTGTAATTGTAGTGGCACTATTACTTTTACTACTGACTGTTATTTCAGCTGCTGCACAAACCAGAGATTTATACAGTTGTGTTGTCTTAATAAAAAAAATGACATGACATTGAATACCATTGGATTCCACAGGTTAAATGAAGCACTGAGGTTTATTTATTTGTTTATAACGGAACAGCGTGTACGATTGTGGAGGATCTTTTGGCAAAAAAATAGGAAAGTAGTTTTAACCACTTAAAAATATTTTTTAATTTATAAGCTGTAATAATAAGCTGTTTACATCTCCATGTGTAGTAGTCCACCACTAATGAAGGGTGCAATCTTACACCGTCACATTTACTGCAGACCACGGCCCCGACGGCGAACATCCACTATGCGCCATACACTGTAGGCGGGGTGGCCGTCGATGATCCGAGTAGGGGGAGGCTGCTTCTGGGTGGGGGGGGGCAGAGAGGACTGGCCGAGAGGGGCTTGATGTGAATGACGTGGAAAGTGGGGTTCACCCGTAGGGTCGGGGGCAGCTTAAGCTGGACCAACACGTCGTTGATCACCTGGGAGATGGTGTACGGTCCCAGGAAGTGGGGGAACAGCTTCTTCGATTTCTCATTAAGGGGAATCTGACTTGCCGCCAGCCAGACCCGCTGTCCCATGACGTACTTAGGGGCCAGAACCCTCCTCCTATCAGCAGCGGCCCGGGTGTGTATAGTGGTGCGAGCCAGGGTGGCCCGAGTCGACCTCCACATGCGTCGGCAGTGACGAGCATGGGCCCCTACGGATGGAACCGAGACCTCCCTCTCGGCCATGGGTAGGAAAGGAGGTGTGTACCCCAATGACGCCTCAAATGGGGTGAGTCCGGTTGCTGACGATACTGCAGAGTTCATGGAGTACTCAACCCAGGTCAGATGTGTGCTCCAGGATGATGGGTTGTTGGCTGCTATGCACCGGAAGGCAGCCTCCAAGAACTGATTGGCGTGCTCTGCCTGCCCATTGATCTGAGGATGATTGCCAGAAGAGAGACTCACAGGGTCCGGAAAAAGGCCCTCCAGACCTGGTACGTGAATTGTGGACCCCGGTCAGACACAATGTCCACAGGGATGCCATGGATCCGGATCATGTGCTCAGTGAGGAGGCTCGCTGTCTCCAAGGCCGAAGGGAGTTTCAGGAAGCCACCAGATGAACCGCCTTGGATCACTGTCTTACCACTGGAGGGGGGGAATCCAGTGTCGAAATCCACGGCAATATGAGACCACGGACGACCAGGGATGGGGAGGGGGTGGAGGAGACCCAATGGTGGGGAGGAGTCCGATTTCCCCCGGACACAGGTCTGACAAGCCTTCACATATTCTTGTATGTCCCGCCACAGCGTGGCACACCAGAACGCTCGCTGGGCGAAGTCCACAGTTCGAGTGATGCCTGGATGGCACGCAAAGCGACTGGTGTGGCCCCACTGGATGACATCACTGCGGAGGGTGGTTGGGACGTACAGGTGGTTCCGGGGGCACCCTACTGTCGCAGGCTCCCGGGACTGGGCCTGACGGACCCTCTGCTTGATATCCCAAGTAAGGGCTCCAAGGACGCACGGACGCGGTATGATGGTTTTGGGGGGGCTACCTCCCTGGAATCAAACTGGCACAATAGAGCATCCGGTTTGGTGTTCCGGGCACCAGGCCGGTAAGTGATGGTAAAATGAAATAGCTGGAAAAATAGTACCCAGCGAACCTGCCTGGCGTTCAGTTGGTGGGCCAACCGCAAGAACTCAAGGTTCTTGTGGTCGGTCCACACGACGATGGGGTGAATGGCCTCCTCTCACCAGTGCCTCCACTCCTCTAATGCCAACTAAATGGCCAGCAAATCTCTGTCCCCTACGTCATTGTTTCTCTCAGCCGGCGTAAGCCAACGAGAGAAATATGCGCACGGGCGAAGCTTCTGATTGGAGGGCGTGCACTGCGACAGCACAGTACCAGTCCCCAAATCAGACTCATCCACCTCGAGGATGAACTGGAGCTGCGTGTCGACCTGGGCCAAGATAGGTGTTTCTGTAAACAGGCGCTTTAATTTGGCAAATGCCTGTTCAGCTGCCTCAGTCCACCGAAAGGGGACTTTAACGGAGGTCAGCTGCGTCAAGGACAGTGCAACCCCACTATAGTTCCTGATGAACCTGCGGTAAAAGTTTGTGAACCCGAGGAAGCATTGAAGCTCCTTACAGGAGTGAGGAGTTGGCCAATCTAACACTTCCCTCACCTTGGCAGGGTCAGCAATCAGCTCCCCCTCAGCCACGATGACGCCCAAGAAGGTGGTAGATGTAGTGGAGAACTCACATTTCTCAGCCTTAATGTAAAGCTGGTTCTCCAGGAGCTGTTGTAAAACAGCTCTGACGTGGATCTCATGTTCCTCTGGTTAGCGGGAGAGAATGAGAATATCATCAAGGTAGACAATGACAAACTGGTAAAGCATATCGCGGAGGACATCATTTATTAACCGCTGGAAGATGGCGTGGACGTTAGTGAGCCCGAATGGCATCACTAGTACTCAGATTGCCCCTGGTGTGTTTTAAAAGCCATCTTCCATTCATCGCCCTCGCGAATGCGGACCAGATGATCCGCGTTCCTGAGGTCTAACTTGGTGAAAACCCGTGAGCGCTGAAGAAGCTCGAACGCTGAGTTGATCAAAGGCAAAGGGTACTTATCATTGATGGTAATAGCGTTGAGCTCCCGGTAGTCAATGCACAGGTGCAGCGAGCCATCCTTCTTCCCGACGAAGAAGAATCCGGTTCTGAGTGGAGCCGAAGATGGCCGAATAAGGCCAGCGTTCAGCGATTCCTTAATTTACTGCTCCATCGCCTCCGTCTCCGGGCCAGAAATACTATACAGCCAGCTGGACGGGAGCCTCACACCCGGGATGAGGTCGATAGCAAAATCATAAGAACGGTGAGGCAGCAGCGACAACACTCTTCATTTGCTAAAGACCTCAGCTAATTCGTGATATGCCCGGGGAACGAGGCTGAAGTCCGGTGGCTTGGCTGGGGAGAGAGAAATAGACAGAGACGGGGAACACTCCACTGAATGCATACAGTGGGAAAAGAAAACGGGCTCCAGACAGAGATGGTGTTTTTGTCCCAATTGATCATGAGGTTATGCCTGTGGAGCCACGGGTAACCAAGAACCACCAGGGAAGATGATATAGGGAGAACCAGGAACGACAGTTCCTCCCGGTGGTTCCCTGAAATGGATATAGGCACTGCGCTGCGAGCAACCACTGCAACCTCGCGGCCAGATATAGTTGTGATCCTCTGACCATGGGGCAATTTACATGTGGGAATGAACACCTGCTTGATGAACTCAGCAGACACGAAATTACCCTCTGACCCTGAGTCAACCAGCACCTCAGTCCTCCTCTCGACCCCTGGCAATTGCACGAGGGCCGAAATTGAAAAATTACAGGGGGGAGAAGATTTGGTCCCACCCGCCAGACCCCGCATGGTTACTGACGGGCTGCGTCTTTTAGCCACTGGCGGCATTTTTCCAGACTGTGGTTCGTTAAACCACAGTACGTGCACGCACCAGCCCTTCACCTTTGCTGGCGCTCATCTTCGGTCAAGTGCCGCGAGAGCTCCATCGGCTCAGACAAAGAGCTGGCGCCGCCAGTGCTGGTAACCACGGCGGACACATGCTCAACGCATGGCCAAGCGGAGGACTCGCGCTCCTTCACGCACTCAGGGAATTGGTTATCCAATCCAACTGCCTGATCTATGAGATGGTCAAGAGTCTCCGGGACAGGGTGAACTGCCAGATCGTCACGGAGTTGGTCGTTCAACCCATGGAGGAACGCACTGTGTAATGCAATATTGTTACACCCCGAATCAGACGCAACAACCCGTAACTCCACCAAGTACTCGGACAAAGACTGGGTGCCCTGGCGGAGCATCATCAGGCGGCTCTTTACGTTACCCTGACTCTCGGTCCAGCTAAACGTCCTGGAGAAAGCGGCCACAAATTGCTCAAATGTATATCGACGCCCCTCGGGGTTGTCTAATGTGGACCGTGCCCAATTGAGGGCTCGATTCCTGAGCAACAGAGTAAAGAACTGGATCTTTGCCATGTCGACCGAGTACTCCTCCCCGACCTGCTCCAGGTATATTTGAACTTGAAATAGAAAACCCTTACATTTTCCCACCTCCCCCACGTACAGGGAAGGTGTGGGAACAGAGGTAATACGGCGCACCATAGTGCACGGAGCAGGCTGGGGGGGAATGGCCGGAGGAGGCGCTGTAGCCCAAAGTTTCATCATATTCGATACCTGTTGCGTCAACACAGCAAGTTGGTGCTCGGTCGCCGCTAGGCGATCCATAGCTGACAGCTCCTGTGGTGAGGCACCGGCTGTGTTATCTCCCTGGCTGGCTCGTTCTGTCATGACTGATAAAGCTTGACAGCACACGTGCATGATGCCAAAGCTCAGGAGGAACCACACAGCGGGGCATGTTTGAACGTTTTATTAAATATCAAAAACCAAAGCGCACAGCTGCAGAAACAGTCACTCGCCAGAGGAATCGCCCTGTGGGGAGAAGACGAGAGCTGTGAGCAGAGGAATGGAGTAAGAGGAAATGGGCGAGCCAAATTGCCACTTACTTGGGAAATCCAGGGATTACTGGCAGGACCCAGCGAGGAATGGATGAACCAGTAGGGTAAGGGGGGAAGATGCCTGATTGGGTGGAGTAGGAGCTGAGGACGTTGAGATGTGGTAGGAGAGTGCGCGCGGTCCAAGAGACACACCTACACAGTGGCAGCAACCTGAGGAACTAACTACTAACTAACCTGCACTTATATAGCGCTTTTCTAGTCACAAAGACCACTCAAAGTGCTTTCACTAGTACTAACCCTCTATTCTAAGGGCTTATAGGAAACAGATATCTAGGGACAATTTAGAACAACCAATTAACCTAACATGCATGTCTTTGGATTGTGGGAGGAAACCGGAGCCCCCGGAGTAAACCCACGCAGCACAGGGAGAACATGCAAACTCCATACAGAAAGGTTCCAACCCCTGCCAGCCTGGGGATTCGAACCAGGAACCTTCTAGCTGTAAGGCAACAGTGCTAACCACTGCACCACCGTGCTTCCCAGGAAGGAAGAGAAATGAGGTGAGACAATGTGCTCAAACTTATAGCTTATATTTGCTTGCCTGTTTGCGGGCAGTATACCCAGACGAGCCAGCATTGACTGCGCAGAGAGAGCCTCCTTAAGTACGCTGGCTGATGAGCGGGTGCAGGTGTGTCTTCTGCCTCAGATGCCGTGATGAGTTGGTGAATGTGAGGCAGGACGGGAGGGGCGCGCTCTCACTGCTTATGACACATATCCCTCCAGCTCCCTCCCTCATTCCTCCCATCAGGTCCAGCATAAATAAGACAATTTCAATAATGTATTAAATTTAATATATAGTAATAGGTGGTGGGCCAAGTGCATTTTTCGTGTCATTGATCGATCCACATTGGAGGAGTATGCCATTTTTTAAATATAGTCTTCTCTATTTTTGCTAAATGTGAGAAATTTTATTTGCAGACTCAGTCTGCCGGCATTTTTTTAAATAAACTTACAGTTTTATCAACAGTCCTCTCCGGCATCTCTCAGAACAGCTGTAGCTGACGAACCAATCAGGTTGCGGTAGGTGACTGCATACACCAATCACGTTCAATTTAATCAGGACCCCCCCTCCTCCACAGTAAAAAAAAAAAAAAATCAAAATGCAGCGGGTCTGACGTGAATATTAATTTTCAAGAATTGAACTAACTTACAAAAAAAAATATATTGATTGTTGAAAAACAATCAGACAAGCACAAAATTATAGAGCATAATACATTTATAAACCTTGATTCATTACCTCACAGATTATCACACACATTTTCAGGTTTATTCTGTGAACAAAATATAAAATACCATTAAGAACAATGTCTCACAACACTGTTAGGAAATTTGATATCTATTCATAATATACAATTACACCAGCTTCACTTCTTATATTTAGATCTGATCAGAATGTTAAAATAAACTAGTTTGTCCCACCCTTATGTCTGCTGCTCAGTTTCTTGCTTTGGTATGGGCCTATCTTTATTTATAACATGTCAATTATGTCAAGTCAGACACATGCTTTCATTAGCTAGCATCTCATATCAGGGACAGGTATGGAGTGCTGTGTGCATGTTACAAGCTGTTTAGAAAATATAATTCAATTTTCAGATAGGAGTTGAAAAAAAATTGTGCAGTGTTTAACAGAGTGGGTAAATCTTGATACAAAGGAAAGAAAAATAGCTGAAAAAGCAATAGAAAAATATAATTTGCATAATACCCACCCTTCAGACGTGTCAGTTAACATAAGCTATCATAAACAATCAGAATCAGAATCAGAATCAGAATCAGAATCAGAATCAGAATCAGGTTTATTGCCATTGTTCATGTAGTACACAAACTAGGAATTTGTCTCGGTACAATGCTGCAACATTAAACATGATAAGATAAGAGAAATAAACTATACATGTAATAAAGTGTAGGATAAGATTAAGTGATACTGGTCAACAGTTAAAATATATATTAGCCAGCAGCAGATACTGTGGAGAACTATATAGTGCAGTCGGTAATGTAGGAAGAAAACAGTGATGATTGACATGAGTCTGGTTGAGCTGCTGTACATGGTGCACGAGAGTCACTTAGTGTTCAGCAGTCTAATGGCAGAGGGGAAGAAGCTGTTCATGTGACGGGAGGTTTTAGTCTGGATGGACCGAAGTCTTCTACCAGAGGGGAGGGGGGCAAACAGTACGTGACCAGGGTGTGAGGGATCGGCTATGATCCGGCCAGCACGCCTCCGGGTCCTGGAGATGTACAGATCCTGGAGAGATGGGAGCTTGCAGCCGATCACCTTCTCAGCAGTGCGCACGACGCGCTGCAGCCTTAGTCTGTCCCTGGCAGTGGCTCCTGCGTACCACACAGTTATGGAGGTGGTGAGGATGGGCTCGATGATGGCTGTGTAGAACTGCACTAACATCTTGGTGGGTAGCTTGAGCTTCCTCAGCTGCCGCAGGAAGAACATCCTCTGCTGGGCTTTTTTGATGAGTGAGCTGATGGTCAGCTCCCATTTGAGGTCCCTGGTGATGGTAGTGCCTAGGAAGCGGAAGGAATCAGCAGTGGTGATGGGAGAGCCTGAGAGGGTGAGGGGGGGCAGAGGAGTAGTGACTTTCCTGAAGTCTACAATCATCTCCACTGTCTTCAGAGCGTTCAGCTGCAGGTTGTTATTGCTGCACCAGGACGCCAGCTGGGCCACCTCTCTCCTGTAGGCGGACTCGTCGCCGTTGGAGATGAGCCCGATGAGGGTGGTGTCGTCCGCAAACTTGATCAACTTGACAGACTGGTGGCTGGAGGTGCAGGAGTTGGTGTAAAGGGAGAAGAGTAGGGGGGAAAGTACACAGCCCTGGGGTGATCCGGTGCTGATGCTAGTATAGTCTGAGACAGTCTTTCCCAGCTGCACATGCTGCCTCCGGTCCGTCAGGAAGTCGATGATCCACCTGCAGAGGGAGTCAGGCACGTTGAGCAGGGACAGCTTGTCCCGGAGCAGAGCGGGGCGGATGGTGTTGAATGCGGAGCTGAAGTCCACAAACAGGATCCTGGCGTAGGTTCCCGGGGAGTCCAGGTGCTGCAGGATGGAGTGGAGGGCCAGGTTGACTGCATCATCTACAGACCTGTTGGCTCGGTAGGCAAACTGCAGCGGGTCCAGGAGAGGGGTGGTGATGGACTTGAGGTGGGACAGGACCAGGCGCTCAAAGGACTTCATGACTACAGAGGTGAGCGCTACAGGTCTGTAGTCATTAAGTCCAGTGATCCGTGGCTTCTTGGGGACAGGGATGATGGTGGAGGATTTGAGGCAGGATGGCACGTGGCATAACTTAAGGGAGGTGTTAAAAATGTCTGTGAATACAGGAGCCAGCTGTTTCGCACAGAGTCTCAGGGTGGAGGGAGACACGCCGTCTGGGCCGGGGGCCTTGCGCGGGTTCAGTCTGGAGAACTGTTTGAGCACATCCTGCTCACTGATGATAAGGGGAGGGGGGGAGGAGGGGGGGGGGGTGCCTTAAATGAAGTAGGGAATGTGGAGGCTGTGGAGCTGGAGGGAGGGGGGGAGTTGGACACAGATGACGAGGTGTCAAAACGGGCATAGTGTTGGGACAGTCTCTGACAAAGGGCTTTGTCATCCTGACCTTTAGGAGCCTGAGGCCGATAGTTGGTGATCTGCCTCAGTCCTCTCCACACGGAAGCCGAATCATTAGCAGTGAACTGCTGCTGGAGTCTCTCTGAGTACACAGATTTAGCCCTCTTCAGCTCTCTGTTAAACCGGTATTTAACCTCCCTGTAGCGGTCCCTGTCTCCACTTTTCAGCGCTGCTTCCTTCTCCTTCCTGATCTGTCTGAGCTTAGCTGTGAACCAGGGTTTGTCATTAGAGTAACTCACCCTGGTGCGTGATGGAAGAATGTTCTCTTCACAAAAGTGGATATATGAGTTCACAGTGTCCGTGTACTCATCCAGATCATGCGTGGCTCCTTTAAGCATGCCCCAGTCAGATATTTCCATGCACGTTTCCAGCTTCTCCTCAGCTTCACTGGTCCGTATCTTCGTAGTGCTCACAACAGGTTTAGTGAGCTTCAATCTCTGTCTGTATGTGGGAATGAGGTGAACCATCACGTGATCAGATAATCCCAGCGCAGCTCGAGGGACAGCGCGATATGCGTCTTTCACTGTGGTGTAACAGTGATCCAGTGTGTTTAATCCTCTGGTGGGGCATTTAATAAACTGTTTGTAGCGGGGGAGATCGTGGCTCAGATTGCACTGATTAAAGTCGCCAGCCACAATAATCAGCGAGTCTGGAAAACTCCGCTCTGTGTGTTGAATGTGATCCGCGAGCACGCGCTGAGCTTCGCGCGTGTCCGCGTCGGGAGGGGCGTACACAGCGATCAGTATAAAAGAAGCAAACTCCCGCGGGGAATAGAAGGGCTTGCAATTGATAACAAGAAATTCCAAGGCAGGAGAACAGTGTTTGGAAATTACCGTTACATCAGAGCACCAGATGCAGTTGATGTAGAAGCAGACTCCGCCTCCTGTGGTCTTGCCGGAAAGCTCTGTGTCACGATCAGCACGGAAGAGCTGGAAGCCGTCGAGGCGCAGCGCGCTGTCCGGTATATTTTCCCGGAGCCAGGTCTCAGTAAAGCAGAGGACAGCTGAGGAGGCGAGGTCCTTAAAACGCATCAGCAGTCTCAGTTCATCCACCTTGTTAGTGAGAGAGTTGGTATTGGACAGAAATATGCCAGGCAGCGCCGTTCGCGAGCCTCTCCTGCGAAGTCGCACGAGAGCACCCGCTCGTCTTCCTCTCTTCCGCCGTCTCACTTTCCGAGCCAAACAATAAACCAGATCGGCGGCAGGGGCTAGAAAAACTGGAAGGAGGTCCGTGGGGGTGAAAGTCCTGATATTTAAAAGTTCTTCACGGGTATAAGTGCAAGCAGACACACAATTGACAAACAAAAACAAACAAAGAGCGCAGCGAAGCACCATGTCGACCGCTGTGGGCGCCATCTTGGATCGTATATGCTACAATGCTACAATGCTACATGCAGTATGCTAAAACAAGAAATATTGAAAGACCCCAGAAAAGGACACAAAAATGAGCCCACACAAATGATGGTGAGTATTCATTTTTAATCTGATGAACTCCAGCTGAACTGATCATGTACATTAATGAGTATAAACATTAATAGTCAATTTGAAAGGTGACGTGCAAAAAAATTGTCTAAAGTGAGGAGGAGTTTGCGTGACACGGTGACCTCACTCTCTTGTCCAAACTCCTCCAGGATCCAGCAGCAGCAAGACATCATCAAGACAGCTGGAGGAAGCGACAGATGCAGTGGATGACCATGACTTCTTTTGCCTCATCACGCTCTTCGCAGTCCACAACACATTGCAGCAATCGCCATCCAGCTTGCTGAAGCATCTGATAGTACGAAGCTTTCCGCCAAAGGTTGACTTCACATGCTGGCTAGGAAAGGCCAGAAGTGGCATGCTCACAAAAAAGATTTCCGGGACTGATGCTGAGTTGACAAGCAGAACCACCGAGTGTAGTGTCCTAGGCTGTATCCCTGGCCAAGGGAGGCCGAGGGTGTGCCAGCACTTGCCCAAGGTGTACACCCAGGGTAGTGGAGGGAAGGAGGCGCCTTACTTCTCCATTCTAGACCGGCTCTAAGCAAGGTCTAGCCACTGCCCCAATAGTTAATTTAAGACAAGACAGAAAGATCCAGACAGGTCCAGGAGTGTGTCAGGAATGTCTGAGCAGCTGGATTTACCTGTAGAACAGCACAGACAATGTTAATACAGTGTAGTTATCTTCAGAATGAACACTTATGCAGTAAATATAGAGTTGTCCCAAATTAAGCTTCCAACCCAATTTTGTCTCCTTTACAAAATTTTAGATGGAGAACCACATACTTCTGCTACAAATCCCCAATCAAACTGGGTTCTCCGGCTAACAAAAACAGGTCCCAGCCCACCGAAGAAGAGCACCATATCTGCTGCCAAACCAATGCATCATATGCAGAAGAGGAAAGTATACAACTCCAAAATATAATTTAAAGAGGCTAAGAGAGAAACTTAAGCAATGAAAATACTACTGTTCAATAAATATACTATATATATATATATATATATATACAAAATACTACTCCCAGAACAGTATGAGGCCACTGAAAAATTAACTTGTGCTCTGTATGACCTCAAAGGCTCCAAGGATGTGAATTACACAAGATGCCAACTCTTTAAGAGTGGCAAGTGCACAGACAGAAGTCTGCCACAAAACACAGATGGCAGGCAGCCATCTACAGAAGATGTATGCAGAGTCAGCCAGACATACCAGTGGCCCATGGTTGGAAGATTGAGCGAGATTCCTGAGAGATCTACGGGATGACTCTTCCCCCTGCCCCTCTCAGCATTCTGGAGCTTGTATATTGCTCCTGTAAAAAAACACAACACTGTGAAAGGGAGATGGATGTGCAGACAGAACAAGCTTCCATGCACAGATGTGTGTTCTTGCTTGGACTGTGAGAACATTTCTGACTAGGCCACAAAGACATTGACAACCTTTGATTTTACTATTTCTGACTATTTGGCTCCTAAAGAAAAATATTACTACAGTAGATGCCTCTCAGATGATGCTGTTACCGAATTTATGCAGATTGTTTCCTCTATGCCATGTGTCAACATAACGGAAATACGCTATAGACAGCTTGCTCCTTCTGTAATTGATAGCATGGTAGATAGTGTTACAGCGTCTCTGCATCAGACTCTAGACTTGGTGGCCCCATTAAAAAAGAAAAAGTCTAATCAGAGATTTCTAACTCCTTGGTTCAACACAGAAACTCGTAGCTTAAAACAGAAGACTCGTCAATTAGAAAGAAAATGGTGATCCACTAATTTAGATGAAATCTATTTAGCTTGGAGAAATCATCTTTTAATTTATAAAAAATCTCTTAGAAACGCTAGAACAAGTTATTATTCTGCGTTAATAGAAGAGAACAAGAATAATCCCAGGTTTCTTTTCAGTACTGTAGCCAGGTTGACAAAGAGTCAGGACTCTGTCAATCCTAGCATTCCCTTAGAGCTTACTAGTCAGGACTTTATGAACTTTTTCAATAATAAAATTTCATCCATCAGAGATAAAATCAATCAGATTCTTCCCACAGTTAACTTAAATAGAGTAACTACTACAACTCCTTTAATTGATGTCTGTCTTGATGAGTTTACTCCAATCGACCTTTGTGAGTTAGACAAAATAGTTTCCTCATCCAGACCTTCAACTTGTCTTTTAGACCCTATTCCTACCAGGTTATTTAAAGAAGTCTTCCCACTTATTGGTAGCTTTATTCTTCATATAATCAATTCTTCATTAACTTTAGGCCATGTACCGCAGGCTTTTAAAACGGCTGTAATTAAACCCTTACTCAAAAAGCCAACGCTAGATCCAGGAGCTTTAGCTAACTATAGACCAATCTCTAATCTCCCTTTCATTTCAAAAATCTTAGAAAGAGTTGTTGCTACGCAATTATTTGACCACCTGCAGGGAAATGGTTTACTTGAAGAGTTTCAATCTGGGTTTAGAATCCATCATAGTACTGAAACAGCCTTAGCGAAGGTCACTAATGGCCTCCTCATCACATCTGATAATGGACTGGTTTCTGTACTTGTCCTTTTAGACCTTAGTGCAGCTTTTGATACTATCGATCATAATATTCTACTTGATAGATTAGAACACTATGTTGGACTTAATGGAACTTCGTTGCAGGGGTTTAGATCTTATTTACCTGTCAATGAAGCCAGATAATAGTAATCAAATAGCCAAGTTAGAAGCCTGTCTTAAGGAAATCAAAGCTTGGATGACTTGTATTTTCCTGCTATTAAATTCAGATAAGACTGAAGTCATTCTTGTTGGTCCAAAAAACCTTAGAAATACCTTTCCAAATCAAACTTTCAGTTTGGATGCGGTTACTCTTTCTCTTAATAGCTCTGTGAGGAACCTTGGAGTTATTTTTGGTCAAGATATGTCCTTCAATTCACATATTAAATTTGTTTCTAAGACTGCCTTCTGACATAATGTCTGGCCCAGGAAACACGCACGCAGGCTCAGGATAGATTTAACAGCTTTATTCAACAAGCAGGTGTGTCTGAATGGATGTATGCGGTATGTGTACGTGTTGGGGGTGAACGCCGATGTGCAGGAAGCAGAGCAGCGTGCCGTACAGCCGGACAACCCTATGGAGAGAGAGCAGAGGACGAGGGGTAAAGGGCACCACACCTGGACAGGGATAATGAGTTGTGTGTTGCTTACTTGTGGGTACAGGTGGCTGGCGTTGGCAAGGGAGAAGCCCGGAAGACAGCGTCCTGCAGAGCCTGCGCTGATGGTGGGGATTGGTTGGCGATGATGGGGAAATCCGCCGCCGAGGAATCCACCTGTGCACAGGGGTGAAGACTTGGAGAAAGGTAAGGTATGCTTACGTGGGGTTGAAGTCTTGCTGGTGATCAGAGGTTGATACACGAGCTACAAAGTGCCGATGCAAACAGACGGCTCCAGACCGCAGCACTGGGCTGAGTGGGCTAAATAGCCCGCTGCTGACGAGGCGCAGGTGTGCGCACAGCTGAGGCCGCTAATGAGCGGCGAGTCGTGACAGTACTCCCCCTCCCTAGCAGCGCCTCCTGGCGCTGGTTTGTCCGGGTGTGCCCGGTGGAACTCCATGATGAGACTCCTGTCCAACACCAAAGAAGAGTGCACCCAGGACCTCCACTCAGGACTGAATCCCTCCCAGTCCACCAAGTACTGCAGCCCGTGACCTCGGCGCCGGGAGTCCATGATGGAGGCGACTCTCCAGGCCGGGTGGCCGTCGATCATCATAGGTGCGAGCGGCACTGCGGGCGGGGGGCAGAGGGGATCGGAGACAAAGGGCTTAATCTTGGACACGTGGAAGGTGGGACAAATGCGGAGGGAGGGGGGAAGAGCCAGACACACAGCCACCGGGTTAACAATTTTAGAAATGGTGAAGGGGCCAATGAAGCGTGGGGCTAACTTCCTCTTTTCAGCCTTAAGGTGGATATCTTGAGAGGCCAACCAGACCTGTTGACCCACCTGGTAGGCAGGGGCCGGTTTCCTGTGGCGATTCGCCGTGGTGCTGTTGCGCGCTGTTGTGCGTAAGAGCGCGTTGCGCGCCTTGGTCCACAGAGCCCGACACCGTCTCAGGTGCGCTTGGATGGAAGGAACCGCCAGCTCCGCCTCCTGCTCCGGGAACAAAGGTGGGTCATAACCCAAGGACGCCTTGAAGGGGGACATCCCTGTGGCGGAAGACCGAGCCGTGTTGTGGGCGTACTCTACTCAAGCCAGGTGCGTGCTCCAGGAAGACGGGTTGGAGGAAGTGACACAGCCTAGGGCAGCTTCCAGCTCCTGGTTGGCCCGTTCGCACTGCCCGTTGGATTGCGGGTGGTGACCGGAGGAGAGGCTAACTGTGGCCCCCAAGGCGTTGCAGAAACACTTACACACCTCTGAGACAAACTGGGGCTCCCGATCCGAAACGACGTCCACTGGTATCCCGTGCAGCCTGACCACATGCTGAACCAGAAGGTCCGCTGTCTCCCGCGCCGTTGGAAGGCCCCGAAGTGGCACGAAGTGGGCGGCCTTGGAGAATCGATCCACGATGGTCAAGACGGCGTCATAGGTGTTAGAGGTCGGGAGACCGGTGACGAAGTCGAAGGCCATGTGGGACCAAGGCCTGCCCGGGATCGGCAGGGGCTGCAGCAGGCCCGCGGGGGGAGAATTTCCTGACTTGCCGGTGGCACATACAGGGCACGCTCAGATGTAGTTGGCGGTGTCCTTCTGCAGACCTGGCCACCAGAAGGAACGCTGGAGGAGATCCACTAGCCGGGATACCCCAGGGTGACAGGCGAGTTTGGAGGTGTGAACCCAATGGATGACCTCCCCCCGGACAGAAGATGGAACGAACAGCCTTCCCTCCGGTCCGCCGCCAGGGTCCGGTTCGGTCTCCTGCGCCCTCCGGATCTTGTCCCTGATGGTCCAGAAAATTGCCCCTACCACACACGAGCTGGGCAGGATGGTATGACCCGGCTCCTCTGACATCTCAGGGGCAAACTGCCTGGATCTGGTAGGCCATTCTTAGAGCCAGGGCGATAGGTAGTGGTGAAGCAGAACCGGGCGAAGAACAAGGACCAGCGCGCCTGGCGGGCATTCAGACGTCTAGCAGATCGAAGATACTCCAAGTTCTTATGGTCCGTCAGCACCACGAATGGTAATGCAGCCCCCTCCAGCCAGTGGCGCCACTCCTGCAGGGCGAGCTTGATGGCGAGAAGCTCCCTGTCCCCGACGTCGTAATTCCGCTCGGCCGGAGACAAACGCCGTGAGAAGAAGGCGCAGGGTCGCTTGAACCCATCGGTGGGTGATCGCTGGGATAGCACCGCCCCCACTCCCATATCAGACGCGTCAACTTCCACCAGGCAGTGCAGTGCGGGGTCGACCTGGGTCAGGACTCCGGAGGAGGAGAACTCCGTCTTCAACGCCTGAAACGCCGCAGCGACCTCTTCGGTCCAGCGGAAGGTGTTCTTGGGGGAAGTGAGACGGGTCAGCGGGGCAACGATGGCACCGAAGTTAGGCACAAAACGGCGGTAGAAATTGGCGATCCCAATAAATTGCTGGACCTGCTTCCTGGAGGTAGGCGTGGGCCATTCAACCACCGCTTTAACCTTCGCAGGGTCAGGTAGGACCTGGTTGTGTGAGATTACAAACCCTAAGAAGGAGGTAGTCTTGGCGTAAAACTCACACTTCTCAGCTTTGACGTACAGCCTGTTCCCCAGCAGCCGCTGCAAGACCCGCCTCACATGCACCTGGTGTTCCTCCCGTGACCTGGAGAAGATGAGGATGTCATCCAGGTATACGAACATGAAGAGGCCGAGGAAATCACGCAGGACGTCATTGATCAGGCGTTGAAATACAGCAGGGGCATTGGTCAGTCCAAAGGGCATCACCAGGTACTCGAAGTGCCCACTAGGCGTTCTAAAGGCTGTCTTCCACTCATCCCCCTCCCTGATCCGGACGAGATGGTATGCACTGCGAAGATCCAATTTGGTGAACCGGGTCGCCCCCTGCAGGGAGTGGAAGGCAGTGTCCATCAGTGGCAGGGTGTAACGGTCCTTCTCCGTGATGTCATTCAAGGCCCGGAAGTTGATACTTGGGCGGAGTGACCCATCCTTCTTTGACACGAAGAAGAACTCTGCGCCGAGCGGAGACAAGGAGGGACGGATGATTCCTGCGTTGAGTGACTCTTTGATATAACTATCCATCGCTTCCCGCTCCGGCGCTGACAAGCTGTAGAGGCGTCCGGAAGGCAGGGGTGCCCCCGGGCGGAGATTGATGTCGCAGTCGTAGGGCCAGTGAGGAGGAAGAGACATCGCCCTGGACTTGTTGAATACAAGGCCCAGGTTATGGAACTCCGAGGGCACCAGAGTGAGATCCGGAGGCGCGGCGTCCTTAGCCGGGGGAGGAGAAGACGGGGCGCAGGCTGCGGATTGTAAACAGGTGCTCATGCAGAAGGAACTCCAGGCGGCGACTCTTCCCGTCTGCCAATCCAGCACGGGGTTGTGCAGACGCAACCAGGAGTACCCAAGGATGACAGGCGTCACAGAGGAGGACAGGACGTACAGGGTGAGATCCTCTCGGTGGTTACCAGAGATTATGACAGGGACTGGTTGCGTGCGATGAGTCACTTGTCCGAGGGGTGCACGGGAAAGGGTGATCAGGCTGAGAGGAGAGGCCAGAGGGTGGCAGGGGCTGCCCAATTGGGTTGCCAGGCTCTTTGAAATGAAGCTTTGCTCTGCTCCTGAGTCCACCAGTGCATGTGTGAGATGCCCCGTGGCATTGTGACAAAATCGGATGGGCAAGGATAAACTTGTGAGGGATATGACCAGTTAGAGCCCGCGAGGCCCCCTACAGTGACTCGCGGACCTCCCCATTTGGCTTCTCTGGGCAATGCTCCACGGTGTGTTGATCTCCTCCGCAATACATGCAGAGGCCCAACTTCCGGCGGCGCTGTTTCTCCGCTAGGGGGAGCTTTGACCGACAAACCACCATCGCCTCCGATTCCTCGGAAGACTCCGGTGGAGGTAACGCCAGGGGGCGGTCTTGAGGCATGCGGACAGGGCCTCCACACAAGCGGCTGCTAGACTTCCGCTCAGTGGACCATTCACACAGCCTGTTATCTAAACTAATGGTTGTGGAGATCAGCTCCGCAAGCGTCTCCGGAAGATCACGACCGGCCAGTTCATCCCTCAGACCTGAGCTGAGGCTGCGGAGGAAGATGCCACAGAGGGCCGCCTCGTCCCAGCCTACCTCCTCGGCTGCGACCCGGAAGTCGATTGCATAATCCGCCGCTGACAGGCTTCCCTGTTGGAGGCCAAGGAGCCGATCAGTGAGGACACTATCATGCCGGAAGTGGTCAAACACCTCGAGGAAGCTCTGCACGAACTGGCTGTAGGAGAGGTTTGCGTAACTGGGCTTCGCCATAACAGTGTAAGCCCAAGTTAGCACTCGCCCCTCCAGAAGGTTTCCAATGTAGCCAATTCGGCTGTGGTCCGAGGGAAAATCCCCGGGAACGCGCAGAAACACCGACTCACACTGCATAATGAACCCCCGCGCTCCACCGAGCTTCCCGCTAAAGCGGGCGGGGGTTGGGATTGGTGTGAGTCGAGTGGGCGTCCCCGTGGCAGACTGACCGGGCACCGGAGCGGCAGGAGCCAACCACCCCTGGCGAGCCGAGGGGAATGCCTGCTGGGGGTCCAAGCGGTCTAACCGGTGAGTTATGTTAACCAACTGGTTCCAAATCACCTGCTGTTGATGGGCTGTTAAATCCACCCGAGCCTCGAGGGCGGAAAGACGGCGTGCAAGCCCGCTGTCTGCTGAGCCGCTCTGCTGGAGCCGTACTGACATAATGTCTGGCCCAGGAAACACGCACGCAGGCTCAGGATAGATTTAACAGCTTTATTCAACAAGCAGGTGTGTCTGAATGGATGTATGCAGTATGTGTATGTGTTGGGGGTGAACGCCGATGCGCAGGAAGCAGAGCAGCACGCCATACAGCCGGACAACCCTATGGAGAGAGAGCAGAGGACGAGGGGTAAAGGGCACCACACCTGGACAGGGATAATGAGTTGTGTGTTGCTTACTTGTGGGTACAGGTGGCTGGCATTGGCAAGGGAGAAGCCCGGAAGACAGCGTCCTGCAGAGCCTGTGCTGATGGTGGGGATTGGTTGGCGATGATGGGGAAATCCGCCGCCGAGGAATCCACCTGTGCACAGGGGTGAAGACTTGGAGAAAGGTAAGGTTTGCTTACGTGGGGTTGAAGTCTTGCTAGTGATCAGAGGTTGATACACGAGCTACAAAGTGCCGATGCAAACAGACGGCTCCAGACCGCAGCACTGGGCTGAGTGGGCTAAATAGCCCACTGCTGATGAGGCGCAGGGGTGCGCGCAGCTGAGGCCGCTGATGAGCGGCGAGTCGTGACACCTTCTATCATTTGCGTAATATTGCCAAGATTAGGAGCATCTTGTCTCAGAGTGATGCTGAGAAACTGATCCATGCTTTTGTTAGCTCGAGATTAGATTATTGTAATTCTTTATTATCAGGCTGTCCTAATACATCTTTAAAAAGTCTTCAGCTGATCCAAAATGCTGAAGCAAGAGTTTTAACAGGTACTAGAAAGAGAGATCATATCTCTCCGGTCCTGGCCTCCCTTCATTGGCTTCCCATAGAGTTTAGAATTAAGTTTAAAATCCTTCTTCTTACTTACAAAGCTCTAAACAATCAGGCTCATTTTTATTTAAAAGATCTGATACTACCGTATTATCCTAACAGAGCACTACGCTCCCAAAATGCAGGATTACTTGTAATACCTAGAATCTCCAAAAGTACAATGGGAGAGAGAACCTTCAGTTATCAAGCTCCTCTCCTGTGGAACCAGCTGCCAATCTGGATTCTGGAGTCAGACTCAATCTCTGTTTTTAAGAATAGGTTTAAAACCTTCCTTTTTGATATAGCCTACAATTAGGGAGGGATCATGTGTTTCTGAACCCTCCCTTAGTTATGCTGCTAATTGTTACGTATGGCTCTGGCGAGCCATAAATAAGAGCCAAGGGCTGACCGGTGAGTTTGCGTTGTTTATTAATAATAAGGGAAAAAAGGAACAAAGGAAAAGAGCCTCGTGGGGCAAAACACAAACAATACAAGAAGTACACTTACAAATGATGATGAGGGACGAGAGGAGGGCTGGAGCCGGATGTAGGGACTCCAGCCTTATCCACACCGAGAGACGAGCGTGGATAATATGAGAGGTCACAGCCGTGAGCAATCAGGACCGCTCCCTTTTATGGTGGTTGACAGCACCTCAGCTGATGAGAGGTAATTGGCCTCCAGCAGTCCCGTGGAGCTTGACAGCTGGAAGCCCGCTGAGACGCTGTCATAATAAAAGCCGGGCTGAGGAGGTGTATGGCCTGAGTGCGGATGACATCGGCGCACAGACCATCATGACACTAATAGGTTTAGTCAGCCGGGGGACCTCCAATAATGCACTGGGCTTCACTCCTTTCTTCACTCTCAGTGAAATTTTTTTTTTTGCTGGTCATTAACATCTGTTTGTTCTCTCCCATAGATTGAGTCCTCATTGTGCTGTTTGCTCTCTACATGTCTTTTCTTTTCATCTTCTCTGTCCCTTCACCCCCCAGCCAGTCGCAGCAGATGACTGCCCCTCCCTGAGCCTGGTACTGCTGGAGGTTTCTCCCTGTTAAAAGGGAATTTTTCCTCTCCACCGTCACCAAGTGCTTGCTCACAGGGGATTGCCTGATTGCTGGAGTCTTTCTGCAACTGTGGGGGTTCCCCCTACAGTTGAAAATGCTATGAGATGACTGCTGTTGTGAAATGGCGCTATATAAATAAATAAAGTTGAATAGAAACACACACTGTATATTCTGCATGTACTTTTGGGTGTGGTATGTTGCAGTGAGCTTTTTGTTGCACTTCACTTGTTCTTTGTTTGTTGGTGATTTTGTGGTGATTATAACACCAATAAAAATGTTTAAGCTAATTTAGGAAAATGAGCTACTCCTGTTTGAAATGTTGAACATTTAATCTTTAACCTCTTAAAATTCCAGTGTTACACCCGTGGAACATTTCACATTGGCTGGAAACTGGCTGGAATGCTTTGAAGCCTTTTAGTGCTATGATTATAATAGTTAACCTGGTGCTTTTTATCTTTTTTTAATGTCATAAAATGTCCTTTGTGTAAAATGTTTTGCCCTGTTTTTAATCAGAAGTGTACATTTCAAGCTCTGGCAAGTATGTGTCAATATTATATGTTTTAAATGCTTAAAACTGTGTGTAATAATAAAAAAACATATCTGGTTTTCTCTTTATAAATATTTGAAATGTACATGAACAAAAGTTTTGTGATAGCAAATATTAAACTGAACCCTTATACATATTCTCAAATATTTGTGTTTGCCCAGAACAGCGTCCAGTTTATGGGCTGTTTTATGTGTCCATGTCGAGGCATTTTCTTAGCTCTGTGGTAGTCCACAAATCAGTTCCTCTCCAGCTGTTCTTGTTCCACTGCTGGTCCTGGTGGATGGCTCTTCATCTGAACAATCTCTAAAAAAATAAATATAAAATTGTCATAAACCCTCCGTGAGCCCTATCTTTGCGCACGGAGGAGAGAAGGAGAAATGAGGATTTAACTGCAAGAATTACCACACACACATTTATTGACGTGAAGGGAACCATACAAAATGGCAGAGCAGCTCGGGCAAATACAGAGTTCTCTCAAAATGCTAGGCTGTGCAGGGAAAGAGGGAAGCAGTTGTGCCACACTCGGAAACGTTACCAGCGTGGCGGCACAACTGAACAGAGAAACGCTAGAGTTACTCACAGCCAAGGCAAACCGGGTCCTCCAGTAGATCGGCGAGCATACACCTTCAGTGACGTGACGGTTAGACGGCGGAGCACAGCCATCTAATGCGTACAATGATCCAGCAGCGTTTGTCCAGCAAAGAGCTGCTTATGAACAAATGCCGCTGGCGTGTCAAATTCAGAACACCTGGGCGAGGCGTGGAAAGGATGATTAGTGGGGCTGGGAACAGCTAGTGGAATCAGAGGGAGAGCGAGGGGGCGTGGCTGGACCGACAGACTGTCAGCAGCATGAGAGAGAGTAGGTCATAACTGCAGACTAACAGCTGCCGGTCAGGCAGTGGCAAAGGAAATAGAAGTTATTATACTACTACACAAAATGCACATAACCAGTAAACCAAAACCCCCAAAGAGATCGAGACCAAGCTGGGGAAAGCCAAGCCGGCTCGGCTCATGACAAAAACATAAGATTAGATAAGATTTATCCTAAAGAAACTTGTCTTTCAAGAACAAATGTTCAACAGTATACAAATAAGTGATGTTCGTCCTTCATGCTCGAAGATGAACAATGACATCAATTTGACATTGAGCTGCTGTGGTGAGTCCGGAGGTGGCTGGTGAGGCCAATCTGGGCAATGAATCCTCTCCTACAAGTAGGACAGAAGTGGGAAGGGGTTGTGATGTTGGTGCTAGTTGCTCTGCCCTTCCACATCTGACGTTTCTGCTCTGCATGCTGTACACGCTGCTCCTCTGCTCTTTGGGCTCCTGTTGTGATAGCACTGTGCCAGGAGGGGCGATCAGCAGCAAGCGTCTCCCAGGACTCTGTGTTAATAGAGAAGTCTTTAAGGTTAATCTTCAGGTTGTCCTTGAAGCGCTTCTTTTGTCCTCCGACTCTGCGTTTCCCTGGTCGAGTTCGCCATAGAAGAGCTGTTTTGGGATGCGGTCGTCTGACATACGGGAGACGTGGCCTGCCCATCTCAGCTGAGCCTTGCGCATGGTGGTAATGGCGCTGGGGATGTCTGCCTGCTTCAGCACCTCCGTGTCTGGAACTTTGTCTTGCCAGCGGATGTGGAGGAGGTTGCGAAGACACCTGAGATGGAAGTGGTTGATCTGTCGCTCGTGCCTTCTGTATGCAGTCCACGTTTCGCAGCCATAGAGTAGTGTGGTTAGGACAACTGCATGGTAGACCTTCAGCTTTGTTGTGAAGCTGATCCCTCTCCTCTCCCAGACATTTTTTCTGAGTCTCCCAAATGCGCTGCTTGCTTTGGAGACCCTGTTGTTGATCTCAGCGTCGATGGTGGCATTACGGGAGAGGGTGCTTCCCAGGTAGGTGAAGGTCTCTACCGCCTGGAGGGTCTGTCCATTTACCTGTATCTGTGGCTTGTGGTACTGGTTTCCCGGGGCTGGCTGCAACATCACCTCGGTTTTCTTGGTGCTGATGGTAAGGCCAAAGTTGTCACAGGCTGAGGAAAATCTGTCCATCTGCGACTGCATTTCCTGCTCGGCACCAGCATTGAGTACACAGTCATCGGCGAAGAGGAAATCTCTGATGACAGTCTCCTTCAGCTTCATGATGGCTTGCAGACGCCTAAGGTTGAAAAGTCTTCCGTCACACCTGTACCTGATATCGATGCCAAGCTCACAGTCTCTGAAAGCATCTGAGAGCATTGCCGAGAACATCATGCTGAACAGTGTAGGGGCCAGAACAACCCTGCTTGACTCCATTGGTCACTGGAAAGGCTTTGGATGGTTCACCATCATCCAGGACTCTGGCTGTCATTCCATCATGGAATTGGCGGACAATTGCACTGAACTTGCGGGGGCAGCCAAATTTTTTCATGATTATCCAGAGTCCCTAACGACTGACTGTGTCGAAGGCCTTGGTCAGATCGACAAAGGTTGTGTAGAGGTCGTGGTACTGTTCCATGCATTTCTCTTGGAGTTGGCGGGCGGCAAAGATCACGTCGGTGGTCCCTCAACCTGCATGGAAGCCGCATTGACTTTCAGGGAGGAGACCCTGCTCCAGGTGTTCCAGCAAGTGGTTGAGGAGGACGCGGGCCAGGATCTTGCCTGCTATGGACAGAAGGGATATTCCTTGGTGATTGTCACAGGACTGGCAATTTCTTTTCCGCTTGTAGATGTGGACAATTGTGGCATCTCTGAGCTCTTGTGGTAGCTGTTCCTTGCTCCACATGGACTGGTGCAGGCTGGTGAGCTGTCTAAGGGTGACTGGGCCGCCTGTCTTGTAGACTTCTGCAGAGATGGCATCAGAGCGTGGGGCTTTCCCAGTGGAGAGCTGTTTGATGGCTCTCCTGACCTCATCTTCCGAAGGTGGGATGTCCAGCTCGTAGTTTATTGGCACCTGGGGAAGGCGAGCAATGGCTTTGTGGTTGATCTGTGCAGGCCGATTGAGCACACTACAAAAGTGTTCCACCCATCTCTCCAGGACCAGCTTCTTTTCTGTCAGCAGGGTAGAACCATCAGCACTGAGAAGAGGGGATGATCCAGAGAACTGAGGTCCATAGACAGCTTTCAGGGTATCATAGAACCTCTTTGTGTCGAGCCTGTCAGCAAAGCATTGAATCTCACCGGCCTTGGCACTGAGCCAGGAGTCCTGCATGTGGCGTAGTTTGGCTTGAATTGCACTATGGATGTTGGTGAAGGCTGCTTTCTTTGCCATGCAGGTAGGGTCATTCTGGTGGGCCCGCAGCAGTCGGTGTTTCTGATCTAACAGCTGCTGAATTTCTGTGTTGTTTTCATCGAACCAGTCCTGGTGATTTCTGGTTACTGGGCCTAGGCCTTCGAGGGTAGCCGAATGAGCGGTGTCCCTGAAAGATGCCCATTGGTCCTCAATGCTTGGCTGGTTGAGCTGGAGATCTGACAGGCGGCTGTACATGTAATCTTGAAACTCTTGTATCTTCTTGGGGTCTTTGAGTTTCATGACGTTCAGCTTCTTTGTCACTTTCTGGCCTTGTGGTCTCAATTTGGGTTGGATGTGGAAGTTCATCTTTGAGATGCACAAGCGATGGTCAGTCCATTAGTCGGCACCACACATGGCTCTGGTCACTCTCACGTCCCGCCTGTCCTTTGCCCTGATGATGACATAGTCAATGAGATGCCAATGCTTAGAGTGAGGATGCATCCAGGATGTCTTGTTCCGTGTAGGTAGGCGAAACATGGTGTTGGTGATGGCTAGGTCATGAGAGGCACACATTCTGAGCAGGAGGTATCCGTTGCTGTTAGATTTTCCAGTGCCGTGTTTTCCCAGTACTCTCTGCCAGGCGTGGTGGTCAGCCCCTACTCGAGCATTGAAGTCACTGAGGGTGATGAGCTTCTCAGATTTTGCTGAGGCAATGAGGGAGTCTAGTTCCTCATAAAACTTATCTTTGGTCTCTTCGGGGTTTGTCATGATCGGAGCATAAGCTCTGATGATGGTTGCATTTGACTTCTTCTCAAGTGGGAGGTGCATTTTCATCAGGCGGTCATTCAGACCCTTGGGAATGCTTGCTAGTTTCCGCACGTGAATGGATTTGATTGCGAAACCAACACCTGCCTCGCGCCTCTCCTCACTGCTGCGCCCACTCCAGAAGAAGGTGTAGCCACCACCGGTTTCTGTCAGCTGGCCTTTGTCTGAAAAACGTGTCTCGCTGAGAGCAGCAATGTCGATGTTGTAGTGAGCTAGTTCTCTGGCCACTAGTGCAGTTCGTCTTTCTGGTCTGTTCACTTTGGCATTGTCGAGCAGAGTCTTTACGTTCCATGATGCTAAGGTGAGCACCTTTGCTTTATTTCTCTTTGTGTTTTGACCGCTATTTGGGGATCCCCGCCAGCCGCAGTGTGCTGACCAGGGTGAGGTGAGACCAGCTATGTTTGGGGCACCTTTTCTAGCCCCGTCCTCTTGCTAAGGAGGCGAGCAGAGTGATCCTGAAAAGGGCTGCTCGGTCGCTCAGGAGGCTGCCGAACTTCACTGCTGTCTTGGTTCAGTGGAGAGCGACCACTTGTCCTGAGCTGCCTGTGTGCAGCTTTGCGACTACAGCTTCAAGTTTATCCTCACCTACTGCTTCGCCGCTCCCCCATCGCCACAGGGCTTAAAGTTGGCTAGGTGGTGATGTCATGACTTGTGCGGAACTTTGATTAAAGTGAGGGAGACTTGCGCAGGATCAGCCTCACTCTCTCGTCCTGAGACACCGGATCCAGTGGCAAGACAGAGTCAAGATGGCTGGGGGCGGATCAGGATGCAGGAACTGCCGGAAGGTGACAATTATGCCAGTCGACCGCCTTAGGGATCCACTCCGGATTTTCTGTCAGGGTTTACTCCCTTAGCCTTTGACTTTTCCCAAGACACCCACAAGGCAGTGGGGCTATTTACCCATAGCTAGGACTGAGACAGGTTGTACTGGGTTACAGTTTACCAGTAGCAGATAGAATCTGACCTGACAAGACAAATATATTTATTACAAATAAGTAATAAATATAACGATGATAAAGCAATTTGAAAAGAAGCAAATAAGAAAAAAAAAATACACTGGGTATTGAAAAAAAAGAAATAATATACATAAATATATATTAAAATTATTTTAACAAAGCTTGGAATAAATATCCAGTGATACAAACTGTATCACTGGTTGAGACTGGGGCACTTCTGCTGAGGTTTCCTCCTCGTCCACGGGGCTGTCTTCTTTCAAGTTGATCTCCTCAACATTTTTTGCTATTTACAAATTATTACTTAAAAAATCTATAAAAACAAGAAATATAGCAAAAAATGACAAACAATATGAAAAAAAAATATGCTGCTCCGAAAACACGACACAACATGTTACAAAACCAATAAAAACTCAAAAACTCTAACAAACAATATTAAAACTACTGTTTACAGTAGTGAACTATTATTTATTGGTGCTGGTCTGATGCTGGTGTATGCTGTTTTTTTTCAGCAGGGCTTCTTTAACATCAGGACAATGTGAAGGACGTGTAATTACTTTATATAGTTGTCATGTGTCTGGGGCCATTTGGCCACCCCGGACCCCAGACACAGACCATTATTGTATTTTGCTTTTGTTTTGGCCGCTGATGGCCTTGAGTTATCCTGTGTTTTGCTTTGCCTCGCCCTCTCCCTCCAGGCATTTCTCATTGGCTGCTCAGGCTGCTGCTGCTGTAGGCAGCCTGCAATCAGTACACCTGTGACTATTAGGCACCTGTGTTCAATCTGCTCCATTAGCTGGCTGTGTATTTCTTTCCTGTCAGCTCAGTCATTCTTCGCCGCAGCGTTAGTCTGCATTTTGCACGCAGCCTGCTATCTGTTTGCTACTCATCATATTTGGACTATTTACACTTTGGCACCTTGGACAGCGTTGTATGCTCCAGAGCTCCCCTGTGCTCCGATGCTCTCTTATAAGTTCCTTCCCCCGGTTTCTAGTTCTTGTTTTCCCCCGTGGCCTGCTTTCCCTGGGGCATGTATAGAACTGGTTTGTTCGTAGTCAATCCTGAGTCTGCTGAACTGTGCTCGCCCGTTGTGTAGATTATTATTTTGGATAGCGCATGTTGGACACTAATTGTATTTCTGTTCTTTTACTCAATAAATGCACTCTGCACCTGCAAGTGGGCTTGCACTCTCCATTTTTGTGCATGCGTAAAAACGCACGCTCATGACATTTAGCGATATGCTACACAAGACGAGGGACGATGAGGAGCAGCACTTGGTTGTAATATTAACTATGGAGATCTGCAACACAAAAAGAAAATACAGGGACACAAATTTAATGTTTTTGTGCTTACCTGGCTGATGAAATTGCAGCCTCATTAGCCCATCTGTCCTTTACGGTTACTTCTGACAATGACGCAGCTCATTGGTCGAACTCAAGTCAAGTGATCATGAAGTGCTGTTTTGATTGGTTAAGCATATAAAGGTCCTTAGTGATCGCCTCAGAGCTGCCTTATCAGGTTCTGTAACTAACATTTAATTTTCATAAAAAACATGCACATACTTAACCTGCCGACAAACAGATTCATGTTTTGAAAAATATGAGTTTGCCTATCTGTGAAACTCAGCTACTCTCTCGATGGGCATTAATCATCTCAAAAGCTAAAGCAGATAGAGCCGCTCAGCCCACCACCTAAAACAGGAGTCTATAAATACTATTTATATAGCATATATCAAATATTAGTAGAGCACGTTTTGGCAAAGAAAATGTGTTTGGCACAATAAGACAAGCAGATATCTGCTCTGCTTGCCAAGCTGCTGGACAGGGATAAAAAAAGAACTTATTAAATTAGCCACCAGCTAATGTCTCTACAGTATATGAACTACTGAAGCTGCCCAATTAAGATACATAAGCAAGTTTACATTAGCAACTGTCCATCAAGACTATCAATTGCTCCAGCTTTCTCTTAGCCAGTTTGGTTTAAATGGGCAGTTTGCATATAGGTGACCATATAAAGTCTAAATTAACTTGGGTCACGGTCTACATCACAAAAAAACAGTGTCAGTGATGATGATTATATATGTATAACCAGAATAATGTGCATCAATTCAACAATTACACATTCAGACCTTGCAAGTGTGGCAAATATTGTGGGTGTACTGTAATTTTCACCCTCACTTCCTTGGCTGTGTCTGAATGAAGCGCTGCATGGAATACATACAAAAATGTGACTTTTGTGACCAGTAAAATTGTTTCTTTAATAGATAAATGCAGCCAGTACTGTTTCATGCATCATATCTGGAAATCGGTTTTCTTTGTCATCTCATGTCCCAATGTCCTCTGGTGAAATGCTGAGGAAAGTGCAAAACAGGACAGCACAAAAATTAAAATAAATTGTCTTTTGAAACGTGTCAACATCCCAAATACCTCACTTTACTATCACCATTCCATAATTTTAACACAAGATCCCCGTGTTTACTGTAAAGGAACGAATGACTTCTGTGTCTGCCTGATGTCAGGGCCTCCTTGATCTCAACACCACAATGTCCTTTTTTTACTGCGGGGACCTCGAGCTGTGCTCTGCACTTGCCTAAACCATCTTCTATGCTTCCATGCATTCCAGAGCCTCAGATGCGAAATCCAGCCTGACACGAGCCTCATCAAACATTTACAGCAATGTAAGTGATCTGCTGCTGTGCTGGGCAGCTGTTTTATTGGACAGATTAAAATTGCATGGTTCATCGTGAAATACAGACATGCTCCCATCTCCTGATGTTTATTGGTCAAAAGCTTCTTCCTCCTGTTTTATACTCTGCTCCTCAGTCAACCTACAGTGGTGTGAAAAAGAGTTTGCCCCCTTCCTGATTTCTCACTTTTTTGTATTTTTGTCACACTTAAATGTTTCAGATCATCAAACAAATTTAAATATTAGAATAAGATAACACAAGTAAACACAAAACACAGTTTTTAAATGAAGGTGTTTATTATCAAAAGAAATAAATCCAAACCTACATGGCCCTGTGTGAAAAAGTGATTGCCCCCTAAACCTAATTACTGGTTGGGCTGCCTTTAGCAGCAAAAACTGCAATCAAGCATTTGCAATAACTGGCAATGAGTCTTTCACAGTGCTGTGGAGGAATTCTGGCCCACTCATCTTTGCAGAATTGTCGTAATTCAGCCATATTGGAGGGTTTTCGCGCATGAACCACCTTTTTAAGGTCATACAACTGCATCTCAATCGGATTCAGGTCAGGACTTTCACTAGGCCACTCCAAAGTCTTCATTTTGTTTTTCTAAATGAGTGAACGGTTAATAAGTTATTTATCAGTCCATGTTTTCAACAGTCACATACAGAACATGAAAAACGATATTTCATCTCATTTGTGCAAAGTCTGTCGGTGTTATGCTGAGAATTTCTCACTTGCCGAGAATTGCATCCAATCCGCTAAAACTATAAAATATAACACTGCTGCCAGGCTTGCAAACATTTGTGCATTTTTAGAAGTAAAAAAAAGAAAATAAAGAAGTAAAAAAAGAAGTTTGTTATTACCTCTTTTAAATTGTCTTTAAATTATGTTTATTCGGCAGACGTTTTAGTGTTTCAAAGAGGGTTAGAAATCACAGTGATCCAACTCCACGTTTTGTAATCTTCAAAGTTGAAATTTTGTATTAATCCATTTTCAGTAAAAAGGCTAATCACTTTTTCAAAGTATTTTCAAAGTATATAGTTGTATTGACATGACTTACAATAAACACCTGCTTGCAACGATGGGGTGAAATTCTCGGCATGTGAGCAATTCTTGGCATAACACCGGCATGTTTTACATACTGTAAACTCAACTGATGCATTTTTATGATAAGATAAGATAAGCCTTTATTAGTCCCACAATGGGGAAATTCCAGGATTGCAACAGCACAGGGATAGCAACACTCAGAGCAATAATTTAGAAGATAAGAAAATAAGAGTAGTGAATATACATATATACACATAAATATATATACACAGTGCGGAGCATTGTAGCTAGATGGAATAAATAGCATAACCATCTACTTAGTTATCCTACATAGTATGAATATGTACCCATACATATTCTCACCCTCCATAGCGACTGATATTGTCCTAGTTGTATACTGGAGGGGACCATTGTGTAAGTCTGTTGCGTCTTTTGCATTCAATACTATTAGGTCGTCACATTTTTTTGCTATCTCTGCGATCAGCCCTGCTTAGGTTATACAGTCTGACAGCTGTAGGTAGGAGGGACCTGCGAAACCTCTCAGTCACGCATCTAGGATGATGTAGTCTGCTGCTAAATGAACTCCTCAGTGCATTCAGTATGTCCTGCATAGGGTGGGACTCGGACTCCAGCAGAGATGACAGTTTAGCCACCATCCTTCTCTCTCCCATCTCCTCCACTGGGTCAAGGTGCTGCCCCAGGACAGAGCTAGTTTTCTTGATTAGTTTGTTCAGTCTCTTCCTATCGGCTGCTGTAATGCCATTGCCCCAGCAGACCACTCCAAAAGTGATGGCTGATGCCACCACTGTGCCATAGAATGTCTTCAATAGCACCCCTTGTACACCGAAAGACCTGAGCCTCCTCAGTAGGAACAGCCTGTGCTGTCCCTTCTTATAGAGTGCGTCGGTATTGTGTGACCAGTCTAGTTTATTGTTCAGATGAACACCCAGGTACTTGTAGGATGTCACCATCTCAATGTCTGTTCCCTGGATGTTCACTGGTGCTGTGAGGGGTTGTCCTTGCCTGCGGCAGTCCACCACCAGCTCCTTAGTTTTCCTCGCCTTTGATCTGGAAGCAGTTCCGATGGCACCAGTCCACAAAGTCCTGGATAAGTCCTCTGTACTCAGCTTCATCTTCGTTGGAGATGAGAATGAGAGTTTTGTTTATATTTGTTCATTTCTTCAGTCATGAGTCTTTTTGCCTCCACAAAAAGAAACATAAGTAATAATGGATGGGTCTTTATCATGATTACTGTAAAATAATCCACAGTGTCACTATGATTAATCAGATTAAAAAATGTTCTTGTTTTACAGCACTAGTTTTAAGACATATTGAGATTTTGTTTTGCTGTTGCTTGTTAATAAATACATATTTTTGAAGAATAGTTTGATGTAGTGTAGTTATTCATTAAGGTATTTCTTCTAGTTTTAGAACTTATTTTGAGCTTTAAATTCTTGTAAAGCTGCTGTGGTAGGGATCAGACCAGTGTTCATGGTCAGCAAAGACATTTTGTTAGATCATATATGGTGTAATTGACACCAACCACCCAATACAACTTTGGTATTGGTGGTTGATCGTGTAAAAATCTGTAGACAGATAGGATATGGACTATTAAGGAACAATCACATAATTATCTAATATGATTATATAAGACATTTGAGAAAGTTTTAGTGGGCAGTGCGGTGGCAGAGTCATTAGCACTGCGGCAGCACAGCAACTCACCCTTGGCCGGGGGATCCTGGTTCGATCCCAGCCCCCGACCAACAGTGATCTGTGTGGAGTTTGCATGTTCTCCCCGTGTCTGTGCGGGTTTACTCCAGGATTTCTCCGGTTTCCTCCGATATGCCAAAAACATACAAGTTAGGTTAATTGGCATCAAACTGGGGATTCTAAATTGTCCTTAGGTATGACTGTGAGAGTGAATGGTTGTCTGTCTCTCTGTGTTGGCCCTGCGATGGACTGGCGATCTGTCCAGGGTGTACCCTGCCTCTCGCCCAAAGATGTGGGATAGGCTCTAGCCCCCCCCCCCCCCCCCCCGCAACCCGAAAAGGATTAAGTGGTAGAAGATGAATGAATGAATGAGAAAGTTTTAGACAGCACAGCAAAAATTGCATTTTTTATATCTCCCTGAAAAATTAAGCTCTCAAATTTTCCTGTTTGTTGCCCCCACCCCCAACAGTGGAATTGGATTTTCTTCCCTGAGTTATCATGTTATTTTAGTTTAGTTTTTTTTGTTTTTTTTTTATCATGGGTTATTCTGTCTAGTTTTTGGTTATGTTTAGAATATTTCTTGTGACGTTTTTTTCTAGTCTAGTTCTTTGGGTCTTAGGTTTATTTTGAAAACACTTCCTGGTTTGGTTTCTCTTTGTAACTTTATTTCCTGTTTTTGTGTGAAAGGCCATTTCCTGTAATTTGTGGGTTTTTTTTGCTTTTTACCTTTTTGGTTAGATAACCTCCTTGTCTGATTCCTGGCACCCGTGTCCACGTCTGGTTTCCCATTTGCAATGTTTCCCTTTAAGTTCAGCCTTGTTTCTCAGTGCTGTGTGGCTATATAATTCCTCCTAGGGATGTCATGGATCGATTTAGTTCCTTGTGCTTCTGTGCTCCTGGTTCCTTGGCTTTCTAAGGTGTGTTTACAGCTCCCATGCTGTCGCTTACTTTAATCAGTGTTTGAGTTTACTCACGTTTTGGCATTTGCATTTCTACTAATAAAATCCTTGAACTGTTCATTGACTGAATCTTGGGTCCACTTTCCACAGCAGCCGCTGATCATGACATTTCTCACCAACTCCCGGTCACTCAACAACAAGATGGATGAGTTACGACTGTTGATTACTTCAAGCCATTTGGATTACTGTGTGACAGTAATATTGGAGACTTGGCTGGAATCTTTCACTATGTGAATCCATGGCTCAATGGTGATGTGTGTATCCTCCTTAGAATGCGGATGATGCCTTCAAGTCAGGAGACCAGTAGGCTTATAAAGAAGCAGGCAGATCCCTGCAGAGAGTCTTCAAGTGAAAAGTGCAAATATAAACAGCGTATTGAGAAACACTTTGACAAGAATAATACAAACATGTGGCAGGGGATCATGGAACTCACTGGCTACAAGGACAAGCAAACATCAACAGACTCATCAGACAGTTACCTACTTGAAACTCTGAACCAACTGATAAGCCCACACTTGCCTTCCTCTTCTGGAGACGAGCAACGCCGCCATCCAGCTGCAGCACCATCAGGTCAGAACTATCCCGCGTAGAGTCAACGTGAGAAAAGCTGTTGGTCCAGATGGAGTCAGAGGAAGGATACTTAAGGCATGCACAGACAAGCTAGTGTTTGTTTTTTTTTTGTTTTGTTTTTAACAACCATATTCAATATCTTGCTACTGCAGTCTGTTGTTCCCATGCGCCTTAAGTCAGTCACAATAGTCCCAGTGCACAAAAAGAACACAGCAAGCTGCCTGAATAATTACCGCCCAGTTACCCTCACCCACATCTTCACCAAATGTTTTGAGCAACTCATTTTGCCTCATATTAAGGCAAATGTCATTTCTGCTGACCTTGATCCACATCGGTTTGCATACAGAGCAAACAGGTCGACAGACAACATCATAAAATGGCCCTCAATACAGCCCTCACACACTTGGATAACAGCAACACCTATGTGACGATGCTGTTTGTGGATTTCAGTTCCACCTTTAATGCAGTTCTATCCCATAAACTGGTTCAGAAGTTGGGCAACTTGGGCCTGAGTAGTTCATTGTACACCAGGATACTGAACTTCTTCAGTAATAGACCCCAGAACATTAGGATAGGAGACCACAGGTCTTCCACTCTTATGCTGAACACCAACACACCGCAGGGTTGTGTCCTTAGCCTCCTTCTTTTCTCCCTCTTGACTGTCCCCCAATCCACACTAGCAACACTATTGTCAAATTTGCTGACGACACCACCATCATAGGACTGATTAAGCATAATGAGTAAGCCTATAGGGAGGAGGTCCGGCATCTGCGGCGATGGTATGATGACAATAACCTGGACTTGAACACATTCAAGACCATGGAGATGATAATGGACTTCAGGAGATCCAAACAAACTGAGCAACCCCTCTATATCAATAGAGAGGAGGTACAGAGAGTAGAGAACTTAAAGTTCCTGGGAGTTCCACATCTTGGACGACTTCACCTGGTCAACAAATATTTCTCCAAAAGTGGGGAAGGAACAACAAAGACTGTACTTCCTCAGAAAGCTCTGTCAAGCCCATCTACCACAACTCGTGCTGATTAACTTCTACTGTTCCACCATTGAGAGCCTTCTGACCTACTGCTGTTCAGTGTGGTTCGGCAACTGTACTGCACAGGACAGAAAAGGCTCCAGAGGAAAGCCCATAGTATAATCAGAGACCCCTCACATCCTGGACAATCCCTTTTCTCCCCCCTCCCCTCCTGTAGAAGATACAGACTAAAAGACAGTGTCTGCCCACAAGCTGTTGGGTGTGGGGGGGTGGCATCCACACCCCCACACCCCTACTAACTGAACAACCATCCACCCTCAGTCTAACATGCAATGCAATGTTCACTAAGTCATGTACCTTGTTTTTAATCTTCGTGTGTTCTTAACTTGTGTGATAGTTGTCTTAAATAGTTGTTTATATGTATATATATTAGTGGTATATATAGTTTTTATTCTGCAATTTAATGTAATGTAATGTACTTTATTTATATAGCCCCAAGGATGTGTCCTTTCCCCACTGCTCTTCTCCCTCTACTCCAATGACTGCACCTCAGAGGACCCTTTGGTGAAGCTCCTGAAGTTTGTGGACGACACCACAGTCATCAGTTTGATCCGGGATGGTGATGAGTCTGCATACAGGCGGGAGGTGGGCAACTGATCCTCTGGTGCGGCCAGAACCATCTTGAACTTAACCCAGCCAAAACGGTGGAGATGACTGTGGATTTCAGGCGACACCCTCCTTCATTCCCCCCACTCACCATCCTCAACAGCACAGTGTCCACTGTGGACTCCTTCAAGTTTCTGGGTACCACAATCTCCTGGAACCTGAAGTGATCCTCCCATATAGACACTGTCCGGAAAAAGGCCCAGCAGAGGTTGTTTTTTCTGCGTCAGCTCAAGAAGTTTGATTTGCCTCAGGAGCTGCTGGCTGTCTTCTACACCACCATCATCCAATCTGTCCTCTGCTTTTCCATCACTGTCTGGTTTGGATCTGCCACTAAACAGGACAAGACCAGACTGCAGCGGATCATTAAGTCTGCGGAGAGGATCATTGGTACTGACCTACCCTCCATTGAGAACTTATATCGGTCCATAACCAGGAAACGGGCGGGAAACATCTGTGCTGACCCGTCACACCCCGGCCACAAACTCTTTGAACTTCTGTCTTCTGGTCATTGTTACAGATCACTGAAGGTCAAAACCACCCGTCACAGTAACAATTTCTTTCCTCAAGCCATCACTCTGATGAACTCCTAACATTCACCTAGTCCTACCTGTTGCTGTACCCATGACTTTTCATCCATTCTTACATTGCACATAACTCTCACACTGTTTTTAACTTCATTCACATTATATCACTGAATCTGAGTTCACATTGAAATACTGTGTGACTGTATATTTTTTTATATATTTCTGCGAAGTGTGGATAGTCTGAGTAAATAAGCTGCATATATCCCTGTATATATTTGCATCCTTTTATTGAAACGTGGACAGACTGTAATTTACTGTACATACTCTGTTGTCATTGAATCCTTATTTAAATCTTATTTAAATCCTCCACCTGAACAACGAGAGCAAGTTTTTAGCCAAAGTCAAATTCCTTGTATGTGTTGTGCATACTTGGCCAATAAAGCTGATTCTGATTCTGATTCTTTAAAACAACCCGTAGGTGACCAAAGTGCTTTACAGAAAATTAAACAGCATTAAAAACACACACACAGCATTAAAAACAAATAACATAAACAAAGAAATAAGAATAAATACCTAAAAATGAGAATAAAATAAAAACAAATGCCAAGACAAATATCACCACTACTGGGTACTAAAAGCCATCTTAAACAAATATGTTTTAAGTTCTGATTTAAAAAGGGCCAGGCCAGAGAGAGCACATAAATCGGGGGGAGATTATTCCAGAGCCTGGGGGCGACAACAGAAAAGGCTCAGTTGCCCCAATGTTTATACCTTGACCTAGGCACATCCAGCAAAAGCTGATTGGATGACCTCAAAGCCCTGCCTTGGTCACGGACAGTCAAAATCTCAGACATATAAACTGGAGCAAGGCCATTAAGAGCTTTAAAAACAAAAAAACAAAAGTTTAAAATTAATTCTAAAATGAACTGGAAGCCAATGAAGTGAAAAAAGGATCGGAGTAATGTGCTCTCGCCTAGGTGTGTTGGTCAAAAGACAGGCTGCTGCATTTTGCACAAGTTGAAGGCGGCCGAGAGAAGACTGAGAGATGCCAATATAAAGTGCATTGCAGTAATCAAGTCGAGACGTGATTAAAGCTCGGATGGCTATCTCAAGATCATGACGGCTCAGGAAAGGTTTGGCTTTGGATAACAGACATAATTGATAAAAGCTCATCTTGACTACATTGTCAATCTGTTTAACAATTTTTAAATGGCTGTCAAAAATCACCCCCAAATTTCTGACAGCTGAACTGAGCCTTAAAGAGATGGTACCAAAGCCAGCCATTACAGTATGTATCCCCAAACACAATACATCCTGTTTTTTCTTCATTTAAGTGGAGAAAATTTTGGCTTAACCACAACTTAATGTCAGTGATGCAGTCCAATAGAACACTTTGTGAGTTAGTTTGTTCTGGGTTGAAAGGTAAATAAAGCTGCAAATTGTCCACATAACAGTGGAAAGACATGTTGTGCTTGGTTATTATTGACCCGAGTGGCAGCATATATAATGAAAACAGAATAGGGCCAAGGATAAAGCCCTGTGGGACCCCACAGGAGAGAGAGGCACTAGAAGAAGACATGTCACCAATCATTACAGAAAAAGTTCTATTAGATAGGTAGGATTCAAACCACTTAACCACTTGCACTCCGTTGTTCCGCGGGCGGGCAAGTCTCTGCGTCCTAGGACGCATGACGACGCACAAGAGCGCACTCGTGCGCGCTCGGACGCATAACGCATGATATACTGATGATGGTGCAGATGGAGATGGTGCTGGCCTCCAAGCGCCACTGGGAAAAAAATGCTGCAGACACAGAACAGATTAGTTCATCTGATTGACCTCTCATTCGACTAATAAGAGCTTTGAATTGGGTTTCTGAAACCATGAAGAGCCAATGAAAGAAAACCTAGGAAGGAGGACCCGCCTCCCAACGCTTTGAATGCAGTGAGCCAATTGAAGCAGAGAAGTTCGTGAGCTGTTTTTTTTTAAGGCTGGGTGAAGACTGGCTGCTGGAGCAGATCAAAAAAGGACACAGGAAGAGCCCCACAGACCCAGCAGCATGGAGACCATCCACAAATGCAACCTGTGTGACAGGGAGTGCCATTCGTGGATCGGCATGTTCGGCCACAGGCGGTGCTTCTTTTGTATTGGTTCCAGCAGAGTAGACGTTATGACCGACAGAGGCTGACGACGAAGGCTGAGTGACACACACGCCTTCGCCAGTCTTTTTTTAATTACTACTGTTACAGTGATCCCTCACTTATCGCGGTTAATGGGTTCCAGAACCGACCGCGAAAAGTGAAAAACCGCGAAGTAGCGTCACCCCTAATGACGTCATCCATAAACAATACGTACGTTCATTCTCTCACTCTCTCTCTCTCATATGATACATGTGTGTGTGTGTACGTGTACATACATACGTAGATGTAAACAAAGTGTACATAAATATGTTTTTAGAACTCTTTTATTCTTATAACAAGATACATAACTCAAGATGAAAATGATTTACTGCACAGGTTAATGAGAGCTTTACTGCTCCTCAGGTGACGCCTCATCGTGAGGTGCTGGAGGCGCAGGATCATCGAGGGTAGCTTCCGATAGAGCTGAAGCTGCAGGAGGCGGCGTAGTGGCTCGACGGGAAGACTATTTCGCACAAAATGGCACAAGAGAACAGCAAAAAGTTCCACGCGGCGAGACTAAGTAACACGAGCGATAAAAAGCAATGAATGTGGTCTTCCTTCCCTTCATGGGTGCTCGGCAGGGAGAGGAGGTGGGTGAAACGTCTCGGCCAATCAGCTTGCGGGGTGAAACGTCTCGGCCAATCAGCTTGCGAGATTTCCGAGCTGAGCCAACACGAGAACAGCGAACAGAGAGTTGTGCGGCTCTCCGTGTTGACACCTGATGGTCTAATGTAGTCTCCCTGCCTTCTGCTAGTGCCCGCCCATTATTTCTCAATTTTGAATTTTTGATGTATATTTTTGAAAAATCCGCGATGCACTGAGGGCGCGAAAGGTGAAGCGCGAAGTAGTGAGGGATCACTGTATTTGTTTTGAAAAATTGTTCGCCAAAAACCGCAATCATGGAAGCACAAAACCGCAATAATGGAATTATGTTTTGATCGAGTCGCGAGACCAGAACCAGAGCGGACCAGCGTCGCGTTCGTCTGACAATGAGGAAGACAAGTTCGCCAAGACTCCGCTGTGAAGAGGTAAGGTGTTATAAGCTAAATTATTCTCTATCCCTGAAAATTGTAATCCAAAATGACTTTTGACCGATCAGTAAATTACAGCTGTGCGGTTCACGAAGTCTGAAGTTCGTGCGCTGCGGTACAAGGGGTTGCTCGCAGTGTACAGGCTGTGAACGCCCCCCCACCCCCGCTATTCTTCTGCAGCGGGGTGGGGGAGCCGCGGTGACTGCACTGCTGTCCTACATCACCACATAAGGCTAATCCGTTGTGTAGCGATGGCTGAAGTCCATCCTCTGTAGCGAGCGGGGGGGGGACAACCCCCCCCCACACACACACACAGTAGCGAGGGGGGGGGGGCGCTGTGACAGCGTTGCTGTGGAAACATGCAACGAGTGTAATCTGTCATGTAGCGAGGGCCGAACTCTTTCCTTGGTAGCGGGGGGGGGAGACCCCCCCCCCACACACACACAGAGACACAGCCCTGAGTGTGACCTTTCCTTTGAGCCTAAAATGAAGCTTCTACATTGAATTATTCAAAAGTTACAGACGTTTTTCCAAACTGTGCCATTTGGCACAATTTGGCACAGTTCCAAAACACCTGGGAACAACCTGAGAACAAAGCTGTGTAAAATATTCATTTTTTGTGGTATTGTTACCAAATTTGGATCTCAGCTGGATAACACTTGGTTCTACATTTCTGTTGCATTTTCCAGCCGGATCGGACAGCTGTGTGTTATTTACAAGCATTTGTATCCAAAAAAACACTGTGTCCAAATTTTTTTTCTTCAAGTTCAGTATGTTTAGATGACTGTAACTCAGTGGCCGGAGCACGTAGAGAGATTATGTTCTTTTTGCCAAAAAATTCAAAGTGTTTTCTTTTAAATGAGACCAACCCCATGAAGATGCTGCAAAGGGTTGAAGAACAGCTTTCGATTTACTTTGGGCACGTTATTTTTTGGCATTTTTAGGAAAATTGCCCGGAGTGCAAGTGGTTAAGTGCAGTGTCATGGATGCCAACATGGTGATTCAGGTGTGACAAAAGGATAGTATGGTCCACAGTGTCAAAGGCTGCTGTAAGATCTAGCAGCACTAAGACAACAGGGCATTTGGCATCAACAGACATCATAATATCATTGTGAACCTTAAGCAGGGCAGACTCAGTGCTGTGATGAGATCTAAACCCAGATTGAAACTTCTCAAAAATAGAATTGTCTTCTAAAAAAGATTGCAACTATATAAAAACAGCTTTTTCTAAAACTTTAGATAAAAAGGGCAAATGAGAAATGGGTCTAAAATTAGATAAAACTGTAGGGTCAAGGTGAGGTTTTTTAAGAAGGGGCCTAACCACAGCATGTTTAAAAGCAGGTGGAACAAATCCTGAACTAAGGCAGGAATTAATAAAAAAAACAAAAGACCAGGCCCTACAGAATTAAAAACCCTTTTCAGTATTCCAGCGGGAACAACATCCAGTGAGCAATTTGTAGGCTTCAGAGACTTCACTATATCAGCAAATGATGATAAAGAAACCAACTCAAACTGTTCAAACACAGCAGAGTAACCTGGGACAATAGACAAGCTTCCATTAAAACTGTTATTAATAATAACTCGTCTGACAGAGTCCACTTTATCAACAAAAAAGTGAAGAAAAGTCTCACATGTTGTAAACGAATTGTCTGTTACAGTCTGAGTGCATGGGTTTATAAAAGAGTTAATTGTGTTAAATAGCACTCTAGCACAGTGACTGCTGCTAGAAAAAATATCAGAGAGATACTGAAATTTTGCCTTTTGCACGGTCCTCTGGTAATCAGCAAGACAATCCCTAAAAATTTCCAGAGACACATCTAATTTGTCCTTTTTCCATCTGCGTTCAGCCTGCCTGACCCGCTGTCTAATGGCACTTAAGAACTGCTGCTTAACAGAACAGAGCTGCTTAACTGTTTTTTGTTGTTCCCTTAACAGTGAAAATAAAGGTCTATTCTGTTTTATCATTTAACCACCACATTTAACATGTAAACTCTTTTACCATGGTGTAGATATGAAGAGAAATGGAGTAGGAGTAATCTTAAATGAAAGGTATGTGAAGAGTGTTCAGGGGGTAAAGAGGGAGTCAGATTGAATCATGAGTTTGAAGCTAGAAGTCAAAGGTGTGATATTGTCACAAGTTAGATGTCAGGTAGAAGAGAAAGAGGAATTCTGGAGTAAGTTTGATGAAGTGGTAGAGAGTTTTCCCAGGGGGAGAGAGGTGTTTGCAGCAGACTTTAATGGACATGTAGGTGAAGGGCACAGAGGTGATGAGGAGGTCCTAGGCAGGTATGGTCTTAAGGAGAGAAATGTGGAAGGACAGATATTTTTTTTTTTTTTATTTTGCTGAAAGGATGGAAATGGCTGTGGTGAACACATAATTCAAGAAGAGAAAGGAACATAGGGTGGCTTACAAGAGTGGAGGAAGGCACACATAGGTGGACTACATCTTAGGCAGAAGGATAAATCTTAAAGAGATAAGAGACTGCAAGGTGGTGACAGGGGAGAATGTAGCCAGACAGCATTGGATGGTAGTCTGTAGGATGACTTTGGAAAGCAAGAAGAGGAAAACAGTGAAGGCAGATACAAAGATTAAGTGGGGGAAGTTACAGAAGGAATAAGATTGCAAAGAGTTCAGGAAGGAGTTGATACAAACTCTGGGTGGTAGGGAAGAATTACCAGATGACTGGGAAAGTACAGCAAACGTATTCAGAGAAACGGGTAGAAAGGTATCTGTTGTGTCCAGTGGACAGAGGAACAAAGACAAAGTGACTTGGTGGTGGAAGGAGGGGGTACAGGAACGTATCCAAATGAAGAGGTTAGCAAAGGAAAAGTGGGATAGTCAAGGAGATGAAGAAAGTAGAGACGAGTATTCGGAATCTAGACGCATGGCAAAAGGAAAGGTGGCAAAGGCAAAGCAAAAGGCATATACTGAGTCGTACGAGAGGCTGGACACTAAAGGAAGGAAAAAGGAGTTATATTGGTTGGCTAGACTGAGAGATCGAGCTGAAAAGGATGTACAGCAGGTTAGGTTGATTAACCCATCGCACTCTGGTCAATTTCCCTAAAAACGCCTAAAAATAACGTACCCAAAGTAAATCAAAAGCTGTTCTTCAACCCTTTGCAGCATCTTCATGGGGTTGGTCTCATTTAAAAGAAAACACTTTGAATTTTTTGGCAAAACAGTCATAATCTCTCTAACTGCTCCTGCCACTGAGTAACAGTCATCTAAACATACTGAACTTGAAGAAAATAAAGTTCGCCTGGTTGTTTTTTTAGATACAAATGCTTGTAAATAACACACAGCTGTCAGATACGGGCTGGAAAATGCAACAGAAATGTAGAACCAAGTGTTATACAGCTTTTTTCTCAGGTTGTTCCCAGGCGTTTTTGAACTGTGCCAAATTGTGCCAAATGACACAGTTTGGAAAAACATCTGTAACTTTTGAATGATTCAATATAGAAGCTTGATCTTGGGCTCTAATGAAAGGTGACACTCAGGGCTGTGTGTGTATGTGTGGGGGGGTGTTGTTTATTCATTCATGAATGAATGAATGAACAAACAAGCCCCCCACACACAAATAAGCATGCCACGTAAAAAATGTGTGGCCTTTTTTTACAAGAAAAAATAACCTACAGTGCAATAAAAAATTATACTAAAATATCTGCAATGTAGAGGATAACAACTCCCCCCCCACCCGCTACAGAGGAGCGCGGCGCACAAAAAAACGGTCCGTCATGTGGCAATGACGCACCGTTGTAATTTACCGATCGGTCAAAAGTCATTTTTATTACTATTTTCAGTAATTCAGTGATTCTTTAAGATGGCGGCAGCTCGCTCGGACGCAGCGGCCCCTCTTGGTATCAGTGAGTGTGAGAGTTTTGAGTGTTGTGATCATCCCAGACGTACATTCTGTAAAACTTACAACCGTGAGACCTTATTAAACATCAAGGTACTGCACACTGCAAGAATTGCGGCGATCGGTTGTGATTTGGACATTCTACGCCAGCATGGAATTCTGGCGGAGTCCCCGCTGGAAGCTACCCGAGAGAGGAGGAAGCGGAAGCGGAGCGAACGCAAGCAAAAGCGAGGAAAAAGGGCCGGGATCCATGCTAGGCTAAAGGCTAACCCCTCCAGACCAGCGGTACCGTCGCTTCTTCTCTCTAACGTCCGCACCCTCGAAAACAAGGTGGACGAACTGCGTCTGCTGAGAGAAACCCGGAGAGTGGAGGGACTGCTGTGTGTTTGTTTTTACCGAGACATGGCTCCACGGCAACATTCCTGACGAGGCCATTCAACTGGAAGATATGGCGATGTTCCGTGCCGACAGGGAAACGGCGAGCTCCGGTAAGAGCCGGGGGGGTGGGCTATGCATCTATGTTAACAAGAACTGGTGCGTTAATGCCACGTTAGTGTCTAAACACTGCTCTCCGTTGGCGGAGTTCCTTATTGTAAATTGTCGGCCTTATTATTTGCTGAGGGAATTCAGCAACGAGTTTGTAGCTGGTGTTTACATAGCGCCGAGCCCTAATGCTAAAGCTAATGCTAAGAAGGCACTCAGGGTACTGCACAATGCGATCAGTGAAATCCAAACTTCACACTTGGACAGTTTTGTGGTGGTTGCAGGGGATTTTAACCACACCAGCCTAAAGACTGTACTCCCCAAGTTTAAACAATGTGTAGACTTTAAGACCAGAGAAAATAATATGTTGGACTTAGTGTACACGAACACAGATGCATATAAGGCGATATCCCGCCCCCATCTCGGCCTTTCTGATCACATGTCCGTGATGCTGCTGCCTGCCTACAAACCTTTATTGAAGCGCAGCAGGCCAGCAGTGAAACAAATCAGGATTTGGCCAGAGAGTGCAACCTCTGCACTGAAAGACTGTTTTCTGCACACAGACTGGAAGGTCTTCAAAATAACAGCCTCCCAGGAAGACAAGACAGATGTGGAGGAGTATGCTGATACGGTCACCAGCTACATCGCGAAGTGCACAGAGGATTTCACTACAGTGAACACCATCACTATGCGGGGTAATCATAAGCCCTGGATGACTGCAGAGGTGCGCTCGCTGCTTATAGCCAGAGATGCAGCCTTCAGAGCAAAGGACAGGATCACCCTCCGCTCAGCCAGGTCTGAGCTTTCAAAGGGAATTAAGGCGGCAAAGTGCGCCTATGCGGAGAAAATCCAGGGACACCTCTGTGACACTAGGAACACCAAGCAGATGTGGCAGGGAGTTCGGACACTGACGGGCTTTAAGTCTAGGCAGGGGGTCGATGATGATGACGCTTCGCTTCCAGACAGGCTTAACAACTTCTTTGCACGTTTTGAAGCATCAAACTCGACAATCAGAGGGAGGGCTGGCCCACCCCCACCATCGGTCGGACCAGCTTTTACCATCAACACAGCGGACACACAGAGGACCCTAACCAGAGTCAACCCACGCAAAGCTGCAGGTCCAGACAACATTCCGGGATGTGTGCTCTGAGACTGCGCAAGTGAGTTGGCGGATGTCCTGACTGACATTTATAACATCTCCCTGAGTCAGGCCATCGTTCCCAGATGCTTCAAGACCTCTATCATTGTACCGGTGGCAAAGAAACCAGTGGTGTCCTGTTTGAATGACTACCGTCCTGTTGCACTGACACCAATTGTGATGAAGTGTTTTTAACGGCTTGTGAAACCACACATTACAGCCTGCCTCCCTGCACCACACGACCTGCTCCAGTTTGCATATTGTTCAAACCGCTCCACGGAGGATGCTATAGTCACCACCCTACACTCTCTCATCACCCACCTGGACCAGAAAGACACCTACGCCAGACTCCTGTACATTGATTTCAGTTCAGCATTCAACACCATTATTCCCCAGAGACTGATGGAGAAATTACTCCTTCTCGGTCTGAACACCGCCACATGTTTCTGGATCCTGGATTTCCTGACTGAGAGACCTCAGTCTGTCCGGGTTGGAAACAACATCTCCAACTCTGTCACGCTGAGTACCGGATCCCCTCAAGGATGTATACTCAGTCCACTGTTGTTTACACTTCTAACACATGACTGTGTATCCAGACACGAGGGGAACCAGATTATTAAGTTTGCAGATGACACCACGGTGGTGGGACTTATTCAGAGGGATGAGGAATCAATGTACAGGGAAGAAGTGAGAGATCTGGAGGGCTGGTGCAGGGAGAACAATCTGGTGCTCAACGTGGACAAAACGAAGGAGATGATTATCGACTTCCGGCAGTCACAGCCTGAACACGTCCTCCTCAGCATCGGCGGCCGTTTAGTGGAGAGAGTAGAGAACATCAAGTTCCTCGGAGTGCAGATCTCGCAGGACCTGACCTGGAGCAAGAATTCTCTTGGAGATCAGGAAGCGGGCTCAGCAGACTGCACTTCTTGAGGAAACTCAAACAGGTCTCTCTCCCCATCTGCATCCTCAGGACCTTCTACAGAGGTGTGGTGGAGAGTGTTCTGACGTACTGCATTGCTACATGGTGCTCCAGCTGCAGTATGTCAGACAAAAAAGCCCTGCAGAGGATAGTCAAGGGGGCGGAGAGGGTAATTGGAGTCTCCCTCCCCTCTGTCCAAGAACTTTTTCAGAACCGTTGTAGGAGCAGGGCACTGAACATTGTCAAGGACTGTTCTCACCCTCTGCATAAACACTTTGAACTTCTTCCATCTGGTAAATGATTCCGGACCATCAGAGGCAGAACCACCAGACTGATCAACAGCTTCCTTCCACAAGCTTTAAGGATGCTGAACAGTTGACCTGGAATCTCTCATACACACTACTGCACCTACGGACATTTTGTATATTATAGTTAGTTATTCTTTTTCCCCAAGTATGTCTCAGGGATGTGTGAATGGATGGGGGGGTGGGGGTGGAGCTATGTGGGAGTGTGTCTTAAAGCATGCTGCTTCTTATATGGATGCCGAGAGAAACACAATTTCATCTTGCCTGCACTACAGTTGTATGTACAGCAATATGACAATAAAGTTTGATTTGATTTGATTTGATAAAGAATAATTTAGCTTATAACACTTACCTGTCTGCAACAGCAGTGTCGCTGGCGAACATCTGTTCCTCACTGTCAGACGAACATAACGCTGGTCCGCTTGTTACGGACTCGTGGTTCTGGTCACGTGACCCGGTCAAACCATCATTCCATTATTGCGGTTTTGCGCTTCCATGATTGCGGTTTTGGTGAACGATTTTTTAAAACAAATAAGAACAGTAGTAATAAAAAAAAAACGGGTGAACGCTACCGTTGCACACAGCGGCTTACACAAAACAGATTTTACGCACGGGACACACGCTTTCAATCGTCGAACTTCTCTGCTTCACTTGGCTCATTGTATTCGCAGTCGTTGGTAGGTGGGTCCTTCTTGCTAGGTTTTCAATCATTGGTTCTTCAAGGTTTCAGAAACCCAATTCAAGGCTCTTATTAGTCGAATGAGAGGTAAATCAAATCTAAACCAATCAAAGCACTCCTTTGGCTTTCTGTTTGAGGCTGTGTCTGTAGTGGAAGAACGGAAATGCAGCTTTTTTTTTCTCAGTGCGCACTGAGACGCACAGTGCACACTAGGACACATGAGGACGCACTGGGACGCAGAACGTGACCGCCCGCGGTAGACCGGAGTGCAAGAGGTTAAGGACAGAAATGGTAATGCACTAACAAATGACGAGATTGTGTTGAAAAGGTGGAAGAAGTACTTTGAAGAGCAGATGAATGAAGAAAATGAGAAAGAGAGGAGGATGGATAAAGGAAAGATGGTGAACAGGGAAGTCCCGAGGATTAGCAAGGTGGGAGTGAGGGCAGCCTTGAAGAAAATGAAGAATGGAAAGGCGGTTGGTCCAGACGACATAGCAGTGGAGGTATGGAGATGTTTAGGAAAGATGGCAGTGGACTTTTTAACCAGATTGTTTAACACAATATTGAAGAGTGAGAGGATGCTGGAGGAGTGGAGAAGAAGTGTTTTGGTACCAACTTTCAAGAACAAAGGTGACGCTCAGATCTGTAGTAACTACCGATGTATAAAGTTGATCAGCCACACTGTGAAGATATGGGAAAGAGTTGTTGAAGCCAGGTTAAGAGGAGAGGTGACAATCAGCGAGAAGCAGTATGGTTTCATACCAAGAAAGAGTACTACAGATGCAATGTTTGCTCTAAGAGTGTTGATGGACAAGTATAGAGAAGGTCAGAAGCAGTTGTACTGTGTCTTTTTGGATCTAGAAAAAGCATATGGTAGAGGAAGTGTGGTACTGTATGAGGAAGTCAGGAGTGGTAGAGAAGTATGTGAGGGTGGTGCAGGACATATATGCGGACAGCGAGACGGTGGTGAAGTGCACTGTATGAGTTACAGATGGAGTCAGTGTGGGGATGGGATTACATCAGGGATCGGCTCTAAGCCCCTTCTCGTTTGCCATGTTGATGGACAGGCTGACAGATGAGGTCAGGCAGGAGTGTCCCCGGACCATGATATTTACAGATGACATTGTGATCTGCAATGAGAGTAAGGAGCAGGTGGAACAAAACCTGGAGAGGTGGAGGTATACTCTGAAGAGAATAATGGAAGTCAGTAGACTCAAGATAGAATACATGAGTGTGAATGAGAGAGAGGCAGGTGCAATGGTGAAGATGGAAGGAGTTGCGGTAGTGAAAGTAGATGTGTTTAAATATCTGGGCTCAATCATCCAAAGCAACTGAAAATGTGCAAGAGAAGTGAAGAAGAGACTCCAGGCCGGATGGAGTGGGTGGAGACGAGTGTCAGTGGTGATTTGTGACAGAATGGTAGCAACTCGAGTGAAAGAGATTTACAAGACGGTAGTGAGACCTACTATGATGTATGGTTTGGAGACGGTGGTGCTGACAAAAAGAAAGGAGGTGGAGCTTGAGGAAACAGAGTTGAAGATGCTAAGATTTTCATTACGAGTGGACAAGATTAGAAAAAGAGTATGTCAGAGGGACAGCTCAGGCTGAACGGTTTGGAGAAAAAGTAACAGAGGCAATGCTGAGATAGTTTGGACATGTACAGAGGAGGGATAGTGGAGATACTGGACAAAGGATGTTGAAGATGGAGCTGCCAGGCAGGAGGAAAAGAGCAAACCCACAGAAAAGATTCATGGATGTAGTGAAGGAGGACATGGAGAGGGTTGGTCTTACAGAGGAAGATAAAGGGATCGGGTGAGATGGAGGCAGATGATCCACTGTGGTGACCTCTGAAGGGAACAGCTAAAAGAAGAAGAAGAACACTCCAAAAGAGTCAGGGCTTCACCACTCATGAACCTCACCACACATCACTGCTAGAACAAGTCAACTCTACAAACTCAGTGACTGTGTAAAGATGGGTTGTCATGTTACATGTAAGTGGTATACCAAAAACAAGATCCTGCAATTACTTTCAATCAATCAAACTTTATTTGTATAGCACGTTTAAAACATTAGATGCTGTGGAAAGTGCTATACATAGACAAAAACAGTAAACACATTTAGTTAGATATTTTACTTGATACACACCCACCCCTTCCAACCATCCCATAAACATACCCACAAACACAACACACACAGGCACATACATCACCCCCTACTTCTCTTACACACATATAAAATAAAAGAGACATTGACACCATTTTCAATGAGTGATTGAAAAGTCTGCCACTTCTAGTGGTGAAAGTGTCAAACTGCATTCCTAGATGAAGACTAAAACTTTTCTACTTTTCCACTTAACTCCAGCAGCAAGAACAAACCTGAAGTTGATATTCTTGAGGAAAACTGCTGTTGCCATGGTAACAGTTCAGGTCTGACACTGTCTTCTGTGGCTTTGCACAGCAGCTGTATTAAAGAGGACATGCAACACTTACAGTACACGTTTTAATCACTATTTAAAACTTTGACCTACATACTAATAATGTATTATAGGTAAAACACTAAGTGCAACTGGATTTAAATAAAAAGTCATTGAAATTATATTTTTAACATTTCATAATCACTATATTGTCCGACCCTCGATGGTGATGTCACTACATTGGTTGGTCAAGAATGCCTACATTAGATTATCACATACAGTTAGCTTGTCACAAGCTTGATGTAGAAAAAGGAAATCAAAAGGAAAGATCGACAGAAGGGGGTCATTCTTGTTTTGCACCTGGCTGCAGCAATGAATTTTACAGGTTCAAAAATGAGGGAAAGACCATTTTCATTCATTGCCAACGAAACAGACAGCTGTTCTTCGCAGGTGGGTACCTGCACTCAGACGGGTCAACCCTCCAGTTAGCTGCAATGCTAGGATTTGTAGTGAGCATTTTACAAATGAGGACTATGTAGAGGAGAGTTTTTAGTCAGGTAAACTCATGGTTCGCCGCACCAACAGGCTAAAAGCAGACGCTGCCCCATCTGTGTTTGGTTTTTCTTCTTATCAAGCCGGGTGTACAGATCGCCCAACACAGGGTAAAACTACTGAGGTAGATGTACGCCGTAAAGAAAGAGCCCAGCAGCGATTTCACCAGGGACAGCAGAGAGAGGTAAAATAAATAGATGTGCCTACTGTACATATTCAGAAAGTGTCCCACCATATATACGAACATTATTCTCTTGATCTGTCAGTTTTAAGTTATTAATGCTTATTAAGGCATTTTAGTTTTTTAATGTACACCCAAAACATTTACCAGATAATACTCATAAATGTCATCATAGCAGTCTGTCGTGGGCGACAATGACTGTTTCATTTAAGTCTGATCAGATTCCTCCATGCAGCTCTGTCCTTAGCCTTCTGCTGCCAGGAACTCCTGTCTATATCCAACTTCTTCAAGTGTCTTTTTACAGTGTCTTTAAAGCTGAGCCTTGGTCTACCCTGGTTGCATTTGCCCTCACATAACTGTGAGTAGGGTAGCTGCCGAGGCACAGCCAACTATAATAAGAACTTAATATTCAGCTGGCTTACCTCAACACCCCAGGACTCCTAATATTCACAGATTAAAAAAAAAAAAAGTTACCTCCTGGTAAAAAGCAATCCATGTGCAGCAGTCATTCCCATGTCTTTCCTCCTTGATACTATCAGATCTTAGCAGGCTATGAGGCAAATAACTGCAAAAAAAGTAAAAAAAAAAAAAAGGCATCTCTTCCCTTGATGCTGAACAAGCTCATAATCCATCGGTACTTCAGGGGAAATAACCCAGTGATAAGACACTTGTTTACTTCTGATATTTAGCTGAATTGGTAGAGATGAGACTTTTTCCTACAACCCAGAGTTTAAATAAACTGGGTTTATAGACTAATGGAATTAGATCTGTACATAAAATTAAAAAAAAAATTGAAATACCTTTTGATAAGTTTTGAAATTTTTAGCACAATGTTCCTCCTAGAATTGCTCCAACACTTTTGCTCACATATTATTACAGCCAGGGCAATTATTTACAGTCTAAATTGGTCTGTTTTATATCTTAACACTTTGATTTGTATTGAATTTTTAAACGTTTGACAGAAATTACAGCTGATAAATCTTTTATTTGCTATTTATTTTTATTTATTTGAAATTTTGAATTTATTAAAATGTGACAAAAAATTAGTATTAAGATTGTTCTTTTTTCCTGATTTATAATGGACCAAACTTAAGTCTATAAAAATTTACAACAATTCTTTTTATCTTATTTTATTTATGAGATTCAGTGTCATGATAAGGCTGTGGAGTGTGTAAATGACGAGGCAGATTTGTCTCAGGCAGTTTATTACACATCTCACACATGAGCATAGTAGAAAGAGGACATCTCAGACAAAACTCGTCCCTTAAATACTCAGGTCTTCCTACAGCTCAAAAGTCACATTGCATTCACATCAAAGGTCACAATGCATTCACTTCCTTAATCCTTTAACATCCCCCTCGCAGTCTCTGACACACAAAGGATCTTCCTAGCAGTCTCCAACACACAAAAGATCACACTTTCACAACTTCCTGTTATCTCCAAGGAAACTCTGCTCTTTGTTCTTATCTAAGATGCTAGACATTATGTTTTCCCCATGTGTGACTAAACCACCCCCCCGATCATATTGGATCGAACAAAAGAATAACAGTCCGTACGCTGTGACAGAACATTAAACATCAATCCACATGCTGCTTGGGCTTCCGTCTTCTCCCGTATCTGCTGTAACCAGGATTCACCGCCTCCGTGGCGCCATCATGCTGGGGAGCTGCTGCTTGGGGGTGAAAACCTTTTGTCTGTCCCTGCGGGTGTTCTGGGGAAATTTTACTCTGGGAAGCTCCCCGTGGGGGTCTTTCACGCCGAGGGGCCCTCGCCAACAGCACTTGCTCGTCCGCCACCACAAAAGTGGGTTTGAGTCTGTTTATGCCAACCTTTTCCCTCCTACCCCCCAAATCTAGCAAAAAATGCTTGTCCCCTGTTTCCAGCACTCTGAACGGTCCATCATAAGGTGGGCGCAGTGGGGGGCGATGTGCGTCGTGTCTGACAAAAACAAACTCTGCTTTTTTCAAAGTTTTAGGCACAAAAACGCGTGGAAAACTGTGGTGAACAGGACCCGGCAGCGTGCCTGTGTCAATGCTACGCTGCAACAGCTAAGACGGGGAGCTGCCTGGCGCAGGATTATCTGGGAGAAACTCCCCGGGCAGCCGAAGTGGCTGCGCAAAAACGAGTTCAGCCAGGGAAGCTTCCAAGTCCTCTTTAGGCGCAGAACGTAACCCCAATAAAACCCACGGTAGCTTGTCTACCCAATTTGCATCCGTCAGTGACGCCCTGAGAGCCGCTTTCAATGACCTATGAAAACGTTCGCATAACCCATTAGCCTGTGGATTGTACGCGGTTGTGCGGTGAATTGTAACACCCAGGCTGCGGGCCATTGTTGACCTTTGATCGCTTTTATCCGGCCACTGTGAGTAAACTGACCAGCGATTCCAGCGCTTCCTTGTGATTCACTGATGTGCCCTACCTGAAGCGATTGCTAAGCTAACGCTAGTTAGCTTAATGCTGGCGCCAGCCATTCCACCTAACACCAGCCTGAATCAAAGTCCAGCTGCGAGGCCCAGCGGAGATACTACCAGGCAGGCGGCTATTTGTTGACGGGGCTCAGCAGAGATTTCACCCAGGCAGACGGCGGTAGGCGGCGGTGCCCAGCGGAGGACTTACCGTGACTGCAGCGGCGGTGTGCGACGAGACTACCCGAAGCGATTGCTAAGCTAACGCTAGTTAGCTTAATGCTGGCGCCAGTCATTCCGCCTTACACCAGCCTGAATCGAAGCCCAGCTGCGAGGCCCAGCGGAGATACTACCAGGCAAGCGGCTATTTGTTGACGGGGCTCAGCAGAGATTTCACCCAGGCAGACGACGGTAGGTGGCGGTGCCTAGCGGAGGACTTACCGTGACCTCAGCGGAGCTCGGTGGCAGCGGCGGTGTGTGACGAGACTCGGTTGGAGGAGCGGGACGGGAGACCAGTTACGGCGACTATGAGCAACGAGACCAGCAACGGAAGGGGCTAGTTGGCTAGCTGAGGCCCAGCTGGATTCGAGGACGATCGGATCAGATTCTGGCGATATAAGCAGAATTTATTTTACTATCCACAGATTTTCTTTTTCCTTCTCTCCAAGAAAGACTGAAGATGGCTGCCACCGGATTAAAAAGTGGGCTGATGGGCACCATTAATAAGCCTTCTCTACTTCTCTACTTCCTCTTCGTTTTGTCTTTGTGTGTCTGGACCTGCAACAAGAAGGATTTTCCGACAAACTCAACCAAGGGTGAAGTTAAAAAGTTTTATCTGTATGGATTTGGGCTTGGACATCTCACCCTACACTCTATGTGGTCTTTAAAAGCCCTGAGCAAAAACTTCCAAATTAAGGCAAACATGGCTGTTAAGCAAAAATCACAATATGGCAGAGGATATACAATTAAAGTTCTGTTAGTTCTGCTACTTCTGGCAGGAGATATTCACCTTAACCCTGGACCTGCCACTATTAAACAGCAGACCACTGGGTTAGCACAAAACCGAGCTGTACAAAAGCAAAAACAACATTTATTTTTCCAAACTGTTAATCATGCACGAGTTCTTTGGGACACCAAGGCTAAACCAAAGGGGATCCTCGGCGGTCATTTAAACATACGGAGCATAATCCCCAAAAGAGATGAGATTTCGGTGTTGCTGTTGGACTCAAATCTGGACTACCTTTGTCTCTCAGAAAGCTGGCTACACAGGAACATAGACACTAATATGATCGATATTGTGGGCTACCAGTGTTTTAGAAAAGACAGGCAGGTAGGGAGGGGAGGAGGTGTTTTAATTTACATCAAAGAGAAATATAAATGTCAACTGGTTGATTTGAATACTTCACTTGAATGTTTAGCTGTTAATGTATGTCTCTCTCCGGTAATGAATTTCAACATTGCAGTATTGTACAACCCACCGTCACACAACTCTTCCTTTTATAATGAATTAAGTGATCTGGTTCAACAACTTGAGAAGAACAGAGAAACGATAATTCATGGTGACTTTAATATCAACTGGTCTGATAAAAAAGACAAACAAAAACTGAAAAGCCTCATGACTAAATTTAATTACCAGCAAATCATCAAAGGACCCACCAGGATAACCAAACAATCCAGAACACTTATTGACATGGTATTTACTAATAAACCAGAACGAATAACCAGAACCTATAATCTTGTAACTGGTCTCTCAGATCATAACATGGTTCTTGCTGTCAGGAAACTTACTAAAAAGCGACTACAGTATTTTGGGGGAGTCGATATTGACAAATCAAATTTTATTATCCCCAAATCAAAAAATGAGGAGTTTGAACATTACTTAGAGAATCAAAACTGGGAGCAGCTCATGTCAACATGTGAAGTAGATGATTGTTGTAATTTTATAACTGCAACAATCACAAAGTCTATAGAAAAATTTTCAAAGCAAATTAAAAGTAGACAACAGAAGATTAGCCTACCATGGTTAAATAATGAAATAAGAAAACTTATGAAGAGGCGAGACTATGCACTGAAAACATCACTAACCTCCAAACTACAAAATGATCACCTTGTGTACAAAAGTTTAAGAAATAAAGTGGTACATGAGCTGCGAAAATCAAAAATATCTTATTACAATAAACTGATGGATCATGCAAAGGGTAACAACAGTTCCCTATGGAGGCATTTAAATAACTTAACTAATAAAAAAAAACGATCAGAAGGGGGTAAAGGAACTTAGAATCAATGGCAAGACCGTCAGTGACAAGGCTACTTTGGCAAATGAATTTAATTCACACTTTGTGGGCTCTGTGGAAGACTTAACAAAAAATTTTGTGCTGCCAAATGTGCTCAACAACACAAATTCCATACTTCCAACAGATACTTTTCACATCGATGAGGTAAATGAGAAGTTAATTGCTGGTATTGTTAAAACACTGTCAAACTCAAAAACTAATGATATCTACAATATGAGCACCTCCTTTCTCAAAATGCACAGCAAAATATTAATCAAACCACTGACTCATCTCATTAATCTCTCCATTAGGTCTAGTACATTTCCATCTGGCTGGAAAAAAGCTGTCGTCATACCAGTTCATAAATCAGGCAGTAAAGACGATATATGCAATTACCGCCCAATCTCTATTTTACCAGTCCTATCTAAGGTTCTTGAAAAAGTTGTAGCTACACAGCTGATAGACTACTTACAAGACAGTCAACTTCTTCATCCACATCAATTTGGTTTTAGACCAGGATACTCAACAGAAACAGCAAATTGTTGCCTTATTGAAAACGTCAAACAGTCCTTGGACAGGGGTAATGTGGTAGGAGCTGTTTTTCTAGATCTCAAAAAGGCTTTCGATACTGTAAACCACAGTTTGCTTTTATCCAAAATGGTATCTTTTAACTTCTCCCCAAATACATTAGAATGGTTTGCATCTTATCTCCAGAATAGAGAACAGTGTGTAAAAGTTCACCAGGATAAATCCTCATTTTTAAACAACCGCATGGGTATCCCACAAGGGTCCATTCTTGGTCCTTTACTTTTCAGCATTTTTATTAATGACTTGCCGTTACACTGCTCAGCTGCAACATGCCAACTTTATGCAGATGATGCAGTTATTTACACAGCTGCCAAGACTCCAGCACAGGCTGCAGATGTACTGTCTACAAGTATGGTTGATGTCCAAGAGTGGCTCCTCAAGAACCATCTATTGCTGAACCTTCAGAAAACAGTCTCAATGTGCTTTTCAATCAAAAAATGTAACCTGCAACATTTTAAAGTTAATATACATGATCATGACATCAGTTTAGCTACAGAATTCAAATACCTTGGCATTGTACTAGATCCTCAACTCAAATTTAATCTTCATATAAAGAAAATTTCAAAAACAGTAAAAAAAAATCTGAACTGCTTTAAATTAATTAGATATTACATACCTTACGAAGCAGCTGCACTGTATATGCATTCTATGGTTTTTTCTCATATATCATACTGTTTGACAGTCTGGGCTCAAGCAGCCCCTTCCACAATAAGACATATAGGTTCATTATATAATCAAACCCTAAAAATCTTGGACAAAAAGCCCATTAGGTGGCATCACTGTAATGTTTTAAAAAAATACAACCTATTGAGTTTTGAGAGCTTCATTGACCTCTGTTTTCTGAAATTAACTTTCAAATGTTTCCATAAATCAGCACCCGAGCCACTTGCTGGTTTCGTCCAAAGACAGGACAGCAGCAGAGCCACCAGGAGTTCTGTTAACAATAACTGTAAAATATTCCACCGCAGAACCACATTTGGACAAACAGCTTTCTCTATAAAGGGCAGTCACATCTGGAACACAATGCCAAATGAAATTAAAATAATAACGGACTTTAAAACATTCACTAAAAATGTTAAAAACTGGCTGAAAAATAAACAAGAATGTACTCATGTATGAATTAATTGTCTGCAAAGTGAGAGTGAATGAAGGGAAGGAATAAATGTGTTTGTTTATAGTGAGTGACGGAGGGAGGAAGGCCTGAAATAGGCAAATGTGAGTTATGTTATATGTGTTAAATGTGAGTCAGGCTGTTATATTTGTGTATTTATAATATTTATAATATTTATGTTAAATGTGAGTCAGGCTGTTATATTTGTGTATTTATAATATTTATAATATTTATAATTGTGTATTTATAATTTTTCTGCATTGATGTATGTGGTTATTGTGTTTATTTTTTATCTTGATTCTTTTTTCTAAAGCCCATCCAGGGACAAGAGTTGCAAATTAGCTAATAGCTATACACTCTATGTGCAACACATCAGATTGATTGTCTTTGATTAATTGTCTATGTTTATTGCACTGTCCCTGTCAAATAAACTAATCTACTACTACCAAAGTTCGGAAACAAATTGAGGGCCTCTGTCGGACGTTATGTCTGACGGGACTCCAAAACACGCCACCCATGCTGTTAAAAACGCATGCGCGACCTCCTCGGCTGTGGTTGACGCCAGTGGAACCACCTCAGACTAGCGCGTGGTGCAGTCCACCATTGTCAGAAGGTGCGTGCACCCCTGTGATGGCGGGAGGGGTCCCACGAGGTCCACGTGAACATGGTCGAACCTCTTAGCCGGGATGTGAAACGGCTCCAAGGGAGCTCTCGTGTGTCTGTGTACTTTGGCTCGTTGGCACGCCATGCAGGCTGCTGCCCACTCTTTCACTTGTTTGCGAAGGCTCGGCCACACAAATTTCTCTCCTACCATTTTGACCGACGAGCGCACTCCCGGGTGCACCAAAGAATGAATCGAGTCAAAAACGCAGCGGCGCCACACGGCCAGTACCACAGGACGCGGTTGCCCCGTGGAGACATCACAAATTAGGGGGGGAATGCCGTCTTGCAGCACCCTGCTCTCCAGGCTTAACCCTGTTGGTCCAGACTGGAGCGCGTGCACGTCCGTGTCACTAACCTGTTCCGCGGCCATGGCTGAGTAATCTATCCCCACGCGGACCAGGGCAGCCACGGCGCGCGAGAGGCAGTCTGCCACTACATTCAGTTTACCCGAAACATGCTGAATATCGGTAGTACACTCTGTGATCGCGGCCAGCTGCCTCTGCTGACGGCCCGACCATGGTTCTGAAACCTTGGCCATCGCGAATGTTAGTGGCTTGTGGTCCACGAACGCGGTGAAACAGCGCCCTTCCAGCCAGAACTGGAAGTGGCGAATGGCCAAGTGGAGAGCCAGCAACTCTCTGTCGAATGTGCTGTATTTACGTTGACTATCGCGCAAAGTCCTGCTGAAAAAGGCGCGCGGCTGCCAAGCCCCGGCTACACGCTGCTCCACGACTGCCCCTAGGGCCACATCTGACGCGTCAGTAGTGAGCGTTATGCGGGCCGTTGGGTCTGGATGTGCCAACAATGCAGCGTTTGCCAGGGCTGCCTTGACTTCGGAGAACGCTCGATCTCGCTCTGGGGACCATTCGATCTTATTCGCGGGTTTCTGTTTTTTGAGCGTGGCGTACAGTGGTTGCATGTGCTGCGCTGCGCGGGGGAGGAAACGGTTATAAAAATTCACCATTCCCAAAAACTCCTGTAACGCCCTGACCGTTTGCGGTCGGGGAAAATCTGCTACCGCGCGCACTTTGTCGGGCAGCGGAACCGCTCCTTCGGGAGAGACGCGGTGCCCCAAAAAATCAATCTGCGTCACTCCGAACTGACACTTCGCTGGGTTGATTAATAAACCGTGCTCTCCCAACCTCCGGAAAACCGCCGTGAGGTGGGCTTCGTGTTCATCTTCGGATGCGCTGGCTACCAAGATATCGTCCAGGTAGACGAATACGAAAGGGAGATCGCACAGCACCGCATCCATCATGCGTTGGAACGTCTGTGCAGCCCCTTTAAGCCCGAATGGCATGCGCAAAAACTCAAATAGACCAAACAGAGTTATCACCGCTGTTTTGGGTATGTCCTCACTGGGACTTGGTGGTAACCGTGGACCAAGTCTATTTTAGAAAAAATGCGCGCTCTTGCCAAGTGAACTGAAAAATCCTGGATGTCAGGAATCGGGTAGCGGTCGTGCGCTGTGGCGTTGTTCAACCTGCGGAAATCCCCGCAAGGTCGCCACGAACCGTCAGCTTTAAGGACCATGTGTAGCGGGGAAGCCCATGGGCTGTTTGAACGCCTGATGATGCCCAACCTCTCCAGGTTGGAGAACTCCTCGCGCGCTATGGCCAGTTTAGCCGCGTCCAAGCGCTGAGGTTGTGCAAAAACGGGCGGCCCGGTGGTGGTAATAAAATGTTCCACCCTGTGTTTAGCGACAGCTGCCGAAAATGTCGGGACCGTGAGCGCTGGGAACTGAGTGAGCAGTGTGTGGAACTTACCGCCTGCAGCTGTGACGTTGGCTTGTGCTGTTGGCCGGGACGCTCGAGCTGTACAGGGGATAGAATCAAAAGACAGTGCATTAACCAGGCGCCTGTTAGCGACATCAACCAACAAACCATGTGAGCACAAAAAATCAGCCCCCAATATATTGAAATACAATGCTGCTATGACAAAAGTCCACTCAAATGCACGGCCGTGTAGCGGCAGAAGTAGAGTCCTCTCACCAAAGGTCTTAATCTCCGAGCTGTTTGCTGCTGCCATCTGGGGGCCGTTGGAACCTGCCAGCCAGTCGGCGTAGGATGGCATGATGAAACTCAGCTGGGCGCCGGTGTCCACGAGGAAATGCCTCCCGGAGCATGCGTCCGTCAAGTAGAGCAGCTTGTTCTCCTCCCCGAGGGTCGCAGCTGCTACCGACCCCCGGTCTTGGCGTTTCCCGAGCGCTTGAGCTGGCACGGTGGTATACATTTGCGTGCCTTCTCTGCAAAGCGGTGGTGGTAGAAACAAAGGATGTCTCCTCTGCGTTCCTTGGCCCCCACCGCCGCTGTCGTCGGTGGTTCTGCTACCGCCGTCAATGGCTCCTCGCCCCCTCCGGCCGTCGCGCCGAGCTTCGTCGCTGCCGCCGTGGTCGTGAGCTCTCTGCTGGCCATGATGATCCGGTGTGCTTCCCGGGCCAGCGCGTGGCAGTCCTGCTTGTCCAGCAACGGCGAATTGGCCAGGGCCGCTCTCGTCGCTGACGGAAGGTTCCGGAGGAAGAGGTGGGTAAAAATGAAGGGGTCGTCATCCGAGCCCTTCAATCTCAGCATCCTCTCCATCAGGTCAATAGCCGTGCAATCTCCTAACCCGGTCCGCGTCAGCAGTCTCTCTGCTCTCTCCTCAACCGAGAGTGTGTAGTGCTGGATGAGTGCGGCCTTCAATGCGCCGTATTTGTCGCTGGTTGGTGGCTGATCCAGCAGGCTCTCCACATGCTGAGCCGTGTGGGTGTCGAGCTTTGCGACCACATGGTAGAATTTCGTGTCATCCACCGAAATCCCCCGGAGGACGAACTGCGCCTCAACCAGGTGGAACCAGGAGCGCGGATTGTGCTGCCAAAAATCCGGTAGCTGGATGGCAACGGCATACGCTTGGCTGGGGGATCCCAACGAGGCTGGCTCAGGGGAACTCACTTCGTGTTGCATGCTTCGTCTTGGGTCACCAGTGTGGAGTGTGTAAATGACGAGGCAGATTTGTCTCAGGCAGTTTATTACACATCTCACACATGAGCATAGTAGAAAGAGGACATCTCAGACAAAACTCGTCCCTTAAATACTCAGGTCTTCCTACAGCTCAAAAGTCACATTGCATTCACATCAAAGGTCACAATGCATTCACTTCCTTAATCCTTTAACATCCCCCTTGCAGTCTCTGACACACAAAGGATCCTCCTAGCAGTCTCCAACACACAAAAGATCACACTTTCACAACTTCCTGTTATCTCCAAGGAAGCTCTGCTCTTTGTTCTTATCCAAGATGCTAGACATTTATGTTTTCCCCATGTGTGGCTAAAAGGCATCCCATGGAACTTTACTGTTAAAACATGCATACATATTTATTTTACATTCACAGTGAAATATTTCAAGCCTTTTTGATAATTATGGCTATAGCTTTGGAAATCAAATGACAAATTAAGATATTCTAATTTCCTGAGATGCACTGATTAACTGCCTTGCACTACTGCCCCCTGCTGTTTGAAAGGAGTAGCAGGTCAAAAACTTTCTTCTATGCCAAAACTCAATTCTTGCTAAAAAGTCCTGCACAAATTTACATGTTCACACAGAGAGACTGGGAATAGAGTGTTGAGAAAAGATTTAAACATAGGGGAAAGAGACAGAAAATACTCTTCTGAAATACATTACAGACTTCTCTTTATTTTCATAGGTCAGGGAATCATGCATCTAATTATGACACAGCAGCAGCAGCATATGAGAGAGGGAGAGCGACAGCGAGATTGAGGAGCAGGTAGATGTAGAAAAAGTAAATGGTTGTACACAGACAGAAGAGTGTTGACTGAAAAAAAAAAGAAAAAAAAAACATTGGCAACAGAGAATTTCAGGAACAAAGACAGGTGACACTGAATTTATACAAATGATGAGGCATGATCATCCATATGGAAAAGCAGCAGAGGATGTTGTACCACCATCATGGCAACCTTTCCCGTGTCAGAGTGGAGAGCTGGAGTCATCTGCTGGAGACTCAGTGCAGGAAGTTTGTAGTGTGGAGATGGACGGAGACATCCACATGAGTGACTGTGAGAGTGATGCAGCAGATGCAAACATAAAAACATTTCAGGACAGAAAAATCATAGTAAGCATTGAAGAACTCTTAAAGATTTTCTGTATCTGCCACTTTGAAGGATGTGGTAAATGTTTAGTCCAGCCATCAACATTCAGGAAAAGTGGATTTGGCGTGATAATAAAAACTGAATGTATTAGTGGCCATGAGTTCATTTGGAACTCACAGCACTTGGCCAGTGGCACCATGGAGTGCAATACTGCCATCCCTGCAGCCAGTTTTGCCACTGGGAATGAGTGCAATGCATTTCTAGAGGTATGTGACACTATTGGTCTTGAATCTCTTTCTTAGAGAGAATGGTTTAACATCCAGAAAGCATATGTCATCCCTGAGGTGAATGAAGTATGGAAAACACACAATGAAGCAGTGCTGCAGCTGTAAATGACAAAGCACTTGTTGTGAGTGGTGACTGCAGATACGACAGCCCAGGCCATAATGCAACATTTTGCACTCTGTTCTTGACACAGAGCCAAATCTGGTGGTGGCACAGGAGACTGTCAAGGTCACAGAGGTCAAAACCAGCTACTGGCTGGAGGTAGAAGGACTGGAGAGGTGCCTGTCAAAGCGCTCAGAGTATGGAGTCCCAGTGTCTGAAATAGCCACTGACTGCCACCCATCAGTGCAGAAGGTCCTGCGAAACAAATGCAAAGAAAAACAGCATGACTATGATCTGTGGTACATTGTAACAGCTGTAAAAAAAGAGACTTTTAAAAACCCACAATGAGGAGCTATATGACTGGAAAAAAATGATCACAAACCATCTCTGGTATTCAGTTTGTACCTGTGAAGGAAATGTCAGGAGGCTCAAAGAGATGTGGACCTCTGTTCTTCACCAAATCACCAGTGTGCACCACTGGACATGTGGTGAGACAAAGACCAGGTGTGAGCACCCCCATACACTCCTGAAGAATAATGTGTGTGGCCCTGACTCCAGCCCAACTCTACTGCTTTTGAGCATCTACATAAGATTGTTTTTGATAGGTTACTCCTATAAAAACTAGACAAGACAGCTAAAGGTGTCCACACAGGCCAGCTTGAGAACCTTCATTCACTGTATACCAAATTCGCTACCAAAAGGGAGAAGTTCCTGAAGGACAACATTGAGGCACGTCTTGGTGTAGCTGCACTGGACCACAACTGGAATGTAAACAGAGAAAATCCAGAAATAACAGAGGGCGAAACACAACACAAACACCAGTTCTCCAAAGGGGCTTAGCAATTTATGGTCTCTACAAGAAAGAAGGAAAAGGACTATGCAGTGGATATAAAAACTCAACACACCCCGTTCAAATGCCAGGTTTTTGTGGTGTAAAAAAAATGACCAAATAAATCATTTCAAAAGTTTTTTTCCACTATTAATGTGACCTATAACCTAGACAACCCAATTGGAAAACAAACTAAAGTTTTTTAAGGTCAAAAATAAAAATAAAAATGCTTACAATGACCCGGTTGCATAAATATGCACACCCTGTTATAGAATAGAATAAAATAGGCTTTATTGTCATTGTACAGCTGTATAGCACAATGAAACTGTGGGTGCTCCAACAGGCTACTGTGCAATAAAGTAAGTGGGAAGAATTTGAAATAAAACAGTTACAGAACACACAGTTAACCATACAACTGAAGTAAAAATAAAAGTAAAAATAATAAATAGCCTATAGGTATAAACACAGGTACAGTAGTGGCTTCACGGGTCTAACTATGTACATACGAGTGTCGAGTGCAGAACACATAATTCAGTAAAATGGCCCCAAGGATTATGAAAAATACACTACCGTTCAAAAGTTTGGGGTCACCCAGACAATTATTTTGTTTTCCATGAAAAGTCACACTTATTTACCACCATGAGTTGTAAAATGAATAGAAAATATAGTCAAGACATTGACAAGGTTAGAAATAATGATTTGTATTTGAAATAATATTTTTTTCCAGATACTCAACCTGCTCAAAGGAAGGTCAGTTTTATAGCTTCTCTAACCAGCTTAACTGTTTTCAGCTGTGCTAACATGATTCCACAAGGGTTTTCTAATCATCCATTAGCCTTCTGACACAATGAGCAAACACATTGTACCATTAGAACATTGGAGTGATAGTTGCTGGAAATGGGCCTCTATACACCTATGTAGATATTGCACCAAAAACCAGACATTTGCAGCTAGAATAGTCATTTACCACATTAGCAACGTATATTAGATATTAGAGTGTATTTCTGATTAGTCTAAAGTTATCTTCATTGAAAAAAAACAGTGCTTTTCTTTCAAAAATAAGGAAATTTCTAAGTGACCACAAACTTTTGAACGGTAGTGTATGTACAGTAATGATTTCACAGATGGGTACATGAAATGGACTACCTGAAGTACATGGAGTACATGAAATGGAATCAAATGGATACATGAAAGTGAGGAGAGCAAAGACAGGTGAGTTGCAGTGATAACTAAAAGGTCCTCAGTTCTGTGCATGTGAGCGTTCAGAGGGAGGGAGTGGGGCATCTTACTCTTTGCAGTTCGGATGGCCTAGGGAAAGAAACCATTTGTCAGTCTGGAGGTGTGGAACCTGATCGATCTGAACCATTGTCCAGAGGGGAGCAAGTCAAATTAGATTAGATTAGATTAGATTAGATTAGATTAGATTCAACTTTATTGTCATTACACATGTATGAATACAAGGTAACGAAACACAGTTTAGCATCCAATCAGAAGTGCAAAGGACAGCAGTGCAGTATATACAGTAATTAACAGTATGTGCAATTTAAGCAAATATATGCAAATATATGCAGCAGTGCAGAAAGTTAAGAGTACTGTTATGTGCAAATAATGTACAATAAGTTAGATGGGCAGTTATGTACAGGTGAGGATGGTAAGAGATGATGGTAAGAGAGTCAGCGGGGAACTAAGTTCAATAACGTGACAGCTGTTGGAAAGAAACTGTTCCTAAACCTGCTGGTTCTAGTCCGAAGGCTTCTGAAACGCCTTCTGGAGGGGAGAAGCTGGAACAGTCTATGAGCAGGATGGTTGGAGTCCCTATGAATGCTGCGTGCCCGGCACAGACATCTTTTCCTGTAGACGTCCTCTATAACTGGAAGTGGAGTCCCTGTGATGCGTTGGGCGGTCTTCACCACCCGCTGCAGCGCCTTACAGTCAGCGACAGAGCAGCTCCTATACCAGACTGTGACACAGTTGGTCACGGTACTCTCTATCACGCAGCGGTAGAAGTTGCCCAGGATGTCAGTTGATAGATGGTTCTTCTTCAGTGTCCTCAAGAAGAAGAGGCGCTGATGGGCCTTCTTGATCAGGCTGGTGGTGTTAACTGACCAGGACAGGTCCTCCGAGATGTGGGTCCCCAGGAATTTGAAGCTGGGGACACGTTCAACAGCTATGCCATTAATATGGATGGGGTCATGTGTCTCTCCCCTCTCCTTCCTGTAGTCCACTATGAGCTCCTTGGTTTTGCTGGTGTTAAGAAGCAGGTTATTGTCAGCGCACCAAGTAGCCAAGTGCTCAACCTCTGCCCTGTAATCTGACTCATCATTGTCCCTGATGAGTCCAATCACCGTGGTGTCATCTGCGAACTTTATGATGGAATTGGATCCATACATAGGCCTGCAGTCATGGGTGAAGAGGGAGTAGAGGAATGGGTTGAGCACACAGCCCTGTGGTACACCAGTGCTGAGTGTGATGACGGAAGAACGGTTGGGGCCTGACCTAACATGCTGGGGTCTGTTGGTCAGAAAATCCATGATCCAGTTGCAGGTGGAGGTACTGATTCCCAGGTCCCCAAGTTTAGTGATCAACTTGAAGGGGATAACTGTGTTGAATGCTGAGCTGAAGTCAACAAACAGCATTCTTGCGTAGGTGTTCTTGTCATCCAGGTGTGAGAGTACACAGTGCAGCGCTGTAGAAACCGCATCCTCTGTACTCCTGTTGCTCCGGTAGGCAAACTGGTGAAGGTCCAGTGTAGGGGGCAGGCATTTTTTGAGCTGTGCCAAGACCAGTCGCTCAAAGCACTTTATGACTATGGGCATCAGTGCCACAGGGCGATAGTCATTTAGGCACGATGGTGTTGAATGTTTCGGCACTGGTACTATAGAAGTGGTCTTGAAGCACGCTGGTACCACGGCCTGGGCCAGGGACAGATTGAAGATGTCTGTGAAGACCCCTGCCAGCTGCTCAGCGCATGCCCTCAGCACACACCCAGGAATGCCGTCACGGCCAGCAGCAAATAGGTGGTGGGCGGGATGTGAGTGGTCTCCTGTGATAGCATTGATCCTTCTAAGAAAGGAGGCTTTGAAGATGTCTTCCAGGGAAGGCAGAGGGCCACTGACAATTTTTTGGGCAGTGTTGATGATCCACTGCACAGCCTTCCTGTTCTTGGCCATGGAGCCGGCGTACCACACACCCAGACAGTAGGTTAGCACGCTCTCCACCGAGCAGCGATAGAAGGCTAGCAGCAGCTTCTGGTCCAGGTTGTGCTTTCTCAGGACACGAAGTGCAGCCACTGCTGGGCTTTCTTCACCAGGGCCTTGGTTTTGACAGTCCAGGTGAGGTCAGAGGATTTTTGATCATTCAGTTTCAGGTTGTTTGCTTGGCACCACAGCAGCAGATTCTCTACATCCGCCCTCTATGCCTTCTTATCGTCGTCGATGATAAGCCCAACCAAGGTGGTGTTGTCTGCGTATTTCACAATGACGGTGGTTGGGTGGGTTGCAATACAGTCAAAGGTAGGTTATTTCTGGGGATGTGGCTGTGCTCAGAATTGACACATTCAAACTCATGTTAGATGGGAGTCAGCACACACCTGCCACCATTTAAAGTGCCTCTGATTAAACCCAAATAAAGTTCAGCTCTTCTAGTAGGCTTTTCCTGATAATTTTGTAGTCATATCTTACAGCACAAGCCATGGTCTACAGAGAGCTTCCAAAGCATTAGAGGGATCTCATTGTTCAAAGGTATCAGTCAGGAAATGGGTACAAAATAATTTCCAAGGCACTGAATTTACCATGGAACACAGTGAAGACAGTTACCATCAAGTGGAGAAAATATGGCACAGCAGTGGCATTACCAAGAACTGGACGTCCCTCGAAAATTGATGAAAAGACAAGAAGAAAACTGGTCAGGGAGGCTGCCATGAGGCCGACAGCAACATTGAAGGAACTGCAGGAATTTCTGACAAGTACTGGCTGTTGATTGGGCTCAAATGACATAATGTTACACACTCTTTTAGAGTAAGTGGCGGTATGCACCTTTAAATTTCTTGCTATCCTCCAATAACCAAGAGAAGAGGAAGAAGTAGTACTGGCTGTTTAGTAAATGTGACAGCAATCTCCCGCCTTCTTCATATGTCTGGGCTATGGAGTAGGGTGGCAAGAAGAAAGCCTTATCTTAGGAAGAAAAACATCCAAGCCTGGTTACATTTTGCAAAAACACATTTGAAATTTCCCAAACGCATGTGGGAAAACGTGTTATGGTCCCTTGAAAACAAGGCTGATCTTTTTCGCTATAATTCCAAAAGGTATATTTGGCGCAAACACAACACTGCTCATGACCAAAACAACACCATACCTACAGTGAAGTATGGTGGTGCCACCATCATGCTTTGGGGCTGTTTTTCTTCAGCTTGAACTGGGGCCTTAGTCAAGGTGGAGGGGATGATTAACAGTTCCAAATACCAGTCAGTGTTGGCACAAAACCTTCAGGCTTCTGTTACAAAGCTGAAGATGAAGAGGAACTTCATCTTTCAGCACGACAATGACCAAAAACACACATCTATATCTATTAAAGAATGGCTTCACCAGAAGAAGATTAAGGTTTTTGAATGGCCCACCAAGAGTTCAGACCTGAATCTGATCGAACATCTGTGGGGTGATCTGAAGAGGGCTGTGCACAGGAGATGCCCTACCAATCTGACAGATTTGGAGGATTTTTGCAAAGAAGCATGTGCAAATATTGCCACATCAAGATGTGCCACGCTGATAGACTGCTAGCCAAAATGACTGAATGCTGCAATAAACACCAAAGGTGCTGCAGCAAAGTATTAGTTTAAGGGTGTGCATATTTATGTAAGCAGGTTATTGTAATTTTGTTTTTGTTTTTTTTATTTTTCCCATTAAATGATTTCAGTTTGTTTTTCAATTGTTTTTTGCAGGTTATAGGTCACATTAATAGTGGAAAAAGTTCTGAAATGATTTATCTTTTTTTTTTTTTTTACATCACAAAAACCTGGCATTTGAACTAGGGGTGAGCTGATACCACTTTTTCAGTCCGATACCGATACTGATACTGTGACTTTGAGTATTGGCCGATACCCATCTAAACCTGATACCATCTCTCTTGTTTAAAAAAAACAAAAGTACTGAACATACTTTGTTAATGACTGGCTGCATTTTGTACATATATTAAAAAAAAAAAATCTAAAAGTGAAAGAATACAGTATATTACAAATTTGACTCAGTTCAGCAACGCTGCTGCTTTTTTTAAATTTATTTGTAACCTTGGCAGCATTTCACTGGTCAGCCCCATATAAACATGTATTCTGAAGTTTTAAGTGCAAGTTTATACAAAACTTTGAAACTATTTCAGTAAACATTCAGATGAAATTCAAAGTGCCACTTTATGCATGAGGTAAAAAAATGATGTTGATCTTGTGGAGCGTGTAAATAATGAGGCGGATTTGACTCAGACATTTTATTACACATCTCACACAAGAAGCATAGACAGAATGACAACTCAGCAGAGACTCTTCTCTTAAATAGCATGGCATTCCTCTAGAAGCTTCTAACACACAAAAGGTCACATTGCATTCACTTCCTTAATCCCTTATCATTCCTCCAGAAGTTTCTAACACACAAAAGGTCACAATGCATTCATCCTTCACACCTCCCTGTTATCTCCCAGGGAACCTCTGCTCTTTGTTCTTGTCTAAGATGTTATACAATTATGCACTCCCCATGTGCCGCCATAATCTGAAAATAAAGGAACTATTCCATTAAGTTGCATTTTTGACATTTATTATTTTTATCATAAGTGTTCTCCTGGTCCTCGATTTATGTAGTAGTGTTTATGATATCATTATCTGTCCATCCTTAGTTTTAAGGTTTGCTCTTATTTTGAAGTCATTCCTGTTCCATTTCTTGTTCATGTAGCCTTGCACCCTCTGGGATTAATAAAGTATAAAAAATATAAACAAAATACAAAAAAAAATGGTATTTATGTTTCTGTCCCCTACCTCTCATCAACTGTAAAAGGTACGCTCAAGTCTGGTTTTTACTTTCAGTTTCATTCTTTATAGATTTCACTTTTAGCAGCCAGTCTCCTGAGCTGGAAAAGCTGCTGCTGCAAAACACACATCCTTCTGCTCAGTTATTCACAGAATTAAGCATACTCCTTTGCCATGATACTTTTGCAAGTGTTTTATCAAGTTGGTGGTGTAAAATTGCAAATGCTGGTACTGCACAGCAACATACTGAGGCGAGTCCCAGAGAAAGGCTCCAGTGATGTGACAATTGTTGCCTGTGCTTACAGAAGTCATGCACAGCACAGCTGTAGCATCAACCCCTTTGGTTCCGATCTACAAAATCACTCTTCACTTTAAAGAAAAGAATTGTTTTCTTGACCTAAGCACCACAGTTTGAAAACACATTCCATGGTAAAAGGGATGATAAAGGATCGTGGTTGTGTCTGGAATGGATTAGTCTGTGATCATAAATCCCAGAACTTCCTCATCAACAAGCCAGTTTTATGCTTCAAGAACGGTTTGAAACATTCCAGATCGATCAACAAAATCCCTCAAAGATTCCCAGGAATTATCCAAATCTCAGCATTGCCCCTTTGGACAGCTCATGAATATGTTTGCATTACTTCTGTCAGCTGCTGGACTGTTTTTTTTTTTTTTGACTGAACATTAACTCTCTCTTCATGTTTTCATTCCTCAGGATAATTCTCAGGACACTATTTGAAGAGATGACCAACTCTGTGATGAACAATCATGGTTTAAAATGTTTCATTATTCATTAATTTGAAATGTGTTGCATGCCTGAAAATATGCTCAAACGAACCTTATTGTAATGCATGCTTAAGGAAGTAGTAATGAAAATTAGTTATGAATCACTGAAGTTAGTTTAGCTTATATATATAAGGTGATTATTTGTATTTTTTTTCTTTTAATCAATATGTGTTCTTCATATTCAAAACCATTCACAAGTCATTTGACTGGCTCAGCCAATCACCAGGCCATTTCTGTTCGACAACGCCCCCTTTCATTCTTTTGGTCAGTTACAGACAAAGGACTGCATTCTTATTGGACAAGAGTTTCATTCAAATCTCCCGGGATGAAAGACAAATTGTTGAAAGACAAATTGTCAGTCAAGTTTTTCTCCTTTGAAAGTACTCAGTTTAAGGGAGAAACACCCAAGTTTGTCAAGTTTTCTTTTTGTCCTGTTCAGTTACGTTCCTGCCTTGAATTCTTCTTTTCTTTAAACGTCTTGGAAAAAAAATCTTCTGTTTGAGCTAAACCTTCTCTTTAATATGGAGTGAAACTCTGTGTTCTAAGATGTTTTTTTTTCTGTTTTATTCTGTTAAACTGTTTCTATTGATTGTCCTTAACTCACCGCGTTTAAAGTGGACTGATCATTTTTTTTTTCTTTACTCACACTGGAAGCTGCTTTCGCCAATTACCATGACATCTGAAGAACTCAGATTTTGTGGCTTAAAAGGCCCTCCTGTGGGGGTTGTGCCTGTTTTCTGGCTGCGGGGTGTGGGCCTGTGATTGTCTTGGTCTGCCCGGGTAAGGGGGTCATGCACTGCAATGCAGTGCCTGCAGTGTTGACCCATCGGGTTGGACTTGGACGGTCTCAGAGTTGGTGTTCCTGTAGCCGTGAACTTGGCATTTTCCCTGCTGGTGATAGTTCTCTAGTAATGATGCTTCCACACTTGGATCCTCGGTGCCCGCCATAAGCCTTAAGCCACAAGTTTTACACTGTTGAAAGTTTCTTTGTGTGTGTGTTTGTGTCTAAGTTTACAGTATCTCACAAAAGTGAGTATGCCCCTGACATTTTTGTAATCATTTTATGATATTGTTTCATGGAACAACACTGACGATATGACATTTTGATAGAATGTAAAATAGTCAGTGTACAGCTTGTATAACAGTGTAATTTTGTTGTCCCCTCAAAATAACTCAACACACAGCCATTAATGTCTAAACCACTGGCAACAAAAGTTAGTACACCCCAAAGTGAAAATGTCCAAATTGTGCCCAGTTAGCTATTTTTCCTCCCCGGTGTCATGTGACTCGTGAGTGTTACAAGGTCTCATGTGTGAATGGGGAGTAGGTGTGCTAAATTTAGTGTTATCGCTCTCACACTCTCTCATACTGGTCACTGGAAGTTCAACACCTCATAGCAAAGAACTCTCTGAGGATCTGAAAAAAGAATTGTTGCTCTACATAAAGATGGTCTAGGCTACAAGAAGACTGCCAACACCCTGAAAATGAGCTGCAGTACGGTGGCCAAGACCATGCAGCAGTTTAACAGGACAGGTTCCACTCAGAACAGGCCTCGTGATTGTTGACTGAAGAAGTTGAGTGCACGTGCTCAGCGTCATATCCAGAGGTTGTGTTTTTAAAATAGACGCATGAGTGCTGCCAGCATCGCTGCAGAGGTTGAAGGGGTGGTGGTGGTGGTGGTGGTGGTGGTGTGGGGGGGGGGGGGGGTGTCAGTCTTTCAGTGCTCAAACCATAAGCCACACACTGCATCAAATTGGTCTGCATGGCTGTCGTCCCAGAAGGAATCCCCTTTTAAAGATGATGCACAAGAAAGCCCACAAACAGTTTGCTGAAGACAAGCAGACTAAAGACATGGATTACTGGAACCATATCATGTGGTCTGATGAGACCAAGATAAACTTATTTGGTTCAGATGGTGTCAAGTGTGTGTGGCTGAAACCAGATGAGGAGTACAAAGACAAGTGTGTCTTGCCTACAGTCAAGCATGGTGGTGGGAGTGTCATGGTTTGGGGCTGCATGAATGCTGCCGGCACTGGAGAGCTACAGTTCATTGAAGGAACCATGAATGTCAGCATGTACTGTGACATACTGAAGCAGAGCATGATCCCCTCCCTTCTGAAACTGGGATGTAGGGCAGTATTCCAACATGGTGACAACCCCAAACACACCTCCAAGATGATCACTGCCTTGCTAAAGAAACTGAGGGTAAAGGTGATGGACTGGCCAAGCATGTCTCCAGACCTAAACCCTATTGCGCATCTGTGGGGCATCCTCAAACAGAAGGTGGAGGAGCACAAGGTCTTCAACATCCACCAGCTCTGTGACGTCGTCATGGAGGAGTGGAAGAGGATTCCAGTGGCAACCTGTGAAGCTCAAGTGAGCTCCCTGCCCAAGAGTTAAGGCAGTGCTGGCAAATAATGGTGGCCACACAAAATATTGACTCTTTGGGCACAATTTGGACATTTTCACTTAGGGTGTACTCACTTTTGTTGTCAGCGGTTTAGACATTAATCACTGTGTGTTGAGTTATTTTGAGGGGACAGTAAATATGCACTGTTATACAAGCTGTACACTGACTACTTTGTATCAAAGTGTCATATCTTCAGAGTTGTCCCATGGAAAGATATAATAAAAAAAATTACAAAAATGTCAGGGGTGTACTCACTTTTGTGACTTATGGTATGTGGGGGTGGGGGTGGGGGTGGGTAAACTTTTTTATTTTAATGGGCAGCACGGTGGTCCAGTGGTTAACACTGTTGCCTAACAGCTAAAAGGTTCCAGGTTCGAATCCACAGGCTGGCAGGGGTAGGAACCTTTCTGTGTGGAGTTTGCATGTTCTCCCTGTGCTGCATGGGTTTACTTCAGGGGCTCCGGTTTCCCCCCACAAACCAAAGACATGCATGTTAGGTTAATTGGATGTCCTAAATTGTCCCTAGATATCTGTCTCCTATAGGCCTTTAGAACAGAGGGTTAGTACTAGTGAAGCGCTTTGAGTGGTCTTTGAGACTAGAAAAGCGTTATATAAGTGCAGGTGCTTAGCCTTATCCCTAATGTGTGAAACACTTTGTGTTGCATCTTTTTGTATGAAAAGTGCTATATAAGTAAAGCACTGATTGATTGATAGTACTTTTGACAATTTACTTTCTTTCATGTTTATAACAGAATGAGAAACTTGAAAAAAATTACCAACTTAAGGTACAGTGTATCTGAATGGAAGAACACATAATTAACGCGTTATTTATTGCGATTAACTTAACGTTCCAAAAGATTAATTGCAATTAGAATTTTTAATCATCCAGCACCACTAATATCTATCTATCTATCTATCTATCTATCTATCTATCTATCTATCTATCTATCTATGCGCAGTGGTGTGAAAAAGTGTTTACCGCCTTCGTGATTTCTGATTTTTTGGTATGTTTGTCACACTTAAATGTTTCAGATCATGAAACAAATTTAAATATTACACAAAAATAACACAAGTAATCACAAAATGCAGTTTTTAAATGAAGGTGTTTATTATTAAGGGGGAAAAAATCCAAACCTGCATGGCCCTGTGTGAAAAAGTGATTGCCCCTAAACCTAATAACTGATTGGGCCACCATTAGCAGCAGCCACTGCAATCAAGCGTTTGCAATAACTGGTAATGAGTCTTTTACACGCTGTGGAGGAATTTTGGCCCATTCATCTTTTCAGAATTGTTGTAATTCAGCCACATTGGAGGGTTTTCAAGCATGAACCACCTTTTTAAAGTCATGCCACAGCATCTCAGTTAGATTCAGGTCAGGACTTTGAGTAGGCAGCTCCAAAGTCTTCATTTTGTTTTTTCTTAAGCTATTCAGAGGTTGACTTGCTGGTGTGTTTTGGATCATTGTCCTGCTGCAGAATCTAAGTGCGCTTCAACTTGAGGTCACAAACAGACGGCCGGACATTCTCCTTCAGGATTTTTTGGTAGACAGCAGAATTCATGGTTCCATTTACCACAGCAAGTCTTCCACGCTCTGACACAGTAAAACCACGCCAGACCATCACACTACCACCACCATATTTTACTGTTGGTATAATGTTCCTTTTCTGAAATGCTGTGTTACCTTTATGCCCAATGTAATGGGACACACACCTTCCAAAATGTTCAACTTTTGTCTCGTCAGACCACAGAGTGTTTTCCCAAAAGCCTTGGGGATCATCAAGATGTTTTCTGGCAAAACTGAGACAAGACATTATGTTCTTTTTGCTCAGCAGTGGTTTTCATCTTGGAACTCTGCCATGCAGGCCATTTTTGCCCAGTCTCTTTCTTATTGTGGAGTCATGAACACTGACCTTAACTGAGGCAAGTGAGGCCTGCAGTTCTTTGGATGTTGTTGTGGGGTCTTTTGTGACCTCTTGGATGAGTCGTTGATGCACTATTGGGGTAATCTTGGTCGGCTGGCCACACGTGGGAAGGTTTACCACTGTTCCATGTTTTCACCATTTGTGGATAATGGCTCTCATTGTGGTTTGCTGGAGTTCCAAAGCTTTATAAACGGCTTTATAACCTTTTCCAGACAGATAGAGCTCAATTACTTTGTTTCTCATTTGTTTCTTTGGATTTCTTGGCGGAAGAGATTTCCGCTGTAAAGGCACAGCAAAGAAGCATCCTGGACCTAATGGAGGAGATTAAAGCGCTGCGGAACCAGAATGCTGAGAAAGACAAGAGGCTGGCGTATCTGGAGAGCAGAATGGCTGAGATGGACCAGAGCTCTCGGGCGAACGACGTGATCATCACGGGGCTCCACATCAAACCCCGATCATACGCGAGAGCAGTGGCCGCAGACAGCAGTGGAAGTCAGCTGGATGAGGAATCCGCTGAGCAACAAGTGGTGGCCTTCATGCAGGCCAAAGGAATTCAGCTGGACTGCAACAACATAGAGTCCTGCCACCCTCTGCCCAGGAAAAGCGGCAACAAACCGGCTGTGATCATAAGGTTTGTGAACAAAAAACACAAGACTGCGCTACTGAAACAAGGTAGGAAGCTAAAAGAAACAAACATTTAGATTAACGAGCACCTCACGAAGGAAAATGCAGAAATAGCCTGGAAAGCAAGATACCTGAAAAAGCAGAAAAAGATTCAAAACACCTGGACATCAAACTGTAAAATATACATCAAATTAAACGGATCACCTGAAGAAGCCAAGGTCATTAACATCCATAATATTATGGAACTGGACAATTATCAATGAATATTATGAACTGGAGTCACAGCAACAATTCAGACAACTGTAGGACACTGAAGGACTTTACTCATCTGCAAAAAACATTCAACAACATGAATCAAAAAATCAACAAACAGGGACAACAGGAACTGAAAGTTTTTGAATACACAGATCACAACCCACAGGACATAGAATATGACATAGACCCTGATAATAATTTATTTAGCTCCATCAATAATGAAATGTAATTACTACACAGATGAACAGGTTAACACAATGGTCACATCTGAACAGCAGGAGTCTCTATGCAAACTTTAATAACATTAAAGATTATTTACACCAGTTTAAAGAGCCCTTCAATATTGTGGCAATATCAGAGACGTGGCTCAGTGAAGAGAAAGGAGTGGATTTTACCATGGATGGCTATGAACTAAATTATATAAATAGAAAAGTGAAAAAAGGAGGAGGAGTTGCAATTTTTGTTGACAAGAGCTTGAAATACAAGGTTGTTGAAAATCTGTCAGTAACTGTGGATGATTTATTTGAATGTATTACAATAGAAATCTGTCTGGACAATGTGAAGAATGTAGTAGTGAGCTGTGTATATAGAACACCTGGATCAAACACTGACTTATTTAAGGACTGGATGGAAAAAATGTATGCAAAACTAACTCATAAAGTTATGTTCATCTGTGGGGATTTCAGTATAGATCTGATGAACTCAAAACAACATAGTTTGACAGAAGAATTTATCAACACAATGTACAGTATGGGCTTACATCCAACAATTACCGGACCTAGCAGAATCACGTCACACAGTGCCACACTAATAGATAACATATTCACAAACATTATGGAAAATAATATCAGGAGTGGGCTTTTATTGAATGATATCAGTGACCACCTGCCGATTTTTGTTGTCTATCAATGTGATTATAGGAAGAAAAAGTATACCAAAAATATTAAATATAAAAGAATAAGAACCAAAGAATCAATGCATTTACTGACAAAGGAATTATTAATACAAGATTGGAAGATAGTTCATGATGAAAATGACATAAATAGAGCATATGATAAATTTTTACAAATATTTCAATCATTGTACAATAAATACTGTCCTATAAAACAATACAGTGACAGACAACAAAAAAAAAATATATATATATTCCTTGGGTCACCAAGGGGTTAATAAATGCATATAAAAAGAAGAATACATTATATAAACAATTCATTAAATGCAGAATGGTGGAAGCTGAGATCAAATATAAAAGATACAAAAATAAGCTTACTACTATAATGAAGACCTGTAAGAAAGAATATTACAACAGAATACTAGAGGATAACAAAAATAACATAAAAGGAATATGGCAAGTACTCAATGGGATTATTAGTAATCGTCCTAAGAATGCAAATTATCCAGAATATTTTATCGAAAATGGCAATTTGATAAATAATATGGAAGATGTGGTCAGTGGTTTCAATAAATTTTTTGTAAACGTTGGTCCTGAAATAGCAAAATCAATAGTGACACCAGAAACAAACTACAGTGGTTCTGTGAATGAAAAAGAAGATAGAAATCCAAACACAATCTTTTTGGGTGCAGTTACTGAAAAGGAAATTATCGAGACTGTGAGTAAATTTAAGAACAAAAAATCAACGGACTGGAATGAAATTGACATGACAATAGTGAAAAAAAGTAATAGAGGGAATTGTTAAGCCACTCACCCACATCTGTAACCTGTCATTTCATACTGGTACATTTCCAGACAAAATGAAAATAGCAAAAGTAATACCTCTATACAAAACAGGAGACAGTCATCGCTTCACAAATTACAGGCCAGTCTCTTTACTCTCACAATTCTCCAAAATACTTGAAAAAATCTTCACTAAGAGATTGGATGATTTCACTGAAAAACACAACCTCCTTACAGATAGCCAGTATGGTTTTAGAGCAGATAAATCTACATCTTTGGCACTGATCGAACTTATAGAAGAAATTACTAGTTGTATAGATAAAAAAAATGTTGCTGTAGGAGTATTCATAGATTTAAAGAAAGCTTTTGACACCACTGACCACAGAATACTACTAAGGAAACTGGAAAGGTATGGGATAAGAGGGGTTGGACTGAGTTGGGTGGAAAGTTATTTAAGTAACAGACAACAATTTGTACAAATTGGAGAGCACAAATCACCCTTCATGGACATCACTTGTGGTGTGCCCCAGGGGTCAGTTTTGGGACCCAAACTCTTTATTTTATATATCAATGACATATGCCAAGTATCAAAAATTCTGAAATTTATTTTGTTTGCGGATGACACAAATATCCTCTGCACTGGTGAGAATTTGCAGCAGGTTTTAGAGGTGGTCACAACTGAAATGAATAAATTAACGCAGTGGTTCAACAAAAATAAATTATCTCTAAATCTAAAAAAAACAAAGATTATGTTGTTTGGAAATTATAAAATAAATCATGAAATAATGGTAACGATAGATGATACCAGAATAGAAACAGTACAGGAAAATAAGTTCCTGGGGGTGACGCTTGACAATAAAATCTGCTGGAAACCTCACATCAGTCACATCCGGGCCAAATTAGCAAAATGTATAGGCATACTGGGGAAGACAAGACACTTTTTTTTTTTTTTTTTTGTTTTTTTGTTACTTATTTGTACCCGTAGGTAGACTTGGTTTGCAGTCTGGTGACAAGCCACCGGCCGCTGGTCGCTGCGTGCGCGAGCGCCCTAAACCTACATGTTTTTGGACTATAAATCATTGGTCTTATTGTACAATTCACTGTTTTTACCTTATCTTAACTACTGTGTAGAAGTCTGGGGAAACACCTACAAAACCAACCTACAGTCAATATGCACATTACAAAAAAGAGCTATAAGGATAATAAACAATGCAGGATATAGAGACCATACCAATTCGTTGTTCTTAAAGTCACATGTCATAAAGTTCATCGATTTAGTTAAATTTAAGACAGCAAAAGTAATGTACAGGGCAATTAATAATCAACTACCAACTAATATACAAAAAATATTTAATAAAAGAGACAATGATCATAATTTGAGGGGAGACTTAAACTTTACAAAACCCAAGATACGTACACCAAGAAAAGTATGTGCATATCTGTCTGTGGGGTGGATTTGTGGAACAGTCTAGAGCCGGAACTGAAACTATGTACAAACAGAAATCAATTCAAAAAGAGGTATAAGCATCATTTGCTGAAAGGGTATATGTTAGAAGGGTAGTAGTTATATGTACGATTCATTATGTTCACTCTGGGATATTATGGGACACTATGGAATGGTGGGTAGGACAGCACTGTGTATATCTGTGTTGTTTGAGGCTGGTTTTGTTGTATGGACATCATTGTATGTTAGAATGGATGGGTGTTAATGTTGATTTGTAAAAAATACAGTAAATTGTTTACTTGGGGTCTTAAAGGTGGTAATTTGTATAAAATTCACATGGGTGTATCTATGGAAAAGAGGAGATGGAATTAATAAGTGTTCACTTCTTCCTTCTCCCTTTCGAACAGTGTATAATGTTACTTTATTGCATTTGCCATTTGCTTGTATTTGTTATATTTTTGAGTTCAAAATAAACTATCTATCTATCTATCTATCTTTCTGAATTTCTTTGGATTGCAGAATGATGTCTAGCTTTTGTGTATCTTTTGGTCTACTTCACTTTGTCAGGCAGGTCAAATTTAAGTGATTTCTTGATTGAGAACAGGCATAGCAGTAATCAGGCCTGGGTGTTGCTAGAGAAATTGAACTCAGCTTTCCAAAGATGTGGTAAACCACAGTTAATGTATGTTTAACATGAGGGGGCAATCACTTTTTCACACAGGGCCATGTTGGTTTGGATTTTTTTTTACCCTTTGTAGGAGCATGCCCAAATAACGAGGCTGAGTTTCCGTCATAAACCAGCTTTATTTGACAGAACACAAGCTCCTAGCATTCTCAAAGCAGGAAAGAGAGAGAATCATATCCCCACTCCCCTTATATACATTTCCAGCATCAGGATTCAAGTCACATGGTGTCTTCAGTAAACATACAGTTACAAAGCATCCCTTTGAAGCTTCACCCATTGTCTCTCATCTCCTGATGAACCGAAATTCCCTCCGGGGCATCTTCTGTGGGACAAAGAGACAAATCTCGCACTTCCTTGTCATCTACTGCAGATTCGAGTCTTCTTGTCCTTGCAGACGTGACACCCCACAATACACATACAGTCCTGTCTCTGTGGCAACGTGAGCCCACAATGTGTGTCGGCCACACCTTAATAACACCTTCATTTAAAAACTGCATTTTGTGTTTACTTCTGTTATCTTTGTCAAATATCTAAATTTGTTTGATGATCTGAAACATTTTAAGTGTGACAAAAATACAAAAAAATCAGAAATCAGAAAGGGGACAAACAATTTTCACAACACTCTCTCTCTCTCTCACTCTCTCTCTCTCTCTCTCTTTCTCTCTTTCAGTGAAGGACGCGTATCACGCTGTTCCCCGCGCTGCGCACGGACTATCTGATCACGTGATGGTCCACCTCATTCCCACATACAGACAGAGACTAAAGCTCTCTAAACCTGTTGTGAGCACTACGAGAAAATTGACCAGTGAAGCTGAGGAGAAGCTGAGCACGTGCATGGAAATAACTGACTGGGGCATGTTTAAAGGAGCCACGCATGATCTGGATGAGTACACGGACACTGTGAACTCATATATCCACTTTTGTGAGGAGAGCATTCTTCCATCGCGCACCAGGGTGAGGTACTCAAATGACAAGCCCTGGTTTACTGCTAAGCTCAGACAGATCAGGAAGGAGAAGGAAGCAGTGTTGAAAAGTGGAGACAGGGACTGCTACAGGGAGGTCAAATATCGGTTTAGCAGAGAGCTGAGGACAGCTAAATCTGTGTATTCTGAGAGACTCCAGCAGCAGTTCACTGCTAACGAACCTGCTTCTGTGTGGAGAGGACTGAGGCAAATCACCAACTATCGGCCTCAGGCTTCTAAAGGTCAGGATGACATAGCCCTTTGTCAAAGACTGTCCCAACATTATGCCCGTCTTGACACCTCGTCAGCTGTGTCCATCTCCCCCCTCCCCCCAGTGCCACTGCCTCCACGGTCCCCACTTCATCAAAGACGGCCCCCCCTCCTCCCCCCCTGCCCTTGTCATCAGTGAGCAGGGCGTGCACAGAAAGTTCTCCAGACTGAACCCGTGCAAGGCCCCCGGTCCGGACGGCGTGTCTCCCTCCACCCTGAGACTCTGTGCGGACGAGCTGACTCCTGTCTTCACAGACATTTTTAACACCTCCCTGAAGTTATGCCACGTGCCGACCTGCCTCAAAACCTCCACCATCATCCCTGTCCCCAAGAAGTCACGGATCACTGGACTTAACGACTACAGACCTGTAGCGCTCACCTCTGTAGTCATGAAGTCCTTTGAGCGCCTGGTCCTGCCCCACCTCAAGTCCATCACCACTCCCCTCCTGGACCCGCTGCAGTTTGCCTACCGAGCCAACAGGTCTGTGGACGACGCAGTCAATCTGGCCCTCCACTCCATCCTGCAGCACCTGGACTCCCCGGGAACCTATGCCAGGATCCTGTTTGTGGACTTCAGCTCTGCATTCAACACCATCCGCCCCGCTCTGCTCCGGGACAAGCTGTCCCTGCTCAACGTGCCTGACTCCCTCTGCAGGTGGATCACCGACTTCCTGACGGACCGGAGGCAGCATGTGCGGCTGGGAAAGACTGTCTCAGACTCTGTTAGCATCAGCACCGGATCACCCCAGGGCTGTGTACTTTCCCCCCTACTCTTCTCCCTTTATACCAACTCCTGCACCTCCAGCCACCAGTCTGTCAAGCTGATCAAGTTTGTGGACGACACCACCCTCATCGGGCTCATCTCATACAGCGACGAGTCCGTCTCCAGGAAAGAGGTAGCCCAGCTGGCGTCCTGGTGCAGACACAACAACCTGCAGCTGAACGCTCTGAAGACAGTGGAGATGATCGTTGACTTCAGGAAAGCCACAACCCCTCTGCCCCCCCTCACCCTAACAGGCTCTCGCATCACCACTGCAGATTCCTTCCGCTTCCTGGGCACCACCATCACCCGGGACCTCAAGTGGGAGCCGACCATCAGCTCCCTCATCAAAAAGGCCCAGCAGAGGATGTTCTTCCTGCAGCAGCTGAGGAAGCTCAAGCTACCCACCAAGATGTTGGTGCAGTTCTACACGGCCATCATCGAGTCCATCCTCACCATCTCCATAACCGTGTGGTACGCAGGAGCCACTGCCAGGGACAGACTAAGGCTGCAGCACGTCGTGCGCACTGCTGAGAAGGTGATCGGCTGCAAGCTCCCATCCCTCCAGGATCTGTACATCTCCAGGACCTGGAGGTGTGCAGGCCGGATCATAGCCGATCCTTCACACCCTGGTCACGTACTGTTTGCCCCCCTCCCCTCAGGTAGAAGACTTCGGTCCATTCAGACTAAAACCTCCCATCACATGAACAGCTTCTTCCCCTCTGCCATCAGACTGCTGAACACTAAGTGACTTATTTGACTCTCGTGCACTATGTACAGCAGCTCAACCAGACTCATGTCAATCATCACTGTTTTCTTTTTGCATTACCGACTGCACTATGGGGTACTCCACAATATCTGCTGCTCGCTAATATATTTAAAAATGCTTTGTCTAGTATTATTCATTCATATTCTACATTTTATTGCATGTATAGTTTTTTTTATTTCTATCTTTTATTTTTATCATGTTTAATGTTGCAGCATTGCACCGAGACAAATTCCTACTTTGTGTACTACATGAAAAATTGCAATAAATCCAATTCTGATTCTGATTCTGATTCTCTCTCTCTCTCTCTCTTTCTCTCTTGTGCGCATGCATGAGCGTTTGTGGGAGCAGGTGTGTGGAGTAGCGCCGAGAAAGTACGCTAGACTTTGTTTTTCTAACTTTTCTCTGTCTTGTGTGTTGAGGTGTGTGTGTTTATTATATAGTGGTTTGAGTGTGTGTGTGTGTGTGTGTGTTGGGGTGTGAGTTTTGGTGTGAGCGTGTCGGGGAACGGTAGCTGCTGCTACCTATTTTTTCCCGACCGGCATCATGCCGGTGTTTGACGGTAGTGTGGAGTTCAAGCGCTTGACCCGGAGGCATGGCGTGAGAATCCTCTCGACAGTTTACTGTTCTGTGGAGGAGGCTGGTCTCGCTGTAGGACAGGTGGTTGGGCATGATAGCATACAGTCAGCATCAAGGATGAACAGCACAATTGTAATTTTTTCTGGATTCAACTGAAAAAGCTGATCAGGTGGTGGAACAGGGAGTTGTCATAAATGACACTTTTACTCCTGTTTTACCGCTGGTGAACCCTTCTAGGAGGATCACCATCTCTAACGCTCCTCCTTTCATTAAAAATGATCAGCTGATCAGAGAGTTTTCCTGTTTTGGCCAAGTTGCTTCCCCCATCAGAATGGTCTCTCTGGGTAGTAAATCACTCCTGCTAAAGCATGTCGTGTGTCACAGGAGGCAGTGTTTTATGGTGTTAAAAGACAGCTCTGCAGAACTGAATGTGTCTTTTAATTTTAGGATTGACGGCTTTAGCTATTTAGTTTTTGCATGTGGTGCAGGAGGCCATCTTATTAGATCATGTCCTGAAAAAGTTAACACGAATAATACTGGGAGTAAGAAAGGTGACGCTGGTGTTTCTGGTAGTCCAGAGGGTAGCACTACATGTGATGCAGGGGATGCCACTGCGGCATCCGCCGCTGCGGCATCTGCTTCTGCCGGGGCGGCGGCGGATGCCGCTGTGGTGTCCACTTCTGCCGGGGCAGCGGTGGCAGCGACGGGGGAGGCCGCGGCGGGCACGGTGCTTGCTTCTCCAAACAGTAATGGTGGGGAGTTTCTGTCTGGCGGCAGCTCTGATCGTTGTGACGAGCCTGTCACCCAGAGTAAAAAGGTGATGGGCAAAAAGAGTGTAGTTAAAGAAAAAAACGTGAATGAACAGACTTTGCAGGCGGAGGAGGAGCAGACCGGGGCTGTGACGGACACACAGAGTGAACACTGCATGACAAATGCTGCAGCTGATGAAGAAATGCATGAATATAATTTTGTTGAGGAGGATCCTTTTAAAGCTACACAAAAAAGAAAAAAGTGCTGAAAACTTGCAGAGTTATGCTAAATCTAGTATGGTGGGAAGCTTGGAAGTGCTGGATGACAGTCTTCTGATGACAGTGAAGCTGAGTCTGAGCTGATGCAGACGCAGGAGGAGCAAAGCTCCTATTCTTTTACTAAGATCAGGAAGTTTCTTCAAGTGACAAAGGGGAGCAGAGCTGTGAAAGTAGAAAATTACTTTCCAGATCCGGAATTTTTTGTTGCATCAGCTCGCAAGTTTATGTAACTAAATGACTGGAATGAGACTTTCACTGATCAAAAAATAAATCGTTTAAAGAAAATTGTGCTTAAACTGAAATCACAAATCACTAACAGTCATGTGTACTCTTAGTGTGTCTTTTCCTTTTTCTGCTACGTGTGTGTTTTTAACTGTACCTTATTTTTATCCTTTTTAATTCCTCGCCTTAGAATTGGCACTCTTAATATTAATGGGGCCAGGGATGACGTAAAAAGGGCCTCTTTTTTTTATACTTATTTTGTACCCGTAGGTAGATTTGTTTTGCAGTCTGGTGACAAGCCACCAGCTGCCGGTCGCTGCGTGCGCAAGCGCCCCGTATCCCTAACCTGCATGTTTCTGGCATGCGGGAGGAAACCGGAGAAATCCCAGAGTAAACCCACGCAACACGGGGAGAACATGCAAACTCCACACAGATCACTGTTGGCCGGGGGCAGGGAACAAACCCACGATCTCATGATCCCCGCGATCCCCCAGCCGAGGGTAAACTATGCTGCTGCAGTGCTAACCACTGCGCCACCGTGCAGCCTTATACAAGCTTTTTAATTTAAAGAAGCTTGATGTGCTGATGCTACAGGAGACTCACAGCACTGGAGACATTGAGAGCCAGTGAAGAAAAGAGTGGGATGGCTGCATTTTTTTTTAGCCACAAATCAAATAGCAGTGGGGGTGTGTGTGTGCTGTAATTTACTTGTGAATGACTCTCATGAGGTAGAAGAGGTGGTGAGAGGTCATTCACTCTTGAAACAGAGTAACACCCCTAACACCTACTGAGTGTGTATGTGTAACACTACTTTAGGTGTAATCTTGTACCCTGGTGGTAGTATTGGGTATGGCAGTGTAGTTACCTTCAACCTTACTACCTGGACAAAAGGGATAATTGGGCCAGATCAGACCGATTACAGGTTCGTAGGAGCCTGGAGGGCGTAGCAACAGATGACACATACACAGCCGTATAGAACTTGCAATTATGTATATTTCTTTTTACAAATGTGTACACATAAACAAAAATACAGCATTGTAACAAAAAAAAATACTCCAAATATATTTACAGTGTGTACAGTTCTCTAGTGTCCGTTCCAGGTGATCAGTGGGATCACCTCTACCAGTGGGTTAGCTTTGGGCTTCGGCTCACCATCCAGATCTGGAGAATTCACAGTCCTCTGAACCCAGAAAAAAAAATCTGAACTACAAAATAGGTCAGAACAAAAACTCAAGCTATAATCCATAGCTAATTACAAAACATTTACAGTTATTTCTAATGTTGTACAACAAACAATCAATTTCTTATATTATTAAATGTGCATAACATAAACACATGTACTATTCAACTTTTATCAACATGGTACCATAAATAAATAAGTCAAGTGCATTGGGAGACACTTGATATCAACACTGACATTTTGGCAATGTGCTAACTAAGTTAGCTTCACAAGGGAAAAAAAAAAGAAAAGTGTGCTAGCACAACAATTTATCACAAATTTGACACATTAAACACACATAAACCACAGATTCATCATTCACCACCAAGCAGCAACCAATGGCAAGGGAACTGGGACCTTTGCTAACCATTACAGCTTTGAAAAATGACTTTTTCTAATGAAAAACCTAGCCGGGATTAGCATCGGCGGCTAGCGTTTCAAGCTAGTAGTTAGCATTCCACATACACAATCAATAGATAGCACTCAACATGCTAAATGGCTCATGTGTCATGGGGGTTCCCGCGCTCAATGTGAGTTCACAGCCTTTGGATCCCAATCTTAAAATTTAACAAACGAGATATCAGAATTTGGCAGTACAGCAATACCTCGCTTCTCATGTTGGTTTAGGCTTACCAATTTCAAAGTTTTATCCAAGCAAAGGCTGTGGCTAGTATGCTAGCACCTTCATCTCATCAAGGACCGTCTCTCTCTCGGTCAGTGGCTTTCGGCGTCTGACGTGACTGAGCCAAAAATTGCAAGTCATACCCAGATCCAGAGAGAGAGAGCCCTTAACCCACTGGCTGATGCCGCCACCAAACGGCACAGCCATTGGTTGCTCAAAATACCAACAAACATATTAGGAACTTCATCAGAACTTTCTAGAAAAATGTTCCTAACTATTTATGAATATATATTTATTTAAATATTCATATTCAAATTATTTATTCCCATTGTGAAATGGGTGTTTTTTTCTTTTTAAAAGCGGTATCAATATTTATAATTTAATTCACATTTCTAGCACTGGGTTACACTATCCCCCCTTAGAATCATGCAAGTCCCTTTGCATAGGATTAGCTAGATAGTAATAACGGAATGACCAGTGTTCATGGGAATAATCTTATATCTGCTCTGTTAAAGCTCTGGTAAAAGCCAGGTTTGAATGATCTTAGGATCTGTCTCTGTTAAGGCTCTGGTAAAAGCCAGGTTTAGTCCTTGAAACAGGGACTGGGCAACAGTTATGAGAGGATTTCCCAACTGACTATACTGTAGTCTTTCTGGCTGGGAGGTTGTCCTCTCAGAATGTCTCACAGTCTTTGGGATCTCTTTTTAAGATTATTTTTCTTCCACAGGTTCATTACAGGTACTTTTATCAGGTAAGTTGGTTTCACTTTCAGTACCATTCTAATTGTTTGATTGTTCCACATTTGTTTCAGTTTCCTCCAGGTTTCCATCATTCAGTAAGTTGTCACATCCAGGTGAATTGTCATTTCCAGGCAAGCTGTCACATCCAGGTGAATTGTCATTTTCTATTTGGTTGTCATTCTCAGGTAAGTGAGTTTTAGCAGGAATGTCTCCCTTAAAGCATGTCTTTGGATGAAGAATTTCATAAACTCGAGTGAGCTTTATGGGCGTTTGGATTGGTTCTTCTCTGTACCAATAGACATCTTCATTTTCCGGTTCTGAATTCTCACATTCCTCACTTTGTTTAGGTGATTGTCTTGTCTTAGGTTGGCGGAGACGTTTTGGTGGGACAGGTTCTTCTTCAACAGGGGCAAAAAAACCACAGAGAAGCAAGAGGTCGCGGTGAACGATGCGAACAGGACCATCTTTTGTCTCAGGTTTTATAGTGTAAACAGGCAAGTTACCTGCTTGGTTCACCACAGTGTGGATTTCAGCTTCCCACCTGTCTGCTAGTTTGTGCTTTCCTCTGCGGCGGACTGCACGTACCAAAACTCTGTCGCCTGGTTCTAGTTTTGAGGGTTTCACTCGCATATCAAATCTTGTTTTGTTTCTTTCAGCCATCTTGTTAGCATTTTCTGTTGCTAGTTTGTAGCTTTCTTGTAGAGTTGTCTTCAGTTTTTCAGTGTACTGGGAATGTGAATTGAAACTTTTGTTGTGAAATGGGAGCCCAAATGCAAGATCAAGGCTGACGACCGAACATTAACTCACACGGGGCAAAACCAGTCGTGTCATTCTTCGTACAACTGTACGCATGTACAAGTGGTTTTACATAGTTGTACCAATGAGATTTGTTCTTTTCCTCCAGAGTACCCAGCATGCTCAATAACGTTGTATTGAAACATTCTACCGGGTTACCTCTGGGGTGATAGGGTGTCGTCCGGATTTTGCGAATGCCCATGATTTTTCAGTTCTTTTATAATATGGGACTGAAAATTGGGACACTGATCACTATGTAACCATTCAGGTATCCCGTAGTGGACTATAAAGTTGTCCCAAAGTGCCTTTGCAACGGTCTGAGATTTAGAATTGCTTGTAGGGATGGCTATAGCATATTTCGTGAAATGATCAGTTAGCACAAGCACATCCTTAGTGTTACTTTGATCGGGCTCAATGGACAGGAAATCCATACAGACAAGTTCGAGCGGTCGGGTGGACTTGATGTTGACAAGCGGAGCAGCTCGTTCTGGAGCGGTTTTACGTCTTATGCAGTGATTACATGTCTTGATCTTCTGTTCAATATCTGCCGCCATGTGAGGCTAATAGAACCTTGTTCTGGCGAGATCCAAAGTACGATCTGTGCCTAAATGGCTCATGTCACAGTGGAGGCTTTGAAAGACTGAATCGTGGAGCTGTTCAGGTCAGATGAGCTGGTAAGTAACATTTCCTCGGTCTTGGCGAGTGCAGTAGAGGATGTTATTGCACATTTCAAGTCAATTGAGCTCTCGGAATAACAAGTTGATGTCAGGAAGTTCAGTTTGTACAGTTGGTGGAACTTTTTACCCAGTTTCAATTTGTGCAATCACTTCTCTTAAACAGGGGTCAGTTCTTCGTTCGTTTTTGATCTGTTCAGGAGTCATGTGGAGTACAATGCTAATGAGTGAACCAAAGGGAAGGTGTTGTCTGGAGAGCTACAGACAAGGTGTTTTTCACATATAGCAGACACTACCTCGGATCTTAAACTGCTTTCAGGAAGAGACAAGTGAGTTTGAGTGAACTGCTGTATGCGGTCGAGCTCCTTTTGGGACACTGCGTCATTAAGTAACTCGCCATGTGACCATCTAGAGAGACTGCCTGCATCTGAGTTAAGCTTGCCTGCTCTGTATTGGAGCTTAAAGATAAACGTCGACAGAGCAGCTAGCCACCTATAACTCATGGCATCCATCTTAGCAGTAGTCAAAATGTACGTCAGGGGGTTACTATCTGTCACGACAGTAAAATGATTGCCATTTAAATAGTCTGCAAACTTCTCCGTTACTGCTCACTTTAGAGCTAAAAATTCTAATTTATGGGTGGGGTAACGGGACTCACTTCTTGACAACCCCCGGCGTGCATAACCTATGACCCTAGTCTGGCCCTCCTGCTCTTGATAGAGGGCGGCGCCAAGCCCTGTAGTGCTAGCGTCAGTATGGAGTGGATATGGCAACTGAGGGTCAGCGAAACCCAGGACAGGCGCAGTACTGAGCTTTTCAATGATGGTTTTGAATGCAAGATCACAGGAAGAAGTCCATCGCTCACCAAACGGTGTCTTTGGGTCATGGTACTGGGCAGGCTTAGCTTTGGGCTTTGGGCTTTTTCGCAAAGGAGGGTAGCCTGCTGTTAAGTCAGTAAGGGGCTTAATGATGCTGGAATAGTTCTTAATGAACCGCCTATAGTACCCTGAAAAGCCTAAGAACGAGTGGAGCTGTTTGAGATCACGGGGCACAGGCCAGGTACTTAGGGCTTTCACTTTTTCGGGGTCGGTCTCAACTCCTTTACTGGACACGATGTGACCGAGGTATCTGACAGAAGTTTGAAAAAATCTGCATTTCTCAGGGGAGAGTTTAAGCCCGTACTCTTTTAGGCGATTAAGAACTTTCATTAAGCGAGCCTCATGTTCTCCGGGCGTCTTGGAGAATACAGTGATGTCATCAAGGAACACAATCACCTCATGCAGATTCATGTCGCCCATACATTTCTCCACGAGGTGCTGGAACGTGCTGGGGGCGTTTCTAATGCCTTGGGGCATCCTATTGAATTCCCAAAAGCCCATGGGGCATACAAGCGCCGTCTTTGGTTTGTCCAGCTCCTCTACCTCAATTTGGTAGTACCCCGACTTTAAATCGAGGACGGAGAACCACTGTGTACTGGTCAAGGTGGAAAACATTTCCTCCAAGTTGGGGAGGGCGTAAGCATCTTTTACAGTCTGTATGTTAAGCTTCCTGTAATCAATACAAAGGCGGACATTGCCATTCTTTTTTCGCACCACTACAATAGGCGAAGAAAATGGGGAAGTGGACTCTCTTATCACGCCTGTTTGTTGGAGTTCTTTGAGATGCTTACGGACCGCTTCCAGGTCATTTGGATGTATGGGACGTACTCTGTGTTTGAACGGTGTTTCATCTGATAATTTGATTGTGTGTTTCACTTGATCCGTTTTGCCAAAGTCAAGATCATTTTGTGCAAATACTTCGGGCATTTGACTGAGTCTTTCTGTTAGGCGCTCTTTCCATTCAGCGATAATGGGGGAAGAGTCAAAGTTGATCTTCAGAGTGGACTTTTGTTCAGTTTTGGACTTTGTAACTTTCACGGAGTGTTCTTGCGATAGGACTCGTTGATATGCACAAATTTCTCCAATGACACACTTCTGAGGGATTGTCACGTCATGTTCCAATTCATTGGTGAGTACAACTGGAGCAAGGTAAGGTGCTCTTTCAGGTAAGTCTATGAGACATGGTTTTACTAGGATACCACTAGGTAAGGCTGACATTACCGGTTGTTCTAACAAGACATATTTTTCACTGTTGCCGCCTGACACAGCTACAGCACCATCTAGAACAACTGTTTGGCCTGCAGGAACTAACTGTATCTCTTTGTTGCACATGGTCACTAAACCAAGGCTAGTGTCTTTGGACTGTCTGTGCCGTAGCTCAAGGACTTTTAACACTGCCTTATAACCAAGTGACATGGTTGGCTGCAGTTTATAACATGCATCAGAGTACAGCTCGTAAAGTACATCTAATGTGTTTGTCCCTATTAACACTAAGGACTGATCTGCTGCACGTACATTGGGAACCACTAAGGCAAGTGTTGGCACTTTGGCTTCAATACCGAGAAAGTTTTTTGGGAAAGTGACATGCATTTCAATGTAGCCTAAATAAGGTACACTCTGACCGTTAGCTCCCTCCACTTCTAACAGCTCAAAAAGTGGCTTAATCTCATGGTTGGATAAATACTGTCTGAAATAGGACTCAGGGACAGTAGTCACCTGGGAGCCTGTATCTAACAAACAGCTCACAGTACAGCCATTCACTTTCACTTGTCCTGTACTTTTTGTACCAATTAGGAAAGTTAAAGGAGTCTGTTTTGAAGTGTGACTTCAGTTTAGCACGTGTCTTGAATGGAGCTTTTGGTTTAGGACAGGTCATCTCTGAACTAGCCTCTGTTTATTCTGCAACAGGGGTAGACTTCAGTTTTAAAGAGGATGTGGGGTTCCGACTGTCCCAAATCTGTCTTTTTACTCTTAGTTCTTTGCGTTTTGCAGCTACAAGTGCAGGGTTTGGCTCTGACTCACAAGTGGCTACAATATGCCCATCTTAGCCACAGCGGAAGCAATACCATGGCTTGGGCCTAGTATTGGGACGGCTGGACGAAGGTAAGTTTTCAGGTTTGGCATGGTCAGGTTTTTTATTTCCAGACTTCTTAGTTGGGTCTTTCGTCGGTGGTGCTTGTTTCTTTTGTTTCACGACAGTAGCTAGTTGGCTTTTTAGATCAGCGACTTGCTTTTTCAGTTCTTCCAGACTGTCAGACTCTACTTCACTATTTGTACTTGTTTTGGTGACTGTTTGTTCGTAGGAGGCTGCTTTTGGTTTTGTGACGCCCAAGTGTTTTTTCATGTGGGTGTTTTTAACTTCTTGTCTGTTTTCAACAGTGCAAAGGTGAAGCAATAACTCTGCATAAGCAGGCGGATGTTTATCTTTTAGTTCCACCTGTAGCTCCTTTAGCAGATTATCATCCCAACAGCCTCTGTTAAACTGCTTGAGAAGCTGTTTGTCCACTTCCTGGGCCTCTAGACCGCCTCTACGCACTGTGAGATTGAGCGCCACCTGCAAACGATGCAGATATGCAGAGGGTTTTTCTCCATAATCTTGGAAAGTGTTCATGAATCGCACAAGCAGTTCCTCACCATCTTCAACAGTCCCGGAAGCTGAGTCCAAAAGCTTAAGATAGTTGGCAGAGGTGGCTTCAGGCCCAAGAGGGCGAATAACATCGGACACAGGAGCAAGAAGACTTTCAAAGATCTTGCGAGATTTTTCCAAGTCAGACAAAGAAGTATCTTCCATCATCAAGTCAACATGTGAACGCCGTGTTTCATAGTCAGCTTCAGTATATGGTCTCTGCGTTTTGCCAGAGAAAACTCTGATTCTCAAAGAGGAATGGGCGTTTGACGGCTTCTCTGCATGTATAATGACATGCTCGACTACAATTTTCTGAACCTCGGGTGGGTTAAAATCAGCTGGACTCAACATTTGAGGTGTTAAGTTTGGTCTAAGAGGGCTTTGGAAGAGTGCTTGAGTGATTTTAGGGGTGTGAGGCACTTCAACTTGGAGTGGAGGAGATACTCCACTTTGTGTGGGTTCTACAGTAGGGACAGCAGGATCAACGTCAGCAGAGACCGTTTCAGCTGTCTCAGCAGCTTCAATAGATTTCCCTATTGTGGACATAACCTCTCGCAACACCTCTTCAAAACCTTTTCCACTTAACTTAGCTAAACCCTTCAGGTTGCTAAGATAAGCCTCGGTAACACTGCCCCCTACAATTTTAGTGTACACATCAGTTAAGGCTTGAATGCAGTACTTAACATCAGGATTGTCAGTGGATGGAAAGAAGTACGGCAACGCAGGTGCTAATGTTTCAACAGCTAATCCAGACTCGAACTCCACAAGGTGACTTTTGTCAAATTCAGACGAGTTATCATCAATGCAAAGCACCCTACGAATAGTGCCATGTTGCTCTAGGAACTCAAAAACATCTTTGTCTTTTTCTTTGTCAAGTACACCACTGACAATGACTGCATTTGGAACTTTGACACCATATTTTGCAACAAAATCCATTTTGACAGTTAATTATTAAAGGTACAGTTTGAAAACATGAACTTGGTTTTTATAAATGTGTATGTGCCAATACAGAGGGCAGAGAGGATGTCTTTGATGTGCTATCGGACACAGTTTGATCCTGTAATTCGAATAGTTTTTTTTTTTTTTTTTATTTCTGGGGGGTACACAGTGATCTGTGTGGAGTTTGCATGTTCTCCCCGTGTCTGCGTGGGTTTACTCCCAGATTTCTCCGGTTTCCTCCCCCATGCCAAAAACATGCAAGTTAGGTTAATTGGCATCATCTGGGGATTTTAAATTGTCCTTAGGTATGACTGTGAGAGTGAATGGCTGTCTGTCTCTCTGTGTTGGCCCTGCAATAGACTGGCGATCTGTCCAGGGTGTACCCTGCCTCTTGCCCAAAGATGCTGGGATAGGCTCAGGCCCCCCCGTGACCGGAAAAGGATTAAACGGAAGAAGATGGATGGATGGATGGTAATTTTAATTGTACATTAAACCACAGACTAGACAGGAACCATCAGGAGCCTCACCCTGCTTCTGCCAATAGCCTAGGGAACTGGTGAAGACACACGAAATGGCTGATGTGTGGAGATCACATCATGGGGACCAGAGGCAGTACACCTGGAGCCATGTTAAAGATAACCTTTTATCTATGGCTAGGCTAGACTGTTTTTATGGTTTTAAACATCAAATGAGTATTTTTAAAAATAGTTGTATCTGTCCTGTTGGTTTCACTGATCACTGCCTACTGCTTTGTTCTGGTTTTATTGAAAATGTAAAGTGTAAGAGTGCTTTTTGGCATTTTAATAATACACTTTTAAATGATGTGTCTTTTAAAGGAGTTTTTCATGGTGTATTGAAGTCACACAGGGAATACAAAACCTCTTAAATCTCCAAATGTGGTGGGATTTTGGTAAGGCACAGATACAACAACTTTGTCAACAGTACACTCAAAATGTCACTCGTAGCTTGACCCAATCCTTGAAAGCTCTGGAGACTGAGGTGGTAGAGCTAGAGGAGTTGCTCAGTTCTACTGGAAAAACAAGAGCACTTAGAGGCTCTTAACCCTCCTGTTATGTTACGGGTCAAATTGACCCGTTTTAAAGTTTGAACATCCAGGAAAAATAGTTAAAAGTATTTTTTCAGTATGAAACGTCTTCTGCTTGCCTTAATTAGTGTAATCAACATATAATATGAAAATGGTTAATCTCACATAGTATTTCCAATCACCCCTGCATGTTTATATCACATAGATACTGTTTGGGTCAATGTGACCCAGCAGTCAAACTGGAGGTAAAAGGGTGTCAGAAATGTCAGACTATTTCTTTCTTTGCACCGTATTGCAACATATTTCACACACACACACACACACACACACACACACACACACACACACACACACACACACACACACACACACACAGAGGTGCAGGTGTTATGACTTTTGACGGGAACCATTTATGTTCTTGCGGGAAAACTCCACCCATATTCAGTGGACACTCAACAGGGGAGGGGCAAAACATATAAAAGCTTCTCTGCATGGGAGTCCTACCAACATTACACTGTCAGGCAGACCTTTACAAAATGAGCATCAGAAGCAAAAGGATGACAGTCTAGGAGGCTCTGGAAGCCATCTTTGATCATGACAGTGAAATAGAGGAGGATGTGTCTGAAGATGAAGACTATCTTGAGCTAAATTCTGATTCTAATGATTCTGATTTTGAATCAGATGAGGGAATAGCTATTCCTGTTCCTCCAAGCAAGACATTTATGTCAAAAAATGGTGAAATACATTGGTCTTCATCCCCAAATGTGCGTCAGGCAAAACTGTCTGCAGAAAACATAATAAAGACAGTGCCAGGGCCCACTAGGATGGCAGTGTCTCGTGTGACTGACATCAAGTCAGCTTTTGAGCTGGTCATGCCAGATTCAATACAGAAAATCATTCTGGAAATGACTAATCTAGAAGGGAGGCGTGTTTTTGGGGAGAAGTGGAAGGAGCTGGACAAAACACATTTAGATGCGTATTTGGGGCTCCTCATCCTGGCTGGGGTCTATAAATCGAAGGATGAATCAACAGCCAGTCTGTGGGATGCAGAGACAGGGAGGCCGATATTTCGAGCCACAATGTCTCTGGAGACTTTTTGCATTTTCTCCAGAGTAATCTGATTTGATAATTGAGAGACAAGGGCTGGTAGACGGGAGAGAGACAAGCTGGCAGCTATTAGGACAGTGTGGGACAAGTGGGTAGAGCAACTTCCACTACTCTATAACCCAGGCCCTAATATCACAGTAGATGAAAGGCTGGTGGCATTCAGAGGTCGCTGCCCATTTAGGCAATATATGCCTTCCAAACCAGCTAAATATGGAATAAAAATCTGGGCAGCATGTGATGCAAACACCAGCTATGCATTGAACATGCAGGTTTACACTGGAAAGCCGGTTGGAGGAGCCCCGGAGAAGAATCAGGGCACAAGGGTCGTGCTTGACATGGCACAGGGTATCAAGGGGCACAACATAACCTGTGACAATTTTTTCACAAACTGCAACTTGGGTCAGGAGCTTCTGAAGAGAAAGCTCACAATGGTCGGAACTATCTGAAAGAACAGGGCTGAACTAGCTGCTGAGCTGCTGGTAATCAAGAACAGGACCCCTCAATCTTCCATGTTTGCCTTCACAGACACCACTCTTACTGCCCCAAAAAGGGAAAAAATGTTGTGCTCATGAGCACTCTGCACAAAAATGCTGAAATAAGCACAAGAGAGGACCAGAAACCAAGCATGATCCTGGATTACAATGTCACCAAAGGGGGGGTAGACAACTTGGACAAAGTAACAGGGTCCTACAGCACCAAACGAATGACTGCGCACTGGCCATTGGTCATCTTTTATAACATGATCGATGTATCGGCCTACAACGCATTTGTCATTTGGACTGAGATCTTTCCTGACTGGAATGTGTCAAAGCTGTACAAGAGGCGCATCTTTCTCGAGAAGCTGGGGAAGGCGCTTGTGACACCGCACATCCAACGGAGGGAGCACCTGCCAAGGACCCCAGCCGCTGCAGCCACGGTGAGGGAGATCCAGGAGAGGACTGCACCAAGTACACCAGTGTGTGAGGTAAGTAAGTGTTTCTGTGTATATATAAGTGTATGAGAGTGCGTTGTGTGTCTTGGGATCAGCAAAAAGACAGCATAGTAAAGTAATCATGGTCCTCTTGGTTCTAGGTAGCTGCTGAGGGGAAAAGAAAGAGGAAGAGGTGCCAGGTCTGCAGGCCATCTGATGATGTCAAGACAAGCATGACCTGTGCAAAATGTAGAAAATTCATTTGCACAAAGCACAGTGTGATGACATGTCATTTGTGCTGTGTCGACGTAAAGACAGACAGACACACACACCTTGTTCATATTGTGTTATTTTGTTCATTAGTGGTTCACAAACAGTGCATGTATGTAAAACAAAATTTAAATATTATGTTTCAATGTTATGTTTTATAGGTTGGTCTTTCAAAAGTAATAAAGTGGTAAAACATTAAAAAAAAGTTTGAACATGTTTTTTTATGAAAAATGAGTGAATTATCCTAATTGAACCATTACCTATTAGAGGTAAGGAACATCAATGCACTAAATATTGATAGAATAGTTAGTAATGGAATTAGTAATGAAATATTAACAATGTTTGTTAGGGTTTTTTCGGTTTCGGACATCTTTTGGATAATTAAACATGCACCGGGTCAAATTGACCTGGGAACACCATTGTTGTTCCTGACAAATGAACATAACAGGAGGGTTAAATCAAAAAGGTCAGCCTTGGCTAGCTTGCTAGGGGTCACCGCACAAGGAGCTCTGGTCCACTCACACTACATGGATATAGCTCTGATGGACTCGCCCTCCCAGTACTTTTTTGGACTGGAGGGGAAAAATGGACAGAGAAAGCTTATTCACTCCTTGTTGGACGATGATGGGAGGACAATCTCCACAGCAGCAGAGATCAGGAAATATGCTGCTAGTTTCTACAGTGAACTGTATAAAGCAGAGTGGAGGGAAGACACGTCACTGAGCCACAGTTTCCTTGGTTGTCTTCCAGTGCTCTCAGAGGACCTTGTTGCTGGCTTGGATGCTCCACTGTCTCTGTCTGAGCTGCATGCAGTGCTAATGAGCCTCCAGAATGGAAAGTCACCGGGCATAGATGTTCTCTCTGTGGACTTTTATAAGGAATTCTGGCCTACAGAGCCTAAAGAACTGGAGGCCAGTCTCTCTGCTCTGCACAGACTACAAAATTCTTTCAAAAGCTCTGGCCCGAAGACTGAGAAAGGTGATAAGCGAGCTCATTCATGTAGACCAGACTTACTGTGTGCCTGGCAGGCTGATTAGTGACAATGTCACTTTAATTTGGGATGTTTTGGTGGTCTCTGGTTCATTGGCTGTGGAAACTGGTTTGATTTCAATAGACCAGGAAAAGGCTTTTGACCGGGTTGAATACCAGTATTTAAGGAAAGTTTTAACTGCTTTTGGGTTCAGCCCAGGCTTCATAGCCAGGATGCGGGTCTTGCACAGTGACATTGAGAGTGTACTGAAGATAAATGGGGGCTTGTCTGCCCCTTTAAAAGTCCAGAGGGGGGTTCGGCAGGGCTGCCCTCTCTCAGGGATGCTGTACTCCCTCGCCATAGAGCCTTTGCTTCACCATTTGAGAAGGGACCTATCAGGAGTCACATTTCCTGGCTGTGAAACCACATTTAGGCTGTCAGCCTATGCAGACAATGTAGTCATTCTGCTGAACAAGCAGCGTGACATTGACGTTTTGGTGTTAATCTGTGTTAATTGTTTTGGTGTTCTGGTGTTTGGTGTTAATCTTTTTGGCCAACTTTCTTCTGCAAAAATAAACTGGGGAAAAAGCGAGGCTCTGATGGTGGGGGAAAAACTAGAAAATCAGCTTACGCTGCCTGGTGGGCTGAATTAGGAAAAAGGAGGATTCAAGTATCTTGGTGTTTTTATTGGAATTAAACAGTGTGAGCAAAAAAGCTGGGATGGGGTCATAAAGAAAATCAAGGGGAGACTGAATAAGTGGAAGTGGCTGATGCCAAAAATATCTTTTAGAGGAAGAGTGCTTATTTTAAATAATCTTGTTTCCTCATCCCTGTGACACCGCCTCATGTGCATGGACCCCCCTGCTGGTTTGCTGTCAAAAATTCAGTCTGATATGGTGGACTTTTTTTCGGGGGGTGGACTCCACTGGGTCCCTCAAGCCCTGTTATTTCTTCCCAAAGAGGAAGGGGGACAAGGAGTGGTTCATTTAGCTAGTAGAGGTGCTGCTTTTAGATTGACTTTCATACAGATACTGCTGATGGGCCCCCAAGACCTGGTGTGGAGGCCTTTAGGCTGTGTTATTTTACAGAGAGTCCTTGGGCTTGGGCTAGACCTCCCTGTGTTTTTAATGGTTTTTAAGAAGTCTAGCGCACTGTCTTTACCCAGTTTTTACCGGAGTCTGTTTTCAGTGTGGACTCTTTTTAAAAAACAAAGAGGGCCATAAGGCCGTTTCCCTCCATTGGTTGTTGAGGGAGCCGCTGGTTTTTGGAGGTCATCTTGGTGTCCTGCCGGGAGTTGGAAGGACCTTCTTTGATAGGCTGTGTTCCAGGAATGTTCTCTCTTTGAAGCAAGTGATGGAACTGGCTGGTCCTGGCCTTAACAACAGTGTCAGGGATCAGTGCGTTTTCTGTTCCTCTAGAGAGACAGTTTTTCATTGCTTTACTGAATGTCAGTGTCTAAATGGTCTTTGAACTACTCATAGGACTTTTTCACAGCTTTAAGGAAGTTTTCCCCAAGCAGGTTTTCATTTGTGGTTTTATGTACAATCATCGTTTTAAACAAAAGTGTCAACTACTGAACTTTGTTTTAGGACTGGCAAAGTTGGTTATATATGTAGGCCGGAGAAGAAAACTTGAGAATGTTGAGAATAATGATGATGTCAAAATTTTATTTGTGAGGTTACTTAAAGCCAGAATAAGGCTGGATTTTGAGTTTTCAACGGGGAATGAGGATCTGGAAGGTTTTAGGACCCTCTGGTCCCTTGAGGATGTCCTTTGTTTAGTCCGTGATGGGCAGCTTTTGTTCGAGCATTTTTGGGGGGAATAATTCTTCTTTGTAATGTGGTATGGTAATTGTACTGAATGATCAAAAAATGTGTTTATTAAAGACCTTTTAAAATCTCTCTCTCTCTCTCTCTCTCTCTCTCTCTCTCTCTCTCTGTATATATATATATATATATATATACAGTATATATATATATATATATACAGTATATACATATATATATATATATATATATATATATATACAAGTCCGAGCTTGCACGCCTCCGGGTCCTGGAGATGTACAGGTCCTGGAGGGATGGGAGCTTGCAGCCGATCATCTTCTCAGCAGTGCGCACGACGCGCTGCAGCCTTAGTCTGTCCCTGGCAGTGGCTCCTGCGTACCACACGGTTATGGAGGTGGTGAGGATGGACTCGATGATGGCCGTGTAGAACTGCACCAACATCTTGGTGGGTAGCTTGAGCTTCCTCAGCTGCCGAAGGAAGAACATCCTCTGCTGGGCCTTTTTGATGAGGGAACTGATGGTCGGCTCCCACTTGAGGTCCCGGGTGATGGTGGTGCCCAGGAAGCGGAAGGAATCTGCAGTGGTGATGGGAGAGCCTGTGAGGGTAAGGGGGGGCAGAGGGGTTGTGACTTTCCTGAAGTCCACGATCATCTCCACTGTCTTCAGAGCGTTCAGCTGCAGGTTGTTGTGGCTGTGTAGTAGTCTTAAGAATAAATATGTTCCTGCAGTAATGAACTTCCCAAAATGTCCGTGTTGTAAATATGTCAAGTGTTTCTGATGGGGCGATAATTAGTGTGACACATCTGGGAACTTCCTCACACTATGGAAGCCTGGGAAGGGGAATGCCAGCACTTGTCCCCATTCCCGTGTCATGTGTAAATTGTCTGCCCCAATCTGTTTCAGAAATAAACAGACTACTGACTGATCAAGACCCTGCCTGACGTCTGCTTCTCTGCATCGGCCAAGATTTATTTTATTTTGTTATTTTAATGTAGCTGACTAGTTCGAGTCCGTTACAGCTGCACCAGGACGCCAGCTGGGCCACCTCTCTCCTGTAGACGGACTCGTCGCCATTGGAGATGAGCCCGATGAGGGTGGTGTCGTCCACAAACTTGATCAGCTTGACAGACTGGTGGCTGGAGGTGCAGGAGTTGGTATACAAGGAGAAGAGTAGGGGTGAAAGTATACAGCCCTGGGGTGATCCGGTGCTGATGCTGACGGAGTCTGAGGCAGTCTTTCCCAGCCGCACATGCTGCCTCCGGTCCGTCAGGAAGTCGGTGATCCACCTGCAGAGGGAGTCAGGCACGTTGAGCAGGGACAGCTTGTCCTGGAGCAGAGCGGGGCGGATGGTGTTGAATGCAGAGCTGAAGTCCACAAACAGGATCCTGGAGTAGGTTCCCGGAGAGTCCAGGTGCTGCAGGATGGAGTAGAGCGCCAGGTTGACTGCGTCGTCCACAGAGCTGTTGGCTCGGTAGGCAAACTGCAGCGGGTCCAGGAGGGGAGTGGTGATGGACTTGAGGTGGGGCAGGACCAGGCGCTCAAAGGACTCCATGACTACAGAGGTGAGCACTACAGGTCTGTAGTCGTTAAGTCCAGTGACCCGTGGCTTCTTGGGGACAGGGATGATGGTGGAGGTTTTGTGGCAGGTCGGCACGTGGCATAACTTCAGGGAGGTGTTAAAAATGTCTGTGAAGACAGGAGCCAGCTCTTCCGCACAGTGTCTCAGGGTGGAGGGAGACACGCCGGCCGGGCCGGGGGCCTTGCGCGGGTTCAGTCTGGAGAACTGTCTGTGCACGTCCTGCTCACTGATGACAAGGGCAGGGGGGGAGGAGGGGGGGTGCCTTTGATGAAGTGGGGACCGTGGAGGCAGTGGCGCTGGGGGGAGGGGGGGAGATGCACACAGCTGACGAGGTGTCAAAACAGGCATAGTGTTGGAACAGTCTTTGACAAAGGGCTTTGTCATCCTGACCTTTAGAAGCCTGAGGCCGATAGTTGGTGATTTGCCTCAGTCCTCTCCACACAGAAGCAGAGTCGATAGCAGTGAACTGCTGCTGGAGTCTCTCAGAGTACACAGACTTAGCTCTCCTCAGTTCTCTGCTAAACCGATATTTGACCTCCCTGTAGCAGTCCCTGTCTCCACTTTTCAACGCTGCTTCCTTCTCCTTCCTGATCTGTCTGATCTTAGCAGTGAACCAGGGCTTGTCATTGGAGTACCTCACCCTGGTGCGCGATGGAAGAATGCTCTCCTCACAAAAGTGGATATATGAGTTCACAGTGTCCGTGTACTCATCCAGATCATGCGTGGCTCCTTTAAACATGCCCCAGTCAGTTATTTCCATGCACGTGTTCAGCTTCTCCCCAGCTTCACTGGTCCAATTCCTCGTAGTGCTCACAACAGGTTTAGTGAGCTTCAGTCTCTGTCTGTTTGTGGGAATCAAGTGGACAATCACGTGATCAGATAGTCCTAGCGCAGCGCGGGGAACAGCGCGATACGCATCCTTCACTGTAGTGTAACAGTGATCCAGTGTGTTCTTCCCTTTGGTGAGGCATTTAATAAACTGTTTGTAACGGGGGAGATCGTTGCTCAGGTTATTCTGGTTAAAGTCACCAACCACAATAACCAGAGAGTCCGGGAAAGTCTGCTCCGTTTGTTGAATGTGATCCGCGAGCGTGCGCTGAGCCTCGCGCGCGTCCGCGTCGGGCGGGACGTAAACAGCGGCGAGGATGAATGAAGCACTAATCCTAGCATTGCCAATCCAATTGCTAGTCATATGTTTTCATGGTCAAGGAATCTGAAAACGTACACACAAACACTGTATGGGAGGAACTGTGGCAACCATTACGGAAAATGCCATTTTCGTGAATAACTACTGAACCACTGCTTGTCATATGTTTTCATGATCAAGGAATCTGAAGACTGTATGGGGGGAACTGTGGCGCTTGGCGGAGGTCTGCGCTCTCCGAGTGCTTTTCTAGTTCTATATGTTTTGCATGTTATGTTTTGGGGTTGTATATACACTACCGTTCAAAAGTTTGGGGTCACCCAGACAATTATTTTGTGTTTTCCATGAAAAGTCTCACTTATTTACCACCATGAGTTGTAAAATGAATAGAAAATATAGTCAAGACATTGACAAGGTTAGAAATAATGATTTGTATTTGAAATAATAATTTTTTTCCAGATACTCAACCTGCTCAAAGGAAGGTAAGTTTTATAGCTTCTCTAAGCAGCTAAACTGTTTTCAGCTGTGTTAACATGATTGCACAAGGGTTTTCTAATCATCCATTAGCCTTCTGACGCAATGAGCAAACACATTGTACCATTAGAACACTGGAGTGATAGTTGCTGGAAATGGGCCTCTATACACCTATGTAGATATTGCACCAAAAACCAGACATTTGCAGCTAGAATAGTCATTTACCACATTAGCAATGTATATTAGATATTAGAGTGTATTTCTGATTAGTTTAAAGTTATCTTCATTGAAAAAAACAGTGCTTTTCTTTCAAAAATAAGGACATTTCTAAGTGACCCCAAACTTTTGAACGGTAGTGTATATGTGTGTTTTATTTTAGGAGCACGGTTGTGATTTTAGTTTATTAAAGGACTTTTTTTTTTGTTATTTGGTGGCAGAATAATCCACCATGCCATGCGGGCCATGCGGGCTGTGTGGCAGTCCACCCGCCAGGGGTTCAATTGTGTGTGTGGTTTTGGACTTTTCTGGGGGGGGGCGGGGAATGTGGTGTATGGGAATATGGCACTTTATTGTGAAGTGCAGTGTGGTGATGTGGACTTCCCGTCACGGGCAACCATCTTGCAGTCTCTTTGAGTGGTGCCCACGCCAGGTGCCTGCCATTTAACCGCTATCCAAGTTCCATCAATAAAACTTTGTTTGCCAACTTCATCTTGCCTCATTCATCACCCAGGTTTGTCCATACATAACAACTAGTATAGAACGTGTGAATACAAGTTCCTCCAGAATTTAATGACAGCTTTATTTGCATTGTGAACAAAGCACCTCTCACTTTTGTCAAGCTACAGATTTAACCTAGAATTCAATGTAATATTCAAAGCCTTGATAGGCAGGTGTTGGGAATGTAGTCCTGATGGATGCCGCCACACAAGCTGGAAAAGGTTCCTCCTGCTTAGATGTCCTCGGGCCCAAAGGCTTAACTGTCTGTATGCAGTTAGCCTGAACAGACTCAGCAGAAGTAGCAATGCTATCTATCATTGGTTACCATAAAATGACTTAAAACAAACACTTTTTTGAGAACAGACAGATTAAGTGTAACAGCAAACACAATATTGAAATACCAGCTAAATCTCCATTTAAAAGCGGGCAACTTCTTAATAGTCTGCTAGCTAATTAGTCATCAAATGTCATTAATCTCTGTTTACATGCTAATCAGGAAACATCAGCATTAGTAATTCACCTGCTATTTGTGGGTCACTCCAAAGTCTCCACCTGGACTTCACAGAGAGAAATCATGGACACTTCCAGAATGTCCCCTTACAACACAGAATGCCAAAAGTCCGGTTCATAGTAATGCAACATAGATCTGCAAGCAAATGATCCAGACATGCTGCTTGGCAGCAGATGGACTCGCGTACAGTCGACATCACAATGCAGCAGCCACACGTACACCAGGTGGTGTTTCCCAGCCTCTCTGCACCTGGCTGAATTGATGGCTCCTCCAGCTCCGATACCGCCCCATACACCGCTGGAGCTCGCTCTCCCCTCCTCATCAGCTCAAAAGCAAAAGCCATTTGGTGTCTGGGAATATCTTCCACAGACCTTTCAGTCTCGTCTTCTGCCATACCTCAAATGGTGTTTTCACAGTGTTTAGCAAACCACAGTACAGTGTTCCAGTGCTAGCTAGCTTAACCAACCAACCTAGTGACGTCACGATCCAGGCTTGGGCAATATGGCAAATTTGAAATGTTAAAAACAGAATTTTATTGACTTATTTAAATCCAGTTGCACTTACAGTGTTATACCTATAATATATTATTAGTATATAGGTCCAATTTTTAAATAGTGATTAAAGGTCTGATGACATATTTTTGACTTCCTCTAATTTTTCAACACATAATACAATATGAAGAAATAGGTTGGTCTGTGCAGTTCTAAGTCAAACAGGCTTTTTTTCACACGAATATCCAACGTTTTCATGAGCGCCACGTCAACAATTGCGTCAGTGGCTGGAAAACCCCCCGGCCATGTTGCAACATCATCGACAGAACACAGTGCTTGGCTGCCCATTGTACACACAGGATGGAAGCGGTAGAAAACATCCACGATGGTTCCAGCACATGTAGTCTGGAATTGGTTTGTGTTGTCCAATCTTCAGACGATTATAGTTCCGAAGAATGGGATGACAGTGAATAATCTGGGGGCATCAGACCGTATAGGTTTGAGCCGTGCCAAGCAGGCATCGTGCCTAGCGAGTCAGACTCAGAGAGTGACAATGGAGAGGCACACATGCCTGCAGCAGCAGCGACAAACACACGGCAGGGGAACACCGAGTGCTATTGTTTTTTTTTAACAGATATTGCAACAAATTATTTGTTTATAAACATAATTTATTTAAGATAAGATAAGATAAGATAAGATAAGCCTTTATTATTCCCACAACGGGGAAATTCCAGGATTGCAACAGCACAGGGATAGCAACACTCAGAGCAACAATCAGAAGGCAAGAAAAAAAACAAGCAAGCAAGAGCAGCTAATATACATATGTACGTATTACTATAAAATATATATATATACACACACACACAGACACACAGTGCAGAGCATTGTAGCTGGATGGAATAAATATATGAATATATGAACACACAGTGCAGAGCATTGTAGCTAGATGGAATAAATATGTAAATATATAAACACCCACAGTACGGAGCATTGCAGCTAGGTGGAATAATATGTAGATATATAAATATATAAACACACCCAGTGCTGAGCATTGTAGCTAGATGGAATAAATATGTAAATATATAAACACACACAGTGCAGAGCATTGTTGCTAGATGGAATGAAACAGCATAACCGACTACTTAGTTATCCTACATGGTATGATTATGTGCCCATACATATTCTCACCTTCCATAGCGACCGGTATGTTCCTAGTTGTATGCCGGAGGGGACCATTGTGTAAGTCTATTGCATCTTTTGCATTCAAAAAACTATTAGTTTGTTACGTCTTTTTGCTATCTCTGCGAGCAGCCCTGCTTAGGTTGTACAGTCTGACAGCCGTTGGTAGGAAGGACCTACGAAACCTCTCGGTTGTGCACCTGGGATGATGTAGTCTGCTGCTAAATGAGCTCCTCAGTGCATTCAGTATGTCCTGCATAGGGTGGAACTCGGACTCCAGCAGAGATGACAGTTTAGCCACCGTCCTTCTCTCTCCTATCTCCTCCATCGGATCAAGGCGCTGCCCCAGGACAGAGCTAGCTTTCTTAATCAGTTTGTTCAGTCTCTTCCTATCGGCTGCAGTAATGCCACTGCCCCAGCAGACCACTCCAAAAGTGATGGCTGATGCCACCACCGTGTCATAGAATGACTTCAGCAGCGCCCCTTGTACACCAAAAGACCTGAGTCTCCTCAGCAGGAACAGCCTGCGCTGTCCCTTCTTGTAGAGTGCATCAGTATTGTGTGACCAGTCAAGTTTATTGTTCAGATGAATACCCAGGTACTTATAGGATGTCACCATCTCGATGTCTGTTCCCTGTATATTTACTGGTACTGTGAGGGGCTGCCCATGCCTGCGGCAGTCCACCACCAGCTCCTTAGTTTTCCTCGCGTTGATCTGGAGGCAGTTCCGATGGCACCAGTCCACGAAGTCCTGGATAAGCCCTCTGTACTCAGCTTCATCTCCATTGGAGATGAGGCCAACGATCGCAGAGTCATCAGAGAACTTCTGTAGATGGCAGTGTGTTGTGTTGTGTGAGAAGTCCGCAGTATAAAGAGTGAACAGGAAGGGAGCCAGCACCGTTCCCTGGGGGGCCCCCGTGCTACTGATGATCGTGTCGGACACACAGTCCCGGGTTCTCACAAACTGAGGCCGGTTCGTGAGGTAGTCCAGGATCCATGATGACAGGTGCTGGTCCACCCCTGCGCACAGCAGCTTGTCCTTCAGGATCATCGGTTGGATGGTGTTGAAAGCACTGGAGAAGTCAAAGAACATGATCCTCACCATATTCCCGGGCTTCTCCAGGTGGGACAGAGAACGGTGAAGGAGGAAGATCACCGCATCCTCCACCCCAATGCCATGCTGGTAGGCGAACTGGAGTGGATCCATCGCTGGTTCCACCAGGGGGCGGAGGTGAGCAAGGAGCAGTCTCTCCAGGGTCTTCATCAAGTGGGACGTCAAGGCCACCGGTCTGTAGCTGTTCAGGTCTTTGGGGTGGGAAGTTTTTGGTACAGGTACCACACAAGATGTTTTCCACAGCTGTGGTACCCTCCCCAGTTTCAGGCTCATGTTGAAGATATACGTCACAATCCCACACAGCTGGTCTGCACAGGACTTGAGGAGCTTTGCGCTGATGCCGTCCGGTCCCGGCGCCTTCCTCGCCTTGATCTTCCTCAGCTCCGTCCTCACCTGGGTCCTGGTCAGGGTCAGGATGGGGGGCTGTGTGTTGGGAGTGGGGGGGTGTTGGTGGAGTGGGGAGTGGGCAGCAGGACTTGATTTCTTTAGAGGCAGCAGTGGTTGTTGTGCAGTCAGGGGGGAGGGCGGTTGGTCAAATCTATTGAAAAACAGATTCAGGTTGTTCGCCCACTCCCTGCCCCCTGTGGCCTGGGGGGAGGTATTCTGGAGCCCCGAGATGGTTTTGAGGTTTCTCCAGACCCCGCTGATGTCGCTCTGTTGCAGCTTGTCCTCCATCTTCTTCCTGAAGCTGTCCTTGCCTTCTCTGATCTTTCTCCTCAGCTCCCTCTGAACGGACTTCAGCATCTCCCTGTTCCCTGACCTGAAGATCCTCTTCTTCTCTCTCAGAAGTGTTTTTATCTCAGGGTTGATCCAGGGTTTGTTGTTTGAGTGACGCCGTATGGTCTTGGTGGGAACGGATTTGTCCACACAGAAGCTGAGGTAGCCCGTGAAGGTGTGAATGAGGCCATCGATGTCCTCACCATGTGGATCGCAGAGCTGCCTCCAGGCGGTGGCTTCAAAACAGCCCTTTAGGGTGTCCATTGTCTCCTCAGACCATAACTCCACAGTGTGCATGGCCGGAGGTTGTCTGTGCACTAGGGGTTTGTACACCGGCCGGAGATGAACCAAGTTGTGATCCGATCTCCCGAGTGGGGGGAGTTGTGATGAGGTGTATGCCTCCTTAGTGTTTGCGTAGAATAAATCCAGTGTTTTATTGTCTCTAGTGTGGCATGTGACATACTGGGTGAACGTGGGTAGAATGGGAGACAGTGAAACATGGTTGAAATCGCCTGAGATGAGGAGAAGAGCATCTGGGTGTTCTGTCTGCAGCCTGCTGGTTACTGAATGGATGACGTCACGTGCTGTCCCAGCGTTCGCCGTCGGATTTGCATAAACAACAATGCAGATCACGTGTGAGTGTTCTCTCGGGAGATATGTAGGCCTCATGCTAACAGCTAGCAACTCAATGTCTTTGCTGCAGTGTCGTTGTTTAACAGTGATATGTCCCGGTCTGCACCAGTTGTTGTTAACATACATTATCACTCCACCGCCCCTAGCCTTGCCACTGTCTGGTGTTCGGTCAGCTCGTATCATGTGAAAACCCTCCAGCTCAATGTTAGCATCTGCTGCTAGTTCAGTTAGCCACGTCTCAGTAAACAAAAGGAGAGAGCACTCCCGGTAAGTGCTATCATAACGGGAGATAGCCGCTAGCTCATCTAACTTTCCCAGTATCGACCGTACATTTCCCATGACAACAGATGGAAGGGAGGGTCTGTACCTTATATTTTTTGTCCTCCGCCTTACTCCAGCCCGGCAGCCGCGGCGTTTTCGCCTCAGTTCTCTCGGTATGTCGAGTTTTTCCAATGGGACCGGGTGGCGGTTGAATGCTAGCAGCTGTTCTCTGCTGTATCGTATCCTGCTATAAACAGTGGCTCCGTCCACCGGCTCAGGAGACATTTAGGATGATCTGTGTGTCCGTGATATAAGTGGGGTGAAAAAAAAAGACGGATCAAAAGAGAGAGGAAGGGAAAAAAACTCGGAATCGAGCCGCTGTTGCAAAAGGCAGCCTACTTGTGTGGCGCCGAGAGAAAAAAAAAAAAACAAAAAACCCCTAAACCAAGATTTGCTGGTCCGAACACACGCGCCCTCTCTCTTTGACAGTTAGCTGTTCATGGTTTGTGTGCATCATCTGCCGTGTTGTCAGCCAGCCAATATTGCCAACACTATCACAACGTGTTAGCCACTCCACACAGCGGTGGTTCTGTTGCGCCCCTTGAAGCAATGTTGGCCCTGGGGCGCAACCGTGGTTAACACGTCTCCTCTCCATGTTCGCTGGGTGATGTCAGCCCAAAACGCCAACTGTAAGTGTTTCTGTTATTTCTGAAAGTCTTCACCTTTTTGGGAACTGTTGTCATCATTGTTATGTTCAATACATTTGTTGTGGATAATTCTGTGTGTAAATCAATTCATCATTACCCTCCGTGCGCTCTTATGCAGGGCACAGAGAGGGAGGATGAAATAACGAGGATTTACATGCATAGTTCACCACAGCACATGTAATACGGAAAGACAGACAATTCCCAAAAAGGTGAAGATGTACAAAAAACAAAAACACACTTACTGATGGCGTTCGGGGGACGGCATCGCCCAGAGAACGAATGAGAGGAGACGTGTTAGCCACAGGTGCGCCCCAGAGCTGACATCGCTTCAAGGGCGCACGAGAACCACGGTGAACATGGAGTGACTTAACGTTGTGAGAGTGCTGAAAATACTGGCAGACTAACAGCACAGATGACAATACTATCGGCCAGCAGTACGTGACTGGCAAACGATCGCTAAGTACACACACTGCTGGTGATGGTGTGATGAGAAGCACCTGGGCGAGGACTGGGAAAGATGATCAGCGGGAGTTTGAATCAGCTGGTGATAATGAGAGGGGACATGGCCGGACCGGCGAGAGTCAGCATGCGATCACAGAAAGTAGGTCAAAGCTGCGCGTAAATCCATTAATCCTTCCCCTCCTCGTGCGCTCCTCCTGCGTAAAAGTGCACGAGCAGCGCATGAGGAGGCTTATGACAGTTGTAGCTGAAGAGTGTGATCTTTTCTTTCACGGCCTGCTGTTTATCTAAGCCTGCGACACAATGCAAAGGCATAGCCGTAAAATTAAAACAAGAAACCAGAGAAACTGTGAGCTACAAAGCTGCTGTCATTCCAGTCAACATTACCAGAGTCCGTTCTGTCGCTTACGCCATGGGGGTGCCGCCCTTAAAACGGTGGACAGAACCACAGTCCAGTCAGTGGCTGTGGTTTTTTGATGATAACCAGTTTATGTAGGCGCGGTTGTAAATATTATATTGATCATCAACAACGAGTTTTGGGTTTTCACAACATGCTAAAAAATGTCAAAAACGTGTCATCAAACCTTAAAACAATAGCTCAACATAGCCAACAATACATAGACACACTGAAGCTCCTATGAGTGTTGACAGCGAATGCATGTAGGCACACGATAACAAGCAGAAAACACCTCTCCTTTTCTAAACTAACCTTGTCCTTGACACATAAACTCCACTGCCCACACACACTGTACCTGGCAGCATCATTGGAAAGTGCAGTCCCGGAAATAGCACTCACACTCCTGTTGGCACTTGCCAACACACATCGTTCCTTAGACATGTCAATCTTGTGGAAGCTGTGGGGGTTTATATAATGCCTTATTAGTATTCACAATATGCTACACATGCACCTGTGTGACTCCAGTTCAGGGAGTGGAATTTTTGATACATCTGACATTTGCTGGGAAAACAAGCAGTGCGATTCTCCTATTGGCACAGCGCACAGGAGCAGGGCATCCTGATATATCTGACAGTTGTTCTGGTAGCAGAGGGAACTGCAGGAGACAGCCTTTTTTAAACTTGTATATGCAATGTCAGCTGCAAGTAAAAAAGTAGTTCCAGGATTAATACTTTCTCGCATCAGCAGTGAATCATTCTGTCACCTAGTTAGTCACATAGTTTTAAGTGCAGAAAGTGCACCCGTGTTGTGGTGAATGCCATATGCATATTTTCTGTAACCTACTGATACTCAGAATGTCTCATCATCCTTGCTCACATTTAATTTAGATAATGATACGTTTCTTATGATACAACATTTATAAAGTAATTGTTATAAATCCCAGTATTACAAAAACAAGTGGAAGAAGTTAAGCCATTGTTTTTCAGCCAACGTGCCCTGGTATGTTCAGGTAATTGTGGGTAATTATCTAATTTCACTTGTTAATTGGTCCCAAAAAAATGTAAATAATTTGCTGTTGTTGTGCATGGGTTCTGTAGGCACTCATTAAACATCTGTAGATAAAAACGTACCACATTCTGTTATTTAAAAAAGAATTTAATGATAAATTCTCACTGTGAAAAAAGATAGGACACCTTCTGCAGTGACTGCTCATCGTCCCCTCTTTTGCTGATCTCAGTGAGACATTTTCGATGTTAGTCTATCAGTCTCTGGCAGTTGCATGGAAGTCATGCCTTCCATGCCCTCATTCTTTTGTTTTTAATGCTGGGTTCAGTTCGTGGTTAAGTTTGAAATAATTAAGGCTGGGTTTGAATAAACTTCCTGTTTAGTTCTGTTTAGCTTGATGATAGTTTTATTTTGGTAATACTTCTTTGTTCTAGTTTGTTTCTCTGATTTACTATTGGGTTGATTTTATGTTTCTCTCTTGGGCTGTGCTTTATTGCCTTTTTTCTAGTGCATTTTAGATTACAGTATGATCTTGTTAAGTCCTTGGTTTACTGATTTGATTGTTAATTTTAGTTTCATATGTTTTGGTTACAGATGGGAGTAAGTTATGAAGTTATAAAAATGTGCCTTTACAATTCTGGTAGTCGAGTTGGCCAAGATCAAATATAACTTTTCATTAAGGCAGTGTTACTGACAGTATAAACTTTAATATTAACCTTTTGGAACAATGTTGTTTTAAATCCAAACTCTGAAAAATACAAACTGAGCAAAAAGGTATGATGTCACAACAGACATTAAACAGAGTATTGCAGTATTAAATACAGGCATGTGAAAAAGTGTTTGACCCCTTCCTGATTTTTTTTATTTTTTTGTATGTCACACTTAAATGTTTCAGATCATCAAACAAATTTAAATATTAGACAAAGATAACACAAGTAAACATAAAATGCAGTTTTTAAATGAAGGTGTTTATTATTAAGGGAAAAGAATCCAAACCTACATGGCCCTGTGTGGAAAAAGTGATTGCCCCCTAACCCTAATAACTTGTTGGGCCACCCTTAGTAGCAACAAATGCAATCAAACATTTGTGATAACTGGCAATGAGTTTTTTCCAGTGCTGTGGAGGAATTTTGGCTCACTCATTTTTGCAGAATTGTTGTAATTCAGCCACAGTGGAGGGTTTTCGAGCATGAACCAGTGTTTAAAGGTCACGCCACAGCTTCTCAATCGGATTCAGGTCAGAACTTTGACTATGCCACTCCAAAGCCTTCATTTTGTTTTTCTTAAGCCATTCAGAAGTGGACTTGCTGGTGTGTTTTGGATCATTGTCCTGCTGAAGAACCCAAGTGCGCTTCAGCTTGAGGTCACGAACAGATGGCTGGACATTTTCCTTCAGGATTTTTAGGTAGACAGCAGAATTCATGGTTCTATTTACCACAGCAAGTCTTCCTGGTACTGAAGCAGCAAAACAGCCCCAGACAATCACACTACCACCACCATATTTTACTGTTGGTATGATGTTCCTTTTCTGAAATGCTGTGTTACTTTTACACCGGACGTAATGGGACACACACCTTCAAAAAATTTCAACTTTTGTTTCGTCAGCCCACAAAGTATTTTCCCAAAAATCTCGGGGATCACCAACATGTTTTCTGCCAAAACTGAGATAAGCCTTTATCTTCTTTTTGCTCAGCAGTGGTTTTCGTCTTGGAACTCTGCCATGCAGGTCTCTTTCTTATGATGGAGTCATAAACACAGACCTTAACTGAGGCAAGTGTGGCCTGTAGTTCTTTGGATGTTGTTGTGGGGTCTTTTGTGACCCTTTGGATGAGTCGTCGCTGCGCTCTTGGGGTAATTTTTGTCAGCCCACCACTCCTGGGAAGGTTCACCACTGTTCAGTGTTTTCACCATTTGTGGACAGTGGCTCTCACATTGGTTCGCTAGAGTCCAAAAGCTTTAGAAATGTCTTTACAACCTTTTCCAAAATGATAGAGCACAGTTATTTTTTTTTCTCATTTGTTCATGAATTTCTTTTGATTGCAGCATGGTGTCTAGCTTTTGAGGATCTTTTGGTCTGCTTCTTCTTGTCAGGCAGGTCCTATTTAAGTGATTTCTTGATTGGAAACAGGTGTGGCAGTAATAAGACCTGGGTGTGGCTAGAAAAATTGAACTCAGCTTTCCAAAGATGTGATAAACCACAGTTAATTTATGTATTAACAGGGCGGGGGAGTGGGGGACTTTTTCACACAGGGCGATGCAGGTTTGGATTTTTCTTTCACCTTAATAATAAACACCATCATTTATAAACTGCATTTTGTTTTTACTTGTGTTATCTTTGTCTAATATTTAAATGTGTTTGATGATATGAAACATTTAAGTGTGACAAACATAAAACAAGTAGAAATAAAGAAGGGGGCAAAAACTTTTTTTCACACCACTGTAACAATATCTGACTGTATGTTAAAACATTCCTTTACAGTTGGCACATTTCCATATAAAATTAAAAATTAAATGTATTTGTATGTATCTCAGTCAATAACAGTTAAGTTTATTTTGCAGTTTACCTGGAGAAGATTGATCAACATATGCTAAAAATGTGAAAGTTCATGAGAAGCAACATTGTTGTTACAAAAAAAAATATAAATAGCAGGAATAACATCATTATTACTGTATCATTTAAGTGTTTCATTCACAACTGTACTAACTCTAGATGAGTTATTTATACAGTTTTAAACAAATAACCATTGGTTGGATTGAAAAATTTAATAGATTTGCTACTACTATTATATAATACTTTATATCAATGCCGCCTCGAGTGTGAACAATATCTGGTTGAGTCCGTCCTTCCCATAATTTATTTGCAGATAAATGAAAGTTCTTTAGTTTTTATTATGTTCACATAGCATGCACACCAACTGATATTTATGTGATGTAAGGTAATCAATCTCAGCTTTTTGCTTGATAGGTGATGGTCACAAATACATAATGTAGTGTCCATCCCCCACTTGGTCATAGGCTTTAAATTCCTTCATTTTATTTAAATTTAAAATTTTAATTTTGTTCAATATGAATATTCTTCTGAAAGCTATATTCATTTTGTGTTTATTTTTGTTCACTCTGTCTAATATTCATAACCCTGTTTGGATTATAACTGAAAAATGAAGAAATATGAAATCTGTTCGACTGTCTCCCTTGTGTAACTTCCCCACTTAATCTTTGGCTCTGCCTTGACTGTTTTCCTCTTCTTGCTTTTCAAAGTCATCCTACAGACTACCATCCAATGTTGTCAAGCTACATTCTCCTTCTCTCTCTTTCAGATTTCTCCTTCTACATAAGATGCAATCCACTTGTGTACACCTTCCTCCACTCTTGTAAGTCACCCTATGTTCCTCTCTCTTCTTGAAGCATGTGTTCACCACGGCCATTTCCATCCTTTTAGTAAAATCCACAACCATCTGTCCTTCCACATTTCTCTCCTTAAGACCATACCTACCCAGGACCTCCTCATCACCTCTGTTGCCTTCAACTACATGCCCATTAAAGTCCACCCCAATCACCACTCTCTCCACCATGGGAACACTCTCTACCACTTCATTCAACTTACTCCAGAATTCCTCTTTCTCTTCTACCTGATATCCAACTTGTGCGGCATACGCTCTGACAACATTCAACATGACACCTTTGTCTTCTACCTTCAGTCTCATGATTCTGTCTGACTCCTTCTTTACCTCTTAAACACTCTTCACATACTCTTTCAGGTTACTCCTTCTCCATTTCTCTTCCTATCTACACCATGGTAGAACAGCTTAAATCCACCTCCAATGCTCTTAGCCTTGCTTCCCTTCTATCTGGTTTCTTGAACACAGTATATCTACCTTTCTTCTCTCCATCATATCAGCCAACTCTGCCTTTAGCAGTCATAGTTCCTATATTTAACATCCCTACTCTCACCTCCTACATTTTATTTTTTTCTCTCTCCCTCCGAACACACCTTCCCCCTCTCCTCCTCCTCGATCTTCATCCAACAGTAGCCCAATTTCCACGAGCACTCTGTCGGTTAATAGAACCGATGGCGGTCGTTGTTAACCCGGGCCTTGATCGATCCGGTATGAAAGTCTCATTCGTCATAACACACATGTTTGATTTGGCAAAGATTTTACGTTTGATGCTCTTCCTGAAAACACCCTTCCTGTTTACCTGGGCTTGGACCAGTGTTACTGGCTCAAGACCTAGGGGAAATCTGGACCAGCAGAAAGGGTTACACAAGCTAGCGAACACTGTGTAACCTGTGGACCAAAAGAGAGGAGACAAAAGTTTCAGCTTTCTCCTATATACATGTTGCCGGGAAATAATACACACTGAACAACAAATGTATTTTATGGGTTTTATCTGATATATAGAAAATAAAGAGCAGCACGCTTCAGAATGAAAAGATTTACAATAATTTTTAAATGTAAATAAAATAAAATGAAATGTACAAATTGTCTCTTTGTATAAAACTCTCCCGTTTGTGTTACAGTTTGTACTGCCTCAAACACACAGGAGGCGGATCTTAAACAAAATGGTGGATTACTAACAAAGAAAAATACAATCTGATAAAATGCTCAGTAAACTAATGACCCCAAATAAGTCCGTACAAACGGTAGTGGTGACACTGGAAATGAGAAAGGCACATAATAGCTTTAGTACACCACAAACCTTAAGTTCACACTCCAAATATGCTCAAAACTTAACAAGAAAAGCTTTTCACTTACAACATACACACGACGCCACACCAGCGCGTGATCACTGACTGATCTTCACAGGACACCCGAGTCTCCCTGGTTTGATTGACAGTATAAAATGTTTCAGTACTCGTCACCGTGTAAAACAAAAAAACACATCATAACATTGTGACCAGAGTAGCAAACAACACACTTTTACATTTACACTCATGCTTACATCGTACATAGCCTGATATTTTAAACTATATCCTCTTGGATAGGCACTATGTTCAGCCACGGTATACCATGCTAGTCAGGCAGCAAATCTGTACGTCAATCTACGTCTTATCTGTTACTAGGCCGACTTTATTACATCCTCCTCGGCATAATTCACCGTGTTCGTTAAGAGTAACAATATATTTTAACTGCATTGGTGAACTTACAACGTTTCTTTATGAAGATTATTCCTCGTCTTACTTGCTTTTCAAATCCGGTCTCCTGAACCGTTTTCCCAACAAAAAAACCCAGATATTCAAAATCCTCTACCTGGCATATCCCGCCCACACCCTGAAGTCACTTCCTGTTGAGTCAAGTTCAAATCAAAATATTTAAACGCAAATCAAATCAACAAAGATCCATAAATATGACCCGGTTACATTCTCCCCTGCTTACAAGTCAACGGCCTCGGTGACTACAAATGAGTTTTTGATTTCCCTCACAGCTTCTCTAAACAAGACCGTGCCTAAGTTTGCAAAAATCTGAGCGATTATAGCTGAAGAACTGGGATCCAAAACTGACTTTGGCTCATGGTACGGGTTTGAGTGCTGGCCTGCTGTTGACCTTTGACTCCTGCGGGGAAAGGGAACAGGTTAAGGCATGGCTTCATCTTCTGTATCAGACCGTATTTCTTGTGAGTCTACCTCAGATTCTGGTTCAGGAAATTCATCATCCTGCTCTGACTCACCATTGATGCTACCTTCCGCACTATTCTCACTGCTAGGGATCCTGACCTGACCATCAGTGTGAGCTGGGTTACGGATGGGACTAAGAGCCCTCACTTCTTCCAAAACTAAACCATCGGCAGGGTCCTCTGAATTTTGACTGTCCTCCGGCGGGGACTCTGGGGACTTTCTAAGACACTGGCTACTCGGTCGTGACCTGAAGACGGGTGGGGACACACATGGTCTGATGTCAACTCTTTTTGTCGGTCCTCCTTCTACAGGTTCTACCGTGTATGTAGTTCCTTGAATCTGTACCACACGGTGGGGAATGGGTTTCCAAGCATCTTGAATTTTGTTTCTGCCTGGGGGCCGGTTTCTGACATACACAATCTGACCTAGCTCAATAGGGGGACAGTACACCTTCTCGTTATGCATTGAAATGCGTTCAGCAGCTTTCTGTTCACAGTACTCTTTGGCCCTGGCATGAGCATCATTCAGACGCCTTTGGTGGATCGCCAGCCAGTCGTGACTGGGCTCTACAGTGGACTCCTGTCCTAAAAGGGCATCAACAGGAAGGTGTGGGTCCACACCAAACAGAAAGTAGTAAGGGGAGTAGCCTGTTGTTGAATGCGGGGTAACATTGTACGCATAGACTAACTCTGGCAAAGACTCTGGCCATCTGCGTTTTTTCTCAGGCGGGAGGGTGCGCAAGAGTTCATGCAACGTCCTATTAAAACGTTCACATTGGGCATTCCCAGTAGGATGATGGGGGGTTGTACGACTTTTTTTTTACACCATACAACTTGCAGAGTTCTGAGATCACCTCGCTTTCAAAATTCCGGCCCTGGTCCGAATGCAAAAGCTCAGGGACACCATACTTGAGAAACCACTCTCGCAGCAGAACCTTTGCTGTTGTGTCAGCTTTTTGATCACGTGTTGGGAAAGCCTGCGTAAACTTTGTAAACACATCGGTGATCACTAGAACATTTTCTCTACCATCGCTAGAGGGTTCTAGAAGAGTAAAATCAACTGCGACTACCTCTAAGGGCCTATTAGCTAGAAATGATTTCATGGGGGGGTGAATCTTGGGATTTGGCATTTTTGTTAACACACAGCGTTCACATTTCTTTATCCACTGTTTGACATCCTCATGAATCCCTACCCAAAAACATCTTTGTCGTAGCAGTTCCAGAGTACGCTCCATGCCTTGGTGCCCCATCGAGTCATGCACACTCTCTAACACCTTAGACTTTAAACAGCCTGGCACTAGTAGTTGAAAACGTTCCCCATACCTCACATCCTCAATCACCCGATAAAGCAGTCCCTCCTTCTCCCTAATATGTGGCCAATGTTTCAATAAAGAGAGCACTGGTTTTTCAAGGTCTTTCCTCTCCTGAAAGTTAGGTTTACTTTTGCCGTCCCAAAACCTTCTAAAAACTCCCAGTACTGGATCCTGCCCCTGAAATTCCCTTAATTCCTCTTTTGAGTAGCCAGGTAAGGTAGGAGTATTACCCTGGGCTCCAGAACCGGAACCATCTCCCTTTTCGTTCGCCCGCATTTGCCTAATCCTGCAACTCTCAAGACCAGCACTGGTTAGCTCAGTGCCAAGTGTTGTCCCTTTCTGTATCACATTGCAGATAGCCACACACCCATCATAATCCATGTCGTCCGACATTTGTTCCTGCTCCCCTGCAAACGGGTGCCTAGATAATGCATCAGCAGCCCGGTTAGACCGGCCAGGCCGATACTGAACATCAAAATCAAACACTGCTAACTGAGCCACCCATCGCTGTTCTAGTGCTCCTAATCTAGCAGTGTTGAGATGACACAACGGATTGTTATCAGTAAGGACCGTGAATTTAGAACCTAGTAGGTAGCCTCTGAATTTTTCTGATATTGCCCATTTCAGAGCTAGAAGTTCTAATTTCATACTGCTATAATTTCTGTCATTCCTCTCTGCATTTCTGAGCCTACGGCTTGCATATGAAATTACTCTTTTCTTTCCCCCTTGTTCTTGATACAATATTGCTCCCAACCCTTGATTACTGGCATCTGTCTCAACAATAAAGGGACGAGTAAAATTCGCATACCCTAGTACTGGGGCGCTAGTGAGTTTCTGTTTCAGAATATCGTCCTTAAAAAGCGCAGGGAATACAATGACGCGAAAAAGGTGTTAAGAGAGAAGAAATTGCGCTTTCAGACTCCATTTCCTGCGAAGTTAAGGGTCTTCTACGGCGAAGAAACGTGTCTCTATAATTCGGCGGAAGAAGCAACAGCTGACATGGCGAAAAGAGGGCTCCCGGTAACGGTATTTAAACCCGCAGCAGACCCGAGTGAGAAGATCAAAGCGCAAACATGGACAACACAAAGACCTTCAAAATCCACGGACCAGCAGCGGGAAACCCAGCGCCAGAGCGTCGCGGATAAACTATCCGTTTTCAGGTTGGAATAGCGACCTTTTTTTTTTTTCTCTTGAATCAATCCGCACATCCAACCCCCCTCATACAAGGTAACAAACATTAAAGGAGATGCGTATTCAGCATGTGGTAAAACATTTCATGGAACAGTCATAATATTTGAAACAAATAAGTCTTTGTAATAAAAAAAAAAAAAAAAAAAACTTGTTAAAATAGAAATGTGACAATAATCCACATGTTCTCCTCATACTAACAAATACTGTTTTTGCATGAATGTTTGATGTGATGGGGGTGGGAGGGTGCACACAATTTCACAGGGTTTAGGCATAAAAGGAAAAAAAAAATCATTACAAGTTTGGATTGGGTTCTGAAACTCACGTTAAAAGCACGGGGCAGCATACAGGGGTAAGAGAGGGCCCTCAACACGTAACAGAGTTTGAGGAATTTCCCTCAGGGCCTTCACTCCATCAAGGCTCTTCCAGGGTCTTTAAAAAGACCTCAGCTCAGGAAGTTCTTCTGACAGCTTTTTGTTTTAAAGTTTTATACACTATGTTCTTAATGTTTTTCTTGTTTTTAATGTTCTTTCAGTTTCTGAGTAGCACAAATGAGGGCCACCACACAGTTATACTAAACAAAACAACACAATGGAGAAACAGGATGTAACCAAAATAATTTCATATAATGTAAAAGGAATCCTGAATCCAGTTAAAAGATCCAAGATTCTAGGCAAAATGAAAAAAGACAAAGCAGGAATAATATTTTTACAAGAAACCCACCTAACAGACGTGGAACACAATAAACCCAGTAGACAAGGGTTTAAAATGATCTCTTCATCTTCATATAAGTCAGGGAGGAGGAGGGGAGTAGTGACATTGATATCAACCAAAATTACATTTGAAAAAAAATCAGAACACAAAGATAAAGAAGGGAGATACAGTTTGGTAACTGGGCGGCTAGAGGGAGAAGATATCACCCTGCTGAATGTGTATGCTCCCCCAGGGGCTAACTGGAAATTTTATAAAAATGTATCCGACCTAATGATAACTAAAGCTCAAGGTTTAGTGATATGTGGTGGGGACTTCAATCTTAGACTGAATCCATACTGGGATGCTTCTGGTAATTCTCCACATCAAAATAACACCCAAAACAGGAAGACTCGGATGCTACTAAAAGAAATGGGAATCTGTGACATGTGGAGGGAACTCAACCCCAGTGTAAAAGACTATACATTTTACTCAACTCCACATTCATCTTACTCAAGGATTGACTATTTTTTTATGTTTAATAGAGACATTGGAAGAGTAAAAACATGTAAAATAGGACTGATGGATCTCTCTGACCACAGTCCGATCTACATGGACTTGAATATCCAAAAATACACAAATAATACATTTTCTTGGAGGTTAAATTCAAATGTCCTGAAAGGACCATTGAAAGATGAATTGGAATCAGATACTCTCAGATATTTGGAAGATAACGATAATGGAGAAGTATCCCCTTTAATACTGTGGGATGCATGCAAAGCTGTAATAAGAGGAAAGATTATTGCAAAACTGGCAACCCAAAAGAAACTAAGACAAGAAAAACTATCCACATTAGAGTCAGAACTTAGGAACCTAGAAAAAGAACACAAAGGCAACACTCATTCTACTGACTCGCTCAAGATTAAGGAAATTAAAAACCAAATAAATGAGATCTACACAATAGAAATCCAGAAGAAACTTACATTTTTGAAACAAAAATACTATGAAGCAGGCAGTAAATCGGCAAAATTGCTAGCCTATAAATTGAGGAAACATCAAACAGAAAGAGCAATCTACAAAATCAGAGACCCAGTATCAAAGGAAATAAAATTCAGAATTCAGGATATTCTTAAAAGCTTCGAGAATTACTATAAGAACTTATACTCCCACAAAAAACATAAAAATGCATCCGAGGCATTCCTAAACACATTAAACCTTCCCCAACTTACGGAGTCACAAAATAAAACACTACTGTCAGAAATACATCCTAAAGAATTGGAAAAAGCAATTATGAAACTTAAAGCTAACAAATCCCAGGAGCTGATGGCTATACAGCAGAGTGGTACAAAACCTTTAAACAGCAACTATCTCCTCTCCTCCTGAAAACATTTAATTATGTCCTCCACACAGGGGAAATCCCCCCTCCTGGAGAGAAGGGGTCATTGCAGTTATACCTAAACCTGAAAAGGATAAACTAGAGTGCTCCAACTACAGACCAATCAGTGTACTAAATCAGGACTATAAGCTTTTTACCATTATCCTTGCCAAAAGGTTAGAAAATATACTGACAGACCTAATTCATTTAGACCAAACAGGTTTTATAAGACAAAGACAGACACAAGACAACATTCGACGCACTTTACACATAATTCATCATATAAAAAAAATATAACTTAAATGCAGTCATATTGGGATTAGATGCTGAAAAAGCATTTGATTCGGTTGACTGGTCTTTTCTATATAGAATCTTATCCAGTTTCAATTTTCATAACAACTTCATTTGAACTATACAGGCATTATATAAAAAACCAACAGCTAAAATAAGGATTAACGGTAATTTATCATCATCTTTTGAACTGGAAAGAGGATGTCGTCAGGGCTGCCCCCTGTCTCCACTGCTCTTTGCAATCTTCATAGAACCTCTGAGCCAATGGATAAGACAAAATCAAAAAATTCAAGGTATTACACTTGGTCAGAAGGAACATAAAATAGCACTCTTTGCTGATGACATTTTAATATACCTAGGGCAGCCGGACACTTCTTTACCAGAACTAACCTCAGTTTTTTCAGAGTATGGAGATTTATCGGGGTACAAATTAAACATGCATAAAACCCAAGTTTTAACATTCAACTGTGACCCAAATCATTATTCACTAAGCAAACTCAAAACTAACTGGGAGTCGGAATCTATGAAATATCTGGGGGTCAATATCCCGAAACAACTCAACAAAATTATATCACTAAACTATGATCCACTGGTGACAAAATTAAAATCTGAGCTAGCAAGATGGAATATGATACCATTCTTGGGTACTGCACAAAGAATTGAAGCAGTCAAAATGAATATACGTCCACGTCTTCTATACCTTTTCCAAACAATACCGGTAGAACCTCCCAAAAAAACATGGCAGGAGCTGGACAGAAGGATCTCAAGATTCATATGGCAGGGCAAGAGACCTAGAATCAGATATAGAACCCTACAGCTAAACAAAGACAAAGGTGGGCTCGCGCTGCCAAATATCAGGGACTACTTTAAAGCCGCACAAATTAAAACTTTAGTAGAGATATGTAACCCAGTCTACACTGCACAATGGAAGGAGATCGAATGCCAAATAACAAGTGACATCCCCCTACAGGCGATAATAGGGAACAATGCCTTACCTAAGCTTTTGAATAACACTAACCCGTGGATAGAGACCCCGCTAAAAATTTGGTTTAAGATAGTCAGAGAGAATCAAACTAAAGAGCCCTATCGACTTCTGCAATGGATTGCCTATGATCAAGACTTTACTCCTAATAAAACATACACCAGATTTAAAAAGTGGAAGGAGAAAGGGCTGATAAAATATTACGATTTTTTTAAAGGGCAAATCTTAAGAAGTTTTGAAGATTTGAAAAAACAAGGCCTAATAAATCAAGACCTTTACAGGTTCTTCCAGCTTAGACACCACATAAACAATATACTTAAAAAGGAGGTTTTGGAAAGGGCCCAGTCAGGTGTTCTGAAGGTCTTCTTAATGGCATATAAAGGGATCCCAGGGATCAGATACATTTCTAAAATATACCAAGGTCTTCAAGACTTAAAAGGAGACAACACATCTTATATAAAAGAGAGATGGGAAAAAGAGGGGAATTTCACTTTACAACTGGAAATATGGGAAAAGCTAAATAAACAGCAATGGAAAAGTACCTCATCCCTGCAGTGGAGAGAATTTGGATGGAACAACTTGGTAAGATTTTTCAGAACACCTGCACAAAACAAATTTACCCATAAGGAATTGAACTAACTAACTAACTAACTACTAACTAACCTACACTTATATAGCGCTTTTCTAGTCACAAAGACCACTCAAAGCGCTTTCATTAATACTAACCCTCTATTCTAAGGGCCTATAGGAAACAGATATCTAGGGACAATTTAGAACAGCCAATTAACCTAACATGCATGTTTTTGGCATGTGGGAGGAAACCGGAGAAATCCCGGAGTAAACCCACGCAACACGGGGAGAACATGCAAACTCCACACAGATCACTGTTGGTCGGGGGCTGGGATCGAACCCACGATCCCACGATCCCCCGGCCAAGGGTAAACTGTGCTGCCGCAGTGCTAACCACTGCGCCACCGTGCAGCCCAACTGTTTGCTTGTGTGGTGAAAAGACTGCAAATCATTTTCATGTGTTTTGGTCATGCCCAGTTATCCACCAATATTGGACCAATGTACAGACAATATTGGGGAAAATATTCAAAATAACAGTTCCCTTTTCTTTTGTAACTTTGTATTTGGGTTTACTACCGGACTCACTGGAAAGACAAGGAGAAAAATACTTATTCATTGTTTTAATATTGGCAAGCAAAAAAGCTCCAACTAAAAAATGGATGTTGAAGGACTGTCCTACACCTGAAGATTGGATTAACGTGATCCAAGACATTTACTCGATGGAAAAGTTGACATTCGCACTGAGACAGGACATGGATGGGTTCATGAACTTTTGGCAACCCTGGATCGCATATGTGTCTTCCATTAGATCTAACCTTTGACAAATACCATTTCAATAATGGTTCCGCTCTTTGTTCCAACGCTACTCAGATGCTCTTTTACCTTTATTTACTTACTTTTTCTTTTTGTTTGTTTTTTGCTGGTTTGTTTGGTTTTTTTGTTTTTTTTTTGTTTTTTTTCTCTTTAATTTCACTTTTTCTTTCACTTTAAAAAAAAAAAAGGGGTGTCGTAAGAATTAATCTTCCAATGTTGTCAGATATCAGAAAATAAGGGAATATGTGATGAAAATGTAAACAATGCATTGCTGTAACGACCTATATACCCTTTACAAAAACGTAAATAAAAAAAAAAAAAAAATATCAAACGAGCTTTGGCATTGCGGCGTCCATAGACTGCACATCCATTGATTCACCTTGGAAGGAGGCCCTGAATTCAAACAGAGATTCACCAGGTCGTGAAGCGGGCTAGCTATCTGGGAAAAGTGCTCAACAAATCGCCTATAATAACCGCAAAAGCCTAGGAACGAGCGCAACTCTTTCAGTGTGGTAGGCACTGGCCATTGCATCACTGCCTCTATTTTACCTGGGTCTGTTTCAATTCCATCTGCTGAAACCTGGTGACCTAAAAACTTAACCTTCTGCTGCAGAAAGTGACATTTCTCTAGTTTGACTTTAAGACCGGTATCTTGTAGTCGTTTCAAGACTATGTCAACTCTTTCTAGGTGCTCCGTGAATGTCTTGGAAAACAGCAAAATGTCATCCAAAAACACCAGCATTATTTGGAAAATCAAATCATTCATCGCAGTTTGCATCAATCTTTGAAACGTTGCTGGACCATTACAGACACCCATGGGCATGCGCAAGTACTCAAAGAGACCAAAAGGGGTTGTGAAGGCTGTTTTATGTTGGTCATGCTCTTTTACTGCCACCTGGTGGTACCCACTTGCTAAGTCAATTGTTGAGAAAAACTTTGCTCCCTGCAAAGCATCAAAACTCTCATCAATTCGCGGCAGTGGAAAAGCATCTTTTCGTGTCTTCTGGTTAAGCTTACGGAAATCCACACATAGCCGTATACTACCATCAGTTTTTCTCACTACCACCACAGGAGATGCGTAAGAGCTACAACTCTCCTTGATTATCCCCTTTTTCAACAGCTTGGATATGTGCTCTGCTAGCTTCAACCAATGTGGGTAGGACAACCAGACCACTTGGCAAAGTTATGTTCCCCAGCTCTAGTAATCTCAAGCCGTTACCCTCTTGTACCTTGGGAAACCCTTTTGCCATGACTGTAACTACTGATGCTGAGGGGATGTGGGCTCCATCCCTACCTACCAGCCTAGCCACACTCCGCCTAGTGACTGTACATTTCTGAACCTGCTGAAAGGCACTTCTCCAGTCTGAATCGAGTTTCCCCCCAAGGACAGTATCAAACTCAGCATGCACCAGTTGACGGCAGCGGCTAATGATATTCATGCCGACAATCCCTGCCGTTTCTGAATTCGGTGGGTCTTTCACAACGAGGAAACCGCAATCAGGTATTTTCAGTCCCATGGTCTCAATCTCTAACTCAAGATATCCTAAATATGGGATTTCTAATCCATTAGCAGCAGTCAACCTTAACCACCCCGCTGTAGTCACCATGTCATCATCCTCCCCACACAAATGCTGACGGAAAAACTGTTCAGTTATGGTGCTGACCTGGCTGCCCGTATCTAGTAAGCAACGGGTTACCACACCACGTATGTTAATCTCTACCGTGGGACATGTTCCTACTGCACGGGCCAGTAACTGATCCTGAGTAATCTGTGCTTTAACTGAGTCTGAAGTGTTCCCCCTAATCGCTTGACTCACGGCGACCGGGGCCTCTAGTTTCCCTGATTCTGACCGCTTTGCTGTGCCTTTTGCTTCTGGGTGCAATTCTTGGCTATATGCCCCTCCCCTTGACATTTAAGACAGATGGGTTTTCCATCATCTGTAAATTTCAACTGAGCTCGACGGCGGGTATTGGTCTGTTCACTTGAATTTGTTCTCTGCATAATTAGGGTCTTAACCGCAGCAGCCAGCTCACTGATCTGCTTCCCTTGCTCTGCTACTACTTTGAAAAGATCACCCACAGTTCCCACTTGCTGTTCCTGAGCCGTTATGGCACTGCACTGGGTCTCTCTATCTCCACTGTCTCCTTTACTTCGGCTTTTAGAAGATCTGGAATGGCTAGCATCCTCCACTGACCACAAATAGGCTTCTTCTCGGACCTGTATCATAGTGGAGTCTGGTTTCTGTCTTGCAAACTTCCTCAGTTCTCGCTTAAGGAGTGGATCACTAAGGCCTTCAATGAACTGATCCCTAAGAACTTTCTGCTCATTAGCTAAGACATTTGCGTCGTGCTTTGAGATCGTTCTCAAAATCTGACACAAGGCATGTGAGTAGCCAAGGATATCTTCACCATCTTTTTGTTTTCGACTGTATAGGTCATGTAAGAGCTGAGCGGTGCATCTTTTATCTCTAAAGGCTTCTCTGAGGTACTTGAACAGGTCAGCAACGGGTAGTAATTTCCCCCCACTACGAAATCGCATCTCCTCTAGAGCTGCACCCTTTAGAAGTGACATTATGAAGTCATACCGGTCACTGTTTGATTGGTATCTAGAATGCACTACACGCTCAACCTCCTCAATAAAATCCTCAACAGAACGACCATCCTTATCATAATCACCACTGAAAGGGGGGATTTGCCGTTCTCTAGGTACATGAACATAGGATCTCTGTGGTTCCTCACTCAAAGCCGCGATGGCTGTCAAGGCTTCAGTTTGTTTACATTTCAGTTCAGAAACCTGTTCTAAAAGGTCTCTGTTTTCAGGTGATACCTCAGCATTTCTGCTCGCAGAGGAGTCCTCAACGCCTCTGTTTTCAACGCCCCCCACTGCGCCGTCTTCCATGTTCAAAAGTCTCTCTTACAAGTAGTCGAGGATATTGTGTTGAACGGTCCAGTCTGATGGAACCCCGGGAATTGCAGTCTCTTGGCCCCGAGTCCTCTCCGCTGATCCAAGGTCCACGATCACTCCGGCCGGTCTCTCCGTCTGCACCCCGTCAGGCTCCAACCGTCCAGCCGCTCTCGTCTGCTTCGTATCACCACTACCGTTTACTGTACACCAACCCACTCTAAACTATCAGATAATTGACCCCACTCCTGGTACCAAAATTTGTTGCCGGGAAATAATACACACTGAACAACAAATGTATTTTATGGGTTTTATCTGATATATAGAAAATAAAGAGCAGCACACTTCAGAATGAAAAGATTTACAATAATTTTTAAATGTAAATAAAATAAAATGTACAAATTGTCTCTTTGTATAAAACTCTCCCGTTTGTGTTACAGTTTGTACTGCCTCAAACACACAGGAGGCGTCATGTCAATCATCACTGTTTTTTTCCTGCATTACCGACTGCACTATATAGTTCTCCACAGTATCTGCTGCTCGCTAATATATTTTAACTGCTGACCAGTATCACTTACTCTTATTCTACACTTTATTGCATGTATAGTTCATTTCTTTTATCTTATCATGTTTAATGTTGCAGCATTGCACCGAGACAAATTCCTAGTTTGTGTACTACATGAACAATGGCAATAAACCTGATTCTGATTCTGATTCTGAGGCGGATCTTAAACAAAATGGTGGATTACTAACAAAGAAAAATACAATCTGATAAAATGCTCAGTAAACTAATGACCCCAAATAAGTCCGTACAAACGGTAGTGGTGATACTGGAAATGAGAAAGGCACATAATAGCTTTAGTACACCACAAACCTTAAGTTCACACTCCAAATATGCTCAAAACTTAACAAGAAAAGCTTTTCACTTACAACACCAGCGCGTGATCACTGACTGATCTTCACAGGACACCCGAGTCTCCCTGGTTTGATTGACAGTATAAAATGTTTCAGTACTCGTCACCGTGTAAAACAAAAAAACACATCATAACATTGTGACCAGAGTAGCAAACAACACACTTTTACATTTACACTCATGCTTGCATCGTACATAGCCTGATATTTTAACTATATCCTCTTGGATAGGCACTATGTTCAGCCACGGTATACCATGCTAGTCAGGCAGCAAATCTGTAGGTCAATCTACGTCTTATCTGTTACTAGGCCGACTTTATTACATCTTCCTCGGCATAATTCACCGTGTTCGTTAAGAGTAACAATATATTTTAACTGCATTGGTGAACTTACAACGTTTCTTTATGAAGATTATTCCTCGTCTTACTTGCTTTTCAAATCCGGTCTCCTGAACCGTTTTCCCAACAAAAAAACCCAGATATTCAAAATCCTCTACCTGGCATATCCCGCCCACACCCTGAAGTCACTTCCTGTTGAGTCAAGTTCAAATCAAAATATTTAAACGCAAATCAAATCAACAAAGATCCATAAATATGACCCGGTTACATACAGATGAGGCTTTCCAGTGAAGAATGCAGTTTACATTCACTTCACATTCACAACATCATAAAAAAATACCAAAAAAAGATCAAATTAAAATAACATTGTCTCCAAAATAAAACAACAATTGAAATAAATAAAATAAATTACACTGGACTCAAAATTCTTCTACATCAAAAATAATGTATAAAAAGTACAAAACAATGTGTTAACCTGAGGATCAAAAGAAAATGATTCCATCCATCCATCCATCTTCTACCGCTTTTCCGGAGGTCCGGGTCGCGGAGGCAGCAGTTCAAGCAGAGAAGCCCAGACTTCCCTCTCCCCAGCCACCTGCTCCAGCTCTTCAGAGGGGATACCAAGGCGTTCCCAGACTAGCTGGGAGACATAGTCTCTCCACCGAGTCCTGGGTCTGCCCCGGGGTCTCCTCCCAGTGGGACGTGCCTGAAACACCTCAAGTGGGAGGCGTCCAGGAGGCATCCTAATCAGATGCCCATACCACCTCAACTGACTCCTTTCAATGTGGAGGAGCAGCGGTTCTACTCTGAGCCTCTCCCGGATGACTGAGCTCCTCACCCTATCTCTGAGGGTGAGTCCAGCAATCCTACGGAGAAAGCTCATTTCAGCCGCTTGTATCCGCGATCTCGTTCTTTCGGTCATTACCCAAAGCTCGTGACCATAGGTGAGAGTAGGAACGTAGATTGACTGGTAAATCGACAGCTTTGCCTTAGAACTAAGCTCCCTCTTCACCACAACAGACCGGTACAACGTCCGCATCACTGCAGATGCTGCTCCAATCCGTCTGTCGATCTCTCGCTCCATTTTCCCCTCACTCGTGAACAAGACCCCAAGATACTTAAACTCCTCCACTTGGGGCAGGAGCCTGTCCCCAACCCGGAGAGGACAATCCACCTTTTTCCGGCTGAGGACCATGGACTCGGACTTGGAGGTGCTGATTCTCATTCCAGCCGCTTCACACTCAGCGGCAAACCGTCCCAGCAAGAGCTGTAGGTCATTGCTGGATGAAGCCAACAGGACAACATCATCTGCAAACAACAGAGATGAGATCCTGTGGTCACCAAGCATGACACCCTCCATTCCCTGGCTGCGCCTAGAAATCCTGTCCATAAAAATTATGAACAGGACCGGTGACAAAGGGCAGCCCTGGCGGAGTCCAACTCTCACTGGGAATGACTCCGACCGAGTGTTGGCAATGCGAACTAAACTCTCACAACGGTCGTACAGAGACCGAATAGCTCGTAACAACAAGCCCGATACCCCATACTCCCGAAGCACCCCCCACAAAAATCCACGAGGGACGCGGTCAAATGCCTTCTCCAAGTCCACAAAACACATGTAAACTGGTTGGGCAAACTCCCACGAACCCTCAAGAATTCTCGAGAGGGTAAAGAGCTGGTCCGATGTGCCACGGCCAGGACGAAAACCACATTGCTCCTCCTGAATCCGAGGTTCGACCAACGGCCGGACTCTCCTCTCCAGTACCTTGGCATAGACCTTCCCAGGGAGGCTGAGGAGTGTGATCCCTCTAAAGTTGGAGCACACCCTCCGGTCCCCTTTTTTGAAGAGAGGAACCACCACCCCGGTTTGCCATGCCAAAGGCACTGCCCCCGACCTCCACGCAATGTTGCAGAGGCGTGTCAACCATGACAACCCAACAACATCCAGGGCCTTGAGGTACTCGGGGCGAATCTCGTCCACCCCCGGGGCCCGGCCACCAAGGAGATTTTTAACCACCTTGGCGACCTCAGCCCCTGTGATAGGCGAGTCATCCCCCTCGTCCCCAAACCCTGCTTCCTCTGTGGAAGGCGTATCAGTGGGATTGAGGAGATCCTCGAAGTATTCCTTCCACCGCCCGACGATATCCCCAGTTGAAGTCAACAGTGTCCCATCCGCACCATACACAGTGTGGACGGGGAGCTGCTTTCCCCTCCTGAGCCGCCGAACAGTTTGCCAGAATCTCTTTGAAGCCGACCGAAAGTCTTGTTCCATGGCCTCACCGAACTCCTCCCATACCCGTGTTTTTGCTTCAGCAACCACCCGAGCTGCACTCCGCTTGGCCTGCCGGTACACCTCAGCTGCTTCGGGAGTCCCACAAGCCAACCAAGCTTGATAGGACTCCTTCTTCAGCTTAATGGCCCCCCTCACCACTGGTGTCCACCACTTGGTTCGGGGGTTGCCACCACGAGATGCACCGACCACCTTGCGGCCGCAGCTCTGGGCTGCCGCTTCAACAACAGAGGTGGAGAACATGGCCCATTCAGACTCCATGTCTCCAGACTCCCTCGGAATGTGGTTGAAGTTCTTCCGGAGGTGGGAGTTGAAGACCTCCCGGACAGGGGCCTCAGCCAGACGCTCCCAGCACACCCTCACTATACGTTTGGATCTACCAGGTCTGAATGGCTTCCTCCCCTGCCATCGGATCCAACTCACCACCAGGTGGTGATCAGTTGACAGCTCTGCACCTCTCTTTACTCGGGTGTCCAAGACATACGGTCGCAGGTCTGAGGATACGATAACAAAATCGATCATCGACCTGCGGCCTAGGGTGTCCTGGTGCCAGGTGCACATATGGACACCCTTATGCTTGAACATGGTGTTCGTTATAGACAGACTGTGGTTAGCACAGAAGTCCAATAACTGAACACCACTCGGGTTCAGATCGGGCAGGCCGTTCCTCCCAATCACCCCCCTCCAGCTTTCACTGTCGTTGCCCACGTGCGCATTGAAGTCCCCCAGTAGGACAATGGAGTCTTCAGGAGGAGCACCCTCCAGCACCCCAGTCACAGACTCCAAAAAGGGTGGGTACTCTGAAACATCATTTGGTGCATAGGCACAAATGATGGTCAGGACCCGTTTCCCAACCCGAAGGCGGAGGGAAGCAACCCTTTCGTCCACCGGGGAAAACTCCAATATAGAGGCAGCAAGGTGGGGCGATACAAGAATACCTACCCCTGCTCGTCGCCTCTCGCCCGGGGCAACTCCAGAAAAGGCCAAGCTCCAGCCCCTCTCCAGGAGACTGGTTCCGAAACCGGAGCTGTGTGTTGAGGTGAGGCCGACTATATCTAGCCGGTATCGCTCAATCTCGTACACCAGCTCAGGCTCCTTCCCCACCAGAGAAGTGACATTCCACGTACCAAAAGCCAGTTTAGAAAGCTTGGGATCAGTCCGCCAAGGTCTCCGCCTTTGACTGCCACCTAATCCACATAGCACCGGACTTCCATGATCCCTCCTGCAGGTGGTGAACCTACTGGAGGGCGGACCCATGTAACTCCCTCGGGCTGAGCCCGGCCGGGTCCCATGGGTGGAAACCCGGCCACCAGACGCTAGCCTTCGAGCCCCTCCCCCAGGCCTGGCTCCAGGGTGGGGCCCCGGTAACCCCATACCGGGCGGGGTACACTGAATCCTTGATATACAATTTATCATGAGAGTCTGTTGGATCGTTCTTCGTCTGGCCCTTCACCCAGGACCAGTTTGTCTTGGGAGACCCTATCAGAGGCAAATTGCCCCGGACAACATAGCTCCTGGGATCACTGGGGCACGCAAACCCCCCCACCACGATAAGGTGACGATCCATGAGGGGGAAGAAAATGATTAACATCACATAATCTCAAACTTAATCCTGGCACCTCAAACCACACACGCACACACACACACACACACACACACACACACACACACACACACACACACACACACATTAGTGGGACCTCACCAAATAGCACAAACTCTCCATGTTAACAATAACCGGAAAATAATCAGAAGTCAAGAGTCGTTTCAAAACTGTGTCTTTTCCAAGCTTATTTACCACTAGCAGCTCACTCAACTCTAAACATTTCAAACATACACGTTTTAAAGAACATTGATTACCAGCACACAGAACACACACTCAAAGAAATGTAGTTCCCAGTGAACACAGTACTGAGCAGTCAGCATACTTGGCACTGAGCCAGGACTTATTAACCTCCAAACACAACAAATTAACCTTTAGACATGGCTGAAACACATCTTAAAACATCACAAAACATCCACACAGCACTCATGCTCAATACTGAACCGTGTTAAGGATGAAAAAGTAATTTTTTTTGTTTTTTGTTTTTTTTCATTACCTGTGGACTGAAAGAGAGGAGACAAAAGTTTTGGCTTTCTCCTGCCAGCTCTGACTTTTTTATTCTGAACTGCGCATGAGCAGAGCTCTCCCTAGTGGAACCACACTGACACAAAACACCATCTAGTGGCAGAAAAGTTTAATTACCTTGAAGTAATAACAAAAGGATGTCAACACAGCTTTAAGAGTAGTTCAATTATAAACAAAACAATAGAGGGTGTCTGTTTACCTGTATACCTGTATACCTCTGAATATCATGTGGCATTAATGAATTCATACTGCAACAGTGAAAAAAAAACTGTCAAGCTTTATTCATTCATGAAATAAAAGTATTACAAATACATTACAAATTGTTTTGTGCTGAAAAAAAAATGTGAATATCTGACCATAATTTTTTTGTGTACTTTTTAATTATCAGCACATTGATTAATTGTGGTGATCCCAGCTGTGTGTTGTTTGCTCCCTCTCTCTCTAATTATGTTCCACAGCTGTGGTTTCATTAACACCTTCGCCTCCTAATCAGACTGCCTTCATAACGAGTGGGGCCCTCCACTCCTGCACAGAGATGTCAATGCTCCAACACTGTGAAAGAGTTTCACAATACTAATCTCCTCTTCTCGTCAGCTGGGAGCTTTCCCTCCCTTTCTACGACGTCTATTCTGCTCCTCGTCGGATGGGAGTTTCACCTCCCTCTCGACAACTCGTAAGCAGCCTGTTAACTTGTTTTCATCAACCTGCATAATCCTCTCCTTGTCCTCTTTACCTGTGCACAGGTGGACCGTCCTCCTGGTGGACCAACCAAACTCAAGCCTGCAGACCAGGACTCACTCCATGAGCTGGAGGCTCCTCTTTCTCACACTTCAGTGTAATAACCACTGGAGGGCAGTTCTTTATGAGGCCAACATCATGTTTGTGCTTTGCCCACAGAGACGAAGGGACACGTGATAGCATATGATGGTCTTCCTCAGATGTGGTGGACAGAGTGAAGGGACGCATCCATCTGTACTGCCTGTTCTCATCTAATGTCTGTATGAAGTGGTAACAGGGGAGGGAGACTGTGTATTCTGCATGAAACATCTGCAGAGATGGTGAAAATGAAATGGCATTCAGGCCTAAGTGACAGAGTTGCCTTGACAGTTCCCAATCATCAGCATGAAACACTGCCAGAGCTCGTGGACCCATGTCACGCCATGCTGAGGATGGGGTTATAGTGAGTGAGATGTGTGGGTGGCTGCTGGGAACTAAAAACAAACTGTTCGTAACAGGTGCAAGATTAATCAGCAAAAAGCTGAAATCAGCATTCCAAATGATGTAGGAGCTTTGCAGTGGAGTGGGTTTAATTTGTAACCACTTGCTCTCATAATGTGTGTCAGGCCCCTGTGACAGATGTGATGTGCAGTGTGTTCTGTGCTGAGGCATGGAAACAGTGTAATTTGAAGATAAGGCTCCCCCTAATTCGACAAGGTCAGAGCTCTGTTTTTCATTTAACAATGTCCACTCATAAATGTACAGTGATGCTGGAGTTTTTGCAAAAGTCAAGTCAGGGGTCTCTATCTTTGTCCTGTGCGGTGTGCAGGTGACTGAGAAAGACAAACTGCACATTAAGTCTCTACCTAACAGATTAAAGGGACATTGTGGTGAAAAAAGGAACTTGTGAGTGAAATCACGTCCATCCACTACATATGACAGTGGCTCAGTGAAAAACCCATGTGTGAAACCTCCACTTGCCACTTGTGATATGAGTGAGCAGGAGGTGAGAGGGGGCTTTAAACCCGATGATGATGACAAAACTGAGTTTGTAGCCCCAGAATCTACCATAAAATCTATCAACTTCCACGAAATTTTAACTGGCAAAACAGGCAGATCCCTGAAGTCAGAGGTTGAATACTTGGCTAAAGTGGCATGCACATCATTGTGGTGATATGTGTGTTTATGTGTTGCCTCAGTGGGTTTTTTATTAGCAAGCTCATGTACGGCATCTCTGGGGGTGAGAGTAAAGATGGCACCCATGTACCAGTCTTATCTGCCTGGTGTCACTGCTGCTGTTGTGATAGCAACCCTTGGGATGGTGGTTGTGCATAGAGCTGTGGCTGTGGCATAGGGCACTGTTGCCAAGGCCGGCATCCTCTATGCTGAAAGCTTCCTCTGCCATGCCCTCGTCCTCGGAAGGCGTTTCTGGGTTTAAGGGGACAATCCTTGCCCCATTGTCCCCCCGTTTGCAGACGTGACAACTGAAAACTTAAGGGCAGTCTTTCAACTAGTGTCTGTGTTCTCCACAGTAACGACACTGGTCAGGGCCAGCAGATAATCCTGGGTGTGGCTGGGCAGGGGTCGGAACCCACTTGGCCATGGTGAGGAGAGCCTTTTCCAAGTTATCCTCCTTTGACTTGATCTTCTTCTTTGTGGCACTGTTGACCTTTCTGTAATGGTGTTCTGCATGACGCAGTATTTCCTGTGATGTCTGGGTTTCCCATCCTATGCATGTCTGTTTCACATCTGCAGCCAGGCTGGGGAGAAGGCCCACCGTAAACCACATGTTCAAATGCGTGCTGTACGCTCCCTTATCTGTCATGTAATCTTCGGGGCATGGAATGGCCGCCACCACGTTGAAGATTTTCCTTAATCTTTGGAAGTAGTCCCCCAGGGTCTCATCGTCTTTCTGCTTGCAATTCGACAACTTGCCCAAGTCAGAACATTTGGAACAATTGTATGTGATTGCTCACATCAAATGTTCAAGCACGCCTTTGTAATCTTTATTCTTGTTGTCGCCATCAGTGCCCTCAGTGCCCCAATTAAGATGGCTCGGCCAGACACCCTCCTCCGTTAGGGGCATTAGCTTTGCCATATTAGTCGGGGTGCACTTCTGTGCTATGATAAGATAAGATAAGATAAGCCTTTATTAGTCCCACAATGGGGAAATTCCAGGATTGCAACAGCACAGGGATAGCAACACTCAGAGCAACAATCAGAAGGCAAGAAAAAAAAAAGCAAGAGCAGCTAATATACATATGTTGTGGTGGACACACATTGTGAACTGCTTGGTGACTCACATTTTAGACCAGAACAAAGGCAGAGCTTCCTTGGTGAATACAGGAAGCTGCAAGAGTGTTAGCTTTGGTATGCAAGGCTAGAGGCTGTGGGGGTATAATTAAAGGATTAAAGAGGGGATGCATTGTAGACAGTGGGGGTGATATCATGGAGAGAGGATGCATTGTTACTGTCATTATAATGCAACGTGGTATGTGATACATGTGACTTGTGAACTGTAAGAGTCCTGGTATTTAAGAACGAGAGTTCCCTGTGTGGCTCTCTTTTCTGCTTCGAGATGTTGGAGATGTGAATAAAGCTGACTTGAGAGAGAACTCTGTCTCGTCATTCCCACATTCCCACAATGTACATATTAGTATTAAAAAAAAAAAAATATATATATATATATATATATATATATATGTATATATACACAGACACACAGTGCAGAGCATTGGAGTTGGATGGAATAAATATGTAGATATATAAACACCCACAGTACGGAGCATTGCAGCTAGGTGGAATAAATATGTAAATATATAAACACACACAGTGCGGAGCATTGTAGCTAGATGGAATAAATATGTAAATATATAAACACACACAGTGCAGAGCATTTTTGCTAGATGGGATGAAACAGCACAACCGTCTACTTAGTTATCCTACATGGTAGGATTATGTGCCCATACATATTCTCACCCTCCATAGCGACCGGTATTTTCCTAGTTGTATAAATGGAGTGAAAAAAAACGGATCAAAAAGAGAGAGGGAGGGAAAAAAAGACTCAGAATTGAGCCGCTGTAGCAAAGGGCAGCCGTCTCGTGTGCCGCCGGAAGTTTTTTTTTTTTGTTCCTTTGAAGCTCATGGAAAGTCGGTCAATAAGTTTGGAAAAATGCCAGCAGCTGTTCACAGAAGTACATTGGATTGTTTTCCAGCTGTGGAAGTGTTGCTGCAAACTTGGGTATGTCTTCGGGTGCCTATGGTTTGAATACGGCTTCTGGGCCAGACGCGCCTATAACCTCCACCACTGGGGCTCTTAGGTCTGCCTTGTCATCCATGTCTCCTTCATTCTTTATCTTCTCTCTTTTGTTCCATGCAGACGGTACATTATTGTGGAAGGAAGCAGGATCAGTGAGGCTCCTTAATTCTCTCTGCCCCTTATGGTGCATTCCCTCCGTCAGTGGCATCATCACCTTCCTTCGTAATCGGCGTAGCAGGGGGAGCATCATCTTCTGGGAAGTGTACAGCACGGGTAGAGAGAGGCAGTGCTGAGTACAATGCGGTTGTAAAAGGGTTAGTAGGATGGGGAGTAGGGGGAACTGGAGGATCGCGTTTGTAGGGAGGGGGAATGGGGTCCCCAGCAAGTTGTTGTTGTGTTCGATATTCTCTGTCTTTCTTCGCCTGTTCATTCTTTTGTCTGCCTTATTCCAGCTTATCTCTAGGCTCCGTTGCTCCCATCAACCACATTCCTGCCGTGCCCTTCTCTGACTGCAACTGCATCAACTTTTCTCTGTCCCTCTTGCTTTGCTTTTTGCGTGTGTGAACTTTCTGAATCTTAACATTAATCTTATCTCTCAAAGGAACAATCGTTTCAACAGAAAAGGAACTCCCGGAAGGAAATCCATCTTCGCAGATCCATTTTTCAATAAATTTCACACTTTACGGACCATAATTATCAGGAGTTTGACTAGGGCACTCCAAAGTCTTCTTTTTACATTCTTAAGCCATTCAGAGGTGGACTTGCTGGTGTGTTTTGGATCATTGTCCTGCTGTAGAATCTAAGTGTGCTTCAGCTTGAGGTCACAAACAGATGGCCAGATATTGTCTTTCAGGATTTTTTGGTAGACAGCAGAATTCATGGGTCTATTTACCACAGCAAGTCTTCCAGGTCATGAAGCAGCAAAACCACCCCAGACCATCACACTGCCACCAACATATTTTACTGTTGTTATGATGTTCCTTTTTTGAAATGCTGTGTTACTTCTACGCCAGATATAATGGGACACACACTTTCCAAAAAGTTCAACTTTTGTCTCCCTATATAGTATATATATATATATATACAGTATATATACACAGTATATATATATATATATATATATATATATACACAGTATATATATATATATATATATATATATATATATATATATATATATATATATATATATATATATATATATATATATATATATATATATATATATATATATATATATATACACTACCGTTCAAAAGTTTGGGGTCACATAGAAATTTCCTTATTTTTGAAAGAAAAGCACTGTTTTTTTCAATGAAGATAACTTTAAACTAATCAGAAATACACTCTAATATCTAATATACATTGCTAATGTGGTAAATGACTATTCTAGCTGCAAATGCCTGGTTTTTGGTGCAATATCTACATAGGTGTATAGAGGCCCATTTCCAGCAACTATCACTCCAGTGTTCTAATGGTACAATGTGTTTGCTCATTGCGTCAGAAGGCTAATGGATGATTAGAAAACCCTTGTGCAATCATGGTAGCACAGCTGAAAACAGTTTCGCTGGTTAGAGAAGCTATAAAACTGACCTTCCTTTGAGTAGGTTGAGTATCTGGAAAAAATTATTATTTCAAATACAAATCATTATTTCTAACCTTGTCAATGTCTTGACTATATTTTCTATTCATTTTACAACTCATGGTGGTAAATAAGTGAGACTTTTCATGGAATATATATATATATATATATATATATATATATATATATATATATATATATATATATGGTAGACAGCCATATATATAGGTAGACATATCCATATATATATATATATATATATATATATATATATATATATATATATATATATATATATATATATATATATGGATATGTCTCCATATATATATAGTGCGGAGCATTGTAGCTAGATGGACTAAACAGCATAACCGTCTATTTAGTTACCCTACATGGTATGAATATGTAAGATAAGATAAGATAAGATAAGCCTTTATTAGTCCCACAACGGGGAAATTCCAGGATTGCAACAGCACAGGGATAGCAACACTCAGAGCAACAATCAGAAGGCAAGAAAAAAAGCAAGAGCAGCTAATATACATATGTATATATTACTATTAATATATATATATATATACTGTATATATAAACACACAGACACACAGTGCGGAGCATTGTAGCTAGATGGAATAATATGTAGATATATAAACACACAGTGCGGAGCATTGTCCCATACATATTGTCACCCTCCATAGCGACTAATATTGTCCTAGTTGTATACTGGAGGGGACCATTTGTGTAAGTCTGTTGTGTCTTTTGCATTCAATACTACTAGGTCGTCACATTTTTTTGCTATCTCTGCGAGCAGCCCTGCTTAGGTTATACAGTCTGACAGCCGTAGGTAGGAAGGACCTGCGAAACCTCTCGGTCGCGCATCTAGGATGTTGTAGTCTACTGCTAAATGAGCTCCTCAGTGCATTCAGTATGTCCTGCATAGGATGGGACTTGGACTCCAGCAGAGATGACAATTTAGCCACCATCCTTCTCTCTCCTATCTCCTCTTCTGGGTCAAGGTGCCGCCCCAGGACAGAGCTAGCTTTCTTGATTAGTTTATTCAGTCTCTTCATATTGGCTGCTGTAATGCCGTTGCCCCAGCAGACCACTCCAAAAGTAATGGCTGATGCCACCACCGTGCCATAGAATGTCTTCAAGAGCACCCCTTGTACACCAAAAGACCTGAGTCTCCTCAGTAGGAACAGCCTGCACTGTCCCTTCTTGTAGAGTGCGTCGGTATTGTGTGACCAGTCTAGTTTATTGTTCAGATGAACACCCAGGTACTTGTAGGATGTCACCATCTCAATGTCTGTTCCCTGGATGTTCACTGGTGCTGTAAGGGGTTGTCCTTGCCTGCGGCAGTCCACCACCAGCTCCTTAGTTTTCCTTGCGTTGATCTGGAGGCAGTTCCAATGGCACCAGTCCACGAAGTCCTGGATAAGTCCTCTGTACTCAGCTTCATCCCCTTTGGAGATGAGGCCGACGATCGCAGAGTCGTCAGAGAACTTCTGTAGATGGCAGTGTGTTGTGTTGTGTGAGAAGTCCACAGTATAAAGTGTGAACAGGAAGGGAGCCAAAACCGCTTCCTGGGGGGCCCCCGTGCTGCCGATGATTGTGTCGGACATACAATCCCGGGTTCTCACAAACTGTGGCTGGTTAGTGAGGTAGTCCAGGATCCATGATGACAGGTGCTGGTCTACCCCTGTGCACAGCAGCTTGTCCTTCAGGATCATTGGTTGGATGGTGTTGAAGTCAAAGAACATGATCCTCACTGCATTCCAGGGCTTCTCCAGGTGGGACAGGGAACGGTGAAGGACGAAGATCACTGCATCCTCCACCCCAATGCCATGCTTGTAGGTGAACTGGAGTGGATCCATCGCTGGCCCCACCAGGGGGCGGAGGTGAGCAAGGAGCAGTCTCTCCAGGGTGGTCCTCCATCATGTGAGACGTCAGGGCCACTGGTCTGTAGCTGTTCAGGTCTTTGGGGTGGGAAGTCTTTGGTACAGGTACCACACAAGATGTTTTCCACAACTGTGGTACCCTCCCCAGCTTCAGGCTCAGGTTGAAGATGTACTCCACAGTCCCACACAGCTGGTCTGCGCAGGACTTGAGGAGCTTCGCTCTGATGCCGTCCGGTCCCGAGGCCTTCCTCGCCTTGATCTTCCTCAGCTCTGTCCTCACCTGGGTCTTAGTGAGGATCAGGTTGGGGGCTGTGTGCTGAGAGTGGGGGGGGGGGTGTTGGTGGAGTCGGGTGTGGACAGCAGGTCTCGATGACTTTAGAGGCAGCAGTGATTATGTATTATCTTTTGAGTTCTTGTTGTTTTTATGTCTGTGTTCCTTTTCTTTTTCATGCCTGTAGCCGCCGCTCTGGCCAGCGGTTGTTGGGCAGCTGTTTTTACCCACTTTGAGGTGGGTGCTGTCCAAGATTCGCCGGTCCGACCATGCCCCCTCTGTCTTTTACAGTCAGCTCTTCATGTTTTTTGTGCATCATTTGCTGTATTGTCAGCCAGCCAATATTGCCAACACTATCACAACGTGTTAGCCACTCCACACAGCCGTGGTTCTTTTGCACCCCTTGAATCGATGTCGGCCCTGGGGCGCAACTGTTGTTAACACATCTCCTCTCCAGGCATTCGCTGGGCGATGTCGGCCCCAAACACCAACTGTAAGTGTTGCTGTTTAATTTTGTAAGTCTTCACCTTTTTGGGAACTGTTGTCAACAGTCTTATGTTCAAGAAATGTACTGTGGTGAATCTTGCGCGTAAATGCATTCATCCTTCCCCTCCACCTTGTGCTGCATAAAAGCACATGAAGAGCGCACAAGGAGGCTTATGACAGTTGGAGCTTAAGCGTGTGATGTGGTCTTTCACATCCTGCTGTTTATCTAAGCCTGCGACACAACACGAAGGCATAGCTGTAAAACTAAAACAAGAAACCAGAGAAAATGTCTGCTACAAAGCTGCTGGCATTACAGTCAACAACACCGGCGTCCGTTTTCTTGCTGACGTCATTTCAGCCTCCTTCTTCATTCGGTGGGCGGCACCACAGTCCAGACAGCAGCTGCGGTTTTTATGATGACAACTATGTTATGCAGGTGCGCTTGTAACTATTATATTGATCATCGACAATGACTTTTGGGTTTATACAACATGCTAAAAAATGTCAAAACTGTGTCATGAGCACTTTAAGGTGCTGATTTTAGAAACTCACATTTAAAACTTTTTGCACCTGTAGACACTAATGACACAGCTGTTTTTCTCCTTGATTTGTGTTTTGCATAGAAATTCTCTCCACAGTGATGATGCTTGAACACCAATTAATCTGTCCACACAGAATTAGACTCTATTTTCCTCTGTGAATTTAGTTTCTCTGGATCTGTTCATGTCTTACCGAGAGTGGCAGGAAGCTGCTGCTGTCTGTGCTTCTCCACATGCACTCGGGAGAGGCTGAGTGGCTTTCTGTGCAGCCACTGTCAGATGTGACACAGTCACACATGGTTGACAACATCCATCCATCCATCCATCCATCTTCTACCACTTTTCCGGAGGTCCTGGTCGCGGAGGCAGCAGTTCAAGCAGAGAAGCCCAGATTTCCCTCTCCCACGCCACCTGCTCCAGCTCTTCAGAGAGGATACCAAGGCGTTCCCAGACCAGCTGGGAGACATAGTCTCTCTATCGAGTCCTGGGTCTGCCACGGGGTCTCCTCCCAGTGGGACGTGCCTGAAACACCTCAAGTGGGAGGCGTCCAGGAGGCATCCTAATCAGATGCCCATACCACCTCAACTGACTCCTTTCAATGTGGAGGAGCAGCGGTTGTACTCTGAGCCTCTCCCGGATGACTGAGCTCCTCACCCTATCTCTGAGGGTGAGTCCAGCAATCCTACGGAGAAAGCTCATTTCAGCCGCTTGTAGCCGCGATCTCGTTCTTTCGGTCATTACCCAAAGCTCGTGACCATAGGTGAGAGTAGGAACGTAGATTGGCTGGTAAATTGACAGCTTTGCCTTTGGAAGCTCCCTCTTCACCACAACAGACAGGTACAATGTCCGCATCACTGCAGATGCTGCTCCAATCCGTCTGTTGATCTCTCGCTCCATTTTCCCCTCACTCGTGAACAAGACCCCAAGATACTTAAACTCCTCCACTTGGGGCAGGAGCCTGGTTGACAACATAATAAATAATTTTAAAAAATGAAAGTACCAAGGTGCTGATGCCTCGGTGCCAGAGCCTTGGTGGAAGAATGCATTGTCAGATCATCACCAATATGCTATTGGTTCCTGTCTAGCCCAAGGGTCACCTCTGGTAAAAATTTCATCCAAATCCATTCAGTAGTTTTTGAGTACACACATGCGCAGTGAAAAAATCTGCAGTCCACATGCCCGTACTGTCGGTGGCAGCCAAGAGCCACCAACTTGATTTGAACAGCTGCAATCCAGACACAAAAGAAAATCATGGTGGCAGACGTTTTAAATGTCAGAAGTGATGGAGGTATGTGAATACAATGACAATCAAAACAAATGGGAGCTGTTGCGGTTTAGTGGCAGAGGAAGAAAACAGAGGGACAGATACACACATACACAAATCCACACACAGACACATTAACTGATTACCGTATGCCTCCGTTTCACCGAGGCATAAATATATATTTAATGTTCATAAAAGTATGCAGGTCCATGGATAAATGTATCAAATTGCAATAAACAATAATTTGAAAAATAAAATAATTAAAATGAGGTTCATTAATTCCCATGTGTTTTGACATATAACTGCAGGGAGCAACAGCATGGGGGCTGAAGGGCTGCATGCAGCACCGGGGCCACAGGTTGCCGACCCCTGACCTAGGGTTTCTGCTGTGGCACTGTGATATTTTAAACTGGCTATACAGTTACAATATCAGTGTAGAAATAATACAAGCAGTATGGCATATTTTAAAGTGCAAATTTAACCTTTTATTTGAGTCAAACTAATTTCAAGCCTGTTTTCAAGCCAAATGTGTTTAAGTCTCACTACTTAAAAAACTTCCATTAGCTCCCTGCTGGGATGAAATTGACACTCTGATTGAGGAGAATTTACAAAGGATAAATACACCAAACTAATCATAGTCTGTTTTCTAAACCCCTAAATATTACAAACACTTTTGCCCACCAAGGGAAAATGCACAACTTTCAACATCTGCATGGTAAAAATTATCATCTTTTTTATTTTTAATATTTTTCGCTATTATTTATATATTTTTGTCTGCACACAACTCCAGATGTGGCAGCTGTTTTAAACCGTAAATATTCTCCATGCCTCTGGGAAGATCATCTTCTATAACATGCAAAGAAGCAAACAAACCTAATTTTGGGCCTGTTTTCTGGGCCACATCTGCTCTACCTATTTAAGACACACAAGCCCTTCCAGATGCAAATATGCCAATGCTTAGAGAGGGAAAGAAAGATGTGGGAGACTATGAATGTGACATAATGTCTGGCCCAGGAAACACGCACGCAGGCTCAGGATAGATTTAACAGCTTTATTCAACAAGCAGGTGTGTTTGAATGGATGTATGCGGTATGTGGATGTGCTGGGGTGAACACCGATGCGCCGTTCAGACGGACAACCCTATAGGGAAAGAGCAGAGGACAAGGGTAAGGGGCACCACACCGAGACAGGGATAATCAGTCAAAGTGTTGCTTACTTGCAGGGAACAGGTGGCTGGCGTCGGCAGGTGACGAGCCCGGGAGACAGCGTCCTGCAGGGCCTGCGCAGATGGTGGAGATGAGTCAGCGATGACGGGGGAAATCCGCCGCCGGGGAGTCCACCTGTGCACAGGGGTGAAGAGCTTGGAAGACAAGGTAAGGGATGCTTACGTGTCGTAGAATCTTGCTGGTGATCTGAGGTAGAATCACGAGCTTTGGAGGTACCGACAAGAACAGACGGCTCCAGACCGCAGCACTGGGCCGAGTGGGTTAAATAGCCCTCTGCTGATGAGGCGCAGGTGTGTGCGCAGCTGAAGCCGCTGATGAGCGGCGAGTCGTGACAGAATGTATCCACGACTATCAGCATCTGCTATTTTTCCATGACAAACACACAATAAAGTCCTATTGGAGTAATGCACTTCTTCCCAATACAATATTCCATTGGATTAATGCAAAACAGCCTCGTATAACCACATGTATTGCTTTATGATGTAAAACATTGTTGAATATCTGGAATCTGTAAAAAGATATTTTTCAAAATTCTTACAGATCAATTTTTGCACCTTAAAATTTTGAAAACTGTTAAAAAGCTTGAAGAATGGACATTTCTATTAAGGTTAATTTGTTTCACTTGCACAGTGAGGGAAATAAATAATTGTAAATTGAATTTAAAGAGAAAAAAAAATCCTCTTAATCCTAGAATTGGCAAAATTGTAACGGATTACCTGGATGTTTCTTTCAGTCCAGCTTCAAACCAGTGTGTATGAGGTATGTTGATTTCACAAAACCTGTTAGACCATAAAAGTTCTTCTTCTTCTTCTTCTTCTTCTTCTTCTTCTTCTTCTTCTTCTTCTTCTTCTTCTTCTTCTTCTTCTTCTTCTTCTTCTTCTTCTTCTTCTTCTTCTTCTTCTTCTTCTTCTTCTTCTTCTTCTTCTTCCAGCTGCTCCCTTAAGGGGTCTCCACAGCATTTCATCTGCCTCCATCTCACCCTATCCCTTCATCTTCCTCTGTAACACCAACCATCTCCATGTCCTCCTTCACTACATCCATGAATCTTCTCTGTGGTCTTCCTCTTTTCCTCCTGCCTTGCAGCTCCCTCTTCAACATCCTTTGTCTAATATCTCCACTATCCCTCCTCTACACATGTCCAAACCATCTCAGCTTTGCCTCTCTTACTTTGTCTCCAAACCACTGAACCTGAGCTGTCCCTCTGATATACTCATTTCTAATCTTTTCCCTCCTGGTAACTCCCAATGAAAATCTTAGCATCTCCCACTCTTCCACCTCTTTCTTCACCTCCTGTCTTTATGTCAGCACAAGCTTCTCCAAACCATACATCATTGCAGGTCTCACTACCGTCTTATAAATCTTCCCTTTCACTTTTGTTGCTACCTTTCTGTCACAAATCATCCCTGACACTCATCTTCACCCACTCCACCCTGCCTGCACTCTCCTCTTCACCTCTCTTGTGCATTTTCTATTGCTTTAGATGGTTGATCCCAGATATTTAAACTCATCTTCTTTTACTACCGCTTCTCCTTCCATCTTCACTATTGCACCTGCCTCCTTCTCATTTACAATCATGTATTCTGTGCTGCTTCTACTGACTTTCATTCCTCTTCTCTCCACAGCAGGTGGAAGAAAACCTCTCCAGGTTTTCTTCCACCTGCTCCCATCTAGGGTGAGATGGAGGAAGATGATCTGCTGTGGTGACCCCTAAAAGAAGCAGCTGAAAGAAGAAGAAGAAATTAATGAATGAACAGGGACTGTGTCATTTTTCACATTCAGGAAAGGTGTAAAGATACAAATGGGCTTGGTGAAAGGTGGTGGATGCACAAGCCAGAAGCTAGGTGTCCATGGCACAAGCCAGTAGCATATTTGGATCCTCTCCTCCCTTCTCCCCTTCAGTGAACAGAGGAGCCAACTGCTAAAACCCAGGGTGAGACAGGACTGTCTGAAGATTTTAGACTCCAAACCTCTCTACTGTGACAACGTATCTTTACCACATACTGACATAAGCTGTGCATACAATGTCATAGGGACATCATCACCTTTTTAATGTGTGTCCACACCAGATGAAAGTAAATTTAGTCGTACAATGTAAGTACACACGTGGACAAAATTGTCGGTACCCCTCTGTTAATGAAAGAAAAACCCACAATGGTCACAGAAATAACTTGAATCTGACAAAAGTGGTAAAAAATAAAAATTCTATGAAATTTAACCAATGAAAATCAGACAATGCTTTTGAACAGAATTATTTTATAAAACAAACTCATGAAACAGGCCTGGACAAAAATGATGGTACCCTTAACTTAATATTTTGTTGCACAACCTTTTGAGGCAATCACTGCAATCAAACGATTTCTGTAACTGTCAGTGAGACTTCTGCACCTCTCAGCAGGTTTTTTGGCCCACTCCTCATGAGCAAACTGCTCCAGTTGTCTCAGGTTTGAAGGGTGCCTTCTCCAGACGGCATGTTTCAGCTCCTTCCACAAATGTTCAGTAGGATTTAGATCAGGGCTCATAGAAGGCCACTTTAGAATAGCCCAATGTTTGGCTCTTAGCCATTCTTGGGTGTTTTTAGCTGTGTGTTTTGGGTCATTATCCTGTTGCAAAACCCATGACCTGTGACTGAGACCAAGCTGTCTGACACTGGGCAGCACATTTCTCTCTAGAATACCTTGATAGTCTGAGATTTCATTGCACCCTGTACAGATTCAAGGCACCTTGTGCCAGATGCAGCAAAGCAGCCCCAGAGCATAACAGAACCTCCTCCATGTTTCACAATAGGGACAGTGTTCTTTTCTTAGTATGCTTTATTTTTGCGTCTGTGAACATAGAGCTGATGTGCCTTGCCAAAAAGTTGCAGTTTTGTCTCGTCTGTCCATAGGACATTCTCCCAGAAGCTTTGTGGCTTGTCAACATGCAGTTTGGCAAATTCCAGTCTGGCTTTTTTATGATTTGTTTTCAACATGGTGTCCTCCTTGGTCGTCTCCCATGAAGTCCACTTTGGCTCAAACAACGACAGATGGTGCAATCTGACACTGATGTACCTTGACCTCTAAGTTCACCATGAATGTGTTTAGAGGTTGTTCTGGGCTCTTTTGTTACCATTTGTATTATCCGTCTCCTCCTGCGGCCACATCCAGGGAGGTTGGCTACAGTCCCGTGGATCTTAAATTTCTGAATAATATGTGCAACTGTAGTTGCAGGAACATCAAGCTGCTTGGAGATGGTCTTATAGCCTTTACCTTTAACATGCTTGTCTATAATTTTCTTTCTAATCTCCTGAAACAACTCTCTCCTTTGCTTCCTCTGGTCCATGTTTAGTGTGGTACACACCATGCCACCAAACAGCACAGTGACTACTTGTCACCCTTTAAATAGGCCGACTGACTGATTACAACTTTGTAGACACCTGTGATGTTAATTAGAGGACACATCTTGCTTGAACATGTCTCATGAGTTTGTTTTTTTAAAGTAATTCTGTTGAACCACAATCCAAAAGCATTGTCTGATTTTCATTGGTTAATTTTCATAGAATTTTTATTTATTACCACTTTTGTCAGATTCAAGTTATTTCTGTGACCATTGTGGGTTTTTTTTCATTAACAGAGGGGTTGTCCACGGCTGTACATGCTAACTCAATGTATTTATGTGAGAAAATTTTGTTGCCTGATTAAATTTACTCGCATTTGTCTGAACATAACTTAAGACCTTCTGGGCTGTATTTTGACATACATCAGTGGACCTTTCTGCCAGAATTCCTATCGTACACCAATGTTTTTGATAGTTTCTGTGAGCACATTGTCTTTTCTTTAAGGTTTGCATCACTCCATCTAGTTACCAGTAGACAGTGTTTCTGCTTTGCCTGAGAGAGGTGGAGGCTCATTTCAAAGACATGTGGTGGTTCACAGTGTAATGCACATTACTGCTGTAGTGTATGTAATGACAATTCGCTTTTGATCACGAAAAAGGAGGTCAGTTGTCAGAAGCACTTTATTTAATACTATTTCAGTGGCATGTTTTGAAATCATGCATCTCCGGAGCTCATGAGGAAATGGCATATGCAGGGATCTTCTTTTATTTTAATGGAGAGAGTTGTAACAGTCATAATATAATCACCCATCATTTTAATTACATGATGATCACACACTAGTTCCTTTTATACTCCATTCACACTGTCATTTTAATTGCAGACTTATCATTGGAGTTTATAGATTAGGCATTAATGTAGGATTTTTTTTTTTTTTAGGGGAATGAATGAATGAATTGACAAGGATCATGTGTGCAATCCAGTGTGATGTGCAGCACAAGATTGGAGGCGTGTCAGTCTGAAGATTTTTATTCCATCCACATTTTTATTTTCATCACAAACTTATTAGACATTAATGTGTTTATTTTTAGAAGAATAAATGAATTAACATGGAGTGTGCAGTGTTTTACTTTTCACTGTTACTCTGCAGATAGACAGCAGATGTGTCCACATCTGCCTTGGCTACAAGCCCTGGGTTCCCAGCTGGGCTGAGACTGCCTGCACTGTGCCTAGGGTCGCAGTTTTCTCCAGCAAGCTCCCAGACTGCCACCCTTCAGCTACCAGCAGAGGCCGTCGAGAGTGGGCTCGCTTTGTGATGGGGTTCGGCAGTGAAGAGGAAGTAACCCCAGATCTCCTTTTTCCTCCCTCCCAGCAGGGACTGGGACAGAGAGCTGCAAACTTCGGCAGACTCCCGTACGAAACAGGGGAGACCCTCAGTCGGTGAAAGCAACGGGAGAGAGATCACTTCATCTTTCCACGGGCTAGGGGAGACTTCCACACCATCGTTAATCAAAGTTCATGAAAGTTTGCACAGGCATCATTCTCTTTTCCAGAAGTTTCAAACTCATTCATGTCTGTGTGTTGCATGTGTGTGCACTACATTAAACCATTCAACTGATTTTTCAGCTAAGCATTCTTCCCCATTTATCCTCTCTAAAATTACTAACTGTGCATCAACTGTGATTGATGTCTTCCTTATTACCAAGCACCATTTCTATCAAATGCATTTTGGCTCGCACGCACAGACTTTGGCCAGGACAAGGATTCGAGGATTAAAGGAATTCCTTATTGTCATTCTTAATTACAAGCAAAGGATGAAATTAGTTTCTGAGGTCGCGATATTGTCACAAACCTAAAAAAAAAAAAAAGTAACGAAAATTTAAAATATATAAATAAGTTACAAGTTTAAAAACATATTTCCAGAAGTTTCTGGATATGCCGTTAAGTTCTCAACTATACAACAATAGTGCACAAGTTCACAGTGTAATGTAGAACAACATACAGTGCCTTTCCAGTGTTCAGCAGTCTCACAGCTGTAGGAAAAAAGGTTTTTTTTTTTTCAGTCTGCCAGTCCTGCTTTGGATGCTCTGCAGCCTCCTCCCTGAAGGAACAAGGACAAAAGGTCACTATGCAGGATAGGGTCCATCATGATGCAGGTGGCCCTCTTCCTTACAGCGGGTGACATAAGTGTCAGAAGTGGTGGGGAAGCTACTCCCAACTCCGCAACTTTAACTACCCTATGGAGAGCTTTCCTCTCTATGACAGAGCAGCTACCGTGCCACACTTTGATGCAGCAGCAGAAGGCACTCTCCACCACACATCTGTATAAAAGGAGGATAAGACTGAGCCACCAGCGCAACACCACAAAACGCTTGTTAAACCGTCATGATCACAGTTCACTTTAGATAATGGCTCTTATTTATATTTTTCGTAACTTCTTAATTATTGCTCTGAGTGTTGCTATCCCTGTGCTGTTGCGATCCTGGAATTTCCCCATTGTGGGACTAATAAAGGCTTATCTTATCTTATCTTGTAATGCACCTCTTTGCATTAAAGAGATGAGCAGGAGCACTTTGGATTGGATCATCCAAAACACACCTCTGAATAATCAGACCAGCCTTTTTTGCACCATGCACCTAGTGGAAAGTTTATTTCTACGCTGTTGTGAGAAGGAAATGAACTGGGAAATGCCCATAAATTTGTTTTGTATCAGTGACAACTGACTTAGCGACCACGTGCTTGTGATATGGTCCTCTGTATCTATTCATGTGTGAACATGTGTGTTTGATCTCAGTTACTGGAAAAAAAAAAAAAATCACACTAAACTTTTGTTTTTCCATTAAACATGTTAATCAAAAGCCAATAAAATAAAAGGTATTGGCATGCACCCTCTATTATAATCCTAATCATATGATGAAATAGTACACAGTCAGAGCCCTCTGGATTTTCTGGCTGCACCTGTAGCAGTAATTCATTGCAGAGAGAAAAAACTGCATGTGGGTTCACAAAATTATTCAGCTGATCCTCCTCTTTGAAATGAAGCTTTATTGGATGATAGCTAGAGGACTGTATGAAACCCATTCATGTCTGCATGTTGCACAATGGGGGAGTAATGAGTTGGTCATGTACAGTGGGGAAAAAAAAGTATTTAGTCAGCCACCAATTGTGCAAGTTCTCCCACTTAAAAGATGAGAGAGGTCTCCAATTTTCATCATAGGTATACCTCAACCATGAGAGACAAAATGAGAAGAAAAAAAAATCCAGAAAATCACATTGAAGGATTTTTAATGAATTGATTGGTTAATTCCTCAGTAAAATAAGCATTTGGTCACCTACAAACAAGCAAGATTTCTGTCTCTCACAGACCTGTAACTTCTTCTTTAAGAGGCTCCTCTGTCCTCCACTCATTACCTGTATTAATGGCATCTGTTTGAACTCGTTATCAATATAAAAGACACCTGTCCACAACCTCAAACAGTCAGACTCCAAACTCCACTATGGCCAAGACCAAAGAGCTGTCAAAGGACACCAGAAACAAAATTGTAGACCTGCACCAGGCTGGGAAGACTGAATTTGCAATAGGTAAGCAGCTTGGTGTGAAGAAATCAACTGTGGGAGCAATTATTAGAAAATGGAAGACATTCAAGACCACTGATAATCTCCCTCGATCTGGGGATCCACACAAGATCTCACCCCATGGGGTCAAAATGATCATGAGAACGGTGAGCAAAAATCCCAGAACCACATGGGGGGACCTAGTGAATGACCTGCAGAGAGCTGGGACCAAAGTAACAAAGGCTACCATCAGTAACACACTACACCGCCAGGGACTCAAATCCTGCAGTGCCAGACGTGTCCCCCTGCTTAAGCCAGTACATGTCCAGGCCCATCTGAAGTTTGCAAGAGAGCATTTGGATGATCCAGAAGTGGATTGGGAGAATGTCATATGGTCAGATGAAACCAAAATAGAACTTTATTGTAAAAACTCAACTTGTCGTGTTTGGAGGAGAAAGAGCACCATACCTACTGTGAAGAATGGGGGTGGAAACATCATGTTTCGGGGCTGTTTTTCTGCAAAGGGACCAGGACGACTGATCCGTGTAAAGGAAAGAATGAATGGGGCCATGTATCGTGAGATTTTGAGTGAAAACCTCCTTCCATCAGCAAGGGCATTGAAGATGAAACGTGGCTGGGTCTTTCAGCATGACAATGATCCCAAACACACCGCCCGGGCAACGAAGGAGTGGTTTCGTAAGAAGCATTTCAAGGTCCTGGAGTGGCCTAGCCAGTCTCCAGATCTCAACCCCATAGAAAATCTTTGGAGGGAGTTGAAAGTGTCTCCCAATGACAGCCCCAAAACATCATTGCTCTAGAGGAGATCTGCATGGAGGAATGGGCCAAAATACCAGCAACAGTGTGTGAAAACCTTGTGAAGACTTACAGAAAATGTTTGACCTCTGTCATTGCCAAGGAAGGGTATGTAACAAAGTATTGAGATGAACTTTTGTTATTGACCAAATACTTATTTTACTGAGGAATTTACCAATTAATTCATTAAAAATCCTTCAGTGTGATTTTCTGGATTTTTTTTTTCTCGTTTTGGCTCTCATAGTTGAGGTATACCTATGATGAAAATTGGAGACTTCTCTCATCTTTTAAGTGGGGGAACGTGTACAATTGGTGGCTGACTAAATAATTTTTCCCCACTGTACATTTTCAACTTAAATTAATTTAAATTGAGCCCTGCTGTTCTGTACAAATGTTCAGCCATCATCTCCTCTTTGCATCCTTCTCCATAATACAACTACCTGTAATTATTGTTTGGCTTAATGCCACATAGCATCTTCTTCTCTTTCTTTTACCTGCTCCATTTTGGGGTTGCCACAGCATATCATCAAAATATTGTGATGATCCGCATGCCAATTTGGCAAGGATTTTACACCGGATGGCCTTCCTGATGCAACCCTCCCCATTTATCAGGCAATTTGTCCACAAATACATCACAAACATTCCATTAAGACCTGTGGGAGCTCCCAACATGTGGGAAAAGTGCAGTGAAAGGGACCTCTACGGCCTTGGATGTATGAAAATCTAAGATTAAATTCCTACACATATCATGATGGTGGCAAATTCCGGTGCAGCCCTACAACGGGGCGGCAGTGGCTCAGGAGGTGGAGCAGGTCATCCAATAACCGCATGGTTGGCGGTTTGAATCCTGCTCTCCCCGGATATCCTGCCGTTGTGTCCCTGGGCAAGACACTTTACCCCCAGTATCTCCTGGTGGGTCTGGAAGCGTCATGTTTAGGTAGCATGCTGCCATCAGTGTGTGAATGGGTGGATAGCAGGATCTGTAAAGCACTTTGGTCATCAAGAGATGAGAATAAAAGCACTATATAAGTGAATGCCATTTACAATCTAGTGTTTATCTTATTTAACAGAACAACAATCCAGGCACTTTGTGTGGCAGCAAGTTAGATGATAAAAATCCATATAAAATCAGTAATATTATGCCCACTCAGTCTTCCAATCTGCCTTCCTTCATCATTACCTTTGTGTTCAAAGTGGATTAATCATGTTAAATAGCTTCCAAATGAATTGAAACACTGCAGTGAATGGGACATCATCTTAGAAAAACCTTGCAATGTAGTGTATCCTGCATTTGGGCTTCAGTTCAGCTGTCATTCAAAAAAAAAAAAAAAAAAAAAAAAACCTCTTCCTTTGTTTTTTGTCACTGTGCACAATTAACATTTTGGTCATGGGGGATAAACAGTGAGGAAACAATGAATGAGTTCTGGTGTCTGGTGCATGACATTTTAAAGTGTTGTTAGAGTTCCATTGAGGATTGGCTTGCCTCTTATCAATGCCTTGTTCTATTAGAGAGAGCCCCTGTGTTGACAGAGAAGAAAAGCAAAAGATAGGATTCACATAACGGGAGAAAGAGGGGAGGGCTTTTCATCATTGGTGTCAGTACAGTCTGATTCATTCTGTTATCTGTCATTATCTTGTTCTGCGAGGAATTCAAACTCATCTGTATTGTCTGCTGTTTGATTACGAACGATGCCAGAGGCCAGCAGAGACGCTTGCACTGCATACTGATCAGCCCACATTCTTACACTATGCATCAATGATTGTTTGCTTTTTGTTCATTTTTTAAACTCTTCAATTTGGAGTCTACATCAAGAGATTGGGGCTGCATTTTAATTTACTCATCTGACGTCAATTTCTTTCATTACTGGAGTCAAAATATTTTACAGTTAAGCTCTACTCCCATTGGGATTATAATCAAGGAATAACAAGACCCCAGAAACAGCTGGGAGGGGGGTTGGGATGGGGCAGCACACAGGATTCAATTTAATCTCCCAACAAGGAAAGTGAGACTCCTACTAGTATCAGTTTGCCGACAGTCATACAATGTGCAGCATGTTTTAGCCCATTGAGGTCCATGAAACCTGATGGTACATTTCAGTAAAAACCTATGATGTAGCACATGATTACACAAATGATAGAAAAAGCTATTTTAAAATGATTAAGATGAACAAACTAAACAATAAAACCAGTTTCCTGGGACAAAAGTAACTCTAATCTGAGGGGTACACACACAAAAACAAAAATGTTCAGCATACAGTAGCTTTTATTTTCTATCACTGGGTCAACACAACCAGCCATCTGGTTGGCAACTTTTTTCTTAAAGCTTTCTTTCTGCTTCAAACTGAACATGAAATGGGAGTCATGCTTCTTGTGACTCATTTCCCTGATATCTACTGTACGAGAGGGGCTGAAAAGTTTGTAGTGGTCAAATTTGACCACATGTGGTTTATTTTTCAAAATCGTCTCACCTTCGGTCCTACGCACTTCTTCCATCGGTGCTGCAGTGCTCCCCTGACGTGCCTCACATCCATGAAGATCCCCTTTCTGTGGTCAGAGGAGGCGTCTACGGCCTTTGCGACGCTCAAGAAGCAATTCTCTGAATCATCCATTCTGTTGCAGGTGGATCCCGATCTGCAGTGTCTCATGGAGGTGGACACCTCGGATTCTGGGGTGGGGGCTGTCCTTTCTCAGTATTCCCTGGTGGATGGTAAGGTCCGGCCATGTGCCTTCTTCTCCCGACGGCTGTCCCCGGCGGAGCGCGATTACAGCATCGTGACAGGGAATTGTTGGCTGTTAAACTGGCTCTGGAGGAATGGCGCCACTGGCTGGAGGGGTCCTAGCAGCCGTTCATTATTTGGGCGGATCATCGGAACTTGGAGTACCTCAAGATGGCCTGGCTTGAATGCCTGCCTGGTCCCTGTTTTTTGATCGGTTTGACTTTACCATCACATACCATCCGGGGTCCAAAAATACCAAGCCAGACGCCCTCTCCAGGCAGTTCACCACGGACGCCTTGGAACCTGAAGACAATCCCATCCTCCCTGCCTCCTGTGTCATGGGAGCCCTCTCGTGAGGGATTAAGGAAAAGGTTCTGAGGGCCCAAGAGACGGAAGTGGACTCGGGTGGGGGGCCAGCGGGGAAGTTGTTTGTTTCATCGGCCGTCCGGGATGACGTCATTCACTGGGCCCACTCCTCCAAGTTTGCCTGCCACCCTGGAAGACGATGCACGCAGGAATTGTTGCAACGCTCGTTCTGGTGGCCCTCTTTTCAAAAGTACATTGGGGAGTTTATCCGGTCCTGTCCCCAGTGTGCCACCGGGAAGTCCCCATCGTTCCCACCAGCGGGGTTGCTCCATCCTCTCCCGGTCCCTGGCAGGCCCTGGTCCCATGTGGCGTTGGATTTTTGTCACCGGCCTCCCTCCTTCCAACAATCACACCATGGTTCTCACCATAGTGGACAAATTCTCCAAGACGGCCCATTTTGTCCCCCTCCCGGGTCTGTCTACGGCTAAGGAAACAGCTGACCTATTGGTCCAACATGTGGTGAGACTTCACGGGATCCCCTTGGATATCGTCTCTGACCGGGGGCCGCAATTCATTTCCCAAGTGTGGAGGTAATTTTGTAATGCCCTTGGGGCCACGGTGAGCCTGTCATCCGGGTACCATCCTCAGTCCAATGGCCAGTGCGAAGGAGCCAGTCAGGAGCTGGAGGCAGCACTGTGGTGTGTGGCCTCTACCAATTCAACTGCTTGGAGCTCCTTTCTACCATGGATCGATTATGCCCACAACTCAACGGTGTCTTCAGTCATAGCCATGTCCTTGTCATGACGGCCGCTGGGCCGTCACCTGCCTCATCACCTCCAGCTGCGCATACACCGGCAGGTGCCAATCAGCGGCCTTTAAAGGCCGGCATCACTGACGGCTCGGGACGGAGTCGTCTGTCGTCTTTGCCTGGAAATGAGCCAAGACCACGATCTCAAGCCAAACCGAGAACTTCACGTCAGGATCAGTCACGTAAGAGATCTCTTCACTCATCATCCCCTAGCCTTCTCCCCTGTACGCAGGTGGACCTCCCTGGTGGCGGACCAGCCTCCCCGACCAACGGGGCATCGCCTCCTCCATCGCGGAGTTCCTCCTCACCCCCACAGCTACAGGCACCACGAGCACCACGTCACACGGGCACTCGGAGCCAGCAGAACACATCCTTGGGCACATGCAAGTAAGCCTAACCACCTTCAATTACCCGCCATCGCTGAACAGCTGTAATTGTTTATGCTTGTGTGTTCCAGGGTTGCCAGGTCTCCACCAGAACTTCTCAGCTCCTGTGACCAGACATCTATACTCACACTCACACACGCACTACACTCACTTTAACTTAATAAAGAATAATTGTCCATATCTGCTCGTGTCAGCATCTGTCTCCTGGGTCCTGAAACATGTCAGTACGACTCCGTCAAGTTGACCCAGCGGACAGTGCACTGTTGTGCAGACTAAACACCCTTAGCGCTCGGGTAGATATGATAGCACATCATCAGATGGTTATTCTTAATCTGCTCCCTCAAATTAACAGCCGGCTGGGTCGTCTGGAAGGACACCAGACGTTTGCCCCGGTCACCGGGGTTTTTGCAACCCCTGCAGGCACTTCTCCTAGCCAAACTAATAGACTACCTACACCTCGCCTCACTCCCGTGCCTACCCCTGCTCGCTTCAGCAGAAAACTGGGGGAAGCACGGGGATTCATTCTTCAGTGTGAATATGTGTTCCTCCACGTCCCGGGGGACTTCGCCATAGATTCAAGTAAAATAGGATATATCATCAACCTGTTGGGGGGTAGAGCCTTAGACTGGGCATATTCAGTTATGGCCAAACCAGGTTAAGCTGTTTTAACTTACCAGCAGTTTTTGGCGGAGTTTATGGATGTGTTTGATCATACGGACAGGGGTGCAGTGTTGACAGAGCGGCTGTTGAGCCTGCAGCAGGGTAGTAGATCCGCCGCTGACTACGCCATTGTCTTCCGGGTCCTGGCCGCTGAGATTGGGTAGGGGGAGCCATCGCTTTGTGGTATTTTCCTTCGCAGTCTCAACTCCGAATTAAGGGACGAGCTAGCGGCATGGGACAAACCAGACAAACTAGGGGAGTTAATTGCCCTCACAATTAGCCTGGATAGTAGGTTAAGGGAGCGGGAGGCCGAACGGCGGTCTACTTCCCGTTTGAGTAAGCCCCGCCCTCGCTCCACTAGCTCTCCTCTGCTCGCTCTACCCTCGTCAGAGGAACTTCCGAAACAAGAGGCTATGGTAATAGGGCAATCTAAAGTGTCAGTGGCTGAGAGACAGCGCCGCAGAGATCTGGGCCTTTGTTTCTATTGTGGCAAGGGGTCTCATGGGGTGTTTGAATGTCCTAGTCGGTTAAAAGGGGGAGGTCCTTGGATCGCAGTAGGGGGATTCACGGACAAAAATCAAAAAGACCCCCTCACTAGTTTCCGCATTTCCATCAGACTACTACACAAGCATAATGAACACTCCGCACTTGCTTTAGTAGACTCAGGAGCTGAGCAAAACTTTGTCTTCAGAGACCTGGCAACCCAGATGGCCTCAGCTGTCAACCTCTACATCCACCTGTCAATCTCATCACCCTGTCCAAGGCGTCACTGACCACCGTTTCCCATCAGACGGCCCCCATATCCGTGATCGTCTCGGGCAACCACAGGAAGGAGATTAGGTTTTTGATCCTGCCCGTTTCTTCCTCACCCGTCATCCTGGGGTATCCCTGGCTTCGGCTCCACAACCCCACCATTGACTGGCAAACCGGGAGTATTACAGCATGGAGTACATTCTGCCTGAGTGCCTGCCTTCAATCTGTGGCGTGTGCCCCCTCTGTCACGGTGCCTCTACCCTCGACGCCACCCCTGGATCTGTCCAAGGTGCCAGAGGTTTACCACAACCTGGGGTTAGTATTCAGCAAGTCACGGGCGCTGTCCCTACCCACCCACCGACCGTATGACTGTACTATAAACCTGAAGGCTGGGGCCCCTCTTCCTGCTAGCCGCCTGTACAGCCTATCAGCCCCGGAGAGCGAGGCCATGGACACTTACATTAAGGAATCTTTGGCCTCTGGTATCATCCGCCCATCGTCCTCGGCCGTGGGTGCCGAGTTCTTCTTCGTTGGGACGAAGGACGGCTCATTACGCCCCTGCATCGACTTCCGGGGTGTTAACAAGATCACGGTCAAGGACAAGTATACCCTGCCTTTGATGAACACCGCCTTTGACTCCCTCCAGGGGGCGTCCTGGTTTACCAAGCTGGATCTCAGGAATGCCTATCACCTGGTGCGCATCAGAGAAGGTGACGAGTGGAAGACGGCTTTCCGGACCCCAAGCGGACACTTCGAGTACTTGGTGATGCCGTTTGGGTTAACCAGCGCTCCGGCCGTCTTCCAACGGCTGATTAATGATGTTCTTTGAGACTTCCTTAACTCATTCGTGTTCGTGTACCTAGACGATATACTTATCTTCTCCCGCATGTTGGAAGAGCACCAGGTGCATGTTCGGAGAGTGTTGCAGCGCCTCCTGGAGAACCAGCTGTTCGTAAAAGCAGAAAAATGTGAGTTTCACACCGACCGGACCTCCTTCCTTGGGTTCATCATTGCCCAGAATCAGGTGCTCCCCGACCTGGCCAAGGTCAAGGCGGTAGTGGATTGGCCCACGCCGACGTCCAGAAAACAACTACAGGGGTTCCTTGGCTTCGTTAATTTCTGTCGTCAGTTTGTGCCCAATTTCGGGAATATTGCCCGCCCGTTGACTGCTCTCACCTCCCCAAAGATCCCTTTTTGCTGGAGTGAGGAGGCGGCCAGGGCGTTTGAAAGACTCAAGGAGGAGTTTGCCTCGGCCCGTGTACTGACCCAGGTGGACCCTAACCTACAGTGCCTGGTGGAGGTGGACGCTTCGGACTCGGGGGTGGGGGCAGTGCTCTCTCAACGTTCCCCGGAGGACGGCAAGATCCGGCCATGTGCCTACTTTTCCCATCACTTGTCGCCGGCGGAGAGGAATTACAGCATAGGAGACAGGGAGCTCTTGGCAGTAAAGCTCGCCTTGGAGGAGTGGAGACACTGGCTGGAGGGGGCTGCTCAACCGTTCATCGTATGGACTGACCACCGCAACCTGGAGTACCTCAGGATGGCGAAGCGTTTGAATGCACGCCAGGCTTGTTGGTCTCTCTTCTTCGGCCAATTCAACTTCACCATCACCTATAGGCCGGGGAGCAAAAACGGCAAGCCGGACGCTCTCTCGCGGCAGTTCGATGCACCATCGACCGAAGATCAGGAAGCACCCATCCTGCCGCCCTCCTGTGTGGTGGGTGTCTTGTCCTGGGGTATTTGCAAGAGGGTCCGAAGGGCGCAGAAGACGGAGCCAGATTAGGGGGGGGGGTCCCCTGGGTCGTTTATTCGTTCCTCATTCCATTCGGGGTCAAGTGACTGAGTGAGGTCACGCTTCCAAGCTGGCGTGTCATCCGGGAGTGGTTCGGACCGTGGACCTTCTCCAGAGGACCTTTTGGTGGCCAGGGCTGCGGAAGGATGTCTTAAATTATGTCCGGGCCTGCGCTCAATGCGCCACTGGGAAAACGTCATCATCCCCCCCGGCTGGCCTGTTACATCCTTTGCCCGTTCCTTCTCGCCCCTGGTCCCATGTTGCCATGGACTTTGTGACTGGCTTGCCCCCCTCTGATAATTTCACCACTGTTTTGACAATTGTGGACCGTTTTTCAAAGGCGGCCCATTTTGTGCCCCTACGGGGGTTGCCTTCGGCTCAGGAAATGGCGGACCTCCTTGTCCAGCATGTGGTCCGCCTTCACGGCATCCCCGCTGACGTAGTGTCTGATCGGGGGCCACAGTTTATCTCCCAAGTTTGGAAGGCATTCTGCGCAGCATTGGGAGCAACTGCCAGCCTCTCCTCTGGGTATCATCCACAGAGCAACAGCCAGTGCGAATGGGCTAACCAGGAGCTAGAGGCTGCGCTGCGTTGTGTCATTCCTCCTGTTCTTTTTCATGGAGCAAGCATCTACCTTGGATTGAGTACGCCCACAACACCACGGTCTCATCGGCCACGGGACTTTCCCCCTTCAAGGCGTCGCTCGGATTTGATCCACCACTGTTCCCTGAGGAGGAGAGGGAGGTAGCGGTCCCTTCTGTACAGACCCACGTCAGGCGCTGTAGGCGGGTCTGGTCCATTGCTCGCAGGGCCCTTCTGAGGACCACTGAGCACAACATCCAGGTGGCCAACCGACATCGGAGGCCCGCCCCGGACTACAAGGTGGGTCAGAAAGTGTGGTTGTCTACTCGGAACATTGGTGTGCCAGCTGAGAAACGCAAATGTAACGTAAAAATGGAATATTAATAAATAATAAATATGATCAGGTATGAATTATTTAATTTATATTGATGTATTGGAATCTGAGCTCAAATCTCATTTCATATACATCAGAAAAGTTAAACACTCGTAAGGGGCACCAGCTTCTATCTTTAAGAAGCAATTTGATCTTTAATTTCACTTTATACCTGTTTGATCACTCAATAAATTAATCAATAATCAGTCTCAAAAATTTTCCGTGAATTCGATACCTGGGCTTGAAACAGACTCAGAATGAAATAAATTCCCAACAACTTCTCATT